>LR991032.1:8538832-13338832 GCA_905163495.3 Cosmia trapezina
TCACCAGTAGCGATCTGTTTTTTACTGGCAGTAGGTTATTGGGTTTGGCCGTTAGACTAAACTATGAAGCCTGCCATACATAAATGATATTATTTCAATATCAAATCAATCACTTACAAGTTACGTTTTAAACCATGTTAAAATATGAAAGTTATAAGTTCTATTATCACGCTATTATTTCAACAGGGGTACTAATAGCAGTGTATGATCAACATTATGAAACATTTTAATATTACTTATTTCTATGTGTTTCTGTCCAGCTGGACCCCGCGAGCTAGGCTCATAAAACTAGTAGCAATGCTTTGTTTGTTCAATGTACCTCATGAATTTATCAACAGATCCAATGTACCTCGATCATTTTGATAGAAATCACGATAAATCGCCTCATCTATCCAGCGGGACCCTCAGCTATAGTAGGTACTGCGCTCGTAATGCAAAAATAAAAATATTGATCGCATCTACTCTTATTTACCTCTCGATTCATGTATTAAATTTTATGAATTTTGATAGAACAGGAGAAATTCAGCATGAAAGTTTTGTCTTTTTCAAACAAAACATTCATGCTGAATTTCTCCTGTTCTATCAAAATTTCCTAGAATTTAATATATGAATCGAGAGGTACATTATGAGTAGATGCAATCAATATTTTTTTTTTGTATTACGAGTGCAGTATAGCTGAGGATAGATGATAGATGAGGTGATTTATCGTGATTTCTATCAAAATGATCGAGGTACATTGGATCTTGTTGATAAATTCATGAGGTACATTGAACAAACAAAGCATTGCTACTAGTTTTATGAGCCTAGCTCGCGGGGCCCCAGCTGGACAGAAACACATCTTATTTCTAGTGTGACCTTACAATTATTATTTAGTTTCATTCTGCTGTCCGGTCTTGGCATCATTGTGGCCTGTTACCAACAACACACTTCTCAACGATACAATAGTGCGGATACCTTAAAGGTCCGTCTTTAGGTACAAAAACAATACTTTTACAGAAATATATTGAATCGTTAAGGGTAGTCATCATGACAAACTACTCTGCTATAAAAAAAAATTACCACCCCTTTAGGGTCCACAGTATTTGCCATGATGACGCCAAATAAAATCACATGCACACAACTGACACAAACACAATACACTTTTTAGTCACTCTTACACGTAGGTACACAATAACTAAATTTGAATGGACGATAGTATAGCTGCATGCAATGCATCCAGGAAGAGCGAATAAATTATATACATATACTTTAGAATTAATTTATCGAAAAGGTTAAGTATAGAAATAAATAAAATTAACTTATTTATTTTAAAAGCAAGCTTTTAAACTAAAAAGTAACAAAAATAATATTTAGTGTATGAACTTAAATAGTAAAGATACAGAACAGCCCCAATCCTTAGGCGCATCATCAGGGAGTAAAATTATCAAGTGAAAGGAAATGTATAACACAAGAAATTGTTATTAGTGTTTATATCATACGAGATATATTTTCGTTTAGCATTTAGCAATAGAAATCAAATCCATGATGTAGGGGGGATCACATCATAATTAGTCTTTATGTCATAGATACATATTTGTATAAGTAAATACAGGTGGTATCCAGGTTTCGGATAAGACACATGGAGTGCGTGATAACACTTGAATAGTGTGTCAAAGGCCTTAAAGGGCCGTTTGGAAAACATACCTGACCTTATCTATAATAAGATAATATGTTCCACCAACATCTATTATATACGGCTGTACCGTTTTTTTTTTCCCATATGCATCCGTAGAAACTTCGTCAATTTTTGATTGTATATCGCCAGGTGACTAAAAAAAAGAAAAATAACGTTAAGTTTCAATTTTTTTTTTATAAATCAGTCATATATAATGAAACTAAAAAAAAACAATTCTGTCTAAAAAAGGTTTGCACTCCTGACTCGATGGTCTCACTTTGAATTTTTGCAATTTTTTGGGTTCGCAAGTTACAGGTGACGTGGGATAAACATTTTAAGACACAGTTTCAGCAACCTTAGTTGATGAGAACTATCTCAGTCAGTCAATTAAAGTATGGATTTAATGTAAAGTACCCTGTTGGTGTAATTACCTTGACATTTACAATGAAGCTTTCTACACACTCGGTAGTTGAAAATTTTTGCCTCCTGTTTAGGCGTCCTTTTGGTGGCACCAAATTGCAAAGCAATTTTATTTGTGATGGAAGTTTTTTATCTAGAATAAAATAAACTTTACCTATTAACATTAACATAAATAATATAAGTAAGTACATAATTCTCACATTTATTCTGTCAGAAAATATCAAGGAGCAAGCATATCAAGGCCCTCAATAAAAACTTGTATTTATTTAGCCTCATTTCTAAAATAAAAATGGCATCATATAACTAAATTACTATTTTGTACCAACCATTGTCATCTAATGCATTAATATACTCGATCAAGGCAGACACTTCTTCGTTAGTATTTGTTTTTTTATTTCTATTATCTTTTTGATAAATTCATTCCAATTTATGTAGAATTTATTCGCTCTTCCTGGATGTATGCATCAAAGTCTAATTGAATCTGAAAATAAGTTAATGTGAGTGAAAGAAAAAACATAACTTATTTGTCTCTCCATGATGAAATTAATGTTTCTTACCAAGACATCGCTTCTGACGTCATTTAATATAGGCCAATTTTCAATCAGCCCACCTACGGTTTCATGAGCAGAAATTTGGCGGAGTTCATGGGTCGTTTTCCATTTGTTTATGACACATTCCCATGGTTCTGAATTGTTTTTCAGCCAAATAACATCTTCTTTGTGCACATCTAAAATAAGGCGAAAATGGTGAATAATGTAAATTAAATCACAAAAAAATAGCTCTATGGCTACTCTACTAAGGTAATGAGTGGGACAGAAATAGAAGAACCAATCGCAAAATAAACCAGGTAGGAAATAACAATCGTAAACTATTTACTGCAAGTAAAATGACAGATCCTAATAAAACTAACTACTGTAAAATATGTACTGTAACAAAATTAAAAATAAACCTTGTAGTTCGTTTAAGTTTTTAGATCTTTTAGAGGGTATAGAATCTTTATTTTCTGTTTCATTCAATTTTCTTTACGTTCACCAGATTTATATAGGGTATTGCGAATTTTATCAACTAATTTTCCTTTGCAAAACCTGGTTTTCCAGAGATTGAATCTCTTTTTTTAACAGAGGGAACAAAATATGTTCCCGCATTCTCAGTGGGAAAAAGAGCGATGATTTTTGAAGTCAGTATGTTTATACTCTCATGATTGATACGACTGGAAAAAAGTAAAGTTTAGGCAAAGAAAGAAAATTCATCTGTCAAATCATGTACAGTCAGCAACAAAGCCAATAAGCATGTAGGTAACTAGTGTTTCTAATTACTAGTCTTTTAAGAAAGATTAATTCTGTTTCAGATAATAATTAGTGTTAGAGCGGCTTTAACATGAACCTCATATTGAAATCCAATCAAATCAATCAATCAAATTTAGTGAGGGGCTGTTTTAGACTGCGCTTTTCGATGAGTGGACTCCACTCGAAAACCTTTGTGCCCCAACCGACGTCAGTTCCTCGAGCTAATAATGTACGTGGTAATACAAAGTAAAAACTAAATTAATAGGTACTTACTGATTTACAACACGTGTAAAAATACGTCTGCAGATAATGTCTGTGAGTGTATTTCTATGTTTGACTGTCAGTTGTTTATTTGTTTCATAATATTTGAGTATGCTACTTCCAGAAGGTGATGTGGTAAGTAATGTTCTCAAGTCAAATTCGGGAAATGCTGGCCGACATCTATCATTTCAAGAATATTATTTTCTTCGAAATCTGTTCCAGTTCACTGATGTAATTGATTTCTGTTTCTGTGTTTTGAGAACAACTGGGCACAGAAGTGACCGTTGATGTTTTATTCTGAAATGAGAAATAATTCAATACCTACTTTAGCATAATATGGCTTTAATGGATTAAAACTGTACCATGAAAAGCCATCAGAAATCCAGACTAATATTATAAAAGCGAAAGTATCTCTGTCTCTCTGTAGCTTTTTACGGCTGAACGGCTCAATGGGTTTTAATGAATTTGAATGAAGATAGCTTGAATCCTGAGGAAGGACATAGGGTACTTTCCGTCATCATCATCACCATTTTTCATCATTATTCACATGGATGGAACCGCAGGGCGCAGCGAGTTATTGTATAAAATTTAAGCGTGTCAGCACTGCTTTATTTTTGTTATTTTACTTAAGTAACATCCTGCAAAATATTATTTACTAGTAAATCTACATAGGTATAATAAAGTTATGCAAACCTCTGCTGTTAAATATTCGTCAATTTTGTTTTTCAGAAATATGCGCGTGGAAATTTTTGGGCTCAGCTCTTTTAATAACTCATTTGTTAAGTCTTTAAAATGACTTAAATCAATGCCATTGTCTGAAAATAATAAATAAGTACCAAGAATTTTAGTCTTGAATCAAGAGAACAGAATTAAAATTGTTTCGGGTAATTGTCCTACTACATAATATACCTACCTATCAATAATTATTATCAAATTAACAAATTGGTACACCGCGACGTGTCGTGTCGTAGTAGGTAGGCAGGTATAAATACATAGTAGGTATAAATTCGTGAGCGAGCTAGAAATACGGACATAATTAGGTAGGTACTTATAGTAACATAATTTTCTAAGCTTCCCTAGTCACGTAGGCGCAGGTATGTAGGGTAGGCACGAGCTATTCTACCATGATTCTAATTGGTTAAATGCGATTAAATAGTTGAATTCAGTAATTAACATTATCGGAGAGGTGCTTACTTAGAATTAAGACTAGGTCTTTATGCCTACATCCATCGAGATATGTACCTATTAGCTGAATATCTACATACAAATACATCAAATAAATAAAAAGCTTAGCAGTGTCTAGTGTACAGACTAGAGGTACTTACCTGTAAAATTTTGAATTATTGGTTCTTCGATGCCCCAGCTTTTTAATAATTGACACGTTTCTAATTCTAATTCTGACATTTTTTTTACAATAATACAAATCAGCAAAGGTTTAAGGCCAGCCCAGTCAGTAGTCTTAATAGTCCAGTCCTTTATATTTAATTTAAGCTGAGCTAAGGGAGTCGACCATGAGTAGACGCACAACGGCACAAACGATATGAAACGAAATGGGAATGGGATTGTCGGGCGCAGCAGGCAGCAGGCAGTTGATTGAAGTACTTGTGCCACGCTTGCTCATTATTGGCTGTTTATTTTTATCTTCCTATGAATTGTGGCCTCTGATTGGTTGCGTGGCGCGCGGAATATTTTAACAGTGTTGCCATCCCACAGTATTGTTTTTGCCTCGAAAAACGGACATCCCCTTTTTATTAGCTTATTCGATAAAACAAGTTATTAAGAAAATAAGAGTAAAATACCCGTGAGCCAATTTTACACCAAACACGTCTATTTAGTCCGTCAGTCAAATAGTAAAAAAATATTAGACACGAATTTTTTGCTTTATCATATTACCCGTCGCGCGGCAATTAGCAGACAACAGAAATTTTATTGTTATCTGCACACATGGTTGCAATCGATATTTTAAGAGTTAATAAAAACCGGCCCAGTGCGTGTCGGACCACGCACAAGGTCCCGTAGTTGAAAATAATTTATGTCAAAAACAAACTTAACTAGACTCCGTTTACATTACGATTAGATATTCAAAGAAAACTTTTTACAGTCCGTTACTGCAGCTGCCATTTGTCATATCCCCAACGCAATAGAAATCAAAATCGGTTGAACGGACTATAAAAAAGGTTTCTTTAAATGTCTTCTTGTGAATGGGGTATAGTTAATTTTAATTTGTTTCTTTTATTTAACTTCGCGGATGTCGGAAAATAGGTATCCCACGGGAACGTGCTACCGGGAAATGCTTCCTTATTCCTTGTCTACATTATCTATGGAACCTCTGTGCAAAATTTCAAGTTTCTAGGTTCAAGGGTTTGGGCTGGGCGTTGATGAGAGTCAGTCAGGACTTCTCTTTTTATTTTACAGTAGCTTTTGCTCGCGGCTTCGCCTGTTAACGCCATGGAGCCTGTTCAATATTATTTTAATAATAGTGTAACAGCGAGTCTTAACTGATAAATAAAATATAAAAATACAAAAATGTAAAAGGAACTAAGGCAGATTATTTAAAATTTACTCCAATCAACAAAAAAATGTGGATATTATACGAGTAGGTACACTCGAAAACTACGGAACAGATTTTCATTGGGTTTTCAACTTTTGGAAGCTTACCTAGTTTCCCAAATTCGAGGTATTTTTCATTGCTATGTGTAAACAGTTTTTAGAGAAGTAAAATAAACTACGCTAAACTTTTTTATTTCCCTGCCTATTGTTTTTCTTGTAAGGAAAAAAATATAAACTTGGTTTTGACAAAAAAAGCAATTCGTTTTTTTTTTTGTGAAAATATTTTTTTTTTGCTGCTTGCAGCACTGCGTCTGAGCAAAATGAAAAGAATTTCTAAAAATGTGTCTTCTTGTATTAAGACAAAAAGTCTTGGTTTTAAAATCATAGGTAACGTCTGAGCAAAATGAAAAGGATTTCCAAAAAAGTGTCTTCTTGTGTTAAGACAAAAAGTCTTGGTTTTAAGATCATAGGTACCTACTTACCTATCCAAAGTTGTTTTATAGGTACCTTCAGGTTACAGTTCAGTCCTACCTAGGTCTTTTAGTTTTAGAGAAAATACCTACCTAAGTAAAAAGTACCAAAGGCAAAGTGTGCCTACCCTGCCGCGGCTGTCTGTTCACGTTTTTCTCCGTAACTAAGTAGGTCCTACCTACTCCATGATTACCTATTCAAGAGGAAGCTTTATAATGTTGATTAGCTTACCTACTTATATTCATTATGCGTAAATAGGTATAGGTACCTAAAGTAACCGTCATGAGAAGCTATAAATTTTGTAAACAAGTGTTCAGGAGTTCACAAAATTTGGACCAACAAAACGCATTCGAAACTCGAATGACGCGTTTATTTCAAAATGGCGTCCCGATAGTTTACAATCCCTGCGACGGACGCGTTCCGGTACCAAGAAACACAAACGATAGCGCTTTGCGTCGTTAAAATATGATCCGACTAAATTAAATAGGTTGTTACTTTCATATAACCCGTCTATATTTCATGTCGATTGAATATGGTCAATTTATTATTATCTCGCAGTATAAAATGTTTACTTAGTAACAGATGTTTGCTTACATAATTTATAGCTTCTCGTGACGGGTACTTTACCTACCTTACTAAAAGACTTATCACGATGAACTCCGGGGAGGCCGAAAAAAACAATTGTCGATCTTCGTACTTACCAAAAAAAACGGGCGAAGCCGGGTAGAGGCGCTAGTAAATACTATAGGTTTCTATCTAGATAAGGTTAATTAACGGTTAAATCGCTAGCTTAGTAGGTAGTTATTGTGAACATGATGTGGGTAAGTAGGTACCTGGTTAGTTAACAACGAGTGGTTAAATGAGTGTAACTTATAAAGTATAAAAGAATTTATGGATAAAAAATGTTGATGCCATAGAAGGGTCACATTTTCAAAAACCCAAAGATTTTGCATGCTATGCTATGCTATTTTTTTGTCCTAGCTGTACCTGTTTATGCCTTTTTATTAATATTTAACACCATTGTATACCTACTATGTTTTATGCAAATAAATGATTTATTATTCTTTGACATATCACGAGACCCTTGGGTCCCGGACCTTTGGCGTACGAGGGGCCGAAGCCAACTTGCAGAGGCCCCTTAGACCATTTTACATTATGAGAAGGCACTAACCGACGATTATTCCTGTATGCCCTATGCAAGTGCACCCAAGGATAACCCCTGGATGATGCAGGACTATTGCAGAACATGGAAACAAAACATATTGGGCTATGGGTTTGGGTGGTTATAGTGGATGGAGTACCTGGTATAGTTAATAATACAAGGTACTCAATCCACTATAACCACCCTTGAGTACCTTGTATTATTAACTACTAGCTTTTGCCCGTGGCTTCGATCGCGTTGGCAAAAAGATTTTTCTTTCCTTGCACATAGTTTGCGCAATCTGTGATGAGTGAGCGCATCCATACTAATATTATAAATTCGAAAGTAACTGTCTGTCTGTCTGTCTGTTACCTTTTCACGCCTAAACCATTGAACGGATTTCGATAAAATTTGGCAAGACTATAGATGATATCCTGGGGAAGGACATAGGCTACTTTTTTTATTTTATATAGGGAATGAAAGTTTGTGTGGGAAACCCACCATTTCTTAGTTAGGGACATGAAAATTCAAATTTATTCTTTTGGTAGGAAATAAAGAAATATGCGGTTCAGGATTTTTGAAAATTCATCCCCTAAGGGGTAGAATAGGGGTTGATTTTAAAATTCACAAAACTGCACAGAATTCGATAAAATTAACGGATGAAAGGATGTGAGAAATATATGTGCGAGTGAGAAAGTATTTATTATTTATTTATTGGAGTATTTATCAAGCAGTATTTACAAGGATTCTGGTCGCTTATTTTGCCATACAATCCCACATACATCTTATTAGTACCTATAACCAAAAAAGGCTTGGTTTCAACTAAGTCAATATTTTCCAGTTAAAAGTATTCTTGAAATGAGATTAATGTATTCTTCAATTAATAATATATTAACTACATTTTTTAAATTCTTAATGGAAGGAATCTGAACTTCTTCAACCGAAAATACATTATTCTTGACATGCAAATCAATATTGTTTTAAATTGAAGAATTTTGAGTTCTTGTAAGAAAACAAATAACATTTTAGAAGAAGATGTAGAAACTCTTGAACTAAGAATAAAGTGCTTCTTGAGTCAAAAATAAGCGAAATCTTTGAATCAAGAAAATACACCTTATTGGTACAAGAAAAAAAGTGTTGGTTTCAAATAAGTCAATATTTTCCAGTTAAAATAAAAGTATTCTTGAAATGAGATTAATTTATTCTTCGATTAATAATATATTCTTAAGGTAAGTATATACAACTACATTTTTTAAATTCTTAATGGAAGGAATCTGAACTTCTTCAACCGAAAATACATTATTCTTGACATGCAAATCAATATTGTTTTGTATTGAAGAATTTTGAGTTCTTGTAAGAAAACAAATAACATTTTAGAAGAAGATGTAGAAACTCTTGAACTAAGAATAAAGTGCTTCTTGAGTCAAAAATAAGCGAAATCTTTGAATCAAGAAAATACACCTTATTGGTACAAGAAAAAAAGTGTTGGTTTCAAATAAGTCAATATTTTCCAGTTAAAATAAAAGTATTCTTGAAATGAGATTAATTTATTCTTCGATTAATAATATATTCTTAAGGTAAGTATATACAACTACATTTTTTAAATTCTTAATGGAAGGAATCTGAACTTCTTCAACCGAAAATACATTATTCTTGACATGCAAATCAATATTGTTTTGTATTGAAGAATTTTGAGTTCTTGTAAGAAAACAAATAACATTTTAGAAGAAGATGTAGAAACTCTTGAACTAAGAATAAAGTGCTTCTTGAGTCAAAAATAAGCGAAATCTTTGAATCAAGAAATACACCTTATTGGTACAAGAAAAAAAGTGTTGGTTTCAAGTAAGTCAATATTTTCCAGTTAAAATAAAAGTATTCTTGAAATGAGACTAATTTATTCTTCGATTAATAATATATTCTTAAATTAAGTATATTACAACTAGATTTTTTAAACTCATACTGGAAGTAATTTGAACTTCTTCAACCAAAACTAACAATAAAAAAACATTGGTTTAGATTACCCACCTTTCTATTCTTGAATCAAGAAACAATAATTTAAATGAAATATTCATAATAAGAGTATCATATTCTTATATTGAGTAAAATTTTTTTAGATTAAGAAAATGTATATCTTAGGTCAAAAATAATGTAACTGTTTTAAAGTAAATATAATATATTCTTGAATGAAAACACCATTATCTTGTTTTGAAAAGTTTTTAAAGTCTTCAGTAAAAACTAGATATTTTCTTCAATTAAGATTGTAATAGTCTTGAATCAAAAATATTTGCTCAAGTCAAGAATTAAAACCAAGTATTTATTATTCTTAATTTGAGTAAACGGGTTTTCTTCGACTGAGTACATTTACTTAAGTTAAGAAAATATTTACTTGGACTGAAACAATTTTTCTGAGAATATTGATATTCTTCGCAGAAGAAATCCTTTTTTTCCGTGGCACTGACACTCCATTGTATGAAATTATGAATTTAGCAGATTACGAACTTTTAGCAAAATGACAATGCAGTGACAATGGGATCGTGTTGGAATGTAAAAAACCGGCCAAGTGCGTGTCGGACCACGCACAATGAAGGGTTCCGTAGTTGAAAAGAATTTATCCCAAAGACAAACTTAACATTATATAGCAAAAAAATTTGTTTATGTCATAAAATTACAAATTCGCAATTTTCGAACTTTTTCCTTTACTTGTGCTGGGAGTCCTTGCTTCTTGCCAAATTTCATGATTCTAGAACAACGGGAAGTACCCTATAGGTTTTGATTTACTTGCGAGTATCAAAATATGTCGCATAAATGGCCCTTATGTTTTTATTGAATTGACTTAGAAGCTTGAGTTTTTTAGGACTTCAAGAGACCATACACCTACGTATTTGATATTAATTTCAACTTGATACCTCCACGCGTTCCTGAGAAAAAGGGGCTTGACAGACTGACAGACAGACAGACGGACAACGAAGTGATCCTATAAGGGTTCCGTTTTTTCCTTTTGAGGTACGGAACCCTAAAAATAGCAGACTTGGGGGCCAGATGTATAAACACAAACGAGGTAGAAGGAGCATGTAAGGATCGTAGCAGGTGACGTTCTGTAGTTTCTGCCTCCATGGGAAGATGGCGTGAGTTTATGCATGTATGTTTGTTAAAATACTGTTCATAAAAATAAGATGATGACAGACCAGAAATTCATTCGTATTGAAATTAATAAGTATAATAATAAGGTTAAGAAATAGCACACCCAGATAACCAATTCCCGCCTCTGTTCCTCATTAACTAAGAACTAAAAACGTCCAAAAATATAACTGTCGTATTCAGACCTGAATAGCCTTTTGAAATGTCCAGTCATTCCGTTTGTCTCATTACCGAACCAAACCAATCGAATGCCCAATTAATGAATGCAGACCAAAATAAAAACTAACTTCATTCCAATGCCAACAGGAGTGAAGAACGTAAAATTAGGCATTCCAATATTTTTATACTTTTCAAACGGTACCGCGCGTCTGGTTGCAAAAAAAAAGTGTAACCAATAGGATGGAAAATTAAAGAGACAAAAAACTTCGAACGACTTCCTTCTATGAATATTTCCTTGCAGACACACTACACTACGTATTGGCGATCGGTGATTTTGCGATTGTATCAATGCTTCAAAAGGTTTTGGCGACTTTGTCCAAAATCGCACGTTTCATTGATAATTCTATCGATGCTTCATTTGGAAAAGCATTCTGTTACTGTTCCGATTTTCCGGATCGTTGATGCTAAAATGAAGATGTCTGTGAAGGCCCTAACTGCTATGGAAGAACCCGGGTTTGTCTTCAAAACGAACAAAGCCAAATTACGTTGGACCTGTGCTTTTTGTGTGACTCTTTTAATTTGACTTTGATTGCTTTCACGTGTATCAAATAAGGGAATCGCGTGTTAATTTTGATTTCATACGCTTAAATGTCAACGGCGTTGTTAATTTGATTCTTGTTTCATTCGAATTCTGAATCTTCACGCATGTAATAGTGAATTTGTGATGGCATCCAACATAAAATGTTGTATATTGTTGTATTTATAACATGTTATTGTTAATTATTGTATATAGGATTTATGTTGGATCTATAAACATCATAAACTTCATCTAATAATTGGAGGTATACAGGGTGTAAGTGTAAACAGTGGGGTCATTGAACTCATCAATATGAACAACTTTTACTATGGGACCAAACCTGAAATCGCGAAAAAAAAATCAGCTGTTCCGCTGTTCCTTACATTTTGACAAATTATGCGAACATAAATGTACTGAACAGCAGGTTTTTTTTCGCGATTTCAGGTTTGGTCCCATAGTAAAAGTTGTTCATAATGATGAGTTCAATGACCCCTTAAAATATTGCCACAGTTTACACTTACACCCTATAGAGCTTATAATTCCGAAACACTTCAACGTTTATTGCATCATTGCTATAAACCCTAAGATTTTCCAACGAATTTGGCTTTAGAACTTGCAAAAGTACCAATGATGCAGTTCACGAGTTGGTAAACTCTACTGTGGGCGGCTTGGATGACGGAAGGAGATGTCTTAAGGTGTTCCTCGATCTTGCAAAAGCGTTTGACACAGTCTCTATTCCACACCTTCTAAATAAGCTTGAATGGCTCGGTATCAGAGGAATCTCCCTGAAACTGATGGAGGGCTATCTTACTGGTAGGAAACAACGTGTAAGAATATATGACTTGCTCAGTGACGAGCTCTCAGTCAATTTTGGTGTACCACAGGGTAGTATAATTGGCCCACCACTATTCCTGGTGTACATTAATGATCTCTGCCAACTTTCTCTTCTAAAGGGAAAGACCTTTGCCGACGATACTGCACTGTTCTTTAACCCCTCAAGTGTCGAATGCACCCCATGTGTGCATAAGAAAAACGTTTTTTTTGTTAGGTATATAAGCTTATATCACATATATATAAATGTAAAAAAACATCATCCGATGGAAACCAATCATCATCGTTAGTTGTGAACCTATGTAGTTCGCAGCTAACCCCCCTCCCCCCAGCGTGTCTAATGCACCCGAAGTGTGCAAAAGGACAAAACTTTACATAATAGGTATATAAGCTTAGATCACACATATATAAACGTAAAAAAACATCTTCCGATGGAAAACATATCATCATCAGTAGTTGTGAACCTATGGGGTTCGCAACTAACCCCCAACCCTCCCTACTCGCTGGGGTTTCGGGTCTAAAATTAGCCAAACTCAGACACTTGAGGGGTTAATAGTGATGGATGGGAGGAGGTATTTGATGTTGCACAATTGGGTCTAAATCGTGTTATTGACTGGCTGCAAGACAATATTTTAACTCTTAATGTCTCTAAAACAAAGTACATAGCATTTTCTCAAAGATCTAACTCGCTCCCACCCTTAACTCTAACGATTACTGCTCACACCTGTGACATTGGCAATGCCCAGTGCTCTTGTTCTTCCCTTGAAATGACCGAGAGTATTAACCTCTCTGCTTGACAAGATTTTGACATAAGACATACCAGCTGACTCCACGGGTTGTTACGAATTACGTCATGAAATTCAGGAATTTACATCAACTTTCAACATTCGAATTTATTTAGAAAAATATGTTACCGCAGCTATTTTATACAATAAGTTTGTGGCAAATATCTTTAATTATATGTTGAGATCGGTCAAACCACGTCGGTCTACGGCGAAAGTTGTATAAAATCCTGTATTACTACACATATCCAAAAGGTAGGCAACATAGATTGGCTGAAAATGTGTACCTAAACAACCTACTGCAACCCCTACCCCCCCCTCCCCTTCCCCTACTGCTGCCTGCTGCTGTATCTAAAATGCAAAAGGGCAAAATAAAGATTTTATCATTCTCTTTGCATTCTTACTTTTACCATTTTTCATACATAAACTACATAAAAAAACACTATCAAATCTTGACAAAAATTCCAAAAAATTGTGTTGCGACGCGACACCTCTTAGTGTTGACCGTCTACCTAATTTTCTTATATCGATTCGAAAGTTGCATTCAGCCTAATCGATACTCGCAATAAAATCGAGCTTGACAAAAATGACTAGAAACTGAATATAAACTCTTTGGTATATTTTCCATTAATTATTATATTTTTAAAACTAATAAATACAGTGTGGATAGGCGTGTAACTTTTTAGGGTTCCGTAAGTCCGAATGAAAAAACGGAACCCTTATAAAGATAATAGTACATTATTGCAAAGGCCGTGAAATAGGCAATTGCAGGTCGAGTATGAGTTTGAAGGCCGAGCCGTAGGCGAGGACTTCACTAATACGAGACAGGCAATTGCTATTTCCGCCGAGGCATATATAGTGCTTTTCTCAAAAGAATGCAGGGAAATAAAAGTAGGTAGTTAAGTTTCCATAATTTTTCAAGTTAGTGCCGTTTTTAATATGAACTGTACATTTCAGCATGGAATAGATTGTCCATAATGTAGATGGGTTTTTAGTTTTAGCAATCTCATTAAAATACGACAAAAATACTGTTTCAGAGAAAATGTTCACTTTTTTCTCGTTTTTCCAAATCATAAAATTATCAAATACTTACCTAGTTTCATGTATTTTTCTTTTGACTTCGCTGGAAGCAGGTTTTCCATTGCCAATTTGGCTTCTGATCTTAAATCTGTGGAGTACCTACAATCAATCTTCATTTCACTTTATATTTATTATGAATGTAAATTTGTTATTTACATACATAATACTTAAATATAAATTTTCAAATCAAGATGAATTTTCAGCTTTGCCGCCAATTTTCTATCTAACATCTGTGCCGAAAGGCATTTGTGGCTATCTATACAGCCACGTGAACGCAATTTATACTAAGCAAAGAGACTGCCATTGGTATGCCAAGAATGATAAAAGAGATCCAATGAAAGAGTATTTAACCCAGCACGCCGTTTCATACAACATTGCTGGAGCGCTCCAGCAATGTTGACATTGCTGGAGCGCTGTAATGTTCCAAATTCAAAAAACGCTCCTGCAATGGATTTGATTTTCTTGGACCGTAAATTCGATACTTCGCGTGTTCTTTATTCGAAAATAATGACAACATTTCCATGCATGTTTGAGAAAAGATAATTTTATTTGTTACAACATGCGTATACATGCAAATTATGCATGCAGGATGTCACAATATTAATATTTCGTACGTACATGTTTCACCCGTAAGGCGTACAAATTTATAACATTTACAAGAAATAAAAATAAAAAATTAAATCACATAATAGTCTGTAAACAACAATAATAAGTAAAATAAATTAGTCATAAAATGTCACAAAATTTAATGATAACTAAGATAGAATAATAAATGTCAAATAGTGTCATTCAAAAAGTCATTTATATTATAATAACATTTGTCCGTTAATAAATCTCGAATCTTTCTTTTAAACAAATTTACCGGCAATGTTTTATATGACTGTGGTATCTTATTATAAACTTTAGGAGCCATACAGAAAACACTTTTTCCCATTAATGCAGTCTTTGATGTATTCGAACACAGTTGATTATTGTCACGTCTGTTACGGGGGAAGGTGTCAGCTAGTCGTGGAAATAGAAATTGGTTTACCCTTACAAATGTCGCTATTTCAAAAATATACAGAGATGGTAGACTTAATAATTTGTGTTCTTTAAATACTGGCATACAGCTGTCGGTCGACTTCAAATTGAACATGGCTCGAATGCATCTCTTTTGGGCCTTAAACGCTATTGCTTTATCTGTGGAATTCCCCCAAAATACAGGGTGGCCGGAACATTGACGTCCAAAAATAAAATTTCGGTCCCTCGTATCGTGGGGTATTCGAATCACCCCCATGTATGTTCCGCGACTTTTCATAGTTTTCGAGTTATGAATTTTTTTCTGAATGTTTGAAAATTTTCGACCTGACCAACCTAAAAAAATTCTAAAAAAAAAAGTAGAGGGTTTTATCGAGTTTCTTTTTTTGCAACTGAATTTTCATAAGTAGTACTTTTATGCATAAAATAATCAGCTTCGTAACTGTGATGAAAGTTATGAAAATGTTGATCTAAAGTGAAAAATTTACGTTCGGTAAATTATGACTCAAATTTTCAACTTTAAATTAAAAATCTTAACAGGTGACTTCATAATTCCTAAATAGGCTTCAAGAATGCGCCAGACTCTCAGCTTTCATAATCATAAAAAAAATGAAGTACTTAATAGGGCTACTTTGTTTAAAATCGGCCTTCAAAGACAGCGAGGTGGAAAAATTCTTAAAATTACCCATCTGAGTAATTATTTTTTTTTTGGCTATTTTCTCGTTCCTAAGGTTAATTAATGATAAGAATACTGAAAACTAACCACATTATATTCAATATTCATAATTACTACACGTGGGCGAATGAAAATCCACTCGAAGTGAGAGCTTCGACATTTCAACATCGCTTCAGCGTTAACTTGTGGTCTGGTATCCTCAATGGCGAACTAATTGGTCCGTTTGAACTGCCGTCCAGACTTGATGGAGAAACATACAAAAATTTTTTGGAAAATGAACTTCCATTGTTGCTGGCAGATGTGAATCTTGAACTCAGACGAACCATGGTGTTGCAAAATGACGGCGCCCGTGTCACTATGCAACCCAGGTCCGAAATTACTTAGATGAAACATACCCCAACAGATGGATCGGACGCAGCGGACCAATTAGGTGGCCTCCACGCTCACCTGATCTCAACCCCATCGATTTCTTTATTTGGGGCTATTACAAGGAAATAGCATACGCCCGAGACTGTTCAAGTGAACAAGAGCTGAGGCAGTTGATTGCAGAAGCTGAACGTGTTGTGAGAGAGAACAGAGACGCTTTTAGACCATTGCCAGACAATTTCTTACGTAGGTGTAGCTACGTAAGAAATTGGTGGGTGGGTGGGGTATTGCTGCTGGTGGTGGCCACTTTGAAAACCTTTTGTAAATGTTAAAAATAAATTAAGTACTTTTTTCACATTATCATCTGTGTTTTATTCAAAACCACTTTTTACGTAAAACTTTTCTTACCCAACTCTGAAATTATTTGTTGGTTAGTTTTCAGTATTCTTATCATTAATTAACCTTAGGAACGAGAAAATAGCCAAAAAAAAAATAATTACTCAGATGGGTAATTTTAAGAATTTTTCCACCTCGCTGTCTTTGAAGGCCGATTTTAAACAAAGTAGCCCTAGGTATTAAGTACTTCATTTTTTTTATGATTATGAAAGCTGAGAGTCTGGCGCATTCTTGAAGCCTACTTAGGAATTATGAAGTCACCTGTTAAGATTTTTAATTTAAAGTTGAAAATTTGAGTCATAATTTACCGAACGTAAATTTTTCACTTTAGATCAACATTTTCATAACTTTCATCACAGTTACGAAGCTGATTATTTTATGCATAAAAGTACTACTTATGAAAATTCAGTTGCAAAAAAAGAAACTCGATAAAACCCTCTACTTTTTTTTTTAGAATTTTTTTAGGTTGGTCAGGTCGAAAATTTTCAAACATTCAGAAAAAAATTCATAACTCGAAAACTATGAAAAGTCGCGGAACATACATGGGGGTGATTCGAATACCCCACGATACGAGGGACCGAAATTTTATTTTTGGACGTCAATGTTCCGGCCACCCTGTATAATACCGTAGCGCAATAATGATGCTACTAGACCATGATATGCTGTTACTAAAGCATCTGTGCTTAGCTCTGGGGCCAGTTTATATAAGGCGTATGCAGCGGAGCTCAGCCGTTTACTTAGGTATTCTATGTGTGCCTTCCAGTTCAATTTAGAGTCAATAATAATTCCTAGAAATTTTGTGTCGTCAACTTTATTAAGTACAGTGTCCTTGTAGATCGCGTTAAGGTCAAATACAGCCTGAGTTCGTTGCCTAAAATGCATAATCGTTGTCTTATCCAAATTTATTTTTAGGTTGTTCCTGTTTAACCATGATATTATTAAATTTAAAGATTCATTTTATGTCAATTTCATATATGTCCTTATTTTTACATGCTATAGTCATAGTGCTATCGTCGGCAAAAAGAGTCATGGGGTGTTCAATAGCACTCGGCATGTCATTTATGTATATTATGAATAATAAAGATCCTACTACACTGCCTTGAGGAACACCGTATGTAGGTGTGCGTTCGCTTGATACATAAATTTCCTCTTTCTTTGTCTTAACATTAATTCTCTCAATTTCTGTGTATTGTTTTCTATTCGTTAGGTATGACTGAATAAGATTTAGTATGTTCCCCTTATGCCGTAAGCTTCTAATTTCTGTAGCAAGATGCTATGGTCAACGTAGTCAAACGCTTGTGTCATGTCGCAGTATATAGCACACACCGGGATTCTCCTGTCCATATTCGTCATAATAGTATATAAAAAGTCATAAATGGCCATACTGGTTGACATGTTTTGTCTAAACCCCTTTTGCTCTTTACTCAAGATACTTTTCTTTTCGAGGTATGAGTAAAGTTCTTTATGAAGGTATTTTTCAAAAATTTTGGACATTATAGGAATTAAGGCAATTGGTCTATAGTTAGCCATGTGTTCCTTATTGTTTTTTTTAAATAATGGTTTCACTGTTGAAACTTTTAGGGCATTGGGAAATACACCTGAGCTGATGCACAGATTTATTAGGTAGCTTAAGTGGGTACAGATGGTTTTAGAAACGAACTTTACAAACTTAGTAGAAATACCATCATAACCTGTACTATTTGTGGCATTTAAAGATTTAATTATGTTTAATATGTCTACCGGTATACTTGGTGCAACAAAGATTGAATCTTTTTGCTTTATAATATTCTTTGTTATTTTGCTTCCCGTATCTTGACTTGGTTGAATTTTATCTACAAAAAAATTGTTAAACGCGTTAGCTATTTCTAGAGGGCCCTTTACTATTTTATCATCGACCTTTATATAGTTAATGTATTCTTTCGGTAATAACGGTTTCGATTTATTTATTATGTTCCATGTCATTCTACATTTATTTGTTGCAGTTTTAATTGAGTAATTGTTTTGAGCACGTCGAGTCAATCTCATAACTTTTTTAAACCTTTTTGTGTAATTCTTATAAATGTTTTTGTTCGTCATATTTGGTTTTAATCTGTAATGCCATAATAGCTGACGCTTCTTTTTACTGCATAATTTAATGCCATGTGAGATTCATTTTGACTTTTTAATTACATTTATAGTTGTCAGTTTATATGGAAAACAAAGGTCATAAAATAGTTTAAAGTTGTCAATAAATATGTCATAAGCGATATTTGGATCTTCAGTTTCATAAATTTCCACAAAAGTCAATTGTTTTAAGCAGTCCCTAAATTTAACCATATTCTCTGTGCTAAAGTCCCGTCGTTTTCTGCGCCAGTATTTTAACCTACAAGTTTTTTTCACCGGGCATTTTATTAGTTGCGCTGTGTGGTCTGACAGAGCAAATTCTATCACGTCCGTTTTACATTTGGCTCCAAAGTTATGTGCGAAGTTGTCAATGCAAGTTTTGGTAAGAATTCTGGTTGGTTGCTTTATCGCTAACTTAAGATTGAAATTTAATAACAGACATTCAAAATCAAACACCACATTATTTTTTTTCATTACATTAATGTTAAAATCTCCCGCTATTATAATATGCTCATACTTTTTTTTACATATTTTTTCTATTGTCTCATAGAATACATTTAGGTTATTTCGTTTCGGTACTCTGTATACACATAAAATAATCATATTGTGTTGTATGAGCTCCACCCCACAACATTCAACAACACCCGTTATAGGATCACTCGTGTATCTGTCTGTCACAACCAATTTGCTTCGAATCTACTGGACCGATTAAATTGAAATTCGGTACACATATGAATTTCTGTTACCTAAACACGGAAGTGTAACGTAAATAAATGAATTTTGAATATGGGGTCATTTTGGGGGCAAATTAGATAGATAAAAAAAAATGCAAACTGTAGGTACCGTGTGACATATCAAATGAAAGGGCTTGTTGCGAGGGTCTCAAATATATTATTTTTATAATTAAAAAATAGACCCCTCCCAAAACCACATAGCCATTAAAAAAAAACCGAGTCGGACTCGCGCACCGAGGGTTTGTTTCTGAAAAAGTGTGCTATGACGATACGATGAGACATCGTTTTATTTTACCTGTAATCTGTAATGATTTTTAAAATAATAATTACGAATAAGACTTTTTTCCACAAGCGACAGATGGCGCTAGTGATTGCACGAACTTTATACATCCGTTTAGGTATTCATTTGTAGAATACTATTATTAAAGTATATTTCTTTAATACAGTTAGTAAATAATTATTGTTTAAGTTTTAAAAGTTTATTTATAATAATCATAAGTCATGAAATTATTTAAGTCAGTCAAGTGATTGTGTGTACTGTTTACTTTGCTCTGTTTGGTTAGCCGGCTGAGTGTTCACTTCCGTTTAAAGTTTCAGTTGGCAACTGATTTGCTAGGACAGAGTCAGTCTTTTTCTAGGCTTTGACCTGTAAGCATATCTGACGGATCCGTGCTACTTTTATTAAATTCATGATGATAAGTGATAACTGTGATAAGTGATTGTTAATAACCATGAGTTTTGGAATTAAGTGAATAAATTATATTCAATACTGCAATTGAGGTGTATGATTTCGTGACAAATCTTTACATAAACTTCTATCACATTGAATAATTTCAGATTTTTCTCTTTGCAAACTTCGGAGATAAGGGGGGGTATGGAATTTTTTTTTACATTTTTCATCAGAAGTCGAAAACTATTATGGGGCCTAAAAAAAAGAAAAAAAATGTTTGAGAATGTGCAAACAGCGTTCTTTCATATGATACCCCACATGCCCTAGTAGCTTCACTTTGATTTTTTAAGACCCCCTTTCAGTCCCTGTTGCAAAAAAAATATAAATATTTTAATTTCTTTCTTATTTGCAAAATAGTTGGGTCAACGTCATCTAAAACTATTCTAAATTTCAAGTTGATAGCATTAGTATTTCTTGAGATATCCAGCTGTGACAGACAGACAGACAGAGTGAGTGACACCATTAGGGGTCCTTTTTTACCATTTTGGTACGGAACCGTAAAAATATAAGTAAGTACAGGAAATAGTTCTTTGATTTTACTCGGAGACTTCGATAAAAATTTGAAAGAAGGAAGCACCGCTAAATAATGGTGTGTTGTAGTGAAATTACGATAAACATAATTAGGGGTGGCATTCCCCATACCTACATGTAGGTACTAATGTAACCGAGGGATGAAAAAAAAACATTATGCACATAAGCGTGTGGGGTAGATTTATTGGGTCTCATAATTTAAATGATAAAGATGTATCTAAACTCTGAGTAATGGGATATTTTCGGTTGCAACAGCAGAATTAACTTTGTTTTCCATAGTTTTTTCAAGAAATACTTTGAAATACAAACTTATTTTTGCTGTCGATAAAATTAATGCTGTGCAATGTGCATGCGTAAATATTCCTCCCGACTACGGAACCCTTCATTGTGCGTGGTCTGACATACACTTGGGCAGATTTTTAAATTTCGTTAGGAAACTACCACATAAAATAAACAATTTCTATTAATTAATAAACTAATATCTAGTTCAAACAAAAACTAATAAGCTCATACAACTAACAAAAATATTTACATGTGCAGAATAGGTACCTACCCAATTTAAGAGACATAATTTATCATCAGTCCCAATCAAAATTTTGCTAAACCTACCTACAAAATGGTATATTGGCCATTCTGTAGCAAAAAAAAGTAAAATCCACAATAAATAATTGTCCAATAAATTAAAACAATTTTGTACAGCGACGCATTCCAAATTTAAATTCAAATAGGTGAAACAATTCGGCGCGAAATTCAAAAAATCTGTTCTACCTATATAATGCGGTCATAGGTCCTGTGTGTTGGTTCGGTTTCAATATAATTTCCGAAAAACGACTAATATTACATTAGAAAATTGTAAATTATTATTAAAAACAATGCTTATTTCATTTAATGCTTAAAACAATTTTATTTCTTTTTCCAAGTATTGATTTCTGACATTCGTCATATTAATTACCTACTCGAGTCTATCGAAATAAAAAAAATCGTTTGGCATAATCGTTCACACATCATTACAATAAAAAAAACAATAATAGTCGGCGGTTTTGAACACAACTTGAGTAGTCGTAATGATTATTACGTATTATTGGACCTGTGTTTGTATATTACGATAAGATGTGGGCATTTTCTTGTTGTTTATAATATTTTGAATAATATTAGTCACATTTTAAATCGTATTTACATGAGTGTGTGTGATTTTTGTGAAAAGTGTAAACAGACACGACACGGCGCGAAACTTCGACTTTGGATATCAAAAAACATCATTACGACTACTTAATTACCTTGAACAATGGATGAAGTCGTCAAATAATTAAATGATTTATGATTCACTGCCCCTGTGATGCAGTTTGGATGTCCGAAATCCCCAATTTTTATGTTTTCTAGCCTCGACCACCACTGTCATCAAAATGGCGATGATCGAATTTATAGACTTGGATATTTTAAAGGTAAATTAGTAAACTTGCGGGTTAAATATATTATGAAAGATTTAAAGGTGTTAATATGTGAGTTGTTTATCCAACTCTCATAATTAACGCACATTCATAAGATTTGATGGGTAGCATAATAAATATTTACATAATTAATTTAGAGTATCGTATGTCATCGATTTTGTGTCCAATTGGGTGCGATAGAGAGCCGGCGGAGGTTCGTGTGTTCGGGTCCAATTGGGGGCGCTTCCGAACTATACGGTTAAATACCTTGGAGTCACTATTGATAAACATCTCACCTTTAAACCACACATAGAAAACCTCGTGACCAGGTTACGGAAAGTAATTCACATTTTCAAAACCCTACGACACTCGGCCGACCGAAACACTATTAAGATGGTCTACTACGCATTTTGTCAATCACTTATCGATTACTGCATCATATCATGGGGAGTTGCCGCCAAAACACACCTCATCGAAGTTGAAAGAGCACAGCGTGCCATACTCAAGATTGGAGCTGGTCTCCCCTTTCACTTTCCAACTAATGACTTATAGGTACAAAGAATGGGACACTCTCATTGTCAGATAAACGTTCATATATTACTTAAAAAACATTCTCTTATGCAGTCTGACATTGAGCTACTCAAAGACAACCGACGAAAGGGTAGGGTATGTCCCATTTCATAATCTAAGGTCTCACGGCTCAATTCTAAACTACACTCCCTAATAGATTCTATTGCTTCCTTGGGAATTATCTTTACAATAAATTGAATAAAATCTTAAACCTATATCCAAAAACTCGATCAAGCTGTACTATAGAATTAAAAAAATATTTAATAACTGTGGACTATCATAAAACTGAGAATCTTTTGACCGTTCTGAAATAAAACTAATTTTGCTCAACCCCACACATACATAGCTGTTTCTTACCTCCTTGAAAAACAACTCTCGCTGCACTCACTCCACAATAGTCACCTTCACTCACACACTGCTCATCTGAATTACTCACATACATCTCCTGTTAGTTTAACACTCCACACAAAACAAACACTCACTCACACTTCGTCTCTCAACATGACTCAATAACTTCTGCAGAATTATAGTTAGGTATTTCTTTTTGTTATTACTTTTTATTTTATTCGTGTTAAACACATTGTTTAATTCTTATTCAGTTTTTTATTTTTGTTGTGCATATTGTTTAACATAGACTCTTGCACGGTATCTCTGTAAAGCTAATTCTACCCGTGACACCGCCTGGTGACCTGTAACACAGGTTTTTCCCAAAAACCTATATCGGGCACCAGTCTCTCACAAAGGTGGAATACAGCTGACACATTTTTTTTGTACAATTACAATAAGTCTGTTTTGTGAAGAGAGAAGAACTGTCATTTGATTTGAAAAAAAAAAAAAAAAAAAACCATTGCCAGTGACATTGACTTATATATTACAGTGATAAAAAAATTCGTTCTATGCAAAAAGTAATTCTACTATATTATCCTATTGACACCCATTTTGAATAGTAGGTATGATATTTTTATTCAAATAATGGATTTATCCCACACAATAATAAGAAGTCAGAAAACGTAACTTTAATCCTCACATTGTTAAAAACACACAGCAGAAAGTATTCAAATACGTATCACGAGCATCCAGTACACGTCAATATGAATTACACAAGAAAATAGTAGAAATAAAAACAGTACTGAAAATGCGAAACAAAGTTGCCGCGTATGCAGGCTTTGCGGTGGACGTATTCTGTAACACTGCGGATGAAAAGACGAGCGTATTTGTGAAACTGTTCGATATTATTCCTAGAATATCGTGATATCAGGTTTATTCCTGCAAAATACTGCGAAACATGTTTGTAAAAAATTCGTAGTATTGGCGTGTTCCTGACAGTATGGCATAGTTGATGCACAAAGGTATACAATCATAATAAAAAACACTGAGTACTGCAGTTTTGATTGGCAACCTATAAGACCGCTTTCACATCTATGCGACTTTAGCAGCGCAACAGAGTGTATCTTATGTTTTTAAGATTCTGACCTTACAAAGAAAAACCGATCAAGAGCGAGACGGACTCGCGCCCCGAGGGTTCCGTTCCGATTTCTGAAAAAGTGTGCTATTTAGAGACATTGTTTTATTTTTCCAGTAATCTTTACATAAACTTCTATTACCTATAATAATTTCAGATTTTTATCTTTGCAAACTTCGGAGATAAGGGGGGGAACGGTATTTTTTTTTACATTTTTCATCAAAAGTCGAAAACTATGCGGCCTAAAAAAATTTAAAAAATGTTTGAGAATGTGCAAACAGCGTTCTTTCATACGATATCCCACATGCCCTAGTAGCTCCACTTTGAATTTTTAAGACCCCCTTTCAGTCCTTTTTACAAAAAAAAAATATATATTTTTATTCTTTCTTATTTGCAAAATAGTTGAGTACACGTCATCTAAAACTATTCCAAATTTCAAGTTGATAGCATTATTAGTTCTTGAGATATCCAGCTGTGACAGACAGACAGACAGACAGACAGACAGACTGAGTCACACCATAAGGGTTCCTTTTTTACCATTTTGGTACGGAACACTAAAACGGAACCTTTATAATCTTACTTTTTGAAGTGAAAAATTCTTTAGGTGCGTTGAGCAATTTTTCGTAGAGGCAAATCTTACGGTTTCCCGACACCACGTCATCGCGACACCTTGACACCGCGACATGCTATGCATAATTTTACGTTTTTCACTTCTATTTTTTTGTTTTAAAGAAAGTAGTAGTGTTTTGGTTTGGCGGTGGCAAGGTTTGCACCCAGACCTTGTTCGGGTCCCATTCCTAAATTGGTCGAGAAAATTGTTGTTGGAATTTTTTAATAGCTGCCTAGCAACAAGATTTGTTCCCGGTTGTGAGTTGAGTGAGGTGAGTTGTCGCACACGACATTCCACCAATATCGAATGCTACCAAAATAATCATCTCCATGTTTAACTTTTTTGCTCAAACTTGTGCCGAAGTGCTCACAAAGAGGGAGTATTTTAGGAATGATGAATGTCTGTTGCGAGATTAGCCCGAGTGTTAAAAATGTCTCAGTCTTTTGCATTTTCCCCACATTTTCGGTACCGGGAATCTATGGGAATTTTTTGTATTCCATTGTAGTTGGATTTATTGCTCGCTGCTTTGCCTTTTAGCAGTTGGGATTTTTGGAAAAGGAGCGGGAAGTTAAGGTGAAAAGTAGTGAATATGTTAGTTACGTTTTGTCTGTTAGTAACGTTGAAATGCTGAAAGAGTTTTTGAAGAATTTTCTTTTACCAACGTGTGTTTTAAGATATTTTTATCTACGGTGTACCTATGAGAAGGTTTTCCTTGCTGTTTTTTTTTTGTAATGCTAGAATTTCTAAGTACTTACCTACTTTTATCTATATATATAAAATTCAAAGTCCTGACTGACTGATTGATTGACTGACTGATATATCAACGCACAGCCCAAACCGCTAGACCTAGAGACTTGAAATTTTGCACATAGATACCTTGAAGAGTGTAGGCATCCACTAAGGAAGGATTTTCGGAAATTCCATCCCTAAGGGGGACAAATAGGGGATGAAAGATTGTATGAAAAATCTTATTCCTTGAGTTAATAGACTTGAAACTTGGCATGAATATTTATCTAAGTAAATTATAAAGTTTGTCATTTTTAGTTTTCTTAAACTACCCCCTCAGGAGGGATTCGGGGGTGTCAAAGTTTGTATGGACGAATTTTAACGCGCGTTCCGATTAACTCGAAACTCAGTATTTATACTTGAAACCAAAAATGAAGAATAACGTGTGCGTGTGTGTGCGTGGGTTTTTCGAAAATCTACCCCTAAAGAGGTGAAAAGGGGAAGTAAATTTTACAGGGCAGGTTTTACTGCGGGGCTTGATTAACTAGAAAATTAGTGTAAATAATCTTTCAGTCAAGTTACGGAAAATACAATAAACGATTTTTTGTAAATTCCATGCCTGTGAGGGTGAAAACAGGGAATATAGTTTATATAAACAAAAATATTCATTTGGTTAATTAACTTGAAAGTTTGCACAAATATTTGCCTAAGCAAGTAATCAAGTTTGTCATTAATGGTTTTTACCCCAGAGAGAAGGGTCAGAGGGGGAGGAGAGAAGGGAAGGGGGTGGTGAGGAGGGAAAGAGGAAGTGCAGGGGTGATGAGGAGGAAAAGGGGAAGTGGAGAGTATGGTGAGAGGGAGGGGAGGGGTGGTGAGGAGGTAGAGGGGGAGAGGGATAGGAGAGTGTAGTGAGGGAGGAGGGTGTAAAGAAGGAAAGAAGAGGAGGCGAGGAGTTGGCGTGGGTAGAGGGAGAGGGGAAAACGGTGAAGGGGTTGTGAGAGGGTGAGAGTGAGAGGGGTTGGGAAGCGTGAGAAGGTGAGAGGGAGTAGTGACGGGGATGATAAAGGGAGGGTGAGAGGTGTGAGAGGGAAGGAGTTTAGGGTTAGAGTGAGAGGAGGAGGGGGAGGGGGAAGAGGGAGACAAGTGCTTCTACACCTTAAAGTTGCTATTTGTATAGCACTGATTCATTGAAGAAACCCAGCCCGATAGAAATGACCGAAAAATAGAAAGTCGGAAACTTGGAACGGCAAAAAAAACAGGAGTAAATTCCAGTCATGCGTCGGAGCTGACACACATTTTTTTGTTTGTTTGAACGCCCTAATCTCTGGAACTACCAGTCGGACTTTAATAATTATTTTTGCATTTGATAAACCTAATTGTTAGTCTTCCTAAGAAAAAGAGACAAAAAGAAAAAAAGTCAGAAAGAAAGCTAAGCGAAAACGAAGTAATAGCGCGAGCAGGCAATGCGATGCGAGGGGTGGGTCGGGGGAACAATAAATTTCACGCGGACGAAATCGTGGGCAGAAGCTATCTCAATATAATAAAAAGAAAAGTCCTGCCTGACCCTGACTGACTGACTCATCAACGCCCAGCTCAAACCCTTGGACGTATAAAGCTGTTTTTTTTCACAGAGGATCCCTTTATAATGTAGACAAGAAATAAAGACCATTTCAGACAGCAATCTACACGGTCTTCACATGATCTGACCAAGATTATGTCTGGACTTTAAAAGAGACTGTGACCTCTGAGTTTGTTTCGGCGTTTCTTCTCAGAGTAGTCAGATAGGAAAAGTCGACCTCATCTAGTTTTTAAAAAAATTTGATTGACGTATAAAAGTGTTTGTACAAACCAACTTACAGAAAATAAATCATTTATCATTCGTTTATCATTTATAATAAGGAAAGATTTTTGTTCCCGTGGGATAGTTTCCGACATCCACGCGGGCGAAGCCGCGGGTAAAAGCTAGTAGATATATAATACAAGCTGAAAAAACACGATGAAAAGAGCTTAATTAATCACTCTATACACAATCAACTTTGCCTGTAACTCAAAAAAATTCAAAACAATGTAATGATAGTGAATGGATGTGAATTAATAATGTAAATTAGTACAGATTCACTTGCGTCGGTATTTATTATTCGTGAAACTGGGACGTCCAGCAAATGCGCCGACCAACGATTATTATTCAAAACTTAACAGTTTGTCCGAAGAGATGTAAATTTGTACTAGATATATATTATTTAATAACTATTCACTTTTTTATGGCCATTGAACATTATTTGAGACTTTGTCAGTGACTAATTGCATAGGTAGAAGAACCTAAAGAACTCAGTCAATCTGCGTAGCCTTTTCCAAATTATGTTGGGGGTTGGCTTCCAGTTTAACCAGATGCAGCTGAGTACCAGTATTTTAAATGGAGCGACTGCCTATCGGACTTCCACAACCCAGTAACTTCGTTACGATACCCCTTGGTAAGACTGGTTGTCAGACTTTCGGGCTTCAGGCGACCCGTAACGACTATCAAAGATCCACGAATGATAACCGGGACCGAAGGCGAGGCATGGAGTAGTCTCCGTATGTAAAAATGGTCACCCATCCACGAACCAACCCCAGCAAGCGTAGCGTACATGATGGATCGACCCGTGTGACTGTTATTACTTAGCAACGATAGAAGTAAATAACTATACTAATAAGAGTCAGTTCTTATCGTGCTTCAATTGGTCTCAAGTCGACGATTAATGGTTCTGAGACTAATAACAATCTACCTATCTATATACATATATAAACGGCAAACGTGATTGACTTATGTCTCAACGCACAGCCCAAACCGCTTGGTCTAGAGATTCCAAATTTGGCACGTATTAGGTTCCCTATGAGGTTTAGGGGTGCACTAAGAAAGTATTTTTCTAAATTCACCCCCTGAAGGCGTGAAACGGGGATCCAAAGTTTGTACGAAAAATGTTATTCCTTGAGTCAATAGACTTGAAACTTCCACACGGCCGAAGCCGCGGGAAAAAGCTAGTTAGATATATACCTACCCAGCCTTAGTAGGTAGGTTCACTTCACTAGTCTAGGCAAAATATTAGCTTTCGTGACTATGTACTAGCTATTACTAGCTTCTGCCCGCGACTTTGTCCGCGTGAAATTTCTTTCCCACCGCGCCCATCGTATCCTCTGCCCGTGCTATTACTTTGTTTACCGCCATTTTTCTTTTTGCTAGGCTCCTAAGGTTCATAGCGTGATGTTAAATAGTTTATAACTTTTCTCAAGAATTGGGCTATCAAATGGAAACATATTTTTTCAAATTCTACTGGTAGTTAGTACAAACCATAGAAATAAGACCGGCCAAGTGCGTGTCGGACCACGCACAATTAAGGGTTCCGTAGTTGAAAATAATCAACGGAAGTACCTTAGAGGTACGCAAGTAAATCAAATTACTTGCGACAGTTGCGAGTGTCAAAATGTGTCGCAAAATGGCCGTATTTTTTTATTGCGTTGACTTAGAAGCTTGATTTTTTTTAGAACTCTAAGGAACCATAAACTTACCTAATTAATATAAATTTCAACTTGATACCTCTACGCGTTCCTGAGAAAAAGGGCCTTGACAATAACATACTTGAAAATATTTTTTTATGTGATAAAAGTATAAATTAACAATTTTCGGACTATTTCCATTACTTGTGCAGTAAGACCTTGCTTCTTGCCAAATTTCATGATTCTAGGTCAAAGGGAAGTAACCTATAGGTTTTGATTTACTTGCGAGTATCAAAATATGTCGCCATATTTTTTTATTGCGTTGACTTAGAAGTTTGATTTTTTTACAACTCCAAGGGACCATAGATTTGCGTATTTGATATTAATTTCAACTTGATATCTCTACGCGTCCTTGAGAAAAAGGGTCTTGACAGACTGACAGACTTGTTTTTTTTTTATGTGATAGAATTACAAATTAACAATTTTCGGACTTTTTCCTTTATTTGTGTTATACGACCTTGCTTCATGCAAAATTTCATGATTCTAGAAAAACGGCAAGTACCCTGATAGGTTTTGATTTACTTGCGAGTATCAAAATATGTCGCATAAATGGCCGTATGTTTTTATTGTCGACGACATGGTTGGCGCAGTGGTTGAGCGATTGACTGCTGCGCAGCATGTCGCGGGTTCGATTCCCGCACGGAACAAATATTTGTACGTCCTACAAGTGTTTGTTCCGAGTCTGGGTGTTTTTCCATCTATAATATGTATGTATTTACAAAAAAAAATATGTATATAAGTAGTTTATCAGCCATCTCGTTACCATAACACAAGCATTAGGTTGCTTAGCTTGGGACTAGATGGCGTTGTGTGAAATGTCCAAGGATATTTATTTATTATTATTATTTATTTATTATTTGTTATTGTATTGACTTAGAAGCTTGAGTTTTTTAGGACTTCAAGAGTATTTGATATTAATTTCAACTTGATACCTGCACGCGTTCCTGAGAAAAAGGGTCTTGACAGACTGACAGACAGACAGACCGAAAGACAGACAGACAGACAGACGGACAACGAAGTGATCCTATAAGGGTTCCGTTTTTTCCTTTTGAGGTACGGAACCCTAATAAAAAACAGGAGAAGTGGCAAGGGGGCTAATCTGTTTCCGCGCGACATAATGCTCAGCATGAGCCGTTCATAGTCAAATGGCCGTCTCCGCAAACAGTGCGCTTTCAACTGTGACCGAGACAATTTATAAGAATGTCGTGTTGTAAACGGGTTTCTTGTAAAAACCGAAGCCAAGAATCACTTTCCATAATTATGTAAGTAAAAGTATTTTGCCTTATTTTTCTTTAAAATCATGACAGTGACAAAGGGACAAAGTGGAGACACATGGTTCCGATACATTTTAACATACTGGGCACATCTCCATCTTTCTTATATCTATGGTACAAACAAATTTTACCTCTTTATAATAATTATTAATTATAATTAGTATAGATGAGGCTTAGGACTTCTGACACATGCACCTACCTACAAAGATTCACACTCTCGTCTACAAATACAACACTTCCAGCATCTCTAGATCTCTGCATCCGAGACTCAGAACTTGGCAGCATTCATGCTGGTCAGTTGAGAACTGCTGACCAACACAGCGCGCACCAATTAACATCGCTCGCACCCGATACCAGCATAGCTATCAATACCGTTTTTAATTAACTAACTTTTGTTAAGGAAGTCTATATCGCAATATCCGATGGTAGTTGGGAAGGATTGGATTCATTTCTTGGTTCATAGTTTGGAGACCATTGAAGTTACTGATAACCTACGTAGGTACTGTTAAAATGAGGAACTCTTTATCGTTTCTGACTCTGAAACTTAGTTAAATCCGGAGAGGTATCGACATCTAGTTAAAACTATAGTAACTATTGCAACGTATGTAGATGTAGGTAGGTATATAAGGTACCAGCAACTCTTTAAACGTCGATTGCACACCCAGGTGTTCAGATAACAATAGAAAATCTATTGTGTCTGCTAATTGGCGTGCGACGGGTTAAAATATATAGACAAATTTTAACAGCGTTCAGTACGTGTAACCAAGATACCCAAGCAAAAAATCAAACCAAACCAAAGACATGGATGTGTTTATGTATTGGGTAACCAACATTTTTAGTGTACGAGTATTTTCGTTAGATGTTTTTTTTTTCTTGTATGTAATGCGTTTTTTTTTTATTTTTTTTTCCATTGTACTTATTTTGGTGGTCTGAGTGATTTATAAAAGTTTGTCTATCTATTTAAAAGCGACCTTATAGTTTATGAGTGATTTTGTAGTACTCGTAGGATTAAAATCCAAACCAGGAATATAGGAAAACCTGTAAGTAATCCATTCATTAATGCAACTACAGTGCGATGGTTGAACAAAATCAGCGCCACTAAACAATTTTTCCCGTCACAAACTGTCGCACAATTATAAAGAAATGTTTTAATTCCAAATGGAAACACAACATTTCTGTTGAGGAATGGACTCACAAAACTTAAATAAAATATTAAGTAATCCTTTCCTTGAAGATTTAACTTAGGACGAAAGAAACCGTTATTGAAATACAAGCATTATGAAGAATATTTTACACGGCTTTTTCCTTATCAAGAATTTTTGAAACCCTGTGAAAATTTGTCCATCTATTTTAATGGGACCTTATAACAACTATTAGGTACGGCCAGCAACAGAAGTCGGTTAACATGGCTACTTTTTGGCAAAAAACAAATTAACACAAAATGATTCGATGAACTGCGTTTTTTCGTTTAACTGTTAAGAGTTAATGTTTTTAAAATTTTAAGTACTTCAGTTGAGTTAAATATTTCGCTTAATAATTAAGATTAAAAAACTGCAAGTGTTAATCGACTTTTGTTGCTGACTGTACAAAACAGATCTAACCAAAACCTACTCAAAGAGAATACAATCGCTAAAACTTCACTAGAAACAGTTACAAGTTCCATTAAGGCTGCAATGTGTTCAAGTATTTGGTTTACAAGACAAATATGGCGTCGGAGATAATGCAGCCTCCCTGAACGAACCAATACGCAGTCCAATCTGTTGTAGCAAATTATCACTGAATAAGATACTAGTCTTGTGAACGACAGCCTTCCCTAAAGAATTGGTTGGATGGGTTTTTTTCGTACGACTTAAAGAATTAATGATTACTGACTTGTCCTTTGGGTAAATGGCATCACTTATCTAAGTACCTACGGTCTTGTTCTCCGTGTCCTGCGAGGTAATAGGGAATGTGCATGTTTTTTTTTTTTTATTTATTCGATAGTTTACATCGCCTTATAAATAGCAAAAAAAAATTCAACGCCAAAAAAGCAGTTTAAAGTACTTAAAAAAAAGTTAAAAATTGCCAACCGAACCTTAAACACACCCATCTTGGCCCGCTTGGTGTGACGTCATAGTCTATGACAGTAACGCGTAACTCACAATGGCAATGACTTTCATTTATATTTACATTGTCGAGCAGACGATTTTTTCAAACATTAATGAATTAGAAACATCCTTCAAAATCCTTCGGATTGTGATCAAAAGGGTGTTACACAGTTAGAGTGCTAGAACGCTACATGAATTATTATAAAAAAACCGGTCAAGACCGAGTCGGACTTGCGCACCAAGGGTTCCGTTCCGACTTCTGAAAAAATGTGCTATTTAGAGACATCGTTTTATTTTTTCTGTAATCTTTACATAAACATCTATCACATAGAATAATTTCAGATTTTTCTCTTTGCAAACTTCGGAGAATGGGAGGGGGGACGGTATTTTTTTTATTTTTTTTAACAAAAGCCTAAAAAAAATGTTTGAGAATGTACAAACAGCGCTCTTTCATATAACACATGCTCTAGTAGCCCCACTTTGAATTTTTAAGACCCCCTTTCAGTCCCTGTTGCAAAAAAAATATAAATATTTTTATTTCTTTCTTATTTGCAAAATAGTTGTATAAACGTCATCTAAAACTGTTCCAAATTTCAAGTTGATGGCATTAATAATTCTTGGGATATCCAGCTGTGACAGACAGACAGACAGACCGACAGACAGACAGACAGACTCGCACCATAAGGGTTCCTTTTTTACCATTTAGGTACGGAACCCTAAAAAAGGAATAGATTTTTTATGAAATTATCTGCCAAATTAGTTAATTGGAACTTATGCAGAGGGGACACAAACCAAAGAACTATTGTTAATAAGATGGAACAGCGGCTAATTAGTTAGGTAGTCATTAGAGTTTACTGAAAAATACCCTCCTGGATTCTTTCATAGCGAAATAAGTACCTACATGTATGGTCATCACTATGGACTGGCATAAAGCACCTTTAACAGCATGTTCTACGTATTAAAATCTTTTATCTACGCCTATGCTATAAATCCTCCATAAAAGTTCCTGAAACAGTTAGCTTATTGCCAACATTAAAACAGCCAATGTCATAGTAACCATAATAGCATCCAAACGGGTGTTATAATGTTGTACTGAATTTCATAGTGCAACTCGTTTTCAAAAAAAGAACATTGTAATGCACGCGCGTTTCACTACAACAGCGACGTAATTAAAAAAAAAGAACTTATTCGAATTCACGTCGTATACTATGACGCCGGCCGCCATGTTTGATACGAGTATTAGTATTGCAAAAAACTGTTTCAGAACCTTTTATAGAGGATTGATAACATGGATGTAGATAAAGTCTTGTATGCAACTGTACATAATTAGGTATTAAAACATTCATGTGATACTACTATCACACTCGGCTTCGCCTCGTGTGATGAACCCAAATTCGTGTTTTAATACCCCTTATTATACGTCAGTTGCATAAATAACTGTGTTAATACAATGTTCAAATCGTGTTAAAATCCTTTGTGCCTTAACAACCTATTAAGCTAATAGACATTTTTAGCTCGTACATTATCAGATGCGATGGCTGCGGTTAGGAATATGAGATGGCGGCTCATTTGTCACGATTGGGCAGGCACGCACTAATTTGCGGTGGCACTGTTGTGTATTGAATTTACGGCGAGTAGGTATTTTAGCATGTGTTTTCCAAACGATAATTTCATTTCTCAAATTATGTTTAGGTTGTATCGGTAGAATTGTCATGAGAATGATACCTACTTACAGTCCGTGAGGCGTAAGGTGGGTTTTGCATTTGTGTGAGTGATCACCAAAATAGTACGAGAGCTCAATATGACCAAAATTTTTGTCTTATCGCTTTACGTAAGACAAAATCTTCAATTGTCGTTGATCGTCTTATCGTTTTACGTTTTACGTTTTACAAACGATTCGACATGGTTTTGGTCATGGCCTCTCGTACTAAAAGAAAAAAAAAGCCGATTGCCAAAAAGCACTACAAAAAACCGGTTTTACATAATGTAAATGTAAAGTAACATAATGTGTCACCCTAAAGTCACCTTGCATTGACACACACACATCGCTTCGTTCTTCTAACTGAACAGACAGCTGTGCTGCTGGGGAGTTTGTTGCGTCATTTTTTCTTCCCGCACTAGGAAGTGGTGAAGGGCGGCCATTTTGGGGGACTTTCTTATGTCATTTTGATTTACAAAAAGCTGCTGATTCTCAGCCTAATTTTAATAAATGACTTTTGATGTGACGTATGCTTCCAAATGCGCGCTTGGAGGTCCTGCAGCCATATAAACAAAAGAGCGCGCGATAACTTGCGTTCACGAAAAGGTACTTTGAAGGGCTCAAATGTAGGTGATGTCCGTCTACCGGTTACAATCATGTAACGCGTGCTACTGCTTTCATGGTTACGAGGCAGTACTGTTAAATACTAGATGAGTTCAGCAGTTCCTGAGATTGAATCGCCATTTCTTCTCCAGGGTATAGTCAGATAGGAAATGTCGACTCTTCTAGCTTATTTTATTTATTTATATTGGAAACCGAAACTTGGATACGGTAAAAGTGATTCCGATACCCTATTTATACAATTTCATTTCATTTCAGTTATCTAAAGAAACATTTAAATCTACGTATTTTTTTGTAGCGTGTTGTTCCATAGGCGGCAATCGATCAATTCAATATTATGGATCACTAGCGCTTCCCGCGCGGCTTTGCCCGCGTGGATGTTGGAAAATATCCCACGGGAACGAAAATCCTTCTGTTCAATGCTACCTTTGGACATTGACTCAGCACGCGGCCCAGATAAAAATAAGTGATTTCGTTGCATCTAACACACATGAAACACAAAGATTTTGTGCAATAGTGTGTGTTAGGTAAAAGTAGTATATAAGCGGATTCCTGTCTACTGTCCGTCTGTTACCTTTGGTCGCATGGTGCAGACATCCTGAATTTATTTATATATTTATTTATCACATATTAGGTATATGGTAGGTTAGGGCTGTAGGGCTTATAGGGCTTAGGCTCGTAGGTCTTAGTAGGTTCCCGTAACTTATCACATAGCTACATGTACCATCGCACCATTAACAGTATTGCGGCCTTGCGTGACATCTGTTAAGGGTGTTTGTTCATTTTCTTCCTTATTCCTTGTCTACAATACATTATAAAGGGAACCTCTGTGCAAAATTACAGCTTTCTATGTTCAAGGGTTTGGGCTGGAGTCAGTCAGTCAGTCAGTACTTTTCTTTTTATACATTAAGATAGACATCGAATAGCTCCCAATTATTTTATAAAATATATTTAACCTACAAGCAGAATCCACGTGGATTTCCCAACGGCAAAAAACCGGTCAAGTGCGGGTCGGAGCACGCACAATGGAGGGTTCCGTAGTTGAAAAGAATTTATCCCAAAAACAAACATAACATTGTAATCCCAAAAAAATAGATAGATAGATAGATAGAATACTCTTTATTATGCACACCATAAAAATTACAGATATAAATGTTGAAATTTTACATAGGGTAAAAATATTGATTTATCTGATTAAATTACAAATTAATAATTATCGGATTATTTTTCCTTTACTTGTACTGTGAGACCTTGCTTCTTGCCAAATTTCATGATTCTAGGTCAACGGGAAGTACCCTATAGGTTTTGATTTACTTGCGAGTATCATGTCGCATAAATGGCCGTATTTTTTTACTGGGTTGAAGTTTGATTTTTTTAGAACTTCAAGGGACCTAGACCTACGTATTTGATATTAATTTCAACTTGATACTTGGATGCGTTCCTGAGAAAAGGGTTCTTGACAGACTGACAGACAGACAGACAGACCGACAACAAAGTGATCCTATAGTGGTTCCGTTTTTTCCTTTTGAGTTACGGAATCCTAAAAAAGGAACTTAGACACCCAATTTTTATCATGAACGTGACGAAATTCATAATACAGGTTTATCCAAGGAACGTTTATTTAGATCCATTTTCCTTAAGCACTTCTAAGGGATAATTAAGTAACTAGATTATTAAAACAAACCTGTTTAATTTTTTATTCCCTGTACAAACTGTAGAATTCTTAAGTAAAGAAAATGGTGACTATTACTTGGCTAAGAATTCTAAGCTTTGACAGTTCTAACTTCAAGCAATTACTAAACTATGGAAAGAAAATCATTGCTTGAGCAATTACTTTCACTTAAGTAATTACTTTTACTTGACTATAAATACGACTGTAAGTCATCAAGTCAGCGCCGCCTGTAGTTGAAAACCAGCGCCGTGGTTCTGTTTCGCACGCTAATGCTACGACTGCTGCGCGATAGCCGTTTTGCGCCGATGTGATGCGCATTTTCCTCATAGTTTTTCTCTTTTTGTGCTTTATTTTTAATCGTTTGCGTCATGTTAGGCACAAATAAACTTACCTACCTAGTTTATTTCTTTTCTTAGGTCTGAAAGTTGCGAGATTCGCATATTATTTAATTTTTCCTCAGAAAAACCCTGGAATCTGAATTTGTGTCCCTTTGGCATAAGGTTTTTATAAGGTTGCCCCTACCTGCTGGGACTTAAACATCTCTAACTTCTCTGCGACTTGAAATTAATTTAAAAAATTGTAAAACAAAAGTGATGCTAGAATTTTGACGTAATATATACGTCAAAATTTCTAGCCTCAGTTTTGTTTTTACAATTTTTTAAATTAATTTTCAACTCACTTTTACTCAGAAATTCATCTGATATTTTTTCTTACCGTGACTGAAGGAACTGTTTGTGTCAAATATGTATTTAGGCCTTTTTGGTCTTGTTAAATAAGATGTGGGCGCAATTTGTATTCTCATTTCATATTCGAATGTAGCAGGTACCTACTTTAAAAGTTTAAATTTATAAAAAATAAAATCCACTGCACGAGTATTCCTAAAAATTCCCAGCTCTCTTAGCGAATATCAAAAATATAAACCTAATTTCTCTCTTTGTTCTGGAAATATAAATGTATAATTTAGAGTTCATCTCGCTTGCACCCCTGAGACGGCGCGGTAAGTAATTCTTTGTGTTACGAGTCTAATGTTCCGCTACTTGGAAACCTCGATGATTTATTAATGTTAAAGTGAAATGTGAAGTGTATTTGTAGATTTATTTTTAAAATTCGTCTTGAGTTCGTTCGTCACTTAATTTTGAGATAAGTTTGATGTGTTGTGAATATTGAATGTGTTTTTTCTGACACCTTTTTTGGCTGGTTGTTATTTAAGTAATTCATTGATAAAAAGTTCATTAAGAATATTTGGAATACGGATGATGACTAAATTTTTTTTTGTTTTGTACCTGTTAAATATTTTTTAATATTTCACAGGTATTAATTTTACATGAGTACATTATTAATAGTATATTATGCAATTAGTGAATAAAGGACAGATTTAAAGCGAGGGCCATAGATGATTCACAAGCTAGTGAAGGGTTCTAACGATAGGGAGTGATTCACTATGGTTGAATCATGAGCGTAGCGAGTGATTCCTGTTTAGAATCCTGAGCGATGCGAGTGATTCATGGCCCTCGATATGAATCCGTTTTATTCAAGAGTTGCATACTATACTTTATACCATGACTACGAGAAAAAGATAGATTTAAGCGAAAAATAAAAAGGAAAGTTAAATTGACTTTGATGTAAACCAGCCGTAATTTGTTGGGTAGCAAGTTTTCTACTACATCGGCCGCCCTCTTTTTCATAAGCTCAGGTGTTAACACATCTTCTTCATCACTTGAATGCATTTTTAATCGATTTATTATTAAGTAAGTCTAAACTTTGTGTTCGTACAACTTACAGTATTCAAAATAACGCCAATTTACTAATGACAGCAAAGAACACAAAACAGTTTTTATTCTAATCTAAACTCCTTGTCGAAATTGTCGACTAATCAAATTGAATTTAGAACACACCAATTATAGGTCGCATGTATTGGTATGTTCTAAATTCAAACACCAAAATAGTGATTAAAAGTGCTTTTTATTCACTGTTTTCAGCTAATAAAATAAGCTTTTTAGAGGGGAAATGGTATAATAGTATATTATGCAATTAGTGAATAAAGGACGGATTTAAAGCGAGGGCCACAGATGAATCACGAGCTAGTGAAGGATTCTAACGATTGAATCACGACCGTAGGGAGTGATTCATGATGATTGAATCACGAGCGTAGCGAGTGATTCAAGTGTTAGAATCCTGAGCGACGCGAGTGATTCATGGCCCTCGATATAAATCCGTTTTATTCAAGAGTTGCATACTATACTTTATACCATGACTACGAGAAAAAGAAAGATTTAAGTGAAAATAGACATTTAATGTAGAAAAAGGAAAGTTAAATTGGCTTTGATGTAAACTAGCCGTGATTTTTGGGTAGCAAGTTTTCCACTATATCGGCCGCCCTCTCTTTCATAAACTCAGGTGTTAACACATCTACATCACTAGAATGTATTTTAAATCGATTAGAACAACACTAAACTAACACAAAATTAAAGATTAAAGTAACACTAAACTGTGTTCGTATCGTACAACTTACAGTATTCAAAATAGCGCCAATTTACTAAGGACAGCAAAGAACACAAAACAGTTTTTATTCTAATGCTAAACTCCTTGTCGAAAATGTCGACCAATCAAATTGAATTTAGAATTATATAGGTCGAATACAAAGACTACACTTACACTAGATACGGCAAGCCACGACCAAGCGTGCCCTGCATGTTCGACTGTTCGTACTAAAAAAAGTCTGTTAGCTCAGTGATGCTTAGCAATTGAAACAATTCTGTTTACGTTGAGGACATCACTAAATGGCTGGGGTGAAGTTATCGTAGGTATAAAAAAGATGACACGTTCGGTTTTCATACTATTTAATAACATGCCGTATCTAGCCTAGGTACTCTAAATCTGTGGTCGAATACATTGGTGTGTTCCATTTTCAAACATCAAAACAGTGAGTAAAAGTGCTTTTTATTCACTGTTTTCAGTGAATAAAATAAGCTTTTTAGAGGGGGAATGGTATAAAAAATATTTCACACGTATTTTTCGTTTTTTTATATAGGTAATCAAAAGATTACAGCATTGAGTTAAAATGTGTCATGACGTCACTCCTTGCTAGATTTTATACGTAGTTTGTTAACGTTGTGACGTAGCGAGCTCCGACTCTCCAACTTTAATGCGTTCTATCTAAGTATTTTTTTATTAACATGATAAAGCAAAAAATACGTGTCCAATATTTTTTTTATTATCTGACTGACGGACTAAATAGAATTTCTTTTTTTTTACCCAGACATCCTCCTTATTACATTGCTTGTTGCAAATCTGCATTCTTACAGAAAAAGGAGGAGTATAGAAAGTATCCATATTTTTTAGTTTAACCTTTTATAAACATAAATAATGACTATAACTAGATACCGATAAAAAACGTTCACTGAACAGCCCAATAATTATAATTACAATAATCCATTCTAGATCTTCAGTTCGTGCTCATACTAGTTCAGCAGAGATTACAGGACACCCTCGGATTCGTAGTAAATCCTCGGACATTCACTGCGAGCGCCGCGCCGCCCCTCAAATCCGTGATTACATTGAGCGTCGGGGCAACGGCTGTCGCGCACAAATATATCATTTACAAGGTGGGTGTATTCTTTCAATTGATTTTGATCTCGCTTAGAATTTTTTTCTTTGGTAGATTAGCAAAAAGTCAAAAAATTTGAGAATAAGTAAAATTATAATTTATTCCACAGGGCACTTACGACACCAATTACCTACCTATCAGGCATCGTACAGTGCCGTGGTCGTTCCTCATTAGTCCTTTGTAATCAAAGCCTCATCATAGCGCCACTTTTCATTGAAAAAACATGATGTACGATTTGTTGAGATAGTGCACCTCAAGAAATCGTGCAACATGTTTTCATATTGTGCCATATCAAGATATCGTTTAACTGTTCTTTTGTTGTTCTATTTTTGTGACACAAATTAATGTTTTATCTATCTATCTCAACAGTTTATTTCTATTCCGATCACCAATTTACCACCAAAATAGCAGGCACCAAAATAGCAGGCTGCAGGGAACATTCAATTGGCTGACGTAACATTTCGTTTAGCCGTATACACTAGTTCTTTCACGAGATTTCAACGAATATTCGGCAAACTTTCGGGCCCCGGATCAATTGGGATCGGCTATATATCGCTCCTAACAAGTTCTTCGATTCAATTTAAACTTGCCGGTGCAGAGTTTACACTGAACACTAGGTTAGGTACCTACGAAATGGTATTGTTATGTGTAATTTCAAACCTTGCAATTAACAGTTTGTGTTTTGCGATGAAAAGGCTTCGAATGAAAATTGGTAAATAGATTCGATTTATGAACAATGTGATATATGCAATCTTTTGCTGTGTTTTATCGACTATTACCAATCATAGTTTTATCTTGGATTAAATACTTCATTAGGTAGAACAGTGCACTGACGAGTTGAAGCACAGCTGCCAGTCAGAGGGCAAAAAACCGGTCAAGAGCGAGTCGGACTCGCGCACCGAGGTTCCGTTCCGATTTCTGAAAAAGTGTGCTATTTAGAGACATCGTTTTATTTTTCGTGTAAATTTTACATAAACTTCTATCACATAGAATAATTTCAGATTTTTCGCTTTGCAAAGTTCGGAGATAAGGGGGGGGGACGGTATTTTTTTTTACATTTTTCATCAAAAGTCAAAAACTATGCGGCCTACAAAAAGAAAAAAAAATGTTTGAGAATGTGCAAACAGCGTTCTTTCATATCAGTTCCCCGCATGCCCTAGTACCCGTACTTTGAATTTTTGAGACGCCCTTTCAGTCCCTGTTGCAAAAAAAAAAAAAAAAAATTATTTCTTTCTTATTTGCAAAATAGTTAAGTAAACGTTACCTAAAACTGTTCCAATTTTCAAGTTGATAGCATTAGTAGTTCTTGAGATATCCAGCTGTGACAGACAGATAGACTGAGTCACACCATAAGGGTTCCTTTTTTACCATTTTGGTACGGAACCCTAAAAACAAAATGACTTATTCGTACATTCGAGTTCTGTTTTCACCACAAAATCCATACAAACACGTTCTTTGTGGATATTTGGAAGTGTAAGAAATGAACTGGCATTAAACTCATACGATTGTGTATGAAGGAAAATGTCAAAATTGTTTCAACTCTCCTCGGTCTCCCCTACCGTTACCTATCTTTTCTTAAAACCGTTTCGTTATAACTCACAGACAAAAACCAAAAGCAGTTATTACAAAATCAGCGACGCGTTTCATTTCAGTTAAAAATACTCCAGAATTTTTATAACTCGACCAACACTTGCAGTATTTTTCTTGAAAGGGAAGTATTAAATTTAGTTTTCCGCCTGCTTCGCTTCGCCGTGATACCGGGGCAGTAAATTGCATGAAAGAAACTAAAATGTTGGTGAATGAAGACATTAAGGTACGCGTCTGAAAATGGTGAGATTATTTTTAATATTTTTTCGCTTCTTTATAGTAATCAGGACTGGAATTCCAACAGAGTTTGCATAACTGTGACATTATAGATAAGTGTGACCTGGGGTCTTTTTTTTTGCGTATAGGGATGATATTCGAGACATGATCCAGGCAAAAGCCGGCATCAACACTTTCGCTGTCCGCAGAATGCCCTGAACCGTATGTGGTTCATTGGACACCGAATCTGTTAATAATAAAGCATTCACTGGTTTAAAAAGCGAGAGAGTGGAGCCGAACAGAGTTGATCGGAGACGTGCAGGAATCGACCAATCACATTGATTGGAATCCTCATCGCGTCTCTCGTCTCGTCTGTGATTGGACGATCCTACACATCTCTGCTCAGCTCCGCTCATCTCCGCTTCAGTGGAAACGCACCCTTAAAGCTGGTATGTGACAGCTTTGCCTCTGATGGCTACGGTCCTGCCATGGTCTAGTAATGCAATGTGCATATCCTGCAGATATTTACTTAATATCTCATTACTTTCGATACTTTAGAAGAAAATTGTTCACTGTCCTAAGGGAAATAAATTTAGAGATATAGATACTTCATTTGTCAAAAACATGCGTTTACACACGGACTAGTCTAGTCAGGCATGCAGGGTATTTAAAATTTAAAAAATTACGCACATGTTTTGCCAACTATGGCGTACAAATTGAATTACAAAATGCAATGTCTGAGTAAAATATCAAACAATAGCATGTTTTTAAACTTTCAATAGTCAAAATATTATATTTAGTCCAAAACAATATTTTTTACACGTGACTTTAAAGATACTTAACTATTACAGCACTTTACTGGAAGACAAATCGTCCCGACTCCCTTTGCGAGTAAGCGTCAACTTGATAGAGTTTAATGGACGCTCGCTCCGACGCCGTTCTTTAAAACTAGTTTGTATTAGACTAGTAGGTAGGTAGGTACCTTACTTATTTTTTTATTTACCATCATAACGTCTTACTAACAACCAAAAAAATCTCTTTTATTTTACTCTACATAAAACAAAAACTGCCCAAGTGCGAAGCAACTCGCGCAGGAATGGGTCCATACAATCTATCTATATAAATAAAAAGAGAAGTCCTGACTGACTGACTGACTGACTGACTGAATGATTGACTGACTCATCAACGCCCAGGACAAACCCTTGGACATAGAAAGCTGAAATTTTGCACAGAGGTTCCCTTTATAATGTAGACAAGGAATAAGGAAGGAATTCCCGGTAGCAGGTTCCCTTGGGATATTTTCCGACATCCATGCGGGCGAAGCCGCGGGCAAAGCCGCGGGCAAAAGCTAGTTATCTATAAAAACGGCAAAAAAAGTTGCAAAAAAATCACGTTTGTTGTATAGGAGCCCCCTTAAATATTTGTTTTATTTTAATTTAATTATTCATTTTTAAATTGAATATGTAACTAAATATACTGTGAATATTTTAAGCGTCTACCTGTTGTCGTTATCAATATCGAGAAAAAACGAGCAAAAAAAAATCACGATTGTTGTATGGGAGCCCCCTTAAATATTAATTTTATTCTGTTTTTTAGTATTTGTTGTTATAACGGCAACAGAAATAATTCATGTGAAAATTTCAACTGTCTATTTATCACGGTTCATGAGATACAGCCTGGTGACAGATGGACGGACAGCGGAGTCTTAGTAATAGGGTCCCGTTTTACCATTTGGGTCCGGAACCCTAAAAAGGACAAACATGTTTCAAACTAGTGTCACAGAATAATAAAGCTACAGTAGTTTATCTAAGCAGTTACCTTCAAGTAGGGCGCGTTTCCACTGACGCGGAGCTGGACGGAGTGGAGCGCCGACGTGTAGGAATCGTCCAATCGCATACGAGACAAGACGACAAGAGACGCGATGAGGATTTCAGCCATTACGATTGGTCGATTCCTGCACGTCTCCGCTCCGCTCCGCCCAGCTCCGGGTCAGTGGAAACGCACCCTCAATTACCTACGGCCGCTCGGGAGATAAATACGCCTCCGTCCGTGCGTAACTGCCGCACGCCGCAATAAGTAATTAAAAAAACCGTTGCGTACACTGAGATTTGGAAGCGCGTCGTTTCAGCTGTTTTCTATGAAGATAAACTACTGTAATATTATTATACTGTGCTAGTATACAATGGACGGTCTTATCGCACAAGGCGATCTCTTACAGACGACCTATGGATGACGATAGAATAACAAATAATACTAGAAGCCGCTTGTAAAATTAATTAATAAGACATAACTCCTTAGTCACGTTTACGTTTCACAAAAAAAACTAGGTAGGTACAGTCAGCAACAAAAGTTGATTAGGTAACACTTGACTTTTCTAAATCTTAATTATTGAGAAAAATACTTCATTAAAATCGGAACAGATGTAAATTTTAAAGAAAATTAACTCTTATCTAATAAATGAAATGCTAAAAAGCAGGTTATCGAATAATTTTGTGTTAATTTAGATGATGTCAAAAAGTAGCAGTGTTAACCGACTTCTGTTGCTGACCGTACCTGGTCTAAATACACAAAAATCTTTTTTTAAAAAAGTGTAAGATAATCAACCATAATATTCATAAAAAATTACCCTTCACTTTTAACACACCACATTATCAATATCAATCCAAAAATTGACCTGAAACCCCTTTTTTAGCACTCGCACAAATAACCCCAATTCGTGTAGTATACATCGGGGAGCGCATCGTACTGTTCATAAACCATTGCTGTTGTAATATAGGGAAAGAATGATGACGTACATTAATACCCCGCAAATGATGAGTTACACCGCGGACGGATCGTGTTGGAAGAGGTAAGGTGAATGGATGGTGTGATGTGAAAATTAATAATTTTAAAATATTAATCGTATAGTTTTTAAAATAGTGCTGTTTTAGTAGGCTTTTGAAGGTTTTACATTATTAATTGGTAGGTTATGTGAATTTGCCATGATAGAGCTTGATTAAACGGACAATTTTAGTTGGTTTAGTCAATTAACTTAACTAGTAATTTCCCTGATTTTACACCTATCTAGATCCTAAGCATTTAGTCACTTCATTATTAAGTATTAGTATGACGCATTTATTCTACGCATTGATTTAGGTACTTACTTAATATTTGTGGGGTTTGTGGCTAAGTTATAACAGCCTGGGTTGATCGATCAGGTTAAGCTACGCTTGCTGAGGTTGGTCCATGGATGGGTGGGTGACCATCTATATATACCAAGACCCAAGACCCCTCCGTGCCTCGCAAAGTCATTCGTGGATCTTTGACAGTCGTTACGGGTCGTCAGAAGACCGAAAATCTGACAACCAGTCTTACCAAGGGGTATCGTTTTACTGGGTTGTGGAGGTCAGATAGTCGTTTCAGCTGCATCTGGTTAGACGTAGTTGGGAAAAGGCTAGGCAGATGATGATGATTTAGTTAATATGTTTCTTTCTAAACACATAGTTACCTACGACATGACTTCGTATATCACTACTAATTTTTTACTGCCTGAAGGTTGTAGTAGTGAAGTTTTTTTTTCTTCTATGTTGCAGGTCCTTGGTGGACCTGTAACATAGAAGAAAAGAAAACTATTCAGTGCAGAACATGGACGTAGTAAAGTTCAGAAACATGGTAGAATAAAAAAAAAGTAAATTACAATTTTTTTTTTTTTTTGGGATATTTTATGGAAGTTGGTCGCTTCCCTCTTATAGAAGTGTGATTGCAGTTGCCAATTAAGCCGCGCGACGCCGGAAAACGAAATGCAAAAGTTCAGAGACCATCCAGGCACCTTATACCTCTATCAGCAATCTGTAGAATCATAAACGATACAGTAGGTATATTCAGTCTCAAAAAAATGTATAAACATCGACAAGAATCCATTTAATTGTCTACAATCCTTTTCTATAATATTGTATCAATGTATAGCTACAGAACATAATTATTACGTGTGTGTTGCATTATGGAACACAAATTGTAGACAATCAAACGATTTTTGGTCGATGTATACATCTTTTTGAGGCCGACTGTACAGGTGCTCCAATTCTGTAAAAAAACAACATTTTGTCACATTTCACTTTCCCCATAACAGTGCTCTTTGCACCTACCTACAGCACTCACGCCCGTGGTTATTTGTCATTGTTACCGTCGGGGTGACGAATTTATGCAGGGGTAGCAAACGTGACACGATGCCAGGGGCTGCAAACACCGTGGTAAGGTATTTGGCGATGCCGTGTGAGGTGTATGTGTGTGTGTGCCAATGTTTTCTTTGAAGGTGATGTTGAGTATGAATAATTTTCTTGTTTAATATACCTAGTACCTGGGCGACCGAGCTTTGCTCTGATGAAAATAGAAAAAACCAATCTTTTTTTTTCCAGATATGAAACCTGCTAGATCGATTTTTCGCCCCCCTAAACCACATATTGTAACTTTCATCGAAATCGTTACAGCCGTTTTCGAGAACGCTATTACAAATATGTATATCTAAGTATACAAATATTGCTCATTTAATAGTATAGGATAGTCGATCTCGTAATTCCTATATCACTCTACATAAGGTTGAATGTCACTTGAACATCATAAAACCACAAGGTCTATTTGTCTGTGAATGATAGGTAGTTTTAACCTTTGTGAATTTTCAGTAACCTGAGATTTTTTGTCAATGAGGCCATTACTTGGTCAACTATATTTAATGTGGAGAATCTTAATCATAAAATCATAGATATAACCCAACAATTAAGACGGCAGACTGGCAAGGTGAGGTCTTCAGTTAGAATGCCTAACCAACAGACTACTCGTCGTATTTATACGTGTATACTTGTATATGTAGATATTTTCACTTAGAGGATTAAAAAGCGGCAATTAACAAAAATAATAGTAATGTCACAGAATAATAAAGCTACAGTAGTTTATCTGGGCAGTGACCTAAAATTAATTACCTACGGCCGCTCGGTAGATAAATACGCGTCCGTCCGTACCGCACACTCTAGCTACTGGTATATACTGAGATTTCGAAGCGCGTCGTTTCTCCCGTTTTCTATGAAGATGTACTACTGCAATATATTATCTGTGTTTAACCATTGAATAAACGTGGAGCGCCCTGAAGAAAATCATAGATACAACCATAGACGTATAAAAAATGGAGGACTCCGCGCCACGCATATCGAAAGTGAAGCACCGTACCGATCTATGTGTGCGTGATTTGAGTAGGTACCTGCAAAGACGCCGTCGCTAGTGTCACGTAATGGCAGCCGGTCGGCATACTATGATGTAAATGTGTGCGTCAGACGTGGTTGTACAAACGGCATACTTACTGTGCTTCACTTTCGACATGCGTGGCGCGGAGTCCTCCTTTTTTATTAGTCTATGGATACAACGATTATGGTGGACTGGGTCTTGAGTTAGAATGAGTAACCAACCGCCTACTCGAAGTATTTATACATGTATAGCTAGATATTTTGGCTTCAAGGATTTAAAAAGGGGCAATTAACAAGAATAATAGTACTGTTGACCTTGCGTGGTAGTAATAACCATTAACAAAATGATCAAATAGATAATACGGATTGATGTGAGCATTAAACAAAAAAACATCTCCAATTTATACAATGAGTAAGTGTCTATGATAAAAATGCATACCACGTTCATCCAAGTTAATAAAAAAAGATGATCGTAATAATCACAATAAATGAGCGTGCAATTTATATTCGACGCTGAAAACGTAAAATATATCCATGAATCTTCACATTCACTCGAAAGCCTAGAGCAATACACAGGGTGGGGATAAAGAGATGGATAATGGATGTAAAGAACCTATAGGTACAGTCCGCGAACCGTTAGGCGTAAGATGAGCTTTGCATTTGTTTGAGTGATCACCTTTTGGTGATCACTCAAACCTTTTGGTGAGACAAAAATTTTGGTCATGGGCTCTCGTACCATTTTTGGTACGAGAGCCCATGACCAAAATTTTTGTCTTATCGTTTTACGTAAGACAAAATCTTCAATCGTCTCATCGTTTTACGTTTTACAACGATGCGACATGGTTTTGGTCATGGCCTCTCGTACTAAAAGAACAAATAAAATAAAAATAAATAAAATAATTGCCAAAAAGCAGTACCTATAAACCGGTTTTAAACCAAACAAAGAACGCGTCGCGCTCTATGCCGGACGTCACACCTCCACTATCTATGTACACTCACACAACTGCAAAGCTCATCTTACGCCTCGCGAACTTGTACATGTTCTTTTCTTCTAAAAAAATAATACAGTGTTTCTAATAGTCATTTTGATCTTCATTACGGACATAACGATTGCTGCAATAATAATAACTTCAGTGTACAGTTTTTGGCATTTTTCAGTTCGATTCCGAGACAAACAAGTTATCAAAATCAATTTTAAAAAATCCTTTGCGTAAAATTGATAGCACCATTATAAGACACTTTTCCTCCTGCCCTTTTCCCCACCCTGTATAAAAGAAATTGAACATTTCATATCGAAAAGACTGAATTACTGCTTCATCTCCCAGTGAAAATTATTCAACTCGCCTTTTGAAACGTTTAAAAAACTGCTAGCTGCAATCAGACGGGATTGAGATCCGATATTAAGGGAAAATAAACCGAGTCGGCCAAATTACAGGCCTTTCGAGCGGTGGAGCGATCAAAAAGTGTGCAGCGCTGACTTTATCAATAGTATCGCACGAGTATCTGCGTTTTATTAACTTGTGCATCGAGTTTTGAGTGGTTATTAGTTTTTGTACGTGGGAATGGAATAAGAATTAGTGTCAGCCAAAAAGTTTTAATTAGTTTTTTTTTTTGCAAAAGAAAACTTGATAACAGTCGAAATAGAAAAATACTGTGTATTTAATATTTAACAAAATCATCCTTCAATACTTTGGTCACCGTTTAGAACACTCAGAAGTTGATAAAGTGTGAACATTTTCTGTGACATGCGACTACTATAGCATGATTATACATATACCGGATGATATTTTTTTTTTACTGTCTGGAAAAATTTGGGTATATTAGGTGAACGGAGTAGAAGCCTATGGCATACCTACGTTTCTTTTTTAAATAAAAAAAAACTAAAATTCTAATCATATGCAGACTGCATATGATTAGAATTTCGATATATTTAAACGATTTATTATTTTTTTTCAGAATTTCTGTTTTTATGGTACAAAAATTAAAAGTTTACATCGAATTAGTAGTATTTATTGGCACTTTGATAATTATTTCTGTCTAAGCTATAAAAAAAAAAACTAGGTATGCCATAGGCTTCTACTCTGTTCACCTAATACACCCAATTTTTTTCGAGACGGTAAAATAAGTCATCCGGTATAAATACTACATTTTCCAATAAAAATACTGTTGAGCAAAATTGCATAGTTAGGATGTAGCTATAATAGATGTAGCCGCCGATGTCCGTGCCGGAGCTACGACTGCTGCGTAGGCGTGCTACGCTCACGTAGGCGTGCTACGCTCACGTAGGCGTGCTACGCTCACGTAGCTGGGCTACGCGATGACGTAGCTGCTGTTCCTTGTCTCTGAAAATACTTGCATTTCATCAAATAAAGACTTTCCCCACCTAGAGAAACTTTGGCAAGAAAACATAAGTACAATATCGAAGTATTATATACGAGGCACATGAGACTTAAGAGGGCTATCACATTTTTTCTTGTACGTTTGACTCGAGTTTTGACGTTTGATTATGGTTTAGATATAGCCACAAAATTAAAAAAAAATATGCCCAAGAAAGCTCTTGGGAGTGTTTTAAATAAATATTTCGATTTGTTTACATAAATCAATAAAAACCTTGTCTCTTCTCGCAAATGATGTTTCATAAAACTTTACTTTTGCACATGTTTTGATGCTTTGTTACATCAAAGATATAATAATTTAAAAATTTACAAAAATGTCCTAGGTACAATAACTGTACCTTCTACTTTGGAATGCTCAATTCAATTTATTATGTTTCATACAGTAATACACCAAAAATAATTCCGTAAACCAGAGAGTTACTGATAATTTTACGTCCAAAATAATTTAATAACTAAGTTTACTGTATTTCTTTGCTTAAAAAAAATAGTCTATTTAAAAGTAGAATAATATTTTTAATCCATTGTTATATGCAGTGCTAAAATCAATGTAGATCTCGGGACACGCGGTCTTTAGCTTTAGACGCCGACGCATCGCATTATGTAGCAATCTAGCATTTGTAATTATGTTTATTTTGAGTCATATTACAATTTTTTTTTTAAAGTGTGAAATTTCAATTTGTAAAAAAAACACGGTCAAAATGTAATAGCGCCCTTAAACATAACTGGAGAAATGTGGGTGTACTAGAGGTACATCTCTGCCTAACTCTTCGTGGGTTACAGGCCTGATGTTATATTTATGTGTAATTCCTACCTCCAAATTATTTTACACAAGAATAACTGTACAGTAAATCCACAAAACATAACCATAAAGAAATCACATCTCATACAAAACTTGATTTACACCTGACATGTCCCGAAGGCGACACAAAATAAAATATATCTGCAAACACATGTAATATGTGTTTCTAGACACGTGCCGTCTTGTTCCGTATTAAATTCAGCGAAACAAGTTGGCACATGCACCTACGTGTTGCGATGTCAGTCGCAGTTGTATATAGGTGTTGAATTATGTAAAGAAAGGGATTGCTGCTGTACTGAATTTGTATAAAGGAAAATAAAAATTTCTAAATTAACCACGAGTTGCCAAAGTTGCGCTTTCAGTAACTGTCTTTATGAATACAAGAAAGTTTTTAAAGTATTTCCTTGACTTGCAGTCATACTGTAAGCGGGTAACGGATTGCCAAATTTCATGATTCTAGGTCAACGGGAAGTAGGTTTTGATTTACTTGCGAGTATCAAAATATGTCGCATAAATGCCCGTATTTTTTTATTGCGTTGACATATTTTTTTAGGACTCCAAGGGACCATAGACTTACGTGTTTGATATTAATTTCAACTTGATACCTCTATGCGTTCCTGAGAAAAAGGGTCTTGACGGACAGACAGACGGACAACGAAGTGATCCTATAAGGGTTCCGTTTTTTCCTTTTGAGGTACGGAACCGTAAAAATACCTATAGCTAACATTTTTAATTTGACCCCTCATTAGATTATGTATCAGGGCACAACACACAATAGTATTTAACATTTCTGTAGACTAAGCACCGATTATCTGTGTATAATGACAACAGAAACAAGTACAACAAGTGCATTTCGTAGTGTGTAAAATAAATAGGTTCTATCTCGACACATCATCAGATAACAAACGGATTAGGGAGAAAACTCATACTCATTATAATAAAAATCGATGACACATTGCAACTTTTGATTCATTTAAATTATACGTACAACGGATACCTCCATGTCCTACATTCGCTTACACTAAAACCCCACCCAACGCATAATGATAATAGCAAACTGAAACGTTTCCGTTTTCATACATTATCGCTCATTACAGCTTAACTCGAAAGCTTCCCAAACCACGTGAAATGCTCATTAGGGACACGGCAATCATTTTTGTGGTTCCGCACACAATTTGTTTAGGAACTTTAACTAACTTTGTTTAGGAACGCTTAAAAACTTTAGCCATTTGAAAATTTTCTGCTGAACTAACATTGCAGGAAAAACGCGGTAGTTTGGTGTTTATCTCATGTTTCCAGTTATCTTTTATGTTTTCATAACATTATGGGCTGATTTTTCAATGGTCATAACTTTTATCTGAAGAATAAATATGACAGTTTGACATATTTTCTATACAAAAGCTGTCAAACCGCCATATTTTTTCCCTAAATAGAAATCATCTGTCGATTGAAAAGACCGGTCAAGAGCGAGACGGACTCGCCCACCGAGGGTTCCGTTCCGATTTCTGAAAAAGTGTGCTATTTAGAGACATCGTTTTATTTTACCTGTAATCTTACATAAACTTCTACCACATAGAATAATTCCAGATTTTCCGCTAACCAAACTTCGGAGAAAAGGATAACGAAAAAAAAAAAATACTGTTCCCACCGAACAGTATTTTTTTTTAATTTTTCATCAAAAGTCGAAGTGAGGTCAGTGAATCTTCTCTTAAGACTCGGGGCCTATTCCACGATGTCCGAGTAGCCACTACTCACCGAATAAATTAAAATAGAACATATTTTATAAGAAAGTATCTGCCAAGTAAGTTAATAGGAACTTAATCGTAGGTCCTGTGGTGAAACAGGCCCTTAGCGAAATAGTTTACTTGGCATTTTACTGACTTAGTTTGGCTGTCGATATCGAATCTCGTGTAATAGTGAGACTGGTGGATGAATGAATTTGAATTCAACTCGCGGGTGTTTTTGATGCACCAAACTACATATTTGCAAGTGTGAGAGCACAGGAGACAACGGTTAAAAATAAATAACCAAATTAAAGCATTGAACATTAACAGTAATTACAAATTCCTCAGAAACATTTTACATTTTGAACTTGTTAAAATTATGATAAAACAACATTAATAAAAGTTTAATTACACGCGTAAGTATCTACTTATTCAAATAAACTTTCAAGACTACTGAATAATTAAAATAACAAAAACCAAACTTTTTAATTTAAAACTCAACGCGGTAAAGTTTATTTTGGAATATTCTAAGTCAACTTCTAATTTATAAGTTACTTTTCATGATATTTTACTCAGAAAGTTTATTCAGCGTGTACTCGTGTGGGTATAAAATAAAATAGGTAGGTAATCAAGAGTTCTTGGTGCTATTAAGGACTTAATATACCTAACCTTGTTACGAGATTAGAATCTACAAGACTAAAGCTTAGAGTACACTGAAAATTGCTTTGCTCTTTTTTTGCTTTTTTGATTGGACCTCATGAATAATGCTAATGTAGAAATGATCTAAGGGTGTAGATTGTGAATCAACGGTACCTAAAGTTTTCAATTGCACGCAATTTTTCTTTGCCATTGCGTTGTTAATTTTTACGGATTTGGTAGTTTCTGTAAGAGAATTCCATAGTTTATTGTATAACTCGTACCGTTATTATAAGAAATACCTAAGTACATATTTAAATTCATATTTTCTCATACCTACCTGTTATTTCTATGACTTATTTAACACACGTTAACTTGAGGCGGTGTTCACCCTATTTCTCGTTTATTAATGTGGTCAACCTCATTATTATTCTGACCTACTCATTGAAGCCTGCCCAATCTCTCGTTTCTTCATTCTTTATGTGGCCCGGTGCATGACATAACACATTTTTGGGACCCTCATAAGCGCTCGCATTTCATCCGTGTTCATTTAATATCATGTTATTTATTTATTTAATATAGACTTCCTGCAAGTCAATTAAGACGTTTTCCAGATTATTTTAAAATTTTGTAAGCATGTTCACATACATACATCAATATCTGCTTCTATTCTTCTCAAGAATATTCAATTTGTACGTATTCTTTGAACAATAAAAAAGCAAAAGCATGCGAGCATGCTCTTGCACAAAGTGAGCATGGTTCCACCATTGTGCCCTAAGCTCAACTATACTTTACGTAGTTATAACTTCAGTCCCCGTCACACATGCTTTGTGGCAGATTGCACTCAATCTCGGTGCAAAGACTTTGTCTGATGCCCTCCTATCCCTCCTCTGGTCTTGTTTAATTTTGCAGGGGCACTCGAGTTAAGTAAAAGGAATGAATCACGTAATACCTACCTACATGTGTCTGAAGAAAGCAACTAATAAATAATATTTTTTTCCCTCATATAATATGTAAGCAAATTTTCGCAATTTTATTTCGGTTCTACACAGAAATTAAGTCCAGAACAATTTAGAAAACAATCTCTAAAGTCTAGAATTTTTTACATGAAAAAAAAGGCTTATTAAAAATATTTAATATTTTGCTTCGTAACGTTCAATCAAGTTTACGAATATACCAATGTAGCGAGCTATGATTTAAAAAAGCAACGTCTAAAGTTGTTTGAGAATGCTCGCCAAAGAGTTATTAAATTCTTCAGATGTTTTATTGAATAGCTTCGTAAATTGCTCGCTGAGGTTCGATAATGCAATGTTTTGGATTTGGACACAATACAGACAATATTTATAATTATATTATAAATATACGGCAGTCTAATATTAGCCTTTCAGTTTCAAGGTATTTTAGACTCACTCCAGGCCGGTACCGGCCAGATAGGAATGAACCGAATTTAACAAGATTTTAGACACAGAGGTACCTACAGCTGTACGACACAACTGACCTAGATGTAGCATCGACAAAATTCGTAAAACCTATCACGATCCGAACTGAGTGCGCCTTCAAAATCACCAAACTTTATTACTGATTTAGGCGAAAGTGATCTTTACATAAACGCAATAACTTGTAAAGTCATATAACCAAATACATTCGTAAAATTGAAATGAAAGATGGCAAACTTTCAAATCTATACTACATCTAAGATGTGTCGTCTGCATGACTGAAAGTAAGCATGAAAAATGCCTGTCATCTAGGAAACTCTCTGACCGACTGACTTGACAAGGATAGTAAACAATGTGGTGCACTAACCAATATTGTGGAGCTCATTATTATTATTTTTTTTTTAACTAAACCCTTGTGATCGCTATTCACAGTAGTACACATAACTAAATAAATTGAGAAGAACAAAACTAAAAGTCGAAATAAAAAATAGTGTTAACACATCTGTAATGAATGACTAACGGCAAAGTTAGAGCACTCAAAGTTTAGCACTTCAGCAAAATCTTTAACTACTTAGTGAAACTTACACGTGATTCAAAGAGTTATTTCACTATTTAGTGCTCTAGTACTCTAGTTCAAACGGTTGTGATGAAACGAGAAGTTTTCAACTTGTTTAGTAGGTCTTAAACTTGTGTTGTAAAAGTAATAAAATCGTGCCTGCCTTCCTACTAAAGAAAAATAGCTTGGGGTTGATCGTGCTACCCAGCAAACTTGCTTGTGCAATAATATGTGCATGCGTACAACACCTGAGAAAAGAAAAAAATTTAGAGGCGTCGTTATTGTTAAATTTAAGAAGATGCCTCCGACTGCATGAGATTGTTTAGAGACAAAATAAGTCATCTTGTTTCCATCTTTTTACCCGACTGCGGCGAAGCCCAAAAGGAGGGTTATGTTTGACCTGTATGTATGTATGTCCGTTTTTTAAATTTCACTTTTTACGCAGTCGGATTTTTTGTTTTTTTTTTTATTATAAGTACTTTTTTATTTTACACTTATAAGCGTACAATACCCACTTATAATCGGGTGAAGGCTTAGTTGTTTTTTTATCATTTCTCTTTCCAAACTACATTCAAACATATAATAATTTGTATATTTTGTTTAATCACCTTTTAAAACCCTTTATTTTAATATTCCACTCGATAGGTATGGGAAATTTTTTTTTTTGAAAACATACTTTTTGGGGCCAAAAATCCGCCATTTTGATTTTTATAACCCAGTGACACTCGCGCAATAAAGACGAATGTAACGCCATCACTCTTCAAAATCGGTCAAGCCGTTTAGGCTACAGGAGGTCACAATGAAACGGACATACATACCTACCTACATACATACATGTACACCTACGCGCGAAAAATATTTCGCTCCTTTTGTGTCAGTCAGGTAAAAAAGAGTGATAAAGGCTTTACAAGAAACAGAATAACGGGCTATGTTCATATAAAGCTATAACAGAAATTGAGGATTCAAAAGTCGAAAGATAATAACCGTGCCACATAAAATAAACGTATGACTTTCCACAACGCACACGAATAAAATTCAAAGAAAAAATGAAGTTGTAATTGAAATAATTCCTTTTATTAACCTTACCGCTCATAAAGCGGTGATAATAAAATATCCACGACTTTTATAGCTACCATAATGCGATGAAAAATTCACAAAGTGGAATTGCTTTTAAGGAAGGTTTTCACCGCTCCCAGTTTCAGACAACTGAGATATTGTTACCACCAGATCTTTGAAACACAATGAAAAGTGAAACACTCCAAGATGCTGTAGGAATTTCAATTTGTAATTCGGTAAAGTGCACAATTTACCTAGGTAACTGTAAATTTTTGTTTTAGGTTTAATTTTGTAATGTTTATAATTATGACACAATTAACGTAGGTACCTACTGTGATTAAATTAATAACATCCCTCTCATGTGTTATTATTATTAAATTAATACAACTAAGCACCTTACAATTTTTGTTCTAATTCGACTTCTATCTTAGCAAGTTGAACAAAAGTCATTTCAATTTTCAGCCCAAAGTTTCAAAATGTTGCTGCATGTTTTACGGTAGGTAGGGACTTAGTTGAAATCTGCGCAAATACAGAGGCGGTATGAGAACATTTTCGTGGGAAACGTAAAATAAATGCGAACCAACACACAATTTGTTCAGTGGAGTGTGTATGTTGCGACAGACCTGAGTATGACAAAACACAGAGAACTTGCATTACACCGTCTAGCCCGATTTTTCTAACTGTGCGTCTGTTAACGTCAAAATATTACAGTGTATGTATTTAAAACAATAATAACAACATAACTTTATAATATTATAGAACTGTGCAGACGACAGGTATGTGGTATTTAGACCGTGGATAGGCGTCGGAGGGGCTCTAAGGAGGTAGATAAACGCTGAATTCAATCATCTCTAACCTAATATGATTTTGACAGCTCCAAGCGCACAATTAGAAAAATCGAGAAAAGTCCCTAATTAAACAAAGAATACAAAACAAAAATCGAGTTATGCTTTAAACATTTATATTAAGAGTGTGGTTCCCTATTTTCGCGCTCGGATTTTAAACATCTGACGCTCGACGCCGCGTAGCGAGTGCGCGTGTGTGCGTTTTTCCTCATGTACGGCACACAGTTGCGAAGCTACGAGGATTAAACGATCTTGATCTGTAGCTATGGCGTACCTATATTTTTTTGAAGTAAAAGCTAGAGGTTTACGGAGAAAATAAAAAGACTGTCCACAATACATTATTAGTGTATTTTAATTAAATTTATACAAATATGGATGAAAAAATAATATTATGTAGGTACTTATAAAAACTAAACTCATTTTACTTATTTGTTTAAGTATTTGTATACTAATAAGTAATTGAAGTTTTATAAAAGTATTTGTCTAAGGAGATCGATCGACTTTTCCTTGGATCTATAATTTCTGGGAGAACACAATCAGAATAAAATTTTGTTAACAGCGGAACCATCTTTTGACCAAAATCATTGTTTTTTTGTGTAAAACAGTTGAATTTAAGCCCTATTTCAATGTAGATAAAGACGCCACGCGCTAGCTATAATTTTTTATTTTTCTTGCGGCATTATAGGTTTAGCAACCGCATCAAGTTCATAAAACAGTTGAATTTGAACCAACAATAATACATAAATACATAAAGCCGCCTCATGCGCAAATGATTGGTTTACTGTTTTCAAATTTCAAATAGATAGGTCACCCCGCTGCCACAGAATAAATAATAGTACTGCTGCGTTCGTGTGGGGTTGGTTTTATAATGTTTATTAGCCTAGGCAGATATTGTACGTGCCCAGTCGACCTAATGACTATACAGTCGACCACACGTCGCACGTCAGTGGTAAGTGATAAGGATTTGTATAGGTATCGTTTTCATAGTTTTCGATTTCGACTATAGCCAATAGTGAAGTCAAAATTAAAATCCAAGATGGCGGCTGCGAAGATTTTAAAATTTTTCGTCATGGATGTCGTTTTCATAGTTCTCGAGGATGAAGCCGATAGTGAATCAATCATCGTAGAAGGGATGATTGACTGCACTATGCGGCCCATGAGAGCAATGCAATGGTGGCCCAATGGTAACGATCCCGACATACGAGTAGGTCATGGTTTCGAACTCAGGCAGGCACTTTGTGTAAATAATTTCATCACCACTACTCTCAAAACAGTGAAGGAAAATATCGTGAGGAAACCGCCTAGAACCAAAAATTCGAAGACATGTGACATCTACCAACCCGCACTGGGTCCTCGTGGTGTATTACGGCCCACTCCCTCTCACCGAGAGGAGCCCTGTGTCCCAGCAGTGGGAACATTATAGGCTGATTATGATTGAGACCCATTATGTTGTGAGCGAGCACGTTTCAGTGCCAGAGGTCATCACTGATGTGAGATGAGAAGATATATTACGCTCAACACCGCCGCGCGCGGCCCTTGTCCGATCAGAGCGCGGCTAGCCGCGCGTGGCAGCCGCGCTCAAATGCCGCCCTATATTTGGACACACCTTTATATAGTGCCTTTATCTATGCCTCACTCGTTTCGTATCGTTTAGTGCGGTCGCGATTTGAGTGTATTTCCCATAGTTTTATTGATGTTTTCCTCGACCCCTGTTTTCTTTCTGCGGACTTCTGATCTTGCTTCTTGTACGAACCTTGCTACCACACCGGACACGGTACGGAGAACCCCGCATAAACGTTGGACTTGAACTTGTTATTTTGTATATTACGACCAGCCTACCGATTTCATATTGGCACCATGGATCGTTGTGTAAATTGAGGAGCTCGTGGCTAAGTAATTACAGCCGTACGGGTCGATCCATCAGGTTAAGCTACGCTTGCCGGGGTTGGTCAGTGGATGGGTGACCATCTTTACATACCGAGACTCCTCCGTGCCTCGGAAAGCACGTTAAGCCGTTGGTCCCGGCTGTCATTCGTGGATCTTTGACAGTCGTTACGGGTCGTCAGAAGCCCGAAAGTCTGACAACCAGTCTTACCAAGGGGTATCGTATTACCCAGTTACTGGGTTGTGGAGGTCAGACAGGCAGTCGCTCCATGTAAAATACTGGTATTCAGCTGCATCCGGTTAGACTGGAAGCCGACCCCAACATAGTTGGGAAAAGGCTAGGCAGATTTTGGATCGTTGTGTAAATTGTGGCAAAGTGACTAGAGGCTGTAGTTTACGTGGTCGTCGAGCTGAAGAACTTCAAAAATCAGCTGTTAAGTACCTATATGTAGATCGGTATGTAACCTCACTTTTATTACATCTCTTTTAACTCGGAACTCAGAAAGCAAAAATCCGCAAAATGTTCAGTGATGGTTTGATAATATAGTAGCTATAAATTGACACCAATTTCATCTTTTTACAACCCAGGCCCAGGCCCAAGTTTATATGACATGGTTTCCGTCTCCTTTGTCACGGATCCACAATAGAGATTGTGGCAGTAGAGATTTCAAATAAAAATCTGATATAAATTTTTTCTCCATATTCATCATCCAAAATTCTTGTAGCCATCTTGGATTTACATTTTGACTACACTATCGACGTTAGCATCCACAAGAACCATGAAAACGATACCCATGATGAAAAATTTTAAAATGTTCGCAGCCGCCATCTTGGATTTACATTTTAACGTCACTATCTGCTTTAGCATCCTCGAGAACAATGGGAACGATCCCCATGACGAAAAATTTAAAAATTTTCGCAGCCACCATCTTGGATTTACATTTTGACCAAATTATATTGTATTATTGATATTGTAATTACAATATCAATATTACAAGTAATACAACATAATTCAAGAATTGTAACATAATTCTCCTAAAGTAAGTGTGCCTACCACTTTAGCTTCTTAAAATATTACTTAAATGAAAGGATTAAAAATATTTAGTCGCACTACAATTTACTATATATCACGCGAGGCGCATGCGCGGCGGCGGGAGGTCAACCGACATAGGTCCTGCGTCGACGAGCGCCAGAGCGCGACTGACTTAGGCCGTTCGATGCACCCGATTTTATACTCACTTTAAAAAATTATTTTCGTAAATGATTGAAGACAGATATATTTTATTTTTTACACATATATACTACAATCTTTCTTCTTACGTATAAAATGATTTGTGTTGCCAAATGACTTTTAGATTCTGAGAAATGACGTGTTTTTTTGTAGTCGATTTCTCGATTTTTGATTATCTTAGACGTGATTAAAATACAAGTTAATGAATTAAAAATCAAACTTTTCTCAATGCATTTTAAATTTCAGGATATGCCTCTTCGAATGAATACCACTTTACCTTCTTAATTAGTAGTAATAATTGGTGTAAGATTACATCAAAGTTGAGCCTTCGCGCGTCATCTGGAAATCGCGCCTTCGAAATCGACTGTTTTCGTAGTCAATAATTCAATTTGAACAAGTTTTTTTTAATAGACTTTAAATAAAAATATATGATAATTACGATGATTGAAGTCAAAAGAAGCTAAAAAAATAAATTATGTGACCAAAATCACTTCAAAATCTCCCAAGTTCTCGATTTACGTATGAAAAATGCAACAACGCTCTTAAATAAATAAAAATAAATCATTTTCGACTCTCTAATGTCATCAATCCCTATCACACCTTGTTGAAGCATAGAAATGTCAAGTGTAGAAACTGTGCATTATTTACCTACTTTACCTACTGTGGAGAAAAGTTCAGAAAGAACAAAATAAAGTTCTTCTGTTATACAACGGTGTGATAGGCTGCCTGTAAAACAGAGCATGTTACAAAATGTTCGTTGTATTTGTGTAAAATGACACACATTCTGTTTATTTGTGTAACGACATGCTTTCGGCATGAGTACAGATTTTTGAGACTCAACTCATTAAAGCTCGCCATTTGTAAACCCAAAAAATCATCATTTACGTTATTTTCAAGACAAATATGAATGAATTGATTAAGTGAGACATTTTCAGCTTTTTCACGATCAACTTTTTCCATCTCATCATAATCAGCCTATAATGTTCCCACTGCTCGGACACAAGCCTCCTCTCTGTGAGAGGGAGTGGTCAGTAAACCACCACGCGGCCAGTGCGGGTTGGTAGATGTCACATGTCTTCGAATTTCTGGTTCTAGGACATGCCGGTTTCCTCACGATGTTTTCCTTCACCGTTTTGAGAGTAGTGAGTGAGTAATAGTTTACACAAAGTAATTAAGCACCTGTTAGGGTTCGAACGTACGACCTACAACTTGTAATTCGCGGCCGTTACCACTGGGCCTCTACTGCCGGTCGATTCTGTACAAATCTCATCGTGAAAACTTAGGTGAAGTGAGTTTGTTTTTGCTAGGAATTGACACTATTGACAGCTCCCTCCACGCTCACTTCACTTATGTTTTCACGGTGAGATAGTTACAGAATCGCACTGCTGTTCTCTTCTTCGTGCATATAGTGGCGCTCAATTTCTCCTCTGCCACCTTTAAGTATATTATCTTCCACAAACGCGTACAATAAGCAGCAATTCAGCAAGTAAACAATTTGGTTCTACATTAAAAACCATTGCCGAAAAATTGCTTTAGCTGAATAAAACATTTAATTCTACTACAGTCGTGTGTAGAATTAAATAATAATAATAAAAATATTATTTCTATCCAAGAGGTGGTGTAAATGGCATCATAAAAAAGCGTGCTTCTCTCCCTAACGTTAATAAAAAGGTGATAATAGGACAATGTTATTTGGATAAGATGCAAATTATCACAAATTGTTTAGCTCCCTCAGAACGAACGTTATGCGTACCACAAAACACTTACCATCTTACTAATAAACACAGAATAAAGTTATTCCAAATATAAACCTATGAAAATGTATGTTTATTCCTTTGTTATTCCTGATATAACTTTATTCCGTGTTTTATTTGTAAGAGAGTTAAAATATTCGAATGACGTTAGTGACTGTATTTTTTCCTGCAAATGGGCATTACAACTCGTACGACGCTGGAATGCAAATATTTTTTTTTTGTTTCTATTTATTACTAGCAGCGCCCCGCGGTTTCACCAGCGTAAGCCGGGATAAAAAGTAGCTTATGTGTTAATCCAGGGTATAAGCTATCTGCATTCCAAATTTCATCCAAATCGGTCCAACCGTTTAAGCGTGAAGAAGTAACAAACATACAAACACACAGAGACTCACTTTTTAGTGTGATATATAGTGTGAAGTGTGATACAAACTTTACCTAAGCATATTGAAAAATAAAAAATATTTTTACGAAATAAACTTTTTGTTATTTAGTTTTAATCGTGGTCTGGCAGATTGAGTAATTTATGCGGCCAACCCACATGTCCTTTCTTTGGTATTGTGCGTCAAGTCGTTGAGCTCCTTATGTTCTGAGTTGAGCTGCACGATTACTGACAAATGCGTGCAGTGACTGGACAGGTCCACTCAATCTGTGTGGTCTTTTCCTCAAAAGACCATTTGAGACACCAATCTACACGTACCTACATGGTCTTTACATGAGCTGACCAAGAAAGAGACTGTGACCTCTCGGTCTTTTCTTCTCAGAGTAGTCAGATAAGAAACGCCGACCTCATCTACTTTTTATTAAAAATATGATTGACGATTAAAAGTGTTTGTACAAACCTACTTACAGAAATAAAACCATTTATCATTTGCAAATATTACCGACATCGACAGAGTTTTGTCACAGTGCGAGATGTATAGTTAAGTCGTACGTGTTAGGTACCTATGAATTCTCTACGGTGTCTGTCTGACTATCACATTAATTGATTTACTCTGAAACTAATAAACGTACATTTTTGAAAGTCGTTATGAAGTGACATTACTTACCTAATTTAGAATTAAATCATAAAAGTATATAAGTAGTTTTTCACGGAATATTTTCACAATAGGGCGACAATTTCATTTTATTCATATTGTCCAAATTAAAAAGACAATATCATCGATAAAGAAAAATAAATGGGTAGGTTTAGAAGAGGGAAGTTTGAAAGTGATACCGGTGACTGAAAAGATGTGTGGAAATTTGTTCTCATGGTATGGACATGTAATGCGGAGGAATGAAGAAAATGTTGTCAGGAAAGTTTTGGGTATAATTGTCGATGGCTATGTGAGTAGAGGAACACCAAAGAAACGATGGATGGACTTTGTGAAATATGATATGGCTAGAAAGGGAGTGACTACCGAGATGACGACTAATAGAGAAGTATGGAAGAAAAATACATGTTGCACTAACCCCAAATAAATTGGGATAAGGGCAGGAGAATGAATGATGATCATCGATAAAAAACACAAATATATCACAGTAAAAATTTATTAATTGCCATAAAATAAACTTAAAAGCGGTCCAGAAGTTCCACTTTGTATACATGACATGTGGGTAGTCATACAACATGGCATCAAACGTCAGTTTGGTCATTGCAATCATAAAATCGTTGGTTCGCTAGATCATGTCAAGCAGAGTAGGTATAAGCATCAAACGAAGGACCTGCCTGATTAGAGGCGGCTCCCATACTACTCAGGTCACTCAACCCCCTAAAACAAAGGTAAAAATGGGTTGGATCTAGAATCGTTTGGCAGGAGGAGGGGGGTGAATGGGGTGAAAGTTGGTAGGGGTTGGGTCCCTGATTATAACGGTACCACTCTTATTACAAGGTAATGCATATTTTTCGAGAAATTAATAAAAATTGTTTCTAACTTCAAATCAGATAAACAGTGAAACGAAATGTCAAAATGGGCGATTGACAACCAAATTTGTTTCAGTATTTTGTCTGCGGTGTAAAATGTCGTGTAAAATACGTGAAACGAAACTGTCGAGCCCGCCGCGTACTTGTAGCTTCATACCAACCAACACCGTAATCACGACAAAAAAATCAACTGTCCCTTAAAACTTCAAAACTTACTAAACCCAAATTTAAGGGAACGCTGATTATTTTTTCGCAATTACGATGTTTTTGCCATAGAGAAAGTTGTTCAGTTTGATGGTCTGTACCACCTCCATAAGTAAGACCACACCTTTCTGATACATGCTATACCTATATACCTACACGTTCGCGTCTTTCATTAGTTGGGCAGTGACGTCATACAACTTGGTCTTGACTTCCGGGTAACTGTCCAACAAGTCTTCCCATACATTCAGACTGAGGTACATTAGATCCACAACCTGTACATTTAAAAACAATATTAGACGCATCACGCTTGTAATTCCCCAAAAGGTAGACATCAAAAGGTGGCTCATTTTGCCTGATATGGTTGAGGCGGGTATCACACTTCCACCATGATGTTCCGATATTCGAATCGCTATTTGAGTAGTGGAACATCATGGGCTTCACTGCTATGATTTCGCGGCGGACGTGTGATACCCGCCTATGTCCCATATTATAATAGATCCGGTCATCTATTATATGGGTTGATACTGAGCTAAACTTAAAGGAAAATCCAACAACATTTTACGCATTCTGGGGGGATCGAGCCCACTAAACCACCAAGGTACCCAAAATGAGACTCTGTAAAGTTGATATTGTGTACGAGTACATACAGTACTTTTTTCCCGATAGCTATGGCCATCTTTCACTCAAAAGTATTAAAAAGTTTTTTGGAATCGCATAGAGTTCAATATACAATTTTACTTCAAATACATGCTGGTTCTAACAGGTCTATATTAGATCTCCTCATAGCGCGTTCGTATTTACGAAGATAGGCGATGATTCTCGAAGCACACACTTTTCAAGTATATTTTTCTGCCTATTGAATTCAATTTAATTTTAATCAGATACAGAAAACTAACCGTCCGTGTGTAGTAAGAATATCGAAACCCAACATTGCTAAATAATCCCGAAACACATCCAAAATAGCCATTGGTATACAACACTGAGATTAAATGGCCTTCGCCGCTGAAAATAAAAGGTCATGTTAAGGTGTAAAAGCTTGCATGAAAAAAGATTCCATGCAACGGAGATGAGAATGTTGAGATGGATGTGTGGAGTGACGAGATTGGATAATGTAAGAAATGAGTATATAAAGGAAGTTTGAAAGTGGTGCCAGTGACAGAAAAGTTGAAAGGAAATCGTTTGGCTTGGTATGGGCAAGTGATGAGGAGGGACGGAACGAATATAACTAAAAGAGTGATAAACATACATGTTGATGGATGGACAGGCAGAGGAAGCCCAAAGAAAAGATGAATGGATTGTGTAAGGAATTATATGAAAGAGAAGTGAGTGAATGATAGCGTGACGGTTGACAGGGGAGAATGGAAGAAGAAAACGTGTTGCGCCGACCCCACGTAACATGGGATAGGGGCAGAAAGATGATGATGATGTTAAGGCCTAAAAGCAAAATTAATTTGGACCAATATTATAAATAATGCACAAACACTTACTGGAGGGACATGTCATGAGGAAAGTTTTAAGTATGAATGTGGATAGCTATAAGAGTATGGGAGGACCAAAGACACAATAGATGGACTGATTGAAAGATGATAACACTTACTGGAAGGACATGTCGTGAGGAAAGTTTTAAGTATGAATGTGGACGGCTATAAGAGTATGGGAGGACCAAAGAAACAATAGATGGACTGATTGAAAGATGATAACACTTACTGGAGGGACATGTCGTGAGGAAAGTTTTAAGTATGAATGTGAACGGCTATAAAAGTAAGTATGGGAGCACCAAAGAAACAATAGATGGACTGATTGAAAGATGATAACACTTACTGGAAGGACATGTCGTGAGGAAAGTTTTAAGTATGAATGTGGACGGCTATAAGAGTATGGGAGGACCAAAGAAACAATAGACGGACTGATTGATTGATGATAACACTTACTGGAGGGACATGTCGTGAGGAAAGTTTTAAGTATGAATGTGAACGGCTATAAGAGTAAGTATGGGAGCACCAAAGAAACAATAGATGGACTGATTGAAAGATGATAACACTTACTGGAAGGACATGTCGTGAGGAAAGTTTTAAGTATGAATGTGAACAGCTATAAAAGTAAGTATGGGAGCACCAAAGAAACAATAGATGGACTGATTGAAAGATGATAACACTTACTGGAGGGACATGTCGTGAGGAAAGTTTTAAGTATGAATGTGTAAGATTAAGTATGGGAGGACCAAAGAAACAATAGATGTACTGATTGAAAGATGATACAGAGTTCAAAACGAAAACTCTACTTTTTGACTTAATTACTGGACCGATTTCGTTCATTTTTTGTATATCGTCAGAAAAGGCGATAACAAGTATGTCGTATAATTTATTTCACATATGTGGTCCCCATACTGTATATTAGAAAAGGGTTGACTACTGAGACATCATCATCTGTCTAGTCTTTTCCCAACTATGTTGGGGTCGGCTTCCAGTCTACCGGATGCACCAGTATTTTATATGGAGCGACTTTTATCTGACCTCCACAACCCAGGAACTAGGTAATACCATACTACTTGGTAAGACTGGTTGTCAGACTTTCGGGCTTCTGAAAAACCGTAACGACTGTCAAAGATCCAAAAATGACAGTCCAGACCAACGCCTTAACGTGCTTTCCGAGGCGAGGGGCCCCGGGTCTCGGTATGTAAATATGGTAAGCTTAATCTGATTGATCGACCCTTGCGGATATTATTAATTAGCCACGAGCCCGTCCTATGGATTGGGATTGGGTGAGTCACTACTAAGACATTGGAACCCAAATTAGGACAGGAGGATGATGAACAAATACTTACTTTGCATCAGTACTCCACTTCTCGACTTCACCTTCATGAATAAAGTAAGTGGTGGTGAATATGTCCCCCTCCCGCACTATGCACTTGCCTAGAAATTGAAAATCATTTATATAAGATATTTTTATATATAAGGTGGTCAAAAAGTCGTGGATCAAACAAAATAAGGAGATAAAGGAGGTAATTTTCACCAAAAAGTCTTTTCCAATAATTCAATTGCCCTAAAAATTTATTGCTCTTGGAGCCGCAATTAGACTTATTTAAAAAAATCTGATATAAAACATGTATCTTTACTAGATAATGTATCAGCGCTACAAAAGTTCTATTGCGGCTCTGGGTACCTTTCAAGAGTAATTATACTATTTTTAGGGCAATTGAATTATGGCCATGCTGTAGAAAGATTTTTTGTTGGAAATGACCTCCTTTATCTCCTTATTCCGTTTGATCCACGACTTTTTGACCAACCTGTATAAAACTTTTCTTTATATTCTTGACTATACACTGTATTTTTTTGAGCTCATAATATCTAGCAATACGAAATATAATGCGACGAAAAAGTGGACGCTTTACGGTATCCCCCCGCTTTTAAGGCGCTTTAACGCTTTTAAGGACTCTAACGAGAAACAATAGAAGTCTTATTGTTATGACGTCTATGGCCTTTTTGTTACTGTCCTTGAAAACGTAAAATTAAATAATATTAATATTAAATTAAATAATTAGACAATGACATAAAAGCCTCGACCAACAAATAAAGAGGCTCTAATCCGGCAGTTGGATCAGGGCCTGGATACTAAAAGCAGCTCCTTAGGTTCATGTTAAAGTGCGTAAGGATTGTTTGTAGATTTACCTCTTTGCGGTCCATTTTGTTATTTTAAATTGTAAAATATAGGTTATTAAAAATTACAAATAATATTATAAATATATGTTATTATTAATATATGTTATTTAAAATTACATTAATAAACGAACATTTTAAAATGTAATAATCATATCAACCTGGAAATATGACCACTCTGTAAAATCTTGCACACAACTGTCTTTTGAAATAATCAGGCAGTTGACGGAAAGTCGGCGCAGCGTCCAAATGATGTAAGTATAATGCAGTAAATAGGTCCTGGCGTAAACAAGGTGGCGCTCGGTACGCTAATTCGGGAAGCCAATCCCCTACAGACATAAATTTTAAATTATTTTTCTTTTCTATTGATCTAGGAATGATTAGTACATGAAACAAGTAGTGTAGCTGCTGGCCACTCATAAAAAATACAGACCAACAACCATTGGTATAAAAAGTAAAGATACGGTCGTCCGTACATTTGCCTGACGCGATCGCCACACAGAAACACTAACGCCATCTATTAGAACTACTCTTAACTACGATGTCGATCGGCGCAGGCTGCTCGTAGACGTAACCTTGTAAGAGCGGCGTGGTATTTTTCGAATCATAAAGAAATTATGAAAACTTTTATTTTTCAAAAATTATATTTATTGCAGTTTGTTTGTATAAATTATAAAATTTTCATTAGCCTTTTTGTTATTCTTGACATATTTTCCATTTTGGATTCGTAGTGTTTTCTGACATTGTATAACTTTCAATTATTGACCTTTAATAAATGTAATTTATGATTAATAACACAGGTTGTTCCATTCAGTGAGAGTTTGTATAAAATGAAATCTTATTGTAATATAATTAAATCTTTATTTCATCGGTTACAACGCACGCCGCTGCAAAGTTATGTCGCACAGCGGTACGGTCTTGTGGGCGTGGCCTCGCGTCGTCTAAGACAATTTACTTGTAGCAGGAAAGTAGAAAAGAAAATTGTTTTAAATAATGTTAGAAGTTGATTCATTCACATATTTTTGACTTACAGGTGATATGAAATGTTATATATAATTTTTTTTTGTTGTTTTTTGTCGTAGTTCACGCAACCCGTCACGACATAATTTGGCTTTTTTGCCTTTAAAATTTACAACCGCACCCGAAGATAGCCGATCGCGGACTAGTTCACTTGGGTTTAGGGGAGGATCATTCTCGGACCACGTTCGTGGCGTCATTTTAACATGCCGTCCGCCCAGTCCTTACGCAGTAATATAAATAAGTCAATGCCAACAACACAAAAACCGGCCAAAAGCGAGTCGGACTCGCGCACCGAGGGTTCCGTACCATCATTTATATTTATTTTTTGTTGAAGATTTCTGAAAAAGTGTGCAATTTAGAGACATCGTTTTATTTTTACATAAACTTCTATCACATAGAATAATTTCAGATTTTTCTTTATGCAAACTTTGGAGATAAGGGGGGAACGGTATTTTTTTTACATTTTTCATCAAGAGTCGAAAACTATGCGGCCTAAAAAAAAAGAAAAAATGTTTGAGAATGTGTAAACAGCGTTCTTTCATATGATACCCCACATGCCCTAGTAGCCTCACTTTGAATTTTTAACCCTTTCAGTCCCTGTTGCAAAAAAAAATTTTTTTTTATTTCTTTCTTATTTGCAAAATAGTTAGTTTACGTAACTATTTTACTATTTTACGTCATCTAAAGCTGTTCCAAATTTCAAGTTGATAGCATAAGTAGTTTTTGAGATATCCAGCTGTGACGTGACAGACAGATAGACTGAGTCGCACCATAAGGGTTTCTTTTTACCATTTTGGTACGGAACTCTGAAAAAGAGGTTCCAAACAAAGAGAAGAAGCAAGCTCATGAATGAAAAGTTTTTTATGAGTGGCCAGATACTAAAGCGTGGCCAGTTACTACAGCAGTTACCCTACTTGATTAAAAAATTAATCATAAATAATCTGAATCTTTTCTGCGATAATAAAGATTAATTCATAACACAGATAGTGTAAATATTATCAATTACCTTTTTGCCTCTTCCACACGTGGTCGGTATAGCTTTTAACTATTTCGATAAGAGATTTACATAAACCGTTGTCACTCCAATAATTTGTCATAGTTTGAACGTTATAAGCGTATTTGTAATAAACGCGATATTTATTCATCGCAAGGTTGATCGCCACAGCCATTATCCACATGTCCAGAAGATACATAAAGTAGGTGATGAACACTTGGTAATAAATCTGTTTGAGGGATACAGCAATCACCTAAAAAAGGCCTTATTATTAGACTTAGGCCCGGCGCACACAGCTGGAAGCGCGGCGGAGCGCAGTTGAAAACAACAATTTAATATAAACCTTAACTACCTTGACATACGGTCGCGCGCATGCTCTTGTAGTAGTTTGAGGGCGGTCCGAGCACCGCGTGCGAATTTATTCTTATATTGTCAAGGCAGTTAAGTTTTATATTAAATTGTTGTCTTCAACTGCGCTCCGCCGCGCCGCGCTTCCAGCTGTGTGCGCCGGGCCTTACGCATGCGGGGAAATCCCGCCCGCGAATACCGCATGTAACTAAAAACGCTATAATAACAGGTTTTTTCGTTACTATAATATTACGGTATTCATAATTAAGTAAATAATACATAGTCGCAGGTACTTACAGTTTCGAAACTATGTGTATGGGTATGTATAAGTAAAATATAGGTCATTGCCACGACATAGTCGTGTCCCCAATATCTGGGGACTACAAAAGATGGGTTTATAACCCCATTTTTATCGACGAGCGGTTTCGTGGAGCGCGCACAACCTGGCGATATATAAGTATAAAATCAATAAAGTAAATAGGTTCTTCCTACCAATAATAGAACAATGACCTATGATGATCATGATGATGATTATGATGATGATGATGAAGTTCTATTATTGGTAGGAGGAATACTGTAATCAGCATGCCTCCTACCAATACCAATCACTATAGATAGGAATCAGAATAATTTTGAAGCAAATTGCTAATCCATTGCTTCATACGTTCGAAAAATTTGTCTGCTCAACCACGTAAATAACGCAAAAATGTTGTTGAACTGTCAAAATGAAACCGATTCCTATTGTTACACAATTAGGGTGCAGAAGCCCAAAAGTCAAAGTTCTGGAATTACTACAGATTTTTAGATGACGTTTTTACCTCCCTTTCTATCTTTAGGTGGCATCCATTGACTGAAGTCTATAGACGTGTTCAAATGACTCGTGTCTGTGATATTGATCGGGAATTTCTCCTCTGCAATGAAGAAAAAGTATAGGCATAGCATAGGTATTATTGATCGGGAATTTCTCCTCTGCAATGAAGCAAAAGTATAGGCATAGCATAGGTATTATTGATCGGGAATTTCTCCTCTGCAATGAAGCAGAAGTATATCATAGCATAGGTATTATTTATCGGGAATGTCTCCTCTGCGATGAAGCAAAAGTATAGCATAGCATATGTATTGATCGGGAATTTCTCCGCATAGGCATAGGTATTAAAATTAGAAGACTCGTGTCTGTGATATTGATCGGGAATTTCTCCTCTTCAATGAAGAAAAAGTATAGGCATAGCATAGGTATTATTGATCGGGAATTTCTCCTCTGCAATGAAGCAAAAGTATAGGCATAGCATAGGTATTATTGATCGGGAATTTCTCCTCTGCAATGAAGCAGAAGTATATCATAGCATAGGTATTATTTATCGGGAATGTCTCCTCTGCGATGAAGCAAAAGTATAGCATAGCATATGTATTGATCGGGAATTTCTCCGCATAGGCATAGGTATTAAAATTAGAAGATTATTAAATTAAACGACTATATCTACTCATAACTCATAGCTCGTGGATAAGTAGTAACAGCCGCACGGGTCGATCCAGGTTAAGCTACGCTTGATGGTGTTGGTCTATGTATGGGTGACCGCCTTTATATAACGAGACTTCTCCATGCCTCGGAAAGCACGTTAACCCGTTGGTTGCAGCTATCATTTGTGGATCTTTGACAGTCTTTACGGGTCGTCAGAAGACCGAAAGTCTGACAACCAATTTACCAAGGTATATCGTATTAGTTTTGTAGTGTTTGTCTTAAGACTTCCACGCAAACCAAGTCTCGGGCAGAAGTAAGTACGAAATGAAAAGGGTAGCATACCTTAATGTATACTAAGGGCTTATTTCACCACCAACGATTAAGTTCATAATAACTTACTTGGCATATAATTTCATACAAAATCTGATTCATTTTTGAATTTATTTGGTAAGTAGTGGCTACTCGGAAATCGTGAATTAGGTATATCTAAAAACAAATTAATGTTTTGATCCATTCTATAGGAAGCCTGTAGTAGATAAACTCAAGCATGCTAAAGAATTTCACAATCTAGTGTAGAAAACAACAAATTTAATAAAAGCCCCAACTAACCTTGACATGCAAACAAGATCCAACCACACGTGAAAAGATGCAACAACAATACAATAATCGCAATTTTCAATATATTCGGAGCTTTTTGACTCTGAAATTGTACTTTTATTAACAATATTTACATAGATAAATGTTAATTTCTATAGATAAACTAGAGGACCCGACAGACGTTGTCCTGTCTGAACGATTCTAGAACCCGACTTCAACGCCACCTACCGGGTATTTTCAAAACATCCAGGATCCCATCAAAATATACACACCAAATTTCATCTAAATCGGTCCAGCCGTTTTAGTTAGGTGACAAACACACTTACAGAAGAATTATATACAGGGTGTTTCTTTAAAGGTGTCAAGCCAGTTCGAGCTGATAGCAGAGTACCATACCTATCGATTTAACTCCCATGTATGTTCTACGATTTTTTGTAGTTTTCGAGTTATTTTGGATCCCTTATTTCATATCAATGGTAGTGGTTAAGAGGAAACGTGGGTGCTCTTGTCTCCATACAAAAAGATACAAACGCTCTCGCCTGTTTTCTTTCTGGTTAATGACCATAAAGCAATGATTTTTTACAGAAATATAAATATCAGTTAATTGTATGCCCCTATATTTTCCTTTTTGATGATATATTATTTTTATAGGAACTAGAACCCTCCAAAAATGCTCAAAATTGCCTATTCAGACCGCTGTCAACAGATGCCTAGTGTACCAATTTGACAACTATTAACGAAAAAAGAAAAACATAGGGGCATAGTACATATCCTCCTTATTCAGTTTATGAAATATCTTTTAAATTGGTCCAATATTGGAGGAGGAAATAGGCGAGAGCCAGACTTCGAAATGTGACTTTTTACATAGGCTATTTAGTCGGATCTGCAGTTGTCCTTATCGCACGAATTCGAGGGCGGAGCGCTCGCAGAGCGACAGCAATGCCTTATTAAAATACCTAACTGGCCACCCGCCTTTCCTCTTAAGGATATTAGTAGGTATAAAATGCATAAGAAAAAAAAAACCGGGCAAGTGCGAGACGGACTCGCACACAAAGGGTTCCGTACCATATTATAATGTTTAACAATCGCAAAGATAACTATGTATTTCATAATGATACTGTGAATTACAAGGTTATTTTTTGCAGTTGCAGAAAATCGACCATATTTAAAAAAAATACCTTATGAATCGCCGTTTTTAGTATTTGTTGATTAAATACCGTATAAGGTACATTATAATAGAGCTCGTATAAAAATGGTATAAAATTGACAACTTTTACGGTCCCCTATTTCTTCATTTTAGAACATAAAAAAATAAAAGTATCTTTGTACTCTACTCGATGGGTTCTAGACAATAACACCCCACACACAGGTTATTTTTTTTTTTTTCAAAATGAAAAGTTTTGTATGGGGACCGCCCCCTTCAATTTTAACTTTACCTACTGTCATGATTTTCAAATAATAATAAATTTTGTTGATTTAAAATACTGAATTTAGAGTTGAAAGTATGTGATTTGACTCAGATGATTTTGTATCTGTGTTTTCGAGTAGTTAAAAAGTATCTCATTTGACATTTACCGCCAAAAAGTATGGCTGAAAGTTGGTAAAAAACGTGATGTTTGGAGCGTCACCTAGTTTCTAAGTTAATTCTCTTGGATCTTCGAAACCTAAAGGTTGTCTAGAAATCTAGTCTATGCTGATACTTATTGACTGCCTAGTTAAATAGTTTGTTCAATATTGTTACCCTGTACCAAGTTTGTATGTGTGCAAGAAGATAAAATATATTATATCAATGAAGACGTTTATCATTTCACTTCAGAAGCGGGGTAAACCCAAAAAGGTACGTAAATAATCTTTAGAATGATAATAATGAATTGCTTGTAATTAATGGTATTTAAAACAATTGATAAAGTTAATTTTTGATAAACTTACCAGAGGCATATGAGAACTAGGTACTTACCTGTTCCTTTATCGATTATTGTATTTTATTTTTAAATAATGCTATCATTTTGTTGGTTGCCTGAATGAAATCCATGAGCGTGATTTTGGCGTACTGGTGTGGATGCCGCACATTATGTCAGGGCAACACTCTGATGATGTGCGGCAAAGTACACTGCTGACTGGACTTATCACGCGCTTTGATTAGGGCTACCCTCTGATAGCGCGGGATATGTCTCAGCCAGGATGGTGCCTTAGGTTTATGATTTCTGGGTAATTTAAATGAAGCAATATTTCCAATTTGATAATGATTCCATATTTTTATTTTTGCTACCATTTAACTTAATTATAGCTACGTTCCCGTAAGCCTCTTTATGGAATATAAATGAACAACAGTTGAACATATTATTCTATTATGTAATAGTTTACAAGCAACACGTTAAGCAAGAATAAATTAAAGGTTATGTATGAGTTATGACTATTCCTACCTTACTAACTATTGCCATGATGATGAGTATTTATTTTATTTCATCATAGTATTTATTTTATTTTATGATAATTTACAAGCAAGACGAGGTTAGCATAAATAGATTGTTGGTTATGACTATTCCTACCTTAGTAATTGCCATGAAGAACAATATGATAAATGACAAATAATAAATGATAATGCCGCGGCCACACTATACGGACATCGCCGTTGATTACCGCGTAGGTGTAGCCACCACTTGCGGCGATTATTTGACCGAATCTTTACTGAATTTATCTATCACAATAGTCTATCGCGATGTTTAAAGCGTTTATAGGCATTGACGTTGACGTATAATGTTGCCCGGCATAAGTGAACTGTAGTTGTTCCGTGGGATTGTTGGGCGTACTTTGTGACTTCACTGGATTTTGAGTGGATATGATTTTTACTGGATTTTTATGGATTATAGATATTTATGGATGGATATGGTACCTACTTACTGTAACATATTTTGTACAATTGTTTGTTTTCCCTAAATAAATAAATAAATACTGGAAGGTGAGTAGGTACTTTGTGATTTCACTGGATTTTATGGATTTTGATGGATGAGTGAGTCACTAGTCGTCGGATTGTGATAATGGACGTACTTTGTGATTTACCAGTGAATCACTAGTCGTCGGTTAAATTGTTCTAAATGTGTATAGTAGCTGGGCATAATCTATTACCTGTTTCAATTGATTGAATTAACGAACTTAGCCAACACTTTATTTTTGCTTAGATTTATTTACATGAATTTTAGCCGCTCACACGAACAACTCGGGAACAGCTTATATCTCGCTCGCGTGAGCGGTTAAGTATCGAATGAATTGAAGTTGTGGGTAGGCAAATGATAAATGATACTGATTGTGCGAACGATAAATGGTTTTGTTTCTATGGTTAGGTTTGTAGAACCATTTTTACATGTCAATTAGCTATTATGATGCTCACTGATTTTATGATACTATGATGAATTTTATTATACCATGTTTTTTTTTATGATTATGATGCTTAGTGCTTATTGTGCTGAATCATTGGGACATTGAGTATATCTAGCCTTGAATTCTGATTCATGTGTAAAGATTATGAATTTATTACGCCCCAAGTAATCTTCATAAATAAAACTTAAATGCATCACTTGATAACTGGTGGACCGATTTGGTTATATTTTGTTTTTACTAAATGTTCGTTAGCCCTAATAGGGTTTTATGGGAATATAAATCGAAAGTTTCCTGGAAAAAAAAAAAAGATAAAATTTTGGAATAAGTGAACCTCCATTTTCTATGAACTAGAGACCATATTGAGATTTTGATGCAACGTCTGTCGGATCTGATAGTGTGTAATATTTCCATATTTCATTGAGGTGTAACAATGACATCTGATGTCAAGCCTGGCAATAAAATTATAAATTTACTAAGCTAAATTAGGTTTGAGTTTCATTTTGCTTATAAGTTTTGACATGACATGACATGACACCTCTTCGTCCAAACCGTTGTCCAGTGCAGACGCGTTGACCAATTTCTTAGTTGGTTAATCTTAATCTTTTAATACTCTAACTGCGAAAGTAGTTCCTAATTGCAATTGGATAGGTGAGAAAATTGAAAAAACATTGCGCCGCGTAGCCCGTGGAGACACTGCGTTAGAAGCGCCCCGAACCTCAAGCCGCGAGAAAGAGAGCTACTCAATAATTGCCATCCCGCTCTCGCACCACTGAGACCGAACGGCGGCGGACACGCGCTGAACGCATACGCACAGCTAGGCTTCTTTGTTGTATCCTATGCCTACTACGACGAGTGGAGAACAAAGTTCAAGTAATCATCGTACGCTAACTACTGTTTCGCGCTTCAACCGTGAGTTTTTTCTTTTCTTTTATCAGTAAATACCCACATTACTAACTAAGGAAAATGGAGCGCACACCTCCAAAATGTCTTTCTGCCTCGGATTCTAAATTAAATGAAGCAGGGCATGCACATCCAACCACTATGCAGAACGTCACCGTAAGACCTAAATTCAAAAAGGCGTGCCTGGATGATAGTGTGGCAACTGACTTTGAACAATTCAAGTTGGACATCACGGAAATGCTTAAAGTAATGATAACTCCACTGATAATACGGCTGGATAGTGTAGAAAAGAGTTTAATTAACATTACACAGCAAAATACTGAGATTATTACGTCTAACGTTGAGATAGAAACGACACTCGGTTTTCTGAAAAATCAAGTTCTTGATTCAGAAGTTAAAATTTGCAAGCTTGAGAAAGAGATTGACTCTACTCGGATCTGCATCGCCGAAATTGAGGAAAAGTCGGAAAACATAGAGCGTTTTATTAGGAAAACCTCCGTTGAGATTAGAGGTTTTCCGATTGTAAGAAAGGAAAATAAGGCAGACCTTCTAAAACAAGCTATAAATCTCATGAAGTCAATTAGCATGGAATCTGTCAACGAAATAAGGGATGTATATCGTATCCCTTACAAAGCGAGTGCCACTACATCGACAGTAGTGGTAGAGTTTTCCAACATTTTCGAGAAGGAAAAATTCCTTAGGAGTACGAAACTGTACAATTCAGAACATCGTACATGTCGGCTTAATTCATCTCACTTGGGGCTCGCCGGCACAACATCACCCCTTTATTTTTCTGAACATCTCACGAATAAATCCAGGCGGTTGCATTTTCTTGCTCGAGACTTCGCTGCTGCTGAAAAATATCGCTTTTGCTGGATCGCAAACGGCAGAATTTTTCTACGTAAAGAAGAGGGTGCTAAGTATGTACTGGTCAAAAATGAGAATACCCTCGTACATTTGCGTGGTATCTAGTTGTAGTATTTTGCTGTCGCACTTGTCTAGTTGTTTTTATTTTTGTTTTTACTTTTTTGATGTAACAAACCCTAACTTTTGTAATGTAAATATTTTTTTCTGTCTGAAATTGAAGGTTTATCTTTGTTTTTACTTTTTTTATGAAACACACCCTAACTATTGTTATTTGAATAACTTTTTCTGTCTTAACTTATACTTGAAGGTAACTAATATAGCTTTTGCTCTCATCACTTTTAAGCTCTACTTTGCACTAATAATATTATTTTTACTCAGCACCCCAAAACGCGCTGAATCACAAAACTACACAAAATCACAAAAATATACAAAATCACAAAACTCCACAATACTCACTAACTACTACACCACACACACATGTTTAAAATGTAAATATAATTCACACCTAATTCATTCTGAACTTAAATACGTCTACCCGCAAAAATCAAGAACTTGCAACAAAACCATAAAATTACCCTATTCTGATAATGGCTAATCAAACTCACCTAATTGATGACATCGACAGTACAGACATTTTTATTAGTACAAAACATAATATCCCAGAACAATGTAAGAATGATTTGGGTGACGTTAAAAATCAGCTTACTATAGTTAACCAAAATATACGGAGTATAATGAAAAACTTCGATAATTTCTCGGTTTTTCTGTCCCGGCTAAATTTTTTACCTGATATTATCATACTGACCGAATGTAGACTTCATGAACACACCCCAAAAGTTCAATTAAATGGCTACGAATGCCATTATTCTCAATTTTATTTAAATCAGAACGATGGTTTAGCAATTTTTTATAAATCGGAACTTAATGTCACCATACTCGAGCCGCCTTTTAAGGATGCAAACTGCTTAGTTATTAGGGTTGGTGCAGAATTTACCATCTTTGCTATCTATCGATCGCCCTCAGTCTATAACATTAGTAATTTTTGCGAATCTTTAGAAACCCTCCTCAGTACCATCAGTACAACATCGATGGCAATTATAGGAGATATAAATATTGACATTAAAATTGGTACAGAAGACAAACGAGTCAGCGAATATCTCGACATTACCGGATACTACGGTTTCTATCCCGGGCACCAATATCAAACACGCGAAAATTCTTGCCTTGACCATGCATTAATAAAGACAAGAAGACCCACAAAAATTGTCGTATGTCAATCTTCTCTCACCGACCATGATACAGTGCTGATAGGAATAAGTAAAGAACCAATGAGTCGAATATCTGTCACTGAGCAAACTAAATATAAGCTTAAGTTGGACTACCCTAACATTCTTAGCGAAATCGAAAATACAGATTGGAACCCTATTTTAAACACCGATGACTTGAATGTAGCAGTGAATATTTTTACTGATAACCTACGGCACATCATAGAACGACACACCAAAAAAGAAATTTTGCGCAACTCTAAAACCATTAGAAGACCTTGGTTGACAAATAATCTTCTGAAATGTATACGTAAAAGAGACACACTACACTCTGAAACAAAAAAAGACGAAAACAGAAACAATTACGCTTTGCAACAAAAATATAAAACTTACAGAAACCACTGTAATAATATTCTAAAAAATTTAAAAAATGCCTATGATAAGAGTCTCCTAGACAGTTCTAAAACAGACAGCAAAAAAACTTGGGCAGCAATTAAAACAATATGTAACCTTAAGAATAAAAAATCAAAAAGTTTAACTTTACTCAATGCAAATCCTGATCCGGTAGTCTCGCTGAATATAGCCAATACTTTTTTTGCTGATGTGGGAATACAACTTGCCGAGCAATCCTTGACCCAACTCAAAAAAACAGAGACAGAACTAGCAAATTTAGCACTTACGCTGGATAATACCGACTCTTCTCTGCTACACTCCTTCTTCATGACTCCTACCGACGAAACAGAAGTTATTTCTATTATAGGCAACCTTAAAAACGATTCCGCTCCTGGCTGGGATGGTATTCCAAATCGTGTTATTAAACTGGCTCAACATTGTCTGGCCGGTACCATCTCACACATATGTAATCTGAGCATGTCATCGGGAGTGGTTCCAGTCCAGTTAAAAACAGCGAATATCTGTCCGATTTACAAAGCTGGAGACGCATCAGTCCCAACCAATTACAGGCCTATATCTCTTCTTACGTCACTATCCAAAATTCTGGAGAAGTTGGTGAACAAGAGGCTATTGGCGTACTTGGAGAAGAAGCAACTTCTATCGACAAACCAGTATGGTTTTCGAAATGGCAGATCAACGGAGGACGCAGTCTCTAAGTTGGTGGATCATGTCATTGATAACCTTGACAAAGGCAAAAAGTGTGTCGGCGTCTTCCTTGATCTTGCCAAGGCCTTTGATACCGTGTCAAGGCCCATACTGATCAAGAAGATGGAACGCTTAGGTATCAGGGGCATTGCATTGGATTGGTTTACCTCCTATCTTTCCGAACGTAAACAGAAGGTTTGTCTGGGTGATTTCCAGAGTACCTTTGCGAAAGTGGAATTTGGAGTGCCCCAAGGTAGTGTCCTTGGTCCCACCTTGTTTCTCCTGTACGTTAATGGTCTATGCTCACTCAATTTAGATAACGCGCAAATATCTGCGTACGCTGATGACACAGCTATTATTTTCCACGGTGACTCTTGGAAGGAAACCTACACTGCTGCAGAGGCTGGAATGCAGAAGGTTTCTAGTTGGCTGCAACACAATCTGCTCACTCTTAATGTTCAAAAAACCAAGGTGGTTAATTTTTCTGTAACCATAAAAACGGCTGCCCCTGAACAACTTGCACTCAAATCCCACCAGTGCAATTACAGTATAGGAGACAGCTGCAGCTGCCCCGTTTTTGAACATGTAAATAATATCAAATATCTTGGTATTTGCATAGACCAGCACCTGACATGGGGAAAGCAAATCCAATCGGTTACTTCGCGCGTAAGGAAGCTTTTGTACATATTTAAAAGACTTCGATCTGTAGCTGACAAAGATACTCTCAAGATGACTTACCTGGCCTTATGTCAGTCTGTGCTTGGGTACTGCATTATATCTTGGGGTTTCGCTGGTAAAAGTTACCTAATTACTGCTGAACGTGCTCAAAGAGCTATCCTTAAGGTATCTCATAGGTTAGGAATCCGATATCCCACTGATATGCTATATCGAGAAACCAGAGTACTTACGGTGCGCCAACTGTACATTTTATCAGTGCTACTTAAATTTCATAAAACAGCAGTTGCCACAGAGGTAACGGATCAGCGCTCACGTAGAAAACCTAAGTGGAACAGAGTTTTTTGCAAACTTGCATTTGGCAATAAGGCTTTCTCCCGTATTGGACCACACCTGTATGAGAAAGTTAACAAAAAGCTTAAAATCTACCCCTTGACAAAGTTTGGGTGCAAGAAACAGGTTCAGGATTGGCTGCTTGGGCTTAATTATGTTGAAACGGAAAATCTTTTATCTTTCAACTAATAAAGTATTTATCATCACACACACTAACACTCATCACATTCATACTTACACTCATCACATGCACACTGACACTCATCACATTCATACTTACACTCATCACATACACATTGACACTCATCACATTCATACTTACACTCATCACATACACACTCACACTCATCACATACATACTTACTCATCACTTATACACATTCAATTGGTTACCTTTCGGTCCTAAGTTTAATTAAGTTTATACTGAAACCGTTGTTTTGTTAACATAAAATATATCTTTTGAATTATTTTATCGGTCGAAAGAGACTGGATCCTGCGACACAGGGTATCCTAGTGCGGGATCCAGTGTCATACTAAATTTTTTGAAACATGTACTTACAGAAATCAATAAACTTTTTTACTTTTACTTTTTACTTTTTACATTGCAATAATTATTGCAGGAATAAAAAAAAAAAATAAAAATAAAAATTACTTTTCGCTTGCCATAATGAATTCTAACCTGAGTTACTGTTAGTTTGTTAATGATATTTCTTGTGATTGAAGAGGGCCATATTTAATAGTCTGTACTGGATGTTTAATTTTTAAAAAGTTCGATGACGTTACCCATACATTGGTTTTATCTTTCTAGATAGGTTAGGTACGATGAGTTTTAAAAGACTAATGTCCTGTTGCTGACATCCTCAGATAAACTCTCAATTGCTATTGACTCAAGAAGGTTATGCGTAACGATAAACGTCGGTTAACTGTCAGCACGTTTCTAAATACGTAACAAGCCATTCAACATTTCACTATCATTTAGATCATTTAGAGAATTTATTCCGGGAGGTTTTTAAATATGTATAACACATTAATATTTAATTTATATTAATATAGAAACCTTATGTTTTATCAAGTCGTAAAAACATTAATATTTAACTTATTTATATAATATACCTATAGAAACCTTATGTTTTGTCAAGTTGTAAGAACATTATTTATATATAGTAGGTTGCTAGTAATAAATAATTTAAGTCTTTCTTTGTAATCTTTATACTTAAGCTATTAAAACTACACTATCGTATTAGGTAAGCCTGTGATGATAGTTGTGTGTTTTAAATAAAAAACAACTATGACACCGAAAGAGATAGTGTCTAAAAATTGATAGTTTTATTTATAATAATATTTCTTTCGAGGGTAAATAAGTGGCATAACACTGTCTTAGTTTTTGTGTATGACGTTTTAAAAAGAAGTAAGGTTGTTTCCATGACTACTACGTCAATTAATTATAGAACGATTAAACTGCCAACATTGGTCAGTTATGTTAGCTAGTTACAAGTTATCGAACTACTAGCGCTATTGGATAGATAAACTAAAGTTAATTGTCTCAGAAACCGGACATAACTCGCAGTTTTTAAGATGAAAACGATAATTTCGTATGCTATATTTTTATTTTAGCAGGATTTTAAACTGGAATTTTGCACTAGATAACAAAGAGGTTATTTTTTTAAAAATAATATCCATATGTGATCTGATCATTTTATTGTTGAGGACTAAAAGAATGAAGGTTTTTTTTATATAATATGTCAGATAGTATAAACGTCCAAGTAGTGTGGGTTGTTCCTTCAGTGACTTCAATGGCGTTCATCTCCTCACATCGTTTCTGGTATTGGTCCACGAACTCCAGAGTTATAAAATTTTGTTAGCAGCGTATCATGTCTAAGCGTATCGAACGTAAAGGTCTTGTATCTGGTTACAAACATATTTTTCTATTACTTTATCGATAACGGGTAGAATAGTACCTAAACGGTCTATAGTTTCCACAGTCGGTAGAACTGATTTTTTTATATACCTATTGGATGCACTACAACAGTGTTTAGTGCTTCCGGGTATTTTTCTTGTTTAACACTCGTATTGATTTTGGTTTTAGACAATAACGCCTGTCTCGTCACAGATGGATTTTATTTGTTTGCAGAATGTACAGTTACAGGCTATTCACGATAAAACTGAGTAGGTACATAATGTGGTGGGATGCAGCAAGTATTAATACTTGCTTTAGTTAAGGCTAGATTATTCTTTAAGTTAACATGTATAATTGTTGCATACCTTCAAGATAATATCTTAACGTTCATTAATGTAGTACTTGTTCTCTTTCTTATTATTTTTTATATTTAACTAGCTTTTGCCCACGGCTACGCCCGCGTGAATGTTGGTAAATATCGCACGGGAACGTACTACCGGGAAATCTTTCCTTATTCCTTGTAATAATATAATTCAATCATGATTCGAAAGACACGTGGCGCAATCTATTATGATAAGAACGTTACTGTTAGTTTTGTTATTGTACGTTGTTGTCAGTTTGTTGTCGGGAAACAAGTAAGTACCTGTATACCTCGTAAAAAAAAAAGGAATATCGCGATAAGTCCCGTTCTCGATATTGTTTTATAACGTTATTGTTTTCCTCGGGAACAGTACTTTTAGATTTCGGCATGATTGGTTTGGTGGTTTGGGCGTGAAGGGATAGCCAACAAACAAACTTTTGATCACATTTACAATATTTGAGTATTTTGAAACAAAGATTATGTGATATTTAATTTAATGTATTTACACCTAATGCTGATCTACTCCTGGAGCAGTTTACTTACACTCAATGTTATTTGTAGCTTTAGACGACGCACATTGTGGGCCGGACACGATTCCCAAAACCCGAATATTTTAAATGAGGCTAGTTGTCGATTGTTTGTCGTATTCATAACTGTGGGGTGATTATCTGAACAAATGAGTTTCTGCAGTAGCCGATAGCGATATTGCTAAATGAATTGTACTTTCTTTTGTATACATTTGAGATTTTTAATTATTTTTGTTAAATTAGAGTGGTCCAGTATGCGACGGTTATACTTGGGTAATATCTTCCTAATACTGATTCTGAATTGTGCATCAGCCAATGATTTCATTTCTAAACTAGCCGTTGCCCGCGGCTTCGCCCGCGTGTATGTCGGTTATTATCCCACTGGAACCTTCTACCGGCATGAAAAGTATCCTATGTCTTAATCCAGGTTATAAACTATCTGTGTAACTGTGTGTAAATTTCATCCAAATCCGTTCAGCCGTTATTGCGTGATTGAGTAACAAACATCCAAACATACAAACTTTCACATTTATAATATTAGTAGGATTATTTTTGAAGACCACTAAAGTGGTTTGATTAACCGATTTGTTTTGTTGCGACCAGACAAAATATTGTTTGGTCTTAAACTCACTAGTACCTATAAATAAGGACCATATCATACTGGAGATGGAGTTGGACGTGGAGGACGTTACAAATAAAACTTAAAAAGGAGATTATCCAAATCCTCCATCAAACGCCAGTTACTCAGCTAACCAAGTAGTGCCGGTCTAGTCATACGTACATACACATACACATCATTACACATATTTACAGCACACACACCGCACAGATACACGCACATACATACATACATCCATATTAATAATTATGTCACTCTCTGTATTTTTTTACTATAATTATCTGAGTACTTCGTAATTGGCGTAATGTTTGGTATAATAATCTGTGTTTGCTTAGCGCAAAAATTCAAAATGGTCAGCTTGTTATCAAGAGAAACTCGTAGTGTAGATAAAATTAAGAAATTGTTGCCGAAGTTACATATACGGTTTAAGACATTTATTTCTCAAAAAGAATACAATTCACTTAATATGAGAAATACAAGATAACCTTAAAACTAAATATGAGAATTACTTATGAAGAAGGTAGGTACTCGTAAATAAATAAATTAGATAGTAGACGAGCAATTTTTACAGTGTTGTGGGTAAAAGGAAAAAGTGAGTGTACTATTACATGTCGATTCTTGAAGGCAAGTCAATAGCAATTACACATTGAACGATTTATATGTACCGTAATGTTTCGGAAATACAGAGTAGGTATCCTAGTTATCTTTATACTTAGCAAATTAGTAAATAAAAATGGCAACTGATTTATATGTAAATTAAATTGGTGTGGTGGGTTATATTTAAAATCTAGAAAAATCTTTTAAGATGTGGTGCTTTATGGTTTTTTTTTGTATAAAGTAAAGGACTGTATCTCTTTAATAAAAGAGATACATATCTGGTCCGTATCAAGTTAGAACGGTATTTAACAAAGAGGTATATATACGCAGTGAATGGAATTTATCCGAGTTTTGGAACGGATCAGACTGATGAATCGTCAGAAAATGAATAGTTAAATGAAATGCAGGCAATACAAATGAATGGTAGTCTATTGTATTCAAAGATAATGTAAACTGATAAATGCTAGAGCAATCTGCGCTTAGGATACATAAGGTTTATTGTAAATTTTTGTGTTAAACATGTTTGTTTTTGTTTTTCTGTTTTCATGTTGTAATGTACGAGTATATACGCGATACGGGTTGCGCATGGTGCGCGATACTGGTGCTAGTTGCGCGTGGTGCGTGATGCTGGTTGCGCATGGTGCGCGATTGTGGTTGCGCGTGGTGCGCGATGCTGGTTGCGCGTGCTGCGCGATGCTGGTTACGCGTCGTGCGCGAGGCTGGTTGCGCATGCTGCGCGATGCTGGTTGCGCTTGGTGCGCGAGGCTGGTTGCGCTAGGTGCGCGAGGCTGGTTGCGCGTGGTGCGCGAGGCTGGTTGCGCCTTGTGCGCGAGGCTGGTTGCGCGTGGTGCGCGATGGTGGTTGCGCGTGGTGCGCGATACTGGTTGCGCATGGTGCGCGATACTGGTTGCGCGTTGTGCGCGATGCTGGTTGCGCGTGGTGCGCGATACTGGTTGCGCATGGTGCGCGATACTGGTTGCGCGTTGTGCGCGATGCTGGTTGCGCGTGGTGCGCGATACTGGTTGCGCGTGGTGCGCGATGCTGGTTACGCATGGTGCGCAATGCTGGTTGCATCGTTGACGCTTGTGTCAAATAATACCAACCAATATTATAAATCTGGTTTATTTTCATAAATTATGTTGATACGTAATAGCTAAATTGAATACTTTACACTGTTTCAATATAAATGTGTTCGCTGGTAACATTTATACAGATTTGTATTTATCACTAATTCTTGGACATTGTATCGAGTCGTGGTTGACGAACTTCTAGTTAAAAGGTTTAATCTAACTCTTAATGCTATTAAAGTTAATAATTGTCTAACTAGCACAAGAATGTCATGATTTCTTTAAAAATTTAAAAATTATGATTGTTTTGTGTGTGCCAGGAGGCAACACAGTGTCGGATGGCCGAATGTCATGATTTTCAAATAATAATAAATTTTGTTGATTTAAAATACTGAATTTAGAGTTGAAAGTATGTGATTTGACTCAGATGATTTTGTATCTGTGTTTTCGAGTAGTTAAAAAGTATCTCATTTGACATTTACCGCCAAAAAGTATGGCTGAAAGTTGGTAAAAAACGTGATGTTTGGAGCGTCACCTAGTTTCTAAGTTAATTCTCTTGGATCTTCGAAACCTAAAGGTTGTCTAGAAATCTAGTCTATGCTGATACTTATTGACTGCCTAGTTAAATAGTTTGTTCAATATTGTTACCCTGTACCAAGTTTGTATGTGTGCAAGAAGATAAAATATATTATATCAATGAAGACGTTTATCATTTCACTACTTTATTTTTATTATTTATTGTTATAGTCGTAATAGAAATACACAATCTGTGAAAATTTCAACTGTCTACCTATTAAAGTTCGTGAGATACAGCCCTGTGACAGACGGACAGACGGACGGACAGACAGCGGAGGCTTAGTAAGTTTGTACGCACAATATTGAGATACTAGCTAGACTGCCCGCGGCTTCGCCCGCGTCGATGTCTGGTTTCATGGGTTTTAATTTTCTTATTATTGTTTATTTTACATCAAAAGTATAAATACTGAGTTTCAAATTAATCGGACTGCACTTTAAAATTCTTGCATACAAACTTTAACATCCCTAAACCCCATTTGAGGGGCAAACTTTATTACTTACATAAGCAAGTATTTGTGCTAAGTTTCAAGTTCATTAACCAAATTAATAAGATTTTTCATGTAAACTGTATCCCTGTTTCCACGCCCACAGGGGTAGAATTTCAAAAATCGTCTGGGATGTTTCCATAACTTGTCTCAAACATTATTTACACCAATTTTCAAGTTAATCAATCCCCAATAAAATCCTCCGCAATAAAATTTACTACCACTTTTCACCCCTTAGGGGTAGATTTTTGGAAAACCCTGATACACGTTAGTTAGTCTTCATTTTTGGTCTCAAGTACAAAATCTGAGTTTTGAGTAAATCGGACCGCGTGTTCCAATATTCCTCTATAAAAACTTTGACACCCACCAATACCGTCTTCTGGGGTCGCGGGATGTTCGAAAGAGATACCGTGGCCTGCCATAGGCAACTGAAGGAACACGGGTGGGTTTTAGTCAGTAAAAGTATGACACGCCCTTCCGCTCCACCCAGAGCGGGAGAAGTCATTTGATGATTTCCCATCCACAAAAAGGGGGTAGTTTAGCAAAACTAAAAATGATTAATTTTATAATTAACTTAAATGAATATTCGTGCTAAGTTTCAAGTCTAATAACTCAAGAGATAAGATTTTTCATTCAAACTTTCATCCCCTATTTTATTCCCTTAGGGATGGAATTTCCAAAAATTCTTCCTTAATGGATGTTTACACTATATAAGGTATATATGTTCAAAATTTCATGTCTCTAGGTCCAGTGGTTTGGACTGTGCGTTAATTATATTATCAGTCAATGAGTCAGTCAGGACTTTGAATTTTATATAAATATATAGATTTACAAGACCATAAACTTCTTATAGGTTTTCCGTGTGTTGCGACGCAGCCCGGCCACAGTCGATTTCGTAATTTATAGACGTATCAATTAAATGTTCTTAAATTGTTCTTGCAGTACCAATTAATAGATTAAATGTACCACAAATATATCTTGTTAAAAAAGCACTTGTTTGTGGCCGGGCAGTACCGTATACGTTGCAGCCCGGCCACGTGTATATTTTCTGGTAGGATGCTCAGAATGTTCTAAAATATAAACCAAATAAATGTTCCTTTTGCGTTCTTTATTTTTTTCAATGAAATATACCAAGAAAAACGTTTATTTAAACAAGAAATGATTTCAAATAAGAATTTGCACTAAGCGCCTATAGAACTAAAATAGCACGTCTACTTCTTTGTACAAAAGACAATGGGTGGATTTGGTCCAAATGTCCACCACTAACGAGACCTATGTAACTAAATATTCCGCTAAATATAGAGTAACTTTCATTATGAAAGCAAAAAAAACATGCTGTCGTTAAAAAAAATTTTTTTTCATTGATTTTTTTGTTCAATTACTTTTCTATTTGTCACTGTCACCACCACGCGACCAGGGTTTTGAGCGATAGCACGAATTTTTGTCTCTTTTGCACCTACAGAACACAACCATACGGATCGTGCGTGCGCTATCAGCTGTTAGTCGCTTGACCCCGTTATTATGCCTCATGTTACATGAGGGTACTACCGTATCGACGTAGGGCAGAGCACCCACACGACTCGCGACCGCACTTCGTTGACGGAGGCGCCACCGCCCGCGCCGCAGCGTAGAGCCCCGCATCCATGTATGTACGTACCTACCTAGATTTAGTGTATCTTCATGTTCAGGTTGTTGCTAAGTTAACAAAAAATTATACGTACCTACTCCACTTTTGCAATGCAATGTATGGCCGCATAACTACGAAATATCTAGGCACCGCACGCGAGATCCCGGTAAAAGTAGGCACGCACGGCACTATCAGAACATAGTCTTTTGACCACATTCTGTATCGCTGGCACTGCCCACCTGTGCACACACGTGCTTAATACTGCACCTGTTAGTAGTAGCAGTTTTAAGTAATAATAATAATTAACGAAATGCCAAAAACTGTCAACGGAATCACACTATTAAAACAACAGTGACTTGTCACTCGCCCGCGATTTATCGTGCCATATAACAGTGAGTAGGATGGAGCACACACGCTAACGCGCTTCGTCAGCCATGGAGGCCTGCGCGCCGTGACCATTTACGTACGCACAGTATCATACAGTGATTCGTGATGGTAGGACTATGTTTTGATAGTGCCGTGCGTGCCTGTATGTAATTTTTTTATTTTGTTTTTTTTTTATTTTTTTTTATTTAGTTTTGTAATATTTATAAAGAATTTTAAAGTTTAAAAAATAAAATACTTTAATAATCATTAATAATATTTATTATTGATATTATGTAACAAAACTACAAAGATTTATAATAGACACATTTTGCCAAATGAGACAAACGGGTTCCTAGACAAATGCGACAGGTGAAGCAAAACTAGACTCATCGGACGGCAACTTCATTATAGATTAGTAAAATGTATGCCTAACTACCCTTTAATTACAAACTATTCAATCACTACGATTTCATAGACAGAGACAGAGATAAAACGCCAAGTAGATTGATAATAATTCATTGAGTTAATAACTACCTAACTGTAACTGGCTTAGTTGGTAAAAGCTCGCGGTAATCATTGTATAACCAATGATTCGATGGTTCGAACTCGTCCGGGTATGTGAAACACTTTTTGTGTCGATACGTTAGTACCTTCATATAACATGAGGCAGAGTAACGTTGTCAAGCGACTAACAGCTGATAGCGCGCACGATCCGTACGGTTGTGTTCTGTAGGTGCAAAAGAGACGAAAAATCGTGCTATCGCTCAAAACCCTGGTCCCGTGGTGGTGACAGTGATGAATAGAAAAGTAATTGAACGAAAAAAGATCTACCTAGCCTTTTCCCAACTATGTTGGGGTCGGCTTCCAGTCTAACCGGATGCAGCTAAATATCTGTATTTTACATGTAGCGACTGCCTATCTGACCTCCACAACCCAGTAACTGGGTAATACAATACCCGTTGGTAAGACTGGTTGTCAGACTTTCGGGCTTCTGACGACCCGTAACGACTGTCAAAGATCCACGAATGACAGCTGAGACCAACGGCTTAAAGTGCTTTCCGAGGCACGGAGGAGTTTCGGTATGTAAAGATGGTCACCCATCTACGGACCAACCCCGGCAAGCGTAGCTTAACCTGACGGATCGACCCGTGCGGTTGTTATTACTTAGCCATGAGCTCCTCCGAGTAATTGAATGAAAAAAACAATGAAATTTGTTTTATTATTACTTTTTACTGACAGCATATTTTTTTTGCTTTCATAATGAAAGTTACTCTATATTTAGCGGACTATTTAGGTACATAGGTCTCGTTAGTGGTGGACATTTGGACCAAATCCACCCATTGTCCTTTGTAAAAATAAGCAGACGTGCTATTTTAGTTCTACAGGCGCTTAGTGAAAATTCTTATTTGAAATCATTTTTTGTTTAAATAAGCGTTTTTCTTGGTATATTTCATTGAAAAAAATAAAGAACGCAAAAGGAACATTTATTTGGTTTATATTTTAGAACATTCTGAGCATCCTACCAGAAAATATACACGTGGCCGGGCTGCAACGTATACGGTACTGCCCGGCCACAAACAAGTGCTTTTTTAACAAGATATATTTGTGGTACATTTAATCTATTAATTGGTACTGCAAGAATAATTTAAGAACATTTAATTGATACGTCTATAAATTACGAAATCGACTGTGGCCGGGCTGCGTCGCAACACACGGTTTTCCTGTAATCTTCAGATATAGAACTATTTTCTGTATTTTTTTCAAAATTTTAGGCTTAGTAGTTTCGGAGATAAGGGGGGGGAATGGTAAATTTTCGTCCATTTTCTTAAATAACTTTAAAACAATTTATTTTAAAATTATAAAAAAATATATTTGAGACCCTCACAGTAAGACCTTTCATTTAATGTGTCACACTGTACAGTTTGCAAAACTTTTTTTTAAATTGTACTTATTTTCCCCCCAAAAGGGACGCCCATATTCAAAATTCATTTATTTACGTTACATGTCCGTGTTTGGGTTACCAAAATACATATGTGTACCAAGTTTCAACTTAATCGGTTCATTAGATTCGGAGCAAATTGGCTGTGACAGACGGACAGACGGACAGACAGACAGACACACGAGTGATCCTATAAGGGTTCCGTTTTTTCCTTTTGAGGTACGGAACCCTAAAAAGGTATAAAATGTATGTTTTTATTATCAACTGAGCTCTCCTTAAACGTAGAGGAATAGTAAATATCAGGATTGACAAAAACATGCTAAGATAGTACTATGTAAATTATAAAATATGAAAATCACAAGACTTCAGATACACCACTTTCAACGACCGATTTCAGCAAATAATGCCTTAATTAGAACACTCTTATTCAAAGTTGACCCAAAACAGATATAATTTTTTAAAGCCGTTCGTTGAATCAGGGAAAATATCGTAAAAAAATTATAACTCGAAAACTACAAAAAATCGTAGAACATACATGGGGGTTAAATCGTTAGGTATGGTACTCTGCTATCAGCTCGCACTGGTTTGACACCTTAAAAGAAACACCCTGTATATTAAGACAGGTACTAAAGTTCAGCTATCTCAAAATTCTCATTGTGAGTAAAAAAAAAAGGTTTTGGGTTGCGCTGATTCCATTTCTGCGGGCGTTTTCTACGTAGCATGCTCCGTTGCAAAGATACACAAATTAATTAGGGATCTAGTTCTGCTGAACTCATTAATGAGGTACCCTCATTTGCGTTATTGTTACCCCACCTCCCACGTCTCAGTATAATTAATACCTCATCTTTACAACGATAATGGTAATGAGGCATGCTAATTGCTAATGAGGCAAAATGGTTTATGTCTCATCCACAATAAAACTACATAACTTACTTTACTTCTTTGTTCGGTACCTTTTTAATTTTTAGTCTTATTTCCTAAAATTAATATGTATGAAATATTACATCTATAAAAACTTTTTACAAAAAAAAAAAAACCGACTCCCAAACGAACACTACAAAGTGAAAAATAACTTTAATTTCGGAAGTCGGTGTCTTTAGTTTTTTATTTACTTTCGTTTTCTTTGCCACCGACTTCCGAAATTAAAGTTATTTTTCACTTTGTAGTGTTTTTTTGGGAGGCGGTTGTTTTTTTTTTTTGTAAAAAGTTTTTTTTTCACTTTTTAGTGGTGCCTACCCCACACAAATCTGAATACCACTCTGCAAAATAAATTAGAGCATCATCTACATAGAATAAATGGGAAAAATACGTATTAATAAATTATTGAAGCTAGGTAACTCAAAAGCCACTGATCAGAACTTGAAGATATTTTTATGCGACCATCTCAACCATTTCAAATAAAAACTTTGCAAAAAGGCAAATACGTCGCGCTAAGTTGTGTCAGAAGTTTGGTAGGCGTAGTTTTAGCTGACGGAGATAACGAGGCTACGAAATCTGCCTTCTGACAAGGCCACACATAACATACAACTCAAGTAGCGCAAGTTGAAGCAGCATATACTTAGCATTAAATCATTTATAGCCAGATTGCACCTCATGACAATTCCAATAAGCCCAAACACGGCTAGGGTACATTGTTTTATTACTGAGTTCCGATGCCTACCTTCCGTATTCTTCATCAGATCGGTTTAATGGTACCATTTTCATCAGAACCATTTATTTAAAGCTTCGTCATAGTCGCCCGTGAAATACTTATCATCGTTGAGGAGTTCCCGTGGTCATCTGTGGTCTTATTCATCAGTTCCACTTCACCAGATGATACTTTCTGAATGCAAAGGCTTGATTTGTTAATGAAAATACCAAAATAGCTATATATATGCCTATAATATTTGAGGAGTTCCCTCGAATCCTCATGGATCCCATCATCAGAACTAGATTTTGATAAAAATGGAACCAATCTGGAAATATATCCTATCAAATAAAAAAAGAATTTTCCGAATCGGTTCATAAATGACGGAGTACTGAGGTAACAAACATACAAAAAAAAAAAAAAAACACAACCGAATTGCCTCCTCCTTTTTTTGAAGTCGGTTAAAAATGATAAAAATGGAACCAATCTGGAAGTATACCCTATCAAATAAAAAAAGAATTTTCCGAATCTTTTCATAAATGACGGAGTACTGAGGTAACAAACATACAAAAAAAAAAAAAAAAAACAACCGAATTGCCTCCTCCTTTTTTTGAAGTCGGTTAAAAAATATCATTGTAAATAGTGTCCTTTGTAAATGATTTTACAAAATTCAACATTGTACATCCATATTTATGTAATAAATAAATACATCAAATAGTACTCGCCGCAAACTGATGTAAAATCGTTTTGGATTCTACCCATATTCCAGTCCCATCATTTACAATTTCTTTTTTAAAATATTTGATAATATCCTTTAGGTGCTCGTCCATATGAATCGGAATATTGACCAACACCAGTCTCATCAACATATATGGCTACCCAATGCGACCCCGGTTTATCGTATACAAATTACTTATCAAATACGTTGGTACTTTGGTAATCTGTTTGCAGCATTTCAAGACTTGGATGAATTTGTATTATGTGTTTCTGTATTCTTATAATATTGTATTCTTATCATGTCATGGGTATGAACCAATTACAGTACCAATATATCCAGTGGATTATACAGGAATGTTGTTATGATTAAGCAACATTGCAAATAATTAAACTAAAGATGTACATTTACAACACATTAGAAAACATTAACAATAATTTTGTTAAAGATGTTAACTGATAGGTTTTTAAAAGTATACAATAGTTAAGTAGGTACATGGTATAAATAGCCCCCTGCAATCGCTAAAACCATACAGTTGAGTCGACGGAAGAAGACAGTTTGGATTATTTACCGTTTAACAGTCAATATTCTAACTCTCAACATACAGCAATAGCAATGGAGGTAAACGATTCATTTACTTTTATATTTGTAGTTAAAATGTGTAAATAACTGTTCACCTGATGTGTACTATACTTACGAGTCTAAAACGATCATCGTGTTGTTCCAGAATTCATTCAACCTCGGTGATGATAATACTAACAAATATTATTACTATGCACTCTCCCCTCGCGATGAAGAAGACAGTGGAGAAATGGTGATTAAAACTAATAGTGATACAAGGAAAAGGAAGTCTGCAGTGAGCAATTTAGAAGAATTTTTATAAGTATAGCCAAAATCAAAACGAAAAAATCGCTATCTTTAACAGTGTCTCGAGCTGTAGCAGAAGGAGTATCTTATATAACAACGAATACAGATGATAGGAACCAGTCAACGCACCTAATCAAAGTCGAAGTTTACGACATGAAAAAACTGGCGAAAATTCCAATAACGGAGCATTGGAAACAGGCCAATTCACGGATAAAGTACTAATTCAAAGAAAACTACAGCAAAATATTCGACAATACCAACAAAGTAATATTACGAAAGAAATTGCCGAGTGATATCGTGAAATAGTACATTATTGCAAAGGCCGTGAAATAGGCAATTGCAGGTCGAGTATGAGTTAGAAGGCCGAGCCGTAGGCGAGGACTTCACTAATACGAGACAGGCAATTGCTATTTCCGCCGAGGCATATATAGTGCTTTTCTCAAAAAAATGCAGGGAAATAAAAGTAGGTAGGTAGTTAAGTTTCCATAATTTTTCAAGTTAGTGCCGTTTTTAATATGAACTGTACATTTCAGCATGGAATAAATTGTCCATAATGTAGATGGGTTTTTAGGTTTAGCAATCTCATTAAAATACGCCAAAAATACTGTTTCAGAGAAACTGTTCACTTTTTTCTCGTTTTTCCAAATCATAAAATTTTCATATACTTACCTAGTTTCATGTATTTTTCTTTTGACTTCGCTGGAAGCAGGTTTTCCATTGCCAATTTGGCTTCTGATCTTAAATCTGTGGAGTACCTACAATCAATCTTAATTTCACTTTATATTTATTATGAATGTAAATTTGTTATTTACATACATAATACTTAAATATAAATTTTCAAATCAAGATGAATTTTCAGCTTTGCCGCCAATTTTCTATCTAACATCTGTGCCGAAAGGCATTTGTGGCTATCTATACAGCCACGTGAACGCAATTTATACTAAGCAAAGAGACTGCCATTGGTATGGCAAGAATGATAAAAGAGATCCAATGAAAGAGTATTTAACCCAGCACGCCGTTTGCACAACATTGCTGGAGCGCTCCAGCAATGTTGACATTGCTGGAGCGCTGTAATGTTCCAAATTCAAAAAACGCTCCTGCAATGGATTTGATTTTCTTTGACCGTAAATTCGATACTTCGCGTGTTCTTTATTCGAAAATAATGACAACATTTCCATGCATGTTTGAGAAAAAGTATTTTTTTTAATAATGACAAACAAGGTAACAATTCACCTAATTGGTAGCTTAATGGATAACTATTGTGTCTATTGGTAATTTAATTAGTGAACTTAAAGTCCCGGTAATCATTATAATTTTTAATTAGTGGGACTATTTTGTGGATAATTAGCTTAATATTATTTACCTGTACAGTACAACCTTTCCAATACTATAAATACCAAATGTAAGTATTGCTTAAACATCAGTTGGTCTACCAACCCTTTGCTGTAACTTACTAAGCTATCGATTTTTTTTTTTTGTTTAAAAATGGAAAATGCAAGTGAAGTTTGTGTCAGTGCTTTCTTTTTCACCTCCTCACCCCATGAGAGAATCGAACTTTTTAACGATGATATGGATCAAGAATTGTCTGAAGCTTGTGAACAAATTGAAAATTGGGAATTATTTGATTCATCATATGATGATGAGTTATACAATCAATGAGCAATAATTGAATCTAAGTTGCCTATTTCACGATGTCCGAATAGCCACTACTCACCGAATAAATTTAAAATTGGAACAGAATTTGCTTGAAATTATATGACAAGTAAGTTGATCGGAACTTAACCGTAGGTGGTGAAACAGGCCCTAAGAAGGACAAAACTTAACAAAAATATAATTTTTCTGATGTTTTTATGAGTTATAGGTTATATCTATTAATTTTCATGTTTTTATTTTTTAGCAGTCAACCGCAATAAGTTGGAAGAGGAATGAAACGAGGTATCATTACTGATGAAAATATCATTTCCAAGAAAGCAAGATTGGATGAACCAACTAAGTGGAAAACAATAAGGTGGAATGTGACACATTTCATGTATTTATTAATAAAAGGTATCTAACAAATCATTTAAATAGCAATGCTCATAAAAAAAATCTTTTAAAATCACATCATTCAATAACAAATGTAAGAGTCTTTTAATCTGCTTTTGGGAAAAGAATTTTAACGTATAGAATTAATAGGAAAATAACTTAATCGAAAACATTACACTATGAATGTTAATAAATTCAACCTCCTACGCGGTAGCTCATATATCGACCTTCCTCGTGATATAAAAACAAAAAAAGCAGTAATTATTGTTAAAATACTTATAATTTATGTTTTAAATGGGCATTACTTTCTGGTTTATATCCTGTAAATCGAATGGTGGATCTGGTATCATTTTACGCTCTTCAAGGAAATCAATCTTCATTACTAGGGCAGTTTCTTTTTATTAACTCTGTAAACTGTACATGATAAAAAAATTAAGGAATGCATGAATCTTATACTTACGTGCTGATTATTAATTGTAATATTTTTAGAAAATGAGATATGTCTTTCTTTATTTTGAGGAATAACTTCAACTACGCCATCATCGAAATTTAATGCGTGAACAATAAAATGGGCATCATAGAGTCTGAGGTTATGTAAAAATGTTGGAACATAACGAGTGGCTCTGAACTTAGAACTACACACTTGATGTGCAACACTCCTAAAACTACACGTGCGCCAATCGAAATCGAAACAAAAATCTTCATTTAAATCTGTTTCACAAATATGATATTTTTATGTTTGAATTAGAAATTTTTCACGTTATCACTCTCGGCAATTTCTTTCATAATGCCATAATTACTTTTTGGTGTTGTCGAATATTTTGCTGTCGTTTTCTTTGACATAGTACTTTATCCGTAAATTGTCATGTTTCCAATGCTCCGTTATTGGAATTTTCGCCAGTTTTTTCATGTCGTAATCTTCGACTTTGATTAGGTGCATTGACTGGTTTCCGTCATCTGTGTTGCTTGTTATATAAGACACTCCTCCTACTCCGAGATACTGTTGAAGATAGTGTTTTTTTCTTTTTGTTTTTCGGCTGTACTTCGAAAAATTCTTCAAAATTGCTCACTGAAGACATCCTTTTCCTTGTATCACTATTCGATTTAATCACCATTTCTTCACTGTCTTCTTCATTGAGAGGGGAGAGTAATGTTTTTTAGCATTATCATCACCGAGGTTGAATGAATTCTGTAACAATACGATGATCGTTTTAGACTCGTAAGTATAGTACGTCACACCAGGTGAACAGTTATTTACGCATTTTAACTACACATATAAAAGTAAATGAATCGCTTAACTCCATTGCCATTGATGTTTAATTACATAATTGATCACGGTGATGACTTAAATATTTTTTACTCATCTTTTCTTGATACTGTAGTCAGTAAAATTTGCAAATTAAAAAAAAGATAGAGTTTGAAGTCTTATATGTAGAAGTGAAATACCTACATATGAATGTTAATGTTAATAAATTCAACCCTACGCGGTAGCTCATATATCGATCTTCCTTATGATATAAACACGAAAAGCAGTCATTAATGTTAAAAAACGGATAATTTATGTTTTAAGTGGGCATTACTTTCTGATTTATATCCTGTAAATTGGGGATCGGGTATCACCTTACGCTCTTCATGGAAATAAATCTTCATTATCAGGATAGTTTCTTTTTAACTCTGTAAACTGTTCATCATTAAGAATTTTAGCTAATTGATCTAAACTATACGATAAAAAATTGAAGGAATGTACGAATCTTAAACTTACTTGCTGATTATTAATTGTATTTTTTTTAGAAAATGAGATATATCTTTCTTTATTTTGAGGAATAATAAACAAAATAACTTCGCAATCATCGAAATTTAATGCGTTAACAATAACTGAAGATAAGTAAAAATGTTCGAACATAACGAGAGACTCTGAATTTAGAACTACACACTTGATGTGCAACACCCCTAAAACTACCCGTAGGTACGCCAATCGAAATCGAAAAAAGGATCTTCATTTAAATCTGTTTCACAAGTATGACATATTTATGTTTGAATTAGAAATTTTTCACGTTATCACTCTCGGCAATTTCTTTAATTTGATGTATTATACTTTGTTGGTGTTTTCGAATATTTTAGTGTCGTTTTCTTTGACATAGTACTTTATCCGTAAATTGGCATGTTTCCAATGCTCCATTATTGGAATTTTCGTCAGTTTTTCCATGTCGTTATTCTCGACTTTGATTTGGTGCATTTACTAGTTCCCGTCATCTGTATTGGTTGTTATATAAGCCACTCCTCCTGCTACTGCTCGAGATACTGTTGACGATAGTGTTTTTGTTCATTTTGTTTTTCGGCAAATATTTATGTTTCAATTAGAAATTTTTCACGTTATCACTCTCGGCAATTTCTTTAATTCTATATATTATACTTTGTTGGTGTTTTCGAATATTTTGCTGTCGTTTTCTTTGACATAGTACTTTATCCGTAAATTGAAATGTTTCCAATGCTCCATTATTGGAATTTTCGTCAGTTTTTCCATGTCGTAATTCTCAACTTTGATTTGGTGCATTTACTAGTTCCCGTCATCTGTATTGGTTGTTATATAAGCCACTACTCCTGCTACTGCTCGAGATACTGTTGACGATAGTGTTTTTGTTCATTTTGTTTTTCGGCAAATATTTATGTTTCAATTAGAAATTTTTCACGTTATCACTCTCGGTAATTTCTTTAATTTTATATATTATACTTTGTTGGTGTTTTCGAATATTTTGCTGTAGTTTTCTTTGACATAGTACTTTATCCGTAAATTGGCATGTTTCCAATGCTCCGTTATTGGAATTTTCGCCAGTTTTCCATGTCGTAATTCTCGACTTTGATTTGGTGCATTTACTAGTTCCCGTCATCTGTATTGGTTGTTATATAAGCCACTCCTCCTGCTACTGCTCGAGATACTGTTGACGATAGTGTTTTTGTTCATTTTGTTTTTCGGCAAATATTTATGTTTCAATAAGAAATTTTTCACGTTATCACTCTCGGCAATTTCTTTAATTCTATATATTATACTTTGTTGGTGTTTTCGAATATTTTGCTGTCGTTTTCTTTGACATAGTACTTTATCCGTAAATTGGCATATTTCCAATGCTCCATTATTGGAATTTTCGTCAGTTTTTCCATGTCGTAATTCTCAACTTTGATTTGGTGCATTTACTAGTTCCCGTCATCTGTATTGGTTGTTATATAAGCCACTACTCCTGCTACTGCTCGAGATACTGTTGACGATAGTGTTTTTGTTCATTTTGTTTTTCGGCAAATATTTATGTTTCAATTAGAAATTTTTCACGTTATCACTCTCGGTAATTTCTTTAATTTTATATATTATACTTTGTTGGTGTTTTCGAATATTTTGCTGTCGTTTTCTTTGACATAGTACTTTATCCGTAAATTGGCATGTTTCCAATGCTCCGTTATTGGAATTTTCGCCAGTTTTCCATGTCGTAATTCTCGACTTTGATTTGGTGCATTTACTAGTTCCCGTCATCTGTATTGGTTGTTATATAAGCCACTCCTCCTGCTACTGCTCGAGATACTGTTGACGATAGTGTTTTTGTTCATTTTGTTTTTCGGCAAATATTTATGTTTCAATTAGAAATTTTTCACGTTACTCTCGGCAATTTCTTTAATTTTATATATTATACTTTGTTGGTGTTTTCGAATATTTTGCTGTCGTTTTCTTTGACATAGTACTTTATCCGTAAATTGGCATGTTTCCAATGCTGCGTTATTGGAATTTTCGCCAGTTTTCCATGTCGTAATTCTCGACTTTGATTTGGTGCATTCACTAGTTCCCGTCATCTGTATTGGTTGTTATATAAGCCACTCCTCCTGCTACTGCTGGAGATACTGTTGACGATAGTGTTTTTGTTCATTTTGTTTTTCGGCAAATATTTATGTTTCAATTAGAAATTTTTCACGTTATCACTCTCGGTAATTTCTTTAATTTTATATATTATACTTTGTTGGTGTTTTCGAATATTTTGCTGTCGTTTTCTTTGACATAGTACTTTATCCGTAAATTGGCATGTTTCCAATGCTCCGTTATTGGAATTTTCGCCAGTTTTCCATGTCGTAATTCTCGACTTTGATTTGGTGCATTTACTAGTTCCCGTCATCTGTATTGGTTGTTATATAAGACACTCTTCCTGCTACTGCTTGAGATACTGTTGACGATAGTGTTTTTGTTCATTTTGTTTTTCGGCAAATATTTATGTTTCAATTAGAAATTTTTCACGTTATCACTCTCGGCAATTTCTTTAATTTTATATATTATACTTTGTTGGTGTTTTCGAATATTTTGCTATCGTTTTCTTTGACATAGTACTTTATCCGTAAATTGGCATGTTTCCAATGCTCCGTTATTGGAATTTTCGCCAGTTTTCCATGTCGTAATTTTCGACTTTGATTTGGTGCATTTACTACTTCCCGTCGTCTGTATTGGAAGATAATCCTCCTGCTTCAGCTCGAGATACTGTTGCCAATTGTGTTTTTTTTTTCTTTTTGTTTTTCGGCTGTACTTCGAAAAATTCTTCAAAATTGCTCACTGAAGACATCCTTTTCCTTGTATCACTATTCGTTTTAAACACCATTTCTCCACTGTCTTCTTTATCGCGAGGGGAGAGTGGATAGTCATAATATTTGTTAGTATTATCATCAACGAGGTTGAATGAACTCTGTAATAACACGATGATCGTTTTAGACTCTTAAGTAGAGGTGTACTACGCCGAATCGAATGCCAAGTAATCGAATATCAATTGATCGACTACTATAAATCGAACGTCTAAATACTCGAACGTTCATAATATCGAATGGTTAATAAATCGAACATTCAATATATCGCACACTCAATACATCGAGTGTTCAAAATATCGAATGTATGTTTGATCGAGCGTTTAGCGCATCATATGTTAATTCTATCGAAATATAAATATACTGAATACAAGAAACACCAAAAATTTAGCAATCAATCACATTTTAATCATTATTTATTATCTTTTAAAGGTAGATTTTAAAATTTTGTGTGAATTGCAATTCTCTGTTGTCAAAAAAATGTGACAACATCTGGGATTGAGAAGACCTACAAGAGGCAAATGGATGATAATGCGATTGAAAAAATATTAAGTAATAAAAACAACATGGATTTATTAGAGTTTCTCCGTGCAATTGCAATTCACGCAAAATTTTAAAATGTGATCAAAGATAATAATTAAAGATTAAAATGTGATTTATTAGTAAATTTTGTTTTTCTTGTATTCTATACAAAAAATAGCTTTGCCAGCGGCTTCGATCGCGTTTATATCTGAAAATATCTCACGGGAACGTACTATCGGGAATTCCTTCCTTTAATCCTTGTCTGCATTATAAAGAGAACCTATGTGCAAAATTTCAGCTTTTTAGTTCCAAGGGTTTGGGCTGGGCGTTGATGAGTCAGTCAATCAGTCAGTCAGGACTTCTATTTTTATTTATAGGTATAGATAGATAGATATATATTTATATTTTGATAGAATGAATATGCGGTGCGTTGAACGCTCGATTAAACAAACATTCGATATTTTGAACACTCGATGCATTGAGTGTACGATATATTGAATGTTCGATTTATTAACCATTCGATATTATGAACGTTCGAGTACTTAGACGTTCGATTTATAGTGGTCGATCAATTGATATTCGATTATTTGGCATTCGATTCGGCGTAGTACACCCCTTAAGTAGGATATTACACATCAAGTGAACAGTGATTTACACATTTTAGCTACAAATATAAATATAAAAGTTAATGAATCGCTTAACTCCATTGCTATTGCTGTATGTTAACATCTTTAACAAAATTTTTGTTAAAGTGTTTTGAAACAAATATTATGTAAAAAATACTTTAAAAAATGTAAAATAAATAAATGAAAAACATATGCAGGTACATAATTAATTTTATTATCATAATTAGAATACACATAACAATTATTTTTCATTAAACTATACATTTGAGTCGGTGGGAAAAGATAGTTAGGATTACTTACAATGCATTCTGTAAGTTACCAATAGACACAATAGTTATCCATTAGGTGAATAATTAGGTGAATAATTGTTACCCTATTTCTCATTACTAAAAAAAATACTTTTCCACGGTATCACTCTCGGCAATTTCTTGCGTAATGCTATATTACTTTGTTGGTGTTGTCGAACATTTTGCTGTCGTTTTCTTTGACATAGTACTTTATCCGTAAATTGGCATGTTTCCAATGCTCCATTATTGGAATTTTCGCCAGTTTTTTCATGTCGTAAACTTCGACTTTGATTAGGTGCGTTGACTGGTTCCTATCATCTGTATTGATTGTTACATAAGATACTCCTCCTGCTACATACAGCTCGAGACACTGTTGAAGATAGTGTTTTTTTCTTTTTGTTTTTCGACTGTATAGTAACAGCCAGAAGTCGACTGGCAATCTCACAAAACCATGGCATAGCAATATTAGTTTACTTATGACCTTCTTCGGCGCCGCAGTCCGTATAGCGCAGGCAATAATGGTCATTGCAGTGTAAGTGGACTTCTGGCCGTTGACTGTACCTACTTCAAAAAATTCTTCTAAATTGCTCAGTGAAGACTGCCTTTTCCTTGTATCACTATTCGTTTTAATCACCACTATCTTCTTCATCGCGAGAGGAGAGTGGATAGTAATAATATTTGTAAGTATTATCATCACCAAGGCTGAATGAATTCTGTAACAACACGATAATTGTTTTAGACACGTTAGTACAGTACACACCAGGTGAACAGTTATTTACACATTTTAACTACAAATATAAAAGTAAATGAATCGCTTACCTCTATTGTTGTTGCTGTATGTTGAGAGTTACAATATTGACTGTTACATTGTAAGTAATCCAAACTGTCTTCTTCGGTCGACTCAACTGTATGGTTTTAGCTATTGCAGGAGGTTATTTATCCCATATACTGCCATGTGCTTTTAAATGATAGGTTAACATCTTTAACAAAATTATTGTTAATGTTGTTTAATGTGTTTTTAATTGATACAACATCTTTAGTTGTTGCCTAATCATAACAACATTCTTGTATACTGTATCTGTGTGTGTTGTGTGTATTCTTGTGTACTGTTTGTGTTGTGTGTGTGTGTGTGTTGTGTTGTGTGTTGTGTGGTATACTGTGTTGCAACATTGTTGTATTCTTGTATTTCTTGTGGATAGATTAGTACTGTAATTGGTTCATATCAATGACATAACATGAATACAATAGAAATACAGAAACACTTAAAACAAATTTATTCAAGTCTTGAAAGTAATGTATATGTTGCAAACAGATTACCAGTAATATACTCAGTACCAACGAATTTGATAAGCAGTTTGGATACCGATCCGATGGAGCCGGGGCACATTGCGTAGCCATTTATGTTGATGAGACTGGTGTTTGTCAATATTTCGATTCATATGGACGAGCACCTAAAGGATATTTTCAAATATTTTTAAAAAGGAATTGTAAAAGATGGAACTGGAATACGGATAGAATCCAAAATGATTTTACATCAGTTTGCAGCGAGTACTGTTTGATGTATTTATTACATAAATTTTATGGATGTACAGTCACCTGCAAAATTGCATGGATACCTTAGTGTCTATTTTCCTGTGAACGTTTGAGTTGAAGTTTTCAAAAATCAAACTAGATGGCGTCGGTTTCTTCACAACTATGATTAATTATTTACGAAATGTATTATCTGTTCAATTCCCAGTGTCACTTGTAGATGACAAAAGTTTTTATGGTTTTCTACCACAAGGCAATTTTACTTTTAATTTCTACAAGAAGAATAAAAATCGCATGTCCTTTAATTATAGTCTTAACTTTACACAATGACAATACCCAGTGTCATCTGTAGGTTATACCTGTAGGTTATAGGTTTTTTTATATTTTTGTACTAACTAAATGCACACAGGCGTCAGTATGTGTCCCTCAAGTTTTAAAATGTTATACTGCTACAACATCGAACCCGTTACGAATAATTTAAAGAATACTGCAAAAAGAGTTCATTTTTTTTTTCACCAAACGTCGTCATACTCATACCAGCAGTTTCACAAACTAGCCAGCGAGACCTTAAGAAATGTGATGAAATTGTTATCTACTATCGTCCGAGTAACTTTATCTTTAGGTCTCTGTCTAATCGATAGATGTTATAATTCGTGGGTATCCATTAATTTTACTTACTTACGTTTTCTTTATAAAATTAATCCATACCCTCAAGTTATAACTACAACGTTTGATGTTGCGTTATAGGATGTCACTTGTCTAGGAACCCGTTTGTGTCAGTTGGCAAAATATGTCATGTCATATTATGAGAACTGTAAATTATCAAGTCAAATTGTAAAATGTCAATGCAATTGTATTGTAAATTGTAATCTTTGTAGTGAAATAAGATCAACGTTTTGTTAAATAATACCAATAATAAATATTATTAAATGTTATTACAATATTTTATTTTTCTTGTTTAATTGTTTATAAATATTACTAAAACAAAATAGAAAAATACTTTCTTGAAAAAAAAATATAATGCATGCCAAAAAAGCACATGCCGTGCCTTGGATTTGAACCTCCAACCTGATACACGGCAAGCGGTCTTGATACCTCCGGTCTATTAAGACATTCAATAACACTTCATAAATGTTAAGTCTATTATCAAAAGAAACCGATACGAATAACGAGTGGGTATTCAACTTTTAATAATTTAGTAGGTATTTGAGTTGGTAGTTACTTAGCAACAAAAAGGCACTATTAAAAAAATGTAAAGATTTATTTCTTACAGTTTATTATTCAAATGTAACATTTACTTTATTAAATATCGTATAACATTATAATATTATGTATAACTTCTTATTGAGGCCATAGCTTAAGTATTCGTTTCCAAAATTGGAAAGAGGATTGAAGCTTATGTAACCTCAATAAAAACCAACAGGAGACCAGATTATTTTATCACAAAAGTCAAACGGATTAAATGGATTAAATAGGTAGACTAAAAACTACAATTTACAATTTTCAATTGCACAAAAACTATGTTTAGTAAATAACATAAAAAACTAAAAATTATGTTTTTTGAACTTGAAGTGTTCATAACTTTTTAAGTTATTAAAAATACGTAAATAATATGTTACACAGGTTACACACATAACCAGGTCTCCAGTTAATATAAATAATAAGCACTAAGTAAAATAATATTAATTAAGTATAATTTTATTTAAGTACTAATAGTTCGGGTCTGGCTGATAAACAAGCTTGCATTATATGGCAACGCATTGAATTAATTAAATTTTTACACAAATATGAACCACGAATACCTACTATCCCATATTTGTAAACAATGAGCCTCTAACGCATCTGAAGTACGCTCAGTTTGATTATTCCACCGTTGAACGATAATACCCCATAGATGATGAGCAATATGGTCTCCTCCAGCACTTTGCACTATTTGCTCGACTTGGTAGCCTGACTACTTCTCCCGGATCGGCTGCACTCATCCATCCCCACATGTTCAATGTTATATGACCAGATTGCATATTGGGCACTACGTGACCACTTTTAAAACGCATAATATTTCGCCGCCACAAACATAAGCGTCCGTGTTCACTGCACTTAAAAGTTTTTTCATCTGTAAAGATGACATTACTCCAATCGAAGTGTGATCCAAAGCAAACTGTAATCTTGCCCTTTTATGGTTTTCCGTAAGCAAGGGTTTCACAGCATGCCTCCGATAATGCAGCCCTCCACTGTGAAGAGCAGGCGGACAGTGTCAACACTTGTGACACATAAACCAGCATAGTGGTTAGTCGGCAGAAATCCATTTTCTTCATAGTCCCTTATCATAGTTTGACCACATGAGTTTGAGTTTTGAGCCATGGTCTACCAGTTCTTTGATGGTGTTGTAAAGAATCCTTCTCTTCAAATTGTAGTACCCATAGAACAGCTGTTTTTCTCTGCAACAATAAAACAGAAATATATAATACCAAATAGTGATTATTATGTAGCATGGTAAAAAAAATATTGTAGTTTTAAAATAGTGTAAAAATAAAACTACTTACGTTTACACCGGTCTCTTTGACTATTTCTGACAAGTTTTTGCCTTGATTATGCAAAGCAATTATTTGAGCTGATTTCGTTACAAATCAATATTACAACGCGTACTCATTATGGTAAAATAAGTAATTCACCTGATTACAAATAAAAACTGAACAAAAGGCACTCGCACGAGGTAATTGAAATGAACTTAGCGAATCAATTGAGCTTAGTCATAACTCATCGATCTAAGTATTAATTATACTACCTACCAATTATTTATAAATCCATATTCAACCTACCCTCTCAAGTTTGGAAACTAAAACTCAGAAAATCATATACTTATAAGTATATGATTTAATAGATATTCAATTTTAAATTAATAGTGTTTAGAACAGTTATAAATTATTTGAATGTTTGAAGAGACAAAAATTAACTATTAAAAATATTTTATCGTTTATTAAAGCAAAGCAACGCCATCTAGTAACAGCATAATTAAGTTTTGTTAGTCGATAACTGATTTACGCTAGGTGGCGTCATTTCTCGCTTCACACGATTTTATTTCTGTTCTATCCATGGACTTTTGCTGGCGACTGTACAATGTTGAATTTTGTAAAATCATTTACAAAGGACACTATTTACAATGATAATTTGATAGATGTAATGTTTCACACATATTTTAGGAAATAAGAATGAAATGTAATAAAGGTACCGAACAAATAAGTATGTAGTTTTATTGTGGATGAGACATAAACCATTTGCCTCATGAGCAATTAGTATGCCTCATTACCATTACCGTTGTAAAGATGAGGTATTCATTGTAATAAGCCATGGCAGATGAGATAACAATAACGCAAATAATGGTTCCTCGTTAATCAATTCAGTAGAGCTAGATCCCTATTTGTTTTATGTATCTTTGCAACGGAGTATGCTACGTAAAAAAGGACCGCAGAAATGGAACCAGCCTAACCGAAAACCTTTTTTTTTTGGTCTGCCCACACATGGCCGCCCCACTTCTCATATTCTAGAGCCCCTACTGCTAATGTGTAAACGTATGTGCGGTTCCTTCCTACATTGTATAATAAATTAGTACAGTCAGTTATAGCAATTAGATGATTCACCCTTGCATAAATGGTTGTGATTTTTTAGAATACGAATCGATAGAATTTTATAATTTATTTAAATGCCTATAATAAATAAAATATAAAATAATTATAAAAGTCTATCGATTCATATGCTAAAAAATCTCAACACAAGGGTCAGCTAATACTAAATTGTACCTGGTTGACAGAGCTCTGCTCGGGTGTAAATAGAGAAAACGATTTTTTCCAGATATGAGACTTAGCCAGATCTATTTGTTGCCCCCATAAACACCTATATTGCAATTTTCATCGTAATCATTTGAACCGCACCCTAATTGCGTAACACACTATAGATCGGAATCGGAATCATTTTAAAACAAATTGTTAATCCACTGCTTCATATGTTCGAAAAAATTCTCTGTTCGACAACGTAAATAACGCAATGAATATTGTTGAACTGTCAATATGAAACCAACTCCGATTGATAACACGTTACGCAATTAGGGTACCGTTTTCGAGAACGTGATTACAATATATACAAATATTGCTCATTTAATAGTATAGGATAGGATATGGTACATTGTAATACCTACCCTAAAGCCTCTGCAAAAGTAGTATTCAAAATCAATAAAGAACTTTAGTCTTAACAATCTTGCAGTTTGAAACGTCCAATCGCCAGTAAGAACAGTAATCAGTGGAATTAATAAAGATAAAGCATCCACATAAAAACCCCAATCCCTAAATTTCTTCATTCCAAGGCGACGAAGAGTACATTTATCGTTCACCACAATAAGTTCAACCTATAAGATTAAAATCAGAAATAATAAAATGTCTGTACAAGACGATGTGGACTTTAGCTACGCGGACTATACGTGAATTGCCTGCTCGACAGGCTTTAGTGCATGTACAAATAAAACGTAGTAAACTCGTAGTGCTGGACGAAACAAGACGCCCCGATATTCTGAAACGCGTGTATGTGGAGGGAATCTGTAATTGCTCCAAATATCTCAGTTACTCGCATCTGTCCAAGCGTTAAACGTCTTATCTGAACATGCATTCAAGGTGTCATACCAACCTGCCAGGGTCGCGGGTTGTTCGAAAGAGATACCGTGGCCCTGGCACAGGCAACTGCAGGAACACGGTGGGTTTTAGTCAGTAAAAGTCTGACACGCCCTCCCGCTCCGGCCAGCGTGGGAGAAATCATTGATAATTTCCAAAGGTGGCATACCAAGAGAGTGCTAGCTATTTTCTGTAGCATAATAAATCAGACTTACTGTATAAAATTCTGCTATAAAGTTAGCTATATCAATAGCATCTGTTATGAAGATGGCACAGTACAGTCTGAGCCATAAGGTCGAATTTAAAGGCAGAAATATGAATATGAGTACCAAGCAGGACGAAACGAATGGGCCAATCAACCACGCCAAGTACAGCCAGCGGATATACCATGAGTTATTACGAGCCTCCACATATTTCCGACTCCACTGAGAAAAAAACACAAAACTTAGTTATTATAAAAAGAACTTTGGTCATAATAACACATTCAAGATTTTTTTCTTTTATATTTTCTGGTAAATTGCTATTTTGACGTTTCCCAGCAAATGTAACTCAGATAATTTTTTTGATAATTTAAACTCACGGGTAAATTTATGGTTTTACATCCACGCAAGAGATATTGAACACTATCGTATGGATTCTCCATGAAAATATCTCTAGCTGCCATAAAGTCATTTTGAGCTTGCCTGCTTCTTCTAATAGTCGCCCTCATCTGGAAAAAGTATTATTTTGAACAATAATCCTGAAATTCTTCCAATTTTTTTCCTGAAGGTATTGCACTTTCGAATAGAATAACTGTTTTTATGGTTCCGTACCTCAAAAGGCAAAAACGGAACCCTTATAGGATCACTCTGTTGTTCGTCTGTCAGTCTGCCTGTCAGTTTGTCAATCTGTCAAGACCCTTTTTGTTAGGAACGCGTGGAGATATCAAGTTGAAATTAATAAATATTAACACTGGGGTGCTTAGGATCATTAACTGAATCCATGATAAATGTCACGATGTTCCTTCCATCGAGTGTAATTGTATTATGTGTAATTCAAGACACAAGGTATTAATCCCGTTTCATAAGAAAATTAAGCAAAGATCTCGAGCTCATAAACACATTGCATAAGTATGTAAAATCGAAGTAAGTACCTCATCAGTGATGGTTCTCTGGAACGCTGCTACATCAATATACAGCAAGTCTACGTAACCGTCGGCTGTTGCTGTCACGCGAATAGGACGCAATTTTACGCCTTCAAGTTGACCAAATATATCACCCTGTAAGATGATGCCTTATTATTATTTCGTTCATTTATATTTTTTTCCTTATAAAATACATTTTTAAATATTTCTTAAAAAATAAATAAAAAACATTTAAAAATATAAAAAATAGTGGTCCGCCGGTGTCGGGAGCAGGGTCCAAGCTACCGGTGGCTAGGGCTGCAGAGATAGGAACCTCCTCACAATACGAGCCGTATCGAGGAGTACTGCCTTCTGAATCTGGCCCTTGATCCAACCGCCTAACGAGAGCCTCGAAAGATGTTGGTCGAGGCTATCGGCTATCAGGCCGTTGGTTACTACAATCGGCACAATGACAGCCGAGTCCACATTCCACATGTCAACAACCTCGTGAGCTAAGTCGAGATATTTTATTTGTTTCTCTTTCTCAGCTTTCACGAGGTTCCCGTCATGTGGAATGGTAACATCGACAATCATTGCGCGGCGCGCTAATCGATCTATCACCACTATATCAATGCCTTATTTATCATTAATATTCTCATTTTTTAGTGTTTCGTAACTCAAAAGGAAAAAACGGAACCTTATTAGGATATTTTCGTTATCCGACTGTCTGTTAGTCTGTCAAGACCCTTTTTCTCAAGCCCGCGTGGAGGTACCTAATTGAAATTAATATCAAATACGTAAGTTTACAGTCCCTTGGGAGTTCTAAAATCAACCTTCTAAGTCAACGCAATAAAAAAATACGGCCATTTATGCGACATATTCCGATACTCGTGAATAAATCAAAACCTCTATGTCACTTCCCGTTGACCTAGAATCATGAAAGGTAAGAAGCAAGGTCTCACAGCACAAGTAAAGGAAAAAGTCCGAAAATCGTTAATTTATATTTTCATCACATACATTTTTTTTGCGATTACAAACTTAAATTTGCAGTTGGAGAATTGACCGTGACGTATATCAATGTATGGGAGGACCACGTTTTGAAACTACAATGCTAAGTTTGTTTTTTGGGATAAATTCCTTTAAACTGCAGAACCCTTCATTGTGCGTAGGCACACGCACTTGGTCGGTTTTTATGATATAATTAGTGTCGTTCAAAAAGACTGGCTAAAGATACGGAACACAAAACGAAAACTCACTGTAAGATTGTGAGAACCGTTACTTTATAATCTATCGGTATTATTTCTGTTAGATTATAAACTGTCGAAAATTGTGGTTAGAACCTTAGCAATATAAAAATTAGAACTGCGATTAACCGCGCGCTATGCGAGCGAAGCGAATGGTACGCGGTACGCGGCAGCGGCCGGTAATCGGTGATTACAAGTTGCAGCTAGGCAAGCTATTTATTTAGTATTAGCGCAAGGTGCGTATTTCACAAGCAAGTTTGACACCAGTTCATGATTTGTAGGTTTCCGATGGATATTTAGATGCATGACAACAGGGTGTAAAGTTCACTCATCCTCCATTGAAAAGAGAGGATCCTCCGTCCAGACTGGTGTTGTGTCTGGTGGGCTACTGCCCGACGGTTGATGTCGGGACGTTGTATATATGCTATAATCGCGTGGTAAACTCTAATTGCGCGATACAGGTTTGCGTGACGTCATGTCATTGACGCGTAGTTCATATGTGGCGAATGTAGATGCCGCCACAGATAGATAAATAAACTATCGAAAAATAATGCATTAAATTGAAAATGGTTTGGTGCAGTTCACAATTTTTCGACAGTTACCTATTACCTAACTCAGCGGAAATAATTCCGATAGACTACTAACTAATCAGGTTCATAATTACACGGTGGGTGACATATCGTCACTAATCTAACTAACTGACGTATCTGACATTTTGGACTAAGCCGGCCTAACTACATATTAGTACCTAATTTGATGCATTTTCCAATTCGAATCGATTTGTTTAATCGGCGTATCTGTATGCCTTACCGGTCCCATGATACTTAATGCAAAAATTGAGACCGATGCCGATGTATCTACAGTTTACAAAAAAAAAAGAAAAATAGAATAGAATAGAATAGTTTTTATTGGAGTAACCAAGACTCAACAAGATTGTTAGTAAAACTTACGACTATGTTAGTAAACACAGACACTAAACAAAAACAAAACAAGAAATAACAGTTGGTCACTGTTGCGACATCCCATGAAAAAAAATGAAAATAGCTTGCCCTGTAAAATATGCTTCAAATCAGTTACGTCACTTATTTAGATTAGCAACGATATATCATTCAATGTCATATCATTGTATCCATCCTATGAAAAAAACAACTTCGGCACAAATACAGAAAAAAAGTACAGACACAGCTTTTAATTAAAGCTTTTTCAAGATAAATTCATTAGGTATGACTCTACACCTCTCACCTTAGTCAGAATTATAATCTGCTTCCCGTCTCTAAAGACATTAATTCTTCCACGATGCACTATATATACATTAGAAACGATATCCATTTCCCTAAATATGTCGTGACCTGGTAGAAAATATGCCACATCGGTGACACTAGCCACTAATCTTTGCATCGTCTCGCCACCACCGATTATCGAGTCCAAAATAGTTAAAGTTCTAAACGAAAAAACAAAAATAATGTGATTTTAAATATTTATACAGTCCGCGAGGTCTAAGCTGAGCTTTGCATTTGTGTGAGTGCACATAGATAGTGTAGGCGTGATGTTCGGCATAGAGCGCGACGCGTTCTTTGATTGGTTTAAAACCGGCTTATACTGCTTTTTGGCAATCGGCTTTTGTTCTTTTAGTACGAGAGGCCATGACCAAAACTATGAAGCATCGTTATAAAACGTAAAGCGATACGACGATTGAAGATTTTGTCTTACGTAAAACGATAAGACAAAAGTTTTGGTCATGGGCTCTCGTACCACTTTGGTGATCACTCACACAAATGCAAAGCTCAGCTTACGCCTCGCGAACTGTACTTAGGTATGTTTGTAGCATGTTTATGCAACGTACTTTTTATAGAAATAGTAACTCAAATCCTGTCGAAACATCACACCAATGCGGGCGTTAGATAGTCGTTCAATATTCAGACCTTTGGTTCTGTAAAAAACAGATACCTAAGTAATTAAAATAAATTATACGCAAAATGCAGTTTTTTTAATCAAACCAAATCAAAAGCGCCTGCTTCCTAAACTGTTTGACATTCAGGCTTCACACGTCATCAAATTATTTTATTCGTTTTGAAGTCGGTTTTTACGTTTTTGATTTCAAGAAGCAAAACATTATGCGTTATAAATTGTTGTTATTACTTTCCTTTTACAACATCCACGAAACTAGTGTGGCAGATTTTTACGATTAACGAGCACCTACCCAGTAATTAGCAGTTAGAAATTAACAGTTTATAGCTACTTACCTCGTCCAACTATATCTAAAGTGTTCCAAGACTTTCTCAATGACTTCTTTCTCCACTCTTTCGGACTTGAGAAATCTCTCTAGTTGGTAAACAGAGTGTTGAAACACTGTATCTCCACGGCCTTTTAGTACCAATAGAGTTAAAGTGTAACAGGATATGAACCTGGATATAAGAATAAATACAGTCACGAGCAAAAATATATTACTGTGGTCAGGTTGGCTCGGAGGAGCTCGTGGCTAAGTAATAACAGCCGCACGGGTCGATCCATCAGGTTAAGCTACGCTTGCCGGGGTTGGTCAGTGGATGGGTAAACATGTTTACATACCGAGACTACTCCGCGCCTCGGAACCCACGTTCAGCCGTTCCGGCTGTCATTCGTGGATCTTTGACAGTCGTTACGGGTCTTCGGAAGCCCGAAAGTCTGACAAACAGTCTTACTGGGTTGTGGAGGTCAGATAGGCAGTCGCTCCATGTAAAATACTGGTATTCAGCTGCATCCGGTTAGACTGGAAGCCGACCCCAACATAGTTGGGAAAAGGCTAGGCAGATTGATTGGTCAGCTCGGCAATAATATCTGATTTCATGATTCATCCATTAACATCTGTCGTCAAGATGACGGCAAATATATGTGATCATTTGGGGAAGAGATGGCATAAGTGGCAGCACAAATATATGTGATCATTTGGGGAAGAGATGGCATAAGTGGCAGCACAAATATATGTGATCATTTGGGGAAGAGATGGCACAAATATGTGATCATTTGGGGAAGAGATGGCATAAGTGGCAGCACAAATATGTGATATCGAAGGAACGTCAAAACTATCTGACTACATAACGCCGCATCGGCTTCAAAAAGAGGTGAAAATAATATTGGACATCTCGTGCGTTATAAATACTTCACATTAAGCGCCATGCGTATCCTTCCGGAAATACAGGCAGTGAGGCAGTGATTTATTTGGAGGCCAGTGTGTCCGCCAGGAAACACATTTTAATACATTTTACTATGAATTCTAATACCTCTGGCCTCCACGGTTGTTTCGGTATATGTGGATTTTTTGTACGACTTATTGATCAAAACTTATGTCTGAAAATAAAACACCAAAGTGCAACACGGTTTTTCGGCTTGGCGCTTAAAGGCTCTTACAGACAGAGGCGATATCGCGTCGCGACGCGATATTTTTCTACGGATATAATATCGAAATATCGCGTCGCGACCGCGATATCGCCTCTGTCTGTAAGAGCCTTAACGCGTTAAGCTTTGCACCCAGCTTTCAAACAGCCTGTATATCCGACAGATATAATTACATAACATATTAGTGCCACTGTAGATACTTACCAAAAAACTATACCAAGTGTGAAAAGAGTCATACCAACACCTAAGTTTGAACGTTCAATGGCAAATCTACCAACACTCATCCTCATCATAGCGTTTTCAGCTAGATTTAGACTTTCAGCGAAGACCTGAAATGAATAATACTGTTATTAGAGTATTTTTGTTCTGACCTCGGTCACAGATAATATCCTCGGTTCAATGTTTAACTAATTTTTACAGGTTCTGAGATAGCGACACGCCGCCGGTTTACGCTGAAAACCAGCGCCTTGACTCGTGCCTTTGTGCACGGGCCACGGCATTTCCTTTAAATATGTATTGTTCTTTTTCTTTTTTGTGTGCAAATTAAATAACTACCCATTTGTTTTTATTTTTAGGCTTATGTTAAAATAGTATATTATGCAATTAGTGAATAAAGTACGGATTTAAAGCGAGGGCCATAGATGAATCACGAGCTAGTGAAGGATTCTAACGATTGAATCACGACCGTAGGGAGTGATTCATGATGATTCAAGTGTTAGAATCCTGAGCGACGCGAGTGATTCATGGCCCTCGATATAAGCCCGTTTTATTCAAGAGTTGCATACTATACTTTATACCATGACTACGAGAAAAAGAAAGATTTAAGTGAAAATAGACATATAATGAAGAAAAAGGAAAGCTAAATTGGCTTTGATGTAAACCAGCCGTGATTTTTTGGGTAGCAAGTTTTCCACTATATCGGCCGCCCTCTCTTTCATAAACTCAGGTGTTAACACATATTCATCACTAGAATGCATTTTTAATCGATTAGAACAACACTAAACAAACACAAAATTAAAGATTAAAGTAACACTAAACTTTGTGTTCGTACGACTTACAGTATTCAAAATAGCGCCAATTTACTAAGGACAGCAAAGAACACAAAACAGTTTTTATTCTAATGCTAAACTCCTTGTCGAAAATGTCGACCAATCAAATTGAATTTAGAACACATCAATATAGGTCGAATACACAGATTACACTTACACTAGATACGGCAAGCCACGACCAAGCGTGCCCTGCATGTTCGACTGTTCGTACTAAAAAAAGTCTGTTAGCTCAGTGACGCTTAGCGATTGAAACAATTCTGTTTACTTTGAGCACATCACTAAATGGCTGGGGTGAAGTTATCGTAGGTATAAAAAAGATGACACGTTCGGTTTTCATACTATCTAATAACATGCCGTATCTAGCCTAGGTACTCTAAATCTGTGGTCGAATACATTGGTGTGTTCCATTTTCAAACATCAAAACAGTGAGTAAAAGTGCTTTTTATTCACTGTTTTCAGTTAATAAAATAAGCTTTTTAGAGGGGGAATGGTATTAAACTAAATTTATGTATGTGCGTAATTTTTCGCGTGAATAAATAGTTTTTCTTTCTTTTCTTTCTTATTGAAGTTTAGCGGACAATCGTTTTTCTACAAATCTTATACTCGCAAATACATACACATTTACAATCATCATCGTAATATTGACGGCAGCCATGTTTCAACCAGGCCTGAGTATAGGCCTCCTCCCCTTTGTGCCATGCTTCCCTGGTTTGTGCGAGTATAATCCTTGGTCCTTTGTAAGTAATACGCCTATCTGGCTGTTGACCTACCAAGATACCTCCTACCGCCTCTCAGCAACCATTTAGTTAGGGACTAATTAATCAATAAATATTTAATTAACAGCGAATTATGTGGCTGACATAGAATGGAATAGAATATCATTTATTTCTGAGTATATGGTACTGTAGAGGCTTTGCAACCTTATGCGTTTTAGCATGCAACCTCCGTGGATGTTAGTTTAGGAGACTAACTTAGATTTAAAAATAGTGACAGAGATAGTCAGGCGTCCACGGGCCGAAGTAAAAGTTATGTATTGAGGATTAGAAAATATAATTATCCCTCGTTTACCTCTCTACCTCTTTAATTTAGTAGTATAGCTAAAGCTACATCCGCTGTGAGATCCAAGGTTTCACAGTAAATTAAGATCTCAATAATAAACCGCTTCAAATATTGCCGTTGCCGCTATAGCAATATTAAAATTGAAGGTGTCTAATTAGCAATTTCCTTATCAGCGAATTAAGCTTACAGTCCAATTACATACCAAATGTAACTGGTCCACATTTAACGTTTTTGGCAAATCAAAAAGTGTTGGCATCCAACAGCTGTTCCTGAGGCTGATACTGACTAAGTCTTTCATTTCATTGAATTGAAAATGCACACAGTTTATCATCAGATAATGGCTAGTTCCCAAAACTATTAAAATGTTAACGATTTGCCATTTTATTATCTGCAAAAAAACTTATTTTATATTAAATACGCTATAACGGATCAAAGTTAAATTATATTATAAAAAAATACTTTTATTTAGGGACATTTTTATGTTAAAGTGAAGTTTAATAACTGCCAAGACATAATGTAGGTTTCTGAAACGCTGATTTACACAGGCTGACTCCAAATGAAGTCAGAGCTGGCGCCGAGAACTGACTCTCACTGTTTACATCACGTCAGTAGCAACTAGCAGTTCAGTAGTGGTACTACTAACTGTAAATCAATTTACATGAAGACAGTAACGGGTCAGTGCTCACTTGGTTCGAGTTTGGAATCAGCTCCTACTTACCCTGTGTAAATTAGCCTTGTTTTAAGGCGGCTGAATGGATTTGTATGAAATTAGGCACACAGATAGTTTATAACCTGGATTAATACATAGAATAGTTTTTACGCCGGTAGTAGGTTCCCGTGGGGTCATTTTCACGCGGGCGAAGCCGCGGGTACAAGCTAGTGTAACATAAAAAAAAAACTATTTTAAGGTTTTAAGTTTTTTTGTGTGTATATTTATTGTAGCTTAAAGTGTACCTTATTTTTTTTTAATTCTATTTGACCATTGGTATTTGTATATTCTGTATATTTTATTAAAATAAGCATCTAATAAGTAACTACCAACTTTTACAACTGGTAACACCTATATTTTCTGCAAAAAAAATGATTCTTTATTTCTTTCATAACAAAATTCAAGTTTATACAAACCATAACATAAGCCATGTTCACCGTCGGAACGTCCGTAATATAGCCAAAATATGCAAACAGAATATATAAATGGGCAAATTTAAACACTGTATTAGTAAGAAAACAAGCCTCATCGCTTATCTTTCGATACAATAGAGTTTTTAGGATGCTGCACCAGGGAGCCGTGCCGATGATATCTAAGGTAAATCCTTTAGTTAAATAGTTTCTCAAGCACTTTCCTTTGTCAGTAATATGTATTCCACGGTGGTCATAATAGGGTAACTGAAATGATGAATTCAGCAATATTATCATTGACATTAATAATTTTATCCGACAATTTTCTGTAAAGTTTTTTTTGTGAAAGTATTATTTTTAGGCTTACACATAACTTGATGACGATGTCTGCGAAACCAACGCAGTCACAGAACGCACTGATCATCGTAAATGTCCAACGCGATGCTGCCCCAATGCCACCTTAAAGTAATATTAAACTTTTAGTTGAGGCTAAAAGTTGTATGGAATATCTTAAGGCGAAAGCGCCAGGGTAGCCCGCGAAATTCAAAATTTCTTACGTTTTTGCAATTTGTAGGTCAGTGTGAGCTTGTATGTTGATTAAAATATGATTCGCGGCCGTAGCTAATATGGCTTTACAGAATTATAATCATTAGAATCAGCAGATTTCATCATGAGGTTAAGCCATATTAGCTACGGCCGCGAATCATATTTTAATCAACATACAAGCTCACACTAACGTAAGAAATTGTGAATTTCGCGGGCTACCTACCCTGGCGCATCAACCTTAAGGCGGGCGCTAAACTATCAATTATACCAATAACACTGTGCCCGACCCGGGAATTGAACCCAGGACCTCATGGTTAGCAGTAGCGCTTGCGACCACTATACTAACGAGGCAGTTATACGATCGATTATATTGCCAAATATCACGAATCGCGCAATGTTTTTGACCGTTTATGGTTAAGGGTTTTTTTTACGATTTTTGCAATTGCAGCTCAGTGTCTGGGTTATGTTGATTAAAGTATGATTCGCGATCGTAACAAATAATTATGTATTTACAAAATTATAATCAACTCCTTAACTTAGTATAATTCTCAAAAGTCAAGATTTCATGAAATACCTAGTCATTCATTAGGATTATGTGAACTTAGAGAGTTGTATTGATGATTTTAATGATTATAATTCTTTAAATACAGATTTGTTATGGTCGCGAATCATATTCAGATCAACTCCTGGCGCTTTCGCCTTAATATTGAAGACTGAGCAATGATTTAACAAAAGTTTGAGCGAATTTTGTTTTTATTGCACCATATTTAATTTCATCGTGTAGGATAAGTATTGCGTAGGTCTTGCTCAATCGAAAACATTGAAGCTTATCCGTCAGCTTGGCCATGTTATTGCGCGAAAATAATGGATCGTTTAAGTGCAGGGGCGGACACAATCATAATGCGCAATATACTTAATGCGAAAACTTATTGTGGGTGTAGAGGGGCCGTATTAACTAATGTGGAATAATTACCTAAAACGGATGCAGATGTAATAGACACACACACGATGACAACTCTAAATAGCATCCAGTATTTCATGAACCTGTAATAAAACGTGATTCATTAATTCCCTAGGTAGTTTACTTTTGTACCTACCCGCATTTAAAGTTATTGATTAAGCACCTATAATACAGTGTTTTATTTTTTAACTGGTACAGTAGGGAGATAGAATCCATAAGAGACACGGAGAAACTGTCTTCGGAAACATTAGACTTTTTTTTTTCATGAAAAAAATAATTGGCGTGCTTAATTGTTGTGGCAGCATGTTTTGAATCGTAATAGGTAGACACTTGAAATTTTCACAGAGTGTGTACAGTGGCCTGTATCAATTGGGTACCCCAGTTGTATTAAGAGGAAATGGACTAGACTTTGAAAATTAGGTATTTTAAGAAGGTATTGCTGTCGCTCTGCGAGCGCTCCGCCCTCGCATTCGTGCGATAAGGACAACTGCAGATCCGACTAAATAACCTATGTAAAAAGTCACATTTCGAGGTTTGGCTCTCGCCTATTTCCTCCTCCAATATTGGACCAATTTAAAAGATATTTCATAAACTGAATAAGAAGGATATATACTATGCCCCTATGTTTTTCTTTTTTCGTTAATAGTTGTCAAATTGGTACACTAGGCGTCTGTTCACAGCGGTCTGAATAGGCAATTTTGAGCATTTTTGGAGGGTTCTAGTTCTTATAAAAATAATATATCAACAAAAAGGAAAACAGGGGCATACAAGTAGCTCTTATTTATATTTCTGTAAAAAATCATTGCTTTATGGTCATTAACCAAAAAGAAAACAGGCGAGAGCGTTTGTATCTATTTGTATGGAGAAAAGAGCACCCACGTTTCCTCTTAAAATTTTAATACAACTGGATTGATGCAGCCCACTGTACCTACTACTATGGCTAGACTATGGTCTCTTTAACAAAAAACAAGATAAAGTTAAAGGGACCCGAACCCATTTTTCAACTAAAGTATTTAAAAAAATAAGTAAGTAGCGTTAATAATGTAGGTCCGGTGGTACATAAGGAACTCGTCGTGTGCGAGCCTGACTAGCACTTGGCCGCTTTTTAGGGTTCCGTACCAAAATGGTAAAAAAGGAACCATTATGGTGTGACTCAGTCTGTCTGTCTGTCTGTCTGTCACAGCTAGATATCTAAAGAACTGCTAATGCTATCAACTTGAAATTTAGAACAGTTTTAGATGACGCTTACCCAACTATTTTGCAAATAAGAAAGAAGTAAAAATATTTATATTTTGTTTTGTAACAGGGACTGAAAGGGGATCTTAAAAATTCAAAGTGGGGCTACTAGGGCATGTGGGGTATCATATGAAAGAACGCTGCTTGCACATTTTCAATAATTTTTTTATTTTTTTTAAGCCACATAGTTTTCGACTTTTGATGAAAAATGTAAAAAAAATACCGTCCCCCCCCCCCCCTTATCTCCGAAGTGTGCAAAGATAAAAATCTGAAATAATTCTATGTGATAGAAGTTTATGTAAAGACTAGCTTCTGCCCGCGACTTCGTCCGCGTGAAATTTATTTTTTGCTCGACCCACCCCGTCGCATCGCATTGCCCACCCGCGCTATTACTTCGTTTTCACTTAGCGTTCTTTCAGACTTTTTTTCTTTTTGCTCGGCACCTAAGAGTCCTAGAGTGATGTTAAATATGCCTTCTATAAGATTTGGGCTATCATTAATGCAAAAAGATTTTTTAAAGTCCGACTGGTAGGGTAGTTCCAGAGTTTAGCTCGTTCCTTCACCACATCCCCTTCCGCTACCTCTCCCTCCCCCTCTCACTCACTCTCACACCCCCTTCACCACTTCCCCTTCGCTCTCTCTCTCACCACCCCGTCCCCTCCCTCTCCCCTTCTCCTCCACCTCCGGCTCACCAACCCCTCCTCACCCCTCAGCCTTACCATGTCTTCCTCATCTCCTCACCAATTCCTGCCCTTTCTCCCTGCGTCCATCATCCTCCCCCTCACACTCCTCACCACCCCTCCCTTGCCCCTCCCCCTCTAACCCTCCCTCCGGGGTAGTTTTAAAAAACTAATAATGACAAACTTAGGCAAATATTTGTGCCAAGTTTCAAGTCAATTAAAACCAAATGAATAACATTTTTCATGTAAATTGTATTCCCTGTTTTCACCCCCACAGGGGTGGAATTTAAAAAAATGGTTTGAGATATTTCCATAGCTTGACTCAAAGATTATTTACTCCAATTTTCGAGTTAATCAAGCCATGCAGTAAAATCCTCCCCTGTGAAATTGACTACCCCTTTTCACCCCGTTAGAGGTAGATTTTCGAAAAACCCTGACACACATTATTCTTTATTTTTGGTTTTAAGTATAAATACTGAGTTTTGAGTTAATCGGATTGCGCGTTAAAATTTTTCCATACAAACTTTGAGACCCCCCAGTTCCCCTTTAGGGGGTAGTTTAGAAAAACAAAAAATCACAAAAATCATAATTTACTTACATAAATATTCGTGCCAAGTTTCAAGTTTATTAACTCAAGGAATAAGATTTTTCATACGAACAATATCCCCCCTTTTTACCCCCTTAAAGGTCGAATTTCCAAAAACCCTTTCTTAGCGGATGCCTAGGTCATAATAGCTACCTGTGTTCCAAATTTCAGCCCAATCCGTTCAGTGGTTTCAGCTGTGTGTTGATAGATCAGTCAGTCAGTCAGTCAGTCAGTAACGCTTTCCTTTTATAGATATATGTAGATTACAGGGAAAAAAAAACGATGTCTCTAAATAGCACACTTTTTCAGGAATCGGAATGGAACCCTCGGTGCGCGAGTCCGACTCGCTCTTAACCGGTTTTTTTTTATGTACTCTTCACACTTTACTAAAACATTAAGTAGGTACAACAATTATTTTTGATTAAAAAAGAGCTAGGTAGAGAGAGATAGATAAAGAATACTCTTTAATATGCACACCCCAGATGAATGTTATAATTTTACATAGGGTGACTTATTCGACGGTCTTATCGCTAAAAACGATCTTTTACAGACAACCTTTGGATGCATTAAGGAGAGAAGGAGACACAATACTTTAGGTAGCCAGTGGTGTACCATATACAATACCGACATACTATGTAGGGATAGTTTTGGTAAAGCCCTCCCAAAATAACAAAACATTATGGTCCGCAAAATCTTATAGTTTTCGAGATATACCTACAAGATTTTATTAGCGTCAGAATGGCTGGTTGCCTATGGCAAACGCCTCTGAAAGTATATTCAAGAATTGCTACATAATTGCTTATATTTGCTACATTTCTTCAATAATTGCTACATACGATGCATTCAGAGAAAAATGAATATTTTTTTGGCCAGCCATTCTGACGTCAGGATGGCTGGTCGCCTCCGTGTTCAGCATGAAGGACGCAGAATTTCTAAAAGTTTGTTATGTCAATAATTGCTACCTAATTGCTACTTTCACGAATTTAAGTTTGAGCTTCATACATACATTAGGTAAAAAGATATAGCTTTTATTAATTTTTTTACGAAGAAGTGCCTAATAATTTGGAAAGGCAACAGATTTTTTTACTACAGCGCGCTTCTTGTTTAAATCTTGCAGGCGTTCGCTTAGAGTGATGTTGTATAATGAATAGCTTTTAAAACGTACCTACCCTCAAAAACACAATACATTTACTACTTATACTTTGAAAACTGTTTTAACTTATTTGATAAGTACATCAAAAGCAAAATATTGCAATAAGTAGTGAAAAAACAAAGGCGAAATCGTAGCTGAATTTAATTTGAGCGACTAAAAGTGACTTATATACGAAGACAGCTCTATTATTTTTCTACGTTTTTTCAAAATATCATCTTAACTAGTTAAAAATACTAGTTTAAATGAAAAGTTATTTGTGTGAAAAGTGTTTAGTGTTGCCATTTTGTATTTATTCTTCCAAGTGACAGTAAGTACAGCATTATTGTATTAGTTTGTTATTGTAATAAAACGGAGTACTTAAATGAATTAACGATAATGTTTATTTCTAAGTGGTACTTGCAGGGAGGTAAAAATATTGTAGTGTAAAAATAAATAAATTACTTTCAATTAATGACTGGCATAAAAACTATTACTATTGCCTTGTGTTGTGATGGTCTCGATTGTTTTCCGATTTATTTAATTTTCTCTTGACTATAATTATCCGTATATAATGGAAAATGATATTCCTGGTCGGACAGGAACCAGTGAGCTGCTGTAATTGCTTAGTTGGTCGGCGCACAGTAGGATGTGTGACCTAATGACGCTAGTCTGGTACTTAGGATGGGCCAGATATCAGCAAAAAATTACAGCACCTGCAGAATTTCTTGATGAAATCATTATCAGAGCCCTCTCTTATAATGATTTCATCCAGAAATTCAGACGAATAATAAATATTAATGGAAAAAACTTGTTTTATTGGTTCTTACCAACTTACGCAACATATTCGACACACACTCTAGGATTTTATAAATACTTATTTATCTGAAAGTTAGCAAGTACCTATTTATAAAATCCTAGAATACTATTACAATCCTATTGCTTCAATACCTAAAACAATGCTGACGTTGACAGGCAGCTTCGAACAGTTGTAGGTATATACCAATTGTATACTTACCTAAGGTAAGACCTACCCAAGAGTAGGTATTTATAACCACTGGGATTACCTACCTTTTACAAGACATTGCATTTGAAATAACTGGGTAAGGAAAATACTAATGCAATATTGCCCTTTTCGAATTGGAATTACGAGTACCATAAACATAACCTACAAAAGTTCATGACTAAATTGATCATTATTCTCGGAGTTCTCGAATAAAAATTCTTGCACAAACTAATTCAGAAGTTGGCGCCGAGTTAAACACGATATTTTTCACATAAAGATGCAAGACTTTAATTCAGCTAAATTAATGTATGGGTGGCTGCCCTTCCTTTCATACATTTCCCGTGTTTCATATTTATGCTTTTGTAGGTAGATATGTGCTGCATGATTAATAGTATGTTGTCTTTTTTGTTGGTCATTAATAATTTCAAATATCTAAGTCGATTCCGCGTCAACAGATCCGGGGTGGGTGACCCATACCCGTTGTGAACGCCTGCAAGATTTAAACAAGACGCGCGCTGTAGTAAAAAAATATGTTGCCTCCCTGCAAGGACCACTTAAAAATAAAGATTATTGTTACTACATTTAAGTACTCCGTTTTATTACAATAACAAACTAAAACTGATTATAATACAATAATGCTGTACTTACTGTCACTTGGAAGAATAAATACAAAATGGAAACACTAAACACTTTTCACACAAATAACTTTTCATTTACTAGTATTTTTAACTAGTTAAGGTGGTATTTTGAAAAAACGTAGAAAAACAATAGAGCTGCCTTCGTATATAAGTCACTTTTAGTCGCTCAAATTAAATTCAGCTACGATTTCGCCTTTGTTCTTTCACTACTTATTGCAATTTTTTTCTTTTTATGTACTTATCAAATAAGTTAAAACAGTTTTCAACGTATTATCTGACCCAGCTATTTTACATACTGATACTAGTACCTAAATGTATTGTGTTATTGAGGGTAGGTACGTTTTAAAAGCTATTCATTAAACTACATCACTCTAAGCAAACGCCTGCAAGATTTAAACAAGACGCGCGCTGCGTTGTAGTAAAAAAATCTGTTGCCTTTCCAAATTATTAGGTTCTTCTTCGTAAAAAAATTAATAAAAGCTATATCTTTTTACCTAATGTATGTATGAAGCTCAAACTTAAATTCGTGAAAGTAGCAATTAGGTAGCAATTATTGACATAACAAACTTTTAGAAATTCTGCGTCCTTCATGCTGAACACGGAGGCGACCAGCCATCCTGACGTCAGAATGGCTGGTCAAAAAAATATTCATTTTTCTCTGAATGCATCGTATGTAGCAATTATTGAAGAAATGTAGCAAATATAAGCAATTATGTAGCAATTCTTGAATATACTTTCAGAGGCGTTTGCCATAGGCAACCAGCCATTCTGACGCTAACAAGATTTTTTTTCAAAAAATATTTGAGCCTTACCTACTTGTCTTATGAGAGATTATCCCGGCCTCGAGGAGTTTCCTCGTACATTAGAAACGTAAGAAAATCACAAAAAAAAAATCCGTATCACTGATACAAGTTCACACAAAATTTTTTTCTGAAGCGGTACGAACTCTAACATGTCACACGATGCTTTTGCTGCTCAAACAGTACCTAAATCAGAGTTTCCATTTCAAAACTTAGGCCGAGATTGAAAAACGTCCCTTTGCAGGTACTTTCCGCTTGGTTATGTCCCCGTCTCTATCTTGCATTTAATTTTGTAGTTGGCCAGTAGTGCGTCAGTCAGAGTAATAATGCTAAGCCGAAGTATGCTAAGGGCAAGACTCACAGACCGCACTTTGACTTTACTTTAGTAAGTAAACGTCTCATGAATGTAAACTTTATTTGTTATAAGCGAATGCGAGCAAGCAAGTAAAACTGCGGTCTATGATTTTTGCCTTATGTAACGTTTATCAATTTCGGTCACTGGGAATCTTGGGACACTGATTTATGAGTTATGGCCCTAGTTTTAGAATGCAAAACTAAGGTCATCCAGCTGAAGCCAGCTTCTGACATTAGTTATAATTATGAAAGTCTTTACGGAGAAGAAATGATTAATTGATTACCTAGATACTGACTGTCCCCATAATAAGCCTTCAACGGGTAACGAACGATTGGCTTCTATGTTATCAATCATTTTAGATTTAAGCGGTATTCTGCCTCGAATGAACTCATCGGCCATTTCCTTTAGTCTGCTTAAATACTGAAAGCAATGAAATAAATAATTTATCTATGTAAAAACGTGACAATTTTTCTGCTATTCTCGATTATTATACAGAGTAGTAACTGTTTTACATATAAAGAGAAGTTAGTACGAGTACTGTATCGTGTATGTTTGTTAGTTGTGGCGAAGTTAGATGGTGATTCTTCCGAGGTCGCGATTTTTGTTTTTTTTAACTTATTTGACAAAAAAATGTATGCTCCCACGAAAGTAGATTTGTTCACTCATTTTTATGAACTCATTTAGAAAATAATTAACTTTTTAGTTTGTGTGTCCAGAGGAATCAGAAATTGACGACAGAGGAATCATAATAGGTAAGTACCTAGAAAAAAAATATGTTAGTTAGGAATATTATTCTCCATAATTTTTATTGCTTTATAAAACGAAAAAATAAACTGTAAATGTCAGGTTTTTTAACGCTTGTATATAGCCTTTAAATTTTTGAAATTATTTTTACATTTACAGTTTAAAGGACAGAGAAATCAAATATTTACCTTTGTAACTCTGGAGCGAATTGCACCATACACGTCCACTACCTGACATGCTCGGAACGCGTCTAAAAACTGCGTGCGTGCAGTGTGACCAGATTTAGCAGGATTCTGCGATTTTAGCAGGATTTGCTACCCAATTTAGGGCTTGTCTGCTATCTTTTCAGATCTGCGACAAAATCTGCTAAGTCCTAAATTGAGGAGCAAATCCTGCTAAAATCGCAGAATCCTGCTAAATCTGGTCACACTGCCTGCGTGGGAGTTTATCGCCAGTTCCTTATGTTTAATATGATACAATGATTGAAGCGCGCTCCAGAGTAATAAAAATTTTATGGCAGACACATCTTAATTTCCTCAGCTATAAGAATAATCAAGTCAAATTTTGTCAACTAATGCTCTTTTGATGTGGTCACTCCACATATTGATAAAGTTGACTGATTATCATATGTTTTCATGAAAATGGAGAACGGACACGACAGAGTAGTAGGAATCATGGGCTTCATTATTTTTTTGTAAATAATTAGAATCAGCTATACAAAAAACGATTTATATCCCAGTTAAATACAAATATAAGCTACCTCTGAAAAAAAACAACAAAGTTCTAAACCAAAGAGTTTATTGAAATAAGACCCCGGACATGGAAAATCAAGGCCCCGAAGAATCACCAAAAACATTTTTTGGACATAATTTTTAACCTGGTACCTACTTAATTTACCACTCACAGATTTTATAATCTGTAAAGAAAATAGAACCTAGGTGGGTTCTCATTTATACAAACCAGTAAAAAAACATTTCAAAGATACTCACATCTCTGTGCTTCAAAACGTTTTTCTTGAAGATTTCGTCGAACATATCTCTAAACTCTTCTACACAGGTTTGCACAAACGCATATTCAATTGGATATTTCTTGTACAAGTCAAAAAATGCAGTAATCTTAATGTACATAATCTAAAAATCAATCGTAAAAAAACATTTCAAATGAGATGCAATATGCTGGTGCACAGGTTTACTAAAACAATGTCCAAAGAGTATTTCAATGCCCCACGGGTCGTAATGACAACCTAGTTTTAGGATGCTGTTGGGGTTGCCCGGCTTTTGCAGTGCACATCAGGTACGTTTGCTAAGCCCAGCTTTAGAGCAATAGTGCGAAAGAGTGTGGCCTCCCTCCCTGTCTTCTAAATACCAATTTCAGAAGGGTTAATTACTCTGTTGTGAGGCACTGGAACACCATCCACGGATGGTAGGAGGTGCTTTGTTTAATGGTAAGTAGGACAATAGTAATTAAATTTTTTATTTATAAGGGTTATTTACTAACAAGTTAGTTATGGAATGTCCAGCTACATTATTCTGAATTAAATGATTAATAAATTAATTGAAATAAAACATTTGATTTTCGTTGCCCATTTAACGGTTGATGGTACTGGTAAGATGAATTTTAATTTAACGTATTTATTTAAGATAATCTTAGATACATAAACATATAATACCTTTAAAATTATATATGTACTATGCAGGAATTTCAAAAAAAACTTGATTTTACAAAATTAACTCTACCTATTAGAATCGTTATTCGTATGAAGAATAAAATCAGAGATGAATAACAGTTAAAATTCCAAAAAAAGTAACAATTTCAATGTTATTAAGTATGATCAATAGCAGCTTCGGTAATATTTTATTTTATTATGTTCGGGAAACTTACAGCAAACTTACTTATTATATTGTCGATTCATTTGTTGCCGCAACATAACGTTGCAACAATGTTGTGCAACTTTTGTTTACATGTGTGTACGTACATACAAAACATTAACATGTTGTCAGCAACATGTGTGTCGCATCATAAAAACATGTTGCTATAATTTTGCTAAACTTAGTTTACTAATGAATAACCGCTCGTTCTTTCCATCAAAGTGAAAATATGACTAACCTCGCATTCAGTAATTGATGTGTAGGATCTCAGTGAACCCTTCTCAAGGAATATTTCACAGATAGACAGCACAGAACCACGTCCTAAAAAATCCGTAAACATTTCACCTTTCTCGTTGACATACTCGCATCTTACGATACCCTAAAAATGATGTATAAGTTTAAAATCTAGTTTATAGACATCAGTAAAACCTCAAATCATGTTCCATTAAACTGCTGGACATAGTATAAAAATAACGATCTCTTCATAATATTATTGATATAATTATTTTATCACTAGCTTGTGCTCTCGGTTCTACCCGAGAAATTATCCCACGGGAACGTATTTCCGGTCTAAAAAGTATTCATTGTCCTAACCCAGGTCTGTTCCATCTGCCAAACCCAAACCTATGCCAAATTTCATCGAAATCCGTTCAGCCATTAAGGCGTGAAAAGGTACTGAAAAGGAGTTACTTTCATATTTATAATCTAATATTATAAATATGAAAGTAACTCTTTATGTCTGTATGGAAGTGTGGATCATAGTAAAATGGTATGGGAGTCGTTTAGAATTTAGCAGTCTTTAATTAAGACTAGTAGTTTCTCACCTGAACAACCCAAGTTACGTATTTGCTCTGAACTCCAAACATCAATATATTGCTATTCCGTGGCAGTATTAAAAGGTATGTTTCTCCAGCCATGTCCCTTATAAGATTAGGATCAGCATATCTGAACGCCTTTGAATTAGCAATTATGGATTCAGCCAAATTGCCTTGGGCTTTCCAAAATATTTCTTTTGCTTCATTATCTAACTTATTTGGCTCTAGTACATCCGTACCTTTAAAATACTTCCAATGGCATATAAGATATTGTTCCAGTCTTTTGAGTAAATCATTATGAATTCTATAGTGTTGATAGAAACCCTTGAGGTGTAACACAAAACTTTGATACTTTATTTGTTCCTTGTTTACCAAATACAAATACGAGATAAATCTGCCTTTGCAATAAACATTTATAATAAAACATACAAAGAACAATGAACATGCTACGTATAAATCTTCTAGAGTCTGAGGCAGGTTTTGAGCATGACAGGTCCATTGAAATGCCCACGAAACAGCAGCACCGAAAATAGGTGTGGGAGTGCAGATTTCTTCAAGTGCCTTAGAACACAATATTTCTCCAAAAAAGTAATCCATTGTCAATCCAGGAAAATAATAAAGCATTTCGAAGACTACGTTGCTAGTTATAATAAAAAAGGCGAATTGAATTAATGTAATTACACGACAAACATTCACAACAGGATCCTTTCGAATATCAAACTTTAAATATACCCCATAAAAAAGGACGTAAATCTTAATAAGTCTGTTAAATTGAAGAGTGTAATAATACTGTGAGTCCCCACAAAGCTCAGCTATATCTTCAATCCAAATTGTAGACAGTAAATCAAGTATAAAAGTAATGCTCTTGAAGCGTTCAAATATAACTGAAGGAAAAGTATTTGTGACACTATCTTGTCTCTTCATAGCAGTTACAAGCGATACACCAATATCAATAGTATATATGGTATCGGAGCAAAAAGTAAAAAAGTCGAACCATGCGGGAATGTGAGGTTTTATCAAATATTGTGGATACAGAACCAGTACAAGAAACACGTCGACAGCAACAATTCGATACCATACAAGACCGAACTTAGAATGCGGATTAATGATCCATGGAAATTTGAAGTTGGTGAACATCGATTTTGTTCGCAGTTCTGTTTTATTGCATAATACAAGTTGTCCTATATATTTTGAACAATGGTACGAAGCCTCATCAGGTGGCAATTTACCCTTTAAAGCTTCTTTCGGGTCGCCGGTTGTTTTAGTATAGTTTTCAATTATGTCAAACAATTCCCACCACCGGTTCTTAAGCCAACATATTCCTTCGTCTTCATTTCTATTGAAGCCACCTAAGTGATGTTTATTAGCTTGCAATATTTTTGCGTGTTTTACTCTGTTAATAACATCGTCCATGACAATTTTTCTATCTGACGGATATTTCTGTAACGATTTTATCATAGACTGCCGATTAACGAAATAATATTCACAATACGTTAGACAGCGAGCAAGAACCTTCCTTCTCAATGGAGGCACACAAAAATGAATATCTCCAAATATTGTTCCACTTGTAACAGAGAGAATTGGTGTCACTCCATCATCAACAGAAATGAGCTGAACTATGCCAGATTTCAAATAATATAAAATACCTTTGGTATTGGGACCTGAAAAGAATTTCTCACCAGGCAATTTGTAAGATATAACTGTTAACTCGGTTAAAAATCGTCTAAAAGGATAACTTGTTTTTCTTAATGTCGGGCTGTGGTGAAATAAGGGCCAAAACAAATCTTGCTTGATATAAAGTCTCAAATACCTAGGTAGACTTTCAACAATCGGAGGTTTTGTAGCGATCCCACTTCGTTTTCTCCATAACAGTTTATAATAAGTTTCAACTAGTTCGTCAGAGTTGTCGTCGGGATTTCTTCTTTTAGTCTCCTGAATAACTTTTCTTACTCTTGAATACACATCACTTATTCTGCGAAATCTTAATACAGATTCATTAAAGGCTTTTGGTAAAATAACAAAATTTAACATAACATAACCGGCCACCATTAGTATACACGCCATTATGAATTCTAATATTGCAGAAGGCATCAATTCTTCGAATCTTTCATTTATTGCAAAAGAATACACATATACTGCTCCACAAATGTAGGCTACATATCCTTTATCTGCATCCGTCTCGTTAAACTGAAAACACACCCATATACACAATAAATATTGCAAACAGCGTAGTTAATATTTAGGTGACAAAAACAAGGTCGACAAAAATAGAAATATGCAGAACTAAAATTACCTTAAGCCAAATGAAAGACCTCCAATCGAAATAAACGTTAGGATCATTGCAACGTTCACAAAAACCTTGATGTGTAACCAGCAAAAAGAAACAGGCAATACAGTTGATACACAAACTCATCAATATGGCATGACCTAACAGGAGCATCGGGTATGAATGAGAAGTTCCCATTGAAAAGTATTCAATCACTCTGTAAGTGCTGCAAACAACCATAAATAACATCATAAAGTGTTCATACATTTTTGGGCTAAATGTGAATGTCAAACAAACTATTATACCTAAGTTATATTTCACAAGGAAAATCTGTGGCGTCATTCTCCATCAAGTTACATAAGTTTTAGGTTCGGAAATGGTATAATCAGGCAGGAAAAAGTTTTTTGAGATTTGTGGCTTTTCTAGTATACTCTAGCTTGAGTAGGTCCTAACAAATTTGTAAATGCTTTTAAAAAATTGCAACGATTGGCCTCATAGAAATTAAACATGAACACTTAGGTTTTTCAAGCTGACTGTATGTATTGCGGTCAACTCATAAATATTATCACAGTCTACTAAGAATATTTTCCTGTAGCTACAGCGGTTAAGGTCTCATATTTAAAATCCACCCTGTATGAAACCACCCAAAATCAGTAAACACTACTCCTAAAAAAATATATCCCGTCTGTGAGGTACGAGGAGTGCATATTAATTAACTAATAACTTTATAATTTAATTCAATTCAAATTAATGTAACTTGTCAAACTTACGCAAACTAATATTATAAAGAGGTAAAATTTTTGTCTTTGTAAGGTTAAGGAATAAAAGTAATCTGATCAAAATAATAAAAAACTATTATTTTGATCAGATTACTTTCATTCCTTTATGTGAAACATATTGATAACAGTATTTTTCAAACTGCTATTCCTTACAGCGCACAGAATGACCCAGTCGGAATATAACTTTTTTTTGTTTGTCTTTTGTATGACTTTGGTATGACTGATAATGATCCCAGATTTATTGATGTCCTTTGTATTGTCATAATCTTTATTAAACATCAAACTATGTTGAACTTTCCGTTTTGCTAGCAAGCAAAATTACATACGGCGTTTCAGTGTAATAATTAGCCTGTTTTCTGTGAAGATTTAAAAAAGATCCGCCAGAGGCAGCAGTAGTGGGGGATACATTGGTGCCGATTCTGTTGTGCATAAACTAAACTTAATTTAGGCTATTGTTAACTTTTTCTTTCTATTAAAACAAGAAAGAGACGGACGTAAATTAGAGCTGTCAAATTTAGTATTTCCATATTAGACGACACGTAAAAACAAGCAAGGCGAAAACTAGTTTGACATTTCTAACTTAGTTCACAGCTATAGCCGTCCCTTTCTCTCCCTGCCTGTTAGTAAAAGATAGCGATTCTCTAATTTTGGTTTAGTTATTGAACAAGAGAATCGGCACCAATTATGTTTTGATTTCCCTACTATGAGTAACGTTAAACCTGTGCATTAAACATTCATTTTAAAAATGGAATGGACCTGGATCAAAATTGAATTTTATAAAAATTCAAGATCATCTTGTCCGGTATTTAGAACAATGACGTCCATGCCGTGGTTTACCTGTTTCAGGTAATAAAAATGTACTCGTAGAAAGCCATCGTTGACAGTTCGTTTTAAGATGGACTGTTTTCATCGGCCTCTGCGAAAAACTAACATCTCAACATCATCGTAACTTGTGCCACAGGCCACAGTATGGTATAACGGATTGAGTCTGATTTCTGAACATTGAAGACCGTAGTTGGGATGAATTTATCCCAAGACCAAACTAAACATTATAGTTGAAAAAACTTTTTAACAAAAAAAAAACCGACTTCCAAAAATCACTACAAAGTGAAAAATAACTTTGATTTCGGAAGTCGGTGTCTTTCGTTTTTTATTTACTTTCTTTTTTTTGCCACCGACTTCCGAAATCAAAGTTATTTTTCACTTTGTAGTGATTTTTGGAAGTCGGTTTTTTTTTTAAGTTTTTATTTCTCGCTTTTTAGTGGGTCTGTTTATAATTTGTATAAGTTACAATAGTCTAATGTCAATTGCTCATCACATGTTACAAAATATTGCTTTTCCCGATGCTGCGACGTTAATTTTTGAGGAGTTCTGCTGGTAAGAACCAGGAGAACTCCTCAACAACCACCACACGCATTGTGTGACGAGCGGAAATTTCTGAGCAACCATATTAAAGTAATTGTTGGCTTCGATAGCCCCTGTTCTAACAATTTTACAATAAAAAATGGTGGCTTAACAAAATGAACTCACCGGCTCTGGATTGTCCTGCTCCTGTCCCGGGACACAGCTCTTATTATGCACAGCACCAGTTCCACCTTCACATAATGTTTTAAGAACCACAAACACGGAAATTCTTGAGGATTTCTAAATTTATTGCTAGTAGCCACGCGCGGTAACGTGAACCGTCGCACTTTTCGAAAGACAGTGAGTGGCGCCATCTTCTTCGGTGGCGCGCGGGCAAAGTTCGGTTAAGCCACAGATAATAAACTATACATTTTCCCCCACCGAAATCCGCAAGGATTTCCCAGTTACGATACCAAAATGTGGCAGAAAATGCATGTATGCATGTGTTGTGTATTTTGATGTGGTGTGAGGTAATTAATGTACTTGTAGATAATTATGAATTAAAATGCTAGAGAGAGTGGACTGTATTATAATAGAATGAAAATAAACTTAAATTAATAATATTGTTACTTAGAACTAGTTTGGAACGATAACTAGATCATTATGAGTCCTGATCGAGAGGCAAAGGGCTGACTTTAGAAACGGGACGTGTTAACTCGTGACCGTTTGCAGTCTTGACATGAACTACGCGAACAACACCGTCCGGGCCAGTATGGAGTTTAGAGATTCTTCCTAGCGCCCACTTAAGGGGTGGCGCATCCGAATTAACAAGCACTAGGTCACCGATATTCAGGTTTTGACAAGTGTGATGCCATTTCTGCCTTTGTTGCAAGGTGTGTAAGTAATCCTGCCTCCAATGTTTCCAAAATTGCTGCGATAGCTGTTGGACAGCCTGCCATCGGCTCAGTCTATACCCAGATACGTCCGTGAGATCAGATTCTGGTACTGACAGTAGCTCCCTACCTATGAGGAAATGACCAGGCGTTAAAACTTGAAACTCACTCGGATCGTCAGATAAAGCACACAAAGGCCTTGAGTTTAGTACAGCTTCAACACGAGCAAACAGTGTTCCCAGTTCTTCAAATGATAAAGCTCTAGTCCCAATGGTGCGTTTTAAATGTAATTTTGCTGATTTTATAACAGCCTCATAAAGTCCACCGAAATTACTGCCGGCTGGTGGGTTAAGTCGCCATTTTACTCCGCGAGATACGAAGCCATTATTTATATTATTCGATTCCGAATTTAAAAATTTGGTTATTTCAGTTAACTGTTTACCAGCAGACACAAAATTGGTACCATTGTCAGATACGACAGAATGACACAGACCTCTCCTCGCCGTGAATCGGTCGAAACACGCTAAAAAACACTCTGTGCTTAAAGATGACAAGACCTCTAAATGAACAGCCCGTGTCGCGCAGCACACAAATACGCAAAGATAAGATTTTGAAATATGGGCATTTCTACGAGTTGATTCTTTAGTAGGAAAAGGTCCGCCTATGTCCACACCAACAGTGTGAAACACATGAATATCTTGAGAACGGTACTTAGGTAGTTCACCCATTAGGGGCTGTCGATTTGTAGGAGACACCCTAAAACAAGAAATACATTTCCTAGTGCGGGATCGAATCGCACATCGTGCTGAAATGATCCAATATTTTTGTATTATCAAACTTTGAAGTGTGCGCGGGCCCACGTGCAGATAAATTTTGTGATAGTGATCGATTAAGATTTCTGTAAAATGAGACTTTTTAGGGAGTAATAGCGGATGTTTCTTTTCATACGTTAGATCTGATTGGGAAAGTCTACCCCCCACCCTGAGGAAACAGTTGGAGTCTATGAAAGGGTTGAGTTTCCGCAATGATTGACTACCGCTACCATCTTTTGCTAGTGACATGATGTCATTAGAAAAATGATGATTTTGAACGGTTTTCACTAATACGTCATGCGCGTTTCTTATATCCGACACAGTGAGGGATCTGCGTTCGTAAGCAGGCAGTCTACAGTTACGTATGAATTGATAGCATCGAGCTACGACGTTGAGCAATTTGCTAAAACTAGAATATTTCTCAGTTAAATTATAAAGAAAACTGGATGAATCAGACTCAGTGGATACAAGAGCTGTCTTGGAACACTTGAGATCGGGAGGATTGCAGTCACGAAACTCGTCCATGGTCTTAATCGGCCACTGAGTCTGGTCTTGTTTGAGCCAGTCTGGGCCAGTGAACCATTCTGTCGTTGCTAACAAGACCGAAGGTAAAGCGCCGCGAGAACATATATCAGCTGGATTTGACACACCGCTCACATGGTACCAGCATTCACTAGGGACACAGTCGTTGATTTTAGAAACCCTATTGGATACAAATGTTTTGAGTGTGTAGCTAGGCGTATTTAGCCAGGCTAGCACCACCGACGAATCCGTGAATAGCAATGTCTCATCAATGTTGAGCCGGTCACGCAATATAGTTTGAAGGTATTGTATCAGCTTTGCGAGCAAGTGGGCTGCCATGAGCTCTAATCGCGGAATGGTGACGGTCTTTAGAGGAGCCACTTTGGATTTTGCGATGAGTAGACTGGCCTTAACTTCACCTGCAAGGCTTTTTGTTCTCAGATATACAACTGCCGCATAGCCGAGTGTTGAGGCATCACAAAAACCTATAAGTTGACAAAAAGAAGGAGAGGTCACTTTTACATGACGGCTATGCCGTATATCTGACAACAATGGAAGTTCATCAACGTATGACTGCCATTTTGACGCAAGCTCTGATGGTAGACTTTGGTCCCAGTCAAGCTGGCGAGCCCAAAGCTCCTGCATTAGACATTTGGCATAAAATGTGCATGGCGCCACGAAACCAAGCGGATCGAACTGACGACCAATTTGTGACAACACTGTTCTCTTTGAAATGACAGGGTTTGGCGGAGAAATGGTAAACGAAAACGCATCAAAAGTGGGTAACCACTGAAGTCCCAGCACTTTAATAGCTAAATTCTTTTCATCATCAAACGTGACTGGCGTTTCACGATGATCCTCATCTAAACTGTCTAAGACCTGTGTGCAATTACTGGACCATTTGCGGAGTATAAAACCACCTGACTTTAATAGTTTCATTAATTCTTTTTGCAGAGTTACAGCTTCGTCTACAGTAGTTACAGACCATAGAAAATCGTCCATAAAAAATGCAGTTTTTAGCAGTGGAGCAGCCTTAGGAAAGTTAGTAATTTCGTTATCCGCCAAAGTATGTAAGACTTTAATAGCCAAATAAGGGCAGCTCGCTATACCATATGTAAGGGTGTTCAAAGAGAATATTTGAACTGGCTGATCCAGGGAGTAACGCCATAAAATATGTTGATACGGTCGTTGACTAGGGTCGACCAGTATCTGCCGATACATTTTACATATATCAGCAGACAGACAAATTTCATGTAGTCGAAAATTTATTAAAAGCTGGTTGATATCAGCTTGAAGCTTGGGCCCAGGTAACACGATTGAGTTGAGTGACATATTATTTGTTGTTTTACCTGACGCATCAAATACCACACGATGCGACGTAGTGGTACTCGTCGGCTTAATAATGCAAAAATGCGGGATAGTATATTTTGACTCCACGTTCTGGACATCACTAAGACACGTCATATGGCCGAGATCTTCATATTCGCGCATAAATTTATGATATTCAGTTTTGAGCACAGGGTCTCGTTCTAATTTTGACTCTAAGTTAAGAAGGCGACGAGTAGCCATCTGACTTGAATCACCGAGTTCTACACATTGCCGAAATGGATACTTAACAACATACCTACCCGTATCATCGCGCCTATGCTCTTTGGCAAACAAATGCTCTGCTCGCTCCTCGTCTGGGTTACGCGGCGGCACACTAGACGGTACATCTTCTATTTCCCAAAAAGACTGCATTACTTGCTCCAGATTCACAGAAAATGCACAGAATGACTGATCGCGAGTAGTACTGGTAGCGGTTGACGCGGTACAGGAACCAAGTTCAGTTTGACCTACTAGGACATATCCGAATATTGAGCTCATCGCAACAGGTAAACCGTGATCTCGTGGAAGAATCTTTTGACTGTCGAATATGTACGGAAACAGATCACCTGCTATCAACATGTCGATCGGCGCAGGTCTATAGAATTCTGGGTCTGCTAACTTCAGATGTTGAAACTCGGTTATTACTTTATCAGGCAATGGCACTGTGGGCAAACAACCAACTATTTTAGAAACAATGACCGCATCGGTTGGCAGTATAGGACCAGGTAGGTGTCGCGGTTTGACCTTACAGGTGGTCACCCCGAACTCCTTAACTAAATTCCCACCTAACCCGATAGGCTCAAAATTACATTGTCGACGTGCCAGGTTTAAGCGTTTTGCACAGTCTTGAGTTATGTAGCTCGTCATGGCTCCGCTATCAATTAAAGCACGTACGGTGTGGTACTGGCCCCAACAATCTGCGACGTGTACAATAGCGGTGCCGAGCAAAACTGTCAAATTAGCTGAGCACGTCAATGTTACTGCACTAGGATTCGAATTTGCAACAGAATCTATGTGCAGTGTATGATGATGCTTTTTTTTGCAGACCGTACATCGTACCTTAGACGGACAGTCGTCGACCGAATGTTCGCGTAAACAATTTTCACACAACTTTAATTGTTTAATTTTATCGAGACGCTGTGCCGGTGTCAGGTCGATATAGTCGGTGCATCGATAAATAGAATGCATCTTTTTACAATACAAACACTCACTGGACTTCATTGACTTAACAGTTTGGTCTGTACTTGTACTAACAGCTGATGACAAGGTCAGTCGCTGCGTCTTTTTTGACTTTGAAGTAGAGGGTTGACTGTCTTTCGTAGAATCAGCAGTATATTCCGACATTTCAAGAACACGCACGTATTTTTCCACAAAAATTATCAATTCCTCATAAATAGGTATATCTGTATGTCCCAACGCCTTTTCCAATTCACGCCTCGTTATGGGATCCAAATTACGCAAAGCGATGTAAAATAACATAAAACCTGCAAGGTCATTGACCTTTAACATCTGTAGGGCCCTAACGTTTTCTTGATATGTCTGTAAGAATTCGTTAAGTCCCGAGACAGATTCGTTTAATAATGGTTTAAAATTGAATAATTTATCAAGGTAATTAGTTGCTAATGCACGCTTATTATCATATCGTTTTTCTAACGCAGACCATACAATCTTATAATTGTCTGATGTGACTGGCATAGACTTCACGATAGTCAACGCAGACCCGCTTACAGCCGAGAGTAAATAATAAAACTTTTCAATGTTAGCAATTTGACTATTATTATGTATTAAACTGAGAAATGTATCGCGAAATGTAGGCCAGTTTTCAAGCTTACTGTCAAACGGAAATAGTTCTAATTTAGGTAACCTAGGCTTTACATAGTTATCTTCAACTTTAACCGTTTTATTTAACTTCTCCGACTTATCATCTGTACTATATAGACTGCTATAAATAGCGCTAACATGATAGTACATAGTATCAAAGCTGTCAAGTTCTTTATAAGACGGCACATATTCGGGATATAATTGCTTCTTTATAACTGTTATAGCACTGACACTGTTTTCGAACTTTTCGCGCCATTGCGGTACGTCTTGATAACGCGCCCGAAATTCACTGGCAAACTCAGGTTTGTCAGCAACTTTTTTGGAAACATCGTATAAGGCCTGTAATCTCGTAAAACACATTTCTTTCGTTGTAATATGTGGCTGCGCCAACGCATAATACTCGTCATCCAATTTGATGTTTGGCATCTTGCAACAAAACTACGTTATCGCTCACAATGTAATAAGTACCTACCTACTATTCCTACTAATGATGGCGGCCGGCCGGCGTCGATAAATTACTCGTAAATAATTTTGCAAAATGAAAACTTTTACTAACGCTCTTGTAATTGAAATAAACGTTGGATCAGGACTCAATGTGAATAGAAATCAGTTTAGAATATGTTTTAAACCTGTGCGTTCGATAATAACAGAGATATAAATGAATTTCCCTACGTAGTGTGTGTGTGTGAGTAGGTAGCTGCCGCGTGCGTGCTTACACAAAATGCGAAGTGAAATTGATATTTATATTGAAATACATGTAAATAAATATATATGTAGTTGGATTGATTTCGTAACCGGTAAATCCTGGCTCGATTGATCAAAATGTTGGCTTCGATAGCCCCTGTTCTAACAATTTTACAATAAAAAATGGTGGCTTAACAAAATGAACTCACCGGCTCTGGATTGTCCTGCTCCTGTCCCGGGACACAGCTCTTATTATGCACAGCACCAGTTCCACCTTCACATAATGTTTTAAGAACCACAAACACGGAAATTCTTGAGGATTTCTAAATTTATTGCTAGTAGCCACGCGCGGTAACGTGAACCGTCGCACTTTTCGAAAGACAGTGAGTGGCGCCATCTTCTTCGGTGGCGCGCGGGCAAAGTTCGGTTAAGCCACAGATAATAAACTATACAGTAATCGAATCGCAACCCGTGAAATATTTATCATTGAGTAGTTCCGGTAGCCATCTGTGGTCTTCATCATCAGTTCCACTTCACCAAGTGGTGCTTTCCGAGAGCAAATGCACGAGCTACTATAAAAAATACCCAAATCGCTATAGGTGTGCCTATAATATTTGAAGAGTTCCTTCGATTTCTCCAGGATCCCATCATCAGAACTGGATTTTGACAAAAATGGGACCATTTGGGAAGTATACCTTTTCCAACAAAAAAATATTTTTTCAAATCGGTTGGCAAGCGACGGAGTTATGCGCGAACAAACATAAAAAAAAAAAAATACAAACATCCGAATTGAGAACCTCCTCCTTTTTTAGAAGTCGGTTAAAAATATGTTCTCCCATACATTGATATACGTCACGGCCAATTCTTCAACTGCAAATTTAAGTTTGTAATTCCAAAAAAATATTTTTGTACCAAAATTACAAAGTAGGTAACTATTTTCGGACTTTTTCCTTTACTTTTGTGTGAGTTAACGGTAAGTACCATAATATGTTTTGATTTACTTGCGAGTATCAATAATGTCGCATAAATGGCATTGCGTTGACTTAGAAGCTCTAAGAGACCATAAACATACGTATTTGATATTAATTTCAGCTTGATACACCCACGCGTTTCTGAGAAAAAGGGTCTTGACAGAATGATAGACAGACAGACGGACAACGACGTGATCCTATAAGGGTTCTATTTTTCCTTTTGAGGTACTTAACCCTAAATAATGACCAAATAACGCAACGGTACGGTCAGCAATGAAAGTTGATTAAAAGTTCAGTTTCTAAGATCCATTAATGAATACTTACACAAGAAATTCATTAAACAATAATATGTTAGGCCAAATCTGAGGTGGTAGACAAGGGTCTGACATCATTAAGCGAAAAAACGGAATTAGAGATACTAAATCGCACACCAACCATTTTGCTGATTTTGGTAAATGTTCACGTCTCATTGCTTTGTCAACGACTTGCCTGGAAATGAAAAAAAAACCGGTCAAGAGCGAGTCGGACTTGCGCTCCGAAGGTTCCGTACCATCATTTATATGTAATTTTTGTTGATGATTTCTGGAAAACTGTGCTATTTAGAGACATCGTTTTTTTTTTCTTGTAATAAACTTCTATCACGTAGAATAATTTCAGATTTTTCTCTATGCAAACTTTTGAGATAAGGGGGGAACGGTATTTTTTTTAACATTTTTCATCAAAGTCGAAAACTATGTGGCCTAAAAAAAGAAGAAAAATGTTTGAGAACTTGCAAACAGCGCTCTTTCATACGATACATGCCCTAGTAGCCCCATTTCGATTTTTTAAGAACCCGTTTCAGTCCCTGTTGCAAAAAAAATATTTTTATTTCTTTCTTATTTGCAAAATAGTAGGGCAACGTCATCTAAAACTGTTCCAAATTTCAAGTTGATAGCATTAATAATTCTTGAGATACCCAGCTGTTACAGACAGGCAGACAGAGTCACACTATAAGGGTTCCTTTTTATTAACATTTTGGTACGGAACCCTAAAAACAACGGTCAGCAGCCGCACTGGCTACACCAACGTTACAGTCTGCAGTACTCGTATTACCGAATAAGAATATTCATTAGAGGTTACCTGTGTACCATATGGAGAAAGGTATCCGTGGCGTAAATAGAATCACAGCAATACCAATAAAAATATTTAATGAATATCAAAACCGGGTGGTGGTCCATATGATCACTGCAATACACAATTGGATGTACCGACTGTATGGGACCCTGCAAAGAAACACCGAGTACGATACTTATATCTACCGCAAAGGTAAGCTGCTAATCAGAGGGGGGGTCTGCAACGTTTGCGATCTCATCTCAGTCTCTATTTGTCAAAATTTGTGCGTTTACCTTTTTGACATTTGATTGTCGCCTGAGATTGCGACATGAATTTTAACGTTTTTAGGTACGAGAATTGGCCTTCAGTGGCCTTAGTGAGAGTTTATATACGTACTCGGTCACGTTTACGTTAAAGTTAACTTACGTCAATTTGTATGGAATTATTGTGTTTCTCATTATAGTCACCAGACAGCGCTTATTCGGTTTCAGTACAAATTGAAGTTTACATTAACGTGATCGAGTAAGTATAAAAACTCACACTAAGGCCACTGATATAATCATGCAGTATGGTTGTGGTATAGTACCGGACCGGGAGAGGCCTTCTTTTGTTGTATCTTCTGTCTATCTATAATCATAAGATGCAAAATATTTTTCGGTAGTTAGTGGGGTAGGAATATCTCTCTCGCATTTCCATTTCAGGTCTCAGTACTTGGTGGTACTACCGATGCACAGTAAGTAAAACGATAAATACCTATAGTAGCTGAAACCCAGACCTTTATATACTTAATTTTGTGTTTTTAAACGGGGTCACCAGTTTGGAGGCATCTACATCGCCACTTAGGAACTACGCATCAATGACATGACGTCACGCAAAACCTGCATCGCGCAATTAGAGTTTACCACGCAATTAGCATATATACAACGTCCCGACATCAACCATCGGGCAGTAGCCCCACAGATTAGAATTCTAAGTCAATGGATAATACACTATATAAAGTAATATAGATGGGCCACTGAGGTTTTCGTTTTGTAAAAAGCAAGTTCTCTGAATGAGAGATGGTGCTGCATGTCTCAATGGTTCATTCGCTTGCTCACTAGATGGCGCTTTTCGGAGTTTTTGTTTCTAGTATTAAATCCCTAAACATTGTATTGAAGAATGATTATGTTATTTTATTTGTGGAATAAATTAATTCTTATGTGTATAAAATAAGACTATGATGACAAATTCATATTCTAGAGGAAATGTAGAATTCGAAACGTACACATAAGAATTTACTTATTTCACAAAATAAATAACATAAACATTCTTTAAAATCCTAAATTAGAAATGCCATCATCAAGAAACATACCAATAAATGAAACGGAATAAAATTGTAGATAGAAATGAAATGATATTTATTTATGAAAACAAGCACAGTCATAAGTTGTAAAAGACACGAACACACGACACAGAAACAACGAACGAAACTGTAGGCAATAGGTACAATTAATTCATGAAGTGTATTAACAAAAATAAATAAATTAAATTAAATTAAATAATAAATTCTGTTTCATTTACGTCTAGTTTCATTTGTGAAAAAGGTGTTATATATTTTGCTACTATATTTAATAAATTTATTTCTAATGCAATAGTAAAATAATCAATAATGCTTATTTATTATTATTAAATCTGTATAGTAGCTATACTTTTGTTGTAGAAATTAATATAGGTAAAAGTAGCTCTATCTATCTGCTAAAATGTAAAACTATAGCCAAAGTTTCCGTTCCTTTTTCTTCAGATGGCAGCATTGTCTATGAATATTTTGTCTGAAGCCAATGTATGGAAGTTTCACCCCCCTGAGTAGCCCACCACACACAACACCCGTCTCGTCGGAGGATCCTCCCTTTTCTATGGAGGATGAGTGAGCTTTACACCCTGTTCCTCATACCTCTAAATTGGTGACCCCGACGTGATCCAAGTTAGAGGTATGAGGAACAGGGTGTAAAGCTCACTCATCCTCCATAGAAAAGGGAGGATCCTCCGACCAGACGGGTCATGTCATTGATGCGTAGTTCCTAAGTGGCGATGTAGATGCCGCCACAATTCCTATAAAACCAAATGTATGTGGTTAAATCATTTGGATGTTCCATATGTGTTATTTGACTATAATTATCTACTGCTGTACTAAAAACGAAACATGATCACATGAAATTTTTCGATAGAAAAAAATTCCAAAGTAGCACCGTCTATTTTCTGTTTTATACGATTATACGTAAACAGGGGGCCTACTCCCTAAGCACGAAGCCCGCAGTTTCGGCCTTCGTTACGGGCGTTTCTTACTCCGTATCACCTACGGATGGATGATTGGTTCGGGGCCCGAACGAAGTATGAATGACAACATGATTTGCCAGTTGTCCCTACTCTCGATGTGTTTTTGCCCGTCCGAAAAATTTAACTTTTACACTTGTTTTGATGGATCGTAATGTCAGACGGACGGATAAACGGACGGACGGAAGGACGGACGGACTTAGGGAGTAGGCCCCCAGTTCCTTATTAGTCGAGTAGCTCTTCAGGTTAAAACAACTTGACCACTGAACGCTAGATAATAATCATTATAAACTGCGTAGCCTTTTTCCCATCAACTATGTTGAAGACGGCTATTTTAGTCTAACTGGATGCAGCTGAATACCAGCATTTTACATAGAGCGACTCCCTATCTGACCTCCACTATACAGTTACTAGGTAACACGATACTGACTACCCATAAGGACTAAGAAACGCCAAACATCTCCAAATGACAGTCGGGACTAATGGGGTTACCCCATTAGTCCCGACTGTCATTTGTTTAGATAATATACATCAACAGTGAAAGCACTTTGTTTGGCTAACATTCAAAAGTTCGCCAAGCAAAAATACAGCACGCCGTAAGAGACAGAAGATAAGATGCTTTGTCTCAATTTTCCTACTAATTTCGTATACAGGGTGTAAGGGACAGCCCTCCACAAATTAACAGGGTGCCTTCAGCTCCTTATTGTGAATCATATTCCACCGGAAATTTTCTCAGGAAAAGTTTCATTTTTTTTAACGTTTTTTCGGCTAATATTCCTTTATTTCAATCAAAAATTACATTCTCTATTTGCAGCACTCCATTTATGTAAATAAAACAGCTAAAATCCAAAAAACAGCAATGGATGTCGAAATACTTTAACGAACTACGCGCGAAATCAGCTGTTCACTTTCTGCCTAGCTTCAGAGTTCATCAAACTCACCGCATACTACTTGCATACAATTGATACAATACAACAACACAGACGCGCAAGACGCTCCGATTTACCGAGTCGCAACAGTATTGCCAACTTATCAAACCTCTATTTGTGAACCAAAATGTTAGAACTAACTTGGTTCACATAAGAACTTCTCTAATTTTAAATGCAAATCTTTTCGTGCACTTAAATTCTAAAGGAAAGACGCACTTAATGTGCCCTTGAGTATTCGTGGTAGGTACATACCTAATTACTTAATTAATTCTACCGAGTTACCGACTGGTAGTCCAGTCGGGAATCGAACGTAAGCCCTCTGTAATGGAAGCCCAGTCTTCTATCACTACTATGAATCTGCTTAGCATAAACTTTGAATTAAATTGACAAATTAATCGTTTCATTTCTCCAAAAAAAATAACAGCTAACATTTATTTAGTCGAGCTTAAAATAGTGGTATTTTTGTACAAACATTTTTGCAAGTTTCATGCAAAATTTTTCGAGTAGTTGACAACACTGTTTTTGTGTGGGATTTTTCGTGTAGTCATTAGTACAATTTAGTTGTCCTGCGACTGTGTCGCACGCGCGTAGTGTCCTGCGACACTATCTGGCAGTATCGCTCGCTGTTGTCCGGGCAGTCGCGTTGTGAAGTTTACGTACTTACCCATTTGGATTTATTTTTTGTTGTGTTGTTGTCTGTGAGAAATGGCTACATTTAGTGCTCGTGAGTATGGCGAAATGATAATGTGCTACGGGGAAGCTCGGGGAAATGCTAGGGAAGCGTTCAGAAATTACATTGATAGGTATCCTGCTCGATTAGACCCTGTGCCGTGCACGTCTCGTCGTGTGTGAAACTGTGAACGTCTCGGTGGAGGTCACAGGTGATTCTAAGGTAGGATTAATTTTTGTGCACGACGCACTATCAATTACAGCCTGATTGATACCTATTGACTGATTGATTTCTATTAATTTTCTATGTAATAATAATTGGAGGTACGTATGGTACACTGCGGCAAGTTAAAAAAGGAGGGTTATCCCTCCTTTTTTAACTTGCCGCAGTCGGGTAAAAAAGGGAAATACACTTCGACGTTAGTTTTAGCTTATGTTTGGTTCAAAATTAACTGTATTGTTTATTATTTTGTTATTTTTACTCGTTGTAAAAGGGCGGCCAATGAGGTGCCTGAATGCATGTTTGCCAGTAGTATTTTTTATTTTTATTGACTTTTTGTTTCATCTTATTTGTTATTTGCGTTAAGTACAGAAACTACTTTGGTATTAATTTGTTTAAAAATGGCTCGTGGACGATACAACGTTTTACTTATGCAAGCCAGAAAAATGGTTTATAACGTCATTCAATTGATGAAAAAAGGAGAATGAAAATGGCGTTCGTTCGCGTTTCCTTTGGAGCTAGTGCAGATAAAGGTTTTTGAGGGAATACAGCCATTATCGTAAATTATTATTCCTTATTTCATAAAACCTTATTTTTCATTGAACCCTACCCGTACTTGACAAACTGACCAATAAGTAGGTGGCCATACACCACTTAAAACATTCAAACAACTTTCAGTTATAAAAATAATTAAATGGAGCCTAAATTATTGTCGCCTTTACTGTACCTGCGCGTAAGTACCTACCTACTCAACTAACTTGCGATCCGCCACTACGCTCTCGCGGCGCGAGAATTGACCCCGTGGCGGGTATGTGCTGCGCTGCCGTTCGCTACGTGCGTTTTGCCACGGTAGCGATACATTGCGTGTGAGGTAATAAAACAAATCAGGTTTATTGGATTCCCATAACGTTCCTGAAATAATTTCATGTACCGGTCATCTTAGTATGATGTACTGAATTCACCCTATCAGTTTGCGGAGGGCTGTCCCTTACACCCTGTATATGTGTCTCGCTTCCACACTTCACACTGTAATCATGGCAACGTCTAGAGTTTTAATGTCATTGGGGGCAAGGCTAGTTCTAAGATTAATAGAATAAAATTAAATCTTACCAACATTGCCTTTATAAAAACGATGGCAACAATGATCATCCTAAAGACTGGATGGAACGGCAGAAAAATTAGATTGCTCCATTCAATGTCACGCTCTAGCAATGGATTATATAAGGATCGTGTTACTCTGATACCTCTGACATGAGGACCGCTGTATCCTGTTGCCGGTCTTCTGAGCGGGTCCTCATATAGTTCACTTGTCTTCGGTGAAGACATTCTTGCAATATATATTATATTTCATGCATTTTTTTGAGAAGAATGATCGATTAGCTTAAAATGACACATTCTTGAAAACAGAATCCACAGATTACAGAATATGCCTCGTTTATATTTGTCACAGACATTGTTTATTAAATAGGTTTGTCCTGCAGAACTTTTGTCTCTGTTGATCAAGTCAATTTACCAACATTCTAATTAATAATCTTACTTACGAAGTGATCCTAATACACAGGACTAAGACAGGACAGGATGGACTGAATAAAATAGGAGGTAGCTCGTAGTGCACTCTTTAATGTTAACAAAGTTCTGAAAATAATCGGTGCTGTCCCTTTCAGGTACACTGGATGGGGATAGGGATAGTCATAAGCCTGAATAAATAATTTTTTTGTGAAAACTAACAATACAAACCTATTTTTTTTTATTATTGCTATTTTAATCTGCTGTTATTATTTTGTGTGCCTCTTTAATTTAGTGCTAAATAAATGAATTTTCTTTCTTTCTTTCTTTCTATTTACCTAAGCACTAATTATTGTTACTAACACCAAAATACTATATGGAAGCAATAAAGTTTTGTTTTTATTTCATTTAAAAAAGTAAGTAAGAAAAACGAAATTGATTAGATATTTTTAGGGTTCCGTACCAAAATGGTAAAAAAGGAACCCTTATGGTGTCACTCACGGTTACACACACCAAATATTTAGGTGTCGTGATTGACCAGAGATTGTCCTGGTACCCTCACCTTGAGCAGGTCACTAACAGGGTTCGGAAACTAAGCTGGATCTTCAAAACATTGAGACATATTGTTCCAAAAAATGCTACCAATACTGAAGACCCATGAAGAAACCTATTAAAGGATATATATATATCGCTTTGGTGCAGTCTGTCTTAGTGTACTGCATCCCTATTTGGGGAGGTGCAGCTAAGTCTAAATTTATTGGAGTGGAACGGGTGCAACGAGCCCTAATAAAAATAATGTATTTTAAAAGAATTCGATACCCCACCGAGAGACTTTATCAGATAAGTGATTTGCTATCAGTTAGAAAACTGTATATAATTCATACTGTGTTGAAAAAACACAAAGAGCTGCCTTATGATACCGCTATCTTATCAAAAAGAAGGAAAGACATTATAGCACCAATTCCACAAACAAAAACCAGGTTTTGTAGTGGGCAATATGAGAACGGTCATCTCAACTCTACAATAAAATAAATAAGGAAATATATGTATACACCAAACAATATTATGAATGTAAAAGACTTATAACTAAATGGATAAAATCACTCGACTATGAGGACACGGAGGCCCTCCTGCAGCACACATCATAACACACTCATTCACGCGTACACTTTCTCATATGTTCGAAATGTTGACGTACACACCACACATACACATACACCTCTCACACACACCCCTCACACACACATACACCCCACACACAGACACACCCCCACACACATATATATGTTTAAAATGTTGACGTACTAACCACATTCCCAACTTACATAACTGTAACAATTCTTTCGTAATAAGATGATATAAAATATTAGTCTTCTACAATTCTCTGCTTGTATTAATTTAATTTACTTTATTTTACTTTAGTTTTTCAAAATTATATAAATAGTAAACATTAGATTAATTTTATATGTGAATGTACATTACGTAAATTTAAGTTGCGGAAGAGCGGAGTGTCCTAATACAGGCATTTATTTGCTTAAAAGGACACTTCTATCACTAGCTATGTAGTACAAACCATGTTAAAGAAAATAAACTATTTGTATTTGTATTTGTACTCAGTCTGTCTGTCTGTCTGTCTGTCACAGCTTAATATCTCAAGAACTACTAATGCTATCAACTTGAAATTTAGAATAGTTTTAGATGACGTTTACCCAACTATTTTGCAAATAAGAAAGAAATTAAAATATTTATGTTTTTTTGCAACAGGGACTGAAAGGTGGTCTTAAAAAATCAAAGTGGGACTACTAGGGCATGTGGGGTATCATATTATGAAAGAACGCTGGTTGCACATTCTCAAACATTTTTTTTTTTAGGTCGCATAGTTTTCGACTTATGATGAAAAAACTTTTTAACAAAAAAAAAACCGACTTCCAAAAATCACTACAAAGTGAAAAATAACTTTGATTTCGGAAGTCGGTGTCTTTCGTTTTTTATTTACTTTCTTTTTTTTGCCACCGACTTCCGAAATCAAAGTTATTTTTCAATTTGTAGTGATTTTTAGAAGTCGGTTTTTTTTTGTTAAAAAGTTTTTATTTCTCGCTTTTTAGTGGGTCTGTTTATAATTTGTATAAGTTACAATAGTCTAATGTCAATTGCTCATCACATGTTACAAAATATTGCTTTTCCCGATGCTGGGACGTTAATTGTTGAGGAGTTCTGCTGGTAAGAACCAGGAGAACTCCTCAACAACCACTCACCACACGCAATGTGTGATGAGCGGAAATTGCTTAGCAACCATATTAAAGTAATCGAATCGCAACCCGTGAAATATTTATCATTGAGTAGTTCCGGTAACCATCTGTGGTCTTCATCATCAGTTCCACTTCACCAAGTGGTGCTTTTCGAGAGCAAATGCACGAGCTACTATAAAAAATACCCAAATCGCTATAGGTGTGCCTATAATATTTGCAGAGTTCCTTCGATTTCTCCAGGATCCCATCATCAGAACTGGATTTTGACAAAAATGGGACCATTTGGAAAGTATACCCTTTCCAACAAAAAAATAATTTTTCAAATCGGTTGGCAAGCGACGGAGTTATGCGCGAACAAACATAAAAAAAAAAAATACAAACATCCGAATTGAGAACCTCCTCCTTTTTTAAAAGTCGGTTAAAACTGTAAAAAAATATACCCTTATCTCCGAAGTTTGCAAAGAGAAAAATCTGAAATTATTCTATGTGATAGAAGTTTATGTAAAGATTACAGGAAAAATAAAACGATGTCACACTTTTCACACACACACACACTGCACACTTTTTCAGAAATCGGAATGGAACCCTCGGTGCGCGAGTCCGACTCGCTCTTGACCGGTTTTTTTTATCTTTAACTAGCGGACCCGACACGTTGTCCTGTCTGAACGATCCTAGAACCCGACTGCAGCGCCACCTACCGGGTCTAATTGTATTTTCAAACCATCCAGGAACCTATTCAAATATACACACAATATTTCATCTAAATCGGTCCAACCGTTGTTATACCACGTTTTAACCGTTTTATTTTAAAAGTATCCTATGTCCGTCTCCTGGTTCTAAGCTACTTCCACACCAATTTTCAGCTAAATCGGTTCAGCCGTTCTTGAGTTATAAATAGTGTAACTAACACGACTTTCTTTTATATACAGGGTGTTTCTTTTAAGGTGTCAAGCCAGTTCGAGCTGATAGCAGAGTACCATACCTATCGATTTAACCCTCATGTATGTTCTACGATTTTTTATATTTTTTTTGTTATTTTGGATACCTCATTTCATATCAATGGTAGTGGTTAAGGATAGTAGTAAGTATAAAATTTATGTTTTTATTATTAATTGAGCTCTGCTTAAACTAGTAGAGGAATAGTAAATATCAGTATTGACAAAAATATGCAAAGATTACAAGATTTCAGATACACCACTTTCAACGACCGATTTCAGCAAATAATGCGGTATTTAGTACATTCTTGTTCAAAGTTGACTAAAAAAAAAGATATATTTTTTTAAAGCCAGCATCTCGTTGAATCAGGAAAAATATCGAAAAAAAATATAACTCAAAAACTACAAAAAATCGTAGAACATACATTTACATCGATAGGTATGGTGCTAATACAGTGCTTACAAACACTTACACTGTATTTTTCAAAACATTTAATTTAAATGTTTTGAAAAATATAGTGCAAAGTACCTTTACTACCAAGCCGATTATCCTGCTATAATTACTGCATTGGATCGTGTAGATTGGAGCGAGTTTTTATCTGCTGAATCTCTGTACCAATCTGTCTCCCACTTTTATAATAAACTTTACGAACTCAGGGACTTATACATTCCGGTTAAACCAATTAAAAAAGCGGCTCGTCCCCCATGGTTCACTCGTGCATTGATTAAAGTTTTAAATGAAAAATATAAACATCATCACAAATATAAAACATACGGTAACGTATCAGATTATCACTCCTTTGCTCTCTTGCGAAGCCGCACTAAGCAGCTAGAGAGGGAATGTTTTTCTGCTTATATGACAAAGATAGAAGCCTCAATAGTCCCTAACCCTAAATTATTCTGGTCGTACGTAAAGGTTAAAAGGCGTAATAACACCTTGCCTAGAGTATTTCACTGTATGGATGAGACCGCAGCACAGGTGAGAGTGTCACTGAACTTTTTGCCTCTTACTTTCAGTCAACCTTTCAAGACACTCCTACTAGTGATTTGAATTTGAATTTTGATACCCATTCTACTACATCAGTATGTTTGAGCTCGGTCACAGTCTGCGCGGATCGAGTGTTAAATCTACTTAGAAATCTGGATCCGTCAAAATCGGGTGGACCTGACATGATCCCTCCTATTTTCATAATAAACTGTGCAGAGAGTCTAGTGGCACCTATCTGTTTTTTGTTTGATTGGTCGTTGAGATGTGGTGTCGTACCTAATATATGGAAGTCTGCCTTTGTCACACCTGTCTTCAAAAAAGGAGATAAATCCGACGTACAAAACTACCGACCTGTATCTAAATTGTGTCTTTTTTCAAAAGTTTTGGAGAGACTAGTGTACACAGAAATTTACTCGGCTATGAAAAGTCACTTTATTGATGAGCAGCATGGATTTCTCAGAAAACGGTCTACTACTACCAACTTGGTATTGTCCAACGACATCATAACAGATGGAATGGAGGGAGGTCATCAGGTAAACGTGATTTATACTGACTACAGTAAATGTTTTGACAGGATAGATCATCGTGTGCTTCAACAGAAGTTGTTGTCCGTAGGAATACACGGTGATTTGTTTCGATGGTTCTCGTCATATACAACGTGTAACGTTAAATGCGCAAAACCTCTTAAGGGGTCATTGTACTCATCATTATGAACAACTTTTACTTGGGGACCAAACCTGAAATCGCGAAAAAAAAATCAGCTGTTCAGTACATTTATGTTCGCATAATTCGTCAAAATGTACTGAACAGCTGATTTTTTTATCGCGATTTCATGTTTGGCCCCAAAGTAAAAGTTGTTCATAATGATGAGTACAATGACCCCTTAAGAGGTTTTGCGCATTTAACATTACACGTTGTATAGAAAATAGAACACAGGCTGTCGTGTTACGGGGATATACGTCTCGATGGAGTTCTATCCCATCAGGAGTACCTCAAGGTTCTATCTTGGGTCCTTTGTTATTTATAATATTTATTTCTGACATTAAAACCTGTTTTAGAAACGCACATATCCTTTTATACGCAGATGATATGAAGATCCTTAAATTGGTGCGTACGTTATCTGATGCGGAGCAACTTCAGTCCGATCTGGACGGGTTTGTGGAATATTGCAGCTGCAATAAACTGCAGCTTAATGTGTCTAAATGTTTTCATGTATCGTTTACACGGAAAAGACGTTTAATTGATTCCAAGTATAAATTAGATGGTAATTACATAAATAAACTGCATAGTGTTAGAGATCTCGGCATGATAGCTGACAGTAAACTAATTTTTGATGAACATGTAGAATCCATCATAAAGAAAGCCTCCGAAGCCATGGGATTCATAATGCGAACTTGTTCTGACTTTCATTCTCTAAAGCCTGTAAAGGTACTTTACTGTTCTTACGTGCGCAGTACCCTTGAGTATGCTTCCCAAGTATTGAACCCCCAATATGAGTTGTATAAATCTCGTATTGAAGTAGTTCAGAGGAAATTTATGAGATACTTAGATTTCAAGGCACAGCAGTTTTCAGACGGCTATGCTCACCGGTGTAAGCGTTATCACTTTCTACCATTAGAATTAAGGGCCCTCACCCACGGCGACTTTTTGTAGCGATGCAGTAGCGATGCTGTCGCGCGTCCGCATCGATACAGTCGCGAAGCGGTCGCTAGCTGTGTGCCCTCGCCCACGGGCTCAGATTCAGTCGCGATGCAAACGCGATACTGGCGCGCTTCTGTCGCGATGCAAACGCGATTCAGTAATGCACAAAAATACCTGCGATCGCTACAGTTGCAAGATGGACTCCATTGAGGCAACATTAGTCACGTTATCTTTGGTGCTGCTTTTACGTAAGCAGCCGAAGCGTAGGCAACGAAAGCTCGGTTCTCCACTCACGCGCCACCTTCCCTCTGTTCTCTCCCCGATGTCGTCCGACACGGTCGCGCGTTTGCATCGATACAGTCGCGATACTGTAGCGCGTTGGCATTGCTTCTGTAGCGCGTTGCAAATGCGACTAACGCGCGTTAGTAGCGATGCAGTCGCGCATTTCGTAAACGCGCGACAGCATCGCTACAAAAAGTCGCCGTGGGCGAGGGCCCTTAGGCGTAATATTAATGACATCTGTTTTCTTATCAATATTGCAAATGGATCAATAGATTGTCCCTATTTACTTAGCAAAATTTATCTTCGCACCAATCATTATTATTTTATCTTCGCACCAATTATTATTATTTCTGCATTCAACGCATACAGACGTGCTCATCAATGCAAAATAACAATAACATAATTTAACGCTTGAATAAACAGTGACCTAGTTTTAGTGTATTAGCGAGTTATACAAATAATCATTGTGATAGGTTAAAATTATGGACTGACTAAATAAAATATAAGTTAAAAATGGAAGGCAGCCCCTTTAATCGGAGCACGATGATACGGCGCAGTCCTCCACCAACACCGATCCCGGTACCGACACCGGCTCCTACATCGCCCCAAAAACCAAGACAGGACCAACACCACGCGGCTGAAGAAAAAATTGAGTCTTTGGACACTAATGAAATTAGTAACTGGATGACCTCAATTGAAAAATGCCTGAATGAAGTGTGTACCATTGCTCAGGATGGAAAACTGAACTCCGAACAAAAACTAAGGATCAATTCCCTATCGCGCAAGGTAGGAAATGGCGTATCCCAGATGGCAGTATTCTACCAGGACTTGAAACAAAAGGCCAGAGAAGTACAAAACTCACTACAAGCATTGAGAGAAAAACGAGACCTCGCGGATTGCCTTGATAACTTCCGTAAATCAATCCAAGTCAGCATTAAAGAAAATTGCGCCCAATCAACAAATGCAGAAAATGTTTCTTTTGCTGATATGGTAAAGATGAACAAAAATAATTACTTGCGCCCCAGTAATCTCAGCTCTATCGCAATTTATCCTGATGATAAATTAAAGACTAGTGACGACACTAAATCTCTTGTCCAGAAAATTATATGCCCAGAACAAATGAAACTGCACGTTAGAGGGTTGCGTAAAACCAAAAACGGAGGAGTTATTATCAGCACCGAAACAAAGGATGACATAGAAAAACTACGAAACTCATCACAGCTAAGTAGTTCTGGCCTGAAAGTGGAAGAGCCCCATAAGAGAAGACCAAGAATTATAGTGATAGGAGTACCCACAGCCCTTACTGACCAAGAAGTCTTTGACTACATATATAAACAAAACCTATCCGACAAGATGCCTAATTTGACTCGTGACTCTTTCCTGGCCTCTTTAAAATTAAGTCACAAGTCGGGTAAAAAAGAAGGACCTACGTGCAATTTTATTTTAGAAGTACCTGCCAACATAAGAAAAGCCCTTATTAACCAGGATCGAGTATTTATAAATTGGACATCCTGCCTAGTTAGGGACTTCACACTTGTGACGAGGTGCTTTAAATGCCAACAGTACGGCCATGCTGCAAGGACCTGTCGGGAGGCTACCCACACGTGTGGACATTGTGGACAACAAGGTCACCAGTCAAATGATTGTACTAAGAGTGCTGAACCATCACAGTGTGCAACTTGTTTGCGATTCAAAAAACCCTGCAACCACAAAACAGGTGATCTGGAATGCCCGGCAAGGAAAATTGCTGAAAGCAGGTACATTAACTCTATAGATTATAATGAAGGCGCCTAAGAGCGCCGCCCCTACTGTTTTATATCTGCATTAATCAATAAGTAGTTTTAATTTATACATTTTTAATTTTATACTAGGAGTTTAAAGTAAATAAGATTATGGATAAGTTACTTACTGATTTTGATGTAGTCTCCCTATCAGTGGCAAAATCATGCAAGATTGAAAAAGTTAAGCAATATCTCCCTGATCCCTCTAAATCGCTTACTATTCTTACGCAAAATATTCGCAGTATAAATAAAAACATGGACAACCTACACATTCTGTTGAAACGTCTGAATTTTGAGTGTGACATTATTGTACTGACAGAATGTTGGCTATCTAAATGTCAACAGAACCTTCCATCTCTGTCAGGTTACCAAATGTTCAGTAGTAAGACCGTTCATAATCAAAATGACGGTGTAGTTGTTTATGCCAAACAAAGTTTAAACATATCGGTAGAAGAACCTCCCATACAAGATTGTAGCAGATTATTACTAAAAGTGGGCCTAGATACTGCTATCCTAGCTATTTATAGGCCTTGTGCTTTTAAGCAAACTGATAATTTTGTTGCGTCGTTGGATGAAGCACTTCAAAAACTAACTCTATACAAAAATGTAGTACTAACAGGTGATATGAATATAGATATTAACCCAGAAGACAGTGATAGAGTTGCCAAAGACTACCTTAACATGTGCGCATGCAAGGGATTGCTTCCGGCCCATTTGCTTCCAACACATTTGAGTGGATCCTGTTTAGACCACACCATGCTTAAAACTAACCTTGCATCCATTACCCTAGTAACAGATCCGACAGTTACCGATCATAGCGCAGTCCTATTTAGTTTAAAAGTAAAAACCTCTAGATCTAAGTGCACAAATTCCTTTTCTAAAATAAATATGAAAAACCTTGAATACGATTTACATCATATCGACTTTGACCCAGTTTACAAAACTGATGATGTGAACATTTCTCTGCCTTACTTTATTAATAAAGTGCAATATGCTATTGTAAATAATACTTCGAACATAAAACTAACTAAGAAAAACAATAACCTAAAACCATGGATCACACCCGGGCTAGTAAAATGCATTCAGCACAGGGATAAACTTCACATGCATGCAAAATCCTTTCCAGATAATACCATTTTACAAACTTCATATAAAAGATACAGAAATTTCTGTAACAATCTACTAAAAAAGTTGAAAAATACGTATAACAGAAATTTACTTGAAGAATCAGGAAAAGACAGTAAAAAGTTGTGGGGCCATATAAAAAATCTAGCTTTTGTATCTAAACAGCATGAATCATCATCAGAATTATTACAAACGCACGCCTCGCCGCTTACATCAGCAAATCATGTCAATGGTTACTTTGTGAATGTGGGTCAAAATCTTGCTGAGCAAATAAAACGTAATTATAACACAAATTACAACATACACGGAAACAGGGCCACTGTGGCATCAGAAAATAGCCAATTAACTTCATTTGTTTTATTGAACACAGACAAAGCCGAAGTCGAAAGGGTTATTATGGGGCTGAAAGAAGTCTGTGCGGTTGGATGGGACGGTATCTCAAATAGTGTGTTAAGGAAATTCAGGCAAATTTTGGTTCCGCCATTAACTCATATTTTCCAAATTTGCCTCTCTGAAGGCATTTTTCCCGACTATCTGAAAAAAGCTTTAGTTGTCCCAGTGCATAAAGCAGGTGACAAAACAGTAGCTTCAAATTACCGACCTATTTCAATACTATCATCTACATCTAAAATACTAGAAAAATTAATTAACAATAGGTTAATGAAGTATTTAGAGTCTAAAGCCATCCTCTCGGATAAACAATTTGGTTTTAGACCAAAATTATCCACAACTGATGCTGTACAAGATATGACCGATTATATATCTCAAGAACTAGACAAAGGCAATCATTCAATTGGTATTTTTCTTGACTTAGCAAAAGCTTTTGATACCGTATCTGTTCCTATCTTGTTGAATAAGCTCGAGAAAATAGGTATTCGAGGAAAGCAGCTTAATCTTTTTGCAGACTATCTAAATAACCGCTGTCAACGTTTGAAAATTGATAATTTTAATAGCTCAGAACTAAAAAATACTTCTTTTGGGGTCCCGCAAGGAAGTATATTAGGTCCAACCTTATTTCTTATTTATATAAATGACCTCTGCAGTCTCAATCTAAATTCGGGTAAAATAATATCATATGCTGATGATACCGTACTCCTGTTCTCCGCAAATACATTACATGAAGTTTGGTTATGTGCACAGCAAGGTTTCAATATAGTTAATCGATGGTTACAACATAACTTATTGACATTAAATGCTGACAAAACTAAATATATACGCTTTTCCTTACGCAACTCAAAGCCATCTATAATAATTCCAGATATTCATGCACATGTTTGTAACACAGCTGCAAACTCGAAATGTAATTGCCCAATTATCCTTAATACGAAAACTATTAAATATCTTGGAGTAATTATAGATGCTACTCTTACATTTAAAAATCACATTGACCTATTATGCAGTAGAGTCCGTAAATTGATGTTCATTTTCAAGAAAATTCGTCCTTTTGCCGACTCTAAGGTGATAAAACAGGTATATTATGCTTTGTGTCAATCGATCATTACATATTGCATTACCTCATGGGGAGGAGCGGCTAAAACAGTTTTGCTACCATTGGAGCGCGCTCAAAGAGCTGTATTGAAAGTATCCACATTCCGGCCTATCCTATTCCCGACCCAACTTTTATATCAATCTTGCAATGTTCTGACAGTGCGGCAGTTATTTATTATGAATACTTTATTAAAACAGCACTCTAAATTGCCTTACAATAGAGTTGGCACTGATAAAAGACGTAAAGACATCTGTATGGATAATTATAGATTAAGGCATTCTTTTATGTATAGATTTTTTATATTCTTAGGACCATTTCTTTATAATAAAGTAAACGCAATTTTGTCTATGTCTGCATTAAACACGGTTCATTGCAAAAATGTAATTAAAACTTGGTTACAAAAATTGTCTTATGATGACACAGAAAAGTTACTGCTTGTTATAAGTTAAATGTTATTTTTAATTCAATGTTTCCATTTCATTAGTCTGTTATGTTATTCATTTTATGTATTATCATCAATCTTAGGAAATATTTATCTAAACTAATTTGCACTTATGATACCTGAGATACAGGTTTATCCTAGTTCAGGTTAATCCCATTATTATATACCTACCATTTTAGTTTAAGCCTTAATATTGTAAATATGCATTATTTAATTGAATAAAAATGAATTTGAAAAAAAAAAAAAAAAAAAAAAAAAAAAAAAAAAAAAATCAAAATAATCTGAGATTACGACCATTATTACAGGTACCGTTTACAAAAACAAATTATAGGCGTAATGCTTTTTGTATACGCAGTGCAATATTATTTAACAACCTACCATCGTACTTAGAAGTCGATTTATTTTGCACGAGAATCAAGAAAATCTTGAGTGAGGAGTTCTTTAATGGGTCAGTCACCCATTAAGGAATTCTGTACTCGGGATTGCTCGGTTTATAAGGCATAGGTACCTACCTGTACCTACCCAATTTCCATAGCATTTTTCTTTTTTCTTCTTTGACCTTCTTTACAAAACATTATAATCTAAATGTGAAAGCTTGTAATTAGCGATTATCAGTTGTTATTTTTTGTAACCATTTACGTGTATTAATTAGTCTGTAAGCTTTCTTAAAATTGTAAAAATAATAAAATAAAATAAAAGTTCTATCCAACAAAACTCTATGCTTGCAAGACCAGGGTTTAATTTAACAGATTTGATTAACACACATCATCTCTCGAATACAACAAAGCGCATCACGGAATGAAATGAGGTTGCCAAGTCAGTGATAATTTGAAATGAGTGAGTGGTAATGCTTTATCCGTTTAATTAAGATAATGCGTGTTTGCTCCGGCTGCCTTTGGTTGGATACGCTCCGCGAATCTTTTTGTATTCACTCTGTTGCCTGAATTTCTGGTGAGCCAACGAGTACTTAGGCCAAACATTTTGTAGCGAAGACTGGCAGAGTTTTTTCTCAACTAGATGTTTATTATTTCCTTACCTTCTTATACAGGGTTATTAGTTAAACGCCAACAACCTCTTAAAGGGTCATTGTACTCATCATTATGAACAACTTTTACTAAGGGACCAAATCTGAAATCGCGAAAAAAAATCAGCTGTTCAGTACATTTATCGTCATCAAACACGTCAAAATGTAGGGAGCAGCTGATTTTTTTTGCGATTTTTGGTTTGGTCCCATAATAAAAGTTGTTCATAATGATGAGTACAGTGATCCCTTAAGAGGATATTGGTCAATAACCAATAACCCTGTTTATAGATTTAAAAAAAAACTTAAAATCATAGGTCCAGTCTGATACCATCGTGTGGCTATTTGTGAAAACACGTTATAACCATACAACTCGCCTAAACACCGCTGATAATCTAATCTCTACGACACAATCGGAAAGAAAAAGAAAGTATATTACTTAAATAATATAAAAAATAAAATTTCACTAGACAATACAATTTAATTTTGAAACAAGAAAAATCCCGCCAATTGTGAGTCGGACCACGCACAATGAAAAATTCCGCAGTTGACGAATTCATCCCAAGAACAAACATAACATTGTACTTAGACCGCAAATGTAAGTTTGTAATCGCGTTTTTTTTTTACGTGATAAAACTAGAAAATAACGATTTTCTGACTTTTTCCTTTACTTGTGCTGTAACAACTTGCTGTTTGCCAAAAGTCATGATTATAAGTCAGCTGGAAGTACCTACCCTATAGGTTTTGATTTATTTGCGAGTATCAAAATATTATGTCACATCATGAATAGCCGGTTATTTTATTGCGTTGACTTAGAAGCTTAATTTTTTTTAGAGCTCCCATTGGCCACCAAATTACGTATTTGATAATAATTTTAACTTGATACTTCTACGCGTTCCTGAGAAAAAGGGTCTTGAGAGACAGACATATGGACAACGACACTTCGTTGTCCATATGTCTGTCTCTCAAGACCCTTTTATCCTATAACGGTTCCGTTTTTCTCTATGTGACACGGAACTGCCGACGTCGGAAAATGACAAAATTATACCTATTTACTATAAATATTTCGTCACAATCTAACTCAATACTCAATACAACAGTCTTTAAATTAACAAAACAATCAATAATCAATCAATACTCTTTAGGTATAATATATCTTTCTCGATTTCCACATTTTTTTGTCGTGGTGGACAATGATATATTACCTTGTGGTGGACTTATGTATCATCATTATTCATCATTCAACAACCACTATAGAACGTTCTACGCGATCACTAAGCCGAGTGTACTTTTTCACTGTACCATTCACTTATTCAACCACAGAATCTAACAAAACCTCGTGCACTTGAAGCTGTTCAGGTGTGTTCAATATCAGTTTCACTAGCTTGGCTATATCTTTAACCCGAAGTTCCGGCGCATCAGTAACCGATTCTGTATACCCTTCAATCTTACCACATGCTATATTCGTCACTTTTATATTAGCCTTCAAGAAACGAAATTCATGTCTCAAAATTTCATTTACAGAGGTTATAGCCGCTTTAGCAGCTATGTACACAGTTTCCATTGACTTCGTTGGTATTTGGTAAGCACATAAGTCGTTCATGCATATTATATGTCCTCTAGTTTTCCGTTCTATCATAGATCCAGCTGCCAGTCTTGTGCAAGCCACCAAAGCATTAAGATTAACGTCAATAACTTTTTTAAAATCTTTTGTTTCTCCAGTGTTAACCAAACAATCTATTTTGCACTGAGCATTGTTGATCAGTACATCCACTCCTTCGTACGTGTCCTTGATTTTTTCAAAAGCTGCTGTCAATTGTTTTGTGTCTGATACGTCACATTTGCACAACACAATTTTTCCAGAAATTTTATTTGCAACAACAGGGTTAAGTTTCACCGTTACTTTTTCTAATATATCTTCGTTTTTATTAAAACCTATAACTATCATTCCAACTTTAGCTAACTGTTCCATAATAGCGAAACCAACTTCATCCCCACAATCTGTGATAACCGCTACTTTGTTAACCCAACACTTCATGATTTAAGTTTTTAAAATCTCTGCAGTATTTTAACCAAAGTCCAAACTTCAAATACCTCTCCGAATATTTTTACAATCCTATATAAAACATAAGTTTCCTCTGTAAGTGGGGCATTTAATATGTTATCACTGGTAATAAATGCGCTTTATGCAGATTGGTTGTTTTGATAACCTAACGAGAATTTAATGTGTGATGAAAAACAACCTTGAAATGTTATCCTCTGGACTTTTGTAAGTATTCTGTTACTAGTCAAAATTAAATTAAAGCAATTTATTTATTTTAGTGACGAAGAAATTAATATAACAGACTATAAAAGAGTGCCTCACAGGTCGAATGGCCGCAAGTGCGATAGCTGAGCGTTGGGTCCTAAATTCGCTCCTCAGGTCGAGAAAAGTATTATTGGGTGTGTCCATTACTTTTATAATACTATACCTCTTCTCCTTCAGGGAGTAGATACTATGAAATGTTATAATAATCACAGTTTTTAGTAAGTAAATACTTGTACCACTAAACAAAACTGGCCTTGCACATCAAGTCTTTAACGCATTCATTTTAAACTATCTGATCCGACAAACGTTGTCCTGTAAAAATTTCAATAATTCAAACAAAATTCCCATAGAAAATGCAGTTTTACCAAATTTTCCAATTATTCCGGCAATTTTTCAAACATTTTCTTTCATACAAACCTTTTCCTGACAATTACAAATATAACAAAAAAACCGGCCAAGTGTGAGACGGACTCGCACACAAAGGGTTCCGTACCATATTATATGTTTAACAATCGCAAAGATAACTTTGTATTTCGTAATGATACTGTGAATTACAACGTTATTTTTTGCAGTTGCAGAAAATCGCCCATATTTAAACAAAATACCTTACAAATCGCCGTTTTTAGTATTTCTTGATTAAGTAAAGTATAAGGTACATTATATAATAGAGCTCGTACAAAAATGGTATAAAATTAACAACTTTTATGGCCCCCTATTTCTTCATTTTAGAAGATAAAAAAAAAAACAAAGTATATTTGTCCTCTACTCGACGAGTTCCACACAATAACATACACACACAGGTAAAAATTTATATTTACATACATAAATATACTTAAAAATAAGCTAAAATAACTTAAAATATAATATCTTAAACTAAAACACACAGGTTATTTTTTTTTTTTCAAAATTAAACTTTTCTGTATGTAAAAAAGTAAAGTTAAAATTAAAGGGGGCAGCCCCTTTAATTTTAACTTTACTTTATTTTTATTATTTTTTGTTATAATCGTAATAGAAATACACAATCTGTGAAAATTTCAACTCTCTACCTATTAAGGTTCATGAGATACAGCCCTGTGACAGACGGACGGACGGACGGACGGACAGCGGAGGCTTAGTAAGTTTGTACGCACAATATTGAGATACTAGCTAGACTGCCCGTGGCTTTGCCGGCGATGATGTCTGATTTCATGGGTTTTAATTTTTTTATTATTGTTTACCTTTCATCAAAAGTATAAAATACCCTGAATACTGAGTTTCAAGTTAATCAGACTGCGTTTTAAAAATCTTCCATACAAACTTTAACATCCCTAAACACCCTTTGAGGGGTAGTTTTGAAAAACTAATAATGACAAACTTTATTACTTACATAAGCAAGTATTTGTGCTAAGTTTCAAGTTCATTAACCAAAACAATAAGATTTTTCATATAAACTGTATCCCCGTTTTTACCCCCACAGGAGTAGAATTTCAAAAATCGTCTGGGATGTTTCCATAACTTGGGTCAAACATTATTTACACCAATTTTCGAGTTAATCAAGCCCCAATAAAATCCTCCGCTGTAAAATTTGCTACCCCTTTTCACCCCTTAGGGGTAGATTTTTGGAAAACCCTGATACTCGTTAGTTAGTCTCTATTTTTGGTCTCAAGTACAAAAACTGTGTTTTGAGTAAATCGGACCGCGTGTTAAAATTCCTCCATACAAACTTTGACATTCACCAATCCCGTCTTCTCGGGTCGCGGGTTGTTCGAAAGAGATACCGTGGCCCTGCCATAGGCAACTGAAGAAACACGGGTGGGGTTTTAGTCAGTAAAAGTATGACACGCCCTTCCGCCCCACCCAGAGCGGGAGAAGTCATTTGATGATTTCCCTTCCACAAAAAAGGGGATAGTTTAGGAAAACTAAAAGTGATTAATTTTATAATTATAAAAAAATATATATTTGAGACCCTCACAGTAAGGCCTTTCATTTGATATGTCACACGGTACAGTTTGCAAAACTTTTTTTTAAATTGTACTTATTTTCCCCCAAAATCCCACCCCCATATTCAAAATTCATTTATTTACGTTACATGTCCGTGTTTGGGTCACCAAAATACATATGTGTACCAAGTTTCAACTCAATCGGTTCATTAGATTCGGAGCAAATTGGCTGTGACAGACGGACAGACAGACAGACAGACACACGAGTGATCCTATAAGGGTTCCGTTTTTCCTTGTGAGGTACGGAACCCTAAAAAGAATTAGCCAAATAGGTGCAACAGTTTTGAAGTGATGCGCGTACATACATTCGGCAATTGATTTTTATTTATATAGATAGATAGATTTAATGCCTGAAATCTTGAAATTTGAGATGTGTGTGTAGTTGGGTTGGGATGAATGGGATGTGTGAATTCAGGCTACTAAATGAAGAAAAAATAATACTTTGTTTGTCATACTTTTATTGTTTGATCAAAGTTGCAATCTATAAAATATTCCTTACTGTGCAACCATACTATATATAATACTGGCAAAACGATTACTTTAGGAAACTTAATCAAAACCATTCATTCAAATAATATGCTATTAATAATTTTAAGCTTAATAAAATTATTCAATTAGTAGATTTCATGCAGTGCATGAAAAATAACTTCATTAACTTGAATACCACGAGGAGCTGCTAAAATCATAAGAACAACATTAGAAACATCTTTTGTTGTCAAATGCGGATTCTTGTCGAAAAAATCTTCATTTAGGAAATTAATTCCAGCTGTTTTAAATATTCCTGTGCGTACGATTCCAGGAGATATGCTCGTAATCTTAATTTTGCGATTAAGCCACTTAAACTCATTCTTTAACAAAGTATTTAAAACTGTCATAGTTCTCTTCGACGCAATATACATATTAATCTTCGGCTCAGCAAAAGGAGGCATATAGTGTCCACAAATGCTGTTGATATTAATAATTTGCCCCGAAACATTTTTCTTTACCATGGACTCAATCGCATGTCGTGTACAAGTTATCAATCCGTAAATGTTAGTATCTACGATAGCTTTCATATCTTGAATACTGCCTGTGCATATTAAACCTTCCTTGCCTATAGCCGCATTATTTATCAGTACATCAACGCCTCCATATGCTGCTACGATTCCTTCAAAAGCATTCTTGAGATCTTCATCTTTAGAAACATCACATTTGCACGGTATTAGTTGTCCTTCAAACCTGCCCCAATCATTCATTTTATTCAGCATTTCATCAAGTCTTTCTTGAGTGGGTTCGAAGCCAATAACAATCATTCCGATCTTCGCAAGATCTTCGGCTATATGTGCACCTATTCCATGTGCTGCACCGGTAACAATAGCCACTTTATTCTTCCAATATTCCATTATTATTGATTCAGGGTCTTTACTACGGAAATGTTATTTAAGTAAGATTACCAACAACTCTTTATTTTTGTGGATGGACACAACTGTTTGAAAACGAATGGAGTAAACATTAAAACTACAGGTTTATATAATCGAGGATCAAATTCTGATAAGAATTTAAATTGCGAGTTCGCGTGAATAAAGTCAAGATGAAAACGTAAACAAATCAACAATATTTTGTAGTACAAAATTTCATACCTATAATAAGATTGGTAATATATTTTACGCATCAAGTGTAATGTAACGAGCATGAATCTATTTGCCCATTGAATGGAAGCGCGGGAAATAGCCTACTCTCTCACAGGTTATTGCATCTAATCTATTGATCCCGGCTGATGCTACAGTTTTATACAAATTATTCAGAATAACATACGGCGAAAGAGTAGATGGTTGTTTACGCAGATGAATAGTGTTTCCGTAAATTTTAGTCTTTACAAAGGAATTAACCATGATGAAAGGATAGATTATTTCACCATAATTTTAACAGACGTGAACCACCCATACGAAATTCTGCAAATTACATTCTTTCTAGTAGTCTTGTAAAAAGTTATAAATAGCAACATCAATATTTTGACATTACCCATTTACGTCACTTCCAAAAGCCACCATTGTTCATGCTACAATAGCGTTTAGGGGTAAATCTCCGAATAGACGTAAAATAAATTGATCGCGATTTATCGTCATTTTTTGCTCTCTATAGAAATTCACCCAATCAGTTCAGAGCTCCATTATGACATACGGGTAATACGGGACGAGCGTGAACGTATTACGACGGTGAATTGATGCACTTGGAGGAAATAGAGCGATCTCTCACGACTGATTGGTTGCGAGTCGCGAGGATTTTGTGATATTTACACGCTCAGATTTTCTGATAACGTTTAAGTTGGAAGCTATTGATGAGAGTTTTAGCATTATTTGATATAATTGATTGATGGCTTCTTTGATCACTTTGTACATAATACGTTTAAGAGTGATTTTAAACTGACTATGGTATTTCCATCCACACCCATTGCTTTATACCTTATGAATACTTAATTGGCTCTATATAGGTACTTTACTGAATGAATAAATATACTTAATCATTCAGCCACTTCCAATGTCCCAAGGACTGGCTACCTTGGCCAGAGGCTAAGCATTGCCATACAACGTGGCAATGCCGCCAGTCTCTTAGGTACATTACCCGTCGACAGCAATACCACAGAATAATAAAGCTACAGTGGTTTATCTGAGCAGTGACCTTGAATTAATTACCTACGGCCGCTCGGTAGATAAATACGCGTCCTTCCGTGCGTAACTGCCCCGCACTCGAACTGTTGGGTACTGGGATATACTGCGATTTCAAAGCGCGTCGTTTCGGTCGTTTTCTATGAAGATAATACTGTGGCGATACGGAGGAATTTTTCGTCGCCATATTTTAGTTTGTTAATAGATTTAGTTAAGTTAGGATATTATATTGTTTTTATTTTATAGTTTGTCATTCATCATGTCATCTTCGGCTGTAGCAATGTACTAATTTAGTAACGTAAAACCCCGGGGGGTGGGGCCGTGGAGGGTGGGGGTTAGTTGCGAACCCCATAGGTTCAAAACTACTGATGATGATTGGTTTTCCATCGGATGATGTTTTATAAGTGATATAAGCTTATATACCTATTATGTAAAGGTTTTTCTTATGCACACACGGGTGTGCAGTTGACGCTTGAGGGGTTAAATAGTTTGTTAGTTATTTTAGTATATGAAGTTTATCCAGTGTAATATTATCCTATAAATAAATGACCCATCTGTGTATAAACTTTGCTTATGTAGGTACATATTATTGAATTCCATAGTAAACTAACTCAGTTCCACAAATAACGGTACTTTACTCAGATTTCGTTATAATCGTATATACCTATCAATTAAATCGCAAACCCCTAAACATTAACTTTACCATCAAAAACAACAACAAAAGCACTTGGTATTAAACCTATTCATGCAATAAAAAACTTTATATCAAAGTAGTACAGCCAACATAAAAGTAATAACAGATGGCGAATCGACCACAACGATAATGAACACAGACCGCAATAAGTGCGGTCGTCCTGTACTGTTAACCCTACTTTAATTTGAACCGACAATGTTATCCAATGAAGCTTCGCTCGTAAAGTAAGTAATTTGGTTTATTGCTGTTACAAGAACAAGAAAAACTGTCTAGTAAATATTCGGTTTGCGATTTTACCGATTAAATATTTGAGGAACACACCTACCAAAATCAATGTTTGATCAAATAATGAAAACTCTTTTTTAATACAGTACTTAAATATACAAAAGATAAGTACCTACGCTTATGTTTTTTTTCTGACAACTATTTTGATAATTTTTCACTTTATCATAAGTTTTGCGAGTGCCTAGCCATCCACAAATTTAAAAAAAAATCAAAAAAATACCAACGTGTCGAATAGTTAAAAAATAACACTCTTAATATATGACATTACGTTCCCAGCCTCTGGCTCCATCGCTTACATTAGAATAAGCCAGTAGGGACATAAACATACGATCGTCGATATATGCAATCATAAATCAGTGCGGACCGTTGTCCGTCCTGCCGATACCCGCGTTATCGGTCTATTGTATAAACAGCATGTAAGTCAAAAGATACGGAATTTATTACATTTTGGGGCCATTTTATTGGTTCAGTCGTTTGGCTTTGAGGTTGTCTTTGTGTGAATTTTTGGGGTTTCTTTGAAGCTATAATTATTTTCTTTAACATGTACATAAATATGAACAATGTGTAATGACAGATAAACGTTACAGCCATAGTTGTCTGGAATAAAAATTCGAAGATGTGTGACATTCACCAACCCGCATTGAGCTCGGGTGGTGAAATTATGGGCCACTCCCTCTCATGAGTTAGGACTGAGGCCTCTTCTCCAGGAGTACCATTCAATAGACTAACGAAATAAATCACACTTCAGGACCATTACATACTTTGATAATTTTATAGTACCCGTGAAAAACACACAACTCCAACAAAACTCAAAACTGAGTATCATATGATTTTAAAGTAAAGTATCTGGGCGACCGTATTCTGCTCTGATGAAAATAGATAAAATGAACTTTCCTTCATAATGAGACCTAGCTACATCGATTTTTCACCCTCACACCCATATTGCAACTTTCATAGAAATCGTTAAAGCCGAATCGTTTCCGAGACGTGATTACAAATATATAATTATATACAAAATATTGCTCATTTAATAGTAAAGATAAAATGCACAAACATACAATATAAAATTTCAATTTAGCTGACATGCTAAATTGAATCGGAATCCATTTTCAGTTATAATTTAACAAACACTGGAAACTATTTGCTCGGATTAATGGAAATTATTTTGTATCGCTGACGATTCTCACGGGCAATCATATAACATTGAATTGTGTGTTTAATTATCTATCACACATTGCTCATAACTGATTATACTGGTAAGTATTACTATTTGTACGGTAAATAACTTTTGATATGGACATGAAAAGGTAATTCACTTAACTTTTAAAATTTTGTTGTTTTAAATTATAAAATTAATAAAAGCTCAACTACATTGTCTACGCCGTAGTCATAACGCTACGAGCTATGAAAATCTCGTAGCACAGGGGCTACGGCGTAGACGACGTGTACGGTCTACGAGTTAAACTATAGTTTACCGTCACTCAGTTTTCATTGACTATTTAATTTCATTATCTTTAACAACGATAAATATAGCAACAAATCACAATACTAGGGAGCACTAACACCCAGCAACAATTTAACCGAATCACTCACAACAACCACGAAAGTTAGCTAAATAACTTTGTACTGCAATCTCCTAATTTAACACAAGTGGACATTTGCAGCAGCTCGTGAATTTCTACAATTTGTAGTTCACCGTTAATTAGTGTTTCCTTGACGAGTTCAGGTTATGGTACATAGTTCAACACTGATTATATCCGAGGCGCGAAGGGACCCACCGCAAGGACCGGACGGGTCAAAACTTGTCTGGACTTGTTTAATTGCTTCTCCTCGCCCATTCCCATTATGACTGTTGTTAGCCCGTGCTCTTTGTAGTTTTAAATGAGCTTTAATGATGATTGCAGACCAGCCATTTGGTTTTAACTACAATGAATTCCAGCCATGCCTCGTTTAAACACCTACAGGTATAGTAAGCAGGTATATAATAGTAATTTTTGTAAATAATAGTTTATTTTAATCTTTTCTAGATTGAGGGAAATAATCAGTCAGAACAGTGATCTTACCACTCCTGCTTTTAAGCAAGGATTTAGCCGCGAAACCTTAGCAGCGAAACCGCAGTAGTTCAATTCAACTGACCAAGTAGCGGAACATCATGCGGTTTCGCGGTTTCGCGGCAGTGTGATAAGGTCCTTGAAGTTGTAACAATTAAAATGCACCCCTGATTTCTGAAAGCACTATTAAATTGTTAGCAAAACTCATTTTCGAACAACGATGAAATTAAAATAGGCTATGAGACCGAGTATACAAATATAATTTTACACATTTTATGTATTTACCTACCACCCTATCTACTAACAATAGTGGTAGTGAACTATTCGGGGGGCAACATCGTAAACCACGGTTAAGACGTTGTTGATACAGACTGGACTGTGGAAACAAGCCCTCTATCTCACCGCAAATGTAGAATGTAATGAACACCTTTAAATAGCCACTGTGAATACTCAAGTGGAGCTGATTAACAGTTTAGTATAGTCCATGATCCAAGAGCCGCCAGACCTTACTTATTTTCTGATTAACAAAATTTATGGGATAATGTAGTGTTAGTATGTACAGACGCCAGCACATCAAGCTACTACAATCTGTCAAAATTCTTTAATAGATTTTCATCTTTATCGCTTAAGTATTAGGTTCAAAGTGGATTGGGAAAATTTGACAGTTTCGGGTAGCTTGACCTGCTGGCGTCTGTACTTTGAAAGTACGCATACCCGCTAGCTTGGGCTGACAGCCAATTTCCAGCTGTCAGGTAAATTTAATATAAAGTCAGCAGTCAGACTTTAAGAAAAGTGACGAATATGTTTAGATAACTTTGGTACCTGATACCTGAAAATTGCCAGTCGGCCCAAGCTAGCAGGTATGCGTACGTTTGAAGTACGTACTCACACTACTCCATCTCATACATTTTGTTAATCAGAAAATAAGTAAAGTCTGGCGGCCCTGGGATCTTTCTCAAAGTTATTCAATTTCTCGTTTTTATGAGGAATGTATGTGTGTGTCCTTTTACAGATTTAATTCTAAGATTAGAACCTAAAAATTATGTCTACCATTATGTATCATGGCTCTACATACTGTTATAGTTCAATCAACTCAGCCTATTGCAGTCCACTGCTGGACATAGATCTTTCCCAAACAACACCCTGTCCACTACCTTCCACATCCAGTCTGACACAGCCACATTTGTAAGATTATCGGTCCATCTAGCCGGGAGGCGTCCCACACTACGCTTACCGATATGCGGTCTCTACGCCAGGTTGACGCCAGGACTCGTCAGCTCCACCGGCCATAAACATGGCCAGCCCACTGCCACTTCTGCTTGCTCTTCCTTACTCTGCAAGCTATGTCAGTAACTCCGGTTCTATTCCGGAAAATTCCTAATCTTATCCTTCAAAGAAACTCCGAGCATACCATCCCGACGGTCAGTGTCCATGTTTCGGCACCGTATGTAATAGCGGGCTGGATGCACTGAAGACCTTAGTCTCTAAAAAAAAGAAAACTTAAAAAAAAAGAAAACTTAAAAAAAAACACAAAAAACTTAAAAGAGGACTTTTGGCCGAAAGGTGTCATATTTCGACGTTTCCGAGGACGGTTACGCGACACCACGCAGCGGAACACGACGCCGACAACGTTACGTGTATAGTTATAGTTTTTTAATTAGATTTATTCATATGTATTAGTTTATTATTGTTTAAGATATTTTGTGTATTTTATCTATGGACCTAGTTGCCTGATAATAAAATGATTATCATTATTTTTTTTTGTCTTTGACATATCTCGGGACCTTGGGGTCCCGGACCTTTGGAAGGCGTATGAGGGGCCGAAGCCAACTCGCAGAGGCCCCTTAGACAATTTTAAATGACGAGGCGGCACCAGCCGACGATTATCCCTGTATGCACTATGCATGTGCACCCAAGGACAACCCCCGGTTGGTGCAGGACTATTGCAGAACATGGATACAAAACATATTGGGCTATGGATTTGGGTGGTTATGGACTGGTTACTTAAAACTATGAACTGACTATGGCCCCTGCCGGATCAATGTTTTATAATACACGGATAAAATGGCAGGGGGTGACTTGCACACTCAATAATGGGCCCCCGAAAACGGTCGCTAGCACATAGTGTCGTAGCGGCAAGGGGGCAACATGTCCTGAGGTGCTTGTGAGGAGTGGAGAGGTATCCCACGGTTCTCAGAATAATCCCAGAGCCCGGAAGATGGTCAAGATCCCTACAAACACTTACTGGAATACTTCCTTCCTCCGAGCACGTTTGCTCTTGCGAATCTCCACTCAAGCCAGCCAATAAAGGCAAGAATGAGGTGGGAGCTCTGTTCCCGTCAGTGTTCACTCCAGCCGGCCAATAAAGGCAAGCCAGAGATGAGGAACAAGACTACTCCCGGGAGATAGGGTCCGTGGGGTCGCTACTGCCCAACAGCTCGCCACATGCTGCCCTGCGGGTTTCTGTATCTCTCTTGGTCTGGCTCCTCACCCTAGACCTGTGTCGGCAAAGTGAACTCTACTGGCACAGGCCCAGAGTTCGGAGCGCGCAAGCCCCACCACGACGTCAACGTAGAGATACGGCGGTGGGGTTATTATTATTAAACATAGTTATCATATAGAATACATTCAACCAGTTATACTTACACCTATTTATACACATAATAACATGCTAATAACAAAGATTTCTTTTTACACGACTGCGCCAGAAGGAGAGTTATGTTTTTCAAGAGTATGTATGTATGTATGTATAATTATTTGGCACGCTCTGTGACCTGAACGGCTCGATGGATTTTAGCTTGAGAGGTGCCGTTAGATTCGTATTTACTGTGAAAGTGACACTCGGTATAACAAAATAAAAAATAAACAAAATGGCGGATTTTTAGCGCCAAATTATGTCTTAAAAAATTTTTTTTGCTCGACCGAAAACCTGTCGAGTGTGGTATCAAAATAAAGAGTTTTGAAGGGTGATTACAAAAATATATACAACTTATATGGTAAGTAATTCGAAGTAACAAATCGTAAAAAACACGTACAATAAAAACGTCTGCGAAATCTTTCACATTTGTAAACTAAAAAGCTGGAAATAAAAAAGTAATTAAAAAAATTAAAAACCCGACTGCGGTAAAAGACTTAAGTTTAAAAAAAAAGTGAAAAGCCAAAAACAAGCCCATTTTAAATTAAATAAAAGTTGGAAGCAGGCGGGACCCATTCCATTTTTATGTTGGGTCCCGCCTGCTTCCAACTTTTATGGGCTTGTTTTAAGCTTTTCAGTTTTTTTTTTAAACTTAAGTCTTTTACCGCAGTCGGGTTTTTTATTTTTTTTTTGATTACTTTTTTTCGCTTCAGTAGCAAGCTAACAACTGGATTCTTCGAATGAGACTTTTCAAAACGAAATTCTAGGAAACTATCTCAGTCCTCATACGGACTGTTATAATTCAGTAGGTTTACAAAAAAATGTATTGTGAATAGGATCTCACAGTATGTTCACACTGCCACTGAAAAGCACACAAATTTACTTGTGTCCCAACTTGCTACCGGCTTGGTAGCGTCGGATTTTTCCGGTATTTCAAAAAGCTTTATACTTTTTAGGAACTAGCGAGCAACTTGTCTTGTTACAATGAAACTATGAAGCGAAAATGTCAGTCTATTTTCTCCACTAGAGCATAGTTCTTTTAAGTATAAAAAGCGGGTATAAAATTGTTTTTGTCGCCTATTTGTCAACAAAATATTATGTAAACGAGAATTCCTTATTCTGCGGTGCGATTTTTTTTGGGTTCATACTTTTTGTTACAACAAGCCATTTTGACGGTCGATTAATTTCCTCGACGACGATGATGACTGAACTTATCAACTACCTACTTAGTTAATACGATAACAGTGTTTTACAAAGTGGTGGTCACCTTAGTAGATTTAAAATTAATCCTTACTTGTACATACACAGGAATTTCTGCAGTACAAAATGGAATCAGTAAACCTAAAATTTAAATTAAATTTTCAAGATTACAGCGTAGACTACCCTAGTAAATCTCACACCTATCCAATATATTTTAAAACCGCAGTTAATCACTCTCCAAGTACCTGTAATACACCGTGAAACGATCTTTTGAGCCTTTACATTAACTTTTAATGGTCGTCCATTTTGTTGAAATTAATATGCAATTTGCATGTTAATCGACTGTTAAAAGGAAATCTTAATTTTAGTGAAGATGAAGTTCTTAGGTTGTTAATGAAATTTTCTGCTCGTACAAATTGTTCCTAATGAATAGGTTTGAGTTGAATAGTTTTGTAATGTTGAGTAATTGCCTACATTTAGTTTTGTGCCTGGTAAGCAATTAGTTACGCGAAAATTTTAGGGATATACTCCAATGAACTTCCCTAAAATTTTCGTGTACCTAGGTATCGATTTATTTTTAAAGAGACTATCTTGTTTGTGAATCGAGATAATTACTAAAAACGATTTATTATCCACTATATCTTTCTAGTTATATCTATCTGTTAAGGGGATACATCGATAAATTTTGTGTTTTTAAAATTCCTATAAAACCAAATGTAGGTAAAACCAAATATACCTATATATATATGATGATTTAACCATATATATTTGGTTATATCATTATATAATCACTAACAAATAATGGACTTTGTCTGAGTTAAATAAATTAAATTAAAAATTAAAATTAGTATGGTTCCTTATATTATTATGGTTAAATCATTTAGGTTTTCCATAATTATGTTAACACATATTTGATTTGACGATATTTTCTACTGCTGTACTAAAACCGAAAGAAGATTAAGTACAATGATATTTTTTCGATAAAAAAAAATCCAAAGTAGCACCGTTTTTAGGGTTCCGTACCAAAATGGTGAAAAAGGAACCCTTATAGTGTGACTCAGTCTGTCTGTCTGTCTGTCTGTCACAGCTGGATATCTCAAGAACTACTAATGCTATCAACTTGAAATTTAGGACAGTTTTAGATGACGTTTACCCAACTATTTTGCAAATAAGAAAGAAATAAAAATATTTATATTTTTTTTGCAACAGGGACTGAAAGGGGGTCTTAAAAAATCAAAGTGGGGCCACTAGGGCATGTGGGGTATCATTATGAAAGAGCACATTCTCAAACAATTTTTTCTTTTTTTTAGCCCGCATAGTTTTCGACTTTTGATGAAAAATGTAAAAAAAAAAACCGTTCCCCCCCCCCCCCCTTATCACCGAAGTTTGCAAAGCGAAAAATCTGAAATTATTCTATGTGATAGAAGTTTATGTAAAGAAAGGAAAGGAAAAATAAAACGATGTCTCTAAACAGCACAGTTTTTCAGAAATCATTAACAAAAATTACATATAAATGGTGGTACGGAACCCTCGGTGCGCGAGTCCGACTCGCTCTTGACCGGTTTTTTTTTAACCGACTTTTCAATAAAAAAAAGAGGAGGTTATCAATTCGTCGCGCATATTTTTTTTTATAATTGTTCACCGATTTCTCCGTCAATTGTGGACTGATTTAAAAAAATATTTTTTTATTTGATAGGGAGGTGGATTTGCTCTCGAAAAGCACCATTTGGTGAAGAAGAAGAAATACTGATGATGAAGACTACATATTATTATAGTCGTTGCAAATTTAAAATCTCCTTTGTGTATATAGTAACTTTTCGAGAACGAGACATTTTAGTTTACAATTAAATGTAGGCTGATACATGAGATATTTTTAGGGTTCCGTACCTCAAAAGGAAAAAACGGAACCCGTATAGGATCACTTGTCTGTCAGTCTGTCAAGACCTCAGAGAAGTCTCAGGAACGCGTAAAGGTATCCAGCTGAAATTAATATCAAATACGTAGATCTGTGGTCCCTTGGAGTCCTAAAAAGATCAAACTTCTAAGTCAACGCAATAAAAAATAAGGCCATTTATGCGACATTTTTCGCATAATGTTTTTTTTTTTTTTTTTTTTTACTCGCAAGTAAATCAAAACCAAGGAGTTATACAGTAGGTACTTCCCGTCGTCCTAGAATCATGAAATTTGGCAAGAAGCAAGGTCTCTCAACACAATTATAGGAAAAAGTCCGAAAATTGTTGATTTGTAATTCTATGACATAAAAAAATATTTTAAAGTTGTCAGTATGTCAAGACCCTTTTTCTGAGGAACGGATAGAGGTATCAAGTTGAAATTAATACCATATACTTGAGTCTATAGTCCCTTAGAACTCTAAGAAAATCAAGCTTCTAAATCAACGCAATAATAAATAGGGCCATTTATGCGACATATTTTGATACTCGCAAGTAAATCAACACCTATAGGGTACTTCCCGTTGACCTAGAATCATGAAATTTGTCAAGAAGCAAGGTCTTACAGCACAAATAATGGAAAAAGTCCAAAAATTGCTAATTTATAATTTTATCACATAAAAAAATATTTTCAAGTATGTCATCATCATGTCATCTGTCAAGGCCCTTTTTCTAAGGAACGCGTCCGGTATTAAGTTGAAATTTATTCCAAATACTTACGTAAGTCTATGATCCCTTAGAGCTCTAAAAAAATCAAGCTTCTAAATCAACGCAATAATGCTCGCAACGGTCGCAAGTAAATAAAAACCTATAGGAAACTTCCCGTTGACCTAGAATCATGAAATTTGGCAAGAAACAAGGTCTCACAGCACAAGTAAAGGAAAAAGTCTAAAAATTTATTATTTATAGTTTTATCAAAAAATGTTTTTAGTTTTTTTTTCTGGCAAAATGTGAGTATACAATAGGTACACCTCTGCCCAACCCTTCGAGGAAACAGGCGAGATGCGAGAGGCGTGATGTTATGTTTAAGAATAGCTTTTTGCGAACACAAACTTAAATATGCAGTTGGAGAATTGTCCGTGACGTATATCAATGTGTGGGAGAACATGTTTTTCAACTCAATGTTAAGTTTGTCATTGGGATAAATTCTTTTCAACTACGGAACCCTTCATTGTGCGTGGTCCGACACGCACTTGGCCGGTTTTTTTTTAATATACGTGCTTTAGCGGTATAATAAGATATTCACATGGGAGTTTTTGCTAAGTATGGGTATTTGAAAACAAATAGGTACCCATAACCATGTTATCTGTAAAACTCATTTTCGACAAAAATGTCACATCGGGGATTTTAAATTTGCAACGACGATAAATGGCCATCGGAACTACTCAATAATAAGTATTCACTTGTTGCGATTCGATTACCAATTTATGCTCCTCCGTCCCAATGCATATGGTGAAGTGGAGGTGATGGTGACTTCACCATCAGCTCCAGTTCTCCTGGTTCTTACTAGGAGAACTCCTCAACAATTAACGTCCCAGGATCGGGAAAAGCTTAGATAAAATTACAAACTGACCCACTAAAAAGTGAAAAATATAAACTTTTTTACAAAAAAAAATAACCGACTTCCAAAAAAAAAACTGCAAAGTGAAAAATAACTTTAATTTTGGTGGCAAAAAACTAAAATACAGATCCAATGACACCGACTACCGAAATTAAAGTTATTTTTCACTTTGCAGTTTTTTTTTTTGGAAGTCGGTTATTTTTTTTTGTAAATTTTTTTTTCTGTTCTATACGATTATACGTTAACAGTTCCATAAGGTGCAGTGGAATTTACTTGAAATTGAAGATAGATAAATATGTTAAAAACTTACTGAGCTAAAAATAGATTTATCTTATAGTATTTTGGGTATTTTGTGATAAATTCACATTTATACGAAGCGTGTTTAGTAAAGTCTTCTATCTCGCGCATCAAACTAAACAGACATAACGCCATTTCACTTACACATCGAGCTAAACCACGCTTCGATGTATACTCTTAAATATGAAGAAATCTTACAAGACCAATTATTTTTTTTATTATGCAGCCGCTACAAAATTATCACTTCTGTGAAGTCAGTAACTTAGATTAACTTGTAAGAGTTCTTATGACTTCTGAATTAATCCGAGGGAATTCTCCGTCATCTATCCGAGACACTGCGCTTTCAGCTTTACATAGGTGTAGGTACTTTTTAACCGACTTTTTTTTTAAAAAGGAGGTGGTTATCAATTCGTCGCTTAAATATATTTTTTTTTATATTCACGAGTTATTATAAATTGATGTTTCTAAGTTCATATGAACTTAACATCAATTTAACATTTTTAATCACAACACGATGTCTATAAGCTATATTGTAACTCCAGCCCCGATTTCTGAAAGGCATTCATCATCCAACATTTTGCAAAAACTAGATATCCTATAAATACTCCTACAAAACAGATTTGGCGGATAAAAGAGAATCTAATATTGCAGATACGACGTATTTTGATGCAATTGAAGAAAATCAGTTTCACTATTACGTACATTCAAATTCCAAGTACGAGTATTACATTCTACAATGAAGCGAAACAAGCGTACCTATTTACTTTCTTGGCAGACTCTCAACAACATCTGCCCCACAATATTGTGGGTATTTTTCTTAATGACACTCGGAAATGCTTTGCAACGCTTTTTGGTGAATTTAAGCTGCTTTATTATTGAAGAAAGCTTCGTAAACAGTGCTATCGATGCTTGGAAAAACGCCAAAATTTAACCTCATTACCATACACCGGTCTATCGAGTAGGTACCTAGGTGATTTAAAATATGAATATTGCATGCCCCTATAAGAATAGAATTCATTTTCTGTTCTGTTATTGCTTTTTGCTGATTTTCAATTTGTATGCACAATGAAAACGCGATTTTCTTTTCATAATATTTATGTTTTGATCTAAAGGCAATGTTCTTCTACCATATCTAGTAGATACCTACTATGGTATTAATATGAACTTTGACGATTCAGTGCTTAGGAAAATAACTTACTTATAAGAACAACCGACTCCCAAAAAAACTCCACAAAGTGAAAACTAACTTTAATTTCGGAAGTCGGTGTCTTTGGTTTTTTATTTACTTTCGTTTTTTTTTGCCACTGACTTCCGAAATTAAAGTTATTACCCGACTACGGCGAAGCAAAAAGGAGGGTTATGATTTTGACCGGTATGTATGTATGTTCATCTGTTCCCTCATAACTTCTAAACTACTTGTCATAATTTGACAAATAAGGTATCATTGGAAGCGTCTTGATTGTCCGCTGGTTATAGGCTATGTGACGTCACATTAAATTTAAAATGGCGCCCTCTAGAGGACATAGTCATGAACTAAAAAAAAAAAATTTTTTAATGATGCCGTGTTGGGTATCAAATGAAAGAACTTAATTAGGCCATTTCAAAAATATATATATTGTTAGCTATTATTTATTTATTATTTATTTATTTATTTATTTATTTTATTTTACAGAAAGCTTACAGACTAATACCTAAAATTTACAATATTTCGTAGGTCAGACAAATTGCTAATGACAAGCTTCCACATTTAGACGACTAGTTACACATACTATGCGTTGACTGTGTTCAGCGATACAAAAATAAAAGTTAAAAAAAGGTTATATAAATTTAATAAAAGCAAATTATAGGTAATTAGATAATTAGATAATTAGTCGAGTCGTGCAACATCAAACAGTTTAGACATGACTATCTCCAAAATATTCCTTGTTTAGGATCTTTCTAATACTATATGCGTTGGTGCAAAATAGATCGATCTCCAGGTGTGATGGTAAACTATTGAAGGCTTTTACACTACGAATGAGGAAGGCGTTGCGCCTGTAATTAGTCGATGCGCATGGTGCCTGAAGCAGAGGTCGTCTGCGTAGGTTATTTTGGTTAGTGCGAAGAAGTATTTTGCTGAGTAGTTCCGGACAATCAATCGAGCCGTTTGCTATGCCTACCAAAAAACATACGTCACTAACTATTGCACGCGGCTTTGCTTGCATGCACCCGATAATTGGGAATAAATTCTAAAATCACGCCTCAGATGTAAGCTAAACAATATTGTCTCTTCAAACCTACCCAAAATACATATATAATAATTATTCTTCTTTATAAATTTAAATTGACTCGAGCCAAAACGAAATTATAACCCCAAAATAATTTAAATAAAAAGTAAGTTTAAAAACTAAAACCCGACTACTGAAAAATCACGCTTTAAAAAGTTTGAAACAAGAAAATATTCTCATCTGAAATTAGAAAAAGACAGACAAATTAAAAATCCGGAGTCACACGTAATCTGTTCGATTTATATAACATGACGTGTGTGACTCCGGATTTTTAATTTGTCTGCCTTTTTCTAATTTCAGATGAGAATATTTTCTTGTTTCAAACTTTTTAGAGCGTGATTTTTCAGTAGTCGGGTTTTAGTTTTTAAACTTACTTTTTATTTTCACTTTTTAGTGGTGCCTACCTCACACAAATCTGAATACCACTCTGAAAAAAAAACCGGTCAAGAGCGAGTCGGACTCGCGCACCGAGGGTTCCGTTCCGATTTCTGAAAAAGTGTGCTATTTAGAGACATCGTTTTATTTTTCCTGTAATCTTTACATAAACTTCTATCACATTGAATAATTTCAAATTTTTTTCTTTGCAAACTTCGGAGATAAGGGGGGGTGGGGGGGGGGGGTTTTACATTTTTCATCAGAAGTCGAAAACCATGCGGCCTAAAAAAAAGAAAAAAATGTTTGAGAATGTGCCAACAGCGCTCTTTCATATGATACCCCACATGCCCTAGCAGCCCCACTCAGAAGTTTGGTAGGCGTAGTTTTAGTTGACGGAGATAACGAGGCTACGAAATCTGCCTTCTGACAATCAAGGCAATGATAACATGCAACTCAATTAGGTAGCGCAATTTGAAGCGGCATATAGTTACCATTAAATCATTTATAGCCAGAGTGCACCTCATGACAATTCCAATGAGCCCAAACACGGCTAGAATACATTGTTTTATTACTGAGTTCCGATCCTACCTTCTGGCTTCTTCATCAGTTCGGTTCGATGGTACCATTTTCATCAGAACAATTTATTTAAAGCTTCGTCATAGTCGCTTAACTATTTTAATCCAAATATCTTATCGCCACCCGTGAAATCCCACCCGTGAGTTCCCGTGGCCATCTGTGGTCTTCTTCATCAGTTCCACTTCACCAGATGATACTTTCTGAATGCAAACGCTTGATTTGTTGATGAAAATACCTAACTCGCTATATGTATGCCTATAATATTTGAGGAGTTCCCTCGATTCCTCATGGATCCCATCATCAGAAAGGGATTTTGATAAAAATGGGACCAATCTGGAAGTATACCCTTTTAAATAAAAATAAAAAATTCCGAATTGGTTCATAGATGACGGAGTACTGAGGTAACAAACATACAAAAAAAAAATACAACCGAATTGAGAACCTCCTCTTTTTTTTGAAGTCGGTTAAAAAAAATACAACTGAATTGAGAACCTCCTCCTTTTTTTGAAGTCGGTTAAAAAAGTATCGTGAGGCTACGTAGACACAGTCGTGGTCCTTTCGCATTAAAATTTATTTTACCTCCGATTTTGCATTATTGTCAAAATCACAGTGATCTTTATTCTCCTTACAATAAGGTTGCTGTTGGATTGCTGCTACTGACAAGTCAGTCAAAATCACAATGAGATTATTTTATTCTCCATAACATAAGGTTGCTGTTGGGTTGATGCTGTCAGAGGTAAAAGAACTGTGAATGTACTGAATATAATAGACTAAGAGGTCACAGGATTTTTCATAACGATCATGGATACGGTTAGATTTACTTCGATGGGTTGCAGAGTAGTCCCCTAATGTGAATGACGTCGGTCTGCCTGCTCTGAGTGGTTGCAACTTCGAGTTATAGCGCTTGAAACTACACTTGAAAAATTCGCCTATTGTCCCGTTTTTCGATGTATTTTTAGGCTTTCTCCACAAATAAGCGTCTTGCATACACAACGATTGCTCTGAAATACAACCACTGAGAGCCGGCAGACCAACTCGTTTCACCTGTGGAGACACCATACTTCGAATAGGCAGTGCGATTCTCTAACCATCTCACCGTGAAAACTTAGGTGAAGTGAGCGTGGAGTGAGCTGTCAATAGTGTCAATTCCTAGCAAAAACAAACTCACTTCACCTTAGTTTTCACAGTGAGATTTTTACAGAATCGACCGGAGGTACTAAATGTGACCATTTCTCTTATCGTTTTATTTTCGCAACAATGTTGCGCGCATCATAGCTCTAAAATGTAACCACTGAGAACCGGCAGACCAACTTATTTCATCTGCGGAGACGCCATACTTTGAATGTGTACTAAAACTGACCATTTCTCTGATGGTTTTTTTTTCGCAACAATGAAGCCTCTTGTAACCGCTATAACTCGAAGTTGCAACCACTTAGAGCAGGCAGACGGACGTCATTCACATTAGGGGACTACTCTACAACCCATCGAAGTAAATCTAACCGTATCCATGATCGTTATGAAAAATCCTGTCACCTCTCGGTCTATAAACGCGATAAGAGCCGTTCTCGATAATATTTTATAATGTGTACTGTATACATATACTTTATACCATTCCCCCTCTAAAAAGCTTATTTTATTCACTGAAAACAGTGAATACTCGTAGATTTGTGAAACCTTAAGTTTGTAACGATTAAAAACTGGACTTTCAAAATTACTTGGTTAATTGTTTTAGCTGTGACTAGATAATTCAAATTAATCACTCGCTTTCTGTTAAATAAGAGTGTCTAGACCGTCTAGACCACTTTTAAAGTTTACTTTGTAGTTTGGACATTTATTTTTTTTAGGGTGTTGATATGGCTTTCAGATTACATTCTTGAGAAAATTTATTTAGGCTTTAAGGTATAATGTCATATGGCTTATAAAGTTATAACTTATTATCGAATCACAAAAACTATAGAACAATAAATACATGACTTCACGCCTTGTTTCCTCGAAGAGTTGGGCAGAGGTCTACCCCACATTTTGCCAGTTATGTTTAAAAGGTTTAAGTCCCATGTAATAGTGGAAACAAGGAGAGAATAAATAAATGAGATAATTTAAATCATTAATAAATAAAGGAAAATAATAAAAGCGCTCTTTCTCTCTCTTACTTATAAGCTTCCTGTTCCCGACAGGGTCCATACTTGTTTCTAAAAATATTACTTACCACCTGTACCACATTATTGATTACAATAAAGATTATTTGATTTGATTCGATTAAGGGGAATAGGCTCGCCTAATGCGATCAACCGGGCACAAATCCAGACTCCTGGCTGATACTGACAAATTTCAGATAGAACAACTCAATAATATAATGCAATGTTGTGGTAAAATAAAATATTTCACACAAAATAAACAGTTTTCACTGTTTTTCACTGTATTTTACCAAAAGCAACAAAGGAACCAAGTTTTCCAAACCAAGTAAAGCATCAACCATAGTTTCAAGTAAGTCATAGGTGCCACTCAGGGACTTGTAAAGCAACTCTGTCGTGATATAGGTGCCATAAAAAGGAGCAGTGGGATTAACTACAAATTCATAGTAGTACCTATATTCGTTTTACGATCATATTCGCACAATGGTAGTAAAGTTAACGTTACTCCTCAGTTGCAAATTTCCTACAGAATGGGATTTGTATTATAATATTATCCTACTGTAGACATATTTTACATGACAATAATGTTACATATACGTTTGGTGTGACGGATGTTTTTGTAACGGGTAGGTACACACATCTATATATATTTAGAAGAAAGCCGTGATATAACTCAAGAACGGTTGAACCAATTTGCCTGAAAATTGGTGGGGAGGTAGCTTAGAACCAGGAGACGGACACAGGCTACTTTAAAAAAAAAAAAAACTTAACAATGGATTCCAAAAAAAAAAATTGAATTCACAATTTTCGGACTTTTTCCTTTACTTGTGCTGAGAGACCTTGCTTCTTGCCAAATTTCATTATTCTAGGTCAACGGGATAAGTATTTCACGGGTGGCGATAAGATATCTCGATTAATAGGTAAGCGACTATGACGAATCTTTAAAATAAATGGTTCTGATGAAAATGTTACCATCGAACCGATCTGATGAAGAAGCCAGTAGGTAGGCATCGGAACTCAGTAATAAAACAATGTATCCTAAATCCTTGCCGTGTTTGGGCTTATTGGAATTGTCATGAGGTGCACTCTGTATGTTATGTATGGCCTTGATTGTCAGAAGGCAGATTTCGTAGCCTCGTTATCTCCGTCAACTAAAACTACGCCTACCAAACTTCTGACACGACTTAGCGCGACGTATTTGCCTTTTTGTTTTTATTTGAAATGGTATTATAAGTACTCCTGAGATAAGATGGTCGCATAAAAATATCTTCAAGTTCTGATGAGTGTTAGCTTGAATAATTTAATACGTATTTTTCCCATTTACTCTATGTGGATGATGCTCTAATTTATTTTGCAGAGTGGTATCTAGATTTGTGTGGGGTAGGCACCACTAAAAAGTGAAAAATAAAAACTTTTTACAAAAAAAAAACAACCGACTCCCAAAAAAACACTCAATCTGCCTAGCCTTTTCCCAACTATGTTGGGGTCGGCTTCCAGTCTAACCGGATGCAGCTGAATACCAGTATTTTACATGGAGCGACTGCCTATCTGACCTCCACAACCCAGTAACTGGGTAATACGATACCCCTTGGTAAGACTGGTTGTCAGACTTTCGGGCTTCTGACGACCCGTAACGACTGTCAAAGATCCACGAATAACAGCCGGGACCAACGGCTTAACGTGCTTTCCGAGGCACGGAGGAATCTCGATATGTAAAGATGGTCACCCATCCACTGACCAACCCCGGCAAGCGTAGCTTAACCTGATGGATCGACCCGTGCGGCTGTTATTACTTAGCCACGAGCTCCTCCTCCCAAAAAAACACTACAAAGTGAAAAATAACTTTAATTTCGGAAGTCGGTGGCAAAAAAAAAACGAAAGTAAATAAAAAACCAAAGACACCGACTTCTGAAATTAAAGTTATTTTTCACTTTGTAGTGTTTTTTTGGGAGTCGGTTGTTTTTTATTGCTTTGACTTAGAAGCTTGATTTTTTTAGTACTCTAAGGGATCATACACATACCTATTTAATATTAATTTCAACTTGATATCTCCACGCGTCCTTAAGAAAAAGAGTCTTGACAGACTGACAGCCTTGAACATTTTTTTTATGTGATAGAATTACAAATTAACAATTTTCGGACTTTTTCCTTGCTTCTTGCCAAATTTCATGATTCTAGAACAACGGGAAGTACCCTATAGGTTTTGATTTACTTGCGAGTATCAAAAATATGTCGCTTATATGGCCGTATGTTTTTATTGCATTGACTTAGAAGCTTGAGTTTTTTAGGACTTCAAGAGACCACAGACCTACGTATTTGATATTAATTTCAACTTGATACCTCCACGCGTTCTTGTGAAAAAGGGTTTTGACAGACTGACAGACAGACAGACGGACAAACAAGTGATCCTATAAGAGTTCCGTTTTTTCTTTTTGAGGTACGGAACCCTAGTCTACTAATTTTTATTCTTGGATTGATTTAGTATCATTCAAAAAATCTTGTTAGATGTTTACTTTAGACTTCCTACAAAGAACTAGATGGAAAATCTTCGAAAAGAAAACAAAATTATATAAGACGTTAACATACAATATTATAATAGTCAAATCAATCACAAAACATGAAAACAGGAACAACTAATGGTTGAATCCATACTCTTTACACAGCCGTGCAACATGATGAGCAGCGACTGCAGCTCGACGCTGCATCGTCGCGACGTCTTCCCCTGTCGCCGGTCGCACACTGAATGCCTGCAGTCTGCAGGTTCCAGCCATCATTCTACCTATCACCCTGCAAAGGATATTTTTTTCAATACGGCTTTAGCTGGACATAGTGCGAGAGACTTTTTTACCTGTTTGAGAAACAGGAAGAAACCGCGAAACCACGAAATCGCATGATCAGGCATGACGTTCCGCTGATGTTCCGCTATTCGAGTAGCGGAACAGTTGAATTCAACTACAGTAGTACCCAACTGATAGGGCTTATCGATGTACCTGCGCAGAAGATGAATTTTTAAAGCGCGGGAATTGCTATTGACCAATCGGCACGCTGCACGCACCGCGCTTCTTTTTCCTGTACCGCTATTGGTCGGCAGCTGCCGCCATGTTAGCGCGCGCCGCGTGGACTGTTAGTCAGCCGCCATACTTGCGAGTGAGACGGATCTAACAGCAGCAGTGTATTATGAACCTTATAGTAGTGATCTAAGGTTGATTTAAGCATTCTTTCGTTAATCTTCGGGGCCATACTTTATTTTCTGTGCGAACGAAGATTCACGACGCGCCTTATCAGTTGGGTACCACTGAACTGCGGTTTCGCTGCTATGGTTTCGGGGCGGAGGTGTGCTAAGGCCCTCTGTTTCGATAACGCTGCTGCTTTTTAAAGGAAAAAGGAATTATTACGGAGATCTGCCGCTATCAATTTTAGTTACTCAGACCCGAAAAATGTATTACAGTGAAATACGAAGAAATTTTTGCTGAGAAAGTTTTCTGAACCGAAATCATGCTGGAACTAAAAAGTAAACTATCTACATTTATTTGTTTACCATTCCACTAAATGCCACGACTCGGGATTAAGACCCGGATTACAACAAGGTCTACATATGAGGGTAACAATTCAATTATACCGATCCCTAGTTCACACAAGCGAAAGAATGGAAACAATCTAGTTTTGTGTTTACAAACAATTTGTTGTTCTACCTCACGGTGGAAGGGATCTTAAGTTCTGGTAGCAAGAAGTCCACTTCATAGTAAACGACCTGCATGGCTGGGCCGTTGTCGTCTCTAATTACAAGGTTCTTTGCGCAAGATTCTCCAGATCTTACGCTCACACATTTGGCTGGAAGAAACGTCATACAATAGGTATATGATTATACGTACACTCTACATACTTATAAAGGGAAGTCGAAGAATATTCTAGGAGACTATAAACTTTATTTGAGGGTACAATCTTATTATTATCAATACACACACATATCATCACGCCTGTAATCCTCAAAGGGTTAAGCAGAGGTGCGCACCCACATTTCTAGAGTTATGTTGTAATAGGGGGCAAACCTATTGCCATTAACCGGGCACAATACCTAGAGCCAAATGCCCCGTCTAGTAGTTGCAAGGAAGTTAGATCAGAAGAGAATATTTGCAGTCCGTCACGAAGAAAGGTCAAAGTCAACGTATGGGCAAAGGTAAAGGAGCCATCGACCACATGTCACTCCATGACACACTAAATCGTGAGCGTCCCCTGTCTCCGTCCATCCTTCCTCTTACATCTCCAACATGCCATAAAGCTTATCAAAAGAATAAAAAACAACATTATCGTATCACTCAAACTCACCGACTATTTCGTAAAATACAAAAACGCCGATGTCCTGCAGAGCCTTGTGCCATTTCAGCACCTTCTCAACTGGACCGGAAAACGCCCGCGGACCGCTTTTGTGTAGCGCCTGAATGCGACCGTTTATTATTATAACATCGTCACATTTTGTAGATACGAGTGATCATAAGCTATTTATGAGAGAGTGAGATTCTAGGTAGTTATACTGCTTTTATCTTATGGGTTTTATACGATGAGTGGTAAAAATAGTGATGCTTAGATTGTTTATGAGTGATGGTTTAAGAACGCACTTTTAATGTAATAAAAATAATGACTGCTTTATACAGAGAAGACCGATGGAAGAATGGCGGATGAAAAAACATTTGAAATTATTTATTCAAAGTTGTAGTTTTTAAGGTGGATTCGCGGTGGTAAGCTCGCGAAATTCAAGTTTTCTTGCGTTTTTTGCAGTTTTCAGGTCAGTGTCAGCTTGTATCTTAGCTGTATTTACTTAATTATAACCATAAGAATCATCAACACATATCTTTCTAAGTTAGATTTACCGTGTTTTTAGATCTGATTTCCAAAATTAGATCGAAAAATCGGCAAATCTAACTTTGCAATAATTTTTTTAATTTCGCGTGCTACCACTGCGTATTCACCTTATATCAATTTATAACTCTCAACACTATCAATCAGTTAAATTCATAAATTAATGCACCTATTTATTAGGCATTAGCTAAATGGATGCTTTCATCGTAATTGGATTAATTTGTTAGCATTAAGGAAAAATATTAGCGGTGGATTAAAACGATGAAATATTTGTGAAATGTGTATAAATATCATGTCAATGTTATTTCAGGTTCAACTATCTTCAGTGTCTAGAGAAAATTCTTCTTTGAAGAAACGTTACAAATACAGAAATAAGTAAACAAAAATCTGGTAAAAAAAACTAAGTCAGGGAGAGGAAATAGGGGTACCCTACTTATCTCTTTGCTCTAAATCGAACGGCCTGAAGGGATGTTCGAGAAATCACTTTTTTCAAAGACAGAGGCACGGATATTGCATCGGCCGCGCGCACCGGCACACTTCCCGCAATGAACTTCACTGTTTACTTAGAACAAATGAATGGCTTGTGATTGGCGTAAGAGATTTATGTCTTGTCCAATGAAACTATTTAGTTGAGCAATAATAATCAATTTAAAGAAAAACGATTGCAGCAAAACTATTTTTTTGAACTAAATCTCTAGATACGAGATCTCGTATGTCCAGCAGTGGACCTCTTTTGGCTGAGATAATACTCTTGATAACAAATATTGATTAAGGGTGCTACAGAACCTAAAGGTAAGTTTTATACAGGGTGTAAGTGTAAACAGTGGCAATCTTTTAAGGGGTCATTGTACTCATTGTATGAACAACTTTTACTATGGGACCAAACATTAAATCACGAAAATAAATCAGCTGTCAGGTACATATCAAAATGTAGGGAACAGTTGATTTTTTTTCGCTAGATCAGGTTTGGTCCCTTAGTAAAAGTTGTTCATAATGATGAGTAGAATGACCCCGTAGGATTGCCGCTGTTTACACTTACACCCTGTATTGCCTAAAAGTATTATAATTATGATCCACTGCTGTAGTTGGTTCTCCTTAAATAAATTATCAAAATCAAAAATAAAAAACCGGTCAAGAGCGAGTCGGACTCGCGCACCGAGGGTTCCGTACCATCATTTATATGTAATTTTTGTTGATGATTTCTGAAAAACTGTGCTGTTTAGAGACATCGATTTATTTTTCCTGTAATCTTTACATAAACTTCTATCACATAGAATAATTTCAGATTTTTCGCTTTGCAAACTTCGGCGATAAGGGGGGGGGGACGGTATTTTTTTTTACATTTTTCATCAAAAGTCGAAAACTATGCGGGCTAAAAAAAAGAAAAAAAAATGTTTGAGAATGTGCAAACAACGCTCTTTCATATGATACCCCACATGCCCTAGTAGCCCCACTTTGATTTTTTAAGCCCCTTTTCAGCCCCTGTTGCAAAAAAAATATAAATATTTTTATTTCTTTCTTATTTGCAAAATAGTTGGGTAAACGTCATCTAAAACTGTTCTAAATTTCAAGTTGATAGCATTAGTAGTTCTTGAGATATCCAGCTTTGACAGACAGACAGACAGACAGACTGAGTCACACCATAAGGGTTCCTTTTTTACCATTTTGGTACGGAACCCAATATATGATCTTTTTCAGGATATAGGTAATTATGCTAGTTAAATAGTGTGTTGAAAATTTGATACGATAACTCTAATTTGATACGATAGAGAAAAATTTCGAAGATACATACCCCTAAAAATTTACATGCAATAATTCAGATTTTTTGTCAGATTATTCTAAAAGCAACATATAACGTATTAGTGTTAATGTTTTAGGCCAATCAATATATTTTTTGTAGTTAGATATTTTGCTTCATATTTTACAATAAAATAACAGCGTTGTGTCATAGCGCTTCTCTTTCTTTTCTATGCAGTCCGACAGTGACTGCGCTTTATGTACTTTAGTAAGTAATTTTAGGGTGGAGCGGGTTATGCTTGGAGTTTCCCTTCGTGATCGAATCGAAAATGAACTCTGAGATCCGCAGAACAGATGGCTGATGGCCCCGATGGGGCGCAAAGGTTCTGGAGTGGCGACTGCGTACCGGAAGACGTAACGTTGGAAGGCCTCCCACAAAGTGGACCGATGACCTTGTGAAGGCCGCAGGAATCCGCTGGATGCGGGAAGCACAGAACCGGTTGAAGTGGCGGTGCTTGGGGGAGGCCTATGTCCCGCAGTGGACGTGTTTCGGTTGAAATGATGACTCATTGTCATCATTTCAACCGAAACACGTACACTTATGATGAATTTTACACAAGACATACATTGCACTATACAGTTTTCTTTTTTTTTTGTTCTTAATTTTGAATTATTATTATTCTGTTTTTCTTTTTTCTTTTGTGGTTATTTAATTTAAACATGTCTGATTTTTTTTTCTTTCGCTTCAGCAATAATTAATTTGTCTAGAGTATTAGAATAGTTTGCCTTATTATTAGATTAAATTCGGGGTGAGGGCCTGGTGATCTGTCACACAGGGTATCCTAGTATGGACGCCAGTCTCTCACAAAGGATCATATTTTTGATTTTGTAATGTTATTATTCTAGTCTCTATTTATAAAATAAACTAAGTGAACCTTTGTGAAGAGAGAATTAAATAAAGATTACTATTACTATTACTATTTTAAGGTTAAAAAGAGATAATTTACTTAGCGATTCGCTTCAACCTTGTGAAAACGTGTATAAAGTTCCCCATATCACCACATTCTATCAAATTGCAAGGGCACTGTCCCCACTATGCGACTCTCTACGCCACTGCCACAGAGATGACAAAGGAGAAAAATGCCCCGCTCTTATTTTTATCACAAGCAATTTCTTTAAGTTTTCATTTTATGAGTCAGTTCTATATGGTTTTTGATAGAGGCTGCGTGTCAGACCGGCGCGCGGCGGCGGAATTTTGACATGGGTTTACGTTGAGGACGGTTGCAGATGTAATTAAATTAATCGTGTGGCTAATTCTAGTTGTATGTAGTTGAAGAATGTAATGGTTATTATCTAGAAATATGCTGATTATTTTCTAAGCAATCTGTACCGAAGCGTTCAAATAAAACCTAGTGTGAATTTAAGTATTTACACTAGGTTTTATTTTAACGCTTCGGTAAACAGTAAACTAATTTAAAAATAAACTATACATAGGTGTATGTCTACCTAGAGTGTGTAAACGGTCATTATTATTTTATGAAGCACGAATCTAAAGCGATATACAACTTACTATACTTACAAGCAGTCTATATTGTGCCGTAGAGCGAGAACCCGTAAGAAATTGTTTTATACTTTATTGGGTATCGCATCGCAATTTGATGTCCTTACCAGGACCATGTGCGGATGATAGATTGACTTGAATAAGGGAAGCGAATATACAATTTTCAATATTTTTTAAATCGCCGTTTTATTGATCGATATGTTGTGGACGTTACACAACGGTGTGATAGGAGCTCAAACAAAATGGAGGTACTCAAGTTTATGAGATTGATATTTGACTTTTGATGAAATGAGGTGAGATATTTAGGTTACGGCTACCTCAACTACAGTAAAGTTATGTAATCCAACTGCTGTGTGAATTATAAATGCGAGATTAAATACAGGTTTGGGTAGAATGGGATATTGTACTCTCGGGAAGGTACGCAGTGCTAATATAACAGAGTGGTAGTTAAAAGGGGACGATAATAATTGTACTCAAATATGACGTGTGAGAATTATGAAAATTAGTAGGCAGGATTATACCCTTTCTTTGAGAAGAACATTTTGTTGTAATAAAGTAACTAGGGAGTTCGTAATCAGTTATTAAAACAAAAGAGAGCCTAGCTATTTATACGTATGTTGTAGGTACGTTCCTTATGAGTAGGTATGTGTACCTACTTACCTTTAGTCTGTCCATCCTCGTCATGACTTGATTTTGTGGCCCTTTTTTCGTCACTTCAATGTCCATAAATTTGTTGGGTGTCGCTGGGAATAAGATTAATTTTATTAAGATAAGCAGCCGATGTTTTACGTGGAAAAGTTGGGATCACACGTGAACATGAAACTGCCAAGTGATCCCAAAATTATACAGTGAAAATAATCAACGTCACGTGAAAGGACCTTAGCCTACAATGTCACCAAGATATAACACGATATTACAAAAATGCATAAGACTGGAACAGATATGATTTCTAACGTGATTCTTCTTCTTTTTCAGGGGCAAAACTTTTCATTCATCTGCGTGAATTGACAAGACAGTTTACTTTACTGGGTGTATCAGTGAATGGTGAAGGTTGTGGTACAGACCATCAAACTGAACAATTTTCTCCATGAGACCAACGCAACATCGTAATCGAGAAAAAATTAAACTTTTTAAACTTTCGCGATTTGTACACATTATAAAACAATATCGAGAACGGGTCTTATCGCGATCTTCCTTTTTTACGAGGTAAACAGGTAGGCTTGTCGAGAAAAAATTATTAGCCGTCCCGTACAAAACTTCAATACATTATACCATATTCCACTCAAATGTATGAACTCAAACTCAAAGCATTTATTTCAAATAAACCAATTACAGGCACTTTTGAATTTTTCCTCGATTACGATGTTGGTGCCATGGAGAAAGTTGTTCAGTTTGATGGTTTATACCACACCCTTAAATTTGACCACATCTTTCTGTTACATTCTGTACCTATATCAGAGTCCGACTGAATGCGGAAAGTGCAACAAATTGGAATAAATTGGAGATAAAATACGTACACAGTTTATATGTAGCCTAGGTAGTCCATCAACCGTTTTATTAAGACGTACCTAAGTATTTATTTCTCTAGACAGTTTTATTTGACTTAATATCTAAGACCATAACAAATTCAATTTCATAGCAACAAAATCTCAAACTGTCAACAAAACCCGGATATGTCCCGAACAAAGTGTGTACACGTCTTTAATTAAATCACGTTCTTACGGTGATACTTTTTGAACTCACAACCCATTGGGGGCGCAACTTGAAACGCGTATCCTGCCAAGTATCGCGAAGTTTCCCTTTACAACTTTACTTCTCTCGAAAATACAGAGTAATGAGCTTGTTAGAGCGAGTTACGAGGCTTTAGCACAGGTCGGCCAAGAATACTTTTATGTTTGACAGCGCACAATTTGTGGGTGCTTACTTTAGAAGCATGTTTTGTTTGAAGTTGAGTTCTGTTGATCTGAGGACCATTCAATACGCCATACTTTATTACAGGCTTTGGAACCCACCTAACTAACAACATACGTAAAGTTGCTAAGCTATGTATACAGGGTCAAATTGAATTAGCTAGTAAAACTCCGCAATTGAATTTTGAATGATTACAATTTTTATTTTTTATTTTTACTATTTGTGACATGGCTTTTTGAATCTAATGAATGTAATGTGTGATCTTAGTTATTTCGAATCAAGATTCAAGGTACTACTTACTCATATTTTTTATAAAATTGCTGTGTCCGACAGGGTCCATGTGAACCTTATTATCATTATCAAGACCTTGTAAACACATGTGATACGCAATAAAGATTTGAATTGAATTTGAATTTGAAGTGTGAGTTGATAAAAGTTTGATAGTGTTGAGATAACGATACCCATCACGCTTGTGACGTTTACACTATGGCGGCATCTACATCACCACATACGAACTACGCATCACAATGACATGACGTCATGCAACCTGCATCGCGCAATCAGAGTTTACCGCGCGACTAGCATATGTATACATATACAACGTCCCGACATCAAGCGTCGGGCAGTTGCCGACCAGACACAACACCCGTTTGGTCGGAGGATCCTCCCTTTTCTATGGAGGATGAGTGAACTTTACATCCTGTTCCGCATGACAATTTTTTTTTTTTTAAATTCAATATGGCAGCAGTATGGCTCAATTTTTAAATGTGAAAAAAAAAATCTTCAATTATTACAATATGGGTTTCAAATTGAAGGCCAAGAATAGCACATTCCAAAAAAAAAAAGAAATATTTATGTAATGGTTCTATTGCAAGTTTCCCCAAAAAGTTCGTTGTTAGTCATGATTCACGACTACATTACACGCCAAGAAGGTAAAATTTCAGTCACAAATAAAGGTAAAATATATAGAGAATCTTACCATTTATTGCGTTCTGCTGAACTGGCTCAATTTGCGTATATTTCTTGTGCTGGAAACTGGGTTTCGGGGTTCCCTCGAAAGACGTAATATTTTTGGTCGTTTCTTTGGGTGGTGCTATTCATGAAACCAGAAATAGGTACTGATAAATTATTCAAAGTTAATACAGACTTTCACCAGCGTCTTGCAGACGCCAGCAGGTCAAGCCACCCGAAACCGACTGAGATTTTCCCAATCAACCTTGAACCTAATGCTTTAGCGCTAAAGATGAAAATCTATTAAAGAAATTTGACAGATTGTAGTAGCTTGATGTGCAAAAAAAATATTTTTAGTTTTGTCCCTCTCCGACTAATTATTATAATATATTTTAGAGCCGTTCGGGGTTGAAATCCTCGGGCCGTGGGTTCCGAGTACTTATGGTTTGTTCAACAAAATCTCCAAACGGCTGGTTGACACTTCCCATGACGCAAAGGCTGGCTTTTACCTTAGCCAGAGGCTAAGCATTGCCATACAACGTAGCAATGCCGGCCAGTCTCTTGGTTACATTACCAGTCGACTGCGGAGAAAGTTTTCGTCGTCATATAGTTTTAGTTAGGTTAGGATATACCCTACAAATAATATTTTTATGATATTAATCTGTTAATATTAATGTACAATTTAACAATCAATCCTATGGAACTCATCATTTAATAACCTTCTCCGCGAGTTTGCTATTAGCTGAACTCCAGACTAGACCAATGCTGGTCTGCCAACCACTAGTATAAATTAATGAGTCTTCATTCAATTAATCTAGAACGAAAAGCAAAGACAAAAACACCGTGCTGCCCAGTCCGAGGTTCTTGTAAGAAATCATTAACTTACCACTATTAATACTCGTTAGGACTTGAGGAGTAAAACTTTTAGCTTTGTTCCTATCTACTCCTCCGAAGTTGGAGTTTTGATAATTATTACCGAATCCAGTGTTTAGAGGAGGTGCAGTATTGGGTTCCCTTTGCATTTGTTGACCTAGAAAGTTTAAAACATTTATAATTATGATACCTACTACAACTTTTAGGAGACTGAGTACAGTCAGTTGTAAGTATTGTGAAGCTTTCTTTTATGTTTGAATTACAATAAGGCAATCTCAAAAATGAAAAGTGTAAAGAAGACATGAGTACTTAGGCACTCTTTTAGCTCTCGCAATGAGAAAACATCGTTTGTTTACGATGATATCTGGCTGGTCTCGTTCATCAGAGTCAATTAGCTGGTTAATATTTTTTTTATACTGTCACATGGCAAAGGCCTCCCAAGACTTTCCAGGAACACTTTTCCCGCGCTACCTCGAACCGTCCTCACTCGGTCCTCACACGCCGGACTCGGCGACGCCGTCCATCTCCAAGTACCCATCGAGTAGAGGCTTTTGCCCAGCGGTCATCTTGCATGCGGCTGACGTGAATCACCCAATCCCATTTGAGCCTGGCAGCCTTCTTGTCTACGTCCATTATAACCGTTTTGGAACCCCGCGTGGTGTTCCGAATTTTGTACTGCCTTTTTACGCCTAAGATGCCGCGTTCATCGCTCATTGGCAGACTCCAAGGCGGAACGGTTGATAATATATCACACTAATATTATAAAGGCGAAAGTTTGTGAGTTTGTGTGTTTGTGTGCTTGTTACTTCTTCACGCTCAAACAGCTGGACCGATTTGGATGAAATTTGGTATGTAGATAGCTTTTTATACCGGTCTAAGCGGTTGAAACCGCGGGGTGCCGCTAAGGTTATAATAATATTAATAATAACCCCACCGCAGTATCTCTACGTTGACGTCGTGGTGGGGCTTGCGTGCTCCGAATTCTAGGTATGTGCCTGTAGAGTTACTCTGCCGGAACAGGTCTAGGAAGAGGAGCCAGACCAAGAGAGATACAGAAACCCGCAGGGCAGCATGTGGCGAGCTGTTGGGCAGTAGTGACCCCACGGACCCTATCTCCCGGGAGAAGTCTTGTTCCTCACCTCTCGCTTGCCTTTATTGGCCGGCTGGAGTGAACAATGACGGGAACAGAGCTCCCACCTCATTCTTGCCTTTATTGGCTGGCTTGAGTGGAGATTCGCAAGAGCAAACGTGCTCGGAGGAAGGAAGTATTCCAGTAAGTGTTTGTAGGGATCTTGACCATCTTCCGGGCTCTGGGATTGTTCTGAGAACCGTGGAATACCTCTCCACTCCTCACAAGCATCTCAGGACATGTTGCTCCCTTGCCGCTACGACACTATGTGCTAGCGACCGTTTTCGGGGGCATGGTATTATCTGCAAGTCACCCCCTGCCATTTTTTTTTCAGTGTATAATAAAACATTGATCAGGCAGGGGCCATAGTCCTTTCATAGTTCTAGGTAACCAGTCCACAGCCACCCAAACCCATAGCCCAATATGTTTTGTTTCCATGTTCTGCAATAGTCCTGCACCAACCGGGGGTTGTCCTTGAGTGCACTTGCATAGTGTATATAGGGATAATCGTCGGTTGGTGCCTCCTCATAATTTAAAATTGTTTAGGCCTCTGCGAGTTGGCTTCGGCCCCTCGTACGCCTTCCAAAAGTCCGGGACCCCAGGGTCCCGAGATATGTCAGGGACACTTTAAAAATTATAATAATAATACCAGCCTATTAGCCGACGTTCGCACGAACGTAAATATATCGCGGCGATTTTTTTTCGCGCACTGGATTTTCAATACTCTGCTTAGCGCCGAGAGTTGAAAATCCAACAGTGTGTTTTTTTCAACACGCTGGGATGCACTCTTTTGTTGTTAGGTTGGATTCTCAATGCTAGGTTCAACACCGAGAGTTGAAATTCCAATGCGCGATAAAATCCCGCCGCGATATTTTTACGTCCGTGCGAAGAACGTGTCCCACTACTGATATAATATTGAAAACATAATTCGTTGATATCTGGCGGTTCCCTCTCGTTTAGTCCGAGTCATCAACTGGTTGATAATGATCATAGTATGATTGAGATTGGCATAATAAGATGAATGACGTACGTTTTCATTTACTTCTACGAAGGACAAGGCAAAATAATCTTCTTTAAGCGCCATTTAGATGTCTGTGATAAAACTCATCACGCTTATCATCTGAATTAAGTACCTACAGCAAGTACCTATTTAAGTCTTCTTAATGTTCAAGTTGCGTGTCAAGTTGCTCTCAAGATTATGCATCATAAATCAGAAAAATATCTAACACAATGGTTCTAGATAAGTTTTAAGTGCTAAACATAGACCTATAAAAAAGGAGGACTCCGCGCCACGCATATCGAAAGTGAAGCACAGTAAGTATGCCGGGACCGTTTGTACAAACACGCCTCACGCACACAGTACACATAGTATGCCGATCGGCCGCCATTACGTGACACGAGTGACGGCGACTTTGCAGGTACATACTCAAATCACGCACACATAGACCGGTACGGTGCTACACTTTCGATATGCGTGGCGCGGAGTCCTCCTTTTTTATACGTCTATGGTTCTAAATAAGTTTTAAGTGCTAAATTATGTTTGAGAGGATTATTAATTAGGTTCCAGCACTATTGTAATGTTTTTTTATCTCGTGAGAATCTTGCTAATCATCAACCACTATCACCAAGCCTACCCAGCCTTTCCCAACTATGTTGAGATCGGCTTCCAGTCCAACCGGATGCAGCTGAATACCAGTATTTTACATGGAGCGACTGCCTATGTGACCTCCACAACCTAGTAACTGGGTAAACGATACCCCTTGAAAAGACTGGGTTGTCAGACTTTCGGGCTTCTGACGACCCGTAACGACTGTCAAAGATCCACGAATGACAGCCGGTGCCAACAACGGCTTAACGTGCTTTCTGAGGCACGGAGGAGTCTCGGTATGTAAAGATGGTCACCCATCCACTGACCAACCCCTGCAAGCGTAGCTTAACCTGATGGACGACCTGTGCGTCTGTTATTACTTAGCCACGGGCTCCTCTATCTCTATCTATATTATAACTTTTGTTGAACAATGTAAGCATTAGGTGCTTACATTGTTCAACAAAAGTATCAAAAGCCCATAATCTGGACTTTCACAGTAGGGTTACGCTCTCTTTCTCGCTCTTCGCTTGATATTTTCTAAATACATAGTTACCTGAGTATCTACCTATCATTGTATAGATACCATAAAATTGTCTGTTAATGCGAAAGTAAGTTTGTTTGTTTGTTTGTTATCTTTTCACGCCTAAACCACTAAACTAATCATTTTGCATACCTATACGTTGTCAGGTATACAGAAACAGACATCTAAGGGTACCTTTCATCCCGAAAAAAAGTAGGATGCAAAGAAAAGCGCGCAATTGCCAAGTTCACGGCTTCACTGCTACGAGTCATTCATAGCACTCACAGCAGTGAAGCAAAGGATTTCGCTCTGAATTTATGTTATTCATTTTATTATAACACTACCTTTTACCAGCGGATTCGCCCGAGTGGAGGTCGGAAATTATCCCACGGGAACGAACAACCGGTATAAAAAGTATCCTATATCCCAATCCAGGTGCTAAAGAACAATGCCCACTTCCCATACATTTAAAAACCTGATAATGAATGTTTATGTATAGTTATAAGGTATAGTAGAAAGACTACCTGTAAGTTTAGAAAATAATGTTAGATAGTAATTTTTACGATTTAAACGCTACAAAGGCCAAAAAATATAAATGTTACTTTTTAGGTTAGGTTAGGAGCTTTGTTAGTTTGATTATGTCATGATTAATTTTTTTAGATTAAAAATTACAATTACTTACGATTACTAGTGATATCCACTCGCTAAGTAAAGAAAAAACTCTTGTGTTGAGTTCACGAACGAGATAACGTTGAATCTTAGTACGCAGACGTTGCAGTTTATGCAAAGCATACGTCGACTTTTTGCACGGCGGCATTGTCAAGAGGACGGATTTACAACGGTATGGTAAGCAAAGGTCGTCAGATGAGGACGATATCGAGTTCCAGGAGTGGTAAATAGGGTCGCAAAAAGAAGTAACACACACAAAATGGCATAGTACCTACACAACGAGACGCAAACACAACAACGAAGGACTGAGCCAATGCCAATCGCAGAAGTGTCAAATGTCAAAAAAATCTTTTTCAGTCGTGAGAACTCATTGCATAATGCATGATTAATTTATTTAATTATTATGTTATCTGTAATAGACAAAGACTAATAAAGAATTACTTACCTACTGATTAAATAAAACGTAAAATAGTGTACAAAACTCAGAAAAAGAGTTGAATAAAGTCAAGTACCAGTGTGTAAAATGGAACGTAGTAAAAAAGGGTAGTTGAGATGCGTTCAAAACATCGTAATACGTTTACCCTTGACGTAGAATAAGCATAAAGAAAAATTAAAATATTTTATTTTCCTGCGTTTCTTTTGACATTGTGATAAGCGTAGTTAGTATACAATTCAATTAGCTGAATTTTAAGATTTATTTCATTTCTATACATAGTCAGGTGAAAAATGGGCATTCTTCTTTGCTAAATTTCATTGAAATCCGTTCAACAGTTTTAAGCGCAGGCCACACCGCCAGCTAGCGGGCGGGCGGGCTAGGCGGGCGAACATCGTTTCACCTCTTATTACATACTTCGGTCAGCTCGCGGTGTGAACCGAAGTATGTAATAAGAGGTGCAACGATGTTCGCCCGCCTAGCCCGCCCGCCCGCTAGCTGGCGGTGTGGCCTGCGCTTCAGCGTGAAAGCGTAACAAACAAACTCATTTTCGCATTTGTAACATTAGTTAGGATAGTTAGATGTTACAAACGTCGTTATAAACACCATAATTTAAGACACAAATTATGGATCAGCAACAATACTGGTTACATTGATAGATTTTTTAAAACTCACCTGTAACTATAAATTGGGCGTTGTTGTCAGAGTAGTTGGCTAAATACCTGGGATCGATTCCCGTCATCATTTGAGTTTGCCCCGGTAACATCTGAAAGTAAAAAGATTTTGAAGTGAAAACTTCTTTAGGCGCGTTGAGCGATTTTTGGTAGGGGGAAATCTTAGGCCTCTGCCTCGAATCTTACGGGCAGCGGAGCGGCGGCGGCGGCGGCGCGGGAGCGGCAGGATCTTATGCGTACATTTAAATGGACCGGTTCTCGAAAACAGCGGCGCGGGAGCGGGGCGGGACAATGCGAGACGCGCCGTCGCCGCCGCCGCTCCGCTGCCCGCGAAATTCGAGGCCGAGGCCTTACGGGTTGGCGATATCGCGGTGACTCGGTCACGACGCGATGATGCGAACCCGCGAACTTGCTATGCATAGTTTTCGCTACTGTTGGCAGTCCCCTTGACTGCCAATTTTTTTTTAACCAAAATGTATGTTTTAAGTAATTTGAATGTTTATGTAGATAAACCATTCTAAAAAAAACCGGTCAAGAGCGAGTCGGACTCACGCACCGAGGGTTCCGTTCCGATTTCTGAAAGTGTGCGTGTGTGTGAAAAGTGTGCTATTTAGAGACATCGTTTTATTTTTCCTGTAATCTTTACATAAACTTCTATCACATTAATTCATAATTTCAGATTTTTATCTGCCCCCCCCCCCCTTATCTCCGAAGTCTGAAACGGTATTTTTTTTTACATTTTTTATCAAAACACGAAAACTATGAGGCATAAAAAAAAATAAAAAAATGTTTAAGAATGTGCAAACAGCGTTCTTTTAAATGATACCCCACATGCTCTAGTAGCCCCACTTTGAATTTTTAAGACCCCCTTTCAGTCCCTGTTACAAAAAAAAATATAAATATTTTTACGTTTTTCTTATTTGTAAAATAGTTGGGTAAACGTCATCTAAAACTATTCCAAATTTCAAGTTGATAGCATTAGTAGTTCTTGAGATATCCAGCTGTGACAGACAGACAGACAGACAGACTGAGCCACACCATAAGGGTTCCTTTTTTACCATTTTGGTACGGAACCCTAATGAACGCCCCTCCACACAGTGGTTCCCGCAGACAGACAGGCCGAACGCGATCGACGACGGAGCGATGCGATTCAGGTAGAAAAAATTCAATGAAGTTTTCAGAAGAATCATAGCAACCGATATTATAGCCTACTTCAGACTAAATAAAAAACCAAGACGTAGCGCTATCAACAGTAACGTGAGGCCGCTTTTGTAAGTGTTTTGTAAGCTTTTGTATGTGTGTGCACTTAGTGAGGTGAAGTTTCTTTGTAGTTTGGTACAAATGTGTGCGTGTGAGCGTGTATGCACAAAGCGAGGTGTAGTTTTGCGCATGCTTCACTGTATTGCTCGCTATGTCTTGATTTTTTATTTGTTCTGAGTAGCCCACTCACATTTTGTCCAAAAACGGGCGTATTCATTTGAGCAACTTCAATGTAGCTTGAGTTAGGAACATTTTGCATGTTCGAAAATTGTGTATAAGGTCCGCTGCTGTAGTAAACGTTCTCTGGAGGGCTGAAAACCAAGAAAAAATTATTGAGAAGACATTCCGGTCCGGATACAAAAAAAAATACATCTCTCCTTATACTAATTGACAAAGGTTTAGGATGTTTTAAGTACCGTAAGCTACCTACCCTTAGATTATGTTCATAATCTAAGTACCTACCGTTATTATTATTATTCAAGACCACGAAAACTCTTTCCTGATAAAACAATACTTACCTACCTATCTACAACTTAATTTTGACAGTATAAAATACAGGCATATTATAGGGTTATTTTATATTCCCTAGCTACCGCAGACGCGAAGGGTAAGTAAGTAGTAGTTTAAAGGTAATAGTAAGTAGGTAGTAAGTAAGGATAAGCGTAGGTACTTATATTAATTTTAGAAATCGAATCGATATTGAAACGTTAAAACAAAAAAATAATTAAGTAATTTGATGATTTTTGTGAATTACTTTACTAGCCAATTTAAAATGACCCTGTATTACCCGATAACAAGTTAACATCTTCTATAACCAATTTCAATACAAATCAAACACATTTCAAACTAGGTCTAAGTAGATACCTACTTAAAAGTACGATTAAGGGTACGATATTATATTTTTATTCAAAAAAGTAACTGCAGATAACTTTGTTAAAATGCGAAATGGCTTTACTTACATCATATTATTTCTCCCTGCGTTAATTGGAAACGCCATCATTTGATTTCCCTGCGGATAGTCTGAAAAAATATATTTTATTTCTTTGGACAACCTTGTGACCATTGTGACCATGAGATACGGAAAAATAATCAAATTTGAATCCTTACCTGCCCTAGGTTCTCTTATAACGTATCTATCCATTTTCTTTTATTCTTATGGTGATTTTAATTTTATTGTTACTTTCGGAAAAACTGAAAAGTTTGTATTGGCGCCAATTTTTTCCAAGATCTTTTTTTGTTTTTATTGGCTGGTCACTGTCTCGTCTCATTCTGCCTATTCCAGTTGCAGGTACCTACTAGATACATTATTTTATAAAATCGTAACACTTTGATTCTAATAAAAATGTAAGTACCTAAGTCTTTTTAATATAATCATGTACTTAATATTATTCAAATAATTTTTGGATTTATTAATAAATAAAGCAATGTATAAATAACTACTAGTTTACTGGCCACTTTACCTAAAAAAAAACCTTGGTAGCCATAAGTGAGCAGAAAAATAAATTATAACGCTGGTTTTCTTTTTCAATGACTTTATAGCCTATTTCTATTTTTTGTTGAGCATTGTGCCAGTAGAATTTCTTTGTTTGATAATGGTGCAACACAGTATCATCATTATCGTCATTATTTTAGGCGAAAGACGTCCACTGCTGGTCATAGGCCTCCCCCAAGGACCGCCACGCTCCACTTCGACTGGTTCTGTTCTAAAACATTATTTTGAGCATTATTTAGAGTTTTAGGCCATAGCTGACCGCATAAACATTGAAGTCACTGTGACGTTTGCTTATTTTGACACTTTGAGTTTTGACATTGACATTTCCTTCGAGTTCTCCTATTCAAACTTGGATGAATCGATGAATCACGGCTGCATTCCGAGTTACGCTGTAATCGATTTGAGCGCGCTAAAACCTGTACCGAATTGGCGTGAGCGCGATAACGATGTCCCGTGAATCGTCATAGATGACGTCATGACATGCGCCATCTTGCGATAACGCCGACCATGCCCTGAATGAATATCACCGTGAGCGCTGTCAACATGACAGTTCTGCTGTTTTGTTATGATCGAGTCGCATCTTATCTCATAAATTGTGCTCAGGTATTAAGAAGTGTTCTGTGATTACGATTCTGGCTACAGTCGCCATCTAAACAAAGAAGAAGAATAAAGTGGTGTTTATACAAAGAAATAATCGAACCATGAGTTTTCAAGTGAATAAAGCCGACGAGCCTAGCGGGTGACAATTTTCTGTCATGCACATATCGGAGCAATACGAGAGGGCTCAGAGACGTAAGTTCTGAATTTTAGTCCCCCTTGCAGTTCTACCGACTGCTTAAACGATTTTGATGTAAATGTTTTACTCATCACAACTGCTTAGCTGTATGTTTGCAAAAGCTACCTTACAGTCTTTATAGTGCATACAAGCCACTGTATTGTCCCTGTTATAGCATAGATGTTTACTAAAGTGGTACTTAATGTTTACAGATACTGAATATGTACAGCAATTGGTGCATGACTTTGATGCAAGCATGCATAGCCGAGAAACAGAGTCACTGCTGAATGAGCCAACAGAACAATATGGTAATTATTTTATATCTGGTTATGCGCAGATACTTAATAGCTGTATGAGCCTGTTGTTTTTGCATAACATATCATGTTGACAACAATAGTTTATGTGGTCACTCTTACTACAATACCTAATGTACAAAAAAAAAGCATTTTCTATAGTAGGTAAGTATATTAAAAATATACCGTTTTATTCCAGGGTATGATTGTGGCCGCATCTACATCCACATACGAACTACGCATCACAATGACATGATGTCACGCAACCTGCACCGTGCGAGTAGCATATATACAACATCCCAACATCAACCGTCGGGCAGTTGCCACCAGACACGACACCCGTCTGGTTGGAGGATCCTCCCTTTTCAATAGACGATGAATGATGTTTACACCCTGTTCCTCATGCCTCTAAATGATTATCTATGTGGCAATAGTTAATATTTATTTACTTAATTATATTTTAAAATTTGAACAGTACCCGTTTCAAGTAGTAGATTTTAATAAAAAATATGTTGCCTGTTCTGTGAAAAATCTGTGAATTTTATTAGTGTTTAATTGTACTGTATGTCTGTGATTGAGTTAGGTAATATACAAGTACAGACTTATTAGTGTACTGTTTGATAGTTTTCTTATATTAGCGTTTATTAATTAGGAGAACAATGTGACCTGGAGCCTAATGTTCAGTCTGAGTCTCGTAAACTGTGATTCAAATTGATTGTTAATATTTATTTAAATTAAGATTTTAAGATTTGATCAGTACCTGTTGAAGTAGTAGATTTGAATTTATCTGTGATTCTAACTGATTTTTAATAAAAATGTTTTATTACTATTACTGTTGTAAATTATTTACCACAATACAAGTTACCTTCTCATAATATCATTTTAACGACAGCATTGATGGGAGAGAAGGGATGCGCAAGCAACAAATATTGTCCAATAGTTTAGTAATAAGGACAGTACATTATTAAACTTGTTAACATTCAATAAATCTGGATTTAATTATTGTTTATGTAATCTATTTTGTAGTTTTACTTTCAACATCCTATAACTTAACAATAAGTTTTATATTTATTTAAAACTTAAATTATAGTCTGTTAGGTACATAGTGTAGGTGTGTGGTGTGTGATAGGCAATTGTGCAATTCATTTTTGGCACCTATATATTGTGATCTATATGCCAAGTAGCTTTCTTGCTGTTTTAAATATATACCTACTCATATTCATTTGTTAATAGCATATAATATACTGTAGTCCATAATTATATTCAAAGTACTCTGTGCTGTAGTCTTTGGGTAATAGTTTTCTGATTTTTCTGTTAGCCTTTGGGGTTATGTGATATGTTTTGACGTCTTGACGTTGAGCGAGCACTGTAAGCGCGTTCACGAGTGTACCGAATTGTTGACAGCTCTCAGCTGTCATAATCGTGATATCTAAATCGGAACGCGAAATATTGATGTGAGCGCTGTGAACGATTATTTTCTAATTCGGAAAGCGGGGTTAATTTTTTGTACACAACATAATATTTACTGAAATAAAATGGAGCTTCAGGATACTTATTATAATAAGTCAGAATACGTAGAAACTGTAAGTGGCATTTGGACACAAAAACATCGTTGTGGAACATGACGCGCACTACAATATTGGTTCTAATAATGTTACAGGCATCGGGTAATAAAGTAAGCAGACAAACAGTGCTATGTGGATCTCAAAATATTGTTCTACACGGAAAAGTGATAGTCCAAAGCGATGCTATAATCAGAGGAGACTTGGCAAATGTGAAGACTGGAAGATTTTGTATTATAAGCAAAGGCTCTGTTATACGGCCTCCTTTTAAGAAATTCAGTAAAGGGTAAGATAAAGCCTAGCCTAGCCTACCCTAGGCCAAATTGTAAATAGTGTGTTGGTAATCAGTAGACTCAGTTTATATCTATTTTCCAGAAACATTTACTTGCTTATTCAACAGTTCAGTTCAATTCAATTTATATGATACTAGCTACCGAACGCGGCTTCGCCGGCGTGGTATGTCGATAAGAAGTAGCCTATTTCCTTTCCCAGCATTCAAAGTATCCCCATACCAAATTTCATCAACATTGGTCCAGCCATGTAGCCGTGAAAGCATAACAAACAGACTAAATCACATTTGCATATATTATAATTATTAGTTATTGGCTAAGTAATAACAGCCGCACGGGTCGATCCGTCAGGTTAAGCTACGCTTGCCGGGGTTTGTCAGTGGATGGGTGACCATCTTTACATACTGAGATTCTTCGGTGCCTCGGAAAGCACGTTAAGCCGTTGGTTCCAGCTGTTATTCCTAGATCTTTGACAGTTGTTACGGGTCGTCAGAAGCCCGAAAGTCTGACAACCAGTCTTACCAAGGGGTATTGTATTATCCAGTAACTGGGTTGTGGAGGTCAGATAGGCAGTTGCTCCATGTAAAATACTGCTGCATCCGGTTAGACTGGAAGCCGACCCCAACATAATTGGGAAAAGGCTAGGCAGATTGATTAGTTATGATTTAACATGCTCTATGACCGAGACTCGGACTAAACACAATTTTTTTTCCAGAGTTGCCTTCTTCCCGTTACAAATGGGTGATCATGTCTTTGTTGGTGAAAACACAGTAGTGAATGCTGCTGTTGTGGGCTCCTATGTCTACATTGGGAAGAATGTTGTTATTGTAAGTTATTTTATGTTAGAATCAGTTTCCATTGGGTTATCTCATTGAATAACCCAATGGAAACTGGAGTGTTATGAAATACTACTAATTAATACTTTTTGATAAAAGAACAAACAAATTAAATCAACTTTTATTTTCAGGGACGGAGATGTGTGCTAAAAGACTGCTGCATGATTGAGGACAATTCTGTGCTTCCTGCGGAGACAGTTGTACCATCCTTTGCTAGATACTCTGGCAGCCCAGCTCGACTCATCACCACATTACCAGAAGCAATGCCTGATCTCATGACAGAATTCACAAAGAGTTATTATCAGCATTTCTTACCTACAACTGTACAATAAGTATTGTTATAGAGCAACTAATTTATTTTATTTCTGCATGTCTAACTGTATAACAGCAAAGCTTATCAACTAATGTAACTAAGAATATATTTTTAAGGCTATAATAAAATCATTTTCCAAGACTTTTTTGTATTTTTATTTATTAGGAACCCTTGTTTCGCACTGGTGCAATTTACAAATGAGGAGCTCCGGAACAAAAGCTGATAAATCCACTTTATGCCCAATTTTTTTTTTTTTTTCTGTTATTTGTAGGTACTTTTACATAACATACACCACACAGGCCGCAACAGATCTCGTTAAAAACGTACTAAAGATATCCAGCCGGACATAACTCGATAAATACACGTAATTATTAAGATTTTTTTAATTTCCGGAACAGTTACCGATAAATCCTATAAAATAAAATAAAAAAATAAAAATAAAAAAGCCTTTATTTATTCCATTGGCAGCATTTTCATACAGAAATGGGTGCGGATATTGTTACTCCAATATATATGCCAACTGGACCCCTCTTCGGGTGAAGGCCTCCTCCAGAGCTTGCCACTCGTCGCGATTCCTTGCGAGGATGGACCAATTTCGGGTTCCGACGGTTTCAATCTCGTCCTTCCACCTTGTCTTTGGTCTTCCTCTGTATCTGTGCCCCTGCGGTCCTCTCCACATAGTCACGGTCTTCGTCCACCTGTTGTCAGTGTAGCGAGCCACGTGACCCGCCCACCTCCATTTCAGACCACGTGCGAAGGACAAGGCATCTATTACACCAGTCTGTTTTCTTATTGCCCTGTGACGGACTCTGTCTTTCAATTTTATTTTTAGTGAGCTACGTTCTAAGGCTCTTTGACATGATGTTATCTTTCTGTTGGTTGTTGAATCAAATATCCAAGTTTGGCAGCCATATGTGAGACAGGGTAAGAGGCATGAATCCATTACTTTCTTTTTTAATTTTAAGTCCATGTTAGACTTCATAACTTCTTTATAGCCCCAGAACTTTTTCCATGTCATTGATATACGCCTGTCTATTTCTTCAATGTTGATACTTTTGCGAAAGGATACCTGTTTACCTAAGTAGATATATTCATCAACGTACTCTATGATGCTATTATTTATTTGAATTGGAGTTCTGTGGTGGTTAGACATGATCTTCGTTTTTGAGATGTTCATTTCCAGGCCGACGCTTGTGCTTGCGTTATCAAGTTCTGACATCATGCATTGGAGCTCTGCGGAGCTCTCTGAGAACAGCACAATGTCGTCTGCGAAGCATAGATGGTGAAGACGCTCATTGTTGATTTTTAATCCCTTTTTGTCCCAAGATAGATTTTTCATAGCGTTTTGGAGGACTGATATGAATAATTTAGGTGACAGGGGATCGCCCTGTCTAACTCCCCTGTTTATTTCTATTTTTTGTCCTGAACGTTCTAGTTTGATTGTGCTGGTACTGTTTTCGTAGATGTATTTAATGATTCTGATATATTTGCTGCTTATATTTTGTCCGTAGAGGGCTTTCCAGATGCTTTGATGAGATATAGAATCAAATGCCTTCTTATAGTCGACGAAAGCGAGATATAATGGCCTGCGAAATTCATAATATTTTTCAATTATTTGTTCTAGTACTTGTATGTGATCAATGGTGCTGAACGATTTTCTAAACCCTGCTTGCTCTCTTGGTTGATGTTTTTCTATTTCATTGTTAATTCTTTCCAGTAGGCAGCTAGCAAAGAGTTTATACAAACATGGCATTATACTTATGGGTCTGTAATTCCCTACGTCTGTTGGGTCTCCTTTCTTATACAACAGTATTATTTCAGATTCTGTCCAAGTCTTAGGAACTTTTTCAGGATAAATCCTATACTGTTTACAAATTCTTAAAAAAAAAATACTTTTATTTTTTTCGAATGAAAACACTAGTTTTGTGGTAGCAATAGTTTATCGGAGGGTAACAGCAACACTATCGGTCATACGTCTATCGTATCGTAAGCAATCATTTCTGCTAAAAAGAGGCAAACAGCACCCAACAGAATTTTCAAGCAAAAATTACTTAAGTTATGAGTGCAGCTAAAAAACAAAATGTTAATAACATAACTAATGTAAAAACAATTCGGTGATGACTGGAGTATAATGAGGAATTTAAGCAATTAAGCCATCACGAGCATGAATCTGTTAATGAAGAAATTTTTTGCGACCGTAATGAAAAAGAAGCAATCAATGTTTTAGTCTAAGGTTTTAGTATAAGAATTTGCAATTTTCTATAGTAAAACTACATTATAATGATTAGATAAATAAACATGTATTTTACTAAAACCTATCCATTAAATACAAAAACTTATAGGTACTTAATCGGAATAAGTCGGGTTTTAACGGAAGTACCGCGACAAAATCTGATAAAAAAGATAGCCATTCAAATCCCGATACTTAATTACATTATGGTCGGACCAAAACCCGGTAATTCCATTTTTGAAACTAAAATTGTGGGGAAACTATCAAAACACTAGATTTTTTAATCTTACCTATTTGAAAGCACTTGCTACAAGCCAAAAACAAACAACATAACCATACCTTTGTAAATCACTCTTTTGTATTTCCTGCAAAAACATGAAAAGTGGATTTACTTATCGGCTTTTGTTCCGGAGCTCCTCAAATGTGATGATGTGTCAAAGCAAACAAAATATTAATTACCATTATCGCGCCCCCGGTCTACTTACTGATATGCAATGGTCTGTCTGTTGCACAGTGCACCATGTAACATGAGGCAACAGGGTCTAGTGTGAATCTCTGGGTTCATTTGAGTAGTTGAGTCTGGTTAAACCACACTGCGGTCGGTGCAATTCATTCATCAGTGGCGGACTTTCCTTAGGCCGGGGAAGAGGACGGGTCTGCGCCCGATATTAGGTGCAGCCAACCTGCGCCTGCAGCTAGCAATATCGCAGCAAACAAAAGTAAACCTATCTTGAGGCAGAGTGCTCTAATTTTCGAGCTCACTTTGTGGAGCTGAAGATGCACCCCTGAATATAATCGTGCCGGGTCCATGTACTTTTAAAAGTAAACGTTAAAAGGCGTTATGCTGCAATGTCGGCAGAAAGGGACGGGTGAGGGGCAGAGGCCCAACCGATCATGCAAACATGTGTGTTTGCTTCGCTCGCTTATATAAGAATAAGTACCTACCGCAGGTGCCGTGATTTAAGTACCGCGCGAACAAATACTTGCTCGCTCAGACAGAACCAGAACCTGTTCAGAACGCCAAGTGAAAACTTTTGAATATGTACTTACTTATACCTACTTAATAAGTACTTAATCAAAGGTGATTGAATGCAGATTTACAAAAAAAAAACTTATCTATACTATATAATATTAATATAATTTATAATATATATATATATATATATATATATATTATATATAATTATATTATATAATATAATAATATAATATATATAATAATAATATAATAATAATATTATAAAGAGGTAAAATTTGTTTGTAAGTTTGTATGTTTGTAAGTTTGTATGTAGGGGGTAATCTCCGAAACTAATGATCCAATTCTAAAAATTTTTTCACTGGTAGAAAGCTTCATTTTTCCTGAGTGCTATAGGCTATAAATTATATTTATATCATGCATATTAGCCGAGCTATCACAATTTTTGTCTAACAAGTCGGAAAGAAATACGTCTTTAAACAGACTTTTTTGCATGCGCTGCCTAAACGGTTGTTTAAAATTGAAAACAATGTTTGGCAGTCTGGTCCGTCTTAAATATTTCTACAAAAAAGTCCGCTACACCATATTTCTATCTTTTATATTTTACCTTTTATACATCTTTTATTGTTTTAAAAAAGTATTTTTTAGACATACCTAAGTACCTACTTACGTTTGGATGATTATTTAAACAATAACACATTAATCCTTATAAGTTATTTTATGATCACAAGGACATCATGGAGATAAGATTTGGCCTTTACAGTATGGCAATTGGTCGTACAGTTTCGGAAATAATATAAAATTACTAAAACGCTAAATAACTGGGTTAGTGGGTTGGGGGGGACAAGAATTTTTACGCGGACGAAGTCGCGGGCAGAAGCTAGTTATCCAATAAATACCTTATAGTTTCCATTTAAACCCGTTATGATAGTTAGGTTCTGTGCACCGACAAGGCTATTGACACAACTCAGAATTTTAAATCAGGCGCTAGAGAGGGAGGCTTTTAGCCTACCTACCTGACTGGCTAATTTCATTAAGACCCCTATCCTAACTGATACCATTTCTTTCTGATTTCCTTACTATTTTTTTAGGCTAAGCTACGCTTGCCGGGGTTGGTCAGTGGATGGGTGACCATCTTTACATATCGAGATACCTCCGTGCCTCGGAAAGCACGTTAAGCCGTTGGTCCCGGCTGTTATTCGTGGATCTTTGATAGTCGTTACGGGTCGTCAGAAGCCCGAAAGTCTGACAACCAGTCTTACCAAGGGGTATCGTATTACCCAGTTACTGGGTTGTGGAGGTCAGATAGGCAGTCGCTCCATGTAAAATACTGGTATTCAGCTGCATCCGGTTAGACTGGAAGCCGACCCCAACATAGTTGGGAAAAGGGTAGGCAGATTGATTGATTCAGAGAAATGCACTAAGTCACCAGAAATTCATTAAGTATGTATGTACCTACAGACGCCAGCAGGTCAAGCCACCCGAAACTGTCAAATTTTCCCAATCAACCTTGAACCTAATGCTTTAGCCCTAAAGATGAAGATCTATTAGAGAAATTTGACAGATTTTACTAGCTTGATGTGCTGGCGTCTGTACATGCTCTGTGAATTCAATGATTGATCAAAATCACGAGGTCCCAAACGTCAGAATAGGTAGGTATACTTACTTAGCTTCTGAGATACTAGAATATCTTAAAAATGTAGGTAGGTAGCATAGGGATGGATGACCCATCTTACGGTTATTCTATCGGCTGACTAGCAGAATATGAAACACAATAAGGATTTGAACGAGCTAAGCACCAAACCACCCGAGCAATTCTCACGTAAAGCACAGATTAGGTGGCTTTGGTTTGGTAGGTAGGTAACTATTGCAGTGAGTGCCTTCAGGAAAGCGTGTAAATTGAGTTTTCCAGTCCTTGGTAGAAAGTAAGTTTGGTAGACCAGCATCTCAACTCGAAGTTAGAGGACTGGCTGGCCCACTTTGTATGGTAGGTAGGTACTTACTTCATTTTGTTTTCGATTTTGGACTTCAGAGAAAATATTTTTAATCTTATTTTATTTTTCAAACGTTTGAGAATATTCCGAAATAGTAAAATATATTTTATTTTTAATTCTACTTTTTTTTCTTTGCATTCACTACACGTAGAACGGAACGCAAATACAGTTTGATGACAAGACGCGAGTTTACTTTGCTTTCCAACAAGCACACTGTGTATTTTTTGTGACCCGTGTTTCATAGCAGCAAAGACCAATTTGCTGCTATTTCACACAGAGTGTCATTACGATATTCATGTTCAGTAACTTGAAAATATTCCTGATTGCCGTCGTCGAACCCTTGATCCATTTCGTTTTATTTTAAATTAAATTCGTTTTTATAGTGACTTTTGAGTTAAAATAGTGATTATAGATGTTGTGAAACAAAATAAGTGAAACATTTTTAGTATGGAATATCATTATTCCGATCTTTGCATGCCGACGGATCATCTGCTAACTGGTGTGTATTAGTTTTTCAAAGGTATTCATTAAAATACAAAGGTATTTGTGGTACCAATGGATTAAATTTGTAAACTTTGCCCTCAGGCATCCCTTGAGTGGAACATCAGTTTTAGGTTTCTCTGTTTTATTTTCTTTTCGGATCAGTAAACAACAGTTTCTTTTCCCCTCAATTATTGATGTTATTTTCTGAAAGTTATATTTAAAATTACTGTTTACAAATACATTTCTTTGTCGGTACTTTTCCCTTGTTGTTTTTTTTAACCAGTTTGGCTAATATTTGTTTAAAAAACTATTTCAATGATAGATTGTTTCTGAGGTAAGTTTTTACAGCTTAGGTACCTATAAATAATGGTATTTCTATGACAGCTTTTTAATCAAAAGTATAAGCAGAATGCTAAGCTCTACAAGCCACCTTTAAATTAATTATCAGTGCTCATAATAATAGATTAATTAAAAACCATAAAATTCTATATATATTTGTTAAATACTATGAATTGTTGACATGTTACATCTAAAGCTCTAGCGCATTTCAACCGCAGTTTGAATGCAGTTGACACAACTGCAATAGACGTCAACTGCATTCAAACTGCATCCAAACTGCAATTTGCAGTTGGAATGCAGTTGAAATGTGGTCCGTCTGTCTAGAGCCTTATTATACCTCTTAGCAGATATTGATAAAAAATATAAAAACATTTCTGTAGATTTCCACAGTCTTTACCTCTAAGTATAACAACACATAAGTAAACAAGAGACTTCTAATTGCTGAACTAAGTCATCATAAACTAGAAACTCTTCTCAGAACATCTTTTAATCCAAAATAAAATAAATAGAAGTAAAAACTTTACTCTTGAATATTAATACCAAGAATTACTAATTGAAAATAGTTTTTTTTTAAATTTAATTTATTTATTATTTTATTCATTAACACATCCATTTGTTTTAACAGGTAATACCCAAGGTAACAAAAGTAGTCATGAATTATTTGTCCAGTCCCAAGTAATGGGTTTGGGTAGAAGCACAAGTTACTCAGTGGACAACATACTAAGTGTCACCCTCTGGAATTCCACCAAAGAGCAAGAAAATAAGTCCAAACGCCGAGAGACACTATTAAGTATTTTTACTGCACAAATAAACCGGTGCAAACTTTATTAAGATTGTACGGGTAGCAGGACCTTTAAATACTTCCTCCCTTGGTCCCAACTGTAACCTCCAGCCTGGAACGAGCCAAAGATTCCAATATTTGTGGATTAATCAGTAGTGGAGTAAAAACATATTTTACAAGAGCAAGGTTGCGCCTTGCTAGTTGTTACTTAGGCCATTTTAATTAGATACAGCAAAATAAAAATAAATTTTATTGGTTTTCTAACATCAAAGTAATCAAACAAATAAATAAATCATCTCAAGTTGTCAGTTTTCTATTATGCTAATTATCAGTTAAATAATTAGCTTTTCTGATCATTCATTGTTTTTCATTAAAACATATTGACTTTCAGGGGACACTTAAATAATTAGGAAGTAGTGAAAGTTATTTACTTACTCAGAATGAGTTCAGTAACAATGAACAAAAATATTTTAATAAGTATTTGAAACATCAAAAAATTACATAATTTTCTTCACCTCCATGGCTCAACTGTTTGACATAATGAAGTCATAACAGTCAATCTGGAACATAGATTACCTTATCATTCTAGCAAAAAGCTCAACATTACGTTATAAAATGCTTGAAACAAGATTGCACAAAAAAAAAGAAGAAGGTATTGAAGAAAAGTACAGAATATTATATAATCTTAGGTAGCATAATAATATTATATTTTAATTTTATTTATATACAATATACAAATTAACACTATTTACACTAGGTACTAAAGTAAATGACTAACTAACTATACAAATAAATACAAAAACAAAAGACACTTACACTTACACATTTACACTCATTTACTTTAGTACCTAGTGTAAATAGTGTTAATTTGTATACTGTATTAAATAAAATCAAAATACATTATAATGTAACTCACCGCTTTATAAATGAATTATAATATATTATAATCATTACACTATGCCTCTTTATTGAAAGGTAGGAAGGTTAAGGGAAGGTGAACGTTAGTATGATAATATTTATCAGAGCATAAATCTCAGGTCCATACACCGCCGAATATGCTCCGCAATACTTGGTGCCGAAACAATCAGCGGAGTATGAAGTGCGGGCCAGTATGTTGGTGGACGGCGGCGACAGGTTTGGGGTATCTGCAGTGGTTTTCGACAAGTATGAGGAGCTGATATGGATGGGGAACCAGGGAGTAAGTAGATAGTGAAATTTTCAATTAAATTTAAGCAAATAAATACCAAAAGATCTGAAAATCGGGTAGATATGCAAAATACGCGCATTGTCGTGGGGTTGTATTACCTTAGATCTGAAAATCATGCCTCTACTAAATTTTGAATTTGGTAACAATGAGTTTTTTTTTTCCTTGGTTTCATCAGGTGAGAAAAAGAAAGGTCTTGCATAACATAATAATATATAACATAACATATTATAATCCTATTAGTAACGTAAATTGAAATCAAAAGGCAAAGGTCTACTTTACTATTTTATTAACAGAAAAATAATTGGGAAACTACTAAGTACTAATTTTTACACATTATTTCTAGGGTCATGTAACATCATACTATGGTCCAGGAATGCAAAAGTACACTTCATTCCAAGTACATGAATCTGAAGAAGTGAGGGATATCCTAACTGTTGAACAAGGCATTTTTGCACTCACCAAAACGTCTTTGCGCCATCAAATACGCCGAGGGATTCCAAGACGTACTTTCAAGTAAGTCATAATATCTGCTGCTGACAAGAAAAATGTGGGCTTGGTCCAGCGCAAAATGTAAAAAAATATTTCTGCCTTGTTCTAGTACCTGGCCTCAACCAGAATTGTGTTGTGGGCTGAAACTTTACGCTCCATCTTTAAATTTTTTTGTACTGGTAAAGACACTCATAAAATCATATCTAACCAACACAATTGTGTAAAATGACCCTGTTAAATATAAAACTCTGGTCTGTAACCAAATGCATTGGTGATCGCAATATTTATTAGATAGGTATCTACTAGCTGACCCATGAGATGTTGTCCTGTCAAAATTTTAATTTCGACTTTTCGCCTGTTTCTTTGAGTTTTTTCTAATTTTCTTTTTTCATTAACCACCGCAGTATAGACTAAAAAAAAACAATAAAAAAATAATCAATTCGAAAAAAAAAAAAACAATAAAAAAATATTCAATTCGGTCGAGCCATTTTCGAGTGTTTGTGACACTAAGGGCCTGTCCACATCTCCACGTCACGACGTCGTCAACGTGGAAGGGTGCGGTAACGTGGGCATCAGGGGATGTTTGGTCCCATAGTGAAAGTTGTTCATAATGAGTACAACACTATCGTGGCAGCTTCATAGCCAATAAAAAAGCAGCTTGTACTGTTTATAATAGATATCTAATAGATAGTTTGTAGGAGCCAATCAAGGCAAGATAGTTGAAAACTTTTCAAAGAAACTATGCTCAAAATTATTATTCTTTCTAGATCAGCCAATATGACAGACATGCAGTGTATCTTCCAAGTTAGTGCTAACAAGCTGATGATGGGTGGACATCAAAACAAGCTCATTGATCTCGACCTGAACAAAATGGCTGAGATGGCTATTGTGAGTACTTATTATTTTGTTTGGCAGTGGCCAGATACACTTCTTTGGCGACCTGAAATTAACAAACCTTTCCTCTCACCTGATAACAGTGCCTTTGGAAATTATGGTCTGTACCTATGTCAAGTAGCCAAAAGGTTTAAAATACTCGAGGAAAATAAATCTCCTTCTCATTTCCCAGCCTATTCAAGAAGAAGGCTGCGCCGTTCTCCGCAGTGGTGGGGGCTCTTTAGTCGCATGCGGCAGTGCGAACGGAATGGTCGCATTACGGGACTTGCGGGCCCCCAGCATAGCTAACCATACCTTCAGGGCACATTCCGCTTGTCTCTCAGACCTGGACATGCAAGGGGACTTGCTTATCACTTGCGGATTTACGCAGACGTATGTATCTTATCTTTGTTATTGTACCTATACAGGGCGTTAAAGTAGTTGCGTTCCATAGCTTAGGGGTAGGTTCAGTATCGATAAAGAACTCGCGCACGTGTGGGAGTGGCGCGAGGAGGCGAAACGCCGGGCGTAACTCCGCTGCCGCGAGAAATCACGGTACAGCGGACAGAGCTCCGGCGGGATCTCATGGCGACATGGAGAGTGCGACTGTCGCAACCCAACGCTGGGCACGCCACAATTGCGATAAGTCGCCTCTTTGAGGAGTGGTTAGAGAGGCGGCACGGCGTCCTGACCTTCCGCCTGACGCAGGTCCTCACCGGACACGGTTGCTTCGGGAGGTTCCTGTTTCGCATAAGGCGGGAGGAAACGCCCGGGTGTCACCATTGTGTGGATCGCCCGGAGGACACGGTGGAGCATACAGTGGAGGTCTGCCCGGCTTGGACAGAGCACCGCCGTGTTCTCACGGAGGCGATCGGCGGCGGCGATCTCTCGCGTCCGAGCCTGGTCCAGGCCATGGTGCGGAGCGAGAGTGCATGGGAGGCCGTCACCTCCTTCTGCGAAGCAGTAATGCTCGCGAAGGAGGAGGCGGAACGCGTGAGGGAGAGGCAGCCTCACGCCCTCAGTCGCCGCAGGAGACGCCCTGGGCGGCGGGAATCGCGAGGTGATTTCCGGCCACCGTAGGCGCGGGCCTGCGGACGGTGAGTAGCGGGTAGCTCGCCGTCCGGTAAGGACCAGGCCCGAGTCGACGGCGCGTTGTGTTCCACGCGCGCCTCAAAGAGATGTCAGCAAATTATGGTGTCCAATAGGGCCGACGCCGCTGGGGTCGCGGGTAGTTTTAAGAAGATACCGCGGCCCTGGCATAGGCAACTGAAGGAACACGGGTGGGTTTTAGTCAGTAAAAGTCTGACACGCCCTTCCGCTCCACCCAGAGCGGGAGAAGTTATTTGACGATTTCCCATCCTCAAAAAAAAAAAAAAGTAAGTATCAATAAAGAAACCCGGGAAAAATAAAAAAAAATCAAAACATAAAAAAAATATTGCAAGATCAACCTATTTTACGCCAACGCCAAAAACATAATTATGTCACATGCATAGGAAATTTTCAAAATGTTCATATCTCCTGTCTTATTAATTTTTTTCTCAATGGCAGTGCTATTGCCAGGTATACCTTAAAACCGTGATTAAACGCGTCCTTATAAGTTTGTTGCAATGCTATGGTACTTTGGTCACGTCCTTGTGCTTAGGTGGACGTGGTTATTGCAGTTGCACAATATGTAAAAGCTGCTTATCATTAGATTGTCTAGACTAGATAACCAATAATTCTGAAATACGCTTGATAATTTTTACGTGATTCTCAGTTTTTATCCGCGTTAGACATAACTTTACAAATTAATTACATTATGTAGTTTAAAAACATAATCTTTTTAGAAAATTTCTCTAATTTAATATATATTTTTTCCAAATTATTAACACTACTCGTTTAGACGTGATCTTCAGTTTAAAATAATTAAAAGTCGGCTATCGTCGCCTTAACCCCAAAGTCCCCCAAAAACGCCCTCAAGTGTCAAATGCACCCCATGTGTGCCTAAGGAAAAACCTTTACATAATACGTATACAAGCTTATATCACATGTATATAAACGTAAAAAAACATCATCCGATGGAAAACCAATCATTATCAGTAGTTGTGAACCTATGGAGTTCGCAACTAACCCCCCACAACCCACTTGTGTCAAATGCACCCCATGTGTGCATAAGGACAAAACTTTACATAATATGTATATAAGCTTATATCACATATATACGTATAAAAAACATCATGCGATGGAAAACAAATCATCATCAGTAGTTGTGAACCTAAGGAGTTCGCAACTAACCCCCAACTACCGCTGGGGTTTTCGGTCTAAAGTTAGCCCATCTCAGACATCTGAGGAGTTAAGAGCCTGTAATACTTCCTCAGTGTCGGCATGGCAGTAGCGGAGCCCTACGTGCTAGTGTGGGACGTGCGCTGCCTGCGCGCCAACATTACGCCGGGCGAGGGCGCCTGGTCTCTCCCCACAGTGTCACCGCCACTGTTGCTGCACTTCCTACCTGCCTTCTCTGGGAGAGCGGTCGCCTTGTCCGGAGACGGCCATGTTGCGTTACTGCATGTTAATGCTCCTAGTGGTGCTGAGCATTCTATGTTTCAGGTGAGGTTTTTTATGAATTAGTATTAAAGTGTCATTATAGTGTGTTTTTGTATTTATTTATTTATTTTTGTCAAATCAAATCAAATCAAATCATTTATTGCTTTGCAAACATGGGTAGTAAATAGTATGGATGTTATCGGTACATGTTTGACATTGTACTCCATGCTCTGCCGTCTCACGGGCATGCAAAATTTACATTAACAAAAAAATCAAATAAAAAACAAATAAACAAATTATATAAAAAAAAAAACATGCTGAATAATAATAAATTGGAAAAACATTACTGTTGAATTTATCTATGACAATCAATATGACAATAGTATTATTTTTTACTCTGTGGTTTCAATGACGAAAATAAAAAAGATGTCTTCGACGAACAACCAAGGACAAAGTGTGTTTATTTAAATCTCCAAAATTCCTCATCATCAAGAACCTGAATATTTAATTAACGACTAGAAAGAAACTATTAAAATTACCATCATTATCACATTTAATTTGAAATGTCAAGGAGTATCTGTCAATAACTAGCTAATAATCAAATGTCAACAAATTAAGTAGTGGAATGTCAATAAGATAAAAACAAGTCATAGGTGTCTGAACTGAGCTGATCATTGTCGGAGACGTTGGAAAAAAAAAGTGATACCACAGATATTTAAGGCATAGACAAGTAATGTGGTTACGTCGCCGCGTCGGGCGCTCACGCGCAGATTGAATAAGTTGTTTGTTTTGTTTTTAACATTTTACATTTATCTATTTTATTATGTATTTCTGTATCTGTCCTTGACATCACAGCAGGCCCTATCAGAATACCAGTGCCGCGACACTTATTTTAAACTAGCTGCGCACCGCGGTTTCACCCGCGAAGACCGGGATAAAAAGTAGCCTATGTGCTAATCCAGGGTATAAGCTATCTACGTAACAAATTTCGTCCAAAGCGGTCGAGCCGTTTGAGCGTGAAGAAGTAATAAACATACAAACACACATAGCCTCACACTAACAAACTTTCGCCTTTATAATATTAGTGTGTAGTGTGATGTCACAGCATCATTCTGAGATGCCTTTTGGCCTCGTACAGGACTTTCTGTTTTTTATATCATTGTGTTTTTTAGTTAAGTAAAATGAATCATAAAACTATAATTCTAATTTAACTTTTTCCCTACATTTTATTCAGGTAGACACCCAGAGTTCTTTATGCACTGTAATGGATGTGTCATCCACTAGTCAAGCATTAGTGTTTGGTGATCAAGCCGGACATCTGCACCTGTTCTCACCCCAGCATAACCATGAACCGGTCTTCAATAACTTTTCGAGGTGAGCATATTGGTCAGCATTGATCTTTTTGACACGGGTTATAGTTATTATTTTAAACTTTTTTATGTCAGTAATCCATAATATTCGTTTAGTTCTAGCTATGAAAAAATACAAAAACAGTTTTATGACACCTGTCTAGGTGCACATTAAAACAAGCCAGCAACAAGCAAGTGGCTAAGAAATAACAGCCGTCATGTTTACATACCAAGATCCCTACGTGCCTCGGAAAGCACGTTAAGAAGTTGGTCCCGGCTGTAGTTCGTGGATCTTTGATCTTTGACAGTCGCTACGTTACGGGTCGTCACGTACCGACTGTCAAAGATCAAAGATCCACGAATGACGACAACGGGATTGTATTACCCAGTAACTGGGTTATAATACTGGTATTAAGCTCTATCCGTTTAGACTGGAATACTGGAAGCCGCCATCAACATAGTTGATGACGACGGCGCTTTTGAAGGATCAACTGTTGGATCATTGAGAAATGGGATGAGAATTGAGATTGTAAACCACCCAAACCCACACCTAACCCACTAGCGGGACTAGATTGTGAAACTTAACGCAAAATAGGTTATTGGACAGGCGCCGAACTCTCCCAAAAACTAGAAAAATACAGTCATGCCGGGGCCACATTAACGTCAACGTCAATGCCCATAAACGATTCTGCCAAATTATCGCGGTAAGTGCCGCTGGGGTAACCTGCCGCTGGGGTCGCGGGTTGTTTGAAGAAGATAGCGCGGCTCTGGCATAGGCAACTGAAGGAACACGGGTGGGTTTTAGTCAGTAAAAGTCTGACACGCCCTTCTGCTCCACCCAGAGCGGGAGAAGTTATTTGATGATTTCCCACCCTCAAAAAAAAAAAAAAAAAAGTAGTACCCTACCTACGGCTAACGCCCTACAACGCGATAATCAATGGCACACCCGTATAATGTGGCCCCGGTATCACAGTAAACTGTTTTAGGGTTCCGTACCAAAATGGTTTTTACCATTTTACCCCTAAAACAGTTTACTAGGAACCCTTATGGTGTGACTCAGTCTGTCTGTCTGTCACAGCTGGATATCTCAAGAACTACTAATGCTATCAACTTGAAATTTGGAACAGTTTTAGATGACGTTTACCCAACTATTTTGCAAATAAGAAAGAAATAAAAATATTTATATTTTTTTTGCAACAGTAACTGAAAGGTCTTAAAAAATCATAGTGGGGCTACTAGGGCATGTGGGGTATCTTAAGAAAGAGCGCTGTTTGCACATTCTCAATTTTTTTTTATTTTTTTTAGGCCACATAGTTTTCGACTTTTGATGAAAAATGTAAAAAAAATACTGTTCGGAGGGAACGGTATTTTTCATCTCCAAAGTTTGCAAAGAGAAAAATCTGAAATTATTCTATGTGATAGAAGTTTATGTAAAGATTACAGGAAAAATAAAACGATGTCTCTAAATAGCACACTTTTTCAGAAATCTGAACGGAACCCTCGGTGCGCGAGTCCGACTAGCTCTTGACCGGTTTTTTAATAACAACATTTTCACTATTCCCCAGAGCGACAGAGTTTGCGGATCAAGTAGTGGGGATGCCGTTCGTCGGGTTCAGCGACACAACGTTCCAGTACGCCACGGTACCGCTGCCGCCGCTGTCGTCGGGCAGCAAGTGGTTCAATGAACTGCCCGAGGAGTTCTTTAAGAAAATATACAGGTATAACGCGAATCCTTTTCTAACCGCTCCAGCCACAATCCGCTTGGCCAATAAGGTCGAGTCGAAGCCTCTAGAAGGTTCTAGAAGCTTCCAAACAAATGACGCTCAGTCTTGTAGTTGACTTTAGTGAGAGACGTATGTCAACCGACAACTGGGCTGTGCACATTGTTAGATATATTTTACAAAAACTTGATCTTCGCCCCGAACCCAAACTGTTAATAGGCACTTACTTACCTTAAGATAATGCGTTTATGTTAAACAGGTATATTTTATTAGTGGGAGGGATATCATCGCCTTACTTTGCCACATCTTATTAGGGTTGTGTACCAAAATGGTAAAAAAGGAACCTTATGGTGTCACTCAGTCTGTCTGTCTGTCTGTCACAGCTGGATATCTCAAGAACTACTAATGCTGTCAACTTGAAATTTGGAACAGTTTTATATGACGTTTACCCAACTATTTTGCAAATAAGAAAGAAATAATATATTTATATTTTTTTTTGTAACAGGTGCTGAAAGGGGGTCTTAAAAATTCAAAGTGGGGCTACTAGGGCATGTGGGGTATCATATGAAAGAGCGCTGTTTGCACATTTTTAAACATTTTTTTATTTTTTTTAGGCCGCATAGTTTTCGACTTTTGATGAAAAATGTAAAAAAAAATACCGTTCCCCCCCCCCCCCCTTCTCCGAAGTTTGCAAAGAGAAAAATCTGAAATTATTCTATGTGCTAGAAGTGTATGTACAGATTACAGGAAAAATAAAACGATGTCTCTAAATAACACACTTTTTCAGAAATAGGAACGGAACCCTCGGTGCGCGAGTCCGACTCGCTCTTGACCGGTTTTTTTTTGTGTGGAAGGTAGTCAGATTTTTTATGCCGGCCATTAGGCGTCTGACTTGGCTTCACATGCCGTCAAGAATATTTCTCAGGCATCGGTTTCCTCACGATGTTTTCCTTCACCGTTTTTTAAGCAAGTGATAATTATACAATACGAAAATGAATCCGAAAAGTTAGAGTGTGCGTGCCTTGGGTTCGAACTCGAGACCTATAACTTGGCAGTACGACGGTCACACCACTAGGCTATAACTACTAATTTGCTGATTTAAAACTTGGCATTGAATAAAAGAAACAGGGTTTACGTACGTCCGATACTGTAGAAGTGTAGTCTAACGCGTTCGATTTTTGAATTGGCTCCTATAGACAAAAATAAATCTTTGGCCAACGATAAGGGACGCAATACAGAGTATGCACACAGAAAACATCAAAAAACTTCACGGCAGCGTCAAGTAGGCGCAGTTCAGCATAAATGCCAGACAAATAATTTCTGCTTGTATATGAATTATTATTCCTTTTTCTATGTATTTAACGATTCCTTTATTTTTATTCAAAAATTCTCTTTCAAAATTGGCAAATCCACTATCAAATCTTGAACGATTAGGCATATAAAAAAAAAAATCTCTAAATGATTAAATGACTTATGACTTATAATATCCTGTGTCCTTTCTTTAACTACAGGAAACCAAAACCGATCGACCCCGAAGTATTAAAATCAATGAAAATGCAAGGCCCTATTGGATACGCACCGAATCCTAGAACATTTAAGAGAAATCAGGTATACAATAAAAACTCATAAAATATTATTGTTTTTTTATTTATTTATCGAGGACCTACAACACGACATGTGACAAAAATATTTTTCTCTTTCAGTTGAACTACGTTGCAAAAAAAAAAGGTTTTGTCTGGTGTTCATTCAAGGGATGAAAATGTTAAAATTGATTCGCTGTGGTAGCCCGCGAAATTTAAATTTTCTTGCGTTTTTTGCTATTTGCTGGTCAGTGTCAGGTTGTATCTTGATCAAAGTATGTAGTACACAATTCTAACCATAATACATACATAATAATATACATAATACATCTCTGTAAGTTAGATTTCCACCGGATTGGTCTGATTACGGAAATCAGACGAATCCGGGGCAAATTGGAATTTCGCGGGCTACCTTAGCGCATCTTCCTTAAACACCTTAAGGGCAGGAATACACATGCCTGTAACTTGCACAAAATTATGCCAGTAGCTTGCATGCCGTGAGCCATAACAATTTCTGATTGGACAAGTTAAAGTTAATGGGTATTCTCGCTCTAAGGGTAAATTTTTAATGCGACCACGAAGGTCCGATATCTAACTAACCAACATTAGTTTAACGGAGACTTTAAATTGATTCTGTCACTTTCTTTTTGATACAAAGTGGAAGGGATGTCATGAATTTAAGTCTCCGTTAAACTAATGTTGGTTTCGTGTAACTCAACGTTAGTCATTGCCAACATTTAAAATTAAAATGGCAGTTCAAAAAGGTGCCATGCGTCCACTATGTGCGAAACGAATGTGTTTGAAAATTGCTTAATATATTCGCTCCTTGATCGCACCTTCAATTACAAAAGGGATCAGAATACACAAAATGAAAATACCTATGGACGGACTTTTAATTAGCTGCAGTAAAATTACACTTCTAATGTCATTTTAATGTCATTTCGCTATCAAATGGGAACATTTTTTAACGAAATGACAGATAAGAAGTGTCATTTTAATGCAGCTAATTAAAAGCCCGAGCATAGAGCTTGTTCACTCTGAAATGACGCGCCCCACTACTGCATTTACCGTAGTGTACGTATACAAATTTAAGTAAGATAGGATAAGTATGTTTATTTGCAGTAGTGGGGCGTGTCACCATCATTCAGATGGACCTCACCCGTAAGGGGCGTAACTTGTGAACCTACTCACCATTTTCTTGCTTTTGTCCCAATTTACTTGGGGTCGGCGCAATGTCTTTTTCATCCATACTTCTCTATTAGTCGTCATCTCGGTAGTCACCCCCTGTCTAGTCATATCATCTTTCACACAGTCGACGACATTTTCCTACCGTAACTTTAAAATAATACATCTGAAATATTTGCAGATGCCGTATATAGAAGATAATTTCGATGATTTGCATGCTTCAAGACAGAACGAAAATAAAATCGTTGCTCAGCCAATACCCAAGCATTATCAAAAGGTACAATATCAATTATTTAAGTTTGACAACTGAGTGTTGAAGAGTGTCTTCGTTACGTCCTAAGTAAGTGTTTTGTTCAGTAAGTAGTTGTCATCGCGTTTGATATTTTCTGTCCTTTTACGGGCGTCCACAGGAAAAAAAAAAATCGCTGGCAAGATTTGTTATCTCTCAGTCGGGTAAAAAGAAGAGGTGCAGGCCTAAACACGAACTTTAGTTTCACTAAGTTCTGAGCTACTATTTGGGGAATCGCTAAGGTTGCCCGCGAAATTCAAATTTTCTTACGTTTTTTGCAATTTGCAGGTCAGTGTCAGGTTGTATGTTGATTAAAATATGATTCGCGCCCGTAAATAATGTTGCTTTACAGAATTATATTCATTCAATTATTATTATAATTCTGTAAAGCCATATTAGTTACGGGCGCGAATCATACTTTAATCAATATACACTGAACTGCAAATTGCAAAAATCGTAAGAAAATTTGAATTTTGCGTACTACGTTAGCGCTTCCCCCACATGCTAAGAAGAAGTTATTCTGTCAGACAAAGCCTGCGAAACCTCCCGTAATGATAGACTATGTCAAGGATTTGGTATAAAGGCCAGGAATAAAAATCTGTTTCATTACACAGGCGATATTAAAATTTTTGTTGACTGCGTTATAACTTCTAAAACATCAGACTCACAGCGACATCTCAGTACCTACATGAAATATATAGGCTAAGAAGTAGTAGTTTGCCACCTGCATACCTTTCTCTTAAGATTTAATGTTCAGTCAGCAAAATTTGCTGACTGATCATTAAATCTTATAGTTTGACTGAGACCGCTGTACCGCGGGGAGCGGGACGTCGCCGTGGGCGTTGACAAATGAGCGGCCTGTATTGCCCCCCCCCCCCGTCTCGCCGCGCTGTGTTGTGTGACGAGATGGTGCACCTAACGCTCGAACGAACAAAAACATCATTTGAAGAAACTCAGGACCCTGTTGAACATTTAAAGCGTTCGATGTTCGTGTTCACCTTGTTTTTGTTCGTTTGAGCGTACACGCTTTAAGTCGCGGTACAGCGGCATCGGACAAACTATAGTTAATTTTTGTTTTAAATGACATCATCATCTGCTAGTCTTTTCCCCACTATGTCGGGGTTGGCATCCAGTCTAACCGGATGCAGCCAAATACCAGTGTTAAATGACAATGTATTTAATATTGCAGATAGATATACGATACAATAAGCACGGTCCGAACGAAGAATTAGAGAAATGTAACAAAACAGGGCTTCCGGGATTAGAAACTACGTTACCTAATTCGTATTGCAATTCTATGTTACAGGTAATTTGTGGAAGTATAATTTTTTTATCCTATACAATATACAAAGTGTACCTAATTTAAATAACTGACCACCTCTTAAGGGGTAATTGTACTCATCATTATGAACACTATGTGCCCAAACCTTAAATTGAGTAAAAAAACCAGCTGTTCCCTACATTTTGACGAGTTATGCGAAAATAAATGTAGGGAACAGCTGATTTTTTTTTCGCGGATTCAGGTTTGGTCCCATAGTAAAATTTGTTCTGAATGCAATGACCCCTTAAGAGTTTGTCAGTTATTTAAATTACACCTAGTATTTCATACGGCATGGAAAATAAAATGGCTTACATGACATGTGATACTTTAATGATTAGTTAGCGGAGTTTGAGACATTCCTTGACAGATTTTAAGGAATGTCTGTTCATTTGTTTACGTTTATTTGTCTTTGTCTTTATCTATGCTCGGACTTTTAACTAGCTGCAGTAAAATGACACATCTTATCTGTCATTTCGTTAAAAAATGTTCCCATTTGATAGCGAAATGACAGTAAAAATGACATTAGAAGTGTCATTTTACTGCAGTTAATTAAAAGTTACATCAATCGATTTGTATTAGTTACATTACTAAACGCCAAGACTCGTAGCATTCGCGATCATGAAAAGTGGTAGTAAGACGGTAAATATTTAGTACGGGATATCTATAACTTCTGTACTGGGTCTCGTGTCATCTCGCTCTCGCGTTACATAAATGCGGCTGCAACGATTGTTGGCGTATATGCAGGGTGTAAAAAGACTCATCACGAAGCCGTCATCTACGCATTCTGTACTTCAAACTAAGTAACTTTGTGCAAAAATAATCGCTGGGAGACACTTTAAAATTTTTGGTGTGAAAAATCGCTGTTTACGCTAGTGCGCAATGTAACGCACGCTAAAAATGTCAACAAAGCTTAAGTACAGACTAATACACGTAAATGGTAACAAAAATAATAACAACCTACAATGGCAGGTAATCTGAAAAGCTCAAAGCAGATGGCGCTGGCTATTTTGGATGTCATGCGAACTGTCGAACATTGGTTATTTCTATGGAGCGACGAAGTTTTCTCCAAAATTAGATAATTTTCTTGAAATAAATATGCCTCAGTGTTGTCTTGTACCTTTGTGCTTCTCAAGAAAGTCAGGATACAGGTTCTCAAGCGATGAACACTTAACAAAAAAGTGGATTATAGCCATTAAAAGAGAAATACAAACCGACAAAAAAATTCTCGTATTTGCAACCAACATTTTGTTCAATCAGACTAATATGCTCTGGACCAGGGACCGTACAACGCCGGTTAAGAGTTAAGGCTTTCGGAGGGGTAAGCCGTTTATGAAGTTACCTTTATCATGTGTAACTCCTTGAATGGGTTTTAGAATTGAAACCCAGTAAAATGGTTATCCCTTCAATATGGATAACCCTAACCCATTGAATGGGTTCTATACCTACTTGAAACCCAGTGAAAGGGTTACCCCTTCATTAAGATAACCTGTATAATATAAGGGTTTTGTTCGGGTTACCATATTAGCTATTTATAACGTATGCCCATCATGGAGAGATCATATTACATTGCTCCGAGTCGGAACGTTAAGCTGTTATCGTTTTTATGAGAGTTGTAGTGAAACCCTTTTGAATGGTTTAATTTAAGCCGTTAGAAAAGGTTACCCACATCGTATAGGTTTTTGTTTAACTGCTTAGAAAAATCCTATCGAAAACCCTTTCAATAGATAACCAAAATGATCCCTGCTCTGGACTAATAAACCTCGAAATTCCAGCAAATGAATTCAACACACGAAAAATATTCAAATTTCCCTCAAGAAACTGTTAGCAGTGGTAGCTGTCATGACCGCCAACCTCACTAGCGCCACCCCCGCGGGAGCAAAAAAACATTTAAAACTAGTTTTCGTAAAAAAAAAGTCATAAAAAGTTGGAACTTTGACCTTTAATATCTCCGTAGCTAGAAGGTTCCCAGGTATGGTTCAGTATAAAGAAATATTGTAATAACACGAAGAACAAGTGACTGTCGGCTTGTTAAGGGTATTTTTACACCAGGGCACTATACCACGAAACTTTACAAATACAATTTACAAGTTACAATTTTGTAAATTTACAAGTCCGTGTACCACAAAACTCTCTCACTCGCAGGAGACGATACTGCGACTCACCATACAATTTCAAATACTGAAATACTCCTCGGCGACTCATTTTTGGTACTGACGTAGGATACTAGTCGTCTGTAAGTATCATAACGGCCCCATGTCACACAATGGGGAAAGAAACTGTCAAATTAGTTCCGCTTAGATGGCGCTAACTGTCAATGGAGTTCCTTGCTGAAAACTTTGCCGCGAGATGGCGCTGTTTGTTACTTTCATTCAGGTGTTAATGGAGTTCCTTGCTGAAAACTTTACCGCCAGAAGGCGCTAAGTGTTTTTTCTTGTCGCCCATTGGTGGATTTGTCTTCAAGATGACTTTGATAAGTGACAAACACACAGCGCTCTCTTTCGGCGAAGCTTCCGGGAAACAACCCCATTAAACCTTACAAATATGTAAACTTTAGGGACAAGTCTACAAATTAAACATAGCCCTCATGCTTTGAGTTATAATTTTAAAAAATGCGAAAGAATTGTAGATTGTAAATTGTAACTCATACATTTTTTATTTTATTTTATTTTATTTTTATTTTATTATATTCGGGAAACTTACAGCTAAAGTAGACAATATCCTTATACAATATGAATCTGAAGGCCATTTACAAGTTTCCACTGATAAAAATTTAAAATTTAAATTGAAACAAAAGACATCGGTACAAAATACCTACTTGTAACATAAATTAGGAAACAAATAGTACACGATCAACAAACACAAACTTAAAAACATTTATACACAACCAATTACTCTGTCGTAAAGAATCTCTTCACCAACAAATGCCTAAGCCGAGAAACACTGGTATTGAATATATCCAAATCATGTTCACCAGACAGTTTATTAAAACTTCTGCTCGCACGGATTAGAAATGAGTTCTGCCTGTACGCGGACTTGGAATGAGGGATATACAACAAGCTAGGTTTGCGAAGCATTTTCCAGTGTGTAACTAATCCTAAACTGCCTAACAGCTCGGGGCAGTCTATAGTACCATTAGCAACTTTCAACAAGTAAGTCATATCTGCAATGCGTCTGCGCTCATACAGTGGTAAGATATGAAACCTCTTGCATCGCACATATTTATAATTTCTGGTTTACGCAATTTAACAATTTTGTAGAATACGGATGATGACTAAAACTATTTTTGTTGTCATCATTTAGATTATTAAAAAATATTGGACACGTATTTTTCTTGTTTTACGTAATCAAAAGATTACGGCAATAAATTGAGTTAAAATGTGGCATGACGTCACTCCTTGCTAGATTTTAAAAGTAGTTTGTTATAGTTGTGACGTAGCGAGCCCCACTCCCCACCTTTAATGCGTTTTATCTAAGTATTTTTTTATTAAATGATAAACCAAAAAATACGTGTCTAATATTTTTTTATTATCTGACTGACGGGCTAAATAGAATTTCTTTTTTTTACCCAGACATCGTCCCTATTGTAGACTTGTAAACTTTTGGGGTATAGAGCCTTGTTAATATTGTCTCCGATTTTTAAAGTATCACGTGTTCGCTGCAGGGCTTCTAAGAACCTACCTAATCACTAGATTATAAGACACACCTTTTTTCAGGTTTTATATTACACATTGCCGGTAAAGGCGACCCTCTTAGCACATACATGTGCCAAAGAATTTTGTCTCAGTTGCGAATTGGGTATGCTCACTTTTTATTTATAATATTTTTGTACTTAGGTTATTTTACATAATGGCCCGTTTCCCATGGCAAAAAGATGTTAAGACGCTGACAAGAGATAAAGTGCGGTCACTCTCGGACTGCATAGAAAAGAGAGAGAAGCGCGATGACACAAAGCTTGTAATTTATTGAAAAATAAAATATGAAGCAAAAATTCAAATCAATGTCTATTTACTCATAAATGAGTTGAGTAATCGAAAATAAAAAACATCCAAGTTCTGCACTCAAATAATCCGTTCTTGTTATTAATAAAATACCAACGTACGTTGATATTTTTAATACAGATATTTTGTATTGAAATTCAAGGTAAAAGGTAAGTTTGCCGTTAAGGACGCTGTTACAAATGGGTAGTCAAATTATTACGTTTTTACACAAAAGTGTGTTTATTAAATAAAATGCTTTGCATTCTTAAAATGTTTTTGGCCGAATTATTGATAGATGTGCATTGAGAAACTGTACATAATTATCTAAAATTACATTTATAGTGTAGAATCGTACCATGCACATTTATCAACAATTTGGCCAAAAAACATTTTAAGAATGCAAAACATTTTATTTACTATACACACTTTTGTGTAAAAAAGTAATGATTTGACTACCCATTTGTAAAAGCGTCCTTAATTTGTACCGATATTTTTTTTCAAACCGTTTTTTTGGTAACAACCAAGTTCTGAGAAATTTTATATGCTGAAGATGAACATATATTTTTTCCGCTAAATACCACAAACTATATAGATTTGACAAATATTTTTTTTAAGACAGCATTCTTAGCACTTTTACCTCTTATCAGCGCCATAACATGAGTGTGCGTAAACATGCACTAACGCATAATTTAAAGACTAGGTACTGTCCGTTATTGCTTCACATGCATCGCGCCTTGCGTGGGAACTGGACCTAAGATAAATAATCTGCATAGGTTTTAAAAATCTTCTGTGGGATGGAATCACTATAATTTAAAGTGTGCTTGTATGGATAGCTTATTGACTGGTGGAGTTTCATTTCGCTGTAGGTAATTTCTTAAGAATGATGCGCTAAGGGAGCCCGCGAAATTCAAATTTTCTTACGTTTTTTGCAATTTGCAGGTCAGTGTCAGGTTGTATATAGATTAAAATTTTACTCGCGGCCGTAATCATTAGAATCAGCAATACAACTCCATAAGTTAGAATTGACTTCAAACCTCATGATTTCATGAAATCGCTAGATTTCTATCAACATACAACCTGACACTGACTTGCAAATTGCAAAAAACGTAATAAAATTTACCCTGGCGCTTTCGCCTTAAACAAGATCAACTTTAAGAAGAAATTAATGTCAGACAATATTTTTGTGGCCGAAAATAAATTCGGCTCAATAGTCTCTCTGTGACAAAATACTTCGCCGAATGAGATTCGACCAAATATTTCGCCAAATGAATTTCGACCAAACGTACTCCACCAAAATGTTGGCATACTTACCAGATTGCGCCAATCTGTTTTACTACAGACTTCAATAACAATTTTGTCAATATTTCAGGGTTCCTTTTCAGAATGTTAGACACTTCAGGGGGCGCGCCGTGTCAGGCTAATAACTTCCTTCGTGCGTTCCGTACAGTACCCGAAGCGGCCGCATTGGGACTTATATTACCGGACCGTGGCGCCGACGCAAGAGTCGATCTAGTTGCTTTAATACAGGTAAACTTTGTGTTGTTAGTAATAGGGTTCAATTCTGAATGTTTTTATAGATATTCTGAAGTCTTTACAGTTTTGTAGCTGTCAAAATAAATTATAAAATGAGTTTTGTCTCAAGACGTACGGTACGATTCTAGCAGTTGCCTACTTTGAAATCTTGACTTGAATGGCCTTGATGCGCTCTATAATTTGTGCATGATTAAAATGATTTGTCAATCATGACCTACTTATTATTAAGAAAAGAAAGAAAGAAAGAAAATAGATTTATTTAGCACAGACTAAAACTTCAACTATTACTTTCCAATCAATCCCGTATTCAATGTAATTCTATTTAAAATTCTGGTTCTTAGTAAACCTACCGTCCATTTTGATTGACATTTTGATTGACCAACCAATTACAATAAGTTGACATAAGATTGATAACATAGTCTTATATTTTGACCGATTCCGCTGTACCGCGCCTTAGGTATGTGCGCGGCGAGACGGGGGGCAGTACAGGCCGCTCATTCGTCAATGCTCACAGCGTCCCGCCCCCAGCGGTACAGAGGTATCGGTCATATCTCATAATAAAAAAAAATTCAAAAGCAAGTCAAAAACCAATTAAAGAATTTCAGTCCTACATCCACAGAGTTGGAACCGTTTCATCCTACACCAGATTCACTACGAAATCCTCGACACACGTAAGAAAGAGAAGGCACTACTCGTGAACAGTCCGCCTAAGGCTGTTCGAATTCCAAGTTTAAACGTTAAAGTACGTCCGGTCCCTCCACAAGTGATGAATGGACAGTATCCGGAGGATTATCAGTATACGGAGTTGGAGTTTCTTGGACCGGCTACTGAGTTTGAGTGCCAAGAGGAGTTGAGGGAAGATGGGTGGACTGCGAGAGATGATGGTGAGTTGATTTAATGGTATATTTTGGTGGTAATCGGCCTTATTAGCAAACAAGGATCGACAGAGTTTTAGCTATCGAGCTATTTTTGAATTTCGAACTTTTTTCGGATAAAGTTAAGTTCTAATTACAAAAACTGTCTATAAACCCGAGTGTAAGTTTTCAACTTTGTATTAAAAACTTTATGTGTGTCGGAATAAAGTTCAAAATACAATAGCTGGCTCGAAGGTTTGGGATCGGACTTAAGTAAAAAAATTATTTTTGTAAAGTGACGCTGGGAGTCTGGCCGAGATTTGGCCCTTCGAACGTAGATATCTACTCGAGCCACAAAGGCTTTTTAATTATTTCTGTAATTAATACGAAAGGTTAATAAACGCTTAGCATTATTCCTTTCACTGTCGCACAACTGCCTAACTACAAGTGCAAGATAGAGACGGCGACTTAATCTAAGAAATGTATGTATGTAATGTTTATGGTCATCTGCTGTCAACATTTTTTTTTTTATGATGTTTGTAAGTACTTTTAATAAGATAATAATTTCACTAATGAGTTTATTAAATCCCAGTAGCGATCCTATTTGGACCGCCAGATTATGGAGGTAGGTGGATATTTTTATTTTTTTATATATCACAGAACTATCGAGTTTAGAATTTTCACATCTTTTGTAGTCAATCTGCCTAGCCTTTTCCCAACTATGTTGGGGTCGGCTCCCAGTATAACCGGGTGCAGCTGAATACCAGTATTTTACATGGGGCGACTGCCTATGTGACCTCCATAACCCAGTAACTGGGTAATACGATACACCTTGGTAAGACTGGTTGTCAGACTTTCGGGCTACTGACTACCCATAACGACTGTCAAAAACCCCCAAATGACAGCCGGGGCCAGTGGCTTAACGTGCTTTCAGAGGCACGGAGGAGTCTCGGTGTGTAAAGATGGTCACCCATCCACTGACCAACCCCGGCAAGCGTACCTTAACCTGATGGATCGACCCGTGCGGCTGTTATTATTTAGCCACGACCGAATCTTTTGTAGTGTGTGTTATGATAAATAATAATCATTCTCATGCAATTACGGGTCTTAATCCGTCTGAATGAATCCACTGCTGGAACGCAGGCCTCTGGTCTGTTTTACAGTGTATTAGAATGGTGTGGTACAGACCAACAAACTGAACAACTTTCTCCATGGGACCAATATCATAACAGAGAAAAAAAAATCAGCCGTCCCATACATTTTCGATTACGATGTTGGTCCCATGGATAAAGTTGTTCAGTTTGGTTGTCTGTACCACACCCTTAAAATTCACTCCTTTCTGATACACACATCCTGTAGGTGTAGAGAGTATGGTCTGTTCCAAGAGTATCTTATGAAAATGTAAACAAATGGATCAGAAACCGTGGATGTTAATTTAGTGCCACTTACAAATAGCGTGCTTTGATTTGACAGTTGAGGTTAATTTCTAGGAAAACCTAATTTTTCGTCGGATGTGTTTTTAATTACAACGTTATTCAAACAAATAATTGTTGAAAAAAGTAGTTATAGATACAAAATTGAAACCTAAATACAGATGAATGTGCTACTAATTCCCTTGAGTTATTACGTAAGAATTTAACCGCAGCACCGTTTGTTTACACTTTTATAAGAAACTTTTGGAACAGATAGGATGTAAAACTTTGGCCCAATGTTATATTAAATTGTAGCTAAATTATCAGGTGCTGGTGACGCTGATACAGTACCAGTAGAGAACCATGAGCTATCGAACAACCAACAAGCCGATAGGGAGGAGTCGGAGATATCACAACTGTTCGCCATCGGCAGGCATCAGCTCAACAGATGTCTCAAGTGTAATAAAGAGGTAAGAAGATGTCATTCACTCGCATAAAGAGACAAGTTGTTACAAATGAGAGCGTTCTACTAACCTTAGGTCCTAGTCAAATTGAGAGCTAGTAGCCATTTCATAGTGTAAGAACAGTTAAACTGCTATTTGATCTACGATTCGAGATTAGAGCGAATTACTATTGTTCTCAATCTACTCTACTAGAAGTACTAATAGTGAGCTGAAGTGTTTGTTTTTTTAGGGTTCCGTACCAAAATGGTAAAAAAGGATGCCTTATGGTGTGACTCAGTCTGTCTGTCCGTCTGTCTGTCTGTCTGTCTGTCTGTCTGTCACAGCTGGATATCTCAAGAACTACTGATGCTATCAACTTGAAATTTATAATAGTTTTAGATGACGTTTACCCAACTATTTTGCAAATAAGAAAGAAATAAAAATATTTATATTTTTTGTGCAACAGGGACTGAAGGGGGGTCTTAAAAATTTAAAGGGCGCCTACTAGGGCATGTGGGGTATCATATGAAAGAGCGCTGTTTGCACATTTTCAAACTATTTTTTAATTTTTTTTTTACGCTGCTTAGTTTTCGACTTTAGAAGAAAAATGTAAAAAAAAATACCGCCCCCCCCCCCCCCCCCCTTATCTCTGAAGTTTGCAAAGAGAAGTTTATGTAAAGATTACAGGAAAAATAAAACGATGTCTCAAAGTGGCATACTTTTTCAGAAATTGGAACGGAACCCGGACTCGCTCTTGACCGGTTTTTGTGTTTGTTGGTTTGAACGCGCGAGAATTTTTCAAATCCGACTGGTAAGAGTAGTTTCCGAGATTACTCTGGAACTACCAGTCTGATTTGAAAAATCTTTTTGTATTTGATAGCTTAATTTTTAAGGAAGGCTATTTAACATCACGCCACGACCTGGGAGCCGAGCAAAAAGAAAAAGTCAGAAAGAACGCTAAGTGAAAATGAAATAATAGCGCGGGCGAGCGATGCGATGTGACGATTTCACTCGGACGAATTCGCGAGCAGAAGCTATAGTATAATAGATATAGCAGTATAAAAAACAGCAATGATATCGCCCATAGAATTTCACATCTCTATTGCTCTTTCTGAACAGCATGTTCAAAAATCCATAAATCATCAACATTTCAGCCGAAAGACGTCCACTGCTGCATAAAATATCTAAAATCCATCCACTTTCGTCTAGATTTGAACGATCCTTCGGCCTAGCCTTTTCCCAACTATGTTGGGGTCGGCTTCCAGTCTAACCGCATGCAGCTGAGTACCAGTATTTTACATGGAGCGACTGCCTATCTGACCTCTACAACCTAGTCACTGGATAATACGATACCCCTTGGTAAGACTGAAGTTGTCAGACTTTCGGGCTTCTGACGACCCATTCCCGGCTGTCATTGTTCAACGGCTTAACGTGCTTTCCGAGACACGGAGGGATCTTGGTATATACAGATGGTCACCCATTCAAGAAAACTATTCATTTTATTTACATATTCTCGTAATTTAAAAGCTAACTCTTAAATGAATAATAATAAAATTTACAAGTATTTAAAAAAAGGAACGGAAATAATCATAAGGCATCAAAAATTCGGTTTCATCGCTGTCAACAGGAAAAGTGTCCAAAAGGCTGGCAGCATTGCCACGTTGTATGGAAATGCTAATTCTTTGGCCAAAAAATGGGCTCCTCTCTCGTCACGTAGTCACGTGTAGAGTCGACCAACCGCTTGGTGATGTCTCGAACAACCAAGAGGGCACTCGGACCCATTTGATTTGAACCATCCTTAGGGTGCGTTTCTCCTTATTGGAAGTTTTCTACACTCGATATTGTCTGTTCATCTATTAACGTGTTTCCCGTCTGTCATCAGGAAGGCCGCGAATCCGTAGTCCTAGCCTGCGCCCTGCAGTATCCGGCCGCAGTGCGCGAAGGCCCGGAGCCGCGCGGTGGGTTCCTAGAACTGGTGCGCGCGTCACTCGCGGCCAGACGAAGCACGCCAGCCTGGTGCGAACACTGTTCTAGGTTCACTCCCACTGTGCAACGGGGGAGGATCGTTAGGTATGTATTTTTATCATTCACATGAAAGACGTCCATTCTGGACTAGGCTTCCCCAAGCGTCGCCACATCGACCGGTCCAGTGCTTCTCGCATGCAGCGGATTCCCGCGACCTCCACTAGGTCATCGGGTCACTTTGTGAGAGGCTCCCACGCTGCGTCTTCCAGTACGCGGTCTCCACTCCAGAACCTTTCAGCCCCATCGACCAGAAGCGTTAGATGCCCTGCAGAAATCGGGCGCAGTGTCCGAAGACCCGGATCCTTGCGGTAGGTTCCTAGAACTGGTTCGCGTGTTAGGAAGTGGATGAAAAGTATATGTATAGGTATTGATATTCACTAAATTAGCAAGCTTTGAGTGTCAGAAAGGTTACTGGTTATTTATTGTGTATGAAAGTACCTATGAATATGGTGCGAACACTGTTCTAGGTTCATTCCCACTTTGCAGCGGGGGAGGATCGTTATGTCGTATGTGGAACTGATAAATGTCATCAGACTTTCATACAATCTAGAAAGTAAAACGTTATTTTTATTAAAATGGTACGTTTTTATATTGCAGATTACCACCGATACTAGCTATAAATTGTGGCGGTGCGACTGTTCGAGAAAAAGCATACTGGGCGAAAGGGACACAGAAAGAAATGGTGAGGTCTCCAATATACCACGCAATTTAAAGCTGTCTGACATTTGTTTAAAGCCAGCCGAGATTTTGTCAGCCCCTTTTAAAGTTGAAACTTTTTAAGCATATCAAAATATTTAATTATTTTGATCTACACCCATGCTATATATCCTCTATAAAAGTTTCTGAAACAGTTAGCTTATTACCAACATTAAAACAGCCAGTGTCATAATAACCATGGTAACCATAATAGCATCCAAACGGGTGTTTTAATGTTGTACTGAATTTCATAATGCAACTCGTTTTCAAAAAAAGAACATTATAATGCACGCGCGTTTCACTACAACAGCGCCGTAATTTAAAAAAGAACTTATTCGAATTCACGTCGTATACTATGACGCCGGCCGCCATGTTCGATACGAGTATTAGTATTGCAAAAACTTGTTTCAGAACCTTTTATAGAGGATTGATAACAAGGATGTAGATAAAGTCTTGTATGCAACTGTACATAATTAGGTATTAAAACACTCATGTGATACTATTCCACATTCGTGTTTTAATACCCCTTATTATACGTCAGTTGCATAAATAACTAATTGAAATCTCCCTTACAACTATCATTAAAGGTTTGTTTGTGTACATAATACGACAGTGCGGTCTTTTATAAATGTATGTTAACTTATTTACAATAGGGATGATGACAAATATTTTTTTTTAGTCCGTCAGATTATTTAAAAATGTTGGAAATATGTTTTTTCTTTTTTTACGTAATCAAAAGATTTACGGCGATACATTGAGTTAAAATATGGCATGACGTCACGCCTTGCTAGATTTTATACCTACTGAGTTTTGATGTAGCGAGTCATTTTTTATTTATATGATAAAGCAAATTTATGTGTCTAAAATTTTTGTATTATCTGTCAGACGGACTAAATAGGGTTTCTTTTTTTTTACCCAGCCATCATCCCTATACCAAAATATAAAAATCAAAACATAAAGTTTCTAAATAGGAACTTTAACACAACAACACACTATTCTACAGGGTGTTACAAGATGTTACATAGCTGTTACCTATGTACGCATTCTGTTTATCAAACTAAGTAAAATTTAATATGTAAAATTTTCAACATTTATATCTGTAATTTTTATGGTGTGCATAATAAAGAGTATTCTATCTATCTATCTATCTAAGGGCCTATTTCACGATGTCCGAATAGCCACTACTTATCGAATAACTTCAATAATGGAACAGCATTTTCATGAAATTATCTGCCAGGTGGTGAAACAGGCCCTAAGTAACATTAAGTAAACATTATGGCTAGGAAAAAACTTATTTTTGGTATGAAAAGTCGCTGTTTACGTCAGCGCGCAGTGCAACCCACGCAAAACATTTTGGTTACTAGTGCGTGCAATCATAAATGCAATTTATTTTATTTTATTCTCTGACCCTTTTCAATTTGTATTCGTCCATTCATTTAATTTATTCCGATGTATTATGGGGCAGTATTGTGAAATTTTATTTTATCATGTAACACTTATGGGTTTTTGCCTGAATTAAATGAATTTTATTTTTTTTTTTTTATAAAGAAGTCGTGGGGGTGTTTATTTGTTTAAACTTAAGATAACCTTTAAAATCGTGAAATAAATAAATTAAAAAATAGTTGAAACTTTGACCTTCAATACAAAAAAAAGTTACAATGACGAGGAGTATATGACTCTCGACTCCGTTTAGCGTCTTTTTAACCTCCGTCAAATGTTGACGTAAAATGAATAGTAATCTTACTACTATTATAAATGCGAAAGTTTGGATGGATGGATGTTTGTTACTCAATCACGCCAGAACGGCTGAATGGATCTGGATGAAATTTGGCACAGAGATAGATTATAGTCTGGAATACTACATCATAGGCATCATAAGCTACTTTTTATCCCGGAAAAATGTATGGTTCCCGTGGGATAATTTCGGATATCCATGCGGGCGAAGCCGCTGGTAAAAGCTATATAATAATATGTTAAATTGTATCGTGTTCCAGCCGGAGACTAAAAGAGGCGGCGGTGGCAAACCATGCCGGTACGGATTGCACTGTGCTCGACCCGGTTGTCACTTTAAACACCCCGACAGGTAAGAATATGTTTTTGATTTTTGTACGATACATCATAGGGAGAAGGAGTGAATGATAGCGTGACGGTTGACAGGGGAGAATGGAAGAAGAAAACGTGTTGCGCCGCCCCCAAGTAACATCGGGTAAGGGCAGGAAGATGAATGGATGGTACGATACATCATACAAAATCTCATAACATAACAAATAATATCACACCTGTAATCTTCAAAGGGTTAGGCAGAGATGTACCTATACACCGAACTTTCGCCAGTTAACACACCCACATATATAATACCCACCTATGTAATACCATGTTTTACGCAAATAAAAAAATTATCTTATCTTATCCTATACTATTAAATGAGCAATATTTGTATATAGGTATATGACGCAGCCAACTGGTTGAATTAGCCGTTTGGCCAACCGCCTAGCCATTTCACTAAATGCCGCCATTAAATCAACGGCCTGAATTGTATTCAGCCAATATGTCCATGTATACCACCAATTTTGACATCTGTGTTTCTCTTGTTAATTTAAAAAATACTTCAATAATTTAGCTAATTGTTAATTGTTTTAATGTTGTAAATTGTTTTTAATTGTTTTTGTTTTAATTTTAATTTATTTCAATTTTATTTTCCAATTTTATTACCGAATGTGTTTTGATTTTGATTTTATTTTATTTCTCTATGACTGTTAATTTAATTATTTTTTTTTATAATCCTATTTTTCCAATTTTATTACCTAATGTGTTTTGATTTCTATTCAAATATTTTAAATGCTACGACAACTTCGTTAGCTTAGTTATATATTATTTTATGCATGCTGTGGTCTCCTGTAAGTGAAGGAGTACACCTACGTGATACTTTTTTGTTAATACTTTTTCTTGTGTTTGTGTACATCCTTTGTTGGAGATCCTAAGTATATAAATAAATCAATAAATAAAATGTCTAATACAACATTTAATGAACTGGCTGGCTGATGCTTAGGTCATTTATACAATAGGATTCATGCAATAGGGTATTTCGGTAGTTCATTTAAATAAGTATATTATTTCATTCCAATTTAAAATTTCAGTGTTCACACACACACACACACAAGGCACACAAGGGCACAGTTCTTGAGAAAAACAAATTATTGTAACTTAACCTCAAATCACTTTAAAGTTGCTTCTGCAACGACTTCGGCGCTCCGGGTAGTGCAACCCTTTCGTCCTTACGTAACAGGATAGCCCATGCCACAGATTATTACAGATGGGACACTCCGCAGTTTAGGTATGAAGCTACAAGTACGCGGTGAGCCCAATTCAGTCTGGGCTGCAGCGCACTGGCCGGCTCGCACGGTAGTTCGATACTCACTCTCGCGCCGCGACAAGACAACCTTAACAAGTCAGAAGGTATAAAGAGTTACGCGATGGAAAGAGAGCTAAATTGTAGGTGAATATAACTGTAGGTAATAAGCGTTGTGCGACCTGAATTGCACTTTAGTGTGCCGCAGCAAGAGTCTCTTTTTATTTAAATGATTTTGCGGAGTGTCCCATCTGTATTAACCTGTGCCCATGCTCACTTCCGCAGCTTCGGCTTGAGGCTGAGTAGTAGTCACTGTTGTATGTTGATTAAAGTATGATTCGCGACCTTAACTAGTATATATTTACAGAATTATAATCATTAGAATCAGTAATACAACTCCTTAAGTTAGTATAATCCTCAAATGTCAAGATTTCATGAAATAATCATTCAATAGGATTACTTGGTTACTTGTTTTTACTTCACCTGCTACGATCCTTAAATATTCGCATCGTCGCACGCCGGTTGCGACCCACGTGAAAACAATTTTAAAGAAATTATTTATTTTATTTTGCAGGCCAAGTCCACAAGCGGGCTCATCAAAGAGTCCGACGCAGGAGTCGAACTGTGTTCTACCCCAACAGCTACTAATAAGACTGCAATCAGATGGAGATGTTGTTATTAATGATAAGGTAAATACATTATATCGACAGTACTATCGCAGTTATCGTAAAATAAAAAAGTGTCGTGGCACCCGATTGGAACAAAGTTCCTTTTGCTGTATCGTATTTATTAATACAGAGCCATCTGGTATGGTCTCAAGGTTCACGTGTAAAAAGTTTTTGTTTTTAGCGTTCCGTACCACAAAAGGAAAAACGGAACCCTTACAGGATCACTCGTGTGATGGGAGAACATCTTTTTCAACTACAATGTTAAGTTTGTTCTCGGGATAAATTCATCCCAACTAAGGATCCCTTTATTGTGCGTGGTCCGACACGCACTGTGCCGGTTTTTTTAATACAGAGCCATCTAGTATGGTTTTTAGCAAGCTAAAACTATACGGTGTGAGAATTTGGTGAATCAACAATATAGAACATTTTGTTTGAGTCCTTCACAACCTTCCAATCATGGAAGGTCACCAAGATGCACTGTATTTTGGGAGATAAAATACTGTTGCGACAGGACTATACGAGGTGTAATTTAAATAACGCTCTTAAGGGGTCATTGTACTCATCATTATGAACAACTTTTACTATGGTACTGTGAAGACCTGGTACTCGCAGGTCCGCACAGGGGGTTTCGTAACTACAAATAAGTAAACGAGAGGTACTCAGAAGAAATGGGCCGAAGCCCGCTATATTAAATCAGAATAAATTATATCACTCTGCCTAAGCGGAGCCCTAGCTAAAATCTATCTTTCAATTCTTATACAATAGCGAGCATCACTTTTCTATAAGTAACTAGCGGACCCGACAGACGTTGTCCTGTCTGAACGATCCTAGAACCTCACTGCAGCGCCACCTACAGGGTCCAATTGTGTTTTCAAACCATCCAGGACCCCATTCAAATATACACACAAAATTTCATCTAAATCGGTCCAGCCGTCGTTATACCACGTTTTATCCGTTTTTTTTTAAGTATCCTACGGCCGTCTCCTGGTTCTAAGCTACCTCCCCACCGATTTTCAGCGAAATCGGTTCAGCCGTTCTTGAGTTATAAATAGTGTAACTAACACGACTTTCGTTTATATTTAAAGATTATTCGATGTTTGAATGATTGAAACGTTAGCTAGTAATATCTATGCCTTGATTACAACAAACCTCTACAGTACCAAACCTGAGAGCGAAAAAAATCAGTTCTTCCCTACACTTATGTTCGCATAACTCGTAAAAATGTAGGGAACAGCAGATTTAAAAAAAAGTTGTTCATACTGATGAGTACAATGATCCCTTAAGATGTTGTAGGTTATTTAAATTACACCTTGTACAAATTTTCTTGTTCAATTCCCCCTTATGAATTGCCATCACTTTATGGGTACTTGGGTAGGTACGGTGTATGAACTTCACGGGAACATTCCTGAATATTCTTCAACAAAAAGATATCTGGCAGCGGTGGGATTCGAACCCACGCCTCCGAAGAGACTGGTGCCTTAAACCAGCGCCTTAGACCGCTCGGCCACGCTACCCTGTGCATGTGTTACTAAAATTTATGATCACTACTTATCATTACGGGTTTTTCTTTATTATGAGTGGGGTTTTATATTAATAGATAAAGAGAATAAGCACCAATTACCAATATTCAACCTAATTGCTTTGATTTTAAGTTTTGTCTTAGAATCAATATTTTTTTACTGTACTTATTTTAAAATATTACTACTTTATTTTCAAGCTTCAAGCGAATATCTTTTTACATTTTCTCAGATAACAGATAGTCAAGAAGCCTGTTGCATTTTGTCACCTCTCTCGCTCACACTGTACCTAATTTTTAAGAATGTTAAATGAAAAGATGCTTTTTTGAAAAATGTAATCTATGCATCTAACCAAATTTTCACAGGTTATGAACACCTTATAATGTGGGACCAACTCTGAAATCACGAAAAAAATCAGCTGTTTCATATATTTTGGTCGAGTAGGAATTAAAGTTTTGTATGAAACAGCAGATTTTTTATTCGTGATTTCCGAGTTGGTCCCATAGTGAAAGTTGTTCATATTTATGGGTAGAACACCCAGTGAAAATTTGAGTATCTAGTATAAAAAAATTGCCTAGTAAGTAACAACAGCATATCAGGTCATACCAAACTGTCAAATTTCTCCAAATGATTTTAAACCTTAAAATGTTGATGGTTAAGTTCAAAATTGAATGAGAATATTTAACTGTTTGTAGTAACTTGACCTGCTGCTGTGTGTACAATACTATCAATCGCGGCCAGTTGAGCTATCTAGTTTCTAGTGTATTATTGATCAAAGACAAAAATAGAACATAGTCCTTTATATTTTCCAGGTCGAATCCCCAACGGAGCCGCTCACACCGAACAGTAGGGCTGACAAACAAAAGAAAAAGAACATCACAACGCAATCAGAAGAGGAATACACGTTGTCTGCGGCCGTTGTATGCGTTGAGGACAACCCTAAGAACTTGGTCGCGTACATACAGACGGCTGCGAAAGACGTGGAGCCGGTCTGGTATCTGTTCAATGATTTGAGGTGAGGACTATGCCTTTTCACTTGTACAGTCAGCGTCAATAATATCGGGACGAACAGACTGTTCAAAATTATCTAAACAACTATGAAAATAAAATATTGACTCAATGTCACAAGGAATATTTCAGAATGAAGATGGTACACCACAACTGTCATTCTGACAAGAACTTATCCAATTGTGATAAAGTTTATGACAGTTTGTTTGTCCCGATATTTTTGACGCTGACTGTACATTTGTTTTCTGTCCACAGTCAAAATAAGCTCGTAAAGGTTATTTACTGAATATTGGCTGCCTGATCACTCCTTTTTAATAAACGGTTATGAAACATAGTATTTGGTGTAACGGTTATCAGCGATAGGATGTTCATGGACGTTCATAGCGGTATAAAGTTTTAGAATAATATAAGGTCTTCGGCTAAGTAGTAACAGCCGCACGGGTCGATCGATCAGGTTAAGCTACGCTTTCCGCGGTTGGTCCGTGGATGGGGGGTGACCATCTTTACATACCAAGACTCCTCGGTGCCTCGGAAAGCACGTTAAGCCGTTGGTTCCGACTGTCATTCGTGAATCTTTGACAGTAGTTACGGGTCGTCAGAAGCCCGAAAGTCTGATAACCAGTCTTACCAAGGGGTATCGTATTACCCAGTTACTGGGTTGGGGAGGTCAGATAGGCAGTAGCTACATGTAAAATACTGGTATTCAGCTGCATCAGGTTAGACTGGAAGCCGACTCCAACATAGTTGGGAAAAGGCTACGCAGAGAAACCTGGACTTATCTATACTAATATTATAAAGAGGTAAAATTTGTATGTAAGTTTGTAAGTTTGTAAGTTTGTATGTAGGGGGTAATCTCCGGAACTAATGATCCAATTCTAAAAATTTTTTCACTGGTAGAAAGCTACATTATTCTTGAGTGCTATAGGCTATAAATTATATTTATATCATGCATATTAGCCGAGCTATCACAAGTTTTGTCTAACAAGTCGGAAAGAAATACCTCTTTAAACAGACTTTTTTGCATGCGCTGCCTAAACGGTTGTTTATAATTGATAACAATGTATGGCAGTCTGGTCCGTCTTAAATAATTCTACAAAAAAGTCCGCGAGACCATATTTCTATCTTTTATATTTTGTCTTTTATACATCTTTTATTGTTTTAAAAAAGTATTTTTTAGACATACTTACGTTTGGATGATTATTTAAACGACAAAACATTAATCCTTATCAAAATAAGATATTTTATGATCACAAGGACATCATGGAGATAAGATTTGGCCTTTACAGTATGGCAATTGGTCATACAGTTTCGGAGATAATATAAAATTACTAAAACGCAAAATAACTTTAATTCATACCGGTTCCTCTTGAGCAAACATGTTTAGAGCGGACGTTTTATCAATTTACCCATAGATGGCGTTGTGCACAATGTCGGTGGAATACAGCGGACGAGTTTGTTTTTAGGGTTCCGTACCAAAATGGTAAAAAAGGAACCCTTATGGTGCGACTCAGTCTGTCTGTCTATCTGTCTGTCTGTCACAGCTGGATATCTCAAGAACTACTAATGCTATCAACTTGAAATTTGGAACAGTTTTAGATAATATTACCCAACTATGTAGCAAATAAGAAAGAAATAAAACGATATGTATTTTTTTTGCAACATGGGCTGAAAGGGGGTCTTAAAAATTCAAAGTTGGGCTACTAGGTCACGTGGGGTATCATATGAAAGAACGCTGTTTGCGCATTCTCAAACATATTTTTATTTTTTTTTAGGCCGCACAGTGTTCGTCTTTTGATGAAAAATGTAAAAAAAATACCGTTCCCCCCCCCCTTATCTCCGAAGTTTGCAAAGAGAAAAATTTGAAATTATTGCAAATTTATGTAAAGATAACAGGAAAAAAAACGATGTCTCTAAAAAGCACACTTTTTCAGAAATCGGAACGGAAGCCTCGGTGCGCGAGTCCGACTCGCTCTTGACCGGTTTTTTTTTGTTAGTTTGTTTGAACGCGCTATCTCTGGAACTACCCCAGTCGGATTTGAAAAAATCTTTTTGCATTTTATAACCCAGTTCTTGAGGAGGGCTATAGGCTATTTAACATCACGCTAGGGCCCTTAGGAGCCGAGCGCGAAGTAATAGCGCGGGCAGGCTATGCGGAAGGATATAGGCTATTTAACATCACGCTAGGGCCCTTAGGAGCCGAGCGCGAAGTAATAGCGCGGGCAGGCGATGGAGAAGGATATAGGCTATTTGACATCACGCTGGGGCCCTTAGGAGCCGAGCGCGAAGTAATAGCGCGGGCAGGCTATGCGGAAGGATATAGGCTATTTAACATCACGCTAGGGCTCTTAGGAGCCGAGCGCGAAGTAATAGCGCAGGCAGGCGATGCGGAAGGATATAGGATATTTAACATCACGCTAGGGCCCTTAGGAGCCTAGCGCGAAGTAATAGCGCGGGCAGGTGATGGGGAAGGATATAGTATATTTAACATCACGCTAGGGCCCTTAGGAGCCGAGCGCGAAGTAATAGCGCATGCAGGCGATGCGGAAGGATATAGTCTATTTAACATAACGCTAGGGCCCTTAAGAGCCGAACGCGAAGTAATAACACGGGCAGGCATTTCGATGCGATGCGTCGGGGTTGGTGGGTGGGGGGTACAAGAAATTTAACGCGGACGAAGTCGCGGGCAGAAGCTAGTCTATCTATATAAATAAAAATCAATTGCCGAATGTATATAACCGCATCACTTCAGAACGGTTGCACCTATTTGGCTAATTCTTTTTATGTTGTGTTTGTAATTGTCAGGACAAAGTTTGTATGAGAGAAAATGTTTGAAAAATTGTCCAGAAAAGTGAACAATTTTGGTTAAAAGACCAAGTGAGTAAGACAGAAGACAGTAAGGTGTTCTTCTAAAATATTGACAGAATTGACAGATTGACGTTTAGTTGTTCAGTTTCTTACAATGTTTTATCTGTTACTTACATGCGAAAAAAAAAAGTTTTGGTCGTTTGTGAAAAAAGTAGTTAAAAAGTTTTAGAATGTTATAATTATACCTACTATTTTTAAAAATAACAGGAATAGTAGTTTAAAGAATTTGAGTGTGTCCTTGTGAAATTATTTAATAGTAATTTTATTTTACTATAAAGGGAAGATTTGGTCTCATTTTCTTCATCAGTACACCCGTGCGAAGCCGGGGCGGGCAACTAGTAGTCAATATAAGTCTGAAATCGCCAACCCGTTATGAAAAAGCCTGAAAGAGGCCTTAGACCTGCTTTGAGACAATAATAATCTGGTATTATTTAAGTATTATACCGAAAACATCATTTTAATTTTCAGTATCGTACCCGTAACCGCAGACGAAGTGGTACAATTCGGTGCGTGGTGGAAGACGCCGTGCGTTCTGTTCTACACGTCGAGCAGCGCGCGCCTGGCGCCCGTAGAGGACGAGCCGAGGTCATAGCCGACGCTTTTGTATGGACCTTATAGCCATGGGTGAGTCACATACTTTTAAATAGACTTCTTAAAAGGGTTTAAAAAAAAAAGGAAAAAAAGGGGTGCCGATGCCTAACAGGATCGCGGGTTGTACAAAAGAGATACCGTGGCCTTGGAACAGGCAACTGAAGGAACACAGGTGGGTTTTAGTAAGTAAAAGTCTGACACGCCCTCCCGCTCCGCCCAGAGCAGGAGAAGTCATTGATGATTTCCCATCCACAAAAAAAGGGTGTTATTACAATAAAAGCCATCGCCGTTCTTACATAGGTCGTGCGAAAAAGTGTGCACATAGCTCGCATGGAACGATAGATTCGATTAGTATAAGTGAGAGGGACACTAACGTTTCAAATGCCATTTTTTTTTGCTGTTTCAAACGTGACCATGTTTTGACGTGGTTGGGTGAATCTAACGATTTAAATTATATTTGATTACAAATAGCTCTGGATGATCGATGGTAAAGATCGCAGGAATCTGCTGGGTGCGGGAAGCACAGAACCGGAGGCCTATGTCCAGCAGTGGATGTCTTTCGGCTGAAATGATGATGATGATGGTGATGGTAACGGTTTATAAAAAATAATCGAATGGCAATAGATCAAACTATCGATAAATCAACCAAAACTCGATTTTTTTATTCAATAGGCATCCGCAATAATAGGCTGGAGCGACCTCTGATTGAAAATAGTTCGACGATCCATAATTAACGTTCAACTATTAAGGCGAAAGTACACATGCCTCGTAGCTGGTACAAAACTATGCCGCAGCCGCAGTGATGGCCCGCGAAATTCAATTTATTCTTGCGTTTTTACAATTTGCAGAATAGTGTCAGGTTGCATCTTGATTATGATTCGCGACTATAACAAATATGTATTTACATAATTATAACCATAAGAATCATCAATACATTTGTTGGACAGCATATGTAACAGCGAATCATATTTTGATCAAGATACAACCTGACACTGCCTTGCAAATTGCAAAAAAACCCAAGAAAATATGAATTTCGCGGGCTACCACTACGGATCCACCTTAATCTTTATGATAAAGCCTAGAAAACTTATAGCTCTCTTTATAATACAGCCACTTTATGATTCTTATTTTCCTTTACACTTCCAGTGCTATAATCGGTCCATACGCAATGAACGAGATGTATTACCCAGTACCAGCGCAGACACACTACAACTACGTTCAATAAATTAAAATTATTCCATTACGATAAGCTCAAGAAAACGTTCGGCGGCACAAAATTGTGTGAATGAAATGAACTGAAATTAAAATTATGATAGTATTGTGTAAATTAAATTATTGTGGCGATTTTACCAAATAATTGCATCTTCAGGGTAAGAAAGGCGTCGATACAGTACCTGGCCGTAAATAAGACACATTCGGTAATGAGGGTTTTCTGAAATAACGTTCACTAGATGGCAGCACTGAGCCGTCAGGTCCGGGCACCTGTCAAAAGTGTCAAAGCGCCTATATTTTCTTTCGTGATTGAATGATGAACGTCATCATATATTTTATATTCACTGTCGAAATTTTTGACAAGAAGTCTGCCGACTTCTTGTCAAAGTGGCGCCAACTGGTTGCGTGAATTTTTAATAAATCCCTCATGAGAGTTTTCTGTATTTTCTTTAGTCGTTCTCGTGACTGAATGATGAACGAATCATGAACGTCAGATATATATTTTATATTACATTGTAGAAATGAAAGACCTTGTGCCAACTGGTGGCGTGAATTTTCATGAAAACTGTAATTGTGATTGAAATACTGTTCTTTATACAAAAATTACAACTTGTAATGGCAGGGCCATTACAAGTTGTAATTTGAACTTAAGAGTCTGGATTCGTGGGTTCGAAACCTGGCAGGCGCTTGACTTTGTGTTAATAATTTCATCACCACTGCTCTCAAAACGGTGAAGGAAAACATCGTGAGGAAACCGGCATGTCCTAGAACCAAAAAATCGAAGACATGTTATATCTACCAACCCGCACTGGGTTCGCGTGGTAGATTACAGCCCACTCCCTCTTGAAGAGAGGAGGCCTGTGTCCCAGCATTGGGAACATTATAGGCTGATTATGCTAGTTCATTAGCTTTTCGCAAGTCTGACTCCTTACGCCTTTTTTAAACTGACGGTGCGAAATATTGTAAAATTATTAAGTTACGAAATGAAGGATTTTATATTCATGCAGATTCTACTCATATGAAAGGCGGCTGCCCCATCTCAAAACTTGAAGGGATTTTTACATACTAATATGTATTTCTTCTCGCAGTTATTATAAGGGCGAAAGCGCCAGGTTAGTCCGCGAAATTCAAATTTTCTTACGTTTTTTTTCAATTTGAAGGTCAGTGTCAGGTTGTATGTTGATTAAAATATGATTCGCGGCCGTAACTAACGGCTTTACGAAATTATAATCATTAGAATTAGCAATACAACTCCCTAAGTTAGAATTGACCTCAAATCTAGCGATTTCATGAAATCATGAGGTTTGAGGTAAACGCTAACTTATGGAGTTGTTTTGCAGATTGTAACGATTATAATTCTGGAAAGCCATATTAGTTACGGCCGCGAATCATATTTTAATCAACATACAACCTGACACTGACCTGCAAATTGCAAAAAACGTAAGAAAATGTTGAATTTCGCGGGCAACCTTAGCGCATCCGCCTTAATGTGCGATAATAATATGTGCCTACAAGCTAATTATACGGAAATATGTATTCCTTAATGCCTAAAACTGTGTAATCTACCTCAAAACATATTCCGTTCCTATAAATTGATGTTCTTTACAATCAATGTATTGAGATGGGGCGGCAGTTGCGTGTATTTTTATAAATGTGACTGTGAAGTTTAGTAAACGATATCTAAGGAGAAGAGATTTCTATTGACTCAATGATTGTTCTAGTTTATTGATAGGTAAATGAATGAAGTTATGTAACTGAATGTCCTGAATCATTTTTGTTTTTTGTTATCTGCTTGTCTAATATTTTATTGATCTATCTTATTGGTTGTGTCAGAAATCAGAATCAGTCTGACTCCCTTAAAAATAATGACTAAATAAAGTTATGTCAAGAAAACTATCATAATTAGATAAGGTGTTTTTTTTTATTATTTATAATATTGTCATAACTTTATTCAGCATTCATTGATGTGGAGTTTTTTTTTTTATAAGTAATCTTTTTGTTTTTTAACAACGATCAGTTGCCCAAAGTTTATTTGTGTTAAATCACTTATTATAATTTACACAGAAATCATTGTTTTGTCTTTGCTCACAATATTGTAATTTTTACTCACTAAAAATTGTATAGATGTAAGAATTTATTTATTTTGGTTGTGATATTACGAGTAAATCAGAGAAATACTAAAATCTCTTCCACTAAATTATACGGACATTTAGCAATGCAATAGACAGTAAGGCTGAGACTGCTAAACGTTATTTAGCACGTGCTTTGGTTTAGCTATGTTCCCGTCTCTATCTTGCACTTGTAGTTTGACAGCTGTACCTACACTGTACGCTGTGACAGGAGTAAGGGTGGGAATACACATGTCTGGAGCTTGTATAAAACTATGCAAGTAGCTTACATGCCATGTGCTATAATAACTTCTGATTGGTGAATGCCACAATGGCATGTCAGCTACATTTATGCTTAGCCAACGCACGGGCTAAGTATTGTTTACCTATCTCGGCTCTAAAATCTAGACTACCCTCGATCAAGCCAGGGATGCAAACGTTTCAAGAATTTTACGGGAATTTATTTGTCATGTATTTTTTTTTACACTGAAACGTCATCATTGGCATATGTGTATGGCTTAATACACGTTACGGTCCACCGGAGAGGTCTATCTGTGCAGGTGCGCGTGCGCCGGTCGACCACAATTCGTTTGGAAAACCAGGCGAATTTGTTTCAACGTGTGTTATATTTCAAATTGCATTGCTTATTATATTTGGACAGCATGCTCGTTTCAACGTATGTTACATATCATGTTACGTTTCACACAATTTGTACCCATCAATATGGTCCAACAAGTACACACATACAAACATAACTGGCGAAATGTCGGATTGTGGGTGTACTATTACGTACCATCGACAAAAGCTAGGCCTTACCAATTTTGAAACAATTTTGCTTGCAAGCTGCAGTTGTACGTATGACAAAGTAAAACAAAGGACCATATGGGCGGGTTTTTTTTATTTAATCAGTGTATACTTTAAGGCTGCCCAACCCATCGGGGAAAAGAGGCGTGATGTTATGTTGTGTTAACTACACACTTGGACAGGTCTATTCCAATATTTCCTATCTTCACAGGTAGACTACTTGGGAGGACCGTAGCGTGTATGGCCGCCTTCCTCGGTAGTCTGGATTAAATTTTAAATATACCCCCAACCCCGATTCCGTAATATTACTCCTACTTACGAGTTATATCTTGTGTTGTTCGATGAAAGCGACTGACTGAAAAGTTTACTATTCGTTTTAACGGAGTGAAATAAGAGATTAGTCATTATGTTATTAAATGCAGTTGTGCGGATATAATTATTATTATGTTGCATAAAATATAAATGTGTTAAACTAAAGCATGGGGTGCACTTGCAAGATTTTCACAAGTTGACTTCCGACAACTTTTAAAAATGTAACCAACATTAGACCACTTTTGGGTTTTGCCGCAGTCGGGTAAAAAAGGCAATTTGTGCAAAGCTGCTAGTGTACAACGTGTGTAAATAAAATAGCTGAGCTATTAAAGATTTCAACTTACAAAATGACAGTTCTGCTTAGAGCACACTGCGATTCATTTCACAATAGTTATAATTTATTAACTGGATTGATTGTGACGTCATACTGTTGACAAATTAATGAATCGGAGTGTGTTCTTAGCCTTTTATTAGATTTTTGAATTTATTCCGCTTGTACCTACATGGTGGCTGGTTTTAAATAAAAACGAAAGTTAAATAATTCAAGTTCTTTTATTTATTGTCCTTACCTCAACTGAGAAAAACATTAGAACTTAAGAAGTAACTACTTAACTCTTAAAAAATATTGTCTACTTAAAATGCCCCCCCAATCCGTTTCTCAATCCGTAAACCGTCCTTCACCCGACCTAAGCTCAGCCTTATGATGTTCATCAAGAACGCGAGTCCTCTCAAACCTTCGCATCGCCACTTCTTTTATACTATTATACACAATCGGATAATACGCTATGGCTGTTTCAAAATGTTCCCTGTCAAGCCTGAACAACTCGCAGTTAGTGACAGCTACCACAGATGCTGTACGGAAGTGGTGTTTCATAACTAATGCTATTTCGCCGAACTAATCCCCGTCTTCCAAGTGACTGATCTCCTTGGCTGAGTCAGAGTAGACAGCTACTGTACCTCTGCCGATAAAGTAGAGACAGTCACCTGTGAATTTAAATACTAGTTTATTTTTTATTGAAACGTGAAAAGTGACTATGTTCTGTTGGCATTTTAAGGTAATGAGAACATGAAGTCATAGTAGGTATATTCGTAATATCCTCTACATCTACAACATCGGTTAATTTTGTTAATTAAAACTTGTCAATATCATTTTCCCAACTCTTTTCATAATCAGTTCAATATACATGTGCCAGGACATGCGCTGGTCAATCATAACACCTAAATATTTAGTATGCTGTAACCTGTCTATTTTTACACATGAGCAGTCCGCTGTCAGGGATTGGGGTGTTGGGAAATGGGACAGATATGGATCTTTATTCGGAAATCTAGTGCCGGCTGCGAAGTTATTATACTTTTTAAAGCAGATGTAGTTAGATTTGGAGGCATTTCGTGTAGGAAGATTATTATTTAGCCAAGCAACTATCCTCGCCAGACCACTTTCAACCGACCTTTTAAGATTAGCTCAAGTCTTAGCAGTAAAGACAGTATCATCAGCGTATACTCAGCAGTGGGTGGTAGTGCCAATGATGGTGATGACTTACCAACAGTATTGATCTTGAATATGATATCACCGGCGATATAAATGACGAGGCGTAGTTTGACAGCGATTTGCACCAGTAAGGAGCTAGGCAGTTGTTTCAAGAAATCCAGTTCCCTCACCAATTGACGGCCCGTGTGCATGAGGATATCTTCACGTAATTGACCAGACACAAATCCCAGCATACGGGATTCCTACAGAAACAAAAGTACATCATCATCATAGTATCATGTTTTTATAGGTACCGTATCCATTTTCACAACCGCACGCTTTTAATAAGGGACTCGTGGTTGAGTAGCAACCTCGCGGATAGTCCAGACCCTTCATCGTCTGTGCCTCAACGAGCACGACCTGAAGCCGTCGGTCCTGCCCGTGATCTCTCCCCCATCGGACTATGAGAGTAAAGGAACAGTACACCTGTGTTTGCGCACGCTCTTGCACTATATCTCTTGCGTAGGTACTTCGTTAGTCTCCGTTGAGATTGGTCGTCTATTATATTTATTATTGCCGTCTAAGATGAGGAGTTGCCACGAAAATTCTCTTTGTTTCAACAACATATATTCTATCTAAATAATTAAAAAGAGAAGTCCTGGCTGACTGACTCGTCAAAGCCCAGTCAAAACCCTTGAACGTAGAAAGCAAAATTTTGCACAGGGGTTCCCTTTATAATGAACACAAGGAATAAGGAAGGATTTCCCAGTAGTACGTTCCCGTGGGATATTTTCTGATATCCACGCGGGCGAAGCCGTGGGCAAACGCTAGTGACTAATATGAAAAACGCTAGTGACAAATTCACCATTAGTTCCATTATTTTCATTCACTCAAAATGGAACTAGTGGCAACAAAAAAAAATCACTAGTTCCATCATGGAACTCACATCACAAAGTCACATCGACATCGAGTGTATCGTCTACATTATAAAGGAAACCTCTGTGCAAATTTTTTGCTTTCTACGTTCAAGGGTTTTGGCTGGGCGTTGATGAGTGAGTCAGTCAGTCAGTACTTCTCTTTTTAGGGTTCCGTACCAAAATGGTAAAAAAGGAACCCTTATAGTGTGACTCAGTCTGTCTGTCTGACTGTCTGCCACAGCTGGATATCTCAAGAACTACTAATGCTATGAACTTGAAATTTAGAACAGTTTTAGATGACGTTTACCCAACTATTTTTCAAATAAGAAAAAAATAAAAATATTTATATTTTTTTGCAACAGAGACTGAAAAAGGGGCTTAAAATTCAAAGTGGGGCTACTAGGGCATGTGGGGTATCATATAAAAGAGCGCTGTTTGCACATTCTCAAACATTTTTTTATTTTTTTAGGCCGCATAGTTTTCGACTTTTGATGAAAAATGTAAAAAAAAAAACCGTTCCCCCCCCCCCCCCCCCTAGGAACGTTCATGTGGAAAACATAGGGCCGTCCGATATAACTGTGCAAACTCAAATCGCTACGATATATCGTTACCGTGTATAGTAGGCATAAAGCTACCAGTCGGCATGATTTTTTCCGACATCTTCAACAGTCGTCGTCATATTTCAGCCAATTTACACAAAGCCATAATGAATTACACTGAATCACTCCGTTCATTGGAGAAAACCGTATGAAAATCCGTTCGCTACTTTTTGACATTATCGCATTCAAACAGACAGACTTACGCGGCGGGGTGACTTTGTTAATTTTGCTTGAAATTTATTATGCCAGTCACGCTCTAATAACAAATAACTTTTGTCCGAGTGTCCACTCGTTCAAATAATTTCCTCGTAAAAACGTCGAAAGAAATAAAGACTAAATGTTACCTCAAGATTCGAACTATGACAACATTTCCAATCCCTTAACTCTTAAAAAGAGGTAGGTACACAAACATTTTTCAACCCCTATTGTACCCCTTAGGGGACGATTTTTAAAAAAACGCTGTACCATATATTTCTTTATTTCCTATCAAAAGCATAAATTTGAATTTTCATATCCCTCACTTATGAAATGCTGGTTTTCCCATAAAAACTTTCATACCTTATATCACGCCTTGTAGGATTATGTTTTAAGACAGAAAGTAACCCATGTCCTTTCCCAGGATGCTATCTATAGCCTTGCCAAATTTTATCGAAATCCGTGCAGTTTTGTAAATTTTAAAATAAATCCCTATTTTACCCACTTAGGGGATGATTTTTCAAAAACGCTGAATCGCATATTTCTTAATTTCCTACCAATAGCATAAATTTGTTATCCATAACTTAAGAAATACTGGATTTCCCTTACAAACTTTCATCCCCTATATCACCCCCTGTAGTATTATTTAAAAAAATTGTATCCTATGTGCTTCCCCAGGATGCTATATGAAGCCTTGCCAAATTTTGTAGAAATCCGTACAGTTTTGTAAATTTGAACTGCATATTTCTTTATTTCCTATCAGAAGCATACATTTTAATTTTCAAATCCCTAACTTAAGAAATACTGAGTTTCCCATACAAACTTTCATCCCCTATATCACCCCCTGTAGGATTATTTTTGAAAAAAAAAAGTAGCCTATGTCCGTCCCCAGGCTACCACCTATAGCCTTGCCAAATTTTATCCAAATCCGTTCAGTGGTTTAGGCGTGAAAAGGTAACAGACAGACAGACAGACAGACAGAGTTACTTTCGAATTTATAATATTAGTATGGATATGGATATAGATGTTGTTGAAACAAGGACAACGAAGCACTTGTCATACCTCAAAGTATCTCGACTGAAATCGAATTGCGTAGAACTTCCGGATTTTGCTCTTAAGTCTTGGTGGGAAGTTTCTCTGCACCATGTATTCTTCCAATTGTTTCATCATCATATAGTATTGGGCACTTGCAGATTCTTTTCCAATAATATGATAGTGCGTAATGAAATATGAAGATTTGCAAAATATAGGTATGGGACGCCAGTTAGAAATTGTTTTTTGGAAAATTCCTGGCCTGAATTAAGGAGGTGCCTAGCCAAAAATGTTATGGGTGTCCACTTCAGTAGGTAAAGAAGAGTTAATTGGCAGATAGGTAGGTAAAGTCAGCGTCAATAATATCGGGACGAACAGACTGTTCAAAATGAAACTAAGAAAATTAAACTTTATCTCAATTGTATATAGTTCTTGTCCGAATGACAGTTGTCTGTACTGTCTTCAATCTGAAACAATGACATTATACATCTAGACGTTGCCATGATTACAGTGTGAAGTGTGGAAGTGAGACACATATACACGAAATAATTAGGAAAATTGAGACAAAGCATCGTATCTTCTGTCCCTTACGGCGTGCCGTATTTTTGCTTTAAAAATGTTGCCAAACAAAGTACTTTCACTATTAATATTGCTGTCTCATGACCGGCCATGCGGTGGCTCGATCTAGATGTATATTATCTAAGATCTGAAACATTCCTTGTGTCATTGAGTTAGTATTTAATTTTCATAGTTGTTGTTTAGATGACGCTGACTGTACTATATCGTGGCGGAATATTTGGCAAATTAATTGGTTATCGCAGTTTGTTTTAGCAGCCAGGAGAATGCTGGCGTGAGGTATAACTGTCAACTGTCACCTTATGATTGGGGAAACGTAGATAGGTAGGTAGGTACAGTAGGAGTAGGTAGCCTTTTTGGCCAGGTTGAACGTAGGCACGAGCCGATGCTGAGAATGCAAAATTAAGGTATCAGTTTGCCTCCCCGGTGGGTTCCCGCATTGTCGAGACGGGCCTCAGTAGCCGTGGCTTGGTCACCCACGGTGAAGCGAACTGGAACCAAGGGTGCCCAGACACGGTGTCGTCTGGCGCCAATGGGTTGGTATGGTCCCTCGGTTGGTGACGGCGTGCAATGTGTTCTGGATGATGGGGTACTCCCCAGAGGGTCGGTGACAGACAGCCGCGGTGGGATCACGGGTAGAGTTTTACTGGGTTAGAGTCCCACTTATCTGCACTATCTCTCCGTGGTATAATTTATGAGCATTTCTCAACGATAAAAAAAAGGTCAGTTGGGAAAATACCATGTGCAGATGTGCAAGATGGCGGCCGCGCTCACTTCAGCCCGGCCAAAAAGATTAGGGATTACTGTAGCTACGTAGGTAGTTTTACTGTAGATAGTCCAACTTACCAGCTCTGTTAAAAGCGTAAAGTAGTCGGACATTTGTAGTCTGGTTCCACATCTTTCAGTTAACCATGAACAGTTTCTAGGATTTTCCGGCTTAAAACTACCCTCAATTATGTAATCCACTGCAAATTGGAAGTAGATGTTCCAACATAGGTAGATTATTAAAAAGAAAACGATTTCCACACCTGTCGCCTGGTAAGACTGATCAATTGCAGAATTAGTATTAAGTAACAAAAGACCAACTCGTATTAATTATTCTAAAACATTAGAAAGTATAGTACTCACAGTTTCTCTCATAACATCTATATCTATATCTATACATATAATAAATCTGTAGACGAGGCGTTTCTGTACATAGCAAATATTTAAAAAACAAATAGTTGGGGTGTTATAGAACAACCAACAGATACCATTTCTACAATTTTTGTAATTTTTGTCTGTTTGTCTGTTTGTCTGTTTATCTGTTTGTCTGTGAGAGGTTTTTTCGTTCAAGCATCACGTAAAAAGTACGAAACCAATATGGTTCAAATTTATACTTAAATATTGTGTGTAACTCAGAGTTTTACTTAGTTTTTGTTTAATCGCAATCGCTTCTATATATCAAAAGATATATGAATTTAAAGTGTTCAAGAAAAACTTTTCATTACGAAAAGTTCATACACGTAACGACATCTATTGACGCCAAATGGTACTAGCGAATATCCATAATAATTTATTAATTATTTTTTATATCTTATGATGGTTTTTATTTTATGTTTTCATAAAAATATTTAAAAATATAAATGATAGGTAGGGTATGTAAATGAAATAAAAGATTATTAAAATTAAATATTATAAACACATCCTGTGTCTGTGTTAAGTATTTCAATAAAAATCGCTTTCTATTGGTGCTTAACCTGATGGGTCGATCCATCAGGTTAAGCTACTCTTGGCGGGGTTGGTCAGTGGATGGGTGACCATCTTTACAGACTGAGTGCCTCGGAAAGCACGTTAGGCCGTTGGTCCCGGCTGTCATTCGTGGTTCTTTGACAGTCGTTACTGGTCGTCAAAAGGCCGAAAATCTGACAACCAGTGTTACCAAAGGGTATCGTATTACCCAGTAATTGGGTTGTGGAGGTCAGATAGGCAGTCGCTCCATGTAAAATACTGTTATTCAGCTACATCCGGTTAGACTGGAAGCCGACCCCATCATAGTTGGGAAAAGGCTAGGCAGATTGATTCCATTGGTGGTTGATCAATAACCCGGCCAAATGCGTGTCGGACCACGCACAATCAAGGGTTCCGTAGTTAAGATGAATTTATCCCAAGAACAAACTTAACATTGTAAATAGTTCAAAAAAATGTTCTCCCATACATTCCAACTGTAAATGTAAGTTTGTACTCACAATATTGAGAGATTTACCATGTTATTTTATGATCACAGACTTCTTATAGGTTTTCCTGTAATCTACAGGTAAACAACTATTTTCTGTATTTTAAAAATAATGCAATGTCATATAATAATCATAACAACTAACAACAACAACATGGAGAGGGGGTACGGTTGACAGGTGAGGAGGGTGGATGTGGTGAGGCGGAGGGGGAAACACTGACGGGGTGTGAGGGGGAGGTAGGGGGGAGGGGATGCAGTGAGGGGATTAGAGGGGTGAGGGAGGGGGGTGGTAAGAGGTGGGGTGAGATGGGGGACGAGCGCCTTTACATCATAAAGTTGTTTTTTGTATAGCACTGATTCATTGAAGAAACCCGACAGAAATGACCGAAAAATAGAAAGTCGGAACGGCACAAAAAACTGAAGTAAACTCCAGTCGTCGTCAGAGCTGACACACACACTTTCTATAAATCAAACTGGGTTTTACTTTGTAAGTTTATTGTACGCAGAGCGAGCTTCCAGTTAACCACTGTATCCGATAGATGGCGTTGAACAATTGTCGTCATTTTCTAAATCGCGGTGCTATGATTTTCCGCAGAAGAGTGACACTTTTCCAGTCATAAAATTAAAAAAATTGTATTAAAATTATCGGACCTATAGTAGTTTCGTAGATGCTGTCTTGGAATTCTGGTCTCTGGAACTGGGTTTCTCTTTAAAGGTCGAGATTATTTGAGGCATCTTTATAACCGACTTCAAAAAGGAAGAAGTTCTCAAATCTCAATTCGCCTGTTTTTAGGGTTCCGTTCCGTAGCTAAATAGTTCATAGAAAGGGAACTCTTATCATTTCGTCCTGCCCATCTGTCCGTCCGTATGTCACAAACCCAATGTTTGAAAGAGTTTTCGCCAGAGATGGTCCCCTTTACTATGGTGAAGATCTGATAAATGAACTCCTCAATAACGTACGTAACGTAACGTATACGTACTGTGATTTGTACAGAAATCAAAGAAAATTACTGGGTAGTTGCTATCCGTGATCAACTAATTATGGACTTCGATCTTTTTTATAAGTTTTGCCTCCATAAAAATGGATGTTCACGATGTTCAGGATGATAAACGAAACGACAGTTTGATCCGCAGTCCAAACTGCACAGATCCATCCGTGGTTTGGAACACAGTCCACAGATCCATGAGCGCCCCCCACACGGACCGCGCATCTTGGACTGCGTTCCAAACCGCAGTTACAGTTACAGTGTTAGCGCCCTCCACACGTACAGTTCGGACCGCGCATATTGGACTGCGGTCCAAACCGCAGTTACAGTGTTAGCGCCCTCCACACGTACAGGTCGGACCGCGCATCTTGGACTGCGGTCCAAACCGCAGTTACAGTTACAGTGTTAGCGCCCTCCACACGTACAGTTCGGACCGCGCATCTTGGACTGCGGTCCAAACCGCAGTTACAGTTACAGTGTTAGCGCCGGAACCACTGTACAAACGCACCCGGCGATTTTATATACTAGCTATTTTTTTTAGGTACAAAAGACCTTTTTTAGTGTATTATTGAAAACAAAAAAGTGCGCAAAATAGAAGACGCCGAAAAAAAAAATTTACAGTACGAGTGCCATTGACCTTGAAATCAAGGTCAATGACCCTGAGGCTTTCATCGTCTAATATACGAGACATTCACCGCCTCACCTAACCCAAATGATTCACCAAAAATAGATGGGATATGGCGCTCGGACCGCGCATCTTGGACTGCGGTCCAAACCGCAGTTACAATTATAGTATTAGCGCCCTCCACACGTACAGTTCGGACCGCGCATCTTGGACTGCGGTCCAAACCGCAGTTACAGTTACAGTGTTAGCGCCCTCCACACGTACAGTTCGGACCGCGCATCTTGGACTGCGGTCCAAACCGCAGTTACAGTTACAGTGTTAGCGCCCTCCACACGTACAGTTCGGACCGCGCATCTTGGACTGCGGTCCAAACCGCAGTTACAGTTACAGTGTTAGCGCCCTCCACACGTACAGTTCGGACCGCGCATCTTGGACTGCGGTCCAAACCGCAGTTACAGTTACAGTGTTTCGGTGTAAATTGATTTCACTTATTTCGTCAATAGCGCCCTCCACACGTACAGTTCGGAGCGAGGGATGGAACGCCGCGTGCTGTTTCCCGCGCTCCGAACTGTACGTGTGGAGGGCGCTCATAGCCAAACCAAACTGTATGTGTAAACCCCGCTGTTCGTTCCAAAACGACAGTTTGGATGGCGCGTTGTTTCCAGCAGTCCGAACTATACGTGTAAACCCCGCTATTATAAACCACAGTAACTGCATTCGCAAGGGCTGTGGTAGAGAACCCCAGGTAGCGGTTCCTACCAGGCAAGATCGGAAGATTCTTCATTTTCATTGGAGGAGTGATACCTACACCTTATCTAAGCGACCCATTATTGTTTTCCGACATGCACGCGAACGAAGTCGCGGGCACAGCTAGTTGAGAATATTCTTTAAATACATTAGTATGACAGGTATGCGTATTATCTTTATAGACTCAAAAACCAAATCAAGGGTGAGGTGCTCTTCAAGCTGGTCATCAATATCGGCTGGTATACCACCGCAAGCAAACAAGTCAACGATCAGCCAAGTTTTTAAATAATTCCATGCAATTTTCCGCAAGGACAATACAGCAACCTTGCGGGAATACCCTTCAATGTAGCCGGTGAAGAAGTTAACGATAATATTGAACATGATCATGAGATCGCAAAACATCGTTATTTCGGTGTGGTAGGTAGTCCTGCGGGGATAAATACAAAAATCGCTTAAGATGCGCCAAAATAACCGGCGAAATTCTAGTTTTCTTACGTTTTTAGGGTTCCGTACCAAAATGGTAAAAAAGGAACCCTTATGGTGTGACTCAGTCTGTCTGTCTGTTTGTCTGCCTGTCTGTCTGTCTGTCTGTCACAGCTGGATATCTCAAGAACTACTAATGCTATCAACTTGAAATTTGGAACAGTTTTAAATGACGTTTACCCAACTATTTTGCAAATAAGAAAGAAATAAAAATATTAATATTTTTTTTGCAACATTGACTGAAAGGGGGTCTTAAAAATTCAAAGTGGGGCTACTACGGCATGTGGGGTATCATATGAAAGAACGCTATTTACACATTATCAAACATTTTTTTTCTTTTTTTTAGGCCGCATAGTTTTCGACTTTTGATGAAAAATGTAAAAAAAAAATACCGTTCCCCCCCTTATCTCCGAAGTTTGCAAAGCGAAAAATCTGAAAATATTATATATGATAGAAGTTTATGTAAAGATTACAGGAAAAATAAAACGATGTCTCTAAATAGCACACTTTTTCAGAAATCGGAACGGAACCCTCGGTGCGCGAGTCCGACTCGCTCTTGACCGGTTTTTTTACAATTTGCAGGTCAGTGCCACTGTCAAGTTGTACGGTAAGATAAGATAAGATAAGATAAGATAATATTTATTTTGTGAAACATGAGTACTTATACAGGTCTTATAATATTATTTTATGTAGGCTACATGTTTTGCCATTTATGGCGTACAAAATTAGTCATATTGGACCAACAAATACAAAAAGAAAAAGCAGAGAAACAGATTACAACCATTTGAATTAAATTTTGATTAAATAATAATAATCAGCAGCTAATTAAAAGTCCGTAACAAATTATGAATTAAAATCATGTCAAAGCTCAATAGATAATGCTTAATACAATGTCAAAATAAATAAGTAATTGTAAATTGTAATAATAATACATAATGTCATAACCATTGATACTATTATAATGTCAAGTGTTGAGTAAAATTGTAACAATAATTAATTATCATTAAACCAATATTAATGTCAGTTTTCTTTATATGACATGTATTCGTTAAGGTCATAAAAGCATTTTTCTTTTAACCATTGTGTTACCTTTTTTTTAAACATCGTCAAAGGTAAATCTTTGAAAGCGTCAGGTAATTTATTATATACCTTTACAGCATTTAAATACGAGTTCCTTTTATGCAATTCGAGCCTGCATTGCGGTACACAGAGCTCATGTTTAAATTTATTTTTATTTCTAGGAACTACATTTCGTTTGGTTACATCTTTGCGTTTAGTAAAATATTCCGGATGTTGTTGCACAAATAGACATAATTCTCTAATGTACATACACGGTAATGGCAGAATATTGTAGTTTTTAAACAAGGGCTTACAACTTTCCGTATACCAGGCTCCACAGATTGCACGTACACATTTTTTTTGTACTCTAAACGCTTTTTGAATGTCCACCGAGTTACCCCACAACAAGAGACCATAGGCGAGTACTGATGAAACGTATCTGTGATATGCACAAAGAGCCGCTTCTACTGATACCGTGACTCTTAATCTTTTTATTGCGTAGACAAATCTGTCGAGCTTATCACAAACGTAATCTACGTGTGTTTTCCAGTTGCAATTCTGATCCAAATTTATACCCAAAAATTTAGTACTTGCAACTTGTTCAATGATGATATCATTATATTTAATATGGAGTGTCAAAGGCATTCTTTTATGGGTTTGGAATTGGATCATTTTAGTTTTCTCCATATTAATTTGCAAATTGTTAGAATGTAGCCAGTGTATGATGTTGTTTATTGCGTTGTTTATGTCTAGTTCATATGTGTCTGCATTTTCACATTTTACAATAAGGGTTGTGTCATCAGCAAACAAGATTGTGTTATGGTGAGTGATATTAGGGAGATCATTAATGTAAATGAGGAATAAGAAAGGTCCCACTACAGTGCCCTGTGGCACTCCAAAATTGTTTTGCCGATATTCACTTCTATGTAACATCTTTTTGCTGTTTTGTATTTTAGAAATTTCCACACATTGTTTTCTTTCATTTAGGTAGTCTCTCAACCAGTCGTTCGCTTTACCTCTTATTCCATATTTTTCTAGTTTGTGTAAGAGCAATTTATGGTCCACAAAATCGAACGCCTTACTCATGTCTAGGAAAATCGCAGCAATTGGTGAGCCATCATTTATAGCCTGGGTGACAATTTTCATCAAATTGAAACATGCCAATGAAGTGGTACTATTCTGTCTAAACCCAAATTGTTCATCTTTAAAAATGTGATGACGTGTTGTAAAGTCTTGAAGCCTTCTCAGCATAATTTTCTCAAACACTTTTGACATGATTGGTATCAGTGTCACTGGCCTATAATTATTCATGTCCGATTTTTCTCCTTTTTTAAAAAGTGGCTTGACTATAGATTTTTTCAATATATGTGGAAATGTACCTTCCTCAAATGACAAGTTTATTAAATAACACAGCGGTTGACATATGTATGGTGCGCATAATTTAATTACATTGGTTGTGATGTCATCCACTCCTGCTGCGTTTGTGTTATTCAGATTTTTTATTGTTCGAAATACTTCCATCGCATCAGTAGGTTTAAGAAATATTGTATGTTCGTTATTAATATCGATAGTTTTGTTTATCTCGTCTACGTTATATTTAAAATTCTTGCTATTTGTCAATTGTATATAATACTCATTAAATTTGTCACTTATCTCCTTAGGGTCTTCATATGTCCGATTATTATTAATTATTTTGTCAATTTTTGTTACCGAACTAATGTCACCAACATTTTCATTAATCACTGCCCAAGTGGCTTTACATTTATTTTTATTAGTGTCAATATATTTCTTACTTTGTAGTTGTCTAGATTTATATATGCACTTTTTGAGTAAGTAGCTGTATGATTTATATTGTTTATTTGACTGTTTTCTGTTTGTTTTATTGTGTTGTTGGTTAAGATAGAGATACCGTTTTCTTATACAGGATCTTCTTATGCCCTTCGTCAACCATTGATGGTTCGCTTTTTTAGTTGACCTCTTTATAGTGTTTATTGGGAAGCACAGATTGAAAAACAATTTAAATAGAGTATGAAATTCGGTAAACGCTTCTTGCAAGTTATCTTTTTCATATACGTCTGAGAAGGAAAGAGATGACATACAACTATTAAACTTGTCCTTGTTTTCTCTACTATAATCTCTGGCATTCTCATACCAGCTGTATATTTCGGATGATATAGTAGTTTTCAGAGATAGTGTTTGTCCTGTTTCGTGGTCAGACAAGCCTAGGTGATGCACCTCTGCTTTAACTTGCTTGATGTTGCTTGCCAGCTGATCAAGACATGACAATTGTCTCGTTGGTGTTTTGATATGCAATTCGATTTTAAAATTTTTTAACATACTCTTTAACTCTTCGCTAGTCTTGTTTGACTTCAAGATGTCCATGTTCCAGTCACCACAAAGAATAATTTTTCTATGTTTCCTAGTCAGCCCTACTAGTAACTGTTCAAGCTTTCCAAGAAATATTTGTGGGTTGCTATTAGGAGTTCTATATAAACAAATAATCACAATTTTATTTATTTCTACGCCGCAACATTCAAAATTAAATTTACATGTCAAGTCATTAATATTAGTCAAAGTTTTATATTTTATATTATTATTTATCATTATGCATACTCCTCCTCGTTTAGTGTCACGTGAATATGATGCTACTAATCTGTAACCTGAAATTTTCAAAAGCATTTCTGTGCCTTTTTTCATGAAAGTTTCAGTCAAACACACTACATTTATTCTTGTACCATTTTGCGACAGCTCGTGTATTGCAAATGTTAATTCCTCAGTTTTATTTAAAGCGCCTGCAATGTTCTGGTGAAATATTCTAAAATTGAATTCCGGATTAGGGGCGAAAACACTTATTCGTTTGTGAAGGCAACGGTGTATCAGATTGTTTACGTATACATGGTGTAGATTTATTAAAATAATAAGGAATGGTTCCCTTCCTGTGAGTTCCGGTGGTCATCCCCTCCAGTTTGCTCAACGCGGTAGTACAATTATTATTAATCCCCGGATTTTGATTTTTAGCCGACATAAAATAGTACGGAATCGTGCCTTTTTTAGGAATGGTTGTTTCCAATTTTGCCTTGTTCCTTAATAACATTAGATTTTTACAACACAAAAATGTTTTGTCATAATACTTTGAGTCAACCCTGAAGTTAATTAATTTACATACATCTGCCAAGTAGTAGTATTTATCGTACGGGTAATTACATTTTAGATTAATAAATGAGCAATTTTTAAAATTGTCACATATAGTTTTTAAGCTGTTATTTAGCATACTTTGATTTAAATATCTGTTGTGTAAAACGCTAAACACTAATATGTTAATTTTTTGGAAGGATTTCAGCATGCTTACTAACTCTATTATTACTTTATTGGGATTAGTATCATTTTCTCCTATGCATATAATTAGATTATTATCTTCGGAATCCTCCAGCTTACTAATAGGTTTAAGAATTTCCTCCGTCGTGGCATATGGTTTTGTAGTGGAAGAGATGTTGTAGTTCTTGTACTTAGTGTCTTTTCTAGATTGAATTAGTAGTGAAGCAAGCCCTGTGAACTGTTGTCCTCCAAATATAGTTAACAGGGATTTTGATTTATTTTCTGTGATTTTAGACAGTTGATTACTGTTTACTGTGTTTTTTCCATGCAGATTTGGTAAAGCGCCATCTGTTGTGCCATGATCGCACTTCTTCATGTTATGGTTGTATTGTTGTGTTGACCCGCTCGCACTGGTTTGGTCTGCAGCGCCATCTGTTATGTTGTCTCCACACGATTTTATTTCAAGATCAATAAAACTTGTCTCGAGTTTCTTTTTGTAAGTAATATTTTTTTGTACCTTATAGTCCTTCTTTTTCAAAGTTGAGTGTTTTTTTGAACTAGTTGGTCCGCTACATAGGGTTTTTAATTGCGCTATAGTATTTGTTTGTTTAACTGTTTGCTTTTTCAAAGTGCTGTTTTCCATGATTAAGTTATCTATTTCGTTGTTAGCGCTATTTAATTGCATTCTCAACTGTTCAATTTCTTCGTTTAGTCTTTCAAACTCTTCGCAACTGAAGCCGGTTGCTTGTGGTAAACTCTTCGAAAGACAGTCAGAATTTGTGGAGTCAAAAGAAGAATTAGGGGAGCTCATTAATGTTTTATGTCTTCTTAGAGTTATATTCTCATATTCCATCTTGTATGTGGCAAAAAAAGAAAGGACAACACAAAAATAAAATGTTTTCCAAAACACAAAAAGTTAAAAGTCTGGTCGGATTCGAACCCGATTTGCTAAGATGACGTATAGCACAGCTTAACCATTGCGTCAAACGCACATTACGTAGTAGTCCCGAATTAGGTGAGTGGATACCTCTAGATCTGATAATGCTTTTAAATCAGGTGTCGGGCAAGTCCAAAGTTCAGTTCTTTGTTTGAGGAACGTACGTTTCGAACGGTTAAGATTTAGATTATTTTTTAAACTTTCGTGTTTCCAGTCACTGTTTTTTCATGAGATAGGTCAAAAATCACGCAGTCTATCGCTAGTAGCAGTTTATATTTACACACACGCACAGCATACGTCATAAAAGTTTGTTGCTTTTCGAAAATGTTTCACAGTTTTGTTATTGTTTATAACTTCACTTATTGTAAATCCTTTTCCTTCATAACATTGTCACTTATGCGTAGGAGTGTTCTTTCACTAATTCAATTTGTTTTGTCACTTAAATATTGTTTATTTATTTATGAAAGATTTTAAACTGCGGAACTGATGTTTACGTGACGGTATGACGCGCGGCATCTGCGCGGTACCTAATAATAAATATCATTCGCGTCCGTAACAAATATGTAGGTATTAAAAAAAATATAATCATTAGAATTATCAATAGGTCTACTCTCTAAGATAGGATTGTCCTTAATTTCATGAAATAGTCATTAAATGGGGTAATAATTTTATTATGACCTAATAATAGAGTTGTATTGTTGGTGATACTCAGAGGAGTTTAAATAAAATAGCGGACTGTAAAATAGGTATGGTTCTATATTGAACATAAGAACGCGCGCCTCTGGGTCCGTGCTTTTCAAAAGTGAATGCCGGTGCAGGTCCGCGGCTACCGGCGCCTCGTCCCCCGTTCCCCGCTCGCTGCTGTCCCGTGGCCGTAGTGGCGGGCGGTACGTTTTGTCTCCGACATACTCCCCGGGTTGAAGTAGGTAGGTAGGCAGCTGATTCAACATGCAGGTTCTGGAAGGGGACAAATGTTATTAAATGCCCTTCGAATAATGGCTCTTCCCTTGGTCCTTATATCGGCGACTCGAGCGACTTGATCCTGAGCTCCTGGGAAAACGGCCACACAACGACCCAGGGCCCAACGTAATGGAGGTAGCGCTTTTTCCTTTATAAGAACTAAGGAACCCAATTTGAGTTCGCTCGACGCAGTAGGCCACTTCGTCTTTTGCTGTAGAGTGGTGACATACTCGTTGGAGAATCGTTTCCAGAAATGTTGCTTGACGAACTCGATTCGTTTGTATCGCTCAAGGCTTGTTATTCTTTCTGTCAGCTGTGGATGTGGGACAGACACAAGTGATCGTCCTATTAGGAAATGAGCGGGTGTTAAAGGGGTGAAGTCTGTAGGATCGGAATTTAAGGCAGTGATGGGACGTGAATTAAGGATGGCTTCCACCTGAGTCAGACAAGTGTGCATTTCTTCATATGTGAAATGCGTAAGTTGAAGTAGCCTACGAAGATGATATTTAGTGGAACGGACAGCAGATTCAGCCATACCATTGAAATGGGGGGTGTAGCTCGGAATGAAGAAGAAGTCTATACCCTCTTGGGCAGCTTCAGAACTGATTTGAGAACTTGAGTCCTGTAAGAAACGATGTAATTCGTTACATGTACCTACAAAATTAGTACCATTGTCGGAGGTTATACTTTGAGGCTTCCCTCGACGAGCCACAAACCGGTTTAAAGCGGCCATGTATCCCTCTTTAGTGAGGTCTGTAACGAGTTCCAAGTGCACGGCCTTTGTAGCTAAGCAGACAAAAATGGACAAGTAAGATTTATTCAGTTGGCAACCTCGACCTTTACGGTTAGCTATCATAACTGGACCTGCATAGTCCACCGAACAGTGTAAAAAAGGGAATTCCAGTGTAGTTCTGGATTCAGGTAACTGTCCCATTATGGGCTGAACATTGCTGGCTTTAAATCTGAAACATTTTACGCAACCTTTCGTTATGAATTTAGACAGATTCCTTCCTCCTAAAGGCCAAAAAGTTTGACGAATATTGGACAATAATAACTGAGGCCCAGCATGTAAAAGCTTTAAGTGATGCATATGAAATATAATTTTCGTTAAATGATGTTTGCTACATAATAATATAGGATGCTTTGTGTCATAACTATAAGGTGAATTATCAAGTCTACCGCCTACTCTCAAGATATCATTTGAATCTAGAAATGGGGTCAATGATATTAATTTATTTTTCTTTGGTAATACGTGACCTGATTTTAAGATAAGGTATTCATTTGGGAACATTTCTAACTGTGCAGTGCGCATTATAAAATTAAATGAATTTTGCAATTCCTCACGAGAAAGATGATCACAGTATCTGTTTGTTTTGTTTTTACAGTTGTAAATAAATCTCTGTATATAGGCTATAACTCTTTGTAAACGTGTAAATTTTGAATATTTAGGTATAAGTTTTGTAAATAGTTTATCGTCATCGTTCTTGCTAACGTCATTATTTATGACAAGACAAGGTTGGAGATCCGGTAGGTCCTGTTTCTGGGATTCATTAGGCATTTTTGGCCAACAATGCTCTGACTCGAGTAAATATGATGGGCCCGACCACCACAACGAGGCGTCGCTGATAACATCTGCCTTCACCCCGCGAGAAACTAGATCCGCCGGGTTCTCCTTGGACGGCACGTAGCTCCACGTGTGACCGCTGGTGCTTTCCTTGATCTCATTAACACGATTTCGTACGAATTGATTAAGTTGATTTGAAGGGGTGGTTAACCACCCTAAGACGATCGTGGAATCGCACCAAAACCGACACATGTTAATGTTTAACGTTAGTGAATTTTTTACTTTAGTACACAGTCTTGCACCTAACAATGCACCACACAACTCAAGACGTGGGATAGTAGTGGGTTTGATCGGTGCAACCTTGTTTTTTGAAATTAAGAGTTGAACACACACAAGCCCTGAGTTACACACAGACCGAATGTAGACGCATGCCCCGTACGCACTTTCTGATGCATCTGTAAATACATGGATCTCAATCTTTATGCAATGATCACTAAGAACCCATCGAGGAATTTGTAACTTATTAAGACAGGGTAATGTGTTAGCAAATGAAGACCAGAGATGTAAAATCTCTGACGAAACTTCTTCGTCCCAAGAGCTTTTACTGACCCATAATTTCTGCATAATCAATTTAGCTTCGACAACGCATGGGCCTACAAGCCCTAATGGGTCGAATATTTGACTTATTACAGAAAGAATGTGGCGTTTGGTAACCTTCTCATGAAGTTCAATGTTAATTGAGAAAGATAAGGTATCCTGCTGACAAAGCCAATGTAAACCTAAAGTTTTTGATGATGTATTTATGTTGTTATCGGATAGATCTAAAACTGTGTTTGAATCTATATTTTTACCTGAGAACAGCTCGTTAAGAATTAATCCGTTGTTAGATTTCCATTTGCGAATATTGAATTTTGCTGATTTTAATGCGGCAGTAATTTTCTTACATAAATCTATAGCTTCGCTTACAGTACTTGCTCCACTTAATAAATCATCGCAATAAAAGTCGTGTGTTATACTGTATTTGACGCTATTATCAGTGACTGTGGATGCCAGACTACTCAAACATTTCGTCGCAAGATATGGCGCTGAAGCAGTCCCCTGACAAACTGTGTTTAGTGTGTAGGTTTTCAAGCGATCAGTGGAATCATACCTAAATACTATTTGTTGTAACGAGCGTTGACTGGGTACTATGTCAATTGATCTAAACATTTTTTCAATGTCTGCCGATACTACAAATTTATGCTGGCGGAATCTGAGGAGAATCGATAAGAGATCGTCTTGGACTGTAGGACCGACCATCTGAATTTCATTGTAAGAAATTCCTGAAGTGGTGACGGCAGATGCGTCGAAGACTGTACGCAACTTTGTCGTTGTACTAGACTCCCGAAGTACGCCATGATGAGGAAGGTAGTAGTTGGCATTGTCACTGTATGGAAATTGTGTTTTATTTTCAGTCATGTGTCCTAACTGCTCGTATTCTCTCATGAAGTCTAAATATTTTTTCTTGAATATTGGTTCTCGTTCGAATTTTCGCTCAAGCGATAAAAAACGGCGCTTTGCCATCTCAAAAGAATCGCCTAAGACCTGTGGATCTTGCTTGAGAGGAATGGTGACGACAAAGCGACCATCGTCATTACGAGTTGTGTTTACAGTAAAACTATTTTCGCACGCACGTTCCTCTGCGGATTGAGAATGCTCAAGAGAAACACTATCTACTTCCCAAAAACGAGTGAGGTCAATATCAAGTTGTCCTTGAGTAAATAAACATTGACTGAATGTACTTTTCGGACTCGAGATGTGACCAGTGACTATCCATCCGAACTCTGAACTACGTAACATAGGCTGATGTTTACCTAGGCTAATCTTTTTGTTACCTAGAATATCCCAGAAGATATCTGCCCCGATAAGAAGATCGACCTTAGAAGGAATATTGTAAGAGGGGTCTGATAGACTTAAGCCTGCCGGGATTTGAATGTGTTGTGTGTCAATGTATGTGATTGGTACTGCTGTGGTGACGTTGGTAAACACATGACAATCAATGTTAGTCCTATAGCTAGAATTCAATGACTCAATTGTGAGATTGCAAGACTGTGTACTATTGGATACATGTTTGTCAAAACCTGATACCGTGGAGCTCACGTTCCGCCTTGGCACATCCAGCTTACTGCAGAAAGCTTCGGAAACGATATTTATTCCGCTACCGTTGTCCAAGATCGCCCTGGCGGTGTGTTTGTTGCCCTGTTTGTCAACCACTCTCACCAACGCTGTGGAAAGGAAAACACGCGTCGGAGTAGTAACCTGTTGAGCATCAGTTGTCAATACAATATCTTTTGATGTCGAAGAAGACGAATCACTAGAAGCAGATTGCTCGGATTTTTCCACGTGCAAAAGAGTGTTGTGCTTTTCTTTGCAATATTTGCAGTGTGACAGAAAACATTTCTTTGCTACATGACCGAAACGCAAACAGTTCAAGCACACATTGAACTCCTTTACTTTAGAAATCCGGGATTCCAGTGGAAGACTTCTAAACGATTCGCAATTGAACAGCTGATGTGACTCATCATCGCACAATGGGCATGTTTTACGTTTGTTATTTTTATTTTTGCTATTATTGCTGTTATTTATCACTAAACTTTTCGCTTTTACGGGTTCTGATTTTATTTTATTATTTTTATTGTTCTCTTCTAAAGTTTCTAAGAAACCGGCTCTGTTATTTAAAAATGTTATGAACTGTGATAGGGTTGGGGATGAAGTCAAGGTATTCCTATGTTCTTCCCATTGTCGACCCGTCACACTATCAAGTTTAGTTGACATCATATAAATTACGAGCGAGTCCCAATACTGAGTGGGTTCTTTCAATGATGTGAGAGCCCTGATGTTTTTGTTTGTTACATCAATAAGATATTGAATCGACTTACACGATTCTGACCGAATAGGATCTACGTTAAACAAGGCCTGTATGTGGTTATTAACCAGCAAGCGACTATTATCAAATCGCTCGCACAATAATTCCCACGCAATTTTATAATTATCACTTTTAAAATCTATGTTTTTAATAATCAGAGCGGCACTTCCTTGAAGAGAAGCCCGTAAATAGTGGAATTTATTTATGTTATCTATGCAATCACTGTTATGTATAAGAGAAAGGAATGTGTCTTTAAATTCAAGCCAGTCTTGATAGCCACCACTGAAATGTGGTAAGTCAATTTTCGGTAGCCTAACTAAACTTCTCACTCGCCCACCTGATTCTGCATCGTTGAACTCCAGCACAGACTCGCTGGCCTTCCCTCCAGCAGCAAGCAAACTCTTGGCTGTGGCCACCAGCGCGTAGTAGTCGTTGTCAAACTGCACGCGCTCCGCGGGAACTTCTTCGGTTGGTGACTCGTCAGATAGGATCTCGATTTCTGTCTGTAACGTGTCGAATTCCTCGAATAAGGGCTCAAATTTTCGTAAGCGACACTCCAAATCTATGATTTGTAAATTCGTTAATATTTTAGCACTTTTAATTAATTTTATATGGTTGGCAAAAATAGTTAGCTTTGATTTTATAGCTGAGCGTTTTTTAATTAAAGTTCTAAGTTCGGTCATGATCACTAAACGAACTTCAAATCGCAATAAGGGCAACAGCTGATTTCCAATTAACAAGCTACTTGATGCACCGTAACAAAGATATACCTACATAAAAGCAATAATTATAACAAGGTAGGTGTGCTCAAAGACTGCGCGAACCGATTAGTAGTAAACAAGATGACTCATGCGACAAGCATTCAACGCTCGAGTTTTATGACTGCAAGTAGCTCACAATGTCTAGAATGGCGAAATTGTTAATGAACTTAAATAACTTCAATATTGTAGATAGCTGTATATTTATTATTCTATGAGTTGTAACGTATGAAGAATGCACACTACACCGACTCAAGTTTTAGCTAAATGTGTATGATAGAAGAAGGGAAATATGAATTTGACTAGCTAAGAGAAGAGGGAATAAGAGGAATAAATAGGAACGAACTCACTAGATGTCTTATCCTTTATCCTGCAACAAGACGGTTTGTTCGTCCTTCAGATGTCCTTCCTTGACCTCTTCGAAAGTCGTCGCGTAATGGCCGGCGCGTACGACTCGTCAAGCTTCTTGATTATTACACGGATTAGTCTCCAAATTAAGCTTCAAGACGTCCTTAGTGTCCTTTTCCCCGGTGAGAGGACCATTTGTTGGTGATACTCAGAGGAGTTTAAATAAAATAGCGGACTGTAAAATAGGTATGGTTCTATATTGAACATAAGAACGCGCGCCTCTGGGTCCGTGCTTTTCAAAAGTGAATGCCGGTGCAGGTCCGCGGCTACCGGCGCCTCGTCCCCCGTTCCCCGCTCGCTGCTGTCCCGTGGCCGTAGTGGCGGGCGGTACGTTTTGTCTCCGACAGTATTGATGAATCTATGATTACAATTCTGTAAATATTACATGAACAAGGTGTAATTTAAATAACACACAACCTCTTAAGGGTTCATTGTACTAATCATTATGAACAACTTTTACTATGGGACTAAACGTGAAATCGCGAAAAAAAATCTGCTGTTCCCTAAATTTTGACGAGTTAAGCGAACATAGGGAACGGCTGATTTATTTTTCGCGATTTCAGGTTTGGTCCCATAGTAAAAGTTATTCATCATGACGAGAACTATGACCCCATAAGAGGTTGTGCGTTACGTAAATTGCACCCTGTGTAAGCTTTCGCCGTAGTGGCCTATTGGCCACTGCTGCTTACAAATATCTGACAAGATGCATTCCTAAAATGTCTCTTATGTTTGGATTTTCACCAATACATATCCATACCTACCCTTGAAGCCGAACTGTCGTCGAAGTCAATCTTTTTATCTCGAACGAACCACGTTCTTCATGTCGAGATATAGAGTGCTAAATATGTTGCACTTATCTACCTACATGCAACATTTGCTGCCTGTGCTGTCACTCACAAACAACCGACCTTAAAAAAGGTGGCTGGGACAGACTGGATGCGGAAAACGGAGTAGGTACAGGGTGTTGTGGCGCAGCCTGGGAGAGGCCTGTATATCCAGCAGTTGCGATAGGCTGAGTTGATTCCATAAATAGAGGTTTGTACTGACATATACCATTCTAGGGTTCGTTGAAGAGTAATGGTAAGCGCTAATTAGCGAAGCCGCAATCATCAGAACGACGAGCGTAAGTTCTAAGTAGAATCTTAGCTTGCTGTACGGGTGGATGGTGAGACGATAATACTGGTAATGTTGGTACTTCTCCGCGCACAAGGCTGCGTAAGATCTAGACAACAGTTAAACTATTACTTATAGGTAACAGTGAAACTATTATATAACTTTTACTATGGGAGCAAACCTGAACAGCGAAAACAATTCTGCTGTTCTCTCCATTTTGACGAGTTATGCGAACATAATTTTATGGAATAGCAGATATTTTTCGCGATTTTAGGTTTGGTCCCGTAGTAAAAGTTGTTAGTAATGATGAGTACAATGACCACTTAAGAGGTTGTGCGTTATTTTAGTTACAACTTGTATTGGTTACCCTTGTAAAGAAAACTTGGAAGAAAACGTAAAATTACCTGTGCATATTGATAGCTCTAATATCACCGGCATGAATGGCCATTAAATTGAATATCCATCTCAGTATTCCCCGGCTCGTTATCTTATATGCTGATATTCTTTCGAGTGGCATTCGTGACATGGAAATATCCATGGGATGTTGTAACACGGAACATCTGGGGTCGCCTCTGGGGTCTTTTCAGTCATGATGAAAATTAAAGCAGCTCAATAGCAAACGAAATCATTGAATGGATGAAATTAGTAAACAAAATCACTTTTTTTGTAAGTTTTTTTGTTCACAGTAACATTTTCATTATTTTGAAATCTTGAAAATCTGTCAAACGGAAGAAGAAATGTCACAGAAGCAACCTGAAGCAACACTCAGAAATCAATAAATTGGGAATGTGAAGTACATACTAATTCCATGAGTAAATCACGCTATTGAAAATAAACCTGAGTATATTTGAACAGGTATGTAGGTATACAGGGTGGAAAATTTCAGCGGGGCAGTAACCTTATCAGTTACCTACACAAATTCTTTACAAAATGTAAGGGCAAAGTTTTTTGCAATTTGTGACTTTTTGAGTAAGTACTCCAACGATGGTTGGTCCCATAGAAATTTTTGATCAGTATTAGAAAGAGGATCGATTGGCATCAAAAAATGTTTTTGTGCAAAATGGCTATTTTCTTGCTAATTGTAATTTTTTTTTGAAAATCTGTGAGTGGGAATCGAAATTCCATAAAAAATTATGGATAGTCTCCTAAGACTATTTTCGTATAGCTGCAACGGATAAGGTAGGTACTTCCTCTTACTGGCCCGCTGAAAGTTTCCACCCTGTATAGTTCTGCCGCGCTAACGAAGAATGCAATAACTCGATTTTGGACGATTTTGAGTTATACATATATTCGGAATCAGCAAATCGAGATCTGTAACTCTCTCTAAGTAACTTTTTATGAATCCTTCAGGAACTCGGTTTTTCAGTAAGCAAGAATGCAATAACTAAAACTTCATAGCAAATACACTAATCAAAAATACAATAATCATTCTTGTGGTGACGTCAGTTTTTAACTTCTCAAACATTACTAGTCATAAGTACAATAACTATTACTTGCTCCACTTATGTTATGTAGGGCTCGGAATTCCAATATTTGTTCGCTAGTCATAAATACAATAAATTTTTGACTTATTGTACTTATTATTAGTAAATCAAATCATTTACTGGGATAATACTATGCTGCCGCGCTAACGAAAAATACAACAACTCAATTTGCCGCTTTGGAGAAAAACGCGCTCAAATTTTTGAACTTGATTTTTCTCTTGTCTCATGAATTAGTTAAAGGTATCTACATGAAACTTGTACCAAACGTCGTGCGTATAGTGCCTTCTCTACCATAAACACAAGTTTCAGTACACTAGGTACATCTAGGACACCTTACAAAGCCGATGTAATCGCAGCTTCACAGTTTACTATTCTGTTGACTTGCAGAAAGTAATTATGATTCCTAGGATGGACCAGTATAAAACAGCTATTTTTTGTCCTCGTATAGGTACTTAATAGCTATTAACGAAAGCTTAGTACCGCTTGGAAAACCAAAGAGTATAAAATGCCTTTTGCTGTTCTGTGGAACGATGCAATATCAGGAAGAAACCAGGAAGACATCCTATCAGCTTTCAGATGTTTTCTATTGCACAAAAGAGACGCAAAACATGTTGTTATATGGGCTGACAACTGCGCGGCACAAAATAAGAATTGAACGTTCATGTCTTTCTTAGTTAATATGGTCAACAGTGAACTTACTGCCACTGAAACCATCACAGTCAAATATTTCATATATAATAATTATGTCAGCCGATCATTTTCACCATCAAGTGGAAATGTCTTTAGAGAAAGAAAAACAAAGTCTACGATTTCCACGACTTTGTCGATGCCTTTACAATGCAAATTCAAGAAAAAACACAGTGCACGTTATGTCCGTGTCTGATTTTTTCACATTTGAAGACTTCTTCATCACAGCACAAAATCAGAAATATCGAACCAAGGGTTTATTTGCACGACATAGTGTCTGTGACAGCCGAAACAGGGCATTACACGATTAAATTCAAAGAAAATCTGCAATCAGAGTGGAAGGAGCTAGATTTTCTACAAGTGAAAGTTAAAAAAAGCAAAATATTCCCAAACGTTGTTCCTAAGTCTGCTCCTAGAAGAATAACTAAAGAACGAAGAGAGGAGATACTTGCTAAGTTGACTAACTTAGCAAGTTTAGTATCTCCTCCCTTTCTCTCTTTGATGCCTGAAAACCGCGGGAATTTTTGGAGAACACTGCCAGAATCTACCTAGGGCCATTCCAATTTAGCTACGGAGAGTTAAATATATGTCGTCACGAACGATAGTTTAGCGATAGTATGTCACTCAGTTGATTTCTTAGTACAAGTCAAGCTTAGCTCTGATTGGTTGTTCGTTTAGTACGTACGGTGAACGCCGTGTGGCGCCAGAATCGTTCGGTCGCCGCTCGTGGACGGGGTCGTTGGGGCTGTGCGAATAGACTCTGTGGAGAGACTGGATCGAGAGCTCGAAAGAGGCACACGCTACCATCGAACCTATCAAGTTCACAGTACCTATACCTAGTCATTACTTCTGTATACTCTTCAGTAATAGTCCTGCCACAGCATCATATTGGTTTGCCTGAGTAACCCACGCAATGGAACCCTTACCACAGGGTCGGAGAGATGAACTACCTATCTCTGTGCCCACGTTCCCGCCGTCATATATAATATGTATTATGAATTAAGATTAATATTGATGTCTTTTTACCAATGTTTTTATAGTTAGTTAAGTAAAATAAGTAACGACCTCATTTACTCAGAAATACTTAGTGCCTTTTAAATTACTTACCTATATAATTTTCTAAGTAAGTTTTAACAAAGTTATACAATTAATCCTGTGATTACAAACATTAATACCTAAGTAGTAAGTAAACATGTAAGACTAAAACGATCATCACACTAATATTATAAAGGCGAAAAAGTGTGTGTGTGTGTTTGTATGTTTGTTACTTCTTCACGCTCAAACGGCTAGACCGTTATTATTTTATAACTTTTTAAAATTTAGAAACAACATTTTACTTTGTTTAGTAAATGTTTATTTTTGGTTTGATTTTAAACAAACATTTACTAAACAAAGTAAAATGTTGTTTTATTTCATTGTGATCTACCGGCTGCTATATAGGTGTTTCTAACGATAAATACAATAACTATTTCAGTTATTGTATTTATCGTTAGAAATTATCGAAATTAGTCATGTAAGTGTTTACTTAGAACTGCAATATGTAGGTTTGCTAAAGATAAATACAATAAGTACTGTAGTTATTGTATTTATGACTAGTGATGATAGGTTGATCATTTAAACAATCCTAATTATAAACATTATTTCCACGATTTTAGGACAATGCTTTAAATTTTTCACACAATGTGAATTTGAATCTATTCTTTATTCGTTTTTCTTTCATTTGGTACAAGTTTCATGTAGATACCTTCACTAGTTCATGAGATAAGAGAGAAATAAAGTTCAAAAATTTGAGCGCGTTTTTCTCGAAAGCGGCAAAATTGAGTTGTTGTATTTTTCGTTAGCACGGCAGAGTTGTGTTAGTTGGTCGTCTTATTTTAGCTTAGACCATAGTTTAAATAGTCTTGATTTTTCAATGGTCAGATAACTTTTAACTGAAGAATAGATATGACATCTTGAATAATTTTCTATACAATAGTTGGTCGTCTTATTTTAGCTTAGACCATAGTTTAAATAGTCTTGATTTTTCAATGGTCAGATAACTTTTAACTGAAGAATAGATATGACATCTTGAATAATTTTCTATACAAAAGCTGTCAAACCGCCAAATATTCCATAAATAAAAGTTAGCGGACGATTGAAAAACTAGACATATTTTGATATTTACGTTTTAATTCGCACCTTTTTTAATTTTAATGAAATTAAATCCCAATGGGTCGATTTAACTACGATACTTTTTCCCATGGTGTTCTGGTCCACGTTCGGCCGACTTTTCCACTACTGTTCCTACTCCGTGTAATGTGGGCCGCGGACCAGAGGCCAGTTGCCCCCTAACCCAAGTATTTTAGGTAGACGACTAACGCTTGCAAGGGTAAATAAGTAATAGACCCTTTATAAAAATAACAACAATACATTATTTACTTTAATAGGATAAACTATGACAATGTCCAAGGAATAGTAGTTTTACTTCTTTTCCAGAAATCTGCACAATATTTTGAACAAAAAGCGGCACTCAGTAGAACATCTTCAATTTTATCGATAAGTATGATTTCCCTGGAAAAAGAAAACACTTACGTTAAATTAAAAAAAACTAAATAGGTACCTAGTTATTACTGGTTACAGTGGTTACTGTCAGAGTGTCAGTCTGCATCATCCTACTGTATAGGAAAAGTAGGCCTCCCCATATGACTTCCAGCTGTTTCGGTCCAGGGCTAGTGTAGATCATTGATTATTCAAACTATAACCTATGTTTATGGGCCTATTTCAGTGTGTCCGAATAGCCACTACTACTAACCGAATAAATTCAAAAATGGAATAATTTCATACAAATTCTGTTCCATTTTTGAATTTATTCGGTTAGTAGTGGCTATTCGGCATTGTGAAATATGCCCTGAGCATAATAACATGGCTGTAAGAGGGCGTGGGCTATAATTCAAGCCCTGATCTATGTGCCAGGGTTGATAAATTAAGTACCTAAGTACTAAGACAACAAAACTTACCCAAAACCAAATTCATAGAAGACGTGATCAAATACAGGCTTCTTACAGTTTAAATTTTCACAGGTTGAAACGGGGCCATTACTCAGATCAGATATCAACACATTGGGCAAGAAGTTAAAATATTCTCTTAATATATCAGCTGGCACGTAGTACGGTTTGGATGCTTTCTTGTAAATTCCCTCATTCACAACTACTGATTGATAACTATTACCATTCTCATCTGAATATTTCTTCTCTTCAGCATCTATGTTAAATCCATGAAAATTCTCTTGAAGGTCTATTATGTTATTATTATGTTCATTATAAAGATTTTCTCTGACATGTTCAGAGTAAAAACTGTAGGTTTGTGGGTTCAGTTTTCTCACTGCAGTGTTTATCATTTGATAGAATTGTCTCCTGCAAATCTCATGGAGACTTGGCGGGGAGTAGTATTTAGAATTTAATATAACATTGTACTGAGGTGGACATTCAACTATAACTTCTAATTCTTTGTAGTCTTGGCTTAATTTTAATTGGCACTGATGTCTTCTTTTGTCGGCAATTTGGCTATTAGCAGCTTCTAAACATCTGGAAATAAAGTTGTTAAATTAGAACATAGGTAGGTAGTGTACGTTTTGATTGATTCAAGAGTACCGTTCAATACAGAAAACACTGCAAATTATTAATCTTTTTGCATAAAAATGTTATCTTAGCATCTAACAACGAAATAATTTCAAGTTTCAAAAGCACAACACCAAAAGATAAGCACACAATATCTGTAGGTAGTAAGTATGTTCCTTCTCCCAACACAATGTGTAAGAGTTTCGATGCCTACGAGGATTTATTGGAAACAGTTGGGAAAGACAAGCACCATCGAAACTTACCCAATATTGAGACATCTAGTTTGTTGATCTCTAAACATGTGATACCATAGCGAGTACGGCAAAGTCCTCAAGTTTGAGTTTCTCCAGAATCTGAACTCACAGTGATGGTAGTTGTATATGGGTCGCTGGGGAAGCCATCGTAGTTTATTATCTGTAAATAGATATAAAATCTGATGAAGTTGACGATGATAATGCGGTTTATAGCAATGTTGTAACATTACAATAAATGAAAGCATTAAAATAGTAATAAAAAGCTGTAGTAGTTAAACCTGGATTATAGTACAAGGCATAATTCAAATTCATGCAAGTGCCTACCAATATTTCATTCAGTCTTTTTAATGATTGGCTGAATTAAATCAACGATCGAAAGGTTGTTGTTAGCTCATAAATGGCTCGAGATACTTGGAAGAGTTGTTGTGCTTCTAAACTAATGCCGCAGTTTATTTTTGCACAAAACATTAAACAAGAATCTAGATGTCTAGCAGGCTGTGCTCTTACATTAGCAGCCACCCATACTGAAAACACGGGTGTAAGTAATTTGTTTTCCAATTTCACGGTAATTTATTTATGCCAATTCTTCCTACAGATAATTGTTTATTTCTATTGTTAGGTTTCTAAAAATACATGTTTGATAAAGACAAACAATCACCTTGTTTTTTTTTTTAAAGTAAACATTGAATGATATATTGTTAATCTTCGCTGTTTGAAAAACAGTATAAACTTAGATCAATCTGAGCAGTAAATTAGTCACCAAGTTATTCTATCTTAATTCCTTTTCGTGGAGAATTATTACGAAAGATCTTTTACTACCTACTACTAGATAACTACGTCTGCCTATACATTTAAGTTTGCATTATCAATGAAAACAATCAATATCAAGTCTTTAACGACTACACCGACTACGTGACCAGTAGAATGTTCAAAGTACGTACATTTTAAAACAAATGCCAAAACACTTTCAAACACAAACATTCGGAGGTGGTCTCCGGAGCCAGTTCCAACATATACACGTAAATGGGTCAACCAAATCAATGAGGAAACGCTAAACTTGATTCATAGCGGATAGTTTGTTATCCGAGGCGCCAAAACTACTGTCTTCGTTAACTTTACGACGATACTAAAACGTAACTAGAGCGTATTAGTACTGGCCACTGTTTAGCCAAGGATGGCAGTAAATAGGTTCCTGTGATGTAACTCAAATGGGCCTTAGGAAAACATTTGGCAATGCGGATATTGGTGTGGCGTTAGTTTAGATAATTATAATTAACTCGCATTTTAGGTTTTTGATCATAAAATAGGAAAATATTCTTTTTAGTATTTTTTAATAATAAACCTAACTCTCATGCAGACAAGTTTCCGTGACAGACAGAAGGACTTTATTTTATGGACGTGCAATGGTCCTTAGGTTTGATAAAAGTATAATTTAAAAAATAAAATTAAAAACAGCGGCCTCGGCGAACTCTGCCACATGTTGCGAATTCTTTAAATACGTTCATTAAGCCAGTGTTCTGTGAGATCGTTAGCCTTGAAAAGCTCTGTTATGAAACAGTGCACGTGTCTAGCCACTGATTACCGCAAACTTTTACTAAATCACCACAATTATTCATGCATGTCCATTAACCACTTCTGATTATTAATTTTATCAATTTTGATAATCCTATTCACTATTTCACCAGTTTGTTATTATCATGCAAAAATACGAAAAAAAGAACTCACAACATCGAATTCACCACACGTCACATAAAATTAAAGTAACAAATAAAATTACCACAAACCGATAGGTACCGTAGACGTCTTAGCTCTGAAATCCTTAGCGGCAACTCCGTTAATTCATTCTCATCCAATATCAGGAACTTTAAGCTCCTCGCTTCACCAATCTCTTCAGGAATACGCCTCAATCTATTCCCGCTAACATCGAGGCACTTGAGACATCGCAACTTAGATATCTCTCTCGGCAACTCGGTTATATCATTACCGCTTACGTACAGGCTCTCTAAATGCTCCAAAACCCCGATGTTAGTTGGCAAACGAGTCAAGAGATTCTCCTTCAAATATATGTCTGTCACTTCTGCTTCTTCGCCCTTTAGTTGGTTTAGCGGAAATTCTGTAAATCCTCTGTAATTCCAGTGAAGAACGGTGGTTGATGATAATTCATCATAGCAATTCATGTTTACTTTGCACAAAAGACTAGGTATCTACTGTTTTCCCTAGTTAATTATTCACTTCACTTTTAAACATTTGTTAAAAATAATGCACTCAAGCAGCTCTTCATATGTTTATGTTATAACGTATGTTCAGTTAAAAGCTTTGTTCATACGTCTGTGTAAAACGTAAAAGTCAGAGCGAGCTCCTCTGATTCCCGTCTGAAGAAGACTGCATCCCATGTCGGTCGGACGCACGTGAATTATTTTTAAAACTATAGCAAGGTCTTTTGCGATAGAGAAAATTTTGTAAAAATATTTTTCGCCGTAGGTATAATAGATGCTGGGCATAGCTAGAATCATTTTGTTTAGACGGCATTCGTGTTATCAATAATTCATTTTTAAAGAGAATGTGTTTTGTAGATATTGTAAATCTGTCAGTATATCTGTCAACCATCGCATCAGTAGGGTGAAATAAATCATAGAACACTGTCAATTACTATATCAACATAACATTGGTTACGATTGACAAATACAAAGTTTAATCCAATGAACCAAAAAATATGCAAAGACTATCCCCGAAAAATAGTAAAAATGATTATCAAAATTATAATATTCTCGTATTATCACTACGAAAGCGATGCAAGGTGTAATGATAAGCTCAGTATTGGTTGGAGAGGTTGGCGCTGATCCAATACAAACTGTGCGCGATGTTAGGTCGAGGACATTCGACCGTAACACAATAACAAATAATGAGACCACAACGTTGACGAAACATCGGATGTGTAATACGTACGCTACTAAGCAGATGGATTAAAGCTACCCAAAACTGATATCCAGTTGAGGCTTCTAAGGATATGATGGATAATGGAAAATTCTACATGATTTAACAACACTGAACAGATACTTACATTGGAGTCATTGATCAAACTGAACAAAATTTACCACTACGATTAATCATTTACCTACGTCATTTTAACAGAAACCATATCTCGTACATACGTAAAAAAAAATAACTAGAAATTTTGAAAAAAACTTTTACCAAGAATGTGAACGATTCCGACAATAATTTAATAGGAAGTACAAACCAAACAACAAGACAAAATTATTAGCTACTGCTAAAATCAATTATAAATGAATTATATCTTGAATGCTAAAACCGGAGCATGCATTAAAATATTCGTCCTAGTTTTAACACTGCATTCGTTAGATCGGCTATTTTAACAGTCTACCATTGTAGTCTTATTAATTGGGATATATTAACAAGGAAACAACGTTTTCTTAGAACAGTGTTGAGCTTGAAAAGTGTGCCGAAGAGCTGAGTTTCCAAGAAGATGAGAACGTGGCTTGGATTTCAATTCATTCAATTTACAATTTTGCGGGAAATTTTAGTTTTGTTCAAGCTGGCTTCTAGCTAACTTTTTCAGATGCTTGTAAAATGCGAATTGGATGGTTAGAAATCACAAGCCTACTATCCTCATTAGCATTGATATCGGATCATAGACTTCTTCATTTGCACGTCACTGTGCCAGATCCTCGGCCGTTCTCAACCATTCACCGGCTTCTATTTTTCTGTTTCTCTACAAAGTCAAAACATTTTGAGAGATATCTTTCTCAATACTGTTTACTTTAGTTAATGTTGTTGTTAACATGATATCGTCTAGAAAAACATCTAGATATTTGCTTATCCTCGATTTTAGGAATCTCAGACAAAACATAAAGGTTGATGAGCTCCATATGCCGCTGAGTTCTAATTCTATGGAATGGTCAGAACTGACCACCCACGCTTGCATACCTATTTATGAAACGTTCCAAATATGACTTTGCTATGATAATGTAACCGGCAGAATTTACCGTATTGTTAATGAGGACAATAATTAATTGCAACTCATCATTAAAGTACCTATTTATAAGAATCTTTGATTACCTATAGCAATCGTAATTTAGGTACACACACATGAGGACTAAAATATGCTAAATCCAGAATTTGTGATCAGGTACTCTGTTCCAGTTACAATACTTAATTAAAATAAGAGTCACCAAAAGCTATAATATTTATGTATTTCAGGAATAACTACATCAATATTATTCTATATTTGATATTTTTGAATTCGCAAAAGGTGCTATACAAAATGTCAGGTCACATAGTGTCCACTAATATAATTATATAGGTACATACACAAGTATCACACATACAGTACAAGTAGATCAGACTTTGAAGTAATTTAGATGAATCACATCAGTTGGTGGATGTTTAGAACATTGTATACAGGAGGAAATTGAAATAATAATTTTAAAAAAATTGTGGTAAAAACAGCAAATTCACTAGTTTCTCCCGCAGTTACATCATTATTGATCTTGATGAAATTATAATTGAATTTGTCTTGTTCTTCTTTGTCTACATGATTTATTTTCACAAGTTATTATTTACATTTGCTTTAGCCTTCATAGAAAGTTAGGCTAAGCTAAAGCTAAGTTAAGTTAAGTTTAAGCTTTCAATTTCATCCTGTATTCACTTAACTTTTTCTTAATTCACCCTATGTTCCCGGCTTCTAATTATTTGATTATTTTTTCTACACTTTTTCTAGGATACTCATGTACCTGGGTAAGTAGATATTAATCCCATTCTTGCTTGCGCATCACATTCCAATTAAATGTTAGACGATAGATTAATAAATTATACATTAATTCATAGATGTGAGAATTATTTTATTATTAAGTATAGAAATTTAGACCTTCACAACTCAGAGGTAGTTTTGATTTATTTCGATGAACATTATTAAAAATGCAAGATTGTTGGAAAAGGTTACATTGAGACTGAGATATACCAAGTTTTATTTTTTAAATAACCTAATTATTTCGCGATATTTTCACGTCCTAGCATTGGAAATGTTTATGAAACATATGTAGGTACATAGATTGTTCTTCAATAGAATAGGTTACAAATATTCTTAAACATAACATAGGACAGTAGTTAAAAGAATTTACATTCGCACTATCTATTTAAAGTCTGTTTTTTGGAAATTCTGACTAGAAAAAAGCATCAGCTTTGCTACTTATTAATAATTTGATTTTCTTATAGTTTAAAATTTCGTAGTCAATTTTCATTGTTTTGCCAAAATCCTTAATTTACATAAAATGTTTGATTAATCACAATATACATTTTGGTGAAGACAGGGAATACAATTACATCTAATAATATGTATTTTTTATATGTAAATAATTATGTGAGTCATAATTTTAATAAAATTATACTTCTAAATAATTTAACTAAGACATTACAGTTGTTTTATCTCACGAAAGCGGGCAAGGCATACTTGTAGATGTAATGCCTATAGACACCCGCTCTTGTGTGCGTAACTGCAGGTAGCGCGCTCCCGAGCTTTCGCACACAAAGACAACGTGCATTTAAAATTTACACATACAAGTATGGCTCGCCAGCTTTCGTGAGATAAAACAACTATACTGCAACTACTCATGTCTACTCAAAAATCAACAAAAATGGCTATTTCCACCTAATATTGTCAAATTAATATTATTGTCCTTCCGACAACAAAGATCAACCATAACACGAAACAATTAAAACTATTACAATTTTGTTTACATTAATAAGTAAGTACATAAAAATACTCTTGGTTAAATTTCACAGGACTAATAAATAAGGCAAGTACCTAGTAAAAATACTTGAAACATGGCAAAAGAATTTTCAATGAATTAGCACTCTCATTCAGAAAAACTTACATTGATAAGTAATCGAAAATTTACAAGAATGCTGTCTATTCTTGTCATATCAACGAAGTAAGACGGAAAACACATTTTGATAAAAGACATTTATGAATAAGAGGGCTAACTATAGGTACATCGAACATTCAGAAGACCCAATAGTAATCTATTGTTCACGGAGTCAAACAACTTAAAATCTACGAATGAGTCTGACGCGTCGTCCCCTGGCATCCCCTTCATCATCGCTGTCCATTGATGTCTGCCGGTGTCCTAACATCATAGCCTGAATGTCAGGGTTGAGAGGAAGAACGGGGAATGATGAGCGACGAACCATCGGCACTGGACGAGCTCCTAAATAGAAATAATTATTTTTAAAATGACAAAACTGCACTCACTTATTATGAAGTACACTAAGTTTGGTCGTGAATCAATCAGGGCATCGTGAACACATCTCACAGTAAATCGTGGTTGACTGGTGTAACCAACAGTGTAATTGGTGAACATACAAGAATTATTAGGATTTAAAAAGGTGAATTGTATCTTGGCCATTCGTGTGTTGGTTTCAGAGAAAATTGAGTGCTAGGTATCGGACCGATAAGGATGCAAGAAATAACACTCGTTTAAGTTCGACATTGTAGTGCTGATGATTTCAATTTGTAGAACATCCGGCTTCCTCTGATAAGTGACAATTCCCAGACTAAATGTCTCAATCCTTGTCCGGGTGTCGTCACCGATTTGATAAGGGTACTAAAGCTCCGATTCACACAATAATAAATAACCAGAACATCCTGTAACGCTAATGAACGATGACGATTACCTACATGGGTTTATATTCAGAATAACACACCCTAACGTTTCTAGCTAAAACCTTGTAATACTTACAAATTCCTTGTTAAAGTTACCTTTGTTCATCCAGATAGTTAATTCGCAAATTGATGACATTGTAATTATTGAATCTGTTATACAAATACTCCCTTAATTTGACATAATCGATCAAGGGTATTACACTAACGCATTTAATTAAAAGCAGAAGCAAGCAGTATGTAAAGTATGTAATTAATACCACCATTGGGAACAATAGGGACATATTTGTCAGCTAACAAGTAATTATAAATTGGATGAAAGGGTTTCACTAGTAATCCGATTTGCTACAGCTAAAAGCCAATTAGGCGCCAACTAAGTCCGCCGCAAACCTCCGTGATACTATTGATTGCGGATCCAGGGAAAATGATTGTACTGATACAGATTGTATAATTATGAAACCTTTGATTAACCATTTGGAACGTAATCATGTGTTCAATGGACTGTGAGTTCAATTGATTACATACAAACTTGCCAATACGGGTATGTGTATTGACAGATTTGATTATGTTCAGGAACATAATGTAGATGGTATCTATCTACGTGCTTACATGCGACACTATAAAGTATTTATTGAACTGTAAAGTGCTTTGGCTCTTTACGATTCGGGCATCCCATTGAAAGATATGTTTGTAGTCCAGGCAAGGCATGAAACAATTTAAGTTCAATCATTGTAAAAGTGATAAGAAATAACGGTCGCTACAATAAATTCAAACTACTGAAGAGAATTATAAAAATCAAGCTCATTATAAAAATCTAACTAAAAGACGTGTGAGAACATCAATTACCTGAAAGTCTTTTTCAGTCGTCAGACAGACCTTGTTATGAAACAGAGAATATAAAACAGTGAAAGAAGAGATAGAACTTTAGAAACCATTAAAATAAAAAACATTCACATTTATCAACATTAAAGTTTCGATCAATAAAGAACATACTTGCAATGAACTCATAAATTATTTCATCAACATTGCGTTAGTACAAGAATAGAAATGGAAATAAAATAAAAATAGATTCATACCAAAGAGCTTCGCTACAGATTGCCTTTTGACGAGTCTCGGATCTCCTGCTGGGGTCTCGGCAATTGACGCCGGGGCCGATCCTTCTTGAGATTTCCTATGTGGTTCACTTAGGTATGAATTTGTAGAATCTCCTCTCTTGTTCGACGACAGATACGGTCTTGTTTGACGACAGTTATTCTTCTTTTCCTCTTCGTGATTCACAACAGATTCAGCAATCTGGAACAGTTGTAGTCCAAACTTGCTTGATTCTCGTCGTATTGTTTTCTTATTAGCAAATTCTGCTAACGATTGCCTTCTTTCTCCATCTGGGTTGAGCTTCCTCCTGGCCCTTTCTTCCTCTTTCACTTTCAAAACATCTAGTATAGCGTTGAGCAGCAGTATCAGGAGAAACACAGTGATGCCTATGACGGTGACTGGGTTATTATTTGCACTCCATCCTTGGTGTTTATGTTTACGTTTCGTCATTGTCGGTTTCACAGTAAACACTTCTAAAATGCTGCACGCGTCTTTTATAAACAGTGGAATAACTTTTGGTTTTATAACGGGTTTTAATGCTTCCGGTGGATTTTCTGGAGTTGTTTGATTTTCCTCGGGCGTGATCGCAGTGTCGGCAATTTTTTCAGGAAGTACAACATTTGCTTCAACATTTTGTTTCATAAACCACATTTGCACACTGTAGATACTGTAAACGATCACGGAAAGAATAAAAAGCAGGATCTTACGTTCGTTCATGTTTACATCGCAAAATCACTGGTTTGTTTTGACATAGAACCGCGCGTGCGTGTATGTCTATTCGCGTACTGCCACGATATTGTTAAACAATGTACGGAGATTGTAGTAAATGGTTTATTAATTTTCACTTTTGTGGGTTTGTCTTGAATATTTTTAGCGTATTATTACGTCGCGTTGTCCGGCGGCGTCATTTTGTGATTTGTGTTGGGTAGCGCGCAGTGCGCATGTGCGGGCGGCGGCCGGGTCGCCAGGGTCGCCGCGCGTGTACTCGCTACCGTACGGCGGCGTGGGTACACGGCAGTACTACATCTACACGTTAACTTTCGACTATCACTGTATTAATAATGCCTCCTGTTTCTTTTCTTTCCTGAACTAGATATGTTTTCGTTTACATTTACCTTGTGTTTATTGATTCTACCGTCCGCTTTGTATGAAAAGAACTTTTATATCAATATTAGTCTAAGTGCTTGCACGAGATAACAAATGGAATTCAATAACTTTTATCTATTACTACTTTGTTGATTCTGCATTTTATTAATAATGCGATACGGACGCATTCGATAATTTATTTTTAGGTCGATTCTACTCTATCAACAGCTTTAGCTGTCAACGTGTTATTACGTGCCATTGTCCAATTGTCCTAAGAAATTGTTTGTCAAGAACAGATTCTCTCGTGCCTGTATACCGGTACAGTACAGTCTAAATGTATACCAACACAATACTACAAAAATATTTTTTGTTTACCTACTCACACTATGACGATTTTTCCATCACAATAATTATTAAGACTTGAGGTCTTAATAATTATTGTGATGGAAAAACGAATGCGCAGATCTTTATTATGGTATACATAGTAAAATAATAATAATATTATTATATTTACGCATCATACCCACACAATTTATAATTTTAAACCAGATTAAGTTATGATGACTTAGTTTATAATTATGTATCTTCGCTTTGCTACGTTTGCTAAGACGAACGAGAAAGCGCGAGGTGCCCGTAATACAACGCGTGTCTACGTGAAATTTTGAGTAGTTTTTATTTTTCCTCCAATCAATAATACATTTTCATCATGTACGGACGTACATAGAGATAAAACTGAGTGTATAGTATATGGAGGCTCACGAACTCAATTTGGACGCGAGCGGTGTCTCAATAATTCAACGAGCTCGTAGGCACAGCCTCGCTCTCGTTTTCCTTGTTTCTCCACTAATATCTGCACGGAAGTGGAATTAACCATGTCACACACGACGAACGTAGTATTTATTGCATCCTGGGATGTTGATATATCTATTTCTGTAGATATATTGTGGGTATATATCGAGGGTGTACTGCGAAAACCTGCTAACCAATATTTTTGCTAAAAATGAGATAAATACATGACAATTCTTATTTTGTTGAGCTTTTTATACTGGTAAAACCGGCTAAGCGCTACGTTAAACGGTTTAGAAGATACTTCATGTATTTACTAAAATTATAAGTAGTAAGTATTTTAATTATGTATACAGGGTGGTCAAAAAGTCGTGGATCAAACGAAATAGGGAGACAAAGGAGGTCATTTCCAACAAAAAATCTTTCTGCAGCATGGCCATAATTCAATTACACTAAAATTAATTGCTCTTAAAATTTTGGTACCCAGAGCCGCAATTAGACGAATTAAAAAAAATGTGATCAAAAACAATAAAACAAACGGTGTTGTATTATTACTAGATAATGTATTAGCACTACAAAAGTTCTATTGCGGCTCTGGGTAGCAAAGAATCAAGGCATGGTCCATACATTAATTTGTACAAAAAAAAGTGTTCATTTAGAGGGTTCAAAACATTTTCCAATGTTGAGAATACATTGTCGGGAGTAGATTGATATACTTATCATATTTTTAAAAACCCGGATACTTAAAATATTTCGAAAGGAAATTATCAGTTTTTCGTTGACCATTTTGTATTTATAAAAAAAAAAACGAAGTGACAAGTGACACTACCGGATGACCGGATCTATCAAACTGACAGACAAGTCAGATGTGTTTTCTTGTTTGCAGTTGAAAAAGTACATTGAAATCATTATTTGTGACATTTTCCATAAAACGATGATGACTTGCGTGACGACACCAACCCTAAAGATACCTAAAGATTATGTCTACCGGTGGAAGACGTCAACTTAATATCAAGCTTGTGTAAATATTGATGTACGACGAACCTTAATCTGTTGAAAGTGTAATAAGTTCATATGAAGTGATATAAATAACACCAGTTTAGGTCTACTTAATAAAAAAAACAACATCTTGATATTTGTCTTTATTCCTCTTCTACAAAAAACATGATTTTAAATGCTGAGCTGGTAGTAAAATGTTATCCTGATACCTTGCCCATCCCAAATACCAAAAAACTGTTATTACATGGGCCCAACAACCGATCGTTCGGCGACCAACTATGCAATTACAGCAATACTCTAGGATGCGGTGCGTTAGACTCAAGTATACGACGGGAATGGTGAAGATTCAGGTCACAGTTGATACACCTCATTGTCCAATTCGTAAATCAAAATCCAGTGTCGAGAATATAAGCACAAAGTCAAAGATAAGCGTGAGATTCAAAAGTCCGTGGTAGAAGCCGAGAGTTTTCAGGGTAAAGCAGAGATCAAATGTCCAACAGAGTAACAAAAATCCGTTAAAGAAAGCGAAAATTACACCGAAGCAAGAATACACGCAACACAGTCGACGATCAAAGATAGTCTGGCGATCTGGCGATGGTCTGCCCACAGAGTACTTTGAATATATGGGTCTGCCTCAAAGAGTATTACTAATGAATAGGGCGAATGGTGCCCTCTTACGGTATTTTTATGCAAACATGCGCAATAGCGCCGTCTACAATTTGTATCCGAGCTAACCAGTCTATAGCTAGATAATAGGTACCAAACCTAAAATCCCAAAAAAAAAATCAGCTGTTCCGTACATCAAACTCGTCAAAACATAGGGAGCAGCCATAGACTTATAAAAAAAGATGGACTCCACGCCACGAATATCGAAAGTGAAGCACCGTACCGATCTATGTGTGCATGATTTGAGTACCTGCAAAGACGGCGTCGCCCGTGTCACGTAACGGCGGCCGGTCGGCATACTATGATGTAAATGTGTGCGCGAGGCGTGTTTGTACAAAACGGTCCGGCATACTTACTGTGCTTCACTTTCGATATGCGTGGCGCGGAGTCCATCTTTTTTTATAAGTCTATGGGAGCAGCTGATTTTTTTTTGATACGTCCATGATTGTAGGTACTGGATGGAACATTAGTTGACGCAACCGCATATCAACGGTAACAAAACCAGGAACTGGCTTAATATAATAGGTTTCACAGAGGACAGGATCTGCTTTTACTAGTTTTGTTACTATTGATATGCGGTTGACTTACTGTCAATACATATAGGCTAGTCTTTCATAGAAATGACGCAAAATGAAACAAGGAAATTGAGCCACTCGCAGGTCAAATATTGTGCATATTTAATTTTCAAAAAACTACATAGGTACAGTTAGGTTCTTACTGAATGACAAAGAGACCATAGTTATAAAAATATGCGTGTGGTGTGAGGGCCACTTTATTGAAACTCTTTGAAAATATGCTTAGGATTTAGTGAACATTCCCAAACAATTGTGAAAGTTGGAATCAGATTTTGTGAAAGTCAACTTTGCGAGATATGGACTGTAAAGTGGGGCCCTCAGTTCTCACATAGAGGATTGAGGGCCCGCCTGTACCTGACAAACTATGGACACTACAGATAAAGTCTTTATGCCAAAATCTAAGGTTATACCAAACAAAATTTGTGAAAACAAGATATTATCGCAAAACACTGTCCTACTTGGTATATCTTCGTTCAAAATGGGCCCTCAATCCTCACACACGTAAAAGTTTATCACGCAAATACAATGAAACCATTAACTTATAGCTATTGTTTGTAATCCTATAAGATACTAAATAAATTGTGAAAATTTGTGAAAGCAAGAGCAGGTCACCATTTCTTGTTGTTTGAAAGTTATGACCTTGACAAAATCCGGGCCCTCAATCCTCCATTTATTTTGTTTTCCGTTTGAATACGCTTATCGTATGAAAGATTAGACAAATACAAAATAGTCTCTTTTTGTGAAAAAAATTGTGCAACAAATTGATGTTATTTGTTACTAATAAGAATAACGATTAAACTAAAAATCTTAATAGATACCGAAATCAACTATTTTTGAAGTGTGTAGCAGGGTAGGGTGACAATACTTTCATTTTAATACCTGGATTGGTACAAACGGCACAATCAGATGGCCTGCGAGATCGCCAGATCTCACCCCATTAGATTTTTTTTTGTGGGAATATGTAAAAAATCAAATTTACATGAAATCTTATGATATATAATATATATATATAAATCTTATCGATACTGGTGACGAGACGTGGGATTTCGAGTTTGACATGCAAACTAGTCAACAAGCTTCGGAGTGGCGCCATCCAACTGAACCGAAACCGAAAAAACCACGCCAAAGTCGATCAAAAGACAAAGTCATGTTGACCGTTTTCATTGCTTATCGCAGTGTTGTGCATTCGGAATTTTTGTTGGAAGGTCAAACAGTAAATAAAGAATATTATTTGAGCGTTATGCGGCGTTTAAGACAGCAAATTCTACGAAAAAGGCCAGATTTGTGGAAAGAAAATTCTTGGATTTTGCACCACGATAATGCGCCTTCGCACAAGGCCATTGGTGAACGAATTTTTGACCAAAAACTCAACAAATACCATCGAGCAAATACCTTATCCACCAGATAACTGACCCCTATAGCCACACCCGCAGATAGCCGACTTCTTTCTTTTTCCTAAACTCAAATTACCACTTCGTGGCACCCGTTTTGTTCGGTAGAACACATAAATAAAGGAGAATTCGCGGTGAGAACTGAACTCAATTCCGGAAAAAGCGTTTAAGCCATTCACAAAATTTTAATATTGCAGTCGTAGTAAAATAATGCGTTCACGATACGTGAGCTCGGACATCAGGAGGCGGGAAAAAATGACACAGGTCCTTCCTCGATGGGCACTCGCGCTGTAATAATCGGTGTCTGCTTATGCAACGTAATTTATTCTAATTTAGAGTTATGTTAATAACGTTATTATGTCTAAATAAATGAAGGGATTTTAATAAAACTTTAGAATTAGTTTTGTACAACATAGTTTATTTTGACATGTTTTTTTATATGTAATTACGCGTTATTCAAACCAAAAAATCGTGATTAAATAGCGGTATAAAACGTAAAAATTGCCCCGAGACTTTATTTTTTTACTAATTAATGTTATTAATAATCGATATTCTAGTACAGACGCCAGCACATCAAGCTACTACAATCTGTCAAATGTCTTTAATAGATTTTCATCTTTATCGCTAAAGCATTAGGTTCAATGTTGATTGGGAAAATTTGACAGTTTCGGGTGGCTTGACTTGCTGGCGTCTGTACATTAAAAGTCAACAAAATTATAGGTATTTCTGATGCTTTATGTATTTTTAAAAGTAAAATTTATGAATGTTAATGATAGATTTATGAGTCTGAAATTGACTCTGCGATGATTTTTCTGCAAACTAGTTGTGGGAGATTAATCGCCACAAAGTAAACAAATAAGTTTTTGTAAATGTGTTACAATAAGATTCAATACGAAAGATTGGTCTTTCTTTTAAATGTATTCAACAATGTCAGAGTTTTACCTAAGATGGTAAATTAGGCGACTAAATTTAAACTTTAGCGAGCGTGACGTACGCTCCCGCGTTATTTTGTCCACTGGCGGGCTAGTGCGGGGGCGCGGGCGGGGGTGTATACTCCCGTTGCCGCGCTTAAGTGCACGTTCACACACATTATATAAGGCCGCGTTACGTAGGTAATTAATTATTTTTATTGTTAAAATTATGTAAATACATAATTATTAATGTCGCGAATCATATTTTGACTAAGATACAACCTTACACTGACCTTAACGTGTTACCACGAGTGCCCAAAAATAGTTTTGTTTTTTTTATTAGGGTTTTAGGATTTTTTTTTTTATCTAGTAATTTATAAATAGTGAATAAAAAGTTTAATTTTCACATTTGTTGTTTTAATGCTTGTAATATCTCCATTCTAGCCTGTTACTTCTTGTAATACACATGTGGCGGCATCTACATCGCCACATACGAACTACGCATCACAAGGACATGACGTCCCGCAACCTGCATCGCGCAATGAGAGTTTACCGCGCGACTAGCATATAGGTATACAACAACCCTACATTAACCGTGGGGCAGTTGCCCACCAGAGACAACACCCATCTGGTCGGAGGGTCCTCCCTTTTCAATAAAGGATGAGTGAACTTTACACCCTGTTCCTCATGACTCTATACACACAATACGTATGGACGGTAAAGATTTTGATTTTAAAGTGAAAGCTATACCTGCTCTAAGAGATACACTGATCAATTAATAGTTGACACTTTTTTAATTCACACAGCCGAATGACGTCATAAAATGGCGGCTACTATTTCATGGTTTGAGAAAACATTAAAAAAACCTGAAAACTTTGAATTTAATTTTAAAATTTATATTGTTATTGAACTAAAACTAATATTTTCCGACTGCTTTTTGCCTAATCTATCTAAATAATATATTTTAAGATTTTTTCTCATATAGAGTAAAATACCGTATCGTGGTCACCCTATTTCCTAATTCAGGGAACAAAAATAAAACTCGATTTTTATTTACAATAAAGGGTCTTTTAATTGTTTTCTAGTATCGAATTTGTTGCACAATTTTTTTCACAAAAAGAGACTATTTTGTATTTGTCTAATCTTTCATACGATAAGCGTATTCAAACGGAAAACAAAATAAATGGAGGATTGAGGGCCCGGATTTTGTCAAGGTCATAACTTTCAAACAACAAGAAATGGTGACCTGCTCTTGCTTTCACAAATTTTCACAATTTATTTAGTATCTTATAGGATTACAAACAATAGCTATAAGTTAATGGTTTCATTGTATTTGCGTGATAAACTTTTACGTGTGTGAGGATTGAGGGCCCATTTTGAACGAAGATATACCAAGTAGGACAGTGTTTTGCGATAATATCTTGTTTTCACAAATTTTGTTTGGTATAACCTTAGATTTTGGCATAAAGACTTTATCTGTAGTGTCCATAGTTTGTCAGGTACAGGCGGGCCCTCAATCCTCTATGTGAGAACTGAGGGCCCCACTTTACAGTCCATATCTCGCAAAGTGGACTTTCACAAAATCTGATTCCAACTTTCACAATTGTTTGGGAATGTTCACTAAATCCTAAGCATATTTTCAAAGAGTTTCAATAAAGTGGCCCTCACACCACACGCATATGTTATAAAACTATTAGGTAGGTACCTAAGATCTATGTTCTGTGTTTGGGTTTGGTTTCTGAACTTAGTTCTTCGAGTGGACCATCGTGAGCCATGGCGGCCGTGGGTAATAACCATTCCAACCAGCCCACCTCCCTCCAGAAGTTGATCACGTCTCCTGATCTGTTCCAAACATCTGTGAAAGATCTGTTTGTCCCGAAGGTTTCTGTTCGAATCTGGGTGACGTATTTGAATAAATTCAAATAGCACATGCGCAACGGTTTATGTTTATTGTTTATGTATCTTTTAGTTAAATTATTATAATAATTTTATTAAAGATTCAATATTTTTATTCTTATGACACATAAGATAGTGACAAACAGGATGACATGACATAACTTATAAAGAAATAAATAAAGTCGAAGCAAAGAGGCCACATATATAACACAGAAAAAGACCAGTAGGTACATAAATAATATCTTATTTAGTTTAATGTTTAAAATTATTAAAATATGCTCAACTTTATTATTAAAATGTAAAATAAATATTATTACGGTATTTAAGTTATACACTCAAGTAAGCCCCCTGGCGTAAGTGTTTAATCGAGGTTTAATCCGTGTTTAATCTATGGTCTAGCGGGTCTTACACTGGCAGCCGCCGTTTCGTTCTGAAATAATGAGCTCTTCGTTAAACTATTTGCTTTTAACATTATATTTTTTATCATAGGGTTATAAAATATTGTAGATGCCAGAAGATACTCTTTAGGCACTCAAGACTAATTCTAACTTCTCTACAAATCTTTATTTTTTTGTACAAATCATGCCATCATTCTTTCAAGAGCAATTCATTTTTAGGGCAATTGAATTAAGGCCATGCTGTAGAAAGATTTTTTGTTGGAAATGACCTCCTTTATCTCCCTATTTCATTTGATTGATTTATGAGTACAATGATCCCTTAAAACGTTGCCACTGTTTAAACTGACACCCTGTATAGGTAGTTGTTTCCAGCAACTATCTGTTATTTACAAAAAAAAACAAAAACAAAAAGGACGTCAACTATTTCGTGTAAGTACTTAGTATGTTTTAAAGTTTGCAGAAAACGGTAATTGCGGTATTATGGCTCCAGAGTTATAGAAACGGAAACTGCATTACTACAAAATGCGGAAAGTCTCTTTTACAGCCATACTACTCATTACTTACCCATATAAGCTTGGTACATAGACTTTTATCTTAATCTGGACACAATAATATGGTGCTTTTAAAAATTTTAAAGTAACCCTGTTTGTCTGTTTCACGCCTCACACAGATTCTGATAACCCAAGACCTGGGTTAGAACATAAGATAAGATAAGATAAATGTTTATTTCTCACCACAATATTATTGAAAATACACAATACACCATGAATGCATTATTTGAATATTGTGGGAGACTGGTGCCTGAGCTTAGCTCTAGGCCTGTATTTCAGGACACCAGGTCTCCGCCCTTTTACAAAATAAAACTTTTTATGTATGTACTTGTACACTGACAAAAATTTAAGAGATAAAAAAAGAAAAATCAAGATTTTATAAATATTGGTGGCTCGAATGAAAATTTCAAACTTTACATATACTTAAACTAAACTTTTTTTTTTTTTTTAAATTAGGTTACTTGTTGTACATAGGATACTTTTTATCCCGGTGGTACGTTCCCGTGCGATAAATTCCGACGTCAATGCGGGCGAAGCCGCAGACAGAAGCTAGTAAATTGTCCACGTGATTGAAGCTTGAGCACAACTGTTATCCTCACCATTTTTGACATGCTTAATAGCAACCAAATGAAAGATTGATGCGATCTTTCAGATCATAACGTCCTATAAAGATAAGTGTAATTATAGAAGCACTTCTCTTACGTTTCGAAACTATTTGAAATGCACCAATGATTGATAAAAAATAATAAATGGATGCAACGTTGCTTGGAATAAAAATTAGGATGGATGAGCAGTTACGACTTATGTTATGAGTTATGCAGTGTGTATTTTTTCATATGGTTCCGCTTACATTAATCTTGTTCTAAATAAAATGAATCTTGAATATTATTCAGACCAAATATCCTATACTGATGAGCAATATTTGTATTATACAGGGTCGACGTAGTATTCAGTATTATGATTCCAAATTAATTACGTTCTTGAAAACGGCTCTAACGATTTCGATCAAAGTTGCAATATAGGGGTTTACTAGGTGAATGATCGATTTAGCAAGGTCTCATTTCTGGGAAAATTAGTTTTTTCTATGTTCACCCGAGCGGAGCTCGCTCGCTCAGGTACTGTTTAGTTGGTGGTACCTATATGTTTCAGATCGACTGTAAACAATTCATTGGAATGGAATGTAGACTGAAATATATAAGTATACTCAATAAAACTTCAGAATTTTTCAACAGTACCTAACTATAAAAACGATAATAAAAGTAGTCAGGTTAAAATCAAATTATGTAACATGTATGTAGTGTGAGTAAGTCAGGAGGTAATTTTCAATAGCAGTCCATTTTTATGCCAAATTGAGAAAAGTGAAATTTGGATTAGCCTCATGATGTACGCTGTTGTGACGCTTTGGATGGTAAGTATTGATTACTATGGATTTGACCACTTTTGAAAATTACCTCCTGAAGTATGCTTATCTACAGGGTGTAAGGGACAGCCCTCCGCAAACTCACAGGGTGCATTCAGCTCCTAATTTTGAATCATATTCCACCGGAAATTTTCTCAGGAAAATTTTCATTTTTTCAATTTTTTTTTCAGTTACATTTTCATTATTTCAATGTAAAATTGCATTGCGTGTTCACAGCACTCCATTTATGTAAAAAAACTGCAAAAAAAAACAGCAAAAAAAAAAAACCAGCAATGGATGTTGAAATACTCTAACCAACGACGCGTGAAATCAGCTGTTCACTTTCTGTCTAGCTACAGAGTTCATCGACCTCACCGCATACCTATTACCTACCCCTCCCAACCAGTAATAGACGCTCCAATTTGTGCACAAAAACACAAACAAATCAGGTTTATTGGATTCCCTTAACGTTCCTGAAAAAAATTCATGTACCGGTCATCTTAGTATGACATACTGAATTCACCCTATCAGTTTGCGGAGGGCTGTCCTTTACACCCTGTATAGGAGAATATTCTTAAAATGATAAAGAAATTGTTTTAGAACTTCCATAATCAATGGTAGGTAATTATTAATACTTAAAAATTGTGATAATGTTATAAATTATTAGATAAATCATTCAACGTTACATTATGCTTTTTTCTTTTCACTTCCACATCACGATCAGAGAAATTCCGTGAAAAACAAAGTTTTCTATTAAAACGTATTGTTTATTTTTCATTAGCCTTCATATTGGTTTATCTTGCCATCTGCAATTAGTTTGTTGTTTCATTGTTCTCTGTGCCCTGGGCACTAATCGTACCTACGTGAAACGATTCAATAATTTCAGGAATAACGTTATTGATTCCAGTGTTAGTTGCATTGCAGTGAATGGTGCTTCAAATATCGTCGCTAATCTAAGTGACGTAACTGATTTGAAGAAAATTTTACGGGGCAAGCTATTTTCTTTTTTTTTTTGTAATCTGTAGATATATCGGTCTCGATTTTTGCATTATCATGCGGACCGTAAGATATAGGTACGGGGGAGATACGCCGAATAGACAGATCGATTTGACTTGGAAAATATATCAAATTACTATAGGTAGTTAGCCAGCTATCGGCTTAGTCCAAAATGTCAGATACGTCAGTTAGTTAAATTAGTGACGATATAACTGTTGATTAGTAGACAACTATTAAATAATAATAAAATTTATTTCAGAGAAACACATTTACGGTACACAAAAACAATATTATTATTATTGAGGGATTAGGTACGGAATGTTGGTGTTACTTGATAAGTACCTACTGATATTAAATAAGGTCTGTTGACTGTAGTAAAGTTAAGTGGCGGGCTTGGCAAATAGCCTTCCTGATTGTTAAGCGGTAGCCTTATCATAAAACAACTGCAGTTTACTAATCGTAAGTCATATTCACCTAGGACAGTCAAATCGAAAAAAAAACTGTTGAGTCTTGTTGAGTTTAAGTTCACAGCTAAATATAGGTCAAAGGAAGGGCCAGCTTGACCTGACCGCTGTAGATTTTAGGGATTACGGCTCCACTTTCTTCTTGTGAAGTCAACGCCTTACTTGTTGAGTAATTTTCTCGTCATGGTTTTCGGTTGCAAAAGCTTTCTAAATATGGCTTGTCCAACGTAAAAAGCGCGGTCACTGTCGGACTGCATAGAAAAGAAAGAGAAGCGCGATGACACAACGCTTGCAAAATATGAAGTCATTATCGATTTACAAACAATCTATTGATTGGACTAAAAAAGGAATGAAATGATTCCTTATTATTTTGTAGAGAACTGTATAAATATATGAACACTTACTGAAAATTGTAGGAGTAGAATATTTTAAAAACTAGAAAAAATAGACAGAAATAGAGCTGGATTTAGATTTTTTTCCCCCTTAGTTCTACAAACTAAAATAGATTTCAGGAAAATGAAATCATTTCTTATGTGTTGTAGATTGCTGTGTATTTTTTCGTATCAAAAAGATGCTATAGTTACTGTAAAAGATGGTCACAAAGTTACTTAGTTTCGCCGTATTTTAGGAAGAAGGAGCCTTAAACTATTGATGCACTACCAGACTACTTACATACAATTTGCTTAAAAGAACGACCGATTCATATTTTACATGGAGCGACTGCCTATCTGACCTCCACAGCTCAGTTACTGGGTAATACGATACCCCTTGGTAAGACTGGTTGTCAGACTTTCGGGCTTCTGACGACCCTTAACGAATGTCAAAGATCCACGAATGACAGCTGGGACCAACGGCTTAACATGCTTTCCGAGGCACGGAGGAGTCTCGATATGTAAAGATGTTCACCCATCCACGGACCAACACCGGCAAGCGTAGCTTAACCTGATGGATCGACCCGTGCAGCTGTTATTACTTAGCCACGAGCTCCTCCGATTCATCCATCAACTAAAGTAATAATGTATCATTTTCAAAATCAATTTCTATTTGATCTTGTCGACACTTAGCCACAAAATTTAGCAAACCATCTTCACAGCTCTGCTGAACTCTAAAATTAATTTAAAAATCCCTTATACAGAATATTGTAAAAGTGCTTGGCAATATCCTTGATAGCATATTTTTTCCAAAACAGTATTCCGATATTGCGCTGCAGTTAAGGCAGGCAGTTACGATCCCGAAAGATTTCCATTTCGCGCTTCGTCGCATTCGGCTGCGCATTAAAATATGCAACGGGAGCCTTATTCCGTGTACTGTGAAGTACGTGGCTGCGATAACGAAAATACAGAGTCCACCGCTGGGGGTCTACTCCCTAAGCACGAAGTCCGTAGTGTCGGCCTTCGTTACGGGCGTTTCCTACTCCGTATCACATAAGGATGGATGATTGGTTCGGGGCCCGAACGAAGTATGAATGACAACACGATTTGACAGTGGTCACATTGGTTGTCACTATCCCGATATGTTTTTGCCCGTCCGAAAAAAATATTTTTACACTTGTTTTGATGAATTGTTATGTCAGACGGATGGACTGACGGACGGATAGACGGCCTTAGGGAGTAGACACACTGGGAAGGGACGTCAACGAAAAAATAGACGACGGCGCTGAAGTAGCGACAGTACATTTACTAAGGCGCGGGGCGCCGTCATCTGTTTTCACGTTGACGTTCCGTTCCCGGTGCGGTGGACAAACATTGTACCTAAGGATGGACTTTGACTAAAGCTTCCGTTTCAGGCGGCGCTATACTTGACCGAGTATGGTCAACGTTATGTCAATTTACGTAGGCACGTTGGTATACTCAAGATATGGCTATGGAGAAGTGGCACATATTATTCCCAAGCTTCGACGTCAATTCTGCTTTGGTTATTTATCTATTTTCCTACCTCCCATGTTATACTGGTCAGTTCATATTCAGAGAGGTAGGTATTACACAACGTATGTGTAATGTGATTTACACAGCCATGTACGTTGCGGCGACGCCTTAGCTTTGACAGCATACATCACAAGAGACTAGATCAATCCGTAAACACGGGTAGACAAACGACACGTATAAACACGTGGTTGCCAAGCTACTAAGCGTCAAGTTTACCGGTAGATATACCGGTAGGTAAGATCAAGCTTCACATTCACGCTGCATTAGACCAATTACTGTATCTAAAAACTTTGACTTTGACATTGACATTAAGCATACGTGAAGCTTGGATTCTATCGGATTTATACTCATGTCGGTAATCTTCGGCTAACAGTGCCTAATACCAAAAGCGTGAACATCACTTGATATTAGCGTGTTAGGTTCGAAAGCGCCGCATGTACACAGTGGCAACTTGCCAGTAGTTCCCCAACAATCTGCCATTGACATTGGGGAAGTGTTTTGTTTCTATTAGCAACCACTCTAAAATTGGCGACGAAGCAGTTGGCAAATGGACCAATTAATCAAAAATAATTACGGAAATAAATTATTTAAATCTTCATCATGGCTCGAGTCATAAATAACAATAGGGGTGAATTGACTATAATATTTTTTTTTATTAAAGAATAATGGTCACGTATTTTTTCTTCTTTTACTAGTAATTAAAAGATTACTGCGATAAATTGAGTTAAAATGTGACAAAACGTCACTCCTTACTAGATTTTATACGTAGGTTGTTATAGTTGAGACCGTTTTATCTAAGTTATTTTTTAATAAATCAAAAAATAGTGTCTAATATTTTTTTATTATCTGACTGACGGAATAGGTACCTAAATAGATTTTCAGTACACTTCCTCGAAAACTGGTTCATATCGCACTACGATTAGGTTCACAATGCAATTTATGTCGCACGGGTGCGATTTTTCATTTTCCCACACGTGTGCGGGAATAAAAATTGCCACAGATAACTTATATACCTATACTTAGTCCAAATCGGTTCAATACCTCCATTCACAACTCTCTATTCGGAGGTGAATGTTTTTTTTTAATCTCGGCAAAGAGATAATTATGCGTGTACAAGGCGTTCATATTTTTTGAATATTTAAATAATGTTTCTTTATAGAATATTATCAAAAACCATGATTATTACAATAAAAAAACGTTTATGAACAAATTAACATTTATTTGTGTTCTAAACTCAAAAATATTTGAATTTTCTATTTTTCATAATAGGCTGTTTATCGGCTTTATAGCTTTGCTTCTCCTTCAATCTGGCGAAAGCAAAACGCGAAAAAAAAAGAAAATTTAAATCATAGTTTCCTAATAATTCATGACAAAAATATTTTCCGTTATTTTATTTTATTTCTTCAAAAGTGTATTGAAAAACGTCGTTTGATACTCGTGGACATTTGTTATTGCAGTTCTCGGCTCAAAAATAACCTCGCCTACGGCTCGGGTGTTTTAATTCCGCCTCGAATGCAATAACAAACGTTCTCCACTTGTATCAATGTACTATTTTTTTTTACCCAGGCGTCATCCCTACTGTACGTCGTTGTGTATTACGTAGTGTCAGGAAGTGTTTGGTAATAGTTTTTAGATAATGCAGTCGTCCGTTCTGATAGACTTTCTTTATTATCAGGCACGACAAAATGATACAAATAAGCTGCTGCAAAGAGTTACATCAACATGACGATTTTAATGGTCCGTTACTATAATAAAATTCTCAATGCAAAACAATACTGCTGTGCTTTAGCTAGCTCATAATAAAGTATCTAATGAATGGACAATGGACATGTTACTAATTCAATTTGCTCTTTACTACGGACTCGTAGCCGTAGGGCATAGGTCACGGAGTTAATCGAGTCCATCTCCCCACTTGGCGACTGCGATAGTCAAGATTTGGTTAAGCCGCTGGATGGTGATTGCAAAAGTTAATAATTACTACCTGGTTGCTTTTGAGCCTAGATTATTTTAAAATAGAATGATCAGAAAATAATGGTAACCTTCTGTATTCCATAGGTGTCAGTTCCAACAGATGAGCAAATGCGATGAAGGAAAAAAAAGCTGCTATTGCTAATACGGATTATAAATAAATTTCTTATTTCTAGAATTATGGAAGCCCGTGATCAGTGGTTAAACATTCACAAGCAACTATATGACTAACCACGCACTGCACAACTTTATTAAACCTTAAGACACAAATAGTTCTACTGATTTGTTCAAAGAGGGCAGTAGTGATCCAGCAGTTGATAGCTAAGTGGATGATTGATTGAATGATTGCTAACCAAACGCGGTGCCTGACCTTTCACGACCAATGGGTGTGCTCGTCAATGTATGTGAGGATTGAGACATCCTTGAAATTATTAATGAAAATGAGAAGTTCATAAAGTCGGTGAAAATAATAGTGCTCAGCAAATTTACTACCATCTTAAATTGTACGTATGTTCATATGTAACCGTATGATTATGAACTTTGTTAGTATAAAATCTATCTCGCGAGATTATAAACTATCGAAAAATTGTGAACAGCAACAAAGCATTTAAAATTAAAAGCATTTTTTTTCGATACTTTATAATCCATTCATGGCAAATTACACCCTGTATTGTAAGCAGTATGGTACAGTTCACAATAATTTAACAATTTATCGACAGTTTAAAATCTCGCGAGATAGATTAAAACTATCGATGTTAACAATCAATCAATCGGTGTTAAGGTATAAATATGCTTATCAATTAATTAATTAATGGGTGTTTTATTGATAGCTAACCAGAGATACCTATTATTATGACATATTAGTATCTGTAATACATGTGGAGGTCCGAAGGCAGTCGCTTCATGTAAAATACTGGTATTCAGCTGCATCCGGTTGGACTGGAAGCTGACCCCAACATACTTGAGAAAAGGCTAAGCAGATTGAGTATCTGTATTACACTACTACATTTACGTACTACATTTAATCATGTTAAGCTACGCTTGCTGTCTTTACATACCGAGACTCCTCCGTGCCTCGGAAAGCACGTTAAGCAGTTGGTCCCGGTTGCCATTCGTGGATGTTTGACAGTCGTTACGGGTCGTCAGAATCCCGAAAGTCTGACACAGTCTTACCAAGGGGTATCGTATTACCTAGTAACTGGGTTGTGGAGGTCAGATAAGCAGTTGCTCCAGCCGACCCCAACATAGTTGGGAAAAGGCTCAGATTGATTGACTATATTTAATTATGTATGCTTTATTCTGTTGCATATATACATTCTTGACTCATCGTACCAAAAAAGCTCCCCTGAATTGAGTTATTTAGAAGGTCCGTATAATAGAAACAATTACAAAAATACCAACGGTATGCAAAACATTGCAACCAGGCTATGATAAATTTGTCATATATCTAACTATCTAAGTCCTTCCACCTTAGCAAAACCAGATTTAATTTTTCCCCTCCCATAACTAATATATGCCTCTTTCACATCCTAACTATCCTAATCCTAACTAATATGATAAATGGGAAATTGAGTTGTTTGTTACGCTTTCACACTAAAACGGCTATACGGATTTAGATAAAATTTGGCACATGGATAGACCATGACCTGGATTAGGACATAGTTTATTTTTTATGCCGATACTTCCACGGGATCGAGACTTATGCGATTGAAACCGCAGGGCGCAGCTAGTTTTCTATAAGACCAAAATCTAATAGAACTAGCGACCCGTCCCTGCTTCGCACGGTTTTTACGGCTTTACAAAACATCGAGATTTCTGTAATAAATGTAAGTTCAATTTCGATGTTTTATAGATTTAACCTTCCGGAATAAATTATCTAAATAATAGTGAAAACCGCATCAAAATATGTTGCGTAGTTTAGGAGAAAGAACAACGCGGCCACACAGACAGACACGAAAAGCGACTTTAATTTATAATATCGTCACCGTGCAATGAAAACCTCGTAAAGAAAAAAAAAATGGTTTTTCTTTTTAATAAATTGTTAGGTAAAAAAAAACCCGTAATGCATATTCAGAACAAACGTGCACAGCTCTAAGATGCTTCTAAAGCTATATATTGGATTATAATAAGAACCTTAGCCCTGGGCCATTTCTCAGACAGTTTTTATCATCTCCTATAAAATAACGTTCATTGCAATTACGAGGTTTTCACTGCACGGCGACGATATGTATATATATGTGTATAATATAATAGTTCTCTTTATTATGAAAACCGCCATCCTAAGTTATCCAAACCACAACCACTATCTTCAAAACAAAACCAAGATTCGATGCAGTTACGTAACACCTTCCAGAATCTTCTCCCGAAATGGCAACGTTCGCACCTGCCACACTAATGTACGTATTGCGATACATGAAATTACACGGCCATTTTATTATGCAACTCCTGCCGACTTATTAGGAAAATTGTGAGCAAATCTCATAGCTGGTGATGAGAAAATGAAATGGGGAGGAATGTTGTGCTGTATGATTTGGGATTAAAATATTTTGATTACGTGTTGAAGAAGTTTGTAAAATGTGGATACGTTACTAATTAGGTAGGTATGTACTTCAAACGCCCAAACCTTTAACATACCTCCTACCCGTTAGCATAATCAACTAATAATATTCCCACTGCTGGGACACAGGCCTCCTCTCTTCGAGAGGGAGTGGGTTGTAATCTACAACGCGGGCCCAGTGCGGTTGGTCACATGTTTTCGAATTCTTGCTTCTAGGATATGTTATAGGTTATAGGTTTCCTCACTATGTTTTACTTCACCGTTTTGAGGACATTGGTGATGAAATTATTTACACAAAGTAAAGCTCCTGCCTGGGTTCGAATCCACGATATACGAGTATATACAACAACTCGTAAGTCGGGGCCGATACCATTGCGGGTTGATTACGGCCACTCCCTGTCACCGACAAGATCCCTGGTCCGAGCAGTTGGAACACAGGCTGATTAGGCTATGCTGAAGGGGATGCAAGACCAGCTAGTTTATTTTATTTTATTAACCTATGTAATTTCACTGGTGGGCAAAGGTCTCCCCATAGTTTTCTCTTCTTTATTTGTTTTTTGTCTTCTGGGGTCAATCGGTCAGGAATAGAGAATACAATCGGGATCTCGGCCGTTTTCTGACCCCGAAAATCCCGGGACTGAACTTGGCTAATCTCGGGATTTCGGGGATTGCTACAAAAAGGTCTAGATTGCACTGCGTATAGTCCGTTGCACCTTGACAATGACCTTGCGTAGATTTTATTAATAGCATTTATTAAATATCGCCAAAAAACACAACCCTTTGATATATAGTAGGTATCTATTCCTCCAACTCTTTCCTCCTTCCTCAAGTTAGGAACGAGTCCCAATCGTTACGCCAGCGTTTCTTAGACCTTGTTGGAAAATTTTATCTTTTAGTAATAGCTAAGTACTATAATCGATTATCTGTTTACGTCGCCTTTGCAATATTAATTTCGTTTAATAATAATTAGCTCAGTACCTATCTTGATACTCGTCAGCGATAAGAAAGGTGTAGCTTACTAATTAGCGTGTTTTTTTAATGGCTAATTAAGGTACACACAATTACATGGCCGACGCGGAAGCTCTGAGGCAAATGTTTGTTTTGTAAATTAAATTATGTAGTATTTTTAAGACTAAAATAATACAATGATGTAATGTATTCTTAAGACTTTCCGCTCAGTAGAAAATGTCTAGAAAATCGATTGATGAAATTTTTACATCATCATAAATTTAAAATCTATTTTTGGGATTGTCACGAATACTTCTAAATCAAAATAATACGTCTTGACCTATGAAATGTCCGATTTTTGATACCGGCTAGTGTGAAGATCTATTTAGAGTTCGAAATTCTAATTAATTTTAATAATAGGTCTTTACCTAAACAAAACAAATGTATTTATTAATAAATTGAAACAATTTCTGGAATCAGAGTTATACTACTTTACTGAGTAGTATAACTCTGATTCCAGAAATTGTTTTTAGATAGCAAATCAATTTCAAAATAAAATTATTCTTTGTTTTAAACACCAAGCATCATGAAATATAGATAATAATATAATATAATATGAAATATAGAAAATACTTATAGAAAATCAAATATAAATATGAAATATAAATAATAACATAATTTATTATTAATGGAATTAAGTACTTACTTCTAAGATATTCATACTAATTACCTACGCTATTCATATGCAATACATTGAATTAAAATAACTAATATTCTATACTTATATACATAAACGTAATAATATAGATACTTATATAATTTATACTTTATAATATATAATAATATAGAATTAATTAAATTTCAACTATTATGTACTTGCCCTCTTCCTCTCTCCTAATTTTTGCTGTGCCCAACAGGGTCCATATTGATATTTTACTGTCTTATAGATACCATCTTTTTATTTTACATAATATGGAATGCAATAAATGATTGAGTATTGAGTATTGAGTACCTATGAAATTGCCGTTTTGTATGAAAAAAATTAAACGAATTTTTTTCATGTATTTTTTATTTGTATTAATCGAAGTAATCACCCATGCAATCAATGCATCTTTGCCAACGCAGTGGCAGTTTATTGATGCCCTTCTTAAAGAAATCAGCTGGTCGGGAGGCAACAAATTCTTCAAAGGCATTTTGTACTGCCTCTCGGGTATTGAATTTTTTTCCCGCCAAGAAGTTATCCAAATTCTGGAAAAAGTAGTAGTCTGTAGGCGCAAGGTCTGGTGAGTAGGGCGGATGACGGAGAGCTTCCAACCCCAGTTCTTGCAACTTGGAGACCGTCTGCTGTGCAATATGAGGTCGCGCGTTGTCGTGCAGGAGCAGCGGAGACGAGCGATTGACCAATGCTGGTTGGAGATGTGCCAGCTTCTCCATCATTGTGTTCAGTTCTTCACAGTACACATCTGCAGTAATGCTCACCCCGTTTGGTAAGAAGCTGTGATGAATCACACCGGCGCTAGACCACCAAACAGTGACCATCACTTTTCTAGGGGTAAGTTTTCGTTTAGGGCATTGTTTAGGTGCTGGAACCAGGATCCAACCAACTTGCTGAGCGCTTGCGGTTATCAAACAGAATCCATTTTTCATCGCAGGTAACAATGCGGTTCAAAATTCCTTCATTTGTGTGTCTGTTGAGCAGTGCAAGGCACGTCTCGACGCGTACTTCGCGCTGGCGATCATTGAGTTCGTGGGGCACCCATTTGTCAAGGTTTTACCTTGCCAATTTGACGCAAGTGGACCAATATTGTTTTGATGCTAACGTCGAAAGCTGCTGCTAATTCAGCCGTAGATTGTGTATCATCAGCTTCCACAATCGCCTTTAATTCGTAATCGTCGACCAAAGTCTTCGGACGACCGCGAGGTTCATTTTTCAGGTCGAAATATCCAGAACGGAAGCGAGCAAACCAATAACAGGTGGTGCGTTGGTTTGTAGTGTTAGCTCCGTAAACGTCGTTGATGTTGCGTGCCGCTTGTGCCGCGTTGCTGCCACGACGGTACTCATATTCCATAATTACTCGAATTTTTAACGTATCCATGATGACGAAAAAGATTGAAATGCGATGAAAATGTAACACTAATCAATAAACAAATGACTACTTTGGAAAAAAAAATCCATGTTTTTAAAATAAAATTAATTTGAAATTAGCCTTAGCCAATTATTATTCTTAGCCAAACAAAAATTATTTTGATTTGAAATGGCCAGTACTGCAGAACGGCAATTTCATAGGTAAAGACCTAATATAGCATGATATTTAAAAAAAAATCTGATTCTGATCTGAGTTGTTCATTTGTTTTCCCGCCGTTCGTTTTTTCTTTGATATCGATGTTTCTGTAACCATGGAAAAATCGGAATTAGTGCGCTATTTTCGAAAACGAGTTCCGTCGTGGCACCAACGCAGCATAGACAGCACGCAATATTAACGAAGTGTATGGACAAGGTACAGCAAGTGAACGCACGTTGCGTTTTTGGTTTGGTCGCTTCCATTCTGGAAAAATATTTTTTTTAAATAATTTTAAATCTAATGAGGCGGCGAAAAACGGCTTAGAATTCATCGATTCCCGTCCCCAGGATTTCTATAGCAGTGGCAACAACGAACTTTCATTAAAATGGCAAAAGTGCACCGACAATGTTTCTTTAAAAAAAAACCGGTCAAGAGCGAGCCGGACTCGCGCACCGAGGGTTCCGTTCCGATTTCAAAAAAAGTGTGCTAGAGACCAGGGATGTAACGGAGGTAGTTTTATCGGAACCGAAGGCGGAGTCGGAGTTTTTAAATTTGCTTTATCGGAGTCGGAATCGGAGTCGGAGGCAGGATCAGAAGTGGTGGCATGAGAGAGAATTTTTATTTAAGGATAAATAAAACATTATTTAGTCAATTTTTTTTCATTTCAATTTTCAATTATAAAATAAAACACAAACAATGAAAAAAACCTTCGATTTAAAAGTGTCGGAGCCGAAGTCGGTACCGAAGGTGTAATAATAATCGGAAGTTCCGACTTAACGGAACCGGAGTCGAAGCTCCTCTCTGCTAGAGACATTTGTGCAAAATTTTAGCTGTCTAGGTTCCAAAGCGGGCGGGCGGGTGGTCTGGACGTTGATGAGTCAGTCATTCAGGACGTCTCTAAAAAAAACCGGTCAAGAGCGAGTCGGACTCGCGCACCGAGGGTTCCGTTCCGATTTCTGAAAAAGTGTGCTACTTAGAGACATCGTTTTATTTTTCCTGTAATCTTTACATAAACTTCTATCACATAGAATAATTTCAGATTTTTCTCTTTGCAAACTTCGGAGATAAAGGGGAACGGTATTTTTTTTAACATTTTTCATCAAAAGTCGAAAACTATGGCGGCACAAAAAAAAGAAAATAAAAACCGGTCAAGTGCGAGTCGGACTCGCGCACGAAGGGTTCCGTACCATATTATATGTTTAACAATCGCAAAGATAACTTTTTACTTATTTTATAACGATACTGTAAATTGCAAGGTTATTTTTTGCAGTTGCAGAAAATCACCCATGTTTAAACAAAATACCTTATGGATCGCCGTTTTCAGTATTGTTGCTTAAATACAGTATTTATGGTACCTACATGGTATAAAGAAGTTTCAAATTCCTAATTTGTTGAATTGTTGCGCTAGAGCTCGTACAAAAATGGTCTAAAATTTACAACTTTTGCGGCCCCCTATTTCTTAATTTTAGAAGATAAAAAAAATGTGTTTGTACTCTACTCAATGAGTTCTAGACGATGACACCCCACATGCTAGATTTTTTTTTTTTTCAAAATGAAAAGTTTATGGGGACCGGACCCCTTAAATTTTTAACTTTGCTTTATTTTTATTATTTGTTGTTATAGCCGTAATAGACAGCGGAGGCTTAGTAAGTTTGTACTGGACTGTACGTGGTTGTCTGATTTCATGGATTTTAATTTTCTTGCGCGGAACCCTAATTATTTTTCTAAAATAAAAATAGCCGTAGCACATTAGCTGCCAGACAATAGACACAATAGAAAATTAATTGTTTGAGGTCACCGGTGACCGGCGTGGCAGTTAACCTGTTAGTTACTCCTTAAAACATCAGCTATATGCCGTCAAAATCGGTGAAAATTCGTTTGGCAAGTACCATTTTTTTAATCGGACTGCGCTTTAAAATTCTTCTATACCTACAAACTTTAACATCCCTAAACCTCATTTGAGGCGTAGTTTTGAAAAACTAATAATGACAAACATATTACTTACCTATGCAAGTATTTGTGCTAAGTTTCAAGTTCATTAACCAAATTAATAAGATTTTTCATATAAACTGTATCTCTGTTTTCACGAACACAGATAAAGAATTTCAAAAATCATCTGGTGGATGTTTCCATAACTTGACTCAAACATTATTTACACCAATTTAAGAGTTAATCAAGCCCCCAATAAAATCCTCCGCTATAAAATTAACTTTTCACCCCTTAGGGGTAGATTTTTGGAAAACCCTGATACACGTTAGTCTTCATTTTTGGTCTCAAGTATAAAAACTGAGTTTTGAGTTAATCGGACCGCGTGTTAAAATTCCTGCATACAAACTTTGACACCCCCAATCCCTCTTTAGGGGTAGTTTAGAAAAACTCAAAATGATAAAAAAACTCAAACTTTATAATTTACTAAGATGAATATTCGTGCTAAGTTTCAAGTCTATTAACTCAAGGGATAGGATTTTTCATACTAACCTTCATCCCCTATTTTACCCCCTTAGGGATGGAATTTCCAAAAATCCTTCCTTAGTGGATGTTTATACTATATAAGGTATCTATGTGCAAAATTTCAAGTCTCTAGGTCCATTGGTTTGGGCTGTGCGTTGATATATTAGTCAGTGACTCAGTCAGGACTTTGATTTTTTTATATATATAGATTTACCATGTTATTTTGAGACCACAGACTTCTTATAGGTTTTCCTGTAATCTACAGGTATAGAACTATTTTCTATATTTTTTTCAAAATTTTAGGCTCAGTAGTTTCGGAGATAAGGGGGGGGGAATGCTCACTTTTCGTCTATTTTCTTAAATAACTTTAAAAAAATATATTTTAAAATTATAAAAAAAATATATTTGAGACCCTCATAGTAAGCCCTTTTATTTGATATGTCACACGGTACAGTTTACAAAACTTTTTTTTTTAATTTTCTTATTTTCCCCCTAAAAGTGACTCTCATATTCAAAATTCATATATTTACTTTACCTGTACGTGTTTGGGTCACAGAAATCCATATGTGTACCAAATTTTAACTTAATCGGTCCATTAGATTCGGAGCAAATTAGCTGTGACAGACGGACAGACGGACAGACAGACAGACAGACAGACAGACACACGAGTGATCCTATAAGGGTTCCGTTTTTTCCTTTTGAGGTACGGAACCCTAAAAATGTATGAGAATGTGCAAATAGCGCTCTTTTATATGATATCCCACATGCCCTAGTAGCTTCACTTTGAATTTTTAAGACCCCCATTCAGTCCCTGTTGCAAAAAATGTATAAATATCTTTATTTCTTTCTTATTTCTAAAATAGTTGGGTAAACGTCGTCTAAAACTTTTCCAAATTTCAAGTTGATAGCATTAGTAGTTTTTGAGATATCCAGCTGTGACAGACAGACAGACTGAGTCCACCATAGGGGTTCCTTTTTCACCATTTTGGTACGGAACCCTAAAAACTGTTTGATTTTTTCTACATAAAACGGCAATTTCATAGGTAGACCTAATAATTAGGTAAGTACTAAAATATTATATTTATATTATAAGCCTTTAATTATTCCTTAATTAAAAATAAACATAAAAATCATACAATAAATTAAATATTTCAATTAAACATGCGGCAAAAAACAATAAAAAATAATTAAAAAAAAACAATAATAAATGTGAGATACCTATTCTATTCATCACTAATTATAATATATTTGATTTACTAAATAATTCATTAATAACATAAAAAAACATAAAAAAAATAAAAAAATATTATACTCTTCTTAATTTCTTCTTTTCAAAGTGCGAAAAATAAATCGAGCAAAGATTTTTGACCAAGCTTCTTTTTTGTTGCATGACGATTACCGAATTGGGATTTTATTACACTTTCTAAGATAAATATTTCTTTATTCTCCATCACCCATTGTATCTTAACACCATAAGGTATTACGAAAGCTTGCCATCTTGATCGAACGATTGTTCTACCAAACTTGAATGTCAGAGGAGTATCATATGCAGGAATCTGCCTGTGGGTGGTAGATGAGCTCTGATAGTGAAGCAACACTACTTAGTCATCATAATTGATGCGTGTACGCATATTTAGGTCGCGTTTATTGTAGCAATAAAATGTAGTAGACGACTTTAAATAAAGTGCAAGTTTTGGTGTATGTTGTATTCTTACAAAAATTTACTTTTAGAGGAGTGTTATATAATGGGTGTGATTGTTATGGATATGTGCAAGATTTGTGAATGTATCTAACTTTTTATGCCAAAGAGATTTAAACAGAAACAGACCAAAAGCCTAAAAGATACTAATGACGTGTCTGGTAAATACCCTAGCCTAGACTCTTTACCCATTTTCGTTTCCGTCTTTTTAATACACAATTAGTGAATTAAATGATCCTTCTTAGAGCGACCGCGCACTGCGGTGCGTTTCCGGCAGTTCTGCCGCATTGGGCGGGGCCTACAGTAACAAAACGCATGACCGCAGTGCGCGCACTTCAAAGACATTCCATACTTCACAGATTATGCGGTAGAAAAACGCACCGCAATGCGCGCTCGCCCTTAATACCAACATACTAAACTTGTAGGTACAACAAATTATACCGTTATTAAGTTTTCTTTTGAAACCGTGTTCTTCCCTCCAGACGTCCAGTACATACAATCTTGCTACCAATTAGACCCCAGTTTATATAATAAGAGCCAATCAGCGAGCTCCAATGTATCAGCATTTATCGCATTAATGGTTCGCTTTCAATAGGCAATTTTGATTCCCCTTCAAAAGATGGAAAGCGGGTTTTTTTCAAAGCTTTTCGTACTCCTGTCTAATGAAGCTGAAAGCCTTTGTCATGAGATACAACATAGTCAACGTACAGCTCTTTGAAAACGCAAAAATGTATATTTACGACTTTATGAATTTGGTATGGAGACAGCTAATTTGAGGTTTTCGGGCTTCCTTTGTTATTTAACGGAGCGGGAAGTTGTATGAAGGACGTATCAATCAATTGTTACTATTGTTTAAATGTGTGTAGGTTTGTTTAGAGGTTTGATAATTACGTATAGGTAAGGTATTGTGTTTGTGTCTGCCACTGACGATGGTTAAATAAGTAGTTCAGAAAACAAGCCCCAAGACTCAAGTTTTTTGAAAATATTATGATTTTTATTTTTGATATCTAAAAACAAATGAGCCAGTAAACAAAATAAAAAGCTCTAATTGAAAATCAAATGTAGCCTTGCTTAGGAGACAAAAAACAGTATAATAAAACCCAATGTTGTCAAAGCCTTATCATTCCCTAATCCAATCAGTTCGTTCCAATAAAATTTCGATATAAAGTCATTGATATCTCGGTTGGCTAATCGGACTCGGAAATTGTTTTGAATAGCCAATCGCCAGCCGGGTAGCCGGAAAAGACGCCGGGGTTTTTTCAACCCCATTTGAATTTGAACGCGTTTCTAATGAGGGGAATCGGGTTTTCACGATATTACTTCACCGTCTCTCAATTTCAGTCTTATTGAATTTTCTACGAATCGTTTTGCCAATGTTATTGAATTCTGTAGCGATTCTGTAGACCATTAAGATTTTAAATCGGCTTTTCTGTGTTTGTTCGGGAATTGAAGATAGTATTTTATATTTAATTGGATGCCTAAGTATTTTGTTTTAGTCTCTAGCTTTAAATTGCTTCAAAATTATGTTTAGGTTAGTATACCTACGAAGCTTTTCAGAATAATAAAGAACGAGTCAGAGGAACAAAGCCAATGGTTTGTGTTTTTTTCACAGAACAAATGGCAGAAGTTTAAAACTTTCACAAACACACGCCACGCATACAGGACAATTTTAATAATACCAACCAACCCACAAGCGACATTGCTAATACAAAACCGGAAGGCTCCTTTCATTTCAATCAAAAAACCTTACATTATACAATGTTCAACGGTACCTACCTACTCCAGAAATGTGACCATCGGCTAAATTATACCGTTGACATCAATGAAATATGATCCAAGTAGTAGTATTATACCGTTTGATCCTTATTTATTCACGGTACGCTGTGCTTATATGCACGAAATTACAAATGTCGAGATAGCTCGTTTAACACATAATAATAGGAACTTTGGCCTTTGGAGACAATCCCGTTGTTTGAACCAATCAGAAGATAAACTGGCGAACAATGCTCACTAGGAATTAAGGTTTTTGTTCTTTATTGAATCACGTTTAGGTTCTTAAAAGTTGAAACCTAAGGCCGTTCTTACATTACGATACCTACCTACCTACAGACGACAAGTATCCTACGTGAGTACTAAAAATGAGTCGCCGAGTAGTATCTCACATAGGATACTTGTCGTCTGTTACGTATCGTAATGTGAGAACGTTTAGGTTCTTAAAAGTTGAAACCTAAGGCCGTTCTTACATTACGATACCCTACGTGAGTACCAAAAATGAGTCGCACTATCGTCTCTTGCGAGTATCGTAATGTAAGAATGGCCTATGTCTTTCAGGGGAATGAGGGCAGACGTAGACAAATCGAATCGTCCCTTTTATGTTATTTTTTTTTAAAAGATTTTGTTTGACCACTTTGTGCAAAATTTTAGCTTTCTAGGTTCCAAAGCTTCTGGGCGTTGATGAGTCAGTTATTTAGGACGTCTCTAAAAAAAAGAGAAGTTCTAACAACCAAACTTGTCTTGTGTCTCATTTAAAATCCTTCAAACCGTTAAAAAGATATCCCCAATATAATACATGGCTATGAAAATACAGCCACCTTGATACACCAAATACAGCCACCTTGATACACCAAATACAGCCACCTTGATACACCAAATAATTTCAACAAGATTTCATACGTTACTTTATACTTGTTTTCATACGTTATACTTGTCACTTTGATTCATTGCCTTTACGCAACCAAAATGCTTTTAAGCACAGAATATCTAAGTCCATATCATAATAGGAACTATATTTGCCAGCTTATTCTCAGCTAGACGACGTGGATTTCGGATGTAATTTGACTAGATCCTCGCGAAATCTTTTGGCTATAACATATGTTGGTCACGTGCGAAGTAGATCTCTCTTACTTTGCCTAGACAGATTTTCATTACATTATTTGTGGCATGTTTTGGATACAGAACACTTATTTGGTTGTGATAGTTTTGTGTGGGTTTCTTGAGATCCCTATACGTTTATTTTACTATTGTGTATTTTGGGCGGCAGTTTTTTTCAATATGTTTGGAAAGTAATAAAATGGAATGTAGAACGAAAATGATTTGACCCAGACGCTGAAAAACAGAATTGAATACTTGTCCATTTTTAGAGTGTAATATATCTTCTATATCAATAAAAAAATCAAGGGCTAAATGTGTTGCTAAGCGGAAAACTCGAGAACGGCAGTTCGGCTAATTTTTTTAAAATTTATGTAGGAAATCTAGGTTATGATAATTCAATAAAACGAGTTATGGGCTTTTTAAAATATAAAGATTATTATTAGCCAGTTAAAAGTCACTAGGAAGGTTATACGTCCGTCTCTGTCAAAGCGCATACAAGAAGTGAGTTGTAGTGGGTAGGACGTAGGATTGGCGCTGGCGGGCTACCGTTTTACTTTTTAAATAAGTACCTACAGTAAATCGATTTGTACAGAATCGATTAAAGATTGATTTTTGTAAATAAGTAAATCAAATAAATCAACAATTTATTTGTAAAAAAAAAAATTCCCGAACTGCCGTGCCGAACTTTCCTCGGAAGTTTGAAACTGGGAAATTGTAAAATTCGGGGTAACTGAAAGTATTATTTTTAATAAATTTAAGGAGACTACAGGACCTAAACGCAAGTTTTATATTGCCTAAAAGTAAGATCCACTGCAGAAACAAAAACAAAAAAATATATGATATTCTTCAGGATATAGGTACTTATGCTTATAATTTGATACTATAGAAAAAAGTACGAAGATACCTCTAAAAATGTATTTATACCATTCCCCCTCTAAAAAGCTTATTTTATTCACTGAAAACAGTGAATAAAAAGCACTTTTACTCACTGTTTTGATGTTTGAAAATGGAACACACCAATGTATTCGACCACAGATTTAGAATACCTAGGCTAGATACGGCATGTTATTAGATAGTATGAAAACCGAACGTTTCATCTTTTTTATACCTATGATAACTTCACCCCAGCCATTTAGTGATGTGCTCAAAGTAGACAAAATTGTTTCAATCACTAAGTGTCACTGAGCTAACAGACTTTTTTTAATACGAACAGTCGAACATGCAGGGCACGCTTGGTCGGATGGCTTGCCGTATCTAGTGTAAGTGTAATCTGTGTATTCGACCTATATTGATGTGTTCTAAATTCAATTTGATTGGTCGACATTTTCGACAAGGAGTTTAGCATTAGAATAAAAACTGTTTTGTGTTCTTTGCTGTCCTTAGTAAATTGGCGCTATTTTGAATACTGTAAGTTGTACGAACACAAAGTTTAGTGTTACTTTAATCTTTAATTTTGTGTTTGTTTAGTGTTGTTCTAATCGATTAAAAATGCATTCTAGTGATGAAGATGTGTTAACACGTGAGTTTATGAAAGAGAGGGCGGCCGATATGGTGTAAAACTTGCTACCAAAAAAATCACGGCTGGTTTACATCAAAGCCAATTTAACTTTCCTTTTTCTTCATTATAAGTCTATTTTCACTTAAATTTTTCTTTTTCTCGTAGTCATGGTATAAAGTATAGTATGCAACTCTTGAATAAAACGGATTTATATCGAGGGCCATGAATCACTCGCGTCGCTCAGGATTCTAACACTTGAATCACTCGCTACGCTCGTGATTCAATCATCATGAATCACTCCCTACGGTCGTGATTCAGTTGTTAGAATCCTTCACTAGCTCGTGATTCATCTATGGCCCTCGCTTTAAATCCGTCCTTTATTCACTAATTGCATAATATACTATTTTACGATTAAAAACCGTACAATATACATGCAATCATTCTGATTTCTTGTCAGATTATTATACATACAACATATTAGTGTAATACCTAGTGTTTCAATTTTTAAGTCCAATCAATAGATTGATTGGTAAATAACAACATAATTAAAGCGTATATAAAATTTCGTGTTTGTACTGTTGACCGTTGAGGAGTTCCGTCGTCTGGAGCCAATCCTGGGTGTAAAATCATGCTTATCATAAAAATGCATTGCCTTCGAAAGAAAAACAACAGGTAAAATTTCAACTATGTAATCCTACATAGTTGAAATTTTACCTGTTTACCTGTTTTACCTCTTATCCGAGAGTAAGTGGTTTTAATTCAGCTTGCAAGATTTAACTGATACATACTAATTAAAAATCAATCTGCTTAGCCTTTTCCCAACTATGTTTGGGTCGGCTTCCAGTCTAACCAGATGCAGCTGAATACCAGTATTTTACATGGAGCGACTGCCTATCTGACCTCCACAACGACGGCCAAAGATCCACGAATGACACCCGGGACCAACGGCTTAACGTGCTTTCCGAGGCACGGAGGACTCTCGTTATGTAAAGATGGTCACCCATCGACGGACAACCCCGGCAAGCGTAGCTTAACGTGCGTGCGGCTGTTATTACTTAGCCACGAGCTCCTCGTGACATACAACACATACTAACTAACAAGGCAATATAGGTACACAAACACATAATAACTAACAAGGCAAGTTAAAAAAAAAAGTTAAAAGCCTGTAAAAATCCCGAAATTTAACTAGGAATAGAGGAGGATTTTTTTATTTTCAGGGGAGCACTCTAAATTGAGATTAATTTTGTTCACAAAACAGCATCCATACAGCAACAATCAGTGTCTAATGCCTTAATCTGAACACGAGTCTGTCACGTAGGCGGCGTCAGACTGAATTTACAATATAAGAGCTTTACAAGAGTTAATTGTAGGATTCCAACTAATCTGCCTCTCTGACGCCGCCGGGATCCTGACACGAACACCGCGATTAATTTAATTTTACTAAGGCGATAAAGAAGCCTTTCGAAGTGGTGGTGTTTTCAAGAAGTGGAAGAAAGGTTTTAAAAAGAAAATACATAGTTTCAGTGAACATTAAACTACTAATCAATACCTAATATATAGAGTAATGAGGAGCTTGTGGCTAAATAATAACAGCCACTCGGGTCGATAGATCAGGCTACGCTTGCCGAGGTTGGTTCGTGGATGGGTGACCATATTTACATGTCAAGACGAGGGGACGACTCCTCCGTGCCTCGGAAATCACGTTAAGCCATTGGTTCCAGCTGGCATTCGTGGTTGACAGTCGTTACGGGTCGTCAGGACCCCGAAACTTGACAACCAGTCTTACCAAAGGGTATCGTTTTACCCAGTAACTGGGTTGTGGAGGTCAGATAGGCAGTTGCTTCATGTAAAATACTGGAATTCAGCTGCATCCGGCTTGACTGGAAGCCGACTCCAACATCGTTGGGAAAAGATACAGATGATGATACAGAGTTATGTATGAATGATAGAATAGACGAAAAAAAGTGTTGCGCCGACCCTAAAGTAACATAGGATTTGGCCAGGACGGCGGGTACGTCGGGGGGTACCCAGTTTAAATTAAGAACTTACCAAATTGTAATTTGGTAAGTTCTTAATTTAAACCTCCATGTGTGCCAGCATTATTCCCACTATTAAGGCCCTGATATTTGGCCAGTGGTTCGACTCGTTAGTCATCAGTATATAATATAAATAACATACCTACCCAGTTCTGAAGATACATAATATAGTTTCAAAGAATGGCATGACGTTTTAATCTTTATGATGGAGGCAAAAAACTTAGCAAAGAAAGAAAAATTACAACTACAAACGAAAGAATTCCTTTGTGGAATAGGTACCTACTTTAATACACTTAAGCTTTTAAAGAAAAGAGTAGTTTAGCGACCTCAATACATTTATTCGGTATCCTTACCTACATTATGTTGAAAGAAAATGCGTAGATGAGGATACTAGCGAAATACGGCACTATTTCTTTTCAGAGCTCGGGATACAAAGAAATATTGTCCTTTTACCCTGATTTAGGAACAAAAGATGAGACGGTAGCAACATTCAGGTGACGGGTTTTTTTTGGTATTTAAAAGACTTATTAGGGGCTGAAATGGACCTTTATTAGTTCAAGAAAGTTACAAATTAATAAATTATTGTATGAAATGTGTGGATGGATTGTGTTATTCTGAATAAGCTGATAAGCCGAGAGCTATTAATTTCAATTTCCGAATCCAATTATTGCATCTGTAGAACTGGCTTTTACGAAATCAACGTAAATAAAATTGATTTTTTTCGCGATTTCAGGTTTGGTCCCATGGTAAAAGTTGTTCATAATGATGAGTATAAAGACCCCTGAAGAGGATGCCCATGAATTCAATTTCATCCTGTGTAAATTAAATACCTACCGTTAAAATCCTTTAAACAGGAAAAATAACGTTTTTAACGTTTTTGTGTAACTCCAAAAGCTTACGATGTTTCTTATTCAGTAGTAAAAGTACTGGATTTTCTTAAACTAAATTCTCAAAGTTCTTTTCAATTTTATCTTGATACATTGGTTCCTGTCTCTCGAGACAAAACGTTTCCTTCGTTTTATCTTACAAAATGCAAGTTTGCAAATATTTATTATTTTAATACAAAGTATGATAAATATGTTTAATATCTGGCACTTACACGGTGTCTTTGTGAATTATTATTTTAATATCATACGCCCTTGCAATGATTGCACATAACTTTACGATGAAGCTTCATAAAGGATATATTTTTTAATAAAGCTTTTGGTATCTGAATAGAAAGAGAAGGTCTTTATTTACTTTTGCTGGCAACGAGTTATGGATCCAGTTAGACTGGAAGCTGACCCCAACATAAGTATTGTAGATACTGTAGAGGTTTTGTTGCATAAGTCAACCTTAGCATGTTACTGGCAGACATTCTGTCATTTTAACAATTAAAACTTAAAATCATTACTAAGACTTGATTTCTATAATGTTACATTATAATAGTGTATGTTAATTTTTAGCTTTTGACGTTTTAGTATATGTGATTAAAAGTTGATTGATTACTTGGCTTATGTTATTTAAATATTCAGAGTTTAAACACGTATAGCTATCGTAGCAAAGGGACATTTTGAGAAAGGGACTTTTCGCGAAAGGGCCTTTTTGGGAAAGGGACATTTTGGGAAATGGACGTTTTGGGAAAGGGATATTCTGGGAAAGGGACATTATGGGAAGGGGACATTTCGGGAAAGGGACGTTTTGAAACCAAGGGACATTTTGGGAAAGGAACATTCTGAGCCTGATCGATTCTAACATTCAAACATCGAATTACTATAGAAGAAAAGCGAAGCTTGCTTTTGTTCAATCGTGGCAGTTAGATTCGAGTAGGGCTCCGTGCTAGGGCAGTGTGATATTTAAAGTCTAAAACGGAGTAAATAGCGGGCCCTAGCCCCGTACCTCCCGTCTGCCTCTTTAATTCTGTAGCTAGCTACCCCGTGTGAGGTTCGAATCCTCACAGTACCTAGTCTGGAAAAGACTAGGTAGTTGTCGATCATGCTGCCGATAACTTATGAAGATGTCGTGTATCTTGAGGAAGAAAACCACCGTATTATTTTAAATAATGCATATTAGGATATAATAGGCTACGCTTGCTGCGGGCGGTCCGTGGATGGGTGACGATCTTTAAATACCGAGACACCCCGTGTCTTGGAAAGCATGTTAAGGCGCTGACTGACTACGATTTTAAACGTCACACAACCGCGTAACCTCGTTTTCGTTGAAAATTGAAAATAATATATAGAACCCTGGCACCCATAACACAAGTTTAATCTTAGCTTGGGTGCCAGTGGAGTAATCATTGATTTATTTATGCAATTTTAAAGAATATTGTCCTAAAATTAAGTTATTGTCATAGGTAAAATTGTAAATTGGGAAATAAAGTTATATTCATTATTATTTATTATTATTTTTATTATTAATATTTGTGTTGCCGAGATGTGACTAAGCTGCGAATGTGCATTTATTTTGCTGATTTTCTTTAGATTATTTAGAATGTACACAATAAATTAAATAATTGTCCGGTTAAAGTTTTAGAAAAATGCTAATTCTATTAAATTCTTAAAAAAAAGAATGTCGTTATCGCTGAAAATATAGAGATGATCGACGTCAAAGTGTATTTTTGCGAAGCAACTTCCAAAATTTTTACTGGGAATATTAAACTATGTTTTACTATTCTATTCGGTTAAAATTTTTCTTTAAACCCTTCTGTGTCCACTGTATTTTTTGCGTCGAATAGTTTCATTGCGTTACGTCATACTCGACAATCCAAGAAACCAATATTTGTGATTATTGAGCTTACACCGCGCCTTAAGCCGTTGGTCCCGACTGTCGTTCTTGGATCTTTGACAATCGTTAAAGGTCGTTAGAAGCCCGAAAGTTTTACAACCAGTCTTACCAAGGGTCTTGTATCATATTACCTAGTAACTGGGCTACGTTGTATTCAGCTGAAACCGGTTAAATAAAATATCCTTGGACATTTCACACAACGCCATCTAGTCCCAAGCTAAGCAACCTAATGCTTGTATTATGGTTAGACTGGAAGCCGACCCCAACATAGTTGGGAAAAGGCTAGGCAGATGATGATTAGGATATAATTAATTTACCTTCTGTTTGAAACAGACTGCTTCTTATCGCCTGTCAATAACACTATGAGCCTGTCCAAAGTTGCGAACGAGGCTCACCTCCCATACTAGAGAAGGTCGAATATACAGTAAATCTCAAAAATATGTATATAACGACAAGAATTCATTTGATTGTCTGCAATTTGTGCTCCATAATTCTGTATCAATGTGTAGCTACCCAATGCGGAATATTATGTTTTGTTACTACGCAACAATTAAATTAAGTCATCTTTTTGAAGCTGACTGTACTTATGCATTCCACTCATGGATACTTTTAACAAGCCAAAATAAAAAAGCCGTAAATAAGATGATTCAAAATAGAATAACATTTATTTTCTGATTATATAGCCATGATACAGTGCTTGCAAGGGGGTTAACCACATCGTGACGCTGACTGTACAACATAAACAAAACACCTATAAAACACAAAATTAAATAAAACTTTCATACATTTTCTGTCTCTCCTAATAATAAATAAATTATAAATCTCGGTCACGAATTGTAGATCCTGAAGAACCCATAAAACGGCCAATAACGAAAGAAAAGTAGCAACCGGAAACTTTATAAATCATGGTGTACAATGGTTCCACACTGGCGTACTGGCGTACCCCATTGTTTCCTAAAGGATGTCATCGCCGTTTCCTCGCACAATACGGCGTTTTAAATCAAAATGTTTTTTTTTTCCTAAGGGCATACTTTATTTCTGAGAGTGTATAGAAAGGTCTACAATTTTTTTGTGTCTTCTGTTGTGTATGGTGGTGAATATTAATTTGGCATCATCATGCGAAAGTTTGCCTTTTTGGTAAACCTAAAATCATTTTACATTTAGGATGGTGAATGGTGAGTTGTCCTTCGACAAATTCGAAGGACAACTGGTTATTGGTCCTTCGTAAAAGATTAATTAAAAATAGTGCTTCTGACCCAGCAGTACAAATGCAAACTGAAAATAGTTTATAACGTCAGAATAAAGGCCGTTAAGATCTATCCTACCTAAATTTGATCATGTTCAAGCTCAAACTCAAAGCATTTATTTCAAATAAACCAGTTACAGGCACTTTTGAATTGTCAAAGGGTCGGTCAGTCAGAAAGATGAAACTAGTTGCCCATTCCAAAGCGTAGTAGTTTCTTATGGAGAAGAACGGGCAAGAAACTCCACGGATACCTACTCTTTTAAATAAAAACTAAAAACAACTAAATTAAAAATAAGCCGTGGCAGCTAAGAGCTTTCATTATTTAGATTACGTAACCTAAATAACGAATGAAAGAAAGAAAGAAAAACTGTTTATTCACGTAAAAGTGACGCACATAGGTACATAAAATCTGTGCGCCTAGCACGACCGTGCTAAGTGAGTATTGCTAAACGTTATTACGATCGATTTTTGAATCGAAAATACAACTAACTATTCTAAAGCATTTTGCATTTAATTTATGCGACAAACACAGTATCACCGTCCCATAGTTAGGAATAAAGGCATTTTTATTTTTGTTTAAACAACAAAAAAATACGTGCAGTGTTTGCAATTAAAATCATTCGAATTAACGTTACCCTAGGTACAGTGGGCTGCATCAATTTTAATACAACTGGGGTACCCTAATGATGCAGCCTACGGTACATTACTTCTCGGTACGCCTAAGTGTCTAAACACATTATGCCGAAGTTACGCGACCGAAGTTCGGCATGATTACGCCTGCAATGCTATTTCAATTACTGACGACACACTATGCCGAAATAACGTTGCCTTCTAGCGTACAGCCGAACTTCGGTCGGGCGTAAGTTCAGCGGCAACTTCGTTCAAATTCGGCGGCAACGTATTCTGTAGAGCACACATTATACGCGACCGAAGTTCGGTTTTATGACCGAAGAAGATCCGGGGCGGGGGGTGTTCAAGACACTGAAGTTCCGCAAGTAAATTTCCGCCGCGTAAGTTCGGCACTTATGGGGTGTCATATCAGCCGAACACGTGGGAACGTTAGCCGCGGAACTTCGGTGGCGTAACTTCGGCATATTGTGTTTAGACACTAAGAGTCAGACTCCACCAAACGTAAAAATCCGGGCGTATTCTTGAGCACTTTTTAAATTTCAGAGAATAAGTAGGTACTTATTCTATGGACTGTATCAATATTGACTTTTAAGTATAAAATTGGAACGCCTAGATGTCTAATTTTATACGCCGGTTCTCTTGTTCAATAACTAAACCAAAATCAGAGAACCGCTATCTTTTACTAACAGGCAGTGCGAGAAAAGGACGGCTATAGCTGTGAACTAAGTTGGAGATGTCAAACTAGTTTACGCCTTGCGCTTCACCGTGTTTTTACCCGACTGCGCCAGAAGGAGGGTTATGTTTTTCGAGAGTATGTATGTATGCATGTATGTATAATTGTTTTTAGTCGACATGTTTTTACGTGGTCGTCTAAATCTATAAAGAAATATTATTTCAACTAAAATTTGACAGCTCTAATTTACGTCCGTCTCTTTCTAGTTTCATTAAAAAGAAAAAGTTAGCAATAGCCTAAATTAAGTTTAGTTTGTGCACAACAGAATCGGCACCAATTCAATTTTTCATAGTCATTCAGTAAAATTTAAAAAGTGCTCGAGTATCCGCGAGGATTTTTCCGTTTGGTGGAAACTGACCCTATTATACTCGTCTATTCTGTAAAATTCTTACCATGAAACTAAGGTGAAGTGACTTCAAGCTCACTTGTGGCTCACTTCATTTAAGTTTTCACGGTGAGATTTTTTCAGAATGGCAGGAGCTAACAGAGAGTAGTGGCTTATCCACATTATATTTTCAAATGATCTACACGGTATCGACAACGCTGCTTTTATAAAAGTCACTATGGTAATTTAATATCAAGTAAAATAATATAAAATTAATTTGCATTTTATTGATTTTAAGGTGTATAGATGCCTCGATGACCTTGCGCATCTGGGCGGAGCTTAACCACCACCCCTGTTCATACGTAAAGCGAGCGCGGTGGCGCGCTACACTAAAACGAATGTCAAAGAATATGCAGGGTCGCAGAGATGCGCACGTAGGGCGGCATTTTTGCCTACGATTCCAGAAGGGAATGCAGGGCTGATATTTGTTACGCAACTACTTTAAGTTTTAACGGGACATTATTTTTAGCATGTAGGTATGTGGTTATAGTAAAATTAGAATAGAGCTACTTGAATTAGCACTAGCCATTAGGATGTACAGTGGGCTGCGTCAATTGGGTATTAAAATTTTAATACAACTGGGGTACCTAATTGATAAAGCCCATTGTACACACGGCTATATATCAAGCTATCTATACATTTCCAGTATAAGCTGATCTTGCATTATTTCCGTACAATGAGAGGTCAGCTTATACTGGAAATGTACTGCTTGATATGTAGCCGTGTTATGTTCGCAAATTTCGTCAAAATGTACTGAACAGCTGATTTTTTTTTCGCGATTTCAGGTTTGGCCCCATAGTAAAAGTTGTTCATAATGATGAGTACAATGACCCCTTAAGAGGTTTTGCGCATTTAGCATTACACGTTGTATAGAGATGGTAGCGGTAACAAACGAAGTTTTTTGAATATTGGCTCGCAGGACTCATAAATAAAAAGTAGTAATTTCCTGTGGATTGCATTTTTATCTCTACACTGGTGCCGATTCTCTTGTAGAAGAGAATCGGCACCAGTGTAGATACACCAACTAAACTAACTAAACTATCACTAAAACTTACTTTTGGCTATGAGAATCTTAGAACTATTCTGCAAAAAAAAAAAAATCTCTAAAAAAACAATTTTGACGCAACTAAAATCGAGTTTGACAATCGCGATTCCGCGTGGTACTTGTTTGCCCTACCCCGAGAATGTTTTTTACAGCCCGAGGCGCCCAGGGATGGCAGCTTAAACGTGTTTGATATGGAACGTAGGTTTTTGGTACGTAGATACCTGGTAGGTAGTTGGGAAAAGGCTAGGCAGATTGATTTTTTACATTGTAACAATTTTAAAATATAAACAAAAAAAAAATATTTCAGTAGTAAATATGAAATACGAGTACTAGCACTTCCCGTGCGGCTTCGCCCGCGTGTATGTCGGAAAATATTCCACGGAATTATCATTTTGACCTCATTATCATTTTCAGCTACCTCAAAAATCATGAAAATGACACCCATGACGGAGAAATTTGAAAATTGTTGAAGCCGCCATCTTAGATTTTCATTTTGACTCCATTATCATTTTCAGCGCCCCCAAAAACCACGGAAACGACACCCATGACGAAAAATTTTAAAAATTTCTCAGCCGCCATCTTGGATTTTCATTTTGACCTCATTATCGTTTTCAGTGACCTCAAATACCATGGAAATGACACCCATGACGAAAAATTTGAGAATTTTTGCAGCCGCCATCTTGGATTTTCATTTTGACCCCATTATCGTTTTCAATGACCTCAAAACCATGAAAATGACACCCATGACGAAAAATTTGAAAATTTTTGCATCCGCCATCTTGGACTCAAAAACCATGAAAATGACACCCATGCCATGTCATTATTATTATTGCCTTTATTTCATTTTATATATCTGTAGGATTGGCCTTGGAAACATCAGAAATAGAACTCAGATATGGCAATACACAAATTAATTAAATTGAACAATCAGTTATCAATTTAGAAAATGTAGAAATATAGAAATGATATAAAATTAATTAAATAACTAATAATGGTAGTGTGTTGTTTGTTGTTGCATGTTGTTGTAGTTGTTTGTTGTTTTTTATTACTATTTGTTATTAATGATAAATAAAAATAATTAAAAACAAAACAACATTTTTTTTTTCTTCAAAATAATTTTTTTTTCGCCTATATTATTCGGCCATCCGCCAAGCTCGTACCGGCCGTTATGGAACTTCGTTCCAAAAAAAAAAAAAAGTTGTTTTTGCACTTGAAGTCAAGGTGTTGGTTGGGTGTTGGTGTGAATTTTAGTTCTAAACTAACTAACTAATTTTATTCCAAATCTTTTTAATAGCGATTAAAAACAGTACTGTATATTTTTTTCTTTTTTTGCTTATATCTCGAAAACGGTGTGTCCTATCGCAAAAATAATAAAAATTTTGCCCCCCTTTATAAAACCCATAAACCCCTATGACTGAACATGTAGGTCACAAAAAAAAAAAAAAAAAAGGATTTTTGTTCCCGTGGAATATTTTCTGACATCCACGCGGTCAAAGCCGCGCAGGGAGTGCTAGTATTTCATATTTACTACTGAAATATTTTTTTTGTTTATATTTTAAAATTGCTACAATGTAAAAAATCAATCTGCCTAGCCTTTTCCCAACTATGTTGGGGTCGGCTTCCAGTCTAACCGGATGCAGCTGAATATCAGTATTTTACATGGAGCGACTGCTATCTGACCTCCACAACCCAGTTACTGCGTAATACGATACCCCTTGGTAAGACTGGTTGTCAGACTTTCGGGCTTCTGACGACTCGTAACGACTGTCAAAAATCCACGAATAACAGCCGCGACCAACGGCTTAACGTGCTTTCCGAGGCACGGGGGAATCTCGGTATGTAAAGATGGTCACCCATCCACTGACCAACCCCGGCAAGCGTAGCTTAACCTGACGGATCGACCCGTGCGGCTGTCATTACTTAGCCACGAGCTCCTCTCTAGAATTGTTACAATGTAAAAAAAGTATTTATAAATGCACATCAAAAATAGTCAACAATAAAGCGCCCACGCCCGCAATCGAATTGGGACCTCTGCAGCGAGCTAATCTATAAACGCACACTACTACAATAAGTTCGTAAATATTATGCCCTAACACATACGTATGAGCATGTCGAACGATAGCCGGTGCGGAGTAGCGAGCGACACAACCCTCCCGTCTCAATGCCAAAGCAAGACTGCCGCCCGCGCCCGCGCAGAGCTCCTCTGAGCCTGTATCTCAAAATGGGAACATTTTCTTTGCAAATGTTGATTGATTTACAAAAGCTGTAGACACTTTGTAGCACTTCTAACCATCAATTTTTTAGTGTAAAAATATTTCCAAACACCAACGCCGTTTAGGAGGAGTAGGGATATTAGCCAAAAAATAGCGTTTTGGTATATATTTTTTTAAGGCAAAAGTATCAGCCATATGAAAAAATCCTGTAGCTCAAATGTTGTTTATGAATCTATATCAAACATATATTTTTTTCAAATCTTCTAAACAAGCCGTTAATGAGAAGTAGGCTTTATAAAGTGACCGTGTTACGGTACTAAACGGGAGTAAGGCCCTTAATGCAATTAATAAAGAAAAAACCGAATGAGGATTTATTTTTGTCTTTATTTTAGAACGTGTTTCGCTAGACTCGCGAAAAAGGAAGTTTTTGACACTTAATGCTGGAGTGCAACAGTAATAATAGATTAATATGCATTCTTTGAAATACGTCAATAATGTCGCCACGCGAATAAAAAATATTATAGCGTGCTAAACCGTTGGGTGTGATTATGAGTTACCGAACAATTTGAATATTGAATCATAATCACACTTACTTTATTAATATTCTAAGGCTCGTTTTCTAGAACGATTCTTATTAATTTACACTCTATTTAAATCAATCAATCTGCCTAGCCTTTTCCCAACTATGTTTGGGTCGGCTTCCAGTCTAACCGGATGCAGCTGAGTACCAGTATTTTACATGGAGCGATTGCCTATCTGACCTCTACAATCCAGTAATTGGGTAATACGATACACCTTCGTAAGACTGGCTGTCAGACTTTCGGGCTTCTGACAACCCGTAAAGACTGTGAAAGATCCACAAATGACATTCCGGGACCAACGGCTTAACGTGCTTTCCGAGGCACGGAGGAGTCTCGGTATGTAAAGATGGTCACCCATCCACTGACCAACCCCGGCAAGCATAGCTTAATCTGATGGATTGACCCGTACAGCTGTTATTACTTAGTCACGAGCTCCTCTAATTTACACTTTAATTAGTAGTAATAAAAAGTCATCATTAGTTTCAAAATTCAAATCTGTCAATTTTAAACCGACATTCTCGTCAGAGCTCTATTCTAGAATGTCTTAATTTTCGACAAACTTTAGTTCAAAAGCTCAAGGTGAAAATCAAATTCCTCAAAATCAAGATGGAAATCTTATCAATTAATATTACTCGTCTGCGTACCAACGCCCGCTGCGTTTTTTAGAACCAAACGGCTTGGTAGGTACTACGTGACGATGAGAAGAGATCAGACGGCATGACTGTGTTGTAGGACGCAACCTGAGTCGACACCCTTGCGCCTTCTCTTGTTTCAAGCACGGTGTGATGTGCTGGCGCCGCTGCTGCGGCTGCTGATACCCTCAAGCGGCGCAAATACTGTAACCTTATGTGTAATTATACAGTTTTGAGACGTTTGGGGTCGAAACGCTCGGGTCAGAGTTCGCGTCTTCTTTTTAAGGAAATTTCTCGCCGACTGGTCGACACTACAAGTGACCAGAGGGCTGGCTCGTATCTTGGCCAAAGAAGCATTGGCATTCAACGTGGCAATGCTGCCAGTCTTTTAGTTTCCGGATGACATCGATGCGGACGAGTACTTCGACCCCTAAGTGTCCTTTTGTCAGTCACTTAATTTAGTACTTAATGTGAATTGTTAGTTATATTAAATATAATAAAAATTAGGTTCATAATACTTTAAAAAAACTCCTTCTTTAATAAGTAAACTCTTACCCTCTAACACGGAATAAAGTTATATCAGGAATAACAAAGGAATAACCATACATTTTCATAGGTTTAAACTTGGAATAACTTTATTCTGTGTTTATTTGTAAGAGGGTTAGTATTTTATAAAAAAGAAATCAAATAATTTTTATTTTGTAAATAAACCCGAAAAAGACAGAATAAAAACAAACAAAAGACTGTGACGTCTTTTTTTTTGTTTTTATTTGGTATTTTTCTTTTGATTATGTATGTAGGTACGAGTGCGAGTTTTTGCTTGAACCTAAAATGTTTTTCAAAACTGGAAAATAAATTTTCATCACTATACGTCTAAAACGGAAGTTTCCTACAATTTGTTACTATATCTCACAAAAAAAAATTGCCTTCTGCTCCAAAAATAAGTAGACAAACTGAACTATTTATAAACCACTTCCGATACAATCAAAGAGGAATCCAAAACAAAAATTAAGGCTAAAACAATTTTTCAATCTAAATTATATAAATTAACTTAATTATTATATCTGGTTGTTTTCCTCTAGCATAGTGCGGTTCGGATGAAAGTGTACGATCCAAGGTGACCGAGTGTGTTCTTCGCTAGACTATGTCGGGTCGTGGGTCAAGTAAATTAGTCAAGGAATGTTGGATTCTTTTTGTATTTTAGTATAATTGGATGTTGCGTGGAAGATCTATGCTCGGACTTTTAATTACCTTAAAATGACACTTCTTAACCGTCATTTCGTTAAAAAATGTTCCCATTTGATAGCGAAGTGACAACAGAAGTGTCATTTCACTGCAGCTAATTAAAAGTCCGTCCATAGACTTTATCACCGTCTTTTAACTCCGTTTTGCAATAAACGATAATTTGTGGCATCTAAACAATACCAATTAATCAATACCGCCGCTAAGCCGGAACCGGAACCACATTTTGTAATACCTGTAAGTGGTTTGGGTCTATGATTATAATAATTTGCAACATTTTTGACCCGATAACTTTGGGTCCAAAATGGATTGCTAGGACCGACCTCTCGGCCGTAAACTGCTAATCTATTGTGAGAAATCTACTCAATTTTGACGCTAAACGGATACTTGTCTGATAGGTCATGGTTAATCATGAATGAAGAAATCCCTCGAAAAGTAATTTATTAAAAAAAGATAGAAACCTTTAGAAATTAAGCTACGTAAAGTTCACGTTATGTTTTTTTGTGTCAAAACTTCTTTAGTTGCGTTGAGCGATTTTTGTCACCCACTGTGACATGCTATGCATAGGTTTCACTTCTGTCGGCATTCCCCGATGACTGCCTATGTTTTTTTTTAAAACTTCTTTTGCTTTCGTGACAGTACTCAAGTCATCATCATCTTATTTCGACTATCTTTATGGGGATTTATCAACTCTGACAGCAATGTTTATAGCTTATATGAACTCCTACAAAATTGGATGTTCTAACTAAACTGTTTGTCAGACACAGAACATAGATTACCAAATATGAATAGGAACTTATAGATTAACTCAATTAACATAAGAAAAGGGAAAAATGTGTGAAGAATAATGGAAATGATAAGAGTTACAACAAAAAACTTGGTGACAAAGTTACATAATCTGTCGATGCCCCACTGACTGACCAGACAGGCTAGGTAAAAGGTTAAATAGTTCCACCTAATAACGATGCTGTAGATAGGTATTATAATTAACACACAATATGAATGTATAATGCTCACTTAAACAGGTTCGAACATGTTAACAAAAGGTTACATTACTTTTTATTGGGTAGCAACGAATTTAAGAGATTTTTTTTTTGATAAAATACATCTCATAAATTAGGATATGGGATCTCTTATTTTATTTTGGGATATTTTTTTAAACATAACACAGGTTATTGTGTTTAAAAATATCCGTCGGATTTTCGTCGGGACTAGGGTTAATGACATAAACACATAATATGAACATGACATTCACTAATATCTATTATAAATTATTTGAATGATAATAATTTAATAATTAATTTAAATAGACTAACGTAATGCACTTTAGATAACGTACACAAACAAACAACAATCTTAATATTCAATTTGATAATATAAATTATCAATGAAGCTGACACAACAAAATTTCTGGGACTAATAATAGATTCTAGATTGAATTGGAAACCTCAAATAGAGGCAAATCAATCTACCTAACCTTTTCCCAACTATGTTGGGGTCGGCTTCCAGTATAACCGGATGCAGCTGAATACCAGTATTTTATATGGAGCGACTGCCTATCTGACCTCCACAACCCAGTAACTGAGTAATACGATACCCTTTGGTAAAACTGGTTGTCAGACTTTCAGGCTTCTGACGACCCGTAACGACTGTCAAAGATCCACGAATGACAGCAGGGACCAACGGATTAACGTGCTTTCCGAGGCACGGAGGAGTCTCGGTATCTAAAGATGGTCACCCATCCACGGACCAACCCCGGCAAGCGTAGCTTAACCTGAAGGATTGACCCGTGCGGCTGTTATTACTTAGCCACAAGCTCCTCTCCTCAAATAGAAGCACTTAGTAAAAATTGAGTAGTGCAGCCTACGCTCTAAAACAGCTTGCTGTGGTTCTCAACACAGATGCGCTAATTACTGCCTACTATGGTTTAGTCGAATCAGTTCTTAGATATGGAGTCATCTTTTGGGGGAATAGCACGGACAATGAAATAGCGTTTCGGGCACAGAAAAGGTGCATTAGATCGATGTTTAGACTGCAAACAACGGACAGCTGTAAATCTTATTTTATAGAACATTGCCCTCATTATTATCCTAGAAACAGTAATGTTCATTAAGTCGAATACTCATTTATTTCAGCTTTTGTCTGATGCTCCCTAGGAATTAGACGTGATAATTTCAAACTTATGTTCACTGCGCTATTAACCGCTCTTATGCGGAAGAGCACCTTTTACATGGGTCCGACCATCTTTAATAAATTGCCCAAATCATGGAGAACATTAAATATATCTGCTCTCAAAAGTAAATTGAAGAGTTTATTATCTGAAAGAGCATATTACAGTATAGTAGAGTTTATGAAAGAAGACAATTCTTCTTCGTTTTTGAGATGACGATATTGTATTTTATTGATATGTAATCTATTGTATTTTTGTGGAATAATTGTAAATTATTAATTGAAATTTTAATGACGGTATTTTATATTTCTTTTTATTGACTACCATAATTAATGACTACTTTGACATTTAATTTTATATAAAAAATATGCTTGCTGAATTGAAGGTAATGATACTTAATCTATTGTGATAAATAAATAATGAATAATGAAGATTTAATAAGTACCTACATAATTTCTATAATGTAATTATTTTGATGAATATTATTACGGTTTATGCACCATCTCTTCCTACCAATTTGTACGCCACGATATGCGGCTGAACATGTTAGAACTATTTCTGTATCTGTTATTATCCTGTTTGCAATGCAAATACAATTTTACTTAGGTACTTACTTATAAAATTCTTACAAAATCAAAATAGCGGATTGTTGGTACAAAATTGTATGTTTTTGAGTGGGGTATTAAAATGAAATGAAATGTGACCTACATTCCATTCTACATATCATTTAGTTTTGTTATCTTGTTTCTAAGATACTCGTAGAAAGAATTTAAGTTTAAGTTCAATTTTTACGCAGTCGGGCTTTTTTTTTTTAATATTTCTTATTCTATCCATTCGCGTAACACCGAGCAAAAACCCACGCACATAGTAATAGATAATAGTATGCTTCACCTACAGCGAGTGCAAGTGAATCGCGACTTGCATTCGCTTGTGACAGTTTGAGATAGTACATACGCATCTACGAGTATGTGTGCGCCTATTTCCGCTAGTTGTATTTTGTGGTAATGATTACACCACTAGGTGATTAACGAAACTCTTGTCTCAACTATGACATTATTAATAGGCTGCATAGGCTATTACACATTTTGTAATGTTTAAGAGGACTTTGCGGTTGAAATTTTCAAATAAAAAACACCGAATTTTATAAGTAAGTAAGTAAAATTGTATTTGCATTGCAAACAGGATAATAACAGATACAGAAATAGTTCTAACATGTTCAGCCGCATATCGTGGCGTACAAATTGGTAGGAAGAGATGGTGCATAAACCGTAATAATATTCATCAAAATAATTACATTATAGAAATTATGTAGGTACTTATTAAATCTTCATTATTCATTATTTATTTATCACAATAGATTAAGTATCATTACAATTCAGCAAGAATCAAAGTTCGTAGGTGTGGGCTCGATAGAATGCCGAATACTAATTATATTTACTGATCATTGCGCACTCAGGTGTTTTTTATTTGAAAATTTCAACCGACTTTGCGGTTGAAATTTTCAAATAAAAAACACCTAAGTGCGCAATGATCAGTAAATATAATTAGTATTCGGCATTCTATCGAGCCCACACCTACAAACTTTGATTCTTCGCTTCGTCATGTTGGCCTTGACCTGTACTCATCAGCAGTTTCTGCAATCCTTCTCTACTTTGACATCATCAAATGATGAAAGGATTTTTAAAACCCTAAATAATGGAAAGTTACTTTTGATTGTCATTATATCATTATACTAGCTGTACCAATGCAATGTGGAAGCTGCTCTATCCTGTACACCCTTAGTCACACTACTTTAATTCATTCATCATTATAAATTATACTAGCTTTTGCCAGCGGCTTCGCCCGCCAGGATGTCCGAAAATATCCCACGGGAACTTACTACCAGGAATTCCTTCCTTATTCCGAGTTCGTTTCAACCGCGCGGCCATGGCGTTAAAAAAAAAAAAAAACTATGCCAACATTTTGTAACAATTTGTAAAAGTTGACTCCCAAAACCACAAATTTGTCAAAGCTATGGTTAAAAAGTTAGAAGGGTTTGAACGTGGCCGCGCCATCGAAACGCGGAGAACCGCGCGGCCACGGAGATCTCAGAAACTAAGCGTTGCACAGACCTGAAATTTTGGTAAATAACAGATTCAATTTGTAAACAATTTGTAAAAATATAGAAAAAAATCCTAGGTTAATATTTTAGGAGCTGTGAGACTAAAACCCCGTGGCCGCGCCATCGAAACGGTGACAAAAACGTGATAGCCGATATCTCGCTGAAAAAGCATCGCAGACGTCTAGAGTTTTTTGTAAAACCCAGATTTGAATTTGTCAAAACTTACAGAAATGCAACAAAAAATACTAGGTTAATATTTTAGGAGCTGTGAGACTAAAACCCCGTGGCCGCGCCATCGAAACGGTGACAAAAACGTTATCACCGATATCTCGCTGAAAAAGCATCGCAGAGGTCTGAAGTTTTTTGTAAAACCTAGATTTGAATTTGTCAAAACTTGTGAAAATAAAACAAAAAATCCTAGGTTTATATTTCAGGACCCGCGCCATAGAAACGGTGAAAAACACGTTATCACCGATATCTCACTGAAAAAGCATCGCAGAGGTCTGAAATTATTTTTAAAACCTAGATTTGAATTTGTCAAAATTTGTAAAAATATAACAAAAATCCTAGGTTTATATTTCAGGAGCCGCGCCATTGAAACGGTGAAAAACACGTTATCGCCGATATCTGACTTAAAAAGCATCGCAAAGGTCTGAAGTTTTTTGTAAAACATAGATTTGAATTTGTCAAAATTTGTAAAAATACAACAAAAAATCCTAGGTTTATATTTCAGGAGTTGTAAGACTAGAACCCCATGGCCGCGCCATTCAAACGGTGAAAAATATGTTATCGCCGATATCTCGCTGAAAAAGCATCGCAGAGGTCTGAAGTTTTTTGTAAAACCTAGATTTGAATTTGTCAAAACTTGTAAAAATACAACAAAAAATCCTAGGTTTATAGTTCAGGAGCTGTAAGACTAAAACCCCGTGGCCGCGCCATCGAAACGGTGACAAAAACGTAATAGCCGATATCTCGCTGAAAAAGCATCGCAGACGTCTAGAGTTTTTTGTAAAACCCAGATTTGAATTTGTCAAAACTTACAAAAATGCAACAAAAAATACTAGGTTTATATTTCAGGAGCTGTAAGACTAAAACCCCGTGGCCGCGCCATCGAAACGGTGACAAAAACGTGATAGCCGATAACTCGCTGAAAAAGCATCGCAGACGTCTGAAGTTTTTTGTAAAACCTAGATTTGAATTTGAAAAAACTTGTAAAAATACTACGAAAAATCCTAGGTTTATATTTCAGGAGACGCACCATTGAAACGGTGAAAAACACGTTATCGCCGATATCTCACTGAAAAAGTGTCGCAAAGGTCTGAATTTTTTTGTAAAACCTAGATGTGAATTTGTCAAAATTTTTAAAAATACAAAAAAAAATCTTAGGTTTACATTTCAGGAGCCGCGCCATTGAAACGGTGAAATACGGTTTTTTGTAAACCTAGGATTTTTGTTGTATTTGTAAAAAAATTAACTAATTCAAATCTAGGTTTTACAAAAAACTTCAGACCTCTGCGATGCTTTTTCAGTGAGATATCGGCGATAACGTGTTTTTCTCTGTTTCAATGGCGCGGCTCCTGAAATATAAACCTAGGATTTTTTTATGTATTTTTAAAAATTTTGACAAATTCACATCTAGGTTTTACAAAAAACTTCAGACCTTTGCGACACTTTTTCAGTGAGATATCGGCGATAACGTGTTTTTCACCGTTTAAATGGCGCGTCTCCTGAAATATAAACCTAGGATTTTTCGTAGTATTTTTAAAAGTTTTGACAAATTCAAATCTAGGTTTTAAAAAAAACTTCAGACCTCTGCGATGCTTTTTCAGCGTGATATCGGCTATCACATTTTTGTCACCGTTTCGATGGCGCGGCCATGAGGTTCTAGTCTTACAGCTCCTGAAATATAAACCTAGTATTTTTTGTTGCATTTTTTTAAGTTTTGACAAATTCAAATCTGGGTTTTACAAAAAACTCTAGAAGTCTGCGATGCTTTTTCAGCGAGATATCGGCTATCACGTTTTTGTCACCGTTTCGATGGCGCGGCCACGGGGTTTTAGTTTTACAGCTCCTGAAATATAGACCTAGGATTTTTTGTTGTATTTTTACAAGTTTTGACAAATTCAAATCTAGGTTTTACAAAAAACTTCAGACCTCTGCGATGCTTTTTCAGCGAGATATCGGCGATAACATATTTTTCACCGTTTGAATGGCGCGGCCATGGGGTTCTAGTCTTACAGCTCCTGAAATATAAACCTAGGATTTTTTTTTGTATTTTTACAAGTTTTGACAAATTCAAATCTAGGTTTTACAAAAAACTTCAGACCTCTGCGATGCTTTTTCAGTCAGATATCGGCGATAACGTGTTTTTCACCGTTTCAATGGCGCGGCTCCTGAAATATAAACCTAGGATTTTTTGTTATATTTTTACAAATTTTGACAAATTCAAATCTAGGTTTTACAAATAATTTCAGACCTCTGCGATGCTTTTTCAGTGAGATATCGGTGATAACGTGGTTTTCACCGTTTCTATGGCGCGGGTCCTGAAATATAAACCTAGGATTTTTTGTTTTATTTTCACAAGTTTTGACAAATTCAAATCTAGGTTTTACAAAAAACTTCAGACCTCTGCGATGCTTTTTCAGCGAGATATCGGTGATAACGTTTTTGTCACCGTTTCGATGGCGCGGCCACGGGGTTTTAGTCTCACAGCTCCTAAAATATTAACCTAGTATTTTTTGTTGCATTTTTGTAAGTTTTGACAAATTCAAATCTGGGTTTTACAAAAAACTCTAGAAGTCTGCGATACTTTTTCAGCGAGATATCGGCTATCACGTTTTTTTCACCGTTTCGATGGCGCGGCCACGGGGTTTTAGTCTCACAGCTCCTAAAATATTAATCTAGGATTTTTTTCTATATTTTTACAAATTGTTTACAAATTGAATCTGTTAGTTACCAAAATTTCAGGTCTGTGCAACGCTTAGTGTCTGAGATCTCCGTGGCCGCGCGGTTCTCCGCGTTTCGATGGCGCGGCCACGTTCAAACCCTTCTAAGTTTTTAACCATAGCTTTGACAAATTTGTGGTTTTGGGAGTCAACTTTTACAAATTGTTACAAAATGTTGGCATAGTTTTTTTTTTTTTAACGCCATGGCCGCGCGGTTGAAACGAACACCTTATTCCTTGTCTACATTATAAAGGAACCCTCTGTGCAAAATTTCAGCTTTCTAGGTCCAAGGGTTTGGGCTGGGCGTAGATGAGTCAGGCAATCCGCCAAGACCGATCAGGCAAGACCGCATTTCCTCCCTTAGATATCTAGGTATTACTATAGACGAAAATTTATCATTCAAACCTCACATACACTTGCTAGCGGGCCGTGTCAGAAAACTAATCTACGTTATGAAGAAACTACGAGACTGCACACCTATTAAAATTCTCCGAACAATATACCTAGGTCTCTGTCAATGTGTACTCCAGTATGGAATCTCCGTCTGGGGCGGAGCCGCGAAAAGCACATTTATTGAAATAGAAAGAGCTCAAAGAGCCGTAATAAAAGTAATGCTTAGAAAGCCCTTTAGGTTCCCGACAGACCTGCTATACAGTGAATTTCCGGTTCTTCTTATTATTTTTGTTTTTGTTATTATATATTTTTGTCACGATGTCGAAAACGGCTCTAACGATTTCGATGAAAGTTGTAATATAAGGGTACGAATATACGAGGACGAAAAATCGATCTAGCTAGTTCTCATTTCTGGGAACATTCGTTTTCTCTATTTTCACCCGAGCAGAGCTCGGTTGCCCAGGTACCTAGTTTACATAATTCATACAATGATGAAGAAATTAATAATTCCTTCATAGATATCGTTTTATATTCCTAAACAGTTTCATCTTCAATGCCAATCGATAAACGATTGTCACTTGAAATATACATTCTGTAAACATTCAGAAAGCTACATTCTTGAAGACTATTAGTAATATCACTGCCTCAGGCCATTTAATCTATACATATAATAAAACAGTAACGAAAGAAAAACTGTACATTGAGAATTTTCGAGAAAAAATAAGTGGCTTTTGTTAGAAAAACGTAACTGATGACAAAAAGTGACTTTTTAGAATTTTTGTCTGTTTGTCTGTTTCTCTGTGTGTATGGTACGACTTCACGCCAAAACTACTGGATAGATTGAATTGAAATTCAGCAAAAATGTTCTTTGTAAACCAAGGAAGGCTTTAGGCTACATAATATCACGCCGTATGTTATGGGAGGTAAGCAATATTGATTTTAAAAGGTTTTTGTTCGTAATTGAATGCAGAAAATGACAAAATTTAACTCTGGGAACATAATAATCACGCTATTTTTATAAAGGAGCGGGGCAGTAATATTATAAATTGCAAGGGAACAGCTATTCAACAATATGTCAACGGAGAATTCAGCGGTAAGGTCAGGCGACCGTTTACCGCACTACATGGTGCGAGTTCAAATCCCATAATATTGTTTTAAAAAATCGTAAAATTCTTTTTTTTAGTTTTTGTAATATAATATAATACGAGTATCTAATCATAACAACTTTTAAATCAATCTTGGTTTCACTTTGTATTTATTGTACGCAGAGCGAGCTTCGAGTTTAACCACTGTATCCGATAGATGGCGTTCAGCAAATGTCGTCTTTTTCTGAATGGTTTTTCGCAGAAGAGTGACACTCTTTCGGTCTTAGAATTAAATAAAATATTTTACAACTAGCTGTGCCCGCGACTTCGTTCGCGTGCATGTCGGAAATCAATACATAACGTGTCGCTTAGATATGGTGTAGGTATGACTCTTCCAATAAAAATGAAGAATCTTGCGATCTTGCCTGGTGGGAACCGCTACCTGGCGTTCTCTACCACAGCCCTGCAGTTACTGCGGTTTATGATAGCGGGGTTTAACACGTATTCGGACTGCTGGAAACACAACGCGCCGTTCCAAACTATCGTTTCGGAAAGAACGAATAACGGGGTTTACACGTACCTACAGTTTGGACCACATAAGGTGTGTGACATACGGACGGACAGACGGACGGGACGTAATGATAAGACTTCCCTTTCTATGTACTATTTGGCTACGGAACCCTAAAAACAGAAGAATTGAAAACTTCTTTCTTTTTGAAGTTGGTTATAAAGATGCCTCAAATAATCTCGACCTCTAGAGAGAAATCCAGGTCCAGAGACCGGAATTCCAGGACAGCATCTATTTTATGACTGAAAAAGTGTCACTCTTCTGCGGAAAATCTGGACACCGCGATTCCGTCTATACAACATCTATCAGATACAGTGGTTAACTGGAAGCTCGCTCTGCGTACAATAAATAAACTTACAAAGGTACCCAGTTTGATTTAAAAAAAAAGTGTGTGTGTCAGCTCTGACGACGACTGGCGTTTCCTTTTTTTTTGTGCCGTTCCGACTTTCTATTTTTAAGTCAAAAAGTAACATTAAGGTGTTAAGGCCCTCACCCAACCTCTCAACCCTCCTCCTCTAACTCTCCTCTCAACCATATCTTACCACCCCCCTCCCTCTCCCCACTGTCACCCGCCCCTCTAATACCCCTCACCGCATCCCCTTCCCCCTTCCTCCCCCTCACACCTCCTTACTGCTTCTGCTAGGGGCAGGGGGACGCGGTGAGAGGGATCTCACCGCGTCTCACACCCTCTCAAACCCTCCCCCTTACCCTGTCCCTCTCCTCCTGTGTATGAAAAGTTGATAGGATTATTATCTGACATTGCATTCTTTTTCACTCAGAACACCACATCAGTTATTAGTATTAACTATATATAATATCTTACAATTATATGCCCATTTTTAGGGTTCCATACCTCAAAAGAAAAAAAACCGGTCAAGAGCGAGTCGGACTCGCGCACCGAGTGTTCCGTTTCGATTTCTGAAAAAGTGTGCTATTTAGAGACAACTTTTTATTTTCCCTGTTTTCTTTACATACTTCTATCACATAGAATAAGGGTGGGGACGGTAGTTTTTTTACATTTTTCATCAAAAGTCGAAACTATACGGCCTAAAAAAAAAAATTTTTTTGAGAATGTGCAAACAGCGCTCTTTCATATTATACCCCACATAGTATATAGTAGCCACACTATGAATTTTTAAGACCCCCTTTCAGTCCCTGTTGCAATAAAAATTAAAATATTTTTATTTCTTGCTTATTTGCAAAATAGTTGGGTAAACGTCATCTAAAACTGTTCCAAATTTCAAGTTGATAGCATTAGTAGTTCTTGAGATATCCAGCTGTGACAGACAGACAGACAGAAAGACAGACTGAGTCACACCATAAGGGTCCCTTTTATACCATTTTGGTACGGAACCCAAAAACCGGCACCCTTATAGGATCACTCGTGTGTCTGTCTGTCTGTCCGTCTGTCACAGCTAATTTGCTCCGAATCTATTGGACCCATTATGTTAAAATTTGGTACACATAATTACGAATTTATGTGACCCAAACGCGGACAGGTAGGTAAAGTAAATAAATGGATTTTGGATATGGGGGTCACTTTTGTGGGGCAAATAAGAAAATTAAAAAAAAAAGTTTTACAAACTGTACCGTGTGCTATATCAGATGAAAGGGCTTATAATGAATATGAGGGTCTCAATCTCAAATATGTATATATTTTTTTTTATAATTTTAAAATTATATTAATTATTTAAGAAAATAGATGAAAATTTACCAATATATCCCCTAATCTCCGAAACTACTGAGCCTAAAGTTTTGAAAAAAAAATACAGAAAATAGTTCTTTACTTGTAGATTACAGGAAAATCTTTAAGAATAGTCTGTGGTCATAAAATAACATGGTAAATCTCTCAATATTGTGAGAACAAACTTACTTTTACAGTTGGAATGTATGGGAGATAATGTATCGCTTAGATAAGGTGTAGGTAACCTATTATAACCCCTCCAATGAAAATGAAGAATCTTCCGATGTTGCCTGGTGGGACGTAGCGCTTCCCATCAGGCACGATCGGAAGGTACTTCATTCCTGGGGTTCTCTACCACAGCCCTTTCGAATGAAGTCACTGCGGTTTATAATGACAAAGCGACGAAGTGTCACTTTGATTTTTGAAAATAAATAAATATCAAGGAACTTGTGCATTAATCAAGAGTTGAAAATCCAACAATGTTTTTTCGACGCGCTAGGATTCACCCTGTTGTTATTAGGTTGGATTCTCGAAGCTCGGCTCAACACCGAGAGTTGAAAATCCAATGCGCGATAAAATCCCGCCGCGATATTTTTACGTCCGTGCGAATTACCGAAACTTTAACGGTCTTTAATAAATACTAATAACTATTTTGCATTATGGTACAATACGTGCCACTAAGAGACTTGACACAACACCTGGTTTGACTTGCGCAGTAGACGACTTATAGGTCTCTTTAGCGGTATGAGGTAGAGACGGGAAGGGATCGGGCGTCGTCGCCTCATCGCGCAGCGCGGGAGGCGCGGTACGCCGCCACCGTTCGTCAAGTCTCATCTTTCGTGGCGCGTATTACACCTACCTACCTCACATTAATTCGCGTAAGTACCTACTTCTCTAAATTGATACTCAGCAACTTTTTTTCACATCCCGCGCGATAACCATGTCACAATATGTAGGTAGGTATAGATACTGCTCGTCATTGAGGAGTTCCGTGACAGTAGGGTTTCTTAGCAGTCCATGATCAGTTGACCACTGCTAGGTACTTAACCTACTGTGTTTCATCTTCCGTTCGGTTACCCGTTCACAATAATGTACTACTGGAGTTCCATGGGTTAAGTAGGTATTTACCTTCTTATATTCGAAGTCCATAATTAGTTTACCACGGATAGTAACTACCTAACCAGTAATTTTCTTTGATTTTGTACAATAACTAAATCACAGTACGTTTACCTACTGTACATTATTGATGAGTTCAAGTGTCAGATCTTCACCATAGTATAGGTGTGACATACGAACGGACAGACGGATAGGACGAAATGACAAGAGTTCCCTTCCTATGTGCCGTTTATGTACCAAAAACAGACGAATTGAAAACTTCTTCCTTTTTGAAGTCGGTTTGCTTCAAACAATCTCGTCTCGACCTGTAGAGAGAAATTCAGAACAAAATATTCCTAGACCCCTGAGACTTTTTTTTTGTGGATGGGAAATCATCAAATGACTTCTCCCGCTCTGGGTGGAGCGGAAGGGCGTGTCAGACTTTTACTGACTAAAACCCACCCCCGTGTTCCTTCAGTTGCCTGTGTCAGGGCCACGGTACGAGTATCTCCTGTGGTATCTCTTTCGAACAACCCGCGACCCCGGCGGCGCTCGCGACCCCTGGGCCCGGACCTGTCCAGAGACCAGAATAGCAATGCATGATCTACCCGAAACCGAAACTATTTTCAATTTTCACTAAGATTATTGTAAAATATTTTATTTAATTTTAAGACCGAAAGAGTGTCACTCTTCTGCGAAAAACCATTCAGAAAAAGACGACATTTGCTGAACGCCATCTATCGGATACAGTGGTTAAACTCGAAGCTCGCTCTGCGTACAATAAATACAAAGTGAAACCAAGATTGATTTAAAAGTTGTTATGATTAGGTACTCGTATTATATTATATTACAAAAACTAAAAAAAAAGAATTTTACGATTTTTTAAAACAATATTATGGGATTTGAACTCGCACCATGTAGTGCGGTAAACGGTCGCCTGACCTTACCGCTGAATTCTCCGTTGACATATTGTTGAATAGCTGTTCCCTTGCAATTTATAATATTACTGCCCCGCTCCTTTATAAAAATAGCGTGATTATTATGTTCCCAGAGTTAAATTTTGATTAACTAAATAACATGTCATTTTCTGCATTCAATTACGAACAAAAACCTTTTAAAATCAATATTGCTTACCTCCCATAACATACGGCGTGATATTATGTAGCCTAAAGCCTTCCTTGGTTTACAAAGAACATTTTTGCTGAATTTCAATTCAATCTATCCAGTAGTTTTGGCGTGAAGCCGTACCATACACACAGACAAACAGACAAAAATTCTAAAAAGTCACTTTTTGTCATCAGTTACGTTTTTCTAACAAAAGCCTTATTTTTTCTCAAAAATTCTCAATGTACAGTTTTTCTTTCGTTACTGTTTTATTATATGTATATATAGATTAAATGGCCTGAGGCAGTGATATTACTAATAGTCTTCAAGAATATAGCTTTCTGAATGTTTACAGAATGTATATTTCAAGTGACAATCGTTTATCGATTGGCATTGAAGATGAAACTGTTTAGGAATATAAAACGATATCTATGAAGGAATTATTAATTTCTTCATCATTGTATGAATTATGTAAACTAGGTACCTGGGCAACCGAGCTCTGCTCGGGTGAAAATAGAGAAAACGAATGTTCCCAGAAATGAGAACTAGCTAGATCGATTTTTCGTCCTCGTATATTCGTACCCTTATATTACAACTTTCAACGAAATCGTTAGAGCCGTTTTCGACAACTTGACAAAAATATATAATAGAAACAAATATTGCTCATTTAATAAAAACCAAAAACGAATCAATTTATAAAGTTAACGAAACAATTAAAGCCAGCGTAGGCATGTACTTACTTACTTACTTTTTGTATAATATACCTAGATAGATTTTTCCAAAAACACTTCTGTATGGACAAGATTTTCATGCCCATAAATAGGTATGTGTTTTTCGATATGTTACATATTTTCCACGACGACCCTATCTATCTATGATCACAACTTGGTACTCTTTTACTACTTTGTTTAAATTTATTCAGACGAAAATAGGGTTTCACGTTTTATTTTATTTTTTCACTAGCTCAAAACACGTTTTTCGTTTGTTCAAAGCGAAAATGTCAAACGTACTGGCGATAAGTCGTTGAGAAAAAAAACAAAAGTTGACCTTTTCTACCGGTGCAGCGGTGCAGTTGGTAGGTATTATTTCATATTCGATATTCCTGGGAATGTGTATATAAGAAACTTAGATTCTACTTCAGCATTAGATTGAACTTGTAGTTCCAATAAGCAACATCAAAATGGTAAGTGCAGACAGCGTTTAAAAATTAAAACATTTTGTTTTGGGTGCTAAAAATTGTGAATTATTGATTTAAAACTGGTTGGTAAAAAGTGTTCGGTTGTAATTTAAAATGTGTTCGCTCATAAATCAATTCGTGAAAATTTGGTAAAACTACCTGATCATTTCGTTTCATTATAATCTTTTCAAAGTGAAATGTGAAAAATATTGTAATTGACGCGTAACTGATGTATCAATAATGATACAGACTCAATTTACAAGTGAATATGAAATAGTTCGTGTGTTAGTGAATGGTTTAGGTACTAAATATTGGCGCAATACTGAAATGCCAGATTGCTCATTTGTTACATTAAGATATTACTTGACTTCGTCATTATAATTATAATTGTTTACTTTGTATTTCTGGCATATTCGTTTGTAAAGTTAAAGTTGACTGATGTTATCGATCTGTTCTTGTTTTTGGTCAAAACTTGCTAATGGTTCTTCTGAAAATATGTTGAACTTTTATTACTATTCGTTGAGTTTGTTTCCCATTCTTCTCCATACGAAACTATACCTTTTGGAAGGAGTAACTAGAATCAATTTTATTTTTTCTTGTAAATTTTGACGTTCAAAAGTATCTAAAATGCGTATCAATAATTTATTTCAAATACTTAAGTATTTGAAATAAATTATTGACGTTTTTTGACCCTACTGGGAATAAAATTATTATTACGTAGATAAATAAAAATGTCCTATCAGATATTTAAAAATAAGCTTTAAAATGCTATTAAAAAGTGTTATAATACACCATTTTTAAAAAGCGTTAACAGCAAATTTAAATTCTTCTGGGATAATTTAAACAGTTTAAATAATTGTCGAAGAAACAAAAACCGACCGTTTTTAACAGTAAAAAAAAAAATGGATCCGTAATTTTTATGATGCATTTTCAACCCAAAAAATAATAAAATCAATTTCCCCCATGCAGAAATCCTTCATCGTAGCCGTTTGCATATTCGCGTGCGCGTACGCCGGCGTCGACGATAAGAGCGCGCAGGTCTTGCGCAACGACTACTCTCATTCCCCCGAGGGTAACTTCCAGTACGGCTATGAGACCGACAACGGCATCAATGGACAGGCTTCGGGCACGGTCAAGGTCCTCGGAAAGGTGAGTTACATCCAGTCCAGCAATTTGCACGATAGGCCCACAAACATAACCAGTATAAGCAGGCCTCTTATTCTATTGAAAATATGTACTACGCTAGGCTAGCTAAAGGCTTAAGCCTGCTGTAACTATGTTAGATATTTTTTGGAGAGAAATACTGTTCATAATGTGAAATAGTACAGAAATACCTTTAATTAAAATCATTTTGCTAACATATCTGTAATAAAGAATTAAAAGCCATTCTCTGCAAAATTAGAGCATGGTTTTTTTACTTTTTAGTTTTAGTTACTCAATTTTATTTTTAAAACTATCTAGTGCATTGTGATTATAATTATGGACACTGACAAACGGCCTTTTTAGTGTTTCCCTTTAGTACTAAATTATATTTTAATATATGTCTAATATTTATCTTTTCTAAAACTGTTTTATTCTATTTCAGGACGAGGTCGCTCTTGAGGTCTCTGGCTCCAACAGTTACACATCCCCTGAGGGACAGAAAATTTCCGTGAATTACGTCGCCAACGAGTTCGGATTCCATCCCCAGGTCAGTACAAAAAGGAGAATCAACCAATGAATATATGAAGGACAGCGCCTACTTTTTATGGCAATTTGGGCTATCTATATAAATAAAAAGAGAAGTCCTGACTGACTGACTGACTGACTGATTGACTGACTCATCAACGCCCAGCCCAAACCGTTGGACTTAGAAAGCTGAAATTTTTCACAGAGGTTCCCTTTATAATGTAGACAAGGAATAAGAAAGGAATTCCCGGTAGCAGGTTCCCTTGGGATATTTCCCGAAATCCACGCACGTGGGCGAAGCCGGGGGCAAAAGCTAGTAATAAAATATATGTGTTCAGGAACGACATATTTTTTCAAAAGTAGATGATAATTTTATAACCACTATTTAGTACTGCAATCACTGGTTTTTGAAGATAATAATATGATAATTAACGAAGAAAACATGTTGACTTGTGATAAGTGGTTGTCTTTAAAGTATTATAATTTTTAATCAAATTATGGATAATTGAGCAGTGGGGGCCCAGTGGTAACTGCCGCGACTTACGAGTTGTAGGTCGTAGGTTCGAATTCGAACCCAGACAGGCGCTTAGTTTGTGTAAATTATTTCATCACTACTGCTCTCAAAACGGTGAAGGAAAACATCGTGAGGAAACCGACATGTCCTAGAACCAAAAATTCGAAGACATGTGACATCTACCAACCCGCACTGAGCCCGCGTGGTGGATTATGGTCCAATCCCTCTCACGGAGTGGAGAACTGTGTCCCAGTAGTGGGAGCATTATAGGCTGCTTATATTATTATGCTATGCTATGATGAGTTCTGCTTCAAAATTAGCTATGCGGAATTAACTTTTTGCCCTATTTATTTTGTCTCCTTAACTGGTTATTGGTCATTGAATAGATTTCCATAGTCTAGGCAAAAAATGAATGGGTCATGTTTTGGATATTAAAATAATCTCATAAACCTGATTAAAGGGGTTTGGACTGACCTTCTATTACATGTCACATTATTATTATTATTTTTGTCATTATTATATGTCACAATTTTTATGGAAGATTTTGTGTTCGGTTGGAACTGTAGCAGATATAGGTCGAAAGGTCACCTACCAAAAAATAAATAAATATAGCTATGAGGTTTGGCTTCATCTGATAGATTTCCAAAAGATGCTCTTAATAATATTAGACTCATAATAGATTTTTTAACGTGTAGGTATATCAGTTTGCCATCTAAATTGAGTCACCGCAGAACTTAACTCAATTAAGAACAACTTAGAAAACTTTCAGACTTTGTGATTAGACACGTTTTCGACAGTCCTCAGACAGAAAATCCTAAGAAACTGCTTTGGCATATACTATTTTTCTATCTCCTGGAATTAATTTCTTTTTTTTTGTCAACAGGGTGACCACCTCCCCACTCCCCCTCCCCCTCAGCCCATCCCAGAATACATCGCGAGGGCCCTCGAATATATCGCAGCCCACCCCTACACCGAGAAGAAATTGTAAATTAAACAATTGTAACAAACTAAGATCTGAACAAAACCAAGGCAACGTATATGTTACTCGATGAACCTGCAATAAAGCGTAAAATGGCTTTAACAACTTTAATTGTTTGTTAATTTTTTGTTTCTAGACAATAAATAATGTAAAAACGTTTACCAAATGTGTTGTTTTACTTTACTGCCTTGTTAGATGTTAAGTTCCACTAACAGAAATGAGAGCAGTTGCATTTTTGCACATGTGATGTTTTTGCACTTTTCTTAGATTTTCTCTCGCGTGCTGAACAAGAGCTGCTGGTGGTACCGAACTATCATCAATTTATTCTGTACTTTCGAAAGTTATACAGGATGCCAACATTAAGGGTACACCGATTTTCAGCTATTACATATCACAATAAATTTGAACAATTTTTTCCAGTCTCGGAATAAAATACGTTTACATTATTATTGGCTGTATTTCTTAAAGTGAAAATATTTTTTAATTTAGTTTTTTTGTCTATAACTGTGAAATGCACACTGTCACATGCAAATTTAAAAAAATATATAATTAAGCAAGTTGTCTATTTAGAAACACCATAAGGGTTCCTTTTTACCATTTTGGTACGGAACCCTAAAAAAATTGTATTCTGCGACCTAGAAAAAAAAAACTGTTTAAATTGTGGTATGTGATAGCTGAAAATCGCCACACCCTGTCCTAAACTCTTGGTTGAAACAGAACTTTACATTTTTTAAAACTGTTTATTTTATTCGGTCTTTATCCGTTTTATGGCCCGCACACAGTCCATCCATTGTTTATTTGGTCTTCCCTTACTTTTATCGGCATCCTGACAACCGATGTCTACACAACTTTTCTTTCTCCGGTTCCACTTCCAGACTTTCTCTTAAACAAGATGTAACTTAAGAGGCCGTACACGAAATTTTGCCGATTTCGCTGATTTACGTCATTCTACAGTTATTATAACACAGTATTTCTGGAAGACTTACCTAATGCATAACACGAAAGATCATTTCAATTATGATCTAATGTATGACCTAATTTTTAGGGTACCGTAGCAAAATGGTAAAAAAGGAAGTTTATGGTGCGACTCAGTCTGTCTGTCTGTCATATCTCAAGAACTACTAATGCTATCAACTTGAAATTTGGAACACTTTTAGATGACGTTTGCGCAACTATTTTGCAAATAAGAATGAATTAAAAATATTTTATTCTTTGCAACAGGGACTGAAAATTTGAAATGGCCCGAGAATGTGCAAACAGCGCTCTTTCATATGATACCCCACATGCCTTAGTAGCCCTACTAGGGCATGTTGGGTATCATGTGACAGAGCGCTGTGTGCACATTCTATTTTTTTTTCTTTTTTTTAGGCAGCATAGTTTTTGACTTTTGATGAAAAATGTTTAAAAAAATACCATTCCCGCCTTATCTCCGAAGTTAGCATAGAAAAAATCTGAAATTATTCTATGTGATAGAAGTTTATGTGAAGAATACAAAAAAAAAAACGGTCAAGAGCGAGTCGGACTCGCACACCGAGGGTTCCGTTCCGATTTCTGAAAAAGTGTGCTATTTAGAGACATCGTTTTATTTTTCCTGTAATATTTACATAAACTTCTATCAAATAGAATAATTTCAGATTTTTCTCTACATAAACTTCGGAGATAAGGGAACGGTATTTTTTTAAATTTTTCATCAAAAGTCGAAAACTATGCGGCCTAAAAAATAAAAAATATTTTGAGAATGCGCAAACAATACTCTTTCATATGATACCCCACATGCCCTAGTAGCCCCACTTCGAATTTTTAAGACCCCCTTTCAGTCCCTGTTGCAAAAAAAAAATTCATTTTTTTATTTCTTTTTTATTTGGAAAATAGTTGGGCAAACGTCATCTAAAACTGTTTCAAATTTCAAGTTGATAGTATTAGAAGATCTTGAGATATCCAGCTGTGACAGACAGACAGACTGAGTCGCACCATAAACTTCCTTTTTACCATTTAGGTACGGAACCCAAAAAGTAGGTCATACTAAAATGATCTTTCATGTTGTGCATTAAAACTTCCCGAAATACAGTGTTAATAACTGTAAAATCACGTAAATCAGCGAAGTCGGCAAAATTTCAAGTACGGCCTCTTAAGTTACATCTTGTATGTGAGAAAGTCTGGAAGTGGAACCGGTAACTGAAAAGTTGTGTAGACATCGGTTGTCGTGGTATGGATGCCTGTAAAAGTAAGGGAAAACCAACTAAACAATGGTTGAACGTGAGAGACAGACAGACAGACTTAGTCGCACCATAAGGGTTCCTTTCAACCATTTTGGTACGGAACGTTAAAAACGATGTCTCAAAATAGCACTCTTTTACAGAAATCATCAACAAAAATTAAATAAGGTACGGAACCCTCGGTGCGCGAGTCCGACTCGCTCTTGACCGGTTTTTTTATTTCTTATTCTATCCATTCGCGTAACACCGAGCAATAACCCATACACATAATAATAGGCATGCTTCACGTACAGCGAGTGCAAGCGCAATCGTGACTTGCATTCGCTTGAAACAGTTTGAGATCTCCGTATATACGCATCTAGCAGTATATGTGCATGCGCCTGTATGGAGTCGTCCTTCTGTCCTTATCTATTTTGTGGTAATGATTACACCACTAGGTGATTAACGAAGCTCTTGGCTCAACTATGACATTATAAATAGGCTGCATAGGCTGTTACATATTTTGTAATGTTTGAGAGGACTTTGCGGTTGAAATTTTCAAATAACAAACACCTAAGTGCGCAATGATCAGTAAATATAATTAATATTCGGCATTCTATCGATCCCACACCTACGGACTTTGATTCTTCGTTTCGTCATGTTGGCCTTGGCCTGTACTCATCAGCTGTTTCTGCAATCCTTGTCTACTTTGATGATGATGATGATGAAAGGACTTTTATAGCACTAAAGAATGGAAAGGTAGTTTTGATTGTCATTGTCATTATAATATCTGTACCAATGCTCTATCCTGTACACCTTTCCTCTTAGTCACACTACTTTAATTCATTCATCACTTTAATATACCTACTATTTTATTCTTCTTTTATATCTGTAATTTTTACGGTGTGCATAATAAAGAGTATTCCATCTATTTATAGATCTTTATCCTAGAGGATTTGCCACATCATAGTCGTTGTTATCAGTAGGTGTCTATGAGGAATGGACGTGTTTACATGTGGATGACAAAATAAAAGGCGACAGTCTTAAATTATGTATTAGTATGAATTAAAGTTTGTTTCAACTTAAGTAAGTATCTCGAACGAGGTTTTAAAAAATCTGTTTCAATTACGGTACCTATTAGTACGATAAAAAAGTGTGAAATTACCACATTAGAGAAATGATTGTTTATTTCTGTAATAAATGACATGAGGCAGTGATATTACTAATAGACTTCAAGAATGTAGCTTTCTGAATGTGTTTTGAGATGTATCATTCAAGTGGATATCTAGTTATTTCAAATGACAATCGTTTGTCGATGATTGGCATTGAACATGTAACTGTTTAAAAATAATTATATAACGATGTCTATGAATGAATTATGAATTTCTTCATCATTGCATGAATTATCTAAAGTAGGTACCTAAGTATCTGGGCAATAAAGCCGAACTCTGCTCGGGTGAAAATAGAGAAACCGAACATTTACAAAAATGAGATCTAGCTAGATCAATTTTTCGCCCCCGTATTAGGTTTCCGTACCCAAATGGTAAAACGGCTTAAGGGGGCTCCCATACAACAAACGTGATTTTTTTTTGCTCGTTTTTGATCGATTTTGATAATGGCAACAGGTAGACGCTTGAAATATTCACAGAATATTTAGTTATACATATATTCACTTTAAAAATAAATTATTAAATTAAAATAAAACAAATATTGGGGGGTTGGGGGGCTCCCATATAACAAACGTGATTTTTCGCCGTTTTTATAGATAATGGTAACCCTTCGTGTGCGAGACCGACTCGCACTTGGTCGGTTTTTTTTAAAACCCTATATTACAACTGGCATCGAAATCTTTAGAGCCGTTTTCGACAACGTGATTACAAATACATTCGTTATTATATTCAATACTTATCTTTCACTTCGGCACGTGGCCGCCTGACTCTAAGTTTGTCTCATAAACTATTTAAACATCAACATACGGTTCAAAGCCTTTACTTACTTACTTTTTGTATAATGTAGGTGTACTTAGATAGATTTTTCCAAAAAACACTTTCGTATCGACAAGATTTTCATGCCTATAAATAGCTATGTATTTTTCGTTAAGTTACATATTTTCCACGACGACCACAAACTATCTTGCTAATCAGCCGATAAGTATCCTAAAACTACCTATCTATCTATGATCATAACTTGGTATTCACTTTTCTTTAATTTATTCAGACGAAAATAAGATTCTACGTTTTATGTAATATTTTTTTACCTAGTTCAAAACACGTTTTTCGTTTGTTCAAAGCGAAAATGTCAAACGTACTGGCGATAAGTCGTTGAAAAAAATAAAAGTTGACCTTTACTACCGGTCCAGTGTAGTTATTGGTAGGTATGATTTCATATTCGATATTCCTGGGAATGTGTATATAAGAAACTTAGATTCTACTTCAGCATTAGATTGAACTTGTAGTTCGAATAAGCAACATCAAAATGGTAAGTGATCAGCGATTAAAAATTAAAACATTTCGGGTGCTAAAAATTGTGAATTAGTGATTTAAAACTGGTTGGTAAAAAGTGTTCGGTTGTAATTTAAAATGTTTTTGCTCATAAATCGATTTGTGAACATTTCGTGAAACTATCTAATCATTTCGTTTCATCATAAGTTTTTCAAAATGAAATGTGAAAAATGTTATAATTTATATGATGCGTAACTGAAGTATAAATAATGATACAGACTCAATTTACACGTGAATATGAAATACATAATTCGTGTATTAGTGAATGGTTTTGGCGCAATACTGAAATGCCAGATTGCTCATTTGTTACATTAAGATATTACTTGACTTCTTCATTACATATTATTGTTTATTTCTGGCATATTCATTTGTAAAGTTGAAGTTGACTGAAGTTAACGATCTGTTCTTGTTCTTGATCAAAACGTGTTAATGGTTCTTCTGAAAATATTAACTTGAATTACCTACTATTGATCACCCTAACGGTGGAGTTTGTTGCCGATTCTTCTCCTTACGAAACTACCTTTTGGAAGGGGTGACTAGGATCAATTCTATTTTCGTTTTGTAAATTTTGACTTTAAAAAGTGCTTTAAATGTGTCTATTTGAAATAAATTGTGTGCCTTTTTTTGTCCCTACTGGGAATAAAATATACCTACTAGCTAGATAAATGTCCTATCAGATATTTTAAAATAAGCTTTAAAATGCTGTTGAAAATTGTTACTTAATTATACCATTTTTACTAAGCTTTAACCGCAAATTGAAATTATTCTAGAAGAATTTAAACAGTTAAAATAATTGTCGAAAAAACAAAAACCTTGTAAATTTTGACCAAAATTGCCTTAAATGTGCCTAAGTATTTAAAATAAATTATTAGACTTATTAGACTTGTTTTGACCCTACTGGGAATAACATTATTATTAAGTAGATAAATAAAAATGTCCTATCAGATATTTGAAAATAAGCTTTAAAATGCTATCAAAAAGTGTCATACCATTTTTTAGAAAGCTTTAACTGCAAATTTAAATTCTTCTAGAATCATTTAAACAGTTCAAATAATTGTCGAAGAAAGAAAAACCGACCGTCTTTAACAGTAAAAAAAAATTGGATCCATTATTTTTCATGATGCATTTTCAACGCAAAAAACATTAAAATCAATTTCCCCCATGCAGAAATCCTTCATCGTAGCCGTTTGCATTTTCGCGTGCGCGTACGCCGGCGCCGTCAGCGAACAGGCTGCGCAGGTCTTGCACAACGACTACTCTCAGTCCCCCGAGGGTGACTTCCAGTACGTCTATGAGACCGACAACGGCATCAATGGACAGGCTTCGGGCAAGGTCAAGGTCCTCGGAAAGGTGAGTTACATCCAGTCCAGCTATTTGTACGGTAGGCCCACAAACATAACCAGTATAAGCTGGCCTCTTATTCTATTGAAACTACGCACTACGCTAAACTAGCTAAAGGCTTAGCCTGCTGTACCTATGTCAGATATTTTTAAAATCATTTTGCGAACTTATCTGTGATTTTGAATTATAAGCCATTTTCTGCAAAACTAGAGCATGGCTTTTTTTACTTTTTACATTTTGGTTAACTTATCTTGTAATAATAATTTTTGACAAATGCTTTTAATTTTATTTTTTAAAGGATCAATTCAATTCTATTCCATTTCTTTATTCAATAACAATTTATATTGCGTTCGAATATAAACGCATTTTAAATGTTTCCCTTTAGTACTTAGTTATATTTTAATAAAGCTCTCATATTTATCTATTCTAAAACTGTTTTTATTCTATTTCAGGACGAGGTCGCTCTTGAGGTTTCAGGCTCCAACAGTTACATATCCCCTGAGGGACAGCTAATCTCCGTGAGTTACGTCGCCAACGAGAACGGATTCCAGGCCAAGGTCAGTACACTCGCGTCTCAAAGAGATGTCAGCAATGATAAGGTCCGATAGGGCCGATGCCGCCGGGGTCGCGGGTTGTTTGAAAGAGATACCGTGGCCCTGGCATAGGCAACTGAAGGAACGCGGGTGGGTTTTAGTCAGTAACGTGTCAGACTTCTGACACGCTCTTCCGCTCCACCCAGAGCGGGAAAAGTCATTTCACAATTTCCCATCCACAAAAAAAAGGGTCAGTACAAAACAGAGAATCAACCCATGAATATACGAAGGACAGCACCTTCTTGTGGCAATTTGGGCTATAATAAAATATCTGTATTCAGGAACGACATATATTTTTTTCGAAAGTAGGTGATAATATAAGCATTATTTAGTATTGCAACCAAGCCCTTAATCATTAGTGTTTGAAGATATGATAATTAACAAAGAAAACAGAGACAAGTCTTTAAAAAAAATATTATTTTTAATCAAATTATGAATTTCATGAGTTTTGGAGCAGTGGTAGCCCAGTGGTAACTGCCGCGACTTACGAGTTGTAGGTCGTAAGTTCGAACCCTGACAGTCGCTTTACTTTGTGTAAAATAGTTCGTCACCACTGCTCGCAAACCGGTGAAGGAAAACATCGTAAGAAAACCAGCATGTCCTAGAACCAAAAATTCGAAGACATGTGACATCTACCAACCCGCACTGGGCCCGCATGGTGGATTATGGCCCAATCAATTCTTTTATGGTTTTTGGTGGTAATTTCGTTTTTTTTGTCAACAGGGTGACCACCTCCCCACTCCCCCTCCCCCTCAGCCCATCCCAGAATACATCGCGAGGGCCCTCGAATATATCGCAGCCCACCCCTACACCGAGAAGAAATTGTAAATTAAACAATTGTAACAAACTAAGATCTGAACCAAACCAAGCCAACGTATAATGTTACTCGACGAACCTGCAATAAAGCGTAAAATGGCTTTAACAACTTTATATTTTTTGTTAATTTTTTGTTTTCTAGACAATAAATAAAGTAAAAACGTTTACCAAATGTGTTGTTTTACTGCCTTGTTAGTTTGTTACTCGTAAGTTCTAACAGAAGTGAGAGCAGTTGCATTTTTGCACATGTGGTGTTTTTGCACTTTTCTTCGAACTATCGTCAATTTATTTTGTACTTGCGACATTTATACGGGGTGACAGGGAAACTCGACGTATTCCTTGAAAGGGGTTATACTAGAGGTCATTAGCAACAAATTAAGTCCTGTAAACCATAGTTTAGCTAATGACCAAACGCAAATGAAACCCCGCTGAAACCTAAAAACAATTAATTATGACAAAACTACTCCACTTTAAAGATTTAATTGATACTTTTCTAAAAATTGAAAAATGAGTCATCATTAAAAAATAAAATGTTTGCCCAAAAATTGCATAATCTCAGAAATCTCTCCCTAAATCTCGAAAATCCAAGAATCGACACAGCTCGGTAACTGTCCAGTTTTGACACTTAGTTATTTGGACCTAATAACCTCTAGTTTAGATAACCCCTTTCAAGGAATACGTCGACTTTTCCTATCACTCTGTGTAAACTCCAGGATGAAACAGAACTTTCTTACCTTTTTTAATGCTGTAATTTTATTCGGTCTGCATCCGTTTTAGGGCCGTTATCAGAATCAATGATTAATATAAAGTTTAATAATAATAATAATTGTAATAAAAAATACAAAACTCATTAATGTTGTAAGGACATTAACGACTTGCACCATGTTATTAAGCAAATTGTTAATCGATTATGCAGATGTAGGCTGATTAAAATAAATTATAAACAACCAAAATCGATTATTTAAATGTATTCCGAAATTAGTCAACGATGCGGTCCAATGATTTTAAAACTATGAATATTTCTCAAATAATTTAGTATTTGCTTACTAATAATTATCATTATAGATTTCCGAGTTCTCATCAATTTCTAAAATTATCTTTTTATATGCCTTATTATCTCTAATAGTTTATTTATTCTGATATTGTGATCAAGTGTGAATTTCAACACCTAAAATAACACCTAGAATACTTAATTTTTCTTTTACAAATAATATAAAATAAAGTCGCTTTCGTGTTTGTCTGTGTGACTGCGTTGATCTTTTAAACTACGCAACGGGTTTTGATGCATTTTTCAACATCATTTAAATTAAATCGAAAGTTAGTGTATGTATCAACATACAGGGTGGCCGGAACATTGACGTCCAAAAATAAAATTTCGGTCCCTCGTATCGTGGGGTATTCGAATCACCCCCATCTATGTTCCGCGACTTTTCATAGTTTTCGAGTTATGAATTTTTTTCTGAATGTTTGAAAATTTTCGACCTGACCAACCTAAAAAAATTCTAAAAAAAAAAGTAGAGGGTTTTATCGAGTTTCTTTTTTTGCAACTGAATTTTCATAAGTGGTACTTTTATGCATAAAATAATCAGCTTCGTAACTGTGATGAAAGTTATGAAAATGTTGATCTAAAGTGAAAAATTTACGTTCGGTAAATTATGACTCAAATTTTCAACTTTAAATTAAAAATCTTAACAGGTGACTTCATAATTCCTAAGTAGGCTTCAAGAATGCGCCAGACTCTCAGCTTTCATAATCATAAAAAAATGAAGTACTTAATAGGGCTACTTTGTTTAAAATCGGCCTTCAAAGACAGCGAGGTGGAAAAATTCTTAAAATTACCCATCTGAGTAATTATTTTTTTTTGGCTATTTTCTCGTTCCTAAGGTTAATTAATGATAAGAATACTGAAAACTAACCACATTATATTCAATATTCATAATTACCACACGTGGGCGAATGAAAATCCACTCGAAGTGAGAGCTTCGACATTTCAACATCGCTTCAGCGTTAACTTGTGGTCTGGTATCCTCAATGGCGAACTAATTGGTCCGTTTGAACTGCCGTCCAGACTTGATGGAGAAACATACAAAAACTTTTTGGAAAATGAACTTCCATTGTTGCTGGCAGATGTGAATCTCGAACTCAGACGAACCATGGTGTTGCAAAATGACGGCGCCCGTGTCACTATGCAACCCAGGTCCGAAATTACTTAGATGAAACATACCCCAACAGATGGATCGGACGCAGCGGACCAATTAGGTGGCCTCCACGCTCACCTGATCTCAACCCCATCGATTTCTTTATTTGGGGCTATTACAAGGAAATAGCATACGCCCGAGACTGTTCAAGTGAACAAGAGCTGAGGCAGTTGATTGCAGAAGCTGAACGTGTTGTGAGAGAGAACAGAGACGCTTTTAGACGATTGCCAGACAATTTCTTACGTAGGTGTAGAATGTGTATTGCTGCTGGTGGTGGCCACTTTGAAAACCTTTTGTAAATGTTAAAAATAAATTAAGTACTTTTTTCACATTATCATCTGTGTTTTATTCAAAACCACTTTTTACGTAAAACTTTTCTTACCCAACTCTGAAACTATTTGTTGGTTAGTTTTCAGTATTCTTATCATTAATTAACCTTAGGAACGAGAAAATAGCCAAAAAAAAATAATTACTCAGATGGGTAATTTTAAGAATTTTTCCACCTCGCTGTCTTTGAAGGCCGGTTTTAAACAAAGTAGCCTTATTAAGTACTTCATTTTTTTTATGATTATGAAAGCTGAGAGTCTGGCGCATTCTTGAAGCTTACTTAGGAATTATGAAGTCACCTGTTAAGATTTTTAATTTAAAGTTGAAAATTTGAGTCATAATTTACCGAACGTAAATTTTTCACTTTAGATCAACATTTTCATAACTTTCATCACAGTTACGAAGCTGATTATTTTATGCATAAAAGTACTACTTATGAAAATTCAGTTGCAAAAAAAGAAACTCGATAAAACCCTCTACTTTTTTTTTAGAATTTTTTTAGGTTGGTCAGGTCGAAAATTTTCAAACATTCAGAAAAAAATTCATAACTCGAAAACTATGAAAAGTCGCGGAACATACATGGGGGTGATTCGAATACCCCACGATACGAGGGACCGAAATTTTATTTTTGGACGTCAATGTTCCGGCCACCCTGTATACTTATAACTTAGATGTAATAAAGAAATCTTCATGTTTTGTCAAGTCGTAAAAAGGGGCGGGTCGCTAGTTTTACATAATTCTTTTATTTTATTAACGCATATTAATACATACCATTAAGTTCACTAATAGATAAGGTAACATTCTTAATAATAATTTAATATTAGAGAACTTTTCGTGAAACGATCCGATCCGAATGCACCCGAAAATAAAATATTCTGATAATATCATGAGCTGATGCAATCGGTTAATAATCCAAGTTGTTATTGACTAAAGTTTAAGATTATTTTTGGATTAAAAGCCACACAAACATGTAACATTAAGCTATCATAAATGTTTGAGTGGCTTCTCACTTTTATAACTTAAAGTCTTACCCCGTGTCCTAACCGAAAACGACTGCCGCGCGAATATCTGATCGACGCGATCGTTTGTATGAATTATGACTGTACAAACGCGATTTGTTTGATTGCGCAGATACGTTATATTCATATAAACGAGCGCGACTTTCAGTTAGGACACCGCTTTATGATGCACTTACAGAGCCACAGTACATCCACTACAGAACTTAGGCCTCCCACATTAATGGCCACAACACGTGGCATTCTGCCATTACTACATCACTAGTCGGTCACATAGTTGACCGCGCTGTGGCCAGTGACGTCATTAGCTCACAGGTGGTCGTGGAGTTCGTCTCCTTAAGTTACACAGACTTTATCTAGTACAATTGACCTCGTAATTGCGTTACCAATCTAGGGTTGAATATCACTTGCACGTCATAAAACAAGGTTTTATTGTGTCTGCGTGACAGTTTATGAAGTTTCAATCTTACTGAAGTTTCGGTTGAGATGTTTACCGCTGTGTGTTTGTTACTTGTCAACGTCATCTTGAAGACAAAGCGACCAATCGGTGACAGAGAGACAAGAAAAATACTTCACTTTACTTTACTTCACTTTATTAGCAGCTGAATGAAAGTAACAAACACTTAGCGCCATCTACGCGGAACTAATATGACAGTTTTCTTCTCCATTATGGCGACAGCGCCAGGTTAGGCTGCGAAATTCAAATTTTCTTACGTACATTTTGCAATTCGCAGGTCAGTATCAGGTTATCCTAGTATGTTGATAAAAATATGATTCGCTACCGGTAAAAATATGTATTTACAGAATTAGAGAGTAAGTTCAAGTATACGTGATATTCAATAGGGTAACATATTGAATGACAATTTCATGAAGTTGATAGATTATCCTAACTATAGGTACTGTTATTATTATGAGTAATCCTTTCATTATTAAAACGTATGTTTTGCATAACCTACAAACTTGTAACATGTAATTATTATGTGTCTAATATTTAAAAATATCTAATTGAGATTACCTTGATTCCGGAAATTGGTTCGGTTGTGATTTAAACCGTAACATCATTGTAAGACCAGCTTTAGATATTTCATGTTGGTATTATTACTGTTTGTTGGATAATGCCATCTGTCACATTTACGAAGTTTGGAACTAATGTAGAAGTATCTAATTTGACTAGTTATTGTGTTTATAAAATATAACCAGCTTTAGATATTTCATGTTGGTATTATTACTGTTTGTTGGATAATGCCATCTGTCACATTTACGAAGTTTGGAACTAATGTAGAAGTATCTAATTGGACTAGTTATTGTGTTTATAAAATATACCACTCTTAACTTGTAAAAATCGTATAGATATTATTACTGTAAATAATTACGTAATATTTAATAGTACTTGTACTATATTTTAGAATTTATATTGTTATTTTAATATAATAAGCTGTTTCAAACGATTGGTACAATTGTGTCGTTGATATTTTAGATGACGGTAAATATAGAGTCAGTTGTTGGTTCACGACTAAAAAAAGGGGGAGCTCTGAGTATTTGGACACATTCTTGATCCAGAAGTTGACCAGAACGGAGCTCCAGCCTACAGGTAAAAGTTAAGTAATATGTACAATTTCTATTTCTATTTTCTATTGGTATTATGTTTGATTTCTACTGTTACTATGTTGTTCTGTATGTGTTATGAATATGGCCAATATTGCCAAGGTGTCAAATTGAACAAAGGAATATTCATGTTCCTTTCCTAGGTTGTTATTATGTTGCTATTAATCTGAGTACCCTCGGATAGAATATCTGAGTAGTCTCAGATATAATTAACTGTTTATTATTCTTGTTCCTTTCCTATTATTATGTTGCTATTATTCTGAGTACCCTCAGATAGAATGAACTGTTTTTGAGATAACGATAATTTATGGAAATATAAGAAATGTGTTGACGTGTTGATAAAATACTTTAAAGATAAGTTTCCGTGGAGTTTCTTGTCCGTTCTTCTCCACGAAGACCTAGTTTTGCGAACGGACATAGCTTTATCGTTAAATATGAATAATTATTGACAAGATTGATTGAAGTAATAAATACCTATCTAGTCTTGTCTGTCTGTGCTTTTGTTTATCAAATCCTTTCCCTTACACACCATATTCATGGAACACAGTAAAACACAGTAAACAATAATACTTTAATACACAGTAAATAAATAATAACCATTCTGACATTCAAGGTTTGCTTTTTGTGTAGTATCTATATTATACACTTATATACACAATTATAGTTATATTATATCACTTCTAACATCAGAAGTGGGATTGTGCTCTGTCTCGTATAATAGATTTCTAATGAATTTTATTTTGCTATTTTCATGATCAACGTTGGAGCAATCTGTGTTCTGCTGGAAGCCAGCAACGGCGGCGGCAGCGGCAGTGGCGACGGTGTAACGGCGAGTCATTGGTTCAACTCTCACCATAACGATGACAACGTGCTGCCAACTGAGTTGCTGTAAAATCTTCGAAAACCATTCCAAGGATTCAATGAAGCAGCAGTACCTACGAATTAGCTAAAATCGGTAACGCCTCTAGAGGCTCTGCTTTATTATTCTGATGGTGTATCTTAGGAAAATTTCTAAGGCTCTTCTTTATTATTTTGAAATCTGAAACTACCTACACCTGATAGTGGTTTTAATTATAATTTAGGCTATTGCTTACTTTTTCTTTCTAATAAAACAAGAAAGAGTCGGACGTGAGTTGGAGCTGTCAAATTTATCTGAACTGATATTTCCATGCAGATTTGGATGACACGTAAAAACGTGTCGACTAAAAAGACTGAAACGCAAGGTGAAAACTAGTTTGACATTTCTAACTTAGTTCATAGCTATAGCCGTCCTTTTCTCATAATGCCTTATAGTAAAAGACAACGATTCTCTAATTTTGGTTTAGTTATTGAACAAAGCAATCGGCACAAGTGAAACTAGAATCTTAAAACAAAAGTTTGTCATTAAAAGTTAAGCTTCAACTGGTATTAGGTTTTGTTATAAGAAAATGACCAGTATTTTGCATAAAAAGACCACTCTATAAAGTACCCACTTAAAGTAAGATGGGATTGAACCTTGGCTTCTAAGTTGTTACTATGATTTTTGTATAGTATTGGTTTGAGACATGCTTTTATGTGAACTGATTCACACACGCAAAGTTATGCCTCCCGTAGGTCTCTAACGAGTCGTGAGGTGGCGGTCTTCCGACAAGTCCCGCCCCGGGTGGTTGGTTTGGATATTTGTATGTTTCACACCTGTTGTGCTGGTTGTGCATAAGTTATGCTAGATTAGCCAACAACGTAATTTAGTTACCTACTAGATTATAGTTAATTCTAGTTCTCACAAAGAGGTCTGAGCATAGGATAATTATAACTTTTGAGACAGGATAAAGCTTGGCAACAAAGATTTAAGATTGTAGTTCTCACAAAAATGAGGCTGTCAATAAAATGCAAGTGTTAACACTTGGCAATTCCAGATGTTAAGCTTAGAGGCTTATGAATTATATTACAAATTGATATTTTATCTGTAGCAAAATTAGTTTGTGAGCATGTTATTTCAAAGAGATTTATTTCAAAGAGATAATTATGAAATAATTGTTGTATGTCGTATTTGATTCGGATTTCCGGTACTCGCAAAGATGAGGCTTGAGAGGTTGGATCATTGCGATGTAAAAGAAACTGATAACGATGAAACTTGGCATTGGTTGACATGACACTCTGGCTCACGGTAGTTGAGGCTGAGAGTTGTATGGTCAAAAAAAATGCAAGTGTTCACGGAAAGATAATTTAAAAATTGCTAATATTATTGCTCTGTTGTTCACAAATTAATTTAAAAGATAGCTTTGGAACTTTACAATAAGTACCTATGGACAAACGATACGTAAAAAAATAATTATATTTTGCTTTTATCTAATTGCTGATATTATTGCTCTGTTGTTCACACATTAATTTAAAAGATAGCTTTGGAACTTTACAATAAGTAACTACGGACAAACGATACGTAAAAAATAATTATATTTTTCTTTTATCTGCTACACTAGTATAAAAAAAAAATCCGAATATTACAAAACTTGTCGATAAACAAATATGACAAGGTTTTCAATAATTGTCTTTATTTTATTGTTTTTCACTTTCAAAGTGCTTAATGATTATGCTGTGGTTCTTATTTTGATTTGGCTTATAATTATAACCTTTTACTAAAGTAGAGTACTTAGGTGCCAACACAGTGACCATGTTAGCATTTGGAATTATTTAACAGAAAATGTAATAAAGATGATCAATACAATTTCCAATAATATTGTCAGATTGACCGAGCGATGTATTGTTTTGATTACTTATTTAATTAATACAAAAAGTGGTTTGTCTTGACTGTTGTCCGGCATTCACTGACTGCGGGTGATTGAGCTTCACCGACAGCGGGTGTTTGGCCGCATACAGTAAGATGTGTCCGGCATTCACTGACTGCGGGTGATTGGGCTTCACCGACGGCGGGTGTTTGGCCGCATACAGTAAGATGTTATTGAGTTTTACACTATTGTTTTTGTATAATGATTTGTCTTGTACTTCGTGGACGAAGTACACGTCAGTATGGCCGTATTAGATAATTATAAATGGCTGACTGAGACTGATGTATGACTATGACTGCCGCTCTGTTGAGTGTTGCCGCTCTGTTGAGTGTTGCCGCTCTGTTGAGTGTTGCCGCTCTGTTGAGTGTTGCCGCTCTGTTGAGTTTTGCCGCTCTGTTGAGTGATGCCGCTCTGTTGAGTAATGACTTTCCCTGTCACTCTGTTGAGTGTTGCCGCTTTGTGAAGTGATGCCGCTCTGTTGAGTGATGACTGTTCCTGGCACTCTGTGGAGTGATGCCACTTTGTGGAGTTATGCCACTCTGTTGAGTGATGACTGTACCTGCCACTCTGTTGAGTGTTGCCGCTTGTTAAGCGATGCCACTGGTTTAGTGATGTCCTGGTTAGGCTGACCTATCTGGGTCAGGATGCCACTGGTTTAGTGATGTCCTGGTTAGGCTGACCTATCTGGGTCAGGCATGGCCGAAACAAACAAACAAACAAACAAACAAACAAAAAAAAAAAAACAAAAAAAATTTTTTTTTTTGGCGATACTTCGAGGACGAAGTATGGTCAGTATGGCCGTGATAGATTATCCTAACTATAGGTACTGTTATTATTATGAGTAATCCTTTCATTATTAAAACGTATGTTTTGCATAACCTACAAACTTGTAACATGTAATTATTATGTGTCTAATATTTAAAAATATCTAATTGAGATTACCTTGATTCCGGAAATTGGTTCGGTTGTGATTTAAACCGTAACATCATTGTAAGACCAGCTTTAGATATTTCATGTTGGTATTATTACTGTTTGTTGGATAATGCCATCTGTCACATTTACGAAGTTTGGAACTAATGTAGAAGTATCTAATTTGACTAGTTATTGTGTTTATAAAATATAACCAGCTTTAGATATTTCATGTTGGTATTATTACTGTTTGTTGGATAATGCCATCTGTCACATTTACGAAGTTTGGAACTAATGTAGAAGTATCTAATTGGACTAGTTATTGTGTTTATAAAATATACCACTCTTAACTTGTAAAAATCGTATAGATATTATTACTGTAAATAATTACGTAATATTTAATAGTACTTGTACTATATTTTAGAATTTATATTGTTATTTTAATATAATAAGCTGTTTCAAACGATTGGTACAATTGTGTCGTTGATATTTTAGATGACGGTAAATATAGAGTCAGTTGTTGGTTCACGACTAAAAAAAGGGGGAGCTCTGAGTATTTGGACACATTCTTGATCCAGAAGTTGACCAGAACGGAGCTCCAGCCTACAGGTAAAAGTTAAGTAATATGTACAATTTCTATTTCTATTTTCTATTGGTATTATGTTTGATTTCTACTGTTACTATGTTGTTCTGTATGTGTTATGAATATGGCCAATATTGCCAAGGTGTCAAATTGAACAAAGGAATATTCATGTTCCTTTCCTAGGTTGTTATTATGTTGCTATTAATCTGAGTACCCTCGGATAGAATATCTGAGTAGTCTCAGATATAATTAACTGTTTATTATTCTTGTTCCTTTCCTATTATTATGTTGCTATTATTCTGAGTACCCTCAGATAGAATGAACTGTTTTTGAGATAACGATAATTTATGGAAATATAAGAAATGTGTTGACGTGTTGATAAAATACTTTAAAGATAAGTTTCCGTGGAGTTTCTTGTCCGTTCTTCTCCACGAAGACCTAGTTTTGCGAACGGACATAGCTTTATCGTTAAATATGAATAATTATTGACAAGATTGATTGAAGTAATAAATACCTATCTAGTCTTGTCTGTCTGTGCTTTTGTTTATCAAATCCTTTCCCTTACACACCATATTCATGGAACACAGTAAAACACAGTAAACAATAATACTTTAATACACAGTAAATAAATAATAACCATTCTGACATTCAAGGTTTGCTTTTTGTGTAGTATCTATATTATACACTTATATACACAATTATAGTTATATTATATCACTTCTAACAAAGTCATGACAGGTTAATTATAACTTAGAAAGTTGTAATAGTGATTCTAATGATTATAGTTCTATACATGTATTTTGCAAATCATACTTTGATCATCATACAACTTGAAAATGAACTGCAAAGTGCAAGAAGGCCGCGTTAAATATCTTCGTTCCAATAGTGGATTCAATTTTAATTTAGCGGGAAACTTTAGCGCATCCCCCTTTATTGGGAATTGTTGTCAAAAGTGGTAAAGAAATTACGATGCCGACTATAACTGCATGCAAGCATGTAGATCTCACTTCCTGTTTAGGGTATAAAGCTATACGATTAACCAGAGTGGTTCGTCGCCACTGTCGAGGCCACTGCTGAAAAAAAACCTGTCAAGAGCGAGTCGGACTCGCTCGCGCACCGAGAGTTCCATTCCGATTTCTGAAAAAGTGTGCTATTTATAGACATTGGTTTATTTTTCCTGTAATCTTTACATACACTTCTATTCATAGAATAATTTTAGATTTTTCTCTATGCAGACTTCGGAGTTATGTGTTCAGGTATCGGTCACTAATTACCCGTCACCCTATATAAGTAGTTTATCAGCCATCTCGTTACCATAACACAAGCATAAGGTTGCTTAGCTTGGGACTAGATGGCGTTGTGTGAAATGTCCAAGGATATTATTATTATTATTTATTATTATTAACTCTTTCTTAATCATTATGTATGTACTTATATATTTAACTAGCTGACCCGACAGACGTTGTCCTGTCTTAGCTATGAATATTTTAATGTAAACGCGTGAATTAAGTTTTCTGAAATTTTATTAGTTTTTTCTTTCATAGGAACCTTCTCCCAACAATATTAAACACAACAAAAAAAGATTAATTTTATATATATATAATATACAGGGTGGCCGGAACATTGACGTCCAAAAATAAAATTTCGGTCCCTCGTATCGTGGGGTATTCGAATCACCCCCATGTATGTTCCGCGACTTTTCATAGTTTTCGAGTTATGAATTTTTTTCTGAATGTTTGAAAATTTTCGACCTGACCAACCTAAAAAAATTCAAAAAAAAAGTAGAGGGTTTTATCGAGTTTCTTTTTTTGCAACTGAATTTTCATAAGTAGTACTTTTATGCATAAAATAATCAGCTTCGTAACTGTGATGAAAGTTATGAAAATGTTGATCTAAAGTGAAAAATTTACGTTCAGTAAATTATGACTCAAATTTTCAACTTTAAATTAAAAATCTTAACAGGTGACTTCATAATTCCTAAGTAGGCTTCAAGAATGCGCCAGACTTTCAGCTTTCATAATCATAAAAAAATGAAGTACTTAATAAGGCTACTTTGTTTAAAATCGGCCTTCAAAGACAGCGAGGTGGAAAAATTCTTAAAATTACCCATGTGAGTAATTATTTTTTTTTGGCTATTTTCTCGTTCCTAAGGTTAATTAATGATAAGAATACTGAAAACTAACCACATTATATTCAATATTCATAATTACCACACGTGGGCGAATGAAAATCCACTCAAAGTGAGAGCTTCGACATTTCAACATCGCTTCAGCGTTAACTTGTGGTCTGGTATCCTCAATGGCGAACTAATTGGTCCGTTTGAACTGCCGTCCAGACTTGATGGAGAAACATACAAAAACTTTTTGGAAAATGAACTTCCATTGTTGCTGGCAGATGTGAATCTCGAACTCAGACGAACCATGGTGTTGCAAAATGACGGCGCCCCGTGTCACTATGCAACCCAGGTCCGAAATTACTTAGATGAAACATACCCCAACAGATGGATCGGACGCAGCGGACCAATTAGGTGGCCTCCACGCTCACCTGATCTCAACCCCATCGATTTCTTTATTTGGGGCTATTACAAGGAAATAGCATACGCCCGAGACTGTTCAAGTGAACAAGAGCTGAGGCAGTTGATTGCAGAAGCTGAACGTGTTGTGAGAGAGAACAGAGACGCTTTTAGACGATTGCCAGACAATTTCTTACGTAGGTAGAATGTGTATTGCTGCTGGTGGTGGCCACTTTGAAAACCTTTTGTAAATGTTAAAAATAAATTAAGTAATTTTTTCACATTATCATCTGTGTTTTATTCAAAACCACTTTTTACGTAAAACTTTTCTTACCCAACTCTGAAACTATTTGTTGGTTAGTTTTCAGTATTCTTATCATTAATTAACCTTAGGAACGAGAAAATAGCCAAAAAAAAATAATTACTCAGATGGGTAATTTTAAGAATTTTTCCACCTCGCTGTCTTTGAAGGCCGATTTTAAACAAAGTAGCCCTATTAAGTACTTCATTTTTTTATGATTATGAAAGCTGAGAGTCTGGCGCATTCTTGAAGCCTACTTAGGAATTATGAAGTCACCTGTTAAGATTTTTAATTTAAAGTTGAAAATTTGAGTCATAATTTACCGAACGTAAATTTTTCACTTTAGATCAACATTTTCATAACTTTCATCACAGTTACGAAGCTGATTATTTTATGCATAAAAGTACTACTTATGAAAATTTAGTTGCAAAAAAAGAAACTCGATAAAACCCTCTACTTTCTTTTTTAGAATTTTTTTAGGTTGGTCAGGTCGAAAATTTTCAAACATTCAGAAAAAAATTCATAACTCGAAAACTATGAAAAGTCGCGGAACATACATGGGGGTGATTCGAATACCCCACGATACGAGGGACCGAAATTTTATTTTTGGACGTCAATGTTCCGGCCACCCTGTATATATATATACAGGGTGGAAGGGACATCGACGCGCAAACGGTTACCACGTATTCAGTACATCATTCTGAGCTCCCCATATAGAAATTTTTCATCGGTTATTGAAAATAAAATTGCAGTTTCCTACAATATTGCAATATACACGGTCAAAATGTATGGAAGAGCAGATTTTTTTTTCAATAACCGATGAAAAATTTCTATATGGGGGGCTCAGAATGATGTACTGAATACGTGGTAACCGTTTGCGCCTCGATGTCCCTTCCACCCTGTATATGTATACATATAGATAGATAGATGTCGCAGGTTTATGACAAAATCAGGTTTTTGATCAAAAACCTAGGCTTTTGATCAAGAATCAGTCGACGGAGTTCCGCAGCGCGGGGCTCCTATTTCTGTCTGCAGGGTTTAAAGGAACCTAACCTAACCGAACCTCACGGTGCCTCTGACGTCGACCGTCTTCTTCCGGTTCTTGGTCAAAAGCCTAAGTTTATATAAACCTGCGACATATATGTATAAATAACGTTAAAAAAAAAATTGCTTAGGAGTGGGACACATATGGATGACAAAAAAAAAAAACAAATAATATTAAATCTAAGTTTTTAAACGGTCCGAATATAACAGAAAACAACGGGATATTAATTATTAGATCTATTTAAAATGTTCCGCTAATAATCTTCCACACCATTAAAACATCTAAAGGCTGAGATGTAGCTGTAATGTATTAAAATACTTTTTGATTTATAATACTATGTTATTTATAACCACAACAACTGGTTAGGAAACCTTCGAATCTGCCGAATGGTACAACCTATTATTATGTTGAACTTCTTAAACTGCAGAGTCGTTTGAACTTACATAATTAGGCATCGTACAGACTGAACGTCATATCTGTTGCGTTTTGTATGCGCGCTTTTAAATGTGAGTAGAGAATGAATACTTGTAGAATTTTGAGCTTTTGCAAATTGTTGCTACCTTATAAATTATCTAGAAAAAGAAAAACTAATATCCTATCTACTGATTTCTAAACCTAAATCGAAACAAGTATCGACTTTAGTCCTAACTTTGTCACCAATAGGTAAAAATGGCCCTAAAATTAACGGTCACATAAAATATATTTTAATAGCTTTTGTCCGCGGCTTCGCCAGCGTTGATGTCGGAAAATATCCCACGGGAACATCCTACCGGGAATTCCTTCCTTATTCCTTGTCTACATTACAAAGTGAACCTCTGTCCAAAATTTCAGCTTTCTAGGTCCAAGGGTTTGGGCTGGGCGTTGATGAGTCAGTCAATCAGTCAGTCAGTCAGTTCACGACATCTCTTTTTATTTATATCGATTTTTTTTGGCCAAACAATTAGCATTGCCATTCCACGTGGCAATGTTCCCAGTCTTCCGGGCACTATTCCGAATGACATCGATGCAGACGTGTACTTCGACGCCCAAGTGTCCTTTTGATAGCGTATTTATTTGTATACTTAGTTAGTTAGTAATTTACTTTAGTAACTAGTGTAGTGTTAAATTGTATATTGTATTTAATTTTAAACTTTTACTTTTATAATGTAGGTACTGTACACTACTACTAGGTACAGTAACCGGCCGTAAATATTGCACATGGGATTTACGTACGTGAAATACGTAACTACATATATACGATGTATATATGTATGTATGTGTGCATAGTATATGTGTATATATGTATGTAGTACTATTGTAGTACGTTATTTATGTACTTTTACTTGTTTCATGTGCTTTTACGGCCGGCAACTAAAAATCCATGTGCAATATTTATGGCCGGTAACTGTACTAGGTAGGTACAGATAGCGCGCGCGCTTGAATGCAGAGCTTAGGAATGCGGTAGTGCTGTGACCTAATTATAATTACAATACACTGCAGGCGCGTGAGGTGGGGCGTGCGGATAGCGGGGCGCTCTTTACCTCAGACCCCGACTGCATTCAACTCGCGCGCTATCTGTAGGTATGTATGTACTGTACTACTTGGTGATTGTCATTTAGTTATACAAAGTTAGATTTAATACATAACACATAATTATTTTCCTTTTATAAAACGCGCGTCTAAAAGACGCTAGTCTGCTCTTAGATTAAATCTCAGACAATAGATAACAACCACCTTGTTAGTGCCTCTAGGCGCATCATTATATAATTAACTGAATTAAGTTTATTAGTGACACATAAATGCCAAGGATTCCATGCAACGAAACTAATGATATATCGCGATGTTACCTAGACATCTAGTTATTAAAAAGCTTACCCTAGATTTTTATGCAAATATATTTAATAAATATTTAAAAACATAGGTAAAAATAGCTGAATTATTGACGCTGCTTTTGGTAATAGACGACTTTAGAAAATCATTATAATGGATTAAGGCAATTTAAGTTAATGATTGAGTATCAGATTATGACGCAGATTATTATTATTTTGTTGAACTCGTTAAGTTATGAGTTGAGTACACGATTACTGACAAATGCGTGCACTGACTGGACATGTCCACTCAAATCTGTGTGGTTCCTTCCACAAAATACCATCTCAGACATTAATCTCATGGTCCTTATTATGGCCTGACCAAGATTATGTTTCGGCCTTTTTCTAATTAAATAGTCGATTAGGGTAGGTACCTACACCGTCAAACTTATCTAGTTTTATTAAAACTTATGTAAGTTATTCTTGACAAAGTGTTGTTTAGAACCAACGGAAATCAATATCATACAGGGGCTTGTGGCTAGGCTAAGTAATAACAGCCGCTCGAACCGCTCGAGCTGGGTCGACCGATCAGGTTAAGCTCCCCTTGCCGCGCTTGGTCCGTGGATGGGTGACCATCTTTAGATACTAAGACCCCTCCGTGCCTCGGAAAGCACGTTAAGCCGTTGGTCGCGGCTGTCATTCATGGATCTCTGACTGAGGAAAGTCTGACAACCAGTCTTACCAAGGGGTATCGTATTACCAAGTTACTGGGTTGTGGAGGTCAGATAGGCTTCAAGTTGGGTGGAGGACCTGAGCGGCTCAGTGACCCTCATTTCGTCGGCCGCCGCCGGTACCCTGTCCCTTGAAGGCGTCAAGAAGGGACAAGGTTGCGTTGCAGCACGGTTCGGGGGGATTGTCGTGGTGGGGACATACTTCTCCCCGAACCGAACTCTCGCCGAGTTCCACAACTCCCTTGCGGAGTTGAAAACCGTCGTCGTCGGGTTTCGTTCCCTTCCCGTGCTTGTCCTCGGGGACTTCAACGCCAAGAATGTGGCTTGGGGTTCCCGGTATACGGACACACGGGGCAGGATGGTGGAGGACTGGGCTCTGGAGACAGGCCTGGTCGTCCTAAACCGGGGTTCTGTCCCCACGTGTGTGCGGATGCGGGGCGAATCGGTGGTGGACATCTCGTTCGCCAGCCCCGCTCTGTTGCCACACGTGGTTGACTGGCGCGTCATGGAGGCGGTGGAGACCTATTCCGATCACCGGTACATCCGGTTTGATGTCTCCGCTCATACCTCGAGCGCGCCGGTCCGACAGGCCCCGAGTGGTTCGCGGTGGGCGCTGAAGAAGCTGGACCGGGAGCTCCTCCTGGAAGCTTCGATCGTGCAGGCCTGGGTGTCACCACCTGACAGGCCTGCCAACATCAACGACGAGGCGGAGTGGTTCCGGGAGGCCATGTCCGAAGTGTGCGACGTGGCAATGCCCCGGGTCCAGCCCAGTCGCGCCTTTCGCCAGGTGTATTGGTGGTCGCCGGAGCTGACGGCTCTGCGCGAGGCGTGCGTCGCCGCGCGACGCCTGTACACCAGGCACCGCAGGCTCCGTATCCGCCCGCCGGATACGGAAGCCATTCAGGCGGAGCTGTACGAGGGGTACAGAGCGGCGAAGACCGCCCTCCGAGCGGAGATCTTGCGGTCCAGGGATCTGGGCCGCGAGGAGTCGCTGGAGACTCTGAACAGAGACCCATGGGGGCGCCCCTATAAGATGGTGCGGGAGAAACTCCACCCATGGGCGCCCCCGATGACGCAGAGTCTCCGGCCCGAGCTCGTGGAGGACGTGGTGAGCGCTCTGTTCCCTTCCCGAGGGGAACATACTCCCCCGCCTATGGCTCCGCCTCATGCGGTGCCCGCTGCGGACCATGACACCGACGACGACGATGATGCTCCGGAAGTGACCGAGGTAGAGTTGAGAGCGACGGTACGTAAGCTCAGTGCCAAAAATACCGCCCCAGGACCCGACGGCTTACCTGGAAGAGCCTGGGTTCTGGCCTTTGGGGCTCTCGGGCCTCGACTAGGGGGGCTCCTAAGCGCATGCTTGGAGAGGGGCCAGTTCCCACTTCGCTGGAAGACGGGGAAACTGGTCCTCATTAAGAAGCCGGGGCGCCCTGCGGACTCTCCGTCCGCTTACCGACCCATCGTGCTGCTCGACGAGGTGGGCAAGCTCTTTGAAAGAGTTATTGCAGACTGCCTCGTCAGGTGGCTGGTGCAGGAGGGGCCGGATTTGGCGGAGAGCCAGTTTGGTTTCCGCAAGGGGCGCTCTACGGTGGACGCCATCATGCGCGTGCGAGCCCTCACGACGGGGGATGCAGTGGCCCGGGGTGGGGTCGTCTTGGCGGTGTCCTTAGACATCGCCAACGCCTTTAATACCCTGCCCTGGAGTTGCATCAGGGAGGCATTCCGGTATCACCGGATGCCGACCTACCTCTGTCGAGTGGTCGAGGCCTATCTGACGGACAGGGCCGTCATCTACCCCGGTCATCAGGGAGAGTGGAACCGGCGAGAGATGTCGTGCGGTGTCCCACAGGGATCGGTCCTGGGGCCGCATTTGTGGGACATCGGTTACGACTGGGTGCTGCGCGCCGACCTCCCTAGCGGCGTCAGCGTAGTATGTTACGCGGACGGACGACACGCTGGTCCTGGCGCAAGGGAGGTCGCACCAGGCGGCGGCTGACTTAGCGACACCCGGGGTTGCGATAGTCGTGGAGAGGATCCGCCAGTTGGGACTCGAGGTGGCCCTGCACAAGTCCGAGGCCATGTGTTTTCATGGTCCTCGGAATGCGCCACCGTCGGGTTCCGAAATAACGGTGGGAGGGGTTCACATCGGAGTCGGGTCGACGATGAAGTACCTGGGACTCGTCCTCGACAGCCGGTGGAACTTCGTGGAGCATTTCCGACGTTTGGCTCCCACACTGGCACGGGCTGGGGCTGCCTTGAGGCGGCTCCTGCCCAATCTGGGGGGTCCAAACGCCTCCTGCCGGAGGCTCTACGCGGGGGTCGTGCGGTCCATGGCCCTTTACGGAGCACCGGTGTGGGCGCGTTCCCTAAGGCTGGGACCAGCCGGCAGGTTGAACGCGTCCCAGAGGGTCGTGGCCATCCGGCTAGTCCGGGGATACCGCATGGTCTCGCGGGAGGCAGCGAGCCTCCTTGCCGGATTGCCGCCGTGGGATCTGGAGGCAAAGGTCCTCGCGCACGTGTGGGAGTGGCGCGAGGAGGCGAAGCGCCGGGGCGTAACTCCGCTGCCGCGAGAAATCACGGTACAGCGGACAGAGCTCCAGCGGGATCTCATGGCGGCATGGAGAGCGCGACTGTCGCAACCCAGCGCTGGGCACGCCACAATTGCGGCGATAAGTCCCCTCTTTGAGGAGTGGTTAGAGAGGCGCCACGGCGTCCTCACCTTCCGCCTGACGCAGGTCCTCACCGGACACGGTTGTTTCGGGAGGTTCCTGTTTCGTATAAGGCGGGAGGAAACGCCCGGGTGTTACCATTGTGTGAGTAGGATATTATTGGGCATTCTAATCCCACCTGCCGTTCCATCGGCTCACTCTGTTCGCCTCGTCACTCTCGGTGGGATTGAATGACCAATAATATAAATGAAATCCTACGTAATGCAGTAAAATACTGGTTCGGCGCGTATTCCACCGATTGGAAGGTGAAATATGAACTCCTACATCATATGGAAGTAAAATAATGGAACGCCGCCTACTCCACTTCGGCGCCTATTCCTCGCGATGAAACAGAAATATTTTTCAGTGTGGTTTGGGCGCTACTCCGCATTTTGAATCTCGTATAAATGAAATCCTACGTAATGCAGTAAAATACTGGTTCGGCGCGTATTCCACCGATCGGAAGGTGAAATATGAATTCCTGCATCATATGGAGGTAAAATAATGGAACGGCGCCTACTCCATTTCGGCGCCTATTCCTCGCGATGAAACAGAAATATTTTTCAGTGTGGTTTGCATGTAATACATTAATTGACTCATTATTATTAGCAGGGAAGATGAATAACTTATAAATAATTGATCGCAGTAATTTAACGCTACATTCTATCTTTACTACTGTAGTGAGAAGGTTGAATTATCACGAAACCAAATACACCTGTCATAACTAAGTTAACTACAATGCATGATTCAGTGAAATCTGATTTAGAAGATATTTGTAATAAACTTATTATCAAGAATTCTAGTGGCGAGGTTATATTTATTCAAGATTTGCAAATTGGTCAGAAAAATACAGATAACGGTTCTTCAAAACACCAGAACAGCTATACAGCCCAAACAGAAGATTTGTTCCACCGACAGATACAAGATTCCGTTAAATCTAATTTAGAAAACACTCACTATCTTATATTGAAGGACAACCATGGTAAGGTTGTTCGTACATTTGCTCGAGTTAGCGACAATGAGTTATAAATGTCAACGTAATACAATAATTAACTCATTATTAATATAAACGTTCAAGCAGTCGTCATGAAATTTGTAAAACAACCACAATCGTTACACGTAAATAAGCTTTGTGTTCATTCTCAGAAGACTGGTTTACGTCATGGAGAATTATTACCTAAATCGGTACGATGCATCATTTGTGGACCGTCAAATTGTGGAAAAACTAATTTATTAATTGGTCTTCTTATACACGAGAATGGCTTAAGATTTCAAAATGTTTATGTTTATTCGAAAACCTTGCAACAACCCAAGTACGTTTTTTTAGAAAAAGTCTTGCAACGAGTACCAGGCATTTCATTTCAGAAATATCATGAAAATGAGCAAGTACTGAGTGTTCAGACCGCAAAACCGAATTCAGTAATTGTATTTGATGATGTTGCTTGTGAAAATCAAAGTAGTATGCGTGATTATTTTGCTATGGGGAGACACAAGTTCATCGATTGTTTTTATCTAAATCAGACGTATAGTAAAATCCCTAAGCAGTTAATAAGAGACAACGCAAATCTAATCGTACTGTTTAAGCAAGATGAAAGAAATATGAGACATGTTTATGAAGAACACGTCAACACTGACATGACATGGATTGAATTTCGTGAAATGTGTTCTAAAATATGGAGTATACCTTTCAATTATGTTGTAATTAATAAAGATTGTTCCAAAAACAAAGGATGTTACAGAAGTAAATTTGACACGTTTGTAGTCTTTGACTAAGAACACGAATACATATAAAAGGCTGTTACCTGCTTGACATTATTATTCAACTTACGACACTACATCAATAACACACAACCACAATCATTACAACCTATTTTACCAATATGGAAAAATCCTTGAAACGACAAATTGTTGATGCGGCAAAAGCTGTAAAGATAAAAGTACGAAAAATGAGAGATGCTGAGATTAACAATAAACAAGCACTGGAGTCTGTTTTTAAACCTGTAACAGAACCTCTAAATCTAATTGCTAATGCTACTAAGCAAACTCCTCTACTGCGTGCTAGTGATGATTTTGCTGATGTTCCGTTTATTAATGAATCTGTGCAGAAAGAAGGAACCGGTAGCGCAGAAAGTAACGATAATAATGGTGATGAAGACAAATATGAATCCGATATCAGCAGTGCCTCTTCTTATGAATCAGTAGTTGACAGGAATCAAGATTGTGATACGTCATCCTGGTCATTATCTTCAGAAGCGTTGGTAGATATTCCATTTGGGGTTAGAGCAGAGAAACTGATGTTAGGTTCTGCTTTCATAACGATCAACGATCAATACATCACCGTGGCTGGATGTAAATACCGAAATACTCCTGGTTTAAAACAGTTATTGCTTAAGAAAGATGTAGACTTAAGTTTGGTTACAGATAGTGATATGCAAAATTATAAGTCGATGCTAATTGATACAAATGCACATCGTCGAGACTATGAGCCAAGTAAGCCAATAAAAAGTAATAAAGGTCAAAAATATTTGCAAGTTATTAAACCTCTTTTTCAATTGAAGAATGCAGTTCAGGGAAAGGGTCTACCGTTACTAAAAAAGTGGAGAAAAAACGTTGATTTAGTGTACTGGGATGATCCTAATGAATTAGTGGAAAGGTTGAAATTATTAATTGCATCTAGAGATGCTGGCAACACAGGATTAGATAATGAAATTATATCTATCATTGAAGAATTGCGTGAAAGTAAAGTTATAAATAAATAAAAAATAAAAAATGTGTTTATTTTACTATCAGCCTCTCGATACAATACACCTTAAACATGAACGTAGACAAATTCGGACACTACATTCACAAAAGACTGCGTTTATCAGAGATATTTGAGTTTAATGAGAATGCATTGTTAAAATCAGAAAATGGAGATTTTGATTTAAAAACATCAAGACTGAGAGGAATTAGATCTCCAGTAGAAGCAGACGATGCTGTGAACAAGGATTATGTAGATCGATTGATTGCTAACACGTTTAAAGAATTAAATAATCAGGTTGTGAACAAGGATTATGTAGATCTATTGAATGCTAACACGTTAAAAGAATTTAATAATCTGGCTGTGAGCAAGGATTATGTAGATCGATTGAATGCTAATACGATTAAAGAACGTAATAATCTGATTGGTGCATTGCGTTCTCAAATCATAAAAGATGCAAAGGCGACAGTTCAAGCTACTTTAAAAGATAAGATACCTGAGGTTTTAACTCATTTGCAAGATAAGTTTTATACTAAAGCAGAGTTACATAAATTACCTCAAAAAACCCCGTAATGGTAAAACAGCAAATTGTAAATGAAATACACAAAGCTGCACGAAGAAATTTCTTTCGACGTTCTGTTATTCTGAAAGGAATCCACGACTTATGGCAAGCAGATTTGATGGATATGCAAAACCTGAAAAAGTATAACAAAGGTTATAGTTTCATCTTAGTTGTGATTGACTGCTTCTCAAAATATGCCTGGGCTGAACCGTTAAAATCGAAAAATAAATTTGATGTTACTCGTGCATTCAAACATATACTGCTTAGTAGTCGTAATAATCCTGTTAACTTACAAACTGATATGGGGACAGAATTTTATAACATCACTTTTCAAACACTTATGAAAAAGCACAACATTAACCATTACTCGACGTTTTCTACTAAAAAAGCATCAATTGTAGAGAGACTTATTAGAACGGTAAAAAATAAATTATATAAACATTTTAGTCTCATTGGAAACTATAAGTGGTTAGGTCTACCATTGAAAGATACATTGAAGAGATATAACAACACAAAACATCGTACTATTCAATTTAAACCGGTTGATGTGAATAAATGTAATGAACAAGTAATCAAAGAAAATATAAAAAAAATAAAAAAACATGATTTAGTACAGTGGAAGCCTAAATTCAAAGTTGGTGATTGTGTTCGTATAAGTAAATACAAACATAGTTTTGAGAAAGGTTACACTCCTAATTGGTCAACTGAATTATTTATTATAAAAAAAGTAAATAAAACTATACCAGTAACATATCACATAGAAGATCAACGAAAACAAATCGTATTAGGAGCTTTTTACGAACAAGAACTGCAAAGATCTAACTATCCTGATGTTTATTTGATAGAAAAGGTTTTGAAAAAGAAAGGAAATAAATTGTATGTCAAATGGTTAGGTCTAAACAGTGCAGAAAACAGTTGGATTGAAAAAACTGCAATAATGGACTAAGATATTATATAACCATTTTTCATTTGAAATGCTATCATTATAATTTGAATTATGCAAGGAGGTGGACTAGTTAACAGCATAATTAATAATCTACCATTCGAAGTTCATTTGCCAGGATACAATTATTGCGGACCAGGAACCAAACTTCACAAACGCTTAGCGCGAGGTGACCCAGGTGTAAATAAGCTAGACGAAGCTTGCAAGCAACACGACATTGCGTATACAAACCATACAGACTTAGCAAATCGTCACAAAGCCGATTTACAACTACTTAACATGGCTAAACAAAGACTTAAATCAAAAGATGCCGGGAAAGGTGAAAAACTAAGCTCTTGGTTAGTGAACAAAGTTATGAAAGCGAAACTAAAGTCTGGATTAGGCATCAAAACATTTAAAACCTTAGTTTCAAAAATAAAATCAAAAATTAAGAAACTCAAACGCAAAGATAATAAGACTTTAATAAAAGCAGCTTATTTAACCGCAAAAAAGTTATTTTCAAACACTCATCATCGAATCCGAGTACCCCGAGTAATACCCCTACCAAAGACTGGAGGAATTCTACCTTTAATTCCAATTTTCGCTGGTTTATCGGCTTTAGGAACTTTAGCTGGTGGTGCAGCTGGCATTGCAAAAACCGTCAATGATTACAAAGCAAGCAAACAAAATTTGCAAGAAACAGAACGACATAATAAAGCTATGGAGGCTTTAGTGTTGGGCAAGGGTTTATACATTAAGCCATATAAAAGTGGTAAAGGATTGTTTATAACATCTTCAAAAAACTGAATAATTTGCTACCCAATCGCCCTCTAACTAATATAGACATCCGAAAGTATTCAAGAGACATCCCATATTTTCGTGGGGTCTACATGAAGGATCAACTACCTCGGAAGGTGAAATGTATTGAATGTGGTATCGTTAACTTAGACGATTCTAAGAACGAAGGAACGCATTGGGTAGCTTATGCTAAAGTTTACAATCACTGTGAATACTTTGATAGCTATGGAAATTTAAAACCTCCAATGGAATTGATGCAATATTTCAAAAATTGTAATGTGTTTTATAACTACACAAGATATCAAAAATTTAACGCAATCAATTGTGGTCATTTATGTTTAAATTATTTGTCAACTTTTTGGAATAAAAATGTATTATAAAATATATGATTTTCTTTAATTTCAATCATTTGCAAGATGTCGCTCACTTTGTCTATAACTGGAGACTCGTCAGTGTTAACTACATACTATCCTAATACGTTGCAACTAGATGGAGAGTATGAGTGTGCTTTATTGCACTTTTCAACTTTTAATTCTATTCCAAACATTGATAAAAGTAATAATAAGTTCTATTATGGTTTTAATGAAGTTATTGAAATACCGGAAGGCACTTATGAATTGCAAGATATCAGCGATTATTTAAAATCCGAAATAAAAGATGCAGCGATCAAACTACGGTGCAATAATAATACTTTAAAAACTACAATATTCTGTACAAAAGACATTAATTTTATCAAAGAAGACTCTTTTAGAAGACTATTAGGATTTAACAAACAAATCTTGAAAGCAAATAAATGGCATGTGTCACAGTCTCCAGTCAACATTCTACCTACGACCGTAGTCAGGATTGAATGTGATATTGTAAGCGGTTCATATGTAAACGGTGAACCAAGTCATATTATTCACGAATTTGCACTTAATGTACCACCTGGATACAGGATCATAGAAATTCCTAAGAACGCAATATACTTTCCAATCAATCAAAAAAACATAAGCTGCATACACATCAGGCTGATAGATATAAACAACAGATTAATTAATTTACGTGGTGAAGAAGTGCAGGTATATCTGCATCTCAGAAGAAAAAAATGATTGATTTCAATAAAAATGTGTCTCAACAAGTAAAGAATATCAGTTCTGTTCGAGCTACTTATCAAATAAGACCTGCCTCTAAGAAGAAAATAAAATTAACTAAAGACAATAAAGCATTCCTTAGAGCGATCGGATTGTTAAAATGAATATCTTAGACGTTTTATCCGCTCCGAATTACGATAATACTATAGAAGGAATCGAATTTCATTCCTACAAGCCCTATATAACGAGTTTCAACAGGAACGATGAAATCCGCATACCTATCAATCAACAGGACTTGTACATATTACCATCAGCTAGCACCCTATATCTGGAAGGAACTGTTATCGTTACCAAAAAAGATTCGAAGGACCCAGCTACTAGTGTCAATTTCACGAACAATGCTCTACTCTACTTGTTCCAAGACATTAGGTATGAGCTAAATGGAGTGGAGATTGATAAAATAAAAAATGCAGGTATAACAACAACCATGAAATCACTAATTTCAATGACCGAAAGTGAATCAAAAATGTCTAATGCCTGGGGTTGGAATATTGATGGCATAAAAAATATCCATGGAGGAAGATTTTCTGTCTCTATACCACTTCGTAACCTCCTCGGTTTTGCAGAAGATTTTAAAAAAGTTGTGATAAATAGTAGACATGAACTGATATTATTACGAAGTAACACTAATTTGAACGCTGTAAAACTTAATACTGGCGAAGTAGTGGATGATGTTCAGATCAACAAAATCATATGGCGCGTACCGCATGTTAAAGTATCAGACAAAGAAAAAATTGGTTTGTTAAAAGTATTAGAGAAAGATCGCCCACTTCAAATGATATACAGAAATTGGGATCTGTACGAATATCCAGCCTTGCCTAAAACTACAAAACATACCTGGTCTATCAAAACTTCATCTCAAATAGAAAAACCAAGATACATTATTATTGGTCTACAGACAAATAGAAAAAACAATGCAAGTTCTGACATGTCTCAATTCGATCACTGTTATATTCGAGACGTTAGAGTGTATCTCAATTCAACCTATTTTCCTTATGAAAACTTAAATGTGAGTTTTGCTAATAACAGAATCGCTTTATTATACGAGCAATACACCAGATTTCAACAGTCGTATTACGGACGTCGCTCGGAGCCCATACTAAGCGAGAAACAATTTAGGGATTTAGCACCGCTGTTTGTAGTCGATTGCTCTAGACAAGCTGATAATCTAAAGACTGGACCTGTTGTGGATGTGAGGGTAGAAATTGAGAGTGATTCAGAGATACCAGATCAAACTTCAGCATACTGTCTCATTCTGAACGATTGCATTGTTGAATACAAACCATTAAGTAACATTGTGAAGAAGATATCATGAACGCGGACCTCATCATTGTCGAACTCCAAGGATTCAAAGATTTAGACAATAATTTTATCGTCAAGGAAGTGGCCATAGTAAGTAATGAGCACACACAGACGTTCTTGGTTAAACCACCGCATTCGTTTTATTATTTAACTCAAGAAGAAAAGAAGCAAGTGCGATGGTTGGAAAGAAATCGTGGAATTTTCTGGAGTGAGGGCTATATAGACTACAGAGAGTTCCAACACGTCATCGTACCGTATTTAAAAAATAAAAAAATTATTACAAAGGGTTTGGAAAAAATAAAGTGGATTAAAGACATGTGTGCAAACTGTGAAGTGATCGACATAGGTGAGAAGGGATGTCCTAATTTTGCAACATTAAAGAAAAAGTTCTGTAGAAATAAAAGTGATTTTAACTGTGTGAACCATAAAATGAATTGTGCATTAAATAATGCGGTGTGTATTAGAAAATGGTATGTTGATAATAATATGTCTGTATTTAATCTATTTTAATTTATTTTGTCATACCTATGCAGTTAATAAAAATGATTAATTAATTTACTTATGGTTGTTTTATTTAAATGTTTTCAGGGTAACTTAATCATCAAACTTTAAATTAGCTGCAGCAAAATGATATTACTTACAAAATTTGAAATACCTACATCATGATTTAAAACGATTTATTGTAATAAAAAAACTGTTAGCAAATAAACACTATATTATATATCATTAGACTAGAGCTAATTTAGAGTTCGAGTATAAATAAGTACCTAATACAAAATAAAACATAATAAACATAAAACATAAAGGAGCTCGTGGCTAAGTAATAACAGCCGCACGGGTCGATCCGTCAGGTTAAGCTACGCTTGCCGGGGTTGGTCAGTGGATGGGTGACCATCTTTACATATCGAGATTCCTCCGTGCCTCGGAAAGCACGTTAAGCCGTTGGTCCCGGCTGTTATTCGTGGATCTTTGACAGTCGTTACGGGTCGTCAGAAGCCCGAAAGTCTGACAACCAGTCTTACCAAGGGGTATCGTATTACCCAGTTACTGGGTTGTGGAGGTCAGATAGGCAGTCGCTCCATGTAAAATACTGGTATTCAGCTGCATCCGGTTAGACTGGAAGCCGACCCCAACATAGTTGGGAAAAGGCTAGGCAGATTGATTGACAAAATAAAACATAATTTAAATTATAAAAGAATATAATTTTATTTACTTTTTCATATTATTTACAATTATTAGAAACTAATTATAACTACCTACCCATTAATAATAACAACTGCCACTACATAGTTTATTTAATGTTCGCTTTGTGTATACCTACCTACATTCTTAACTTACAAACTTGTGATGTATGAACATTATTCCGATTGTATAAAAGAAATTAATAGTATCTACATACAAAAGTTAATTACGATAAAACTTAAATATTTGATATTTTAATAATTTATACATTTAAAACCTAAGATGAATAAACACTAAAGAATAAGAAAGCAAATAAATGTCAAAACTTTTGCTGTACCAACTAGATTATACAAAGCAATTATTATTATTATTTTTTTTAACTTACCTACTTACCTACCTGCTAAGTTAACTACAGTAAAACTTACATATTTGATATTTTAATAATTTATACATTCAAAACTTACTCAACATAAAAACCTAATATGTATAAACACTAAAGAATAAGAAAGCAAATAAATGTTACATACCTAATAATATTACTACAAATCTTACACATTATCTTATGAAGTAGGTACTTACAAAATAATGACACATGTTAATAATAACAACTGTCCCCACAAAGTTTTCTCGATATTTTGTTAATTAACGATTGCGTTTCCTCCATTACATGGTCCACCAATTCAGTCACTACATACTGCGCACTTAACATTACCACACCCTGATTGTCACTTGCAGGTTCTTGCTGTTCACTGATATCCAACACTTGTACCTGGATCAGTCGTAAACCTTTTTTCTTCTCATTGTTTATAACGTATGATTCACATGTAGGCAGAGATGACTTCTGTTTTAGACACTCCCTTCTGGCTCTAGGTCTCTTGTTGGCGGGTCCGTAGTCTCGTCTTCTAGGTTCCATATTAGCAGGTGTTTGTTGTTCTGGCAAATCTAGGATATGCCAGCTTAAACTCGGAGTCGGAAAACCTTGAGCGTATTGTGAGAAGTCGATAATATCTGGAGAATCACACATTATCAATGATCTGAAACAAATGAAATAATAATTAATTATAATTACATAATCAACATGATGCAATAATGTTATAAATACATGGGTACTTGTACAATACTTACAATTCGTTTCGTTTTTATTCAACGTGATATGACTGCTCCGGCTAACTGCCTTGTGATGTATGATCAAGTAGTTATATTAATAAGAAATGCAAACTCCTAACATTGCACTGTAATCAATTTCATGTTTTATCACGTTCAACCTGATGGGCAACATGAAGCGACAAGTGTGCGAACGGTATTGTATTACACAAACCAGTCATCGCAATGCGCTTTGTCAGCGGGAGTGGAAATGAAACAGATTTATGAACTAAAATATTATATTTATTTAAGTACATGTTTAGTAGGTACATACATTTTTTACAGTTCGTTCAAGCGATTTTGACTTGTATTGCGTTGGTTGCGTGAAAAATTACAGCTGCAGTGAACGGTAACCACGTTTTTTTGCTTTTAATACCATCCTTATGCCTACTGAATAGAAGTCAAAATCGGTTGAACAGACTGTAAAAAGTTTAAATTAATTTATGTCTAATCATATTTCAAATAGAATATACACTTAAAATTATGGTAATGCATTACATAAATATATTTGCATTACCCCAAGCTAAAGTAGATACTTTATCAAATGATAGCAACCGTTTGTCATCATTGCTTGAAAGTGCAATTTTATTTACGTCCTGAGTGAATATTTCATGTTTTATTGACCTAAACAATACATTTTTTTTGCGAATAACATTGCAATTATTGTACAAAACATTTTTATAATCTAACATATTAAAATTTTTGGTTATACATTTTTTTGTACCTTTTGCCTTTTTAATAGTTTTGTTTAACGTTTTAATACAATAAAGCTTTGAGCGCAGTCCTACGAATTCTTTGATAATGTTACCACCCATTTCATCCTTAAACAGTCCTGGAACCTTCTTATTAATAATTGGTAAGTTATAGTCATTGTTACAGTCATAATTACTGGTATCAAAATATTTTAGAAAATGGAGCTTGAAGTCTTTATAAACGTCATTGCTCTGTACATCATATACTAGACTATCTGTGTCAGTATAGCACAATTCAATTCGGTTACCATAAAAAGGTTTTATGATAGAGTAGTGAAAGTCATACATGTGAGTCTTAGATAATTCTAATACTGCAAACCCTATGTATATTGGTTTATTAAGTATAATACGCACAGGTTTCATTTGGATTGCCACTAGATCATCAGAAAATACAGAGGCGCTATGAAAATATGGGCTGGCTATCAATTTTTCAGCACAAGTAGTCTTTTTTGTTTTATTGGTCGAGTCACACCACTTGTTTACTAACTTAACGTCTATTCGATGTTCATTATTTTCCAGCGTCTTTCCAAAAATACTATTGTTCAATAATTTGAAAAAGTCTTGTTCAAACGTTGACTCTGCTTTTTGCCGTAACTGAGTGTTAATATCAATATATTGCTTTAAAAAACAACTTTGCTTAAATGTAATAGCGCGATGGATCCTTCTCAATACTAAACCGTGCTGTAAACATTTTTTTAAATGTATGTAATGAATAACATAGTGATATTTATCGTACAAATTTGGTATTAACTTTTTATTCTTACCACCAGGTGGCAAGCATTTTTCTGGACAAAAGGGAAAGTCATTGTGTTCCATGTGTAAATTCTCCGGATATATTAAATCAACTTCAAGAATGTATCCGTTTTCTGCAGTATCACTGATATCTGCTAAGTTCAATTGTAAAAAATCAATTTCTTGTCTATTCATAAATCTAAAATCGGAATAAGGTAGGGATTGACACATGCTATAACCATATAAATTGTTACAATCTAAATAAATGATAAATGAATTTGGACGAGTTGGATCGTAAGTATCTAAATATTTATGATTGGCTTTGACATGTCTTTTGGAACACATACAAACTCCTCCTCGAATACCTTTTTGTATCATTCTAAAAATTTCAACATCACTAATCAATTCTAATTGAACTCCTGTTTTTAAAAGCATTGCATCAAAAGATAGACTTGGTGCTGTAAGATAGAACGCGGGATCGAGATTGTAATGCAGTTTACAAGTTTTTCGAAAATTTTCAAATACATCTGTTAGCAACAGAACATCTGTTTTGAGATATAAATCTGTGTACATACCCATGTTTTGAATATTAAACACTGACCAAACAGACCGAGCGTGCTCATAGTCTTCGTCGGTAATTGTCTCATTAGTTAAGGAGTTGAAAAAATATTTTTTAGAGGGTAAACACGTATCTTCATAACGTTCCCATTGAGACATATAGTCATATGGATACACTCCTTTACGAGTGAGTAGGTTAAATTGTTTTTTATTAGGAAAATGAGATTTCAATTGCTTAAAGTCTTGGTTTTTCATTGTACTAGCCAACTTTTCTAAGCTAGTTCCTAAAAACTTGAAAGAGTCTACAAACCGAACCTGAATGCTTTCCCCAGTAGAAATCGGAATAAACTTAGTGAATGAAATATAGTTTTCTTTTGTTTTAGGTATCACTTTAACCCCTCAAGTGTCTGAGTTTGGCTGATTTTAGACCCAAAACCCCCGCGAGTGGGGAGGGTTGGGGGTAAGTTGCGAACCCCATAGGTTCACAACTACTGATAATGATATGTTTTCCATCGGATGATGTTTTTTTACGTTTATATATACGTGATCTAAGCTTATATACCTATTATGTAAAGTTTTGTCCTTTTGCACACTTGGGGTGCATTTGACACGCGAGGGGGGAGGGGAGGTTAGCTGCGAACTCCATAAGTTCACAACTAATGATTTGATTGGTTTTCCATCGGATGATGTTTTTGTACATTTATATATATGTGATATAAGCTTATGTACCGAACAAAAAAACGGCTTTTCTTATGCACACATGGGGTGCACGCGACACTTGAGGGGTTAATAGATCCAGGAGCTTCACCTAATTCTTTTATGAAAAGGTGGCAATCGTAACCGGACAAATTATGAAAAAATACTGGCAAAAATGTTGGTATTTTGTATTGTAAGTTACAGTAACTATGAGCTGCGCCACGATATTTACCAGTCAAGTGACAATGATCGCGAACCCTGTCGCCGAACAAGAAGTGTTCACAAATATGACATGTTATCGCGTTTTCAAAGTCACGAGCATTATCATTTGAATAAATCATAGGAACACTATTTTGTAAAATATCGTAAATTTTTTGTGCATCTTTATAGATAGACTTTACAAAATTTGATACACAATCCGAACCGCGATAAGAAAAGTAACGATTGTGGCATTCATCTAGCGTACACGTTATATGATAAGCGTAAGCTACAGGCACATGTCGCTGTCGTGTTACAGTACTCACCTTAGTGGGGTCAGGGTCACAAGATTCATACCGTTCTAGCATTGTTTCAAAATCTGCGTATATAACAAATGGTACGAATTGCTTTCTATTATAATTTTTAAACTGTATGAAAGAACCCTTTGGAGGTAGTTCAGTGGCGACACCTCCACAACTATGTGAATTAAGATTATCACATGAATTAAAAAACATTAAACAAACGTCACAAAAGTACAGTTTACTGTGGTGTTTTGTTATTTGATTCTTAACAAGTCGCGACAGGTCTTTAATGAGACAGTAATGTGACAAATCATTTCTTTCTAAATAAAGTAAATGAATCACCTTTCCGTTCAAAGCTTTTGGTTTGTAAAGCGGTCCTATGATAGTATTGTTTTTTAAACCATAAATGTAAATGCAATTTTCGGGGTTATTCACTTCGAACCGCGCAATATCTGAGAAATTCACTGGAAATGACATGCCCTTTACATTTAACACGTTACGAAAATCAGGGTAAGAAGATACTCTTTCAGAATGAGTCTTAGCTGGATATAAAGCAGCTACAACAGACCATAAAAAACAATAGTCATCATTATTGCGGATATTAACACATGTTTTTTTAGATTTTATTGCAGAAGGCAATTCGATAAAGCCTGAACCACGCAAAGGTTGATATTTGTTAACATTGACTTCCAAATGAGAACTGCTCAAGAACGTCCATCCACTGTCTCGATCCTGAAATTCTTCTATCTTTTTTTTAAAAGTATTTTTGACTTGAGACAATAGTGAATCAAATTCATAATTCTGATGTAGAGTTACGTTTTTTGTGGCAAATGATTTCATCTCCTGAGAATCATTTTTAAACATTAAAAACAAAGCAAAATATTCAAAATTAACTTTTATACAAGTATGTTCTTTAAGAGACATGTCAATTAAAGTTTTAATTCTGTCCAAATTATTATTAAGAAATGGTTCCAGAGAACAATTCTCAGACGGATCGGTAATTCTATAAGAAGCTATACGATTACGAAATGCAGAATGTATTATTTCAACACCTTCACAAAAATGCGAAATGTTTTTGTTTTTATGATTAGTACTACGTAAATGACCTATCCAGTGACTGCGCTCAACTGATGTGTTACAAACGGTACAGAAAGGCATTTTAGATTATAATTACGTCAACTAATTTTGTACGCTTAATTAGGATTAGATTAACAATACTAGTAGATTCTGCAATAATCAATACAATTAATTTGGTGTCCCCAGCAATTTAAAGCCAACTTATTTTAAATTCACACTATCCCTATAAAAGACAGGCTCGGAATTGTCAAATAATTCGTGAGTTCGTCTCATAAACCTTTGCAGCCCGTCCCACTGGGGAGTGTTGCGATCTAGTTGTACTTTTAACGCGACCTGGGCTTTCTTCCATCGTTCTTCCATGGGGGTAGAGACAACTTCGTCTTTCGAAAATACCTTGATTTCCACGTAGAACTCTCCTGTAAGGTCTGCCGCTCGCCGTACTTTGCCGTTGGCAACACGGGTGATGAGCGATGAACCGAAGTCCCCGCTTGAGGTCTTCGTCTTTTGATCGTCCTCCAAACCAAAGAGGTCCGTGCTCAAGATGCCTCTTTTACTGTAAACAATTACACATTTTATTTATAATAATTTGCATTTATTTCTTAAATAACGAAATTAAGGAGTATTATACACCTCTGTTGAATTCTATGGGGAATTAATAGCGTAATACATATTGGGATATAATAATTTCATGTAACTGTCATCATTCCTGCATTGAATATGATCGGAAATTGATTTACAGTTCTAAATTCACTAACCATCATGTACCAGTGCGTATATCATTTTAAATTACCACAAACACCTAAACATAGAAGCAGCAATATAAATTACCTTGACTTAGAGTCTGATGAGTAGTCGGCGCTTTCAGGTGCTTGGCGCTTCACCACATTTTTCTTAGGCTGTTTTTTCGTCACCTTGGCTACTGCAGCAGTAGGCCTTTGTGATTGGTATTCTGATTCCGTGTCAGACCTTAAATAGAACACACTAAGATTAATTTTTTAACTGTAACCAACCTCAATAATTATGGAGAGGAGAATTTTAATGGGATATAGATTACTAGAAGATGGCATGGATGGTATGATGGGGATAGTTACGTCAGCCAGCAGGTAAGAACCAGGTCCGTAGCTGACTAGCGATTAATCACATTATCAAATTAATTTGATGATAGTTAGACCAGCCGGCAGGCAAGAACCAGGTCCGTAGCTGACTAGCGATTAATCACATTATCAAATTAATTTGATGATAGTTAGACCAGCCGGCAGGCAAGAACCAGGTCCGTAGCTGACTAGCGATTAATCACATTATCAAATTAGTTTGATGATAGTTAGACCAGCCGGCAGGCAAGAACCAGGTCCGTAGCTGACAACTATGTTAAACTTAGTAGGTAGTACTTACTCACATTTTATAGTTGTAGGATGATGTAGATCACTGGAAGATACTGGAGCGAATGTAATTTTATGATTAAAATTCGTTGGTTTTATACATAAAAAATACCATTTCAGCAATATTTACCTCATAACAAAATTAAACCTTAACTACAATATTCACGGTTGTATGAGTAATTTATGATACTTACGTCTAATTAATCCGTAGTGATTGAAAACCTTTCTGTCAAATTGCAATTTTCGTGAGAAATGAAATACAAAACTAGCTTCTTACCTCGCCGACAAAGGTGAAGCCGATACCATGCTGTTACACTCGCTTTGAGTTTAACTGCAACAGTTAAACTCAAAGCGAGTGTAAAATCGTCATACTACTAAAACTAACAAACTTTAATAAATCCTTTCATGCAAAGGATGTCGGTTTCTAAATTCAGCAATGGGAATGGGATGGGCTTTTCAAAGATTTCCTAGACTATAACCAGCTAATTACAAAAAAAAAAAAAAAAATATAATAAAAAAATAAAAAAATATAAAAAATAAGGAAAGAATCACTCATTTATAATAAGCTAGCGGAATTGGTAATATTCTTATTTAAGAAACACCCCCAGTTTGACGATAATCATTAGGTATAGGAAGTTCGCGCAAACTCGAATTTTAATTACGGACTACAACATGTACAGCGATCGTCTTACAATACAATAAAGTTCGACTAAGCAAATTAATGCATGATGCAATGTTGCTGACTTCGACATTGTAAATGATAATGTATACACACACAACGGCTGCCTGATACGTTTATCGTCAGGCGGTTCACGAATGAGTACAGTGCAGCGGCGAACCGTTGAACGGCGCAACACCGTTTTGACATTGGCTATACGGCAGTTTAGACGGGAAACGGCAAGTGTATAAGTATGCGAAGCCAGCAGTATGCTCCGACAGCAGAATGTGAGAGAACTACTCAATACATTATTTGTATGTACGGGTTAGGTTGTATCGTCTGTTTGAATTTAATTTTAAATTAAAATTTGGATGTCCTCGAGCCAATCTGGTCACTAAAATAGAATGTGCGCTATTTCTTACTTTCGTGGAGAGACGTGAGACAAACTGTCCCATATTTTAGTTTAATGTTTACGGTATCCTAAAGTTCAGATATCCTTGGTACCCCAATCTGGGGTCATAGAAATAGAATGTGTGTATGCCTGTAGGTGTATGCTTATTCTTGCTTTATGAAGAGACAAGAGGCAATCTGTCCTGAATTTTAGCTTACTATTTTCATATAGTTCGATTAGTTAACAAACTGTGTGTGAAACTTCTTGTTATAAAACTTGACAACCAAAGTAGTGGCTTAGTGGTCAATCCGAGAATCTGCTGTAGTTGATCGAGGTAAAACATCGGTATTCATTAGTCACTATAAACAAATAGTTCACTTTATTAAACTTTCAGACCAACAGCTAAAAGAGTTTAACTTTTAGTTACATAACTGTAAACGGTAGATTCGCAGGGATCGACCTAATGCAACCAAATAAGATTTTAAAAGTGGAATAGGGCTTAAACCGCAAAGTTTGTAGATCCATCATTTATGTTATTAGCTATTTCTAAACCACTTTCGTTCCATTCGCAACCAAAAGTGATTCAAAAAGTGGAGTAGCGCCCAAACCACACTGACAAATGTTTCTGTTTCATCGCGACGAATAGGCCGAAGTGGAGTAGGCGCCGTTCCATTATTTTACCTCCATATGATGCAGGATTTCATATTTCACCTTCCGATCGGTGGAATAGGCGCTAAACCACATTAGGATTTCATTTATATTAGTGGGCATTCTAATCCCACCGAGAGTGACGAGGCGAACAGAGTGAGCCGATGGAACGGCAGGTGGGATTAGAATGCCCAATAATATCCTACTTGTGTGGATCGCCCGGAGGACACGGTGGAGCTTACAGTGGAGGTCTGCCCAGCTTGGGCAGAGCACCGCCGTGTTCTCACGGAGGCGATCGGCGGCGGCGATCTCTCGCGTCCGAGCCTGGTCCAGGCCATGGTGCGGAGCGAGAGTGCATGGGAGGCCGTCACCTCCTTCTGCGAAGCAGTGATGCTCGCGAAGGAGGAGGCGGAACGCGTGAGGGAGAGGCAGCCTCACGCCCTCAGTCGCCGCAGGAGACGCCCTGGGCGGCGGGCATCGCGAGGCGATTTCCGGCCTCCGTAGGCGCGGGCCTGCGGACGGTGAGCAGCGGGTAGCTCGCCGTCCGGTAAGGACCAGGCCCGAGTCGACGGCGCGTCGTGTTCCACGCGCGCCTCAAAGAGATGTCAGCAAGTGACGGGGTCCAATAGGGCCGACGCCGCTGGGGTCGCGGATTGTCTGAAGAGTTTACCGCGGCCCTGGCATAGGCAACTGAAGGAACACGGGTGGGTTTTAGTCAGTAAAAGTCTGACACGCCCTTCCGCTCCACCCAGAGCGGGAGAAGTTATTTGATGATTTCCCACCCTCAAAAAAAAAAAAAAAAAGATAGGCTTCAAGTAAAATACTGGTATTCAGCTGCATCCGGTTAGACTGGAAGCCGACTCCAACATAGTTGGGAAAAGGCTTGGCATATGATGAAATATCATTTAACATTATAACGTCTCTGAGTGTGGCAGTTCGACGATAACTAGAAGTTTAATTTGCAGCATGGTCTGCGGGTTTTCAATAAATTGAGCATAAATTGCAGTGGATTTCATTCAGTAGACCATATCGTAACATCACTGGTTCCTCGAAGGATTAAGCAGGTATTAGTCTGACTTTAGTATCTCGAACTAGATATAGTGAATTCGGTTTACCAAATAAACGGAGTAAACTTATGCGAGGTGGATGTTGTACGAGATCTGGGAGTTATCTTGGACTCTAAACTCACATTTGTACCACAAATTGAGAACATAATCGGTCGATCCCAACTTATGCTTGGATTTGTGATTCGTAATGGAAAGGTATTTCAACGCCCACATACTCAATTAGTTCTCTACAATAGCCTTATAAGAAGCATCCTGGAATACTGTAGTGTAATATGGAGGCCTCACTATGCAACCCACTCGCTGCGGATGGAACGAGTCCAAAAAAGGTTCATTCGATACCTAGGGTACTGAAAGGGAAGGCAATTTAAATATCTCTCCTACCTTGATAAACTAGGCTGCTACAAAATGAGTACCCTGGAAGCTCGAAGGGAGCTCTTGGATTTAAGATTCACATATAAACTGCTCAATCACATCATTGACTGCCCACAATTGGTATTTAAGTTCAATTTCAGAGTACCCCGCAGACCACCTCGCAAACCCATAACACCCTTAGCTCCACCTCTTCGCCGTACAGTGTTTGGTGCTAATTCACCTATACCACGCATGTGCAAACTTATAAACGAACGCAGCGACCTGGTTGACGTCCACGCAGACTCAATGTCGATGTTTGTAATACGTAATTAGTATTGGCATTTTAATTTAAGTAACTATCTAGAATTTAAACTAAACTTTCTGACTAAATTCTGTCTTTATAACTAAAGAACAATGTCAGATGTCCATAGTAACTTTGCCTCAATATTAATTTGTCATGGACAGTGAAAATCCTTACGTTTTTTTGTGTAGTTTAATGTCAAAAGCTTTTCTGTGATTTCCACTTTTACACTGAACTTTTAAAAAAGAAGTTATTCAGACATTTTAAAATGGAGGTTAAGTTATGTATTAACCAACAGTAATGAAAAACAACAGTGTCATTTGGAATCTAAAACATACAAAATACAGTTGTGTTGTTTATTTTGTTCAAACAATGGTAAAATTAAATTATTTATACTATGTACAAGTAGGTATAAAAAAAATCAAAAAAAAAAAAAAAGAGCTCATAGGGCATCAAAAAATTCGTCCGCATCGCTGTCAGTGGGAAAAGTGCCCAAAAGACTGGCGGCATTGCCACGCTGGATGGCAATGCTAATTCTTTGGGCTAAAAATAGGCCAGCCCTTTGGTCCCGTGTGGAGTCGACCAACCGCTTGGCGATGTCCCGAAATACTCGATGAGCACTCGGACCCCAAGGCCCTAGTGTTTCAACCCCAAACGGCTCAAACAAATAGCTTCCAATAAGGTTGTTATATTTGCGCCGTTTGAGGTTTTCCGCACCTGCAGCACCCGCTCCAACGCAGCACGCCGTGCTAGGAAGATGGGATGGCGCGAGGGTGTCGACACAGGTTGCATCCCACACCAAAGGCCTACCCAACTTCCAAGGCATTATGGTCATTCCGTCTGGTCTCTTCCCATCGTCGCGCGCCAGGCCATTAGGTTCTAAAACAGCTGGCACCCCGGCGGTGACAAGAGCCCGACGGATGATGTCGTTAATGCTGGCGTGCCGTGCCATCCGGCCAGCACTTTTGCTGCAAGATAGGCCATGGTGTCCGAGGCAGTCGACTCCTTCACCGCACTGACAGCGATGCGGAGCCCCGCAAGGAGCCCCCAAACGCAAACATGTAGCGAGCCGGAATGTGGTGTCACTCAGCATAGTGCCTATGTTGGGTGACGGTAGTGCCTGAAGCCAGAGGCCCGATTCCCATTCACCCACAGCCAGCAGGCGGGCACGCTCTGCAGTATTGGTGGACGTATTAATAAGATTATACCGTACCAACCTACAGAGCGGCTCATCCCACTGTCTCTGGGAAGACGGGTTCTCGGGCTGAACCGTATCCGGGCAAGCCACTTTCCAGGCGTTCACCGCATCGGACAAACACGGCACGTCAGAGTCAACCTGAGAAGAGGCTAAGATTTTTGTGGTTAACTCTTCGGTGCTATGGACCGAGGACAGGAACGCCGGTAAGCTTACACTAGAAATTTTGCGGACGCCGAGCCCACCAAAACGAATGGGTAGTGTGGCTTGCAGCCACGCGCGGTCGTCCAATGCCACATTTAAAATTGATGTAAGGGTACTTCGAATAATATGATCAATTTTGTCTAAAAGGTATGGCTGCTTCCATAAAGAGGAAGAGCGGAGATAATACATAAAATTTGGACCGAAACAGCAATATCTGATAAGTGTGAATGCAGAGTGTAAATTAATTTTAGAAAGTCTATCCGAAATATCGTTAAAATGTTTAATTTTATCATCGACGAATGCTGAAAAACTGTCTTCTAAAATTGGGGAACCTAGGAGGTGCAGTGAACTGTTATCCAAAACTTTAATATCTGGGGCTATTGAATTGAACTTCTGTATAGTTGATTGTCTGTCGGTATTGTCACAAAGGTAAATTTCGCATTTTCTTTTTTGTTGTGTTGCAAATTAACATTTAGCTTAGTTAAAACAGTTGACATTATATTAACCTCTCAAGTGTCTAATGCACCCCATGTGTGCATAAGCAAACACTTTTTTTGTTAGGTATATAAGCTTATATCACATATATATAAATGTAAAAAAACATCATCCGATGGGACCCATCATCATCATTAGTTGTGAACCTATGGAGTTCGCAGCTAACCCCCAACCCTCCCCATTCGCTGGGGTTTTGGGTCTAAAATTAGCCAAACTCAGACACTTAAGGGGTTAATAAAAGAATCGTACTTTACCTCAGAAAGTGAAGTCCATTGCCATAACAATGAACGGACATCGTCAAACTTATGCAACTAAATAAATGCCGTTTCACACGGAACACATTTAAACCACAATTATTACAACGTAGTTGATGGGACATTGTATCAAAATGTGTGGTATGGATATCACAATAAGTCTCTAACGCAAACGCAGAGGAATTCGAGAAGGAAACAAACGTAAACATAGAAAAACACCGACAACAACACAACAAGATGATTGACATCTTGTCATCTTCAACTTACTGTCAGTTTAAGCGCACGCGAACTTGACAGAGAGTTCTTCAAGAACATGATTAGTAAAACCCTCCACTCTTGAGGTATAATTTGTCTAATCCGGATTGGGCAGAGTATGCATCATTATTGGAGGACAAAATTGATTCACTTCCAAATTTAGTTTCTCCTGATTTTGATTCTTTTAGTCCCCTCCATGTGTCAAGCTGTTATGATAACCTCATCTCTGCTATAACAGCTAGTGCAGACTCATGTTTTCCTATTAAAAACTCAGCACGTGGTCAGATCCCTCCCCCACCGTGGTGGGATCAGGATTGCACAACAGCAATAAGGGAAAGGAATGATGCTGAGATGGTGTACAACGGGGCGATGGTTAGCGATAACCTAATAGCTTTTAACAGAGCCCTCGCTAAATCTAAAAGATTGTTGCGAAGGAAGAAACGTGCTGGTTGGGCTGACTTTTGCGGTTCCCTGTCCCCCTCCACTCCTTTATCAGTTGTATGGAAGAAGATCAACCGTTTTAGATCTGGATGCTCACCTACAATTTCTTCTCCCATTTCTCGAGAGACTGCTGAGCAGTTCTTTGATAAACTGGCTCCTCCGTATGTACCATCGGAAGCAGAACACCATCAGCCGTCTTTCATTTCTTCAGATGACCCTTTTGATGCACCATTTTCTATGCAGGAGCTCGACTCAGTTTTGAAACATGTACATGACTCTGCTCCTGGTATAGACGGTATTGTCTATTCTTTTATGACACACGCGGGCCATAAAGCAAAAAAATATTTTTTAGACATTTTAAATTTTTGTTACACCAACGGCTGGGTCCCTGATCAGTGGAAGACCCAAATCATTATTCCTATTTTAAAACCTGGCAAGCACGCTGATGATCCAAACAGTTTCAGACCAATCGCTCTGTCATCAGTCCTTGCTAAATTATTGGAACACCTCGTTAAGAACAGATTAGAATTCATAGTTGAATCCAGAGATTTACTTCCTTGGTCTCAATATGGTTTCAGAAAGGGACTCAGCACCATAGATAGTGTTGGGGTTTTGGTTACAGATATCCGCTCATCGTTTTCGAAAAATGAATCCGTTGTTGCTGCGTTTTTGGACATTTCCTCTGCCTATGACAATGTTCTTCTTCCCATTCTCAGGCAAAAATTGCAACAGCTGAGAATACCGGAAAGAATGGTACAGTGCATCTGCAGTTTGCTTATGTCTAGATCTTTGGTTTTGAGAGTTCCAGGTGAAGAATTTGACGTCAGGATGTCATGGAAGGGCCTTCCACAAGGCTCTGTTCTCAGTCCCTTACTGTACAATTTATACACAGCTGACATTGGTACTTGCCTCAATAACGACTGCCAAATATTGCAATATGCTGACGACCTGGCTTTATATGTCACCAATAAATCAGTTAGCGATGCTGCGGCATCTCTTTGTGTATCCCTGGACTCTCTAAACCAATGGCTAAATTTCCACGGTCTGAGTTTGTCTGCCCCCAAAAGTGCTGTAGTTGTGTTTTCTCGCAGGAGGCTGATCCCACAAGTTTCAGTGGGTATCCAGGGGCATTGTATACCGGTTTCTTCAAATGTAAAGTTTTTAGGCGTTTTTTTAGATTCCAAATTGAGCGGTTTACATCATTTAAATTATTTAGTTAGTAGATGCGAGAGAACTATTCCTATTTTAAAAGTTCTCGCTGGTGTCTGGTGGGGTGCTCACCCCTACACGATGAAATTGGTATACAATGCCTTAATACGGAGCGTTCTGGACTACGGATCCTTTTTATTAATTCCATGCAACAAAGGTGCTTTGGCAAGGCTGGACAAAATTCAGGCTAAGTGTCTTCGGATTGTATCGGGCTGTATGAAGTCCTCACCAATCAACGCGTTGCAGGTAGAGTGCGCAGAGCCTCCATTGACTTTGAGAAGACAGTATCTAGCATCAAGATTTTGGGCTAGAGTCATCACCAAATCTTCCCACCCTCTTGTACAAAAAGTGGATGACTTAGATGTTGCATGCCGAAGTACCAATTAATGGAACCATAAAGAAGTCCCTTTGTTTTTAAATTCCTTCCGTTGCTATAAAAATTTAGATTCCCCTATTATTCAGCTTCCAAAACTTCCTATTTTCAGTTTTGATTATGAAATATTATGTTTTAAGCCAGACATTTTCTATAATATTGGTATATCAAAAAATTCTCCTTCGGCGGACTCTATTTTCAACGCGGCGGTTGGTGAGCGATGGTACAATTTTGAAAAGTTTTTCACGGACGCCTCTAAATTATCTGATTCAGGTTGCACTGGTGCGGCGGTATACTACCAAAACTCCAAAATTGTCTTAAAATTCAAATGTCCTACACAATCATCAGTGTTTACGGGAGAGTGCGTGGCCATATTAGAAGCGTGCTTATTTATAGAGTCTCATAGCATACGATTTGGTGTCATCTTTACAGACTCACTTAGTTGCTTGCAAGCTTTGGAGCAGAATCCTTTCAAGAGCAAACTTCACAGTTTAATCGTGCTTCAAATTAAAAAGTCTCTTTTCTCTTGTGCCAAGAATCATAAAACCGTACACTTGGTTTGGATTCCGAGTCACTGTGGCATAAGAGGAAACGAATACGTCGATGCTCTTGCTAAGGATGCTGTTACGTCCCAAGCTGTTGACCTTAAATATTTCCATTGTCAGGGTTACGATTTGTTGAATCTTCCAAAAAAGAGCTTGCTAACCTCATGGCAGGTGCAGTGGCAAAATTCAAGTAAACGGAAAGGTGCTTTTTATCATGCAATACAACCTAATGTAAAAGCCAAACCTTGGTTTTATCCATATAAAAAAATATCTAAGAGAGTTATATCTATTATTTGTCGTCTCCGTATAGGCCATTGTTGTTCTCCGGTTTTTCTTCACAAGATCCGGGTCAGAGATACATCGCTCTGTGAATGTGGGTTGGATGAAGGTACTTTGGAACACATATTTTTTAACTGCTCCAATAATAATCCAGCCCATGACTTGTATAGACACCTCCCTAAATTAAAAATCCCTGTCCCAATTAACTTTCCATCTTTACTAACACATTCTTCCCCAAAGCTTTTTGAAGCTTTGATGTTTTTTATCCGCGAGAATAATATTAAATTATGATTATATTTATTTTTGTGTGGTTTGTTCTATGTCACTTGTGTACATGATATATATATTAGTATTTAATATTTAACTAACAATATTTTTTGTGTTTGTTTCAGTGTACTAATACCCGTCAACAAGTCTCACATTAAATTCAATCTGGATTTTTTTTTTTTTTTTTTTTTAATTTTTTTTTTTTTTTTTTTTACACGCACGTTTTCTCATAACACATCTGACATTGGCAGAATTGTCGACATCGGCACCATTGCCATAGTGAAAAATAGAATAGAATGATTAGTAAAATGATTACTTATTAAAAGGATTTTCTTTTCGTAAAGTTCTCGAAAAGAACTAAATATTTTTTAATAAGTTGGAATTTTATATTTAAATTGTTGTAGGTAAAAACTTTGTGTCCGTGTGAATTTAGTTTTAAAAGTTGTGTAGGCCGAAACCTGACATTGTTCTTTATAATTACAAAGCATTTTGCATGTGGTGTTTGCCTGTAATTGGTTGTGCAGTTAGACATAAGACACAATTACTTATATGTTCCTATCAGTTTAATATCTGTAACAACTGTTGGTGAACCTTAATTAAATAAATAAATAAATAAATAAACATGTTCGCAAATGTAGGTTTATCCCAGGCTTTGTTATTGTTCCGAGAAAGATCAAATTTCTAAGTACTGGGAGCACTCTCCTTGTATGGTTGTATCTCATGGACATCTTGTAGCATTGGATTAGATAATTCTAGGCAATATCCTTTACTAAGAATTACTGGTATTCAGCTGCATCCGGTTAGACTGGAAGCCGACCCCAACATGTTGGGAAAAGGGTATATTGATTGAGCCTTTGTTAACCAACATAAATAAATAAACAAAGCGACCAAGTGCGAGTCGGAATCCCACACGAAGAGTTCCGTATCATCGTACAATATTAACAATATTTAACAATATTTTCTAAAAAGGCCGAAAAAACACGTTTCATGTAATTTTTTATTTTATTTTTATTATTCGTTGTTATAGCAGAGTGAAAAATTCAAGTGTCTACACCTATTACTTTTCAAAAGATTAAAGATTAGAGAAGAGCGGAGCCTTAGTATAGGGTCCCGTTGGCACCCTTTGGGTGCGGAACCCTAAAAATTATTTAGATAAAGCCCTTGCATTTGGCCGATCGTTAACAACGGCCATTAGTCTAATGGACGAGAACCAAAACCAATGTCTTAGGAGGTCCGGGTCCTAGACTGATTTTACATAAAAAAGGCTCTATTTTTATACCCACTGTTACTTTTCCCCAGCATTTAAAAACAGAGGTTTGATGGCAAGCTCTGCTTAATTTTGATCCGCGGTGGTAGCCCGCAAAATTCAAATTTTCTTGCATTTTTTGCAATTTGCAGGTCAGTGTCAGGTTGTATCCTGATCAAAATATGATTCGAGAGATGTATTGATGATTTTTATGTAACCATAAAAATCATCAATACATCTCTTTTAGTAGTACCTAAGATTTTCCAAATCTAACTACAACCTGACACTGACCTGCAAATTGCAAAAAAAAAAACGCAAGAAAATTTTAATTCCGCGGGCTACTACTGCGGAATTTAAAAAGTCGCATTGTAAGGCTAAGTATAATATTCAGCATTATAATAATAAATTAAATTGATTCACATAATAAACTAACTACATTTGCTTAGGGAATTTGATCGACGGCAGGCGCCGCTTGCATGGAGGAGAAAAGCACAAGATTGTGTACTTTGGAAGGTTCTGGGGGAGGCCTATGCTGGTAGCAAACCGATGTCTGATATTCACAGCAATATGTAAAATTAATTTTAAGTTTGTTAATAAAGGCTTTTTGAATTTGAATGATCTAATATCTATGATCTAATCTCTAACTATCTAACTAGCCTGTACTGTCCCACTTCAGGGCAAAGACCCCTCCCTCCCTTTTCCACACAATCCTGTCTTTTGCTAGTGTCGGGCTATACTATGACGTGAAAAAAGATCATGGATCCATCATGGTTCCAGTGTGAGAAAGAGATGATACTTAAACATAATTTAAGTAGTCTGTATATGTATAAATGCGTTTTAATTAATGATGACGCAATATTTTTATGTATCCATCAATCAATTAAGTATTTAAAGCAGTATTTAAATATGTAGATAACATTTAAAATCTAGTTTCACCATAAAAGGCAATTTTATTGATTCCTTATTGACATGCATTAATAATGTCATCAGATTTTTAAAGATCATATTTTACGACATTTATTTAATAGGTGTATTATTGTTTATGTCATAGTCAAAGGTCGATATGCAGTCTCTTCCCGAAATGACTGGTTTATCCTAGGTTTGACCAAAGCCTTGGGGCAAACCCCGAAATAAATTCCAAATTTGGCCTTTGACTAAAGTATTTTTAGTCAAACCTAGAAGTTCCTACCTTTGCAGTCAAACGTCGAAAGTAAAATAATCTGTTTCGGGCTTTGCCTAGTCGATCCTAGAAGTGACTGGCAGACTCGGTCAAAAAGTCGACCGCAGGGGCACCCCGAGTGGGCACGCCACAATAGCGGCGATAAGTCCTCTCTTTGAGGAGTGGTTAGAGAGGCGCCACGGCGTCCTCACCTTCCGCCTGACGCAGGTCCTCACCGGACACGGTTGTTTCGGGAGGTTCCTGTTTCGCATAAGGCGGGAGGAAACGCCCGGGTGTTTCCATTGTGTGGATCGCCCGGAGGACACGGTGGAGCATACAGTGGAGGTCTGCCCGGCTTGGGCAGAGCACCGCCGTGTTCTCACGGAGGCGATCGGCGGCGGCGATCTCTCGCGTCCGAGCCTGGTCCAGGCCATGGTGCGGAGCGAGAGTGCATGGGAGGCCGTCACCTCCTTCTGCGAAGCAGTGATGCTCGCGAAGGAGGAGGCGGAACGCGTGAGGGAGAGGCAGTCTCACGCCCTCAGTCGCCGCAGGAGACGCCCTGGGCGGCGGAAATCGCGGGGCGATTTCCGGCCACCGTAGGCACGGGCCTGCGGACGGTGAGCAGCGGGTAGCTCGCCGTCCGGTAAGGACCAGGCCCGAGTCGACGGCGCGTTGTGTTCCACGCGCGCCTCAAAGAGATGTCAGCAAGTGACGGGGCCCAATAGGGCCCACGCCGCTGGGGTCGCGGGTTGTCTGAAGGGGTTACCGTGGCCCTGGCATAGGCAACTGAAGGAACACGGGTGGGTTTTAGTCAGTAAAAGTCTGACACGCCCTCCCGCTCCACCCAGAGCGGGAGAAGTTATTTGATGATTTCCCACCCTCAAAAAAAAAAAAAAAAAAAAAAAAAAAAAAAAAAAAAAAAAAAAAAAAAAGGGGCACCCCGAGGATCGGTTTGGTTAGGTTCCTTTAAACCCAGCAGACAGAAATAGGAGGGCGCACGGCGGGGCTCCGTCGACCTACTGACGAAAACCCGAACCCAAGCCTAACCTAGGCCTTTTGAGGTTAGTTAGACCAAACCTGAAATCGCGAAAAAAAAATCAGCTGCTCCCTACATTTTGACGAGTTATGCGAACATGAATGTATGGGGCAGCTGATTTTTTTTTCGCGATTTCAGGTTTGGTCCCATAGTAAAAGTTGTTTGTTATCATGAGCAAAATCATGTGTTTAGGTATCGGTCACTAATTACCAGTCACCCTATATATACGCGACAAATTGAGAACCCCCTGCTTTATTTGAAGTCGGTTAAAAAAAGAAAAGGAATAATACATAACTTCACGCCTGTGTTCCCAGAAGGGTTAGGGCAGAGGTACACCTATAGTACACCCACATTTCGCCTCTGTTATGTTTAAGTTCTATGTAATGGGGGGCGAGCCTATTGCCATAAACCGGGCACAAATCCAGACTCCGGTTTGCTACTGAGAAATTCCAGATGGAAAACCCATTAACACTTTGCACGACCCGGTAGTCAAACTCAGGACCTCAGACAGCACTAGCGCTTGCCGTTTAGTCCACTCTCGACCCCTCGACCCCTAAAAAAAGATTTGTTTATTTGTTTCCTCTCAACCCCTAAACATAGTTCACACTCGACCCCTAGGGGGGTGATTCATATAAAGGACAGCCATACTTCGTCCACTTTCGACCCCTAGTTCGGTAAGTGCCTAAAATTGATATTTTGGTACAGTAAGCTACAGAAAAGCAAAATTCAGGAATTGATTAAAAAAAAACCGGCCAAGTGCGTGTCGGACCACGCACAAGGAAGGGTTCCGTAGTGGAAAAGAATTCCTAAAAAATATTTTTTCAGGTAAAAAAATTACAAATTCACAATTTTTGGACTTTTTCCTTTACTTGTGCTAGGAGACCTTGCTTCTTGCCAAATTTTACTATTCTAGGTCAACGGGAAGTACCCTATAGATTTTTGATTTACTTGCGACAGTTGCGAGTATCAAAATGTGTCGAAAAATGGCCGTATTTTTTTATTGCGTTGACTTAGAAGCTTGATTTTTTTTAACTCTAAGGGACAACAGACATACGTATTCAATATTAATTTCAACTTGATATCTCCACGTGTCCTTGAGAAAGAGGGTCTTGACAGACTGACGGACTTGAACATTTTTTTTATGTGATAGAATTACAAATTAACAATTTTTGGAGTTTTTCCTTTATTTGTGTTGTATGACCTTGAGGAACTCGTGGCTAAGTAATAACAGCCGCACGGGTTGATCCGTCAGGTTAAGCTACGCTTGCCGGGGTTGGTCAGTGGATGGGTGACCATCTTTACATATCGAGATTCCTCCGTGCCTTGGAAAGCATGTTAAGCCGTTGGTCCCGGCTGTTATTCGTGGATCTTTGACAGTCGTTACGGGTCGTCAGAAGCCCGAAAGTCTGACAACCAGTCTTACCAAGGGGTATCGTATTACCCAGTTACTGGGTTGTGGAGGTCAGACAGGCAGTCGCTCCATGTAAAATACTGGTATTCAGCTGCATCCGGTTAGACTGGAAGCCGACCCCAACATAGTTGGGAAAAGGCTAGGCAGATTGATTGTGTTGTATGACCTTGCTTCTTACCAAATTTCATGATTCTAGAACAACGGGAAGTACCCTATAGGTTTTGATTTACTTGCCAGTATTAAAATATGTCGCATAAATGGCCGTATGCTTTTATTGCATTGACTTAGAAGCTTGAGTTTTTTAGGACTTCAAGAGACCACAGAATTACGTATTTGATATTAATTTCAACTTGATACCTCCACGCGTTCCTGAGAAAAATGGTCTTGACAGACTGACAGACAGACAGACGGACAAACAAGTGATCCTATAAGGGTTCCGTTTTTTCCTTTTGAGGTACGGAACCCTAAAAATAAAGGAGCAATATTAGAGAACACTTAAAGTAGAATTCTTTATTATTACCCGACTGCCCCAGAAGGAGCGTACCTAACTAGTGTTTTTCGAGAGTATGTATGTATGATAACTTTACTTTCCACTTCTAATATTGTCACAGTTCCGTGGCATGTAGGCCTATTAATACACCGCCAATATGATGCTCCGTTTTTAAACTTATTCTTGACATGGTATTGATGACCCCTATGATTCCAGAAGCAGTACACGTCCTCCTCTCTGGGAAGTTATAAAACTTAAATGCGCCCTACTATCACTTGTGGTCGGTATATCAGACATGTTTGCAACTTGTGCATGCACCAATCACTTGATAACTACTAAAACGCAAATGATTAACTACGAATATTCCGTTAAGTATTATAAAAATAATATTGAGGGTATTTTAGTTAAATAGTATGCAACTATAGAGTAGACTGATGATTTATCATAGTAACTGACTGTACTTTGAGGGTCAAGGGGAAACTAAAACTTGCCTGAAAAATAAAATCCACTCTCGACCCCTAAGGGTCGAGAATAAAGTATGTTTAGGGGTCCAGTGGACACATTAATTATTAGGGGTCGAGAGGACAAGAGTGGACTAAACGGCGCTTGCGACTACCAGACCAAAGAGGCAGTTATAAGATAATAAATACATTACGACAACGTTCACAAGCTTTGAAGGACGCTAAACGAGACAAAATAGAAGTTTTATTGCTATTACTGCTATGGCCGTATTGCGTCCTTCAAACCGTTGATAAGATGCGTTTAGTCCACTCTCGGCCCCTAGACCCTAAAAAAAGATTTTTTTATTTGTTTCCTCTCAACCCTTAAACATAGTTCACACTCGACCCCTAGGGGGTGAGACTGAATTTTCATACAAAAGACAGGCATACATACCTCGTCCACTTTCAACCTCTAGTTCGGTAAGTACCTAAAATAATATTTTAGTGCAGTAAGGTACAAACCAACTAAACTAACCAAAACAAAAAACTAATAAAAAAACTACTTTTTTTTAAAAAAACGCAAATGATATAAGTAAGTATTATAAAAATTATATTGATGGTAGGTATTTTATAGGTTATAGTGATGATTTATTATCGTGACTGTACTTTGGGGGCCGAGAGGAAACTGAAACTTGGTTGGAAAATTAAATCCACTGTCGACCCCCAATGGTCGAGAATAAACTATAGTTATTGGGTCCAGTGTTCACATTATTTATTGAAGGTCGAGGGGCTGAGAGTGAACTAAACGATAAGATGGAAGTTCAACTTCAAAGAGAATCCTATGTCGGTAAGCTGACAGAAATTGTCGAAAATAGACCTCTAGGGAATACTCACCTGTATTTATTATATTCCTAGGTAGGGAAATACCACAAAAAGGACATCTGTGTCCTTCAGGGCGACATGCAAGCTCAGATTAGATTTACAAAAAAAAGTTTGATTTGTCGTAACATTGTCACCTTTTTGCCACGTACTGTAGGTCCCTACGTCTACAGGAGTTACGATGTAGAGATTAAAGCCGGTGTGTTGTCGTATTCATTTCCCTTGTGAGTCGAGCTGTTATCTGGACGGTGTCATTTGAATGTTGTAGTTGCATAAAACATAACCATACGTTTAAAAAAATGGCAGTCATGGGGACTGCCGATAGAAGTGAAAACTTAAAAGTAAAACTATTTAGAGCATACCGGTGTTGCGGGTTGCAGTGACTCGATGACTCGAACCCGAAAGATTTCCCCCTACCAAAAACCGCTCAACGCGCTTAAAGAACTTTTCACTTCAATAATTATAGGTACTTTCAGCGTCAATAATATCGGGACGAACAGGCTGTTCAAAGTGATCTTAACAACTATGAAAATTAAATATTAACTTAATGACACAGGGAATGTTTCAGAATGAAGACAGTACACGACAACTGTCATTCTGACAAGAACTTTATCCAATTCAGGTAAAGTTTAATTTTCTTAGTTGTTCAGATCATTTTGAACAGTCTGTTCGTCCCGATATTTTTGACGCTGACTGTACATACATGCGCATGCAACATAGAGTACAGAATCCCCGCACGCGTCGGGACTGTCTAGTTCGACACGGAAGTCAGTTACAGGCGCTAGCCACACATATCCGGGTCAGTGCTATCCGTGTTCAGTGTTCAGTGTTCCCGCCAGGGACGTGCCATCCGTCACACACATATCAGGGAAATCGGTATCAGTGTCCGTTTCTTTACAGAGTATATAATCACTACGTATTATTATTACCTAGTTGTCGTCAACGTAGGTACCTAGATAAAAATCGGATGGCACTGTCAGGGCGTCCGTGCGTCCGAGCGTGCTCCGGGACACTGACGTCCTGACGATCCGGATACGCCTGACACGGACCTGTGTGAACCAGTTCGTACAAATTCTAAGTAGCCGATTTTTCCCCGTCCCTGACGGAACACGGCAAGGCCGGGTTCCCGGATATGTGTGGCTAGCGCTAAAATTCGTGGCTTCGAAAGTGCGTTGAGCACACAGTTTCTGTCACGGACCGCCTTCAAAGCCGTTGTGTCGTACTTAGTGCAAGTAAACGGTGACACGTAAGTATGCCACTTCTAGCAGCGGCCGCTGAGATGACTCTGTGCTCTGTGGTATGTACAGTGGGCTGCATCAATTGGGTATTGCCCCAGTTGTATTAAAATTTTAATACAACTGGGGTACCTAATTGATGCAGCCCACAGTACCTATTATCTGTGCGTGCAATTCGCGTGGTGTCACAAAGTATAGCATCACCCCATCTCTTCCTGTGGATGCCGCTAAAGGCGAGTAAAGGATTGATAAAAAGATGGAGAAAAGATCACAGCGCAGTTTTCTCTGAGTACCATATTATGCTGTCTAATTGTCTATGTCTGCAGGCTGTGGGATATCGGCCACAAAGTATAGCATCACCCTCATCTCTTCCAAAGGCGACTAAAGGATTGACCAGGGGATGGAGAAGTGATCGCAGCGTATTCAAAGTTTTTATTTGCCATACTGCGATTGTTAACCCACATTCACAGAGTGAATCAATCACCATCTTTCCGTGCGCTTAAAATTCATGAGTCACGTTTCATCATCCGTCCATAGGTAGTATAGCATATTCCTTTGCTAGGTACATTTTGATGTGACACATTGGAAACTTCTAGTTCGAATAAAACACATCAAAATAATCATTCACAAAACAAAAAACAACCACGTAAGTAGAAATATTATTTGAACACCTGAATCGAACAGTCGTTCAACCCTAGAGTGATTAACGACATTATGTCGGCATTATAAATTCATCATTCATCGTGTGCACGCTATGTATCGTGCCTCCATCGGCATATCGCCATGTCGAGACGAAACGCACCACATATTGATTGCAAACTGCTTTATTGCCGATTGTTTTGGGATCGTGGAAATACCGATATATTTTGGAAAAATAATATAGTAAAAAAGCCGATCTGTAAAAATCACACCGTCAAAACTTAGGTGAAGTGAGCTTACATTTCACCTGTCGGTCTTTTCTGTAAAAATCTATCGCAAACTTGCGTGGAGTGAGCTGTCAGTGTCATTCCACTGATACTAGAGATTGATACTTTTGACAGCTCACTTTCTAAAAGTGTGATTTTTACCGATGACAGCACACTAAAAAATCCACTTCACCTAAGCTTTCGCAGGGACATTTTTAAACTACTTTACTTACTAAATAACTTAAAAATAAAGGCAGGCTTGGCCTTGTGGTGCAACTTACCTATCCTATTAATTCACGTCTAGCAATGGTCTGCAATAAGCTAATATAATGCTATATTTGTTACATTCTTGCTATTTGAATTCAATGTTGTGATTGACATCAAGAAAAAGCATGGCGAAAACCCGCGACCTTTCATTACCTCGTATTATTGCAGCACTGAATACACCGATTATTCAGTCTCCCAAAGATCCAACATTACCTGAAATTGTAACGCCATTTGTTTACAGAATCGTTTTCTTACAAACCATAGATACTCACTTACATGATACCGTGGGAATTATTTGCTAAAGCCATAAAAGTAGGTAGGAAAAACCCCATCCAAAAATACAACATGACAAATAAGAAGGAACTAGTAAAAGCCTCAATAGAAGTACCTCTAAAACCTCATTAATGTATATGATCATTTAGGTATTCTGCACACGTTCAGCACATGTGGTATTCACACGAATGATATCATTATCAAAATAAGATGGCTCCTAAGTTGACATTCCGTAGACAGCCGTGAACTTGACTTTGCAGCATTAACTTCCAAATAAAGCTTATTGGAAGACCAGATCGTTATTAAACTCTTGAATAAACATTAAATGCAGTTTGTCAAAAGATGTTAATTAGTTATGGCTATGACGTTCATTCTTTTCCAAAATGTGGTTGAAAATGTTAGACAAAATAAAAAAAAACAAAACTCGTGCATTTTTGTATAACAGATAGTCACAAACCACAAAAAAAAAATCATCAATTTGAGAACAATCAGACGGTAGATGGATTCGAGTTACCAACCAACCATAATGCTGAATATTCGTACTTTACACAGTAGCGGCTACTATCTGACCTCCACAACCCAATTACAGGAGAATTCTGATATGCAAAGGTGAATTTCGGGCTTTTGTCGACACGTTGAACACAAAATAACTATGTAGGTAGGCATGTACTATAACGCTATAAGGAAGAAGGATGCCTTCAGACGAAACATAAATCGTCTTTAATACGACAGGATAACCACTATGTTAAAATATCGTTATCACATTAATAAATGCCAACCACACACTTCAACATCAAATACTTATTAACAAAAACCGGTCAAGTGCGAGTCGGACTCGCGCACGAAGGGTTCCGTGTCATATTATATGTTTAACAATCGCAAATATAACTTTTTACTTATTTTATAATGATACTGTGAATTACAAGGTTATTTTTTGCAGTTGCAGAAAATCACCCATGTTTAAACAAAATACCTTATGAATCGCCGTTTTCAGTATTGTTGATTAAATACAGTATTCATGGTACCTACATGGTTTCAAAGAAGTTTCAAATTCCTAATTTGTTGAATAGTTGCGCTAGAGCTCGTACAAAAATGGTCTAAAATTTACAACTTTTGCGGCACCCTATTTCTTAATTTTAAAAGATTAAAAAAAATGTGTTTGTACTAATCTCAGTTTTAACTTTGCTTTATTTTTATTATTTGTTGTTATAGCCGTAATAGACAGCGGAGGCTTAGTCAGTTTGTACTGGACTGTACGTGGTTGTCTGATTTCATGGATTTTAATTTTCTTGCGTGGAACCCTAATTATTTTTCTAAAATAAAAATAGCCTAAGTTACTCCTTAAAACATCAGCTCTAAGTCGTCAAAATCGGTGAAAATTCGTTTGGCAAGTTTCCTAACTTGACTCAAAGTACCATTTTTTTAATCGGACTGCGCTTTAAAATTCTTCTATACAAACTTTAACATCCCTAACCTCATTTGAGGCGTAGTTTTGAAAAACTAATAATGACAAACATTATTACTTACTTATGCAAGTATTTGTGCTAAGTTTCAAGGTCATTAACCAAATTAATAAGATTTTTCATATAAACTGTATCTCTGTTTTCACGAACACAAATAAAGAATTTCAAAAATCGTCTGGTATGTTTCCATAACTTGACTCAAACATTATTTACACCAATTTTAGAGTTAATCAAGCCCCCAATAAAATCCTCCGCTATAAAATTAACTTTTCACCCCTTAGGGGTAGATTTTTGGAAAACCCTGATACACGTTAGTCTTAATTTTTGGTCTCAAGTATAAAAACTGAGTTTTGAGTTAATCGGACCGCGTGTTAAAGTTCTTCCATACAAACTTTGACACCCCCAATTCCTCCTTAGGGGGTAGTTTAGGAAAACTAAAAATGATAAACTTTATAATTTACTTAGATGAATATTCGTGCTAAGTTTCAAGTCTATTAACTCAAAGGATAGGATTTTTCATACAAACTTTCATCCCCTATTTTACCCCCTTAGGGATGGAATTTCCAAAAATCCTTCCTTAGTGGATGTTTACACTATATAAGGTATGTATGTGCAAAATTTCAAGTCTCTAGGTCTATTGGTTTGGGCTGTACGTTGATATATTAGTCAGTGACTCAGTCAGGACTTTGATTTTTTTATATATATAGATTTACCATGTTATTTTAAGACCACAGACTTCTTATAGGTTTTCCTGTAATCTACAGGTATGGAACTATTTTCTATATTTTTTTCAAAATTTTAGGCTCAGTACTTTCGGAGATAAGGGGGGGGGGGGAATGGTCAATTTTCGTCTATTTTCTTAAATAACTTTAAAACAATATATTTCAAAATTATAAAAAAAATATATTTGAGACCCTCATAGTAAGCCCTTTCATTTGATATGTCACACGGTACAGTTTACAAACCTTTTTTTAAATTTTCTTATTTTCCCCCTAAAAGTGACTCTCATATTCAAAATTCATATATTTACTTTAGCTGTACGGGTTTGGGTCCCAAAAATCCATATGTGTACCAAATTTTAACTTAATCGGTCCATTAGATTCGGAGCAAATTTGCTGTGACAGACGGACAGACGGACAGACAGACAGACACACGAGTGATCCTATAAGGGTTCCGTTTTTTCCTTTTGTGGTGCGGAACCCTAAAAAGGACATTTTCTACGAAATTAATTTATTGTAACAAGTTTTACCTCAGGAATCCGCTGGATGCGAGCACAGAACCGGTCGAAGTGGTGATGCTAGGGAGACCTACGTCCAGCAGTGGACGTCTTTTGGCTGAAATTATGACGATGATGATAAACGAGGAAGCTGATATGGAGGCCATAAAATATCGTAACAATAAAAAGTAAAATGTCACGAACGCATCTATTAAAAGCTGAGTTGCGTGGAGTTAGATAAAGAATGAAAGGTGCCGTAGAATTGCTTCATCTGCATATATCACTATAATCTTAATGTCCATAGCGATCACGTGGAACGGAAAACGGTAAACAACGTGGCCTTGAAAGTTTGTAGAGATCAAGAGTAAATGATTGACCAAGTTTTAGGCCCCAAGTACTTAAAGCCGTTAGGTAAACGTGTCATCTGAAATTGGCGAAGAAGTTGGAAAGCTTTTTGGTGTAAAATAGATTATACAAGATGGAGACGACAATACGATAGTAAATTAAAATTTGTATATTTAGTGACGTTCCCAGTCTCCATCCAAAAATTCAATCAAATACATGCAATTGTTTAGTGGTTGTTTAATAACCTGCTATGTATGTATGCCTGTGTGTCGACACAGGTTGCATCCCACACCAAAGGCCTACCCAACTTCCGAGGCATTATGGTAATTCCGTCTGGCCTCTTCCCATCGTCGCGTGACAAGATAGGCCATAGTGTCCAAGGCAGTCGACTCCTTAGACGCAAACATGTAGCGAGCCGACTCTTTTTTTAAGATAGTCAGCTCGCCACATGTTTGGGTTGTGAAAAGCTGTTACAACTCTCTTATAATCTCTTATCTCTATAAAAGAGTTGTAACAGCTTTTCACAACCTTTACATCTTAAGGGCCCTCGCCCACGGCGACTTTTTGTAGCGATGCTGTCGCGCGTTTACGAAATGCGCGACTGCATCGCTACTAACGCGCGTTAGTCGCATTTGCAACGCGCTACAGAAGCGATGCTAACGCGCTACTAACGCGCTACAGTATTGCGACTGTATCGATGCAAACGCACGACCGTGTCGGACGACATCGGGGAGAGAACAGAGGGAGGGTGGCGCGTGAGTGGAGAACCGAGCTTTCGTTGCCTACGCTTCGGCTGCTTACGTAAAAGCATCACCTAAAACATCGTGACTAATGTTGCCTCAACGGAGTCCATCTTGCAACTGTAGCGATCGCAGGTATTTTTGTGCCGTTACTGAATCGCATTTGCATCGCGACAGAAGCGCGCCAGTATCGCGTTTGCATCGCGACTGAATCTGGGCCCGTGGGCGAGGGCACACAGCTAGCGACCGCTTCGCGACTGTATCGATGCGGACGCGCGACAGCATCGCTACTGCATCGCTACAAAAAGTCGCCATGGGCGAGGGCCCTAAGATACACCTGGAGCTGAACCCAACCTAAAGCTACTACTTGATCTTCTGAACCTGTGTCTTTCATTAATCCTCTGTAGTTTCTACCAAATAGCCCCCCGGCTATTTGTACAATACCAAAGTTATCTTTAAAAACTTCTGAATAATAAAACCCTTCGAATTCCAAGTACCTAAACGAACCAGAAGCTTCTGTTTGCTTGATTTGACTCCGAGTTTACTTTATTTATTGTTTTCTATTTTCGTTACAATTTCTCTGTTGTTGTTATAATAGGAAATTAAAGGAATAGTAATATATAGAGAAAGATTAGGTAGCCTTTATTAAAAACAAACTTAATTAAGTTTTAGATTCCGTTGCTCCCAAATGGCTGAACCAATTTAGATTTTTTTTTGTTTTGTTTGAAAGGTGACTGAATGATAATGTTCTAATATTCAAGAAAATCTATTCAGCCGTTTGGTTCAGGCGAATGGATGTAAGCATCTTCCACAGGTCTGATCGAGTCGAAATTAGGTATTCTGTTACTTCAATGATATTAGAAAAACATAATAACCTTGAACTGATGCTGCAGCATTACCTGGAATTTGCAGGATACCCAACTTCCTCACCAACTTACAGTAGAGATATCGTGTTTGGGCTCATTGAAATGGTCTCAATGAATATGTTATAAACTGATGGCAATCAGGGTCTGATGTTGGAGTAGCAAAAAAAAAAAGGTTAAATTTGTGTAGGGGGTATTTAAATTTAACTTGTATGATAATTTATTTATGTTGACTGTTCCTTTTTTCAATCTTACAATACAAACAGACATCCGTTATGTCATCACTTTTTTATTGTCTTCATATACCTATCATATATTGCACATGTGTGCTAATAACATGTCATTATAAAGTTTATGGGTGCTATGTTACTATCTCAGAGACTGCTCCCGACAACTATGTGTGTGTGTGTGTGTGTGTGTGAAGAAAAAAACAATAAAAGAAGACGGGTAGGTATAACCTTGAATGACAAGCAGACCAGCTAATGTTCACCTACACGTGTAGCATAAATTTAAGCAAATATCACATGGTTTAATAATATCAGTTATCACATTGGGAACCAATGATTACGCAAATTGAAAAGTAAAGATGGGACAGTCCTTATTTGTTACAAATAGTTTATGGCCTGTCACCTGTGCACTTGATGATCTTATGACTGCATCAGTGAGCGGAGTTCGCGCAGCTGAATTTTGGGCCAAACTTGTTTGATCTTTTTGCTATCGATACGCTAAGACGAAGACAAATAACTTTTTGAGTATGGTTTTTTTTTACCTAGAGTAAAGTTGTTAATTAGAGTAATGTTATCGTTTTAATTAGTGATAGTGTCCGACCGAAAGTTCGGTTTCGGTTTCGGTCGAGTTTCGGCAAAAAAACGGGTTTCGGTTTAGTTTTGGTTTCGGCGGCAAACCTGCCGAAACTACGACGGAAACCGATACTGCATTCGGGAGTTCTTGCGCTGTGCTCGGTCATGTTCGGCGTGGTAAATTCCGTCCAAGCGACGAAAACATTTTGCAATTAATATTTTTTCTTAAATGAGGGGTTGTTATGTTGATTATCAATAAGTGTCAATGTCGAAGGCTGTATAGCTATGTAATTTAAAGATAAAAAAATAAAACTAACTGACTAAAATAACGTGTTCTATTTTTCCCTCAAAACATGATCCTTGTAAGGAAGTTTCTAATTCAATTTCGGTCGGACACTAAAGTGATTAAAAACTTGCGTGGATGTGACTGATAAATAAATATTTAAAATCATGATAAATTTTATTCTACGGGAAAGTACCTAAACATTTGTTTCAGGTGGGTAAAATCAATATTTTCTTATCTATACTAATATTTTAAAGAGGTAACATTTTAAGTTTGTATGTAGGGAGTAATCATCGGAACTACTGGTCCGATTTCGAAAATTGGGTTAGGTTGGGTTAGATATGTGACCAACCACGTGCAAGCCGAGCGAGCGAAGCAAGCGTCGCCGTGACAGCTGCCCTTGAACGCTACATCCAAGTTGGTCCCAGGTACTTGGCTATTTAGTATTTTTAGAACCGATGCACAACAAATGCAAAGCGACATCAACGCCTCTACAGGTGGATAATCTAACTATTTTACGATATGATCACTAAATGTTTAGCCACATCATGAAGAAGTCGAGCGTTAACTGTCCATATCGTCAAACGTTGAGTATTCAATGATCTGGCCAGCCCACATCATGATGTGACCAGCGGTCGATGTTCTAATTCATGAAACATAACCATTTCATGAAAATAATGACCGAACACTTCATGAAATGATCAATTCTAAGATACGACACCCGGCTACGACATCCTGTATTCTACCTACTAAGAAGTCAAGACTCAGATAGAAGAAAACTATCACACTAATATTATAATGGCGAAAGTTGGTGTGTGTGTGTGTGTGTATGTTTGTTACTTCTTCACGCTCAAACGCTGGACCGATTTGTATGAAATTTGGTTTGTAGACAGCTGGATTAACACATAGGCTACTTTTTATATCGGAAAAATGTAGTGTTCCCGTGGGATGAGCAAGGAATTCAAATATATTAGCTACTCTTTCAAACTCAAACGGCTGGACAGATTTTGATGAAATTTGGTGAGGAAGTAGCTGACACCCTGGATTGACACATAGGCTACTATAAAGTAGCCTATGCGTCAATCCAGGGTGTCAGCTACTACGGGAACGCTATATTTTTTCGGGAAAATCCCGAAAAAATATAGCTTTCCCGTGGGATGAGCCAGGAATTCAAATATATTTGCTACTCTTTCAAACTCAAACGGCTCGATCGATTTTAATTAAATTTTGGTGTGGAAGTAGCTGACACCCTTGATTAACACATATGCTACATTAATTACATACCGAAAAAATGTACCTAGTGTTCCCTTGAGATGAACAATTTTTTTGTGAATACTTTTTACACCGATTAAATAATAAACGTTTTACTGTATCTAATTAACCGCGGGTAACACCGCGGGGCGCAGCTAGTTTAACATAATTTTCATCCAAATAAATTTAATTAATTAGTTTTTAATTTTTTTTTTCCTTTTATGTAGAATTAAGATTTTAGCCAGTTTTATGCATAATTTTCAAATTACTTTTATCATTGTTTTGTTGCCAATTAATTTCTACTTTAGATTAAGAATGACTAAAGATTCATTTTGAGGAAGAGAATGGAACGATGAAGACGTTTAATAATGGAAAATAAGTGATTAATTTATTATTGATTTTCTTATCTTGTTTAGCAAGGGTATAGACATTATAAGGGACCAGACGAAAGCATTTTGCATCGCTAAAAATGAATCAGTCACAAACAAATTATTGTAGTCGAACTAACTCATTTTCAGTAACTTAATCATCATCATCTTCCTGCCCTTATCCCAAGTTACTTGGGGTCGGCGCAACACGTTTTCTTCTTCCATTCTCCCCTGTCAACCGTCACGCTATCATTCACTCCCTTCTCTTTCATGTCATTCCTTACACAATCCATCCATCTTTTCAGTGACTCAATGCGATGCGCCTAATTACCCAGCATAAATTCTCATTTTCCATTTCTTATACGTTTTGGCGTCTTCTCCAAAGATGATGTGTTTATTCAAGCAATGAGGTAATATAGAGCAAAGGTTGATTCATGTTCAGCATCCGCGTATCCTTGATCACCTAAAACATATGCATCTTTAAAATTGCATCTCCGCATAATCTGCATAACATTTATAATCTTTGACCAATGGCAGTTCTTAAAAAACTAATAAAAACTCATTTCTATTCTGGACGTTTAGTATATAAAGACCGTCTTGGAATACTTCAATCAGATTGAAACAAAAAGTTGACATCCCAATAGCAAGATGGTAAGCATTGTTTTTTTTTGTTAACTGTTGGCTGCCAATAAAGTGCAGGTGTTAAAAAATTACTTCTTTTTGTTTTGTTTTGTTTAATGTTAATCAGTTTTGTTTTCTTTTCGTTTACAATCAACCTTTGTGATCTCTTATTTATGTTACATAGCATCCGTGTAGCAGTTTTAATTCAATTTTCTTTTATTTATTTGTTAAGGTCTAAAAAATAAAAGTGAACTTGTTTAGCTTTTTGCCTTTCCAAATAAATTGCCAAAATAATGAGACTACTAAGTACTCAGTGTTAGCTACTGGCATCTTTAAGAACTGCATGTGACATTTCTTTTTGTCGATCCGACTTACTATTCATACTTTATACATATTACACCTTCAAACATTCTTCTTCATTCTGAATCCTTTTCCAGAAATTCCTAGTAGTTCTCGCAGTAGCGGTCGCGTGCGCAAGCGCCATCGATGAGTCCAGTGCGCCAGTGGTCAAGTCTACCTACGACATTACTCCCGAAGGAGCTTTCCAGTACGCTGTTGAAACCGGCAATGGAATCTACGCCCAAGCCGAAGGTGTCGTGAACAACCAGAACTCGGTGAGATATTTTTGTTAATCTTTAAACAATCTATGGTTAAAAAAAAGAAGAATACGGAATCTTGATAAGTACTCCACATCTTGTCGTGTAGAGTCCATATTGAATTTTCTTTGAAAACTGGGTCTGGTGCAAACTTTGAAAGTCATCTCATTTGATAAAATGGGTTTATTAGTACGAGGTAACAAAACTATCTCAAATACAAACTCCATCTTCCATAGTTGGGTAAAAAGTAATTGACACCTAAATTGAATAAATTTATTCCAAATTCAATATAATTCGCAAAAGTTAAGGATGCCATTGCATTATTTATGCATAGCTAAATGGATTCTGACTATTAAAATATATAAAACTTTGTGATTCCAAAATTTATTTCAAGAATAATGGCTTTGTAAGGTTAAAACAATCTAGATGCAAAAAAAAATCCTTCAGTTGTGTTATTGCGTGCTATCAAAACTATTGAAGCTCTGGTAGAATTTAAATTAGAACAATGTCTGGAAAGGTAAACAACAGCAATGATGCTGGTGTTAGATGCCAAATAAGAAAAAAAAACATAAAATGATGCCAGTTGAGTTGCCAGTCATGCTACTTCCATTTTTATCTGTAAAGGAACGATAAACCTTGTTGTTTATCTACAGTCCGTTCAGAGTTAATTAATTTTTACCTTTGACAACAGCAATCCAACATCAACCTTATTGTAACGGAACTAAAGATCACTTTGATTTTGACAAACTTATCAGTGGCAGCAATCCAACAGCAACCAGACTGGGGTATGTAACAGCGTCCTTGCTGCTCCTACTTCGGAAGCAGCCAGGATGCTGTACAGGCTCGTAAACATTGGCATTAGTCGCAGAGGCAGTATGAGATAATTTTTTTTATATTTTTTTTTGTTGAGTAGGAATGTAGTCGATTTGTAACGATGAGGGTGGCATAATCTGTCTAGATTAAAACCCTCTCTAAATAAATAAAGAATTAAAAAAAAAACCTTATTGTAATGAAAATAAAGGTCACTGTCATTCTGACAGTGATTGAGGTAAAATATCTGTGATCTTACATAAAAACAGTCTAAACCGCGGGATCACAAAGTCAAAGTTCACGTTCACAGAAACTTTCGCAGCTATAATTAATTCAATTGTTAGTGAGATCGTGAGCGTAGGCGCAACTTTACTGACGTTTCTAATAGGTATTAAACACAATATTCATTTCCACAGAACTTACTTGATTTAACTTAGAATATTATTTTTTATAGACTCACCCCCTATTACATGGGACCTAAATATAACTGGAGAAATATGGGTGTACTATTAGTACACCTCTGCCTGACCTGTGATGTTATGTTATTAATAAGCAAGCGGAGTACATTGATAGTAATTACTGCTAATAACTAAACTTATATGTGAAGATACATAAATCTATATTAATAAAAAGAGAAGTCCTGACTGACTAATTGACTGACTCATCAACGCCCTTGGACCTAGAAAGATGAAATTTTGCACAGACGTTCACTTTATAACGGAGACAAGGAATAAGGAAGGAATGCCAGGTAGTACGTTCCCGAGGGATGTTTTCCGACATCCCCGCGGGCGAAGCCGCGGGACAAAGCTAGTAAAAATTAAAATAACAGTGACATCGTTAGTGTCCTTAAAAATTTAAAAGTTTAGAGTTTACATTATATTAAAAATTCTTATGAATTTTTGCCTCTATCTAAAGCAACAAACATTTTACCTGTCACTACAAGCAAGTCGTTACAACCGTACCGAATCAAAATGTAGATTGTAAAAAAAACATTAACACTAGGTAATGTTAATGACGGGAGCAAAGCAAATGAGAAACAATAATACACAGATACAGCACATAAGTTCATTGCCTCAACCTTGCCGGTGAAAGGTTTCTAAAATTACCACTGAACCAGTGATGCCACCGTCTAGACAAAATCACCATTTGATGTTATATTATGTCAAGGCCTAGATATATGTTAACTATATGTTAAAATAATACAAGGAATACTGAGAATATATTCAAATTAAATTGATAGTTAAATAAAAGCTTTGGAGACCTTGTCGCCGGCAAATAAATTGATGGAAACTAGTTTGTATCACGTTCGGACCACATGTGATCGTAAATTACACTATGTTGGGATTAAATGATTAAATATTAACTTATTGTCTTTCTTTAAAAATTGTAACAAAGAAGCGTGTGATACATGTTCTGTCGCATGGTTTATTTTATTGATTAGATTATGTCAATAGGTCTCTACTGGAAACTTCAAGAATCAATAGAATTAATTTAATCCACAAAGAAAAGATTATAATTCCATATTATTATTATTTCCTTTATTTCATTTATGTACATATTATTTACATTTTTAAATATTTTTATAAAAACAAAAATAAAAAAACATTTAAAAATATAAAAAATAGTAGCCCACCGGTATCGGGAACAGGGTCCAAGCTACCGGCGGTCAGGGCTGCTGAGAGAGGAACCTCCTAACGATACGCGCCGTGTCCAGAAGTACCGCTTTCTGGATCAAGCCCTTGATCCAGCCGCCTAACGAGAGCCTCCTCAGGTGTTGATCGAGGAGATAAATTAATTATTATTATTATTATTACACAAAGAAAATATTTGATTCCTTCCCTCCAACAAATTAACGCCTGTGGTAATTCATCTCTGAACGTGCCTTTAGATAAATAATTATATATTACTTTAGGCACTGATTTTTTCTGCAATTTTCAGGAATACCCATCCCTGGCAATAAAAGGTGGTTACAAGTACACCGCCCCCGACGGTACGCCCGTCGAGCTAGCTTACGTTGCTGATGAGAACGGATTCCAGCCCCAGGTAAGAAAGAAAGAAAAAAAAATTTTTTCGTTACAGCTAGTGCATATTACATTATAAAATTGTACCTGCAGCCTGTGGGTCTGTTATACGCGTAGATCTTTCAATGCCCTACGGGTCCTGTACAATAATAGTTTTAGGATGCTGTTGAGGTTGCTTCGCTTTTGCAGTGCATCAGGTATGTTTGTTGAGGCCACCGCGGACTGCTTTAGGGCAATAGTATGAAAAAGAGTGGCATACCTGATTCGCCGCGTGCGAGGCAGCACCAACAGCCTTCTGAATATCATATTGGGAAGGGTTGATTGCGCGGTTGTGACGCACTAAAATACCGTCCACGGATCTGGATGTGGCCTTTATAATATTAAATAGAGCAATTGTAAATAATAATGAATAAATAATTAATAATTTTTCTAACGTAGGTATAAGTATCATTTACTCACAATGTATGGAATGTAAATTTATTCTGACATAAAATGATTAATAGTCGCAGCGCATCGCATTCCACAAATGTGTAGGGTGCGCACAAATTTGCGTCAGTGCTATAAACTTCAATTGCTTGCTTCTTCTGCGTTGAGTATGCTCTAATATAGTTGTAAAGAAATTAGCCAGTAGACAATGTAATGTAATAAGTAATAGAAATGACTGTCCAGGGTGAACTGAACGTTAATATTAATACAGAGTGGAAGTGACATCGACGACCACCACCACACAGGTGGTGACCATTGACTCGATCGACCTGTTAGCATTCATTCAGTACATGATTCTGAACCACCAGCGTTGGAAATTTCATCGGTTATTAAAAAAAAAATGCTGTTCCATACAATTTTGACCGCGTAGGTATTGCACTTTTGTAAGAAACAGTATTTTTTTTTATAACCGACGGTATGTTTCAACGCAAGGAGTCCAGAAAAGTGTAAGTACTGAATCCATGGTAACAGGTTGTGTGTCGATAACCCTGCCACCCGAGGCTATAATAAAACCGTCTTGTACATAAGAAGTTAGCGAGCATTATGACAATCTATACTGACTTCACTTGATTAAATAATCTCTAGATTGTCGTTATTTTACTAAACCGATCACATCCGATAGCATAATATTTGTCAGTCAATTAACTGTATAGAATATCTAGATACTTGATCAGTGTCTCCGAAACTGGGTCTCTTAGGATAGAAGAGTTCTCTTTTCACCTGCTGCTAGATCTGACAAGTCAACACTATAATTGGAACTACCGTATACATCATTTTTGTGACTCTTCTAAGTATTTCCGTCTTCATTTTCCAGGGAAACCACCTCCCCGTGCCACCCCCCATCCCTGAAGCGATCGTCCGCAGTCTGGCCTACATTGCTGCTCACCCCCCGGCAGCTGAGGTCGGACCCAAACCCGCCTACGGTTAAGAAAAACAAGTCAACCAACCGATCAAGCATGAAGCTAGTACAAACTCTACTGCCATTTTATAGTCAATAAAATATTTTTGTTTGAATATTAGTATTGGATTTCTTTGTTAATGATAATCATCAACAGCAGGTTACTACTGGATCTTGATCCTCGGTTCTCTCATCCATCCATTATCACACCGTGAAGATCGTCACTCCTCCGATCGTCCCCAATGCGAGGATAAGGATTCTAATAATTCTATGGTCTTAGACTTACAGGAAGACACTCAACATGCACTCAAACTATTACCTTTATTATGAAAATAAAACTAAAAGCAGTTTGCAGGTAAACACAAATAAATATAAATTCTTCGAAAAACAAGAAGCAAGCATCGATACATCGATAGTTATGAAACATTCTTTGATAACCCAAAGTTGATTATTCATGACGACAAACTCGCTTTTGTGGACATAAAACTATCTCAACTTTGCACTTTGGGATTTACGAAACGATCCGATACCTAGTACATTTTTATCTTCTTTTGTGAAACGAGTTTTGTGTTGACTGAAGAATTAATTTTAAGGCCGATCGTCCACGACGCTATCTACTTAAGAGTAACATGTTACAAACTCAAATGATTAGCCAGAATGTCACAGCACCTATTTCAGTACACTAGAGTTGTTTCACTAGTATTTTCTGTTATAAATAAATAATAATAAATAAATATCCTTGGACATTTCACACAACGCCATCTAGTCCCAAGCTAAGCAACCTAATGCTTGTGTTATGGTAACGAGATGGCTGATAAACTATGTTATTTACTTATGTTTTCATAAGTAAAGACTTCTAATCGGCTGACAGTTACACTAACTATTTTTATTCTGCTTTGTTTCGTTGAAAGTTTTTCAAAGAGCTTAAGAGAAAAGCGCTAAGGTATCCCGCGAAATTCAAATTTTCTTAAGATTTTTGCAATTTTTAGCTCGGGTCTTTGTGTATGTTGATAAAAGTATGATTCGCGACCGTAAAAAATATGTATTTACAGAATTATAATCATATTAGAATCAGTAATACAACTCCTGAACTCCGTAAACTAAGATTTGGTCTCGAACGTCAAGTTTTCATGAAATAGTGATTCAATAAGGTAAAATGAACTTAGAGAGTTGTATTGATGACTTTAATTATTGTAATTCTATACTTACTTATATACAGATTTGTAGACGGTCGCTAATCATATTCAGATCAATATACAGGGTGTAAGGGACAGCCCTCCGCAAACTGATAGGGTGAATTCAATATATCATACTAAGATGACCGGTGCATGAAATTATTTCAGGAACGTTATGGGAATCCAATAAGCCTGATTTGTTTGTGTTTTTGTGCACAAATCGGAGTGTCTGTTACTGGTTGGGAGGGGTAGGTAATAGGTATGCGGTGAGTTCGATGAACTCTGTAGCTAGACAGAAAGTGAACAGCTGATTTCACGCTTCGTTCGTTAGAATATTTCAACATCCATTGCTATGTTTTTTTCAGTTTTTTTTTTGCTGTTTTTTTTACATAAATGGAGTGCTGTGAATATACAATGTAATTTTACATTGAAAAAAGAAAATGTAACTGAAAAAACTATTCAAAAAATGAAAAATTTCCTGAGAAAATTTCCCGTGGAATATGATTCAGAATGCACCCTGTTAGTTTGCGGAGGGCTGTCCCTTACACCCTGTACAACCTGATTGACTGACCTGCAAATTGCAAAAAAAATGTAAGAACATTTAAATTTCGCTGGATACCCTGGTGCTATCGTCTTAAATAAGTAAATAGTCGATCGTACACGATTAAACCAATCATAAACTAGTTAATAACGCGATAATAAGTCGTGTTGTGTACGAACCACAATTGAAATACTAGTGTTGTGACATTCCGGCTTCTCAGTTTGTAACTTTCAAGTAACGACTTATGAGTAGCATCGTGGACGTCAGGCCTAAGAGTAGCAAACTATAACGAGTGATATTTCCTCATAATATACGTAGTAGCATATTGTTTATTATAAGTAGGTAGATAGGTAATGCGTGCCCATAAAAGTCCAAAGCATAACTTGGTACTTTCACAAATCACCATCCTACTGATGAACTTGACGATAATCATCACGCACACCTATCACACCAAAAACAATGGTGATTGTAGCAAGAACTCTGTTATCCTAATCCTAACTAATATTATAAATGCGAAAATGAGTTTGTTTGTTTGTTACGCTTTCACGCTAAAACGGCTGAACGGATTTGAATGAAATTTGGCACAAGGGTAGACCATGACCTGGGTTAGGCAAAGGATACTTTTTATCCCGATATTGCCACGGGATTGAGACTTATGCGGGTTGAACCGCGGGGTGTAGCCAGTTCGTATAGAAAGGATGCAGCTGTTGACGAAGCCCGTTAGGCCGTTTTCTTCTACATCCAATAGATTTGAACAAAGTCTAATCAATAGTTACACGTGTTACCAAGTTACCTTCAAAGGATGAGGTACGATACAACTCAAATTCTATTTGAATGTTTCTAAGCTTAATTAAACATACTTTCCTATTTGAATCGGATGTTGTTCATAATTTCATGGGTTTTAATTTTTAATTTTTTTCTTTTTCTAAAGTAAAGGTACTCCTTATAACACAGCTATCTGCCAGTGAAAGTCGAGAGTGTCGCTCGAAACGCAAAACGCGGCGTTTTTTTAAAGGTTTTTTTTTCGAAATCCTCTATTTCAGAAACCATAGGATTTCGAAAAAAACTGTCGGGTGTAAAGGGATAAATATATCGGCCCTCTTGACCTCCCTCTACCTCTTTTATTTATAGTATATCTATCCCCCTGTGAGGTTCGAACCCTCACAGTACCTATCGAATGAGGTAACTAGCCACAACATTGGACTACCAACATTGAGTTACCAAATTTGGTAAAAGTATCTACAGGAAACGCAAATTTTCCTCATATTATTTAAAAGTATTAGGTACTTGTTTGATGAGGTAAGAGCGGTTAATAATTATTTTGTTTGCATATGAATTACGTGCACGTAATATAAATTAAGATTATGTACACAAAGACTGAGTGTTTGTAATTTGGACCCGATATTCGTAAAGTTCATCTAACGATTGGCTAAATAATTGGCTATTAATAAGTGCTAAATGCTAGCATTTAGCACTTATTAATACAGTGAACTTAAGGTTAATGTGTGGTACAGAATGTTGATCATGTTAATAGGTAAAACAAGAGCGTGGAATTTGGAGGAAAACATCTTCTAGATTAATGTAAACGACAGCACCACACGTTACAATAATATCAGTTTAGTACATATATCAATCTGCCTAGCCTTTTCCCAACTATGTTGGGGTCGACTTCCAGTCTAACCGGTTGCAGCTGAATTCCGGTATTTTACATAGAGCGACTGCCTATCTGACCTCCACGATAACCCTTGGTAAGACTGGTTGTCAGATTTTTGAGCTTCAACATCATACCGAACAACTGTCTCTATCGGACCAACATTGTAATCGCGAAAAACTTTTCAACTGTCCCTTATAAAAATTCAATACCTACTCGACTCAAATGTATGGGACGACTGATTATTTTTTTTCGCGATTACGATGTTGGTGCCATAGAAAAAGTTGTTCGGTTTGATGGTCTATACCACACCCTTAAATTTGAAGAGGATGCAAAACAACACGTTGTATAAGTGCTTTAGACCATAGGTAGGCTAAATTAGGTACAAACTATATCAGCGTTATGGTCTTGTTACGGAAGAATTCGCACGAATCGCTTCTGTGTACTTCATATCAACTAGGGCAGCCTATTCCGTGAGGAAGTCCGCTTACCCGGCCTACTTCAGCGCCAGTTTGCTACGGATGAGTACGATTCAGCGGGTAAATATGCTATCAAATGGTGATAGAGATTATTTTAGCGTAACTAACCTGTATTTTAAAGGGGTAGGTAAAGGTGTACTGAACAATTTACTTCGTCACTTTTGTTGGAGTTCCAAATATACAGCGTGAAATTGAATTCAAGGGCATCCTTTAAACTTTCATTATAGGAACAAAACTCAAATCGCGAAAAAAATCAGCTGTTCCCTACATTTTGCTTTTGACGAGTTATGCGGATAGCTTTTTTTTTTTCGCGATTTCAGGTTTGGTCCCATAGTAAAAGTTGTTCATAATGATGAAAGTTGTTCATACAATGACCCCTTAAAAATCTAATCCCATGCCCTTGCCCATTAATTCAATTTCACCCTGTAGAGCTAGCATTATTGCTATTGTGCGCTTTTATATTTTCTAACGTGACAATACCTATTATTGTGATGGACGTCCACGTCGCGTCACGTTATCACGATAACGCAGGGAAGAAAATGTATGCAAATTTCCGTCTACAATAACGTTATACATGACATACATAATCAGCCTATAATGTTCCCACTGCTGGGACACAGGCCTCCTCTCTTCGAAAGGGAGTGGGCTGTAATCCACCACGCGGGCCCAGTACGGGTTGATAGATGTCACATGTCTTCGAATTTTTGGTTCTAGGACATTTATTTATTTTATTTTGGTTTACCAACAATTGTTTACACTAACATCTTGAGAAAAAAAATTACATGTCTTAAACTTTAAACAGTGTAACAATTACTTAAAGGTAAACACCACATGAACTAAATTAATTTATGTTAATTATAAGCTTAGCTTAGCTTAGTACAGTTTAGAGCCAACTTAAAACAAAAGAAAAATGTTATGTAGGTATAAATAAAGACTTAGTTTTATAAGTACAAACAAAAATAAATATATGTACTGAACTGATATACTAATATTAATACTTTACAATAAAACAGATAAACAACTCAAAATTTTAGATTTCTGCTTAGCTAACGAATCAAAGTGGAAATCGATTAGGTCGCTACAACTATTCAAAACCCTACAGAACCTAGCACATGGAGAGTTAGATCCCAACACCGTTCTTCTTGACATGCCGGTTTCCTTACGATGTTTTCCTTCACCGTTTTGAAAGCAGTGGTAATGATAATATTTACACAAATTAAAGCGCCTACCTGGGTTTGAACTCACGACCTACAACTCGTAAGTCGGGGCTGTTACCACTGGGCCACCACTGCTCTCCAATAGCGTTATAATAACGTAACGGAGGGCAGAGGTGTATCTATAGTACATCCACGTAATAGGGGATGAGCCTGTTGCCAATAACCGGGCACAGCATCAGTTTGTTGAAAATGAAATACTCATAAAATGATTTCAATCATCTCAGAAAATAGGTTTACCAACCTGCAATTCAAAAGCATAGTACAAAACGTTCGTATAAAAATTCCATAAATACTTCAATCAATCTGCCTAGCCTTTTCCCAACTATATTGGGGTCGGCTTCCAGTCTAACCGGATGCAGCTGAATATCAATATTTTACATGGAGCGACTGCCTATCTGACCTCCACAGCTCAGTTACTGGGTAATACGATACCCCTTGGTAAGACCGGTTGTCAGACTTTCGGGCTTCTGAGGACCCGTAACGACTGTCAAAGATCCACGAATAACACCCGGGACCAACGGCTTAACGTGCTTTCCGAGGCACGGAGGAATCTCGGTATGTAAAGATGGTCACCCAGTCACTGACCAACCCCGGCAAGCGCAGCTTAACCTGACGGATCGACCCGTGTGGCTATTATTATTTAGCCACGAGCTCCTGCGTTTGTATAAAAATTCCATAGATACATATTATATAAAAAATATTGTTTGAACTTGAAATACATAATTGCTTTTGTTAAAAGTCAGGGCCTACTTCCGATACATTGACCATTACAAAAAGTGTTGTTATTGATCTGTCTATTATTGTTAAAAATCTTCATATTTCTGCATCTACGAGTATGTCTAAGGTTAAATAATAATTATGTCATTATTTTTATTTCGGATTTTAATAAGAAAAAAAACCGGCCAAGTGCGTGTCGGATCACGCACAATGAAGGGTTTGGTAGTTGAAAAGAATTTATCCCAAAACCAAACTAAACATCCCAAAAAAAATTTTTTTAAGTGATAAACAAATTAATAATTTTTAGATTTTTTCCTTTACTTGTGAGGTGAGACCTTGCTTCTTTCCAAATTTCATGATTCTAGGTCAACGGGAAGTACCCTGTAAGTTTTGATTTACTTGCGAGTGTCAAAATATGTCGCATAAATGCATACATGGCTATAGTTGTTTTGCATGTTTGCAAACTAATAAATGATTTGATTTGATTTGATTTGATAAATGGCCGTATTTTTTTATAGCGTTGACATAGAAGCTTGATTTTTTTAGGGCTTCAAGGGACCGTAGACCTACGTATTTGATATAAATTTCAACTTGATACCTCCATGCGTTCCTGAGAAAAAGGCTCTTTACAAACTGACAGACAGACGGACAACGAACTGATCCTATAAGGGTTCTGGTTTTTCCTTTTGAGGTACCTTAGAAACAGCTGAACCTAAGCCTAATTCTGACATGAAAGTCTCCTGATTTTAATGTCAGCCATCTGTAGGTTTTTACCACTTTAATAGAAAATCTACAAACATCAAACAAAGAAATTAAACAAATGGAATAAAAAGTGAGGTGACTTATATCGTAATTTACATGCTATAAACACTTTTAAAGAAAAAGCAAAAACTTGCATGATAAGTTTTATTTTATTTTCATCTTAAAATGTCAGAATTAAAACCTGCTCTTTATCTTAATGTCAAGTACGTTGGTATTTCGCGAAGCTGCGGCCACGTGAAGATTCCTCTTTTTTTTTTGCATAGCTGACCTTTTAAATGTTCCATTGGTCTCGTGGTTGCAAGCTCGACTGCTGAGCGGTTCTGGGTTCGATTTCCAGGTCGGTCAAAAGTGTTATTGGGTAATACATTAGGAATTTCTCAGTAGTAGACCGGAGTTTGGAAGTTAGCGGTGTGATTCCCCTGTGCCTCGGAAAGTACGTAAAGCCGTTGGTCCTGTGCCTGATCTCTCTCCGGCCGTGTCAGATTGCCATCCCATCGGACTATGAGAGTGAGGGAAGTAAGTTTCTTCCCTCACTCACCTTTTTTTTATTGTGGAGAAATGCACATGCATACTGCACTGCCACGGGGAGATAGTGCAGTTATATGGGACTCCAACCCACTGAAACTCCACGGTGTCCTCCTTTGCCGCTTACAGCGGGAACACGGGCACGCGTTAGCACTCATCCACGAATCATACCAGAATAGGGCTCGGAGACGGCTGTCCATCAACGGACCTTCCTCTGGGGAGTACTCCCCATCACCGGCGCACCAGAACACATTGCACGCCATGACCACCCCAGGGATCAAACCAACCCATTGGTTCCAGATGACCACGTGTCTGGGCACCCTTGGTCCCCCTGCGACGGGTCAGGTCATTGGGCCCGCTGCCAGCCAAATTTCGGCCGCAAAGGATAGGGAGAGCGTCCAACGTCATACCGACACTCCTCCTCCCATGCGGCCTCACCGCGTCCGCCATCAAACGGTGACGACCCCATCAAGGCCGCGGAAAGTAGGGAGAGCGGCGCACCGCAATACCGGCACTCCTCTACCGCCGCGGCTTCCAACCCTCAGCCACGATGCCTCCCATACGATATCGGGGCCCGCCTCAGTTGCGATGTCGCCCAAGCGGCACCGCAACCTACTTGTTGGCCGCTACGTTGTCGGCTTGCCGGAAAAAGCCCTGACGAGCGGCCCCTCCTCGGGTTCCTCTCCGCTTCACAGTGGGTGACCAAGCCACGGCTACTGAGGCCCCCCGCCTCGACACTCATCTGCACATACTGTGCACTATAATAATAGCTCAGCTGAAATTGGCCGCCATGACCGAAAGGTAGAACTATTATTAACTAATATTTTTGAATATCCTAACCATAGACGTATAAAAAAAGGAGGACTCCGCGCCACGCATATCGAAAGTGAAGCACAGTAAGTATGCCGGGACCGTTTGTACAATCACGCCTCACGCTCATATTTACATCATAGTACACATATGCCGACCGGCTGCCATTACGTGACACGAGCGACGGCGTCTTTGCAGGTACTCAAATCACGCACACATAGATCGGTACAGTGGTACCCAACTAATAAGGTGCGTCGTGAATCTTCGTTCGCACAGAAAAGAAAGTATAGCCCCGAAGATTAACGAGAATGCTTAAAACTTACAATCAACCTTAGATCACTACTATAAGGTTCATAATACCCTGCAGCTGTTAGTTCCATCTCACTCGCAAGTATGGCGGCTGACTAACGTCATGGCGGCAGCTGCCGACCAATTTATAGCGGTGCAGGAAAAAGAAGCACGCCGGTGCGTGGAACGTGCCGATTGGTCGATAGCATTTCCCGCGCTTTGAAAATTCATCTTCTACGCAGGTACCTCGGTAAGCCATATCAGTTGGGTACTACTGTACAGTGCTTCACTTTCTATATGCGTGGCGCAGAGTCCTAAAAAGCTAGTATGTAATAAACAACAAACAGATAATTTTCAGATTTTCTAAAATGCGGTAGCGATCGACGCGTTTCCAAAAGATCTCAGTTGAATAAATCTAACAATAGGTATCTACAAATATTTTTAGAAATCAATCGCTCTGTATTCGCGATCATGATGTAATAATAAGCATTATGTATAATGACATAATCTGGCAATCTGGGCACATGCGTCAATCCATTCTTCCATAGTAATATTATTATTACTTAATATAAATGCGAAAGTTACTCTGTCTGTCTGTCACCTTTTCACGCCTTAACTACTTAAGGCACTTCCCCGAGCAAAACCTTGCAATCGTGCAGTTTTCGACTCTCAATCTTAAGAACTCATCGAACTCATTATTAAGAGAAATAAACTACATATTAAAGCACATATTAATGTTCAATATCCTGTCATCACATTGCGCGTTCTTATTGGTTTTATGTATTATAAAATACATAAATCTCCTTGTATAAAAAATAACGAAAGTAAAATTATTGACTGCACTGCGTTTTTGCTAAAGGTGACATTTTATTAATTTGAGGATCCGGGGTCGGTGCATTTCATTCATTCATTCATTCACATTAATCACACTAATATTATAAAGACGAAAGTTTGTGAGTGTGTTGTTAGCCATTCCAAAGCGTAGTAGGTTCCTATGGAGAAAAACAGGCAACAAAAATGTTTTCGAGGAATCCTCAGTCTTGTGCTGCAAAGCAAAAAAGCAAAGAGTAAATTGAATTGAAATTGAACATTGAGAAATTGGTATTTTGCGGCTCTGAAAAGAAAAGAAGAATACTGTCCCGGCCTTTGCCCAGACGAGGGCTATTAGTAAAAAAAAAAGAAATATGTAACTAACTCAAACCGGAAAACTATTTTTTTTACAATCGAGAGTAGAATCGATGATTACACTACTTTATAATAACTATACTATATTACAATGCTTGTGTACAATATATAACTCAACTAAATACTAAGGTACTAAATTAAATAACCAACTATCTATACAGACCTACAAATAATCTCTGGTCACGTGAAGTGTCGTTCAGTCGTCGGCGAGAAACCTTACAAAAGAGACGCGTACTCGGGCCCCATGACCTAACAGCTCAAAACTGTAGTTACCCATTGGGTTACAGGATTTACGCCGCATGAGGGTCTCAGCAGCCGCAGCAGTAGCTTGGAGCATGAGATCGCGCAAGGGTGTCGAAAAAGGTTGCATCCCACACTAAAGGCCTACCCACCTTCCAAGGCAACAATGTCATGCCGTTTGGTCTCTTCCCATCAAATTTCAAATTTCAAATTTTTATTAATAATCAGGCAAACAAGAACAGATTGGACGGTGACCCCCAAACTAGACATATTTATGCCTGTATCTTGGGAGTCGGGATCGACAAGTACCAAGCCGTTTGGTTCTAATACAGCTGCCGGCGCGCGGTGACAAGGGTTCGATGACTAATATCGTTGATGCTGGCGTCCCGTGATAGGCGACCTGCGCTTCTGCAGCAAGACAGGCCATGGTGCCGAGACTGTCGCAGTAACCTGATGCACACTGCCCTGCGCCTGAAGCCAAAAGCCTGACTCCCATTCTCTTACAGCCAGCAGACGGGCAAGTTCAAGGTGACGTGTTAAATAGAATATTCCGTATTCCGGGTTGTCTGGCAAATCCGTGTTGGGGCAAGCAATTTTGCAAGCGTTCAACGCATTGGTCAAACACGGTACCTACCTAAAATTCGACCAATGTATTCCTGGTTAATTTATCGGTACTGTGGACCGAGGACACGAAGGCCGGTAAGCTTATGCTTTAAATTTTGCGGACGTAGAGACCAACCTGGCGAATGGGAAGTGTAGCTTACTACCATGCTCAGTCGTCCAGGACCACATAATTAGTGTCGAAGTTAGTGTGTTCGAATATTTGGTCTACTTTTTTAAAAGTTGTGGATGAGACGGATGGAGCAAAGGCTATAATATAAGTACGTAAATTTTGATACAAAGTAACAGTATCGAATGAGTGTGAAGGCCAAATGAATGTTATATAGGTATTTAAATAGTCTTTCCGAGACTGTAAATTTTTGTATTTTCTCCTCAATGAACTTTGGAAAGGATTTGTCAAAAATTGGGGACCCCAGGGCCCTATCCAATAAAGCTGACAATCCGACAAGTCCGACATATGTCAAAAAGTGACAACTCGACAATTTTTCTGTTTAATAAAACTTACAGGCGACAAAATTGTGATGGTGGAAAATTCACAAATATGTCGGACTCTTTTTTTTCTTGACATTTTTCTGTTTTATAAAACTTTATATGCGACAGGTGACAGGTGACAATTTGTCGTGAAAAACTTGTCAAATCTGCTTTATTAAACAGAAAATTGTCATGACATGTTGACATATTTGTAGAATTGTCCGACAATTCTGACAGGCGCGTTACCCTCTGTCGCGAAATCATATTTTGAATTTTGAAGGTGTAAAAAAGTGTATTGAAAAAGTTCATTACAAAAAAATGGTAGGTACTTACATCGAGCAGTGAGAGTAGTGATGATGAAAACTTGGAACAAATACAAACGAGGAGGAATCGACGATCATTTAAAAGCAGAATCAATTTCTCCTTCTCAATTACAGATTTCTGCTTTAAAGAAAAATTTCGGGTATGTAAATCTACCGTAGAATATTTAATTGATAAAATTGCTCATCGACTTGAACACGGTACAAGCAGAAACCAAGCACTTACACACACCCGATAAACAAATTTTATGCGCCTTGCATTGGATGGGTTGTGGTTCACAGTACCACGTTATTGGTGATGCAGATGGGCTTAGTAAAACAACCGTACATCATTGCATAAGAAGGGTATGTGGAGCCGTGATTACTGAATTACTCGGAGAAGAGGTTCGCTGGCCTGATAATTGTAACCGAATACCAACACTTTTCATGAGGCATAATGGGATACCTAGAATATCTGGTATTGTGGATGGTTCGTTAATTCCTCTAGATGCGCCTTATCAAAATGAATCTGCGTTTGTAGACAGGAACGGAAACCATTCAATTAATATTATGGTGGTGTGCGGGCCAAACTTAGAAATTTTCTACGCATCTGCAAGATGGCCTGGCTCTGTTCACGATGCCAGAGTGATGAGATGCTCTTCTTTAGCACGGTCATGGGAAAGTGAATGGAGACCATTCCCAAACGCAATAATCCTGGGAGACAGTGGATATGGTTTAAAAAAGTGGCTTATGACGCCTAATATACCAATACAAATACCATGGACAGCATCACTAGAAAGATTCTTGCGTGCTTTTAAGTCAACGAGAAGATTGGTAGAAAATTCTTTGGGAATCATAAAAGAAAAATTCACGTGTCTAAATCACCTTAGAGTTCAGACAATAATTGCAAGCAATGTAATATTATCTTGCATTGTTATGCATAACATTGAAAACCGCTTAGGCTCAAATGCACCCTATTTAGAACAAGATATTAGCGGAAATGAAAATGATACAGTTGTAGATAATAACAATGTGGACGAAGTATTTGATGAGGAAGCGATTGCAGTTTTACAGTCATTAATACAACTATTTGAATGAATAATTTATTTAATCCTTTTAATAAATGCATGATCGATTATACTTAAAGATTTTCATTCATAGCACTTATTACAATATCGTTGACTTGTTCATTATCAGCACCCGACTCTGTTGTTCGAACAATTTGTTCATTACAAACATCAATAACCCGAACGTTTTGTAAATACAAAGGTAGTGTAAATTCTGATGGCTGTATGTTTAATTCTTTTTCAAGTTTGAGTAGCTCCAAATCTAGCTTGTATTTTTCTCTTTTTGCAATTTGAAGTTTTTCTTTAGCAATATCTACTTCTATTTCCATTTTTTGTTTCTTAAAATCAAATAAGTCATTTGATAAATCAACTGGGGATGTGATTTTCTTCGTATTGGATTTTGAGGTTGAGGAGGCGGTGTTTCTGATGTAAAAACAGGCACGGATACCTGTGTTTCATTTGATCCTGAAGATTCTGGTATTTGAAGTCCATCTATTGCTGGAGAATCCTTTCCTATGATTTTTAGTATCATTTTATCAGAATCGTCATATTTGCATTTTTTTCCTCCCCCAGAACCAGTCTGCAGACGATTATCTCTCTTTTCCTGAAAGATTTATAACAATCAAACAAAGTGAAAAAAAAACCGGCCAAATGCGAGTTGGACTCGCGCACGATGGGTTCCGTACCATTATCTATAAAAACGACAAAAAAATGATGTCTGTTGTATGGGAGCCCCCTTAAATATTTATTTTATTCTGTTTTTTAGTATTTGTTGTTATAGCGGCAACAGAAATACATCATTTGTGAAAATTTCAACTGTTTAACTATCACGGTTCATGAGATAACGCCTGGTGACAGACGGACAGACAGACAGACAGACGGACAGCGGAGTCTTAGTAATAGGGTCCCGTTTTACCCTTTGGGTATGGAACCCTAAAAATCGTTTCCACATACACAATTCGAATATTTCATACATACCTACACAATATAATACATATCTAATTGATAACTTCTTTATTGGTTAACGGTCTAAATAAATAAAAAAAATTACGGATTGATGAAGGATAAACTAGTTAAAATAAACTAAACCTTACCATAGTGATTTTGCGCCAATTTTGCCATGTAGTGTCACGAAGGTATTTCCAGTCTTTATTGAAAATACCTAATGTTATTAAGTTTTCGGCTATTTCCTTCCATTTATTTATTTTTACATCGTGGGTCACTTGGTCACTAAACTTCCCAAAAAGTATATTTTTACTTTCGTAAATAGGGCCCAAAAGGGTAAGTTTTCTGTGCATTTCCATCTTACACGCGATCATAACACAATCGAAGTTGCACTAGTGATTGTTTTATTCTTGTACTTTGATAATATCTTTTTCAATTTTACCCTCATCCAGCTTCATAAAACAAAATTCTTTGCAAATATGTCAAAAGTCGACATAATTGTCACGACAATCCGACAATATTGTCACCGACAATTGTCAGAAATATTGTGACTGTGGTTTTTTGATATGTCGAGTTTTATTAAACGTGTTTTTACATTAAAAATATGTCAAGATTTCACCTGTCGATTTTTGACATAGTTGTCACGTTTATTAAACAGCTTAAGCGCGACAATTCTACAATTTTGTCATTTTTTGACATATATGTCGGATTGTCAGCTTTATTGGATAGGGCCCAGGAGGTGAAGAGAATTTCTTTCCGTAATTTTGATATTTGGTCCTATTGGATTATTACATTTTGCTATGGTAGTCTGTCTGTCAGTGGTAGGGAAGATAAATATTGGCTAATGAAACTGAATTTTTCTTTAAAAAAGTTAAATTTTTAGAACCAAAACCTTGCAAGCCAGTGTTTTGTTGTAGAAAGCACAGGAAATTTTGGCTGCGATAAACGAGGCTAAGAGTGGAACCTGCGGCAATGAGACGAATGCCGCCATTTTTCTTGCGCCCCTTAAAAAAATATAAATGACGGCTTCGTTCACATTGCCGGAGAGCATAAAATTAATGAGGGCCGTCAGCTCCTAATACAAATACGTCAGGTTAGATGTTGAGGTATCAAACTGTTGAGGCCGCTGGCGGAGCACACGGCCGCACATACTTGTTGAGCTGTAATTTCAAGTGACTTGGTTCACCCTGAAAAAAGCGTACTTGGGAACGTTGAGGGCATGTCACTAGGGCATCTAGCGATGTGGCAGGTTGACTGACGCTTCGGTTGGCGTCACTACTGTCGTTATTATTCAACATAAAAATTATGTGGTTAAGGTACTTACAGTTTATCTTATGAAAATATTAGTTTATGGTAAAATATAATAAACTACAACGACATAAAAAATAAAACCGGTCAAGAGCGAGTCGGACTCGCGCATCGAGGGTTCCGTTCCGATTTCTGAAAAAGTGTGCTATTTAAAGACATCATTTTATTTTTTCTGTAATCTTTACATAAACCTCCATCACATAGAAAAATCTTTTTTTGCATAGAGAAAAACGGTTTTTTTTTACATTTTTCATCAAAAGTCGAAAATTATGAGGCATGAAACAAAATAAAAAAATGTCTGAGAATGTGCAAATAGCGCTCTTTCATATGATACCCCACATGCCCTAGTAGCCCTACTTTGAATTTTTAAGACCCCCTTTCAATCCCTGTTGCGAAAAATATATAAATTTTTTTTTCTTTCTTATTTGCAAAATAGTTGGGCAAACGTCATCTAAAACTGTTCCAAATTTCAAGTTGATAGCATAAGTAGTTCTTGAGATATCCAGCTGTGACAGACAGACAGACAGACTGAGTCACACCATAAGGGTTCCTTTTTTACCATTTTGGTATGGAACCCTAAAAATTGGCGGTCATGGGAAATGCCGACAGAAGTTAAAACTTAAAATTATGCATAGCTATAGATACGAGTATAGTTGTAAACATATATGTCGCATGTCGGTGTCGCGAACCCGTAAGATTTTCCCTACCAAAAAACACAACACGCCTAAAAAAGTTTTCATTTAAAAAATTAACAATGAAGCTTGAGTGACGCACTGATAGGTAATGATAACGGTACAGTCGCGTTGGTGACCTGCGGCGCTGCGCAACCGTATATGTCATTTCGTGCAGCCAGGTGCAGCACTGGACCCGCCCGGTGGGTTCCCGCATTGTCGAGGCGGGGGGCTCAGTAGCCGTGGCTTGGTCACCCACTGTGAAGCAAAGAGGAACCTGAGGAGGGGCCGTTCGTCAGGGCTTTTACCGGTAAGCCGACGATGTAGCGGCCAACCAGTAGGTTGCAGTGCCGCTTGGGCGACATCGCAACGCAGGCGGGCCGCGATGTCGTATGGGAGGAATCGCGGCTGTAGGCGCGGCACAGCCTTGACAGGGTCGCCACCGTCTGATGGCGGATGCGGTGGTGCCTCAGGGGAGGAGGAGTGTCGGTATGACGTTCGGCGCTCTCCCTATCCTCTGCGGCCGAAAATTGGCAGGCGGCGGGGCCAACGATTTGACCCGTCGCAGGGGGACCAAGGGTACCTAGACACGGGGTCATCTGGCACCCATGTCATTGTGCTGGTTTGGTCCCTGGGGTGGTTACGGCGTGCAATGTGTTCTGGTGCGCCGGTAACGGGGAGTACTCCCCAGAGGAGGGTCCGGTGACAGACATCCGCGGTGGGTTCACGGATGAGTGTTAACGCGTGCCGGTTTTCTAATACACTATCACATCATTAGCTAAATCTTCTTTAGAATATTTTTCAACTGCAGACCTTGACAAAGTGTCAGCAATAAACAATAACTTTCCAGGTTTATATTCTAGCTTTACACAATAATGTTGTAATTTTAAAATGAGACTTTGCAAACGAGCCGGTATTTCATTTAACTGTTTTTTAATCTATCATCTACTGATACTGTGACTGGCTCATTTGGCGAGTAATAACTAAGTACTGGTGCACTACTTATCATATTTTTTAAACTATTAAAAGCATTATCATGAGTATAACACCACTCAATTTCTACATCTTTCTTCATTAATTCCCTAAGTGGAGCTGAAATTTCAGAGTATCGAGGGATAAACCTGGACAAATAATTTGTAACAACCAGAAATCTTTCCAACTCTTTTTTTTCTTTTGGCTGTGGCATTCCTATTATAGCCTTTACATGACTTTCATCTGGCTTCATACCATTAGTATCAAAGACAATGACCTAAAAATTTAATGCTACTTGCACCAAATACACACTTTTCTTTATTAAACTTTACACGAGAGGACTTGGCTCTTCTTAAGACTTCACCTACCCTTTCATCATGTTCCATTTTATCTTTTCCCCAGATTAAGATATCATCGATATAAGTTTCTACCTCTTCCATCTTGAAAATTTCATACATTTCATTATGAAAAATCTCTGGAGCACAACTAATACCAAGTGGCATTCTCATAAATCTATATCGCCCAAATGGCGTTGAAAAAGTACATAGCTTGGAGCTGTTCTCAGTTAATTTGACCATCCAATACCCATTTTTTGTATCACATTTTGAAAAATATTTAGCACCTGAAAGATTACTGGCTATTTCATCTAATGTAGGTAACTGAAAATGACTTCGCTTTATTGCTCTGTTCAAATTTTTCGGGTCTAAGCAAACACGCAAACTTTTATTTGGCTTTTCTACCACAACAATACTTGAAACCCAATCAGTTGGCCCATCTTCTTGTTTAATTATATTTAATTTCTCCATATTTTCTAACTCACTCTTAAGACGAGGACGCAGTTTTAAAGGTACTTTTCTAGTAGCTGTAACAACCGGAGGGACAGATTCATCTATCTGTATCTCACATTTGTTTGGTAAGCAACCAATTCCATTGAAAATTGATTCATCATTAAATAAACCACAAATAGTCAACTCCTCATTTTTCAGAATTAATTTCAAATTCAAAATTATTGCAGTCTACATCCAAAACATAAATTTTTTGCATAGTTTTAATTTTTTTATGCTGTAACAATGCCTCAAAGTATCCTACCACGGGCAATTCTTTTTTACTTATTTCTCTTAAAACAGTTTTACATGTTTTAAGAGAATTTATCATAAATCCACTTTTATTAAAGCTCTTTAATGACATTACTGAAGCATTAGCACCACTATCTAACTTAAACTTCACACTGACACCGTTGACATCAATAACACAATGCCAGGACTCAGATGAATCATTTGATGCCTCTATTGAAATATTGTACATAAGTAGCTCACCATTATTACAGTCCTCACCATCGCTATTCTCGCTACTGAATTCCTGCACTTCTCGCACGATTCTAGACCGACAACATTTTGCAAAATGTCCATTTTTGTCACATTTATAACACTTCACATTGTATGCCGGGCAGCGACCATTTATAATATGTACAAATCCACACCTTGCACAAAGTCGTTGTTGCTGTTGTTGAGATGCTCCAAATGATCTTCGACCACGTTCCCATTACTACCTGCACGAGCCCCCAACTGGCGTGCACCACTTCCATCAGATCGAGCATCATTACGGGCATTTCCTCGTCGCAGCTGTTCCAATGCAGCGCTGCTCGTTTCTGGAACCATTTTGTTGGATGAACATACTGCTGCTTGCTGTCCAGCTCGCTCTGCGGCTCTACACATCTGACTTGCTTCTTCCAACGTGAGCTTCGTTTTAGCTCGCAGTCACTCTCTCATATGATTATCTTTTATTCCCCTGATCAATTGTGTCAAAGTCAGGCTGCTTTTCAAAGAACCAAACTCAAAATATTTACTCTTCGCATTGAGTTGACCCAAAAATTTTTCAAAGTTGTTTTGAAAGGCATAATATGTTCTTTGAAACTTACCAAAATAAGTTTCAAAGAACATATGCCTTTCAAAATTTACATTAGTTCTCGGATCACAATATTCTGCGAACTTTTCAGTAATAGCTGTGTAGCCACTTTTATCTGACTCGCTAATATCCAACTCATTAAACAATTCTTTTTCCAATAATATGCATAAATAATGCACATTTTACATCCGATGGTGTTTTTTTTTTTCCCGACGCCACCAGAAAATAATCGAATGCCGTCTTCCATTCTCTCCAATTTTGTGCAATATTGCCTTCTTCTTGTAACGGCGCCGGCTGTTGAATCGCCGCGTAAGCATTTTCTATATCTTTTCCTCCCATTATTGCTCTATCCTAAACACTTTTAAAGCTCATTTGAGTACTATTTCCACTATATTTTAATTACACCTGACACCATATAGAACTATGAGTCTGAATCAAACGACATCTTGGAAATGACTGGTTTATTCTGTAAACATTATCAATAGTCTACGACATAAAATACTATTATTATAGAATAACCCACTACACCGCCGTAAACGGCAGAGGAGGACACCGTGGAGTTTTAATGGTTTACAGTTCCACATAACTGCATTATCTCCCCGTGGTAGTGCAGTATGCATTAGCATTTCTCCACGATAAAAAAAAAGGCGTAGCACTGGAACCGGTGCCGTGAGACATGTAGAAGTATGTACAGCGTTGCGTCCAATCTGCACGTCAGTATGACAGTACAGTAGCACTGGAACCGGTGCCGTGAGACATGTAGAAGTATGTACAGCGTTGCGTCCAATCTGCACGTCAGTATGACAGTACAGTAGCACTGGAACCGGTGCCGTGAGACATGTAGAAGTATGTACAGCGTTGCGTCCAATCTGCACGTCAGTATGACAGTACAGTAGCACTGGAACCGGTGCCGTGAGACATGTAGAAGTATGTACAGCGTTGCGTCCAATCTGCACGTCAGTATGACAGTACAGTAGCACTGGAACCGGTGCCGTGAGACATGTAGAAGTATGTACAGCGTTGCGTCCAATCTGCACGTCAGTATGACAGTACAGTAGCACTGGAACCGGTGCCGTGAGACATGTAGAAGTATGTACAGCGTTGCGTCCAATCTGCACGTCAGTATGACAGTACAGTAGCACTGGAACCGGTGCCGTGAGACATGTAGAAGTATGTACAGCGTTGCGTCCAATCTGCACGTCAGTATGACAGTACACTCAGCACAGTGATAAATGGGTGGCTGAGGAGAATGAGTGCCTTTTTACCGGACTGCAGCGAAGCCAAAAAAGGAGGGTTTTTATATTGTTTCTTCTTGGTTCTTAATAAGAGTATATTGGCCGACATCCACGCAGGCGAAGCCGCGGGCTAAAGCTAGTTAATAATAAAAATAACAAAATTATATACTAACTTAACTAATAACTAAATAACAACTAAAATTCACTATTATAGTTATTCAACATGTATTATTAGATTTAATTCATGAAACATTTTTAGGTACTTACCTACGTCAGTTTTGACGTTTTCCTTCCGGTTGTTTAGTTTGGTTGTTGATTACAAATGAAAACAGTGAACTGTGGTTGATGTTCCTCAGCGCATAGCAAAAAAATAATTATTGTACATAGGTACATGTGGAAGGAATGAGTATTGAGTAAAAACAAAAAAAAAAGCGGCCACGTGCGAGTCGGACATACGAAGGGTTCCGTACTTCCATACAATATTTAACACTACATATTTTTTAAAAACTTTAGTTAAAAAAAACACGATTCTTGGTGTTTTTTACGCTCTCGTGCTTTAATTTTAATGTTTTGGCCGTCGTACGTTATAGGGATCCCCTTTAATTTTTAAATTAATTTTATTTTTATTAATTGTTGGCATGGGTCAAGTGTCGTCTACTTATTACGGTTCAAAAGATACAGCCCTATGACAGAAAGACAGACAGACGGAGGGACGGAAGGACGGATTGACGGACGGACAGTGGAGCCTGAGTAATATGGTCCCGTTGGTACCCTTTGGCTACGGAACCATAAGAATTAATAATCCTGGTGGCCTTCGCGCGGTCCAACGGGTTAGATTGGAATAAACTATGAGAAATAAAGGGTTCTTTATATTTGTCTTTCTTTTTCTTTCTTAAAAGTATATAAACACTCACAACGTTGAATTAACTCACAGAGTAACGAGAGTAGCCTCCCTTACTACAGCAAGTCCTTCTTCGTATAACGATTCAGTAAAGTACCAAAATCAAAATGAAATTCAATCTGATCATCTTGATTGCTATCTTCGTGGTTGCGGCTATCTTCATACCAGATCAAGTTGTGGCTTGCATTAACAATGGCGACGGCTGTCAACCCGATGGCCGTCAAGGAATCTGCTGTTCCAAATATTGTCACAAGGAACCTGGTTGGGTCGCTGGATACTGTAGATAAATGTACACAGTTTCAAAAATGTAAAATGTATAATGTAATAATACATTCATTTACATAGATACTGTTATTTTTTTATTTTGTATTTCTCCTCTCTGCATACACACACACACACACAAAAACCCTAACACACTTTTAAAATGCTAAAAAATTAACAACATTTTTAAGCAATAAAAACAGTCATTTGAAAAAGCAGCAATTCGGAAACGCAGTAATTGCGTCTTCTCCATGTCTTGTCATTATTATTTAAAATGTGTCGGGACCCCCGAGATATGTCATCTCAGGGGTCCCGTTTGGAAGTCTTACGAGGGGCCGACACCAACTCGCAGATACCCGTGAAAAGGCCAGCGCACACCGGCGGACGGCGGGGGGCATGAAAGCGGATTTCAAAAGACATGGGAGTAACATAAATCGTGAGGGTCTTGAGGCTATCAGGACAATCCCGGAAGTATAGTAAAAATCCCTACCAGCATCTTACTGGAATGCTTCCTTCCTCCAAGCATGTTTGCTCTTGCAAGAAAAAGGGTGGGAGCTCTGTTTCTCGTCAGTGCTAAGTCCGGCCGGAAAATAAAGGCTAGCTAGTAAAGGCAAGCAAGCTAGTAAAGTATAAGTTTAACGTGTGGGGGTGTGTGTGCGTGTATCCGGCTGTGGCATTAAAGCTCCCAAATAACTGAATTGATTTAGATTTTTTTTGTTTTGTTTGAAAGGTGACTTGATCGAGGCTGTTCTTAGCTATGATTCAAGAAATTCAATTAAGCTGTTTGAAGATTATCAGCTCTTTTCTAGTTGATGAATGGATGTGAGCACCTGAACATCTTCCACAGGTCTGATTGAGTCGAAATTTGGTATTATGTTACTTCAATGGTATTAGAATAACATAGTACCTAACGTTGAACTGATGCTGCAGCATTACCTGGAATTTGCAGGATACCCAACTCCCTCACCAACTTGCAAAAATTAATTAGGGGTAAATTAATAACTAATTTTACCGTGGGAAAAATACGTACAGCTGCGCAGATTTAAGCGAGGCATGTGTCGATTAATAACGTGTCTACCAGTAACATGTATATGAAGTTTAAAAATCAGGAAATAAAAGTTAAATAAAAAAGTATAAGCCCCCGACACAAAAAAAAAAAATCCTTTGAAAAGTAATAAAATAAAAGGTATTGGCCCTTTAAGTTTAATATAAGTTGTAGGTAATATTTTGATCCAAGCGTCGTCGTCGCGGACGGCTAATGAAAATGACAAACAGACGAGGCTTTCATACCTAGGACTAGGAATTATGTGAATGCATGCTATTGTAGAAAGGATAGCTGCTGGCCGTCCTCCGATGCGACGACTCTTGCATCAAAAAAAAAAAAGAAAAACCTAGAATTACTTAAATTAAATTGGCCAGTACATTTTATTTTATAACTTTTAAAAGTATTTTGCTTAAGTCGGATATTTTTTAAATTTTAAATTTAACTTTTTTACAAGTTCACCATGCTCCAAGGTATAAGCTATCTATGTACCAAATTTCATACAAATCGGTCCAGCCGTTTGAGCGTGACGAAGTAACAAACATACAAACACACACATTCAAAACTATGTAAGAAACAACAGCTTTTCTTAGTATTTGATATTCACTTGTATTCTTCTGTTATTTGAGAATTGAGACAGGTCCAAGTCAGCAGAAATCACAACAGGAGCAGGACACTCAGCATATAGACGCATATGCTCCATCAACTTCACTGATGTAGTTGTAGGCCTCCTGTGCATATACAGCATGGTCAGGGACACAACAACATCAACTTCACTGATGTAGTTGTAGGCCTCCTGTGCATATACAGCATGGTCAGGGACACAACAATATCAACTTCACTGATGTAGTTGTAGGCCTCCTGTGCATATACAGCATGGTCAGGGACACAAAAATATCAACTTTACTGATGTAGTTGTAGGCCTCCTGTGCATTATGCAGCATGGTCAGGGACACAACAATATCAACTTCACTGGTGTAGTTGTTGGCCTCATGTGCATATACAGCATGGTCAGGGACACAACAATATCAACTTCACTGATGTAGTTGTAGGCCTCCTGTGCATATACAGCATGGTCAGGGACACAACAATATCAACTTCACTGATGTAGTTGTAGGCCTCCTGTGCATATACAGCATGGTCAGGGACACAAAAATATCAACTTTACTGATGTAGTTGTAGGCCTCCTGTGCATTATGCAGCATGGTCAGGGACACAACAATATCAACTTCACTGGTGTAGTTGTTGGCCTCATGTGCATATACAGCATGGTCAGGGACACAACAATATCAACTTCACTGATGTAGTTGTAGGCCTCCTGTGCATATACAGCATGGTCAGGGACACAACAATATCAACTTCACTGATGTAGTTGTAGGCCTCCTGTGCATATACAGCATGGTCAGGGACACAACAATATCAACTTCACTGATGTAGTTGTAGGCCTCCTGTGCATATACAGCATGGTCAGGGACACAACAATATCAACTTCACTGATGTAGTTGTAGGCCTCCTGTGCATATACAGCATGGTCAGGGACACAACAATATCAATTTCACTGATGTAGTTGTAGGCCTCCTGTGCATATACAGCATGGTCAGGGACACAACAATATCAACTTCACTGATGTAGTTGTAGGCCTCCTGTGCATATACAGCATGGTCAGGGACACAAAAATATCAACTTTACTGATGTAGTTGTAGGCCTCCTGTGCATTATGCAGCATGGTCAGGGACACAACAATATCAACTTCACTGATGTAGTTGTAGGCCTCCTGTGCATATACAGCATGGTCAGGGACACAACAATATCAACTTCACTGATGTAGTTGTAGGCCTCCTGTGCATATACAGCATGGTCAGGGACACAAAAATATCAACTTTACTGATGTAGTTGTAGGCCTCCTGTGCATTATGCAGCATGGTCAGGCACACAACAATATCAACTTCAATTGATGTAGTTGTAGGCCTCCTGTGCATATACAGCATGGTCAGGGACACAACAATATCATCGTCTTTGTACATTGTTCCTGACCATGCTGGATATGCGTTGTATGATATATATTGGTATTTTGCGTACCAAAATGGTAAAAAGGACTTTAGTGCGACTCAGTCTGTCTGTCCGTCTATCACAGCTGGATATCTCAAGAATTACTAATGTTATCAACTTGAAATTTAGAACAGTTTTTAGATTACGTTTGCCTTACTATTTTGCAACTAAGAAAGAAATGTTTTTTTTTCTTGCAACAGGGACTGAAAGTTGTCTTAAAAATTCTAAATGGTTCTACTAGTGGGGTATTATATGAAAGAACGCTGTTTGCACATTCTCTAACATTTTTTTTCTTTTTTTGAGCCCACACAGTTTTCGACTTTTGCTTTCTTTTTTTGCGCTTCGGCTGCAAGACAGGCCGTGGTGTCCGAGGCTGTTGACAACTTTGCCACAGTGACAGCGATAAGGAGAACAAGAAGGAGCTCCAAGTCGCAGGGAAGCAGCGAGGCGGAAAGTAGTGTCATCGAACAAATTGCCTATGTTCGAGTTCGAGTGCATGAAGCCACAGACCCGACTCTCACTTACCCACAGCCAGCAAGCTCCGCAGTAGTAGCAGACGTGTCAAGTAAATTGTTCTGTACTACTCTGCAGCGGCTTATTCCACAGCCTCTGGAAAGATGGATTGTCGGGTGGGTCTGAATTCGGGCAAGTGAGTTTCCAGGCATCCATAGCCTCGGTAAAACCAGGCACATCAAAATTAACCAGTGTGGAGGCTAGAATTTTCCTGATTAATTTCTCTGTACCGTGGACCGAGGTTAAGAATAAAAAAACTAATACTAGAAATTTTGCGGATGCAGGCCTTCCATACGAATGGGAAGAGAAGCTTGTGCAAAAGCACGGTCGTCCAAGGCCACATTTAAGATCGAAGTTAAAGTATGCCGGATAATTTTGTCCATTTTGTCTAAAAGGTGAGTGTGAATAAATAGGAAGCGCGAAGGAAATATGTTAATTTAGGGCCGAAACAGCAGTAACGAATTAATGTTATGGCTGATGCATGTTAATTTGGAACAATCTTACCGAAACGTCATTGAGATTTTGAATTTTTTCTTCAATAAAAAGAGTAAAATAATTTTCATAGATTGGAGACCCAAGGAGACGAAGGGAGTTTTTTTCGATAATTTTGATTTCGTTAAATTTGGGAAGTGTTAGATGTCTGTCAGTATCGTCCGCTAAAAACAGTTCACATTTCGAAAGGTTGAGATTAAAGTCAATGGAATAAAGTTCATTTTAAAAAAAATTGAAGATCATTTAAAACAGTTTCTACATCGCCTCCCAAGTTTCCATTATCAATATACCAAACGTTAAATTTGGAATTTAGCTGTCGAATAATTGGGTGAATGGCTAAACTAAAAAGCACGGGCCGGAGGGGTCACCTTGTTGACAGCCAGCAACAGATTCCAGGGCCCTATTACTCGAAACTATTAGTTTACTAGTACACTGGCCTGCAAAAATAAGTATCACACTTTTAAAATTGCAATAACTTTTTAAGTACACAAGATATACTTTCGAAACAAAAAGGACTCGAAAAAGAGTTTAATTTTGTACATTAGAAGTGGCATGCCTGGGATGAGCTAGGGAGGCTAATCAGAAGTCGCAAACCACCACCTACCACACTCAGGGCACTAAAATAGGCCCTGATAGAAGAATGGGAGAATATTCATCAACATCGGCTCCGAAACCTCGTATTCAGTATGCCAAATTGACTCGAAGCTGTAAACAGAGCCCGAGGAGGCAATACCCGTTATTAAAAAATAAATAACATGTAAAACATACTTGTAAATGTTAATTGAGTTTTATGACACTAAGCTAAAAATTGCTATTTTTATTGTTTTATCTTTCTTTAGACTTAAAAATGTTACTATAAAATGTGTTTTTATTTAAAATATCTAACTTCTGTATTTTAGATAAAATGGAAATTTCAAAAGTGTAGTAGGTACTTATTTTTGCGGGCCAGTGTATATTAGTTATTAGTTACTAGTGTAAAAATTACAAGTCCTAATATTTCCTGTTTCTTAAAAACAGATACTAGACTAATAACTAATAGTAGCAGACTAATAAAAATAATGGGCTGGCTTCTTGCTGAATACACATACCTATCCACGCGTCTCCACCACGCGTTTTTTCTGATTAAAAAAAATGCGGAAAAGTTCCCGCCTTTTTTAGATTCGTTTGATTTTGTCGTTTGCACATTGGCGGTAAAAGCGGATTGTTTTACTTAAAGTCATCAAACAAAATTATATCCTAACATAACTAAAACTATTCAACATTATTAGATCTAATTCATGAAACATTTTTAGGTACGTCAGTTTGAACGGTTGTTTAACAATAATAAATAATATTAATTATTGTTGCTGTATTGTTTTTGTTTCTACCAACGTTATTTTGATTCAAAATAAAAACAGTGAACTATGGTTGCTTTTTCCTCATCGCATAGCAAAAAAAGCGGTCACGTGCGAGTCGGACTAGCATACAAAGGGTTCCTTTCTTCCATAAAATATTTTACACTACATATATTTGTCGGAGGAGAATGTCGGCGTTCGTTGCCTGACTGGTCGTCGTCCATTGTTGTAGCCGAAATAAAAGACTCAATATGCACTCTACAGTTTTAATTAGATCGATTTAACAAACAATCAATTAGAAAGTAGCACACACGAATCAGATGGAACTGTATTCGAGGTTGGCTGAGCACGTCCGTTCAGTTTGGGGTCTATAATATAGTATAGTATATATAATATAATATAATTATAATCACGAAGTTCCTGTAAAGTACCGGAACCTTGAATGACAGCCGTTATCTGTCACCGTTATTTTCCACCGCAAGCTCAAAATGACATTGACAGCCACACAGTGACGGATGGACGGGCGGACAGTGGAGCCTTAGTAATATTGTCACGTTGGCACCCTTTGGGTACGGAACCCTAATAATTAATAATCCTGGTGACATTTGCGCGGTCCGACCGATTAGCTTAGAATAATATTATCAAAAACTGAGAAAAAACGGGTTTTTCATATTTCTCCTTATTTTCCTTATTCAAAAGTATATAAACACTCGTAACGTTGAATTAACTCACAGAGTAACGAGAGTAGCCTCCCTTACTACAGCAAGTCCTTCTTTGTATAACGATTCAGTAAAGTACCAAAATCAAAATGAAATTCAATCTGATCATCTTAATCGCTATCTTCGTGGTTGCGGCTATCTTCATACCAGATCAAGTTGTGGCAGCCTGCCTTCAGAAAGGCAACAAATGTCAACCCGATGGCAGTCTAGGAAACTGCTGTTCCGGTTTTTGTCTCAAGCAAGCTGAGTGGAACGATGGAACCTGTACATAAATGTACACAGTTTCAAAGATGTAAAATGTATAATAAGATAATATATTAATTTACTTAAATACTATTACTTTTTTATTTTGTATTTCTCCTCTCTGCATACACACATACATACACAAAAACCTTATCACACACTTTTAACTTTTAAAATGTTAAATGATTATGAAATATTTTTATACAATAAAAACACTTCATTCATTTGAAAAAGCAGAAATGCGGAAACGTAGAAATTGCGTCTTGTTATTATTATTTAAAATGTGTCTGACATATCTCGGGGATCCCGGACCTTTGGAAGGCTTACGAGGGGCCGAAACCAACTCGCAGAGGCCCGTGAGGCGGGTTGTTCTAAAGAGATACCGTGGCCTTGCTGCCACAGGCAACTGAAGGAACACGGGTGGGTTTTAGTCAGTAAAGTCTGACATGCCCTCCCGCTCCACCCAGAGCTGAGAAGTCATTTGATGATTTCACATCCACAAAAAAAAAGAGGTAACGGTGTGCGGCTCACGCGTGGTCGGCTCCTTACAAGACTTACGCAGTGGACGCGAGCGATACTGCCTTGGAATTTTAACATTTTATTCGTTGTTGCTGAAGAACAAAGCTGAAGAGTTTGTTTGAACGCGCTAATCTCTGGAACTACCAGTCGTATTTGAAAATTTCTTTTTGCATTCGATGGCCCAATTCTTGAGCAAGGTAACATAACATCACGCTACAACCCTTAGGAGCCGCGCAAAAAGAAAAAAAGATCAGAAATAACGCGAAGCGACAACGAAGTGATAGCGCGGGCGGGCGGTGCGATGCAACGGGGTGGGTCGGGGAACAAGAAATTTCACGCAGACGAAGTCGCGGGCAGAAGCTAGTGTAATATAAAGGAATAAAACAACTTTAACACAAAACCTTTTAACCGACTTCAAATAAAAGAGGAGGTTCTAAATTCATAACGTATATAAATATAATTTTTAAAATGTATGTACACCGATTTCTCCGTCAATTGTGAACCGATTTTGAAAATTCTTTTTTTTTAAAGGGTATGCTGTCGAGTTGGTCCCACTGTCACCAAGTCAGAATCTGATAAGGGGATCCCGTGGAAATCGGGGGAAGCCCTCAAATTTTATAGGCACATCTATAGAGATTTGGGTATTTTTTATAGTAACTTGTGCATTTTCTCTCGGAAAGCACCATTTGTTAAAGTGGAACTGATGATGAAGTCCTCATATGGCCATCGGAACTACTACTAATACTACTAGAATATTTATTACTAATAACTAAAACTCAATATTTCACGGGTTGCGATTCGATTGCCAATTTATACTCGTCACAATGCACAAATAATATAAATAACGTTAAGTGGAGCTGATGGTCTCTTCACCATCAGCTCCATCTGGTTCTTACTAGGAAATAATACCTTTTATATAAAACACTCGACACAATAACAAACTACTCACATTAATCTGTCATAAAATAAATAATAGTGTCCTTGAGAATTCACGTGATTACATCAATTTTGCCGTGACATTCCCGGGTCACAAGTGTTTTGCCGTGACATTCCCGGGTCACAAGTGTTTTGGCAAGTATGTTGGTCCTGGATGTCGGCGCAGTATGGCGGGCAGTGGAGGGCGCCTCGGCCTCCACACATATCGGTCTGGTCCGCAAAAATTCAAGCGCTGCAGCATTCCTGGATGATGCTCGATGCCACAAAGTAATTTAACCAGTTACGCGACAAGTGTAAACTCTTGTCGCACCCTTACAATCATACTATAAAGGGTATATCTTTTAAGGTGTCAAGTCAGTGCGAGCTGATACCAGCAGTGCGATTCTGTAAACATCTCACCGTGAAAACTTAGGTGAAGTGAGCGTGGAGTGAGCTGTCAAAAGTGTCAATTCCTAGCAAAAACAAACTCACTTCACCTAAGTTTTCACGGTGAGATTTTTACAGAATCGACCGGCTGAGTCCCATACCTATCGATTTAACCCCCGTGTATGTTCTATGATTTTTTGTAGTTTTTTGAGTTATTTTGGATCCCTCATTTCATATCAATGGTAGTGATTAAGAATAGTAGTAGGCATAAAAACTTTTTTACAAAAACAAAAACCGACTTCCAAAAAAAACCACTACAAAGTGAAAAATAACTTTAATTTCGGAAGTCGGTGTCTTTGGATCTGTATTTTAGTTTTTTGCCACCGACTTCCGAAATTAAAGTTATTTTTCACTTTGTAGTGTTTTTTTTTGGAAGTCGGTTTTTGTTTTTGTAAAAAAGTTTTTATTTTTCACTTTTTAGTGGTTCAGTTTGTAATTTATCTAAGTTACAATAACCCAATCTCAACTGCTCATCACGTTTTACAAAATGTTGCTTTTCCCGATGCAGGGACGTTAATTGTTGAGGAGTTCTCCTAGTAAGAACCAGGAGAAATGGAGCTCATGGTGAAGTCACCATTACCATTATTTTGACGAGCATAAACCATATTAAAGTAATCGAATCGCAACCTAACCTGTTATATACTTAGATATAATTGAGTATTTCCGATGGCCCTCTGTAGTCTTCATCATCAGTTCCAGTTCACCGAATGGTACTTTCCGAGAGCAAATTCACGAGTTACTATAAAAAATACCGAAATCGATATAGGTGTGCCCATAAAATTTGAGGGTTTCCCTCGATTTCCATGGGATCCCATCATCAGATCCTGACGTGATGATCATGGGACCACTTGGGACGTATACCCTTTGGAACAAAAAAAGAAAAATCCAAATCGGTCTAGCCATTTTCGAGTAATCGGGAAACATACATAAAAAAAAAAAAAAAAAAAAGAAAAAAAAAAAAAGGTTCCGATGAATTGAGAACCTCCTCCTTTTGGAAGTCGGTTAAAAATTTATGTTTTTATTATCAACTGAGCTCTGCTTAAACGTAGAGGAATAGTAAATATCAGTATTCACAAAAATATGCAAAGATAATAATAAATTATAGTTAAAATCTGAAAATCACAAGATTTTAGATACACCACTTTTAACGACCGATTTCAGCAAATAATGCCCTATTTAGTACAGACGCCAGCAGGTCAACCCACCCGAAACTGTCAAATTTTCCCAATCAACCTTGAACCTAATGCTTTGACAATAAAGATGAAAATCTATTAAAGAAGTTTGACAGATTGTAGTAGCTTGATGTGCTGGCGTCTGTACATTCTTGTTCAAAGATGACCCAAAAAAAGATGTACCTAGTTTTTTATAGCCATCATCTCGATGAATAAGGAAAAATATAACTCGAAAACTACAAAAAATCGTAGAACATACATGGGGGTTAAATCGATAGGTATGGTACTTTGCTATCAGCTCGCACTGGCTTTTGTGTGTTTTGGCAAGTATGTCAGTTGGTCCTGGCTGTCGGCGGAGCATGGTAGAAAGTGGCGATGGCGGGCGCCTCCGCCTCCACACATAGCGGTATGGTACGCAAAAATTCAAGCGCTGCAGCATTCCTAGATGATGCTCAATGCCACGAAGTAATTTAACCAGATACGCAACAAGTATAAACTCATGTCGCACCCTTGCAATCACACTATACAATGAAAAATCCTTTCTTAGTGCAACCCTACACCTTTTATGGAACCTACGTGCCAAATTTGGAATCTCTAGACCCAGCGGGTTGGGCTGTGCGTTGATATATCACCCAGTGAGTGAGTCAGTCAGTTTACCATTTTATATAGATTGTTGTTTTCATAATAATATTAATTATTGTTGCTGTATTTTTTTTGCTTCTACCAACGTTATTTTGATTAAAAATAAAAACAGTGAACTATGGTTGCTTTTTCCTCATCACATAGCAAAAAAAGCGGTGACCGCTTTTTTTGCTATGTGATGAGGAAAAAGTGTACGGACTCGCATACGAAGGGTTCTGTACTTCCATACTATATTTAACACTACATAATAATATATTGTCGGAAGAGAATGTCGGCGTTCGTTGCCTGACGGTCGTCGTCCATTGTTGTAGCCGAAATAAAAGACTCAATATGCACTCTACAGTTGTAATTAGATCGATTTAACAAACAATCAATTAGAAAGTAGCACACACGAATCGGATGGAACTGTATTCATATCGGAACGCGGCGAGGTCCGCGCGAGGCTGGCTGAGCACGTCCGTTCAGTTCGGTGTCTAATCACGAAGTTCCCGTAAAGTACCGGAACCTTGAATGACAGCCGTTATCTGTCACCGTTATTTTCCCCCGCAAGCTCAAAATGACATTGACAGCCACACAGTGATGCCACCCCCATTTCCGAACACCCGAACACACACAAGTCGGTTCAACTTGACGTTCCGTACAGAATCCACGACATATTTTTTAATACTTTAGTTAAAAAAAACACGTTTCTTGTATGAGGATCCCCTTTAATTTAATTTAATTTTTATTAATTATTGTTATCTGTCAATATTAGTAGGTACACACTCACAGTCTGTGAAAATTACAAGTGTCTACCTATTAGATGGCGTTGTGTGTAATGTCCAAGGATATTTATATTTATTTTATTTATTTTATTACGGTTCAAAAGATACAGACCTACTGGGACAGAAAGACCTGTCTGTTTTTCTGTCCCAGTAGGTCTGTATCTTTTCGGACGGAAGGACGGATGGACGGGCGGACAGTGGAGTCTTAGTAATATTGTACCATTGGCATCCTTTGGGTACGAAACCCTAATAATTAATAATCCTGGTGACATTTGCGCGGTCCGACCGGTTAGCTTAGAATAATATTATCAAAAACTGAGAAAAAACGGGTTTTTCATATTTCTCCTTTATTTTCCTTATTCAAAAGTATATAAACACTCGTAACGTTGAATTAACTCACAGAGCAACGAGAGTAGCCTCCCTTACTACAGCAAGTCCTTCTTTGTATAACGATTCAGTAAAGTACCAAAATCAACATGAAATTCAATCTGATCATCTTAATCGCTATCTTCGTGGTTGCGGCTATCTTCATACCAGATCAAGTTGTGGCAGCCTGCCTTCAGAAAGGCAACAAATGTCAACCCGATGGCAGTCTTGGAAACTGCTGTTCCGGTTTTTGTCTCAAGCAAGCTGAGTGGAACGATGGAACCTGTACATAAATGTAGGTACACAGTTTCAAAAATGTAAAATGTGTAATAAGATAATATATTAATTTACTTAAATACTATTACTTTTTTATTTTGTATTTCTCCTCGCTGCATACACAGACATACACAAAAACCCTCTCACACACTTTTAACTTTTAAAATGTTAAAAGATTAAGAAATATTTTTATACAATAAAAACACTTCATTCATTTGAAAAAGCAGCAATTCGGAAACGCAGCAATTGCATCTTCTTATTATTATTTAAAATGTGTCTGACATATCTCTGGGTCTCGGACCTTTGGAAGGCTTACAAGGGGCCGAAACCAACTCGCAGAGGCCCGTGAAAGCCGCCGGGGTCGCGGGTTGTTCGAAAGAGATACCGTGGCCTTGCTGGCACAGCCAACTGAAGGGACACGGGTGGGTTTTAGTCAGTAAAAGTCTGACACGCCCTCCCGCTCCACCCAGAGCTGAGAAGTCATTTGATGATTTCCCATCCACAAAAAAAAAGAGGTAAGGGTGTGCGGCTCACGCGTGGTCGGCTCCTTACGTACAAGACTTACGTAGCGGACGCGAGCGATACTGCCTTGGAATTTTATTTGTTGTTGCTGAAGAACAAAGCTGACGTGTTTGTTTATTTGAACGCGCTAATCTCTGGAACTACCAGTCGGATTTGAAAATTTCTTTTTGCATACGATGGCCAAATTCTTGAGCAAGGTTACGAAACATCACGCTACAACACTTAGGAGCCGAGCAAAAAGAAAAAAGATCAGAGAGAACGCTAAGCGACAACGAAGTAATAGCGCGGGCGGGCGGTGCGATGCAACGGGGTGGGTCGGGGAACAAGAAATTTCACGCAGAGGAAGTTGCGGGCAGAAGCTAGTGTAATATAAAGGAATATAACAACTTGTAACGTAATACGAACTTTAGCACAAAATCTTTTTAACCGACTTCAAAAAAAGGAGGAGGTTCTCAATTCGTCACGTATATAAATACTAGCTTTTGCCCGCGGCTTCGCTCGCGTGGATGTCGGAAAATATCCCATGGGAAAGTTCATGTGGAAAACATAGGGCCGTCCGATATAACTGTGCAAACTCAAATCGCTACGATATATCGTTACCGTGTATATTAGGCATAAAGCTACCAGTCGGCATGATTTTTTCCGACATCTTCAACAGTCGTCGTCATTATTTCAGCACATTTACACAAAACCATAATGAATTACACTGAATCACTCCGTTCATTGGAGAAAACCGTATGAAAATCCGTTCGGTACTTTTTGACATTATCGCATTCAAACAGACAGACTTACGCGGCGGGGGACTTTGTTAATTACTTAAAATTTATTATGCCAGTCACGCTCTAATAACAAATAACTTTTGTGCGAGTGTCCACTCGTTCAAATGATTTCATCGTAAAAACGTCGAATGAAATAAAGACTAAATGTTACCTCAAGATTCGAACTATGACTACATTTCCAATCCCTTAAATCTCTTAAAAAGAGGTAGGTACACAAATATTTGTCAACCCCTATTGTACCCCTTAGGGGACGATTTTTAAAAAACGCTGTACCATATATTTCTTTATTTCCCTAACTTAAGAAATGCTGGGTTTCCCATACAAACTTTCATCCCTTATATCACCCCTTGTAGGATTATGTTTTAAGACAAAAAGTAGCCCATGTCCAGGATGCTATCTATAGCCTTGCCAAATTTTATCGAAATCCGTGCAGTTTTGTGATTTTTAAAAAACGCTGAACCGCATATTTCTTAATTTCCTACCAATAGCATAAATTTGTTATCCCTAACTTAAGAAATACTGGGTTTCCCTTACAAACTTTCATCCCCTATATCACCACCCCCGTAGTATTATTTAAAAAAAAAAATAGTATCCTATGTCCTTCCCCAGGATGCCATATGAAGCCTTGCCAAATTTTTTAGAAATCCGTCCAGTTTTGTAAATTTTAAAATCAACACCTATTTTACCCCCTTAGGGGATGATTTTTCAAAAACGCTGAACCGCATATTTCTTTATTTCCTATCAAAAGCATACATTTTAATTTTCACATCCCTAACTTAAGAAATACTGACTTTCCCATACAAACTTTCATCCCCTATATCACCCCCTGTAGGATTATTTTTGAAAAAAAAAGTAGCCTATGTCCGTTCCCAGGCTACCATCTATAGCCTTGCCAAATTTTATCGAAATCCGTTCAGTGGTTTAGGCGTGAAAAGGTAACAGACAGACAGACAGAGTTACTTTCGAATTTATAATACTAATATTATAAATTCGAAAGTAACTCTGTCTGTCTGTCTATGGAAGTATGGATAATTAGGGTTCCGTACCAAAATGGTAAAAAAGGAACCCTTATGGTGTGACTCAGTCTGTCTGTCTGTCACAGCTGGATATCTCAAGAACTACTGGTGCTATCAACTTGAAATTTGGAACAGTTTTAGATGACGTTTACCCAACTATTTTGCAAATAACAAAGAAATAAAAATATATGTATTTTTTTTGCAACATGGGGTGAAAGGGGGTCTTAAAAATTCAAAGTGGCGCTACTAGGTCGTGTGGGGTATCATATGAAAGAGCGCTGTTTGCACATTCTCTAACATATTTTTATTTTTTTTAGGCCGCACAGTGTTCGACTTTTGATGAAAAATGTAAAAAAAAATACCGTTCCCCCCCCTTATCTCCGAAGTTTGCAAAGAGAAAAATCTGAAATTATTCTATGTGATAGAAGTTTATGTAAAGATTACAGGAAAAATAAAACGATGTCTCTAAATAGCACAGTTTTTCAGAAATCGGAACGGAACCCTCGGTGCGCGAGTCCGACTCGCTCTTGCCCGTTTTTTTTAAAAATGTATGTATACTGATTTCTCCGTCAATTCTGGACCGATTTTGACAATTCTTTTTTTTTTTAAGACTATGCTCTCGACGTGATCCCATGGACACTAAGTCAGAATCTGATGAGGGGATCCCATGGAAATCAGGGGAAGCCCTCAAATTTTATAGGCACATCTATAGAGATTTGGGTATTTTTTATAGTAACTTGTGCATTTGCTCTCGGAAAGCACGATCTGTTAAAGTGGAACTGATGATGAAGTCCTCATATGGCCATCGGAACTACTACTAATACTACTAGAATATTTATTACTAATAACTAAAACTCAATATTTCACGGGTTGCGATTCGATTGCCAATTTATACTCGTCACAATGCACAAATAATATAAATAAGGTTAAGTGGAGCTGATGGTCTCTCCACCATCAGCTCCATCTGGTTCTTACTAGGAAATAATACCTTTTATATAAAACACTCGACACAATAACAAACTACTCACATTAATCTATCATAAAATAAATAATAGTGTCCTTGAGAATTCTCGTGATTACATCAATTTTGCCGTGACATTCCCGGGTCACAAGTGTTTTGCCGTGACATTCCCGGGTCACAAGTGTTTTGGCAAGTATGTTGGTCCTGGATGTCGGCGCAGTATGGCGGGCAGTGGAGGGCGCCTCGGCCTCCACACATATCGGTCTGGTCCGCAAAAACTCAAGCGCTGCAGCATTCCTGGATGATGCTCGATGCCACGAAGTAATTTAACCAGGTACGCGACAAGTGTAAACTCTTGTCGCACCCTTACAATCATAATATAAAGGGTATATCTTTTAAGGTGTCAAGTCAGTGCGAGCTGATACCAGAGTCCCATACCTATCGATTTAACCCCCGTGTATGTTCTATGATTTTTTGTAGTTTTTTGAGTTATTTTGGATCCCTCATTTCATATCAATGGTAGTGGTTAAGGATAGTAGTAGGCATAAAATGTATGTTTTTATTATCAACTAAGCTCTGCTTAAACGTAGAGGAATAGTAAATATCAGTATTCACAAAAATATGCAAAGATAATAATAAATTATAAAATCTGAAAATCACAAGATTTTAGTTACACCACTTTTAACGACCGATTTCAGCAAATAATGCCCTATTTAGTACATTCTTGTTCAAAGATGACCCAAAAAAAGATGTAGTTTTTTATAGCCATCATCTCGATGAATAAGGAAAAATATAACTCGAAAACTACAAAAAATCGTAGAACATACATGGGGGTTAAATCGATAGGTATGGTACTCTGGTATCAGCTCGCACTGGCTTGACAACTTAAAAGAAACACCCTGTATGATCAAATTATAAAATGAATCTATAGGGTGCAGGTATATCCAGTGACTGAGTTTGTGAATGTGAAGGTCAGATAGGCAGTCAGCTGCATCCAGTAAGATTGGAAGCCGATCTGGACATAGTTGGGAAATATGATGAGGATATTATCGATATGAGGTTTTAAGTTATTCAATTAAACCTTGTACAGTAAACCAATGAAACACGTTGATCTTGATATTTTATTAGTCAAAGAGCCGACTGCATAAATTTTCCGCAACGGAATCTTGTAGCATCCGCTGCCATCGTCGATTATGTACACCTGCTAAGCATTCTTATTAAACAGTAAAGAGAGCTTCCTTTATAAATAACTAGCTTTTGCTTGCGGCTTCGCCCGCGCATGTATTATACATATAAACCTTCCTCTTGAATCACTGTATCCATTAAAGAAACCGCATCAAAATCCGTTGCGTAGTTTTAAAGATCTAAGGATACATAGGGACAGACAGACAGCGGGAAGCGACTTTGTTTTTTACTATGTAGTGAAGAATGAATCCCTTAGGGCGGATTTCACCAATGAAACACATCCTGATCAGCACATCTAAACCACGTTCAAGACCTGTCAGTGTCATTATTGTTGTGAAATGTTGACTCCGACAGCTCTTGAACGCAGTTTAGATATAGGTAGATGTTTTCGATTAACCTGTCGCACGCCAATTAGCAGACACAATAGATTTTTTATTGTTATCTGCACACCTGGGTGTCGATCGACGTTTAAAGAGTTAAACGTTTTATAGTCGACCGTGCTGTATCACCTTATGGATAATGCGCCAGGGTAGACCGCGAAATTCAAAATTTCTTACGTTTTTTGCAATTTGTAGGTCAGTGTGAGCTTGTATGTTGATTAAAATATGATTCGCGGCCTTAGCTAATATGGCTTTACAGAATTATAATCATTAGAATCAGCAGTACAACTCCATATTAGCTAAGGCCACAAATCATATTTTAATCAACATACAAGCTCACACTGACCTACAAATTGCAAAAAACGTAAGAAATTTCGAATTTCGCGGGCTACCCTGGCGCTTTCGCCTTAAGGTCGAATGTCACTTGCATGTATAACACGACAAGGTCTATTTGCATATTATGTGACAGTCAGATATTTTCCACTTTAGTGAAGTAAAAGTGGAAATTAAAAGAAAAGGAAATTGTGTTGTTTTGTTGTTGTTGTTGTTGTATTGTTGTTGTTTATTTCGGTCGCAAATCATATTATAGTCAACATACATACACCCCGACACAGCAAAAATAGTAAAAACATTTGAATTTGTCGGGCTACCCTGGCGCTACCCCCTTAACATGAGAAGGACGGTATTTGCCGAGCGATGGTCAAATGAAGAGACAGACGTTAAAAGTTTATGTCATATTATTTATTGTTGTTTTTATTTTTTCCTCTCCCAGGCTTTAATTTCCACAACACACCTTAATAAAAAACAATATTTGATCTATTAAAATAAGTAATAATTCTGAGACAAGCAAGCCAACACTATTCGTCCTTCGCGATAGGTTCTTATAAAAACAGGTCGACACCTAGCCTAGGTTGTTGCTTGTACATTTCTTTTTTTGTACTTTTGGTACCGAAAGCAAAATAACAACTAATTTATAAGTAGGTACTTATGTGTTTGTAACCATCTATACTTATTATAAAATAAAGTCGCTTTTCGTGTCTGGCTGTGTGGCCACGTTGTTCTTCTAAACTATACAACGAATTTTGATGCAGTTTTCGTTATCATATATAGAATTTATTCGGGAAGGTTTATATGTATAAAACATTAATATTTAACGTCTATATAATAAAGAAACCTTCATGTTTTGTCAAGTCGTAAAAACCGTGCGAAGCAGGGCTGGGTCACTAGTCTATTTATAATGTATTCGCAATAACCTTGCTATTGATACCTACTTGTAAAATAACTGCATTATGTATGTGTAAGTACCATTAACCTAAATAGTTGGAGTACATAAAAAGTTAACATGTGTCTTCACACAGCAATTACTCATAAATCACATTACATTATTTATTTGAATAAACTTTATTTATTTACTGACACCTAAAATTGATTTAGACTTCTATGACGACGTTTTATCTGTTACGTAGATTACCATAACAAGAGAATTTTACTGTCAACTGTTCTAAATATAACGTAATTTACGTTTAATTTTAAAGTTAAATACCTATATACATTATAATACTATCAAGTTCACACATGGCATTATGAAACTGGATAAAATAAAGCAAATAACTTAGTATTGTCTTCCAAAAACAGGGAATACCTATAATACACATTAATACAAACAAAAATCTCGTTAGATTCATCTCAACATATTAGGAGATATTTGGTCTGTTTGTGAAATACCTACTTATGCACGCTACTGTCCCAATATGGACGGTACAAAACTGACAGCGAATGCTCATAAATCATTTATTCGCAAAGTTTCCAATTACGATCATAATAACGGTACCTATTACACACGCACATAAGTTACATTATTATAATAAAAATTTAAAACATTTCCTGTGTGAACCACTGTGAAATATTAAATTACCTAACCTTATGCGTGATATGCATAGGGATGTAAAGCGGTACAATTACCCTGGTACAAGGTCTATAACGTTATTTTACGTAATTTACAGTTTTTACGGTAAAATATAGTAATTTTCGGTAAAAAACGTATTAAACGTACTCATAGCCACTAACAGTATAAATACGAAAGTGAGTATGTTTGTGTGTATGTCACTACTTCACTATTAACGCAATTTGAATGAAATTTGACAGAGGTTTAAGCAGTATTGCAACTTAAAAAAAAATAGAAAACAGGACTCGTGCGACTCACGCGTATTAAAAATCCCTAAAACTTAATTATCAAGTCAAGAACTCAAGATATAAATCACACCATGTCATGGATTATAATAATATCATACTTATAAGTGCAGAGGAAGAGCAAAAGGCAGCAAAAGTTTAAAGTTTTAGCACTTCAATGTTATGTACAAAATACTTTTAATCAGTTCTCACTCACAATCAACATTATAGATAAAATTGATAATTATAACAAAAGAAATACTTTTTTTTGTTGATTCTTCATTTTCAGTGCCAAAAAAAGCAGAAAAAACAAGTACTTAGTAATATCAAAGGTTCAATTGTTTCATTTTCTGTTTTTGATTTTACATTTTTAGTATCCTATACTTTACGCGCGCAGGACTTAAAACAAGTTAAAATTTAAAACTTCATAAGTCGCTTGTAATTTTACCGTAAATTATATAAATGACCGTAAAATACCCGTATTTTACCAGCATTTTCAGTAAAATTACGTAATTTTTGTGTTTAATTCTATGTTGTGAAACTAAAGACTGCTTTATCAGTAAGACGTATCTAAATTATGTTTTTCCTAAAATCTTCAAAAAACTGACTTATTTTTGAGACAAAATAACTTCGAAGTTAATAATAATAATAACATTCACGTCTGAAAGATGAGCCTTTGCTCATCAACAAATTTATTTGTAAATTAATATTACCCGTACTTACAACGAACATAGAAATGAGTCTATTTATTTTGATGCGCTGAAAATAGAACCGCGAAGATCCATTGATTAATTATTATTTTTCCTAAGGCTTATCAAATCAGCGGAGATCACACTTAATCACGACAAATGTCACGTTCCAATCCGATTGAAGATCGATAATGAAATGAAAAAAAAAAATCGAACACGGATATGGACTGACCACAGAAAAATCACCGAATCGCGTTCACCTTGTAAACTAACAAATCATATTGAATACCAGAGCTTCTTTGTTGCAAAATAATGCAAATGCCGCTGCTTAGAACCATATACGAAGGAAGAGGGTCGAGTATAAAACCGCGGCTCGTTTATTTTATAATCACAGTTACACATCGTCTGTTAACTTTGACACACAAGATGGTGAGTGAAGATAAAGTTGCATCATTGGCTGGTATTTTCGAACGGCATCCATGTGGCCAATCACGTGGTATTCTTGTTAATTTTAAGTTTAAAAAATCGTTCATTAAAAGTGGTTGTGATTGTGATAACAAATTCGGGATACCACCTGCATTAGTAGGGTTGAAAAATAAAATTTTTGGGAATGTAAAAAGTGACAAGAATTATATATTTACTTCAACTTTTTGATTCAATGCCATTGTGAAAATGAATCTAATCTTTAACCTAAATCTTGCCAATACCAGCCACCAAGTTATAAAAAAAAAAAAAATGAAAAATAGGCCTATACCTACTCATATCCTCTTTTGTTTTATAGAAATCCTTTGTAGCACTTCTCGCCGTCGTGGCCGTGGTCGCCGCCGATGTCTCGCACGTGGTGCGTGGTGGTGCTGAGGCTGACGCAGTGGTCCTCAAGCAGGAAGCTGACGTCGCTGCTGAAGGGTTCAACTACGTTTTCGAGACCAGCAACGGCATCGCCGCTCAGCAATCTGGTGTCCTCAAGAACGCTGGCAGGGTAAGTGCAGCCGACCTATTCTGTAAAAATCTCACCGTGAAATCTTAGGTGAAGTGAAGTTGAAGTAAGCTGTCATTCCACCTGATGCTAGGGATTAACACTGTTGACAGTTCAGTTTTCACAGTGAGATTTTTACAGAATAGCACGATAGTTTTTAGGGTTCTGTACCTCAAAAGGAAAAAACGGAACCCTTAAAGGATCACTGCGTTGTCCGTCTGACACTTTTAAATTAATATCAAATACGTAGGTCTATGGTCCCTTGGAGCTCTAAAAGAAATCAAGCTAACGTAGTCAAGTTAACGCAGTAAAAAAATACGGACATTTATGCGACATATTTTGATACTCGCAAGTTAATCAAAACCTATAGGGTTGACCTAGAATCATGAAATTTGGCACGAAGCAAGGTCTTACAGCACAAGTAAAGGAAAAAGTCCGACAACCGTTAATTTGCAATTTTATCGCATATTTTTTTTTTGTAATTTCTAATTTTTCAACTACAATGTCAAGTTTGTTTTTGGGATAAATTCTTTTCAACTACGGAACCCTTCATTGTGCGTGGTCCAACACGCACTTGGCCGGTTTTTTGAGATATTTTTCACAGCTGTCGGACGTGGGGTAATTTTCTATGAAAGCTGCAACTTCTCCTTTGGCAAGAAGCAATGTCTCACAGCACAAATAAAGGAAAAAGTCCGAAAATTGTTAATTTGTCATTTTATCACATAAAAAAATATTTTCAAATAAGTATGTCAGTCTGTCAAGGCCTTTTTTCTCAGGAGTGCGTGAAGGTATTAAGTTGAAATTAATATCAAATAACTCTATCTATTAGTCAGAATTCTGACCTTACCTAGATCATGATTTTAGCATGGGTATCTAAAGAATTTTTTTAAATTAAAAAAAATACTAAAAGAAAGGCCCAGTTAGCATCTTTTTGTGTGTCCAAAGACGATTAATGGTTTGGCCAATTTACATGTCACACTGGCACAGTAGTTCAAGATCTTTTTTTTCTGGCAACATTAAATGGCGATAGCTAAAGTCTAAAATAATGAAAAGCTATTAAGTCAAACCATCAACGAAACTGAAAAGTAAAGGTCCAGTTCGAAATACAATCAATTGTCCCAAAGAATCAAGGCCAAGCCAACGACATTTATTTCACAGCGGATGATCTTGCGTACAAAATAATGTTAATATATTAGATCGTCTTGAACCTTGATATTTCGTCTAAGGTCAAAATTGTACGCAATAGTGGAAACATACAAAATTATGATTATCAGCTCATTGGCACGTGATTTGATTTTAATTACACCTCAAAGAATGTTCATCTTTAGTATATATTTTTTTGGGATCTCGTCCACTTTTGTTGCCTTATTTACGTATAGTTGGTAGTTGATAATTTCCGAATACTAAATACTTTCTTTTTTATACAGGAAGACGAAGCTATCTCCGTCCAAGGCTCCAACCAGCACACCGCTCCTACTGGTGAACTGATCCAGCTCACCTACACTGCTGACGAGAATGGCTACGTACCCCAGGTAAATAAATCTAAGAGTTTAAAAAGTTTAGTTCGTATTTTTCAGAATTATTTCTTTGCTATTTGGATTTATCAATTTGAGATTCTAAAACCAAATTAATTTCCATTTTTTTTTAAATAGATAGCGAAATACAATCTTTGAATCAAATTGGTCTGAAAATTGGTCCATGTTAATTCCTTCTTTGTTAAGAAGAGGCCCTGTAGCGGTAACTGAATAGCTAAATTGTTAAAACATAGAAAATGTATGAACAAGTTATTAGCTCTATAAATAAATTCTATAAGTTAACGTAACTCATTCACACTGTTAACGCGTAAAAATTTATTATGATTACCATCTCTATCAATTTGTTTTTATGATCGACACCTGATCTAATGGAGTAGTTCCGACTGATCATCGTTTACGATCAACTGTGAATGAAGTTCATTCACAGTTAACGTAGCTTTTGAATTGTCTTTAGCGTTCTTATTAGTACTACTATGTGAATTAGCTCTATTTTATTTTTATTTCTTCTATTTTGATATTATAAACTAGATTTGAATGAATGCCTACGATATTATTACCTATAACGTCTGCACCTTTTTGTTTTTATTCTGATTATCAAATTATGCTAATACGATCATGTTCTCTTTCAGGGTGCTCATCTCCCCACTCCTCCCCCTCCTCAACCTATCCCCGATTACATCTTGAGGGCCCTCGAGTACATCGCCGCTCACCCCCCAAAGCCCGAACCAGGCCAGAAGTACTAGTAGGGTATATGTTAACTCTTTAGATGATAAGAAATAACTAAGGAACCATTTCTAACACTGCCAATCTTTTTACCTCTAGTCGCCAATATGTATGTAAATTTCGTAAAATAAAAAAGGATTTCCTGTTGTACAGTCACTTATTTTTTTTTTCCTTCTAATAGAATAAGTTAATATTGTGTCTCCTTTTTAGATGGTTGATGGGTTCCTATTGGTCAAACATTCAGTTCACTAGGATCCTCTTGATCTCTAGCTGTCAGTCTCTTCGTACGAACGAGAGCTATGTATGAGATGAGCAGTTGACGTAAAGCTAATGTAACTTAGATAAATTTTACAAACTGACCCAGTAAAAAGTGAAAATAAAAACTTTTTTACAAAAAAAAAAAAACAACAGACAAAAAAAAAACATACAAAGTGAAAAATAACTTTAATTTCGGAAGTCGGTGTTTTTGTTTTGTATTTTCGTTTTGTTGCCACCGACTTCCGATATTAAAGTTATTTGTTTTGTTAAAGTAGGTTGTTTAGTTGTGGAACTTAACTACCCCCACACAAATTCGAATGATAGTACTTACCTACAAAAGAAATTAGAATTAAATTAGAATTAAAAAGTATACAAATATACGTAGTTAAATCAAAAAGTACTCAAGCAAAGTTAATACATTTTACATGGGACCAACTTCATGTTATACCCTCCCGAATAAATTAAGAATCTTTCAAATTGGACTGCTCTGTAAAAATGTTAAGCGTGGTCATACATAAAAAAAATATCATGTCGACTTGAGAACCTCCTCCTTTGTTTTTAGTGCCTACTATGATCCACTGTTGGTCATTTGAGACCAACAATGGATCATAGTAGGCAATAAAAACATAAAAATTAAAAAACACGACTGCCCTGCCAAGAAACGAACTAAAAATTAAAAAACAAGTTATATTCCCTAACTAAACAGATAAATAAAATTGTCATTGGAGTCGGGGGACCATTCTGTGGAACACTTTTTAATCTAAAAGGTCCCCCGACTGCAATGACAATTTGATTTACCTGTTTAGTCAGGGAATATAACTTGTTTTTTACTTTTACAATCTTTTTTGGGCAATAATTTCACATAAACATTATAAAAATAAAAAATAAAAAAAATAAAAAATAAATTAATTTTAATTTTGTATTGTATTGTATTGTATAAACTTCGATTACTCAGAACGTGAATCATATGGCAATGGTTGAGGTGACAGTCGAACCTCTGCACGGACTAATGGACTGTGTTATACTGTTACCGTTATAATTTAATAAGCAAAAACGGATAATAAAAAACAAATCTGTTTATTAGGCGATTTCGAATACAGTTTTTGTCAGTACCATCCTGATAAAACTATTAACTTTTCAATACAAAATTATTATTTTTATTCAGGGCATTTAAACACCATCAAATTTTGACTTTTTATATATTTTGTCATTTTTAGCAGTGGTGGCGCAAAGGTCCCGACTTACGAGACCGGGCCGGTCCGGTCGGACCGGTTGTGGGTTCGAACCCAGATGGGCGTTTTATAACTTCATCACCACTGTTCTGAAAACGTTGAAGGAAAACATCGTGAGGAATCCGACATGTCCTAGAACAAGAATTTGAAGACATGTGACTTCCATCAACTCGCACTGCGCCAGCGTGGTACATTACAGCCCACTCCCTCTCACAGAGAGGTGGCCTGTGCCCCAGCATTGGGAACATTATAGGCCGATTATGCTATGCTATGAAAATTTGACCTCGACCTCAATGTGTACGGTGTCACATGCCTCATATAAGGCCAATTTATTTCACTTAGCTTACTTAAATGTTATGCATGTTACATGTGGCGATAACTGAACTTAGTCACGCTATACGGTCATCAAGTAAAAGCGAATTGTATAAAATGTCGTTATTGTTTTATTACTTATTAGTTTTAATCTTCTGCGAGTTGTGCGACAGTTAAGTATAATTATTGTTTTTCAACCGACGAAAAAAAAGAAGGGTGGATGGTTAATAATGGTCATAAAATAATAAATCTGTCTACTCTTTTCTCAACTATGTTAGAGTCGGCTTCCAGTTTAACCGGCTGATAACTCGATACCCCGCGGTAAAACTGGCCGTCAGACTTTTGAGCTTCTGACTACCCGTAACGATCTCAATATGTTATGTATGGCCACTCATTCAAAAACTGATCTTGGCAAGAGTCACACTTTCTGTCGACCTTTGCGGCAATTATCATGTAGCCACAAGCAAAAAAAACACATAAATATAGCTCATAAATAGATCGACGAGAAACAAAAATCACAGGAATCAGCATTTCTCCAAAACATAAAGGTGCTGATGACTTTTACAAAAGGATGGATAGTGGAAATATGATAATAATAAATATAAATAATAAATATCCTTGGACATTTCACACAACGCCATTTAGTCACAAGCTAAGCAACCTAATGCTTGTGTTATGGTAACGAGATGGCTGATAAACTACTTATATACATTTTTTTTTGTACATACATATTATAGATAGAAAAACACCCAGACTCGGAACAAATACTTGTAGGTCGTACAAATATTTGTTCCGTGCGGGAATCGAACCCGCGACATGCTGCGCAGCAGTCAATCGCTCAACCACTGCGCCAACCGTGTCGTCAAAATCCTGGAAAACGTTATCATTTTCCTTATTTTAATCCAGTATCCTTACTTTCAGAATTCTTTTTATGGACCAGTGTTTGAAACAGCTCGATTAATATGCTTTGTTACCTAGATTGGCTAACAAAAATAACAAAAGCCAATCAAATCACTTGTTAACAGACAAACATGGATAGGCTTTTCAGGCAGTAAGTTCTTGTTACACAAAAAATGGGTTGTTCCATTTGACAATTTGTTAACTGACGTCATAACTTTAACTGTAACCTTAACTGCCCACGTTTTGCTGGTTAAAGCTATATCTGTCACTTCTGTCAGATGCGCCGAATGTCATGTCCCTGCTCCGAACTTTGTCTTTTAATTTGAAATGACGTTGCAACAGCAGGTAGTCATTCTATGGTCATTTTAACTTTGATGGAAACTATAACCTAGCCCTAGGTGCAACCTACCTTAAGTGTACGCATTATTGTGTAGTATGCCAGTAAGCCTATTGTGGCTGTACGCAACTTTTGCTGCAAGATACTTTAGAAAGTTCTAGAATATTAATGAAAGTTTAAGTAAACATTGCAATCAAACGATGCAATTATCTAAACTATCCTGTTCAAGTCAAGGAAGGAAAAGATAAGTAAGACGTATTTAAAATTTCAATTTAATCGTAAATATAATTATTAATTTATTTTCGTGATCAAATTTTTATAATTGCTTTATCGATTTACAAGCGTAAGCAAGAGAAACTAAAAAGACTGTTTTTCGATGTGTCATGAAAATCATCATCATGGCATATTAGACACGATATGTAGACACTGGTAGACACATATCGAGCTTTGAAGCTTCAAAGTCCTTTATGGACCCTCACCTTTAAAGATAATACGGCCTGTATTGAAAACACCAACCACAAAAGAGGCTCACACGGAAAGAGAATAAGAGGCAGGCCAGCACAACTTGGTATGACGAGACAGTGAACAGAATCATGGCTTGTGAAAACAAATGAGGGTTCCGTTTTTCCTTTTGAGGTACGGAACCCTAAAAACAGAAAACAATGGAAATTACTGGAGCAGGCCTATACCCGTCGAGGGGTCCTTAATTAATTAATATTAGCTGTCATCAGTCCTCCCGTGACCACGATCGCTGCAAGGCGGTCGAAACGTCGGGAAACAAGTAAGTACCTGTTTACCTCGTAAAAAAAAGCAATATCGCGATAAGACCCGTTCTCAATGTTGTTATAAAATGTTTTCAAATTGCGAAAGTTTAAAAAGTTTAAATAATAAAGCCTTTTTTTATTTATTGAAAACACAAAGACCGCATAAGCAATAGGCAAGCTCAAGTTGTCTCGTAAGCAGATAATTCCATCGAGTATCAGCAATAGATCAGGGCCCCCCAAGTCTGCTATTACAATAGTGTCAGAATGGTCTATCATTGATTTCATAATTGTTGATTTTGACAAGTTTGGTAATCTACTAATATAATGGCGTCATTATGACATTCCAATGGTGAACCACTGACACTCCATTGTAAGAAATGGCATAGAATGGTTATCTCGTACATAATGACAAATGAATGACTGACGTATGCAGTAATCTTACTAGGTACTTCAGATTGCTTAAAACACTAATAAATAATATGTAAAAATATATATAAATGAAATCTGGCAGGACTAAATGTTCAAAAGTAGTAGTTTTTCGAAAATCACTTCTACTAACGGGTTTTATAATAATGGCAATATGACAATGTCATTCTACCACGATTCTATTACGAGACCACTGACCGACCAATGTTCGACCATTATGAATTTAGCAGATTACGAACTTTTAGCAAAATGACAATGGGATCGTGTTGGAATGACGAATTTCTAAAAAATAGCAGACTTGGGGCCAACAGCAATGTCGGTAATGTACGACATCTATGCTTCGAGTTTTAATTAGCTGCAGTAAAATGACACTTCTTATCTGTCATTTCGTTAAAAATGTTCCCATTTGATAGCGAAATGACATTAAAAATGTTCCCATTTTATAACGAAATGACAGTAGAAGTGTCATTTTACTGCAGCTAAATACAAGTCCGACCTTAGTTAATTGCCTACGTGTCGTATACACTCTAACACTCAGTCATAAGCCTCGCCATTCTCGGAATCTTAAATTTATTCTATACTCTAATTCATATTTCGCTTGCGGTTTTTGTCGAGATGACTGGGGAGCTACCTGCTCAATTAATTTGAGGTCAAGGTTACCGAAGTTGATTTTCAAGATTCTTAATTACCTACTTATGTAAGTGTCGAGCCCGGCAGAAGTTCATTTAAAAAGCGTTAGAATAATAAGTATACTTGGCAGTATACATTAAAAGCTGGTTTGAGTGTTGATAAATTATTTTGTTCCTGCCGTATTTTTTTCCTCAATTTTACTTCATCACAAAACTGAACAACACCTAGGACTCACACCATACTAAGTACAATCTACTCTTATATAACCAATATTACCAATATTGGTAAACATTGTAATATTATTAGCAGTTTCATACTAAGTGTTTAAATATGGTAGGACATTCTCTACATGTTAGCTGAACTCATCAAATGTCATTAGGTCATCCGTGAGAATTCATTTTGTTGGTTTTGACGTGCGGTCAAAGACCTAAGGTTAGAAGGTAACACTATACATGGGCATCACGCCTAAGAAATTAAAGGTGTTAGGTAGAAATGCAGACATCTTTTTGGAGTTTACTCCTTTATGGATCGAATTTAATGTAAAGCTTTTACAAAATGTTTTTTTCCCGACGCAGGGTCGTTAATTGTTGAAGAGTTCTCCTAGTAAGAACCAGGAGAAATGGAGCTGATGGTGAAGTGAAGTCACCATCACCATTATGCATTGTGACGAACATAAATTGCTTAGCAACAATATTAATCGAATCGCAACCCGTGAAATACTTAGGCATAATTGAGTAGTTCCGATGGCCATCTGTGGTCTTCATCATCAGTTACCATTCATCAAATGGTGCTTCCCAAGAGCAAATGCACAAGTTACTATAAAAAAATACCCAAATTGCTATAGGTGTGCCTATAATTTGAGGGTTTCCTTCGATTTCCATAGGATCCCCTCATCAGATTCTGACTTAGTGACCACCTTGAGAGCATACCCTTTCAAACAAAAAAAGAATTTTGCAAATCTGTTTATTTATGACGGAGTTATACATTAAAAAAAAATAAACATCCGAATTGAGAACCTCCTCCTTTTTGGAAGTCGGTTAAAAATACTGGTATTCAGCTGCATCCGGTTAGACTGGAAGCCAACGACAACATAGTTGGGAAAAGGATAGGCAGATGATGGACTTATGAAATGACTATTACTCGGCGAATTGACGTAAGGTATCAGTCTAAAGAATTAAAATCCCTGACTGTACTTTTAATTATGTATTGCCACTTTATTATTCAGAGACTATTCTTATGCACCTCACGACAATGACGATCGTATTAAGACGTGATCAGGGGATATAGCAACAACCTGACCAACGCCATGTAAGGTAAAAATACAGTAAAATAGTAGAGATATAAACATCCAGTATAAAGTATGAAGCTACTCCAATAGATAGTAGTGATGCCCCGCTATCAGAAGAGGAGCTAATTGATTAAGGCGCAGATTTCCAGAAAACTATCAAAAAGGTAGTTTTTTAAAGCTGTGTATCTCATAAACCGTAAATAATTTTGACATGTAAATAAAATATGATAGTTTCAAGTCCTTTTCGCATACAGTGACTGAAGCCAAAACATAATTAAACATACTTTAATGCACCAAAAAAATCTTTAAACATACCTCCTAATAATCTTTAAAAGCTGTTTATCCCTTCATTAGCAATTATAATTCTAATTAAAAATATACCATGGAATGTCAAATTCCAAACTGCATCCAGTGATGGATTACTTTTTATCAAATAGTTCATTTCTAATTTTATACGATTTTATTTGCACTTTTACGACATAATTCCGGTGCGTGTGAGAATCTTCTATCTCGTGCGTCAGACTAGACAGCCATAACGCCATTTCACTTACACACCGAGCTAAACCAAGCTTGGAACCAGGGCCTTAATACACGGCCAATACTCAAAATTATTATGAAACTCAAACATTTATTTCAAATAAATCAATACAGGCACTTTTGAAGTGTCAAGGAGTTGGTCAGTCAGAAAGATGAAGCTAGTTGCCCATTCCATAGCGTACAGTTCCTATGGAGAAGAACGGGCAGAAACTACACGGAAACTTTTTAAATCAAAATATCGTTACACAATATTGGTTACATCATTCACGTTGAAAATATACATGTGAGTATAATGTAGAAAGCCTATGTGCACGTTAAAAGCGTCCGTAATAAAAGATAAAAATTAAAAACAACTAAATTAAAAATAAGCCGTGGCAGCTAAGAGATGACCAGTCCCAACTTACGGCGCCCGTTCACAAACATGACGCATATCCCATACATGAAGCGCTTTATAAGGAAAAACATGTCTTAGATGAGAACGCAACGCTGTACAAAATGACATAACGTGATACGATATGTCACAATCAAAGTCAGGTGGCATAAAAAATAAATTTACATCGTGTCGCATCTAAATGCTAATTGATATGCGTGATAATGAAGATCACGTGGCTGGTGCAATATTAAGAAATGTCACATTTTATAATATAGCACATTTTCCTGTTTTTTCTTGTCATTTGCGGAGTCAATATGGCCTGAGATCGTACAAAATGAAGTCGTCGCCGAAGGATAAAGGAGAGGCCTTTGCCCAGCAGTGGGAAACAAGGAACGGCAAAAATAATAGAAGGGACCAGAACGAAGCCAAGTCATTACTATAATTAGCTATCCAGTATCAATTTGTTGGCTTTGGCTGGTCTCCTCTTCGCATGAAGTCGCTGGTCAGGTTATCACTAGACTTTGCTCGACTTGACCTTCTAGATGAATTAATGGAACGCACTGTGCTGTGGTTCCCCATAGTACAGTATCATGCTGAGTGGAAGGCTTCTTGTCACAGTCACGACGTGCAGCTGCCGACTGTACTTTGCTCGTGCTTATAGGATTTTTTTATTAGTATATACTTATTTTGTTTTTTTTTATTTCGGAGTTTACTCCTTAATAATCGATTTGGTATGGAAATTTTATGAGGAGTTAAATTAATACAAGCGTTAACTCAAAAGCGTTACGGTTTTCTGCGCAACGTACCTTGCACACCTTTCACTTTGAAATCATGTAAGTATGTGTATACTTGTTTTGTTTATTTTCACCCATCCACGGACCAACCGCGGCAAGCGTAGCTTAACCTGATCGATCGACTCGTGCGGCAGTTAATACTTAGCCACAAGCCTCTACACATCCTTACCAAAATGCAAGAATATAAAATCACAATCCGTCACATTCAACAATACGCTACATTTCCATGCACGAATCTGACAAGCACACACATAATCAGAATAAATATCGATATACAAACATAATAAGCGAACAAACACTCCAGATTAATAATAGCTTCACTGAAACCAGAACAAAGGCTGATCCTGACGTGCGCAGGCGACAGCGGAGGGAGCGGGCACGGGGCGGGGGGGCGTGTGAGTAAATATTTTCTCGCAACCAACAGGCTTCATTAGCAATGAGTGATGTAATTAATTTCACTGTTCGATGGATAAAGTAAAGGTACTGTTTTGTGGTGTTGGTGTTTCGACGGATCTGTGGGGTTGTGTGTTATGAATATTTTTGTGTAATATGATCTGAAAGAAACAAAACAAAAGATAATGATGTTAACTAAGTACTTTGTCATGATCATAACAGTCGAGTAATTTGCGAAAAAGTTGTAGGTTTTAGCATTATTCCATGAGAAACATGACACGAAATGAAATAACCTTTTAACTCTTCCCTGCGAAAGTTTATGTAAGTAAGTACAGTACTTAAATAACCCAAAAGGCGCAATAAAAAAAAATCGAAAGGCAACCACTGAGTGAGTCTTAGGAAGATGCAAGTTGGAAAAGAACGAAGTCATTGGCAATGGCTAGTTAAGACACAGATAATGCCAACGGCGTGGGGTGGTTAGCTTGCGTGTTCTGTGCTGAGCTCACGCAACGCGTCATACGTCCAGCCAGTAATAGGACTCGCCCATCAAGGAGCGCTGGCCCAAATTAGACGCATTATTAATTTATTATTATTAATTTGTGGCGGCATCTACATCGCCACATAAGAACTACGCATCAATGACATGACGTCACGCAAACCTGCATCGCGCAATTAGAGTTTACCACGCGATTAGCATATATACAACGTCCCGACATCAACCGTCGGGCAGTGGCCCACCAGACACAACACCCGTCTGGTCGGAGGATCCTCCCTTTTCAATAGAGGATGAGTGAACTTTACACCCTGTTCCTCATGCCTCTAAACTGGTGACCCCGAGCATGAACGTCAGCGCAGCCTTCGTGCAACTACATCAGCGTGACGTCATCAGCATCACTTCCTCAAGCTTTCGAGCGGCGAGTCACACAGCCAGCCAGCATCCACGGCTTCAACAGGTATCCTGACCACCAGCATGCAGCGGACGCGTATTCCTGGTCATCACCTTCAGCCTCAACCCAGCGCTGTACACTCCGACTCACTGGAGCATAACGCAGCGCCTCCCCGACTCACTGGGGTATCACCGCAGACAGTTCCGACTCACCGTGAACTATGCGGCACCCGGTTCCGACTCACTGGAACCACAACTGGCACTGGCAAGCATCGCAAGATACACGACTCAGCCCACTATCGACCTCCGGTCTCCGGAGGGGAGTGATGTGGCGGCATCTACATCGCCACATAAGAACTACGCATCAATGACATGACGTCACGCTAACCTGCATCGCGCAATTAGAGTTTACCACGCGATTAGCATATATACAACGTCCCGACATCAACCGTCGGGCAGTGGCCCACCAGACACAACACCCGTCTGGTCGGAGGATCCTCCCTTTTCAATAGAGGATGAGTGAACTTTACACCCTGTTCCTCATGCCTCTAAACTGGTGACCCCGAGCATGAACGTCAGCGCAGCCTTCGTGCAACTACATCAGCGTGACGTCATCAGCATCACTTCCTCAAGCTTTCGAGCGGCGAGTCACACAGCCAGCCAGCATCCACGGCTTCAACAGGTATCCTGACCACCAGCATGCAGCGGACGCGTATTCCTGGTCATCACCTTCAGCCTCAACCCAGCGCTGTACACTCCGACTCACTGGAGCATAACGCAGCGCCTCCCCGACTCACTGGGGTATCACCGCAGACAGTTCCGACTCACCGTGAACTATGCGGCACCCGGTTCCGACTCACTGGAACCACAACTGGCACTGGCAAGCATCGCAAGATACACGACTCAGCCCACTATCGACCTCCGGTCTCCGGAGGGGAGTGATGTGGCGGCATCTACATCGCCACATAAGAACTACGCATCAATGACATGACGTCACGCTAACCTGCATCGCGCAATTAGAGTTTACCACGCGATTAGCATATATACAACGTCCCGACATCAACCGTCGGGCAGTGGCCCACCAGACACAACACCCGTCTGGTCGGAGGATCCTCCCTTTTCAATAGAGGATGAGTGAACTTTACACCCTGTTCCTCATGCCTCTAAAAATTTAACGGCCTGTTTCACCACCTACGATTTTTTTTTTTGTGGATGGGAAATCATCAAAAGACTTCTTGCGCTCTAGGTGGAGCGGAAGGGCGTGTCAGACTTTTACTGACTAAAACCCACCCGTGTTCCTTCAGTTACCTATGCCAGGGCCACGGTATCTATTTCGAACAACCCGCGACCCCGGCGGCATCGGCCCTATCGGACCCCATCTTTTGCTGACATCTCTGTGAGGCGCGCGTGGCACACAACGCGCCGTCGACCCGGGCCTGGGGATCTACTCCCTAAGCACGAAGTCCGTAGTTTCGGCCTTCATTACGGGCGTTTCCTACTCCGTATCACCTACGGACGTATGATTAGTTCGGGACCCGAACGCTCCCTGGTCCTTACCGGACGGCGAGCTACCCACTACTCGCCGTCCGCAAGCCCGCGCCACGATTAAGTTCCTATTAACTTACTTGGCAGATCATTTCATACAAATTTTGTTCTATTTTTGAATTTATTCACAATTATATTCATAAATAAAATAAATAAAATCATTTTAATTCGGATAACTAAAGATCCATCCATTAATAAACGTATATACGATAAATTTATCGTATATACGTTTATTAATGGATGGATCTTTATATATATATACTTATATTATATACTCGCTTATAGGACGCAAGTCTCAGCTAACTCGGGAAAAAAAACTGTTATTGTATAAGTGTATCCTTAAGCCTATCTGGACTTATGGCTTGCAGCTGTGGGGCACAGCATCCACATCGAACATAGAAATTCTACAACGTTTCCAGTCAAAAACTTTACTCAAGATCTCCTTTAAAACAAGGAGTTTAAATTGATATATCCTTATATCCTTGGATATTTCACACAACGCCATCTAGTCCCAAGCTAAGCAACTTAATGCTTTTAGCGATAAGACCGCCCGTTGTGTCACCCTATGTAAAATTTCAACATTTATATCTGTAATTTCTATGGTGTGCATAATAAAGAGTATTCTATCTATCTATTTATCTTGTGTTATGGTAACGAGATGGCTGATAAACTACTTGTATAATTTATTTTTTTTAAATATGGACGTATTACTGGATACTGTACCATGCACGACAAACCTCCAACTACATAACTCCAGCTTAATGTCGACAAGATAGCTCGCAGGAAAAAGAAGAGATAAAAAAAAAACAAAAAAATATTATATACTTAAATTATCTATAGAATGGTGAAGGTTTCATAAAAATAGGATTCATTTCATAGATTTTGCGTTATTCTCAATTTTTTATCCGCGTTAGACATTACAAATTAATGTAAATTAGACATAATCTAAATCTAATTAGACATAATCTATATTCACATATTAAATTATTAAGAAAATGCTCTAATTTAACATATATTTTTTCCAAATCATTACACTAGGTACTCGTTTAGACGTGATCTTCAGTTTAAAATCTTTAAAAGTCGGTTATGCAGCCCATTGTTACATAGTGTAACATAGAAAAATTATAAAACGTCAATTAGCAATAAAAAAGTTTTGAACATGTTCAGCTGTTACGAGTAATATGGAGGGTGTCGAATCTAGCACTTATATCAATCTGCCTAACCTTTTCCCAACTATGTTGGGGTCGGCTTCCAGTCTAACCGGATGCAGCTGAATACCAGTATTTTACATGGAGCGACTGCCTGTCTGACCTCCACAACCCAGTAACTGGGTAATACGATACCCCTTGGTAAGACTGGTTGTCAGACTTTCGGGCTTCTGACGACCCGTAACGGCTGTCAAAGATCCACGAATGACAGCCGGGACCAACGGCTTAACGTGCTTTCCGAGGCACGGAGGAGTCTCGGTATGTAAAGATCTCGGTATGTAGCTTAACCCGATGGATCGACCCATGTGGCTGTAATCAAAATCAAAATCAAAATCAAAAGTCCTTTATTCAAATTAGGCTGAGAATCAGCACTTTTTGAACGTCGAAATTACAGTAAGACAGTCCCCACAAAACGCCCGCCCTTCACCACTTCCTAGTGCTTTAGCTGGGAAGAAGAAGTAGCGGAACAAACTCCCCAGCAGCACAGCTGTCTGTTCAGTTAGAAGAACTAGATTCTATACAATAGTACCTTTGCAAAATAATTTACGCAACACAATACATTAAATTATATTTTTGTCAAATAAAATTAACAATTTTAGTACTTAACTCATGTAACCTGTCATTATGTGAGCTGATCCTGGAGAAAGAACATAACATAAACATTGTCTTGAGTTAATCACAGCGACCAACTATTCTTATCGTTTAAGTAATCGTTGATAGAATAGTATGCCTTTGAACAAAGATTGGATTTAACTTTAATTTTAAACGCATTAAAAGGCAAATCTAGCAAAGAAGAAGGTAGCTTGTTATAAAAAGTTATACCAAGACCAACAAATGAGTTATGAACCTTATGAAGCCGATGAAATGGAGCACGTAATTTGTCCTTATTTCTGGTGTTAATATTGTGAATATCACTGTTTTTACTGTACAAATGTATATTTTGCCTAATGTATAAGATATTGGCGAAGATGAACTGTGATGCCACCGTGAGAATACCAATATCCTTAAAAAATTCTCTCAGAGAAACTCTAGCACCTAGCTGGTAAATTGCTCGAACAGCTCGTTTTTGAAGAACAAAAATATTTTGAATATCAGCCGCTTTGCCCCATAGCAGAATACCGTAGGACATAACGCTATGGAAATAACTAAAATAGACTAACCGAGCTGTATCAACGTCAGTGTATTGTCTTACTTTCCTGACGGCGTAGGCGGCTGAACTGAGCCTTCCCGCTAGGCTTGATATATGTGGGCCCCACTGAAGTTTAGCATCTACCGTTATACCCAGAAAAACTGCTGATTCTACAGTCTTAAGCACCTCTTCATCTAAGACGATGTTGGGTCCCAGATTTCTAACATTCGGTAAGGCAAACTTTATACATTTAGTTTTCTTGGCATTGAGAACTAAGTAACTAAATAATTAATAACTTAGACACGAGCTCCTCGAGCGAATCTAGCACTTATCTAAGTTATAATTAAGTACCTACTAAAATGAGAAGGTAAGTACCTACTTCACGTCTCGTCATCTTTGCAAAATATTACATACATACATAATCAGCCTATAGTGTTCCCACTGCTGGGATACTCTTCTGGTTGAGAAGGAGCGGGACGTAATGCACCACTGCGGGTTGATATTTAATTAGATAATTTTTGGTTCTAGCACAAATGTCGGTTTCCTCACGATGTTTTCCTTCACAGTTTTGAGAACAGTGTAAAATCTTCTATATAAATAATAAATATAAAGTTATATAAAGTTTAAAAAACTGTAACCCGACAACGGAAAAATAAAATTGATCTAAAAAGTTCAAAATATTTATTTAGTTAAACAATAATGGCATAGTTATATACATATTTGTAATGTGCTTGTCAAGAGCTTTATTTTGATACCAAACATGTCATGATTATCTTAATTTAATTTATTTCGAGGTCAGAAATTTACGTGTTAAGTCCACCATATTAAATTTAGGAAGAATTTATATGTCACCCGGACCATTATTACGAATCTATCGATACCTCATTCATCAAAAGCGGTTCAGTAATTTAGGCGCTACGATGGAACACACATAAATACATACTTATATACCTACATACTTACATACTTACATACATACATACATAGACTGCTAAAATCATAAACCTTCCTTTTGGCTTTGCCGTAGTCGGGTAAAAAGAGAAGTCCTGACTGACTGACTGACTCATCAACGCCCAGCCCAAACCCTTGGACCTAGAAAGCTGAAATTTTGCACAGAGGCTCCCTTTATAATGTAGACAAGGAATAAGGAAGGAATTCCCGGTAGTATGTTCCCGTGGGATATTATCCGTCATCCACGCGGGCGAAGCCGCGCGGGAAGTGCTAGTATTGATATAAGAATATTAGCTAGTTCCTACTGTGTATGAGAAGATGCTTTTTTGCAGCAGTGGGATGATTACAGACTGATATTATTATGTGCTCATTGTTTGCTGTCCAACAGTTGGGCAAACACCTCATCCCGTCCTTATTTAGAACTTCAACACCATTGCGTAAATGCACTTCGATAACTATCCGGTTTTCTGACAAAGGCAGAGCACACTGTACACAACGGAAATTGCCCCTGCTACGGCTAGATCCCTCTCACACTACCGCAGCTTCCTAGCACTAACAAGAATCAATAAACACTAATGTATGCCTCCCCATAAAACTGTTGACAATACATGAAAACTCATTTAGCCTTCGCAGAACCGCCGAGTGGGAGCGTAATTCGATTAACTGCATTTCGAGTGGTACTCGAAAGCGTTCGACTTATCGAATTTGGCGTTTGCACCAAAATACCTATGAAATGGGAATACACGGAGTATGGGTGGAATATGCAATGATCTGTAGGTATTACGTATAGTTTGCGATGTGGATGACTGCGTTTTTGTTAATGTTACACTCACGCCTGTTGCTGGCTTGGTAATGGTTTCGTAATAGCCTATTGTTGTCTACGACATGGGCCTCCCCATAGACAGCTTTAATAAACGATTTGTCAAAGTGTATGCACCTGGCAAACGGATTTGTGATTCATTATTTTGTGTCAATGTTGTTTCACTGTAATGGACTTATCGATGTAAATATCGATGTAAGATATTGTTTTTTATTAGGTATTGGTGCCGATTCTCTTGTCACAAATTTCTCTAAACTAAACTAAAAATCACCAAAATTTTGTTTATTCTTGTCAAACGACGTTTCCCATTCTGAAATTTACTAAAAACTTTGCTATAGTTTGACTGCACTAAGTTATTCAATTTAGTGAAAATGTCACTTTTGCAATTCTGATTTTCACGTTTTTCACCTAATATTTTGATTGTCAAACTAAATCAGGCTAAAGGTGTGGAATAAAATTAGTTGGCATATGAACTAAAATTTACAAACCACATTTCTCTTCTAGTTCTTGAAAGTTTCGAAGCTTGTGAGTTTATTATGGAAGCTTACGTTATTGCAGCTGTTGTCGATTCGGCAGAAAGGTAAATAAAAAAAACCGGTCAAGTGCGAGTCGGACTCGCGCACGAAGGGTTCCGTGTCATATTATATGTTTAACAATCGCAAATATAACTTTTTACTTATTTTATAATGATACTGTGAATTACAAGGTTATTTTTTGCAGTTGCAGAAAATCACCCATGTTTAAACAAAATACCTTATGAATCGCCGTTTTCAGTATTGTTGATTAAATACAGTATTCATGGTACCTACATGGTATAAAGAAGTTTCAAATTCCTAATTTGTTGAATAGTTGCGCTAGAGCTCGTACAAAAATGGTCTAAAATTTACAACTTTTGCCTATTTCTTAATTTTAAAAGATTAAAAAAAATGTGTTTGTACTAATCTCAGTTTTAACTTTGCTTTATTTTTATTATTTGTTGTTATAGCCGTAATAGACAGCGGAGGCTTAATCAGTTTGTACTGGACTGTACGTGGTTGTCTGATTTCATGGATTTTAATTTTCTTGCGTGGAACCCTAATTATTTTTCTAAAATAAAAATAGCCTAAGTTACTCCTTAAAACATCAGCTCTAAGTCGTCAAAATCGGTGAAAATTCGTTTGGCAAGTTTCCTAACTTGACTCAAAGTACCATTTTTTTAATCGGACTGCGCTTTAAAATTCTTCTATACAAACTTTAACATCCCTAACCTCATTTGAGGCGTAGTTTTGAAAAACTAATAATGACAAACATTATTACTTACTTATGCACGTATTTGTGCTAAGTTTCAAGTTCATTAACCAAATTAATAAGATTTTTCATATAAACTGTATCTCTGTTTTCACGAACACAAATAAAGAATTTCAAAAATCGTCTGGTATGTTTCCATAACTTGACTCAAACATTATTTACACCAATTTTAGAGTTAATCAAGCCCCCAATAAAATCCTCCGCTATAAAATTAACTTTTCACCCCTTAGGGGTAGATTTTTGGAAAACCCTGATACACGTTAGTCTTAATTTTTGGTCTCAAGTATAAAAACTGAGTTTTGAGTTAATCGGACCGCGTGTTAAAGTTCTTCCATACAAACTTTGACACCCCCAATTCCTCCTTAGGGGGTAATTTAGGAAAACTAAAAATGATAAACTTTATAATTTACTTAGATGAATATTCGTGCTAAGTTTCAAGTCTATTAACTCAAAGGATAGGATTTTTCATACAAACTTTCATCCCCTATTTTACCCCCTTAGGGATGGAATTTCCAAAAATCCTTCCTTAGTGGATGTTTACACTATATAAGGTATGTATGTGCAAAATTTCAAGTCTCTAGGTCTATTGGTTTGGGCTGTACGTTGATATATTAGTCAGTGACTCAGTCAGGACTTTGATTTTTTTATATATATAGATTAACCATGTTATTTTAAGACCACAGACTTCTTATAGGTTTTCCTGTAATCTACAGGTATAGAACTATTTTCTATATTTTTTTCAAAATTTTAGGGTCAGTACTTTCGGAGATAAGGGGGGGGGGAATGGTCAATTTTCGTCTATTTTCTTAAATAACTTTAAAACAATATATTTTAAAATTATAAAAAAAATATATTTGAGACCCTCATAGTAAGCCCTTTCATTTGATATGTCACACGGTACAGTTTACAAAACTTTTTTTTAAATTTTCTTATTTTCCCCCTAAAAGTGACTCTCATATTCAAAATTCATATATTTACTTTAGCTGTACGGGTTTGGGTCCCAAAAATCCATATGTGTACCAAATTTTAACTTAATCGGTCCATTAGATTCGGAGCAATTGGCTGTGACAGACGGACAGACGGACAGACAGACAGACACACGAGTGATCCTATAAGGGTTCCGTTTTTTCCTTTTGTGGTACGGAACCCTAAAAATAAGTAAAATTGTTAAAGAGCTGTGGATTTTGTAATAAATAAAAAATAATAAATAAAACTGTTGTTATACAATACGAAATGCATTCGTGCAAACCGACAAATCTTGGTCTTCGGTCTACTCAACTTAGCGATTGTCAAACTCGATTTTAGTTTTGTTAAAATTGTTTTTATGTTTATAGAATCTGGTTTGCTGAATAGCTTTTAAGAGAAATTTTAGTTTAGTTTAGTTCGGTATACAAGAGAATCGCCACCATTGTATTGTTACTCTAGTGAGTTCCTTATAAATCCTGAAGCTGGCTTTGGAAAGCCATCTGATGACTTTGATTGAGATGGCTTAGGGACAGTAAATATCTCAAATAATCCAGTTTTATTAAAAGGGAGTTTGGCATTTATTTTTCGACATTCTCCCCTCAAAACCGCCACAATTCAATTATAACCATTTGCTTTGCCCAATTGCTTCGTGAAGGAAATTAAACTATATTTCAATGCATGAAAATAATGGCATTTCGTGTACTAGCGAACCGACGCGGCTTCACGCGGGTGCAATTTATATGTGAAGACGGTATTCTGTTCACGACACGTTGTGCACAAGTTCTGAGCAGTAACAAAAAGTACTAGGCTGGCATGAATTCAAGATAGTGTTTTATTATATTATTAAGTACTTATTTTTGTACATCACACTAATATTATAAAAGCGAAAGTTTGTGAGTCTGTGTGAATGTGTGTTGTATGTTTGTTACTTCTTCACGATCAAACGGCTGGACCGATTTGGATGAAATTTGGTATGTAGATAGCTTTTACCTTGGATTAACACATAGGTTACTTTTTATCCCACTGAACGCGGTTGAAACCGCGGGTCGCAGCTAGTATTTAAATAATATAAAGCCTATGTCCATCTGGAATAATGCACCTTTCAAATGGTGAAAGAATTTTTCAAATAGAAGCTGTGGTTCGGGAGATTATCCTCCACATATACAAAATTTGCTCTCTTTATATTATTAGTATATTTTTTGAGAAAAGAACCCGTCAAGTATTTCGCGATACCGAGTGACGTTGAGTACGGATGAGGTGAACGAAAGTGACTTATAAGTGAAGGAAACACAGTCTTATCGGTTGTTTAATGTTTGTTTGAGGACGATCAAGCTTGGGCAGACGAGATCGTACCAGTTCTTTTGATTCATGGCAGTTCGGTGTAGGTTTAGTAGGTTCTCCTATAAAGACGAATTGTTTGATAATAAACTTGTACTATATTCCCCACATTTACATCTATTACGTTTACATCTAACCCGAACAGCTTTTTTGAGGTGTCCTAATCACAACAATATTATTAAGGCGAAAGTTTGTGAGTGTGTATGTTTGTTACTTCTTCACGCTCAAACGGCTGGACCAATTTTGATGAAATTTGGTATGTAGATAGCTTATACTCTGGATTAACACATAGGCTACTTTTTATCCTGGCCTACGCGGGGCGCAGCTAGTGCTTCTATAAAAGGAGATCATTTATTTTGGGCTAAATATGTAAAAGTTGTGGGCAAACAAAAAAAAAAATTATATTATATTCCATTAGAACATGTTATTCTCTTCACTTTTCACTATGGGACCAAATCTGTAGAGCCAATCCATGCGCTGTTACACGACTTTGAAAAATGGGACCAAATCTGTAGAGCCAATCCATGCGCTGTTACACGACTTTGAAAAATACTGTTTTCAGTATGTGTTAGTTAAACTGTTAAAAGATAATAATAAAAAAAATAAAAGAAAAACAGAAATAAATAAAGAAAAACGTTTTCTTTCTGAAAAAAGCTTTGTTTTTGGTTGGCCCACACTAAAAAAAACTAAAAAACAAACAAACAAACTAAACAAACAAACTAAAAATGTATAGACGGTGAATGTTCTCTTTTATGTATTTGTTGTTTTCAACACTACCAGCATTACAGGTTGCCCTAAATCGGTAGCGTGGTCTTAAACAATATTATTTCTATTACAGCTAATCACATGCAGTGTATATGCATTATTGTATTTATACGTAAGTAGGTTACACAATTTATTTATCTTGTTCCAATATTCCTAACCTTGCTCACAAAACCAAGCATCAGCAAAACAATAGGAAGTACCATTGAAGAAAAACAACTTTTATAACAGGATATTAATTTCCTTTCGCGCCGCAGACAGGACGTATGTAAACGAAAATTTATTTCCTTCCCATCAATATGTTTTCTCTTTTTCTGAAGGAAATGTAAACGTTAAAAGGATTATGGATTGTATTTTATAATATTGGGGAAGAGCCTGCCGTGAAATGAACAAAAATGTCTGGTATTTTTAACCGAATTCAAAAAAGGAGGTTCTGTATTCGACCCGTAGTATGTATGTAGGTATGTTTGTATATCCAAGATTTTCTTAAAAACTGATGAACCAATTTTGATAATTCTTTCACTAACGTGATCAGGAAAGCAGGAACAGCAACAGCACGCTTAGCATGACGACGTTTTGTCGACGCAAGAATAGACAAAACTACACTTTGCCATGCTTAGACGCGTAGAATGCGTACAAATATTTCTACTATCTGCCATTTTGTCTAGTCTTCCGTCGACAAAACCCGTTTCTATGGCGGTCATGCTAAGCGTGCAGCTTAACAGCTTCTGAAGTCGGTGTCTTTAGTAAAATTCTTCAATGCACCTAAGTTTGGCACCGACTTCATAAGTTTTTTATGAAAGTTATTTTATTCGTTTTAGGTTTTTGAAGTCGGTTTTTACTTTTTGTACTAAATTTATTTTTGTGATTCAAGTTTGGTGATAATTTTGTTTTTGCAACTTCCATTCATGAAATTAATGATTGCAAGGTGGAGAATTTAAATAAGTGATTATAAAGCTGACGATTAGGACTAGCTGGACAAATCCGACAAGCAACGGTGCGCACTTCTCTAGCGCTGGTCCGCAATAAATATGGAAGTCATGAAGGAGGCTTTGCACAGCAGTAGGATGATAAGCCCGACAGTACCAAAAAAAACCGGCCAAGTGTGTGTCGGACCACGCAAAATGAAGGGTTCCGTAGTTGAAATTAATTTATCCCAAGAACATCCACACCACCACCACAATTCACCATTTTTGAGCACCTGCCATCAATCTCTTCACCACCCTGGTTGACTGGTAGGGATTGCCTAAGGCATAAGGGATTGCAAGGCAAGGCAAGAATAGTCTAGATATACAGGGTTATTGGTAAAACACCAGCAACCTCTTAAGGGGTCATTGTACTCATCATTATGAACAACTTTTACTATGGGACCACATTTGAAATCGGGAAAAAAAATCAGCTGCTCCTTACATTTTTACGAGTTTGATGTAGTTAAATGTACTGAACAGCAGATTTTTTTTTCGCGATTTCAGGTTTGGTCCCATAGTAAAAGTTGTTCATAATGATGAGTACAACGACGCCTTAACAGTTTGCTGGTGTTTTACCAATAACCCTGTATAAATAAACGTTGTAGTTGTTATAAGATCTGATTGTACACAGTTACGCAATAAATAATTCTTATTCTTATTCTTAAACATGTTCTTCCATAAATCAATATACGTCACGGTCAATTCTCGAACTACAAAATAATTATGGAAGTTTTTAATCGCAGAAATATATTTTAATGAGATAAAACAACAAATTGACGATTATCGAACTTTTTCATTTACTTGTGCTGTGAGACCTTGCTTCTTCATGATCTAGGTCAACGGGAAATACCCGGGTTTTGATTTTCTGCGAGTATCAAAATAATTATGTCGCTTAAATGGCCGTATCTTTTTAATGCGTTGACTTAGAAGCTTGGTTTTTTTAGAGCTCCAAGGGCCCGTAGACCGTAGATATTTGATATTGATTTCAACTTCATACCTGCACGCGTTCCTGAGAAAAAAGGTCCAGACAGTCGGATGGACGGACAACGAAGTGATCCTATATTATTTTGGGTTCCGTATTTTATTTTGAGTTACCGAACTCTAAAACGATACACTTAACGATGTAGTTGAAAAAGCGTTTTACTTTAATGGTCTATTGGAACATTGAAACACAAATTCAACATTACTGTTAGCACAGTTCAAAATCCAGTATAATTTTTCTACATCCGTATCCCTCTTGCATGCCCTCCGTCGGTTTAGGTAATTAAATAAAGGTAAACAAAAAAACCACGTGTCTGGTTAACCGACTAAACATTATACCTTTCACTTCAGTCGTCGTGCTACGACACAGTTGTACTCTTCAATTTAGAAACGATAGACAACGAAATATAAAGTTGCTAAATTGAAGAGTACAACTGTGTCGTAGCGTGACAACTGAAGTGACTGTGTATTACGTTTAGTCGGTTAACCAGACACGTTGTTTTTTTGTTTGCCTTTACTTAATATTACCTAAAACAATGCCGTCTTACAAATAAACACAGAATAAAGTTATTCCAAGTTTAAACCTATGAAAATGTATGGTTATTCCTTTGTTATTCCTGATATAACTTTATTCCGTGTTTTATTTGTAAGAGGGAAAGAGTATTTAAAGTATAACTCCCAAAAACCCCAACTTCTTCCGTACTGCCACCGTGTTTGGAAACACACTCGTCCTGCGCCAAATGTCGCAGCATACATCACGATCAAGCAATTTCACAGTTGTCGTGTCGTGTATCTGCATCCTTATTACTGGATACACCTGGGAGCGTACCTCGCGATACAGATCTCTGACGTGAGGGCCTACTACTGGAAGCGGTGCAAGTGTGAGGGAGTTCGGAATGAGTTTGAAAGGTGTTTATTTTTAGAGTAAAAACTGAAGAAGAGTGCTGCTTTCAGAAGACTGTTGAGACGAGATATATGGATGAAGGGCCAAGAGACCGATGATGATGAAACAATGCATGGAAAAAGCATACATTCTGCGCTGAAAACAAATACGTTGGAAACAGACGAGAAGGTTGATGATGAAGCAATATTAGTAGGTAATGACGACATTAATATCTATTGTTAGTTTGGTATGTCACTGAAGGGGCTTGTGGCTAACAAATAACAGCCGCAACTTGTCGCGGTTGGTCCTTGGATGCGTGACCATCTTTAAATACCAAGACCTCGTAGTGTCTCGAAAAGCTGTTGGTCCTAGCTTTCATTCGTGGAACTTTGACAGTCACTCGTCACGGGTCGTCAGAAACCCAAAAGTCTGACAACCTGTCTTACTAAGAGGTATCGTATTAGCCAGTTAGTGGGTTGTGGAGGTCAGATAGGCAGTCGTAAAATACTGGTATTCAGCTGCATCCGTTAGATTCGAACCCCAACATAGTTGGGAAAAGGCTAGGCAGATGATGATGAAGAGTTTGGTACCTACAATAACATGGTGAATGATAGACCGCAGTCAGTAAGCGATTCTAGTTTGAGTACTTAGCGATAGAACGACAATATCTACTAACATTGATGTTATTTCTCATAATAGTGTTGTCTAATGAGGTCGTTATTGCAAACTATATTACCCAAGTATTACAATTACAAGAGAACATTATTTCGCCTTCCGATTTTTATCTAATTTTATTTGTGTCACTATCACGTCAGAAACCCACCTAATTAAAGTAAATCGCTAATTTAAATTCGTATTTCGTGACCTTGTCAAACCTTTTGTATCTAAATGATCGAAAATATGATAATAATTCTTTATTTTATTTTATATTAAGTCAGATTATTAATTGCCTTATTTTAATTGCATTATCAACACGAATCCCTTTAATATTGGCAAAGAGGACCTAATTTAAACGGTTACGTGTTATTTTTGTCCATTTAAGGCTCCAGTGAGACTTGGTATCATTTTAAAATAATGATATTCTAAGTTTGCCCAGATACTATTTTCACTACCCACAATGGCACTGTACATGTGTATACAGCTACATACATAGTTCTTAGTTTTCAAGTGTCATTATGTAACACCTACCTATACTAATAGGTGGGTACATTTACATCCTGAGTTAGCACAATGGGTACTAACCCATTGTGGTAGGGCTATAGCTATCATCATCTTCCTGCCCTTATCCCATGTTACTTGGGGACGCCGCAACACGTTTTCTTCTTCCATTCTCCCCTGTCAACCGTCACGCTATCATTCACTCCTTTCTCTTTCATATAATTCCTCACATTTATTTTAAGAAAATATGTCAGAGCAATGTGTTTGTAAATCAGGAATTCTTTTTAAAAATGCCACATTCTCAAATCGAACGCCGAAATCTTCATATCAAAACCATGGTAGGGCCGCCTAATGCAATGCATGCAGTGATACGGAGCAATGTAACACGTGAAATATCTACAAACTAGAATATATTTACGTATATTAAGTTATTTGTTGGCACCGATGAGCCGAGGGAGATAGCTGCACTTAGCGATAAAATGCGAACTTATCTAAACAGTAATCTTTAGTGTTTATTACCATGAAGACGGTAAACAGCACAGGGGCCAGGCATACAGGTACCACCTACGGTAGCGATACGAATATTTTTATTTAAAAAAAAGTCGGGAGGTGTCGTGGGACACCCGGTTGGAGCGAAGTTCCATTCCCTGTATATTATGTATTAATACAGAACCATTTATTACGGTCTCAAGTTTCAAGTGTAAAAAGTTCCCAGCAGAGGTAACCCCCCAATGGGTTATTATAGGGCTGATTATACTATGCTATGCTATGCTATGCTATAGGTAAGGTACATAAGGATGGATTTAAGTTAGGTGATATTGGTGGAGACTGGTGCAAGAGCATGAAGACTGGCACAATTAGAGGAATAACCAACAGAGAATGAAGTCGGGTTGTGGATGAAAATGATAATAGAAAACGTTTTTAATTTATATAGATAGAAGTAGGTACTATCCAAAAACTATTGTAATTATTAAAAAATAGCTTATAACCGCGGCTTCACCCGCATTGAGTTCGGAAATTATCCCACGCAAACTAACTACCGAGATAAAAAGTATCCTATGTTCTAATCCAAGTCATGCTCTACATGTGCGTCAAATTTTATGCAAATCCGTTCAGCCGTTTTAGCGTGAAAGCGTAACAAACAAACTACCTTTCGCATTTATAATATTACTAGCCGTTGCGAGCGGCTTCGCCCGCGTGGATGTTGGAAATTATCCCACGAGAACCTTCTACCGGGATGAAAAGTATCCTATGTCTTAATCCAGGTTATAAACTATCTGTATACCAAATTTCATCCAAATCCGTTCAGCCGTTTTTGCGTGATTGAGTAACAAACATCCAAACATACAAACTTTCACATTTATAATATTAGTAGGATATTTAGACACGGAGATAAATTTATTAACACTTGACCTTTGATTACGTAGGTGTGTGTAGGTAGGTAGGTATGCTTCATTGATTCGCATAGTTACGACCTACAGCGATAAGATGTTTATTGAGAAATCAGTAACGATGCTATTTATAACATCCAAAGTTTAGTCCATAAAAGGGCTTAACGATTTAATTTCCATTTTATGATTCTGCCGAACTGACTTTGATATGCAAATAACTAGTTTAGTAACTACTTCGGATATTCCGTCGAGAGTAGTCGTGAAATTGGTGCTCAGGCATTCTACTGCTAATGTGAAGCCATTCTTGGAAGGTGTGTGTCCTGACAGTGAGATCCATCTTTACTGGCTGGCCACGAAAAAGATGGTGTTATAAAACTGGAAGGAGGAAGAGTGGAGTCGCGAAAGATAGGAGTGGAGCGAGCCCTTTGTGCAAGAGACAGCATACTTATCAGCATAATAAAAATAATAATGTGTTATCAGAATTACATACAACTGCAGCTTAAGTTAAAGTAAAGGGTAGACCCGATTTAAATTTGAATTAATTTGACTGCATTCATTCGTATTTACTTATCTATACACATATAGCCCGTGCGCGTTAACATGGCACCTGGCTCGAGTGAATTACGTTTACAGAACTGAGTGCAAAAAATTATTGAGTTTTATTTTAGTTTTTTGTTGTTGTGTTTGTGTGTGTGTTTGTGTGTGTGTGAATGTGTTTAATCAACATTTAATTTGCGCTAAGTATAGTTTCTCATAACATACTACTTTACGATGCTTTAAACGTGACAAAACATAGTGTTTAGACACAATTTTGTTTTCAAGCCAGGGACCCAATTCCGGGCTCGAGCTAGATATCACGACCATGGAGATCAATCTCTGTTTCAAATCTCCGCATCAATGTCCGGTTCAAATCTCGATACTATCAAAAAACCGTATTCTGGTAGACCATGGAGAAAGATTTACAACGGAGAAAATAATCTCGTCTAAAAGACGTTCCATTTTTATCGATTCACTTTGATTATAATCGATTATGCTACGTTTTTCTTTTTTTAGTATTAATAACGTATGTTTAATTTATTAAATCCAAGCAAACACATTATAAAAGATAATTTTAGTATATTGTGTTTCTATAACTGGGTTTTTTTTTTATAATTACCTACTTAGGTACTGAAAATAGTAATTGCAAAGTAGCGTGATCCGAAACGCATTTCGCATGATTTGTGTAGTATTATATAGTGCTCTGTGATTTGTGTCCTTTTTCTGACGTAGGTAGGTTTTAATTATCAAACTAAATAAAACTATTTTTAATCGCGATAAAGGAGTGGAATAAAATTAGTAGTCATGAACTAAAATTCACACCAACATAACACCTTGACTTCAAGTGCAAAAACAGTACCTACTGTATTTTTTTTTCTTTTGCTTATATCTCGAAAACGGTGTGTCCTATCGCAAAAATAATGAAAATTTGGCCCCCTTTTATGAGACCCATAAACCCCGAAGCCTCTACATGTAGGTACCAAAAAAAAAAAAACGAATATAAACCTACGAATGTAAATTTTGACAGATGTTCCAACGGAGATTTCATATCTCCATACCTTAGGACCAGCCGTGATATCTCGCTGGTTTGCGATCGAAAAATTTATGAATGGAGATCGTTAGAATAGCATTTTTTCGTTTTCGACGGAGATAAGCAGTTTCTCGACTGTTATTTCGACCATGGAGATAATTTCCATGCCGCCGGAATTGGCCTCCTGGTGCCATGTTTACGCGCACGAGTTATACCTACATCTATACTAATCTTATAAAGCTGAAGAGTTTGTCTGTTTGTTTGTTTGTTTGTAATCTCTGGAACTAGGTGTCAGTCGGATTTGAAAAATTTTCTTGAGGAAGGCTAAAGGCTATTTAACATCACGCTATAGGACCCTTAGGAGCCGAGCAAAAATAAAAAAGTCAGAAATATCAATAAGCGCGACGGGGTGCGACGGAGCGAGGGGGTTCGGGGTAACAATAAATTTTACGCGAACGAAGTCGCGGGCAGGAACTAGTAAGTAATTAACTACTGTGATATTGGCTGAAAATAAACATACTAACAATGGTCTACTCATAAAATGTAATTATGATTGCTTAACACTTCCCAATCTTACAAAATTTTGCCAGCCGTTGATAGGCATTTATAATGATTAATTAATATTTCTTCTTGTTACTCTTAATGTAGGCATGTCAGGCAAAAGGTTAAAGTTGAACCGAATTGTAAAGCTATAGAAAGGCGAGTTTAACATAAAGTTAGTAAATTAACTTACTTTAATAGAGATAATTTTCTGCTTACCTATGTACTTGGTTTAAGAATAAGAAAAAGAAACCTATTTTAATAATGATTTTTAACGTAATAATTATTCCTAATAAAACCACCTATTGATCCCAACTTTTGCAATAGAAAGTTAGACCATCTTTTTATCAAGAATTTCTGCTGAAATTAAGTTTTTAACTCAAAACAAAACCTAAAATAGGTATACGTAAACCAAGTTCATAAGCAGAAAATTATCTCTTGTAAAGTAATCTGATACTAGGTTTTTTGTTAGTGTACTGTGTTTCTGAACTGAATAAAGTTTTTTTTTAAGTAATTTAATTTAGTTACTTTACTACGTTTTCAAGAAGTTTTTTGGGAATTGACGTCTTTTTTGACGTTAATTCCTGAAAAACTTCTTGAAAAGTAGCCCGTGGAATAGGAGCATATATATTGTTGAAATCGTCTTCATAACAGCTTTTTTTTTGTAGATGGGAAATCATCAAATGACTTCTCCCGCTCTGGGTGGAGCGGAAGGGCGTGTCAGACTTTTACTGACTAAAACCCACCCGTGTTCTTTCAGTTGCCTATGCCAGGGCCACGGTATTTCTTTCGAACAACCCGCGACCCCGGCGGCATCGGCCCTATTGGACCCCATCATTGCTGACATCTCTTTGAGGCGCGCGTGGAACACAACGCGCCGTCGACCTGGTCCTTACTCCTCGACTCCCGCCGCCCAGGTCGTCTCCTGCGGCGACTGAGGGCGAGAGGTTGTCTCTCCCTCACGCGTTCCACCTATTCCTTCGCGAGCATTACTGCTTCGCAGAAGTAGGTGACGGCCTCCCATGCACTCTCGCTCCGCACCATTGCCTGAACCAGTACCCTAATTGCGTAACACATTATCAATCGGAAATGTGTCAAGGCGCTGCTGCCCTTCTTTGAGGAGCTGGGGTGGATCGAATAACCGATTTTCCCACCCATACGCAAGATACGCGTATTTTGACACAAATTGCTGATCCATTGCTTCATATGTTCGAAAGATTTGTCTGCTCGGCAACGTAAATACCGCAATGAATGTTGTTGAACTGTCAAAATGAAACCAACTCCGATTGATCATGTGTTACGCAATTAGGGTGCAGGTTTAGACGCGAGAGATCGCCGCCGCCGATCGCCTCCGTGAGCACACGGCGTTGGTCTTCATAACACCTGGATGTACGATGAAATCTAAAATGGAATGCATCAGAATCAATCAGGTATTATTAATGGTCGTCCTCCAGACAGTATGTGAAAGGAGATGGCAACACGTGAAGGTAGGTATTTCAAAAATATTCAATCTTACAAAAAATTAACAAAACCAATTTCAATATCGATAGGAATATCAAAAGTGAATATTAAACTAAAGTTACGAAGGAGATTGTAATTACAGATGTTTCAAACAGATTGCTACGTTCATGCGAATTTGTAATTAATTGTGTGAAGATATTGCAGGTACCCTTTGTGACTGAAAAGGTGATTTTTGATGAAATTCGTTTCGTAAGTTATGAGTCTTATGGACTTATGGCCTTGTTCATTTAGCTCGGTTAGTAACGTTATGACAGCCTCAGACTAAATAAAATAAGCGGCCAAGTGCGTGTTGGACCATGCAAAATGAAGGGTTCCGTAGTTGAAAAGAATTTATCCCAAAAATATTTTTTTTATGTGATAAAATTACAAATTTACAAACTTTGGACTTTTTCCTTTATTTTTGATGTGAGACTTACTTCCAAATTTCAAAGTAGGTAGGAAGTAACCGGTTTTGATTTACTTGCGAGTATCAAAATATGTCGCATAAATGGCCGTATTTTTTTATTGCGTAGACTTAGAAGCTTAACTTTTTTAGAACTCTAAAGGATTATTAGACGTACTAATTTGATATTAATTTCAACTTAATATCTTCATGCACTCCTGAGAAAAAAGACCTTGACAGACTGACATACTTACTTGAAAATATTTTTATATGTGATAAAATTACAAATTAACAATTTTCGGACTTTTTCCTTTATTTGTGCGGTGAGACATTGCTTCTTGCCAAATTTCATGATTCTAGGTCAACCCCATAGGTTTTGATTTACTTGCGAGTATCAAAATATGACCATAGACCTCATCATCTTCCTGCCCTTACCCCATGTTACTTGGGGTCGGCGCAAAACGTTTTCTTCTTCAATTCTCCCCTGTCAACCGTCACGCTATCATTCACTCCCTTCACTTTCATATCATTCCTCACACAATCCATCCATCTTTTCTTTGGCCTTCCTCTGCCTCTCCATCCATCAACATGTATATTCATCACTCTTTTAGTCAACTGCGTTTCGTCTCTCCTCATCACATGCCCATACCAACCCAAACGATTTCCTTTCAACTTTTCTGTCACTGGACTGGACCATAGACCATAGACCTATGTATTTGGCTGACTGGACCATAGACCTTTGACTGGAACATAGACCTATGTATTTGATATTAATTTCAACTTGATACCTTCACGAGTTCCTGAGAAAAAGGGTATTGACAGACAGACAGACGGACAACAATGTGTCCTATTGGGGTTTCGTTTTTTCCTTTTGAGGTACGGAACCCTAAAAACCAAGACAGAGCACTGTCAACAGTGACGTGAGGCTTTTTTTGTAAACATGTGTGCACTTAGTGAGGTGTAGTTTAAATTGTAGTTTTATGTGAATGTGTGCGTGTTAGCGTGTATGCACAGAGCGAGGTGTAGGTTTGGGCGTGTTTCACTGTAAGTAATATTCTCAGCGCTATGTCTTGGTTTTTTATTTAGTAGGTAGGTAAAATTGGCTAATATTTAATTAAATTATACGAGTATCACCTACCTACACGACGTTATTATTATAATTTAGTCTAATCTGTCAAAAATAGTCTAGAAAACATCTCGTGCGTCATCAAAAACGTGTTGTTTTTGATTTGAGTAGAATCTATGTTTCTATGTCCAACACAAGGAAAACCTTAAAATTTCGGAACTTACAAAACCTGTTATACAAGAAATAAAATTATAAACCCCAAAGCTAATTGGTCTAAAATCATCATTCATGTCCTCATCACACTTAAACTTGTTGTACAAAAAAGTTTAACAGTTAACTACACTGCTTTTGACACTGTTAATGATCACAGTCATACCTTTTTTTACCGTACCTCTCAACTCACACAAAAAATCGACAAATTAAATACGTCCTTTCAAATTAACGGCGCCAACCATTGCGTGGATAAGACATCGCGTCTGCATCTAAAAGGTTAATCTATTGTACTTACATCACTACTTTACAACACTGTTAATCCGATGTATACTTATAGGAGTAACATGACCTAACCTAACTCGACCTTAACATACGTACCTACAGTACAACACAACAATGTAGCATACATTCATTTCAATTTTATGAATGTGTTTGTCAAGTCTTCCAAAAATTACAAAATTGTCTAAATAGGCTGTCAACTAACAGTCTTAAAAAAAATATAAGACTATAAAAAAAAGAAGGGGAAATAATCAAAGGGCATCCAAAAATTCGTCCGCATCCACTGTCAACTTAATATTTGTCTAGTATTTTAAGAAATATAAAAATGTAATTTGTGGAGATATATACTTATTTATATTTTTTTTTTATATGACTTAAAAAATTATTGCGTAGGTATGCGTAAAGATAATTTTCGCCTAAAGCAGTAATAATTATTGGTGATGTTGAAGGCGCACTCAGTTCGGATCGTGATCGGTTTTACGAATTCTGCCGATGCTACATCTACGTTGTGTCGTACTGTACCTACCTAGTAGTTAGATGTTAACCGCAGTATAATGAGCGGCTATTCGTAAGATTTGATTTTTATCGAACAAAATGTATGTATTTCAATTCATATGGTGCCGAAAGGTTCTGGAGTGGCGACCGCGTAACGGAAAACGTAGCGTTGCCGCGTTGGAAGGCCTCCCACAAGGTGAACCGGTGACCTGGTCAAGGCCGCAGGAATCCGCTGGGTGTGAAAAGCGCAAACCGGTCGAAGTGGCGGTGCTTGGGGAGGCCTACGTCCAGCGGTGGACGTCTTTCGACTGAAATGATGATAATGTATGTTTTTCAATTCATTATGTACTTTCTGAGTTTCATAATCTACCCAGCCTTTTCCAACTATGTTGGGGTAAACTTCCAGTCTAGCCGGGAGCAACTGAATACCAACATTTTCCATAGAGCGACTGCCTATCTGACCTCCACAACCCAGTTACTGGGTAAATGATACCTCTTGGTAAGACTGGTTGGCAGACTTACTTCTGACGACCCTGTCAGAGATCCAAGAATGACAGCCGGGACAAAGAGGCACGGGGGGTCTCGGTATGTAGGGTAAAAGTGGGATAGTTGCCCCACATTTTGAAATTGATTTTTTTTTTCTTACAGAATTAATTATATTTAAACAGATTTTTCAATGTAATCGTACATTGGTCTATTATTTATTATATTTTAAAAAGAAATTCAATGCAGCTATTGCTTATAAATATTTAAAAATAAAAAGTTACAGTACTAGTTCTGAGTATAGATGCCTCTTATATGGGTTAGATGACCCGATGCTGTTGTCACTATGAGGATAGTTGCCCTTAGGTATAAATCAAAGCGTATTCATAATTAACAAGTTTTATTTTAATATTTAGCAATGGCACATTACACTTTGGTTTTAATTTTCATATTCTTTCACTAATCAGCTTCAAAAAAAAAAATATCTTCTTCACTTTGGTTTATTCACTTAGGTATATTTCACTTCTTCACTTTGGTATAATTTTCATATTTTTAGTTCTTCTTCTTGCGTCCATTCAGCTCGTGGACGAACTCCAACCTTTCTAATATATTTGCGAGGCATTTCTGAAAAGAATAAATGGGAACATGACATGCAAAAATCAACTTAATCCATAGGGCATCTCAATCTGCCTAGCCTTTTCCCAACTATGTTGGGGTCGGCTTCCAGTCTAACCGGATGCAGCTGAATACCAGTATTTTACATGGAGCGACTGCCTATCTGACCTCCACAACCCAGTAACTGGGTAATACGATACCCCTTGGTAAGACTGGTTGTCAGACTTTCGGGCTTCTGACGACCCGTAACGACTGTCAAAGATCCACGAATAACAGCCGGGACCAACGGCTTAACGTGCTTTCCGAGGCACGGAGGAATCTCGATATGTAAAGATGGTCACCCATCCACTGACCAACCCCGGCAAGCGTAGCTTAACCTGACGGATCGACCCGTGCGGCTGTTATTACTTAGCCACGAGCTCCTCTCCATAGGGCATCTATAATCACAAAATACGAGGCGTCTATCCTTTTCAATAGGGATAGATGCCCCAATTAAAATAAAAACATCCCTTTTAAAAAATGACAAAATGTTATACTGACGGTAATATGTAAACTATACACTTGCAAATAATAATAACATAAAATCACTTACCCTTGGAAATGAAAAGTTCCACGCGTTTCTAAAACATCAACATACGTAATCCGCGATCTTTGTGAGCGAGCCCGTCGAACTGTCTCCATGAACACACAACACGTACGATCACAGCGGTTGCCGCTCGCACACTAGAGGGGTGGGGGGTGTTCTTTGCTTATAAGTATTAACGGCGATCATAGAACGTTTGCAAGTCATAATTTGAATTTTGGGGCATCTAACCTCCTAGGGCAACTATCCCACTTTTACCCTAAATATGGTCACTAATTCACGGACCTATTCTGAGTTTATCTTGGACATTACTGACATCGGAGAAGGAAAACATCGTGAGGAAACCTGGACTTTAGTTAATTTAAGTCTGAAATCGCCAACCCGCATTGAGCAAGTCTGGTGATTAATGCTCGTGCCTTCTGTGTATGAGAAGAGACTTTTGACCAGTAGTGGGACAGTAATAGGCTGGTATTATTAGAGGAGCTCGTGGCTAAGTAATAACAGCCACACGGGTCGATCCATCGGGTTAAGCTACGCTTGCCGGGGTTGGTCAGTGGATGGGTGACCATCTTTACATACCGAGACTCCTCCGTGCCTCGGAAAGCACGTTAAGCCGTTGGTCCCGGCTGTCATTCGTGGATCTTTGACAGTCGTTACGGGTCGTCAGAAGCCCGAAAGTCTGACAACCAGTCTCGTAAGGGGTATCGTATTACCCAGTTACTGGGTTGTGGAGGTCAGATAGGCAGTCGCTCCATGTAAAATACTGGTATTCAGTTGCATCCGGTTAGACTGGAAGCCGACCCCAACATAGTTGGGAAAAGGCTAGGCAGATTGATTTATTAATGTGTCCGTCAATCATCTTACTAGAATAGTTTTTTTTTCTATAGATAGTGCAATCCACGAAGACGCGCCCCACTACTCCTCCTAACCGTTGCACACATACACTATAAACGGTTAGGAGTAGAGCGGCGCGTCTTAGTGGATTGCACTATCTATAGTAGACTTAAGAATGTCTGCTCTTTAATGGAATGACATAGGTTAACATAGCGGTCTTAAAAAAGAACGATCTAGCTATAGAGAAGCTTATTTCTCTAAGAGTAGATAAGTCAATAGCCCTTTACTTATATTTAAAAGTATATGGCTAATGGTCTTGTATCACCTAAATATCAGTTTTTGGAAACCCTAGAACTTCAAACAATAAAAGTCCGAATGAAAGCCAATCCTTTTGAACCACATAAGGCGTACAATATGATACGTACCCGAGAAAAGTGTTGCTATTATATATTTTTGGACGTTAATCCATATCTATCTATATAAATAAAAAGAAAAGTCCTGACTGACTGACTCATTAACGTTAGCCCCCCTTTATAATGTAGACAAGGAATAAGGAAGGAATTCCCGGTGGCATTCCGATGGGATATTTTTCGACATCCACGCGGGCGAAGCCGGTGGCATAAAATAGTCAGTAATAAAACTAAAACAAACAATTACTCAAATAACCAGAGCACTTACAATACCAAAAAACCCAAAATCAAATACCATTAGTTAAAGAGAAAACCCAAAATGTTGGCAATGACAACAGAGTGGGACAATTGATCAAATAAAGTGTCCCTTGATTAAACAAATGAACGCTATACACTTTACCCCGACCGGAGATGAGGGTAAAAAAGCGCTTAAAGCGACTAAAACCAAGGTCATTGAGAAGGATGGGAAAGGAGAAAGGATCTGACAGCTGCTGATAGTCAATGAATGCTGGCGTTGATTGAAGGACACGAGATGGGAAGACGTGATTGGCTGATGACCTTTAGGGGTGTTAAAGATGTCAAGAGCATAAACCATGACTTATTGTAATTTGACTTGAAATTTTTTCTAAGCCGGGAAAGGAGTAGTCCTTGTCCAAAGTCTATAGTAAATATAGAAATAGTATCAATTGTTTTACTCATATTTATCATTTTCTGTCATAAAATTATTTTCCACAAATAAATAGCTTTGACTTATTTTTACCCTTTCTCGAATTCATTCAACCTGCAAAACACTGGTTCCTAGTTTATTTGTAATCACACGAGATAGCCGTTTTCCAGAGCTTTTGTTTATCGATTTTCACTCGATATTTTTAGTCACGCGATGCAGTTAAAGTTGCACACTAGCTATTTTGGTTTGCGACCGTTTTCACAATCATGTGTTCATAATACGCCCCCTGGTAATACTGTTATTGAATTGTGTCGATAAAATGATTGTTGTTTAACATGTAAGTTGTGTTGTTTTAGCTATAAAAGAGAATTAGACTACTTATTTATTTCTGTAGATCTTTCAGGACATTATTGATATGACCTGTTCCTATATCTTACTGATAGGTGTTATGGGCTAAGTACCCTGATACTTACACAATAAATATAATACAAAGAAAAACGTTTTACATTAATCAAAGAAGAGAATTCACATCCATTAAAATAATGGACCATAAAAATACTTAACGCAATTAAGTACCAAAGCGAATTGAAATTCCATGAATTCGCTCAAAGTTAAATAGGCTCCCATTTAGCATTTCGAAGCAAACTAATTTAATGCATTCCCGCTTTATAATACAACATTTGCATGTGAGCATGTGGCTTATAAAAACACTAGAAAGTCACGCTACTGAACTGATAGCGTATGTTTAGTGCACACTATTCTTTCTAAAAAAAAAGAATATACGAAAAAACGAACCTGCCTGTGTAAGCCAACCACTTTTGTTTGACCTTCCGCACATGTTTCTACGCTTCGAACCACAGATAATAGAGAAGCATTTACACGGTATACGAGAGGTCTCTTTACATTGGTCCACATAGTTGGTCGTATTGTAGTTTAGCTAGTGTCACCGTTTATGACAGAAGCCGTTTGGCCCACGATATGCTTTCGTTTCACGTTTATGATTTTTTTAGGGTTCCAATATCAGCGATTTGTATTCAATTGCTGGTTGTAGTCACGGAAATTCTATTAATGCTTTTAGGGTCGGTTCATTCAATCATACGATAAGATATTCGGAACTTGTATGCACTGACACCATAGTACCTACCTAGTTCATTCTTTATTTCGCTATTTAGGGTTCCGTACCTCAGAATGAAAACACGGAACCCCTAAAGGATCACTTCGTTGTCCGTCTCTCCGTCTTTCAAGACCGTTTTTCTCAGGAACACATGGAGGTATAAAGTTGAAATATTGTCAAATACGTAGGTCTACTGTCTCTTGAAGCTCTCAAAAAATCAAGCTTCTATCTCAACACAATAAAAAAATACGGCCATTTATGCGACATAAATAATTATATACTCGCAAATAAATCAAAACTACCAGTTGACCTAGAATCATGCAAGAAGCAATGGGACTCACAGCACTAGTTAAGGAAAAAGTCCTAACATCGTTAATTTGTAGATATTATATCACAACACACAACACACAACAACAACAAAAAAATGTGATTACATTAATAGGTACTATTACTATACATAACATAATTTAGCATCACCCCTGTAATCAGAGAACTTTAAATTGAAATAAAACACAGAAAAATGTTTTAATATCCATGAAATTGGCTTTATTTGACAGATAATTTTATGGCATTAATGTCTGAATAATGATTTCGGGAATGATTTCAAGTGGCCGCCGCGGCTGGTGCGTACGTGGTGCAATCTGGACGTCAAATTTTCACACACTCTTCGCAGTAAATCAGGCTGTTTTTCTGCAATTATGCGTTGAATATTGGCATCCAAGTGCTCCATTGGTACTGGTTTATCGGCGTAGATAATATGCGGCTTTATATATCGTCGCTAATCTAACTAACTGACGTATCTGACATTTTGGATTAAGCCGATAGCCGACCTTAATATTACTCTATTTAGGTCCGCTATCGGCTAAGTCAAAAATGTCAGATACGTCAGTTAGTTAAATTAGCGACGATATCTAAGAGAAACTAATGTAATGGCGTCAAATCGCACGAGCAATGTGGCCAGATTATTAGAAGTTCGTGTTTCCTTTAGCAAAATAAGCTAATAAAAAACTCAAGTTTTCAGTAAATTAGGCCTTCGCGTCAGCCGCGGCGGTCACATGCCTGAAATCATATTCTCACATTAATGCCATAAAATTATCTGTCAATTAAAGCCAATTTCATGGTTATTAACCCCTCAAGTGTCGAATGCACCACATGTGTGCATAAAAAAACCCTTTTTTATTAGATAGGTATATAAGTTTATATCACATACACATAAATGTAAAAAAACATCATCCGATGGAAAACCAATCATCATCATTAGTTGTGAACCTATGGAGTTCGCAGCTAACCCCCCCTCCCCCCAGCGTGTCAAATGCACCCCAAGTGTGCAAAAGGACAAAACTTTACATAATAGGTATACTCGTATAAACTTATATCACATATAATTATATAAACGTAAAAAAACATCATCCGATGGAAAACATATCATCATCAGTAGTTGTGAACCTATAAGGTTCGCAACTAACCCCCAACCCTCCCCACTCGCTGGGGTTTTGGGTCTAAAATTAGCCAAACTCAGACACTTGAATGGTTAAAACATTTTTCTGTGTTTTATTTCAATTTAAAGTACTCCGCCACTAAAATAAACATCCGATAGTAGGTACACACACTTTCCGCCAGTTATGTTAAGTCCCAATGTATTAGGGGGTGAGTCTATTGCTATCAATCCTACTATTGCAACCGCCTAAACTACACCACTATGGCGGAGGACATCATGGAGTACGTGCGCCAGAAGACGAGGTACACGACGAAGGGTGCAATTATTGGAGTCGCGCCGCAACGTCGACTTCAAGGCGTTCGTGGTGCGTATACCGAACTGTTATCTGCCCCTCGTCATGTAAGAAGAGTTTTGGCCATTAACATAAGTTTAATCTATGGACCTGTGTCGCCTGAAATAAATGGTTTATTTATTTATTAATTACTAGCTTCTGCCCGCGACTTCGTCCGCGTTAAATTTCTTGTACCCCCCACCCACCAACCCCGACGCATCGCATCGCAATGCCTGCCCGCGCTATTACTTCGCGCTCGGCTCCTAAGGGCCCTAGCGTGATGTTAAATATTCTATATCCTTCCGCATCGCCTGCCCGCGCTATTACTTCGCGCTCGGCTCCTAAGGGCCCTAGCGTGATGTTAAATAGCCTATATCCTTCCGCATCGCCTGCCCGCGCTATTACTTCGCGCTCGGCTCCTAAGGGACCTAGCATGATGTCAAATAGCCTATATCCTTCCCCATCGCCTGCCCGCGCTATTACTTCGCGCTCGGCTCCTAAGGGCCCTAGCGTGATGTTAAATAGCCTATATGCAAAAAGATTTTTTCAAATCCGACTGGGGTGGTTCCAGAGATAGCGCGTTCAAACAAACCAACAAAAAAACAAACTCTTCCGCTGTATTCCACCGACATTTTGCACAACGCCATCTATGGGTAAATTGATAAAACGTCCGCTCTAAACATGTTTGCTCAAGAGGAAAAAGTTATTTTGCGTTTTAGTAATTTTATATTATCTCCGAAACTGTATGACCAATTGCCATACTGTAAAGGCCAAATCTTATCTCCATGATGTCCTTGTGATCATAAAATATCTTATTTTGATAAGGATTAATGTTTTGTTGTTTAAATAATCATCCAAACGTAAGTATGTCTAAAAAATACTTTTTTAAAACAATAAAAGATGTATAAAAGATAAAATATAAAAGATAGAAATATGGTGTCGCGGACTTTTTTGTAGAATTATTTAACACGGACCAGACTGCCATACATTGTTCTTAATTATAAACAACCGTTTAGGCAGCGCATGCAAAAAAGTCTGTTTAAAGAGGTATTTCTTTCCGACTTGTTAGACAAAACTTGTGATAGCTCGGCTAATATGCATGATATAAATATAATTTATAGCCTATAGCACTCAGGAATAATGTAGCTTTCTACCAGTGAAAAAATTTTTAGAATTGGATCATTAGTTCCGGAGATTACCCCCTATATACAAACTTACATACAAATTTTACCTCTTTATAATATTAGTATAGATGTATTACATTTCTGGAAATGCCTGACTGATCATAGCAGTATGAAGATGCTTTTGGCAACCCATTAATATCATTTTCCCATGAGCAGAAAGAATTCAATAATAGGACCAGAACACAAAACGATCAAAAGCCACTTTCTGTCAGGGAAAAATGATTCTGCAGGCAAAATATTCCTAGTAGTCTAGTCAGCCTCATTTTCATGGCCTTAAAATAAAACTCCTACTTTAATTAGTATTAATCCAAGAGAATGTAATCTTGATAGTCTATCGGCATTAAAGGGGAGGTTTTTTCGCGAATTTAATTAAACTTTAGACAGTTAAGCACGGTCGAACATGAACATTTTGTTAAAACTCTTCAGGAAAGTTTTGTCATAAGTCACCCACATAATACGCCTCTTCTTGGATGGAACAGCTTCCAGTTTTTTGTAATTTTTGTAATTATAAAGTCTTTTCTTAATTACCTTTTACGTGTTATACCAACTTCACAATCTCATTCTTCAGTACCTACCTATCTACTCAATATCCGTGAAAGTTCATGAGAGTTAAAAACATAGATATCCGGTTAAAAACCTATTAAGTAGACGTTTAGTTTAGTTAAAACTTGAAATTGTTATCTCAAAACCTAAGTATTAGCTGCAAATAGTCTGTTCTCTGCTGAGGTCTACCTGGAGAGCCCTAGACAGACCCGAACTTAATAAGCGGTCGAAGTAAAGAGAAATCATGGCGCATCATACATCCTGGTCTGTGTGTCCTGCTGAGTACTGCATGTTGGGTGACTATCTGTAATCAATCAATCAACTCAGCCTATCGCAGTCCACTGCTGGACGTAGGCCTCTCCCAGTCTGCGCCACAACACCCTGTCTTCCGCCTTCCGCATCCAGTCTGTCCCAGCCACTTTCTTCAGGTCGTCGGTCCATCTAGCGGGGGGGCGGCCCACACTACGCTTACCGATACGCGGTCTCCACTCCAGGACTCGTCTGCACCACCGGCCATCTGACCTTCGACGAACATGACCAGTAACTGCCACTTCAGTTTACTTATTCAGCAAGCTATGTCGGTTACTCTGGTTCTTTTCCGGATAACTTCATTCCTGATGTTATCCTTCAAAGAAACTCCGAGCATAGCCCGCTCCATAGCGCGCTGAGCGACCTTGAATTCGTGGACCAGCCCGACTGTTAGTGTCCACGTTTCAGCACCGTATGTCATAACGGGTACGCACTGGTCCAAAACCTTGGTTTTCAAATATTGCGGGATGGGTGACGAAAAGACTTGACGAAGTTTCTTAAACGATGCCCAACCCAATTGGATCCTTCTGTCGGATTCTTTTTCAAAGTTGCGTCTATTACCGAGCTGGATCTGTAATCGTACACAATAATAATTACTTAAGCTGATTTAATTAGTAAGTATAATTAATTTCTGGCACGAGTCGTGAGCCGGTGAGCACAAATGCCACCTTAACTTTTAACTGCCCTCGTTAGCGTGCTATTATATTTTGTATCTGTATCTAAATATACTTGATAATATATTGATTTTCTTTTCATTCATTCATTCATTTTTTAATTTTTTTTTGTTGTTTTTGAATATATTGATTTCATTGCTCCCGCTCGTGTGCAACCTGCCGTGATAGGAAATAAGATTCGATAGGTTTAAGAGTAGAGTTTGTGCTCACGACTCGTGTCGACAACTATACTTGCTTTTGACACAGTAGAAGAATTACCATTATTATATACTTGAAGAGCACATTATGCTACAAATTCTCTAATAACCCATAAAACACTTAAATACTAGAAAGGTTTAGGTAGTTAAATAAAGGTAAACAGTCTTGATGTGTCTTTTAACTTTTTTATTTTAAAACCTCAGTTTAAAAATAAAATGTAACTAAAAACCAATGTAAATACAACAATAATGATTACCTACTAAATCAATTGAACCATTAGTTTATTTAGTAGTTTATTTGTTTATTATGTGTTTGTGTAAAAAGTCACATCAAGATTGTTTACCTATATTTTACTACCTAAACCTTTCTAGTATATGTAACAATAAGGACCCCGCACACAGACCGCAGGCGTAGTCGTCTCGTAAGCGTATCGTCATGACGCAACGAGTACGAAACCTGCAGAGTTCTAAAAACGAATCGTCGCGTAGACGTATCGTTTTGTAAGCGAAGTCTCATTAGTTCAAATCATGGCGTCACTGGGAACCAGATGTCTTCGATGGATTTATTGATGATCTTACTTTTCCTTCAGACGATGAAGATTTTTTATTGTTTGACTATGCCAGAAGTAATATTATATTGCATCATCTACCTGTCCAGTTGAATGATTGTGTCAAGGGAACGCTTCAACCAGTTTCACGAATTCAATCACTCAGTCATAACGAAAAGTACAGAAATTATTTACAAGTTATATAATTTTTCTTAAAAGGTAATTTTACGCTTGCTTTTTTACGGCAGTACGCTACGGCTATCATAATGACAGTAAAAATCTCATACAATTCGCGAACATATACGTCCTCGTATTGTTCTCGTCCTACACGCATATTACGATACGTTCGATTCGAAGCCGTGTGCGGAGGGCCTAATTCACCTGATCTTAATTATTTATTTCCATTATCTCTGTGTTGTTTCCTTCACAGCCATGAAAACTTTCCCAAAATCCAATTTTCTCTGCTAACTCAATTGCTAACTTTAAACTTTCTTGTATCGTGACGTCACCATCACAAACTATCGCAGCACGTGTCCTAGGCGACTTTACTATCACCGTTGCGACGCACTATGGACGGAAAAACAAGCTTCCCTTTCGTAGGATTTTTGAAAAAAAAAAAAAAATTATTGGATTGTTTTAAAGTAAGTATACAGTTTTGTCGAGTACATTAAAACATTGAATAAATTAGTAGCAACGGGTTTTTTTCTCGAATATATACCATAAAAAAAGACATTGTATGTTTCAAATGTATGAAAATGGAATTAGTTTTCCTCATAATTTTTTTCTGTCTTGGATTGTAAAGCTGAAACTTTTAGGTATTGTTGCCGAGCCTTTATCAAAGACACCTGACTTTTGACCTTGACCCCGAACTTCCCCGTTCAAAAGATATATTAAAAATGCATATTTGGACGATGTTTTATCACGCGGTAATGTACCTCAAAAATATTTTTTTTACATTTTTTTACCCAATGTTGATCAAAATATGTGACGCGACAATAAAACATACGTATTTACATAATTTTAACCATAAAAATCATCAATAAATCTTTCTAAGTAAGATTTCGTGCAGATTCGATATATTTCGTTCGTTCGATGAATATGCTCGAAATCTAACTTAGAGAGATGTATTGATGATTTTTATGGTTAAAATTATGTAAATACATATGTTTTACTGTCGCGTAACATATTTTGATCAAGATACAACCTTTTTTTTTTTTTTTTTTTTTTTTTTGACTAAAACCCACCCGTGTTCCTTCAGTTGCCTATGCCAGGGCCGCGGTAACCCCTTCAGACAACCCGCGACCCCAGCGGCGTCGGCCCTATTGGGCCCCGTCACTTGCTGACATCTCTTTGAGGCGCGCGTGGAACACAACGCGCCGTCGACTCGGGCCTGGTCCTTACCGGACGGCGAGCTACCCGCTGCTCACCGTCCGCAGGCCCGCGCCTACGGTGGCCGGAAATCGCCCCGCGATTCCCGCCGCCCAGGGCGTCTCCTGCGGCGACTGAGGGCGTGAGGCTGCCTCTCCCTCACGCGTTCCGCCTCCTCCTTCGCGAGCATCACTGCTTCGCAGAAGGAGGTGACGGCCTCCCATGCACTCTCGCTCCGCACCATGGCCTGGACCAGGCTCGGACGCGAGAGATCGCCGCCGCCGATCGCCTCCGTGAGAACACGGCGGTGCTCTGCCCAAGCCGGGCAGACCTCCACTGTATGCTCCACCGTGTCCTCCGGGCGATCCACACAATGGAAACACCCGGGCGTTTCCTCCCGCCTTATGCGAAACAGGAACCTCCCGAAACAACCGTGTCCGGTGAGGACCTGCGTCAGGCGGAAGGTGAGGACGCCGTGGCGCCTCTCTAACCACTGCTCAAAGAGGGGACTTATCGCCGCTATTGTGGCGTGCCCAGCGCTGGGTTGCGACAGTCGCGCTCTCCATGCCGCCATGAGATCCCGCCGGAGCTCTGTCCGCTGTACCGTGATTTCTCGCGGCAGCGGAGTTACGCCCCGGCGTTTCGCCTCCTCGCGCCATTCCCACACGTGCGCGAGGACCTTTGCCTCCAGATCCCACGGCGGCAATCCGGCAAGATCAAGATACAACCTGACACGGACCTGCAAATTGCATAAAACGCAAGAAAATTTGAATTTCGCGGGCTACCACAGCGCATCCCCCTTAAGGTTGATGCGCCAAGGTAGCCCGCGAAATTCAAAATTTCTTACGTTTTTTGCAATTTGTAGGTCGTTGTGAGCTTGTATGTTGATTAAAATATGATTCGCGGCCGTAGCTAATATGGCTTTACAGAATTATAATCATTAGAATCAGCAATACAACTCCATAAGTTAGCATTTACCTCAAACCTCATGATTTCATGAAATCGCTAGATTTGAGATAAATGCTAACGTATGGAGTTGTATTGCTGATTCTAGTGATTATAATTCTGTAAAGCCATATTAGTTAAGGCCGCGAATCATATTTTCATCAACATACAAGCTCACACTGACCTACAAATTGCAAAAAACGTAAGAAATTTTGAATTTCGCGGGCTACCCTGGCGCTTTCGCCTTAAGAACTTATGTTAGCTACCTATATTCTTGCAAATAAATAAATCATTCATTCATTCATTCATATCGCATTATTTGTTGTGTAAATTCAATTATTAATTTATTCATATGTTATGTTATGAATAAGTACGCTTTTCGTAAAGATCGATAGTCAGATTTGTTGTCGATCAGGGATCAATAATGGGTAAAAAAAATTAAAAAAACTTATTTTTGAGGTACATTACCGCGTGTTAAAACATCGTCCAAATATGCATTTTTAAATCATTCATATCTTTTGAACGGGGAAGTTCGGGGTCAAGTCAGGTGTCTTTGATAAAGGCTCGGCAACAATACCTAAAAGTTTCATAAAGCTGAAACTTTTAGGTATTGTTGCCGAGCCGAAAAAAAAACCCGTCACTACTAATTTATTCAAATGTTTTAATGTACTCGACAAAACTGTATACTTAAAAATATCAAATAAAATATTTTATTTTTCAAAAATCCTACGAAAGGGAACCTTGTTTTTCCGTCCACAGTGCGACGGTAGGGACTTTTCTACTCCCCTAATACTCCAACTGCAATCAAAATAAATAGCATTTATTAATTTATTATAATGCATTCGAAGCACTAAGATAAAAGAGGTCTCAAAAATAGTACAAGTATTCTTGAAACCACCAAAAAGTTTTTAATCTTCTCAATAAAAGCCAACTAGACAGCGTCATGCGCAAAACCAAACTACCCTACTACGCATGCGTCATATCCATGGCGTCGAACAAATGACAGTTTTGACAACAATCCTGCAGGAGCGACTCTCTTTTCAATTATTTTCATTAAAAATATAAACATTTGACGAATTTCTTCTCAAAAATTAGTGTTCGAACTTATTATTTTCGTTGCGTTCGTTGATTGTGAAGCGATAAGTTGATTTTAAGTGTGTTTTGTTAGGTTAGTTTGAGTAACGTGTTTATGTTGGAGGCTTGCATTGTAAATAATAAATTCAAAACTTTAGTGCGGTGATAGTGAGCTATTCTTGTAAAAACTGAATAGTTTATCGAAGTGTATAAAAGACTTTTAGGCGGTACGTTCGAGTAATTCAAGGAATTTGAAGGTAAGTGCAAATTTATAGCTTTTTTGAAAACTATGTTGCATCTTTCTCGATGTAAACAGGGTGAATAAGTATGTAAACAATATCCTCAATATGCTCTGTATGTAAATTCATGGGAAAATCTCTTTTTCGTCCGTGTTTGAAATATTTTTGAATTGTTGACCATAATTTTTTTACCATAAACAATGTAGATAACTATAAAAATCTCGGGGTTCAGTGAACTGTAGGTACTAATGTCTCATAAAGAGCTTGGGCAATAAAACATGTTGTTTTAAAGGTATCTACGTCAAAGGAAAAGTAGCTCATTTCTAAGTAAAGAAAGTATGAATTGCATATCTTTTTCACATCAGTTGTAATCACTTAAGGAATTGGGTCACTACCCCGCTATGCGAGGGTCACTCAATCATTCTCATAGGTAGATTTTGCTATTGTAATATTTGATATTTGTTAACAAGGAAGTTGCGGCATCAAGGAAAATCTTCACACTCTTGCCTTTGTTAGTGATGGTAAGAGAGCGTTACGCAAAATTATAATTTGCCTATAATTGGAAGTAACCAGGATCAACATACCCCGGTAAAGAACTTCATAACATATTTGACATTGGATTCGGAACACTGTATTTTCTGATTTACTTTTTTTTACAAATAACAAAAAATAAAAATATTTATTGCACACCACGTCATGATCCATATAAAAAAAAACAATAAAAAAATATAAATGATAAATAATTTATTTTCTGTAAGTAGGTTTGTACAAACACTTTTACACGACAATCATATTTTTTTCAAAACTAGATGAGATCGACGTTTCCTATCTGACTACTCTGAGAAGAAATATAATAAAATGGCACACCTACATACACATAATACATAAACTCACGTCTTTCTTCTCTTGCATTTCACATTTACATTTACGCATTTAGGTACATTTTAATTTTTTTTAAATTAAAATTGTTTAAATTGTGATCATTTCAATTCGAGTTTATTTTTGAGATTCCGGCTACTTTCTATTACCTACGTTGTGTGTGGTATTAGTCATCTGCTGAAGATTGGCGGGTTATACCAGATCAGGCCTAGTATCTACGGAACAAAATGTCATACAGTTAAAGACGCGAGTACGAAAGGGTTGGCTGTGCGGTCAATTAACAAGCCAATCCGACACACAGTAGGTACTTACATCAAGTGCAAGTAGGCAATTCGATGCTAATGCCTATTCTTGTTAGAGCCTCTACAAATTCATCGATAGCGATAGAGATAACAATAACATGGCTTAATACTCGCGGTATTATCTATTTTTACACCACTCCCCAAAAAAGGAGTGTTATGTTTTTCTAATGACTTGATAAACTGGCGTTTCACTACTATCTACATACGTAATGGCTAGCGATAATGCGCTTACCTAGAAGAAACTAGCGACTCCAGATTAGAAGATTACCAAGCGCTCTCGGGAAAAACAAATTTTGACAAGGATTTCCACTCTCACGGTTTTTTCAAGAAGTTCCGCACCTTTTTCCCTTGTAACCGGCATCTACAACTCCACATCGCGCAAGCCGCGTGACTGGCATATAGGTATATATACAGCATTCCGAAGACATCCGTCAGGCAGTAGCTCACCACACAACACCCGTCTGGTCGGAGGATACTCCCTTTTCTATGGCGGATGAGTGAACTTTACTCCCTGTTCCTCATACCTCGAAACTGGTGACTCCGAAAATGGACATTGCCGCAACCTTCGAGCAGCTAGTTCAGAGTGACGTCATCATCATCACTTCCTCAGGCCTGAAAGCCTGAGGAAGTCTCAAGCTTTCGAGCGGTGAGCCACACAGTCAGCCAGCAGCCACGGCATCAACGGGTATCCTGACCACCAGCATGCAGCGACCGCTCTACCTCCTCAGACTGACCAGCAACCTTGACACAGCTCACTGCACATTCGGCCGGTCCACAAGCAGAGCCCTTCAACCCTCTCCTGGTCGACGCCAGGCGCTGTACCACATTCGACTCACTGGACTATAATGCAACACCACCCCGATAGGAGGGAATCACCGCAGATAGTTCCGACTCTATCCGATACCCGGTTCTAACTCACTGAAACCTTAACTGGCCCTGGCAAGCATCGCAATATGCACTGACTCAGCGGTATCGACCTCCGGTTCCGGCATCTACAACGCCACATGCGAACTTTCGCATCAAAGATCTGACGTCACACAAATCCTGCATCGCGCAAGCAGAGTTTACGGTGACTTTGCAAACAACACAACAACATCCCGACATCAACTGTTGGGCAGTAGCCCACCAGACGTGAGGCAGTGCTTTATTCGGAGGCCAGTGTGTCCGCCAGGAAACACATTATAATACATTTTACAATGAATTCTAATACCTCTGGCCTCCACGGTTGTTTCGGTGTATGTGGGTTTTTGTACGATTTTTTGATCAAAACTTATGTCTGAAAATAAAACACCAAAGTGCAACAAGGTTTTTGGGCTTGGCACTTAACGTATTAAGTACTCCCCTCTGTACATACCCTTTATATAATACATATTTAGTTAAGTTGATCAGGTATTCAGGAAGTAGCAACATAAATAAATAAGGAACTTTATAATAATAATAATTAAATAAGTTCAACTGTCTATGACCATGGTACGTATTATTAATTTCACAAGACAAGCATCATCATCTGCCTAGCCTACCCAACGATGTTGGTGTCGGCTTCCAGTCTAACCGGATGCAGCTGAATACCAGTATTTTACATGGAGCGACTGCCTATCTGACCTCCACAACCCAGTTACTGGGTAATACGATACCCCTTGATAAGACTGGGTGTCAGACTTTCAGGCTTGTGATGACCCGTAACGACTGTCAAAGATCTATGAATGACAGCCGGCACCAACGACTTAACGTGCTTTAAGAGGGGTCTTGGTATGTAAAGATGGTCACACATCCATGGACCAATCGTGGCATAATTTCTACAAAATCAAAAATCGTCGATCTCATTGAAATCACAAAATTGACAGCATAATTCGGGCTTTTTAATTAACAATTTACACCTTAAAAGTATCCCGACGGGCCTACCCAACGAAAATTTGGACGCAGCCAATATTCCCCAGACTTGTTTTGTTTACTCCTAAAATTTCGTTTCTTGCCTCTGGTAATAAATAATACGTAGCTCGGCCTCCTCCAAAGGGTTTTTGCATGCAGGTCGGACGTGTTCTGGCCAATGTTTCGGCCGTCATTAATTACGTTATTATGAATTCTGCTCACAACTCTGTGGGCGTAATGCGTTCCACCTTAAAATCGTAAGTACTTAGGCTTTGCTCGAAGGCGCATAAAAAGTTGGGAAAACATCCCTCTAGCTTGGCTCCTGGGTTTGTATAATGGATCTCAAATTATTGTTATGTTCGCGTACAGTACCTATCTCACCGGGGTTTCGGCACGTGGAAGCCTCTCGTGCCACCTCAGGGCTTTCCTGTTTTTGTACTGATAGTCACATTTTCGGGGTTAGGTCCGTGCTAGGTGTGTATCTTTCTAGATGAGGCATTGTCACATTTCAATCAAATGAATCGATCGCTTAGTTTGTTTTAATGATTCAATTAACTCATAGTCCACTGATGGCCATAGGCCTTTCCCAGGCTGCTTCTGTTGTGGAACGCCTCCCAGCTAGGTGGACCGACGACCTTAATACACATAGATAATTTTGTGTTTTTTAAATTCCTTTAAAACCAAACAAATAAGGTTAAATTGTTTGGATTTTCTATAATAGGTATGTGTTATTTGCCTATATTATCACAGTCTATGAATATGTTTTTATACTGTGATATTATTGTCTACTGTTGTACGGTCAGCAACTCAGAAGCTTGTGGCTAAGTAATAAAAGCCGCACGGGTCGATCCTTCAGGTTAAGCTACGCTTGCCGGTGTTGGTCAGTGGATGGGTGACGATCTTTACATACCGAGATTCCTCCGTGCCTCGGAAAGCACGTTAAGCCGTTGGTCCCGGCTGTTATTCGTGGATCTTTGACAGTCGTTACGGGTCTTCAGAACAACCAGTTTTACCAAGGCGTATCGTATTACGCAGTAACTGGGTTGTGGAGGTCAGATAGGCAGTCGCTCCATGTAAAATACTGGTATTCAGCTGCATCCGGTGAGACTGGAAGCCGACCCCAACATAGTTGGGAAAAGGCTAGGCAGATTGATTGTTATATGGTCAGCAACAGAAGTCTGTTAACAGCGCTACTTTTTGACATCATCTAAATTAACACAAAATGGTACGATAACCTGCTTACTAGCATTTTCTTCATTAGATAAGAGTTGATTTTCTTTAAAATTTACATCTGTTCCGATTTTAATATAGCAGTTTTCTCAATTCTTAATTAAGATTTAGAAAACACAACTGTTAATCGACTTTAAGTATCACCTTCATTTTCTGTTTTATACGATTATACGTAAACAGTTCCCTATTGAGCAGTAAAATCGGAGGTATTTAATTATATTAAGATCTAACTAAGCTAAAAATTGATTTTAGTATAGCATTTTGTCATGAATCCACCTTTTAACGAAGTGCGTTTAAATTCCCATATAAACATGGCAGCTAGCAATTTATTTAAGTAATTTAAATTTAATTATTTCCCATCCAAATCGAAGTCAAAAATTTCATAATATCGCTTCGTAACTCATAGTAAGTGTGAAAATTCAACGGACTTACTTAAAACGAAACTTTCGTAACCCCCACTAATTGATTCTCATAAATTATTAGAAATTAAATAAAATATTTTTCGGTAATCAATAGCACAGTATTTTTATCTCATGAAGTGACACGCACTTTACTCTTGTTTCTCAAGTGTAAAAACACGCTGTGAATGTGTGCGTGTACACGAGTAACACACACTCTTCCGACTTCGCCATTATCTCGGACGGTAAGAAAGAAAGAAAGAAAGAAAATACATTTATTTAGCACAGACTAAGAGGCACACAAATAATATAACAATAAAAAAAATATTTAAAAGATTTAAAAACAAAAAGAAATCAACATGTGCTAAAACAATAACTGAGCGATGCCGGAATGTGCGCCCCACGTGTGAGAGTCTTTTATCTCGCGCGTCAAACCAGACAGCCATAACGCCATTTCACTTACACACCGAGCTAAACCACGCTTCGATATATCCTCTTAAGGGCGAGCGCGTATTGCGGTGCGTTTTTCTACCGCATAATCTGTGAAGTATGGAATGTCTTGAAGTGCGCGCACTACGGTCATGCGTTTTGTTACTGTAGGCCCCGCCCAGTGCGGCAGAACTAACGGAAACGCACCTAAGGGCGAGCGCGCATTGCGGTGCGTTTTTCTACCGCATAATCTGTGAAGTATGGAATGTCTTTGAAGTGCGCCCACTGCGGTCATGCGTTTTGTTACTGTAGGCCCCGCCCAGTGCGGCAGAACTAACGGAAACACACCGCAGTGCGCGCTCGCTCTAATTAAAAAGGTGGCAGGGACAGAATTGATGCGGATGCCGGAGGTATTGTGGGGCAACCTGGGAGAGTCCTTTAGTTCGTTTGTCGAACCAATAATCAAGCTAAGGATTTATGTATTTTATTTGAAAGCAGAACTGGCGCATCCGGTTGTAATGATTTTCGTTATGTGTTTTAATTAATATTTGAACACTTTTGTCTTCCGCTCTTAATGGATGTGCATTCAGGAAGTTTTAATTTATGCAATGCGTCATTTATATGTTTTAAGTACTGAATAATATCTGTGTATTTTAAAAGCGTTATTTTTTTTAATTATTGTCGTTGGGTCACCTTCTCACCTCGCGCTTATAACCATGTTATTTGCTTGGTTTTCTGAGTCCTGGTGATGACCACCAGGTCCACCAGCCTATATAGATAATAATATAATTATTTAAATGTAAAAAAGGATGAATTTAATATGACATGATTGTACGACGATAGACAACTGTCCACGGTGTTAATTCGCTAAAGCAGTGTACCTACATACCTACGTAACTGCAAGCATGACAAATCTGCATGAACAATCATTTTGTGCAAGCGTTCTTGAGCGTCTGTGTGATGATTTTGTGTAGGTAAGCATCTTGCTTGTGCAACACATGCCGCTTGCACAAGCAATTGATAGAATTTTCATTATGCGGCATGAACCAGCCACGCTTGCTGTGCAAGCATATTGAACGTTTGTATGCAGGTGAGCATAATCAGCCTATAATGTTCCCACTGCTGGAACACAGGCCTCCTCTCTGTGAGAGGGAGTGGGCTGTAATCCATCACGTGGCCCCAGTGCGGGTTGGTAGATGTCACATGTCTTCGAATGTTTGGTTCTAGGAACGCAAAATATACCGGCTATTTTATTTCAAACTACTGTTCGTACATGGCGTCGCCCGCGTGAATTTCATGTTTCTATCTCCAGTGGTTTAGGCTGTGTGTTGTCTGTTTTCATACAAAAATACCATCCAAATTTCTGACTTTTCCGGTGATTTTTAGGGTTCCGTACCTCAAAACGAAAATACGGAACCCTTATAGGATCACTTGTTTGTCCGTCTGTCTGTCTGTCTGTCAGTCTGTCAAGATCGTTTTTCTCAGGAACGCGTTGAGTTATCAAGTTGAAATTAATATCAAATACGTAAGTCTATTGTCAGTTACAGTTCTAAAAAAATTAAGCGTCTAAGTCAACGCAATAAAAAATACGGCCATTTTGCGACACATTTTGATACTCGCAACTGTCGCAAGTAAATCAAAACCTATAGGGTACTTCCCGTTGACCTAGAATAATGAAATTTGGCAAGAAGCAAGGTCTCCCAGCACAAGTAAAGGAAAAAGTCCGAAAATTGTGAATTTGTAATTTTTTGACATAAAAAATTTTTTTTTGGTATACAATGTTATTAAGTTTGTTTTTGGGATAAATTCTTTTCAACTACGGAACCCTTCATTGTGCGTGGTCCGACACGCACTTGGCCGGTTTTTTTTTTTTAAAAAATCAGACAAAAATTCTTTTTGTTGTGTTTTTAATTGTCAGGAAGAAGTTTCTTTCTGACAATTAAAAACACAACAAAAAGAATTAGCCAAATAATAGGTGCAACCGTTCTGAAGTGATGCGCTTACATAAATTCGGTAGATTCTGAAAAGTATTCCAGAGATGACATGTTCCTTATTGTATTAAAATTTCACCCAATAATGTAATCTACAGCAATATTTATTTTTTTAAACCTGTCATCGTACAAAAGGACCACATCCAGCAATTTCAGTAAAAAATAACGTTTCCATGGAACCCCTTTATTTGGATGGAAGGTAAAACGGCATTATTTATAGCGCATATGGAAATGCGTCGTGTGAAATGGGATCGTAATGTTTGATCGTTTTCGAGATAAAACCGGCGCGTACGTTACCGGGATGGCCATTTCTCGCTTTATTTGCTTTTCATTTGCATAGCTGATGAATAAGTAAAGCGGTGTAATAAACTGGACGCTACGTTAAGTTACGTTTTGGCGATTTGTCTAGCTTGGTAACGAATTGAGTTGATGGAATGCATTTTGTATGTTTTTTTTATCAAAGGCTCGGGTTTTGAGTGGTTGGAAGTAGAGATTAGATATTTTATCTGTTTTGCTTTTCGTATTTTCCTGTGTACACTATTCTGCAGTGGTTTAGAACAGTTACTGCTGCCTCTAGTTTGTATACAAAATAAAAAATTAAAATTGTGAACGAATAAGACGAAAGTGCGTGTCGAACCACGCCTAATGAAGGTTCCGTAGTTAGGATGAATTTATCAAAAAACAGACTTAACATTGTAGTTGAAAAACATGTTCTCCCATACATTGATATACATCACAGTCCAGGTGCAAATTTTAGTTCTGAACCTTAATAAAAAACATAAAATACACACTCGAATAGGTTCAACTTTCTGACTTACCTACTGACCGACTCTTTGACAGTTCAAAAGTGCCTGTAATTGGTCTAATTGAAATAAATGCTTTGAGTTTGAGTTCAAAATAGCCAACAGCAGCATTAACAACTAAAAAATTATTAATTTTGGGATTTTTAGGAGCAGTTTTAGGAAGAAGCAGAGAAAGCTAGGTCAAGTTGGTAAGTACCTAACCACATTTTCATAGCATGCGTTAGCAATTGGTAAAGGCAGCGGCACACTGGCCACAATCTGTTGATATTATACCTATCTTGATATTTGTTGCTCAGTCATCATGATAACGAGCTTTGAAGGTCCTATTTCAGGATTCTATTTGGATATAATTTTCGGGTTCAAACGTTCAACACTTAAAGGCGATACCAAAATAAATTGAAGGCTTATTCGTAACCATTTATTTTCACTATTACAACATGTATGTAGGTATGGATTTAATTTTTGGATATGATTAATACTGTGACTGAAAGAGAATGCAATTAGATTTTTCCCTCGATTGAATTTAATTCCGAAAAGACGTCTACTTTTTACCTAACTGCGCGACGCAAGGGAGGGTAATGTATTTTTTTTCTATAATTCTAAAATCCTAAGTAATTTCATTGCAAAATTGCAATTTTCAAAATGTGCGTATTAGGTAATTGGCTCTGGCTGAAAATATTTTTGATGGATAATGTTTTATTTAGTTTGGCGCTTTTACTTTGGTTCCAGCGCATTGTTGCGCTTTCTTTTTTTCGCATGTGGAAGTAATTGTTTCTACAACTTTCTTATTCCCGCCCAGCACCCTAATTGCATAACACATTATCGATCCGAGTTGGTTTCATTTTGAAACAAATTGCAAATCTACTGCTTCGTATATTCGAAAAATTTGTCTGCTCGACAACGTAAATAACGCAATGAATGTTGTTGAACTGTCAAAAATATGTGTTACGCAAATATGGTGCATTTCGCTTTTTACATTTACCACCTTCATAAACTTCTTCTAGATGTAATAACATTATCTATTAGCATAATAATATAACCTTACAAGCGCTACGCGATCGGAAAAGCATTATAACAAGGTTTCCAAAAGACTGATCTGAATATTTTTTCGAAGGTCGCGTTGTAATATGAAAATGGAGGGAAATGTTATGTACAAACATTTACTTTTGCAAACATTTGGTGAACTAAAGTAGAACGGCCTTGTTTAAGGCACTTGAACATTTAAAGCTACTTCGTTCTTCGATGGGTCCTTGGCTTAGTATTAGGTCGGGGAAAAAGTTCCTTCGTATTTTATATACAAATTCAAGACACTTTTTTTTTCATAGTTTATTATTTAGTGATGTGTCATTTGCCAAATGGGTCAAAACTGTTTTGTGGTCAATTCCCAGTTCTTCAGCTACGTCGTAACTACTGATATGCCGATTTTGCTCCACTTTTTAAAAAATGGCATCCATTTTATCCGTAATAGGGCGACCAGAGCGACGTGCATCTTTGACGTCAAAATTTCCGGATTGAAAACGCTTAAACCAAATTTGTGCTACTCTCACAGACACTGCACTAGGTCCATAAACATCGCAAATTTTTCGCGGCTTGCGTTGCATTTTTACTTTTTTTGTAGTAAAATTTAAAAATGTATCGAATTTCTTCATTAGATTCACTCATCTTGACAGTACGAAAAACAAATGAAAATCACACATTTTCCTAATTTGAATTTGGAATTATGTTCTTTAAAATTTAAACTTTCAATGATATCAAAACCAGCCAGATACAAACAGTAGAGCCAAAGGGACTTTATGCCTATAAAATACGAAAAAACTTTTTCCCCGACCTATTATAATGTTTATTTTGAACTTCGTTTGAATTTAAATGGATCGGTACCTAAAATCAGTATAACTTGTTGAAACGACAAGGAAACAGCTGCTGAATATGTTCGATTAATACACAAAAAACCAGCCAATTGCGTGTCGGACCACGCACAATGAAGGGTTCCGCAGTTGAAAAGAATTAATTTTTGATGTGATACAAATTTAAAAAAAATTGGACTTTTTCTGTAGCACCTTTTGCTTCTTGCCAAATTTCATTTTTCTAGGACACCAGTATCAAAATATGTCGAATAAATGGCAGTATTTTTTTATTGCTTTGACTTAGAAGCTTGAATTTTTTAGAACTCCAAGGAACTGTAAACCTACGTATTTAATATTAATTTCAGCTCGATACCTCTACACGTTCCTGAGAAAAAGTGTCTTGACAGACTGACAGACAGACAGATGAACAACGAAGTGATCCTGTAAGAGTTCCGTTTTTTCTTTTTAAGGTACGGAACCCTAAAAACACATATAAAAAGAAAAATGAAGGTACTACTTAAACCTTCAAAAAAACTCGTATCTCTATTTTCATACATAGTCTATGGAGTCAGGTCAGTTTTTATTAGTCAAACGTGTGCCTGATTCCATTATACAGGGTGTATCAAAAAGGTGTGGTCAAATTTAAGGGTGTGCTACAGACCATCAAACTGAACAACTTTCTCCATCGTAATCAATAAAAAAATATCAGCTGTCCCGTACATGACTTCAATACCTACTCGACCCAAATGTATGGAACACCTGATTATTTGTCTCGATTTCGATGTTGGTCCTATGGAGACAGTTGTTCATTTTGATGGTCTGTACCACACCCTAAAATTTGACCATACCTTTCAGATACAACCTGTATATTGCTGCTCGCTCTCATGGAGCAAACTAGTGTATGAAGCGGCGAGATCACTCCTGCTGGTCGATTCTGTAAAAATCTCACCGAAAAAACTTGCGTGGAGTGAGTTGTCAGTGTCAACCCACGGATGCTAGGGATTGACCAAATTACATTTACAATCATAATCGAGTTTTTAATTATATTTTGTATGCTAATTCTGTTCATAATGATTTTATATTATTTGTAAGTAAGTATGTTGTCTAAACATTACTATTTAGGGGGTTTTAAAATAAAATAGTCAAATAGAAATTCAGACAAAACTCATTTTTTTAGTAATGTTTAGACAATTAAATACTAGATTTGAAATAATATAAAATGTCACTAGAACAGCGTAAAACATATTATAAAAATCTCGATTATGACTGTAACAATATGCTTGGTCCATCCCTAGCATCAGGTGGAATGACACTGATAGTTCACTCCACGCTCACTTCACTTAAGTTTTCACGGTGAGATGATTACAGAATAGCATTGCTGGTTATGGCTCTATTACTCAATTTTAGAAGAGTCAAATTAAATCATCATTCCGGCAAACCATACCGAAATACATCACATCTTTCTCCTCAATAGCAACACAACTCAAAACAAAATACTATCGGGCCCGCCCATCGCTCAATTCCAAAGCTAAATTATGAAAGCTAATGTTCATACCGCAACGCACCCGCCGCAATGATACACGTCCGTCCTTCAGTTGAATAAATAATATTGCCAATCGTATTATTCGCGAATCCAAATAGCATTTGGGTCAGTTTCGCGATGTTCAACTAAAATAACGTTGCGATGAAAATGTTGGTCCATTCTGAGTTCTATTTATGAATGGTTGGTTGAACCGCATTTAGTTAGATTAGTTCGTCTGATTGAATATTTGTTTGATTTAATTTGGTCAATTAGAGCTGTAATTTGGTTATGAAAATTAAATTTAAAGATGTCGAATGTCGATGATGAATTATTGGTTTTAGTGAATTAAAAATCCCTCTGATTATGTTATAGTCAGCGATAAAAGTCGGTTAACATTACTACTTTTACACATAATTATTTGGTACGTCATACAGTGATAATTTATGATTTTATGACGTATCAAATAATTTTGTATCTAATAAATATGAAATGCTGAAATTAATAGCATTTCAGCATTTCATAATACAGACACGGTGTATCAGGAAGCTGTGGTACAGACCATCAAACTGAACAACTTTCTCCTTGGGACCAACATCGTAATCGACGAAAAATTATCAGCAGTCCCGTACAAGACTTCAATACTCGATAATATTCTTTTCAATATAATTTTTTCTTGATTACGATGTTGGTCCCATCGAAAAAGTTTTTGAAAGTTGTTAAGTTGTTAGCTGTTACTTTTGTTGTTGTTGTTAGTTGTTGTTGTGGTTGTTTGTTTTGTTGTTATTGTTCTGTTTGATGGTCTGGTTTAAGGGTCACATCCTTAAATTTTATCACCCCATTCTGATACACCCTATACAGGGTTATTGGTAAAACACCAGCAACCTCTTAAGGGGTCATTGTACTCATCATTATGAACAACTTTTATTATGGGATCAAACCTGAAATCGCGAAAATAAAAATCAGCTGCTCCCTACATTTTGACGAGTTTGATGTAGATAAATGTACTTAACAGCTGTTTTTTTTTCGCGATTTCAGGTTTGGTACCATAATAAAAGTTGTTCATAATGATGAGTACAATGACCCCTTAAGAGCTTGCTGGTGTTTTACCAATAACCCTGTATAATAGCTTAGAGTTAATATTCTTTTAATTTCACTTCTCTTTCCAATTTTAATGATATATTTCGCTCAATAATTCGAAGATTATTAGATTTACCATCTAAATACACATTGTGGAATGCAAGTAAATGATTGAGTATTGAGTATTTCTACTTTAATTCTGTAGCTGTCTGTATGTACGGTACGCAAATTTTACAGTTTCACAGTTTTATTTTACGGTTTAAAAGTTAAAAACATATTGCATCACTAAAATTCCTTTAAACACACGTTTAGAAAACGTGCTGCAAAGTTAGTAAAAGTCGTTCGGTTCGCGAATGAGATAGTTTCCACCTCGTGATACTTTTCTTTACCGTAACGGAATGAAAACTTTAACACACCACATTGCAGGCCTGATCTAATTGCAGAAAAAGTTAACTCCTTCACTGGCTTCGGGCTTCGGAGATGTAGAAAATGCTACTTTTAAGATGTTTTAGGAACTAAATTAAAATGTATACCTACCTAATATATAACGTTTACCTATACTAAATAAGTTCTGGATAATCTATACTAATAATAAAGCTGAAGAGTTTTTTTTTTTTTTGTTTGATCGCGTACCGTCGGATTTGAAAAATACTTTTTGCATTTGATAGCACAGCATTTCTTTAGAAAGGCTTATTCAGTTTATGAAAAATCTTTTAAATTGGTCCAATATTGGAGGAGGAAATAGGCGAGAGCCGAACCTCGAAATATGACTTTTTACATAGACTATTCAGTCGGATCTGCAGTTGTCCTTATCGGACGAATTTGTGGGTGGAGCGCTCGCAGAGCGACAACAATAGTTTCTTCAAATACCTAATTTTCAAAAAACTCGCCGCCCCCATTTCCTCTTAACATCACGCTATAACGACCCTTAGGAGACGAGCAAAAAGAAAAAAAGTTAGAAAACGAAGTAATGGCGCGGGCGGGCGATAGGATGCCCGCGGTGGGTCCTGGGCAGGACTTCACGCGAATGAACTCGCGGGCAGAAGCTAGTAATATGCCTCTTTCATGACCTGAATTATACACAAACCACACATTTTACCGTCTGTCTTTTAAATCCAAATAAAATGGAGATAAAATTCCATCACACATAAATCCTAAATGGCAATGAATTTATTTTATCAAAACCCATAACAATAATCCCGACTTCATAATTGTTTCAAACAATTTTAACTAACCGACACCGTATCCGTCAAAGCCACCGAAAAACTTGTCAAAACAATGAACACGAACATTCTGCCGTGAATTAATTTAAAATAACTCACAAAACACGAACTACGGAAGGACAATGGCGGTATAACATAACGGAAATTAGAAAATTAAATTTCAGCGAAATCTAAAGCGCTGTGATAATGTCAACAGACGAAATGGATAAAGTTCGTAAGTGCTTGAATGCAATCATACCGAGTTGCATGCTTACGGGGAATTTAAGTGGTCAACTACTGCTGGTACCAGTACAGCATAAAAACGTCATGCCTCTATTCCGCGAAGAGATAGGCAGAGGTGTATAACAGTCCGCAAGGCGTAAGATGAGCTTTGCATTTGTGTGAGTCGTCACCAAAATGGTACGAGAGCCCATGACCAAAATTTTTGTCTTATCGTTTTACGTTATACAACGATGCGACATGGTTTTGGTCATGGCCTCTCGTACTAAAAAAACAAAAGCCGATTGCCAAAAAGCAGTATAAACCAGTTTTAAACCAAACAAAGAACGCGTCGCGCTCTATGCCGGACGTCACACCTACACTATCTGTGTGCACTCACACAAATGCAAAGCTCATCTTACGCCTCGCGGACTGTACCTATCTATAGTAAACCGACATTTCGCCAGTTACGTTTAAGTCCCATGTAATACGGGCGAGCCTATTGCCATCAACCGGGCACAAATCCAGACTCCGGGCTGCTACTGAGAAAATCGAGATGGAAAAACTCAATAACACTTTGCCCGACTTGGGAATCGAACTCAGGACCTCAGCAGAAGCGCTTGTAACCACTACCACAGATTAATACAGATGGGACACTCCGCAGTTTAGGTATGTAGCTACAAGTACGCGGCGGGCCCCGTCCGCTGGGCTAATTCAGTAGGTCAGAAGGTATAAGAGTTACGCGATAGAAAGAGAGGTAACTTGTAGTTAAATATAACTATAGGTAAGTACCTATAAGCTTTGTGCGACTTGAATTGCACTTTATTGTGTCGTAGCAAGAGTCGGTTTTTATTTAAAAGATTTTGCGGAGTGACCCATCTGTGTTAATCTATGCCACTACACCAACAAGGCAGTTTGCGGCCATAATTGTATTGTGTTGGTTATTCATTCTTTAAGTTTACGCCTTGTTTGTAGGTTGCGGTTACACATTAGGTGCCCGCACCTCTGCCCATATTAAACCGCATGTGCTCCGCGGAAGGTACACGACTATTCGGCGGAAATTGTATTCAGGTGCAACGTATTAATTTAACGTTTTAATTACAAGTTTCTAATTGTAGCAGCTCTCATGCATACGGTAACGTTTGCATAAGTTACCGCACGTGTTTTTCATGACAATGAATAAGGTTTCATTAAACCATTACCTTTGTTTTCGGTTAAGGCGAAAGCCAGGGGAGCCCCCCAAATTCAATTTTTTTTAAAGTTTTTTGTAATTCGCAGATCAGTATTATAGGTTGTATGTTCATTAATAGGGTGTTTCGTCGTTTCGCACCACGAGTGGTTCGGACCGCGGTGTGAAACGCCGAAGAGCTCTTAGGAATAGGCTGTTTCGGACCGCGGTGTGAATCGACCATAGAAGAATTTGAATGGGTTTATTCGAACCGCGAATGGAACAAAAAGTTTTCTCAGTAATAATGTTTAAAGTATAGCCAGGTACAAAATAAAATAGCGAAAATAAATTAAATTTTGTTTTGCACGCATTTGTTACACATGGCTTGTCGCTTACTCTACGTAATATTTTTGCTATTTATTTACAACTCTTATTTTTACTATGCTTGTTCAAAATGAAATGCGTTAATTATAAAGTTAATAACTTTTTATTTTCAATAATATGAAAAGACACAATGTGCCTTGCCCAGACAAATTTTCTAAGAGGAAGGAAATTCTAAAAATGTTGCCAATTAATGACACTAAACGTGTGTTGCCAGTTAATATTGGCTATGGTTACTAAATTGAACTAAGTATAAAATTGTAAACTAACTTTTTAAACAATATATGTTCATGTGGACTTGAACATAGTTGGGCCAGGCCAAGAAGCAGAACTACGGTATACAAAATATTTAAAATTAATCAAATTTACTTTACTTATTGATACAATATTACATTTTTAATTAATAGGTAGCGGACACAACTTTGACACACTCCTTCTATAAACCTTATCATTAAATTTTACATCAGCCACTCTCACACATTTATCATTTCCTGGATAAACTTTTATTATTCTAGCAATAGGCCACACTAATGGTGATGTATTCAAATGCTTTACCAGAACAATATCTCCTTCTTTTAAATTTGGTGATTCATGTTTCCACTTGGGACGGCTTTGCAGCTGAGTCAAGTAGTCATTTGACCAGGTTTTCCAGAAGTCTTGCTTAAGCTTGGTTACCACCTTCCAAAATCGTAAACGATTTGTAGGGACTTCTGTTAAATCAACCTCAGGATAGCTGCTCAAAGCCGTGCCAATCACAAAATGACCAGGAGTCAAATACTTGCCTTCATTTGGATTCAGTGAGAGCAGAGGTCGAGAATTTAAAACACCTTCTATTTGCACCGCAACTGTGTTAAATTCTTCATAGGTCAAAGTTAAGTTACCTACTACTCTTTTAAGGTGGTGTTTTACACTCTTCACCCCCGCTTCCCACAATCCACCAAACTGCGGTGAATAACTAGGAATAAATACAAAATTAATATAATTATTTTTACAAAAATTATGCACTGAGTCTCTATGAGACTTTGAGTTTTGTAACTCATATAAATCTTTAAGTTGATTTTGTGCACCCTTAAATGTCTTTGCATTGTCACAAAACACCTTTGTAGGCATGCCTCTTCTGGAGATAAAACGATTGAAACATGCCAAAAAATTCTCAGTAGAGAGGTCTGATACCACCTCCACATGGATTGCCTTAGTGGCAAAACAAACAAAGAGAGCAATATACCCCTTCATTACGAGTGGTTTACGGATTCTACCAACCTTTGTACCTATTAAAAGGGCCGCAAAAATCAATACCCACATGCTGAAAGGGTCTAGTAGCGGTAATTCTCTCAGCTGGTAATGAACCCATAAGCTGCTTTGCAGTCTCAGCCTTTAAACGCGCACATATTAAACATCTATGCAATACCTTTTTGACCTCTCTAATGCCACTGATGATCCAATACTTCTGTGAGAGGGAACTAAAGACTAGTCTGGGACCAGCATGTAATAATCTGAGATGTTCTCTTTTAATTAATAAAGAAGTTATATGGCAGTTTTTTGGAAGAATTAGGGGGTGCATTTTATCATGCGGTATGCCTGCATTCAGCAACCTGCCACCCACGCGAAGCAAGCCATGTGCATCTATGAAAGGGTGTAAATTTGCAAGAGTTGTTTTCTTATCTGGTTTAAATTCTTCAGCAAAGTGCTGTTTCTGTACACAACGAATGATAACTAGAAGAGCATCTTGCAATTCTTTCGGTGATAGATTTGAGTCAATAGCCTCTTTTTTATTTTTCAAAGTATTATTATAAAATCTGTATATGTATGAGACAATATTTATAATTTTATTTAAATCAGAGAATTTTTCAAAAATATCCAAAATGGAGGACTGCTCTACCTTTTGTAAAAAACAAGTAATTTCCTCTTCAACAATCTCTGTACCATATAAATTATTTAATAATATTGGCTTGCCGTGACAGAAGTCTGCCTTTGACAAATATTGTGGACCATGCCACCATAGAGTGTGATCTTGCAATTTTTGCGGATCCATCCCCCTTGATATTATGTCAGCTGGATTATCAGAAGACCTTACATGAAACCAAGAAGATTTTTGTGTGAGCTCGAGAATTTGTCGTACTCTGTTTTGAACATAAATATTACATTTTATTTTTTCGGCCTGTATCCAGGCTAATACAATTTGGGAATCACTGTACAGATATACTGAGAGATTCAATCTAGATGTAAGTACTCTACCAACTCTACTTGCTAACTGTGATAGCAATAATGCACTATTTAGTTCCAATTGAGGTATTGTTAATTTTTTAGCTGCGGGAGCAACGCGCGATTTTGAGCATAGTAAATTAGTCTCAACTTTTCCATTTTCATATAAAACTCGCAAATAAACACAGCAGCCAAAGGCTTTCTCTGAAGCGTCAGCATAACCTACTAACTGAACCGATACAAAATTATGACTTTTGATAGATCTGGGGACTGAAATTTTGTCCATAAGTTTTAAATTGGAAAGAAACTTTCTCCATAATAATAGTTGTTTAGGAGGCAAAGTAGAGTCCCACTCTATCTTCAAAAGCCATAATTCCTGCATTATTAACTTGGCCACTACTATAATAGGCCCAATAAGACCCAAAGGGTCAAAAATTTTGCCAATGTAACTAAGCACTTTTCTCTTAGTATTTAAAGTTTCTTCTTCACACTGTGGGTATTGAAAAGTAAAATTATCCAAAAGGACATCATATTTTAGACCAAGTGTTTTAATAACCTTGTCTGTATTAAGATTAACTTCATCAAAGTATTGACGTTGAACTGGAATGTCTTTGATAACTGAAGAATAGTTTGAACACCATTTATGTAAATTGAAATTGCCTAATTTAAGCAATTCTATCAATTGACTTTTTAGCAAGTGCAGTTCTTCTACAGTATCACAACCAGAAATGACATCGTCTACATACGTGTTAGAAATAATAACATTAGCAGCTAGAGGGTATTGTTCCTTATATCTATTGGCAAGCTCTAATAAGCACCGAGTGGCCAAAAAGGTAGATGACTTCAGCCCATATGTAATGGTCTGCAACTGCAAGCACCTGATGGGTTTGCTGGGATGATCCCTCCAGAGAATATTTTGAAGGCTGGTATAGTGTTCATTAATAAGAACACACCTGAACATCTTCTCTATATCACAAATCAAAGTGAACAAATATGTTCGGAATAGAAGAAGTATATCGAAAAGCTCACCCTGTACTACGGGCCCGTTCAGCATTACATCATTTAATGAAGTATTGTTCTTAGTCTTCATACTTCCGTCAAAAACCACTCGCAACTTAGTGGTCTTGCTCTCCTCATTGAAGACAGCATGGTGGGCTAAAAAATAAACAGAGCCACAGTCAATATCATATAAACTTATATCGATTTCAATGGCATGTCCCATCGCAACATATTGATCTATAAACTCTTTATATTTCTCTAATAACATAGGATTTTGTTTAAATTTACGTTCTAAATACAAAAATCTTTGAAGGGCAATAGAGAAAGAGTTTCCAAGCTGTAATCTTTCCTTGGAACAGATGAGTGGAATGTCAACATGAAATGTATTATTTTCAAGACGCACAGACTGCTGAAAGATAGTTTCTGATTTTTGACACTCATCTGTGCACTTAGCGACAGGTTCAGGTAGCTTCTCAGTAAGCCAAAAATTTTCCATCACCTCTTCCAATTTTACATTATCAGATATTACAAAGTTTGATACAAGGTTATTACATACCATTTGTTTGTTGCATTCCCCAATTGTTCCAGCAATAACATATCCAAATACAGTGTTTTGGAGTACAGGACCATTTGGAATTTTTATACAACCATTTAACAATGAATTAAAATATATATCAGCACCCAGCAAAATTGAGATTTCTGAAGGAATATTGAAGTCACTGTCTGACAATTGAATATTTTTAGGAATCTTTAATTTAGAAACATCAACAAATTGTTGAGGCAAAGGTGTAGTGATAGAATCAACAACATAACAAGTTACATTGAATTTAACCTCATTTATTTGACATGAATTTATGTTAAAATTAACAGTTTGATTAATTTTTGAAGAATGATTGCCGATCCCAATAATATTGGTAACCTGCTGAGTACAACTCATATTTAACTTTTCAACAAGTGATTTAGTTACAAAGGAACCCTGACTGCCACTGTCAAGCAATGCTCTAACTTTAAAATCACGACCATATTTGTCAATAATTTTCACTATTACAGTAGGCAGCATAATATTACAGGTTGTAACTTGAGAATTTGAAAAAAGTGAGACTGGAGTCTCCTGCTGATCTTCACTATGTAAGAGTGTATTGTGCACTTTTTTACAAAGTCTACATTTAAATTTATATTTACAAACTTTGTCAGCATGACTTTTCAAACAGAGAGAACATAGTTTTTTATCTTTAACAAAAGACTGCCGAGCATCTATAGGGAGCATTTTGAATTGTGGGCAATTAAAAATTGCATGTTCTTTTTTATCACAAAAAGAGCACACTAAACCTGAAGGGACAGATAAATTAGATACACGTGTCACAGACTTACCTTTATTGTCATTTACTTTATGAGGGTTACTTTCCTCCAATGCTGTAGCACGTTTTTCAAGAAAAGATAGAAACTCTGTCATTGTTGGTAATGTATCTGGATTGCGATCAAGTTGAAAAGCGCGATATGTATATAAATCCATCTTTCTACAAAGCACACAAATCAAAAGTCTATCCCACTCATCTACTGGTTCATTTAAATTTTTTAGTGCGTGCAACTGTTGCTGAATGTAGGAAACAAATGTCCTTATAGATGCAGCTGTGCCCTTAGGCATTGATGGGATGTCCAGAAGCAGGTTTATGTGATTGCAAATCAACCTTGACTTATTATCATACCGTTTATTTAATAATTCTAAAGCCTCCGTGTAGGACTTATTTGTGAGAGGCAGGTTCACAATTACTGACAAAGCCTCATCTAATAAATATTTTCTTAAATAAAATAGCTTCTGAACATCCGACAAAGTTGTATTGTTATCAATGACAGCAATGAACAGCTCATAAAATGGTTTAAATTTAGTGTAATCTTTCCCATCAAAAGTAGGAATGTCAATATCAGGTAATTTTGAGGAAGTGACATTCTGGGAGGGCTCTGATTCTGATTTGGAACGTGCTTTTATATTTTCATTTAGAATGGCAAGACTTTTATAAAACTTTTCCTCAAATGCACCAACATCTTCAGAGTCTTCTTCATCCAAGCCCAAAATATCTAATTGTACGCTTTCGTATTGATTAAAAACAGTAATTAATTTATCCTTGCGGGCTTCTAGTATATCAATTGTTGCTGAACTTATATACTTTGGATCACTGGTAAAGTTTTCCATACGTGTTAATGTACCTTTGTACTGTGCACGCGTAATTTTTAATTTCTTTAGGTCGGCCATTGTAACGCAACACTATATTTATTATTCACTGTTTATTTTAACACTAGGTACCACTTTTAATGCACTTGTTGGATTATTGACCACAATTTTTCGTTTGTTTTTGTTGTTAGGAAACTTCTCCGACTGGAACTTGTTTACGTCAAATTGACAATGTCTATCTGACAATTCTGACAGTCGTTGGCGGGAATCCCACCGCGGGATGTCAAACTTTTTCGTTGAGTAGGTAGAAGTAGAAGTTGGAAAAAATAGATAAATACCACCTTGATGATGAAAATCGCTCAAAATTAGCGATCTCACGTTGATGTAAGGCTGGAATTGTTGCAAAGTCGGGATTATCACCCAAACTATGAGCAGGGTGAGGCTCCGCCGGGGCAACAGTACCCGAACCAACTCGTCACGCACACGGTGCAAGACGACAAAAACACCTCCAAAGGCACTGAATTTACTTTAAAAACTTACTCGATGGACCACTACGCATGTTCAAAATGAAATGCGTTAATTATAAAGTTAATAACTTTTTATTTTCAATAATATGAAAAGACACAATGTGCCTTGCCCAGACAAATTTTCTAAGAGGAAGGAAATTCTAAAAATGTTGCCAATTAATGACACTAAACGTGTGTTGCCAGTTAATATTGGCTATGGTTACTAAATTGAACTAAGTATAAAATTGTAAACTAACTTTTTAAACAATATATGTTCATGTGGACTTGAACAATGCTTAATGATGTATTTTAATGTTGGTTGGCTGACCAAAATATGTGTAAAAAATCTACTAAGTGTCGGTCTCGGTACACACGTTACTATCTCTTTGTTATTTTAAGGACTCCAGGTAAAAATTATCCCTTTGTAAAACCCAGTCTGAAAAAAGTTTTTTTTTTTTTTTTCCCCATAGGTAAAGTTTATTTGGGCGTGATAACATGTAAGGTGTGTCGAAGTTAGATGGCTCGTAAGTGTACACAATTTATAAAACAACAATTTATAAAACAATTTATAAGACAATTTATAAAAGATAAATAAGATAAATGAAACAAGTTTCGAAGTCTGTGATTTTTAATAATTACTAGTGCATTTTGTCATATGCCATATGTGCCATCAAACTGTTAATTTAAAAATTTACGTATGATGTTTCGAACTGTTGTTTTAATCAGTAGTAAATACTTAATTATTATTTGTAAGTAAAGTTTTGTTAAATAGGTAATACGCCCTCGATATTTCAATCAGTTAGTTTTAAGTCAGAACCTAATGTTTGAACTGTGATTTAAACTAGTTCTGAATTACTAATCAAACTGTGATTTAAATTCAACCACTTTTACTAAATTTTAGTATGCGATTGTGATTTTGAAATATGATTACAAAATATCAAGTAGTAACTATTTCTATCAAGTAGTATTTTCATGAAACACTTTTCTACGCGACTGTACATACAAACTTTGAAATTAGCTTGTACCTAAACATAGTGGTTCCAATCGCCCCATTCCTAAGAGCTATTGGTCGATTCACACCGCTCGGCGCTCCAAGGACCGCCGCGGTCCGAAACAGCCTATTCCTAAGAGCTCTTCGGCGTTTCACACCGCGGTCCGAACCACTCGTGGTGCGAAACGACGAAACACCCCATTAATATATGATTCGCGATCAAAACAAGTACCTATGTGTATTTAAAGAATAATAATCATTAAAATCATCAAAGTTACCTTCAAATTACCCTATTTAATGATTAGGTATTTCATGAAATCATAACATTCGAGGCTAATTCTGAGAGTTTTATTGATGATTCTAATGATTATAATTCTATAGGTAAATGCATATTTTTTACGGTTGCGATCGTGATTCATATTTTTACCAACATTATTATAATCTTACACTGACGCGGGCTACCTTAGCGCAGCCCTCTTAAGGCGCAGTGTTAGCTCAATATTCACAAATATTGGTTTCTTGGATTGTCGAGTATGACGTAACGCAATGAAACTATCCGACGCAATAAATACAGTGGACACAGAAGGGTTTAAAGAAAAACTTTAACCGAATAGAATAGTAATAAAGAATAGTTTAATATTCCCAATAAAAAATTTGGAAGTTGCTCCACAAAAAAAATTTTGGCGTCGAACATTTCTGTATTTTCAGCGATAACGACAGTCTTTTTTTTAAGAATTTAATAGAATTGGCATTTATTTTAAACTTTAACCGGATAATTATTTAATTCATTGTGTATAGTCTAAATAATCTAAAGAAAACCGGGAAAATAACTGCACAATCGCAGCTTAGTCACATCTCGGCAACACAAATATTATTTTCAATTTTAAACCTTATTTCAAGCCAGCTAATGGTGACAATAGAATACGCGGTTGTGTGACGTTTAAAATCGTAGTCAGACCGCGCGTTAAACAAAACGCCTAAAAAAAAACCGGTCAAGTGCGAGTCGGACTCGCGCACGAAGGGTTCCGTACCATATTATATGTTTAACAATCGCAAAGATAACTTTTTACTTATTTTATAATGATACTGTGAATTACAAGGTTATTTTTTGCAGTTGCAGAAAATCACCCATGTTTAAATAAAATACCTTATGAATCGCCGTTTTCAGTATTGTTGATTAAATACAGTATTCATGGTACTTACATGGTATAAAGAAGTTTCAAATTCCTAATTTGTTGAATTGTTGCGCTAGAGCTCGTACAAAAATGGTCTAAAATTTACAACTGTTGCGGCCCCCATTTCTTAATTTTAAAAGATTTTAAAAAAATATGTTTGTACTCTACTCAATGAGTTCTATGACACCCCACGTGCTAGATTAAATTTTTTTTTTTTTCAAAATGAAAAGTTTATTGTATGGGGATCGACCCCTTACATTTTTAACTTTGCTATATTTTTATTATTTGTTGTTATAGCCGTAATAGACAGCGGAGGCTTAGTAAGTTTGTACGGGGCTGTACGTGGTTGTCTGATTTCATGGATTTTAATTTTCTTGCGCGGAACCCTAATTATTTTTCTAAAATAAAATAGCCTAAGTTACTCCTTAAAACATCAGCTATATGTCGTCAAAATCGGTGAAAATTCGTATGGCAAGTTTCCTAACTTGACTCAAAGTACCATTTTTTTAATCGGACTGCGCTTTAAAATTCGTCTATACAAACTTTAACATCCCTAACCTCATTTGAGGCATAGTTTTGAAAAAAAACATTATTACTTACTTATGCAAGTATTTGTGCTAAGTTTCAAGTTCATTAACCAAATTAATAAGATTTTTCATATAAACTGTATCTCTGTTTTCACGAACACAAATAAAGAATTTCAAAAATCGTCTGGTATGTTTCCATAACTTGAAACAAACATTATTTACACCAATTTTAGAGTTAATCAAGCCCCCAATAAAATCCTCCGCTATAAAATTAACTTTTCACCCCTTAGGGGTAGATTTTTGGAAAACCCTGATACACGTTAGACTTAATTTTTAATCTCAAGTATAAAAACTGAGTTTTGAGTTAATCGGACCGCGTGTTAAAGTTCTTCCATACAAACTTTGACACCCCCAATCCCTCCTTAGGGGGTAGTTTAGGAAAACTAAAAATGATAAACTTTATAATTTACTTAGATGAATATTCGTGCTAAGTTTCAAGTCCATTAACTCAAGGGATAGGATTTTTCATACAAACTTTCATCCCCTATTTTACCCCCTTAGGGATGGAATTTCCAAAAATCCTTCCTTAGTAGATGTTTACACTATATAGGGTATCTATGTGCAAAATTTCAAGTCTCTAGGTCCATTGGTTTGGGCTGTGCGTTGGTATATTAGTCAGTGACTCAGTCAGGACTTTGATTTTTTTTATATATATAGATTTACCATGTTATTTTAAGACCACAGACTTCTTATAGGTTTTCCTGTAATCTACAGGTATAGAACTATTTTCTATATTTTTTTCAAAATTTTAGGCTCAGTAGTTTCGGAGATAAGGGGGGGGGAATGGTCAATTTTCGTCAATTTTCTTAAATAACTTTAAAACAATATATTTTAAAATTATAAAAAAAATATATTTGAGATTCTCATAGTAAGCCCTTTCATTTGATATGTCACACGGTACAGTTTACAAAACTTTTTTTTTAAATTTTCTTATTTTCCCCCTAAAAGTGACTCTCATATTCAAAATTCATATATTTACTTCAGCTGTACGTGTTTGGGTCACAGAAATCCATATGTGTACCAAATTTTAACTTAATCGGTCCATTAGATTCGGAGCAAATTGGCTGTGACAGACGGACAGACGGACAGACAGACAGACAGACAGACAGACACACGAGTGATCCTATAAGGGTTCCGTTTTTTCCTTTTGAGGTACGGAACCCTAAAAAGGAAATATTTAAGACTCTTGATGTATCTATAATTTATAATCAATCGCTAACCGCGAGTAATCAACGGAATTCAATACATATATTGATTCGGAAATAATACGTTGGGTCGCAACGCCCAATACGAAGAGCTAATATGAATTTAAATTGAAATTAAATTCGACGAAAGGGCGATTAAATATTTAAAATTTGTTCTGTGCCCGCCGGCTGCACGAGTGGATGTGCCCAGTGTCCGCTGCGCATTGGTAATGACAGTATGAGCCACTCGTAATCTCCCACGTCTCAGTTTCAGTTAATAATTGAAACTGAAAGCACATTTTTAACTGTTTATTTTTAACGGCGCGCTTTTGTCGAATGTGGAATTATTTTCAGGAAAGGTGCCATAAAATAATTAAACAAATTAACATTTATATTTCCTGAATTGTACCTATTAATTCATGAAAAATATTGTCTCATTTCAGTTCAATGGATATTATGATATTTCAAATAGGTATATTTTTATTTTATCGTTAAGCTGACTATTCAGAACCTAAAAAGGCTAAAAGGTCGAAAGTTCGGTACCATAAATATCAAAACTGTTTTGTTTAAGACATTTTTAACCGCTTATTCTAAAAACGTTTCATATCTGAAACAGAGTTCCACTCCATTGGCATTTTATTTCCTCGACTCGAATATTTCAAAGACGGAAAAATACGTCATTAGGTGTCTATAGAAGCTGCTTTGAGGCGGCTCCTGCCCAATCTGGGGGGTCCAAACGCCTCCTACCGGAGGCTCTACGCGGGGGTCGTGCGGTCCATGGCCCTTTACGGGGCACCGGTGTGGGCGCGTTCCCTAAGGCTGCGGCCAGCCCAACCGTTGAACGCGTCCCAGAGGGTCATGGCCATCCGGCTAGTCCGGGGATACCGCACGGTCTCCCGGGAGGCGGCGAGCCTCCTTGCCGGATTGCCGCCGTTGGATCTGGAGGCAAAGGTCCTCGCGCACGTGTGGGAGTGGCGCGAGGAGGCGAAACGCCGGGACGTAACTCCGCTGCCGCGAGAAATCACGGTACAGCGGACAGAGCTCCGGCGGGATCTCATGGCGACATGGAGAGCGTGACTGTCGCAACCCAGCGCTGGGCACGCCACAATTGCGTCGATAAGTCCCCTCTTTGAGGAGTGGTTAGAGCGGCGCCACGGCGTCCTCACCTTCCGCCTGACGCAGGTCCTCACCGGACACGGCTGTTTCGGGAGGTTCCTGTTTCGCATAAGGCGGGAGGAAACGCCCGGGTGTCACCATTGTGTGGATCGCCCGGAGGACACGGTGGAGCATACAGTGGAGGTCTGCCCGGCTTGGGCAGAGCACCGCCGTGTTCTCACGGAGGCGATCGGCGGCGGCGATCTCTCGCGTCCGAGCCTGGTTCAGGCCATGGTGCGAGAGTGCATGGGAGGCCGTCACCTCCTTCTGCGAAGCAGTGATGCTCGCGAAGGAGGAGGCGGAACGCGTGAGGGAGAGGCAGCCTCACGCCCTCAGTCGCCGCAGGAGACGCCCTGGGCGGCGGGAATCGCGAGGCGATTTCCGGCCACCGTAGGCGCGGGCCTGCGGACGGTGAGTAGCGGGTAGCTCGCCGTCCGGTAAGGACCAGGCCCGAGTCGACGGCGCGTTGTGTTCCACGCGCGCCTCAAAGAGATGTCAGCAAGTGATGGGGTCCAATAGGGCCGACGCCGCTGGGGTCGCGGGTTGTTTGAAGAAGATACCGCGGCCCTGGCATAGGCAACTGAAGGAACACGGGTGGGTTTTAGTCAGTAAAAGTCTGACACACGCCTTTCCGCTCCACCCAGAGCGGGAGAAGTTATTTGACGATTTCCCACCCTCAAAAAAAAAAAAAAAAAAAAGTGTCTATAGAAATATAATCTACTAGTAAAAGTTTTCTATCTTACATAATTTCATGTTTACATTAACTCTTGGACAGCAGTTACTGACGCAATTTAATACAGAAAAATAAAGCTGTTAAAGGGATACATCGATAAATTTTGTGTTTTTAAAATTCCTATAAAACCAAATGTATATGGTTAAATCATTTGGATTTTCCTTAAGTGTTATTTGACTATATTGCCTACTGCATATTACTACTACTAAAACCGAAACATGTTTAAGTTGAAATTTTTTCGATAAAAACAAATTCCTAAGTAGCGCCGTCTATTTTCTGTTTAAATTATACGATTATACGTAAACAGTTCCTTATTGTGTAGTAAAACTTTAAATTGAAGATATTTAAATATGTTAAGAACTTACTGTGGTAAAAATTAATTTATACCTACCTATAGCATTTTGTCATACTCGTAGAATAGAATAGAATAGAATAGTAGTAGTAGTTTTAGTTCTTTATTTGCACAGAGAGTAGGTAAAAGTTTCAGATGTTTAGTTTACAAAGATCCTAATACTAACTACCTTAACATAATTATCTACATATAAACGAAGCGCGTTTAGTTCATGTGCGCGTGTGAGTCATCTATCTCGGCCGTCAAACTAAACAGCCATAACACCATTTCACTTACACATCGAGCTAAACCACGCTTCAATGTATCCTCTTTAATGTAATAAAGTCAGACGTCACTTCTGCATTAATTCGTAATATTATGCATGATATTTTGACGGCAGATTCCAGTCATAAAAACGGACAGGAGAATACGCTTAGCTTTATTTTAAATTCAGAAATGCGCAGTGACATTGCTCTTTTAACTGTCGCGATGAGAATATTTTACACCATTTCAGCTGGCATTTAATAAGTCCTAACAAAATAAGTGTGAAACTCTGAACTATGTTATGTAACACGTATTAAAACTTTAGGAAAGGTCATTCAACTCCAAAGCCTATCGCAGTCCACTGCTGGACATAGGCGTCTTCCAGGCTGTGCCACAACACCCTGTCCTCCGCCTTCCGCATCCAGTCTGTCCCAGCCACTTTTTTCAGGTCGTCGGTCCTTCTAGCTGGGGGAACTGTAAGCACGTCAAGGTAGTTTCACCAATTCGTTTTTTCACCTCATTTTCTTTTTTTGTTAGGAATTGTTATCCCTCCAACTGTCAAGTTACTGAATACGATTAAAAGTCCAAGTATAGGAAAGGTAATCTCCCAAAAAATCAATATTTACTATACCTACGTGTCAATATTCCATAGCAAAAATTACAGTGACGCGGTTAATATGCTGATCGCGTTCAAAGGTGAAGTTGACCCTTAAAGACATGATTTATCAAAGCTCGTTAAACAATAGTAGGTAATATACCAATGAATGGCAATATTAGCGATTGCTATTCCGCCTTGCTCGTGAATATTGATTCAGTATATTATTAGTCGAGCTCTCTAGACAGTCAATGATCGGGAATAGCTCGCACCGAATGCTACATATTTTATCAACCCGGGTTATAAATCCCGTCGGCAAAATCTAGACCTCATGAATTAGATGTATGTAGGTACCTATTATTTTTAGAAGGATTTTAGACAGTTTTTCATGAGTTAGTGTCAGTTATACTTTAGATTATGAAACTGGTGACACAGAAATGAAAATTCCAAAACTTATGGATTTTTTTATGTTCACCCATTCCCCGATTTTTAGGTTTGACGTTTTTTTGCACCTCGTTGGTCCTTTGAGCTTTGGTTAAAGAGGCATTTAAATGTCAAAAATATGGTTATGAGGATAATATTATGTTGAAGCGCAGCTTAGCTCGGTGTGTAAATGAAATGGCGTTATGGCTATCTAGTTTGACGCGCGACTCTCGCGCACCGGAATTTAAACGCGAAGCGCGTTTAAATGTAGTTTTATGACACAAAGTTTTTCCTTAAACATATTTAAATACTTTCGATTTAAAGCAAATCTTATTGCATAATGAGGAACACTGATTACGTTTAAAACAGAAAATAGACGGTTCTATTTTGGAATTTATTTTAACGCAAAAATTTCAACTAATCGTTTTTCAGTTTTAGTATAGCAGATAATATAGTCACACGTACGGAAGATTCAAATAATTTAACCATATATATTTAGTTTTATAGGAATTTTAAAAACACAAAATTATCTATGTACCCGTTAAACGATAATACATGCTCGGCAAATGATAGAATTCCGACGACTGACGGAGCGCGAAGTTTGCCGAGGGACATTAATAAAATAGTTGTACTGTACATATTTTGAAATATCTTATTAGTCAAGTAACCTTTTTGTACGGTTAGGAATAAACAGTGGGTTAAAAATTAAAGAGTCCAGTGTTAAGAAAAAAATATTTATTTCTTGGTTAAGTATATTGGGTAAGACATCCGAACTGTAAGTATAATATAGAGTCCGACAAAACACTAATTATCACAAGGTAGTCTCAACAAATACTAATTTTAAGGTAAGGACAGTTAATTAAATTAGCAGTTAAAACTAACAAAGAGTCCGAGACGGGACTAATTAAATCACTCGTCAGTATAGCATCATATCCAACTATTTCCGTCTCCTGCACCGGAGCTCAGAAATAACAATTGCATTAAAAATTTAAACAGTGCCATTCGTGAGTCTCATTTGAATCACAAATTCCTGTGAAATGTGGGAGTGATATTTTTAATGATTCCAATTTTGGGTTTAGTAAATTGGTATTGCATTTTTGAATTAGAATAATTGTAGAACGTTAATCTTGTTAAGGCGAAATTGGACCTAAAGAAGATATTTTGACGCATTTCACCTGTATGCAAAATCAATTTTTTGTCCCCAAAAACTACAAACTTGCCTTATTCTTTTTCATGATTATAAAATTTAAGATTTTCTTTACTTAATTGTGTGGGCCATAACAGGATTGACAAAATTTGGCTCGATACAAAAAAATCGCAAAGATTCCTGAAAATTAGCATTTGAGAGAAAAAAAAAAACTGTTTTAATCGATTGTAATTATAGCAATTCCAATAAAATTTCGTCTACAAGTTCACTATTAAAGATTCGACATAAGGGACTTGTGGATTTATTTTAATGAGTAAGAATTTTAAAAAGCAATATTTTTAAAACTCTATATGCTCCGTTTGGCCATAGCAATGCTCCAAACCTCGTTACGATACCATTTCGCCTTAAGTCTTGGACACGAACTTACAAACCATTGAAGGCCATTACCAATCGTGGGTTGTGTTGTCACTAGTTAATAGTTTAGTCTAGTCTAGTCAGATGACAAAGTTTTTGGTATGTCAAAGTTGTTTGCAGTGTCATCTTAATAATACAATAGTTACTTCTTAGCTACCCTTTTCCATGATTTTGCTAAGGTAACAAGAGTGGAAGCCTTTGTCCATATTCTCATCATAAACTTCTCGTGTTTCAAATTTTGACGATGCCGAAGTACCTACTTAATGAATTAACGTTTGAAATCTGGATTAATCTATTTATATAAAAAACAATTTTCAGAATCAGTCCACTATATATAAACGGAGAAATCGGTGTATGACAAAAAAATTATATACGCGACGAATTGAGAACCTCCTCCTTTTTTTGAAGTCGGTTAAAAAGAAAAGTCCTAACAGACTGACTGACTGACTCATCAACGCCCAGCCCCTTGAATCTAGAAAGCAGAAATTTTGCACAGAGGTTCCCTTTATAATGTAGACAAGGAATAAGGAAGGATTTCCCGGTAGTACGTTCCCGTGGCCGCGGGAAAAAGCTAGTAAACAAATATAAATGCCTGTAATATCGGCAAGGACAAGGATGGATAAGATTGACCTATCTACAGGTCGTAGGTACACGTGATACAGAGTGTTCGCAAGAGATTCGATTCATCATTCGTGTTTGATATTTTGGCGTGAAAGGGATATTGGAAATCTGGAACTAAAATTCATCTTGTTACCAGGCTCTAAAGCCAGATAACAGGGTATGTAGCCAATCGTTCATCATCAGCCTTAACTTTATGGTGCAGAATTTCGTGGTTCACCGATAAAACTGAGCTGAAACTATTGATTTGCTTCACTAACGAATAAAATGAGAAAGAGATGGTTACAGATATCAAGTTAAACAAATTAAGATTACACCTTTCGTACCTATTTGTTAAAATATTTGGACTTAGTTGTAATTTATGACTTACTATACTTACCTATTAAACTATTATGACATAACTGTTTTGTAAATTTACATGTGCTATCTAAGAGAGCCGGGATATCTGTAATTCAGTACCCTCCTACCTCAGACACCCATTTTATTAAGCAGTGCCTGTAATATGATGTTGAGATAAATCTATAAGTACTATGCCTTCTTTATCTCTTACTTTTTCTGTCGGTTAGATAAAGATAGCAATACCTACATGAACAGCATTTGAAAAACGGTTTTGCGACACATTTCAAACTAGGTAGATAAGTACAAATGTCCCAGGAAAAGTTTGCGCTTCGGTGATCATCGTCTGTCTTCGGAAATACGAACACGCCATACTCATCATGGCATGTTCGTGATACAGAGCAGTTGCAACCATAGGTTATTTGTCTATTTTTATGACCACGGTTAGAAAATTATACAATAACAACTTTATGTAATTCTAAAAACTTTTAAAAAATTCGAGAGGCAGAAGACGAGGTACAAAACGGAATAAGTAACCCTTGACAGAGAAAACTTCATACAAACGCGCAGACAGTTATACTACAGTCCGCGGCAGTTAGTATCTTGCCCATAAAAACTCACCAATATACTTTTTGTGTACGGAGGCCAAAGGAGTTAAGTAACCAGACACGCACACTACAAAACTATATAGCTACTGAAAATGATATGCTAAAAAGCAGGTTATCGTATCATTTTGTGTTAATTTAGATGATGTCAAAAGTAGCAGTGTTAACCGACTTCTGTTGCTGACCGTACAGTAGCGATATAGTTTTGTAGTATGCGTGTCTGGTTACTTATTTCCTTTGGCCTGTTACTAGCATTTTCACCCACCGAAACTATATACGCGGTTCAGGAAAATACCGTTACCGGATTTCCGAACGGTACACCCTTAAAGTTGTTCATACAAATACTCGACCATCGCAAATAGAAGACGTGAAATGAACTCTCTTGTTGTGTGAACAAATGTCAAGATGACAACTCAAACAGGTCTTTATTGACATGTCGGCTTATTATGGTTTGTCTACGTGTTTCTAGCAACCATCTAGTTCCTTCATATTAGTTTGTAAACGGTCTTTGTTAAACATGAGTTTTGCAATGATCAATACAATTTGATTAGTAAGCTTAGTTAGTAGGCTGTTTGGTGGTCAAAGTTTCTTCAGAGAAATTAATGGTATATCAAATTGACACGCTACGCCAATTTTCCGTATTACAGCCAACTCATACAACTGTCAAAGAGTGACTGATAAGTTGGTATTCAATTTGTTAAACAATTAATTTCCCTGATTTTACATGCTTAGGATTTTATGATGTCTTGTAGGTTTTTTTTGCTAACCTGCGCTGTCCCACTCCAAGGCAAACGCCTTCCTCCACGTTTCGCGAGCCCGCGCGTCCTCCTTCCAGTTTTGGCTGGATCTGTCCAGTAGGTACATCCCGCCATCTCCTACGTGGCCTACCTCCTCACTATCTCAGGGCACTATTTGTGTGCTATCTGGGCCCACAGTTTGTTTAGCATGCGAACCTTCCCAATCCCATTTAATTTGGGCAGCCCTTAACAATCTTTGTTTTGGAGCGCAGTATTGTGTTTCGAACACGATCCGATAATTTTACACCTAGTGTATTGCGCTCCATTGCTCGTTGGCAGACCTTGAGTTTGGACTTCTGGATGTTAGTCAAAGACCAAGTCTGTGCACCACAGGTTAAGACGGGAACACATGTTCATGAGCCTGCGCTTGAATGCCGTGGGAAACTCTCCCTTGAAAAGTTCCTTCATGGACCAGTAGTTCTTCCAGGCGTTTTCCGTTCGCCTTGTGACGTCTTGCTTCGCCTGGAAAGAGACTACTTGGTCCAAGAGAGCTATTCCTAGACGTATGTATTTCTCCCCGTTTACTTTTATGCTTTTAGGTGTTTCTTTGCACAAAACTTTGGTCTTCGACATATTCATCTGTAGGTATTAACAGCTATAAAACTGCTGCCTTTCTTTTGCTACGATCCTTATTCCAGTGCACTTTGTATGACTCACATAGAAATAAAGAGAGGAGACTGTTTTAAGCGATGTAAAAAACATAATTTCAGCTTAATGTAATCCCAATGCAGACACGCCTGTGTAAAACAATGTCATGAAAAAGAGAATAGATAACAAACAGTTCAAACACATTTGACGTATATCAACCCCCATGTTGGTTTACAAAACAAATTAGCATACTTCGCCGTTCAGCTATTTTTAACAAGCTTTTTTTAAAAATTAAACTTCTTCAGCGATAATAAAGTCCAATAAAAATATTACGGTGAAATATTATAGTGGTTACGTCCTTAATTTTATTGCTACTGAGAAAACCCAACAAAATATTATGACTCTCAATTTGTACAATATACCCGAGGCGAGTCCAGGAAGTCCTTTGATCCCTAATTGCTATAAATCATGTTCTTTTCTAATAGAAGAAGCTTTTTCTTTAGTTTCATTGAATATTTGGTTTCATATCAAATAGTTTTTGTTATAGAGAAATGGTGACTAAATCTTGTCAATATAATAAATGAAAAAACTCTAACGATTTATCAATTCGGTTCCCTCTCGACATTTGCAGGTTGATCATTTTGATTGTCATATTCTTCGCGGCTTACAAACAGTCAGCTATTTGATTATTTTTTGTATCTAAATTCTAAATTATTATCTTATACCACATCGGTGGTAAAATTATAATTAACCTCTTTCAGAATTTGGACTGTGAAAATAATAAAAACATTTATTTGATTCCTAACCGAATGCGAAGGCTTTATAACTAATTTAATACACAAATACGCTGTCTGCTAACCTAGACCCATTTGCGCCACTGAATTGTGGAGGGTCACATTCAAACTTTTCCTTTTTTCCCACCCAAAACTAATTTGATCAAAAATGAAAATGAGAATGCCTAGAAGATCGAGACTTTTGTTAGAAGTATTAAATTAAAATATGTAGTTTTGTTGAAAAGGCGTGTATGAATATTTATCAAAGCTAGAGACTTAATAGACAATTTTGATTAATTGCGTTGGGTTACAGTACGACATCGTTCAAAGGTATGAATCCTATTATCGTTTGTCTTCGGAAAAACCGAAATACAGCGTATAAATTGTGACTATCGACCAGTAGAAACCGATTTTATATTCCCACCTAAATTATTATAAATTGACGCACTAATTCCGTCACTCCCTTATTGGGCCAGTCACATATTTTTCGGCAAAGTTCGGTTGATGGAACTTTTGAACGTTGTCTTACATTGTCGTACAGTGTGTAATATATATTATCTGATGTCTTTGACTTTGTAAGCCTTTCATCTTTCGTTTTGATAAAGTATTAAAATATTATCATATTTTAATTCAAATTTTGAGGCACTTAACAGAGAGGTCACGTTTTATGTTTTGTATCTTTTAATTACTTTGTTGATTTGAGTTCTTCTTTTTAGCGTGTCGATGGCAATCTAAATGGACGATATTAAATGTCCCATTCAGTCCGTCTAATGAGAAGCCTAGTCTTCCCGATTTTCCTAATACGGCGCAGAAACGTGGACGGTTCGCCTTAAAGACCGACGCAAAATCGATGCACTGGAGATGTGGTGCTGGCGGCGACTGCTGCGGATTCCCTGGACAGCGTTTCAATCCTGGGGGAACTAAAAGTTAAAGAGAGATTATCGTCGACTGTGCAAACACGAATTATCAAATATTTCGGCAACGTAGTTCGCAACGAACACTCCATGGAACGACTCATTGTCCAGGGACAAGTGCGGTCGGTCACCTACGCGTTGGACAGACCTTATCAAAGCGTCAACACAAACCTCCATAGTTCAGAACTTTCGAGACGCGGCAGACCGGAATAAGTGGAAGAGCATCGCGAGGGCTGCTTTGGCCGGAGAAAATGCAGAGTCATCAACCACGACCACTCTGTCAAGAGTGAACGACTGAGGAGGAGGAATGTCCCATTTTTTGTGGAACAGCACCACTTTTACACGCCAAAGTGGAATCGTCTAGGAATCTCCACCTAAACAGGTTTTCCCTGCTTCGGCCAACCTGGGACCGGAGTCTATTTAAAGACTTCCAGGTTAGCCAAAGCAACTCATGTCCAGGTGGGAGATCTTCAGCAGGTGGAATGAATGGAATAGTGGACTTTTGGCCGAAAGGTGTCATATTTCGACGTTTCCGAGGACGGTTACGCGACACCACGCAGCGGAACACGACGCCGACGTTACGTGTATAGTTTTAATTAGATTTATTGTGTATTAGTTTATTTATGTATTTTATCTATGGGCCTAGTTGCCTGATAATAAAATGATTTGATTTGAATGTTTTGGGTAAGGAAGTACTGTCTCACCGCCGCTTCAGTCTTTCTTTGATTGATGATTTGTGGTGGTCTTCTATCAAATAATTTGTTTGATTAACTTTAGTAATTAATTAATTTACATCACTATTGTAAGGTCCGTTAGTTGTTATTCAGTTTTGCAAATAATATTAAAGCTATCGTAATGTTCATATTAATTATAGTTTACGTCTCCAAGGTCTTGTTTAAAATATTTTTTTTCAGTATATTCACTGATATCGTTCTCGATTTCTCCATCGTCTTTAATATTACCTGTAGTAATCAAACAATCTTCATCACTATTATCGTTAAGCTCAGCTTTGCCATTAATAAAGCTAACATTAAAAAATCGATAACTCCTCGTAGATCTAATTACCCGCGTATACTTCAGCGAAGGCACGCCATTGCTCTAGTTACTAGGAGCGTCAAAATGAATTATGGCTCTTCATTAAGCTAAAGTGCTGTCTTAAAGTGTCTAAAAAGATTCCATTATGTTAGGGGAATAGCACCTCCTCGTTTATTAAGCTCGCCAACAATTTTTTATCTGATTACAGCGCGAACAGATTTGTGTTTTGCAAGATTGTAAAATTTGTGAGTTGAAAAACTTTAGACGTTTTTATTAAGGTTCTAGAGATAGGTGAGATTGAAAAAACTAACTAAGGTTATTAGATTTTTGGATGAATTGAGTTTTTTTACTGTCTGTCTGTCTTGTTAAAGTGATTTCATTTTCTTATTGGAGCTAAAAAAAATATTATAGTCGTAGTGGCTAAAATGTTTTTTGTCTTTGACTATACTACTTTATATTTGTTACTGAGATTTTTCATACTATTTACCGTATAATTAATCAGCTCAGCCTATTGCAGTCCACTGCTGGACATGGACATTATTAACATAAGCCTCACCCAAGTTGCCAAGCCATGCAGTTTGCCACAATAGTTTGTCTGTCTGTCTGTCTGTCTGTCTGACTGTTTTCCCTATAAACAGGTATATTTATAACTACCTGAGACCCGCAGTTTAACCCACGTAGACCGGGATAAAAGTAGCCTGTGTTAATCCAGGATATAAACTATCTACGTACCAAATTTCATCAAAATCGGTCCAGTCATTTGAGCGTGAAGAAGTAACAAACATACAAACACACACTCACAAACTTTCGCCTTTATAATATTAGCGTGATTATGTCTTTATTAACAGACTCATCTCAACTCAATCAAACAGTTCAATTTCATTGAAACCCATCCCTAATGGCTATTTACCTACTTATCGACCATCTGCGGCATAACCATCGCAAATCAACCTACTCGTACGACCAGTACTAATAGTCCCGTCCATCCGTCTGTCCTGACCGCATCACTTCCGCTGCGGTCTGCCTATGATTTACTGATACTAGCTCCAACTGACGTTTTGTGATTGTCGTTCATGTTGGTAGGTGCTTTATTTAATTTAAACTTCCTGAATTTAATATCAATCTGCTTTATTTTATCTTGTGAATATTATAGTTTGACAAGCCATGTGCCCAATGGGATTTCCCTTAAGCAAAAAAAATAACTGACTTCCAAAAAAAAACATAACAATAGCTTAATGTCAACTGCTCATCACCTTTTACAAAGACGTTAATTGTTGAAGAGTTCTCCTGGTCAGTACCAGAAGAACTGGAGCTGATCAAGAAGTTACCATCAGCTCCACTTCACCATATGCATGGTGACGAGCATAAATTGCTTAGCAACCATTATTAAAGTACCTAATCGAATCGCAACCCGTGAAATACTTATTATTGAGTAGTCGCGGTGGCTATCTGTGATTTTCGTCATCAGTTCCACTTCACCAAATGGTGCATTCCGAGAGTAACTGCACCAATTACTATAAAAAAATACTTAAATCGCTATTAGGTGTGCATATAATATTTGAAGAGTTCCCTCGATTTATCCAGGATGCCATCATCAAATCCCTTCAAACAAAAAAAAATATATTTTCCGAATCCGTCCAGCCGTCTTCGAGTAATCGGGCAAAATGTATAAAATAAAAAACCGGTCAAGAGCGAGTCGGACTCGCGCACCGAGGGTTCCGTTCCGATTTCTGAAAAAGTGTGCTATTTAGAGACATCGTTTTATTTTTCCTGTAATCTTTACATAAACTTCTATCACATAAAATAATTTCAGATTTTTCTCTTTGCAAACTTCGGAGATAAAGGGGGGGAGGAACGGTATTAAGGTTCCGTACCAAAATGGTAAAAAAAGAACCCTTATGGTGTGACTCAGTCTGTCTGTCTGTCTGTCACAGCTTGATATCTCAAGAACTACTAATGCTATCAACTTGAAATTTAGAACAGTTTTATATGACGTTTATCCAACTATTTTGCAAATAAGAAAAAAGTAAAAATATTTTTTTTTTTTTGTAACAGGGACTGAAAGGGTGTCTTAAAAATTCAAAGTGGGGCTACTAGGGCATGTGGGGTATCATATGAAAGAGCGCTGCTTGCACATTCTCAAACATTTTTTTATTTTTTTTAGGCCGCATAGTTTTCGACTTTTGATGAAAAATGTAAAAAAAAATACCATTCCCCGCCCCTTATCTCCGAAGTTTGCAAAGGTAAAAATCTGAAATAATTCTATGTGCTAGAAGTTTGTCAAGATTACAGGAAAAATAAAACGATGTCTCTAAATAGCACACTTTTTCAGGAATCGGAACGGAACCCTCGGTGCGCGAGTCCGACTCGCTCTTGACCGGTTTTATTTTTACATTTTTCATCAGAAGTCGAAAACTATGCGGTCTAAAAAAAAGAAAAAAAAAATTTGAGAATGTGCAAACAGCGTTCTTTCATATGATACCCCACATGCCCTAGTAGCTCCAATTTGATTTTTTAAGACCCCCTTTCAGTCCCTGTTACAAAAAAATATAAATATTTTAATTTCTTTCTTATTTGCAAAATAGTAGGGTCAACGTCATCTAAAACTATTCTAAATTCCAAGTTGATAGCATTAGTAGTTCTTGAGATATCCAGCTGTGACCGACAGACAGACAGACAGACAGACAAACTGAGTGACACCATAAGTGTTCCTTTTTTACCATTTTGGTACGGAACCCTAAAAAGTCCGATGAACTGAGAACCTCCTCCTTTTTTTGTAATCGGTTTAAAAATGACGAACTTTCATACAAACTTTCATCCCCTCATACAGCCCATAATATGCTATTTAATCCTTTTAGGGGAAATAATTTTTGGAACTAGTGTAAAATGAGATGTATAGAGACCCAGCGGTTCAGGGCCCGTTCACACGTACCACAACCACAACCACACAACATCGCAGCGACAAAATCTGGGCAAGCATTAGTTACGGGACTTACGAGTGAATAGTGTCACTGCAGTTGCGTTGTTGTAACTACAAAATTTCGATGTGGTTGCCATGTCGCTAGTAGTTGCGACGCGGTTCTTTCTTCTTTTTCGTGTGGTTAGTGACCGACCTGGTGTAAGAGTTTTTATACCGCCCTTGGGCCTTTGACTTGACTTGTAAGTCAAGAAGAGAAATCGAGAAGTGTCTCTTAGCCATGCCAGTTTCCTCACGGTTTTTTCCTTCACCGTTTTTTAAGCAAGTGATACAATACGCACATGAATCTGAAAAGTCAGAGGTGCGTGCCTTTGGTTCGAACTCGAGACCTGTGACTTGACAGTACGACGGTCACACCACTAGGCTATCACTGCTGTTATCTACCAGTTATGAATGTGTATGTCACTGTGACACTGTCACTGGTGGTTGCGTTGTGGCTGCGACGTGGCCTTGTTGTGGTCGGTATAACCCACACGATTGATTTTGACGGGCTTAATGTGGTCCGTGTGAATAAATAATTCATTTTCATACAAATTAGCACCCGTCCACGTGTTGTCGTGGTTGTGGTACGTGTGAGTGGGCTCTTAGGCTGTGCATTATTTGTCAGTCAGTGATTTTATGATTCTTATTAAGTATATTTGATTCTTTCTACAACTTAGCAGGTGTGTGTGACTAAAGTAGGTGATGTAATTGGGCTTTTCATGAGGCTCTAGTTTACTTGGTTAGGCTGTATGAAAGGCATTTATCTCACAAGACTTTACTTGAAATTCCTAATTAGAAAATCTCTCTAAGGAATAAAATTAATAATCTAAAATCTACAAAATCAATTAATTCTGGCGGATTTTTCAGTATATAAGTTGTAACATTATGTTGCTGAGGTTTCTAAGTCTAACCACTCTTCTGGTTTTCGCTATCAATAGACAATATACCTAAACCTTAACTATATAGTGCCTATTAGTTTCTGAGTGGTTGAAAGGTAAACTTTGCTCAATGCTCATGCATATTGCAGACTTAATACTTTCCAAGTAGAGGTACTTACTTGCACTTATGTACTTAGTCTGCAAGCATATCTTTGAAACTATTGCTTTAAGGAGAGTTTTAAGAAACGTTTCAGTAATAATATCCGATTTCATGATTTATGCATATCTATTTTCATAAAGACAGCAAATAATAATAGTTATATGTGATCTTCTGTGGAAAGCATCCGCATATATATTAAAAGAAGTGGTACAAATATGTGGCATCGAAGAAACGCCAAAACTATATGAAGAAAATAATTTAAGTTCCATTGCAAATAACATTTTCTATTTCAGATAGCTTTTGTAAAGCTTCAATAACTTTCAAAATCTCTAACAACGAAATCCCATTTGTCAGAAATATTCTTAACTAACTTTTTAGACCTATGTATCTTGCTTATGCGTATGAAGTTTCATTAAAATCGGTTCATTCATTTTGATAAAAAAGGACTTGAAAGTTTATATGAAATGCCGTACGGAGCCAACGCTCTTAAGTTACTGAATAAGGCACGGTTGTACGGCATTTCATACAAACTTTCAAGGCCTTCTATAGGATATTGTAGGTAAACCTACTGCTTTTCTTTCATCGTAGTCCTCTTAACTCTTCAGCCTATCCCACGGACATGAGAATGCCTTGATGTCGCCATTGATCCCTGCATGTATCTACCTTTCTAGTTATACCCTACTTGAACAAAATTGCATCTACTTTTTACCCTTCACCATTTCTAGTACCCACCTACAACCGCGTCGGTTTTCGTAACATCTGGTTCGGAATTTCCAACAACGTAACGTGGAGTACGTGACAGTTCCATGCAATGTGTTTGTAAGGGACGGTCTGGAGACCGGACCGAAGCGTTTACCTGTGAAACTAGGAACACAGAGCATTTGAAGAGGATAAAGAGATTACTTCAATTTTGTTTTGAAACTTATTTAACACCAGTGGTGTATGATTTTACAGATATAATGTGGGAACGTTAAAGTGTGACCATCAGTTGACAGTAGTGTTTGAAAGACAGTGCCATTTTAGGGCCGCCCAGTTTTTTTTCCGCACGTTCTGAAAATCATCGTTCCGAAAATAAATCATCTCAGGACAGAGGCTGCAGTCTCGACATAGATAGCGATCGCTTTTCAACCGACTTTGGTCGCAAAGTCCTAATGGGGTCCATAGATGCTTGACAAGCACGTGATTTTTTCGTGCTTGTGAAGCAATTTTGACCAATCGTAGACCTAGTGCTTGAATGGCCAACCGACCATTTTTTGGGAAAATGATTTTTAATGTATAACTGTAGAAACAGTCTTTTTCTGCAGTTATACATTAAAAGTAATTTTCACAAAAAATGATCGGTTGGCTATTCAAGCACTAGGGCGACGCAATGTCGAGACTGCAGCGCCTTTTTTTTTTTTTTTTTTTGAGGGTGGGAAATCATCAAATAACTTCTCCCGCTCTGGGTGGAGCGGAAGGGCGTGTCAGACTTTTACTGACTAAAACCCACCCGTGTTCCTTCAGTTGCCTATGCCAGGGCCGCGGTAACCTCTTCAGACAATCCGCGACCCCAGCGGCAGACTGCAGCCCCTGCACTATTATTGTCTCATGTTTTTATAACTATGAAAGCTTTTCTTTGAGTTGATATAGAGGGTGACGTCTGAGATGACGGCTAATATAAATGTATGGAAGTGAAAGACATGATGCATTGACCCTTAATAGATTGGCATAAGAGTACGAGAATAACTTCGATCAATAGTAGCACTTGATCGAAGGAGAATAATAATGATTAGATTTTATTTTGTCAGCCATCACACTCCTCAGTAATCAATCACACTCTCTTTCTGGCCACCATCATCTTTCACATCAGACTGGATTCACAGTACCTACATGTTGTTTCATATTATGACAGTGGATTCACAGTTGGTACAATGAAATACTAATATTATTGAATAGTAAGGACCATCTGTGACAGTAAAAGGTATTGTGTAGTAGGTATCGTCAAAGCCAAACTGAATATGCTATAACGTTGTTTTGCAATCAGTGAGCTGTTTCGTTTCTAACAATGTCAGGTGTTCTAATTATGAAATTAATATATCGGAGTAGTGCTTTCATAGAAAATGTAAATAACGTTCAGTTCGTAGTAATCGTTTCTGTAATTAACTTTGTATAGTGATTGTTTTTCATATTATCGTTAACTATATTTTCTAGGGAAAAGGACAATATTTCCTCTTTTCAAATGTCGGACGTACATCAAGTGTACGTAAGGAGAAAGTAAACGTAAAACACCATCATCCAATGGCGACCACGGGCTTACAGTAGTTATGAACCTATGGGGTTCGGTTGACATTCGAGCACACATTGACATGAATCTATGGGGTTCATAAATACATAAATAGGCGTCGGACGGGTTAAGAATAGAAAGGCAGTGGTTCAGTAGTGGGTGTTGTAAGTGTTATTGATTGACGGGTTTAAATCGTTAAGGATTAGAGTTTAGGGACCTCTTGTAACCCTATGTTTAGGAATAAAAGGCTATTATGAATTACTTGAGTAATTACTTGCTACTAAGTAATTTCATACATGAGGGTAGAATTCTTAAGTAAAGAAAATGGTGACTATTACTTGGCTAAGAATTCTAAGCTTTGACAGTTCTAACTTCAAGCAATTACTAAACTATGGAAAGAAAATCATTGCTTGAGCAATTACTTTTACTTAAGTAGGTAATTACTTTTACTTGACTATAAATACGAGTGTTAGAATGACGATGGTACCTACCACCTGTAAAGGCATTTAGAGAGTTATCGCCACTTAAGTTTAAAAAAATCGAGCACAAAATCCAATGACTAAAATACAGCTAGCAACCTTAAAATAATATATACTTAAGTTAAATTTTGCTTTCAGACTAAATACAATTTGTTCAGGTGGTTTCCATTAATTAACGTAACGTTTAATACGCACTCACTGCCTTATTTAACCCATTAGCAAATAACGCGCCGAAATATTATTGCTCGCAATAAAATATCAGGCGCTTACATAATTTCTGTTTCTCTAAAAATATTTCCCCTTTTTATGTGATAACAGTCGTAACTTACAATTTTACGAGGTAAGCAAGTAAAATGTAAAAAAGCAGTCCTATGTCCTTGTTTAAGGGGCTCGTAAAATACTTACCTTAACGAGCTTCGAGATAAGAAAGCAGTGATAAGGACCCCTCTTTAGAATATAAAAACACCTATTTAAATTGTCTCTAACGTTAAAATTTGTTGTTTAATGTTTAGACGTTTTCCACGCTGAAAATATTGCTTCAGCCGATTTATAATGTTCGGATCGGATTTATTGTTGTCGAGTTCTTTATGCCCCTTTAGATAGAGCGAGAGCTCGGCTTATTAAAGGCGACGTTGCTATGGATTCATAAACGGCTCTTTATCATCCTTATTCGATTATGGGCATCTTTTTCATTCCTTTCCTGATCGTAATCCTGCCTTTGGCAAAAAACTTGCCAGTCATGTGTACCGAACGTTAATACAGCAAGCATTTAGTGGTATGATTGAAGACCACGCGTGGCCCCGCGGATTAGAGCGCTGAATTGGTAATGAACCAATTAGTCAGTCGTTGAATGTCATGGCTTTATTTTACCTTTGCCGGGTTGTGCACTGAATTATGACAATTGTTTGCTTTGCTTCGTGATTCTCGGTTTGATTGCATTTGCAAGTGGAGAATTTACTCTGGGGAGAAGGTTTATCAAACGAAGGGAAAGAAAATCCTAACTAATATTCTAAAATGCAAAAGTGAATTTCTTTGTTTGTTACGCTTTCACGCTAAAACGGATTAAGATAAAATTTGACACACGGGTAGGCCATATCCTGGATTAGGACATATAATACTTTTATCCAATCCAGATAATTTCCGACATGCACGCGGGCGTAGCCGCTGACAAAAGCTAGTATTACTATAAATTGAAAGGACGGATGAGTTGTTGTTCTCTTTTTTTTATTGTATGTCTTTTTAGTTGAAACTTGGTTATACTAGCTATTTATCCCCTCAAGTGTCGAATGCACCCCATGTGTGCATAAGGAAAAACCTTTAAATAGTGGTATATAAGCTTATATCACATATATATAAACGTAAAAAAACATCATCCGATGGAAAACCAATCATCATCAGTAGTTGTGCACCTATGGAGTTCATAACTAACACCCCCTCAACCCCCGTTCAAATGCACTCCATGTGTGCATGAGAACAAAACTTTACATAGTAGAGATATAAGCTTATATCACATATAAACAACGTGTAACGTTAAATGCGCAAAACCTCTTAAGGGGTCATTGTACTCATCATTATGAACAACTTTTAGTATGGGACCAAACCTGAAATCGCGAAAAAAAATTCGGCTGTTCAGTACATTTTCACGAATTATGCTAACAGAAATGTAGGTACTGAACAGCTGATTCTTTTTTCGCGATTTCAGGTTTGGTCCCATAGTAAAAGTTGTTCATAATGATGAGTACAATGAGCCCTTAAGAGGTTTTGCGCATTTAACGTTACACGTTGTATAAACGTAAAAAAACATCATCCGATGGAAAACATATAATATATTATCCTCATCAGTAGTTGTGAACCTATAGGGTTCGCAACTAACCCCAACCCCCACCACCGCTGGGGTTTTGGATCTAAAAATAGCCCAAACTCAGACATGTGAGGGGTTATAGGTATTACAATAACATCTGTTAGTACCCCTCTGCAGTGCAATGAAATCTTCTTTTCGTGTAGAAATGGAACTAACAATGACCACACAGCTGGCTGAATGCGGGATAGCAATTTTCCGTCATTACTATTTCGGCGTTCGTCATTACTGGAGCAATGGTAGACCAGTGGTAACGGCCTCGTCTTATTACGAGTTATAATAGGTCGTGTGTTCGAACCCAGGCAGGCGCATTACTTTTTGTAATTTATTACATCACCGCTGCTCTCAAAACGGTGAAGGAAAACATCGCCAGGAAACTGGCATTCGAAGACATATGACATCTACCAACCCGCACTTGACTGGGTCCACGTGGTCGATTACGGCCCACACCCACTCACAGAGAGGAGGCCTGTGTCCCAGCAGTGGGAACGTTATAAGCTCGTTATGGATTATTATGAAAGTACTTAAATTAAATTATAATTAAATTGAAAACGCAACAACGATACTTCCTTGTATAAGTTTACTTTCAATATTAAACATGAACAAAGTTAATTAATTAAATATGTTCAAATTGTATACCTAGAATTTTCATTGTCACATTATATTATGTAAACTCTTCCGTATTTGTCCCCTTTCCTTCCAACTCGTTTGTGTTTCAAAGATATTAAGGTGAATGCGCAATGGTAGCTGGCGAAATTCAAATTTTCTTACAAGTCAGTGTCAGGTTGTATTTTGATCAAAATATGATCCTCGAATTTAAAAAATATCTCTATATACAGGGTGTTTCTTTTAAGGTTCAAGCCAGTAAGCCAGTTCGAGTTGATAGCAGAGTACAAGTAGTACTCAACTTATATGGCTTATCGATGTACCTGTGCAGAAGATGAATTTTCAAAGCGCGGGAAATGCTATTGACCAATCGGCACGCTCCACGCTTTTTCCTGTACCGCTATTGGTCGCAGCTGCCGCCATTTTAGCGCGCGCCGCTTGACAGCCGCCATACTTGTGAGTGAGATGGAACTAACAGCTGCAGTGTATTATGAACCTTATAGTAGTGATCTAAGGTTGATTGTAAGTTTTAAGCAATCTCGTTAATCTTCAGGGCCATACTTTCTTTTCTGCGCGAACGAAGATTCACGACGCGCCTTATTAGTTGAGTACTACCTACTGTACCATACGTATCGATTTAATCACCATGTATGTTCTACGATTTTTTGTAGTTTTTGAGTTATTTTGGATCCTTCATTCCATAAAATGGTCACTACCATTAATTATGGAATGAGGAGTAGGTATAAAATTTATGTTTTTACTATCAATTGTGCTCTGCTTAAATGTAGAGGAATAGTAAATATCAGGATTGACAAAAATATGCAAAGATAAAATATGTAAATAAAACATAAATTATAAAATATGAAAATCACAAGATTTCAGATACTTACACCTCTTTCAACGACTGATTTCAGCAAATAATGCCCTATTTAGTACATTCTTGTTCAAAGTTTACCCAAAAAAAAGATATAATTTTTTAAAGCCATCATCTCGTTGAATCAGGAAAAAAAAAATCGAAAAAAAAACATAACTCGAAAACAACAAAAAATCGTAGAACTTACATGGGGATTAAATCGATAGGTATGGTACTCTGCTATTAGCTCGCACTGGCTTGACACCTTAAAAGAAACACCCTGTATAGGTAAGTCATGATTTTGGAAATCATGACTTTTTAGAACAAATCTAAGCATTGATGATTCTTATGGTTATAATTATGTAAATACATATTTATTATGGTCGCGAATCATATTTTGATCAACATATAAACTGAAACTGACTAAATTGCAAATAACGTAAGAAAACATGAATTTCGCGGGCTACCAGGCGCATTCACCTTAAACTTACACGTGCTTGCATACATTTTATACTTATTACGTAGGTACTGTTAATATTCAATACTATTGTTATATCATAGCAGAATGCTGTGTTCCAGCTGTCTTAAATGTTATTAATTAATCGAATATGCTCACTACTCAATCGTTTATTACTAGCTTTTGACCGCGGCTTCGCCTGCGTGTATGTTGGAAAATATCCCACGTGAACGTGCTACCGGAAAATCCTTCCTTGTTCCTTGTCTACATTACAAAGGGAACCTCTGTGCAAAATTTCATATTTCTAGGTTCAATGGTTTGGGCTGGGCATTGATGAGTCAGTCAGTCAGTCAGGACTTCTCTTTTTATTTATATAGATAGATAGATAGATGAAAGTTCAAAGCTGTGAATAATTACAATTTAATATCTGGAATAGTGAATAGTAAGCATGACTGATGTCTCTGAAATAATTACATCCAAAATGAAGCCTTGTTGGTCAAAATGAACGTTCAATTTTCATTCGAACATTTTGAATGGTATACCATCTAGTCCACTAGAATAGTTTCTATCACTGACGTCTCAATCGAAACTCCAGGAGAAATTTCAGTCTATCTGGTCAAAACTTTCTCATAGATATTTTGAATGGTGCATTTCCAGCAAATTTTCGATTCGTATCTCACTTCAAGTTGGATGAATATTGATATAGCTGTTGGTAACATCTGAAGGTACTTGGATATTTCCGTATTAAAATTTATTTTCGACTGCGGGTGAAATGAAATGTCTTGAAATTATGTCGAAAGTATTCCTTCATCAGTATCGATGCCATTTTTAGGGTTCCGTACCAAAATGGTAAAAAAGGAACCCTTATGGTGTGACTCAGTCTGTCTGTCTGTCTGTCACAGCTGGATATCTCAAGAACTACTAATGCTATCAACTTGAAATTTAGAACAATTTTAGATGACGTTTAGCCAACTATTTTACAAATAAGAAAAAAGTAAAAATATTTATATTTTTTTTGTAACAAGGACTGAAAGGGGGTCTTAAAAATTCAAAGTGAAGCTACTAGGGCATGTGGGGTATCATTTGAAAGGACGCTATTTGCACATTCTCAAACATTTTTTTATTTTTTTTAAGCCCCATAGTTTTCGTGTTTTGATGAAAAATGTAAAAAAAAATACCGTTCCCCCCCCCTATCTCCGAAGTTTACAAAGATAAAAATCTGAAATTATTGTATGTGATAGAAGTTTATGTAAAGATTACAGGAAAAATAAAACAATGTCTCTAAATAGCACACTTTTCACACACACGCACACTTTCAGAAATCGGAACGGAACCCTCGGTGCGCGAGTCCGACTCGCTCTTGACCGGTTTTTTTACCTTTTTACATAATTAATGTAGTTATACAAAAAATTGTACAAAACATTATAAAAGAGTAGGTAACGGTGTAGTTTCTTGCCCATTCGTCTCCATACGAAACCGTTTGGAGGGGCAACTAAAATCAATTGTACGGATGCATTCAAGATGTTTATATTACATCAGATTGCCATTCCTAGAATTGACAGCCAGAAACAGTTTGTATAGGAAATATGAAAAATTGGTTTTTACGTTTTTTCCGTGCAAATTTCTCAAAATTACGAAAATTTGAAAAAAAAAATTGCCGAATTGGTCCAGCCATGTCGAGTTTTGCGCTTAGCAACATATTTAGCCATTCATTATTATTTACATAGATAGACAAATTGCTATATTATTTTGTGGAGTCATGAAAATGTTTAACTTTTCTAAGGAAGTTTGATTTGCAGTTAAGGGCATACTTGACAAAAACAAAAAAGCATGGGCACTACCTATCTTTTCTCGAATCGTTATAATGCTAAATCGGATAATGCTAAAGAGCTTAAGTTTTCAGGATAAAAATAGTGTAGTTAGCAGACTTGTAAAAACCTTGCGTCTTACTAATAACGACAGAATAAAGTTATTCCAAGTTTAAACCTATGAAAATGTATGGTTATTCCTTTGTTATTCCTGATATAACTTTATTCCGTGTTTTATTTGTAAGAGGGATTATACTACAAAATCTTAGACACGTCGTGTCTAATGTCATTTTTACGTTAAGCTCCATATATATGTCATTATTAAACAGTTGTTTAGCGTAAACAGCTGAATAACATAGTTTTGTGGTAATACGGACTAATTTTCATTTGTCTAACTTTTATACTTTGGATTTTGTTAATACTTATAATACGTCGATTTCGTCACTCACTGCCTGACTGACTCACTGACTCACTCACTCATCAAAACCTCTAGGGCACTTCCATAAGTCCTAGAAAGCTGAAATTTGTCTTGCAGGCTAAAATTTACACACAAACAACCAAAAAAATTAAACTCAACTCTAACTTTCACCCTCCAACTCCCTTAAAGGGAGGTGCAAGTCTGTATTTCTTACGGTTAACAGGTCAGTATAATGCCACAGGGGGCTTACTATGAGCCCTTATAGCAGGGCAGAAGTTGAACGTTTCCAGTGAGAGAGAGTGACGGCGCTATAGGTCGTATATAGCTCCGTCTCTCTCTCTCTCTCTCTCTCTCTCTCTCTCTCACTGGAAACGTTTAACTTCTGCCCTGCTATAAGAGCTCATAGTAACCCCCCAGGTAAAATAAAAATAAATAGAGCACCTTGCAAAAAGAAATGAAATCCCACAAAATACATTTCATGTAAAATAGGTTGAAAAGAGTTATACACAATAACGCTTTCACTGTTAAAAAGTTAAACTCTACAAACCTTACATCTTGGGCTTGGCCTTTCCATTGAACTATTGCATGACATCATTAAAGACCATTGACTTAATTTCTTACCATAAGCCACCCCTAAGAGTCTGTGCGAAGGGCGCGAAACGGCCAAGGCAAACATTTTGACCAAGATTTGTAGAGTTAGGCCTTGTAGAGTTAGGGGCTTGGCTTTACATTAGATCTGATAACTTTTTTACAGTGAAAGAGTTATGTAAGTCTTGGCAATCTATTTTGCATGAAATAATTTTGATGAGATATGATTTGACTTCACCATCTCAAACACAGAATACACATTTCCATAATCAACTTGTGAAAATTGAAACCGTTCCACCAAACTCTGGGTTACTTAGGCAAAACAACATCTATTGGAGACTCTCAATCTACATGTATTCAAGAGTCCCCATATGGAGCAGGGAACAGTTCGATAGATAGGTACGTGTTAGTGCAAGCTCGGACGAAGTTGGTCGGTATTGTACCATTGAATGGCCGGTTGTGGCAAACTTTGGCACTGGCTGGCATCGAAATGTAAAGCAGGGTTGCTTTGGCTGTCGGATTTAAAAGTGAGGGTAGCGCATTGTGTTTGTGAAGGTTTTTTTTTAGTAAATGGTGCAAAAACGAGTGCGGAAAAATGAAGCGCCTTTTGTCAGTATTCGTGATACAAAATTTTATTATGATTGTACGCTCAAAGTAAAAAAAAACAATCTGCCTAGCCTTTTCCCAACTATGTTAGGGTCGGCTTCCAGTCTAACCGGATTCAGCTGAATACCAGTATTTCACATGGAGCGACTGCCTATCTGACCTCCACAACCCAGTAACTGGGTAATACGATACCCCTTCTGACGACCCGTAACGACTGTCAAAGATCCACAAATGACAGCCGGGACCAACGGCTTAACGTGCTTTCCGAGACACGGAGGAGTCTCGGTATGTAAAGATGGTCACCCATCCACTGACCAACCCCGGCAAGCGTAGCTTAACCTGATGGATCGACCCATGCGGCTGTTATTACTTAGCCACGAGCTCCTCAAAGTAATACTTACAATATATAGTTTCAGGATATGTATTTGAATTTCGAATTTGAGGGTGCAAAAATGTTTTTTGGCAGTTAACATTATCGGGAAATGAATCTTATTTGACAAACAATAAAATCTGATGTGCCTAGGTGCCGACAAGTACCAAGTGATTCACATTACAAATGCTTTAATCACAATATCAAGTAGGAAATTGATATGAAGGCGATTCGATACGTAATCTTCCAATTATTATCAGTTTATTACCTCGTGTCTATCATTAGGGGCTTTAAATATCCGTGTCTTAATCAGTACAGTGAATATCGAATCGTACCTAATAATAGAAATTACAGACGCTTCCTAATAGACCGAGAGGTGACAGGATTTTTCATAACGATCATGGATACGGTTAGATTTACTTCGATGGGTTGTAGAGTAGTCCCCTAATGTGAATGACGTCGGTCTGCCTGCTCTTAGTGGTTTCAACTTCGAGTCATAGCACTTACAAGAGGCGTCATTGTTGCGAAAAAAAAAAACGATCAGAGAAATGGTCAGTTTTGGTAGTACACATTCAAAGTATGGCGTCTCCGCAGATGAAATAAGTTGGTCTGCCGGCTCTCAGAGGTTGCATTTCAGAGCTATGATGCGCGCAACATTGTTGCGAAAATAAAACGATAAGAGAAATAGTCACTTTTAGTACCTATTCGAAGTATGGTGTCTCCACAGCTGAAACGAGTTGGTCTGCCGGCTCTCAGTGGTTGTATTTCAGAGCAATCGTTGTTTCTGCAAGACGCTTGTTTGTGGAGAAAGTCTAAAAAATACATCGAAAAACGGGACAATAGGCGAATTTTTGAAGTGCACACCGGCTGGTGTCGTACCCCCACTATACACCTGCGCTGAGCATCATCCGCTGTGCGACCGTCCCCCTGTAAAGGAATAGGGAAAAGCTAGAGGTGTCAAGAGGTGTCAATAAGAGAAAGTAAAGTATTTTTTAAGTAAAGTATTTTTTTTTAAATGCCATTCACATTTTGTCATGCTCAGTAACTATGCAGCTAAGTAAAGTAGTTATGAATGTTAAATAGCCAATAACAAACACATTATGTTGACTTAATATTTTTTCAGCTGGGCAATTTTTTGGACAAAGTAATAAAGATGCTGCCAGCCTTTTGGTCACGTTAATACCTGTCAAAAGCGGTGTGAATGAATATTTTGACGTCTAAATTACGTAATTTGGAATAAGTAGTAGAAGTGTTACAAACTCTACCAGGTAGGCAACTTAAATAAGGTCTATCTATTCATACACGAAATCTCTTAAAGGGTCATTGTACTCATCATTATGAACAACTTTTACTATGGGACCTGACCAAACCTGAAATCGTGAAAAACAAATCTGCTGTTCCCTACATTTTGACAAATTATGCAAACATAAATGTAGTAAACCGCAGATTTTCTTTTCACGATTTTAGGTTTGTTCCCATTGTAGTAAAAGTTGTTAATAATGATGAGTACAATGACCCCTTTTGAGATTTCGTGAAAGACCTTAAATAGTTATTTCATTAAAACTTATTGCCACATAAGCCGTTTAGGATCTGGTCCTACCAGGCATATTGTTATCTTCAATATGGTTCCGATATTGGGCGAAGTCTGTTTTGCCTACTAGGTATTATGTACCAAGTTGGGATTTAATGAAGTTATGGAATATCTCGCCCAGTGGTGTATGAAGTAAAACGTAGCCTTCACTTTGGTGCGAATGTAAGCGAACAGCGATAAGCGGAAGCGATTTATATACGCGTTTAATAGGTACTGCGTGTGGCATCAAATTATATTCCTACACGACACTATGATTTTTACACTCTATATGTGTAGGGTATGCTGTTAATTATGCATTTCCAAGAACGAATTCAATCAATTTTCTTAGAAATAAAATATTACAAACAAACAATAAATAATGTTATATACTAACACGGTTCTTTACCGTGTTAGTATGGATATAACATTCTTTAAGGCAATTAAAAACATTATACGAATAAAAGAACTTGAAATGGATCTTTGGTTAAAAGCTTAATTTCGTTTATATTTTGCTGAAATCCTAGCTCTCTTCTTTTGTATTAGAAACTAGATTCTGACCTCGACTTCATCCGCGTGAAATTTCTTGTTCCCCCCACCCACCGTGTCGCATCGCATCGCCCGTCCGCGCTATTACTTCGTACTTTTTTCTCCTTTTGCTCGGCTCCTAAGACTCATAGCGTGATATTAAATAGACTATAGTCTCTCTGAAAAATTGGTAATGGTTAATTTTGTTAATGTGAAGATATTACCAAAATTTTTCAAATCGGACTTTTCAGACGAATTTTCAGAGATTATATGAAATTCTGTCGGATTTGAAAAATGTTGGTAATGTTTGCGCGAAATTAAATGAAATTGTTTATTCTGTAAATAGGATATCGAAATCACTGTTACACGTCATATTTTTTTTTTTTTTTAATAACCTAGATGAAGTCGACATTTCCTATCTGACTACCCTGAGAAGAAATGGCGAAACAATCTCAGAGGTCAAAGTTTCTTTTAAAGTCCAGACATAATCTTGGTCAGATCATGCGCGTTCAAACAAACAAACAAATCAGCTTTATTATATTTGTACTCGTAGATAATGCGTAAAACTTCCGCACAGGCTTGCGGTGAATTTGCAATATGTGTGCCAAGACACGAAATTATCGTGACAGAAGTATATCTATCTCAAGTTACCACTCATCCCATACTCATAAATAGACATTTACCACGTGCTATTAATGTTTACTGGAAAGGGCCTTTGACTGAATCATTAATTAGTCCTACGTTATTGAACAATTGGCCTATTCACGCAGGACCTGATTGGTTCCAACATGTAACTAGGTCTCATTCACTCGCTCACAAACGGACCGGTCTCGGAAGACCGTAGCGTAACTTTTAATGAATGGACTCGTAAACATAGTGTGTTTCCGTTTACCAAGTTCCAAACTATACGTTTTGCCCCAAATTAATTATAACACCCCTGTTGTAAACCGAAGTATTAAACTAGAGTAAAGTGTTGAAATCACTTTAAAGTGCCTGATGTCCCCCCCATCTCTAACAAAAAACCAGTGGCTATTTAATAATTCATAATGGTATTTGCATGTCGCTGAAAGTTATTTTTTATGTTTTTAGAGTTCTGTACCTCAAAAGGAAAAATGTAACCCTTATAGAATCACTTCGTTGTCCGCCTGTCGGTCTGTCTGTCAGTCTGTCAAGACCCTTTTTCTCAGGAACGCGTGGAGGTATCAAGTTGAAATTAATATCAAATACGTAAGTCTATGGTCCGTTAGAGTTCTAAAATAATAACGCTTCTAAGTCAAAGCAATAAAAAGATACGGCCATTTATGCGACATTATATTTGATACTCGCAAGTAAATCAAAACCTATAGGGTATTACTTACTGGCGGTGACATAGAATCATGAAATTTCACAAGTAAAGGAAAAAGTCTGGAAATTTGTTCATTTGTAATCATCTTTTTTTCAGTTTACAAACTTGAATTGACCGTGACGTATATCAAGAACATGTTTTTCAACTACAATTGTTAATATTGTTTTAGGTATAAATTATTTTCAACTACCTGCGGAACCCTTCTCGTATTTTCAGACTGAATAGTTGAAGAGATTTCAAAATATGACACTCAAATAAGTCGGAATTTTCTTGTTTAAAATGAAAATATGGCGTAATGGATTGGAATATTTTTTATTTATGAAGAGAGTTAGTTTGTGCTCTTATTATGTTATTTTATAGCCAGTTTATGAAAATGAAGTAATTCAAGGATACATATTTTTAAATAAAGTAATGATGGGTAAGGTTGTTCGATGTATTTGGAATATTAGTTCAGGTGAAACTTATGAATGACGTATAATACAGAAGGTGGGTAAACAGACTTTGCTAAAAGGTGACTATGTATTACTTGTTACATTAATTAACTACCTATGTAATTATCTGCGCATAATGTAGTGCATGTTGTGCTTTTCTATAAGTAACTAGCGGTCCCAACAGACGTTGTCCTCTCTGAACGATCCTAGAACCCGACTGCAGCGCCACCTACCGGGTCCAATTGTCTTTTCAAACCATCCAGGAACCAATTGAAATATACACACAAATTTTCATCCAAATCGGTCCAGCCGTTTAGGAGGAGTTAGGTGATAAACACACGTTCAGAAGAATTATAAATATAAAAGTATCCTATGTCCGTCTCCTGGTTGTAAGCTAGCTGTCCACCAATTTTCGGCCAAATCGGTTCAGCTGTTCTTGAGTTATAAATGGTATACTCATTGTTGAAGAGCCTGATAAATAAAAAGCAGAGGAAATGCATACCTGCAGCTTGCTATTTATAAAAAGGAGGTATCAACATTTTTTTTTTAAATTATGAAATTTTCATCCCGAAAAATGAAACACGTCGTAGGCGGTCCCGCGGGTTTAACTATAGTCATCAATAATTTTACAATTAAGTACAGTAGTACCCAAGTAATAAGGCGCGTCGTGAATCTTCGTTCGCACAGAAAAGAAAGTATGGCCCCGAAGATTAACGAGAATACTTAAAACTTACAATCAACCTTAGATCACTGTTATAAGGTTCATAATACACTGCAGCTGTTAGTTCCGTCTCACTCGCAAGTATGGCGGCTGTCAAGCGGCGCGCGCTAACATGGCGGCAGCTGCGACCAATAGCGGTACAAGAAAAAGCGTGGAGCGTGCCGATTGGTCAATAGCATTTCCCGCGCTTTGAAAATTCATCTTCTGCGCAGGTATATAGGACTTAGGTAAGCACTGTTACAACATAATTATAATGTAAATGTGCATGATTTTGATTACATTGTTTCGTTATTGAAATTTATTTATTTTGTCGTTGGTGTATTTTCTTTCTCAAACATTTTTACATCTTTTTTTTTTAAATAAAATGTTAAAACATTTAAAAATATAAAAAAAATTGTGATCCGGTGGTGTCAGGAGCAGGATTCAAACTACTAGTGGTTAGGGCTCCAGTGGCAGGAATTTCCTCAAGTTGCGAGCCATGTCGAGGAGTGCTGCCTTTTTAACCAACGGCCTAACGAGAGCCTCGAGACATGTTGGTCGAGGCCTTCGGCCATCAGGCCGCAACCTCGCACCCCAGCACATGTCAACAACCTCGTGTGCTAAGTCAAGGTATTTTATTTGTTTGTTTTAAAATGACAGCCTAAATTAAAAAAAAAAAGAAAATCGTTTATTTGTTTTTTTTTTTGTTTTTTTAGACTAGTTATAATGCGGACATAAACGTAGGGAACAGCAGGTTTTTTTTCGCGATTTCAGGTTTGGGCCCATAGAAAAAGTTGTTCATAACGATAAGTACAATGACCCCTTAAGAGGTTACCCATTAATAACGGGACACGCTGTATATGACAAGCAACTTATGAGTGATAATATATCACTTACCATCATGCCATTTTCGTGTATAACATTTTGTAACGCGCCGCCCAGCTTAATATGACAGTTTGACTTGATACCTGTAACCTTTAGCAGGCATTATGTAGTATGTTACGATTCCTTATGAATATTTGATACAGCGACCACGAAATACATGTACAGAAGGCTTATTTTTATTCATAAGCGAAGCATCATCATATATACTGACAGACAGACAGACAGACAGACGGAGAACAAAGTGATCTTATATGGGTTATTTTTTTTCCTTTTGAGGTAAGTACGGAAATTCCTAAAAAACCGGCCAAGTTCGTGTCGGACTGCGCACAATGAAGGGTTCCGTAGTTGAGATGAAATTATCCCAAGAAAAAACTTAACATTATAGTTGAAAAACATGTTCACCCATACATTCCAACAGTAAATGTAAGTTTTTACTCACAATATTGAGAGATTTACTATGTTATTATAAGACCACAAATTTGTTATGTTTTCCTGTAATCTGCAGGTTTAGAACTATTTTCTGTATTTTATTTTTAAGCTCAGTAGTTTTGGAGATACGGGGGGATGGATTTATTTTAAAATTAAAAAAAAACTATATTTGCGACCCTGATAATAAGCCCTTACATTTGACATGTCACACGGTACAGTTTGCAAAACTCTTTTTTTTATTTTTATATTTGCCCCCTAAAATTGACCCCATACCTATTCAAAATTCATTTATTTACTTTAGCCATACGTGTTTGGGTCACAGAAATCCATATGTTTATCCAGACAGACGGTCAGACGGACAGACAGACAGACAGACACACGAGTGATCCTATAAGGGTTCCGTTTTTTCCTTTTGAGGTACGGAACCCTAAAAATAGGTCTTTCCCTTCGTTGCGTGGATATTAACGATGATTAAGAGATTATGACAAGTGGATGGGATAATAATAGGCAGGCTAGTCTCAAGTGGGCTGTTATCACTAATCCGATCACTTATCGTGGCGTTATTGTCAATAACCCGTTGTCTTGCACGGCGCACGTTCAGAAGTTCTAGTAAACATGATTTAGACTCCATTTATAATAAGATTTATATAGATTAGACATTTAAACAAACCTTTTTACAGTCCTTTCAACCAATTTTGACTTCTATTTCGTAGGCTTAAGGTTGATGCGCCAGGGTAGCCCGCGAAATTCAAAATTTCTTACGTTTTTTGCAATTTGAAGGTCAGTGTGAGCTTGTATGTTGATTAAAATATGATTCGCGGCCGTAGCTAATACGGCTTTACAGAATTATAATCATTAGAATCGGCAATACAACTCCATAAGTTAGCATTTATCTCAAATCTAGCGATTTCATGAAATCATGAGGTTTGAGGTAAATGCTAACTTATGGAGTTGTATTGCTGATTCTAATGATTATAATTCTGTGAAGCCGTATTAGCTACGGCCGCGAATCATATTTTAATCAACATACAAGCTCACACTGACCTACAAATTGCAAAAAACGTAAGAAATTTTGAATTTCGCGGGCTACCCTGAAGCTTTCGCCTTAAGGATGGCATTAAAGGCAAAAAAGTGGTTACAATACCAACTGTTTACTGCAGCTGCCATTTGTCATGCCACCAACGCAATATAAGTCAAAATTGATTGAATGGACTGTAAAAAAGGTCTGTTTAAATGTCTAATCTTATTGTAAATGGAGTATTGATGGTCGTGACAAAACATACATTGCCATAAAGCTTGCATTGTGTGAACTTTTTGGTTCAGATGCAGAAGTTTTTAGAAACACTCTTGTGACGGTAGGAAAGTTTACGTGCGCAGCATGTGCGAGTAGGTACTCCTACAGTCGATCGCACGCCAGCATAGCGTAGTACCTACGAAGTTTCAATAAAATAAGAGGCCAGCTTATACTAGTTTTGTTTATACCGCACTCCCGACTCATGGTAATAGAAGGAACACCGTTGGGTTTTAGTCGGGTGGAGTACAAAATAATCCTCCGTTCTCCCCAGACTGGGTAGCCATGAGGATTTCCCCACAAGAACGAACAAAAAAAACCGGCCAAGTGCAAGTTGGACTACGCACAATGAAAGGTTCCGTAGTTGGGATGAAATTATCCTAAGAACAAACTTAACGTTACAATTGAAAAACATGTTCTCCCATATATTCTAACAGTAAATGTAAGTTTGTACTCGCAATATTGAGAGATTTACCATGTTATTTTAGAACCACAAACTTCTTATAGGTGTTCCTGTAATCTACAGGTATAGAACTATTTTATCAATTTTTTTCAAAATTTTAGGCTCAGTAGTTTCGGAGATAAGGGGGGAATAGTCAATTTTCGTCTATTTTCTTAAATAACTTTTAAACTGTTTATTTTAAAATTATAAAAAAAATATATTTGAGACCCTCATCACATATCAAATCAAAGGGCTTGCTATGAGGGTCTCAAATATATATTTTTTATAATTTTAAAATAAATCACGGTACAGTTTGCAAAACGTTTTTTTTTAATTTTCTTATTTGCCCCCTAGAAGTGACCTCTATATTCAAATTCATTTATTTACTTTAACCGTACGTGTTCGGGTCACAGAAATCCATATGTGTACCAAATTTCAACTTAATCGGTCGATTAGATTCGGAGCAAAATGGGAGTGACAGACGGACAGAAGAACAGACAGACAGACACACGAGTGATCCTATAAGGGTTCCATTTTTTCCTTTTGAGGTATGGAACCCTAAAAAAGCAAATGTATCGATCTAGGCTTATCGACGTCTATACTGCACCATTTCGCCAATATCTTAAGCTGCAACTTCCTTGGGTCTACTGACTACTACTTCTGATCTTTCTTACACCGTGTCAAAAGTATATGGCAAAGCAGGGCTAGCCGCCATTTTGAGAGGTCATTCGGCTAAAGGTTACATTTGTAAGCTATTGGTCCCCCGCGGGGCAGGGTTTTTGTAACAGTGGCTAAATGACATACCTTTGCCCTAAATATTTGTTGAACAATGTTGTTCGGGATGGAATTGTGTGACTTTAATATTAAATGACAAGGAAGAAAGGGTCGGAGTACCGTTTGTGATATTTTTGCTTGTAAACACCTATTAGGGCTTTGAAAGACTACGGCCTATTGTTTTTCGCCTGTCTTTACCTAACTCAAATAGATAACCGAATGTTACTACAGAATTGAATTTTTAAGGATCCAGATTTTCTTTCGCAACTTTTTTCTTGAGAATAATGAGGAGTCTCTTTATTTTCTTCTTTGAAGAAAATTCATGAAAACTTAAATATTATAGTTTTAAATTTTTTTCAATCAGAATTTATCTTCTAATAGGTATTGTACCCAAATTACTATGCAGATTTTCCAATCAAGATACAAACCTGACAATGTTCTCTAACACTTAGTAGGTGCCCTGTTTCCTTGGCTAAGACACAAACAGATACCTAGACAGCCAGACTAAGCTAGATACACCTATGTCTTCAGTTAATTAAATCATTTGCCTTGCGTGTCTCACCGGTGCTTTGGTTTTACTTAGTTATGTTAGAAATTGCCCGCCACCGCTGCTGGGCAATTTCCACTACCCACGGTTGGGCTACTCTGTTGCTCGGCTCGGCGGGCTATCACTTGCAGACGGCTCTAAATATTTAATGCTGTTTGGTCTGTCTGTTTCGAGTTTTTGTTATTGTAGGAATTGTTGGAAATAAAATATCTAAAGTTTGGAGAGTATTTTTGTGTTTTATATGTAGAAGAGTGAAAGGCGGGAGTTTTGGTGGACTGTCTTATGTAATTTTGACGTTCGAAAAATGCTGATTCTCAGCCTAGTTTGAATGACTTTTGATTTAGATTTTTTAATTCCTAGCTTCTTGGAACCGTGCATCGACCCTCTGACATTTCATAATTGCCCATGTAAACCTACATGGGCACTATGTGAAATGAAATGTTTTGATTTAGATTTTTTCCAAAGAAACGATGGATGGATTGTGTGAAAGATGATATGGCTAGAAACAGGGTGACTACCGAGATGACGACTAATAAAGAAGTACCTACAAAAGGAAGAAAAAGTCACGTTGCGTGGACCCCAAATAAATTGAGAATGATGATAGAACAGTGCAGAAAGAATTGTCGAATTATAGTTTCAGAAAGTTACATCAAGTCTGATTTGACAACAGATTGAATTGAATATAAGCTGACACGGTAGCAACCATCAACCATACCAAGACCAATAAGTAGACCGGTGTACAAAAAATACTGTTACCTTTCATCTTGTTTTGTTATTGCTGTACTAACATCTTTTTTTTCGTTTGCGGGCTTTACAAATTAGATTAGTGATGCCAGCAGGTCTACTCTGTGAAAATGTCACCGTGAAAACTTAGGTGAAGTAAGCTGTCATTCCACCTTATGCTAGGGATTGACACTACGGACATTTCACTTCACCTCAGTAACAGTAAGATTTTTTACGTGAAGTTTGTACAACTTTTTGACAGAACCTCATAGTGGTTCTGTATCACACGTTCGGGCAGAATGGGTTAGGACATTTTCCTTCGGTAAACTCACGTTATTACCTAGAAGTAATCATCATCATCTGCCTAGCCTTTTCCCAAGTATGATGGGGTCGCCTACCACGCCTTTTTATGGAGCGACTGCCTATCTCAGAACCCAGTAACTGGGAAATACGATACCCCTTGGTAAGACGGGTTGTCAGACTTTTGGGCTTCTGACGACCCGTAACGACTGTCATAATAGATCCACGAATGACAGCCGGGACCAACGCAACAGCTTAACGTACTTTCCGAGGCACGAAGGGGTCTTGGTTCTTACGTAAAGATGGTCACCCATCCACGGACAAACACAGCTAAACTTGATTAGCTAAAAGTCTAAATCCGAATAAAAATGTTAAAAGAAACAAGTTGATTTAAAACAGTTTTGTTGCAATTTACCCTTCAATTTGCAGCAGTAATTACTCCATTGCGTAAATCTCAAACAAGAACCTGTGTATTGTATGTACACCGGTACGCAATCTCGTGAGACTTATAGACATGAATTAACTCATTGTGCTATTTTATCCACCAATCAAAGAGTTTAGCAAAAATGTGATCAGGAACTAGTTCGTGAGATTAAGGCCTTATTGATACACTAAATTCAATATGGCCCTTGACATCAGTGTCTGAAAATAAGCCATTATGTTAGAAGAAAAAGAAAAAATAAGAGATATTTATAAACAGCTCGTTGGTTTAGTGGTTAAAAGCACTACGGCTCAGTAAGAGCTCCGGCGTTCAATTCCCAGGTTGTGCAAAGTGTTATTGGTTTTGTCTATGGTTTCGCAGTGGAGGTGTGCTAAGGCCCTAAAACTAATTGGTAATCCCTGCTCTAGGAGCAATGCACTAAGCTTAATGCTCTAAAAAGCGCTTAATAGTTATTTATGCAACTGACGTATAATAAGGGGTAAAGCCGAGTGTGATAATAGTATCACATAGTGTTTTAATACCTAATTATGTACAGTTGCATACAAGACTATCTACATTCATGTTATCAATCCTCTATAAAAGGTTCTGAAACAGTTTTTTGCAATACTAATACTCGTATCGAACATGGCGGCCGGCGTCATAGTATACGACGTGAATTCGAATAAGTTCTTTTTTTAAATTACGGCGCTGTTGTAGTGAAGCGCGCGTGCATTACAATGTTCTTTTTTTGAAAACGAGTTGCATTATGAAATTCAGTACAACATTAAAGAACCCGTTTGGATCCTATTATGGTTACCATGGTTACTATGAAACTGGCTGTTTTAATTTTGGCAATAAGCTAACTGTTTCAGAGACTTTTATAGAGGATTTATGGCATCATGGGTGTAGCTAAAGTTATTAACAAACTGCAGACAGCATTAATAATACTGTTATATTATTATCTTCCATTCACGTACCATTGTGTTTTAAAGAACCCGATCACTATCGAATAATGGCCGTCATAATTCGGTACTAATCTTAATTCTATTCAATTACGTTGAAAGTTTAACATTCTTAATGAAAGGTAATCGTGAGTCATGGACGCCATTTGTTTGTTGAAGTTGAATATCGAATGAACTTTATGAATATTAGTTTCGTTCAGTCGTAAAATGAAATTAAGTAATATTTAATGGAGCTGGAAAATAATGACACATTTGATACGTGTGAATGACACGAAGTTTTAATTTTAACTAAGTATAGTGTTTAGGGACGTAAAATTCAGCCTTCTAAGTGTCTAAACACACTATGCCGAAGTTACGCGACCGAAGTTCGGCATGATTACGCCTGCAATGCTATTTGAATTACTGACGACACACTATCCCGAAATTACGTTGCGTTCTAGCGTACAGCGGAACTTCGGTCGGTCGTAAGTTCAGCGGCAATTCGGTGGCAACGTATTCTGTAGAGCACACATTATACGCGACCGAAGTTCGGTTCGATTGCCGAAGAAGATCCGGGGCGGGTGACGGGGGGAGGGGGGGGTGTTCAAGACACTGAAATTCCGCAACTGAATTTCCGCCGCGTAAGTTCGGCACTTATGGTGTGTCATGTCAGCCGAACACGTCGGAACGTAACAGCAGGCGCGGAACTTCGGTCGCGTAACTTCGGCATAGTGTGTTTAGACACTAAAACTTCTGCCTTGTAGAGAAAGAGGCTTAAGTGACACGCGTTATAATGAAAGGAACATGTAGGAAACATGCAATGACTTACCACATATATTGAAAGAGCCAAAGAGGAAGAAAGAATTAAAGTCATAACGTAAACGAAGTTTCAATGTTAACTAAGTAAAAGTATAGTGTTTAGGGTCGTAAAATTCAGACTTCTAAAACTTCTGCCTTGTAGAGAAAGAGGCTTAAGTGACACGCGTTATAATGAAAGGAACATGTAGGAAACATGCAATGATTTACCACAGATATTGAAAGAGCCAAAGAGGAAAAAGAATTAAAGTCATAACGTAAACGAAGTTTCAATGTTAACTAAGTAAAAGGATAGTGTTTAGGGTCGTAAAATTCAGCCTTCTAAAACTTCTGCCTTGTAGAGAAAGAGGCTTAAGTGACACGCGTTATAATGAAAGGAACGTGTAGGAAACATGAAATGACTTACCACAGATATTGAAAGAGCCAAAGAGGAAAAAGAATTAAAGTCATAACGTAAACGAAGTTTCAATGTTAACTAAGTAAAAGGATAGCGTTTAGGGTCGTAAAATTCAGCCTTGTAAAACTTCTGCCTTGTAGAGAAAGAGGCTTAAGTGACACCCGTTATAATGAAAGGAACATGTAGGAAACATGCAATGACTTACCACAGATATTGAAAGAGCCAAAGAGGAAAAAGAATTAAAGTCATAACGTAAACGAAGTTTCAATGTTAACTAAGTAAAAGGATAGTGTTTAGGGTCGTAAAATTCAGCCTTCTAAAACTTCTGCCTTGTAGAGAAAGAGGCTTAAGTGACACCCGTTATAATGAAAGGAACATGTAAGAAACATGCAATGATTTACCACAGATATTGAAAGAGGCAAAGAGGAAGAAAGAATTAAAGTCATAACGTAAACTGTCCCCAACCAGATTAACCGATAAAAATTGACAACTGCACCGTCCCAAATTGGAGCAGTAAAAAACAGCCTCAAATATCCTCGTCCTAATCGTACATTTGAGCCCCTAATATTCCTTTGTTCAAAGGTTAAACGTAAAGTGCTCTGAGCTACGACCGCCAACGACCTCCTGGAGACTCACCTAAATGACTTTTGGTGCCAATGAGACAATTGGACCTTGATTTAGAGGGTTACTTTCGATAAGCGGTAGGTAACAATAGCGAAAACTTCCCGAATACAGACTAGTGTCAGATGACAGACTACATTTGTCCATTTATATTGAAAATGAAATGGTAGAGGGTTTGTTGCCGAGGAAAAGTTTTTAAATAAACAATTTACGTTTACTTTCTATTTGAGCGCTTGTATTGTGTTTACGATATATAATTTTAAAATTAGAATAGTCGTGATAGCCCTGTGTTTAAGGCGTCGCCTCTCATGCACGAGGTTGTGGGTAAGTACATATGTGACTTTTTTAATTCATATGTACTTTCTAAGTTTATCTCGAACATCACTGGCACCGGTGAAGGAAAACATCGTGAGGAAACCTTGTCACCTTGTCATAAAGTTAGTATAAGTTTGAAATCGCCAACCCATCTTAAGCAAGCGTGAAGGAGAGGGCTTTACCTTGCAGTGGGACGATATTTAGGCTGGTATTATTATATTATATTATAATTTTAAAATTATCGTAATATTTTATTGAATGTAACATTTTGCGCAAAGTTAAATTTAAATTAAACAACAACAAAATGAAGCAAAAACAATTGAATTACGAGCAATCCCCGCCATAACTTTGCTAACCGTGAAATTTTTAATTACTCCTTAACAGAAACAAAAGTCCATAAATTGGTGGAGTGCCACTCGGGAAGTTTTCTTTGCGGACACCCAGTAATAAAATTTCACAAGCGACTCGAATTTAATACGATTGTGTTTTGAATAATTTATCTGTATTATTCATTACTCTGGAACCCTTTCCCGCGTAGTAGAATAAGCGCGAACTTCTTCAAAAAGTTTTATTGTTTACACCGTTCTTTGGAAACTCGGCACAATCGTTTGTTTGTCTCTCTCGCTCTGTCGGTATATCGTGCTCTTTCTCTGTCTGACGTGTGATTGCTTAGTCGGAGGCTGCTTCCTTCCTGCTCTTTATTGGATTGATATCGGATTGTTATTTTTTTGTTCTGTTTAGAAAATTGGCGTCTGGCGTTATTTTTTCAGGCGGTTTTTCCGGCAGCCGGGATCCGAGAGGATTGCTATAGTTTTTGTTACTTTTGGTGTTATGATTGAGTATTGTTGTGCTGGTTGATCTCGTGTTTTCAATAGAATATTTTCTGCTAATGAAAAGTGCTAAGACACGAGTAGAATAAATTATTATGCTTTTAAATTGTAAGGTTATGTTTACCTGTAGGTATACTACATTAAATGTAAACTACAAAATGAAATTGCGATGTAATACATGTTGAATTTTAAGCAGACAGAGTTTGTTGAAACGGGTCACAAAGTATTAAATTATGGTTTCTTTAAATCTATTATGAATTTTATGAGTTATGTAAAATAAAATTGGAGAAAGTAATAAAATTTAATACAAAATTTATTTAGTTCGCTTATCGGTCTGAAGTCTTACAAACTGTTGCAATATTTTGTCAACATTTCTAAAAGATTTCGTAAAATAAAAACGTATTTATGTATAGTTACTTAATTTCTTTTTATAAAAACCTACGGTGGCAGTCTTGGCAGAGGACGTTCGGTCTAATTTTACAATCAATTTTGAAATACGATGCTACGAGTCCATCAAAGACAGTCTTTTACCAGTTTTCACATTAAAATAACAACTTTTAGTTTATTTCAATCCTGAAAGCAGTTTTCCTTCAAATATTCACTAATCCAGCTTTGTCAAGTTTGGCACATACATTTAGTTGGAGGTAATGTGGAAATGGCAGTGGGTGACAGACAATGCCAGGGGGGCTAAAACGGCCACTTTGGCAGAATCATAATAGGATAATATTAGATTCTGCCAAAGTGGCCGCTTTAGCCCCCCCGTTTAGTTTCCGATGACATTCGATTCGATTCAATTGTTTCGACTATATTCCATTATAGTATTATTCAATCCTTACTTACTTTTAGGTTACCTGTAAAACGTCGTCATCAGCCTCAAACCCTATTCCCGTGTAAAAGAATTCCGCAGTAGGTAATTATCAGGTTTCAAGAAATCCATTAAAACATTATAATTATAATTTATTATTAAAATGAGGAGTCTTAAGGGTCGGTACCAGGAAATTGAGTGATAAGTTTTGGATATCTATCTACCTATATAAATAAAAAGAGAAGTCCTGACTGACTGATTGACTGACTCATCAACGCCCAGCCCAAACCCTCGGACCTAGAAAGCTGAAATTTTGCACAGAGGTTCCCTTTATAATGTAGACAAGGAAGGAATTCCCGGTAGCAGGTTCCCTTGGGATATTTTCCCACATCCACGCGGGCGAAGCCGCGGGCAAAAGCTAGTGTTTATATAAAAAAAGTACGCGTCGACTTGAGATCTTCGTCCTTTTCTTTTGTCGGTTAAAATCAGAAGCAATGATGGAAAACAGAAAACATCTGTGGGTTCACTGTGCTTTGTTGTTTTTATTTAAGTACCTATACTACTAAGCCAAAGTTATCAAAATTCAGCAATTCTTTTTGCAAGTTTTTAGTGATTTTTTCACTGATTTGTGAAACTCTTGAGTTACCCAGACGTATTTCTCGTGGCTACTACTTTAAATTTTCTATACAAACTTATCCAATACCTATAACGAGATTTCCTGGTACCGAGCCTTAATGGCCGACCCTTAAAGGATTAATAATTAAGTACCATTATAGATTTTGGCATAAAACCAATAAATTATTATTTACGTGCACATCTCTCATTATTGAAAGCAATAAAGTTTAAAACGGTCTTTATTCGGGCATACGTATTATTCATTTAATTATTCACAATTCAGGCGTATGAATAATTAAATATTTTAAGAGCTGAAACGGTTCGTAATGTATTCCTTTGCCGTAAACTATTATAAATAATTAACTTATGGACGTCTACATTATGATTTATTTATCTACTTATTTATTTTGTGACCCGAGACATTACGGGGCCAGTACCTAATTTTTTTATGAGTTATCTTTTGTTAGTTTTATTAGTTAGGTAGTTTATTAGGTATTATGTACTAGCTTCTTTCTGCCCGCGACTTCGTACGCGGATCATGTTGCTTATGTCAGCGACAGCGGGGTCGTCAAAATCGAAGATCTGAAACGTCTGATGTCGAATTCTAAGAGCCCGGGAACGGGAAAACAGCGTGATGCGCGAGACGATTCGAGACGTTCCAGATCTTTCATTTTTGTAAGTGAACAGGAAATGCCCATCAGACTAAACAACTTTTGCTAAGACGTCATTCATTATATGTTATAGTGTCGCTGAGCTTTGAGCGCTGAGTTTCACAACAGGTGTTCCAGATCTTCAAATTTATTCTCACAGCAGAAAATGCTCTTCACGTGGAATATTTTTTGCTATGGCACCATTTTTATATCTCTTATACTTTAGCTGGTCTGTTGCGGTTTTGCATCAGGTGTTCCATTTTGCAAAATAAATTATAGCCTATATGTTGCCCAGACTTAATACCTATACAACAAAAAACTACCTATACAGGTTGCTTGGCGTGTATCGCGCTCCTGACTGTTCTCGAGCGACCGAGCAGTCTCAGTGCGGAAAAGCTGAAGACTTAATCTCTGCTCTCTCTCTGTATCCGTTTCGGAAGCGCGAGATAAAGAATGACGTACTTGGTCACGCGCAAGTCGTATCTCACGCTCCTGACTGCTCTCAAGTGATCGAGCAGTCTCAGAGCGGATATTCTGAAGACTCAACCTCTGATCCCTCTGTGTAACCATTTCGGATGCGCGGGACAAAGAATGACGATCCCGGTCGATAGCTAAACGCATTTCTCGTTGTTCCACACTTTCCTGAGATCGAGAAGCAGAAGTGCGGACTCGTTTAAATTCTAGTCGTAATTGGCGCTGCGTGCGTTTCTGCGGACAAACTTAGTGCATTGCGCTCACGGTTAGCACCTAGCCGTTGTTCACGCTCTGCGTCGGTTTCGAGAGATCGAACTAACCAGCGCATCTTAGAAACCCTTGAGTTTCGAGACAGATTTGATCTTTTTCTATAAGGCATAGCTAAAATTCCTTCTTAATCCAATACTAACGATATTCAAATCAATGAAAAATAATCGAATAAGTACGTAAGAATTGCTAGAAAAATAATAATTATTCGCAGGAAAATTAAACACATCAACCAACACAGACAACAAAGGTAACCTCCGTTTCTTTAGGATGAGAGCGGCACATCGGCACCTATAACATCACTTTTTGGGAACGAAACCATAGCGCGATCTAACTCGACGCCAACGCCATCTAGTTAGAAAACAGAAACTACATATTATTTATAAAACATATTAATATATTATAATTATTAATAATATATATTTATTTCGTTTATTCATCTTTTTTCCTAATTAAATACATTTTTAAATAAAAAAAAAAAATAAAAAAATAAAAAAACATTTAAACATATAAAAAAATAGTGGTCCACCGGTATCGGGAGCAGGGTCCAAGCTACCGGTGGTTAGGGCTGCAGAGATAGGAACCTCCCCACAATACCAGCCGTATCGAGGAGTACTGCCTTCTGAATCTGGCCCTTGATCCAACCGCCTAACGAGAGCCTCGAAAGATGTTGGTCGAGGCTTTTGGCTATCAGGCCGTTGGCCATTACTACAATCGGCGCAATGACAGCCGAGCTCACATTCCACATGTCAACAACTTCGTGAGCTAAGTCGAGATATTTTATTTGTTTCTCTTTCTCAGCTTTCACGAGGTTCTGGTCATGTGGAATGGTAACATCGACAATCATTGCGCGGCGCGCTAATCGATCTATCACCACTATATCAAGCTTATTGGCGACAATAGTCCTGTCAGTTATGATAGACCGATCCCAGTACAACGTGACATGGTCATTTTCGAGAACTGGGTCGGGCACATACTTGTAATACGGTACCTCAGAGTCCACAAGCTTATATTTCAAAGCAAGTTGCTGGTGAATAATACTAGCCAATTGGTTATGCCTGTGCAAGTACTCGCCGTTAGCCAGACGAGAACAACTAGAGATAATGTCTGATGGACTCACCCGGACGGTGGCATGCCCGACACACGTCAACCGTCCCGTCCTTCATAATATGCCTCCGGTAGTTATTCGTCAAAATAACTTCGTCCATAATTGCACAGACGAAACCCTCAGTTTCCCCGAAAAAGTTTCACTGAAACGTAGCCAGGAAACGGACGCTAAGAAATCTAAATCGGGCTCATGAAGTGTCCGATAGAAGCGCCCGTGGAGCTCCTTGCTTTGCCATACCTCCTTGCGATCATCGGTAGTTAGTATCCCATGTTTGCGCCAGTTCTCTTTAGCCATGGAGAGCGGTGTGAGCCCCTTGTCTACTGCCCACATCGGCTTTAAAAAAAAAACATAAAATAAAATATATTTATTATTATTAGTATTAATATATTATATTATTTTTATTTTTATTTATTTTGTGCATTTAATTACGAAGAAAAACCTTTTAAAATCAATATTCCTCACCTCCCATAAAATACGGCGTGATAATATGAAGCCTAAAGCCTTCCTTAGTGAAGTTTTGCTGAATTTCAATTCAATCTCTAAAAAAAAAAAAAAAAAAGATTCCGACGAATTGAGAACCTCCTCCTTTTTGAAGTCGGTTAAAAAACAAACATACACATACATGTTACATTGAAAAAAATATTTTTTACTTTTATTTCTATTTATTGGTATTGAAGCGTGTTTTTTAGTAAAAATATCTATACAAAAACACTAATAAAAAACACGCTTCAATACACAAAACAATAAACTGAACTAAAAGTAAAAAAAAATTTTTTCAATGTAACGTGTGTGTATGTGTGTGTGTTTTTTGGAAACCGAAACATGGATATGGTAGCCGTTTCTCTGGCTCCCTCTTCGGAAGAAAATTGTTAATCCTGAAGATCCTGAACAGGATAATGGGACAACATTTTTAAATTATTCTATTGTAATCAGGCCGTGATAAGTGTGCAAAATTTCGAATTAATCTGACCATATAAAGTTGGTAAAATCTGTGTGTATGTGTGTGTGTTTTTTGGAAACCGAAACATGGATATGGTAGTCATTTTTCTGGCTCTCTCTTTGGAAGAAAATTGTTAATCCTGATGATCCTGTACAGGATAATGGGACAACATTTTTAAATTATTCTATTGTCATCAGGCCCTGATAAGTGTGCAAAATTTCGAGTTAATCTGACCATATAAAGTTGGTAAAATCGAGTTCAAAGATTCCGTTACATACAAACATACATAAAGGTGAAGCTACAAAGGTGAACATACAAAAAGGTGCGACCCGCATATGCGTTCCATTAGAAAAAAATATTTGATGGAAACTCCTTGGTGATATTAACTTCTTGGATTAGCCCTGTATCGTATTGGTAAAAAAATTGTTTTATAACATTATTCTGTTAGAGAAAAAGTTTTATAATATGATTCTATTTTTAAATTTTGGTATTGTGTTTATAAACTATGTCAATATAAACTCATTTTGAAGTTTTTCATTCAAATTTTACGATATGATAGTAGATAAAATGTTTTTATTAAACTAAGTTTTATTATTGTTCTACGACTAAAATTCATTAATATAAACTGTATTATATATAATTAGTTACGTAACTAATATTCTCGTGTACATAATAAATTGCAACAGGCTTGAAAGTATTTAGGAAATGTTAACATCATTAGCAATGTACACAAAATACCAAAATTATGTAAACACGATAGTTTCTGAGCCACAGTGCATATTATTTCAGTGGTTTCTAAATACACCGCTGGGAATAACGTCTGTAAGTAAACATTTGGTGAACAAACTGCAACAGATAACAAGGCATTAGAAGGTATGTCGTAAGTAAATGTGAAGAAGTTCTACTTAACACAATAGTAATTTTTGGCCCTTACTTATAATCAACGCAACCTAAGAAGTCCGTTTTGACAGCCCATATCGTTTCATATGCCAAAGAGAGACAAACATAGTGGGACAAAATGGGACACCCTCATGTCAAAACGGACTTCTTAGATTGTGATAATTATAGTTACCGTATGGTCTGAAACTACGTCGTTTATGAAGGCTATATAGCAGCTGTATAGTGAAACTAAGTTACTTGCGGTCAGAGCAAGCACGGACGTTTCAAGTACCTATACAATATTTTTAACGTGGTGATGGTTTCTCTTTGCCTCGAAGAGCACATTTAATTATTAGTGCCTCGGTCCTCTAATGTGTCCTACCAATATTTATGACAGTAGGTATTTCCCATAACTAGTATTTCCATTTTTTTTTTGGTATTTAGGTACCTATTGTCCAGTAAGTTTGTGGTGGTCGGATAACTGTTATCGTTATTTTAAGTAAAATTCACTGGCCTCTATTATTTTGAAAACCAATCCTTAGATACCTAGTTGGTAAAAAAGCTAAGCGGATACTAATAATTATTCGAAGCTAGGTTACTGTATCTTCTTACTCTGTAGCATTATTCAGTACTGTTTGTGTTGGAAATAAAAATTTAGAGTATATTTTACATAGCTGACGCGCGCTATACCGGATGACTTTTTTTACCGTCTCGAAAAAAATTGGGTATATTAGGTGAATGGAGTAGAATCCTATGGCATAACTATTTTTTTTTTTAATAGCTTAGACTGAAAAAACTATCTAATTACCAATAAATACTACAAATTCGATGTAAACTTTTCATATTTGAACCATAAAAACAGAAATTTTGAAAAATAATAATAAATCGTTTAAAAATATCGAAATTCAGATCATATGCAGCCTGCATATGATTTGAATTTTTGATTTATTTGATTGTTAGGTATTGTTTGGTATGTGGCTTCTACTCCGCTCACCTAATATACCCAATTTTTGTTCAAGACGGTAAAAAAAGTCATCCGGTATATTGAAAAGAATGCTAAGCGGATGAATTGATGAGTTATTCGAGGCTAGTCTACTGTCAGTATCTTTCTGCTCTGTGGCATTATTCAGTACTGTTTGTATTGGCAATCGTAATTGAGTTATATTTTGCATAGTTGATGCACACGAGGTGGCCTTGCGCCTTATACAGTTCTTTGACACGTCGAGGGTGCTTATTATCCAGTACCAGCCAGGCTGGTACCACATTAAAGTTTATGTCTTGTATATTTTACTGATCGTAGCTTCGGATAGAAATAGTTACTGGAATCGGGGATGGATAAACTGGTTTGGCAAGACTAGTCTTTACCTGGTCTGGCATAGCTTGAAATGGATTTTTGGAAAATAAACAACAGTTGTATAAATGAACCAGTTACAGAAAAAAAAAAAATCTTAACCTGTACGTCTGGTTCATAACATCGATGGATCAAGTTTAACGAGTGATCTGAGTGTGTTATATCGTCAGCTAACAATGCAAGGAAATATAAACAGATTCAAAATATCTTTCTTCTAATCTTCAGCTAAAGTTAGTCTATTACGATTCACTAAAACGTTTCAAATCACCTCAATGAACTAGCAAAGCGTTAAAATCTGACCTATTTCAGTACGAATTTCAGTGCATTGTTGAAATAACACCGAGAACGGATAGCGAATATTCTCAATAGTTATCAAGAGATTATTACATTCAGAGGCAAGCATATTATTAGTATTCCTAACACGGTTTTCATTGTTCTGCTTTCAAACTAGAATTCTCTTTAAATATTATGCGGGATGGCGATACGACTGCAAATATTGAAATCATTTAGTACCAGCAAAATATTTATACTGCACCTTTAAATAATTTCTTATTTTAGGTTGATTATTGACAATGACATCGTGGCTAAGTAAAATTTACAGCCGCACGGGTCGATCCATCAGGTTAAGCTACGCTTGCCGGGGTTGGTCAGTGGATGGGTGACCATCTTTACATACCGAGACTCCTCCGTGCCTCGGAAAGCACGTTAAGCCGTTGGTCCCGGCTGTCATTCGTGGATCTTTGACAGTCGTTACGGGTCGTCAGAAGCCCAAAAGTCTGACAACCGGTCTAACCAAAGGGTATACCCAGTGTAGGGTGGGTGGGGATTACCCAGTTACTGGGTTGTGGAGGTCAGAGAGGCAGTCACTCCATGTAAAATACTGGTATTCAGCTGCATCCGGTTAGACTGGAAGCCGACCCCAACATAGTTGGGAAAAGGCTAGGAAGATTTTTTTTTGACAATGACAATTGAAATTTCTTTAAAAATGTTTGATGTAAATTGATGGCCTGAAACACAGGTTTTCAGAAACCTAGATCAGGTAGGTCTACATTACAGTTAGAATTAAATTTTCCTCGATTGTAATTAATTCCTAAATCTTACTTTTACTTTATAACTCAATAAATTTTATTTTATTTAATGCAGTAGGTATCTATACAAGTCAAATTAAATTAGCTAGTGAAACCCCTTAGACGTGATAGGTCGATAAATTTAAACATGACAAATAAAAAAAGAAAAGATTTATTGATTTTTTGTGGTCAATGACCGCTGGTAGTTTTTTTATTTAAAGTGTGAGATGATAAAATCTGTATTAGCGTATTGAGATAACGATACCCATCACGTCTGTGAAAAACCGATGTTTAAACTGATGTTTTATGTGACGTTGGCATTGGTTGATGACCCAAAAAAATCATAAAATTATTTCCTTTTTTGTTTTATCATATTCAGATATCCTTCACGTTTGTAGAGTTTCGCTTCAACTTCAACGACTAAATCAAAATCAATCATGAAACTGTAACTCAAAAAAGTATTACTGCTCCTCACATAATCAAACCACACGGGAATTGCAACACCAGAAATACGCATTTAAACTGTGAGAAACACCAAAAATATTGTGGCTTGTCGACGCCTTATTGACAGTGTGAATTTCAGCGCCAGCTGGCAGAAAATGGAACTAAAATTTAAATAGGGATGATGACTAAAAATTTATTTTTTGTCCGTCATAGAGATTATTAAAAATATTGGACACGTATTTTTTCTTTTTTTACGTAATCAAAAAATTACGGCGATACATTGAGTTAAAATATGGCATGACGTCACGCGTAGCTAGGTTTTATACGAACAAGTGACATAGCGAGCCCCCACTCCCCAACTTTAATGCGTGATAGCTAAGTATTTTTTTATTAATATGATAAAGCAAAAAATACGTGTCTAATATTTTTTTATTATCTGACTGACGGACTAAATAGAATTTCTTTTTTTTTACCCAGGCATCATCCCTATTGAAATGTCTGGGCTAGGTAAGTAGTTAAACGCTATCGATCCAAGTAATTTGCCTAGCCATTTGATTGAATGGCTGAATATCATTCAGGCCGTTGATTGAATGGCGGCGTTTAGTGAAATTTATTTTATTTATTAAAACTTTATGTACACTCTGCAACAGAGATAAGTAACCAGTGTTGTAGTGTGCGTGACACTACAAAACTGTATTGCTACTGTTAAAACGATTCATTACGTACAGCACACAATGCCCTCACGCACACATCGCGTTCATGTGCGAGTGAGTGCGCTAATGTCTTCTCAATTATAGTATAACATAATTTCGCGTTGAAAACTTAAGCGTTCGTAGCCCAACGAATAAGGCATCATACTTCTGAGTACTACTGTGTGAGTTCAAATCTCTGAAGTGATGATTCTTTTTGCGATTTATTATTTTAAGCTAAAGCAATTAGAACAATTTTTGTTAAGAAAATGTTTTATTTATTTAAAATTGCTTAAATAAATAAAACCATTTTTAATAAATATCTTTATTTAAAAAAAAGAACATCAAAAGTGAACATGTTTTATTATAAATACAACAATATGTTTAGAACATGCTATTACATCTTTTTATACCATTATATAATATGTATACAACAATGGGCGGAGTGAATAAACATGTCACATAGATAACAAATATAATCTGATCCAGTAACAATAACATCACTCACACACTCCTACCTACACAGTACCGCCGACTTAATTTATTATGGCTAAATATGCTGTGAAAGTATTAAGTATTTCGTTTAGGTATCTATTATAAAATAAAGTCGCTTTTCATGTCTGTCTGTGTAGCCGCGTTGTTCTTCTAACGCCACAGATTTTGATGCGGTTTTCACTATCATGATAAATATTTAACTTATATATTATAGAAACCTTCATGTTTTAACAAGTCGTAAAAACCGTGCGAATCAGGGCCGGGTCGCTAGTTCAGTTATATACAGATATGAATTACCTACATTTTTGAAAATTAAAATTAAAATAAAAACATTTACCACCTGTATCGGGAACAGTAGGTATTATAATTATTACCAACCATTATTAATTATTTCTAGGAAAATAATAGATTTAAAAACGTTAAAATGTCTGAAATTTAAAGGTAGTATATAATATGTATGTTACGATAAGTCGGTGGTGATTTTCGACGAAGACATTTTTCATCAGTAATTATGACGACATTGTTTTGTCAATCGAAGTGCCGATATTCCGCGATTTTGACGGTGCACGGTATATAACAAAATTTTACGCGTCGGTTTGCAACATGTCAAACCGTCTGCTTGCAGGTGGTTCCGTACAGTTTGCATAATGACGTTGTGTGCTGCTGCTGTTATGCTGGTCTAAGCGAATGGATCTGATGTATGGGTGGCAACAATCTCACGCACGATGCCGAGGCGAAACATTTGTGTAAGCCAATGGTGTCGGTCCAGGCAGGCGACGGTTTATTTCGCTTGTGTCAGTGACAATGCACCCAGTCAAACGGTTTTTCTCTACAAAAAAAAAGTGAAAATATTCGGTCTAAACATACACCTCCCAAATTATAAATTAAGAAATAAAAGTTACACAATATAAATACAATGCAGAGAATATATATTTATATACTTAAATACAATTGATATATAAGGCTAGTGGTCAGTAATAATAAAAATTATAATACGATAAAATAGAAATAAAAAGGCAGGGCGAGTGACCTAGGAAATACATAATATCATACTTATAAAAAATAATATAATATAATAATGACACTTATTATTTACTTTATTCATTAGTGCACATATAAAATGTAATTTTTTTATTTTTTCTAAAAAGTATTAAACAATATTATTATACTTTATTTAGAATAGAAATCCTTTGTTTAATTACCATACATGCAATTTACATTTTTAAATATTTTAGAAAAAAAATGAAATCTTTTAAAATTGTATTTTATTATTATTATCTAATCATTTACAAACATATTCATTATTTTTGAATATTTTATTACAAAACACAGATAAAAAACTATTACTATAATACTGTGTAAACCAATAATGGAAATGATTAAATAATTATCGATATAATGAGTGGCTATGCAGTTAACAAAAATGTATTTATTTGTTAACTGCATAGCCACTCATTATACTAAATTCAACTATTCCGGTGTCATTTCCTATTAGATTCAACTATTCATATCCACAATTCGTTAAATGAGATACAACAGACAATCATAATAAAACTACTGGGTGGGATCACGGTGACATAATAAATTAATACATTCTAATAATAATTTCACTCACCGATAGCATTGGGCGCCTTGCGATTTCACTAATAGAAATTTTTTTTTTCTCATGCAAAACAATAATCTGAGCTTTTTGAAATCTTGTTAAATGATGCATGGTCTAAATTAATCAATATATCACAATCACAAACTTCAAGTGCAAAAGAAAGAGTATAATGTGTAGTTGCTAATGCAGACTGACTACATAAGTTCACAATTAAAGGCGGGAATATATTTTTAAAGCGGGTAGTTAGCTTCTAAACTGGGAAATAATTTTAAGTAGGCGAGAAACTTGTGGTAGATTCTCAAACTGGTCAGAATATCGCTTTATTCAGTTAGTATATTCATTTTAAATTACAAAATCTCAAAAATAATATTTTAGTAAACTCGCGGCTCGAACTCAGATCATTCTGTCACTGTAGGTTGAATGCTTACCTGTTGCGCCACGAGAGCAACTATCCTACATTGCGAAATTATGTTACACTATCATTTAAAAGACGTCAGCGCACTCACTCTATGAATGGGATGTGTGCGAGGCTGTCATTGTGAGCAGTACGTACAGTAGGATATAGTTTTGTAGTGTGCGTGTCTGGTTACTTAACTCCTTTGGCCTGTGTACAAGTAAAAAAATACTGTACAAAGGCGGACTACGGAAATGACTAGGCGGTTTGACAAAACGGCTAATTAAACCAGTTGGCTGCGACTTATACATCATTCTAATTAATATCCCATAAATTCATAATAGTCTCGAATGATTTAAAACAACTACGTAAATGTTATATCTATCACGAATTCATGATCATTGTTTGATTGGTGGCAACAACCAGGGAAACGGGAAACAATTGAATAATAATATTTGACACACAGTTTTTAATTAATAAACTCCATTCAGTTAAACTGTTGTAGGTACTTACAATTAAATAAATTATTGTGTATTACTCATCGCAAACTCCTCAAATGTGAACGTCTCCATCATTATGAAAGAAACATCAATAATTGACCTAGTGATCACAATGGAAACAATCATGTCAACTATGTATTAAATCTGAATAAAACACTTATTTACAGCAGATAACAGTGAGCAAATCTCAACTCGTGACTCTCAAAAGGAAACTCCAAACAGAAATAACTTAATAAAACTGCCTGAACAAACGAACGATGACAAAAAGTAGAAAAAAAGGTTGTTCTGCCGACCTAAGTCAATAGCAGAGTAAGTGAGGATAAAAATAATAATGGATGAGACGGTAATGACCCTACGGACGACTGATAAGTTATCTTGACTACGGTCGGTGCAATCGGAAGTGTGTTGTACAGCTTTAGTACTCTAGTAGCTTTGAGTTCGTGTTCTACAAAAGATACGCGATTGTATGTATGTTTGTGTAGCGTGACGTGTGGTAGATAAAATTGAAGAAGTATACGTAATAATTATCGTGCTTCGGGTCATTACTAATGGAGTAAAAGGCGTAATTGTATTAAGTGTTAAGAATAAGGAACGTATGGTAATTTTTTTAAGTACCTAGTTTAAAACTTTATAGTCCGTCTAAACAAAATCAACGGTCACAGTCAAATCCAACAAATTAAGAAAATCGACTCTTCTAGAACATTGAATTCATTAAACTTTAGAATAGGCCACATTAACTTGACAAAGTTAACAATGAATTAGAATTCTTAAGAAATTCATAATCTGAGCTCGACTATATTATGTAGAGGTAAGAAACGATTGTCTAAATTAACTTGAATTATGAATAGGTATAGAAGGGAGATCATTTCTAATGTCCATTACAACACAGGGAAATATACATGCATATTATTAAAATATCACTTAAAATACGCAACGGATTTTGATGCAGTTTTCACTATCATTTAGAGAATTTATTCCGAAAGGTTTATATGTATAAAACATTAATATTTAACTTATTATATAATATAGAAACCTTCATGTTTTGCCATGTCGTAAAAACCGTGCGAAGCAGGGACGGGTCACTAGTACGGTCAGCAACATAAGTCGGTTAACAATGCTACTTTTTGACATCATCTAAATTAACACAAAATGATTCAATAAACTGCTTTTTTTCGTTTAACTGTTAAGAGTTAATGTTCTTAAAATTATAAGTACTTCTGTTCCAATTTGAATTATATATTTCGCTGGATAATTAAGATTAAAAAACTGCAAGTGTTAATCGACTTTTGTTGCTGACTGTACCTAATATACAGGGTGATTTTTTAATGACCAGCCAAATTTTCACAGGGTGTTCTACCCATGAATATGAACAACTTTCACTATGGGACCAACTTTGAAATCACGAAAAAAAAACCAGCGGTTTCCTACAAAAGTTCAATACCTACTCGATCAAAATGTATGAAACAGCTGATATTTTTTTTGCGATTTCAAAGTTGGTCCCATAATGAAAGTTGTTCATATTCATGGGTAGAACACCCTGTGAAAATTTGGCTGGTCATTAAAAAATCACCCTGTATAAATGATATATCACCAGTGCACCTGAAGTCAAGGTGTTGATGTGAATTTTAGTTCATGACAACTAATTTTAATGGTAATTAAAAATAGTCTGATTTAGTTTGACAATCAAAATTTTAGGCGAAAAACGTCAAATTCAGAATTGAAAAATTGTCATTTTCGCAAAATTAATAACTCAGTGCGACCTTAGTGCTGTCAAACTAAAATATAGTTACTTTGTGTCACTTTAGTTTTCAGAACGGGAAATTGTCGTTGGACAGGAATAAATTAAATTTTGGAGATTTTTAGACTAGTATAAAGACAGGCACACAAGAGAATCGGCACCAATGAAAATAATTCCAACCACTAAATTAGTTTAATGCTAGCGTGCCTAACAAAACAATATATTTATAGAAGGGTCTCGATGCAATTAGAAGAGTATGTGCAGCAGTTTGCGTGCTACCATGCCCCATGCCCCATGCTTGGAAGTTTCAATTAGTGCAAGAAACTTACGTCTTTATTTTTCTGAAAACTTTATTCTATGGATTAAATTATTTCGCTTCAGCTTTAGCTCAAACTCATAAGGGGTTTGAACACAACGGTGAACGTGGACACGCATGGATTTTACAAGCACGCGAGAAATTCGCAAGCCTTGCTTTTTGTGTCAAATGAAATGAGTGATGTTTCCGCGTATTTGCTTATGGTGCACCAACCTTATCATGGTTGAATTTGAATATATATGACCGTTGCGATCAGTAAGTGAAGGGACTGAATTGAATAGAAATAACTATTGATTTAATACGAAATTGAAAGTTTTGAATTTCTAGGTGTTAATCACGCATTTTTCTAATCCATGAAACTGCTTGAGTGCTAATCTTTGCTTCCATAAGTTTTAACAAATATCGAGGGCCTATTAATAAATTTACTGATTTTTTACGATACTTAATTTAAAGAATTCTGCAACCGATCTATATTAAGTTTATATTTTGTGTTATTTAAATTCCACAACTGAATTTTTCCATCTGAAAATACACAAATTATGCAAATATTTTCTGATTGTCGTGATCCGCTTTAATTTTTAGTACTGTTGAATGACTGTTGAGTGCAATCTGATTATGTTAACTTTGGAAATATCAATTTATATTAAGCACTAGCTGACCCGACAGACATTGTCCTGTCCAAATTTCACTAGCTCAAAATCCCGTAGCCAAAGGTCGTTCAGTTTTTCCCAAATTAGAAAATTTTCCGGGAATTTTTCGAATTTTTCTTTCCATGAAAGCCTAATTCACTATCAAGAATATTTAAAAAAAACAAAAAATTGTCAAATCGGTCGAGCCTTTATTCTCAGCGATGCGCTTACCAACGAACAGTATTTCATTTTTATTTACGTAAATAGATAGATTATTAAGAGAAATAGGTACTCCACCAACGAATTTAAGTTCATTTCTGAATACGATTCTCTTAAAATATTATTCATGATTATTTATACAAAAGACAATGCAATACTCATTTATTTAGTAAATGATAGTGAAATCGAATTCAAATAAATAAGACCAACCGCAAGTTGATACTAACATTTCTTTGTACTATTGTAAATCGATTTTGTTTTCTCTTTGTAGTATTTTCACTCTTAATTTATTTAGAATAAGAATATATTCTGGGTAGTAAATTTCCTGACAGATCTTTTTTTTAAGACTGACTCTCGGGATCAGAACTATCGATTATTCATAAACCAAGATAATACAAGACCATGCCCAAGTACATGTGCAGGAGGTCATTATTAAAATTACATGATGTGTCCATTTATGTTGTGCAAGACATTTTATAAGGAAAACGTAAGAAATGTCTAACATAACGAACGTATCTCATAAAGCCACATTTTATGACGTCATTTCGCCCACTGAGGGCGCATATTATGACATGTCATATGCATAAATGGTGTTTCTTATGGCGCCAGCAAAATTGCTTAATTTTGTTGATCAACGACTTCTTTTATGTAAGTTACAAACATTATTTTGCGATAATGTCAATCAATTAAGTACAAGTATTTGCATTCGTGCATCGTAAGATCCTCCATAACTGAAGATGTTTAAGTAAAAATTGTCGAAGATATACCTTTGGCAGTTGGCTTAATTTCCAATGTTGCTGACAGATAAAATAATAATAATTAGTTAATAATTTCTACGTTTATAACTTTAATTTTATGTACATAATAAAGAGTATTCTATCTTCTATCTCTCTAATAAATATTTTATTTTGGCATAATTATGTCTTACTAGCTTTTGCCAGCGGCTTCACCTGCGTAGATGTCGGAATATATCTAACGGGAACGTAATACCGGGAATTCCTTCCGTATTCCTTGTCTACAATATAAAGGGAACCTCTGTGCAAAATTTCAGCTTTCTAAGTTCAAGGGTTTGGGCTGGGCGTTGATGAGTCAGTCAATCAGTCAGTCAGTCAGTCAGGACTTCTCTTTTTATTGGATAGAAGATATATAGATAAAAATTGCTAATCGGCACACGAATACCACAATTTTGATAAACAGCATAGTCAAAAGTATTTAAATTACCATCTTTTATCAAGCAATCAAATTGTCTTTGTTAACATCACCGCCTGTCCACTACTAACTTGATCAAACAAGTGAAAGCTGGTCGTTAAACCATTGAATAAACTTCTTAGTATAACAATCTCATTCATAGCCTGTTAATAGCCAACACGTCTGACTGTCATTCTCGCGTCTGACGTTTGATACAGGTCCATAATGTTCCGTTAGTTCACGAAATAGTAAGCCGCTGTTACTTTCATCTTTACGCCAAGGCGCGCGGCGCTTTGGCGTGTGCTTTGATGGACATGTGCTCTTTTGGCTGCTCCTTCCTAAAATACGGCGAAACTAAGTAACTTTGTAACCATCTTTTACAGTAACTATAGCATATTTGAGATAGGAAAAAATACACAGTAATCTACAATACATAAGAAGTGATTTCATGTGTCCTGAAATCTATTTTAGTTTGTAGAACTAAGGAAAAAAAAAACCTAAATCCAGGTCTATTTCGGTCTATTTTTTGTAAATCGTTGTGTCATCGCGCTTCTCTTTCTTTTCTATGCAGTCCGACAGTGACCGCGCTTGTTACGACGGACAAGCCTTATGTGTAATGAAATGATGAAAAGCGTGCACATGTTTTGTTTTTTCGGTAACTTTTACTTCGTATATGTCGATAATGTGGGTTAGTATAGGGCTGTTTAACGATATATTTCCGAGATTAACATCAAATATTACTAAATTCAAAGTTGATAAATGAATATCGCTATCAGTTTCGTACTGCAATATCAGTAAGCAAGATTAATAAATTTTAAATTGCATTTCATGTTTCGCCAACAGATTACGGTAATGGACTACCGCCATTCCGACTTTCGTGTTCATTGTTTTACAACTTCAAAGAAATCGAACGAATAACCATTTAGTAGCGTTATGTCAGCTAAAGAAGAATGTAATAGATACCGATGCTCGATACAAATAATACGCAATAGCCAGATGGTACAAGCCGGTCCCCGATAAGGGAAGTGTTCACTTGATAACGGGCCCGATGCACACGCGAGTCCATTTCCATTTAATACTACAGAATATTGCTACAGAAGTTTTACTTCGTAATGATTATGACCGATGAACTAACTTAAATATGTGCGCTTACCGTGCTGAAAATAGTGACTGCAAAAAAAATATATAAAAATAACGAAAAATAAAAAATTCGAAAAAATCGTAATCCGAAAAAAAAATCGAAATTTGAAATTTTAACTGCAGTATTTTATAGACATCACAAGTCCAAGAGGATGCTTACTGCAGTGACCGCTTTGTATATTCCGAATTTTCCTGTACCTAACATAACGACCTGTAATGATAGTCATCTGCCTAGCCTTTTCCCAACTATGTTTGCGTCAGCTTCCAGTCTAACCGGATACAGCTGAATACCAGTATTTCAAATGGAGCGACTGCCTATCTGACCTCCACGACCCAGTTACTGGGTAACACGAAAAAGAGGTTTCGTCGGAGTCGATAAGACTGGTTGTCAGATTTTCAGGCTTCTGACGACCCGTAACTACTGTCAAAGTTCCACGAATGATAGCCGGGACCAACAGCTTTTAACGTGCTTTCCGAGGCACGGGCGGAGGTGTCTTGGTATGTAAATATGGTCACCCATGCACGGACCAAGCGCGTCAAGCGTAACTTAACCTGATCGATCGACCCGTGTGGCTGTTATTACTTAGCTACTAAGCCACTGTTGTAATGATAGTATGAGAAGAATATTGAAGAAATAGGAAGTGATATGTTTTTACTATTATTCTTTTAGCAAGTACCTACTTACTGAGAACGGTATTTTTCAAACTCGTATAAAAGCACAGGTAATGGCCTTACAGATTAGGTCCTATAGTCAAAAGTGAAGAGAATAACATGTTCTAACGGAAAATAACTTTTATTTTTTTTTTGGTTGGCGTCGCACTTTCATATAATTAGCCCAAAATTAATAATCCTTTGTGAGTCGTTAACACTGGTATTTCTGTAACTTCTTTAACATTGACAGTAATTGCACGCTAGCTCCCCGGTACGAGTCCAATGAGATTTTTATTTAGTAGCAGCTTAATGAGTCCGCGCACTGAAACATTTTAATGTTATGTGGTACTTGTTAGTAGCTGGGCTTGAAATATTTACCGAGTTTGGAAGGTAAGTTTGTAAGGTAGAATTTTCAATTAACGTTTAATTGAAAATTCTTTGCGATTTTCTTGAATGTCTGCTTATGAGTAAAGACATAAGTAATAGATGGCGACTATTATCAGGAAATTGATATTTAATTTATGTGATTATCACATCATATTGTATTTATATTATATTATATATTAGAAATTACATTGATGTTGGTAACAATTATCGGTGAAATGAAGAGTAATGAGTACCTATAGTGAGTAATGATAATGACACTTGCATTTTAAAATAAAATAGGAGAGAATTAGCAATACATTATTTCATAAAGCCGTAAGTTCTAATGTGCCTATATATCCAATTGTTCTGAAATGAGCCGAAGCGTGAAAACAGTCTAACTCTTAGCGTAGGGTTAGAGACCGTGAAGATGAGGTTTACACACCTACCGAAAATACATCAACAGTTATCGCACGTTATCTATCACATTTGTGTGCATAAAACATTTCTATACAAATAATCAGTGCATATCTATCAATATCGTTGATACTTCACGTGGTATCGGTGGTGTCTCCACGTGAAGTTAGTGCGGTTACAATATTTAGCCAGCGCGGAGTTGTCCTCAAGTTTTCCACTGTGAGTTTTATCTAACGTGTTGAACGGAAGCCGGCCGATGCGCACATCTCGTTGCCGCATCCCGTTTCACTCGGCCCTCCGCCAATCGCCTCCGACCTCCGACCAAACGGACCTCTACACCTCAATTCTCCCTCAGTCTTACTGTGGGCGGCGCGACGCACGCACGCACGCCACGGTCGCTCGGCATCCGCTCGCGAGCTTTCGAATTTTACCTGTGGATTGTCAGTGACATGTGTCTGTAAAAAACATACTCATTATAAACATTGTGGATTTTTTCTGGATTAACACTGCCCTGTTTCGAGTTCCGGGAAAATCACAACATATCATATTCAAGGTCGGTGTGTTATGTATGCTTTGCGAATAGTAATGCGATTGGATGCATTCGGAATGTCACCCGTCCAGTCTTTATAAGTTGGCATTAAAGGATTGTCGAGGTGAAGGAAATCTTTATAAAGTTCGTGTATCGGAGTTCGTTGACGTCTCGAAGTAGACTTGTTTTTTCTTTAATTATTTTTTGTTGTTTGACCGGTGCGTGAGACGAGGTTCGCTCAATCGATCATTCTTCCATCACTTGACTATTAATAAAGAACAATCGGATATTGGAGATTTCATTATCAATGTTTCCGGCTTTGCACGAAGTCAGTAATGTGCAAGTTTCCTGTTTATCTTTGAAACAATAGAGTATTTTAGACTCGATGCCAATCTGAACACCATCGCTGAACGAACCGTTAACTTCCGAGATGTGTGTGTATTTTTATATCTTCAGTATAAACTTCAGTACTTTAAAATTCTTCTAAACAAACTCGTAATATATTTACTTTAAGAGCTCCTATTGAACATAAAACAGAAGTTTTGCAAAAAATACCTATTCCAGTAATTTATGATATGAATCACAGGCAGTTGTACCGTAGTGAATTCGATTTTGATGTCAAGACGATGATCTCACCAATACCTGTTTATTTGAATATTTTCTATTCGAAGAAGTCTTTGTTTTAACACAAGTATTTAATTTATCTTTAGCAAATTTATGCCTACATTAAAATATATGAGTGCCTAATTTATATTTGCAGCAGAAGCAAATATTGATTATGCAAATTTCGTTGTAATGCAAAACTATTTCTTCTATTTTGAATATGCCAATTTTATTCATTCAAACTCAACCAATTTTAGTGATGTTGTCAATAAATCAGTAAAATTCGCTGCGTTGCGTTGTCAATAAAAGTCAAGGAACACAACATTACATATAATAGAGATCTCGCAATGACATGCAATTGCATTACCCATCGTATGTAACTGTTCGCGCCTCGCATTCTCTCTTAATCGATTCCTACTCAATGCAATTGAAATCGTAGTGATTACGGATAATGATATAGCAATAACACCCATGAATGAATCAGTATCCTTCACACGGGAAGTACCTGACTTGATTGCTGCCATGGTCATTACACCTGACAATACGTAGCTTTGGAGGCTCTTACTGTGTCAAGGATAGTTGATAATGTTGACGGTAACCACATAATTATTAAATAATTACGTGACTATCTAAATTCCTTGAATTATGAAGCTCCTAAAGAAGAAAGAAACGGTAATAGGCGAGCAGTTTGTCATCCTGAAAGAGACGAAGCCAATGCCAGTGATACAATTGCTGAGTTTACGGAACAAAAGATTTTCATCTCCCTAGATCGTAGGGTAATTGGTAACCAGCATTTGAAAGATTTGGCCAAGAGTTTGGTTTGTGACTATACTATTTATTCTATTATAGATAACGGCAAAGAATTCGGCTTACTTTAAACTGATAACCTAGCCACTTTTTCTTGCCAATTGTGATTTTGCATTACGATTATATGACACACTTTAGAACAAATTCAAAGTTGCTTATCTACGAGTACATAACTGATAAAATTCTGGAGTACCTTTTTACGATATCCGAAGGCAGGAATTGAGTGACCTTTTGGCTTGGAACGTCACGGAATAAATGTACTTAAGATTTATACATTATACGAAGGTAGCAAAGTTCCACAGCTTGTACTCAACATTCATCAACTAGATTAAGATTTGTGCTAACGTTTCTATTATCATAAAGCTACGCCTGCTAATTAGTCCCATAATAACTATTTATAATTAATTCTGAAGTAATGTATGACGTTTAATTTAACTCACGGAAAGGCAACAGTCAAATTTAACTCAAACAAAAAATTTACGGGTGTTGTTAGCTGTCGGAAAATGTTGTGGTTTATTGGTTTCTTTACAGGTGATTTAGAACCTTTAATCGTTTTTAATGTTGTTCCGATAGATTTTAGACTTGTTAGCTAGTCGTTTTTTATCCGGTCAACATGTTGTTATGTTCCCAAATAGGTATCTGAAGCGTATCTAAAATGTAAATGTTTTAATTGTAGATTCTCATTTGTATTTAAAGAGTACGTTCTGTGTAATTGCTTATTTAACTCAACCACAGAGCATTCTAAATGTAATTAAAATTGACCCTTTTAAAGTTAATGAACGCAAATAACCCATGCCAACTAAAATGCCGAGCACAGAAACTCTAAAATATATTACATTATGTGCCAGTCATCAGTTTAAGTCGGCACAAAATTTAGAACTGTCTGCGGAAGATTGAAAGTGGAATAGTTTTAGGGACTTGGTGAGACCCCCGACGTTTTGCTCCGAAAGCTAATTAGTGAGGTGAGTCCGTCTATCGACAAACTGATTTGTGTCGATCCCTTCCCGACTAACAACGGAAGCTGTAACAAGAAGTAGGTACTTGCCGAACGACGGTGCTGACTCTGAGAAACAAAATGTCTCTAAATAGAATGAATGATGAGTGTTAAAGTGAAGGGTTAAACTGGTTACGCAAACATGACGTGTGCTTTACTCAACTATTGTTTATTTAAATGTTGTTAGAGTGAAAATAATTTTAATAATTCAATACTTGGGCTTCTCTATTTTTTGTTGATTTGCAGATAATCTTAATAATCAATATTTAGGCTTCTGTATTTTTTGCCCATTTTCAGATTTTAATCCAATAGGGAATGGAATGCGAGCAATACTAGAAATGAATAAAATCTGACCATTGCAAGGTTTAACAAGGTTTAAAAACAGAGTGTGTCATTTCATTTCCAGGTTTACCAAATGTTCGTTCGTATGTTTCGTGGAGGTCGGAAATTATCCCACCGGAACGTACTACCGAGATAAAAAGTATCCTATGTCATAATCCTCATGGTGTACCCATGTGCCATATTTTATCTAAATCCCTTCAGCCGTTTTAGCATGAAAGCGTAACAAACAAACAAAGTCACTTTCTCATTTTTATAATATTAGTTAGAATGGGCACATACGGAAATAAATAAGCCCATGAACGGGATTACAAAAAACCTCCGGAAAATATATTGACCCAAAGCCTAAATAAATTTTCAAATAAACGTCTATCGAAAGTTTCAAAGCAAATATCGCCCTATGAATATTCAGTACTAGACCTATGATAATAAAGTTGATATTTCTATCACGAGTTTTCACAGGCACCGCGGCCGGCTGTTGTTTTAAAACTTTTCCTCCAATAAAATAGACGCGGTTATTGCATAGATTTTACCTAAACTTTCGTAACATCACAGTGAAACCGTGTTTAGCTCCTAGTAGTAAGCACGAAACAATACTAGGGAACAATGTGCGGCTTAATTTCAAAGTGCTTTGTTTAAGAGCCAATCGAAATTATGCATGGCGGCTTCCATATTTCTGGAACGTCAACTCAGTAGGTACCCGGTAACGAGTTTTGTTCCCCCACACCGTTTAGGACCAACTGCTGAGGAAATTTTAGCTGTTTCAAGACTCAACTGTGAGATTCTGCTTAAAACAATAGTCGTAAATTCAGCTGGGCCTGTCAAGGTGTTTAATTTAAACAAGTCTTTGAACACCCATACGGTATGGACAAAAGAGTCGTTTGTCTGGCTCAGAGCAGCCCATTGAAATTATAATCGTACGAGATGTGTTGCTTAGCGTATTAAAGTATCTGAATTTAACGTGCGTCGAACCTATTAAAGTGTCTACAGCGAACAGACGAGTTTTAAATAACTAAACACGAGAGAGCTCGTTCTTCTTTATGACTAGTTTGAAATGGAACTTCATTCATCTTAAAATCAATTAAGAAAACTTTGGTTATCAACATGAGATTTTTGAAAGATTCTACTTTATCATCAGCAAGACAAAAAACAAAAGACAGTTTTACTTTCCTACAGTAGTACAATCTTCATCAGTGCCCGTCTCATGTTTGTTCAGTATATTTCTGTATTTCCTTTCCTCGCATCCTTCCTCTCCTTTGAAGACATTACCAAGCTAATCTACTTATTCAGTTACGCTTACGTTCTAATTTATTCGTTCTTCGTATTAGAGTTACACAAAACACGTTCTAATTGTCAACGTGACGCAACATGAGTTTTCTCGCGAGCGACAAAGCCAAGCTATGAGTAATTATACGTAGACTGACTTCCGTACCACCGCACGGTGCAGAATGGGTGCCGGTCGTGGGAACATCACTGAATTAACTGACTGATTTATTTTTGCTTTTGATTTATTTAGTGTTGCTTTACTATCTTTATTGATATTGATAATGACAAGGCAGGGAAGAATGGCATGTTCAGTATGGTGGGTTGATAATAGTACCTAAGTTTACTGATGATTTTCATCTGTTCTCATGTTTAAAATCAATTTGGAAATGTTGTGTATGGCTTCAGGTTATGTGATCTTACCATGGATTAACGTTATCCTTACCAGATGTAGCAAAATCTGTTCTTATATTTCGAAGAACTATTTACTCAGATGTTTTGCAGTATTATTGTCTCTCATGAAAGCTTTGATTTTCTTTTTCTTTACAATTAAGAAAATACTTTTTTGCCATCAGTAAGAGTATTTTATTTCTGCTGTTGTTATGGATCTAACTGTATTGAACCTACTACTTACTGGAAGGTGTTATTTCCAAATTAAAAAACAAACCACGCAACTAACCGTACCGTGACACCTTAGCATAGTTACAACTACTTCGCGAGAGAACAAAATTCAATACTTGGATAATATTGTATTGCTTTGAACTATTTTCCTATAGTGAACATGATGTGCGCTGTTTCCAATTCAACCTGGGTATTACCTGAAGCGAAACGTTTTTCAAAGAACTTGAATTATTCAAATACAGGTTCGTGCAAACGTGTATTGCGTTTTGCGGTCATAACAGATTAAGTTCTCTAATACTTGGACTCCACTCGTCTGCGGTTTTAGCTAACATCTGTCTACGTTTGCCCCATTTGCTCTCATTGTGACGTCATCGCGAGCCCGATTTCAGCCGAAATTCGCGCTTTGAATCGCGAAGTCAATGAACGATATTCATGATTTATTTATAGGTTAAACGAGTAATTGTAATTAGCAGCCAGTCAACACTATGTACATAGAACGGCTGCGAAGCGTGTTCATTCAGGTTTAGTTCAATACACTTCTACTTTGACGAAACTATAATGTGTGTACAATACATGTCAAATAAAAAGTTGAAAAAAAAAACAACCGACTTCGGTGGCAAAAAACGAAAATATAAAACCAAAGACACTGACTTCCGAAATTAAAGTTATTTTTCACTTTTGGTTGTGGTACCTACTCACACAAATTCATATACCACTACTTGCTATGCACCTATCAGTGACAGGAAGTTATTTTATCATCATCATCAAAATGTGGAATAAATACGTATTATTGAAGCTAATTCAAAAACTACCCAAGCAAAGTTAACAAAATTTTCAAAATCGGTCCACAATTGAACGAAAATATTGATGAAAAAAAAAATATATAGACGAATTAAGAACCTTCTCCTTTTTGAAGAAGTTGCTAAAAAATATGAAATGGCTGTTTTCGGATTTGAAAAATTAAAGAGAGCACTTTCTAACATTTATGTTTCAATATTGATTCATGTTTCAGTTATTAGTTCTATTGATCGATTCAGAATTTGATAAAAAAAAATGTTATCTTCAATTTCCCACATTCATATAACTCCTGTATATCTATTAATAATTAAAACAATTTTGAAATGTTAAGCCAATAAAGGATAGATTTCAGATTCACAAAGTTAAAAAAGCGCCATATTTGAAAGCCACCCATTTTTCATGCAGTACATTTTATGAAATCAGAAATCCGTACGTGCTTTTATTTTATACCGAAGCTCGTCTCGAAGGAGTAACAGATGATGATGAAATATGTCACGAACTCCAATACAAATTACATTTCACCCCGGCCGGTCGGTGTGGCACATCCCTGGAGATTTCAAGTTTATCAACACATTACTCAGACTACGTAACTTCACGAAATTAATAGTTGTTATATGGAAACGACTAATAGGCATACAGGGTTCAAAATTCAAATCTTGCTATTCCTATTTCTACATCTACCAAACTTTTGACCTATAAAAGCATACTTTACGAAATTAATAGCTGTTGTACCTATCTGTTACGACTCTAATAGGGTTCAAATTAGTGAGGCCTGACTTAGTTTGAGTTTTCTCTAACATTCATTTCAGCTTAATGAGTAATATTCATTTTATAATGACTACGGAGGTAATTTTGCCAATATTAGTTCATATAATAATGTTTCTTATTGATACAGCGGTCGAAACAAATGCAGTAGGTATAATGTCAATGAATTGTTAAAACTAAAGCAATTCTCATAGCAAGTCTGTTACGCAATTAGACTGTGGATATCTGCGCCCTTGAAGATCAGATTGTCATCAATATTATCGTACTCATTTACCAATTGAAACCAAATTAGTGTCGCTGATACTGTTATTATCTGATAACAATTCTCTATAATTATATGTACGTCTATATATGCATGATTTCATACTTATCGCAGTATTATTATTGTATCCATTCACTCAACTAGGGCTCCTTGCACTAAATACGATATCAAAAGGCTATCAGTGACTTACGATCTAGGTGACAGTACTAGCGAGGCCAAACACATGACGGTGTCAAATGTTGTAACTTGTGAGATAGCACGTGTCTTGGCGTGGAAAGTGCAAACAAACATTAATAAATTGTAATTTTTGTATATGAAATGAAAATATTTGAATTAAAGCAATTCTTATACCGTTCCATTCCGATTTGTGAAAAAGTGTGCTATATAAAGACGTCGTTTTATTTTTACTGTAATCTTTAGATAAACTTCTATCAGATACAATAATTTCAGATTGTTCTATATGCAAATTTCGGAAGTAAGGGGAGGGGAACGGTCATCAAATGCCGAAAACTACCTATGCGGCCTAAAAAAAAAATTGAATGTAAAAACAGCGCTCTTTCATATGATACCCGTCATGCCCTAGTAACCCCACTTATTTTTTTTAAGAAGGGTATCTTTCAGTCCCAGTTGCGAAAAAAAAAAAAATCTTTTTTAGTTGCAAAATAGTTAGGCAAACGTCAACTATAACTGTTCCAAGCTTCAGGTTGATAACATTAGTAGATTTTGAAATATCCAGCTTGACAGACGGACAGTCGCACCATAAGGGTTCCTTTTTACCATTTTGGTGCAGAACCCTAAAAGGTAAAGAAGTTTTAAGATAAGTTCGAAAATAATAGTAATGTATGAAGAAGGAATAATCAATCTGCCTAGCCTTTTCCCAACTATGTTGGGGTCGGCTTCCAGTCTAACCGGATGCAGCTGAATACCAGTATTTTACATGGAGCGACTGCCAATCTGACGTCCACAACCCAGTAACTGGGTAATACGATACACCTTGGTAAGACTGGTTGTCAGACTTTCGGGCTTCTGACGACCCGTAACGACTGTCAAAGATCCACGAATAACAGCCGGGACCAACGGCTTAACGTGCTTTCAGAGGCACGGAGGAATCTCGATATGTAAAGATGGTCACCCATCCACTGACCAACACCGGCAAGCGTAGCTTAACCTGACGGATCGACCCGTGCGGCTGTTATTACTTAGCCACGAGCTCCTCCTATTAAGAAGGAATAATATGCAAGGAAATGATAATAATGACAGGCGTAATTCCTTTCCGGCCCGTTTTAATATTCATGAAAGTCATAATAAACGTATTGACAATAATGAAGGAGTAAGAAAAAGTCGTTTTAGTAAATTTACCATTACATAGGTACTTATCAAAGCAATTAAAATAGTAAAGGATGTAAGTAAAATTGCTTTCGTAGCTATTAATTAAAAACACAGTACTTAACGTGAAATCCTTGTAATTAAATACAATAATATCAGTAAGTTTGAACAGACTCGACTGATAAGTTGGTTCTAACGAGCTATCGAATAGTTTCGACAAATTTTATGTAGTCGGTGCCCGGATAGTGGATAAGCATATACTTTTTATTTAAATGTCCTAGCGATAAAGCGTTTCCTGTTACTAACGATAAATGCAGCATTTTATTAGTTTGAATTGCTATTGCTACAGTCGCTGCCCGCTGAATATTATGTTGTTATTTATAAATAAACAGAGTAAAAGCTAAATCCAGCCGATTAATTCTGTAAAAATCTCACCGTCACAACCTATGTGAACTGAAATGTCAAATAGTTGTAGTAGGTTTTCGGTTTTGTTTTTATTTTATAGTTTCCATGCCTAGCATCATATCAGGTGATGACAGCTTAATTCAACCTCACTTCATCTAAGTTTTCACGGTGGGATTTTTACAGAATATCTAGATCGGCTGTCAAGATACTACGTCACAGTCTTTTATTAGGGTTCCGTACCAAAATGGTAAAAAGGAACACTTATGGTGCGACTCAGTCTGTCTGTCTGTCACTGCTGGATATCTCAAGAACTACTAATGCTATCAACTTGGAATTTGATAGCATTTTTGCTACAGGGACTTATAGGGGTCTTAAAAATTCGAAGTGGGGCTACTAGGGCATGACGTGGGGTATCATATGAAAGAACGCTGTTTGGACATTCTCAAACATTTTTTTTTTTAGACCGCATTGTTTTCGACGTTAGATGAAAAATGTAAAACAAAAATACCGTCCCCCCCCCCCCCGTTATCTCCGAAGTTTGCATAGAGAAAAATCTGAAATTATTCTATGCTGTGCTTTCCGAGGCACGGAGGAGTCTCGGTGTAAAGATGGTCACCCATCCACGGACACACCCCGGCAAGCGTAGCTTAACCTGATGGATTGATCCGTGCGGCTGTTATTACTTAGCCACGAGCTCCTCTTTTTTGCTCTAGGGTACGAAAAATCATTGCAAATACCTACAGCATTGATTGATTACTAGAAATTGCATTAATTACACTGCGATAATGGATATTGACTATTTTGAGGCTGAAGACATTCTGTGTGATGATAGTGAACATTTGGTTGAACAAAAATATGATTCTCAACAAGAGGGAGAAACATTTTTGAAAGATTAGGTATCTCTATTATAAAGATTACAAAGAAAGCAAAATAGGTTTATTTATCACAGAAACACGTTCATACAAAAAGATATGCCGTATCTTGTGACACATAATCCATTCTTAACACAGTCATCATCTGCCTAGCCTTTTCCCAACTTTGTTGGGGTCGGCTTCCAGTCTAACCGGATGCAGCTGAACCAGTATTTTACATAGAGCGACTGTCTATCTGACCTCCACAACCCTGTTACTGGGGACTGGTTGTCAGACTTTCGGGCTTCTGTTGAAAAGAAAGAAAGCAAATACATTTATTTAGACGACCCGTAACAACTGTCAGAGATCCAAGAATGACAGCCGGTACCAATTACGGTTTAACGTGCTTTCCGAGCCACGGAGGGGTCTTGGTATGTAAAGATGGTCACCCATCCTCAGACCAACCGCGGCAAGCGTAGCTTAACCTGATCAACCGAACCATGCGTCTGTTATTACTGAGCCACAAGCCCCTATTCTTGACACAGTATTCACGATAATTAATCGCTGATGATTACCTAGACCCGTGTCGAAGTAAAACAACAATTAGAACCGTGTAATAATTGCACAATGCGTATAAACGCGGAAAATTGATTTAATTCATACGTAACGAGATAAAAGGAAAATATCGTAAAACTTGATTTATTTTCTGTAGCGTACTTGTGGACTTATGTACAGCAACGGCCAGAAGTCCACTTACACCGCAAGGACCATTATCGCCTGCGCTATAAGGGCTGCGTCGCTTATACCTATACGGGCTGCGGCGCGCAAGAAGGTCATAAGTAAACTAATATTGCTATGCCATTGTTTTGTGAGATTGCTAGTCGACTTCTGGCTGCTACTGTACACACTTGACTACTTGCTAAGAGTTTATACTACGAATTTACATCATTATTAACGTCTTGGTTTGAGTATTTTTGTATTGTTTTCATTAGATGTTTTTGTGTCAACATCACGATAAAGGGTTGAGCTGAGGTGAACATCCACATAGGGGGTGATCCTATTGCCATCAACCGGGACAAATCCAGACTCCGGGCTGTTACTGAGAAATCCCTAATCGGAAAACCTAATAACACTTTTCCCGACCTGGAAATCGAACCCAGGACCTCATAATAAGTTTAGTTTAGTTTTTTAATATAATTAATAAGTTAGTAAGCTAGTAAAATATAATTAACAGTTTCATTTGACCGCGTGCCAGTGCAATATGCATAATGCATAGGCATTAATTTTAACATATCCATTGTCAATTACTAGATTTTATAGCTAACTCGTCCTTTGCAGTCCTTTGTTTGAGATAATAATTTATCTCCCGTTTCCAGGATTGTTGATCAGTATATTATTGACCGTTGTGTAACTTTTCAAGTTAATTTCATGACACAGCGCAGTGGTGACTATAAAGTAGGTTAAATGCCACTTTTGCAGTCCTTTTGTTCGTTCAAACGTAATCACAATACACATATCCGATTTATATTATTGTAACTACGTAAGGAAATGACCCTCATACATTCGCTCGCTATGGTTTCACTTATTTTCAGTTCAAAATAACTTTTATGGTACAGTGAAAGTTACTATGTTGACTGCAACAATACAAACGATCAATTTAAACCCACATTATGAATAAAACATGAACCTGTTTTCTATTTATGCAAAAAAGTATTTTATTGTAAGTAATTTTATGGTAACTATCGTTAAGTACTGGCCTAACCAGTGAACTATTTTATTTAAGTAAGCAACTCGTTAATTGTATCTATTATTTCCTCTATAATATACTTGTAGAGTAATAAAATCATTAATTGCTGTATCCGATTCCATTTTATTATGCACTTTTAGTTCCGTACCAAAATGGTTAAAAAGGAACCCTTATGGTGTGACTCAGTCCGTCTGTCTGTCTGTCACAGCTGGATATCTCAAGAACTAGTAAATGCTATCAACTTGAAATTTGGAACAGTCTTAGATGACATTTACCCAACTATTTGGCAAATAAGAAAGAAATAAAAATATATGTATTTTTTTTGCAACAGGGACTGAAAGGGGGTCTTAAAAATTCAAAGTGCCCCACTTTTTTACAATTTTTTTTTGTTTGCACATTCTCAAACAGTTTTTAATTTTTTTTTTAGGCCGCACGTTCGCGGTGCTTGAAATCTCAATTATTTGTTTTTCTACATCAGTATTTATATTCGTTCCTATTAATAGCCGATTTATTATCCCTCCCTATTCCCATTGCTATGGTCACTAAGCTTCTCAAGGAAATTAATCATAGCAACCAGTTGTAAGCCGATAATTTATTTTACAAGCGTCTTATTTGTTGACACTTCAGTTTTCCGAAATACACCGAAAATAAAGCTCCAATGCGCAGGAGAAAGAATGAAATTTCAATACACAGCACAACAGCTCCTTTCTAAGCAACTTTGAGCATTCAACTTGTCATATAACTAGAAAGATGACTATTAAGTTTGTGAAAGAATTTTTTAAAAGTATTCTTAAAGTAACTTTACGTAGTTGAAAAGTTGCATACACTTGTGTTGGGTGCATAAATAACAACAGCAGTTAAAACAGCGACACAATTTCTTATCGTGGCTTGATATGACTTGAGTCTTGTATTTTGCTTTATATTCTTCTCCATTTGTTTCTCTTGTAACTATTGTTATCAAGTTTGATGAGGTTGCTGCTGTGTTTTTGACTATTTCTAAACTACCATTGTCATCCTTAGCAAATACGGCGACGGTGACGGTGTAGTGAGATCAAATCTTCTTATTAATTCTAGAAGATTATCGTTGTCAAGTGATAATTGCTTGATGTACTTAAGGCAGATAATCATCCATCAGCATTTGTTGGTCTACCAGAACGATTAAAGTAAACACGACATTAATGTTTATCAGATCTCCTGAAGCAGATTCTGAAAGCATTAAATTCCCGTAGCAAGACGTTTCTTCCGAAATTTCTCTAAAAGCGATTCAACATCTGCCTAGCCTTTTCCAAACGATGTTGGGGTCAGCTTCCAGTCTAACTGGATGCAGCTGTATACCAATATTTTAAATGGAGCGACTGGCTATGTTACCTCCACAATACAGTTACTGGGCAATGCGATACCCCTTGTCAAGACTGGTTGTCAGACTTTCGGTATTCTGACGACCCGTTACGACTGTCAAAGATCCACGAAAGACAGGAGAAATTTCTCTAAAAGCGACTGAAGCCAAAAAAGTTTATAGGGAGAGTAAATACTCCTGTGAAGTATATTGAACAAATTTTACGATAGCAAGACATATTTTTTATGCTGATACAACACAAAAACCTTTGCCGGCTTACTCGGAATGGCTAATACAAGATAAGCAGAGGTCCCTATTAGTAAAGAATACTAGTTAGCGTTACGAGGGGGTCGAATGTTGCTGTAAAAGGTCTCGTAAAATGTTGCAGGAAACTTGTAATCATGGGTCGTAATTTTGTTTGTGGTTAGAGTAACAAGACGTTGATATTTGATGGTGTTCAACTTACATATTGTATGGTAGTGTTTTGTTGTAAATGATTAGGGGTGATGTGTCAGTTAAGGTTTTTATTAGTGATTGGTATTTTGTATTTATTGTACGGGAAATATTTAATTGATTTTTTAAAAACTTATTGAATATTTAATACGCTTTTTTAATAAATGAGACTATATTTCTCTATCTGTCTCAATAATTATTTTACCTCACGTTCTATTTAAAAGCGATCTTCGCGCGAATACGCGAAGTCGTGTTCGGAAAATCGGAAAGCGCCCTTTGTTGGCACGATAACGCGCTCAGGTTCACCGAACAAAAAGTGACATATTATGGACTCGACGATCGCGAATTGAATGAGGTCTATAGACGTCATAACAATAAAACTTCTATTGTGTCTCGTTTACCGTCTGCGATCCGATTAATATTTATAGAGCAGCAAAATGGTAATTAAGTATTTGGGTTACGATTAAAATCATGCCTTATTGATCTTGACGTGGGTAATTGGTCTAGATAGTTGATCGCGAGTTGCAAGTTTCTTCATGTTGATAAATAATAAATAAATAAATAAAATGTTAATTTCAAATTTACAACATGTTACATATTCTATATGGAATTTCTATTTAAGTAAAAATTTTTACTTGTGTTATTAAAATTCGTTGATCAGTTGTAACTGAAAACAGTAGTCACTTATAAACTCTTATATGACAAAAAAATCAGTTACAAGCTAATTTTAGCAATACATACAACGTTTGTTGAATGTACTTCCGATTCTTAAAATAAATACCTACACAAGGACAGTAAAAAGTCCTCTGAAACCGTTACTACTAAGTATTGAATTATTTATTTATAACCCTAGACTAGAGTTTAGGTTTGTTTCGATAGTCCATTTTTTTCTAGACGGCTGTGGCTATTACCACACTACACGATAGGTAGGTGTTCTTTAAGAACTAGTTTCCTTACTTCGATAATCACAGGAAAAAATACAAATTAATTAATCATGAAGCGTGTGCATTTGCAAAGAAAAAGCGTGAGAAAAATGTACGTATGCGAGCGGAATGTGCGGAGTTGTATGTCTTGTTTAATTGAAAGCTTTATCACTCAACTAGGCATCGCCATACTGGTACTAATAATACCGCCATTACCTATAGCTGCAACACGATGAAAACATTTCAATATTATCATTTAGAATCTAGACTGATTCAATTATTTGAATTGCTATACAAAGCGTTGTGTCACGTAATATCTGCCCAGCTATTCTAATAAACACAGCTCTTCAAACACCTAGGACGTCCAAGCCTTCATTACTAGACCAAGATTGTAATCGTAACATTAGCCGTCTGAAGAAATGAGTACTTTGCCAAGAGCTGAACGTCGAACAGGTTTCATCGACCCTATACTAAGTTTTACCGGGTCCGTTGTCTATGCACTCGCAATTGGAGTTTTCACCTCGGATCGATCGTTCGCGTTACATCGATCCGCATCGCGTGGTACCGGCCGCGTGTGACGCGCTGCGGTGTCACTGGAGGCCATTCGTCGGTCAAGAGTACCTGTTTAACCGCATAAGGTTATTTGCAATGTAAACGATTTTCGCCTCCAGCTACTGATAAAACTTTACTATCTACGGCCATTGGTGACTTTGATAACTGTGTGAAAGTTCTCTCCTCATCAGGCATCCTCTTGATTAAAAATTCCAATTCTATGCCGACCGACAATGTTGAATGTAATATCTGAGCCTATGCAGCCGGTCTGCGGTCATTGAATTGAATGACATCATTATTGCAAAGCAGACAATTGACACAATCATAACACTCGTTCTTTATTAATGTTAAAAGATAAGATGAATGTGTATTACATTGGAGCAATTTTTCGCTCGGTAGCTTAGTGCTATTTTTTTATTACATTGTCTATTGCTCGTTTGAGGTTGCGCAATTGTATGTGTGGTGTTATTACTGAATTCGATTATCTCAATTTATCCGAGCGTGTATTGTAGGTATAAACAATGGAGATCATAAAACTTGTTTATTTTCAAAGAATAGTGTATTTAGGTCTCCGTACTTCAAAAGGACAAAATGGAACCCTTATAGGATCACTTCGATGTCCGTCTGTCTGTCTGTTTCTCTGTCTGCCTAGACCCTTTTTCTCAGGAACGCGACATATTTTGATACTAGCAAGTAAATCGAAACCTATAGGGTACTTTCCTGATTACCTAGAATCATGAAATTTTGCAAGAAGTAGGGTCTCACAGCACAAGTCAAGGAAAAAGTCCTAAAATCGTTCATTTGTAATTTTATCACATAAATAAAAACATTTTTGGGATTACAAACTTAAATTTGCAGTTGTAGAATACCATCACATGGGCGCAAGGTGAAAAATGTATTCACTGTTCATTACTTTTCTGTTATACAATAGTTCTTGTAGTAACGAAACGGCCAAGCCTCATATTTTTACTAAGGTGTAGGGCTTGAAGAGTTAGGGCGTGTAGAGTTAGAAGCTTGGCTCTACATGAGATCTGATAGCTTTTTGTCAGTGCGAGCTATATGTGGTCTCGTCTTGGCAACATTTTACATGCAAATGTTTTTGGTGGGATAACTCTTTCCCGAAATACTCGGCGACGACATTTGAAAGCTACGAATAAAATTGCTAACAACATTTTCAACATTGACAATACAAAATGTCTTTCATACTCGTAAATAAAACAAAACATAACTCGAAACATAGTTATAAAACGCAAAATGCAATTTCCCAAAGAAAACTAGATTTGAAATAATTTCGCGTATTTCAAAACATGTTGTAAAATCGTCCGGGCGGCAGTTAACGTTCTGCCAATGTGTTTGAACAACAATAATGTTCTTATCAAACATATTGCTAGGTGAATTTTCTATTATATCGTTTTTGTGTGGGCCCGTATAATACAATCACCGATTGGCCCTGCATACTACCAAGAATTAGTACGTGATGATAATTTCCTCATTGCCAACAATTGGTGGTTTATTTTCATCGTCTTTAGTTTTACTAACGTTGCAATTTCTTCAGCGATGTCTTTAACCAATTAAAATGTTTCAGTTTGTAAAATAATTTGTTAGAAAATGTGTGCAAGTGCGCTTACATTGTTTCTTCCGTTACTGGCTGTTGTAGATCTAAAAAGAAAAAAAATCGAACCCTTAAGAACACGTCGTTGTCCGTCTGTCTGTCTGTCAGTCAGTCAAGACCCTTTTTCTCAGGCACGCGTGGAGGCATCAAGTTGAAATTAATATCAAATACGTAAGTCTACGGTCCCTTGGTGCTCTAAAAAAATCAAGCTTCTAAGTCAACGCAATAAAAAAGTATGGCCATTTATGCGACATATTATTTTGATTTACTTGCGAGTACGCAAGTAAATCAAAACGTATATGGTACTTACCGTAGATCTACAATCATGAAATTTGGTAACAAGCAAGGTCTTACAGCACAAGTAAAGGAAGAAGTCCGAAAATTGGTAATTTATAATTTTACTAGCTTTTGCCCGCGGCTTCGCCCGCGTGGATGTCGGAAAATATCCCATGGGAACGTTCATGTGGAAAACATAGGGCATATCCCTAACTTAAGAAATGCTGGGTTTCCCATACAAACTTTCATCCCCTATATCACCCCCTGTAGGATTATTTTTTAAGACAAAAAGTAACCTATGTCCTTCCCCAGGATGCTATATAAAGCCTTGCCAAATTTTATCGAAATCCGTGCAGTTTTGTAAATTTTAAAATCAACCCGTATTTTACCCCCTTAGTGGATGATTTTTCAAAAACGCTGAACCGCATATTTCTTAATTTCCTACCAATAGCATAAATTTGTTATCCCTAACTTAAGAAATACTGGGTTTCCCTTACAAACTTTCATCCCCTATATCACCCCCTTGTAGTATTGTTTTTGAAAGTATCCTATGTCCTTTCCTCAGGATGCTATATAGAGCCTAGCCAAATTTTGTCGAAATCCGTGCAGTTTTGTAAATTTTAACATCAACGCCTATTTTACCCCCTGGGGGGATTATTTTTCAAAAACACTGAACCGCATATTTCTTTATTTCCTATCAAAGGCATACATTTTAATTTTTACATCCCTAACTTAAGAAATACTGAGTTTCCCATACAAACTTTCATCCCCTATATCACCCCCTGTTGGATTATTTTTTAAAACCAAAAGTAGCCTGTATCCTTCCCCAGGATGCTATATAAAGCCTTGCCAAATTGTATCCAAATCCGTGCAGTTTTGTAAATTTTAAAATCAACCCCTATTTACCCCCTTAGGGGATGATTTTTCAAAAACGCTGAACCGCATATTTCTTAATTTCCTACCAATAGCATAAATTTGTTATACCTAACTTAAGAAATACTGGGTTTCCCTTGCAAACTTTCATCCCCTATATCACCCCCTGTGGTATTATTTTGAAAAAAAAAATAGTATCCTATGTCCTTCCCCAGGATGCTATATAAAGCCTTGCAAAATTTTGTCGAAATCCATGCAGTTTTGTAAATTTTAAAATGAACCTCTATTTTACCCCCTTAGGGGATGATTTTTCAAAAACGCTGAACCGCGTATTTCTTTATTTCCAATCAAAAGCATACATTTTAATTTTCACATCCCTAACTTAAGAAATACTGAGTTTCCCATACAAACTTTCATCCCCTATATCACCCCCTGTAGGATTATTTTTGAAAAAAAAAGTAGCCTATGTCCGTCCCTAGGATACCATCTATAGCCTTGCCAAATTTTATAGAAATCCGTTCAGTGGTTTAGGCGTGAAAAGGTAACAGACAGACAGACAGACAGACAGACAGACAGACAGACAGACAGACAGACAGACAGACAGACAGACAGACGGACAGACAGACAGAGTTACTTTCGAATTTATAATATTAGTATGGATTACATAAAAAAAATTGCTTATATTTGCAGTTGGAGAATTGACCGTGACGTATATCAATGTGTGGATGAGGAGCTTGTGGCTAACTAATAACAGCTGCAATGGTCGATCCATCAGGTTAAGCTACGCTTGCTGGGGTTCGTCCGTGGATGGGTGACCATCGTTACATACGAGAGTCCTCCGTGTCTCGGTAACGGCTGTCATTCGTGGATCTTTGATAGTCGTTACGGTTTGTCAGAAGACCGAAAGTCTGACAACTACTTTTACCAAAGGTTATCGAATTACTCTGTTACTGGATTGTAGAAGTCAGACAGGCAATCGCTCCATGTAAAATACTAGTATTCAGCTGCATCCGGTTAGACTGGAAGCCGACCCCAACGTAGTTGGGTAAAGGGTAGGCAGATTGTATAAATGAAGGGCGAACATGTTTTTCAACTACAATGTCAAGTTAGTTTTTGGGATAAATTCTTTTCAACTACGGAACCCTTCATTGTGCGTGGTGCACCAGGCACTTGGCCGGTTTTTTTAAATTAAAACCTGATTTCGTTTCAGATTTGCTTTTGCGGTATTTTCATTAATGTTGCTATGGATGGATATCTAACTTGCCTACTTTTTGCTGCACAAGTTTCTCAGAAACGTGTAGATGTTTATGTATTTCATACAAAAAAATATGTTATAAGTTACACACGACACAAGTTGTATCTACACGAGTACACGTATCAAAATAAAAAAGTTTAGATAGCGTCATAGACTTGGAAGTTACATCGTCAATTTCATTAATATCATGTTAACGTAAAAATCAGTTCTTTACTGGATTTACTGTTTTCAGTTTACCCATGACAGAAATTTAAACAAGATGCCTGAAGAAGTCTTAAATACATTGGGAATCAGTTAAAAAACGGTTACATCATTTAATGCTCCCATCGCATGCATCTCTACATCAAACACTTGATTATTTTAATAATAAAGATCCGAATAGTTTTTATCACATGCACCATTAAGTATAAACACAGACCCATGTATGTGTGTTAAGCAGTTATTATTACGTCTCTAATGTTCCAAAATTTCATAGTTGGTAGAACAATGGCCACAGATTGGGAATGTTTGTGGGAAGCGAATTTATTGTCACGTCATATGACGGTGTGGTGTTTTGCAAACATTCGGCCAACTATAAACATTTTTGTAACTGAGAGTCTGAGACCTTGAATATCAGTAGTAGGTTTGTTTGATGAAAAATGTTTTGGAATATGTTGGTACAATATCCACTTCTAATTTGCAAGTGATTGCCTCATTGATCTTTTGGCCGCGAGAGTAATGGCGGAGCATAGAGTGCTATGATTGTATATAACATTATTTTTTTTTAATACTAAACCTCTTAAGTGGTCATTGTACTCATCATTTAGAACAACTTGTACTATGGGACCAAACCTGAAATCGCGAAAAAAAATCAGCTATTCAGTACATTTTGGCGAGTTTGATGTAGATAAATGTACTGAACAGCTGATATTTTTTTCGCGATTTCAGGTTTGGTCCCATAGTAAAAGTTGTTCAAAATTATGAGTACAATGACCCCTTAAGAGGTTTAGTATAAACAAAAAATAATGTTGTATAGATGCCCAGTACGGGAACAATGTTATTGTGGTCTTCCATCATTTCGCAGTACTCTAGCATCCCGGAGTCTGGATTTGCGCTAAGTTAATGGCAATAGGCTCGCTTTCATTACATCGGACATTATTAAGTCTGGCGAAATATGGGTGGACTATACAACTCCATCTGCTAAGGGAATAGGTACATCGTGAATTTATGTTAGTACTAGTAGCTATATCTATAGTTTACGAAGTGTATAGAAATTAATCACAGTAACGCTTCCCATGGGTGTCGTAGATAGAGGATTTCGGTTAGTATTGTCCGATGAATTGGCAGTAGCAACCAATTTGGGTACCTACTAACAACCAATAATTTGCTTGCTAAGCCAAGCAGGACATTAATTACTACAATAACTTTTTGTCAAATCAGCGCGAACCGTCGTCGCCGATAAGTGCCGGCAAGTTCCTATTTTGATTAGTGGGCACCGCGTCGGTTTGCGCTGATTTGGCAAAAAGTGTGAAAACAGCCTCCGCAAATCTGCGTTGGCAACCAGCGCTTGTTGCCGCCGAGAACCGCTGGCATATCAGCCAGCGTTCTACAGGAATACATCTTAGTTAGCTATGACCTTTGTAAATGATTAAAAACAGTTCAGATTCAAACTAAATTTTGGTTACAGTAACTACTACGAATCCTTTCTTGTCAATATCATAGCTGCAGTTTATAACCAACTCTCTGTGAAGCAAAATCTGTATCCAAATCCAAATAGCCTGCCAAGATTCCATATACATCAAGTACGGTGATTGTTACTAGAAAACAAAGCGATATCCGAGGTAAAGGCAATCGGAACTATACGTTCTCAGTTCCTTTGTGTGACCATATTGTGACGGTGACAACATATCTATGTACTAGTGTGGCATGAAGCGAGCCTCGTGAATTACAAAAGGACGATATTCATAGTCTATCTGCGGCCAAATCTATTGGATTGCAGGTTAGGTTCGTAGCTGTATTGTAGGCCTTAACGTCATTCAAGGAGCACGTTTTCAGTCTGAACAAAGGTATATCATTTGTGATCACCTCTTTGTCACGTGAATAGATAATATAGTGTAAAGCGCAGGCCACACTAGGAACGAAGCTAAGTTCGTTTAGCTTCGCTCATGTAGCTATCGCGTCTTTTCATACTTCGGTTCATACTTCGCGGTTTGAACCAAAGTATGCAAACATTCGGTAGCTACATGAGCGAAATTAAACGAACTTAGCTTCGTTCCCTGTGTGGCCTACGCTGTAGACTTGTTTTACCAGATCATTTTCTGTTTTATTTCTGTCTAGGTATTAATTATGTGTTAGATGATTTACATTAATGATTTTCACGTTTTGAATGTGCCATATTAAAATATTGTAATTAATGATCTTTTTTAATTACAGGTACTTAATTGTCTCTAATTGTCACCATTACCGACTAGAAAGAAGTTCCTGTGTAAGTAAAATTAAAAGTATGTTATTATTGAAATCTTTAAGTTTGTCTTTCTTTAACGATCTTAATCTATAAGGATAATCGAATTGGTATTCAAGTATAGTTATTATGCTTAACATAACATAATCGACCTATGTTGTTTCCACTGTTGGGACACAGAGAGAAGGCCTGTGTACACTTCAATGGATTACAAGACAACAGATGAATTTTGCAATCTTCAACTATTTTCGTCCACATCCAGAATCCTGCTACAATTTTCACACGATTTCATTGTTGAATCGAATTGTAGCAAGATTCTGCATGCAGACAAAAATCGTAATTATGATTGCATAATTCATTTGTTCTATTCTAATCCATTGGAGTGTTCCTTCAGGTATAACACATTTTGTGCACGGACATAAACATAATTAGCATTTGCCTAACTTTCCACAAAATTAGTCAAATTACAGGTCGTTGGTTCAGTAGTTTCCAGACGAAAAACCTAATTCTCCGAGTTGAGACTTAGTTTAACTACAATTTGCTCACGAGAACAACACCTATTAAAGCCCTTTTGAGGTCCCTTTTGTAGTTAAAGCCATTTCATTAGTTATTTTCACAACTAAAAACATTTTATATGCTAGAGATGTGTGTGTATGTTAAGCATTATTTTTTAAGTTATACAGACATGACTAATTATTTATAGAATGATTTACTCCTTTTAACGGTTCGGTACATAAAGTTGTTTTTACTTTCTTTTCATATCAATCTCAAACAGTTTATTTCAATTATTTTCTGTAATTTTTCTTTCATTAGAATATTATCATCAAACTGTTTTATCTTGTCTGTCTTGCTTTCTGGTTTTGCCTTTATATTATAATTGGGGGGATAAACTTAATTATGCTTACTATGTGTTTGTCTTCACGTATGAGTGGAAAAGTTGACTCAACCAAAAGGGTTACTATCTTGTTTATACTTTATAGACAAAGGGATTGGATTTTTATCACTTAGTACTTAAGGTTTAAAGTGGAAGATTGTCGCAACTCAACGTTTTTGACACATGGTTTCCTATAAAGCCTTTTCGCTATATTTCTTTCTATAACGTAACAGGTGTGAAAATTGCTACAGCGATTGTCTATGGTTTATAATTAGCTTTGTCAATAAGTTCAAAATTATTATACAACGGCATCGTAACTAATACCTGAAACACTAAACTACGTAGGAGTGCTTAAATTTAACAGCCGAACTGTAACAAACGTTTAGCTCCAAATGTTTCCCTGGAGTTTGGCCCTCCGAGACTTGGGACCAATTATTGAGGACGTTACTACCCAACCACCGACCGGAGCCCTGAAATATTGACCTTAAAAGCCCATTAGTGTCCAGTTTGGGCCCTCGATAAGCCGAATTTGACCGATTAAGGATATAGAGTTGTGATTTGGGAGCAAATTTTGGAGGATCATGATTTCGTACGGTTGGATGGGGCAGCTAATTATTGTTGAGTTTAAATTATTGTATCATAAATTGGGTTGCAAAGATAGAGATACATTACTTGTTATTAGAGTAGAATTCAAGGTTCTTATTGATGTAATGAACATACTCGTAAGTCAGTTGATAAACAAAGCATTAGTGAGATTTGGAAGGAAATTACTTTATGACCTGCTTAACATATGAATGATAAGGAGATGGTACTTTATTGTGTATCTACTTAAGATTGAGATGTAGGTATTAAAAAAGATAACGGACGGTAAAAAGGAAATATTGATAGAAGCAATGTGTTTGAAAATGAAAGTGACATTATGATAACACAATACAAAATTGTAAAGGACGGATAAGGTTCATAAGAATAAATGCCAACGCACACCTGTGGACGGTGGGGGGCAGCATCAAGGAGGATTTTCCGAGGAGCATCGCACGGCATTCCACGGGGGAAATGCGGAGTGCACTGCCTCTGCCCCGTGATCGCATGCCGTCGCATCCCGCCGCATGCCGTTGCGACCTGCAGTCGCGTCCTACTGTATGTCTTCGAATCCCGCCGCGGTATCTTCCAGCACGCTTTTCCCTTTGATGTTCCGTGGTTGGTATCTCAGTTTTGGAATCTATAATAATATTTTGTTACCATTAGATACGTACTAATTTACGTTGATAAATTTAAAATACCCTGCCCTGGACAGCAGCTGTCCGCCAATGTTCACTGGCCTTAAGAAACAGGAAATGGATTCAACAGATTTGAGTACTAATATTAAAACAAAAGAAATATAGAAGAAATCTTGAATAATATAATTACTGTAATTTACTAGCGAACCCGACAGACGTTGTCTTGTCTGAACTATCCTAGAACCCGACTGCAGCGCCACCTACCGGGTCCAATTGTGTTTTCAAACCACCCAGGAACCAATTCAAATATACACACAAAATTTCATCTAAATCGGTCCAGCCGTTTAGGAGGAGTTAGGTGACAAACACACGTACAGAAGAATTATTATAATCTACCTTGACCCGACAGACGTTGTCCTGTCCCAATTTCAATCATTTTAAATTTTCCAATTTTCCCAGCAACTTTTCCAATTTTTTTCCAGCGTTTGAACCTTCCCTGGACTACCACAAACACTTCAAAACCAAAATCAGCTAAATCGTTCTCGAGTTTTAGCCAGACAAACGAACAGCAATTGATTTTTATATATATAGATAAACATTATTTGTTCTTTACCATTTTCCTTAATTTATTTTCGTTTGATTTCTTGGAAATAACCTAATTACCTATATTGTTGATTTCGAAAACATTTTGCGATCTATTAGTAATCTGATAAGTTTATCAGACTTCGGTTCGGTGAGTACTTTTATCGTGCCACATAATATGTTTAAAATAATAGCTATAGTATTAGTACCTACTTATTCATCATCATCATCATCATCTGCCTAGCCTTTTCCTAACTTGGGGTCGGGTTCCAGTCTAATCGGATGCAGTTGAATACTGCCCTTAGTACCTAATTATTATTAGTAAAAAATTAAAACCCGACTACTGAAAAATCACGCTCTAAAAAGTATGAAACAAGACAATATTCTCATCTGAAATTAGAAAAAGACAGACAAATTAAAATCCGGAGTCACACGTCATGTTAGATAAATCGAACAGATACGTGTGAGTCCGGATTTTTAATTTGTCTGTCTTTTTCTAATTGCAGATTGACAAATTATAACAAGAAGTTTAGAAGTTATGAGGGAAAAGATGAACATACGTACATACATAAATACATACATACATACCGGACATACATACCGGTCAAAATTATAACCCTCCTTTTTGGTTCGCCTTAAGGCTCTTACAGACAGAGGCGATATCGCGTCGCGACGCGATATTTTTCTACGGATATAATATAGAAATATCGCGTCGCGACCGCGATATCGCCTCTGTCTGTAAGAGCCTTTAGTCGGGTAAAAAATATCAGTGTTACCGATAAATGGGTAGCGCTAATGTTTGAACTTCTTTATCTGATCCATATTTAGTTTGATATCTTCAAAGAATGTGTAAATTATTTTAAGTACTTAGTTTTTTTAGCGTTGCCTGGCTAATTTGTTTAATTAAATAAACATATTATTTAATTAACTAATTAGCTTGTATATTTTGACATTGATTTCAATCATAGGTCATGTTCGTATTTAAATGAGTTTCTTAGTTAATTAGACGTCTAATTCGCTAGACAAGTTTTGAAAGAAGCGACCACAATATGGCACACCAATTCAAAGAGAAATTGACCTTGATTGTTGACTTTTCTTTTCGAGGTCACATGATAAATGATTCTCAAAAAAATTGTATTAAAGCAATCAACTAAACTTTCCACGACTGGTTCAAGTCTTAGTTCAAGGGTCACATAACACCTCCCAATCATCTCCGCTTCTGGATGGGGCTCTGCTATTATACTTCATTGTTTTGAGTTGTCTTGACGCGCCATCTCCATTGTTCCCACATATATGTTGTCAAAGATCGTGTTTGGAAATAATGAGTCACTTCTATTCAAATCACTTCGGAACCTAACTCATTCATTGTTGATAACCAACCTCATTTTTTAGGGTTCCGTACCAAAGTGGTAAATAGGAAACTTTATGGTGCGACTCGAGTCTGTCTGTCTGTCTGTCCGTCTGTCACAGCTGGAACTACTAATGTTATCAACTTGAAATTTGGAACAGTTTTAGATGACTTTTGCCCAACAATTTTACAAATAAGAAAGAAATATAAAATATATTATGTATTTTTTCTGCAACAGGAACTGAAAAGACGGTTTTAAAAATTTTAAGTAGGGCTACTAGGGCATGTGAGGTATATGAAAGAGTGCTGTTTGCACATTATCAAACATTTTTATTATTTTTTTTAGGCCGCATAGTTTCGACTTTTGAAAAAAATTTAACAAAAAAATAGCATCCCTCCTCCGAAGTTTGCAAAGAGAAAAATCTGAAATTATTCTATGATAGAAGTTTATGTAAAGATTATAGGAAAAATAAAACGATGTCTCTAAATAGCACACTTTTTCAAAAATCGGAACGGAACCCTCGGTGCGTGAGTCCGACTCGCTCTTGGTCGGTTTTTTATAATTTTCTCTCTCTGTTATTAATGAACGTAGCAATTACCGCTTCAGTAATTACGTTTTGTGAAATATTTACTTGTTTTTTGCACAGTAATTTTGCAAGTAGGTATAGAAGGTGATAATTGAATTTAAATAATGATACCTATATTATTTCTTTATGTGACTGTGAGATTGGTTATTGATTACAGTTTCATAATCAACGATGTTGATACCCCTGTTTGTGGAGTTGAATTTCAAATTAATTAATTCATTTGCTCTAGATATAAAGTGCCGTCCTTTGACATTATTTCGTCGTCGAGTGCCATCTATAGCTGTCTCATTGTTGCCTCCATTCGTATTCCTTTATGCGTGTCGACTGTTCAACAGTAAGACCCCGAGTCTTGACTCATTCTTCAAGATACAATGTCCGTAAGCACATCTTATTGTACCCGTCTGATGTCTACAATTGATAAATGGACATTCTCGCTTCCTTCTTCGTTGAGATTGTGAGCCGATGAGATTTACTCTCATTGTTAGCATCGAGTGTCGATTCAATGAAAATGGTGTTTACTGCCCTCACTTTACTTTTTTCAGAGAAAATGAATCCTCATTTATCATGGAAATGAACGCTTGCGTTGTATTTCATAAAGCGTTTGAATAATAATTTATTCATTATATATTTTGCTGTTTTCTTTATTATTTCATGAGTCTGATTTGGGATTAAATTAACTCGAGTACCTAGTGCCGCTCTTTATTATTGAATTTTATTTGATTGAACAAAAGTTCAATTCGTGTTTTAAAACCGTGAACACGTACTGCAAGTTTTTTTGACAATTTGTGAGTTTCACCATCAATTTTCTACCATGTCGATGAAACCAATTAAGCAATTTACAAGGCCGAATGTCCATCGAATGTCACCCATACACCATTGTTTAATTTAATCGTCTCTCGCAACCAACTTTGACGCGGTGAGTTGATATACAACAAATGTTATGAGCCACTGACACAACATCACGTTTTAAGCGACCATTAAAATGTTTATGATGATAAAAAATAAAAACTTTATCAAACAAACGAGATAACTTCAATCAGTGTTGCTATCATAATCCTTATTTCCGTTAAATTAAAGATATAATCAAACAAATGATATTAATGTAACGAGTGTTTGCTTGAAATGGAACCATGAAATAAAGCAATTTACCATAAGAGCGTGTGTAGAAATAACAAAAAGAAACGTTGGAACCGTTACGTCGGCTGAATATGTAGAATCTTTGACCGTGGCTTGGTTGCTCGTACCGTTAGCCTGCGCCTGACCATTCGTATTGTATTGTTCTTGTGACGTATGGCCCAGTGGTAAAAGGTAAGCGACCGATGATTTTTGATTTACCACTGGTACAGTTTAGAATGCTAATGCTGACTCTATTACTAACACTTTTATGCTGTAAATGAGTGTCATAATAATATTTGAATATTTTACTTAAGTCTATATGTATGTATATGTATAGGTAACATTATTGTAAGTAATTCTTTAGGTACGGACGTTTTCCGTTTTCGATTTGATATATTCAGAAATGGAAATAATAACTTTTAGGTATACGGGGTGTACCAGAAAGATGTGATCAAATTGAACAACTTTCTCCATGGGACCAACATCGTAATTTTTTGCTGTTTTCTTTATTATTTCATGAGTCTGATTTGGGATTAAATTAACTCGAGTACCTAGTGCCGCTCTTTATTATTGAATTTTATTTGATTGAACAAAAGTTCAATTCGTGTTTTAAAACCGTGAACACGTACTGCAAGTTTTTTTGACAATTTGTGAGTTTCACCATCAATTTTCTACCATGTCGATGAAACCAATTAAGCAATTTACAAGGCCGAATGTCCATCGAATGTCACCCATACACCATTGTTTAATTTAATCGTCTCTCGCAACCAACTTTGACGCGGTGAGTTGATATACAACAAATGTTATGAGCCACTGACACAACATCACGTTTTAAGCGACCATTAAAATGTTTATGATGATAAAAAATAAAAACTTTATCAAACAAACGAGATAACTTCAATCAGTGTTGCTATCATAATCCTTATTTCCGTTAAATTAAAGATATAATCAAACAAATGATATTAATGTAACGAGTGTTTGCTTGAAATGGAACCATGAAATAAAGCAATTTACCATAAGAGCGTGTGTAGAAATAACAAAAAGAAACGTTGGAACCGTTACGTCGGCTGAATATGTAGAATCTTTGACCGTGGCTTGGTTGCTCGTACCGTTAGCCTGCGCCTGACCATTCGTATTGTATTGTTCTTGTGACGTATGGCCCAGTGGTAAAAGGTAAGCGACCGATGATTTTTGATTTACCACTGGTACAGTTTAGAATGCTAATGCTGACTCTATTACTAACACTTTTATGCTGTAAATGAGTGTCATAATAATATTTGAATATTTTACTTAAGTCTATATGTATGTATATGTATAGGTAACATTATTGTAAAAGAGGGCGAGCCTACATGACATTATGCGATAAGTATAAGGCGACACTCAAGAGATCCCATGTAAAAGAGGGCGAGCGCACATGATATTATGCGGTAAGTATAAGGCGACACTCAAGAGATCCCATGTACTCAACGACTCGACGGCCCTAAAAATAGATTCACGAGAGCCCGTCGTTTTCTTAAGACCGAGTTCGTACAATAGCTAAGCATAAAATAATATCACGACTGCATTCCCCAAAGGGTATCTATATAGTAGGTACAAACTACATTTCGCCAGTTATGTTTAACTACTTGAGTATCGTGACACCACTGGATCTGAAAAGTATTTCGAAAAATAAAAAAATAAAATACAAAGTAAAATACCAGCGTCCGCGTGGCGACCGCGGACTTACCAGTAGTTACGGTTGACATTTGAGCACACATTGACATGAAATTATGCGGTATAAGGCGACACTCAAGAGATCCCATGTAAAAGAGGGCGAGCCTACATGACATTATGCGGTAAGTATAAGGCGACACTCAAGAGATCCCATGTAAAAGAGAGCGAGCGTACATGACATTATGCGGTAAGTATAAGGCGACACTCAAGAGATCCCATGTAGAAGGGGGCGAGCCTACATGTAAAGGCGACAATCAAGAGGTCCCATGTAAAAGAGGGCGAGCCTACATGAAAATATGCGGTAAGTATAAGGCGACACTCAAGACATCCCATGTAAAAGAGGGCGAGCCTACATGACATTATGCGATAAGTATAAGGCGACACTCAAGAGATCCCATGTAAAAGAGGGCGAGCGCACATGATATTATGCGGTAAGTATAAGGCGACACTCAAGAGATCCCATGTACTCAACGACTCGACGGCCCTAAAAATAGATTCATGAACCATGAAATAAAGCAATTTACCATAAGAGCGTGTGTAGAAATAACAAAAAGAAACGTTGGAACCGTTACGTCGGCTGAATATGTAGAATCTTTGACCGTGGCTTGGTTGCTCGTACCGTTAGCCTGCGCCTGACCATTCGTATTGTATTGTTCTTGTGACGTATGGCCCAGTGGTAAAAGGTAAGCGACCGATGATTTTTGATTTACCACTGGTACAGTTTAGAATGCTAATGCTGACTCTATTACTAACACTTTTATGCTGTAAATGAGTGTCATAATAATATTTGAATATTTTACTTAAGTCTATATGTATGTATATGTATAGGTAACATTATTGTAAAAGAGGGCGAGCCTACATGACATTATGCGATAAGTATAAGGCGACACTCAAGAGATCCCATGTAAAAGAGGGCGAGCGCACATGATATTATGCGGTAAGTATAAGGCGACACTCAAGAGATCCCATGTACTCAACGACTCGACGGCCCTAAAAATAGATTCACGAGAGCCCGTCGTTTTCTTAAGACCGAGTTCGTACAATAGCTAAGCATAAAATAATATCACGACTGCATTCCCCAAAGGGTATCTATATAGTAGGTACAAACTACATTTCGCCAGTTATGTTTAACTACTTGAGTATCGTGACACCACTGGATCTGAAAAGTATTTCGAAAAATAAAAAAATAAAATACAAAGTAAAATACCAGCGTCCGCGTGGCGACCGCGGACTTACCAGTAGTTACGGTTGACATTTGAGCACACATTGACATGAAATTATGCGGTATAAGGCGACACTCAAGAGATCCCATGTAAAAGAGGGCGAGCCTACATGACATTATGCGGTAAGTATAAGGCGACACTCAAGAGATCCCATGTAAAAGAGAGCGAGCGTACATGACATTATGCGGTAAGTATAAGGCGACACTCAAGAGATCCCATGTAGAAGGGGGCGAGCCTACATGTAAAGGCGACAATCAAGAGGTCCCATGTAAAAGAGGGCGAGCCTACATGAAAATATGCGGTAAGTATAAGGCGACACTCAAGACATCCCATGTAAAAGAGGGCGAGCCTACATGACATTATGCGATAAGTATAAGGCGACACTCAAGAGATCCCATGTAAAAGAGGGCGAGCGCACATGATATTATGCGGTAAGTATAAGGCGACACTCAAGAGATCCCATGTACTCAACGACTCGACGGCCCTAAAAATAGATTCATGAACCATGAAATAAAGCAATTTACCATAAGAGCGTGTGTAGAAATAACAAAAAGAAACGTTGGAACCGTTACGTCGGCTGAATATGTAGAATCTTTGACCGTGGCTTGGTTGCTCGTACCGTTAGCCTGCGCCTGACCATTCGTATTGTATTGTTCTTGTGACGTATGGCCCAGTGGTAAAAGGTAAGCGACCGATGATTTTTGATTTACCACTGGTACAGTTTAGAATGCTAATGCTGACTCTATTACTAACACTTTTATGCTGTAAATGAGTGTCATAATAATATTTGAATATTTTACTTAAGTCTATATGTATGTATATGTATAGGTAACATTATTGTAAAAGAGGGCGAGCCTACATGACATTATGCGATAAGTATAAGGCGACACTCAAGAGATCCCATGTAAAAGAGGGCGAGCGCACATGATATTATGCGGTAAGTATAAGGCGACACTCAAGAGATCCCATGTACTCAACGACTCGACGGCCCTAAAAATAGATTCACGAGAGCCCGTCGTTTTCTTAAGACCGAGTTCGTACAATAGCTAAGCATAAAATAATATCACGACTGCATTCCCCAAAGGGTATGTATATAGTAGGTACAAACTACATTTCGCCAGTTATGTTTAACTACTTGAGTATCGTGACACCACTGGATCTGAAAAGTATTTCGAAAAATAAAAAAATAAAATACAAAGTAAAATACCAGCGTCCGCGTGGCGACCGCGGACTTACCAGTAGTTACGGTTGACATTTGAGCACACATTGACATGAAATTATGCGGTATAAGGCGACACTCAAGAGATCCCATGTAAAAGAGGGCGAGCCTACATGACATTATGCGGTAAGTATAAGGCGACACTCAAGAGATCCCATGTAAAAGAGAGCGAGCGTACATGACATTATGCGGTAAGTATAAGGCGACACTCAAGAGATCCCATGTAGAAGGGGGCGAGCCTACATGTAAAGGCGACAATCAAGAGGTCCCATGTAAAAGAGGGCGAGCCTACATGAAAATATGCGGTAAGTATAAGGCGACACTCAAGACATCCCATGTAAAAGAGGGCGAGCCTACATGACATTATGCGATAAGTATAAGGCGACACTCAAGAGATCCCATGTAAAAGAGGGCGAGCGCACATGATATTATGCGGTAAGTATAAGGCGACACTCAAGAGATCCCATGTACTCAACGACTCGACGGCCCTAAAAATAGATTCACGAGAGCCCGTCGTTTTCTTAAGACCGAGTTCGTACAATAGCTAAGCATAAAATAATATCACGACTGCATTCCCCAAAGGGTATCTATATAGTAGGTACAAACTACATTTCGCCAGTTATGTTTAACTACTTGAGTATCGTGACACCACTGGATCTGAAAAGTATTTCGAAAAATAAAAAAATAAAATACAAAGTAAAATACCAGCGTCCGCGTGGCGACCGCGGACTTACCAGTAGTTACGGTTGACATTTGAGCACACATTGACATGAAATTATGCGGTATAAGGCGACACTCAAGAGATCCCATGTAAAAGAGGGCGAGCCTACATGACATTATGCGGTAAGTATAAGGCGACACTCAAGAGATCCCATGTAAAAGAGAGCGAGCGTACATGACATTATGCGGTAAGTATAAGGCGACACTCAAGAGATCCCATGTAGAAGGGGGCGAGCCTACATGTAAAGGCGACAATCAAGAGGTCCCATGTAAAAGAGGGCGAGCCTACATGAAAATATGCGGTAAGTATAAGGCGACACTCAAGACATCCCATGTAAAAGAGGGCGAGCCTACATGACATTATGCGATAAGTATAAGGCGACACTCAAGAGATCCCATGTAAAAGAGGGCGAGCGCACATGATATTATGCGGTAAGTATAAGGCGACACTCAAGAGATCCCATGTAAAAGAGGGCGAGCCTACATGAAATTATGCGGTAAGTATAAGGCGACACTCAAGAGATCCCATATAAAAGAGGGCGAGCGTACATGACATTATGCGGTAAGTATAAGGCGACACTCAAGAGATCCCATGTAAAAGAGGGCGAGCCTAATTGAAATTATGCGGTAAGTATAAGGCGACACTCAAGAGATCCTATGTAAAAGGGGGCGAGCCTATTGCCATCGACCCGGCACTAATCCAGATTCCGAGTAGCTACTGAGAAATTCCTAATTGGAACAACCCAATAACAACCAACCTGAGCTTTGCCCAACCTGAGAATCGAATCCAGGACCCCCTGCTCAGCAGTTGCGAACACTAAACGAACGAGGCAGTCGTTATTAGCCTCTCTAAAACATTACTTAGTCAAGTTTCTCCATTACTTCGTGTGAAATACCTTATTGTAGTTTCTCATTTAGTCACGTAAAACATTAAATAGGTCCAAGTGTTTTATACGACCCAAGAAATTAATGTGCCTTATAAACCCGAAAATTATGAGAGCATGAACCTGTTTTCATATACAAGGTGTATTTCTTTTATACAGCGTGTCATAAAACTTGTATAAAATGAGGAAGTTTGGTTTTAAGAATCATTGGTCTAATCTTTATTAAACTTGGGCAGTTTTTTGTAATAGGTAAGACGTTTCAAGTTGATTAAATGGACTTTGCCATTACAAAGAACAGTTTTATTAATTACTAGCTTTTGTCCGCGGCTTCGCCTGCGTGGATGACGGAAAATATCCCACGGGAACGTACAGTCAGCGTCAATAATATCGAGACGAACAGACTGTTCAAAATTATGTAACCAACTATGAAAATGAAATATTAAGTCAACGACACAAGGAATGTTTCAGAATGAAGACAGTATACGACAACTGTCATTCTGACAAGAACTTTATCCAATTGAGATAAAAGTCAGTCAGTCAGGACTTTTCATTTATGTAGTTAACTATATCTTTTAGTCGGTATTGAACTAATTGCATCTCATAATGTTGACCCTATACAATAATAATTACATGGTATTAAAAAAAAGTTATTGTGTGCTGCCGACAGAAGTGAAAACTTAAACGTAAAACTATGCATAGCATGTCGCGGTGTCGCGGAGATGCGGTGACGTGAACCCGTAAGATTTCCTACCAAAAATCACTCAAAGCGCATAAAGAAGTTTTCACTTCCAAAAAATAGGTCAGATTGCTGTCGTGATAATTAATTAATTAATTGACAGAAACCAAAGAAAAACCAAAATACAACACATATATTCTACATTTTATAGTACAGTGCTATATCAAAATGTCCACGTGACAGTTACATGAAAATGTCATTAGATGTTGATTTATGTAGGCTTGTGAATGTGTAAGACGTCACCGGCACTTACGTGGTCCCATGCTTATCAATATCACAGACGCTTAAAGCTTTATTTGTGTTTGTGTTTACTTTCAAGAGTAGGTAATGGTAAATATTGTGTACATAGGTACAACATACTGTATAAAGTTGGGATCAGATAAATCCTAGTGCATAAACACGCTGTGAATAATAGTGGAAATAAAAAGATATCTAAAATTTATAGGGTTCCGTACCAAAATGTTAAAAAGGAACCCTTATGGTGTCAGTCTGTTTGTCTGTCTGTCTATCTGTCTATCTGTCACCGCTGAATATCTCAAGAACTACTAATGCTATCAACTTGAAATTTGGAACAGTTTTAGATGATGTTTGCCCAACAGTTTTGCAAATAAGAAAGAAATAACATATGTTTTTTTTTTTTGCATTAGCGACTGAAAGGTGGTTTAAAAAAATCGAAGTGGGGCTACAAGGGCATGTGGGGTATCACATGAAAGAACGCTGTTTGCACATTCTTAAACATTTTTTTTCTTTTTTTTACGCCGCATAGTTTTCGACTTTTGATGAAAAATTTAAAAAAATACCGTTCCCCTCCCCCCTTATCTTCGAAGTTTGATTACAGAAAAAATAAAATGATGTCTCTAAATAGCACAGTTTTTCAGAAATCATCAAACAAAAATTACTCATAAATGATAGTACGGAACCCTTGGTGCGCGAGTCCGACTAGCTCTTGACCGGTTTTTTTTTATGTGGTACAATTTTGAGATGTGAATAACGATGTTGATAGGAAAAATATTTTCTACAATTGATATAAAATGATGAATAAAAATAGCAATATCTAATTATTTCTTATCGATTTGTCAATCGCTTACTACAATTTATTCATGAAGAATATCACAATGATCAATGGCGGCATCATTTCGATAATAGCGCAATCGAAATTCGCTTCCAAATAAGAAGAATCGGAAACAATTACAGGTAATCAGCGCCCGCAAACACTACAATGGATATTACGCAACGCGATAATTTCCCCCGAACAAAAGGTTCAGCGTAATAATAAGTGCACACGGCACACAATGAATGCATTCATCATAATTCAACTTCAATGAAAACATTCACAGCTGTAGTTGCGAATTCTCAATTGGAAATGGCTGGTAAAACTAAATCTGCAAGTGCAATCACATATTAGATAAAATGATGAAGTCATCCGTCTATCACCTATGGAATAGAATGAAAATATGGAGGCAACACAGTGTACTGGTCAAGTAAATACATACAAACTTGAAAGACAACTTAGTAGAAATACCGTTGATGTTGATAATTTTAAAATTCTATAATGATTCTAAATTACAAACTGGTATCGACAAGAATTAATATACAAAAACCGGTCAAGAGCGAGTCGGACTCGCGCACCGAAGGTTCCGTTTCGATTTCTGAAAAAGTGGGCTATTTAGAGACATCGTTTTATTTTTCCTGTAATCTTTATACAAACTTCTATCACATAGAATAATTTCAGATTTTTCTCTTTGCAAACTTCGGGGATAAGAGGGGGGGAACGGTGTTTTTTTTTACATTTTTCATCAGAAGTCGTAAACTATGCGGCCTAAAAAAAAGAAAAAAAATGTTTGAGAATGTGCAAACAGCGTTCTTTCATATGATACCCCTCATGCTCTAGTAGCCCCACTTTGATTTTTTAAGTTCCCCTTTGAGTCCCTGTTGCAAAAAAAATATAAATATTTTAATTTCTTTCTTATTTGCAAAATAATTGGGTAAACGTCATTTAAAACTATTCTAAATTTTAAGTTGATAGCATTAGTAGTTCTTGAGATATCCAGCTGTGACAGACAGACAGACAGACAGACTGACAGACAGACAGACAGACAGACAGATAGACTGAGTGACACCATAAGGGTTCCTTTTTATCATTTTGATACGGAACCCTAAAAACACGAAATTACGGTAGATAGAGAGATCTCTTTACTATGTACAGTGGGCTGCATCAATTGGGTACCCCAGTTGTATTACAATTTTAATATAACTGGGGTACCCAATTGATGCAGCCCATTGTACACCTTAGAACTTACAGAATACATTAATGTAGAAATAATTTTACAAAGGGTGAAACACTGGGAGGTATCATAGATAAAAGCGATCTTTTAAAGATACCTAAGCACCAACAACTTTTTTTTTTTCTTTCAATTAACCTATTTTGTCCCACAGCTGGGCAAAGGTCTCTCCCATATTTTTCCAATTTTCTTTATGCTGTATCTAAGTCAACAACTTTACAAAAAAAAAAACATTTAAGTACACGTGTTCTCATCATGATTTTTAGATATATTTTGTAGGTACTTTAATTTTAATTTTAGGCGTGTGACTTAGCTATCGCATTAGGATAAGTCCTGTAATGGTAGTTTTAAGGCATTTCAATAAATAAATAAATAAATAAATCATCACAAAACACTATCAATGGTACTTAAGAGAACCAGAATAATTGGGGGTAACTACCGCTATGAATATTCATGTAACAATAACAAAAAACGGCAATTTTCCACCGAGTAACACACATCAAAATTTATTAAGAAAATAGAAGTAAAGAGGTTAATGGCTCCCACAGACAGACGCGACGCGACGTTGTGACACGATTCTGCTAGAACAATTTCCATTAACTTTTCATAGAAATTGTTTTGTCCAGTATTTTTTTTTAGGATGAAAAGTCATAAAAAACGCTAAGCAAAAACGAAGTAACACCGCAGACGCGCAATGTGTTGGCCTCGGTTGGGGAAACAAGAAATTTCACGCGGATGAAGTCGCGGCCAGAAGCAACCTCCCGGATAATGCTCTGAATGATGGTCAAAACCGCATCTAAATCCATGGTGTAGTTCAAAGGATCTAAGTGGTCACACAGACAGACACAAAAAGTGACTTTGTTTAATACTATGTATAGATAGATAACGGAACGGATCCTAACACAGCCTATGTCAATGGCCGAGCAGCCTAATCCAATAAAGCGTACATTATACGAGATGCCTCCGTTGACGATACATGTAACGGTAACGTATATTTAACAGGTTTCCCAATACGGTGTGCGGAGCGAGTTTGAAAAGAAACTCATTAATTCATTAGCCGCTATAGTAACTAACCAGTCGGCTTATTCAGTTGACTTGTTCATTTTTGTATAATAAATAATTCGTACGTCATCAAATTGTGGTTCATTTCATTAAGTTTAGGTACAAAAGTTATCTTTATGTTTCTAAATTAATGTTTCTTCTACAGTTATTTTTACCAGACATAGCTATGTGTTTAAACTTATGTTATTTATATCATTATTTTCCTCAATCATTGAGACACTTAAATCAATCACTTTTTGCATCATGTTATTATTAATATCGGCGGCATATTTATCATTTTCATTGGTAATAATAATATGTACCTATGTGAATGTCTAAACAAACATTTATATTCACTTAATTTAAATATCTTCAATAGTTATGTTTCCATTAAAATGAACCATTATCACTGTCTAATTCCATTACGTCTACAAATAATGTACCTATAGAAGGAGAAAAAATAATGTGACATTTATAAAGCCGAGAATGCCGTCTGGAACGGTTCCGGAGCCTCCAGCGATGACCCCAACTGAGATTGTTCAACGGACGATAAACCTTAAAGGGTTACGATAAGGATCAGAACCGCTGGGATTTATGACGTGTTTAAAGGCTTGATAATAACATTAAATATTACCTGTCATGTGTTAAGAATTTGATTATTCTCTTAATATTGCTTCTTTTGTAATGCATGTTGCTTTGTGTAAACATCTACTTTATCACTAACGTGATTTCTTATTATCACTTCTGCATAATTTTCTTCCTTTTCTGTTCTACTTATACATAGTCCGAAGGTCAATATGGCACCGTGACACGAGAAGCTTAAAGCAACATTCCGAAGCAGCCCACACGAAATCGTCAACAATTACCATATTTATACATATAAGTACCATAAATATCTAATCGTCGGAATTAATTAGCTGTCCTACATTTACGAAAACGTAGTTTATAAACATGGTTTTGTAAACAAAAAAGGTCGAAGGTAGAATCTTCGAAATCATCCGGCACACTTTTGAGAACTGGTTTCAGATAATATTACAATGAATGTAAAATGTTTATTAATGAGAGTAACAAGACTAGGCGACGGTCAATGGCAGCGGCCTTGGCAAACGCTGCAGGCAAACGATTTGGTATTACATATACAGCTGTTACACTGTTAGATAATTTTGTACCGGCTTTAACTTAAGTTCAAGTTCTTATAACTTAAATTGAATTGCGAACAAATGTAACAAACTACAGGGTAAAATATAGCGTTTATTGCATGTAATATAAACATAACCTATAAACAACAAAATTATATCCTAAGTAAAACTATTAAAAAACTAAAATATGGCGTCAAAAAATTCCTCCGCATCGCTGTCTACTGGTAGAGTACCCAAGAGACTGGCGGCATTGCCACGTTGTATGGCAATGCTAAACCTCTGGCCAAAGTAAAAGCCAGCCTTCGGGTCACGGGAAGTGTCAACCAGCCGTTTGGACTTGGACCCCACGGCCCAAGGGTTTCAACCCCAAACGGCTCGAAAATATAATTACCGGTAAGGTTATTATATTTCCGCCGCTTGAGGTTTTCCGCAGCCGCAGCAGCAGTGCCAGCACAGCACGCCGAGCCAGGAAGATGGGATGGCGCAAAACTACATACCTAATTAATAATACCTTCAATGTCATTTGCCGCCACTGATCTTTTGTAACCAATAGTAGTTATGGCAGCTATTTTAATACTCTCGTACGCAAGAAATTGTACACCTGACATATCGTTTTCATTGCTTATTATTATGCTTTGTAATTATGCTATTCACTAAATGGCTACCGTATTTTATAAAGCCTATTCGATGGACGTAATCGTGCTGTTTCTATCAGCAATCAATCGTTGGCTTAGTTATATGTTGATCTTGTGGTGTACATGGTGAAGATAATTACCGCATACAGATGAGGTAACACTACACCGTTGAACATAAATTACTGGGAGTGATGTTGCTGTGTCGTGCCAATTATTAGGAGCAGGCTTTGAAGATATATTAACTGGTGAACCAGTTACAGTACAAGTTTTAGTTGGAGATTAACTAGACACAAGCCACATACGAGTAGATCTCGATAAAATAATGTAACTTGCATGCATTTCTACAGTTTTCATACCTAAATATTGGGAAAAATCTCGGTATTGACACGGACGAGGAAACTCTCGGTATTGACACAGAAAAAACCGGGGAAAAAGAAAAATTTACATGGATTTTTACCCACCTAGCCTATGTTTTTGCAGAATCTAAAACTGCACCAAAAATAATGTTGTGACTTCTTGAACTTCTTTTTCTTATTAGGTTCTCTTGTGAGGACTGCCATGGTTTTAGATAACTTTTTGAATTGCAAATGAATCAAGTGGATCAAGAGTTATGAAATACCTATCTAGATAACGTTTAAAGACTAACCCCCTTATTCATAAGAAACTAAAACGAAGAGCGTTTTAAACCTGTTTTAGTTATAAAAGTGTTTTGTCAATTTCTTTCGAATTATCATTTGAGTTTAAAAGAAGGAGACAAAATACTTGTAACTAAACTAAAACGCTCTACGTTTTAGTTTTTTTATGATTAGGGGGTTCTTCATTAGGTTGAAATATAACTAATAATTAACCACTACGAGTAACAGAGCATTGAAAATAGCGCACAAATTAACTCATGTTTTCTTTCTGTGTTTACTCAACTGGTTGTTATTAAAACTGTTTTTTTATTGTTATTAGTTGTTATTCACCTTACTGTGTTTACTCAACTGGTTGTTATTAAAACTTTGTAGCAAAACAATGTCAGTAGTAGAATAGGATTCTAAGGTAGAGATGATGATTTATTTTTATGTTAGTCGTAGTAGGTATCTGGCCTTTGACTGTCTCAGACTTTTTTATTTATTTATGTAAACGCAATTGTTTACTGTATAAGTAGGCTGATCCAGATAATTAAATCTTTCTATGACTACATAATTGTGTCTGTTTCTGGTCTGGAATCCAGGTGTTTGTGAGAGCAAATCGCGTATTAAAAACTCTTCAGTAATCGCGAGATAGGCATGACGTCTAAAATTTTTTTTGTCCGTCATGTAGGCATATTGGACACGTATTTTTTCTTTTTTTACGTAATCTTATGATTACGGCGATACATTGAGTTAAAATGTGGCATGACGTCACTCCTTGCTAGATTTTATACGTAGTTTGTTACAGTTGTGACTTAGCTAGCCCCACTCCCCAACTTTTATCTAAGTAATTTTTATTATGATAAAGCAAAATACGTGTCTAATATTTTTACACTGGTGGACAGTAAAATTAGGCCACCTACCAAACCGGTTGTCATGACTGTGTTTCAAAATAAAAACTTTTTAAATATTTTTTTTATTGATTGTTTGTTAATTCTAAAATGAAGAAATGCATATTTGAATTACACAACTTTATTTTTTTAGCAATACACAAGAAAAACCAAAAATGAAGGAAAATTTACAAAGACTTCACACTGATAAAAATTTTTTTAATGGTTTTACTGATATCAATCTTTCTTTAGTAAGAGGTGTTGTATATTAGGTAGGTCAATCAATCTGCCTAGCCTTTTCCCAACTCTGTTGGGGTCGGCTTCCAGTCTAACCGGATGCAGCTGAATACCAGTATTTTACATGGAGCGACTGCTTATCTGACCTCCACAACCCAGTTACTGGGTAATACGATACCCCTTTGGTAAGACTGGTTGTCAGACTTTCGGGCTTCTGACGACCCGTAACGACTGTCAAAGATCCATGAATAACAGCCGGGACCAACGGCTTAACGTGCTTTCCGAGGCACTTTGTATATTAGGTAGGTATCCGACTAAATAGAATTTCTTTTTTTTTACTTAGGCATCGTCCCTATTATGGAATCCTAGTTCTCAAGTGTAGGAGGAAACGTACAATGTAAGTAGTACCGGTCTTTTGGTTACCTACATTAAAAACTAACTCGTCCACTTTTCAAAAAACCTTAACAGTCTCCACAATGGCATGATCTTTTAAGAAAACGACAAGTAATGGTATCGCTTCAGTTTCTAAGTTTGCTAAAGGAAATGGCTCATTATGGTGTTCGAAAGTAGTAAGTGCCGGTGAACGGGTAGTATTGTAAATATTTCTTGCACTTATAAACTGATTAAAATAAATGGGATTAAAAATCCCAGCAACTTCAAGACGAAAGAAATTATGTACGTATACATACTTAATTTTTTTCGTCTTGATGTTTTAATTTCTATTTTTAGAAGAAAGTAAAGTCTTTGTTACAAGTTTTTCCATCTAAACTAACTTGATTTAATTGTAATTTATTACTGTTATAGAAAATATTGTGATCATCATTCTCTTGGCATTTAGTTGGGTTAATTTAGTTGGGGTCGCTCGGCACCGCATTTCTTTTTTCTTCCATACATCACATCTCAAGCAGCCGTCATCTCAGTATTAATTAGTTTTTAATATCGTATCGTAGATTTAATATCTTTGATAACACTCAAAATTTTACCTTATGTAGAATGTAATTACATGACTACGGCGAAACAAAAAGGAGGATTATGATTTTGAACGGTATATATGTATTATGTATGTATGTACGTTCATCTTTTCCCTGATAACTTCTAAACTACTTATCATAATTTGAGAATAATTTTTCAAATCACGCCTCAGATGTGAGCCAAACATATTTTCTCTTTCTCCAAAATACATTAAGTATATATGAAATATTCTTCTTTACAGAATGTAAAGCGGCTCTGTAAATACTTTATCATGGAATTATAACACCAAAATAATTTAAATAAAAAGTAAGTTCAATAAAAACTAAAACTTGACTGCTGAAAAATCACGCTCTATAAAAAGTATACTTTAAGCGTGATTTTTCAGATGAGATTTTTCTGATAAGAATATTTTCTTGTTTCATACTTTTTAGAGCGTGATTTTTCAACAGTCGGGTTTTAGTTTTTGAACTTACTTTTTTACATTTTTCCGTAAGTGATAAAACCAGCAATGTTAGAGAAATCTGTGATCATGTTAATTTAAATAACACCAAAACACATGATTCAAAAATAGCACAGTCTATTCACTCCTATGGCTCTCGACCTAATAAAGTTATAAATAAGGTAAACATATTTCAGCAGACACGGAAGCATTTGTTCGCATTAAGACGTGTGTTCACTGCGCGAGCCAACATAAAACGAAATATTCGACGACTTACATAGTATAGGAACGAAGTTTAAACCCATGCCGTCTTATTACAAAACGCGATTTAAATATAGTACTGGGATTATTACTAGGTTTAAACCATGACTAAATAAAACGTTTTATTTAGTCATGGTTTAAACCTAGTAATAATCCCAGTACTATATTTAAATCGCGTTTTGTAATAAGACGGCATGGGTTTAAACTTCGTTCCTATACTATGTAAGTCGTCGAATATTTCGTTTTATGTTGGCTCGCGCAGTGAACACACGTCTTAATGCGAACAAATGCTTCCGTGTCTGCTGAAATATGTTTACCTTATTTATAACTTTATTAGGTCGAGAGCCATAGGAGTGAATAGACTGTGCTATTTTTGAATCATGTGTTTTGGTGTTATTTAAATTAACATGATCACAGATTTCTCTAACATTGCTGGTTTTATCACTTACGGAAAAATGTAAAAAAGTAAGTTCAAAAACTAAAACCCGACTGTTGAAAAATCACGCTCTAAAAAGTATGAAACAAGAAAATATTCTTATCAGAAAAATCTCATCTGAAAAATCACGCTTAAAGTATACTTTTTATAGAGCGTGATTTTTCAGCAGTCAAGTTTTAGTTTTTATTGAACTTACTTTTTATTTAAATTATTTTGGTGTTATAATTCCATGATAAAGTATTTACAGAGCCGCTTTACATTCTGTAAAGAAGAATATTTCATATATACTTAATGTATTTTGGAGAAAGAGAAAATATGTTTGGCTCACATCTGAGGCGTGATTTGAAAAATTATTCTCAAATTATGATAAGTAGTTTAGAAGTTATCAGGGAAAAGATGAACGTACATACATACATAATACATATATACCGTTCAAAATCATAATCCTCCTTTTTGTTTCGCCGTAGTCATGTAATTACATTCTACATAAGGTAAAATTTTGAGTGTTATCAAAGATATTAAATCTACGATACGATATTAAAAACTAATTAATACTGAGATGACGGCTGCTTGAGATGTGATGTATGGAAGAAAAAAGAAATGCGGTGCCGAGCGACCCCAACTAAATTAACCCAACTAAATGCCAAGAGAATGATGATCACAATATTTTCTATAACAGTAATAAATTACAATTAAATCAAGTTAGTTTAGATGGAAAAACTTGTAACAAAGACTTTACTTTCTTCTAAAAATAGAAATTAAAACATCAAGACGAAAAAAATTAAGTATGTATACGTACATAATTTCTTTCGTCTTGAAGTTGCTGGGATTTTTAATCCCATTTATTTTAATCAGTTTATAAGTGCAAGAAATATTTACAATACTACCCGTTCACCGGCACTTACTACTTTCGAACACCATAATGAGCCATTTCCTTTAGCAAACTTAGAAACTGAAGCGATACCATTACTTGTCGTTTTCTTAAAAGATCATGCCATTGTGGAGACTGTTAAGGTTTTTTGAAAAGTGGACGAGTTAGTTTTTAATGTAGGTAACCAAAAGACCGGTACTACTTACATTGTACGTTTCCTCCTACACTTGAGAACTAGGATTCCATAATAGGGACGATGCCTAAGTAAAAAAAAAGAAATTCTATTTAGTCGGATACCTACCTAATATACAAAGTGCCTCGGAAAGCACGTTAAGCCGTTGGTCCCGGCTGTTATTCATGGATCTTTGACAGTCGTTACGGGTCGTCAGAAGCCCGAAAGTCTGACAACCAGTCTTACCAAAGGGGTATCGTATTACCCAGTAACTGGGTTGTGGAGGTCAGATAAGCAGTCGCTCCATGTAAAATACTGGTATTCAGCTGCATCCGGTTAGACTGGAAGCCGACCCCAACAGAGTTGGGAAAAGGCTAGGCAGATTGATTGACCTACCTAATATACAACACCTCTTACTAAAGAAAGATTGATATCAGTAAAACCATTAAAAAAATTTTTATCAGTGTGAAGTCTTTGTAAATTTTCCTTCATTTTTGGTTTTTCTTGTGTATTGCTAAAAAAATAAAGTTGTGTAATTCAAATATGCATTTCTTCATTTTAGAATTAACAAACAATCAATAAAAAAAATATTTAAAAAGTTTTTATTTTGAAACACAGTCATGACAACCGGTTTGGTAGGTGGCCTAATTTTACTGTCCACCAGTGTAAAAATATTAGACACGTATTTTGCTTTATCATAATAAAAATTACTTAGATAAAAGTTGGGGAGTGGGGCTAGCTAAGTCACAACTGTAACAAACTACGTATAAAATCTAGCAAGGAGTGACGTCATGCCACATTTTAACTCAATGTATCGCCGTAATCATAAGATTACGTAAAAAAAGAAAAAATACGTGTCCAATATGCCTACATGACGGACAAAAAAAATTTTAGACGTCATGCCTATCTCGCGATTACTGAAGAGTTTTTAATACGCGATTTGCTCTCACAAACACCTGGATTCCAGACCAGAAACAGACACAATTATGTAGTCATAGAAAGATTTAATTATCTGGATCAGCCTACTTATACAGTAAACAATTGCGTTTACATAAATAAATAAAAAAGTCTGAGACAGTCAAAGGCCAGATACCTACTACGACTAACATAAAAATAAATCATCATCTCTACCTTAGAATCCTATTCTACTACTGACATTGTTTTGCTACAAAGTTTTAATAACAACCAGTTGAGTAAACACAGTAAGGTGAATAACAACTAATAACAATAAAAAAACAGTTTTAATAACAACCAGTTGAGTAAACACAGAAAGAAAACATGAGTTAATTTGTGCGCTATTTTCAATGCTCTGTTACTCGTAGTGGTTAATTATTAGTTATATTTCAACCTAATGAAGAACCCCCTTATTCATAAAAAAACTAAAACGTAGAGCGTTTTAGTTTAGTTACAAGTATTTTGTCTCCTTCTTTTAAACTCAAATGATAATTCGAAAGAAATTGACAAAACACTTTTATAACTAAAACAGGTTTAAAACGCTCTTCGTTTTAGTTTCTTATGAATAAGGGGGTTAGTCTTTAAACGTTATCTAGATAGGTATTTCATAACTCTTGATCCACTTGATTCATTTGCAATTCAAAAAGTTATCTAAAACCATGGCAGTCCTCACAAGAGAACCTAATAAGAAAAAGAAGTTCAAGAAGTCACAACATTATTTTTGGTGCAGTTTTAGATTCTGCAAAAACATAGGCTAGGTGGGTAAAAATCCATGTAAATTTTTCTTTTTCCCCGGTTTTTTCTGTGTCAATACCGAGAGTTTCCTCGTCCGTGTCAATACCGAGATTTTTCCCAATATTTAGGTATGAAAACTGTAGAAATGCATGCAAGTTACATTATTTTATCGAGATCTACTCGTATGTGGCTTGTGTCTAGTTAATCTCCAACTAAAACTTGTACTGTAACTGGTTCACCAGTTAATATATCTTCAAAGCCTGCTCCTAATAATTGGCACGACACAGCAACATCACTCCCAGTAATTTATGTTCAACGGTGTAGTGTTACCTCATCTGTATGCGGTAATTATCTTCACCATGTACACCACAAGATCAACATATAACTAAGCCAACGATTGATTGCTGATAGAAACAGCACGATTACGTCCATCGAATAGGCTTTATAAAATACGGTAGCCATTTAGTGAATAGCATAATTACAAAGCATAATAATAAGCAATGAAAACGATATGTCAGGTGTACAATTTCTTGCGTACGAGAGTATTAAAATAGCTGCCATAACTACTATTGGTTACAAAAGATCAGTGGCGGCAAATGACATTGAAGGTATTATTAATTAGGTATGTAGTTTTGCGCCATCCCATCTTCCTGGCTCGGCGTGCTGTGCTGGCACTGCTGCTGCGGCTGCGGAAAACCTCAAGCGGCGGAAATATAATAACCTTACCGGTAATTATATTTTCGAGCCGTTTGGAGTTGAAACCCTTGGGCCGTGGGGTCCAAGTCCAAACGGCTGGTTGACACTTCCCGTGACCCGAAGGCTGGCTTTTACTTTGGCCAGAGGTTTAGCATTGCCATACAACGTGGCAATGCCGCCAGTCTCTTGGGTACTCTACCAGTAGACAGCGATGCGGAGGAATTTTTTGACGCCATATTTTAGTTTTTTAATAGTTTTACTTAGGATATAATTTTGTTGTTTATAGGTTATGTTTATATTACATGCAATAAACGCTATATTTTACCCTGTAGTTTGTTACATTTGTTCGCAATTCAATTTAAGTTATAAGAACTTGAACTTAAGTTAAAGCCGGTACAAAATTATCTAACAGTGTAACAGCTGTATATGTAATACCAAATCGTTTGCCTGCAGCGTTTGCCAAGGCCGCTGCCATTGACCGTCGCCTAGTCTTGTTACTCTCATTAATAAACATTTTACATTCATTGTAATATTATCTGAAACCAGTTCTCAAAAGTGTGCCGGATGATTTCGAAGATTCTACCTTCGACCTTTTTTGTTTACAAAACCATGTTTATAAACTACGTTTTCGTAAATGTAGGACAGCTAATTAATTCCGACGATTAGATATTTATGGTACTTATATGTATAAATATGGTAATTGTTGACGATTTCGTGTGGGCTGCTTCGGAATGTTGCTTTAAGCTTCTCGTGTCACGGTGCCATATTGACCTTCGGACTATGTATAAGTAGAACAGAAAAGGAAGAAAATTATGCAGAAGTGATAATAAGAAATCACGTTAGTGATAAAGTAGATGTTTACACAAAGCAACATGCATTACAAAAGAAGCAATATTAAGAGAATAATCAAATTCTTAACACATGACAGGTAATATTTAATGTTATTATCAAGCCTTTAAACACGTCATAAATCCCAGCGGTTCTGATCCTTATCGTAACCCTTTAAGGTTTATCGTCCGTTGAACAATCTCAGTTGGGGTCATCGCTGGAGGCTCCGGAACCGTTCCAGACGGCATTCTCGGCTTTATAAATGTCACATTATTTTTTCTCCTTCTATAGGTACATTATTTGTAGACGTAATGGAATTAGACAGTGATAATGGTTCATTTTAATGGAAACATAACTATTGAAGATATTTAAATTAAGTGAATATAAATGTTTGTTTAGACATTCACATAGGTACATATTATTATTACCAATGAAAATGATAAATATGCCGCCGATATTAATAATAACATGATGCAAAAAGTGATTGATTTAAGTGTCTCAATGATTGAGGAAAATAATGATATAAATAACATAAGTTTAAACACATAGCTATGTCTGGTAAAAATAACTGTAGAAGAAACATTAATTTAGAAACATAAAGATAACTTTTGTACCTAAACTTAATGAAATGAACCACAATTTGATGACGTACGAATTATTTATTATACAAAAATGAACAAGTCAACTGAATAAGCCGACTGGTTAGTTACTATAGCGGCTAATGAATTAATGAGTTTCTTTTCAAACTCGCTCCGCACACCGTATTGGGAAACCTGTTAAATATACGTTACCGTTACATGTATCGTCAACGGAGGCATCTCGTATAATGTACGCTTTATTGGATTAGGCTGCTCGGCCATTGACATAGGCTGTGTTAGGATCCGTTCCGTTATCTATCTATACATAGTATTAAACAAAGTCACTTTTTGTGTCTGTCTGTGTGACCACTTAGATCCTTTGAACTACACCATGGATTTAGATGCGGTTTTGACCATCATTCAGAGCATTATCCGGGAGGTTGCTTCTGGCCGCGACTTCATCCGCGTGAAATTTCTTGTTTCCCCAACCGAGGCCAACACATTGCGCGTCTGCGGTGTTACTTCGTTTTTGCTTAGCGTTTTTTATGACTTTTCATCCTAAAAAAAAATACTGGACAAAACAATTTCTATGAAAAGTTAATGGAAATTGTTCTAGCAGAATCGTGTCACAACGTCGCGTCGCGTCTGTCTGTGGGAGCCATTAACCTCTTTACTTCTATTTTCTTAATAAATTTTGATGTGTGTTACTCGGTGGAAAATTGCCGTTTTTTGTTATTGTTACATGAATATTCATAGCGGTAGTTACCCCCAATTATTCTGGTTCTCTTAAGTACCATTGATAGTGTTTTGTGATGATTTATTTATTTATTTATTTATTGAAATGCCTTAAAACTACCATTACAGGACTTATCCTAATGCGATAGCTAAGTCACACGCCTAAAATTAAAATTAAAGTACCTACAAAATATATCTAAAAATCATGATGAGAACACGTGTACTTAAATGTTTTTTTTTTTGTAAAGTTGTTGACTTAGATACAGCATAAAGAAAATTGGAAAAATATGGGAGAGACCTTTGCCCAGCTGTGGGACAAAATAGGTTAATTGAAAGAAAAAAAAAAAGTTGTTGGTGCTTAGGTATCTTTAAAAGATCGCTTTTATCTATGATACCTCCCAGTGTTTCACCCTTTGTAAAATTATTTCTACATTAATGTATTCTGTAAGTTCTAAGGTGTACAATGGGCTGCATCAATTGGGTACCCCAGTTATATTAAAATTGTAATACAACTGGGGTACCCAATTGATGCAGCCCACTGTACATAGTAAAGAGATCTCTCTATCTACCGTAATTTCGTGTTTTTAGGGTTCCGTATCAAAATGATAAAAAGGAACCCTTATGGTGTCACTCAGTCTATCTGTCTGTCTGTCTGTCTGTCTGTCAGTCTGTCTGTCTGTCTGTCTGTCACAGCTGGATATCTCAAGAACTACTAATGCTATCAACTTAAAATTTAGAATAGTTTTAAATGACGTTTACCCAATTATTTTGCAAATAAGAAAGAAATTAAAATATTTATATTTTTTTTGCAACAGGGACTCAAAGGGGAACTTAAAAAATCAAAGTGGGGCTACTAGAGCATGAGGGGTATCATATGAAAGAACGCTGTTTGCACATTCTCAAACATTTTTTTTCTTTTTTTTAGGCCGCATAGTTTACGACTTCTGATGAAAAATGTAAAAAAAAACACCGTTCCCCCCCTCTTATCCCCGAAGTTTGCAAAGAGAAAAATCTGAAATTATTCTATGTGATAGAAGTTTGTATAAAGATTACAGGAAAAATAAAACGATGTCTCTAAATAGCCCACTTTTTCAGAAATCGAAACGGAACCTTCGGTGCGCGAGTCCGACTCGCTCTTGACCGGTTTTTGTATATTAATTCTTGTCGATACCAGTTTGTAATTTAGAATCATTATAGAATTTTAAAATTATCAACATCAACGGTATTTCTACTAAGTTGTCTTTCAAGTTTGTATGTATTTACTTGACCAGTACACTGTGTTGCCTCCATATTTTCATTCTATTCCATAGGTGATAGACGGATGACTTCATCATTTTATCTAATATGTGATTGCACTTGCAGATTTAGTTTTACCAGCCATTTCCAATTGAGAATTCGCAACTACAGCTGTGAATGTTTTCATTGAAGTTGAATTATGATGAATGCATTCATTGTGTGCCGTGTGCACTTATTATTACGCTGAACCTTTTGTTCGGGGGAAATTATCGCGTTGCGTAATATCCATTGTAGTGTTTGCGGGCGCTGATTACCTGTAATTGTTTCCGATTCTTCTTATTTGGAAGCGAATTTCGATTGCGCTATTATCGAAATGATGCCGCCATTGATCATTGTGATATTCTTCATGAATAAATTGTAGTAAGCGATTGACAAATCGATAAGAAATAATTAGATATTGCTATTTTTATTCATCATTTTATATCAATTGTAGAAAATATTTTTCCTATCAACATCGTTATTCACATCTCAAAATTGTACCACATAAAAAAAAACCGGTCAAGAGCTAGTCGGACTCGCGCACCAAGGGTTCCGTACTATCATTTATGAGTAATTTTTGTTTGATGATTTCTGAAAAACTGTGCTATTTAGAGACATCATTTTATTTTTTCTGTAATCAAACTTCGAAGATAAGGGGGGAGGGGAACGGTATTTTTTTAAATTTTTCATCAAAAGTCGAAAACTATGCGGCGTAAAAAAAAGAAAAAAAATGTTTAAGAATGTGCAAACAGCGTTCTTTCATGTGATACCCCACATGCCCTTGTAGCCCCACTTCGATTTTTTTAAACCACCTTTCAGTCGCTAATGCAAAAAAAAAAAACATATGTTATTTCTTTCTTATTTGCAAAACTGTTGGGCAAACATCATCTAAAACTGTTCCAAATTTCAAGTTGATAGCATTAGTAGTTCTTGAGATATTCAGCGGTGACAGATAGACAGATAGACAGACAGACAAACAGACTGACACCATAAGGGTTCCTTTTTAACATTTTGGTACGGAACCCTATAAATTTTAGATATCTTTTTATTTCCACTATTATTCACAGCGTGTTTATGCACTAGGATTTATCTGATCCCAACTTTATACAGTATGTTGTACCTATGTACACAATATTTACCATTACCTACTCTTGAAAGTAAACACAAACACAAATAAAGCTTTAAGCGTCTGTGATATTGATAAGCATGGGACCACGTAAGTGCCGGTGACGTCTTACACATTCACAAGCCTACATAAATCAACATCTAATGACATTTTCATGTAACTGTCACGTGGACATTTTGATATAGCACTGTACTATAAAATGTAGAATATATGTGTTGTATTTTGGTTTTTCTTTGGTTTCTGTCAATTAATTAATTAATTATCACGACAGCAATCTGACCTATTTTTTGGAAGTGAAAACTTCTTTATGCGCTTTGAGTGATTTTTGGTAGGAAATCTTACGGGTTCACGTCACCGCATCTCCGCGACACCGCGACATGCTATGCATAGTTTTACGTTTAAGTTTTCACTTCTGTCGGCAGCACACAATAACTTTTTTTTAATACCATGTAATTATTATTGTATAGGGTCAACATTATGAGATGCAATTAGTTCAATACCGACTAAAAGATATAGTTAACTACATAAATGAAAAGTCCTGACTGACTGACTTTTATCTCAATTGGATAAAGTTCTTGTCAGAATGACAGTTGTCGTATACTGTCTTCATTCTGAAACATTCCTTGTGTCGTTGACTTAATATTTCATTTTCATAGTTGGTTACATAATTTTGAACAGTCTGTTCGTCTCGATATTATTGACGCTGACTGTACGTTCCCGTGGGATATTTTCCGTCATCCACGCAGGCGAAGCCGCGGACAAAAGCTAGTAATTAATAAAACTGTTCTTTGTAATGGCAAAGTCCATTTAATCAACTTGAAACGTCTTACCTATTACAAAAAACTGCCCAAGTTTAATAAAGATTAGACCAATGATTCTTAAAACCAAACTTCCTCATTTTATACAAGTTTTATGACACGCTGTATAAAAGAAATACACCTTGTATATGAAAACAGGTTCATGCTCTCATAATTTTCGGGTTTATAAGGCACATTAATTTCTTGGGTCGTATAAAACACTTGGACCTATTTAATGTTTTACGTGACTAAATGAGAAACTACAATAAGGTATTTCACACGAAGTAATGGAGAAACTTGACTAAGTAATGTTTTAGAGAGGCTAATAACGACTGCCTCGTTCGTTTAGTGTTCGCAACTGCTGAGCAGGGGGTCCTGGATTCGATTCTCAGGTTGGGCAAAGCTCAGGTTGGTTGTTATTGGGTTGTTCCAATTAGGAATTTCTCAGTAGCTACTCGGAATCTGGATTAGTGCCGGGTCGATGGCAATAGGCTCGCCCCCTTTTACATAGGATCTCTTGAGTGTCGCCTTATACTTACCGCATAATTTCAATTAGGCTCGCCCTCTTTTACATGGGATCTCTTGAGTGTCGCCTTATACTTACCGCATAATGTCATGTACGCTCGCCCTCTTTTATATGGGATCTCTTGAGTGTCGCCTTATACTTACCGCATAATTTCATGTAGGCTCGCCCTCTTTTACATGGGATCTCTTGAGTGTCGCCTTATACTTACCGCATAATATCATGTGCGCTCGCCCTCTTTTACATGGGATCTCTTGAGTGTCGCCTTATACTTATCGCATAATGTCATGTAGGCTCGCCCTCTTTTACATGGGATGTCTTGAGTGTCGCCTTATACTTACCGCATATTTTCATGTAGGCTCGCCCTCTTTTACATGGGACCTCTTGATTGTCGCCTTTACATGTAGGCTCGCCCCCTTCTACATGGGATCTCTTGAGTGTCGCCTTATACTTACCGCATAATGTCATGTACGCTCGCTCTCTTTTACATGGGATCTCTTGAGTGTCGCCTTATACTTACCGCATAATGTCATGTAGGCTCGCCCTCTTTTACATGGGATCTCTTGAGTGTCGCCTTATACCGCATAATTTCATGTCAATGTGTGCTCAAATGTCAACCGTAACTACTGGTAAGTCCGCGGTCGCCACGCGGACGCTGGTATTTTACTTTGTATTTTATTTTTTTATTTTTCGAAATACTTTTCAGATCCAGTGGTGTCACGATACTCAAGTAGTTAAACATAACTGGCGAAATGTAGTTTGTACCTACTATATAGATACCCTTTGGGGAATGCAGTCGTGATATTATTTTATGCTTAGCTATTGTACGAACTCGGTCTTAAGAAAACGACGGGCTCTCGTGAATCTATTTTTAGGGCCGTCGAGTCGTTGAGTGAGGAGTTTGTTGATTGACAATGATTTACTAATCGGTTTGACGATTAAAGAGATTCTTGCTATTGGATTGTGATCTAAACTTGGATAGGTTTTTAGCATACGTTCGCTGAATCCTGAATGTGTAGGTAGAGATCTGCTATTGTGTAGGTACCTATCTATTAAACGCAAGTTGCTAAATGCCGTAGATTTACCTTAGGTAAGAAATACTGGTATAAGGGACATGGACGCGTGAACTGTTTACCATGAATTCAGCGCAGGAGTTTCTAGACCCCCAGCGTAGACAATTTTCGACGGTTATTAAAAAAACAGCTGTTTCATATTTACACGGTCAAAATTTATGGAATAGCAGACTTTAAAAAAAATAACCGATGGATAATAATTACAACACTCAAACTCAAAGCATTTATTTCAATAAAATTAAACCATTTATATGGCACTTTTGAATTGTTAAGGAGTCGGTCAGTCAGAAATATGAACCTAGTTGCCCATTACAAATCGTAGTAGGTACCACTGGAGAAGAACGGGCAAGAAACTCCATGGAAACTCTTTTAAATTATATGTTGTTACAAAATATTTGTTACATCATTAATGTTAGGGGTCTTAAAACATAACTGGCGAAATGGAGGTGTAGTGTAGGAACACCTCTGCCTAACCCTTCGTGGATTACAGGCGTGATGATAAATTATGTCATGTTTTTGCTCCCATATTTGGTTTTCTGAGTATGGTTTTCTGAGAAGCTCGTGGCTAAGTAATAACAGCCGCACGGGTCGATCCATCAGGTTAAGCTACGCTTGCCGGGATTGGTCAGTGGATGGATCTTTACATACCGAGACTCCTCCGTGGCTCGGAAAGCACGTTAAGCCGTGGGTCCCGGCTGTCATTCGTGGATCTTTGACAGTCATTACGGGTCGTCAGAAGCCCGAAAGTCTGACAACCAGTCTTACCAAGGGGTATCGTATTACCCAGTTTCTGGGTTGTGGAGGTCAGATAGGCAGTCGCTCCATGTAAAATACTGGTAGTTAGCTGCATCCGGTTAGACTGGAAGCCGACCCCAACATAATTGGGAAAGGGCTAGGCAGATTTTATTTGATTTTCTGAATTTTCTCGCTTCATACCCTTCCTTATTTCTTCGACGGTGTCATAAAAATCTTCATATAACGGTCATGTAGAAAACATGGGAAAAATTAATTAATAAACTCTCCCTTTTTAGCTGGGTTCGTCCTTCGACCAAATTAACCTCTGTTGGTTAAGACAATTGTGTCAGAAATAGCTCGGAGCCGGCTTGGACTAAATTATTTTGTTCCTGTAATTAAGCTGTGCAGTATTTTCTTTTCTAGAAAGAGTAATGAGCTGGACTTTATAAATTGTATGAAATGAGGTGTTTATTTTCAAGTTGAAGGTGCATTTTAGAGTCGTAATTGACTTTTTTTATATTATTCTACTTCAGTAATTCATACAAAATTCCCATAGAAAATGCACTTTTCGATTTTTCCGGCAACTTTTCAAATTTTTCTTTTCATAGGAACTTTCCTCAAACTTCAACAAATATTAAAAAAAAAAATTGCTGAATTGTTCCAGCCGTTCTCGAGTTTTGAGCTTAACAATACATTTAGGCATTCATTTTTAGGGTTCCATACCCGAAGGCTCCAAACGGAGCCCTATTGCTCACTTGTCCGTCCGTGCGCCTGTCCGTCGTCTGTCACACAGGTTTTATAGCCAAACGGTTAGAGTTACAGTGTTAAAATTTTCCCAGCATAAGAATCTTGTTGATCCAAAGCCATAAAAGGTGTCAAAAATATTTTTAAATGTTTTTAGGGGGTTTTCCCATACCGCCAAAGGGCGGCGCGAAACAAAAATTCTGACCTACCCCATCGAATGGGGCATCGTTGTTTAGAACTTGTTGAGTAGATAAATACCATATTTTTGTTTTAAAAATATTGGAAAACAAAGCAATGAGAAGAATTTTTAACTTCCCATTGACCTATGAACTTGAAAGGTGATAATGTTTATTATTACGTATATTTTACTAACAAATACCAATATATTTGATAAATCAGATTTGGTAGGTACGTAAACCTAAATGTGCGAAATCCGACATGCACTTGGCCGGTTTTTTTATTTATTAGAGATAGATTTTGTATTTTGTATTACTTGGTCGGATAGTTTCTGTTGTATTTTGTTTGATTTCTTACGACTGTTAAATAGCAGATTTTATACTGTTCTAAGCTATTTTGGTTCCAATTACTCATTTGCTATTCCTATTTCTTTTTTTCGGTTGTGTAAATTTTACCTCACATTTTTGCTTACATCCGAGTATAGTAGCATTACCTACTATATTCATAATAATGTTATGCAAATAAAATTATGCATAATAATTTATAGAAAGTTCGCAAAGTGACCGAGTACACATAAATCTCGTTCTAATCGAATGGACCTTTCCCCGCCCGTTCGGAAAGTGAATCCCACATATCGGTTGCTATCTGTTAACCTTCGGCTCTTTTCGTGTCCGCTCGTTTATGTTGTCGTGCGATCATCCGCGCTGATTTACTCGTGCCGTCTCTGTCTGTATATTGTTCTGTGGGTACAGGTGGAGACGTCAATGATTTATCTTTTTCTATTAGTTCGCTTTTGTTTTATGTTAGAACCTACCATTGTCACGCAACCTATTCCTTTCTTCAAACAAGTTTGCTAATCTGGTTAGTAACAAAGCAAAATGTTTTGAGACAAGGTTAAATTTTACTTTGACACCACAAAGTAGAATTACTTAATAAGTGTAACAGAAATGGCTTTTATGCGTAATTAAAACAAGTAATAATTGTTAATAATGCCGGGAAAGTTTTAGCTTTCGCTAGTTTATTACCTTCATTCCCTGTGGAGGATTCAAGTTTCTATGACACAAATAATTAGGAACAGCTATAAAGAATACAAACTAACCATCGTTTTCATATAAATATTGATAGAACATAATATCGAACTTTAAAGAACTATCAAACTGTTTAAATTTGAAGGTCGAATATCGAAGTTTCTTTCGAGAGTCTCGTAAATAGTAGGTCGGGGTTAATAAAAGATAAAAGTTCGTCCATTTTATATAAGTATTTTGGTTATTTGTGGTAATTTTAAGCCTTCCACATTCGGGTTTTCCGAGCTGCGTTCTATAGCGCATCGATTTATATTTGCTTGTAGGTTGCTCCAATTTAAATATTTACTTCGCTTGTATTGTATAGGTATACATTCCCACAGTTAAATGCCGATATTCCATTGACTGATAGAAAACATTCCGTATAAAATAATTATCATATTTCAATTAAAAACGTTACTCTATAATTTCTGCAACTCCAGAATATCATCTAACACTTTCGTCATCGTACGTACTTTCCATGACATTAAGCCGGGGACACAATCACGCGGCAGACCGCCTAGCGAAAGCATCGCACACTTTCACCGCTACCTGCGACCTTTGACAGCTAAAGGGGTTCGTCTGGTTCCGACGATCGATCGGCCTCGGAAGCCAACGTGTGAACTATGTGATCTATGCATTAGCACGTTAATCGAAGAAAATGTCATTTCATAAAGTGGTGGACGGGCCAAGTTTATACGCGTAAGCGAAAGTCTTTCAAAAGCCCAAGTTCTGTAGATAATGTAAGAAGTGAGGTCATAGGTTAGATATTATTAACAGATATCTTGATGACGCCAGAAGAAAGTGAAATTATTGTTGAGACAACCAAGTTTCTTTATAAAGTCGAGAATTTTGAGGGCGTCATGGTAGATAAATTTTATATAAGAGATGAAATTGCATGCCTCGCTTAAATTACTTAGTAAGTAGGTATGTTAACTTGAATCGTATAGTAACAAGGGAAAACGGACATTAACTTCTTAGCCATAACATTACTTAATCAATAACTATATAGTGTTAAGGCCTGTTTCACCACCTACAATTAAGTTCCGATTAACTTACTTGGCAGATAATTTCATATCAATCAATCAATCAGTTTATCTCCATAGATCTACGTTTTGGAATGGGCAACTAGCTTCAACTTTCTGACTTACCTACTGACCGACTCTTTGACAATTCAAAAGTGCCTGTAATTGGTTTAATTGAAATAAATGCTTTGAGTTTTAGTTTGAGTTTGAGATTATTTGTGAAACATAGGTGTTTACATAAATATGTTTTGTCATAATTAACACACAAATTTATAAGTGACACATTAGGTGTCATTAGAATATGTAACTTAGAAAAAAAACATTTTAAATTAATTAAATACCTACATGAAAAGAAAATACAATAAAATCAATAAATAGTCACAGTACATATTATCAAAATGTAAAAATGCATTATTATAATAATATAATTGGTCATTCAAAAACTCGTCTACAGTATAATAACATTTGTCAATTAATAATTTAGTAAGGGCTTTTTTAAACTTATATAATGTCATGTTTTTTATGTCATCCGGAATTTTATTAAACACTTTAGGTGCCATACCAAAAAAACTTTTAAGCATCAATGCGGTTTTACATTTTTGATGACATAGTTTATTTACGTATTGGGCGCGCAATGGAGTTTTTCTAGTGGAATATATTTATATACAAATTCTGTTCCATTTTTGAATTTATCCGGTAAGTAGTGGCTATTCGGACATCGTTAAATAGGCCCTTAATGACACAATTTAACATCAATTCAATTAAACAATAATCATACAGAAATGGCCTTCAGTAACTGAATGGTATTAAGTTAATAGGTATTTGGTGTTGGAAAATATCCTTAGCAAAAGATTGAGAACTTGTAAGTGTAACCTCTATTTTCAATATGTGACCCAGTTGGAAACGAGGTTGGATTGCTTTTGGATGTAGGTCGATGAAGTGACAATATTTTGGATAATAATTTGTATAAATAACTATAATACTGATGTAATAAATTGGACCACTACAACACTTGTATGTAGTCTGAAAAGTGGTGCTTTATTCATATTGTTCCTACGAAAAATATACAAAACAACACAATATCGAAGGTTACATTCGATTGTAAGCACGTAAAAGTGAAAAGAAATCAATCAACATTCTTTTAAGAACCAGCAATATTAATAATACCTGACTTAAGTATTATTGACCCAATTTTACTCCCTATAAGTTACAAGAACTTGGGCCTATTTCATAAAAAAGTTTTTAACGAATCGATTTTAAGAAAAACTTTTTTTATCTGTTGACCTAATCTTGATTATATTAGTGGGGCCGTGAAATTGAAGTGACGCGTTACGTCACAAAATATTTGTTCATACGAACATATCTAATAAACTAATACTAATCATAATAAAGTTGAAGAGTTTGCTTTTATGTTTGTTTGTTTTTTGTTTGTATGTCTGAACACGCTAATCTCTGGAACTGTCAGTCGGATTTGAAAAATTCTTTTGCATTTTTGATAGCCCAATTTTTGAGGATGGCTATTTAAAATCACGCTAGGACTATTAGGAGCCGAGAAAAAAGAAACAAATAGTTAGAAATAAGGCTAAGCAAAAACAAAGTAATACCGCGGGTAGGCGATGCGATGCGACGGATTGGGCCAGCGGAACCAGAAATTTCACGCGCATGAAGTCGCGAACAGGAGCTAGTCTATAGAAATAAAAATTAATGCCTACATGTGTTTCTAAGCGCAAAACTCAAGAAGTGCTGGACCATTACACAATTTTTTAAAATATTTTTTTCTTGGAGTCCCGTACCAACTGTTCCTAGCTGTCAATTCTAAAGATGGCAATCTGATGTTATTTATACTACTTGAACGCATCCGTAGATATGACACTTTCTCTTTTTACGATATGCAGTTTGACTTCGACAGCTAAATTTGGACAGGACAACGTCTGTCTGGTCAGCTAGTTAATAATATAAATGTCATGTAAATGTCAATAAAATATGTCAACACACTTTCCATTAGTTTGAAATGTTTTGAGATATTATTGATGCTACTTTGGACTATTACACCAATCGTGATTTAGATAATAGTTGTAAAATAATTTGTCTTTGCGTGTTTGTTTTATAGATTGGAGTCGCTTTTGTTGAAATAACTATTATTTACACGCATCGATTGGTCACGGGAGAATTTTTAATGTATCTTCAATGTTTATGAATGAAGAAACTGGTTATAATAAGCTTGAATAGTGTGAATTCGCTATTTTCGCTGGAAAAGTAAACAATAGCGAAGATATGAATGACATAGGAAATAGAACATTTGTCAATATTCATAATGAACAGATATTAAATTATACAGTTCTGATATTAGTGTAGTCCATGAATAATTTCAACACTATGAATGTGTATCGTGCGTGATCTAAACCCTTCATAGATTTAATCGTGAGCCGCCGGAAACAAACATTGCTAGTACAACAGTACTGACTGTAGGTTTCAATTTATTTACCGTGTATTTCGAAGAATGTCGTGCAAGAAATTGTTTTTGCGAGAATAGCAACACCTTGGGTTCATTAATTTTCAGTTCGGTGTTAAATAAAACTATAACTTTAACACCACTTTAATTGGTGCTATTATTTTTTGAATTAACACGGTTGTATGTTTTGAGGTGGCGTGTCGCAGCATTTGTACGAGACGAGAATCGATTATCACAGTAAAGCTTTAATTGAAATAGAAAATAGGAAAGCTGACAAAAACAAAATCAAAGCGTAAACAGCTGCTGAAGATAATCCTATTCTCAGCAGTAAACTCACAACTACAATAAAAAAGACGCATAAAATAACAGTAGCAAAATTCATGGAAGGAAGAGTCGAATAAATAGAATAAATTACTAGGATTGAGTTTCAAGATGTAATCTGAGCTGTAATGTTCCAGTATTGCACAAAGGCCTCTCTTTGTACCAGGCTTCCCGGTTCAGCGCTTCTTACGGTCATTCCTTAGGTGTCAAGTTTTAGTACAATAACTAGTTGCGTCTTTATTGCAGTCTTGTAACTGGAACATAGCTGCAGGGACAAGTGGATCGATTTTATTTGCCTTTGTGCTAAAAATTTGTAAATTAAATTCTTCGGAACTACTTTCTTGAGTGATTTGTGGAGGATTATCTTTTATGCTTTATTCTTCATCGAAATAATTTTAATCAACGTTACTTACAGTAACTTCATTGTTTTGTCTAGCTGCTTCTTGAATCTTTGTAATTTTGACCTAAATATTAAGGTACACCTTTTCATTCTCCTGTATCTGCACATGTATTCACGATGTGTCTTTGTTTCAGGTGAGCACTCGCGTAATTACGCACACGACGCACACGTTACGCCTCCGTCGAGACATCTCGCAGAGGTAACGTGACACTTTCACTTGGAACTTCCTCTAACTTTATTATACACGCTAAAAGGAAGGGTTACGCTTTAAAGACTACCTATGCCTGTGTGTGCGTAGGTGTGATTATTGAAATAATTTTGGTAATTGAAGTGCATATCGAGCGACACACGTGACATGATTGTGAAAGGAGTCTATCACGTGCATGGTTTGTGAATACGTGTATGACTCATCATTCTGCCAAGCCTTTTCCCAACTATGTTGGGGTCGGATTCCAGTCTTACCGGACGGAGCTGAATACCAATATTTTACATGGAGCGACTGCCTATCTGAGCTCCAAAAACCAGTCACTGGGTAATATGTTACCCGTTGGTAAGACTGGTTGTCAGATTTTCGGGGTTCTGATGACCCGTAACGACTGTCAAAGATGCACGAATAACAGCCAGGGCCAACAGCTTAACGTGCTTGCTGAGGCACGGAAGGGTCTTGGTATGTTAAGATGGTCACCTATCCACGGACCAACCGCGGCAAGCGTAGCTTAACCTGAACATGTGGCTGTTATTACTAAGCCACAAGCCCCACTAAATATGTGTGTGACTGTGTAACTTAAAGAGTACACTGTCATAATCATAAGTCAATATCTGTAATGCTGTGATTTGTAATTCAATCGCTAATTTATGTGATAGTTAATTTATACCAAAGCTTTATTTTACAAACAGGTTTATCGCCAAAAAACATTCATGTAAATCATCAGATTTAATTCCTGCCACGGCATTAAAATCACTGATACAACTGAACAAATAAGCTTTATTACAGTTTCGAAATTCGCACTAGCGTTTAATAATACCTTTAATTATTACACAAAAACACACAAATGATTACGTGGAGTCACTATTATAGTAGATTTATTTTGTAGCAATAAATTATACGCGTCTGTTGTTCGGTTGCCAAACAAATTAATAAATTAAAATCGAGTGTAAAGCCATGAACGGCAGTCGCCGAACATTATGAATTCTACGAAAAGCTGTAGACCGTGCCATAGAACACAACACGGGCTTTCAAAATAATTTATTATTATTATTTTAATTTGGATGATAACTTACTAAAATTTCTCGCTCACAATAATTTCCTTTAGCGTAAGTAATTTTAAACGTGTTTGCAGAAGATTCTAAAGAGCCTTCAACGCTTTTGTTTCTAATATCTGAATAGCCTTTGGGTATCGTAGGCAACGGTCATTCCTGTTTACGTAAGTTGATAACAGGTGTAATAAAATTATACAAAAATTGATTTCTAGAGAACATGTAGTTTACATTAAAATATATTTGTATAATGTTAATAAAAACGTTCTTAGCTTAATTTCACGGATTTGAAATTTTTAGAGCATTAAATAAATAATTCTAACGCACGCGGTATCTAAACTATGCATCTGATTAGATCAAGATGTAAACCAAAATAGCCAGCTCGCTGATGATAATTTCCACAATTTCTATATTACCTACTTATTAATAATCTCTAATCCCGCATGACTGTCTCATTAAAGTTTTACTACATAATACATCGCTCATTATCGAATCATCCAGCGATTTGGCCGCAATGTCAAAACCATTACCATGAAAATTGTGGTAGCATTAAACGTTATTAATAATTTCAAATAATTCAACATGTGAAAAACTAATTTATAATTTGTAATCAATGATGTATTAACACTCGTTTCCTGCGGCTGTTCGAACATTTTGTATTTATATTTTTCCTTTATTTGGTAGAATATTTTATGATTGTGCGTATTTATTTTTCAGTAGTTTCGTTCGCGTAGAAGTCGTAGGACACCACAATATACTAAAATAACAGCCACATTTTTATAAAACTTCCCTGTACTTATACTACGTTTGTAGTTTTCGTCTCAGCAGTCAAAATAAGCAAAGAGTCAGTGACGGTGACGTAGCGAGCAAGCGCAGCCTTCAGTAGCAATTTCCTTTTGCATGCAAACTTTTCGTTTTCGTGTTTTTGTTGTGTGTTGTTGTGTTATTGATGATGTTCCTGCATCATCATCATTATTCTCTGGCCCTTATCCTAATTTATTTTGGGTTGGCGCAACATGTCTTTTTCATCCATACTTCTCTATAAGTTTCTGCATAATTATAGTACCTAATGGCACAACACTGATACACTGATACCATAGATCTACGTTTTGGAATGGGCCTAGTTTTAACTTTCTGACTTACCTACTGACCAACTCTTTGACAATTCAAGAGTGCCTGTAATTGGTTGAGTTTGAGTTAGAGTTTGACTGACTTATGCATTCTTACAGATTATTCCTGACGAACGGCTATCACTAAAAATAATATTACATTATATTGTGAACACACGGGATTTCTCCTTAACAGTCACCTAACAGTAGATATTTTTTTAGGCATTATAACCATAGAACATGACAACTGCATGTTTTTCTGTGTACGTTCTACGACCTATCGTACACAGAAAAACATGAAGTTTTGGGCCTCTTCTGTCATATTCTATGGTTATAATAAAAATAAATATCTCATTATAAATAGCTCATAAAAAGCATGCTTCTATGCATGCTTTGCTTACTCAAAAACATACTAGAAATAAGCATGCTCATTACTAGTCACACATGCTACTAATGAGCACTTGTTCAATAAAAGCATGATTTCGTGCTAGTAATGAGCACATCTGTCAGTAGCTTTAATTTTGTACTGTTCATGCTTGAATGATAATAATTTAAGCTAAAGCAGAAAAAGTTGGTTTTTGAAATTTTTGCGCTCGATTAAAGGCTCTTACAGACAGAGGCGTGCGATATTATCGCGTCGCAACGTGTCGCGTAGCGGTGTTGCGACGCGATGATATCGCACGCCTCTGTCTGTAAGAGCCTTAAGTCGTTAAAGTCAAAGATGGGTTTTCCATGTTTTAATTAATTAATTTTAACATTTTCTATATCTACTGTCGTATCGTCAAAATGTAATTCATTACCTTTACTATTTGCTACGTTATCTACGCTATGACTTTTGAATATGTACTTCACTCAAATAATCAAATTGGTACACTAAACATTTGGTAAAACTTATATTTTAGCTCCCACAAGAATACGATCTGTTTGAACAGTTGTAAGTTCAACGTAATGGTCTGCACCTTCCTTAAGTAATATCCAATCTATTCCTTGCTATGATCTCTAATTCAACATCCACCGTTTAATTTGCTTCAGTGTTGATACTATTAAGTTCTGCTTAAATGCTATGCCCGGGTCACATTCGGGTTTAGTTGCCTGTCACCACGAAAGCCGTTAATTAAATCCAATGGCATACGTTCGACTAATTGTGGAGCAGCCATAGGCTTCCGGGCATGCAGTGTCGATGTGTAAACCCAGTTGGGGAAAAGCGTGCCGAATATTTAGTAAATGAAGCTAAAAATTCAATGTTATATCTCTGACCGAAAAAGTTTTGGGCATTTTTTTATTTAGATTTAAGAACTGGGCTGCACGTTTGAAGCTCGACATAATTTTAATTTTTATTAAGCTTATTTTGGTCATTACTACATACTTAAACTTGTTTGGGCATGGTAAAGAAAGTTACACAGTACATTAAAATACATTGGCTATTGCCATTACACCCTTATACTTATCGTGGGGTGACTAAAGTAGTTGTTAGCCATCATTACTTGACACTCCCACACACTCGGTGGGTCTACGAGTACATTCCGCAGATAGTTAATGTTCAGTAAGAGGTGTGGCTACCTATAAGCGCTTCAAGGGGTTATGTTATGGCTTATAAGGCGTGTCTGGAAAATTTCCACTTACCCGTCTCAAGAAAGTTACAAACACCAACATTTATTTACCAAGTATTAAACTTACGTACTAAAATAAAAGTTGCGACTAAATCCTTGACTCAAGTTTCTAATGAATCTCGAAAATTAATGACGTAGTTCTCACCAACGCCTAAGGTAGGTGGTTTCAGCAAAACTTTTGGGATAGTAATTTCACGCGTGTGAGTTTCATTATAACACGATCGTTTTTCCTTATGAGTTGCAAACTTGTGATATCAACACCAAGTTTGCCAACTTGACGCGAAACGAAGCTGCAGTAATGTTGTTTTGAATTTCATAATACGATTTTACCGAAAGTGTTTCAGGTTTGACCTCAATTTCTCAGACACTAAGCTCATTAGCGGCTTCTTTTGATGCACGTAACGCGCTAAAATGAAGAGAAACTGTTCCAATATTATAAAGGCTTCTAAACAAAGGATATTGTGAAGAAATATTTTGTAGAAGGACTTTGAAGAAAAGATGCAAAGAGGTGTTATAATGAAAAACATGGCTGTGTGTGCGTGTGCATTCGTAAACTTTTTTGATTGTTCTTTTTTTTCACAAGGGTTAATTTAGCCACATTATCCGTCAATTGTCAGTATACATAAAAAACCGAATACGTCATGTCAATGTGTCCCATAGGTCCATAACTACTGTAAGCCCGCGGTTGCAATTGGAAGATGCATTTTAAATTTATATACATTTAGTATTATAGAGTTCTTTCTTACGCACACATGGTGCAATCGACGCTTGAGAAGAACGAAACTAATTTATTAATATTATGGAGATAAGTTTAATAAACTTACAAACGAACCATAAAAAACCGGCCATGCACAATGAGGGTTCCGTAGTTGAAAAGAATTTATCCCAAAGACAAACTTAACATTGTGTTGAAAAACATGTTCTCCCATACATTGATATATTACGTCACGGACAATTCTCCAACTGCATAATCTATTTAAGTTTGTATTCGCAAAAAACTATTCTTTTACATAACATCACGCCTTATTTCACTGAAGGGTTGGGTAGAGGTGCACCTATACAACCAAATTTTGCCAAAAAAAAAAAACTAAAAACTATTTTTTTTTTATGTTATAAACTACAAATAATAAACTTTCGGACTTTTTCCTATATTTATGCTGTGAGACCTTGCTTCTCACAAAATTTCATGTTTCTAGGTCAACGGGAAGTACCTACCCTATAGGTTTTGATTTACTTCCTCTACGCGTTCCTTAGAAAAAGGGCCTTGTCAGATGACGTACTTGAAAATATGTTTTTATGTGATAAAATTATAAATTAGCAATTTTCCATTATTTGTGCTGTAAGACCTTGCTTCTTGCCAAATTTCATGATTCTAGGTCAACGGGAAGTACCCTATAGGTTTTATTTGTGCTGTAAGACCTTGCTGCTTGCCAAATTTCATGATTCTAGGTCAACGGGAAGTACCCTATAGGTTTTGATTTACTTGCGAGTATCAAAATATGTCGCATAAATGGACGTATTTTTTATTGCGTTGATTTAGAAGCTTGATTTTTTTAGAGCTCTAAGGGACCATAGACTTACGTATTTGGTATTAATTTCAACTTAATACCTCTACGCGTTCCTGAGAAAAAGGGCCTTGGCAGATGACATACTTCAAAATATTTTTTTATGTGATAAAATTATAAATTAGCAATTTTCGGACTTTTTCCATTACTTCTGCTGTAAGACCTTGCTTATTGCCAATTTTCATGATTCTAGGTCAACGGGAAGTACCCTATAGTTATTGATTTACTTGCGAGCATCAAAATATGTCGCATAAATGCCCGTATTTTTTTATTGCGTTGATTTAGAAGCTTGATTTTTTTAGAACTCCAAGGCACAAAAACTTACGTATTTGATATCAATTTCAACTTGATGCCTCCACGCGTTCCTGAGAAAAAGGGTCTTGACAGACAGACAGACAGACGGACAGACAGACAGACAGACAGACGGACAGACAGACAGACAGACAGACAGACGGACAACGAAGTGATCCTATAAGGGTTCCGTTTTTTCCTTTTGAGGTACGGAACCCTAAAAAAGTCCATGAAATAGTGACATCGAAGGTGCTGATAAAGAAACTTTTCTTTTTAACACCCTTTAGTCCCAAAAAAATAGGCTTGAAGTTGTCACACCAAGCAGTAAAGATAGGCCGATATTCAATAACGCAGGCCAAATCACTTAACCCTTTTTTATTGATGGAGAAAACTTCCACATTGCAGTTCCAGAAGCTCTCACAAAAGAAGACTGATTCTTTTAAGCCAGTAAGGCAGCTATAAAATGAAACGCTGAAAGATATACTCATGAAAGAAATAGGCTTTATTACATATAAACTGCGACTCACCCTGTAACAAGATCTTGTCGTTTTTATGATCCTTGAGACGGCAAAAGTCGTGAAGGAAAGCTTTTTTTTATTAAAGATTAACCTGACCTAAAAGAGTTATGTTTTATAGTTCGCTAATATTTTTTATTTTATGGATATGTAATAAAGTTTCTATGGAAATTCTTAACCTCTATAAAAAAGAGGCAAGTTATGCGGGTCCCGCTATTAGTATAATTTTGTTGGGTAAGGTCGTACCAAGACCTGGCTGATAGTTCATTCATATTTTTAGAGATATTTAGATGTAAGTTGGTTTACTGGTAGCTACAGGGTGTATATTTTATCCCAAGTAGGCTTGACTATGGTGATTGCATATTTTAATTTGAATACAAAATGTTTTTAAAGTTCCTTTGCAGAAATACGGTATAAACACAGCCCACAAATACTGTACCTATTTTTGCAAAAATGACGTGTGTTATGTGTTCAAGTCTAACTTTTACATCATAGATAAATATTGTTTTTCAGTTTCGACGATATTAATCCCAGAAGTCGAATTAGAAACGCCTGATATCAAAACTTTTATTTTAGCTTTGCCTAGATCACCTGGTAATTGTAACACGATCATTTTCCTATAAATAAACTGATTAATGTTCGAAGCCTACTCCACGATATCCCTTTCCAACAACTCAATAACAGACTAAACTAATCACGTGCCAACACAAAATGCTAAGTCAGTAATGTAATCACGGTATCTAATACATTAATATCTCATTCAAGTATCAAGATCGTGTGCGATGGTCACGGTAGCTGGTTGAACGCCACTTGATACTTCCCTTGTTCGTTATAGTCCTTATTGTGTTCTGGCTACCTTTAGAACTGCCGTTTAGTGGGGGTTCCCGCTGCGCGAGCGGGTTTATTAATTGGAGTAAAAAATTATGACGTGTTTGTTTATTCTCTTTTAACATTGTTGCTCGAGATAGTTACTTTATTCGTTAAAAATAATAAAAAGTATAAATCAGAAAGATATATAATAAAAAAACAACAAATGAGAGAACAAGCCCAACTAATGTTTAAAATTAGAATGCAATGTATTTTTTATAAAATATATAAAAGGCGAAACTACTAAGACTAGAGACGTAAAAATTTTCACACGGCTTCCTTTTATGTTGGGGTTGAAATTGTTGTTGTTTTTAAAGAAGGGGTTTTTGGAAATTCGACCTTTAAGGGGGTGAAAAGGGGGATATTTTTTGTATGCAAAATCTTATTCCTTGAGTTAATATACTTGAAACTTTGCACGGATAAAAGGACAAACTTCAATTTGAGTTTTTCTACACTAGTCCCTAAAGAGGGATTGGTGTGTGTCAAAGTTGGTATGGAGGAAATACAACGCGTGGTCCGATTAACTCGAAATTCAGTTTATATACTTAAGACCAAAAATAAACATGACGGGGTGAAAAGAGGTAGTCAATTTTACAGGAGAGGATTTTACTGCGTGGCTTGATTAACTCAAAAAATTGGTATAAATAATCTTTGAGTCAAGTGGAAACACTCCAAAAATGTTTTTTTAAATTCCACCCCTGTGGTGGTGAAAACAGGGAAATATGGAACTTTATCGAAAATTTATTTATTTATTATTAGATAAATTCCACCCCTGTGGTGGTGAAAACAGGGAAATATGGAACTTTATCGAAAATTTATTTATTTATTATTAGATACCACTTACATTTACATGAATCTTGTCAATTACTAAAATATTTACGGTACGCTTAGAAAAAAGACAAATTAGAAAAGCAGTCATTGGATTAGCATACACACATGGTTTTAATTTTGTGCTTACTGCGTGTGAAGCAATGTCATATGAATAACATGATAATGTTTATGTTAATACGTTACTGTACCGTGTGTGTATGTAAATTGGTTGCTCATTACATTATCCACAGAGGTATTAATTTATATGAGGTATACGAGTATATTATAACTGGTTGTTGTCATGTAAACAAGAAAGGTCAAACTCGTTTCTGTTTACATCCTTCGACATATTAACCTCTTTTACATTGCAGCAGCTCCTTCTTTGTCTTTGAAAACTTAATTTTATTATTATATGTTTCACAAAGTTGAATATCGAACAGGCGATCGATGTACAATTACCAAATCGCTCCAACTAAAAATTGTCCATTACGTTTTTATAAAAAAAATAATTAAAAATCAATCTGTTTCCTATCATAGATTTAACTTTATAGTTTATACAGTTTACTGTTCTAAATAAACCATAGATCGTTTAGTGAGACTGAACCTTTACGAACTTGATGACGACGGCGACGGTAGCTCCACAATGTTATCGCTTGTCATCTTCGATTAATGACACTTGCGTGCAAGTTGTTGATTTTTCGGTTATTTTTTTATACCATTAGCTTTTAGATTTGTTAAAAGTTTTGATTGATTGGTCTCGCATTAAAGTAATTTGTATGTACATGTAAATGTCAGCCGTATTGAAATAGAAGTTATTTTCAACTTTGTATTACAGTGGCGGTTTAGTTTCTATAATGTTTTCAAATAGCCTATTGATTTTTGTACGCGTAATGGCTTCACGGCCGATGGAGCAGACGAGAGACGAGAGACCGCGTACGTAAGCGTAGTGTGGGACGCCCCCAGCTAGATGGACCGGCGACTTAATGAAAGCGGCTGGGACAGACTGGATACGGAAGGCGAAGGATAGGGTGTTGTGGCGCAGACTGGGAGAGGCCTATATCCAGCAGTGAACTGCAATAGGCTGAGTTGTTTGAATTTTACAGTGTGAAACTTTCAAGTTTAAATGCAAATTCTAAAACCAATGAATGAGATAAAATCGCTTCAAATCTTTAAGCACTAGACAAGACGATTCCAGATTCAGTAGTTAATTGCGATGAGTTTCATAGCAACAGGTTGATAAAGAATAATTGATTAAATGACTCTCAAGTAAGATAAGCTTCAAATCTAAATTCAGACACAGATAATTCAAATATTTCTAATGGAAGAGATAAGATTGCGTCAAATCTTTAGCACTAACTAGACCCATTCAAGTTCCAGCGGCTATTATAAGCGATGAGTTACCAAACCGCAGTTTTATAACGATGAACAATTTATGAATAGATTTGCAAGTAAGATAAGTAAGCTTCTTCCATTATCATTAATTCATATCATTGCATCATCCAGTATTTTATTTGCAATTAACTTGCATTGCAAATATTTAATTTCTTGATTGGATACCTATATTGTTTAGGTGTTTCAGTTATCTTCTATCAGTATTATTCGCCATCGCATTGCTAACAAGGAATGTTTTAAACTGCCTGATGTATTGAACTTAAAGAGTTTGGTAAGTTTTCAACTTCAAATTCTCAATTCAGACCCTGGGTTTGGGTATCAATCTCTACTAACCAAAAACCTTCGTTGTTATAATATTTAATCAATATGCACACGAACTAAATCTTCCATTGTAAACCATCCTACATGCAACTCTCCTGTTTAAGTAATTAAGGACACCTTACAAACGATCCATTTTGCTGCGCATGAGTCACTATGACGTCATATGCACAGCATTGCAAAAATCAAATGCCAGTAGCTTGCAAGTCACGCACTATGATCAGTCTGATTGATCTGCAAGGTCGTGATGTGTTGTTTTCAATGCCTTCTGATGGCCAATCACTTTCACTTGGAGTCACGATTTGGTAAAGTCTTGTTGGTTTGGCTGTTTTATGTTATTTTGGAATTTTGGTAATTTTAATTTTGTAATATGTGGTTTTGGCCGTATGAGAGAAAGGAAAATACAGTTATCCCAAGAAAAATGCGACGTTCGAGCTAAAAGAAACACGAATATTACCGAAGTTCATACGTTTTCTGGTTTACCTGTACTTAGCTTGTTGTTGTCATTATAATATAATAGTCTGTAAACTTATACATCTCTAAAAGTATTTCTAGTGTAATAAAATGGTAAAAAAGAGAAAAAGTTACTATATATAACAAGGATTAAATTATGAGGTTTATTTGCAAAAGGAATAGCATCGCTATAACTTATTTATTGATAGGTACTTAAGTTCTGTACGATGCAATTAACAAAGCAGGTGCTGAAGATTTTATCGATGTTACAAGAACGAGTAAGCTATATGAGTCTACGTATAGCTACATTTTGTATTTACTCAACAGGATTTCTCATTGAAAAAATGGACGGAGTAAATTAGTTAAATTAAATTTTATTAGAATCCCCTGTGGAAAACACTTTTTGGATTCCGAAATGCCGTTCGGTTTTAACAAAATTGTTGGCAGGTTGTAAAATTGCGTTCAGAAAATAGAAACAACCGAATCTGATATTGTTTCTCCTTGTTCGTTCATATTAATTTTGCCTCAAATTGCTTCGCCCAGAGTGGGAGGAAATGGGAATCTAATTAACTTTCAATCTGAGGCATTAAACTCGAGTTTGTTTTGAAGTGCCGTTTGTCTCTGTGTGTGTAACTGTGTGTTTTAATTGGGAATATTTTGTGCGCCGATACCGACTTGGGTTTGAATGCGATGGAGTAAATAATTGGAAAACAACAAGGCAAGGGGAAAGCGTAGCAGAAGATGATTTGTCGAGGGTTGCGAATCGACGAATTTGTTTGCTGTGATTAGTGGAATTTGTAATTTTGCAGAAAGTCGGTGAGATTTTGTAATAGAATTATGATAGATTATTTGTTTACATTGTATTTGTATTTATACATCAATCTATTCAGTTTAATTTGAGCGTACAAAAACCAAACTATGTCACCTAAATTAATTTCAATCAGCTCTGCAAAATTTAAACAATTTTAACGACAAATAAAATTCACACACTCGCTTTTGAAAACTTTGATCGTAATGAACAAAAGCTATAAAACCGTTGAAATTAGATTTATACAGTTACACACGCGTATTGGGTACGCACGACGACATGTCAAGCTATACTATTCCAGTATAAGCTGACCTCTTATTGTAAGAAAAGCCTATGCAATGCGAGGTTAGCTGAAACTGGATTGTAAAGTTTGATATGTCATTGTGTGTACAACAGTAGACCCTACACACCTACACGATTCAATTAGCAACAGCTGTGTAGTCAAAATAACCAATTCAAACCGTGGACGTCTCTGTTTGATTGAGCTAACACACGAATGTTTGCCATACTAGTTTAGAATTCACTTTGTTTAGACAAACGGTGGTTACTGTGGATAGATACTGACTAGGAAGCGAGAGTCGAAATCCATGGCGAAGTCACAATTTAAATTGTAGCGAAGTTCTTCAGTCAAGTTTGTGGATGTGATTGTAAAAGTTACGGATCAAAACTTTCGGAAAAATCCTATTCTAGAATCTAGTCTCTACAATAGGCAATTGTTGGTGTAAAAAATAATGTTGTTAAAAATTGATATCCATATAGATTATGAGTTTTAAAATCAATTAGCATTAGTAAATGTATTCCGAACAATTTTTTTTCCCGGAAATAGGAAAGTTACACTCACTATTTCACACTATATTTTACGCGTTATAGAATTTTTATGCACTACATAGTACCGATAATAATCGAATTGAATTTTGTTATCAGTGCATTATTATTCCTCCTTGAAAATGTTTACAATTGTATAGAAAATTTTATCGATAGATTTATTTTCTATACAATTGTTACCTACTTGGATGTTGAGTTTTTGTGCCCTAATTTAAATCCTAACTTATTAAAATTTAAATTATTTAAAAATAATCTGCAACAAGCTTAATAATTTATGGTCTGTTATACGAATGTAACAATGCTTTCAAAAACATGCAGATTTCATTACTCATAATGGTATACCAATGACCAAAATATATATATAACGAAAACTGAAACTACAATAAAATACCTAGTAAAACAAAAAACTCATAATCGATAAAATTTTATTTTAGATGCGTATTCTAGATTCGCAAGTAGTGAAAGGATTTATGCAATACTTGTGTAACAGCTACCAGGGGCATATGAACTTTGCAGAGATGAACGTTTACATACTTTTTGCACTTGCGATGTAACTTTCTAAAGAAACATCCTAGTGATGACTCGATGAGGTTTTGAGAATGATGGATTAGTTACGAAGGTTCCTCTTTTTTGTGTTCAGACTGGGTTTTTGCTTTTAAGCACTTATCTAACTAATGATTGAATCTTGCAAGCAGTAGGCGTGTTCTTATCATACGCTTAGTAACAGGGATTAATGACATCGTTAATTATACTGATATCATCTATAATAAAAATCACTTTGTAAATAAATCGCAGAATCCTAAAAGCTAGACTTAATTCATTTCATATCCTCTTTTTTGTTTCGTAGAAGTCTGTAAACTTGGTGCTCGTTGCGCTAAACTTTGTTTTGCTTCCAATCTGCTCTATTTGTTACAGTTATCGTGTTTCTAGACATTTTAGCTTTTATTTTCACACCCAGTTGGATTTCATACAGTGTACTTCGCAAAAGTTGTTTAGTCTCAGCAAAACTATTGGGAGTACAATTTTACAGTAGCGATCTTAAAGTTTTCCGGATGGTTTCTGCTGACTCGCGCTCGCGCTGTTAGTGTTAGAAATATTTAATCTTGTTGCAGAAATGGAAATTATTTCAGGATTTAATTTATAATTTTCTTATATTATTTAAGTATCTGAGAAACTCAAAACTATCTTCCTAATTAAGTAAGTATCTTGTTGTTAATTCACTATAGGTACTTATCGTAAACTCTGCTCACATCGATTCTGTGAAGAAACAATAAAGCAAAAACAAGCGATCCAGATTTTTCTCGCCATTTTAGTTGAGTCATTACGAAATGAGTGCTTGAATGACGTTTCTTGGGTGAATCCGAATCGTGGGTAAACTTATTAAGATAGAATCGAGTTCTCACGCTCTGCATATCGCGACATCCTGCTCAAGATAGCTAACTTCGTAAAAACTAATGAACAAAAGTGAATGCGAAGTGAAAAATTCCGAATATGTGAACAATCTCTGTGTAAATTAAATAATTTAATGCTTTCACCTGAACAAACATCTTTATACTTAAAATCGGTGAGGCACCTGTTAAAATTAAAATCATTTTTTTAATACCGTGGGGCATTTTTTTCCGTTACTATAATTTATTTACCAGACGATCACAATTCTTTGATTTGCATCGTCTCATGTTCACAAAAATCTTATTTTGATTCCACTTAATATTTCACACTGAACCGATCAGTCGATTTGGTTTAGAACTAGCCCCTTGTAAAAATAGCATTTCTATGAATAGAATATCTTTGTGCATTGTGTTTTAGCACGTTTCAGTCACCATTCCTGGCATCTATGCCGCTTAGCAGTCTGTCTACAGAAATAGGCCCGACAAAACTCTATTTATGTTGCTTTTGTTGTTCTTCGATTGTTCCTCTATAAGATTTATTATGTTTGACGTTTATCTTTGTATTCACTAGTTACATCTTTATAATTGACTTGTTTTAGGCCTGAACTATATTCTGTTTTTTTTTATATGTTTGGTAGTTTTCACATTAGTTTTCGTTTAACGTCTGTGTTCATAATTATGAGTAAGATGCAGTATAACGAGCCAGTGCGGTGTTAGTAGACGATTTTAAACCTGCTACTTTTGCTGTAACGCTTTTAAGCTACTTAGTAACACTAATTGCAGTGTTTAAGCGCTGTTTTCGCTGTGCATGGAAAATTTCTTACAAAATAGTGTCCCGGTACTGCACAAGATCCGCATGGTGTAAACTTACATATCGCAATGAAAGTCATTATGGAAATTACTAGTTTAATTTCGGTTGTATGTCACCTTGCTTTCTCAAATCGTGGGTGAAATGACGCCAAAGTCAAAGTTGTAATCCATCAATCACAGTCATCTCTACATGCCAATATCAATCCGTCTCACGAATCATTAAAATTTATAGATACTCTTGTATGACAAATGATTTTTTTGCAACGCCAAAAGGTCATAACTTTCGGATGTCATCTTTATGTCTTTTGCTTTGTGTGCTAAAGGTCAAGTTATTCTGAAAGCTATGTTAAGGGGCTTGATCTTTTCTCTTATGTCACGACTGAGATGCAATACTGGTTATTATGACAAAATAATGTTTAATTTTTGGTAACCACCTTTCTAGCTAAATAAAAGATAGCTCTTCGTCTTACATAAAATATTCGTCTGTTACAAAGTTTGAAACAGATAGCTGTAATTCTGGTATGTCATATTTATACAGCACCGCTTCTAGCCTATGCATTTTGTATCGACATTATCTATTTTCGTTTGGTGCCATGTGATGCTCCGTGCGGAATTTCCGATCGACTGGGTCTGATTGGCTTACATTGAAGACATGCCATAATGATATAAATAATACTATAGTTTTGCTGGATATGGAATGTCGCTTTAAAGCCTCCTGATTGTATCTTAGTGACCCGGATGTGACGGCAGCGTCATCTGCAGTTTCATGAATCATAGGAGACATATGTATTGAGGTATTACGCTGTGTGAATGTGATGTAAGTTTACGCAATACAATATGGTTGTTAGTAAAATTAATTTCCTTTACAGTTATTACTTACTGAATTTGGCAGTATTATAAAAACGATAAATTGCATTGTGTATGAGAAGTGCAGCTACGTTTAAGTAATTTTATTTTACTTTTAAATGCTCTTAAGTAAAAACGAATCTCTGAAATGCAGTTTGTAAATTCGAGTTTGAAGTAAAACATACACGATAAGCGGGTTAATTTGGCGAAATGTTCGAGTCCTAAAGCAAAAAAGTTTTTACATTCTGTGAAAGAACCAAAAACTTTTGAGCATTCCTCTAAATGTGAGTGTTTATCCGTAGCCTCGTTTTATTATTTAACTATATATGTTACTGTTCTAATTTACAAGTCAATTCTAATAGTCCATATCTGCACGGAGAAATCTGAATTATGTCACTACCAATTTGAACTTGACTAACAATTTACGGGATTTGTTCCGCTACAGTATCGTGCACGTCTTACTCGAAGTGCATGTAATGAAATATGACCATCGCATCCGGCCCCCGTGCCTACACTCCGCGGTTTATAGGGATTATAGCTTTGCCTCGTATTACCTTCCCATGAAACTACTACTTTGCTAAACCCGTCGTTAGATTGAAATGCCCACAATTTCATTTGAAGGAAAAATACTCGGTTTCATTCTAGTTTATTTTTGCTTAGGTCTTGCATATTATTTGCATCCAACTTATGGACTGGTTTTCGCTTGGTTTATTTTAAGTACAAAGTCGTTATTTTTTCTGCTAACTACAGTTTTATTATGCTCACCATCTGTGCGGTAAGCCGATCTTTGTTGAGATTATAAAAGTATGAGAACTTTGCTAACTGGAATACAAAGAGAAATAGATATTAAATTGGATGATTTAAACAAAACTATTGTGAAAGTCAAATAAAACTGCAGGTCAAATTAAAATTATGAATTGGAATCGACCTGAATGGTTGTAAAAATTGACAGTGGCCCACATCAAACAGTGATGATGACCAAAAGTTTTAGTAAAATCTGGGTCGTATTTAACACGAATATGATACTAAATGATTATGCTAATGTAAAATATAAATCAAGGCTCTTAAAAACTCATCACGATGTTACCTAATTAGTTTTTAATGTCAGATCTGAAACTGTCAAGGCTGTTTAGCATGTCAATGTTAATGAAAGATCAATATCTAATTAAGCGTTTAAAGAATGGTTTGACACATCACGTAATTCGGATCACGATATTGTTATTGAATTAAAATGCATAAAAGCTTTTAACGTAAAAGGTATTACTCGTACAATATCCGTGATGCGACCTGGTAAAGGGGACTGCGGTGGGGAATAGAAGGGAGGTGGAAGCGGGGAGGTAGTAAAGGTCAGTTGCTTGCTTCATCGGTATGGCCCGATGCTACCCGATCATCGTGTACCATAAATGCGACGACCTCTATCGTATTATTAAATTGTTCTGCGTTGCGACAGGCCGTGTTAGTAGCCCCGATACCGGTAGTTGTGGCTATCGATGATCTTTTTTGTTCAGCTCTGTAATTTACTACGTGTAAATAATGACTGGTTGAACTGGTATCGTTTTGTTGGGAAGGTTGGAAATATGAGGCCATTTCAAGCTGAGTTTAAAAATAATGAAGAGGTTCTTTTTCATTCGATCGAGAAATTTCGATAGCTCTCATCAGTAAGCGGACTACCAGTTTCTTCGTTTATTTATTATGCCATCTAATCACTCTTTGATAAACAGGATATTAATTATTCATCCTGAAATAACATCGCAAACCGGGTGGACCACTTTGTTTGAAAAAATATAAACAGGTGCACGATTTTCCTGCTGGTTTTCTCGTTTGCTGAGTATTTGCGAAGCCCTCAATCTAGGGTCTTAAATTACGAATGAGAGGTAACAATCAAATGGTGGAATCACAAACGGTACCTACACCTTTTAAAGAAGATTGCTAACAATGTATGAATAAGCAACCTTTGACCTGCCTCGATCGACGGCGTATACCGCTCCACTCTCCGTCAAGTACCGTACGGTTCCCCTATTTGGGTCCAACGTTCCTGAACTTTCCATTGGAATTCCAATCTTTGCGTGAAGAACTAAGGTGCATTCATGATGAGCCAACGCTAATGACGAGTGGGTTTTCACAAATTGTTTATAAACCGATTAAGTTTATTCCAATGTGCCTATAACGGTTCTGAAGTTGGTTGCTTATTGTGTTAAATAAATTGCTTTCTCATGGCTCTTTCAAGGTTCAAGCAATTTTGCTTAAGTGATTTATTTTGTAGATGCATCGTAAATGATGGAACGAATCTCTGCTTTGCAGTTGAAAAGATGAAGTTTGAATTCCAAGAAGACTTATTATGGTTTTTAATAACTACTTCCTGAGGAAAGATTTATGAATAAAATGAGTAAACAAACAAATATCGCGGGTATAAAATAGAATTAAAACTATTGACTTTTTTAAAATAACGTCTATTTTTAGGCTATGGTAATTAAAGTACAAAATAGCGAATGATGACGGCTCTTGGATTTTCATAATCGTATTCATGTGTCACTCGTTACCGTGTTATATTGTTGGATACCCAAGCGATACCATAATGAGCCGACAAACATTTATTTTTATTCAGTAAAAAAATATTCATAATAATATTTTTTTTTTTGTTCAGAAACGATACGGAGGCTACCTCATTAATTATTAACAAACCAGCAAAGGAATGTAACACCGAAAATTTTCATAATTATGCCTACAAGTTTAACATAATAAAGAAACGGCCTAAACGTGGGTGTTCATTTATTATGGGCATAATAACTTGCGCACTTAGAGTAAATTCTATGCTTGCGCACCTTTTATAAGACTTGGATGACCCTCATCTTACGGGTTTTTGGACTTATCAGGAATGAATAGGCTTTGACGTATAAGCCTATATCCTTAGTCTTTGTGGGATGGTACAATGGAGGCTCATTGCGTATTCTGATTGCATGTTCAACGTCTTGTTAATAGCCACGCTTAGTGTGTAAGCTAGGAGCCAATGGGTGGCTTAGGAATCAGCTGGTCAAAATGGACATAATCGTTTGGTATTGGTTTCTATGACTGGGACTTAATATTATACTGATAATCAGCTGCATTCGGTTAGACTGGAAGCCGACCACAACATAGTTGGGAAAAGGCTAGGCAGATTGATTGATTGATTGGGACTTAATATTTAAAAATATTTATGATTATGATTTTTATACGTATAAAAATATCGTAAAAATAACTAAACAATGACGTATGGAATGCAGTAAGAGAATGACGAGTTGAATGCATTGTGGAATGCAATATTATAGCATTGACAATATTCCATCATTCATTAAATAATTTAAATTTTAAACTTGAAATATCAGCAAGCTATTGGATTTTATTGACATGACGTATATTACAAAAACTTGTTCATACGAAAGAAAGTTTCACAATTTCACAAAGATGAGCACATAATGACGGACATAATAAAAATTAAACATAACCATTCTTACTTTAATTCAGTTTTGGTCAGTATCCAAACTGCGTTTAATGAGGCACACGGTGTGTAACGCCACATTAATTTCTTGCAAGTGCACCTTTCACAGTCCGCTAACTATCAGTCTATGCAGAAATTGCGTTAAGGTGAAACCGCAGTGGTAGCTAGCCCGCGAACTTCAAATTTTTTTACGTGTTTTGCAATTTGTATGTCAGTGTCAGGTCGTAGGTATGTAAAAAATATGTATGTACATAATTATGACCATAAAAATCATCAATACATCTCTCTAAGAAAGATTTGTTCCAAAATTTCATGATTTCCGAAATCAAACTTAGAGAGAACAAATCTAGCTTAGAGAGATGTATTGATAATTTTTATGGTTATAATTATGCAAATATATATTTGTTATAGTCGCGAATCATATTTTGATTAAGATACAAGCTAATCTTAGCAACACAGCATTATTGTAATAGCAACTATTATTTTCTCCTTTTTTTTTTCATCACTTTTAAACCTTTAGTTAAAATGTGGACAATGGTGTGGGTTACATGTTTATTAAATGTTAGTTTAGGTATTTCCTTGTATTCTGCAGCATGTAACTGTTTTTTGTCCCTAATAAATAAAATAAAATAAATAAATAATACAACCTGACACTGATCTGCGAATTGCAAAAAATGTATAAAAATGATTTTCGCGGGCTACGACTGCGGATCCTCCTTAAATCTGTCTATTATCTTAATGGAAAGAGAAATTGATGTAATCTGCATACGAAATGAGACAACCAAACTGTTGTTTAACTAAGTTAGGTACACAATGGATTGTCAAAAAACATGGTATTCTTGTAAAAAAGAAATAGCACATTCATATAGAGATCGTTTGATTTTCAACAGTAATTAGGCAGCAAAAATACTAAGAGGTGTCCATATTATCACATGTCATTGTTTTGTAAGTAAAATCCATGTGAGATTTCACTTTTATGTTATATGTATCTGATAGTGGTGACCATATCTGTTAGTAATCCAAATATTCTAATCCGTGCAAGGATTGAAACTGACATCCAAAAGGTGATTTCTGTATCAGTGAAGGAATGGTGGTACGGGACTAAATAGTTTATTAAAATTATGGGCATACTCTCTGATTTATCAGCCTACCTTGATAAACAATACTTTTAATATGTAAGAAGCCATGCAAATAGTAGATAAATAAATACCGTAATACCATAATGAAAGAGTCAATGGAAAATGAAATGAGATTTTTCTACAGCTTTATATTAAACGCCTATTTTCAGCATTGGAAAATGAGAAAAAGTACAAGTATTTTACTGTTCCAAGCGAGGTGAAAGGAAATAGTTTTTTTAACGGACTTGCAATGTAAAATTTTTATGAATAGATGCTATTTCTAAATTATGATTTCAAATCGATATTAAATTCTTATCGCTGTGAAAGCTCTATTTATTTGAAATCAAAACACCAAAACATTACGACTTCCAAATTCCCGAAGTGAATGCAACAAAGTGAAAGAACTGCCGATTTAATTTACGCGTCTTTTATAACTCTAAATACCATCTTTCGTCACTCAATGTGTCTCATAAAGTACCAGTAAAGATCTTTTTACTTGCGTATCACAAGATAATTTAGTAGAATTGCTCTTTTATGTCATTATCAAATCCGTGTTTCGGCTGATTCAGCTTCATTCCCCTTCGAAGGCGAAACAGCTTTTGTAATTTACTTCTTTTGAATAAAGAGGATTTTCTTGAGACATAGGTATTCAGTCACGTGTTTTGATGAGTTCGTGAACTCGTTGTATTCTGATTCTGATTGTCAGCTAAAAATCTTTTGATATATTATGACATATATTTTGATAATTTATCAAACACTGAATGTGAAGTTTTGATAACATGTGATAATGAGTTCGTGTACTCATTGTATTCTGATTGTCAGCTGGAAACCTAAAGATATATTATTATAACATTTAATTTGATGATTTATCAAACACTGAATGTGAAGTTTTGATAACATGTGATTGTGAGTTCGTGAACTCGTTGTATTCTGATTGTCAGCTGAAAACCTAAAGATATATTATAACATTTAATTTGATGATTTATCAAACACTGAATGTGAAGTTTTGATAACATGTGATGATGAGTTCGTGATCTCGTTGTATTCTGATTGTCAGCTGAAAACCTAAAGATATATTATAACATTTAATTTGATGATTTATCAAACACTGTGTGTATGTATTACTACTGTTTCCAGAAAAATGCACGAACATTTTATACAACTTTGGAAGTAAAATAACACATAAAACATCAGATTTGTAAAAGCGACTACTTCAAAGTAAACATTCCATAAACTTCAGAAGACATTGTAGACTTGAATAACACATAAAATGGTAGTACATGAAGAAAGTTTTTATCTCAAATTATATCAAAGGCCTTTTGAGTTGCAGTGCAGTTGGAGATTGCTAGAAAATCTTTTAGGTTGTAGCCCAGTTTGATTGTGTCTCATGAAATAAAAGAAGACGATGAAGTCGAGCAGTTCCAAAGTTCAACCGGGGAACGTTATGAAACTTCCGCGAAGTGCACCGACAGAATTCGAATTAATTTAATAAACGGGAACTGTTCACATTTTAAGAAATTCGAAAATCATTTTCGGATGACTTCATCTTTGTGAATTTTGCGAGTAATTTTGAGATGGTTGGACAAGTTTAATATAAAATTTCAAGGCGTTTTAAAGTTCGTATTGGTAATAATGCTATTTGGAAACATAATTTTAGGTATAATGAAGTAAGTACCCAATCTAGTCGTAGTCACACACTTGACCATACTAAAATTGAATTTAACGCAACTCTTACTTCATTAGAATCCGTATTTCAATATTATTTTCTTTTGGAACCAGTCGATCATTCCTGCGACTTTTTATAGACTCGACTGTTACTACAAATAATTTCCAGTTATCGAATTCTTATTTTCGCAGCTCAAAGATAAGGACTCGAGTGATTCCGCATCTCTCGGGATTTTCAATTTAGAATTGATCGTAGGAAGAATGAGAAAAAGAAGATTGATATTTAGGATTTTTCCCTAGCCCATTGGTATCGGAGGCCGCACAAGTGAGTGATCGCTCCACTCTGTCCCGAGCTAATGATACCCGGGGCTTATCGGCTCTGCTGTCGCGCGTCATTTTTACGGATTCAGCCGGATTTATGTAAATTTGTTTTGTCAGCGACCCACCTTGTTACAGCCGTAGCGAATCGCGCGGATACCGACAATATTGATACTTTGTCAGCTTCGAGGGCTTCCATCGCTTTTTTGTTTGAATATCTTTTTCATTTCCACGTTCTTTCAATTTTGTCACAACAGATATTCCATTTTGTAACATTTCGCAACCTCATAATCGTCGTAGTCAAAACGCTTATGCATACGTCCATAACATTTTACCATTAGACACCGGTTCAGCTCGAAACCCTTATTAATATTCATCGGAGTGGCTGTGTTACTTGTCAATGTAATTAAGGTGTTTCACACACGACAAACAATACGTAGGCAGGCTGCTCACGTTATAATTATGAAGATTTGCACTATTCAAAACGGGAACGCATCTATCTGTGACAATGAAGGCTCCATATTCAATGTACGTGCTTCTGATTGGAACTAACAGGCTGTAGGGGAATAGAGTATTATTAGTCGCCTCGCATCGCTTGCGATCACACCTGACGTAACTCCATTATACATAATTCCGTATAATATAATTCGGTGTAGCGAGTTCTACAACCTTCTCAAATAGCGGTAGATTAATAATGATAACTTTTTATCATCTTTGTTTATTCAATATATTTTATTTTAATGTGTTTCGGGGAATGCATTGGAATTCGTTAATTGAAGTTAGTTTTGAATGTTTCTTTGCGTGCATGCGTAGGAATACAATTAATGTTTTTCATTAACATTCTTCAATTCAGGTAATTTGTTATTAATTACACTTGCCTACAATTCTTCTGCGTCGGCCTTACCAGTATATCAGAAATAAAATCTTTAAGCTAAAAATGGCGGAAGCGTCATAAAGAAAATGTACAAAATAGCAAAAACGCTGCTTAGGTATTTGTTTTTTTATAGCTATTACTGTACAGCAGCATTAAATTCTATCATAGATAGACTTGCAGCCTATTTTCACTCACCCTTTAACGTCCCTACTCCATAATTCCATACATTATCCCCAATCCATTTCCCCGAGGTACTAAGACATCAGATAAGAAGTAAAGCATTGATTCCAACGTGATTGATGTGTGCCAAGCTCAGACGGACTCGGTAATCTGATCCGATTGGGTGTGTGTTACCGAACTGTCGCGATTGCATGTGGCTAATCCAATTGATTGCATTATCATTCATATACCCCAGTACCAGGATAACATGAGGATATATGTAGTGTTAGTGCGTTTGTATTATGTTCTGGATAATTTATTTATTCATGATCTCTCAAATCACTGTATGAACTGATGATTCTATTATAAGTAGTGCTAATGCAATTTCAAAGTAGGTAATGGGAGGATGTTTGTAGGTATTTTTGCAATCACGCCATACGCGATGACGAGATGATTTGTTTGCTGAGTTTTATCATTGTACTTTTATCACTCAGTATTTCTATAGACTACTGATAACCATATTCTACTGAAAAACATTCCTTTGTTTTCTGAGCACTGCAGATAATGGCAAATGGATTTTAGCTGAAAACCACGCTACCAATGCAATGCCAAAATTGAAATAATTACTAAAGCGCACTATTTCCACGGAGCTGAAAACATGATAACAAAAGTGGAACTAGAGCATCCAAGTACTAGGACATCATATTTAACAGTTGTTTTTTTTCTCTATTACAAAACTAGCGTTAAGTTCGACTGATTGTAATTCGACCGGCGCATTATCGCGACTGGTGGGCGTTATAGATAAACGCGTCCCGCTACGGTTTGTTAAACAAATCTGCGGTTTTTTTTTTGTTTGAGCTCTCGCTTTGTCGCCATGCTTTTCTGATTCCGGACGCCTTTTGTTTCCTTTGGAAGAAAGTAAGTTTAAAGCCGCGTTCACACCAAACGTGTAGTCTTTGTCAGTTATTTTTCATACATTTTCACTGTCGGCGGCCCGAGTATGAACGTTTGGTGTGACGCGGCCTAAAAGTGTCTTGAGTCTGTCTAGGAGGATGATGCTAAGCTAACTAGTTTTAAGGAAATGGGGTTCCGGTTGTCTTTTTTTAAATTTCTTTTTGTTGTCTCCTTCTAATGTATAACTGTAAATACTCTCTAATAATAAAGCTGTAGAGTTTGCTTTTTGTTTGTGTGTTTAAACGCGATAATCTCTGGAACTACCTGTCAAATTTGAAAAATTATTTCTGCATTTGGTAGCCCAACGAACTAATAGCGCGAGCAGGCAATATGAATGCGACGGGGTGGGTCGGGGGAACAAGAAATTACACGCTGACGAAGTCACGGGCAGAAGCTAGTCTTGGGAATAAGTAGACCTATATTAAATGATGCATTGATTTACAATGCGTTTGGTGAAAATTTTGACCTACTGCAAATAAACTAGGAACGGCATGGGCTTTTAATCGCGCTGCCATTTTTGAGTTCGATGTTGGATCACAATAATTTCACTACACATCTAATAAAGTTATGCAAGGTAAACACGATTTTTTCGCCAGCCAACGCAGATACTAATAAAATTATATTTTGTTCACAGGTAAAATATCGCTTCCGTATTCAGAAAATTGAAGACAGAAAAGTAAAGTGCTTCTGGGAAGGTAATTCTAGATAGCCATTATAGAATTTGCATATGAACTTTGACATTTTTGACATTTTCTCAAGACTCAAAGTGTCAAAAATGCTGCTTACATAGTGTACTCGCATGTCAGTAGCTCGGCTTGCCTTGGCTGTTTTCATTATGAGAGTAGCTGCCTAGTCTCTAGCGAGTTGTGTGGTTGGAAATATTATAATTGGTTGGAAAGATTATACAAGATCCTCTTACGACAGACTAGCCAGCTACTGCCGAATGCGTCCGAACGATGCGAGTGATAGCGAGCTGCTTACATTAGTGTACTCGCATGTCAGTAGCTCGGCTTGCCTTGGCTGTTTTCATTATGAGAGTAGCTGCCTAGTCTCTAGCGAGTTGTGTGGTTGGAAATATTATAATTGGTTGGAAAGATTATACAAGATCCTCTTACGACAGACTAGCCAGCTACTGCCGAATGCGTCCTAACGATGCGAGTGATAGCGAGCTGCTTACATTAGTGTACTCGCATGTCAGTAGCTCGGCTTGCCTTGGCTGTTTTCATTATGAGAGTAGCTGCCTAGTCTCTAGCGAGTTGTGTGGTTGGAAATATTATAATTGGTTGGAAAGATTATACAGGATCCTCTTACGACAGACTAGCCAGCTACTGCCGAATGCGTCCGAACGATGCGAGTGATAGCGAGCTGCTGCCATGCGGGTGATGGTCCCACATCACTCGTATTGCGAGCGAGGCGAGTGAAAACATAAATGTAAAATCGCAAGTGCGAGTAACTCGTATGATACGTCCACACAATGCGAGTTGCTTGCACTGCAGCTACTCAGAGGCCGACTCGCACGCTAGCTTGCCCTGTGTAAACTAGACACGTACGAAGCTTGGGAAGTTTCCAAAACATACTTTGTACCGAACTACTCGATTCCCAATATTTGACGAATGATTCGAAGCAAATCGATTATTAAATTGTTGCCGCTTGTGGGAACACCGCAGAGCTTTCTCATGCACCTGGTTGGTTTTAAATAATTGCTGTTGATTGATACTAAAATATTTCACTAATCGATTTACAATTAATTGAACATCGTATTTGCTATTGATTTTTGATAAATAATATTTGCTTTAATTATAATAATAATAAACTTTATTTCGGACAAAGAAAAACCATCTATTATACCAGAAGCCAATTCTCGTACCTAAAAACGTTCAAATGCAAGTCGCAAACTCATGCCAGCGACAATCAAATGTCAAAAATGTAGGTAAACGCTATACAATTTTTGACAGATTGAGACTGAGATGAGATTGGAAGCGTTGCGTTGTTAAAAATATGGGAACTGTCCCTAAGTTCTAATTAAAGTCTTCTGAAAATAGTTGGTTAGTTTAGGTTAGTCCACAGAATACCCAATTCCAATTTTATAGTTTTGCCCTTTGCCGACCTAAATAATTGGAAATGTTAATTCTATCAAATATTCTAAACAATCCTCCACCTCTAATTTGTGGGTCAAAATCGAATTCTCAACTCGGAAACAGTGAAATGCTATTTGGGCACTCGATTAATTGGGACGCCTAGAATTATTCGAATAATTGGCAGTATTGTTGTGATTCGCACTAACAATTTGCAGCGTTTGGGCTCTATTCGATTTGCTTAGAGGCCCAAATCTCTATCAATTTATATGGTCTTATCTTTCAACACTGTTTGAGTAGAATGTGGGAATTGAAGTGCTTTTCAACTGGTTGTTTAATGTACAGGCACGATCGACGGATCAAGTTAAGTGATGCATGAGATGTAAGCAATGACCTCTCGGTAAAGTGATTGTAAACTTACAACCAATAATGGCTTGTAAAATAGAACGATAGAGTTCAAAATAGCATAAAATTAGAGCAAGTTTAATCGGTTTATGATTTTAGAGTTTGAAGTTTTGATCTGGAGTTTTATTGATTCGTAAAATAGCTCAATCTGGTGCTAATATGGAATTGGTGGTGATGATTTATCGAAGCACAGTTTATGGGTCGTTTGACACGGATCTGATATCCGTCGGGCGCACGTTAAAAGATTTACGAGGCAGCCAAGTTTTGGAAGTCGTTAATTTTACTGACATGTCGATTATCTTAACAAGTTGTCTTGTTTGAGATCATTTCTTGTTGGAGGGTAGTAAAAAACCCTCTTTTCTTTTGAGATTCTTTTAAAGGCTGTAACAGTGCTTGTATTCAATCTTAATTTTATTGCAATAAATATCAATGTGATTGTGAATTAAATGACTTGATTCAGTGGGATTTCAAGAGTATTTTGTTTAATCTCATGCTATAAGCAGTTGAATGTTCGTAAAAGTTACTATATCTAAACAAAGACATTCTTATAAGATTTCCCTCATACGATAACTTCAGAAATTCTGTAGAAAAAATAATACTTACTAACAACATTTGTACACATACTTACAAACCAACAATCTCCTCTAAACCAAATGCCTCTACAACGGGATTTTGAAAGCAAATGCCATTTTACCTTTCTCAGGGCCCGGTCGGATGTAACCGGCGGCATAGGGCACTCGGCCACACTCACTCACTGCCCTAGGGTTGCCAATAACATCCCACATGTTATGACTGTTCCCAACTTGTTCAAAATCCAGTCATGGAGCTTTTACACTTATTTCTAGAAAAGCTTTGCGTGCGGCAGCCATTTTAATACAAAGGTCCTAAATAATGTCAAAAAAATAGCTTTCAGCCACTAGGCGACAGAATTTATCGAAGAATTTTTCGCGTGTTTATACATAATTCGATATTTTTATTCGACTAGGGAATTATATCACAAGGTTGTTTTGACAACGTTTTTTGCCGATCGTTTTGTTTTGAAAATAGCTGACTCAATTAGAAGTAAGACTAAGTTCCAAGAACGAAATAATAAGACGAATTGTTTTTATTAGTTTTTTTTTTCTTTTATTTTTGTTTGTTTTTCGAAGTCTGCGTGGGCCCTTAATAGGAATACCTACTCGTATAATCTGTTGTTAGGACAGACAAATTTTTACCGTAACTAGGTATTGAGACGAAAATTAACTTTCCTAACATTGTGGAGGTCTAGAGAGATATCTTTAAGATCTATAGACCATTCACGTTGTATGTGAGATATAATGAGAGGGTACGCATAATAGGACTTAGCAACTAGATGCGTGCCACAAACGAATTTAACGTCTCGGGTCTCGACTCGACCCACTAAATTTAAATAAGGTCGGTCAGTTTATCGGCAACCTGTTGAATTGTATTTACTTATAGGCTCTCAGTTATCTCATGATCTAAGATTATTGCGTTATCTTATCTTAACTTGTATTCCTTAAAGATTAAGTTGGAGAGGTCTACGCCTTAGGGATAATCTCCAACAAACTGTCCATTAAGAATCGATCCTCAATAAAATATTTAATGTACCGGTGCCTATTCCCGCAAGAATGTTTTATTTGTGTGAAAAAATGAGAAAATATTACGCTTTTATATATTCTGAGAGGTTGTGTCAAACAGGATAAGTTTGGGAGAATATAAGGAGGATTTATGTCCCCATAAGACTGTAAGGACAGGCGGAACGGAGGCATTTATCACGGTGATTATTATCTGAAATCGGCGTCGCCATAATATACCGATACATTAGGGATCCAATAAATTGGCCCAGACACAGCGATCCTGGAGTCCCCCTAGGCGTTTGGCGATCGACCAATACATTGCCAAACTGCTGCATATATGGCATAATAATGCCATTTGGTAAGGAAAACGCCATTTGGCATTATCGATATGTGCCAATTGACCAGCCAAGTGGTACACATTGTAACTAGGTGCCGTAATGCATACAATATGGCCTATAAGTAATTACCTGTCGTGAACAAACGCAAACACTCGAATTCAGCGGTTTAGAAAATAATTGTTTGTGTTCGAACCCTTTTGTGTATTATAGTTAGGGAGGCGAGTAAGGGAATTTCGGTAATACTCGAGCGTGGCAGTTTAAGATATGAGAGATACCTTAGACCTAATAGAACAACCTTGTAAAGTATTTAGCTCTATATGTAGTGACGCGCGCCTAGGATAGACGATCAGATTAGTAAAAAAAAATCGATAGTCTGAATTACTCGAGCGCGTCAGATTAAGATATTGGGGGTTGATTTTAGTGTTTTAAGACTAAATTTAACTAATCTGACGATAAGTCCTTGACGCCGCCGAGTTATAGGGTCGCGAACTTGTAAAAAAAAAACGTTAATCCGGCATTCTCGAGCGCGATTTTTTTATTTTTTATTTTGAAGAATATAATCTAAAACTTACTAAAAATACAAAATCTGCCGGTTTCCACATGACCCGAAGTGTGGAGGAGCCATTTCGTCTTCCGAAAAACGCGTTGCGGCATATAAGTCGCGAACGATACATTTTACAAAAAAAAAGTTTAAATAAACAAAAAAGGTAATTTTATTTTACACAAAAAAGGTCTCTTTACATTTTTGTCCAAAGTTAAAACTTTTTGACTTGAAGCATCATAAAAACTCAAACTCCCGGTTTTTTGAGTATATCTCGAAAACTGAGGGTGTTAAAAAAAATTGATATGAAATAACGATGATTAAATTATGTGACTTTTATTATATCTCAAATTTTTTTTTTGTCTAAAGCTTCTCGACAATTTTCATGCCAGTCAGACTATACCAACATTGCCTCAGAACTCGGTACATTGCCAATTTGTGGAGGAATGCTTACGAATCCGACATCACTGACCTTGCACCAACCGATCATGGGTGGAATGAAAATAATAATAAATTCGAGTTCACGTGGTTTATCGGGAATCAATTGCCCGATGCGTATGATAATGTTGTTGTATCGCCGGATATTCTGGGCAACGAGAATGACACTGAGGACAGCAATGACGAGACGCTTGATTCAGGTAAATTTTTGTACTTCTATAATATTCTCTCAACAAAATTACTGAATAGAAATAATTGTTACGGATGTTGCAGGCACTCATCAGGAAAGAATTGTGGATGAGGAGCCACAATATGAAAGTTCCAGTGAAGAAGAAGAAGATGAATTGTATTGAGCAAAAATGTAAAGGCCATACATAACAATACAATTATAATACAATTTTTATATAATTTCATTTTTTTATACAATAAATAATACAATTCGTACTACATTTCATCTACATTTACGTTGGTTGTATCTATCGCTTTATTGTCATTCTTAAATTCCCCGTTTTATCAAGGAAAGAAAGGAAAAAAAAGAAACCAAAAAACCTTTTTCGGTCAGATTAAGAGAACCCACCAACATTTTTGTCAGATTAAGAAAATATGCTTTCAGGATACCGAGATAAACCTCCCCTATGAAAATCTGACGCGCTCGAGTATTTCAAAAAAACTTTTTTTTTTTGCATTTTCAAAAATTCATCGTAACTTATCGTCACGCTGAAATCGTCAGTTTTTTTAAAGGGAGCTTCCTTGGGGCCTACTTAACACCCCTTCCGAAAATCTGACGCGCTCGAGTAATTTTTTTTTTTTTGCATTTTTGACTACTTTATATGCCTACCCCCACCACGCAAACCGGCAGATTAGTATACCGTTGTTATCAGAGGCACTTGGGGCATACGTAGTATGAATATCTGACGCGCTCGAGAATGCCCAAGTAACTGTTTTTTTTAACATTTTTGAAAACCCGTACACGCCAAACCCACCGCTAAAATGGTTTTTACCATAAGAGCTTTTCTTTTCGAAATTATTTTATCTTTCGATTTTGATAGGTCTCGACGGCGCCGTTGAATTACGCCATTTAGCTACCTCGCCTCCCTAACTATTAGCTGTTATGTCAAACATGATGCGGATCCGGGAAAATGGAGCGATACGGGTGGAAAATGTTACACTCATTTTCAATTAAAATTACAAATATTATTCAGCTGTCGTTGATACTTCCGTCACAGATTAATACAGATGGGCCACTCCGCAGTTTAGGTATGAAGCTACAAGTACACGGCGGGCACTGTCCACGGGGCTAATTCAGTAGGAATGCCGCGCGCCGAAGATATAAGAGTTACATGATAGAAAGAGAGACAATGTGTAGGTGAATATAACTGTAGGTAATAGGCGTTCTGCGAACTGAATTGCACTTTATTGTGTCGTAGCAAGTCGCTTTTTATTTAAATGATTTTGCGAAGTCTTGTGTCCCATCTGTACTAATCTGTGCTTCCGTTTACTATAAATATCGTGATGGCCCTAAGATTCGAAGACCCGTTTCATAAACACCTGGTTGAATATTCAAAATCAAGTAGGTATGCACAATGTGATATTTTTTTAGTAACCTACGTACGGCTACGCATCAAGCTATACATTTCCAGTTTACACTGACCTCTCACTGTAAGGAAACCCTATACAATGCGAGATCAGCTTATACTAGAAATGTATAGCTTGATCTGTAGCCGCGCGCACCAAGGCACAACTAAGTAGATACTTTCAATCTGCCTAGCCTTTTCCCAACTATGTTGGGGTCGGCTTCCAGTCTAACCGGATGCAGCTGAATACCAGTATTTTACATGGAGCGACTGCCTGTCTGACCTCCACAACCCAGTAACTGGGTAATACGATACCCTTTGGTAAGACTGGTTGTCCGACTTTCGGGCTTCTGACGACCCGTAACGACTGTCAAAGATCCACGAATGACAGCCGGGACTAACGACTTAACGTGATTTCCGAGGCACGGAGGAGTCTCGGTATGTAAAGATGGTCACCCATCCACTGACCAACCCCGGCAAGCGTAGCTTAACCTCATGGATCGACCCGTGCGGCTGTTATTACTTAGCCACGAGCTCCACTAAACACAACTAAGTAGATACTTTAATTGGTAAAAATGAGCCAAAAGAAGTATAGGTACTGCTAGTCATGGCCTCTCCCGAGAATACCATCCGTGAACGAAGACTTTGTGAGGAAACGTGGAATAGATAGACTGATGCTAATATTGTCAACACGCACTGAGTGACCAAACGTGATTCATGCCCTTTCTGTATTTGTATATAGCATAGCATAATCAGCCTATAATGTTCCCACTGCTGGGACACAGGCCTCTTCGAGAGGCCTGTGTCCCATGTGCCATCATCATCATCATGTCCCATGAGGCCTGTGTGGCATGTCACATGTTTCCGAATTTTTGGTTCTAGGACATGCCGGTTTCCTCACGATGTTTTTCTTCACCGTTTTCGAGAGCAGTGGTGATGAAATTATTTATACATAGTAAAGCGCCTGCCTGGGTTTGAACCCACGACCTATACAATTCGTAAGTCAAGGCCGTTACCACTGGGCTACCACTACTCTGTCTTTGTATAGTCAGAGACATTTGTCCTGGAGTGAAATAGCTACAGCTTGCTGTTTCTTGTTATTATTTACAGAACATAACATTTAACTTTTTCCCACACAGAACAGATAAAAATCTGTTCTATGGCTTTCCCCAAAGAGTTCGACAGAGCTAGTATAGGTACCTAATACACCCACAATTCGCTATAGTAGCTTAAGTTATATTTAAGTCCCATGTAGGAGGTGCGCCATTAACCGGGCACAAATTCCACAAATCCAAAATTCTGGGCTGTTACTGAGTTTATGATTGAAAAAATTTCTCATGGGCCGACCTAGGAATCGAACCCAGGGCCTCGTGCTCAGCAGTTGCGCAGTGCGCTTGCTACCACTAAACCAATCAGGCAGTTATTATTTTTGTTTTAAAATATATTCGTTACAACATCATCACATAAATAATTATGTCTATTTTTAGAAACACTCATTATTTTCACGTGTTATTCAACAGTTATACATAAATTTCATACAAACCTAATATTACAAAAACAATAGAATTGTTATTTGAGTCGCAAATGTAGATAATTTGCAACTAAACGTCTTGCTTTTGTCGTTTCATAGAGAAATGTACACAATTTCATATGAAATGAGTGGTTTTAAATTAGCATTCACTTGAACTCAACTATCTAGTTCGTTGGAATATTAATATGTGCTATTACGTAGCAAACTGGTTAGTGCATGATTTCTAGACATTTATTCGAAATAGTATAAAAGCAGACAGGAAAAAATATTTGTATAGGTACTCGTGGCTAAGTAATAACAGCCGCACGTTTCGATCCGTCACGTTAAACTACGCTTGCCGGGGTTAGTCCGTGGATAGGTGACCATCTTTACATACCGAGACTTCTCCGTGCCTCGGAATGCACGTTAAGCCGTTGGTTCCGGCTGTCATTCGTAGATCTTTGACAGTAGTTACGGGTCGTCAGAAGCCCGAAAGTCTGACAACTAGTCTTATACCAAAGGGAATCGTATTACACAGTTACTGGGTTGTGGAGGTCAGATAGGCAGTTGCTCCATGTAAAATACTGGTATTCAGCTGCATCTGGTTAGACTGGAAGCTGACCCCAACATAGTTGGGAAAAGGCTTGGCAGATTTGATCGAAAGAAGTTCGGTAAGACACCAACTTTGTAAAAAGCGCTTAATCTATATCTATAAAAGGAAAGCGTTACTGACTGACTGACTGACTGACTGACTGACTGACTGACTGATCTATCAACACACAGCTGAAACCACTGAACGGATAGAGCTGAAATTTGGAACACAGGTAGCTATTATAACCTAGGCATCCGCTAAGAAAGGGTTTTTGGAAATTCGACCTTCAAGGGGTTAAAAAGGGGGGATATTGTTTGTATGAAAAATCTTATTCCTTGAGTTAATAAACTTGAAACTTGGCACGAATATTTATCTAAGTAAATTATGATTTTTGTGATTTTTTGTTTTTCTAAACTACCCCCTAAAGGGGAATTGGGGGGTCTCAAAGTTTGTATGGAAAAATTTTAACGCGCAATCCGATTAACTCAAAACTCAGTATTTATACTAAAAACCAAAAATAAAGAATAATGTGTATCAGGGTTTTTCGAAAATCTACCTCTAACGGGGTGAAAAGGGGTAGTCAATTTCACAGGGGAGGATTTTACTGCGTGGCTTGACTAACTCAAAAATTGGTGTAAATAATCTTTCAGTCAAGTTGTGGAAATATCTCAAACCATTTTTTTTAATTCCACCTCTGTGGGGGTGAAAACAGGGATACAATTTACATGAAAAATGTTATTCATTTGGTTTTAATTGACTTGAAACTTGGCACAAATATTTGCCTAAGTTTGTCATTATTAGTTTTTTAAAACTACCCCGGCGGGAGGGTTAGAGGGGGAGAGGGAAGGGGAGGAGTGGTGAGGAGGGTGAGGGGGAGGATGATGGACGCAGGGAGAAAGGGTCAGGACTTGGTGAGGAGAGGAGGAAGACGTGGTGAAGGCTGAGGGGGAGCCGGAGGTGGAGGATAGGGGGAGAGGGAGGGGACGGCGTGGTGAGGGAGAGAGAGGGAAGGGGAAGTGGTGAAGGGGGTGTGATAGTGAGTGAGAGCGGGAGGGAGAGGTAGCGGACGGGGATATGGTGAAGGAACGACCTAATCTCTGGAACTACCCTACCAGTCGGACTTTAAAAAATCTTTTTGCATTAATGATAGCCCAAATCTTATAGAAGGCATATTTAACATACCCCCTAGGACCCTTAGAACCCTTAGGTGCCGAGCAAAAAGAAAAAAAGTCTGAAAGAACGCTAAGTGAAAACGAAGTAATAGCGCGGGTAGGCAATGCGATGCGACGGGGTGGGTCGAGCAAAAAAGAAATTTCACGCGGACGAAGTCGCGGGCAGAAGCTAGTGGAAGATAAAAGCATTCATTTTGTTTCTTGCCTTATTTGAGACCTTGATGGTGACTGCATTGTAGTACCTACTTTACTATCCTGACAAAAGGTGGTTTCTTGATTAAAATTAAATGATGAACTAAGTTAATTTGATAGGTGTTGCATTCTTAGAACGTGATTTACATTTTAGATAAAAAATTTAGTACTTACTTTTCTACTTAAACAAACAATAACATGTAATTAAAATTTAAAGTTCCATTAGCTTAATCATAAACATGATGCATTTAATAATAACATTTCCTCAATCACGAGAACCAAATTAATATTTATCTAGTCAATAAAACAAATCTCTTCGATTCCCCCAAAGTCAATAAAAACTAAAGAGTCATAATTCTTGTAAGACCGTCAAATAATAATTTAATCATGTCATCGATGCAATACCGGATCTCCGTAATAGACTCTAAAGTTCAGTCGGCTTATCCACTGATGGCATGAAGATGCTAAGTCATAAAATATTGAAAGCTTTTAATGCCCTGTCATAAACCGGGAACCGGGAAGTCTGAGCGGTGCTACTCATGTTCGGGTCGGTATGATTCGGCAAAGCCGGGCGGCAAGATCGAAGATTAGGTACATATTTTCGAGAAAAAGCCGCTCGGCTTTGCTCGCATTGTACCGAGCCGACCAGAATAATTATGACTAAGCAAGGGTAGATACCGAACGAAGTTTGTCGATCGCCACGAGCCAAATGAAAGCCGAATATTTGTAGTAATTGCTTTGGATCGGGTTTGTTGTTAAACAAATGCTGCTGAATTGATTGACCTAAATATTATCAATAAGCGGTCCGAATATGAATTACGGTCGAACCCAATACTACTGTCCTTACGCTCCTTTCGTTCGTTCGAGTTCTTTTGTTTTATGTGTCTTAGATTATTGGGACGTTAAAACCATAGATAGATAGGTCTTTCATCACCAGTACGCCAAAACTGGTGGCAGACTGGTTATTGGGTTCGGCCGTAAGCGACCAGAATACCTATGACTAAGCGAGGGTAGATACCGAACGAAGTTTGTCGATTGGCACGAGCCGAATGAAAGCCGAATATTTGTAGTAATCGCTTTGGGTCGGCTTTGTTGTTCAACAAATATCGTCGAATCAAATGACCCGAACATATTGCGTGTAGCACCCCTGACTTCCTTCGAGACTTCGCCTTATAATATCAAGTTCTACAAGCCACTACCTCCATGTTTTTTTTTTGAAGTAATAAAATATGGAAGGGCTTTAATAAGGAATAAATAAAGTACCTACCTATGTAATTATAGAGCTGTAAATGGAACGAGGTATTCGCTGCGGACGATTGTAATTGGCTATTAATATTAATCTTCTTTTGAACAAGCGTAAAACAGCATGCGTCTGCGGTTTGTGTCTTCCAACTATTATTTTATTGTAAACGAATATTAAATCCTATCTTAAGTATCTGTTGGTTGTTTAGTACAAATAAAATCCTATTAGGGATTTATACATGATGTAAAAAAACAATTAAGATTTTATTTACTTACAATAAAATTGATTGTAAATATTTTTCTGCTTTCAACTTAACTTTAATTCCCGAAAGTATTTACGTTTATTTTCTAACCTTGGTATTCTATCTTTCTAAACCAAGACTTCTCCGTGCCTCGGAAAGCACGTTAAGCCGTTGGTCCCGGCTGTCATTCGTGGATCTTTTACAGTCGTTACGGATTGTCAGAAACCCAGATGGTCTGACAACCAGTCTTACCGAGGATAATTATCGTAATTACCCAGTAACTGGGTTGTGGAGGTCAGATAGGCAGTCACTCTATGTAAAATACTGGTACTCAGCTGCATCCAGTAAGAATGGAAGCCGACCACAAAATAGTTGGGAAAAAGCTAGGCAGATAAGTTAGGTACGTGAAGATGGTCACCCATCCACTGACCAACCCCGGCAAGCGCAGCTTAACCTGACGGATCGACCTTGCGGCTGTTATTACATAGCCACGAACTTGTGCAAAAACATACAAAATTACACCTAATTGCGAACATCAGCCGCAACAAAGCTAATCACCGATCTCAACGAAATTGCCACCACTATAAATCATAGGATCACATACTGACGATCATAATAGGCTTTCGGAAGCGCGTTACGGAGGCAAGATTCGAAAGTAATTACGCCACAATGACAGCTGGCAGAACGAGGTACAATTAAGAGTGATTCACGCGAGTACTATCCCACGCTTCAATATTATAATGATAGTTGAGTAACGTACGAGCTCGTTTGTGGTAAATGTGTGTGATTTGTTGACGGCTTTATGTTTTATCGTGTAAGCTGCTGGCGGGTTATGGGTGCCTGGTAACTGTACAACGGTGCACAGATCTTTTAACGCGTGACCAAAATTGGAACCATCGCCACCGTAATTTGTTTTTTTAGGATTTGGTACCTCAAAAGGAAAAAAACGGAACCCTTATAGGATCACTTCACTGTCTGTTCGTCTGTCTGTCAGTTTGTCAAGAAAATTTTCTCAGGAACGCGTGGACCTATAATCATGAAATTTGGCAAGAAGCAAGTTTTGACAGCAAAAGTATAAAGAAAAAAGTCCGATAATCGTTACCAGCGCAGCTTTTTCAAGGTAAAAAACGGGCCGTCCGTCGCGTCGTCGCGTTGACGCGCAGATGAAGTGCGTTACTTGGAACTTGCGTATAATATACGCCCGTGGGCGTAGGCCCCCATTGTGGTGGTTGTGATAGACAAGCCAAGCCACTCAAGCATCATAGGTAACATATGGCAACAGATAAGGGTGCTTCCAGCAACTGTATGTTTACAGAATTAAAAAATATTATTGAAATTGTTAACATCTTAAAACTAAAATGGTGTAAACTACGTCTGCACCTTCTTATTCATGTGCTTGAAAATGCCAAGTACAGTCCGCGAGGTTTAAGCTGAGCCTTGCATTTGTGTGAGTGTCACCGAAATGGTACGAGAGCCCATGACCAAAATTTGTGTCTTATCATTTTACGTAAGACAAAATCTTCAACCGTCTTATCGTTTTAAGTTTTACAACGATGCGACATGGTTTTGGTCATGGCCTCTCGTACTAAAAGAACAAAAGCCGATTGCCAAAAAGCAGTATAAACCGGTTTTAAACCAAGCAAAGGACGAATCGCGCTCAATGCCGGACGTCACACCTACACTATGTACACTCACACAAATGCAAAGCTCGGCTTAAACTTCGCAGACTCTACGTGTAGAATTTAGACTTCAGCATTAATAAATTTGAAGGTTTATCAACCATAACTGAGTTATAATTTGAGCAACTGCGTTTACGTCGTTGTCCATTAAACAAAACAAAATGTCATTGACACTCAAAAATCCTTGAATGGCAACAGCAGCAGCATTAATTTCCATATGAAAGCTCCTACAGACAGGCGCGACACGCGATATAATCGCGCGTGACACAAAGGCATCGCTTGTCGCGCGACACGCGGTGCCTTTGTGTCACGCGTGATTATATTGTGTGTCGCATCTTTCAAGGAGCCTTGAATCAATTTTATCAAAAGATACTACAAACAAGTAATTGTTAAAGCATTCCTTGAACTGCATATTTTAGGAAGGAAATGATTGAACTTGAAATATTTCTAATTACACATAAAAATATTTAAATAGTCATACATAACATTTTCTAATACAAATAAAACTGGCTATGCGAAGACTCTGCAACGCAGGATGATCTTTTCTAGGAAATGGCTAAAACAACTTTACTAATATAGCACGTCAAAGGTAACCATTAATTAAAAGTATAATCCAAACGATAATCTCGCAGAGTGTGCAATGCAAACTGCCTCAACAATGCACATTTAAATCGATGGCGCGTGGTTGCCCAGGCGCATCGCACATTCCACAGAGTAATAACATGCAGAAGACCAGCTAATAGCAACTCTTGATAAGAGGGCACTAGTCGCAGCATGGGTAAACCAGTCATGAGAAACATCTGAAAACTAAGGATAAACTATAATACTCCCATCTATATCTATACTTATAATAAATCTGTAGAGAGGTCAATTCTGTACATGATATATATTTTCAAAATAACTATCAGGGGGTAATTAGTGATCGATACTGATGCCAAAAATGCAATCAGTAAAATTTTTGTCTGTCTGTCTGTCTGTCTGTCTGTATGTTCCTTATAGAAACAAAAACTACTCGACGGATTTTAACGAAACTTGGTGCAATTATTCTTCATACTCCTGGGGAGGTTATAGTATACTTTTCATCACGCTACAATCAATAGGAGCAGAGCAGTGAAGGGAAATCTTGGGAAAACGGGAGAAGTTGCTCCATTTTTTTAAGCTTCCGTCGCGTGTGCAGCCTTAATGGTTAGCTATTAATAATAATATTCTGCGGTTCCTTATTGCGATATTTTTCAACAGTATTGTGGATTGACATATTATATTTCCCAACTAAAATACGAAAGTTAATCTGTCTGTTACATCAAAACCACTGAACCGTGAGGAAGGACATATGGTACTTTTTTTACGAAAAACGACGCAAACGCGAACGAAGTCGCGGGCAAAAGCTAGTTTACAATAAAATTAGACATTGAAACAACCCTTTTTTACAGTCCGTTCAACCGATTTTGACTTCTATTCCGTAGGCTTAAGGATGGCATTTAAGGCAAAAAAGTGGTAACAATACCCAACTGTTTACTGCAGCCGCTATTTGTCATGCCACCAACGCAATAGAAGACAAAATCGGTTGAACGGACTGTAAAAAAGGTTTGTTTAAATGTCTAATCTTACTGTTAATGAAGTATAGGCTGTAGTCATCACTACAGTCTAGTTTATCCTTATAGAACAATAAGATATAAGTGGCTTTTGAAGAACAGTCCTGGAAGAACAACGAGATCTGTCTAGCTTATGAAACTGGTGGAACAATTTCTATGAAAACTTCATTAAGATTGTTCTACCGGAGTCGCGTCACGCCTGACTGCGTTATAGTAGACAGGACTGTTCTGCAAAAGCCACTCTGCGGAAAATAAGTTGCTTGTTCTCACACAATAAAATTGTATGTCTTACACAATAAAATTAATTCATATAGCTGTTTGATTTCATTGTTGTACATTTTCCATTTACTTCCCATTTATCATGTTTGTTTATGTTGATTCTCTGCATATTCATATTTCTCGTAAATTCTTGCAAGTGTTGCGGCTGCGTGTCGCGACCTCATACGACTGTTGCGCAAACGCCGATGCAACCGATTGTAATGCACAGTTACGTCACAAATTAACCATTTTTTTGTTTTATTACCCTATTGGCTTGTGTGGATTCTTTGGCTTGGAAGATTTTATTGCTGAGATTGTGTCAAGATTTTTGTCGTGACAAATTATAAAGTTGAGACGAATTCGTGTTGAATATTGTCATTGGATGTTGGTTCATCATCATCATCACTCTCGTGCCCTTATCCCAAATTATTATCCCAAATTAGGGGTCAGCGTAAAAAAAAAAAAAATGTTGTCTATCTAGCCGTATCATCCTTTCACATAGTCCATCCATCGTTTCTTTGGTTTTCTTTTACTTTCGTTGGATGTAGATTATTTATTTCTGCATTGCGACCTCTTGCACTCTTAAAAATATAAGTACTAATTACTTGATCATGATGTAATTAGTATATTTGTATTAAGCTCATTAGCCCACATTCAGATCAAAACAAACAACAGTTTCCAACAGAAAGCAAAGGAGCAGAAATTATGACGTACTTACCAACCCAATATTTACGAAGACAACAAAAGCAGTGAATAATATTCTCAACGACAGACTAATAACGCAGTACACAATAGGCTCAAACACCTAAGTTTAGAAGCATATATTATGCTCAGGGCAGGTACACATCCGCGGGTATTGTCGCCTTAATGGATATGCCGTGCGCAGTGTTTGGTGTTATTGTCCAAGAATTTTGTGGGTCAAGGAGCTTGGACTGTCGACGACCCGAGACTTGCGCGGTGAATAATATGAGCACGCATTGTAAAATATTCAGCGGTTTGATGAATTTTCTTTTGTTAGTAAGACCCGGCTGGATTTTGTCTTTTAGTGAAAAGATGGTAAGGATGAGAATTGAACACAATGTGATGGACTGTGATATGTTGTTGAAATATACACATGTAAAGGTACGCTACCACTGTAATTGATGCCCTTTTTTGGAATGTCTTATGTATTGTGGAATTCTTTTACAAACACAATTCACAAATAGACAATACCCAGACACGGTCAGTATTAATTGTCTTGGTATTTGTCCCACTGGATCCGGCTTCCCGCCAGCTGATACTTGGGAAAAGGCTAGGCGGATAATAAACACTTTTACCTAGAACAGCTTTGTGTGGGCTCCACAAATATTTGCTCCCAGCGGGAATCAATATTGAGACCTGAGGCGTGGAAAGCCAATCGTTCAGCTACTGTGCCGTCTTTTTGATAGTTGAGTAGGAACACCAACAAACGAGCACGACAATAATGTATGTCTTATTTATACAGGGTGTAAGTGTAAACAGCGGCAAACTTTTAAAGGGTCATTGTACTCATCATTACGAACAACTTTTACTATGGGACCAAACCTGAAATCGCGAAATAAAAAAAACTGCTGCTACTATTAATATGTTCGCATAATTCGTCAAAATGTAGGGAACAGCTGATTTTTTTTTCACGATTTCAGGTTTTGTCAGGTTTTCTCTATTAAAAGTTGTTGATAATGATGAGTACAATGACACCTTAAAAGATTGCCACTGTTTACACTTACACCCTGTATTGTTGAATTTTGTCAAAATCAAGGTGATTGTCATTCAGAATGTGTTACCCAATTATTGTACTGTTTTTAAAGATGACTACAATATACTAATTCTCAGTCAGTGTGTTTACAGCCCTATCTTACCGGTGGGTTGGAAAGAGCACGAAGTGGCAATATGAAACAAGTTTGTACATCTTGAAATACGGTTAAAGCATAAATGTGCGGGGTTCAAAGATTGCTTCATGACGTTATGGTGTCTGTAAACGATAGTGCCCGCCTATCGCTTGCGTGCTCTATACTTACCCATTTCCCACAGTCGAAAGTCTAAATTATGTGTTCTTATTTAGTTAGACTGTAAGTGTAGCTCACAGGTAACATAATACGTTATGACTTGTTTTTCCTAAAAGCCATGGCAACAGGCAAGGCAAAAGGCATTACAGTTGCTGAGGTACCTAGTAGGTACCTATGTTTATGTTATACAGGCTGTTTCTTTTAAGGTGTCAAGCCAGTGTGAGCTGATAGCAGAGTACCATACCTATCGATTTAAACCCCATGCATGTTCTACGATTTTTTTTAGTTTTCGAGTTATAATTTTTTTTCGATATTTTTTTTCCTGATTCAACGAGATGATGGCTTTAAAAAATTATATCTTTTTTTTGGGTCAACTTTGAACAAGAATGTACTAAATAGGGCATTATTTGCTGAAATCGGTCGTCTTGTGATTTCATATTTTATAATTTATATCTTCGCATATTTTTGTCAATCCTGATATTTAATACTCCTCTACGTTTAAGCAGAACTCAGTTTATAATAAAAACATAAATTTTATACTACTAATACTATCCGTAACCACTACCATTGATATGAAATGAGGGATCCAGCATAACTCGAAAGCTACAAAAATCGTAGAACATACATGGGGGTTAAATCGATAGGTATGGTACTCTGCTATCAGCTCGCTCTGGCTTGATACCTCAAAAGAAACACTCTATATATCGCGTACCTACTATTTTCAATTAAAGTAAATCAAAACCTAACCAGAATGATTACTCCTGTAACATAGGTAAACCACAGAACTCAAAATTAAACCAACTATATCTACAGGCAGCATAACTTTACAAAGTAAAACCACAGAGTAGCAGGAAACGGAACTCAAGTTAAGTCTGATCCAATTTCAATGTACCGTGTAAGTACTAATTCGTGACGCATAAGTATAGCTCTCCGTGTATCTCATATTTGGTTACGCTGCTGTTACTTCTGTGACGTCACCTTGTTATAGCCTACTCATTAAGTTCGCTTGACATGTGACGGAATAGGGAACTAAACTCATGGCGGATTATTTTGAAGTGTGCGTTAGTATTTGGAAGTTACACATATTAAGCGCTAAGGGAGCCCGCGAAATTCAAATTTTCTTGGTTTTGCAATTTGCAGGTCCAGTGTCAGGTTGTATCTTGATCGATTCGCGACAATAATTAATAAGTATTTACATAATTTTAACCATAATACCATCAATTCACCTCTATAAGTTAGATTTCCTCCGGATTCATCTGACTTCCGAAATCAGTACCAGTCTGCGAAAAAAACGCAGGGAAATTGGAATTTCGCGGGCTATACCTTAACGCATCCCCCTTAAGTTTTACTGGCCTCTCTATACCAGGTACACCGCTAAATGTAAACTGTCTGTACCTACTTCTATAATATTTGAACAAAGTTTTGACACGTTGACATAACAAACAAAGCGAGTTTGCAAAGACATTGCTTAGTGACAAAGTTTACTCCTGAAGTAATATTTAGATTTATGTAACATCTCAAGTATTTACTCATGATAAAATCACTTCTTGTGTGGTCTAATTTCGAGCTTGACATTCTCAAGTGGTAAAAAATCGGTATCGTATTTGATCGAATTTTAATATTGAATCGAATTAAGTTTATAATTAGATTCTATAATAAACTTTGCCTAAAATCTGACAAACCCCAAATTAGCTTAAGGCTAGGTATAATATAATATTTTAACCTGCTTGAAATACTTAATAATTTTGTTAGTATGTATTAAGATTGCTTATAGGCCGACCGTGAAAAGTGTTTCAACATCCGGACAAACCTATTGAGATTTTTGTGATGTTTCTGTACAAATTCAGTTTTGTTTCTTATTTAATAAACAATAAAAAAAAAATAATTCGTTTCATATAAAAAAATGGTTCATCTATTTCTCTGTTTGTTATTCAGCTAAATGTATAAATAGGTACTTACAATACATAATTATGTCCAATAACCGAACACCGCCACTCGGAATTATGAATGATTACCTAATCATTCAGCGTCTCATTAGTCATGTCCATATGTGAGGAATTATTGATTCTAGTTACCCGGTATGTATATTGAATTTCATTATGTTGATTAATCTACCGGTGGCCGAGTCAGTTCAGTGATTTTAGTTTTGCTCGTGAAATTCTAGCTTCATAAAACATTTTGTGTCCTATTTTCGAAAATTATGCTTTCATTGTACAAAATAACTAAATTCATGAGCATTATGGCTGTTCGTTTACTTTACAAAATATTATGTTTATCAATTTTTAAATTAATTAAAAAGTACAAACAGCGTGTTTCAGAAACGTGTGCTCATATAAGGGCGTACAGACCATCAAACTGAAGAATTTTCTCCATGGGACCAACATCTAAATCGCGCAAAAAATATCACCTGTCCCATACAAAACTTCAAAACCTACTCGACCCAAATGTATGGGACAGCTGATTATTTTTTGTGATCACAGCGCATGTGTTATCTACTTCTTACAAGTTTTTGCCGCTTCTGAAGAAGGCTCAGGCGCAAAAGTTGCTTAAAACTTGAGCAATGTAAGTACAAGCGGTATGTAACAGCAATTAAAATCCATTACAATTGCCGAGACATCGATTACGTTACGACATATGTAATGCACAAGTAAGCACGCAACTACCGAAAAATCTTTACAACCTTGGCCGACACACTCCATGAATTTCTTGGCCAAGGTTAGACAAATGACTAGTGCATCCTTATCACATTGTTTGATGTAAAATCTGTGCTTTGTTTTAAGATTAGGTTACCCAAGATAATAAGAATATAACTACACATATCAGTCTGATAGCGGTGAAGCAAAACATTGTGAGAAAACCGGCAAATTCGACATGTCCTAGAACCAAAAATCCAACCCGCACTGGGCCTGCGTGGTGGATTGAGGCCCACTCCCTTTCACCGAGAGGAGGCCCGTGTCCTAGCGGTGGGAACATTATAGGCTGATTATGCTATATCAGTCTGAGAGATATTATGAAATCGGCAGTGAAATACATCTTGCCAAGATCTGTTTGTAATCAGTCATCTGTAACGTATTGGAATTGTAGTATTTTGTAATTACATACAAAGTGAAAATACATTCTGGGTTTTCTTAAAACAACATGTTTTCACCTTCTTCTTCTTTGTGGGCGCAAGCTATTTTTCAGTCCAGCAAACTTGGTAGCTGGACTAAGTATCCAATTAAAATAGTGTCAACAATTAAAATATGAATACGTACCTACTACAGGTTGATATCGTTAGATTCGCCCTACCGCGTCAAAAGACGATCACGATTCTGTTTTGTTTTGAAAAGTATTGTCTCGCTCACTTATACTGAAAATCTTATCCATCGTTCCATGCGGGATGTACGAGCTCAAACTTCTCATTATGGACACTTTTTACCGCGTCTTCTAAGTAGGTACGGTGACGGTAAATCTAACGATTTAAATATTTGTGCATACCTATCTCTCTGCCTATATCAACAATTTTACCAATACATGACGTAAAGTTTAGCGACTCATAAGTGTCAGAGACGACACAGCGGTTTGCCTTGATGCCGCACTGATGTAGGTTAACCGTTGCGGTCTTACGATTCGTGAAATTGCATTATTATTACGTACTCATATGACATTGGTTTGCAGTGTTATTATGTAAGTGTTGCGGCGTTTTTAGTAAGTTTTACGTGTTACAAAGTTTATTTTGTTTGGTTTGTTATTGGGAAATTGAGCTATTTGTGGTGAGACAAGAAAATATTCATGAAAAACAAGTTTTTAAGACTTTCAAACAATAAATTAAATAATACAATAACAATCTAGGATGAGAAGAATCGACTTCTTGACATTTTGTTACATTTGAGCATATCACCAACCCGTACTGGGCCCGCGTGGTGGACTACGGCCCACTCCCTCTCATAGAGAGGAGGCCGCTATCCCAGCAGTGGGAACGTTATAGGCTGATTATGTCTATGTGAGCGTATCAAAATAGCTACCAAGATAAGTCCCAATTTGATTAGATATTACTAATTTAGGTAAATAATCGTTCTAGTACCTAATAAAATTGTAAGAAACATTTATTGAAAAAACCAATGATTACTTACTTCCAAGTTTTGTTGATTAATATTAATTGTAGGTACTCTAAATAATTGTAGCGGTATTTATTTAATAAATAAATCTATCTATATAACTAAAAACTTTTATACAAAAAAAAAACAACCGACTTCCAAAAACATTACCTACATACCTACAAGAAAAATAACTTTAATTTCGGAAGTCGGTGTCTTTGGATCTGTTTTAGTTTTCTGCCACCAATATCTGAAATTAAAGTTATTTTTCACTCTATAGGGTTTTTTTTTTAAATTCAGTTGTGTTTTGTTTGTAAAAAAGTTTTTTATATTTTACTTTTTAGTGAGTCAGTTTGTAATTTATCTAAGTTACAATAGCCTAATGTCAACTGCTCATCACGTTTAACAAAACATTGCTTTTCCCCGTGCATGGATGTTAATTGTTGAGGGGTTCCTAGTAAGAATCAGGAGAACTGGAGCTGATGGTGAAGCACCATCACCATTATGCATTGTGACGAGCATTAACTACTTCGCAACCATATCAAAGTAATCGAATCGTAACCCGTGAAATGTTATGGTATTATTGAGTAGTTCCTATGGCCGTCTGTGGTTTTCATCATCAGTTCCAACAAATGGTGCTGTTCAAGAGCAAATGTACAAATTACAATAAAAATACCCAAATCGCTATAGGTGTGCCTATCAAATTTGAGGGTTTTTATCGATTTCTCTGGGATCCCCTCATCAGATTCTGACTTAGTGACAGTGGGACCACCTCGACAGCATACCCTTTCAAACAAAAAAAGAATTTTCAAAATCGGTCCACAATTGACGGAAAACCGCGCAACAAGCACAAAAAAAAAACATACAGTCGCATTGAGAACTTCCTCCTTTTGGAAGTCGGTTAAAAGGAGAAGTCCTGACTGATTGACTCATCAATGCCCCACTCAAACCTTTGAACCTATAAAGCTGAAACTTTGCACAGAGGTTCCCCTTATAGTTTAGACAAGGGATAAGGAAGGATTTCCCGGTAGCACGTTCCCGTGGGATATTTTGCGAGATCCACGTGGGCGAAGCCGCGAGCAAAAGCTAGTCGATTATAGTTTATGACACCCTTTTATATATTTATTACTTAGCGCTTAAACAAAAAACAAGCTTAAAGTCAATTTAATAACACTCAAGTTATAAAAAGTTTTTTTAAAGTTTGCTCAAAGAATTAATGTTGCTGAATTTTTAATGAATTGCAAAATAACCTGTCTAGACTTTTAAAATAAATTACCTATACCGTTTTTAGGGTTCCGTACCCAAAGGGTGGCAATCCGTCACTCAATGTCCGTCCGTCCGTCTGTCACAGGGCTGTATCTTTTGAACCTTAGTAGGTAGACCATTGAAATTTTGGTCAGTGGGTCGTCTTAGGGGCAAAGTTGTAGGAGTTGGGGTATACGCTTAGGGGCACTATGATCAGCAAAGATATCAAAATAAAGGCCTTGCCTAAAAGTCCTATAGCCTATAGCGCATTAAAAATCAATGCGGGTCTCCCCTTATAAGAAATGTGTTAAAGAAATATGTAGCGTTAAATATTGTACGGTGGAACGGAACCCTACGTATGCGACTACAACTCGCACTTGGCCGTTTTTTATTTACGATAGTCTTATAAAACTGAATAACACAGTTGTATAATTAAACAGCTTCAAAATTAAAGATATATTTTCATTAATATAGTTTTTCGATTCTTCGGTTAATTAATTATTAAAGCTTGAGTTAACCTAATTAACACACCTAGTCTAACACAACAGAGTTTAATTCTAGCCGAAAACAATAAGACAATACTTAATTGGCAGAAAAGTGCAGAATCTCCCACATTAACAACCACATAAATCGATTAAGAAACAAAACCGAATGTACAACGTAGAAACAGAATCGAGTTAACAAAAATAGGATTAGCAGGTACGGTCGCGACGTAATATCGGTCGGCCGAGGCCGGCCGTGCACTTCCCTAACTAAATTGTGCCGGCCGGGAACCGGCCGGAAATGTGCCGTCACAATTTTGGGACATTTGCCCCTAGGCGTGGTAGAAGTCACTCGTGTAGGGGACACGTAACATTTGTACGATACTAATAATGACAGTATTGTAGATTCCGTGGGTGACAGTGACGTTTCTGATGAGTTGTAGGCTTCTGATCTAAATTGAGAACTTTTTATGGTACACTTTCGATTTTCGGTAGAAATCTGATGTTGTAGTACTTAAATCTCTCCGAAATTACGCTTCTGTCGAATTTTTGGAAGCGAAGAGGTTACTTGTATCAAAATAATATCAGCGTAAATAAATCATATTTTTTAACATTAAAATAGGTCCAGGATTGAATGCCAGATTGAATACCTGGTATTCTATAATTATTTGCTCTATCTCCTGCTATAGGTACATTTCTTAGAACGGTATTATCATATCAGGATTCCATTTCGCAGTCGGTAGAACAGCAATGCTCCCCGTGTAGTACTCTTCAAACAGCAATAATAACATTTCATACTAACAAACAAGTTCTTAAAGTTCTCTGACTCAAAGATTTTCTGCATGCTCTTTTCATGTTAAATTGCTGACGTAAAGTTTTCCTTCCCGGTTCTAAAACATGAATTATTATTGTAAGAAATGTTTTTATGAAAACTGTAATAATGTAATGTAATATTTTTTAAAGAAGGAAAACCATAATCAGATAAGTACTAATGAAATAAAAAGCAATGTTTTGAAAGGGCATGCAGTTGGTCAAAAGACTCATTGTGTTAATGGTGCAGCTGCTGAATGTAAGCAAAGCGCCAATTTTGTTGACACTTAATTGATTGTTCGGCCAAAATTATCACTGACGTCACTTTAAAAGTAAGAATCACGAATAAACAATCCGATAAAATTATGACCGTAGAAAAACATGGCAACTTTGAAACGGGCAATAAAATCACTACTTTCTACACTCTGACCCAACCAGATACAATGTGCATAACAATTTTATCGCGACATGAAACACCGTACGTAGATAATAAAACACAAACACTAGATGTTGCGTCTGTGTCAGGAATCCAGTTGGATTGCGAATGGGCGGTCGTAAAACGAGTGTCATCTCATCATGGACGTGTGGACCTCGCAACAGCTCCGATACCTCCGTTATTCTGTTTAGCATAATAGTGTTGGCATTGCTGACTATATGGATACACATGAAGTGGTTTTGGACGAAATTGGACGATATCGGAATATATCTATAGATTTCCATTCGTTGCGTGAATATGTGATATTTTCTGATGAAATGAAAGTGTTGTCTCATGTTTTTAAAATTTCTTCGATTGCTGTAGATATGATTCGAAATATTAGATATGAAATTACGGAGAAAATATAATAAAAGAGCAAAAGGTCAGTGGAGGGTATCATTAGAATAGAGAAAACTTTTGTGCTGGATTACAAAGATTCAATCCATACTTGGAAATGTCGAGTCTATTGAAAAGTTGAAATGATGAAGTTTTAGTTTTCAATAACGTACAACATTTTTTTACCGTTTCTCACAACAATGAGCATTCAATAAGTTCTTTCACTACTAATGACGGATTCCCTTTCTTTTGCGAAATCCACGACAACGTGGCTTTAGTAAGTAATCAAGTCAGTGCGATATAAATTCGCAACATGTGCCACGCTCCTGCCAAAAAATTCGAAAAATACCAAAAACTAATTTGTTTTTTTTTTTCATTTCAGGTAAATTGCAAACGTAATTGTTCGCAAGTTTTAAAACGCAATCTGCAAGAGCTGTCCAATTTCGTCGATACGATTGTATCTCTGGTATGTTGTTTTTTCATGTAGGTATGCTGATCAGGTACCGTACTAATCTTTTTTTAGATATTGCCGATTTTGTACACCCACTCGAAACGATTGACTGAACTGTTTCTCATAAATATTTATAATCATATCAAGGCAAAAATAGTTTTTAACTTGTCTATCTTATCATCTTATTTTCCTTGGAAATGTAGCTTGTGATCCACAACTTTCTTTTCGATATGTCAACCCGGGTAACCGGGTACTTGCAACTTTAACGCTTATAATCTATGGGTATTATTTCCGCTAGATTTTAACTGTCAAAAAATTGTGAACTGCAACAAACCATTTACAAGTTTACGCATTATTTTTCGTTAGTTTATAATCTATCCACGGGAAACTGACAAATTGTGAATTGGTATCAAACTTGCGTTGCGTTAGCACCTTGCGGTAATACTAAAATAGCCTGCCTACCTCCGAGCAACTTGGAAGGTGCGATTGTTCATAGTTCTAACATATGTATGTTCTATGTTAGCGCATTTGGTTTCCGTACTTAGTCCTTCATTTGTACCATTGTGCGTGGGCTATTCCAACCATCCCACCTTCCTCCAGAATTTTATAAATTCTCCTGGTCTGTTAAGAAGATCTGTGAAAGATCTGGGTAGTCCTAACCTAACCTAACCACTTCAGCCATAAACCTAACCAAACCATTTCAGCCAGTTCACATTTTTCGTCAGTAATCTAACGGAAATAATACCGATAGATTATAAACTGTACGTTCAGGTACTGTATTAATAAAGTTAATTTATTTGATAATGTTTGCATGTTAATTGCATGTTGACGACACGGTTGGCGCAGTGGTTGAGCGATTGACTGCTGCGCAGCATGTCGCGGGTTCGATTCCCGCACGGAAAATATTTGTACGACCTACAAGTATTTGTTCCGAGTCTGGGTGTTTTTCTATCTATAATATGTATGTATTTACAAAAAAAAAATGTATATAAGTAGTTTATCAGCCATCTCGTTACCATAACACAAGCATTAGGTTGCTTAGCTTGGGACTAGATGGCGTTGTGTGAAATGTCCAAGGATATTTATTTATTATTTATTTATTAATAATCATGTTTTAAAATCTCCCACTTTCAAAATCTTTTACAATATTACCCACACAATAGTTTTAATACAAACATTTTTTTTGCTCTCAACATTATTAATTACGTTTATTACAATACCATAACCATCGCAATTACCGTCAACAGCGCGTTTAATATCCCTTATTACAGGTTGTTCAGCCATAATATTCATTGCATACAATTTGTTTTCATTCATACTAATTATAGGTGCAGCAATTTTCAGTTGACTGGGAAAGGAAGTGAAAACGTACACTGTTTACCATTATATGGAAGTTGTGACTGTTAGCTTAGTTAATGTTCACGTTGGCGATATGCTTATTATTTGCACCTTCATTAAGAAGGTCTTTATTTTTTTTAAACTTTATTACCTACATAGGAAAGTTTAACGAGTTAATTTTTAAAGATACTGCCAGACCTAACGCAAGTCTTGATTTTTTTAGTTTTTCACTGTGGCTAATGCGACAGGGCTCAAGACGTCTGGCAACTATTTTAATCGTGACGTAAAATCTAGTCTGCGACAGGTCAATTACTGTTAGATCAATTTAGAAGTTAGCCATTCGACAGGCCATTGTGTTAAAGGAAAGGGCAAGCGATGGATGAATAAAATTGAGCATGACATAGAAAACTTTCTAAGGGAAATATATTGTGTCAATATCACGCGTCTCCGTGACGTTGCATTCGTTTGCTCTTTCATTCTATTTACACTTTCATTCCACTAACATTTTGTTGACATTGTACTACGAATGTTCTACTTATGTTTGAAGTATGTATAGTGCGGTTCACATTCAAGGCTAAACGAAAACTAAGTTTATTTAAGTTTTTTTTATTTTTTGCTTATTTTTGTAGATATGACGGCAGTAGCATGTTCGGAGTATGATTTAAATCTAGGTAGTTGATTAATTGATATTACAGATCTCTTATCGAGTAGCATTTCTTCTTTCGGTTGGTAGGTAGGTATATATGAAATAAAACAACTCCAATTTTCCATTAACTCAATTTTATTGAACGTTATTTACAGTAAACCACTGCAATTTAATGCCTTTGATAGGTCGCGACAGGTTCTAAAAGCTAAAAGTGATTTCAGTCACATTCCATCTAAATTACTTAGTTTGCTTAATGGAGTAGTTTTTTTGTAGTTCTACAACGATATTTTTGATATTAAAACTCTGACATTTTCAGTTCTATAAATGTCAACTTCAACTCAAGTTATGTTACGAATTTGACTCCGAAATTCGGTGTTATAATTTGAGGTATTACCCGGGGACTTAAACCGACCTACAGCCTAAGCGAAAACCTACACCAGAAAGTATTTGAGAAGACTAATTCCGTGGAAGTAAGTGGGCTCAAGCTAGTACAAGTTTGTGGGAGAAAATGTAACAATTAGTTTCAAGCTTCATGAGCGGAGTAATTTTCATTCACTCACGAACTTTTAGTACTGCAGGTTATGTAAGAGGAGTATGCAATGCAACGCGAGTGTGTTTGATAAAGCGTCGTACGGGAAGTTTGTTCCCGATTGAGGAAGCGCTTGTTCTTCTTCCTGGAAACGGGATGGTTGGAAGTTTAATCTACGTGTGGTTTTGAAGCAGACCGATAAAGCGTTAATAATGGATTTATAGAAACTGTACGAAATTCTATTGGTTTATCTATCAGTATATACTAAACATCGATGTATGTCCCTATGAACTCAAAAACGGCTGGAGCGATTATGATAAAATTTCCAGTCAAAATTATTAGGTATCCCAGCAGGTGGGTGATCCTGTGAAGTTTGGAGCGAGGCTTATTTATAATAAATAAATAAGCCTTTTATTTTTTATTTATTTATTTTACAATTTATGTACCCACAGAAAAATACAAAGAGATACATAATGTTTAAAATTAGGAGTACAAAGGTACTGCTTATTTCTTTAAAAATTTCTTCCAGCAGACCTGCGAAAGGAGAAATGAAAAAGAAATGTAGACAATAGTGTGTGAGAACAAGAAGAGAAATTTTTTTTCTTACTTTTCTATGCTGTTTTACAATATTTGTTAGCATGCAACAAAGATAATAAATATTATTAAATTTTTAGTAAAGTACCTACTTAATTATGTTGTCTCTTAAAATCCATTGCAATTTTTTTTTTTTTGCGGCTCATAGATAAATTTAAAACTTTACGATGTAAAATTGTAAACCCTCGGTAAAACTAAAGCTTCAAAAAGTTTCAAATAATCCAAAAGAATTTACAAAACTCCAACACTGGTCTGTATAAACAGTTTCAACGAAATACCTCTGGCCTAAGTTATATTTTACTCAACATTGTAGGGACAATTTAAAGAAATCCAGCGGTACATACGCAATATGGCGTTTGCTGCTAAATTTCTCTGTAGAAATTCCCTGCCCTATTTTCGTTTGGCCACAAGTAAGTGCAAAATGTACCTCGCTGGCCGGAATATCGTGCCAAGAACCGGTGTTTATGATGGCATTTGTGTTTCCCTTTTTTATTTTTACACTCGTATTTTCAAATCTTTTATTAATTTCTCCATTCATAAAATTATGACGTGGTAGAATTTAAATAAATTGTATTAAAATCAATAATTTCAATTGTTTAGGCATAAAGAATAGGTTTACTTTAATATTAGTTTTTTACTAATGCCGTTCTCGTAAATAGGCAATAGAAGTCTGGTTGTATCCACCTAATACCTAGATATTAACTTTTTGTTACTTCATGCAAATCTTAGTTATATTTCAGTTCCTTTATTATTTCACAGCTATGTTAGTAAAATATAATTTATGACGACATCACCGCCATTTTCTTTAACGATGATTGCACTCAAGATAATATTATAACACTATTAGGTTAACGTAAAGACCAAAGTTACATCATTACTGAATGAAGTTTGTTCATTAACTAATTATGTCTAACAGCAACATTTAATAGTGATCGTGTCTAATGAGGTCTAATGTCTCTTTCATACTTAAATTCATTAACATTAAAGTTGGTAATACAACTTTTAAAAGTCTGTAAAGTTTTAATTTTAAAAAAGTACAATACAAAATGGCAGAATTTTTAAAGTCATTTCGTGTTCAACTTTTATTGGCGGCTTGGATGAATTATTGATGTTTTACGCTCCGTTTTATCGCTGGCATTATTTATTGCAATTACGATATTCTCAATATAGATTTCAACTTCTGCTTGGCCGAAATAAGGACACAGAGACGCTCTTCTAACAAAAATGTCTCGTTACTTACGCTGCCTAACAAAGCCTCCCTCTTCTCTTGTACTCATAGAAAGCCTGTGCTCAGAGGTTTATGTAGATACCTATTTTTAGTAAAACCCCTTTTATCGTAAATAGTTTGAATTGTTGCCACTGGTCCTGTGCCGAACTAAAAGGATCAAAGTGGGCCCTTTAATACGTTGGTACAAAGAAAACACGCGCCACGGCAGGATAACAGTTTCATTATGGATGAACTTCGACAATGTTGGATAAATTTTGCTTAGGTTGGCTACAATGTTGTGTAGGTACCTACATAAGTTCAAGGCAATCCTTTTCAGAAAATAGTTTTTAGTTTTTTTATTTCACAGGGATAAGTTTGATTCATCAACTTGAAAACATTATTCATAATCAAAACTGAATAGGGATGATGACAACATTTTTTTTGTCTGTCATGTAGATTATATAACTACTAAAAAATATTGGACATGTATTTTTTCTTCAATCGAAAGATTACGGCGATACATTGAGTTAAAATGTGGAATGACGTCACTCCTTGCTAGATTTTATACGTATAGTATAGTTTTGTTATAGTTGTGACTTAGCGAGCCCCCACTTTAATGCGTTTTATCCAAGTAATTTTTGATTTTATTATGTTAAAGCAAAAATACGTGTCTAACATGTTTTTATTATTTGACTGACGGACTAAACATATTTTTTACTCCGGCATCATCCCTAATAAATAAAGTTTGGTAGTATTTCTTGGTTACTTTGAAAAAAAATTGTCGCTCGCTGTCATCGGGATTCTTTTGTCAAACAAAGAATTTCTTCGCATTTATTATCTTTTTCATCACGTAGACTATTCAGGTAGTCTCAGGGTCAAAAGTCTATCTAGAATTCTAGATCAACGAAAAGGAAAATGCAACTATATGTCCAGAACAAGTTGCAATTCGAGGTTTTTAGAATTGAGGACATTTTTGTATTCAGACTTAGTTTATGTTTATAACCTGTTCAAACAATGTGTTTGCTAGTTTATGCCTGTTTGGAAAATGCGATTTTTATTACTAGCTCGGTTCTTACTATTTTACACTAGAAAATAAATAGTTTAAATAAATTTCTACCTTATGGTGTTGACATAAAGTGTATTTGGTTTCTGATAGATGGCAAATCGTATTACGGTTTTATTTAGGTGCAACAGTCGTAATCGTAAAACTGGCCAACGTATCCGAATGTACGTTAAAACGTTTGGTAATCTCATTTTGTGGCTTTGCGATATACTCGGGGAAAACTCGAATCGTGTTTTACGTGTATTGTTTTTAGATATACTCGTTGAATCATTTCCGAGCTTCCTTTCAGGAATAAATATGTTTCTGTCGGTTATCTTTTCATGATTGATCAAACATCTATAGGCTGATTAATGTTTATCTAGATTATGGAACAATTCGGAATCTAAATTGATGGTCTCAATAAATGAAAATCTTTAAAAGCAATCTTATTGATGTTCTCTTAACAAACTTTTAACATAAATTGTGTAAAAACTCATTATCCCTGTTTCTGATTTATGTAATGTTTCGCGGCTTATAGACACCGTTACTCGTTACACGAAGGTAAATAAATTTCTTCTTTTACCTATCAAACTTTTGTAAAACTCCGAACCATATTCGGGAACATAAAAAATATTAAGCTATTAACTTTTATCAAAAAGTTATGGAAAAAGAGAAGCGTAGGTTAAGAAGGTATCATGTAGGTAATTTAGCATAAAACTTATTCGCCCTACATTCTCAAAAGGATATAATTTGCTTCACTTGACTAAAATGAAGTTTTGCGAAGATTACCTCGAGCGGGCTCAGTAATTCTGATGAAACGTCTCAAATTATGGCTACATCGCTTCAAGCGCTTGCCTTTCCACTGGCTTTCTCTCGGTTACTGTTCCTGGCAGCTTACAATGCCTACTTGCTCCTTACGCAGCCTGAATCTTATTTCTCAGGAAATAACAACTAAATTGCCTTGTATCCAACTAAATTGTATCAGACTTCGCATCTTCTGTTTCGTTTAATATTTAGAAGAACAATACCGGGGGATCTTTTTAATTAGATCCAACTTGTCTTATCAGGATTAACGTGCTTTATAGTTATTGTTACTAAGATTTCCTCTTAAATTTATTTCTACAATCAGCATGTTCTTATGTCGATAGTACTCTGTCTATGCAAATATTTTTCATTTTAGGGTTCCGTACCAGAATGGTAAAAAAGGAACCTTTATGGTATGACTCAGTCTGTCTGTCTGTCTGTCTGTCACAGCGGAATATCTAAAGAACTACTAATGCTATCAACTTGAAATTTGGAAGAATTTTAGATGACGTTTACCCAACTATTTTGCAAATAAGAAAAAATTAAAAATATTTGTATTTTTTTTGCAACAGGGACCGAAAGGGGGTCTTAAAAATTCGAAGTGGGGCTACTAGGGCATGTGGGGTATCATATGAAAGAGCACTGTTTGCAAATTCTCAAACATTTTTTTTTCTTTTTTTTACGCAGCTCTAGTTTTTTTTTTTCCTCAACAGTTTTCGCACGGTTCCCCCCCCCCCATTATCTCCGAAGGTTGCAAAGACAAAAATCTGAAATTATTCTATGTGATAGAAGTTTATGTAAAGATTACAGGAAAAATAAAACGATGTCTCTAAATAGCACACTTCAGAAATCGGAACGGAACCCTCGGTGCGCGAGTCCGACTCGCTCTTGACCGGTTTTTATTTAAAACTTAAAGCTTAATATCGTGTTTTCTCTTAAGTAAAGCTTGCTTTTTTTAGATTACAGGTTTTCTTTTATCCTCTTAAAGTCTCGACCAAGGCCTAGTTTTTTTATTTCGAAAAATATTTTTGTAATGTTTTCTAGTTGCCGTCAAACTTGCAATGTTTATCTCACAACAAAGGATTTCAACAAAGCTGTTTCTTATGTTTTAACGGTAGCAGACTTTTATTATCTGGTTTTTCATATTTCTGCTCTCAGATTAGGTTTATAACGTCGCTTAGGTATACTAAGAAAAGATGGTATCGCCGACACTTCGCTCAAGAACAAAATCTCGTTGTTCTAAGCCAACATTACCGAGCTCGGAGTACAATCGTGTCTTCCTGTAACGACCCACTAGAAAGGTATACACAAACTAATTTTAAACAAAGTTTGCGAATTTTCACCGTAAAGTCTGGTCGTGTATTGTCGACGGGAGGTCCCGACTCTTGGTAGATATTCAGACCGCTCGCGAAACTTTGATACATGGCTTGGCTATAAAACGCAGCGCACCCAACCCGCATGTATTGTACACTCTCGGCCACGCTCACGGGAACACGGTTAAATGAAGCGATTAAATACAGCCCTACTGTTTACATGCAAATAAAACTAGCTGTTTTGTAACAAGTTGAATTGCGGTATGTTACAACTTTAGGTTTAGCTATATTTTATTTCGCAATCTAATTTTTACCGCAGATTTGTGTGTGTTGACTGCAACAAATTTCCTTTTCATATGCCATTATTTTGATTTATGCTACATGTTATCACCACAGGTGCACGTTTCGGTGCAAAATAACATAAGTTTAGCTCTAATGACAAAATTTAAATTACCTTCGTGATTTACGAGCGACACGGACGTTCGAAACTACGTTATGGCGAACAATGTGGGACGAGTTTACGCAATAACGTCGAATATTCGGAGCTTGTGTATTGTAATTTGTCCGTAAGTGTATGGGGTAGCGTATGGTACTGCGCATTGATGTCGGATCGGGATGGTAGGTTTTATTTTGCATGCGAACGGAAGCTACCGTCGCGTCGTGTTTTCCGTGCGTGCGATGTCAACTAGCGTATTGCCATTTTTTTACCCCCGAATGTCAGTAACGCTCTCGAGCACGGGCGAATTGCTTGCCAATGAAGTTCGGGTGGGCGGTTGATATTTATTCCACTGTGAATCATGTTGAATATGAACTGTGTATAAATGAGTGTTGACGGTAAATTGAATTTTAATACTCTCAATAGTTTCACGTGGATATTCGGAATATTGTTTAGCTTCGAAATGGATTAGTTTTTGTAATATGTAGCGTTGTTGGTTTTTCAGTATAACTGGAAAACTTCTTTTTTTTTTTTTTAATCAACTAATAATTATTTGTTTTTGAGTTTAATCTGTATAGTTAACTCTTTATTTATGTTTCACAAAGAAGCCTTTTACATTTTAAATTTAACCAAATATTTATCTTGGTACTCATTCATGCAATCCAAAAACAGATTACCTCAAAGTAGATAAGATAATAACTATCTTTCAAAGACCTTAATATTAAAGGATTTCAAAGTAAAGGTACATTACGAGATATTAACATGTAATAGCCGTAGTAGTAATCCTATTGGCAGAGATATCAATTTTAGTAAGGTTTCCCTTTGTGGACCGCTATCTCGTTCAATGTCTTTGAGAATCAGGAACGACTTAGTAGTGTACGATCGGTAATCACCATTTCTCCTTATGATATATACTTAATATAGATACGAATTTAAGGGTAAGGGAATGTCTTCGGAATAAATTATTGAAATCTATGGCATCATCATCTGCCTAGCATTTTCCCAACTATTTTGGGATCGGCTTCCAGTCTAACCGGATTCAGTTGAATGCCAGTATTTTAGTTCTCATCTAGTTTTAAAAAAAATGAGCTTGACGTGTAAAAGTGTTTGTACAAACCTACTTACAGAAAATAAATCATTTATCATTTAGTTACTGAAATCTATGCAAATACTACGGCTTTAATTGGATGTAATCCGGTTATTTTTCCTATGAACACCTAAGATGTTTTTGTTTTTTTTTCCTAAAATGAAACGTTATAATGAAAATTAGGCTATACCTATTCATAAGTAAATGTTAATTTTAAGATCTGTTAATTTGCATATCGGTATTTTTATTTTGCTATGTTAATATTAAGGATCTCTAATGACCCTTCATAAAAAAAAGGAAAGACCCTTCATAGAAATTCAATCATAAAATCCGAAGTTGATAAACTTGGTATCAAAACAGTGCCGATCAACCGTCGCGTCGCCTACCACTTCCTTATCGCCGCTAATTCCGCGTTTAATCATTTCCCTCCAATCCGACCTCCGGAGTTAATCGGCTTGGTGGTCTTTTCTTCTCTCGCCCATTGATTAAAGGTCCCTTCGTCTTTCGGATATTATGTCAATCAATTGATTTATCTATTTTATCTCTTGTGACGGCTCTGCGGCGCTTCTACGCTGATGAAATGCCAATTTAGATAGAGGTTTTCACTCGATGAACGGTCGATTTGAGTAAAATTGAGAAGCCCCTCGTCAAATCGGACGATTTGCAATTAAGTTTTGGCTCACTTTGAGTGTCAGTGAGGCGGTTTAGTAGGTCAATACGTTTGGCCTAATATGTAATCCTTTGAATAAGAACGTTTCTTAAGCTGTTTTTTCTTTTATCAAACATCGAAGTAGCTTTTCCCTTGTTAATAAATTTAAAGTTTTGGTTCTCCAATGCTTATGTATACTTTTTACCGCATTCGCCAAATTTTTTTAAACTTTACGTCGTTATCCGTGTCCAAAATTCCGTCATCCATTTCACCTGACGAATAATGAGTGTTTTTGATACGCACTCGAGTTTCTAAACTCAGCGGAATTGTTGACAAAGTCGTGAAGAATCTCGGCAGTTAGCAAGTTGTTGCGTATTTCGAAACAGATACTAATTGGCTGTCACCGTATAAATTGCAACGAAATAACTTAAACTTACTTGCTGTATTTTGCTGAGGTCGTTTTCGCTTGTTTAGTCTAGAAGTTCATTGCTCTGATGAGGTCTTGTTTATTTTACCTTAAATAATAGATCTATAATATAAGTACTTAGCGGACCCGACAGACGTTGTCCTGTGTGAACGTTCCTAGAACCCGCCGAAACTGCATCGCCACCTACCGGGTCCAATTGTATTTTCAAACCATCTAGGAACTCATTGAAATATACACACAAAATTTCATCTAAATCGGTCAAGCCGTTTAGGAGTTAGGTGACAAACACACGTACATAAGAATTATAAATAAGCCGTGTGCTCGTTGGGATTTCCATCGACATAAAATTTACGAACTTCCATACAACCTTTCACCTCATATTTAACCCCTGTAGGGATTGAATTTTCAAAAATCCTTTCTTCGTGCTCAGTTTCTATAAATTTATCGCACTGTTTTGCAAAATTTCTTGCTTCATGACCCAGTGGTTCAGGTTGTACGTTTTCTGTCCGCGAATGAAGTTATGATTTGTATTAAGTAATAAAGATGAATGGAAAAGTGTGGGGCAGACCTTTGCCCAGCAGTGGGACAGTATAGGATTACAAAAAATAAAAAAGTAAGTAGATGTTAAAGTTTGTAATTACGTTTTCATCATCCTATACCGGCTGAACGAATTTAGATATAATAGCAACCAGGTCGTAAAGGGGCCCATTATTATGGATTCTAAAAAAAAAACTACCTTATCGAGGAGGAAATTTTTGTCAAAAAATAGTGAGTTTTATTGTCCTTAAAAAAAACTCGTTTCAAATCGTTTCTAGAAATACAAAACACGTTCTGTTTATAAAGTTTGACAGTTATAATCGAATCCTAATTCGATTTCCTAATCAATTCGATTTTTGAGCAAAAAAGCGAAACAACAAGATAGGTCTAGACATCGGAAAAACTAATACGGAAAGTGTCAGCCAAAGCTTGTTTTTTCAACTCGCTCAAGTTTTTTTCCGACGCGATTTCGTTTACGCAATCCCGGTACAAAGTGCCTGTCAGAAATGTCATCTACTTCGGACCGCGTCGATTTGTTCCCAGTCATGGTTTATTTTGTTGCAAATTCGGGATAGCCCTAAACTCAGGAGCATTTCGTCTGCATTTTTTACTGGTGAAGTAGGGTTGCTGCATGATTGACGGATTTCATGTTGTAGTTTCTACTTTCCTTATCTGTTTTGGTGCGTTGGTCGTATCAGTCCTTATAGAGTGGAACATATCATTGAAGGGATTGCTTTTTGATGAAGAGTGCGTTTCATTGATGATGCTTTTTGATATGGAATGCTATCATGAAGTGTGAGTAAAATTAACACAGGCAAGAAATTGACACAGTCAATTGGTGAATAGTGATATAAATTTAGTGTTGCTAACGCACGGTATCAGTCACATAAACTTGGTATAGAATCTACAAGAGATGAAACGGTGATCTTTCCTACTATAACCGGATGCAACTGAATACCAGTATTTTACATGGAGCGACTGCCTATTTGACTTCCACAACCCAACTACTGGGTAATACGATACAACCTAATTATTGGTAAGACTGGTTGTAAGACTTTCGGGCTTCTGACAACCCGTAACGACTGTGAAAGATCCACGAATGACAGTCGGATCCAACGGATTAACGTGCTTTCCGAGGCAAGGAGAAGTCTCGTTATTTAAAAATGGTCACCCATCCACGGACTACCTCGGCAGGCGTTGCTTAACCTGATGGATAGACCCGTGTGGTTGTTATTATTTAGCCACGAGCTTGAGCTCCTCCTACTCCAAATGTATTGATACTAGAACTTTGTTGTGAAAATTACCATAATCTACTAGACCGTTAAAAGATATCAAGGTGGACTGTGAAGTGTTCTAGACTCACCGTCTTCCAAGATAGCTTTGGTATTAACCCTTAAGTATCAACAACTTCAACAAAACCCATTTGAAAAATTCTCCATTCACATAAACGTCTTCACCAGTTAAGTCGCAGTGCAGTCATAATATTTCGTCGTCGCCAACCCTGTAAGCGATAGCGGCGACATTCATAAAACGTGGGGCAGGCGTAACCCGGCACATTTGCATGTCTATACTCTGAAAAGTGATGGTAAGTATTTATTACACGAACAAGTTGCGGTCGCCATATGGTCAGAGGGCACTTGTTGAGTGAATTGTTACTGATTTGTATTGGATGAGATTCAATTAGTGGCACAGTAGAGATGCTTTCGATGTCACTCCACGAATGACAACATAACAATAAATAACATAAAGGTCTTCATGGCCAGAAATAAAACTTTGAGCAGCACCCTAATTGCATAACAATCTGTCGATCGAAATCTGAATCGCTTTGAAGCAAATTGATAATCCATTGTTGCATAAATGAATTGATTTGTCAAAATAAAACAGATTCAGATTGTTAACGTCTTACGCAATTAGGGTGCAGGGTTATCATTATAAATGAATGAATTAACGTCACATTCTTGTCGATTGTTGTTGTACCAACTATATAATTAGTCATCACTAGCTTTTGACTGCGGCTTCGCCCGCGTTCCCACGTTTACGTCCTACCGGAAAATCCTTGTCTACTTGTCTTGTCTAAAGGGAATCTCGGTACAAAATTTCAGCTTTCTGGGTTCAAAGGTTTGGGCTGGGCAGTGATGAGTCAGTCAGTCAGGACTTCTCTTTTTATTTATATAGATAGATAGATGATCACAAAAACCATTGTAGGTATCGAACAATTTTGTATCAATTTAGATCTTTTTCAAAGCAACACTTTCGTTTCAGACTGTTCAATATTAATTATGATAGAAGAAAGCATGATGATTATCAAAGTATTTTAGACCTTTATTTAATCTCAAAGAAAAAGGTTTTGCAAGCTCATATTAAGACTTATTTCTTGTTACATAAAAGCTTATAGCTTAGTGACAGAATTTTACAAAGAACTTAAGTGCCCGTAAATGTTACTTAGTCAGGCAATTATCGTTAGTCACCTAAGTTGTAACTTAAGTTGTTTATTGGCTAGGTTTTGCTCAAACATACACCTTGACCTGGCCGTAACGATGGGACGAGGGCTTATTACCTTGGTATTTTGTTTCGCAACAAAGTTCGTCGCAATCTCTAATAAGCACATCTAAAATGCTAGCTGATAGGTCAATATTTGTACACTATCTATATTATGATCTAAAACGTGGAGATTGTCGTGAAGGGATTCTGAATCTCTGTCGTTATCTGACATCTCTAATCTTTATGTAATATTATAAATATGAAAGTGGTGAAGATGTTTGTTACCCAATCACGCAAAAACTGCTTAGTGGATTTAGATAAACTTTGCAAATGGATAAACACATAGGATATTTTTTGTTCGGTAACATTAAGCAGTTTTCTTAATAGTTTTCAGAATACGAGTGAAACCGCGAGCAGTAGCAAGTACAGATACATTTTACAGATAAATTCTACGTGACCGTAATTCTTCCTCTATCCCATACGATACTACGTATTTCTCTCCCCACAAAAGCTCGCATTTTAACCGTTAATAACCTACAGCAAGCAACGATAAATTCAAAGAGATCAAGACTAAACCTATCACGATGAAACGGAGCGACCTCAGAAAGCTGACTCATGTATATTGTATTTACATCGCAGCAAAGAACATAACATATGTTTGCAGCCTAAGTCTGTTGCCCGTAAATTCATTTAATTTGTCACTCGACATAGCGTGCGGTCAACGGAGCTCGGTTCTTGCTTCGCGATAATATAATATCATGACATAGCAACATTGTTTCTTCTAGCTTCCGCTGTTTCGCGTTGTTTTGTTTTGAAATTGTTCGCACAGAGTTCATTATTATCAACGGAACGTCTTGAAAGCTTCGAGATTGTAGTCGGTTTGTTTTCATGTTATTTGAGGTTTATTTTCATGTTGTTGCTATTATTAGTTTTGGTTTTAAGTGGTGCTGCTTTATGATGTTTAGAATCTGAATAGTTAATTGCTGTAGTGTTATTATTCGTTTACAAGTTTGTAGGTGTATGTACTGAATCTGAATTTCATTTGTTGCTTTTACTTAGAACTTTGTCAACTCAGAGGATCAACATGACAAAAAAAAAACCTGCTGTATTTTGTATAAAAACTATAAAAAAACCATTCAGTATTTTTACGCGGCCTGAACTTGAGCATATAATAAATTATGATCGTTTCTGACAAATCTCCGGAGAAAATGTGTCTCCAATATTTTTTGCTGTACCTACACAAGTAAAGTAGCTACTCTCGCTTGATTGAAATTCTGTCAGGAACGTCCAAGTTATTTTTCTTTAGTACGAAGAAGTTGTAGCATATAACAGGACGGAAAGAAATTACATATTTTTTTACTTTGCTAATAAAGAAAGTCTGGAGTTAAGACGCAAACTCAAGGGACAGCGTTGGAACGTGAGTATCTTTCGTAATCGCAATTCACACCGAAGACTCTCGCACACCATTAACCCTGAAAAGAGCGATCGGACGGAAGAGATTAACATCCACCGCAGCGTTTAGACGGTGCTTCTTGAAAACGTAGTGGATAGAACTGGCAATGGAATTTGCGCTCTTTTGTTTAAGTGAAAAATTGCAGCAAATTTTCGCTTGCATGGTACGAGTATTGGATGGCACGATTGCATTAAAAAGATTAACTGGTATGGGAACTGCTTGCATCGTTTTTGTTGAGAGCTGTACTTATAAATAAAAGTTCTTTTAATTTAGCAGAATACGTTTTTTAGAGCCGTAACATGAAAACGTTTTATCAAGGAAACAGGCGACATTTTACTGAAATAATTACGTATGTCGTTTGCGTTAATGTTAAAAGTTTGATGAAATTTTTTATAGAACTTAATAAATGTAGGGGTAATTTTGGATGGCGCACATTTTTATAGAGCAATATACCAGTTTACAGCATAACACACAATGTAGGCTTACATTGAGTTGTGTTTAGGACGGGAAACAAGTTTATTCTTTATCGTCATGACTCCTAAAATACGTCACTTTTGCGGTATCTTTGGCTTCTTTCAAATGCGTAATCTCTCCAAACATATTACATAACATTAGTATGGAATATCATTTTTCTAACACCCGCGTTCCACCTTTTATATACAGAGTACTGTATATCAAACGAAGAAAAATAGATGTTCAATAGATTTTCGGTGAGGTCCCTACATCGATAAGTACCACAGAGGTGACTGCGTGGAAAAGATTAACTCCTACAGTTTCAGAAGTGCGAGCCCACGGAATTTATAACAGAAATAAAATATTATTACAGTACATTTTGCTTTTGTATATACAAAGCCTGTCGTTTGATAAGATATAAATAGAAAATTTATTTGGAGTGGATGGCTAATACCCACATCAAGGACCCGGATGGTGGAGCCTAACAAAATAGTATTTTTTATTCACGTCAGTAAGATCTGGTGTACGTCATCTTTCCGCATTTGAATCATCAAACGGTTGATGGAATTTAACTTTTTTTTCATTTAAAACATTGTATGTCTTCCTTTTCTTCAACTCGTTTTTTTTTTTACTTTTTTCAGCTGTGTATACACGACAAAAAGGGATGTCCTGTTAAAATGTACCTACAATTAATTATTTTGACTTTACTATGTTGATAAGTTCATAAACTCTTCATTATATTATCTTGTGGTTCCTTGTTTTCCAATAAAATCATTATTTCCATCCTCATCTAGTTTTCAAATTCCTTAATATTAATTTGCTTTAAAATTTGTTACAAAACGTTTGGCTTATCCATAATTTCCTATGTAATTATAATTTAATTCAAGTGTTAATGTCGTTAATGCCCTAATAAAGGTTGGCACGAATTAATTGTTAGACCGGTAGAGAGTACTTAATTATGCTATGAAGGTTTTGGTCAAGGTTTGGTATATTATTTTAATAATAAGCTATAAGGAAATTATACTGAAAGTGGTCTAGTCTTCAAAATTACAAATAAAAAATCAGACAGTCAGACTTTGCAACTGCTAAATCTCCAGTTTTCGCATCCAGTACAAAATAATTAAAAACTAAGATAGTGTTTATTTATTCATGAAACTGCTTTTAATTCTTAGCTTCGGTCTACCCAAATATCTTCCGCAGTATTCCCTCGTTTACCAACATCATTTGCAGAGGTATTCTTCTTAACAGCACTATCATTCGTGCAATGCGCTGTTTTTGCGGATTCCCCTGAAAATGTTTGAGCAAGTTTAGCTGTTTCCACTTTATTTATAAGTTCTTCAACAAACAGGTGTGTCTTGGCTAAAACCCGTTTCTATGTGCTTCGTGTAATATAAGATGCAGTATTTTCTTATTTGCTCTTTGTTTTTGTTACTTAACCATTTTTAAAATCACGTTCTTTTTCTTTACCTCTTCAGAGTTCTTTGTTACTTACTTATGTTGTTCTGTATCTTCATTTATTTACAATTAGTACTAAAGTTATTACTGTGGTCTTTTTTCTGTTCATTATCTTGTAAGTACTTTTCTTCAAGTTTTATGATAGTACTAGCTTTTGCCCGCGGCTTCGCCCGCGTGGATGTCGGAAAATATCCCATGGGAACGTTCATGTGGCAAACGTAGGGCATATCCCTAACTTAAGAAATGCTGGGTTTCCCATACAAACTTTCATCCCTTTTATCACCCCTTGTAGGATTATGTTTTAAGACAAAAAGTAGCCCATGTCCTTTCCCAGGATACCTTGCCAAATTTTATCGAAATCCGTGTAGTTTTGTAAATTTTAAAATCAACTCCTATTTTACCCACTTAGGGGATGATTTTTAAAAAAGTCTGACCCGCATATTTCTTAACTTCTTACCAATAGCATAAATTTGTTATCCTTAACTTAAGAAATACTGGGTTTCCTTTACAAACTTTCATCCCCTATATCACCCCCTGTAGTATTATTTTTGAAAAAAATAGTATCCTATGTCCTTTCCCAGGACGCTATATAAAGCCTTGCCAAATTTTGTCGAAATCCATGCAGTTTTGTAAATTTTTAAATCAACCCCTATTTTACCCCCTTAGGGGATGAATTTTCAAAAACGCTGAACCGCACATTTCTTTATTTCCTATCACAAGCATAAATTTTAATTTTTACATCCCTAACTTAAGAAATACTGAGTTTCCCATACAAACTTTCATCCCCTATATCACCCCCTGTAGGATAATTTAAAAAAAAAACGTAGCCTATGTCCGTCCCCAGGATACCATCTATAGCCTTGCCAAATTTTATCGAAATCCGTTCAGTGGTTTAGGCGTGAAAAGGTAACAGACAGACAGACAGACAGACAGAGTTACTTTCGAATTTATAATATTAAATAGTATGGAAGTATGGATTTTCAATATTACTAGTGGATACCATGTGATTTTTGGATAATGTCGATAAGGTTCAAGTAATTTTTTTCTTCTCAAGTCACTTAATTCTTGGTTTATCTGCAGATCTTACGAATATTCTAAAGGCATAACTTTCACATTTTAAAAGTTAAATAAGTCGTTTGTACTTATGAGTGACACAAAAGTTTTTGTTGTGTGACTTCTACAGATACAAAATTCTTAAATAAACACACACACACATACACATCTTTAATGAAATACTGGCTGGTTTGTTGAAAGGAACAAATTTTATCGAGTTCGTTGAAATAACGCCATTGCGAAAGATTTACACTAATACAAATGCCTTTTGACGAGTAACTTCTTTGACGGCTTAGCGCGGTGGCCGTTTTGATACAGGGAGTCGTGCGAGAGGATGAGGATCCTAGAATCAAAGGGAACATCGTCAAAGGATGACGTCGGAAGCTATTCGGCGAGAGACAGAAAAGTTTGTTTTTTTTTTTATAGAAATTGAATGTTAGGCACCTTTTTTTATAAGGAACGGAGTTTATTTGATGAAAAACAGAGTTTAAAAATACTGAGCTACATAATATATTCATCTTTCAAATCTTATTTTATACAAATATCAGAGACAAAATATTTTGATAATAATATCTGCGTCTTTTTAACATATTGATACATACCTTGCCTTAAATTGAAGCAACTACTAATATAAACTAATAACACGATAGGCACGAGGGAAATGAAGAAATAAAACTGCTCTCACCCATTACAGCTGAAGAATTATTGGTTCACGATTCGAAGCGATAGCTTTCATAAATTGATCAGTTAGCTAATAGACATGGAATTACCCCAGACAGAAAGAAATGAGAGCCAAATTAGACAAGATTGATCTTGATCGTTTCTCCTCCAAAGAAGAAAATATTGGCCGAATAAGGAATTAAGTGACTTATCGAATTAGGAATTATTATGAGATATTACGAGATAAACTGTACGAGAAAGTTTGTCCTTACGAACGTTGGTTTGATCCAATAAGTTAGGAAGTTTCACATACTTGCAAATTGTTACGAATATCCCTGAGGCTGCTTCTTCGATTTGTGTTTCATTTATGAAACAATAAAGTTGTTGAGCATCTTGGGGATTACTTTGCCTAATTTGGTTTTCTTGTTTCTTATTATTGTTCTTTAATTTCCCGTGGGAATATAATCAATACATAAATAAATTATGTTGTACCTACATTTGAATGTAAAATACCCAACGGCATAAATTTAATTGTCGTCCAACTAATATTATAATAAACGATTTATCTATCTTTATTTTATGTACCTTCTTATTTTTTTATGGTTTCATATTTTATCCATCCAGTGTTTGCGTAGGTACTTATATGGTATGTGAATAATAAATCAGTTTTTTATTTACCAAATTTTTTCTCAAAACGAATGTGCCAGCCTGTTACACTATTACTTGCACCAGGAAAATCCACAGTCTTTTCCCGCAACCATTATAAACCTAGTAATAAAAGTATGACAGCCTTAGCCTATGAATTATAGACTGAGAAATGAAGTGATAAGGCAAAGGAGGTGGTCATTTTGAGAGGATGAATGAAAAGCGACTAACAAAAGGTATTTCAAAAGATTTAAGTGGAAGCGGGAGGAGGACGTGGTGGCGCAACCGTGCGTGTATGACCAGATGTATACGATACAAAAGGTGTTTGTAAGGATCGTAGCAGCGTACAGCGTTCTGTCTACCCTCATGGGAAGAAGGCGAGAGTTTATGGTGTGTATGTATGTATGTAATAAAAGAAAATGCCACAAAGCTCTTCACTATAAAGTGTAAGTAATAGCACAATGTACATAACTGTAGCAGAAGACAATGTGCCCATTTCTTGTTCACTTTCATTAGTGTGTGTTATTGGCTGAAAGCCGTTTTTAGGCCGAGTGTAATAGCGCTACGGAATTGACAAAGTTCAGTCGGTTAGGCTATTGAAAGTATACGGGTTAATTTTCTGTAGTTTCCCAAAACATGGTGGAGAAACTTAGAACTTCGAAAATGGTGGAGTAACTTAGAACTACGAAATTAAGATTTCCTTCCTTTGTTTCAGGGTTTTCGTTTTGGAGTGCGGTGTTGAGCTTATAGGTAAGATAATTTTACGTAAAATACATTATCATTACTACAATGTATTCCCTAAAGGGAAGAGTCTATCTACTACACCGCACATCTTACTACACGTAGGTACTTGCGGTCACAAGACCATCGAGACAGACAATGTTACATTCATATTATTTTCCAATTTTACCGCAGTATCCTTAATATTTTTCTCTAAATTGTTCTCCCAGCGACATTAGCAGAAAGTCATTGTTACATTTGGAACCAAGTTCCAGAAGTTCTTTGACGAAATTTTCTCCTAAATGCTACAACGTTAAAATGCAGTGCAGCAGAAATTTCATGCAATATTTGCCATTTTAATGAAATTCACTTGGCTGGTAGCAGACATAAAATAGCGCAGAGCACAGTAATACTCAGTGAGCTAATGTCGGCTTTAGGTACTTGATTTTGTACAGCTCGATTTTATATCGTATCAAGTTTTTTATTTGAAAATTTCATATCATCATCCATGAATCCAATAAAAGTTCGGATTTTATATTTATTTCTTATATTTGATAAGTTAACTCATAAAACTTTGCGTCATTATAGGAAGTTTGTTTTTTTCTGATAAATATATTCAAATATTTCAAAGGTATTTTTATAAATTTCTTTCTTTGCTAAAAATATTTCTGTTTTCTGTAGTGAATTCTGTATTCTGTAGCACATCCGAATATGTATTTTCAAAGACTATGTATTTTCGAAGACAGAAAACATGTTCTTATTGTATTTGATTTTCAACAATTCTCATCTCTTCACCGGAATCGCTTAAATTATCTTCAAAAACTTTTCCTTTGGGAGCCGAGGCATTTTTGCATAGCACACGGATATGTGGACTTTAATTTCCCTCTTTTGAAGTAAGTAGGTGGAACCTCCCATCCCTTCTCTTCAGGGATTAACATTTTGTGCGATTTAAGAGCTTGCGTCCCGCCTTTCTACAGCTTCCAGACACTAAATTTTGTCTTATTGGACTTGAGACACTATCAAATACTTGAGATTGTAGGTACTAACTTTCGGAATAAAGTAAAACTAAAATGTAGCCATACTCAGCTAGGTATTCCCTCGTTCAGTTATCTCATTGTATCACATTTCGGTGACTGAAAGTTGTTCCATGTTTCTTCCCCCTTTTTATGCGAGTTTCGTAATCGTTAAGGCAACAATGAAATATATAAGAAACTGTGTTTGTCGTCGAGTGTAACATGTTCGCAAATGATTTATGAGCCAACGCGGTATTTATTCCCCTTTATATTTTCGTCTTGTTCCCATGTTTCCAACTTCCCTAGGTACGTATTCCTTACGCATATTGATATTTTACGACTGCTTCTAATATTTCCAAGAGTTTTATCTATTAGATACTGTCGTTTTATTTGAATGTCAACGAGCTTTTATATTGCATGACTACTGGTTGCGACAGATTCGCTTTGCATGTGTGTTCCCTATTACTTGAGTAGCAAATATAAAAAGTTGATTGCTTGACATTCTGCTCGCATTTCAATCAGATACACAGTTAAGTAATTGTGTAATGAAGTGTTTAGAAGAAGTAGTATCTTTAGAACGACTTTGATTGAAATACCATGAACCCTTGAGATATTATTGTTTGTGTTTGATAATGAAGATGAATGTTACATTGGTCAAGAACGCGTCAGTTAATGTTACAACATTGCTGTAATTACAAAAAATTAAGTTTTAATAGTAAATAGATCGTAGCTGGAATGTTAATTGACAAATAATGTTTTCAATAAACTGTGTCTTCCTATTAGGTAAACAACAATGCTGCTAGATAATTTTAATGGCTCAATATATATCATTATAAAGACTTGAATTCTTTGAAATTTATTATTTTCTATACAGCTACAGCTGCTACGGTCAGTGCTTTTCAGAGATAGCAATCTGCGCAGTGTTACCCTCATAATCGATGATCATCTTATATTCCATCTCTCTTTTATTGAATAATATAGACAGAGATGGAATTAGTCTATCTTGTGAACTAGCCCGGACGATGGCTCTCACGACCGAACCACGAGGTCGTGAACAGGCTTTGTTTTATGCTTTATTATTTACAAAGTTAACATCATGCCTTGCATTGAAAATTATTTTCGCAAAATTAGATTTGATGTGGGCACTTTATTGGTACATTAGTGACCTTTGTATGTTAGTTTATGTTTCACATATGTTCATTTGATGCCATTAGTGGATGGTGAGTGAGGAGCTCGTGGCTAAGTAATAACAGCCGCACGGGCCGATCCGTCAGGTTAAGCTACGCTTGCCGGGGTTGGTCAGTGGATGGGTGACCATCTTTACATATCGAGATTCCTCCGTGCCTCGGAAAGCACGTTAAGCCGTTGGTCCCGGCTGTTATTCGTGGATCTTTGACAGTCGTTACGGGTCGTCAGAAGCCCGAAAATCTGACAACCAGTCTTACCAAGGGGTATCGTATTACCCAGTTACTGGGTTGTGGAGGTCAGACAGGCAGTCGCTCCATGTAAAATACTGGTATTCAGCTGCATCCGGTTAGACTGGAAGCCGACCCCAACATAGTTGGGAAAAGGCTAGGCAGATTGATTTTTTTAGTGGATGGTGAGTAATCAGTGGTTTTGTGGTCAAACTGGCACTTAATGCACTTAAAATTGCGCTAGTATTTTCATCAGAATTTAGTAAATGCCCGTCAATAAAACTTAGCGATTAAACTTAAACCTCAAAAAAAGTAGGTACTAGTATTATTTACCAAAACGTTTATCATAGCAAAGTTCAGTTTTAAAAGGAACCATAAACCTTATCTAACTCTAAACCAATAAAATAAAATGAACTTTCCCACTTCAATATAATTTCCGAGAAAGTCGGAAGAAAAGTTTTACGCGTAAAAGTTACGAAGATCACTTGTCATAAAATAAATAATTTTTCATCGCCGATTGTACAATTATTAATGATTAAACGAACTTACCTGTATGTGAAGTTCTATCATAATTATGTGAGGTGTTTCGTTCGAAGAGATTAGATATAAACACTTGTAGTCACACATACAATGTCGCCACTAATGCACTAAGTTCAAAGAGAAAAAAATAAAAAATTATGTGGGTACACTGACACTTTTCTATAGATTTACTGCGTTTAATACCTCATTTAGTTCAGAGATAAGATATTCATTTCACAATTTAGGGTGTTAAATTTGGGAGGGCGGGATACTAATCTCTTCGAACGAAACACCTCACATAATTATGATAGAACTTCACATACAGGTAAGTTCGTTTAATCATTAATTATGCTTCTGTGTTTCGTTCTCGAGATTAGATATAAACACTTGTAGATGTTGAGAGTTCTTTGTGAAATGTATACGTATTAGGTAAGTCAATAAACTATTGAATGAACCAAAAGAATTCATTGACTATAAAAAAATATAATTTTAATTACTGTTGATTACATGGAATACATGTAAATAAATTATTTATCACAATCTTAGTAACTTTGCCTAGGATTATCATCAATCAAAACACTCCTAGCAAATAGATTTCCTAATCAGTTGATATTGCCCTGTTATACAACTTGGCAAATGTCGTGTATATGCTAGACCATCCGTTTTCCATTACATCTAAAATGACACCCATTTTATGAGCTGGGAAGTACTGGCATGTCTCATACTGTGATCATGTGAGCAGAAACAGAAAGGTGTGATTATTCCGCAACGATTCGGTTACTCGTAAGAATTCAATTAATAATACAGGGCATATTTCGGGTCTTTCCCATAAGTACGACAGTTTAAGCATCGCCTATTAAGATTTTACACAGGGTGTTTTTATTAAATCAGGGATCTTAATAGATATTACATTAGGTAATATATTATACCTACTAATATTCTCGACTTTAATTTTTGATAGGGATTCCTGTAGGCTGTGCAAGTGCAAGTAAAGTTACCAATTTCCTTGTAATTTTATCGCACGGTAAATTAACTTTAGTTCATACCCAAGTAGAAAGCGTTTCTATAACCAATGAAGTATCCCACGTTGAATCGTATTTGGGCAAGGGTGGGCGAAGTCTTCATACCCTTTCAATAATCTTTTTACACGATCATGTTTACATAATTGATGACCTAAAATTAAAGACAATCCCGACCTGCAATTATTTAGCGTGCCAAATTGCGCACCAGGTTCCAATAAATAAGTAAAAAAATAAATAATCTTCGGTATGGAGCCCTCATATATAACGCTGTTTTTTTTTTTTTTTTTTTTTACAAAAATGATAAATTTTTTTCAAACAAGTAACATATTGTTTGAAGGAATTATCTGAGAGGGACGCAAACATGATGTGAATTGAAGCAAGAGAAATACCTACTTTTTCTCAGTACAGATTTCCGATTCACGATACTCCGGCAACCAGATAAATCCGCTTGTGTATTTGACGGTTGCGCGGCTGTGACGGCCATGCCGGGACGACTAGTGTTCCTCTAGCTCAATCACTAATAAACTTTCTGTAATGTTTTGTGAATAATTGCGAATGGACGAAAGCCGTAAAAAACACCATCCGGACCAACATATTGGAAAAGCGTTAATATTATAAGTGTCACGATTTTTATGCCATTATACGTATTTAGCGCATCTTTGGTGTATGTAACATAATGCTGACCGAAAGATTTAATTATTTTTTGAAAGGCAAGGTCTGATAATACATTATATGTCGGGATGAACTCGTCTTGATTCAGCATCGGCGTTACTGTTCTCGATTGATGGGATACACAAAAAAGAGCAGAAACGAAAAGGTTGCGAACCTCTCATCCGTTTCACATCATTGCCAAATATTTTTGGTAAGTTTGGTTAAATGGGGAAACTGCACACTTCCCATCCGATGTAAGAAATCGCTGTCATATTCTCAATTCGTAAAATAATTTGACAGCCGAATAACTTTTTGCTAAAAATTTTAAGATCAATGAAAGCAGCCATTATTTCTAAATAATTAATATGCTGATTTCTTTCCTTTTGACTCCAACTGCCACTTGCCGTTTTCCCCGCACCAACGACACCATCCCGTAGTTGAGGCGTCAGACTAAAATTTTAATTTTAATTATCAAATTTAATTTTACTAACAGATTTTTTGATGGTATTTGTCCACCAATCAAAATCGAATCTACAGTAGAAAGAATGGTCATGAACTTTTCCTAAAGATCATCAACTGTTTAGTAGGTACACCTACATCTAGCGTGATCTAGCCATATTCAATGGCAGGGTAAGTGAACGAACAAAACCCGTGATTTTACATCTATTGAGGTTTTAAAATTATAAGAATTCCTTCTTTATCTTCTCACGTTTTTCAGCAGGCAATATAATTTTCATGATTTTAGAAACAATGATAAATCCTAAATATCTAAATAAATTGCTAGGAATCAGATAACCTTTACATTAATTTATGATGAAGCCCAAAGAACAAAGAAACTTTGTAATGTTTTGTAAAATATTATCAACACAAATCGCTATAGCAATGTGACACAAGACATAAATTGTCAAAGATATATTGTTGACTAATTACCAGTACATCTTATATTTATATCAGTAATTTGACAACAGGTTTCATGATTTTAGTAAATAATAAAAAAATACAGAAAACGTATTGCGCGGTATTGATACCAAACGGCAGAACATTAAATTCAAATAAGCTATTTTTCCATTTAAATCATACTTATGTACTTTTTAGAATTAACGTGAATTTTATTTTTTTTTTTAAATATATATGAATGTTTAAGATCGATTGTCGACATAAAACAAACTTTTGAAATAAGCTTTATTGTTCGAAGGTCTTCTAATTTATAATGCTTTGTATTAAATGCATTCCAATTTTTTATTTAAATTTAGAATTCAACTAGTATAGTTTTCCCGTTTGGTTTTCGGTACAAAGAATATATTTGATATGAACTGGCCGTCGCAAGGTCCACATTATGAAATAGCACCTAGCCAATAGATTATCTATATTAGGCTGGTCAAAATCTAATTCTTCTAAACGAGAATGTTTTTTAGACGGTGGCATTTAATCTGATCTAATCATAATTTAAATGGAGTTTGTGCAAAAGGAATTTCATAGCGCTTTTACCCAAGACAGCACGGTTTGGTCCGATGTTATTTACGACCATTGATCGTAACAAGTGAAGCTAATAAAAACGTGTTAAAAATGACATAGCCTGCCGGCAAAATTTACCGTAGTGTCTATTGGCGGTTGCGGCTGTTGCTCGGCCGTGAGCCTCTGGATGACTGCGCGTGCCTCGTCGAGGGAGCAGACTCCTTCGTTCTCCGAGGCCCCATAGGTCTGCGGTACGGGGCTGGAGCCTTCAGTTTAAATTCCTGTTGGATGGTGAAGGCCTTGGCTTGTTTGCTAAAACTTTGGGTGGCGGAACAGACACCAGCTCAGCTCCTGACTTATTTATAGCCTTAGCTGTTTGAGCTGTCAACGTGTCAGCGGGCTCTTGACTAAAGAGTAAATTTTGGTCAGCTGCGTCTGATCTTTCAAATGTTTTTTCAGTACAGCAACGATAAAATTACGCCTGGTGACAGAATCATTATGTTGACAGTCGCACCAGATGTGCCCTGCGTTTACAAGTAATTTTAATATGTCTGGATATTTTGTTTCTTCGGACAAAATAATAGTAATAGCTTTAATTAAACTTTCGATAGCGCTGCCTATCTGCTTCTGTTTCGCCTGCATAGTTTTAACTCACTTCACTATGACGTCAGTGACAGCCGCCTTAATCTCTGGATAGTGCGTCTATCAGCTTACAGTTAGCTGGAGGCAAATGAGATTCTAAGTGGTCCTTGTGGAGTTCTTTTGTCAGACCAGAAGAACTGAACTCATAAAGTCATAACGTACGGCTGTCGGTACGATAAGTTCTTTTGAATATCTTTACCAAAAGATGTCGTGATTTAGAATCAGTCCCCAATATTTCCAATACGGTTTCTTCTAAATCTTTCAGCCGTTTGCCGAGGAGGGGCTCTTGTGTCACTTCAGGTACATTTGACCTGCAGTGACTCCAAGCATGATGCGGTAGTCGATGGTACCGGCTCGTCTAAGTCAACGTAGGTCTTCATTATTCTCCGATTCCATAATTGCGTTATTGCAATCGGAAATTTAAAAAAAAATGCTATACCATTCCCGTTATAAAAGGTAACCATATTTATTGTGCAATAAAATACACTAATAATATGTAACGAAAGTTATCTATTCATAATATAATTTACATCTAAATATGTAAATTGATGCATGACTGTGGGTAAGTACCTTTAACAGTTATTAACGGATTTTATTCCAATGTTTTACTTACATAAAACGAGCACTGCGGGTAAGATGAACTCATAGGCGTTACATCGTGCACCCGAGTTTAGTAAATTAATAAAATAGCTACGTGATTATAAATAGGTACCTAAGCAGGTAACGTAGTAATATTTCAACGTAACCACACGTACAGACACACCGGGTAAGATGAACTCAAGCCGTTGCACCGTATACCCGAGTTTGAAAAAAGGATAAGTTGCAACTCGTACGTTGTACCTAACGTTAATCCACAAAATAATAATTATCCATGTTAAAACGTAAACATTAGGTACCTTGAGGTTTTGGTAGCATCTGCTCAGAATTCGAGGATGATGAGGATCTACGGCGTCCTATTAACAGTTTTCTTTCCAACTTCTTAATTTTCTTCTTAATATAACTCAATGAATCCTCGTAATCACGTTTCCTCTTCAGCATGTTTCGTTATTAAACACAAAAAACACTAAACTGTCGATAAAAAACTGTAACGCAATAATAGAAGTACAAAGTGGCGGAGCACTGGAATGTGAATGAGGTATTAAACGCAGTAAATCTATAGAAAAGTGTCAGTGTACCCACATAATTTTTTATTTTTTTCTCTTTGAACTTAGTGCATTAGTGGCGACATTGTATGTGTGACTACAAGTGTTTATATCTAATCTCGAGAACGAAACACAGAAGCATAATTTGACACGTGTTTGCTCAGAAGATTATTTATATTTTTTTCTTTAGTGCCTGACTATCGTCAGCATTAAATTTTTTATCAATGATGTCTCTTTGCCAATCTCTTTATTTTTGTTACCATAAATTATGATCGATAAGAAAATAGGTAAGTATATTGCAGAATAGTGGTTTAAAAAAATTTAAATCTGTAATAGGCTACCGAGGTAACTAACAAAATATCAAAGCTTCAAGTTCATCTAGGTAGTTATGATGCTGATTGTACATTAAAAAGCAGACTATACCATTATAGAAAGGGTTGATTGCCCTCTTGTGAGTTACTGGAACAGTGTGCACACGGGTTCCAGGCCAACAGTTTTTAATTTTAGATAAGTAAGTTTTGCTAACATAGTTTTAAGTCATTACTAGCAATTTATGGATTTTTTCTGAAATAAATGCTTAATAATAATGTTATTTAAATTTTCTTAATTAATACGTATACCTTTAAATTCAACTCGCTACGCAAAACAACACAGTGAAGATATCACCTTCATTACCTTAATAAAATTATCCACTCCACATAATACACCCTCGCTAATAATCAGAACTAATGGCCCATATATGGCAGTGCGATGGCTTTTTAATTGAAACTTGGCACATTAAGCAACCGAAACGACTAAATGACGATTTACTATACGTTGTCAGGGGACGGTCGTTTCAAGTTACGATATTAGTCCATTTGCTGGCTGAATGGGAGAGACTTTGAAGATTCTCGTATAAAGGGACCTAAAGAGGTACAAGACGCGAAAATGCATTTAATGTGTCCTTCTATAGGTACTTGTATTTGTATTTGTAGGTGGTTGGCAACGTAAATGGATTTATATTATGTGGCTAGTGGCAACCCTGCTTTTGTTGGCTTTTAAAATGGGTAGGTGCAATATTGAAATGTAAAAATTTCTACTGTTTCCTCCGGGATGGTGGCTGGATGAATGGATAGGGGTTTCCTTTGCTTGGGATAGGTTAGTTAGGAAAAAATACTTCTGTAGAGATGATGTTTTTTCCAGATTGTTTTTGGTTTTCTGGTTGATTAAGAAGTAGAATATGTAATCTTAAGGTTCTTACACAAAACTTTTTTTACGCATTTAAGAGAAAATCTGATAACATCAGCTAGAATTACGAGCCTTTATTTACGGAAAAATACTTCTTTAGAGATGATATTTTTCCAAATGGGTTTGGTTTTTTATTCTAGTTGATTAAGAAGTAATATTAAGATTCTTACTTTAAAAAAAAATTAAGCATTTGAGAGAAAATCAGACAATATCAGCTAGAATTACGAGTTTATCACTGAACAAATTTCCCGATTGTAACAAAAACTTTTGTTTGGAAAACGATAAATTATCATTTGTAACAGATGTCATACTTCGAAGTATTCAACGACGACGGTTGGTTGTTTTGCCAAGTTTTCGAGATAAGAAGCCAGAACAGGTTGGAGCGGCAGTCTGACGTCACAATCCCCGCGACCAAGTTTGACAAAGTTCAAGGGTGTAGCCAATAGAAATGGTCCGGTTGTGCCCGATCTGGCCCGGTCACAAATATCACGATAAGTATATCAAAGAACGAGTGCGAGGCCAATGTGTGCTATGGCGGTGAAACTGGGCCAATAGTAGTGCTTTTTCCTTTGGCTTCACTAAGAAACAAGTTTTACGAGTATCGTTCGATTATTGGAATCGGATATCGATGATAGAACGATCAATGCCACAGACTGAATGTTGAGCCTCTATTAATTAAATAACAACAGGTTTACGAAGCTTTTTCTTGGAGTATGAATCTTTCTTTTGTGTTTGTTTGATTCATGAAGGTTGACTACTTGAACAATTTGTGCCGTGAAATGTAGTAACTCGTTGGCAAGTCCTCAACCTTTTTGACTTTGCAGTTCGTAGTTGTATTTTTAAAGCTTAATCTCGAATGATAAAACGAACTTTTAATGAAGTAACTATCGCAAGTTAAGTAGCGAACTAGGTGAATAAATTTTCCCTCTTACTAAGATAAATGGAAAAACTAAAAAGTTAATTACAGTGATTCCTGAAATAACAGTTAGTTCCTACCTAGGACCTATTTCATTCCGTATTTTTAATTTAAAAACCAATACATTTCTGACAACTTTGGGATTGGAACAATCTGTTACCAAAAACAGATATTTTAAAATGTATTGCGTCGAATGTGCAAGACATTATTCATTTGCAAAATGCAATTTCACAGGATGTCACGTTTGTTAGAAAAATGCCTCGCTACATATTCAATACGTTTCCCGCACCGATTTTGAATTACACATACACTAGTGTCGGCGTTAACGTAAATTGCAGTTTGCGATAGAAATTAGGGCTAGCAGATTGAGAAAAGGGTAACTAGGTTGTAAAGTATTTGAGAGAAAAGTTCTTGGTGTACGATTACACACATTCAGGCCCCGTTTCACCACCTACGATTAAGTTCCTATTAAATTACTGGGCAGATGATTTCATACAAATTCAGTTCCATTTTTGAATTTGTTCGGTAAGTAGTGACTAATCGGACATCGTAAAATAGACCTTTAGTGTATTCTTGATGATGTTGTCGAAAATATGAGGTGATAATGAAAAAAAGTGTTCTCCATAGGAATAAACATTTCTAAATATGTGTGAAGCAGTAATAGTTAGATGCTCAACCCAATTCTGCATCAAATACATATGTAGATAGGTACGGAGGCCAAAGGAGTTAAGTAACCAGACACGCACACTACAAAACTATATAGCTACTGAAAATGAAATGCTAAAAAGCAGGTTATCGTATTATTTTGTGTTAATTTAGATGATGTCAAAAGTAGCAGTGTTAACCGACTTCTGTTGCTGATCGTACAGTAGCGATATAGTTTTGTAGTATGCGTGTCTGGTTACTTATCTCCTTTGTACATAGCAGCCGCACGGGTAGATCGATCAGGTTAAGCTACGCTTGCACGGATGGCCCCTGGATGTTTAAACATCTTTACATACCAAGACCCCTCCGGTCATACCAAGGGGTATCGTATAAAGGCTCTTACAGACAGAGGCGATTTCACGTCGCTCCTGTGTGTATGGTCGCGCGCGATTCCATAGAAATTGTTCTACGGATATAACTATCGCAATATCGCGTCGCGACGCGATATCGCCTCTGTCTGTAAGAGCCTTTACCCAGTAATTGGGTAGTAGAGGTCAGATAGGCAGTCGCTTCATGTAAAATACTGGCATTCAGCTGCATCTGGTTATACTGGAATCCAACCCCATCAACATCGTTGGGAAAAGGCTAGGCAGATGATGAGGCCGCTGGGGTCGCGAGTAGTTTAAAAAAGATACCGTGGCCCTGGCATAGGCAACTGAAGGAACATGGGTGGGTTTTAGTCAGTAAAATTCTGACACGCCCTTCCGCTCCACCCAGAGTGGGAGAAGTTATTTGATGATTTCCCATACTCAAAAAAAAAAAGAAAAAATGCAGATGATGAGATACGTACATAGTTAGTTCCATCTTCCAATTTCAGCGCCAAATGATCTCACCTGCTTTCAAAATATTGACAACCCTAATAGAAATCGAATTTTTCATAGAACACTATCGGTTTGTCCAGTAAATCTCGTTTGGAATCCACGCGGACTGATATCGTGTTACCGTTGTGACCGTAGCGACATCTGGCGAGCACTCGAAATGCCCCAGAAGCAAGCAATCGACACAAGATACGAGATACGACATAAATTATGTTAAAACGTGGCTGAACGCGAGTTTCAGATTATGGTTGCAGAAATAAATATTTTTTTAAATAAAGTTTGGCTGAATGTAACCTTTGTCCGAGCCTTAAATGTCAATGTTGATCAATTTGAATGATTTAACATTGAACTTTAGAATTTATGTTTATGCGTTGTTTTGTAGATCATCATTTTTCAGTTTGATATTGTGATGTTTGATTTTTTTATAATATTTTATTAGAAACTAGCTGACGCCTGCGGCTTCGCTCCCGGCATCCCGTGGAATGTTTAGATTTTTCAAGCAAATTCTATCGTAAAAACTTTGTCCTGACAATTCGACGACACAGTTGGCGCAGTGGTTGAGCGATTGACTGCTGCGCAGCATGTCGCGGGTTCGATTCCCGCACGGAACAAATATTTGTACGACCTACAAGTATTTGTTTCGAGTCTGGGTGTTTTTCTATCTATAATATGTATGTATTTACAAAAAAAAAAATGTATATAAGTAGTTTATCAGCCATTTCGTTACCATAACACAAGCATTAGGTTGCTTAGCTTGGGACTAGATGGCGTTGTGTGAAATGTGCAAGGATATTTATTTATTTTTATTTTATTTTAATTACGAACATAACAAAAAAAAAAACAGTCAAATTGGTCGAGCCGTTCTCAATACATGCGGCAAGTTTTTTTTTTAAATCATCTTTTAACAATTTTACGGTTTAAACGAAGGAGGCCACACTGATCCTTTGAAGGTTCATTTATTTATTTAAGGAAAACAAATTATGTATATTACATAAATATTACAACGTAAAGTAAGCTCATGCTCTTCTTCCAGAAGAAGCAAGAAGAATGTTGTAAAGTCTGAAACCACTCTTATTTATTTATTTATCTACTTACATTTACAATTACAGGACAACCCAATGCGGTACATGCGCTTATCCTTCTTTATACTGGTAATAGCCGACCCCAAAATCTATACAAATAAAAAGAGAACTCCTGACTGACTGACTGACTGACTGATTGACTGATTGACTGACTCATCAACGCCCAGCCCAAACCCTTGGACCTAGAAAGCTGAAATTTTGCACAGATGTTCCCTTTATAATGTAATCAAGGAATAAGGAAGGAAGCCGCGGAAAAAAGCTAGTAGTTGATAAAAGGCTAAGCAGATGATGACCAATCAATAATACCTACACAGGTACCTAATCGAACAAATATCGGAAACAAGTTCTTACACTTCGTTCATCGACGCAATATTTTTGTCCGAAACGATCGTTTTTGCTTAGCCAGATGTTAGATAACAAGTAACACGTGTTGACCTCCGATTTAATTAGATGCGACTATCAGCGATTCTGCTATTTTTGTACCGCTACGTTATTTTTTTATAGATTTACTTACTGCTAAGCAAAAAGGTCAACCGTCGCAGATCTGTTTTAGTTTAGGTCTTCTAACAGCATTATGCTTCAGAAAATAGTTTTAAATAATGGCTATTAAAAAGTAAATAAAGTCTGCTAACGACATAATTATTTGGATTAGAATCTTTTATTTCATTTACATACTAAGTGTAAAAAGTAGCAATATTTTAAGGGGTCATTGTACTCATCATTATGAACAACTTTTACTATGGGACCAACCCTGAAATCGCTTAAAAAAAATCAGCTGTTCAGTACACTTAAATCATTTACATTTTTAAATATTTTTATAAAAACAAAATTAAAAAAAAAACATTAAAAGTAGCCAACCGGTATTGGGAACAGGGTCTAAGCTACCGGTGGTCACGGGTCTAGAGAGAGTAACCTCCTCAGTATGCGTGCCGAGTCTAGGAGCACTGCTTTCTGAATCAAGCCCTTGACCCAGCCTCGCAATGAAAGCCTCCTGAGGTGTTGGTCGAGGCTCTCCGCTGTTAGGCCACTAACCGTAATGATTATCGGTACAATGCTTGCAGACTCCACGTCCCAGATGTCGACAACCTCGTGTGCTAAGTCAAGATACTAGATTTTTGTATCTTTCTCAGCATTCACGAGATTCTCGTCATGAGGAACAGCGATATCAACAATCATTGCACGGCGCTCTCGTTGATCTAGCACCACAATATCAGGATTATTGGCTACTGACACTAGTCCTGTCAGTGATGATAGATCGATCCCAGTACAATGTGGCGTGACCGTTCGCGAGAACTGTGTCGGACATATACTACACGTACTTCGGACTCCACAAGGTTTTACTGCAAGACAAGTTGCTGGTGGGTAATACTATATCCTAGATTGTGTATGTGCAAGTACTGGATTGTAACTATTATTATAATGTGTATAGTTGTTACACAATCACATTTTGACTAAGAAACCCTAAAGTATCGTGCAAAAACCCGACCCGAAAACGCATCTTGACCCCGCGCCCTATTTAAAAGCGATCGCTGCGCGAGTACACGATCGTTTGGACTCATTGTTCGGTGAACCTGAACGCGTGGTCGCGCCAACAGAGGGCGCTTTCCAGTTTTACGAACAAAAAGTGACATTTTATGCAAGCGACCGATCGCGTATTTGCGCTACGATCGTTTTTAAATAGGACGCGACCTGAGGCATTGGCCTATAGCCGGCCTTGGTCTTTTGGGTCGTGTTTTAGAAAACAAATATTATAAATGTATGTAATTTTTACCGGAAATGAAACAGTCGCCAGAGTACCTAATTTCATGTAAGGTTAGTTCATTTACAAAAGTAATAAATCTATGAATTATTTAGATTTCAATTAACGATGTATGTCAACTCATGTTTATTTCAGTAATGTTCGTGTATGTTTTAATATTTTAATAAGATTAGTTATAAGGTACATTGACTTCACGTATGTACTTGTGTTTATTTACTAATTCATGCTAGTTAGGTATTCTATTCAATAGAGTAGGTATGTATATTTTTCAATATTATAAACGAATATTGCAACGGGCTGTTTTCTAATCAACTCAAACTTAAAACTCAGATCATTTTTTTTTTGGGATTATGATATTTTATGAACATTTATAAATTAAACTATTTACAGGGACTTTTGAATTGACAATTTGTCGGTCAGTCAAAAATTAGAAGCTGTTGTACAATTTATTAAACCTGCACCCTAATTGCGTAACACATTATCGATCGGAGTTGGTTTCATTTTGAAACAAATTGCTTATCCATTGCTTCATATGTTCGGAAATTTTGTCTGCTCGACAACGTAAATAGCGCAATGAATGTTGTCGAAGTGTCAAAATAAAACCAACTCCAATTGATAATGTGTTACGCAATTAGGGTGCTGACTTGGTTTCCATACGTCTTTTTGGGGTGACCACTGAAAATCAGCATCATGCTGGATGGCAGCCTTCTTGTCACAGTCATGATGTGCCAGCAGCTGTCCCTCGGCATCTAATACCGCGAATATGACATTTTTGACGAAAATCAGATTTTTGTTTTATTTCATTCTGCACTTTCAATTACGTAAGTAATCCTACATTTAAATATTGGCCAAAACTTATCCCGTCACATTGTTATTCGAGTCATCAAAAACAGCTAACATAATTTTTCCGCAGACAAATCCGCGAATATGCATAAGTTCCTCAGTGCCGCCATACCCATCACAAGCGCAATACGCGCCACGCAAAAAAGTTTTTTTATACCATTCCCCCTCTAAAAAGCTTATTTTATTCACTGAAAACAGTGAATAAAAAGCACTTTTACTCACTGTTTTGATGTTTGAAAATGGAACACACCAATGTTTTCGACCACAGATTTAGAGTACGTAGGCTAGATACGGCATGTTATTAGATAGTATGAAAACCGAACGTGTCATCTTTTTTAAACCTACGATAACTTCACCCCAGCCATTTATTGATGTGCTCAACTTAAACAGAATTGTTTCAATCGCTAAGCGTCACTGAGCTAACAGACTTTTTTTAGTACGAACAGTCGAACATGCAGGGCACGCTTGGTCGTCGCTTGCCGTATCTAGTGTAAGTGTAATCTGTGTATTCGACCTATACTGATGTGTTCTAAATTCAATTTGATTGGTCGACATTTTCGACAAGAAGTTTAGCATTAGAATAAAAACTGTTTTGTGTTCTTTGCTGTCCTTAGTAAATTGGCGCTATTTTGAATACTGTAAGTTGTACGAACACAAAGTTTAGAGTTACTTTAATCTTTAATTTTGTGTTTGTTTAGTGTTGTTCTAATCGATTAAGAATGCATTCATTAGTGATGAAGATGTGTTAACACCTGAGTTTATGAAGGGCGGCCGATATAGTGGAAAACTTACTACCCAAAAAATCACGGCTGGTTTACATCAAAGCCAATTTAACTTTCCTTTTTCTTCATTATAATATGTCTATTTTCACTTAAATCTTTCTTTTTCTCGTAGTCATGGTATAAAGTATAGTATGCAACTCTTGAATAAAACGGATTTATATCGAGGGCCATGAATCACTCGCGTCGCTCAGGATTCTAACACTTGAATCACTCGCTTCGCTCGTGATTCAATCATCATGAATCACTCCCTACGGTCGTGATTCAATCGTTAGAATCCGTCACTAGCTCGTGATTCATCTATGGCCCTCGCTTTAAATCCGTCCTTTATTCACTAATTGCATAATATACTATTTGTCTCCTGTAAAATTTGATAAATGTTGCATTCGCGGTATTGTATGCCGAGCGACTATAGGTAGATCTATTTTGTTTTATTTTTCTGCTTGTGTTACCTTAACATTACCTCTCCTCTAATAATAATATGACTTACTAATACAAAAGGTATAAATAAGGTATTATTAACATTATGGATCTTTGTTGTTCGAATTAATGAAATTTTGATTGATTGATTACTGGAGTTAATTATCTTTTTAAATACACGTGTTTCTGTGACAAATAAACATGTTTTTCTTTCTTTCTAGTTGCCCATTTCAAAGCGCAGTAGGTACCTATGGAGAATAACGGGCAAGAAAGTCCAATAATGCTTAGTTCCAGTGAACCTGCAACATTATATACGCCAAGAAGTGATCGCATCTTTTCATGCCAGCACCTACACTTAATCAAAGCACATTTTAGAAATTAAACATCAAGTGGTTCAAAAATAAACAGCCAGAATAATTACTTAAAAAACCAATCAATTAACAAAGCAATATTGAGTGAAATATCTACAGCAATATAAAGATAAGAAGCGAAAATATAAAGCGCGCAATCTCAGAGAGTCGCTTTCAAAAGACGGAAGTGCTTACTCGACGTCGTCGTAGCGTTTTGATTTATTCGACCCAGACGCCATTGAATATGAAGTTTCAGCCGCTGAGGTGGCCGCTCAAATCACTGATGAAAATTCTAAGAAAAATCTCTCTTTAAATATTCTCTCTCTTTGCCGCAGTGATCGGGTTATAGAAGAGGATTATTATCAAGTGTTTCTGGTAACTTGAGAGTTTTTGAAGGTTTGAAATTGAATATTATGTAGGTTTTGGTTAATAACGGTTCACTTACATAGCGACTGGTTCGTTGACCCGTAGCTGAACAAAGTTTTTTTTTATTGGTTTATTCCTAGTAAATGGATAATCTATAATACTTTCAGGTAAACAGACGTATTGCCTTCTAAAAAGTAACGATGAGGAAGACCTATTTAATTTTCTTTTTAAAGGTGCAAATCTACAGGGTGTTTCAGAAAGGTACCAATAGACCATCAAACTGAACAACTGTCTCCATGTGACCAACATCGCAATCGAGAAAAAAATATCAGCTGTCCCGTACAGGACTTCAATACCGGGAACTCGACCCAAATGGATGGAACAGCTCTCGATTACGATGTTGGCCCCATGGAGAAAATGGTTCATTTTGATGATCAGTACCACAACCTTAAGACTACACCATGTATAAGTACTATTCTGTAAAAATCTCACCATAAAATCTTAGGTGAAGTGGGCTTGAAGATCTTAGGTGAAAGAAAGAAAGAAAGAAAGAAAGAAAACACATTAATTTAGCACAGACTAAATTAAAGAGGCACACAAAATAATAACAGCAGATTAAAATTAGGTGAAGTAAGCTGTCATTCCGCTTGAAGATAAGTTTTCACGGCTCACAAGCCTATCTATTTTCTGTACAAATCTTAATTTGTACAGAAAATAGTGAAGATCAAGTCAATCAATCAATCTGCCTAGCCTTTTCCCAACTATGTTGGTGACGGCTTCCAGTCTAACCGGATGCAGCTGAATACCAGTATATTATATGGAGCAACTGCCTATCTGACCTCCACAACCCAATTACTGGGTAATACGCAACGCATTAAGAATCATATCTTAATTCGTTGGTAATACGTGACCCCTTAGCGAGACAGGTTGTCAGACTTTCGGACTTCTGAGGACCCGTAACGACTTTCAAAGATCCACGAATGACAGCCAAGACCAATGGCTTAAAGTGCTTTCCGAGGCACGGAGGAGTCTTGGTTGTAAAGATGGTCACCCGTCCACGGACCAACCCCGGCTAACGTACCTTAACTTGATGGATCGATCCGTACGGCTGTTATTACCTAGCTACGAGCTCCTCGAGGGAAGATCAAGTATAGGTGTTATTTTGACGAAACGGGGAAGTTGAAATTTCAGGTAGTTTCAGGTAAATATTTCGAAGAGGGAAAATGTAATGATCGACTATTTAACAATTATGTTGCTAAGCTATTAGACTATTTAGCAAGAGTTTGTAATCTGAAGAAGAAATATCGATAATGATGTCACCTGATCTATTCCGGGAAAAGGATTTTATTTGGATGAATTTAGGAAGCAAAATGTTGGTGATTATTTATTTTAATAGGGCATTTGAGAAGATTATAACCCTACCTATCTATTTTTATAAATAAAAAGAGAAGTCCTGACTGACTGACTGACTCACCAACGCCCAGCCCTTGAACCTAGAAAGCTGAAATTTTGCACAGGGATAAGGATAAGGAAGACTTTCCCGGTAGTACGTTTCCGTTGGATATTTTCCGATATCCACGAGGGCGAAGCCGCGGGCAAAAGCTAGTTATAAATAAATCCAACTTACTTCTTATGACATATTATCTAAGTAGGCAGGTGGTTTTTGAAGTAAATTTCTATTAAATTGTCAAAAAAACAAATGGAAAAAGTTATTTTGAAAAGATAATTTAATTTAAATTCTCAATTTTTTCTGTACCTTTTTCCCAAAACGCGTACTGTTGAATATTTCCTTTTCATCTATTTCATTACCCTTTCTACTTTTAAGATATATTAGTTCAAAGACCACTCATTTCTCAACTGTGCTCTTGTCACCCTATATAATATCTCTCAAAGCGATAAATGAGTGTTGCCATTGAAGAAATTTCTCATTATGGTAATGATACTAGCTGAGATTTTTCCAGCATAAATCATATTATATTAGAGTGCGAGTCAAGTGGTTTATTTTTCTTCTATTCACAATTTTTTAATATGAGTGAATGCTTATGAGTTGAACTTGTTTTGTTTAACATTTTTTTTTATATTATCACTCTGCAATTGCGTGCTCTAACTTTATACTACAAAAGTCACATAAATATGAATGCATAAGTATAAAGTTTTTTTTTTTTTTTCAAAACTAGAGCTGTTTCATCTGATTTATAATTCAAAAGTTTTATAAAGTAGAGAATTTGTATTGTGATTAAATAATGAATATTAATACTTAACATAATCTAAATAAGGTTTTGTGGTTACGACCCTTTCACAGAGTTGCCCAAATGTCCAATAAAAAGTTGCCAAATCAAATAGCCCTTCCGAATTTCCTTGGAAAAGTGTCAATCACGATAAAACCAATAACAAATGGGATTTGTTTTGTACAATGGAATTAAAAGGGGTTTAATGAAATCCAATATATATATAATAATAACAATTAAATCCAATAAAGAAAAATAGGAAGGATTTTCGCTACAATTATGTGCTTACTTCAGGTTCAGACAAGAAAGACAAAATAAAAACCTACTCTCACATTGTGTAACTTGAACACATCTAGTTGCAAGACTTTCTAGATTTCTACGTTAGTCTAAAAGTGAAAGACGTAGATGGATTAACTGTTTACCTTCACTCTTTAGACGTAATAATTTTAAGTGAACAAAGTCATTATAGTACATAACACTGTCCATCATTTTCTTTAAGGTTTATATGGCCCTTTCCAAAGTTTTAAAATGAGCATCATTTGTAACGTGGTAGACAAAATGTGAGCGTTTTATTTAACACCTTTTCTAAACCTTTTACCTAATGAAAAATCTAAAAGAAAGAATAATTAAATTTCTCTCATAAAACCAGTGAGACATATTCTTGCCCACTAGACTTTTGGTGAATTGGAGCGAAAATGAATCTCTCTTTTATTTCAATTTAAAAATGCACCTCGGTACGGACGTGTGTATCGCTCTGACCTAAATATTACGGGATGTTCCGACTAACTGGAAGTAGGGGGAGAGCACTGAGGGAAATCGACTTCAATTAATAGAGTTGTCGTGGAGCCACGTAGGTATCGCTTTATGGAACTAGTAATATTATTGTATCGACTTCGATTAAGTGCTCAAAATCACAAAGGTTAGGTCATGTACAACAAGAAACTTTGCGGACTGTTCAGACAGCTCTCCATAGTAACACTGTTATTCCCTTATCAAATAGAGAGGTATCAATGTCAATAACAATAAAAACGGAAGGTTGAACGTTGTTACATAGAAATTCAAAATGGAAGCTTATTTGACCCAAAAGGAACACGTCGTCGAATCTTATTAGGGTTAATAATATGTATTCTTAAGATTTTTGTGGGTTCAGACTTTGAATTTGTTATTCGTTCAATCTGACGTCAATATAATCACTAGAACTACTCACTACTCTAGCAGTAATCCGAGCTTGGCTGACACTTTACAAAATTGCGTCTAAATGTGGTTCAACAAATAGTTTCAGCAGTGGTTGTTTTTTGGTAAAGATTAAAAAATATATTTGCAAATCAAATCCTAAATTGAATATAGACTACTTTTAAAGTAAAGTTTAGATAATTCTATACTTAGCCTTATTTAAAATTCTGTCGGTGCACTCCGGCGGCAATACTCATTAACACGCCAAGTGTGTATTCGAAGAGCTTTTAAAAGGCATTAATGAGGATTTTATTCATCGTTCGGAATTTTTAACGCGGTGATGAACACTTTTTTTATTGAAGTAGCCTAAGTATTGTTAAGCTCTATGTTTACATTTTAAAAGTTTAATCAATGCATTATCTGAATGACTTTGACAGACAGACAAAAGTGTTTATATAAACCTAGACACAGTTCTTATAAACAATTTTGTTTGTCCGTCAAAGTCCGTTCCAACTAAGTACTGACAGGAGTAAGAATACCATCATGGCTGCACCTGAATCCGGTTAGACTGACATCTGACCCCAACACAGTTGGAAAAAAGCTAGCCAGATGATGATAAGGAGTAACAGGATCGATATGTTTTGGATACAGATATGGTTGAGCAGCTATATAAATCAATATGGCGTTATTTTTATTGCCTATAATTAAAATTAGACCTCAAATAACTTGAAAATCTATACAAACTCTTGCTATAAATAACAGTGAGCGAGTATAACTTTAATGATCCTGTTCAACTTGACCTATCGGTATTTACTGGACATCGCATGCATAATATAGCCTATGTTTAGTGTGTGAATCACGATGTTCCTTCACCTTTCGAAACTGGTTACCTATATAATACTATAAATTAATATAACTGTATTTATTATTAGTGATACGAGTGAGTTGAATTATGAATTGACTGGATATTTTATTAGGCTGAAAAATAAATCTGGTGAAGTTACGTAGTAAGTAATTTTGAAGTACAGCTTGAATATTGACGAACGTACTTCATAGGGATATTTTTCCCAGTTTTTTCCCAGTTTTTAATCTAATGTCAGTTACATGCATCGTTCATCGTTACCAAAAAAGTGTGGTCAAATTGAGAGATGTCTGGTACAGACCATCAAACTGAACAACTTTCTCCTTGGGACCGACATCGTAATCGAGAAAAATTATCAGCTGTCCCGTACAAAGCTTCAATACCTACTCGACTCAAATGTATGGGACAACTATTTTTTTCTCGATTACGATATTGGTCCCATGGAGAAAGTTGTTCAGTTTGATGGTCTGTACCACAATCTTAAATTTAACTACACCTTTCTGACACACCCTCTATCAAAATAGGTAGGTATTATAGATAGTGCAATCCACGAAGACGCGCCCCACTACTCCTCCCAACCGTTGTACACATATACTATAAACGGTTAGTAGGGTAGTGGGGTGCGTCTTCGTGGATTGCACTATCTATACTTGTGTAAGTAATTATGTTGTTACCTACTGTGTCAGTAAAGAAAGTACCTATACTTCCGCAGGAAAGACAGAATCCATATGTGATGCTCTGCAATTAGAATTTTATTCCCGACGGGATTATAATAACACAAAATATGTATGTGAACAAGTCAATTAAGATACTAAATAAATAAATATTCATTAGAAGATAATACACGTAAAATCTCAAACGAGTCAATTTACTTCAGCGAGTGGGACGCCTTAGCTATTAGTTAAAACAACACAAGATGTTTCAATGCATTTGCAATTCAGTGTGTCCTGGTGAAGCAACAACTGCGGTGCAACAGAGAAAAGTATTTAGAGGAACCATTTTGTTCTGTAAACCACATTTTATATTGCATTTTATTTATATTTTGCTTTTTGGTTTCTGTATCTATGCATAATTTTAATAAAAACTCACTTTTCATGTCTGTTGTGCGACCTTGTTGTTCTTCTAAACTACGCAACTTATTTTGATGCGGTTTGCACTTTAATCTAGAGAATTTATTCTGGAAGGTATATGTGCATAAATCGTCGTGCGAAGATTTGACTGGATATTATTTGGTTCTAATTAGCTTCACTTCATCATCATCTCATCTGCCTAGCCTTTTGTATGTTGGGGTTGGGTTCCAGTCTAACCGGATGCAGATGAATACCAGTATTTTACGAGGAGCGACTGGCTATGTGACCTTCACAACCCAGTTACTGGGTAATAAGATACACCTTGGTAAGACTCCCTTAACGACTGTTGAAAGATCCACAAATACCAGCCGGTACCAACGCAACGGCTTAACGTGCTTTCCGAGGCATGGAGGGGTCTTGTATGTAAAGATGGTCACCCATCCATGGACCAACCGCCGCAAGCGTAGCTTAACCTGATTGATCGACCCGTGCGTCTGTTGTTACTTAACCATGAGCCCCTCAATTAGTTTCACTCAAATCTTTGCTAATAGAGTTTTTAACCGCAATACCTCTTCTTAAACAAAGAAGGAAAGTGTATCAATAAGAAAATATTATCTAAACACAAGTTTGTGGGTCATTCTCAGACGGCTCAAATACGCGTGTCCGGGTCGAAATCCAGTACGAAATGACTAACTAACAACTTGATATTTTTTTCTATAACAGGTATGATCAAAATATTAGGGGGGCCTGTGTTGTTTTTAAAATAAATTAATTAAAAGTTAGTTTAAAAAAATAAAAACCTCCAAAATATTGACCTCGGTGCCACGTCCGGCACCGTATTGCGGCGCAAATTAATTTTTATCTTTTTTTCTCCAATACATGGAGCTATTTTGCATGCGTTCACAAACAACTAAATAGTTATTAACTCAATTTATAATATTTCTACGCCATAATAGGCCTTAGTAGATAAGTTACAAGTGGTTGTCTTCACGTCCGACGTTTAGAATTGATATCAGTGGCGCGCACCGATCCGTTCTTAGATCCTGTATTCTAGTGACTGCGAGAATAGTATTTCAAGTAATACAAACTGTCAGTCGCGCCGCATCGGTGGTAAGGATAACACGTATGTGCGTTTCCATGCAACTCTTTTATTAAGGTACGTAATCGTTTTCGGTGGCTTGGTATACCCTTAAAATTGATTTCGGTGAATCCATTTTATCCATAACTATTTGAATGAATATTTTTAAATTATAATGAAAGTATGTATTATATGTATTCGATTTCAATAAAAGAGATTAATATTAAAAATTCGGGTTACTTTAGGAAATATCTATTTATATATCGATTTTGCTAATTTAATATTTTGATTTCAGTGGCATTGAATTCGGTGTTTTCGGTGGAAATAGGTGCTAGTAATAGTACACAAACAACAAAAAAATCTTAAAACTTGAAACTTTTACCCCCCAACCCCTTAAACTAGGGGGTGAAAGTTTGTATGAGACTTCCGTAAATTTTGATGCTAGATGTCTGAAAATTTATATAGGGGGTCCTTGTTATAAATAATAAGATATATATTTCAGGATTTTTAGTAAATCATCCCCTACCCTTTAAATTAAGGAATGACTTATTTCGGTTTTCCCATACAAACTTAATTTCATGCTTGAGATCTGAAAATTATACAAGTACATTCTTCTTACAAATTAAAACATAATTTAAAAAAAACATCCCTCAGTTTGGTTTCAGATTCTATTCTTCACTACATTATTATACTTGTATTACCTATAAGTACTAACGAATAATATTAATAAGTACTTACGAATATTATTAACACCCCAAAAAAAAAAGAAAAAATGAACAACAGACAAAATACTCGTATAAATATCATAAGCAACTTACAAAAAGAAATGAAATCCCACAAAAACATTTCATGTTAAATGTTGCCAAGACGAGACCATGTAGCTCGCACTGTCAAAAAGTAATGTAGAGCCAAGCTTCTAACTCTACACGCCCTAACTCGACAAGGCCTAACTTCGCAAACTACACCTTAGTCAAAATATATGGCTTGGCCATTTCGCTACATTCACATGAGCGTAAGGTGAAAAACTCTCATACTGTGTTATACAATGGTTCTTGTAGTAACGAAACGGCCAAGCCATATATTTTGACTAAGGTGTAGTTTGCGAAGATAGGCCTTGTAGAGTTAGGGCGTGTAGAGTTAGAAGCTTGGCTCTACATGAGATCTGATTACTTTTTGACAGTGCGAGCTACATGGTCTCGTCTTGGCAACATTTAACATGAAATGTTTTTGTGGGATATTTGATTTCGGAGGACACCATTAAAAAAAATTTATTAAATCCCTTCATATCTATTTGTCCTATACGATTCCCTCTACTACTTAAATGTTTTAAATTAACTGTAGATTTGATATTTCATGTTAGTAACGCCTAAATAATAAAAAAAAAATTGACACCGAAGTCAACCAAATAATGAGTTTCCCGATAATGACCCTTGTTATATTATTGTAAAATATAGAAGTTTATTAGTTGGTTCAACTTGCTATTCCGAGTTTCAAGACTAAAACAACCAAGCATACAGCTATAATATTGAACTTAACATAAAATACAAAATACTTTTCATTTTAAAGAGCAAAAATACTGTAAAATGAATATTGTACCTATGTATCGGGCTGATTGCTTTTGAACTAGCGGTTTTACTGATTTCTCGAGGGAACTCGTAAGTTTTCTTAACTTTTCTCAAAGCTTTTGAATTGAAGGAGAAATCAGCTCTTTGTAATTTGGCATGGCCATTTTCTTTTTATGTTTCTATACTTAAAATTAAATTAATTTGTTTTGTCATACCTAACCTAAATTCAATCTACCTACATTATTGTAACGTTTTCTATTTAAGCGTGGCCCTTATTACAAACGTAACCGGAAACAATATTTATTATAAATAGTCAACTATTACTACTTAGTGCGTAGAATATACTAGTTTAGCTTTATTTGGCTAAGCTGGATTTAATAATGAGGTTTGTTAATAGAAGTTGTAGTTAGAGAACTAAGTCCATAATTATTCCATAAAGAAGGATAAATGGTTATTTTCCATGGATTTACTGAATTCCATTAAGGCGAAAGCGCCAGGGTTACCCGCGAAATTCAAATTTTCTTACGTTTTTCGCAATTTGCAAGTCGGTATGAGGTTGTATGTTGATCAAAATATGTATTCACAGAATAATAATAATTGAAATCATCAATACAACTCTTTAAGACCCAGGTCCTGTTCAATGACTCATCCTGTTGAATGACTATTTCATGAAATCTTGATATTGAAGGATTATACTAACTTAGGCAGTTATATTACGGTTTCTAATGATTATAATTCTGTTAATACATATTTGTTACAGTCGCGAATCATACTTTAATCAACATACAATGACTTGTAAATTGAAAAAAAAAACTTCAGAAAATTTTAATTTCGCGGGCCACTCTGGCGCTTCCCCTTTGAATCGACAGATTATAATAATTATATCAAATACTATCTGTTCCGCGGTTTCACTCGCAATCTAAAGAAACTTTTTTTTTTATCCGTATAAAAGTAACCTATGTCCTTTTTGGGGTCATGTTTAATGTCTGTGCCTTGTTTCATCTCAATCGATTCAGTAGTTTAGGTGTCAAGAAGTAACAAAATAAACATACCTACATACTTTCAGATTTATAATATGGATTGTAGACTGTTGCTTAACGGTATTAAATAATGTCGTTTCACGTTGTACAGGAACTATCGATTGTCCAATGTTCCTATTAGCATGACTATCATAAACTGGCTAACATGACATGTGCTGACAACTGATACGGCGCAAAGAGAGAACGTACCTGTAAGACCCACACGTTACGTCACATGTTCTTACCACACAATGTTACGGGTAGAAGAAAGGATAACATATTATGTAGGTAAGTACCTACCTAGAGAATAAAAAATCTTTTTTACAAATAAAGTTTAAAAAACTGGAACCCCACTACGGAAAAATAAAATTGATCTAAAAAGTTCAAAATATGTATTTACTTAAACAATAATGACATAGGTATATACATGTTTGTAATTTGCTTGTCAAGACCACCAATACCAAATATGTCATGATTATCTCAATTTAATTTTTTTCGAGGTCAGAAATTTACGTGTAAAGTCCACCATATTAAATTTATGAAGAATTTATGTAGCCTATGTCACTCGGACTATTATTACGAATCTATCGATACCTCATACATCAAAATCCGTTCAGTAATTTAGGCGCTACGGTGGAACACACGTAAATACATACTTATATACATACTTACATACCTACTTACATACATACATAGACTGCTAAAATCATAACCCTTTTGCCGTAGTCGGGTAAAAAAAACAAGCGACTTTCAAAAAAAAAACTCCAAAGAGAAAAATAACTTTAATTTCGGAAGTCGCTGTCTTTGGTATTGCAGTTTCGTTTTTTGCCACCGACTTCTGAAATTAAAGTTATTTTTCGGTTCTAAAGTCGGTTGTTATTTTTCGTAAGAAAGTTTTTATTTTTCACTTTTTAGTTATGATACTACCACCACACAAATTCGAAGACCACCACCTGCAAAAGAAATTAGAACATCGTCCACATAAAAAGTGGGAAATTTTTTCCCACTTTTTTATTGAACTCAAAAACTACGCAAAGTTGATAAATTTTACATGGGACCAACTTAGAGGTATACCCTCTCGAATGAAACAAGAATCTTTCAAATCAGACAACTCTGTAAAAAGTTATGCGTGGTCATACATAAAAAAAAAAATGTACGTGTCGACTTGAGACCTCCTCCATTTTATCCTCGTTTAAAAATAAACCCACATGTTTTGCTAGTTGACTCGGAAAAAGTACATGGCTTAATAAGTCTACTGTTATGACAGCACTTTTTCAAAGTTATTAGTTTAAAATGCGAATCTTTCTAAGAATTAAAATATAAACAGAATAATGTTTTGCATCACCGGGAATTCAAATCCAGCATGATCCATCATATTAATCTAGTGATAAAAAAAACAAGGAAAATTTTAATAATGGAAACACAAATGAAATCAGACGAAACAAACCGGCCAAGTGCGTGTCGGACCACGCACAATAAAGGGTTCCGTAGTCGGTATGAATTTATCCCATGAACAAACTTAACATTGTAGTTGAAATACATGTCCTCCCATACATTCCAACTGCAAATGTAAGTTTGTACTTACAATATTGAGAGATTTACCGTGTTATTTTGAGACCACAGACTTCTTATAGGTTTTCGTGTAATCTACAGGTAAAGAACAATTTTCTGTATTTTTATTTAAATTTTAGGCTCAGTAGTTTCGGAGATAAGGGGGCCGTAGTGGGGGGAATGGTAAATTTTCGTCTATTTTCTTATATAACTTTAAAACGATTTATTTTAAAATTATAAAAAATATATATTTGAGACCCTCATAGTTAGCCCTTTCATTTGATATATCACACGGTACAGTTTGCAGAACTTTTTTTAAAATTTTCTTATTTTCCCCCTAAAATGAGGGTCACCCCCATATTCAAAATTGATTAATTAACTTTAGCCGTACGTGTTTGGGTCACAAAAGTCCATTTGTGTACTAAATTTCATTTTCATCGGTCCATTAGATTCGGAGCAAATTGACTGTGACAGACGGACAGAAAGACAGACAGACACACAAATGATCCTATAAGGGTTCCGTTTTTTCCTTTTGAGGTACGGAATCCTAAAAATGAATCGTGAAGCACGAAATGAAAGAATCACAATTAAATTCTCAAAGAAATAATGTTTTCCTTTTCAACAAGATACCATACCATACCTCAGAAGTCAACGACTTCAGAACGTGGAAGCTTTCCAAATGTCTACCATAGCTGTGAAAAAGATGTCAAATAAATACTGACAAAACACACATAGAAACGCAAAAGAAAAATTTATTACGCACTTTATCAATTTTTCATTTCCTCCTAAGCTATTACACAAACAACGAACATTTTCTGTGAACTAACTGAAAATAGGATCGTTTTAGCCTCTACTAGGTTTTGAAAAGTAAATACAAAGGTAGTAAGTAGCAATTAAGCTTTAGACGAGTTAGTACCAAAAGCAGTTAAGGGGGTGCGCTAAGGTAGCCCGAGAAACTCGAATTTTCTTACGTTTTTTGCAATTTGCAGTTCAGTGTTATGTTATATGTTGATCAAAATATGATTCGCAACCGTAACAAATCTTATGTATTTACCGAATTATAAGGCTCACTAAGTTAGAATAGACCTCAAATGTCACGATTTCATGAAATTGTCACTCAATACGGTAATTTTGTCTTAGAGTACTGATGTTTTTAATGATTATAATTCTGTAAATACACACTTGTTACGGTAGTGAGTCATATTTTGAACAACATACAATCTAATACTGACTAAAAAATTGCAAAAAACGTAAGAAAATTTAAATTACGTGAGCTACCCTGGCGCTTTCGCCTTAATAAGAATGTCGGTCAAGGAATACAGAATTGAGGTAAAACTAAAGCTAAATCTGTGCCAAAGTAAAATCCAAGTTATTTCGTCCAAAACTTGAAACTTTTAACTGATGAATCCTTAAGAAGATGAAGGAAAGTGGGCTATACAAGTATTTACTGACTCAAGTAGTTCTATGTACCTTGAAATCGTAACTACAGTGGAACTGAAACAATCCAATTTTAAGCGCTTATTAAATAATAAGTGCAAAGTAATAGGAGTAAAATTTATTACTATTACTAGTATTATTAACTATTTTAATGCCTAACTCATAGGTCAATGTTTTCCTGAAATGTTCCTGAGTCGGACTCGCGCACCGAGGGTTCCGTTCCGATTTCTGAAAAAGTGTGCTATTTAGAGACATCGTTTTATTTTTCCTGTAATCTTTACATAAACTTCTATCACATAGAATAATTTCAGATTTTTTCTTTGCAAACTTCGGAGATAAGGGGGGAGGGGGGAACGGTATTTTTTTTTACATTTTTCATCAAAAGTCAAAAACTATGCGGCTTAAAAAAAAAGTTTGAGAATGTGCAAACAGCGTTCTTTCATATGATATCCCACATGCACTAGTAGGCTCACTTTGAAATTTTAAGACCCTTTCAGTCCCTGTTGCAAAAAAAATATAAATATTTTTATTTCTTTATTATTTGCAAAATAGTTGGGTAAACGACATCTAAAACTGTTCCAAATTTCAAGTTAATAGCATTAGTAGTTCTTGAGATATCCAGCTGTGACAGACAGACAGACAGACGGACAGACTGAGTCACACCATAAGGGTTCCTGTTTACCATTTTGGTACAGAACCCTAATAAAAGGTGGTAGACTGTTAAAAACATCTTGTTTGTTCGATTGGATAAAAAAATATCAATATCGTCTCTCCACGTTGAGATGACCTTAAAACAACTGTAATATAAACTGCGGAAGTATTTACAATGTTAATTGCGGTGATTACGACGATATGAAAAATTTGCTCCATTAAATACGATCATCACAACATACTGATCATAATTATGTAGAATGCTAACAATGCATGAGTAAATATTGCAACATTGTACTCGATTGTAAACCAAGGTAAAACATTTATTATAACAGTAGGTACGATACTCGTCTCTAATAATAGAGTTTTCAGAGAAAAATGCAATGATAAAGTAGCAACATAAACTTTATCAGAACCTTATATTACTTCTTCTCGTTTATAACAGAACCCAATAAGGAAAAAAGAGCCCCGAAGACAAACACAAAATCGTCGCCCTACACCTACCTACACAAAGATATGAACCACTTTAACGACTGCTCCTAACTCCAGGTGAATCTCGAAAGCCTTTTATTACAGTTTCGCCGACGTGTCCCCGGCGTCGCAAACTTACTCCACTATTCAATGACTGGCGATCAATTAAAAACTAAAGTGTTCAACACCCAGAGTTTGCTCAAAAGTTTCACCCAAAGGTTTATTTAATGAGCGGTTTTCATGAAGACTCTCAATCTTGTTCTTTACTTCAATTCGCTTGAAGTGTGAATTCGGAATGGTTTACGTGACTTGCATATTTTTGGGTGAAATGGTGAAGTATTATGTAAAGTTTAACTAAGTTTCGGGATTATGGGTAGGAATCCAATTAGAACTTTAAGTACAGTAATTGCAAATCTCGGGGAAATAGGCCGAATCAAAAACACATTACTCCCGAAAACAATTTAATTTCAAGCAAAATCCCTGCCAATCTAAAAACGAACCAGCATAATATTCATCGGTAAACATATTTCAGTCCTAAACCGTTATTAATCCAATGTTAAGTCAATTAGGCGCCGACTCCCTTATTAAGGGGCGGATATAGGCGGATATGTGCGGATATAAGTGCTTGGGGGCGCGTTGGGTCGGAAACTAAAATCGTGGCGCGGTTTGCGCCCCCTGGTCTAATGGGCCCCGCCGTAACGAGGGAAGGACTCTCGAGACCCCGAACGGTCTCGGAGTGAACGGCTAGGTACGGCTCTAAAACGAGTTGTGTATGTCAAGGGTCTTATGAGATCGTTCTTTGAGTGTTCTATGATTTTCGGCCGTGCCGACTGCCGACTGCCTGGCAGGACGGTCAGCCACCGTTGTGATTATAATTTGGATCGTGTGCGCTGTTGCGGCGTTTAAATAATAGTCCTTGTTGGTATATTTTTACATTGCTGTTTTTGTTCATTGTTTGTTTTCCTTTGTTGACAGATTTGGATAATTGCAGTTGCTGCTCAATAAAGGTAAGCTGATATAACTTCACATTTTAATACAGTGAATGAAAATCGTAAAAATTCAAATCATACATTCATTTCAACAGTTGCTACCATTACTGTTTTCATTAATTCGACTATTGTGAGTAAAGCCAGATCGGCTACGGATATAATCAATTGACCCAACGCTTAACTCCATTTTGGGAGGGACGGGGTCCGAATCTGAAAGCCCTACAATCATTACTAGGTACATTATTGCCAGTAATAGTGACCCTTCGATTGAGACTGCTGATAAATTTAATGGAACTATCCAATAGCGTACCCGAGATTTTCGATTAGTAACCCATTTCTGTCACTGGTAATAAGTTATGGATAATTTTGATGCTTGTAATTAAAGGTCAAAGGGGTTATAATAGTCATAGTTTCTTGACTTTCATGTCAATCAAACGGACCGGAACCTTTGTTAAATTATTCTCTATTTGAATTCCTAAGTATCTACTTCCAAGTTCATATTATGTATCTTTGAATACTAGCTCATGCTGCAAGGCATTTTCTCATGAATCACAATATCCATATTTATTAGTTACTAAGACTCATAGTTATCTAATATCTAGTAATGTTGTAAAATTATCTCATTGGATTCAAATATATAAACAAGACAACCATAACGTAGGTACCTATAATCGTCCCCGTAGTTGGAAAACTAAATAACTCCGATTTTCTAGTTTTGAGATAAACGCGATTTAGTGTTTTTTTTTTCAATTAATGTTCATTTGTTAAAAAAATTGAGACAATTTTCCGTCGGTAATTTTATATTTTGTGGACCTGATTATCTTTGATTTCTGAACGACAAAAATGGCTATATTTTTGGAACGGAATAAGATGAGTAAATTCCTGTAAGACTCAAACATGCGTCATGTTTTGGATTATTTAAAAATAGGGAAAAGACAAAATCGCCAAAAACGAAGTTATTTAGTTTTCCAACTACGGGGACGCTATATCATTTCAATATAATAAATCTTTATGTCATCTTATATTAAATTAATTGATTGACTTGACATTTCTGCATTACTAATTATAGACGTTGTATTGTGTTTAAAAGGTTAATAATAAAAAAAGATGTAATATTGTCTACATGCTGTTGTTTATTTTGAAAATTCTTTGACTACTGACATTTAGATTGGACACATGCTGCAGTTACATTATCTTCTTTTAAATACCAGACAGTCTGTGTAATTCCCCTTTTAAAGTAACCCTTTGGTATTTTTCTGCTAGGAACTAGTCTAGTGCTAGGTTCATAATTTTTTATGTAGTGTTAAACTCATTAGTCAGTGTGTGATTAGATATAATCGTATACGCGTGCTGTATGTGACACAAATAGGCGCTTCCTACCAATTTGCTAATGAAGTGCAACTATTGATGACACGGCTGATGCTTCTGACGTCAATAGTACTTCAAGTCTATCGAGTCCTCATTGGCACAAATTGTGAAGATAAACAAGTACCAAATCACGTGTCTGATACAAGACAAGGTCATCGCCCCTTGCAGGATGCCACTGCTTATTCCATTACTACCGCACCGACTGTTTTATTACATTGGAATTTTTTCGTGATTCTGACTTTGATAAGGTAATGTATGCATGTACACTGGTCATCTATCATCGTTTATATGATGAATAATATTCATATTAAATTTTCTTTTCTGCTCGAAATGTTGTGTATGAAACCGCACTGATTTATTTGTGATTCGAAATGTTAGAAATTTTAGGGACTGTTGCTAGCCTGTGCTTGATTATTTTGGCGAAAAAAACTATTGTTTTTAATGTCTATTCTGAGTATTGAACAGACAAGGTTTTGTACACATATTAAAATAAAATACTGGAAACTCATGTTTGTAAAGAAATATCTGCGAAGGTCTTATACGATATTACGATAAAATATGAAATCAAAATCCGATTCTCTGTCATCAAACGGTATAATGCCGGAGCAATCTATAAAATTGCCTCAAGGCCGTCCAACGATTCTGATGATTCTTAATGTGTTACGTGACCAGATACCAAAGAGCTTTTAGACTATGAAGCTGAATCCAAATGGAAGATCATGATAGAATAGTGCCATAAAAGTTGTACATGCTGAAAGCACCGCTACTGCAGGCGCGTTTAACTGCTAATCGCGTTGCGAACGATAGCAACCGACAGTAGTTACTGCAACGGTTTGCACTGGGACCGTTTGTGGCAAGCTTGCTCTACTGAACTGATTGCTCTGTACATTGCCGTGTGACTTAACCACGTACGGCTTTTGGTCCGGCATGCATGGTATGTGCTGATGAATATATTTTTGTTCACAACAAATTCTGTATGTAATTCTGATTGGATACGAGAGCAATGAACACACTTGTTAAAAAATGTATGACAGCGCAATCATCCTTGATTTCCGGACAGGAACTGATACAAAGTTATGATAAATAAATATTGTTTTATCTTAAAAAAACACAATTGTATAAGTAATAGAAGTGTATGGTTCAATTTACTAAGTGCCAAATAAATAAGTTCAGAAGTAGATCTTAGTTTGGCTAAACATCAGAAGAATCATTTCCTAATCTGCATTTAAACAATGCAAACAAAGCCAAACGTAAACGTTGCTGATACTCAAAATGTGATTCGTATACTAATTTCTGATTAAAATTTATGAAAGCCAAATTTGGCATCGGAACGTTTAATCACATCCGCAATGAATATAAAGCCGTCAATGGATACGGACAAGCAATATTTATTGCTTGTTTTTATATAAAAAATCTACAGCCAAATTGTCATTTGGTCCGAGTATAATTCCCTGGAGTACTATTCTCACCAATAGCTGCGTAACTATGAACATTTAACTGGATACAGACGTCATTGTATCGTGATATATCGTGTATATCATTGTTATTATGTGCTGAGATACAAAGTTTTAGGTATTCCTCTAAGGATTAAGTGGCGTCGTAAATCATAGTAGAGTTATTTGTTGCGGCTTGATGGGCATCGTTTGTTTCCTCATTTTGGGTTCCTTTGCTGTATCAGATACAGTTTGTGTTATTTTTTTATCCATTACATTTTCAGTATTCAGCTTTTTGTTTACACTAAATTGGTAGAACATTGCTCTCTGATATTTTGATCAGGTCCATCAATCACCAGAAAAAACATTTTCTGTTCTTTACTAATCTCTGTTAATTTATACACACAGTTGAATATTTGACTGATTTTCGTCAATTCAAAAGGTATTCTCTGAAATTGCCTCATGCTTGAAACCATGGTTTTATTTATAAAACAGGGACAACTGCACATAGTTTAAGAGCATCCTTGCATAAAACTAGTTTCCTTACAAAAAATACTAAGCAAGTTTTAAAATGTGATATAATCTGTCTTCTGGGTATAGTTATTTAAAGCTCACTCTAAGCTTTCCTTTTGTTGTAGCTCCACTCGGAGATGCTTCAGAACACGGAAGTGCTATTTAGGGTACTTGAGTCATTGTTTGTTAGTTTATGAAACAAGTTGTTAGTAGTAGGATGTTACTTCAAAATGCAGGTAAGTTTAATATTCGTATGTTACTTTTCCTTATCTAAATCGTTATGCAGTGAGTTATGTTTGCTTAAAGCTTTTGTAAAATTACATTTTCATTATTAGTGAAAATTACGTTGGTTGATTTGAATTTATAATGACATGTGTATAATAGCTTCAAAATGTAAATTACTGCCATCTAAACTGTGTAAGTTCAAAATCAATCACAAATTTAATTATAATCTTCGCGTATTATTACAGATGGATTCAATTTGGTTAATGGGTACCAAGAGTTTTTGGTACTCAATAAATTATTCACACAAGTCATGCAGTATAATGTTGTAATCTCGTAATTACATGACTCATCTTATCAAATTTTAAGTAATTAACTTAAGGTAACCTTCACGCCTCCGATCACAGGTTAGAAAAAGATATAATTATTCTAAGGAAATCGGTTCCATTAAGTTGTAACGTTTTAACTAGAGGGCAGACATTAAGTTTTTTTTCGGCATATTTACAGATCAAATCCAGTTGTGCGTGCACACATAGACGAGTTGATTGACAGAGATGATCAGATCAGTGATCATTTCTGTCAATTGAATACTGTTATTATAGGCATGTTATTCTATTTAATAAGCTTCGTTCTGTCTTAAGTATAATGACATGTCAAGGTGGCTTACATCTGAGTTTATAAATCTGAGTTGGGCGATTATATCAAAAGGAAGTTTCAAAGGCTAATGAAGACTCCGTTATCGAGATCACGACAGTAGGCTAAGGTGATTGAAGTAAGATCGTTTATGCAGTTTTTGCAGCATCAGATAATCTCGTAGGTACTTAAAATTAAACAAACCCTCTTCCACTTGGTTTCGTAATAAACAATTTTGTAAGTAATCACATAAATATAATAAATAATTAAAAAATAAAAAACGCGACAGAAAAAAGTGTACTTATATGCATTGCACTAAAAAGACCGAAACAAGATTGAGAATAGAAAACAAAATTAAAATAAACTAAAAACAAAGCAAACTCAACGGTCAAACGGTCTACTGCCAGTACATTAAAATACCATATTATGAGTTGAAAGCCTAAGTTAAAATACTCGCATTAAGTTTGGTAGCAGGCGGGACCCATTCATTTTCTTTCGGTTAATAATTTGCAAATGGGTCCCGCCTGCTACCAAACTTAATTTATGTTTATAAATTACTTCTACAATAGCACCTAGATAGCTACTGCTAAGCTTACTTAATGGTATCACGGCCCCTTAAGCGCCTCTGATAAAATATGCATGCTATGCAAGGTGTAACATAAGTTAGCTAAGCTAGTTAAGCTATTAGTAGGGATTGCAATCCAGCGGCGTTTTCAATCCAGCTGGATTCTTGCTGGATTGACCTGAATCCAGCTGGGTCCAGCGCGGATCCAGCAAAATGTGGAACGAAAATAAAAAGACGACATTTTTAAGACTTTTTTTTATTAATTTGTACTTCTTACGATAATCTATGAAATCTTTCACTCATTTGGTGATATCTGATATCAATTTGCTTTGGTTTCCCAAACTTTTCCCAAAAGTCCCACAAACTTTTTTTCACCGTTGCTAGAATTCTTGGTCGACATTTTAAACTGTCCGAAAAACAGCGATAAATCTGTAATGAAGAAAACATCGGTGAAGTATAAGATGCATTTGAATATTATTTTAATAGAACATAATGCCTAAAGATAAATAAATACAACTATCGCGATGCAATAACTTAACAAAACCAATAATTGCGCATTTCAGGAATCTTGTTAAATAGCAACAATACACACACTCACAAACTCCTAAATAACTAAATAGTCTACTGTTGGATATTTACCTACTTCCTGCAATTAAAGGTAGGTAATAAAAGAAGATCGGTTTAAATAAGAAAACAAAAACAAAAAGATTTCGCGATGTGTTGACGAACGTCATTACGTCACCAACCAAACGTATCTTCATCTTCCTTCTTCGAGAAAGTAAGAGACATGAATCAAATCAACATTAATACTAAATTATTTAAAATAAACATTTTACTTTACTTACCATTCAGTCTCGCAGACAACAAACAACCAACACGAACTCAATATGCACTTTAGTGACACAAAAACACTTTCTATCGAGACGAGAGCAGTTAAATTAACTGTCTTTGATTTATAAAATAAACAAACATAAGCGGTACAGGTGGTAAGGGGGAAAGGGGGCGGGTGGCGTTGCCATTCATTCACATATGCATGTGGCACGTGCTATAGTGACAGAACGGCAACGTTGCCGCGCCGTTTTGAAAATGGCGGCAACTCAAAACTAAACAATAGAAATTGATACGTTTGCGGATCCGCATCGCTGGATTCAGGGGGCCTATTCCCTAAGTCCGTCCGTCTTTCCGTCCTATCCGTCCTATCCGTCCGTCTGACATTACGATCCATCAAAACAGGTGTAAAAGTTAAATTTTTCGGACGGGCTAAAACACATCGGGAGTAGGGACAACTGGCAAATCATGTTGTCATTCATACTTCGTTCGGGCCCCGAACCAATCATCCATCCGTAGGTGATACGGAGTAGGAAACGCCCGTAACGAAGACCGAAACTACGGGCTTCGTGCTTAGGGAGTAGGCCCCCTGCACTGTATGCTGGATCCAGCATGTTTAAAAAGGCGCTGGATCCAGCTGGATTGCTGTATGCTGGATCCAGCAATTGCAATCCCTAGCTATTAGTCATATAATTTACTCTTTTTTTTTAGTGTATTGGATAGTATTTCGATTTTTTATCAGAATGTGAGGGGCATGGAAACGAAGGCACATGAAATTTTTATGTCACTTTTAAGTTCTGACTATGACATAATATGTCTGACAAAAACTTGGTTATATGACTCGTTTTTATCCTCAGAATACTTTGATCAAAGATATACTGTTGTACGCCGTGATCGTAGTTGTACTCTAAAAGTTATGGTAGTGGGATATTGGTAGCTATTAGTAATAAGTATAATTTTCTTAATAAAACTGAGTGGCAAACCAACGTTGAGGATATGTGGTTATGTATAAGTGCTGGTGGCGTCTGTATGAATATTTGTGTTGTTTATTTACCGTCTTATATACCTTGCCATATTTTTGTTCAATTCTTGGCCAGAGCAGAAGAAATTTGCTTGCGTTCTGATTGCACCACTTTGATTATTGGCGATTTTAATCTTCCTAACGTGAAGTGGCTTCAGTATGATGATCCTTTTCTTGGAATTAGTGACCCTAAGTCTTTAGCGTTGAGGGACTTCCTAAACATCACTGGCTATGTTCAAATGAATAACTTCTGCAATGTAAATGATAATATCCTAGACCTCATCTTTGTGGATGAGAACTCCAGTCTTTCTGTTTCTTCTGCACACCCCATCAGTAAACCAGATGTACATCATCCGCCATTAGAATCAGCCCTTACTAAAACTGCAGTTTCTAATTTAAATTATAATAATAAACAGTATAAACATATTTTCACTAAAACAGACTATGAAGCTTGTGTCGTGATCTACGTAAGGTAAATTTGGAGGATTATTGTCATTTGAGTTGTAATGATTTTGTTCTGACATTTTATAATATACTATGGGAAAATATAGATAAATACACTCCGAAGGGTAAACCTAAGAATAATTGTTATCCAGTTTGGTTTTCAGCTTCGTTGATTAGACTTCTTAAAGAAAAGCATAAATACAGGACTCGGTTCAAACGGTATAAAAACCCTCGGGACTACGATACTTTTGTTACTCTACGGATGCGAGCTGGGAGAGCTATGGATAACTGTTATATTGAAAGAATTGAGAGTGAATTAAAAACAAATGTAAAGGCTTTTTGGCGTTACACTAAGTCTAAAAAATGTTTCAGAGGTGTCCCTGACCAGGTTTCGTGGGGTGATCGTGTTGGTGAGGGTGGTAATAGTGTGGCTGATCTTTTTGCTGACTATTTTGCATCAGTATACGGTGTTAATCAACAGCCTGGTAACTTGTCTCCAGGTTACTTCCAGTCTAATTATAGTATGTCTTCTATTGTCATTACTGAGGATGACGTTAGTGATAGCATCAAAAAGTTAGATCTTAATAAGGGAGCTGGTCCTGATAGACTTCCTCCTATTTTTATTCGTCTTTGAATTGATGCACTTATTATGCCACTGCAGATAATATATAATAAATCCCTAAAGGAAGGTACATTTCCCGAATTATGGAAAATCTCGTACATTATCCCCTTACAGAAGTCTGGTAGTATGAATGATGTAACTAACTATAGACCAATCTCTATTATATCTCAATTTGCAAAGATGTTTGATACTTTATAAAATAATTAATGGTTCCATAGATGCAGAATTGGTAAACTATTTCAACTTCAGGTCTAGCCAACGTAGTAAGCGTCATCATCGTATTTTTGAATTGCCTACATCCACCTTAAATACCACATTTAATAGCCCACTAACACGTATGGCAAGGCAATATAACGAAAGGTCCAACTTAACAGATTATCCTATTGATGTTTTCTCCATGAGTTTTGCTTCATACAGACGTTCACTATTTAAACAGTGCGAAGAGTGCACGTCAATATAGTTTCAAGATTGTTGTTTAAATTTAGTTCTACTAGACAAACTTTTTATTGTTCTCCATTGTCTCTAATTTTTCGTAGGTATGTGAAAGTCATGCACATTTGCATGGTTACTAAAATGCCATTTTTATTTGTTATTGTAATAAGAATTGTAAGTGACCGTGCTGTTGGTGTGCTTATTATAAATAAATAAATAAATAAATAAATAACGCACAACCGCTTATGGGGTCATAGTACTTACCATTATGAACAACTTTCACTATGGGACCAAATCTAAAATCGCAAAAAAAAATCAGCTGCTCCCTACATTTTGACTAGTTTGATGTAGATAAATGTGCTGGTCTGCTGATTTTTTTTCGCGATTTCAGGTTTGGTCCCATAGTAAAAGTTGTTCATAATGATGAGAACAATGACACCTTAATAGGTTGTGCCTTATTTATGTTACACCTTGTACGGGAGTGCAGTCAACAGTAGACAACAAGAAGAATTGACAGTAAAAGAATTCGTCAGGAAATGACAAACTCCACTTGACTAAACAGATCATACAGTGGAAAAAATACGTATTAATGAAGCTAACTCAAAAACTACCCAAGCAAAGTTAATAAATTTTACATGGGACCAACTTCGAGATACCCTCCCGAATAAAACAAGAATGTCTCAAATGGTAGTCCGATTTGTCTAAATGCATAAAAAAATATAAGTACGTGTCGACTTGAGAACTTCCTTCTTTTTTTGTCCGTTAAAACTAATAATATAATTCCTGATAACATTCTTGTAATTATCGGGAGTAGTTGGAAATAATACTTTGGACAGGAAATCCTATATTGATATTCGTAAGTTCGGTGAATAATTTTAATTGCTTAGGTACCTATTATAATATTATAAGAGCTCAGAAAAACAAGGTAAAAGATTAGTAAAATATTTGTTTCCGCGAGGAAAAAGGGACGAACGCCTCGGTGCGCTATCCGACTCGTAGCTAGGTTTTTTTTTTTTTTTTTTGTATCGCATCTCGCAGTGTGACCACTTGGGGTCGAGACTGCTTAACCGGACTATCCTGTGGGTGCCTTAAGCGAACTCAAAGCCTACAGCCAGGGGCATGTTTACTTATAAGCTAAGCGACTGCGCACTAAGGGCACCCCCTGTGGGGTACGGACCTCGGCTTAGGGCGTCGCTGACTAAGAGAGGACAGCAAGGTACAATTGGCTGGCTCAAATCGGGGTTATTATTATTAACAGGGGAGTTTAAAGCTACAGGCTCAGCTACGCCACCAGCTGGCTCGTTATTACCGATCAAGGGAGACGAATTTACATTTACAAGGGAAGTTCGTCTACGCGGAGGACCTCGGCGGCGAGGTCGGAATGAAGATTTGTGTGATCTGTGTTTGCGTACTAGAGTACTAGTAGCACTACTACTTTCCTGGAGGAGGGTAATAGGGCCATCAGGTTCAGAGAGTGCAAGTCGCGGACGGCGGACTTTACTGATTCTAGAGGGGACATAATTAGCGGACGCGACAACCAGAGGGTTGCGGTGCTTCGCGGCAGAGTCAAAGAAACGCTTGGAAAGGCGTTTCAAGAATTGACGGATGGTCGGGATTCTAAGGTCTAAATGGAGGTTATCGTTCCGAACGAACCAAGGGGCTCCCGTTACCTTTCGGAGGCAACGGTTTTGAAGGGTCTGCATCCTATGGATGTGGTGGGACTTTGCGTGAGCAAAGACTGGGCCCGCAAAGGTCATGATGGGGCGAATGCACGCTGTATAAATACGCAACTTGCACTTAAGGGACAACTTGCTGCGTGCATTCATAACCGAGTGGAGTCTACCGAGAGCAAAGTAGGCCCGCGAACGAGCCTTCTTTATGTGCTCTGAAAACGTAAGGTGCTCATCGAGCGTCACACCTAGATATTTGGCTCGCTTCTCCCAAGGGATCGGCTTGCCAAACATGGTGATCGGGCGGGGGGGTTTACAGTTCTTGCTTCGCTGTCTCGTAAAGAGAACAGCTTGGCTTTTATCGGGATTGACTTCGATTCTCCACTTCCGAAACCACTTGGCGAGTGCATCGACAGCGGTTTGGAGAGTGCGAGAGATCGAGTCGCGAACCATGCCCTTGTAGTAAATGGCCGTATCGTCTGCGAACAGAGCCAACTGTGCCATCTCGCTACGCGGGATGTCGCTAGTAAAAAGTGTGAAAATTAAGGGAGAAAGCACAGAGCCCTGAGGGACCCCTGCGCGAATAGGGTGGGGAGAGGAAAGCGCTCCTTCGATACGATAGCGAAAGGTGCGGTTTGACAGAAAGTCTCGTAAGATGAGCACGAGACGATCTGGCACACCAAGTTTGTAAAGCTTATATAATAAGCCGTTGTGCCAGACTTTGTCAAACGCTTTCGCTATATCGAAGAAAACAGCACCCGTCATCGCACCGCGCTGGAAACCAGCGCTGACATGCTCGACGATACGGTGGACCTGTTGTACGCAAGAGTGTTGGGTTCGAAAACCAAACTGCTCGTTAGGAATAAGGCCCTTTGTCTCAGCATAATCCCTGAGTCGCTTATAAATAAGTCTCTCATAGATTTTGCCAAGGACATTGAGCAGACTAATGGGGCGGTAATTAGAGGGCTCGCGCTTAGGCTGGCCGGGCTTAGGAATACCGATAACGGTGGCCTGTTTCCAGGCCTGAGGAAATATATTTATTTATTTATTTATTTGGTAAAAACATGTACAACATTACAGATCGAGATCTAAGTTATTGTACAGTTAAATTTAAATAATAATAATAAAAAATAATAAAAAAAACAAACATATTTACAATATAGAAGGAATAACAATAAGAAAGAATAGGTACACAAAGAAAAAAGAAAACCAAGTAAAACTAAACATTTAGCATTGCGAGCGCGCGAACCAGAGGCGAGTTAGAATGCGAAACTGTGCGTGCTGACGGAACGGCCAACAATCCGTGTCGTCGCGGTCTAAGTTGGTATTTGGGTACAGGAGGAACAAAAAGTTTCACAAGTTGAGCTACTAGTTCCGGGCAATCAGACTCCCCCCGAAGGACACGACAAGCGAACATGAGTAAAAAGTAATTACGCCTAACTTCAAGAGAGTTCAATTTCAGCATTCCAAGCAAAAATTTTGTAGGATACAGGAATGGATAGTACCCGAACAGTTTTTTAAATAAAAATCTAAGGAATGTTTTTTGTACCTTCTCAAGAAGCAAGGCGTAAGTACTTTCATAGGGGTTCCAAATTATTTAAGCTGCCTCTAGTTTACTTCTAACTAAAGCCATATAAACCAATTTAATGGCCAGAGGGTTGTTAAATTCTCGCATATTCCGAATAGTGAAACCTAGGCTTCGGTATGAATCAGTGGCGAGAGACCGCATATGTTCATGGAAGGTTAGTCGCTGGTCAAATAAAATTCCTAGATCCTTTACCGAATTAACACGAGCAATAGGATCTGTTCCAAGGAAGTATTGCACATGCAGAGGATTTTGAGCGCGACTAAAGGACATAACATTGCATTTGGCCGTGTTGAATAGGAGCTTGTTTTCAATGCTCCATTGGAACACTGCGTTAATGTCCTCCTGAAGAGTTAATGTATCAGCCATCTCCTCAACACCATATATCAACTTGAGATCATCAGCGTAGAGCAAGCACTTGGTGTGTTTGAGAACCTTCTCAAGATCATTCACCATGATTCCGAATAATAAAGGTCCCACAATGGTGCCTTGACTAACGCCAGACCGAGTGTGATATCTGTCCGAAACGAAGCACCCATGTTTGACATATTGTTGACGGTCCCGCATATAACTCGCGAAAAATTTTAGTAGTTTTGGTGAAAAGCCGATGTTACTAAGTTTGGTCAGTAACACGTCATTATCTACACGATCAAAGGCTTTTTTGAAGTCGAAATAGATAACATCAACCTGTATACCTTTGTCCAAGTGCTGCGATATGAGATCCACAAGCGTTAGAAGGTTTGTACTAACAGAACGGTTCGATCGAAAACCGTGTTGAGAGTCACAAAGAAATGGTTGAATTTGGTAACTAATCAACTTGTGTAATATGGATTCAAATAATTTAGGAAGTGATGACAGGATGGCTATAGGGCGATAGTTTTCTACATGAGAAGTTTCCTTAGTTTTAGGTATAGGTTGAACTCGCGAAACCTTCCAACGCTTTGGATACTGACCTGTGGACAGCGCTAAATTAAAAATATGAAGTACAGGTGTTTTAATGAATTCTTTACATCCCTTTAAGATGTATGCGGGAATGTTGTCTGGACCTACGGCAGAATTTGGTTTTAGTTTATTAATAGCTGATTCTACATCTAGCAATTCTATTTTATCAATATGTACAAAGTTAGAATTGTTGTTCTGACAGCTGTTGTTATGAATTTTGTCATCAAGAAGAGGAACGTGGGGCAAGAAAACGCTTGCGAAGAAGTCGGAAAAAGCATTTGCCGTATCACTGCCGACGTGTTCAACCCCATTATACTTTATCCTGGGTTCAAAACCACCTCTGACTTTAAAGCTATTAATATGTTGCCAGAAGGCACGGGGATCACGTCTAAGTTGAATTTGAATGCGCATAAGCAAGGGCGTCATAGGCAAGGGATACTCTTTTTTTAATACTAGCTCTAAGAAAAGAGAATTGATTGTAAAAATCAGGATTTTGAGAAGCTTTCCACTTTCGGTGCAGATCAGCCTTACATTGGATGTCGCTAATTAACTCTGCCGTGAACCAAACTGGGTAGCGCCTACATGGCTTCTTAGGCCTGTGTTTTTTGGGTACAGATTCATCAAAAATACCGTACAAGATGTTATAGAAACACTCCACAGCAGTGTCAACGTCACGAGTAAAAATCACCTCTTGCCATGTTTGTTCAGATATTAGTTTGTACATCTGTTCAAAGTTTGATTTAGAGAAATTCCAGTCCCTCTGTGTGTCAAGGTTACTTGGATCAATTTTTTTTTAGGAACTTAATGGGCGCATCGTGTTGTTTGGTGTAAAACAAACATTTAATGGCGGATGATATGCGTCTCGATGTGGTACAAGACCTCCACCATCAATATCTGCCACTTCAGCACAGCTAATATTATTACTCATGGCACCATTGAAGATGATGGTCAAGAGCATTATCAAACGGGCAGGCTCGTAGCTAGGCGCGCCGCCCGTGCTTTTATATCTTCGCAGTTGTCAACTTCATGGGTCCGGCCCTGCTCGGCCCACTTAGACTCGGCCCGAAGGATATTTCTGTCTTGATAGGCGTTAAAACGTCGATGTATAGTTCGACAGAAAAGTGTTAATTTAACGCTTCAAATAGTGCAACATTTATATATTGTTTGGGTAAATAAATAAATAATTAAACAATTATGTAAGTACCTACTTATCCTTTTTTAATATAGTACTTAATGCTTTGTACTTTGTAGTACAAATCACAGCATGAAGGTTCTTGAGCGCCATCTGGGATTACTTATCTCCCCTTAAATTATTTTGGTGTTATAATTTCGTGTTATAGTGTTTGCAAATCTACTTTACTTAAACTCCGAGCGTGACTGTTTGCTACTGCAGCAAGACATAGATGCGATATACAAGTGGAGCCAAGACAATAAGATGGAATTTAATTCATCTAAATGTTTCGCTATGACATTCGGTCGAATGCGGCACCCAGTGAATTTTGAATACAATTTAAATAACAATTTTGATTATGAAAACAACGGCCATGAAAGATCTGCGAGTCACATTCGACCAAAAGCTCACTTTCCACAACCATATTGCCACGGTAGCTAAAGGTCTGAGAGTCACATTCGACCGAAAGCTCAACTTCCACGACCATATTGCCACGGTAGCTAAAGATCTGGGAGTCACATTCGACCGAAAGCTCACCTTCCACGACCATATTGCCACGGTAGCTAAAGATCTGGGAGTCACATTCGACCGAAAGCTCACCTTCCACGACCATATTGCCACGGTAGCTAAAGATCTGGGAGTCACATTCGACCGAAAGCTCACCTTCCACGACCATATTGCCACGGTAGCTAAAGATTCCTATAAAAGGTTGGGTTTTGTACTACGTAATTGCTGCGATTTTCGCACCACACATGCCATCAAAATTGTTTTTAATGCACTTGTACGTAGCAAATTAAAATCCAGCTCCTGCGCGTGGAATCCACACGAACGTACCTACGCGCTTTTACTGTAAAAGGTATAAAAAGCGTTCCTTAGGTTTTTATATAAGCGGAAACACGGTTATTATCCTTACCTCTATAAACATCGTAAATATTTATATTATGCTATTATCTTATTATTATTAGGTTATAAACACACAGTAAAATTAAAATTAAAACATTCAAAAAGTTTACAAAAAACTTTACGTCAATAAAAGTCCCTACCTCTATTCGACTAAATTTCTATTGGGATGCGTCGGATATAATACATTAGAGGTAAGGCGAGCACGAGATCAGCTCACTCCAGCCTGCAACCTGCAAGACTCTCCGTGGCACTATTGACGCACCTGTTCTGCATGTTGTCCTGGCTCGCTTCTTCGTCCCAGAAAATTACTGCCGCGGCAGAAAGCACAGGCTGTTTGCTGGGCCCCCATGTCGCACCGTTGCGCATGCTTAGTCCCCAGTACCTTGCACTCTGGCCGCACTTAATGATCTCTTGGATTCTAATCCAACAAAGGATCTGTTTGCGGATGAATGGACGGAGATATTATTGGCATGTCAGAAGTACTGTGAGAAGGATCCATGAAAGTACTTACCTATTGCAATTATTTATTATTGTAATTGGTTTTTAACCGTGTTTATTAAAGTTATATAAATAAATAGAATAAATTTACATTTCAAAGAAGATTAATTATTATTTTACTACACGTTTTTTGGGTAGGTTTGGAGAAAAATGTTTGGCTCACATCTGAGGCGTGATTTTAGAAGATAACCCCAATTATCGGGTGCATGTAAGCAAAGCCGCGAGCTATAGCTAACAATATGCTAGTATATATTGCTATTTTAAATATGCTAATTAAGCCCTTTCATGTGATACCCAATATGGCATCATTCAATTTTATTTTTTTTATTTTATGACTTTGTCCTCTAGAGGGCGCCATATTCAATTTAATGCGACGTAACATAGCCTTATAACCAGTGGACAATAAAGATTCTTCCAGCGATACCTCAAATTTAAAATTACGATAAGTACCTAGTTTAGCAGTTATGAGGGAACAGATGAACATACATACCGGTCAAAATCATAACCCTCCTTTTTGCTTCGCCGTAGTCGGGTAAAAAGGATACAGCAACACATCCTTTTAGCCATTCATGATGTCATCATTACATCACACACTGCTAAAGGCCTAGTAGATCAAGTGATATCATTTAATCTCATGTTAAGAAATTTATATTTATTTAAATACATGTGCATAGAAGTGCCACAGTCTACTCACAGTCAGTTAATCCGAGCGTTTTCGCTAAGTAGTCGTGTGGAGGAACGAACGAGGGCCTATATATTAAACTAATCATCAGAAAGAAGTCCAAAAAATGCTAATTTGTAGTTATATCCAAAAATTGCGGTTACAAACTTACATTAATTTGGAGAATTGACCGTGATTTATTACGGTGAACATGATTTTCAAGTACAATGTTAAGTTGGTTTTTGGGATAAATTCATCCTAACTACTGAACATTCAGGGACTGGGTAGTCAACACTACAAAATGTTAAACGGTTGCAATGTGCAGGGGTCAAAATGTCTTTATGGACCAGCTGTCTATGTGGCAAAAAGTATGAACGTCAAAATGTATGTTTTTTCTTAGGTAATCCTCCACTATTATTATCATGACTATTATAAACTGCCTGGTTGGTCTAGTTAGTCGCAAGAGCTACTGCTAATCAAAAGCTCCTGGGTTCGATTCCCGAGTCGGGCAAAGTGTCATTGAGTTTGTCCATCTGGAATTTCTCAGCCCGGAGTCTGGATTTCTGCCCGATCGAGGGCAATAGGCTCGCCCCCTCATGGGACTTAAACATAAGTGCTACCTAACATTTCAAGGAATACAGGCTTGATGATATGTTATGTCATGAGGAACAGGATGTAAAGTTTACTCATCCTCCATAGAAAAGGGAGGATCCTACGACCAGACGGGTGTCGTGTCTTGTGGGCAACTGCCTGACGGTTGATGTCGGGACGTTGTATATATGCTAGTCGCGCGGTAAACTCTGATTGCGCGATGCAGGTTGCGTGACGTCATGTTAATGTGATGCGAAGTTCGTATGTGGCGATGTAGATGCCGCCACATAAATGTATTAACTAATAGATTTCGTTGGGAGTTCCAAAAGCAAGTTTAATTGTTTCGCCACTTTTCTGGCATCCTGGTTTACCGGTATTTCGTTGCTTGTGGTGTGCAATCGTGCATGTCTCAAAAATAAGTCCTGACAAATATACGATCAATGACCCACTGCAAGTAGTTACTCTGTGGTTTAGCGAAGCAATGGCCTCGTGTGCTGTCGAGCCGTGACCTTGGCTGAGCACACCGGGTGCGTGCCTCACGAGCGCACCACATCACGATCTTTGTGATGGGTGCATGGTTCGAGCGCCTGTCTCAATGGTAGCAGGAAGTCTTTAATGGAATATTGATCGTCTGCTGGTGTTTGTTTTATTTTGTTGTACCTATATAACAACAGCAAACTACCTCTTAAAATACAGATATAACCTAACATAATAGGTAGAGTATTATTTTTTGTACAGAATTTACAACAGAAACGATAAATATATTTTAAACCAAATATCAAACTGTACGTCGAACTCTGTATGTTTTTGGATAAATATTTTTTTTTTTTATACGGTTAAGTTTAATTTGAAGACGACGCAGTGTTTATTTTTGAAACAATGGATTTGAAAGTAATATAAACGTGAACTGTTCTCTTCTTTCTTGTCTTTTTTTAGGAAAATGAAGCTACGTAGATACATTTTGATAAGACAATAGCATTTGGGAAAAAAGTCGTAACTTGCAAGTAAATTAATCTAGTTGCTGAATCATGTTATTCGTTATTACAGGCATTAATACTAGCAAAGCTCTTGTGTATAATAAAACGGAAAACAATAGGAGTTATATAAGAAAATAGATAATAATTTTAAATAGTAATCATACCAAACTCTTATGATAAAATACCAATCCAGATTTTAAACAAATTCATTATTTTTTCTCATCATCATCTCCTATCTTAATAAATCTCCTCAACCGAAGCAATCTTCGCAGATCGGTTTAACCAAAAACGCTTATAAAATATGTTTTGGCTGCGTTGTAATCGAGTTAAAATATCATCTTGCACACCTAGAGCTGTTTATCTCGAGCCTTGAAGGTCGGTATCTCTTCACTGCAGTGTAAAATATTAAACGCAGGATATAAATTTTTGCGGCCGCCACTGTAAATTTTGTTCTCGCGGCTTATTCGCCACATTCTATTTTATCCAGTGACATGTGACCGTTTTCATGAATGGAATATATTACTGACTTTTTAATAACCATTTTGGTGTTAGTACGAGATTCTCATAACGTTGATCGTAAATAAAGAGGTTTATTCGATATTTGAAGGAAGAATTTTGAGAGAACGTTTATGGTCGTATTCTCTACTTATTCTGGTAAATATAGTCATGAGATTTAGAGATAAGATTTGTGTTGAATAGCTGTGCTCATATAAACTCGAATGCGACTTACTTTTGCAATGATCATTTAAGGCTTCTACAAACAGGCACGACATGCGATATAATCGCGTCTTTTTGAAGGAGCCTTTAGGTGTGAAATTCGGACATTCGGACCAGCTAATTAAAAACAACATTAATGGCGTAATGTGTACTGGTATGTGCTAATAGATAATTAACAAGCCGATAAATAAAACTCAAATATGCACTAACAAGCAAACTACTTAGATTACAGGGCGAAACAAGTATCTATTGATTACACTCACCGATGCAGAAGGTACCATTTTCTACCGCTTGAACGTAGGCGTCATATTAATGATATATGTTACTTGTTAAATATCGCAAATGGTTCAATTGACTGTCCTGAACTTGTTTCAAAATTAATGATACGCACTAATCAGATGGGGCTGCGACAGCGACCACTTCTACATGTACCTTATGCAAACACTAATTATAGGCGTAATGCATACTTTCTGAGAGCCAGTAGCAGTTTTTATGAAATTTATTGTGAAAAAGACATTGACCTTTTCTGCACTAATGCAAGCACACTTAGGAAGCTCTTAGCAAAGCCATTTTTTATACAAGAGGCACCTGCCTGCAGTTGAACCATTAATTATCCACATTGCTTTAAGATTTGAACATAGTATAAGATGTAACTTAGAGTATGAGGGAGTAATAATTTTGTATTTATCTGTGGAGGCTTGTAATTAGCAATTTAGTTTTATATTGTTGTTATTATAACGTTATTAGTCTGTAAGCCTTCCGAAAATAAATAAATAAATACTAAATACTTACCTAGTTTAAAATTTTATTATGTCGTAACGTTTTATCTGTAATAAGAGAAAAAAAATTGTCCTCTAAGCGAGTTCAATTCCACAGAACACTGAATTTTATTTTAAAGTTTTATACTAGAGCGCTATTAGCAACGAAAAACCCGGAATAAAGTGTCCCTGTTAAACGTTTAACTGCGCTATTTAGAGGCAGCCCTGTATCGCTGGTGCAATACAGCTCAATTAAGCTTCTGCCAGCCCTGGTCTGGTGGCAATTCGTTGCGGTAAAGTTGTGGTCACATTAAACCGTCGAACCGCACAGTGTCATTTGCGACAAAGAATTTTTTACATTGTTGACTGATGTCCATATAGATAGGGCGGAGTGTGCAATCAACTTTATTTACGTAGGAGTGCTCAGTTGAATTTTAATGAAGTGATTATTGCGTGTTTTTTTTTTTTTTTGTTTGAGACGAAGTAATAAACATTTATTTTTATGAAAATTAAAATGGAGAAAGAAAAGCATACAAGGTAGGTAATCTGCTTACAATAACGTGTTAGGTGTCGGCGCTAATTGAGGCAAATAGGTTACAATGGCGCGCATAGTCCATGAGCTGCACGACTTTATAGTTTTATAATGGTACATTAATTTGTAACACTATTTTATAACGACGAATGAAGTCGATTTCAAGAATCATCTTTCTGCCCTTGTTCCATGTTACTTGGGGTTGGCGCAACACGTTTTCTCTTTTCATTCTCCCCAAGGCATTCCTATAATCGTATATAATAATGCTTTTGTGAATATAGGAAAAAATGGAATCAAACGGTGGTTCTTCCACGCACAATGGTCCACATGAAGGACTAAGTGCGGAAACCAAATCCTCAACATAGGACATAGATCGGTGGTTCTTCATGTTATTTATTCTGTACCACTGACTTGAACCATTATTCAGGAGCTCACAAGCAACGATGTCGGGTCGAATCAGTTTAGTTCGAAGGTTTGAAGTCTGAAACTTGTAGGACACACTCAATATACGCTCAAAATGAAGCTGCAAAAATCTATGAATAGATTTATTAGCTTCCGCCCGCGGCTTCGCCCGCGTGCTATGTCGATAAAAAGTACCCTATGTGTAAATCCAGCGTGTCAGCTAACCAAACCAATTTTTTTCAAAATTTGTCCAGCCGTTTGAGCGTGAACAAGTAACAAACATACAAACACACACACACACAAATTTTTGCCTTTATAATATTAGTGTGATAGTGTGATTTTCAAGGCCTAATCTATCTTATAGGCAGCAACACCCTAGGGCAACCCGTTATTCCTGTGGAGTAATTATTGCTTACTGTTAAGGCAACTTCCTTTTGACTTTAGGAGTAAGTAGGTACTTAATTACTTCATACATTTGATACGGCCGGCTCAGCAATATAACCTAATGTAGCTTATTACTGTTAGTAATATAAATAAAGCTGTTAGTCGCAGCTGTAACTTTATAATGAAACTGTTCGTATTAGTTATGTTATATTCAGGATTTCAGGACAATTTTCAGCACGCGGTCGGGACTGGTTTAACCTCGGATAAAGAGCGAATTGCTAGCAAAACTCAACTGAGTGCGTTGAAAACATTGGAACATTTTGTGAAATTATAAAAAATAATTTCCTCATGATTATGAATGTAATCTTAATTGTAAAATAATTGTAAAGGGTAAAGTAATCTTTGGTACTTATTCAAAAAACCATATCATTATTCTTTTGCAATAATTACTAGTAAATGGACATGTTTCAACTTATTCCTGTCAAAATTATACTGCTAGTTAAATAATTAATAATTGAATATGAAAAGTACCTCATTTATTTGACAAATTTTTAACCTAAATAAACAACAACAAAAGTATAATATCCGATAGTACGAGATAAATGGTTTCGTTGTTTTGTAACTTGAGCATAGACCAGACTAGCCCATTTCAAAATATTGTGTGTCGCAGCAAGATGGTGGAAGCCGTGATATAGTAGTTATATCTCTAGGGATATAGCTATAATAAAATATAGTGAGCGATTCATAGCTGGTCGGAGTGCCATAATGTTGTTACTGGCACCGCTCGCTTCGTTCGCTCAGCTCGCGCATACTTGGTCACAGTTTTGACCTAATCTAACCTATTTTGAGTGCCCTAACAGTTATATGACTAGTTCGTACTCGTATCATAGTTAAATTCCTAGTTGCCTGTGCCAGGGCCACGGTATCTCTTTCGAACAACCCACGACCCTGGCGGCAACTACATCATGGCTCCAACAATCTTACTGTGACATAATATGTACTAATAAGTCCTTACACCTTAAAGAACAGTCACGTGGTCCATTTTTGTACTCGCACGCATAATAATGCCAAGGGCGTTCGTTACGATAGCCGACCCGACGCGACATTAGTCGAGGATACTGTTTCAATTAATGAATACAACCGTTACCAGGGACACACGTCCCGTCGTGAAACAACGGCTCATTACTCGTGTAAAATAAACGTAAATATATGCCGGTTCCTATATTCACAATCAACTTAATGCTGTCGTGAAAAATGATTGTTGTTTTGTTTAATTAAAAGTGCCTAGCTCCCGGCCTAAGTGTTGAGTTGGGAACTGTTATGGCTTCACATGAGAACCATTTTTGTTGAGCGTAATAGGGAATGCTTTTAGAGATAGGTAGACGTGATTAGTTTTTGATAAATATCTTAAGATTTTTTGCGATTGATCAAAAATTGCGTATTTTGCGTATTTTATAAGGTGTATGTCAAACTGGTCAGTATATTGGATGTTAGTGCTACACACAACATGTTCGGGTCTATAACTCTACATATTCGATTCAGAGTACCTACTTGTTGAAAAACAAAACCGACCCAAAAAAAATATTTTATTTATTTCAGAGAATCTCCCTAAAAGTTACATAAATCATAATACATCTAATACCAATAATATAAAATCATAAAATCCTTATCCTTATCCTTATCTTTTTATTTTATCTTATCCTTATTCATAATAGTTACTTATGCAACTGACGTATAATAAGGGGTATTAAAACACGAATGTGGGTTTATCACACGACGCGAAGCCGAGTGTGATAATAGTATCACATGAGTGTTTTAATACCTAATTATGTACAGTTGCATAAAATACTTTATCTACATCCATGTTATCAATACTCTATAAAAGGTTCTGAATACTTCTGAAACAGTTTTTTGCAATACTAATACTCGTATCGAATATGGCGGCCAGCGTCATAGTATACAACGTGAATTCGAATAAGTTATTTTTTTAAATTACGGCGCTGTTGTAGTGAAACGCGCGTGCATTACAATGTTCTTTTTTTTAAAAACGAGTTGCATTTTGAAATTCAGTACAACATTAAAACACCCGTTTGGATGCTATTATGGTTACCATGGTTACTATGACACTGGCTGTTTTAATGTTGGCAATAAGCTAACTGTTTCAGAAACTTTTATAGAGGATTTATAGCATGGGTGTAGATATAAAAATTAAAACGCTATTTTAACTTTAGTTAAAATAGTGTTTTGATGTTTGAGGTACCTACCCACTTTTATCCTCATAACAATACAATAATTCACGTAGGTACATGAGAACATTAAAACTAAATAAAAAATAAGTCAATATTGTTGGGCGTTTTACAAAAACTAGACATTTGTAGAGTAGGTAATTGTGGGTAGCTTAAAAAGTTCGCTTGATACACGGTGCTTAAACAGCAATATCTAATAAAAAAAAGTAAACTTTCAAAACAGACAACCGCAGCTGTATGTGGCTCGAAATTATTGTAGGGAAATTGAATTATTTATGATGTGCTGTTTGAATAGTTTTTTAAAAGTGGTCATGGATTTGGTTTCTGTGATGTATTTCGATAATTTATTGTATAATTTGGATCCTTCATACATGACACTTTTTCTTCTGTAGTTTGTGCGGGGTGGGTATAGTTGTAATAAGTCTTGTTTATGCCTCAATTTCATTTTGTGTATTTTTTTCCTTTTCGGGAAGGTAATGTTTGTGTGTATATTTTTGTCTTCTTCTTTCAAACTCAAATCATGTTTCGAAAGAAATTGACGAAATACTTTTTTAACTATGTTCGTAATTTTGGCACAATCCGAGTAAAGTTGAGCGGCTATTCCCGAAAATATATTTACTTAAGTAATTTATTATATTTTGCCGCCCAGCTATAATAATAGCCAAAATTATTAAATATTATTATTCTAATAATAATAATATTTAAATTATTCGGAGCCGGAGAACACGGTAGTGATTTTTCCACTACATACCCATAAAATGATAAAATCACTACCGTGTTAAAATTCTTCAAAACATTATTCTTTGTTACCACAAAAAGGCTTCAAACTGGTTCGAATTCAAAATCCTACATGCGACAAAGTTTTTCCTACTTTGCTTAATCTTGTATGTCCTCGATAGTTATTTCGTCTGCTTTGCTGCCGAGATTTTACTTTAGTACTAAAACATTTTATGTGCCCTCTGACATAAATACAAGTATGTATCAGTTACGTTAAATGTTACAAAGTAATGAATTGTTGTCACTCAGAAGCTCAGATATAACAAGACAGTTTTGGAAGGCATACGAAGAGGCTAAAGCCAAATTGCAAAGGCCCATAGGACGTTTTAATGAGATTAGGCACCAACAGACGATTATCTCTGTACGCACTAAGCAAGTTTCCAAGGATAACCCCCGGTTGGTGTAGGACTAAGCTAAAGAAATCATCATAAATACCAGTAACAACAATAAGTTTTAATTAAAAAAGTACTACAAAGCCTGAAACTCCTCCGATTTTAGTACGCAAAAAGCCTTCAAGCAAACACGTAACAGAGATGAGGAGTACTAAAAACTTCAAACATTACCGTGCGAAACGTAATAACAAAAATCTTCTCGTAAATCATTGGACCCAAGAAAAGTAGTACAGGTACAAAAAAAATGTAACAAAAGCACACCTCTATTAGTTTTTGTTTGGTACATTTTTCCATCTAAATCCTGCCGGGGAACAAATAAAATTGGTGGAGAGAAAAGTAATTTAAGTGTTGTCGGCAGCAGAGTAGGTACGGAGTCACCTTTATAGCGAATGCATTAAACACGTGCGGTCGGGAAATGCGTGACTTTAGAACGTGCTTTAAATAGGTATGTTCCTGTATTTATGTAGGTATTGCTCTCGAATAAATATGAAACTGCTTCGATTCTCGTTTTAGTTCTGAGCGCGTCGCTGGAGTTTATCGTTTCCGTTCTAATGTTGTGTGAGGTGCGCCACGTATTTTTATTACATTACTCGCATCGCTTTTAATGTTGCCTTTGCCAATATACCTACCATTGAACACTAAATTTGCCGTCAATCATAATAATTTTCTAGAGGTCTAAAACTTAAATGTCTACTCGTCTACGGTTGCAAACCACAAGCTGTAAAGAAAAAATAATTTGTACCTAGGACATTTTTACACCAAATTTTAATTTAACCCAATAATACCCGGTTTTTGAGGTTTTTAAACAGAGTTCATCCATTCGATAGTGATTATTGGTTCGATATCATGTTTCTGAACACTTCGATAAGGAAGTATTTAGCTTAAAAGTCGAGTGACTCGATTTTTGAGGTCCTCACACAAACCCTCGATAGTAATTATTGAGCTATTATCTGAGGACCTCAAAAATCGAGCATAAGGAATAGAATAGAACAGAATAGAATAGAATAGAATTTTATTTGTATTAATAGAAGAAAAAGAAGAAAATGAAAAAAAAAAAAAAAAAAAGAAATGGAAGAAATAGATAATTTTCTCGAATCATTTAAGAAGCTATTAAAAGTTTAAACTTCGTTTAAGAATTCTTCAGAATTCAATTCAATTTGTTTATTCAGTAACAATATACATTGCGTTCGAATATTTATCTTAGAAAGTAGCTTACGATTTGTACAAACTTTGCATCATAAAAATATGTCATTTAGTTTTCTAAATAATTATACCTAACCTGTCTGTGCCATTTTGAAATCAAAGAATTAAGGGGACAATAGACCTAAACACCATTTTAGCTGTCCGACTTTTAAAAAACGTTTACTAATAACAAAGAGAAACGACTTCAATACAAATTAATAATCCTTCATTAAAGCACGGGGTAAATAACCTGACTGAACGAAATACTTCATTCATTCATTTTTCCTCCAAAAATTAAGTAGTCAGTTACCGTTTGAACTTTTACAAATTCGCACGCTTTTTGGTAAACAATGAGAACTTTATTCGCGGTGAAAATTTACTGTACCCAGGTGGGTAAAGTTGGTAATGATACGCCCATACACTGTTGTGTTTATCTCGTGGATTATGGTGCAATAAAGTGCACGTGCCTGAAATTGTCATCTGATTTCGTTATATTTGGCTACTTTTTTTAACCTAGTTAGGTAGGTTCCTGTGGTCACAAGTGCTAATACTGAGCAGAAGGTCCTGGGTTCAAGTCCCAGGTCGAGAAAAGTGTTATTGGATTTTTTCAATACAAATTTGTCAGTAGCAGTCCGTATTCTGGATTTGTGCCCTGTTGATGGCAATAGGCTCGCCCCCTACTATATGGGACTAAACTGTCGAAATACTATACACCTACCATAGATATAACCATAGATATAAGAAACTAGCTTTTGCCGGCGGCTTCGCCCGCGTGGATGTCGGAAAACATCCCACGGGAACGTACTACTGGCAATTCCTGCCTTATTCCTTGTCTACATTATAAAAGGAACCTCTGACCAAAATTTCAGCTTTCTAGGTCCAAGGGTTTGGGCTAGGCGTTGATGAGTCAGTCAATCAGGCAGTCAGTCAGTCAGAACTTCTCTTTTTAGTGTTCCGTACCAAAATGGTAAAAAAGGAACCCTTATGGTGTGACTCAGTCTGTCTGTCTGTCGCAGCTGGATATCTCAAGAACTATTCATGCTATCAACTTGAAATTTGGAATAGTTTTAGATGACGTTTACCCAACTATTTTGCAAATAAGAAAGAAATAAAAATATTTTTATTTTTTTTGCAACAAGGACTGAAAGGGGGTCTTAAAAATTTAAAGTGGGGCTACTAGGGCATGTAGGGTATCATATGAAAGAACGCTATTTGCACATTCTCAAACTATTTTTTATTTCTTTTTTAGGTCGCATAGTTTTCAACTTTTGATGAAAAATGTAAAAAAAAATACCGTCCCCCCCCCTTTTCTCCGAAGTTTGCAAAGAGAAAAATATGAAATTATTCTTATGAGATAGAAGTTTATGTAAAGATTACAGGAAAAATAAAACGATGTCTCTAAGTAGCACACTTTTTCAGAAATCGGAACGGAACCCTCGGTGCGCGAGTCCGACTCGCTCTTGACTGGTTTTTATTTATAAAGATAGATATAAGACACCCACATACGTATGTGCGTGTGGGTACACCTCTGTACATGGTTACGTTATATTTTTATATCCTACTTAATATTATAAATGCGAAAGATTGTTAGGATGGATGGATGTTTGTTACACTTTCACGCAAAAACTACTGAATGGATTTTGATGAAATTTGATACACAGGTAGTTTATAACCTGGATTAACACGTTGGATACTTTTTATTCCGTTATTCTTACGATTTCGAGACTTCGCGGGTGAAAACGCGGGGCGATGCTATTATTATTATATAGATAAGACGGCATTGTGTTCACGACTCGTTGTGTACAATTTCTGAGCAGTAACCTAACAAAAAGTACTAAGCTCGCATGAATTTTAGCGATCGGGCTACCTGTGCGAAGCCAGGGCGGGTCGATATTTAATTCATAGCTCTAACTTTTTGACGAGACGTGACAGTCTATTCAATGCTCAGAACAATAACAAAGCATAGAAGTAGTGTTAAAATAGCAACTGAACTCAATATATTTGTTTCATTTTGACTTATGGAGCCGCTATGATGTTAAAGAAGGACACGTATACAGAAGACGTTTCGAAATTTTGTAGGTTGTCATTCATTTTATTCTGACTAGTGATGTACCCACTAAATTTCAACGTCGATAGAATTTACAATGACATTCTTTCTTACACTGCCAAGAATAATAACCGTAGGTACACACGGCTACACATCAAGCTATACATTTCCAGTTTACACTGACCGCTCATTGTAAGGAAATCCTATACAATGGGAGATCAGCTTATACTGGAAATGTATAGCTTGATCTGTAGCCGTGCGTACCAAAAATTTTGAAGTAACTAAGCATACTTATGATACCAATACTTATTATATTCGTTCAAAATGAAACAATACTTTAAGTATGAACTAAATATTTCGTCATCATCATCACCAAAGTCTTCCTTGGTTCCCGACAGCTCTTCATGTATTAAATCTGACCCAGCTAAACCCGAATGTATTTAGTTGCCATAATAACTGATGAGTTTATTGAAAAGAAGTGGGAGACATTCGGTTTTGCAAATGTTTTTAGCAACTTACTTTCTCATATTTATTTGAATTTTAGATTACATCATAGTCTACTCAACAAAGTCTAGGGAAAAAGGGTATTCAAAGTACCTAATAATTTTTATTTTAATACTTTTTATGTAACATATATTATTGTAAATCAGTAGAAGCGTAATTTAATAGAGATTTGAATTATTTGATTAAATAAAATGGTTGTTAGTGAAAAAATAAAATTTATTATGAAAATTTAAAATGGTACCAAAGCGACAAAAACTTTTCGTACATAAAAAAATAAATAACGACCAGATAATATTTTAAATAAAAAAATAAAATGCCTAGCCACTTTAATAATCTGTTAGTCGAATTCCAGCCCACACCATAATCATTCCGCCCTGGTACGGATGAACTTCCTGAGGATTCTGGAGTCGGCTCTGGCGACCAGGAACTCACCAAAAGCGCAGTCTTCTTGAATCGGGATGGAATCCAATTATTTCTGAATTTGTTATTGTCATCTGTGTCAAGGATTCCTAAAACAAACAGTTCTCAATAAAATTTATGTAAGATTTTTTATCAACGTTTTTATTTAGGTAAATAGTTTTATTTGTATGTCTTACCTGACTGATGTGAGATGATTTCACGAGATGTCAAGATCAGTGGCGATTCATTAATTTGTACCGATGTACTAGGTCCAGTTTCAACTTCCATTGCTACGGGATCCTACAATTACGTATTTTGTATTAAAAATAAATAAATAAATTTGCACTCGATTATATTTCCGACTGGGATAATTAGAAGAATGATATCGCATCAATGATATTTTTAATATAATATCATTGTATCGCATATATCAAGTGAACATATTTCTGAATGTTATACCTGTCTTCATGTTAGATTACTGTTGATGGTGAGCGGTTTTTTTAATTTGCAGTATTGCGCTATGTCCTTCTTCGCAGACTTCCATAAGTATTTCCTGTAATGTAATAAATCAAGTTTTAATTTGAACGGGATACTATTTATTGCCAATAAAATACCTTAATTATATCATAATATATCAAGACCATTTCATCTGTTCTATCCATAACAAATAATGTAGGAACAGCATGTACTCTAAGTGACGACTTAAAGAACATGCTACATCCATTTCATAGGTTCATTACCAAATGAATACAAAGTAAAATGTTTGGAGCATATTATGTGGCTGTGCTGTTTGGAGTCCAATTTCGTCTACCAATACAATTTATCCATTTTTTTTTCACATCGTCTAGGAAATCTGTAAAAGAAAAGTATCGACAACATTATTTACGTCACTATGGCTGATCAAGATAACCCCAAAACAATTTCCGAATATTCGCTAATAACTTCTATTGGAATAAATATTACGACTGGTTTCAGCTATATAGTGACACAGCAATATTTGTTATGTATTTATATTCGTTTATCAGATCTTAGGCAACAAGAAATTGAGCAAAAACTTACCGATGGAAGGTCAATATTTGTTGTTCATTTTATTTTCGCTATGAATGGGTCTTGCAGCCCCCAACCACACAAGAAATTGCTCCACAGCGTCCACACATTCACTATTTGTAGTTAAACAAAGAATTCATGCAATCTAACAGTAGAAATATTATTAAAACATCGCAAAACCATGGAATATTACGACAGACACGTAAACAATGAACACGCGAATAAGTCAGCTAGTTCAATGAACGAACTGTCAGACATTGAAACAAAGTACTATCAAATTTGGCCGCGTCATACTATAACTTTTTTAACCAAATGACAATTGATCTTGTGACCATGCCAAGAAAGTAAAACAAAGAGTAAAACATTTATCTCTTTCCCACATCCTTTATCGTACCTTTATCGTACCTAATAATAGAACGGGAATAAAGGTAGTTACAGAATTCTGTTTTTAGCCTTCCTTCTATGCTTTGTTATTGTTCTGAGATTCAATGTAATGAATGAGTGAAAACAAAAGAAACAAGTGACAACAGTCTCAAGTAGGGATAAAGCAATATATATGAATATTTTAGGGCTAAATGTACGCATATCGTTCTAACATTACGTGTGGGGAATATTGGAAATAGCTGTAAATCGTCAATAGTTTATTGAAAGTATCAGCTCGTGAGCATTCTGCATGCCTAAGCATCAATGCTGTTGTGTTCTTTTTCTATACTAGACTGGATAACTGTTTTTACCGTCTTGAAAAAATAAGGTATATTAGGTGAACGGAGTAGAAGCGGCATATCTATTTTTTTTTTAATAACTCAGACAGAAATTGAGCAAAGTATCAATAAATATACTATACATTCGATGTAAACTTTTCATACTAGAATAATAAAAACAGAAATTTTGAAAAAAATATAAATCGTTAAAAAATATCTAAATTCAAATTATAAATGCACCCTGCATTATGATTTAAATTTCGATTAAAAAAAAAACTAGGTATGCCATAGGCTTCTACTCCGTTCACCTATTATAGCCTATTTTTTTCAAGACGGTTAAAAAAGTCATCCAGTATACAGGGTGGAAACGGTTAATCGTTTGCGCGTCGATGTCCCTTCCACCCCGTATAGGTAGTTACCGTATTTTTATTCAATGCATTTTGACTGCCTCGTTCGTCTAGTGATCGCAAGGGCTATATAACTGCTGAGCATGAGGTCCTGGTTTCGATTCCTAGGTCAGTGTCGTTGGGTTTTTTCATCAGGAATTTCCCAGTAGCCCGGAGTTTGGATTTGTGACCGGTTGAAGGTAATAGCCTCGCCCCTCGTTACATGAGAATTAAACATAACTAGCGAAACGTGGTTCTAGGTACTACAGGTACACCTCTGCCTAACCCATCGGGATAACAGGCGTGATCTTATTTTATGTAAATAAAATATTTGAAGTTAAAAGTTTTGACGGCAAAATTATGTCACTTAGGGTTGGTGAAAACGGCATTAGCCACCTAACAAAAATAGGTACATAGCGCAAAACATTAAAAGCTAAATCTCCAAAGATTGCATATTACTTGAAGGTCGAAGTTGCTTACTTAGAACAAAGTTACAGCGAGCCTAAAAACTAACAAACAGCAGTATTACATCTATCAAGAATGAATGGACGAAAAACTTGCCATTTTCATCTATGTATAAATAAAAAGAGAAGTCCTGACTGACTGACTGACTGACTCATCAACGCCCAGCCCAAACCCTTGAACCTAGAAAGCTGACAGAGGTTCCCTTTATAATGTAGACAAGAGATAAGGATTTCCCGGTAGTATGTTCCCGTGAGATATTTTCCGACATCCACGTGGGCGAAGCTGCGGGCAAAAGCTAGTTTAAAATATTTCAGTCGGTCCACCGAACTAACCAACAAAACGTTTTAAGCAAACTAGATTAAGAAACAAAGACTACTTTATCAGCTGTACTAATGCTTGGCTACACAAAACATTAACCTAGAAGTTTTACACTTCATGCGTCCTTAACAAAGTGGCACTTCAAGGGAATAGACAGAGGTATAAAAGAAACAAAGTTTGTGCTTTTATCTGCACAAATAGTTCACATTGTTCTAGTGTATTTTCGTTATCTAGACGTGGTGGTTTAGGTCCTAGTTTTTGCACAAAAACGTAGAATTCTTGACGTTATAATTACTCGATAGTGTCGGGTCTGTTGTTGAATTTATTATTTATTAGCGACCCGGCCCGGTCGCAAAAACCGTGTAAAGCAACACGGTTTTTGCGACTTGACAATACATGAAGGTTTCTATATTATATACAAGTTAAAATATTAATTTATTATACTTAAAAACCATACGGAATAAATTCTCTAAATGATAGTGAAAATGTAATTCGAAACGTATTTCAATTGCAAATTAATAGATTCCATATTCAACTCGGCATTTAGCCATTCTTTTGTAATTGATAATCGTAAATTATCAATTACAAAAGAATGGCAGGATTATGATTCTTTTGTAATGGTAATTTCTATGGTTGAAAGTATCGTCATTACAGAAATCGGCTCATTTGCCCTGTTTTAAGAGCATAACGAAGTCTAAGGTACAATTTAGCTTTTTTTTATTTGCAAATTGTCCTGATCTTAACCTCGATCGCCGGATGGAAAGCAATGGATGAGGTCTATAATGGCACGAATATGCTCAAAAGCCTTTTTACTCTTACTTTGGATGCTAGTGCATTTATTTTCATTCATTATGGTTTTTTTTTCGGGGCATTCCAAATTTTGTACAAATTCAACTTTCTAATTTAAAATGTAATGACACTACCAAACCAAACACTAAAAAAACAAAGTTAGGTAATTGAGACCATAGAGCTACTAAGGTAGATTAATGATTAATTTCATTTAATCGTCTACATGATGTACTTCACACTTAATGATCACTTTATTAATTAATGTTAGTGGAAAGTAATTACACGTAAATGATTAAGTATCGTCATAATGAGCACTTAACAATATTATGTAGTCTGTTAATAATTATATAAGATTTACATTGTGTTATAATGTGGTTTTACCTACCTACTTACTGTATATTTTTTCTTGATTAATTATTGAATGTCTTTGTTTTTTCTTAAATATAACTTAACGTTATGCCTGTAATTCCTGAAAGGTTAGGAAGAGGAGTATACCCACAGTACAACATTTCACCAGTTATGTTTAATAGGGGGCGAGCCTATTGCCATCATCCGGGCACAATTCCAAACTCCGGGCTACTACTGAGAAATTTCAGATGTTAAAACTTTGCCCAACCTGGGAATTGAACACAGGACCTCATGCTCAGCAGTAAAGCTTACGACCTCTAGATCAACGAGGTACCTATTCTCGGACTTTTAATAGCTGCAGTGAAATGACACTTCTTAACTGTCATTTCACTGTGTAACTGTATACAGGTCTTATAAATGGCGTACAAAATTAGTCATACTAGACAGACTAATCCAAAAATAAAAAATAAAAAAATTGATATCGAAATGACAGTATAAACCCCCGTTTCCAAGAGCGTAATAAAATCGCGGCGGGACTTTATCACGCACTGGATTTTCAACTCTCTGCTTAGCGCCGGGAGTTGAAAATCCAACAGTGTGTTTTTCGTCGCGCTGGGATGCACTCTGTTTTTGTTCGGTTGGATTCTCAACGCTCGGCTCAGCAACGAGAGTTGAAAATCCAGTGCGCGATAAAATCCCGCTGCGATTTTATTACGCTCGTGCGAATGCCGACTAAGTGTCATTTTACTGCAACTAAGTCCGACCATAGTTAATCTATGTTAGGTATTTAAAGTCGAAAATTCCGTATTATGAATCCTTAAAAATACTTATATAAGTTAATGGAAACGTAAAAGGTATTGCTCGAATAGAATCCTATTTTGCTCAGAAATTCACTGTTCATGTCGTATGCAGTAATAGAAAGAAAAAGGCACTTAACGCAAACCCGGGGCGTGATGGTATGTATAGCTTTAAAACCTCGCAAATGTCATTAGCAGGACTCTTAGGGGTGCGGGGAGGGGGAGGATTAGGTGCGGGGAGGAGTTCGGTGACCCCTGACCGGTGCTCGTCCACATTGTGTGGTGCGCATGCAATCTTACGACGTGCTTATTTCGATGACTTTAAGTAGAGGTAGTCATTTCGATAGGTCGGTATTGTTTTGCTTTTAGGAATGCAGCTTGGGTGGAGTTCTAATCAGTGTAGGTATTTATGTTTTGTCTAAAAATTATGTAGATATTACTTACTTCTTTGTCAGTCCGAGTCCCAGATTTCTTCTTGACAATTTACTTTTTCGCAAACAATTTTTCTGACCATCGCCCATTTTAAAATTTAATAAAAAATCCTATCGATTAGTAGCATTTTCGAATGTAAAACCAGCTCATTTTTGTGTTAGTCGGACACTCCATTAGTAACAGTTTTATCTTTTTATTCGATTAACCGGAACATCATTAGTCCTGTAGCATTCATCCAAGCGCTACGTATGAAATGTTTAATGGAGTAGGAATTCTTCAAAATATCTTCGTGCAAAAAAAAAAGAAGCCGACGAAAATATTCTAACAAAAGTTGGTACTGAAATACATGTCACCGTCACTTCTATCAACGTTGTTATGGGCGTTGTAAAGACACCTTATTTATATCTGTTCCGTTTATTACAAAAAGTTTTTTCGTTAAGTTTTATCGGTCATAATTTTATTTTCTTTTCTCGTAAGGAGGGCCCAGACGACACCAAAGTTTTAATGCCTCATAAAGATGGAACAAATGTTGTGTGTGTTACGAAAACTGCACCAAAGTCTATCTCATCGCTTTTGAGCACCATGATAAAATCTGTTCTCTCTATGTGTCCTTTTTCTACTTTAGATAACAGCTCATAATTATTTTCCTCATTCAGTTAACAGCGTCGAATTTTCGAAAACCGAATTTCGGAATTTTGAAAATGGCTAACTGGAAAGGCGTCAGTCACTTAGTGGGTTCCATTGACTTCGATAAAAAGGAAAATGAATTCTCGAGTGGGGATTGCCAAATTAGGCCATTTTATCTTCGTTTTAGTCGAGATCCCTGCCGATTTCGCTTCTGATGTGGGTACATTTTTAATATCGTTCTCTTTCGAGATGAAGTAATTGGATTATTATCAAGACTGATCTTTATTACGGAAATATTTATTAATCTCGAGCGATAGATTGCAAAAATAATGAGTCAAAGATTATTTGGATTTATTTTGAAGTTTTTTTTTAATACCTGTATTTTTTTAATCTTTATAATTCGGAGAATATCCTTTGTACCGTCAGGTATTTTCAATAAGTTTGCTACGTATATTCCATTACATAAATCTATGGTTTAATCAGATTCCATAACGTAGTGTTTTCCCAACATATTACCATGATCCGCTTTTTATTTAAGGATGTACTCTCTTTAGTAAGGAAATTATTTACTTTACCCATCCTGACGTAGGATTTCCAATAATAACTGACAAATATACCTAGTAGTATCTTTATAGTAGGGCTCTCTGTGAAGTTATTTCTCATTATCAGGTAGGTGGCTCTCATGCTTTTAGCAATTTTCCACAGCAAAAGTAGTATACTTACATTTTTCTTTATATAAATTTATATAAAGCCGTATCTCTCCAATTCAATTTCCCCAACCCGGTCACAGCATTTAATGATTGCATTCACAATAAAATGATGAATGAAGTAATGACGTAAATTAGTAGTTGCACATCGGCTCGTGACCGGTAGGAGGAGCCACCGGAGTTCGCTTAGGTCACGGCTGCGCACACGCAACGCTCGCGCCGTTTGAGGCCAGTAAATTGTGCGGTTATAGAAAAGTTTAAAAGTTTAATTGAATTCTTTCGGTGAGTTTGCCAATGGTGGTTTTTAAGTATGATTTAGTGTATAAATAAATAATATTTGGGAGCTTAATCAATTATGGTATGGTTTTGTTGTAATTGTGTATGTAGGTACCTATTGCAATACCGTAGGTGCTTTGTAGTAATCATCAAAACATCTTTTTTTTCTGAACTTTTAAGCCTTCCTTATAATTGGTTTCACACAATGAATGAGTGTCTCTATCAAGAGGTAAAATAAAAGGTACCTTATATATTTTTCATAGGTCAGTATAATAATTATTGTCTGTAAGAAAAGTTTTCTGTTTAAAAAACTAGCCCACGTGCCTACTGTGTCCACTTTATTGAAACACAATATTCAATATTACAACTTTTGCTCGCTTAGCGCCTGTATAAGTTTCTCTTCCGCTCACTCTGTGGCTCTAAACGCAACTAACTGCCTTGCAAACTCCAGCAAAATAATCTAAATGCTTACTAGAAACACTGCACTATTATATTGTGACATCGCCTTAAACTATTTAATTAAAATTGTTCTATGCAATCCCGACAACTGAGAGCAACGTGGACGATGTGCTTTACAAATTCCATTTCGTACACGGAATGATAACTTTAGTTAATGCATATTTTGTTACAATTGATAGATAGTTTGAATCGTAGCTATACCATGTTTTTGTTTACATTCCTTTTAAATGTGTCATCATCATTATCTTGCCGAAGGGCCTTACCTCACCGGGACGCCATGGCAACATCGCGTCGCCAAGTCGCGCTGCCAACTAAACGTACAGAGCTATTCAGGGCGTCCACATGGAGGGAAAGTACCTTAAATACTGTAGATAGAAAAATTTACTGAATGAAGACTTCATTTTTATTTTAAAAACAATACGAACTGAATTCAAAGAATTTTAAATAATCGCCTGTTTGAACCGGGAATCGAACCAGCTAAATGTGAAAAAAAAAAACTTGTAATTTTACTGTACCGAACGAAAGGCTCAATCATATACGTGTATTTCTTCTAAATATCAGAGGATCTGAAATAAAAGGAAGACCATGAAATTTAACATTTCTATAAAAATAAGAAAGAATAATAAGGTTTAACTGCAACTTACAACCAATTTAATTTATTTTAATATACCACGAGGTCCAAGTAGCCACTACTTACCGAATAAATTCAAAAACGGATTTTGTATGACATCATCTGCCAAGTAAGTTAATAGGAACTTAATCGTAGGTGGTGAAAACAGGGCCTGTTTTAATGATTAAAATGTGTCCCTTCCTGTTGTATAAAAATTGTAACTCTTTTCCATTTTTCACATTTAGCGGATGGATTCCCTGTTCAGACAGACGATTATTTAAAATTCTTTGAATGCAGTTCATGTTGTTTTAAAAATAAAAATGAAGTCTTCATTCAGTAAATTTTTCTATCTACAGTTTTTAAGGTACTTCCCCTCCATGTGACAAAGTCGTGGGTCGCCCTGTATAGCGGGTGGCTCACCTGTCTTCCGCTTGGTGACTTAGCCAACCATACACATTTTGTTAGCGACGCCGCCATGGCATCCCGATGATGTATGGCTCTTATCCCAATTTATTTGGGCCCTGTGCAGCATTGTTTTCTTCTTCCACACTTTTCTTAGTCATTTGGTCATCACCCTCTTTCTAACCATATCATCGTTCATACAGTCTTCCCATCGCTTATTTGGTCTTCCGCTACTCTTATAGCCATCCACATTCATACTCAAATTTTTTCTTTTTAATTCTCAATAGAATCTATAGGTATATTTTTCATCGTCTTTAGTATTTCATTTCTGATGACAATAAATTTTAACGGCTACGTTCTAGCTAATCGCAAATTATGAACCTATTAATTTGGATTTCGAAATGTCACACAAATAATTTAGGCACTAAATTGAGTCGTTAAAACGGCAAATAGATTCATTAATTATTGAATGTTGACTTTCTATTGATAGGCAAATAGAAATGAACAACTAAAATAAAGAGCATTTCGCCACCATTTTAATTCGCTGTGTACTGAAACGTAACTACCGCAATTGCTACCGAAACATAATGCGTATTTTTACAGTCAAGTTCGTACTACGGATCTGCATTGCGTATGAATACGCCGCCGTATGTAATACGTGGCGTACCCGAACGGTTATGCTTGTAACTGCAATCAGTTGACCGCTTGCCTCACCCCAAATGTAATGCGGAATCACTCGTTAACTAGCAAATTGCTCATGTTGGAGTCATTCGCTTATTCTCGTTTCTAAGAATCCTGACTGTGACAAATGAACTTACTTGATAAGGGTACTGGACTTTAAAGCTTCCTTTTTTCTTGTGTTTGTTTTTTATAGTAAAGATAATATAAAAGTAAATAAAATAATTTGTTTTCTTAATTATTTACAACTAGCTGACCCGACAGAATTTTGTCCAGTCCCAATAACCAGTTGTGTATCTATGGGTCTTTGTTACCTGGAAATAAATGGTTTATTTATTTATTTAACTTCTTTTTTATTTATTTAGTTTTTTTTCGAATTTTTCAATTTTTCTTAACCTAAAAACCTTAATCGGACTATAACGAGAATTTATTGAATAAAAATAACCAAATCGATCTAGCCATTATCAAGCAATGCATAAGTGTATTCTAACAACATCCCAAAAAATCAGTACAGTGTATTTTTTTAACCTGCGATGGCTTAATACCAATGAACAGCATTTCATTTATTTATTAGGTGCAAACACTTTCCTATAATCTAATTATAGAGTTGTGCGATGCAATCACACCCACATATAAATACGTTTCCAATACGGATGAAATAATAATCTCGGTGATTATTTTGAATTTATACCAATTCGGTTAAATTGCTATAAGCCCTCGGGAGGAGTTCCCTCGAATTTATTACAGCAGACGTCTCAGATGTTCGGATATTTCGCCATTTAGTGCTATTTACGTTAAATTTGAGACCGTAAAGATTTTATCTAAATTTATTGCTCGTATTTCGACATTCCCTTTAAATATATCGACATTGACGCATCTCTATCTTGTATTTTAAATGTTTATGTAATTGTTACAGATACGACACCGAGCCGAATTCGCAAGAACATCACAGTTACAAGGTAAATTAACATTTTAATATGATGCAAATCTCGTTGGCTTAATTAAAAAGTTCAAGATAAAAGTTGAATAAAATTTGGGTTAAGTGTGTGCAGCAATGGAAATTGAGGTCAGATTACCTAAGGAACCATACTTTACACTCATTTCCATATCTTGAATCCGTGAGACCAATGGAATTTTTTATTGGAATTCTTTCTCTGTTATTAAAATAAGGATAATAGGATGAAACTAATCTCATCTACGTGTCATGTTTCAATTTGGCAAATCCATTTGCGTAAAAATAAAATTAATATATCTTTTATTTAGAAGTTTTAGGTTCTACATAAAGGGCAAAAATCAGATGTAAGTATAATGATTAACTTCTTAGAAAATATATTTATATTATGTTTTCTTATAATTCACTATCAGTTTTTGCACTAAGTATTTAATATGTAAATATCAGGCCTGTAACATAAATCAACAGGGACTTAAACTGCTAAAAATTGGTTCATAAACTTGGTCCAGTACAAAATATTTTAAAATACCCATATCGGACCATGACATAGAATTACATCAAAGCAATTTTTGACACTAAAAGCACAGAATAAATAATAGTACTAACGTACAGAAGTTGCACTCCTTTGATCTTGAAGAAAGCCGCTTTTATAATAGCCTACAAAATCTTTTCCCCTCCATGCGCAAGCTAAATTGCTCTTAATCGCCGCGCTTGAGAGTTGTTATTACTTTGTGTCGTTACTCGTCCGTAACATACCTACGCCGCTTAGCCGAGTACTAGGGCTGTCCGCAAAGAAAAATAAAATATGGTACCATACCACCATATACCATACCATATATACCTTAAGTGGTGGTGGTGGTGGGGTATATATATGGTACCTTTTTATACTTTTATTGTATTTATGAGTAGTCTATCTAGAGTTGTTTCACTTTAATGTAATGTCTTATAATTTTCAAACGTTATTTTTTATTAATTAATCAAACAATCATCAATTATTTTTAATACACCATCATCTCGTATAATATTTAGAAGTGTTCTAAAGTAAACAAGCTACAAACACGTCTTAAAATTGAAAGTGACATTTGGGCCACTTTAGTCGCCTGAACATGGTCATAAAACAACTAAAGATGCCTCAACGCACCAGTGGCTAAGTTTGTGCGATCGTACGATCGCGGGTAGGTACAATTGCTTGTTAATCCTAAGTTAATCTTTAATTACTTTAAGCGATTTTGGACCTTACTCCTGAAACAATACGACGCGCATACAAACCCCCACCACTCCGCCGAGAGCTCAAGTTAAATGTCGGCAACTATAGTAAGTAGGTAGGTAGGTAAAAAAAGGTAGCAACAAGACTCGACATTTCGTAATGGATTTTCGTCATTCAAAAAGTAACTATATCACTAATTTATTTATAGTATAGTGATAATGTGAATTATAGTATACTTAAATTTAAAATCTAAGATTTAATTTTTTCATGGGCGGCCGCCCATGAAAAACACGTGTCTCGCTCGCTGAGCGCGTAGTACACCTTGACTGACTTGTAACCCAGAGTTGCCGCGAGCTGTAGGTACTTATCTCGAGCGGAATGTACCAGTGCAAGAGGCCTGCTAAAAGCGACACCGGGTGTTGGCGTTCTGGCCTACAAAATAGCAGTGTGACCACTTGAAAAATGGCACTGGCAGCTAGCCCTGATAATGTACGAAGCAGAACAATCCATCAGTCGTGTGGCGGAACTACCACCCACCACCTCATACCAGTGGAAAAGGGCCCCATTGTACATCTTTAGTTCTTCGTAGGGCTGCGAAACTTTCGCTATTTGAGGTTTATAAATGTCGCTGTTCCAAAGACTTATTGGACCTTCTACAGTTCTTTAGATAATATCAAAAGTAGATTTGAGTTTGTCAGAGTTAAAACGTAACCTCAAATTAATCGTGTGGCCGTTTTACGATACACAACACAATAACAAATGACCCTTTAGAAAGTAATTTACAATTTCCAACTCGTGGCGTCAATACGAGTTTAATATTTAATTCCATACAATTGAAGTTGCGGGTAATTTACGTGGCACGCTATCCAGTGTGTGGTGACCGAGGTTAATTTTATATTCTGTTTTGTTTTTAATTCCCTCTTCTTTTATAAAATATTTCCACATTATTTCTACTAACAAAATTTTGCCATGTGAGATAACCCTTTCGACTACGACAAGACGTCAATCTAAGCCCATTTTTTCTAATCATAGTATCCGAGGTGGAGAACCCCTGAAAGGGGCCTTCCAACACAATTACCTTTTGAGTAGCCAACGGCGGGGATTTGGCGAGAAAAATCGCTTGCCATAAATACAGCTATACTTAAAGAAGAACATCAATCAAAATTATGTGGATTTTATTTATGTAGCTTGATAGAGTGTGCGTGTTATGTTATTGATAAGCAACTATTTTGTTCCCAGGACTCGTGCTGAAGAATATGGACGATAAATCATGCTCAATGAGCGCTTGGAAATGAAACAAAAAACGAGAAAGAAACTCTTCAAACATAAACAAACTGAGACGAAGTTATAGCCAATACATTCACCAAAGTCATGTGAAGTTAAGTTTCATCAGTTCAACTGTCATATCGAAGAAGCATATCTTGTGGAAATCGTAAAACACGAAGACATATCTCATTATTTATGCTAGTCACCCTTTTGTGATTATAGATAGTGTTAACATTATTGCTCAAATTCTATAAAGAAGATTTTTTGATTTAAACATCCTAGATTTTAATGGAGATAAGACTAAAATATTCAAGTTTCGAAAAATGTATTGAGTGAATCAAATAAACTAGAACTTTATCCAGTCTGTATCTTGGAATAAGTTGCGAAGAGAATGAAATACTACAGCATGTTTTTCCTACGGAGGCGGACGTTGATATTAAAGGCTGTGCTCATACTGACAGCGATATGGTTTATGGTCGCATTGTTGACTACTACTGGTGGGTCGAGGAATTCAATCGTTGTACCAGCGATTGAATACGATGATGCGGAGGCGAAACCCTTAAAAATGGCGAAGCCCACATCTACAAAAAGGAAGAGCGAAACCTACGGCAATAATCTATCTGATGGTGAGTGTTATTTGTGCATTGAAACTGCATGAGCTTGCTTGGTGTAGGTGTTAAATCAAAACCAGATATATCGATAGCTTTACACGTTATTGCACTGTGTCACCCACGAAACTAACATAATTCTAACGATAATATCGCAATAAATAAATCTGAATCTGATGAATACAAATTGATACGGAGGATACATTTTATTAGGTATGTTTCGATAAGGAAATCTATCTACAGAAATCAAATTGTGGAACGCATCCCTTGAGGTCGGAAAGGAAAGAGCGAACCTCGGAATTCTTCGTTCCTTTTATTTATTCCGTTTCGAAAACAGCAACCCGCTGAAATTGTAATGGCATCAGTGCAACTGTTTGCTTTTACAAAATATTCCCTTCCATGTTGTCTTTACATTCTCTTAGAAGCGTGTCTCCCGATGCGATTGTCTTTTAGCTAATACATGCAATACAAATGGTAATGAGGATGGACGTAACGGAATACTAGAATGAATTTCTAATAGAATTTCCCCCAAGAGTGTTGTAACAATGCCTTTACTTTCTTCTGGATATTTACCCAGTCCCTTTATGGAAACAGTTCGATAGCGGGGCGGTACCGTAGTGTGGACAAAACATAATGGCATGTATTAGTTAGGCTTGATAGGCTCATTTCATCACTGTATATGAAAACTATGCTTTAGTCAGTGCTGACCGTTAAACTCCTTGTGACGGATACGGTAATACACAATTAAAATAATGATGATACTACTAATGACACTATTGACATCGGACAAAAATGACAACATCCGATTCAAAATGCACATGATACCATCACACACCTTGGTCACCTGCCGGGCTGCCCATCGAACTTTTAGCAGTAAATGCTAAAAGCTATTAAATTTCATAAGCAAATCATTAAAACTATAGCAAAAAAACCGGTCAAGAGCGAGTCGGACTCGCACCGAGGGTTCCGTACCATCATTTATATGTAATTTTTATTGATGATTTCTGAAAAACTGTGGTATTTAGAGACATCAATTTATTTTTCCTGTAATCTATACATAAACTTCTATCACATAGTAGATTTTTCTCTATGCAAACTTCGGGGATAAGGCGGGGGGAACGGTATTTTTTTCAACATTTTTCATCAAAAGTCGAAAACTATGCGGCCTAAAAAAAAGATAAAAAATTTTTGAGTAGTCTATTTATATTGGGTAGTACTCAGCAATACGAATATTCATGAATAGTTCTATCGTAAAAGCATTATGGTGGTAGTAAGTAACGACACCTACTAACGCCATCTATTGACATTCGCTGAAACTATGACATTCCAAGGCTTAGATCTAGAATCTAGTTGTACGCCGCCACCGTTTTGTATCTAAAGAAAATAAACGAAAGGTATTCTTTCCAAAGTCAACATTTTTTGTGTAGCGTACACCCCTTCTCTTGATTTATTGATCTGCATGTTAGAGTTTGTTAGTGGCTTCCTTTATTTCGACATTTTGCATGATAATGTGCGTTTGTCCGTCACAGCACCAACGCGGGTCGATTGGATCGGTCGGCTTGCGGGAATGGAAGGTAATGTTTAATGGCCTTTGTTTTTTTTTGACTTTATCACGGATTAATGAGCAAATGGAGCTGCTAATACGTACTTTAACCTCGATCCAAAGTCACACAATTTCTCGAGAGACATCTGTCGGTGGAAGATCTAGCAATCATCCAACGACAGAGACTTTTTGTAGTCAAGTATTCAGTAAGAATTATGCACTGAAAACGTTGCCTACTTTGATTTGCGACTATAAATAAAGTCGTAAGAACAGTCGATTGTAGACATAATCCTCCATTTGTTCAATACTCTCTGTTCTACACCCTTAAATGTAGATCGTACGTATACGTACGTGTAGTGTCTTTTCTGTGGTTTGTGGCTGTACTGTGTAATTAATTGTGCCTATAAAACAGATTGTATGCCATAATTGTATTGGTGGCGGATAGTTGTAGCTAACAGCTGTAATACTAATTTACACTGCCATTACACAAGTTATTAACCTCTGATGTTTCATAATTAATTGCCTTATTATAACATTTATTTTACTAACTTAATCATGATTTGAATCATATTAAATTCTTCTAATGTCATTAGAAAACTGAAAACTCATTTTACATTCCAATTTTCCGATGCATTATTCAGTTCCATTTACTCAACTTTCTAACTTACGGATCATGATTTTAAAAACTAGTGAGTGAATCATATTATTATTGCAATATAATTATTAGTTTGAAAAGGACGCTGGTTATAATAGTTTACATCCCGTAGGGCTTGGTGTGATAGCTGCCCCGGGCTCGGACAACGCACCCGGTGAACTAGGAAAACCGGTCGTACTACCGAAGAATATAAGCGAAGACGCAAAAACAGCTGTGTCTGAGGGGTGGAAAAAGAACGCTTTCAACCAATACGTCAGTGACCTGATATCTATTAGGAGAAAGCTGCCGGACCCAAGGGACGAATGGTAAGAAAATGATGCCAAATCCGTACAACATGTTGTATGAGGCCTCAAAATATCCCGAGGGATTCAGGGATTTTCGTGAATCCTTCCCCTTGCTCTTGTCGCATTTTTCTGAATCAACGCATTGCTTTGTATTGGATAAGGAAAAAATATACTGTCTTCTACTAAGAATTTTTCTGCGCAAGTCTGAGTTAAACCAAAAAATACTTCATTTTGTAACCTAGCCTTATCGGGCCCAGCTCTATTTGTAATAAAATTTCCAACGCCGGAGAGGAAATAATAATTTAGGTATAAAGATAAGGATTTTATTTAACGTTTTAATGTTACAAATAGACACTTTTTATCGTTGGTATCGTTAGGTAGATAATATTTAGATTTCCATGGTTTCTTATCTTATCTCAATTAAGAGATTTTATATTCTCTGATAAAAAGAAATTATTGTATTTAAAAAAAAAACTTCAAGAAAAAGTTTCTAGAGTGGAACCCGGTATATACGGGATGAAATTTAAAACTATGTTCCAAATCGAAATGGGAGATTGTACTCATTACTTCATCATTATGAACAACTTTTATTACCAAACCTGAAATCGCAAAAAAAAATCAGCTGTTCAGTACATTTTGACGAGTTTGATGTATATAAATGAACTGAACAGCTGATTTTTTTTTTGCGATTTCAGGTTTGGTCCCCTAATAAAAGTTGTTCATAATGATGAGTACAATGTCCCATTTCGATTTGGAACATGTTTTAAATTTCATACCGTATACAAAAAATAAACATTCATATTTAGCAGAACAAATTGCCTATGTTGAGTCCAAATGATAAGTAATGAATGAAAAATTAATTGTTTCACCAGGTGCAAAGTTCCGGGCAGGTACCTAGAAGACCTACCGCAGACGTCTGTTGTAATATGCTTCCACAACGAAGCGTGGTCGGTGTTACTCAGAACCGTTCATTCCGTGCTGGATCGGTCGCCGGCCCACTTGATCAAGGAGATCATTCTCGTCGATGACTTTTCCGATATGCGTAAGTCTGTGTTCGCAAAAGATGAATGCAGGTTTTTTATTTTATTTTTTTTAACAAGACGGCAGGACAAGTTAGGCAGGTAACTCCTGGTTTCCTTTTCCGTCCGTCTTATTTTCAAGTTCAATGTATCGATAAAATAATTCCATACTGTATTCATGTAACATTGATTGATATTCAGGAAACTAAAACTAATAATATACGTCTGTGTATTTGCAGCTCACTTAATGCAGCAACTAGATGACTACATGTCATCGTTACCAAAAGTTAGGATAGTCAGAGCCACTAGGCGAGAAGGCCTCATCAGGGCGCGGCTTCTCGGGGCCCGATACGTCACGGCTCCCGTGCTTACCTATCTCGACAGCCATTGCGAGTGCACTGAAGGTAAATTCCTACAATTAGCGTAACACAAATCCACTTTAACGACCAGTCGTTAACCTCAGCTATTTCATTCCAGGATGGCTCGAACCATTACTAGATAGAATTGCCCGTAGTAAGACTACGGTAGTGTGCCCCGTAATTGACGTCATCGACGACAACACCCTCGAGTATCATTATAGAGACTCATCTTCAGTCAATGTTGGTGGTTTCGACTGGAATCTCCAGTTCAATTGGCACCCTGTTCCTGCGAAGGAGCGAGCGAGACATCAACATACTGCGGAGCCTGTCTGGTCTCCGACTATGGCTGGTGGTCTATTTGCTATAGACAAAGACTTCTTCGAAAAATTAGGAACTTACGACAGCGGTTTCGACATTTGGGGCGGCGAAAATCTGGAGCTGTCGTTTAAAACATGGATGTGTGGTGGAACTCTAGAGATAGTTCCATGCTCGCACGTCGGCCACATATTCAGGAAGCGTTCACCGTACAAGTGGCGAACCGGTGTCAATGTCCTCAAGAAAAACTCTGTCCGATTAGCTGAGGTGAGAATTTTTGTGACATAAGTTTATCTTCTTAACTTAGATCTAAACTTAACAGTCTAGTAACAATGTTTTTTTATGGTTTTAGGTATGGTTGGACGATTATGCAAAGTACTACTATCAGCGTGTTGGTAACGATAAGGGTGATTATGGAGACATCACCGGCCGCACAGAATTGAGACAGAAATTAGGTTGCAAGTCTTTTGAGTGGTATTTAAAGAACATTTATCCCGAACTGTTCATTCCCGGAGAGTCTGTTGCTCATGGCGAGGTACGTTCTTTTTATTCACTCAAGTTACAATGTCTAAATAACATAAAATACGATTTCACTTATTTATTGAGATTCAAGCATCATAATCAGTAAGATTATTTTTTTCTACGTATTTATTCTGCATAACAACAATGAGTGCAAATTATTAATGAAAGTGTTCTTCGAAATTATTACCCGTACAGATCCGAAATGTCGGCTTCAAAAAGATTTGTTTGGACTCTCCAACACGCAAGTCAGATCATCATAAGCCAGTCGGACTATACCCGTGTCATCGGCAGGGAGGAAATCAGGTCTTCTGTCAAATTCAATTTGACCGATTGCGGCAGTACCACTTTGCAGGAGTTTTTGTTCAAAATTTTGAATGTTTGTTTCGGTTTCGTTCAATTTTCCAATTTATTGCACTCTTTTATGCACGTTGGACAGCACGATTGTTTTTTTTTACTGCACCCATATTCACATTTTTTGCATTTGTTCTTATGGTCATCACCAATAGTTTCGAAATAAATTTAACAACAACTGCCTTGATGGTGTGACGCACGACGACCAAGAAATGGATGATGCAAAAATGCCAAAAGTCAAAATTCGTAGATGTCACGGCACTGGGGGCAATCAGGTACTCCTATGGAAACAAAGGAGTGTGAATTTGATTGAACTTTGTTTTCTACATTGGGGTCGTTAGAGGCTTTTCTGATACCTATTTCGATTTTTGAACTTCTTATGGAATGATTGTGTTACTGTTCAAACTCTATATTATCAGTTATGTATGTTTTTTCATATTCATTATTATCACAACATTCCAACATCATCATTCGTCCTTAGATTTTTTTAACGTTTGTTTCTTAAATAATGTCAAATAATTTGAATGATGACGTTGGACCAGCACGCTTGCTTTTGGCACGCCTTTTATAACTTATGGATGGCATCAGATCGCGAATCCTGGATCGGAAATGTGCGTCGACTCGGCTGCTGGTCCCGAAGACATGAAGAAGCCCGTCAACGTGTGGCCATGTCACGGGGAATACGGAAATCAGGTTTGTCGACGGCTGCCAAATTAATCAAATCTACCGCTTTCGCTTTACCTCGTAGTTGGGTGCTGGTGCTCATCGTCATTTTGGTAAGTGGTTGTTGTAGCTGCTTTGAAAACAAAGTAACATAATAATGCATTGTACGATGCTAATTGGTAAAACGTTTGCGCTTCACGGTTTTCATGTTTCATAATGCTATGCATGTGTTTTGTATTATGTCTTCGTTCATCTATTTTGCTTTATTGCGATAAAATTTGCAACATTTATTATGTTAATAATGTTTGAGTGTGTTAGTTAACACAATGAATGACATTAGATTGTCCATTATTAATTTACTGAACTGATCCAATTGTGATTGAATTTGGGCCTACATTCACCCTTTATGATCTTTTGAAGGGTGAAATGGAGTGTGGTAGATTAGAATACTTACGAATTTTACAGTATGTTTACTCTTCCAATTTTGGTACTGCCGTGAGGTAAATTATAACTTTTAAAGCCATTTAACACAGATTTGATCGTCCTTTACAAAATTACTGTTCCAGTTTTTTGGAACGTACATTTCCATTTTAAACGCTTGCCGAGTGATGTGACGTGATCATGTTGTGTTAAGTGGCTATTTAGTACATAAGTTTTATACCCTTTTAACGCCTTTTTTTATTTATAACCCATGTTTAACTGACCCTGTTTATTTTTAACTAATTGTTTACTCTTGTTTTTTGATTCCTGTTTGAGTTTTATGGTTTTGGCTTATCGGGTTAAAGGGTGCCATATTATTATTCAGTAATTTTCAATACTCCACACGATAAAATAAATAATTAAAATATGACGTAGCCTGAAGAACGTACGATACTGTTTATACACTTGGTAATTTACTATGTTTTTTATTGAGATACATGCTTATGCATTTTTCCTTTTTATGAATTAATTCGTTTAAAATAAATTTATTAATGTCTTACAAAAATATTTCATTGAGTAAGAAAAAAAAACATGGTAAGTTATGGAAGCGTTTGTAATAAACACGTGAACAATAAGTGACATGTTTTTAATAAATTTTCAGTTTTGGATGTACTCGAAGAACGGCGAGATCCGACGTGATGAGACGTGTCTGGACTATTCGGGACATGACGTTGTGTTGTACCCGTGCCACGGGGCCAAGGGCAACCAACTCTGGCTGTACAACGTTCGTGTAAGTGTCATGTCTTTATACAGGTCATTAAAATCCATGAAACCCTTAAAAAAAGTAAACTAAAAAATATATTTTTATTTGAAAACGAAGAGAATTTCAATATTAAAGCCATAGAATTAAAAGCAATTAAATGAAATAATAGCTTTCGTTGAATAATGAGTTCTTTTATGATTTTACAAATGTTTCTTAACAATTTTAATTGAATAAGATTAGTCTGAGACAAGTTGTCGTGGGAAATAATTAACTTTGCAAGATTTTGGCGAAATTAATTTGCGGAGTTAGGTAACGAGCAAGCTTTTAGTACCTGCTGCTAAATATAGAAGTATTAAGTCAGCGAAATTATTGGAGTGTTTCCGTATAAATTATGTTCCCTTTCCTTATGAAATACGGGAAGTCGGGAACCGTCAGATGGTACTTAGACTACGTTAGCGCTTTTCAATGCCGTCTCCAGCAGTTTTGAGTTAGGTTTGCAATAATAAGCTAGTCACAAACTAACCCGTTTCAGCCGTTTGTCTGTTACAAATTGTGCCCAATTTGTGCTCCTAACAAAGTAGAGAAACGTTATTCAAATAATAATGATTTGTTTACAGACGAAGTTACTAAAGCACGGCTCAAGCGAAAAATGCATGGCGATAACAAGAAACAAAGATAAGATCATCATGGAGACGTGCAACGAGTCAGAGACGAGGCAAATGTGGAACATGGAGAACTTCAACCCAGAGAGATTAGCTCCGGAGCTGATGCAAGAAGAGTAGCCGGAGGCTTACCTCGAAGTGCTGTTCATATAAACGGCAATGACAATGATAGTGACTGTGACTTAGTGTTAATTCAAATGGTTCACTTGTTGTCTGATGCAATGAATGCTTGTAGTAAAACGTGTACTTTACTGTATAGTGGGATACGCTACAAACTGTTTATCGGTAGGCGATAAGGCTTTGTAAACAGGCTATTGTACATTTTTCAATTGCTGATATGAACCCCGTTGAACTCGGCCTATCGATGACTGATGTGTTTGATTTTAGTTTCGCTTGAATGCCATTTGTTTAGTTCCTACAGATTCTGTGTGAAATGATAAAGAGATGAGAATTTGTGGACGGTGAAAATTTTGCGTTATCGTCAAGAACTGTAATAGCGATGGTGCTTGCCTATGATGTTTCTCTTATCGCGAAATAACTTTATTTATTACCTGTAAAATTGGTATAGTCTTGCTGTTGTTGGAAATCAGCATTTTATTTTGAGTTATTCCTAGTTTTCTTCGAGTGTTTCTAATAGTGTTTAATGGGAAACTTATCTAAATTATACATATCTTTACATAAAAACATTTTATCTATATTTTCAACTAGAATGAATGTTTATTGCCGTCTTTTTATGAATTTTAACGTGTTTTATGTAAAAATTAATGTTGTAATAGTATTCTTTATCGAGTATTAACTTCTGGTTAGAATTTAGTATACATTTGAACTGTACATATCTTGGATATCTGTATGCTTCAATATATTTATTACGATTACTTAAATTACAAAATGGACGACCTAAGAAATAAGTCAGTGACTGAAATGTAGAATGAAAGTCAAACAGAACCCTTAATGAGTGCCTTTATGCCATAATATTTAACTTTACAGTACATTTTCTTTAATGATTATCTAATGTTTCATACTATTTTATTACCGTTCATCAACAAAATGTCACATATTTTCAATCTTCAAATGGCGTAAGGGCAACATTATAAATCAAAGGTCAGAAATGGAAAACAAAGGGTGTTACAAAAAAATTGACTTTTAGTTTTATGTAAATTACATATAATTGTGATTTATTTAAAGATATTCTTCTAATAGTTAGTCGTATTGACTTACGTCGTAGTTTGTAAATTCTTAGTAAAATTGTAAAATAATGAAGGATAGATTTTTAAAAGTATGTTATTAAGTAAGTAAATATTTTTGTACTCATAAGTTACTGAGCGAATTTATTTTTAGTCACATGTATTGAGGTATTTTGGAAGTGACTGATATTAATTTTGACATTATTAATAAATTAATAGAATTATCAATTCAAAAATGAGATGACATAGTTTTTTTTTATGAAAATTATATTAATAAAAGTACATTGACGTCATATAATTTTATAAGGTAGGTCTCAGGACTTCACAACCATTCTTGATTAAAAATTCTGTACATTCCTGAAGCAATTTATTAGTTGTTTGATTATCTGTTGTTAGAAATTTCCTTCTTTGCGTCTTTAATAAAAATTAAAACATTCCTCGTTGTGATCGCACACAAAAATAATATTAATGAACACAATATGTAGGATATCATTAATTTTTAATTATCTGCAATTTTAACACCAGATTTTAAGGCTCATTTACACGAGGAGAGCTTCTCGCCGCGATTTTCGAAAATCTAAAAGTTGAAACTCTCTTATGTAAATTAGCTTTTAGACTATGAGCCAGTATTTTAATTTTCTTTTCTTTTTTTAATTTTGAGCTTTCAATAAATACATATATATAGTTCAAACAAGACACGATACTGCCAATTTATTAGTCTTCCTAGGTGTTTGTGCTTAATTTAGTCACTTTCCTCTTTTTATTTCTTCAATATTCTACTAACAGCTTAGAACTAAATATTTGACTGAATATAATTTGTGAATATCTTTTATCGTGTTCAAATAAAATCATTCCCGATAATTATCGGAAGTCATTTTATTTATAGCTAGCTTTTACAATTAAAATAGAAATGTTAAAAAATTAAACTAGATTATATTGTAAACTGTTTGTTCGTTCATGTTCGATGCTATCAATGTTTTTATATTTCAATTAGTGAATTGATTTAATATACATTCGTTTATTTCTACAAATATTTTTTACTAACTATCACAGAAGATTTATCACATGACTGTATTTTAATTTTGTATAGAATTCCGTTAGTATTGAAAAATGTTACAATTAGACAATCTTAGAAAATAATCTTATATTAGTTGTTAATATTTTTTGAGGAAGAGATTATTTTAGTTGAAATTTTATTCCATGATTTCATTGTAAATAGCTTCTTACCTATAGTTAATAATACCTAAATGTGGTAAAATTTTGAAAGTGAGAGGTGTGAAGTTAATTTTGTTGTTCGTTTTTTATGTTGAAAAATGTACGTTTTATTTACATACTAAATTGTTATATTTAGGTATTTTAAGTTATGTTAAAAGCAAGCCAGAATTAAAAACTAGGCCATTGATGTTTAGTTTTTTAATATTCTTATCAGGTTCGTCTTGTAGAATGAAAATTATAGTTAATTAAAAATAGCTTGTCATTATCAAGAAAATAATTACATCATTAACTTCACACCCTGTACGTAAAATATAAATCCGTGCATTCACAATTGTATAGTTAGTAAATTATTAGAATTATAACTAAATAGATATGTAATATAAGATGTTTTAATGTGCCTTATAACTTTACATATTATTATTATTGAATGTTGAAATTTCTGTATATAATGCGGTGTCTCCAAATGTAATTATACTAGGTATGTACTATAGCGTAACATTTAGATGGCGATTACATAGTATTTGTAAAATAAAGCATTATGTTGGATTTGTATTATGTCGTTTTATTGTGTTTATAAATAATTCCCAATTTTACCCTGAAAGAAAACAATCAAATTTATTTATGATGAAGCAGGATTCCGATTGAGTTCGAAACTTGTCAGGAAATCCCAATTCTGTGAAAGTGGCTGAAAACATAGTAAAGCCTCCACGATGCGATTTAATTGCCTGTGTCATACCATACAACAATAACAACAACAACAACACAAGCAACAATGCAATTGTGGCAACAATACAAGTTGCACCGGCTAAAACGCAGGATACACAAATATGTGTGTGTGAACTGAGGGACCACACTGGAATTCGTAAAATATTAATCCTAGGATTTAGTAGAAGTCTTGAAACATTTGTAGAACGAATCTGGGAATTTGTAAACAAATATATTAAAAACTACAGCTTTTAAAGTGTGGTCCCTCAGTCCTCACACACCATCAGCCAGATCTCGGAGAGTATCTTAAAAATGAAGGTTTTGTGATTACAGACATTTAGTAAATAATTTGAAAAGATATTTTTACTAAATGACAGACCACAAAGCATTAAAGATAAAAACACGAATTCTGTCTGGAGGACTGTTATTATATTATATTCAGTTAGTGTTTCAGTGTGTTTTTGTGTTTAATTTATTGTTTAATTTAAGCCTTATTTAAACGATGCAAGTCTCTTGCCTGTGGCATTAAATTTTTTATTTACCCGGATCACGAATGAAAAGTTCGGACGCTACCCAGACGCCCTCTAAACTAGGAGAAATATTTTACTGTGTACCCTTGATTGTACCCTTGATGGTACAGTAATCCGGGGAAACCCGGACGGCTATCTCGAGTGCACCTTTCTCAGCCCGTGATGAAAGGGTGGCTTCTTAATCATCGGTTCAGAACTATCAAAAGATGGACACTCATCAGCTAGCTTAGTGTAGGGTACGTTGCATTATTCTTACTGTGACCCTGTTTGTCTACCGCACCGGGAACGGGACGTCAAAGAGAAAACAGATGACGGCGCCGAAGAAGCGATAGAGTTTGTCAAGCGAGTCGTGTCCCATGAAAAAGGTGGCAAATTCAAAAATCTTACAGGCGTCAACACGGGGGTGCTAAAACGGCCACTTTGGCAGAATCATAATAGGATAATATTATGAATAATATTTGAAATCGTAAAACGGTCACAAACTGACAATATTATTAATATAATTATTAATATTATTAATATATATTATATATATTATTAATATATTTATATATATTATTAATATATTATATTATTATTACAATATTATTATGAATTGTCAGTTTGTGACCGTTTTACGATTTCAAATATTATTCATAATATTATCCTATTATGATTCTGCCAAAGTAGCCGTTTTAGCCGGCCTGATATAGTACGCTGAAAACATGTTTGATACTTGATTTTTTGTAGATAAAAAATTTCTTTGGGATAAATTAAAAAAGTGCATTTCAATGTAGGTATTTATTAGTCATAATTAAAACTAAAATCAGAATTTAGAAATTTAATGCCATCATAAGAGAAATCACTGTCAGTATCATCACGCACAAAAATGATGAAGGGTTCCAACTCCGTTTCGGTTATCCTTTGTTTTCTACATTAATTTGTGTGATCTGTGCATTTTTCCTTTAAATATATTTCTTTTCCGTTTTTCTTTAAATTTCCATTAATACAAATTAGATAATTGAGCTAAAAGTATCAAAATGCTGTAGCTTAGTAGAACAGAAGTTGTGACAATCCGTTTGACAGATAATAGTATTGCCATTCTAAGAAATCATCTAAATGGTCGTGGACACGACTCGCTTGACAGACTCTAGTACACGTACTATGGTACCGTCATCTATTTTGTCGTTGACGATAAACAGTGTATACCTATATCAGTGAGAAATCGTCAGAAAATCTCTGCGGGGTAATAAAGTAACACAAAAACAATGACAATGCCTTTCATTTTGACAGTTCAACAACATTCATTGCGTTTTTTACGTTGTAGAGCAGACGAATTTTTCAAACATATGAAGCAATGAATTAGCAATTTTTTTTTAAATCTTTTGGATTGTAATTGAAAGTGTTTTACGCATTATGGTCCTGGTCTTCCCAAGGTAGCAGAAAGTCATAGCAACAATTTCGGCTGATGCGTATGATGCAAACCTTCAGAAATTTAAATGGAATGTTAATATTACCAAATACTCTTAACGTAATCATCTTTATGAACGCTGGTTTAAGATTAACTGAGATTAAGCGATAATATTAATTTACTTAGCTATGTTTATGATAACTTTTTCTTTATACCAGTCCGGTATACTATCTATATGACAGTCAAAATGGGACTTTTAAAATGTAATTCTGACGCATGAAACATAGGTTTATTCCCCGTAGTTCAATGGACTACCTTTATGGAAAGAATATAAATAAAGAATTTTGGTTTGAGGATACAAGTTATGTTAAGTTAGCACTAAGGCTGCGTTCTGGACACAATCCATCGGCAAAGTTTGCTTTCCTAATGAGAAAGGTTGCATCACCTAATTGTGAATCATGCAACAAAATTGATGATGTGCAACACTTGTTGATGGACTGTGTTAAGAATGAAAGGGAATCATTGATTAGAGAATTCAAATTTAATATTTTGGACGTTGGACTAATTCAAACCATTATAACAAACCCTACGTCAGCAATTACAAAAAGGTTGTGTGGCCTGGTGAAGCCCAGTCCATGATTCTCTTTCGCACTTAGTATGTATGTATTTCAATGATAGTTAATTGATTGTTAATAAGGTACGAATGGTACGATGGGGTTGGTATATCCGTGTGGATAAAAATCCCTTTTAATAACATAGAATAGAAAAAAAAGAATTGTCTCGTTGGTCTAGTGGTCGTAAGCGCTACTGCTGAGCATGAGGTCCTGGGTTCGATTCCCGAGTCGAAGTGTTAATCAGTTTTCCATCTAGAATTTCTCAGTAGCAGTCTGGAGTCTGGATTTTTGTCAAAATGATGGCAATAGGCTCGCCCTTTATTACCTACATAATACAAAAAAGCAATTATCTACCTTCATAAATTAATAATCATGTCCAAACAAAGATGCTTGGACAACATATTGTTGGCTTGCTGCACGCTTTGGTGTACACTGTAAGTGCAGTAAGCAATTGTTACATAAATAAATAAATAAATAAATGCTGTTATTATTAAAAAAGTGGGTAAACTTTTTTAATAATAATAGCATCTTTGTTTTGCATTAAAATTACTTCTTAAAAAATAACCGTAAGTATTTACCTTAATCCTTAATCCTCTGAACCAACCACCCAATATCAAATAGTTATTCACAGTCGATTAAATGGTTCACAATCACATCCCAAGTGCAACCATTCACCTGGATTAACGACCTGTCACTCTAAAAACGTCACTGGCGTGGAATACAGTAGGCACTACCAATGTACCAGAATGTACCACTTTTTACCGCCATTTTCCAGACCATTCCAGCTTGGGACTATGCTATGTCCGATGGCTTACTGCGAAGCCCGGATTTTCCATTTTTTACGTCAGTCTGCCCAGAGGATTAGTGTTAGTCCAGCGTTTTTACACCCTACTTGGGGCAGGATTTTTCGCAATTAGCAAGAAACGTGGTTTTGTGAATTGGTCTTTTTAGAATTCACTGGACACGTTATGGCGGGTGGCAGTTTTGCTTTTTGTTGTAGAGTTTTTTTAGGTCCACAGTGACATGATCGAACAAGCGGATAGTGATTTTTTAACTAATCCATCAACAAGGCCGTCTTTAATCTATTGGAGGCCCTGGACACTTCAGGATACTTAGAATGCAGAATGCTAGAGTGAGCACGAAATTTATAGCACACCACCTCGGATAGGTTAGTACCTATTTCTTTCGACTGTTCATACAGAAATAGTAGTTACTTTGTCGACTTATGCACCCATACGGTGTGCTAAGATGATGTAAAATTTCATCACCCCGTCTGAGATTTACTTAGCTTTTCTTTTTACACCCTCTATAGCTACGACGCAGGTACTAGGGGGCCCTATAGATCGCGAGGCCCTGAGAACTCGCCCAGAGTGGCCAATAGTATAGACGGCCCGAAATCAACAGAGACATCTAAATTGCTAGTTTTTTTGGAATATTAGATGGGCGCAATTATCGCTGACGGTGTATAAGTAATCTGTGCCAGCTAGGATGCGACCACTTCTGTCACGTTCAAAGTAGTCTTAGTAGTCTAGATGGTCACCCATTCACAGACCAACCCCGGCAAGTGTAACTTAACCTGATGGATTGACCCATGCCGCTGTTATAGCCACGAGCTCCTAGTCAAACTTACTTACATATTAGGGCCTGTTTCAGCACCTAAAATTAAGTTCCTATTCATTTACTTACGGATTTCGATGAAATTTGGCACACAGGTAGACAATACTTGTTATCCCGGTAGTACTATCTCGTGGGATAGCGTAATCAACGTATAATTTTCCCACTGCTGACACACAAGCCTTCGAGAGGGAGTGGACTGTAATCTACCACACGAGCCCAGTGCGAGCGGGAATTCTAGCTGATTCGCTAAAGTCTCTACAAAAATGATAAATATGAGTGGAGTCATACAAAAAGTAACAACCATCACTTAAACGCAACGAAACAGACGCTCGATTACTCAGTCCGATTCAAAATCTCCTATAATAATTATTGTGATGGGCCCAAACAAAAAGTCATAATGATGAAACGTGTTTGCCATTTGCTTGTTGAAGTTATAATGGTGTCGACCGGACCGTGGGCATGTGGCTATAGGACACGATTAAAGGGATTTTGGAAGGCAGCATCATAATCGTTATACATACCAACGAATAAAGAATGATATAGAATCATAACTCTCTTAAGAAGCCCGCTAAAACATGGTCCCAAACTCCCGATGCATACATTGGAATGTAGCCTATGTCTTTCTCCAAGTCTTATGCTACCTATCTGCTAAATTTCATCATGACTGAGTCACTGGGTTAGGCATGAGAAGCAGACAAACAGACGGAGCTACTTTCGTATTTATAATATTACTAACTTTTCCCCGCGGTTTCGCCCACGTACAGGTCGGAAATTATTCCACGGGAACGTACTATTGTGATAAGAAGTATTCTTTGTCCTAATCCAGGTCATGGTCTACCCATGTGTCTAATTTAATCCAAATCCATTCAGCCGTTTTAGCGTGAAAGCGTAACAAACAAACAAACTCACATTCTCTAAGTTATAGTGAAAACCGCATCAATATCCGTTGGGTAATTTAGGAGAACAACGCGGCCACACAGACAGACACGAAAAGTTATTTTATTTTATAATATAATAAGTTCTTATGTACTGTAGGATGAGTGTTTATAGTGTGAATCTATACGGAATGTAACGCAACGCGTGTGGGAGAGAAAAAACAAGAGTGAGAGGGAGAGAAGAAGATGGCGGTTGAGAAGAGGAGGAAAGCAATGTTAGTTTTTGGTTGGAGTTAAGACGGGAAGATTAGAAAAATTACTTTAAGAGGATATTCGCTATATCGGTATTCAACTGCATCCGGTTAGACTGGAAGCCGACCCCAACATAGTTGGGAAAAGGCGAGGCAGATTGATTCGCTGTATCGATGTCGGCTAAAGAAAGTAAACCACCAGTAACTGTTTATAGCATTTTTCTTGCCCTACAATCCACCATTCTACAGTAGAGTAGGATCAGTTGGTAATACGTTTGAAAAAGAAAAAAAATAAAAGCATTGGCTGTGTAGATTACAAAAGTTTTATGAATTCTGGATAACATAAAGAAGCTGCATTATGATGACTCTATTTTTTTTTTCATCTAGAAATAAGTTCATCAAAAGAATTGTTAGGTCAAGTTACTTTTTCATCAAATTAGGTAGGGAAAGTGTCGCTTTTCAGCTAAAGCACAAAGTAATGATAGATGGAGCTCGCCTGGAGGCACTAAGATAATTCGCTTTCCTAGTTGACTCTTTACCAGACTACTGCAAAGCCAAAAGGAAGGGTTGTGATTTTTTATGTTGCATGTTCATAAGCCTTTGACTCTGCATTTCGCGTTCTATTTTCGAAAACAGGAGCTAATGACGTAAAAAAAGGGAGACAATATCAAAGAATTCTTCACACATCTCAAATAACATAATATTATTTATATCGTGAATATTTTGAGCGCAGCCATTTTCATACGAAGAAAAAATCTTAAGATTGCTCACAATCTCATGAATAAGTGATAGCTTCGTTGAGTATCACAAAGTCAAAAGCCAGTAATCCAGGAAGAAAAGAATCTCTTATTTCCTCATATACAGTCATGTGCATGATTGTACGGAACATTTCTTCATAAATGTATGGTACGAGAACGATTCTATGAATTTTAAAACATCAATTTTCTGCAGCAGTTTTGTAGGTTCTTTAGATGCGAATTATATGAAAGCGGTTCATAGCTGTTGGAGTACCCTAATTTTGTTTCTGCAACCAATTTTGACGTAGCGCTGGCCGGCCGCTACCGCGGCATCACTCGCTTCGCTCGCTTGGCTCGCGCGCAGTTGGTCACAATTGTAACCTAACTTAACTTATGCGATTTGGACATTCTGCGATTTGATCATTCTGCGATTTAGACATTCTGCGAATAGGACATTCTTCGAATTGGACATATTACGACCGACATTCTGCGCCTAAAGGAATTATACTAATGTCAAACGCAACAAGTTTGCGGACAGCTTATTGGTTACAACAGAAAAGCCTAAAGAAAAAGTTAAATTTTCCGAAGCTAGAAAGACGCTTTTGTTATTATGTATATTTTATAACCCTTTTTGTTAGGTACGGTAATTACTGAGATTAAGGTGTTCAATTAAGAAATAGTAAGTTTTATGCCTGTGATAAGCAAAGCTCCATCAACTCACTGGTCTGCAAGAGGCATTTGATTAACATGTTCCACTAATTACACCAGGACCGCTTGGTCCTCAGCTTCAGCTGAAGGGGGTCCTGAAAAATATAAGTATAAATACATTAAGACAAAAACAATAAACAATCGCACTAATTAAAAATTTATTCACTTCCAATATTATTACGAACAAAACGTGAGTTGTTTTCCAAAACAACGATAATTATAGGAATACTCTAACCAAATTAATTAACAGGCGCTGTTATGACGTTTATAAACAATCTACGCTTTTAAGCTAATGAACACATTCCCCATGGGGAGTTTATTAGTACAGTGGCCTGTCTGGGGAGGTGGCATTAATCAAAATTAGGTTTTTATTATGTCGTAGTGTCCAAGAGGTTTTTAGATCCGCTTTGTTAATAACCTGGCAAGCTTTTAGGTTAGAATTTTATTATTTTCCATGTTTGTTAGGGGCTTCTAGCCCCTAATGAAACAGGGAAGTTTGGAAGAAAAGGGGAGGCTTTTGCCAGCTGATATAATATTGTTACGTAGACGCTAACGCCATCTGTTATCGAGAAGCAGAACTACACGATACGTCGATTCGTGACAGATATTTCTAGAACATTCTACACCCTTCTAGAATTTTCTAGATGCTTAAGTGTCGTTTTGCAGCATTCTAAGTTATTCCCGTAAGTACTAGAATGTTCTCGAATTATGTCCTCGAAGTTTCTAGAACTTACACTCGTCATATAAATAGAGAGGTTACCAGTGGTGTACGGTAGTAATTCAGCTAGGAACGCAAAACAGTGAACATCAGTGAACCAACAGTGTGAGCTACAAATGATTCTGCTTAAAGTTTCTGATTACTGTATTTGTGATTATTTGAATATATGTGTCTTTGGTGTAAACTGTCATAAATTTATTTATCCCGAACCCCAGCTCGTAACAATATTATGGTGTAAAATAATAAAACACCAGAATATATACAAATTTGTACAAATTGTTATTTTCTCCAATGAAAAACAGATTAATCCATAATTGCGTATCGTTACTTCAGAGTCATCTAAAGTGATGGGTTGGATTATATTTATTACAAGCACCCCACGGTTTCACCCGCGTAAGTCTTGAACCCTTGAGAATATAAAGTATCGGTGTGCCTTCATCAAAATCCGTTTAGTAGTTTTTTCGTGAAATAGTAACAAACATCATACATCGATCGATCGTCACAAACTTTCGCGTTTATAATATTAGTAGGATGTAGGTAACCAGTAGGTCTATTGTAGGATGTACATTACCAGCTGTTACATAAGTAAGTAATTATTATTTCGCTCCAAAAGGCCTGATAATAAAAGCTTAGAGGGTCAAGGGTTAAGTATATGGATAGTCTCACAACTTATCCATTGGATTATGCCCTGCTGGTCCAGAACTTTCATTAGATTACCCTACGTATAAATTTTATTGTGCACAAAATTTTAACCCTAATTTTACATTGAGTTCTTCTTAGCATGTCGATGAAAAAAAACTCACTATTCTGTGTGCCCTAGAATTCAGCAACTTTTAGTTGCATTGAAGCAAAATAATTGTTTCGTAATCAATCAATCAATCTGCCTAGCCTTTTCCCAACTATGTTGGGGTCGGCTTCCAGTGTAACCGGATGCAGCTGAATACCAGTATTTTACATGGAGCGACTGCCTATCTGACCTCCACAACCCAGTAACTTGGTAATACGATACTCCTTGATAAGACTGGTTGTCAGACTTTCGGGCTTCTGACGACCCGTAACGACCGTCAAAGATCCACGAATGACAGCCGGGACCAACGGCTTAACGTGCTTTTCGAGGCACGGAGGAGTCTCGGTATGTAAAGATGGTCACACATCCACGGACTAACCCCGGCAAGCGTAGCTTAACCTGATGGATCGACCCGTGCAGAAAAGAAAAGTTTTGAAAATAATTGTTTCGTAATCATTGTCCCTAAATCAAACAACGTGAAGAAACCAAGTACTGTAACAAATCCACAATAATCTAACCCATATACCGTTATAACGAGAAATCGTGAAATAAATCCCAAAAAAATAGGGTTGGCAAAATAAAAAACAGATTTGTCAAACCGAACGAAATTAAATGTAGAATCGTGAGATACTTTATTCCAGGCACGGTCCAGTGAATAAAGTGGAATCAAGGCAGTACCATTGAAAACTTTTTCAGAGTTGGACTGCTCCGATTATTGCCAGACCGAGTGAAATCGGAAATTGCAAGGACCAAAGGATTCTTACAATCTTGCAAATGCTGGTTGCGTATGTTTTTCTAAGTTGGTAAAAGAAAGATTGAATAGGTAAAAATGCTGGTAACGTTACTGATAAAAATAAACGGGTAGTGTTTTGCTCGTTATGTATAATGAGCCCATTTCGTAGATGATTAATGTTGGAATCAGATTGCTGTAATTATTCTTGTTGACACATTCAACAGTTAAGAATATATGTTTGACACAATAAGTGGCACCAATATTCAAGAGTCCATAATGTAACATAGAATTGAATTCACCCAACAACCACTGCAACCATTGCATGATCTACTGCCTTTTATAATCGATTCAACTCCAACGACAAGTCTTATTTTAGTTGGAGTGAATCCTACCTTTCTGGGCTACAAGACAGTCCACTTTTATGCTGGCAATAAAGCCTCATCTTGTTTATTTTGTGGCGGCATCTACAACACCATATGCGAACTACGTATCAAAGACCTGATGGCCAATTCTCGTACCTAAAAACGTTCACAATCTCATGCCAGCGTTAATCAAATGTCAAAAATAAACGCTAAACAATTTTTGACTGATTGAGACTGAGATGAGATTGCAAACGTTGTTAAAATACGAGAATTGCCCCTCTGACGTCACACAAATTCTACATCACGCAACCAGAGTTTACCACGCGACTCGCATATATACAACATCCCGACATCAACCGTCGGGTAGTAGCCCACTAGACATTAGGCCCGTCTAGTCAGAGGATCCTCCCAAGCCGCGATGAGTTAAGACAGTAGTATAAACAATTTTTCTCAAACATGCATGGAAATGTTGTCATTATTTTCGAATAAAGAACACGCGAAGTATCGAATTTACGGTCAAAGAAAATCAAATCCATTGCAGGAGCGTTTTTTGAATTTGGAACATTACAGCGCTCCAGCAATGTCAACATTGCTGGAGCGCTCCAGCAATGTTGTATGAAACGGCGTGCTGGGTTAAATACTCTTTCATTGGATCTCTTTTATCATTCTTGGCATACCAATGGCAGTCTCTTTGCTTAGTATAAATTGCGTTCACGTGACTGTATAGATAGCCACAAATGCCTTTCGGCACAGATGTTAGATAGAAAATTGGCGGCAAAGCTGAAAATTCATCTTGATTTGAAAATTTATATTTAAGTATTATGTATGTAAATAACAAATTTACATTCATAATAAATATAAAGTGAAATGAAGATTGATTGTAGGTACTCCACAGATTTAAGATCAGAAGCCAAATTGGCAATGGAAAACCTGCTTCCAGCGAAGTCAAAAGAAAAATACATGAAACTAGGTAAGTATTTGATAATTTTATGATTTGGAAAAACGAGAAAAAAGTGAACATTTTCTCTGAAACAGTATTTTTGTCGTATTTTAATGAGATTGCTAAAACTAAAAACCCATCTACATTATGGACAATTTATTCCATGCTGAAATGTACAGTTCATATTAAAAACGGCACTAACTTGAAAAATTATGGAAACTTAACTACCTACTTTTATTTCCCTGCATTCTTTTGAGAAAAGCACTATATATGCCTCGGCGGAAATAGCAATTGCCTGTCTCGTATTAGTGAAGTCCTCGCCTACGGCTCGGCCTTCAAACTCATACTCGACCTGCAATTGCCTATTTCACGGCCTTTGCAATAATGTACTAATATTAGAAGTTAGCATCTTAAGCTCACTCAATGGTCTTGTAATTAATTAGAGTTCAGGTACTAAGGGTTAACCTTGTGCTTACGTCAGTAGCCAGTCCTACTTACGTTAATAGAAGACTACCAAAGTAGTCTTCTATTAACAGTCAGTGTGTATGCGTAAATGACAGTAAATGTTGATGTTGATGGTTGTTTTATAAAAATAACTAGCTTTTGGCCGCGGTTTTGCCCGCGTGGATGTCGAAAATTATCCCATATAAAAAGTATATTTTGTCCTAACCCAGGAAACAGGATACTTTGCTGTTATAATGGTCCCAGGTCATGGTCTATCTGTAGGTATGAAACTTTGAAATGCAAAGTGTACCTATGCAACGTTTTATAAGTGACTATGAACAGTCATATTTTTTTTTCATTCTCTCTCTCGTTGTTTTGTTATAAAAGTGTAGGTCTAACAATAACGTATATTTAAATGTTTTCACCCACGTCGGCTTTTGTATTTTTATTCTATTTCTGTGAAAACGTTTAATGTTAATTATAGCCTTCAAGAATACGGACACGTGACTTGAGTAGGTGGGTGGTGGGTAGACAACAATTGTTTATTGTTTGTTGTTTACTTTGTGTTTATCAATTTGCAAAAGTAGGTAAACTGAGCTGAGCCTTTTTTGAATATTTTGTCGAAACTGTCGAAGCGTGGCGTATATAGTGTGTGAATCTATAAATAAAATATATAATAATAGGCATAAATACCAGTACTTTTAGTATCTTATTAGTCGGCGTTTCCACGAGCGTAATAAAATCGCGGCGGGATTTTATGGCGCAATGGATTTTCAACTCTCTGCTTAGCGCCGGGAGTTGAAAATCCAACAGTGTGTTTTTCGTCGCGCTGGGATGCACTCTGTTTTTAGGGTTCCGTACCTCAAAAGGAAAAAACGGAACCATTATAGGATAACTCGTGTGTCTGTCTGTCTGTCTGTCCGTCTGTCCGTCTGTCACAGCCAATTTGCTCCGAATCTAATGAACCGATTAAGTTGAAACTTGGTACACATATGTATTTTAGTAACCCAAACACGGACATGTAACGTAAATAAATGAATTTTGAATATGGGGGTCCCTTTTGGGGGGAAAATAAGTACAATTAAAAAAAAAGTTTTGCAAACTGTACCGTGTGACATATCAAATGAAAGGTCACAGTAAGACCTTTCATTTGATATGTCACACGGTACAGTTTGCAAAACTTTTTTTGTACTTATTTTAAATATATTTTTTATATAATTTTAAAATAAATTGTTTTGAAGTTATTTAAGAAAATAGACGAAAATTGACCATTCCCCCCCCCTTTATCTCCGAAACTACTGAGCCTAAAATTGTGAAAAAAATACAGAAAATAGTTCTTTACCTATAGATTACAGGAAAACCTATCAGAAGTTTATGGTCTTGTAAATCTATATATATAAAATTCAAAGTCCTGACTGACTCATTGACTGATAATAATCAACGCACAGTCCAAAACACTGGATCTAGAGACATGAAATTTTGCACATAGATACCTTATACAGTGTAAAACTCCATTATGGAAGAATTTTTGGAAATTACATCCCTAAGGGAATAAAATAGGGGATGAAAGTTTGTACGAAAAATCTTATCTCTTGAGTTATTAGACTTGAAACACGAATATTCATCTAAGTTAATTATAAAATTAATCATTTTTAGTTTTTTTGTGGATGGGAAATCATCAAATGACTTCTCCCGCTCTGGGTGGAGCGGAAGTGCGTGTCATACTTTTACTGACTGAAACCCACGGATCACTAGTATGTCGTCAGAAATGCAAGTCGTCAAATACGCATTTCGCCAGAAAACGCATGTTGACAGAAACGCATCTTGTCAGATTTGCACCACGTCAAAGACGCAACTCGACAAACACGCAACTTGACAGATGCGCGTCTCGTCAGATACGCAACTCGACAGTCAATTAATAAATAAGATTTAAAAGCAAAGTAATGTGCTATTTTGTATTTTATCATTAAAAAACTAATATGATTAACTTTTTGACCGCCACGTCTTAAAAGCAAAAGCGTGTCCTCTGTGCCAAGCTACAAATACCTACATCCAATAATACCGACAAATAATAAACTTTTTACAAAAACAAAAAACAACCGACTTACAAAAAAAATACTACAAAGTGAAAAATAACTTTAATTTCGGAAGTAGGTGTCTTTTGATCTTATTTGATTGTATTTTAGTTTTTTTTCCACCGGCTTCCGAAATTAAAGTTATTTTTCACTTTGTAGTTTTTTTTTTTTTTTTGTAAAATAGTTTTTATTTATCACTTTTTAGTGGGTCAGTTTGTAATTTATCTAAGTTATTCCATTCACATTGCACGTTTAGCCTAATGTCAACTGCTCATCATCTTTTACAAAATACTGCTTTTCCCTATATTCTTTTAGAGACGTTAATTTTTGAGGAGTTCTCCTAGTAAGAACCAGGAGAACTGGAGCTGATGGTGAAGTCACCATCAGTTCCACTTCACCATATGTATGCATTGTGACGGACGAGCATAAATTCGTAATCGAATCGCAACCCGTGAAATACTTATTATTGAGTAGTTCCGATAGCCATATTATTTGGTCTTCATCATCAGTTCCACTTCACCAAATGGTGCTTTTCGAGAGCAAATGCACAAGGTACTATATAAAATACCCAAATCTCTATACGTATGCCTATAAAATTTGAGGGTTTGAATTGATGACCTCCTCTGTTTTTTTTTTTGAAATACGGTTAATTAGTAGGTAGGTAGTGTAGTCGGAATTTTATGTAAAAATATTTTTTTTTTCATTAGTAGTTCTTGAGATATCCAGCTGTGCTGTGACAGACAGACAGACAGACTGAGTCACACCATAAGGGTTCCTTTTTTACCATTTTGGTACGGAACCCTAATACTGATCAAGTGACCATTACTAACTCTTGTATTTGACTATTTTTTTGTTTACATCAATCTGGGTGGATGGTTTCAAATATCTGACGAAATGAGTATCTGTCGTGTTGCGTGTCTGCCGAGCTGCGTATCTGTCGAGTTCTGTTTCTGACAAGTTGCGAGTCTATCCTGAGAGATGACGAAATGCGTATTTGACCACATGCATTTCTGACGACATACTAGTGATCCGCTTTATTATATAATGTACCTTATACTGTACTTAATCAAGAAATACTAAAAACGCCGATTCATAAGGTATTTTGTTTAAATATGGGCGATTTTCTGCAACTGCAAAAAATAACCTTGTAATTCACAGTATCATTATGAAATACAAAGTTATCTTTGCGATTGATAAACATATAATATGGTACGGAACCCTTTGTGTGCGAGTCCGTCTCGCACTTGGCCGGTTTTTTTGTTAGGTTGGATTCGTTGAGAATCCAACCTAGCAAAAAAACCGGCCGGCTCGGCTCAACAACGAGAGTTGAAAATCCAGTGCGCGATAAAATCCCGCCGCAATTTTATTACGCTCGTGGGAATGCCGACTTACTCTATTTTATTATATATGTATGTACTGCTGTTGGTGTACCTAATAAATAAATTAATCTTCTAAACTACACAATGGATTTTGATGTGGTTTTCATCATTATAAAGTTTTTTTGGTTTATGTTTAACTATACCTGATAGATGTGACAGCCCCATATGATACTGGGACATTGAATACGTCTACATATCACAGTGGCATAGTAATTAATAGTTTGTGTTGTTTTTCTAGTAGATGTAGGTACTAACACTAGTTTCTAAGTCGACTGTAACTAACCAAATCGACTAAACCATCCGCGTAATGATCCGAGATAAAATATTTATTTATTATTTTTTTATTTATGTAGATAGATAAAACATTTATTTGGTGCACACAAAAGACACAGAACAACACACGAAAGTACAGATTCGATGAATATAAAAACATGGTGCCAAAATAAAAAAAAGAAAAGCATACTTATAGAAATAAAAGTGACACTATGACATACTTAAAATCAAATTAATAACGACTAAACACACACAGTGCGTCTCAAGGTTGCATCAAATGGGAGTCCAGCTCAGCATGTGTCAGGCAAATATACCTGACCTTGATATTCTGCTGGATCCCTACGGTGACACACGGACGTCGAACAGACGTGATATGTTGGTGTTGTGCTTATATAAATCTCAACGCCACATATGAGTGAGCGCCCGTGCGAAGCACGGGCGATCGCTAGTGTAGTATGAAACTATGAATTTAAAGTTTTCCCAAATAGAAAGTAGTTCAATTTGCCTCATAAGCCGCATCTAAATATAGTTTCCTTGATCTTTAAAATAAAAAAATCTATTATTAACATTTTTATACTCCAACTTAATCTTCATACAGTGACAGACGCATCCTGAATATTTAACCAAGCCTCCACCAAACTCGTAATTTCGGTTCGATTCGAAAACTTTCGGGTTTACCCGGTTTACCAGTATTTTGGTGGTGTTCGAATAGTCATTGAATACAAAAACTTTTTCATTTACGCTCTGGGACGCAGACTGAATAATATATCAACGGTTGGTGGGAGCTTACTGGAATCCTTTTGGGTTTTAGGTTTTTTTTTCGGCTTTTCAACTTTACTGAATTAATGACAACTTTTTCTACCTACTGTCTTTTCGTGAAGTCACTGCGGATATTTTGTTAGGTGTTTAATAAAAGGTTTTAAAATTATTAGGTATTTGCTTCCCTGAAACTTATTTAGGATGACTGGTAATAAGTGACCGATACTTAAACACATGATTGTAAACCTAATGACAAACAACTTTTACTATGGCACCAAACCTGAAATTTCTAAAAAAAAATCAGCTGTTCCCCTACATTTTGATGAGTTATGCGAACATAAATGTAAGGAAAAGCTTGTAAAAGTTGTTTGTTAACGTGAGTACGTCATGGGTTTAAGTATCGATCACTAATTACCAGTCCACTTTTTTATAAGATTTTATTTTTATGCTGATCCGGGACATACATGACATTTATTTTAATAAAACTTTTTCACAAAAAAAAAATAAACAACCGACTACCAAAAAAAAAAAACACTACAAAGTGAAAAATGACTTTAATTTCGGAAGTCGGTGTCTTTGGATCTGTGTTATAGTTTTTTGCTATCGACTTCCGAAATTAAAGTTATTTTTCACTTTGTAGTGTTTTTTTTTGGTAGTCGGTTGGTAGTTTGGTAGTCGTAAAAAAGTTTTTATTTTTCACTTTTTAGTGGGTCAGTTTGTAATTTATCTAAGATACAATAGCCCAATGTCAACTGCTCATATACCTTTTCCAGAATATTGCTTTTCCCGATGCAAGGACATTAATTGTTGAGGAGTTCTCCTAGTAAGAACCAGGAGAACTGGAGCTCATGGTGAAGTCACCAGCACCAATATTTTGACGAGCATAAATTGCTTAACAACCATATAAAAGTAATCGAATCGCAACCCGTGAAATACTTAGGTACAATTGAGTAGTTCCGATGGCCATCTGTGGTCTTCATCATCAGTTCCACTTTTCCGAGACCAAATGCACAAGTTACTATAAAAAAATATCCAAATCGCTGTAGGTAAGCCTATAAAATTTGAGAGTTTCCCTCGATTTCCATGAGATACCCTCATCAGATTCTGACTTGGTGACAATGAGACTACCTCGAGAGTATACCCTTTCAAATAAAAAAAGAATTTTGCAAATCCGTCTATATACTTAGGTATGACAAAGTTATGCCCGAACATACATAAAAAAAAATATATATATACCTAAACATCCGAATTGATAACCTCCTCCTTGTATAAAAATATTTAAATTTTTACCATAAAGGAATGTCACATTATTTTTGTTAGTTTGCAACACTTCCTTCTCTCTGGGGTCGCCGTGCAGTAAGCATGTAAAATTTTGATATTTAACTAAAATAAAAGAATCTTCAAGTTTTGAGCCAGCAGTTTTTATTCTACATGCTGGTGCCTGGTCCTTCGATCTATACCAGTGGGGATTTGCGTTAGTATTGGGTATTTCCAGCGAAAATACGAGTTGTGTCTGCCCTATAGGCACGCGCTCGGCGCCGGCGGCCAAGGCCAGTTTTCTATAAAACTGTGCTATACTGCGTGAAACACAGTCTCCAGCGAATAAATCCGATTGGGTGCGTAAGTCAACAACAAAACTTAGTGTTCAAAGGTGCGATTCCAAGTATTTGCATTTTTGTGCGTTTTCATTGTGGGCCGCGTATCACCTAACACAAGATGGCCGACGAGGCTTCGCTAAAGAAATTGCGTCTCGCCAGATCGCAATTCAAAGGTACCATAACAAGGATTGAAAACTTCATCAGCGATCCGATTAACATTGCATCTGCGAATATTGAAATGATTCAGGCTCGTATTGAAAAATTGACGAAGACTTTTCAGGAATATGAGGTCGTTCAACTTGACATTTTATCAATAGACGACAATGATAAAGAAGATGTAGCTGTCATCGAAAATAAGTATTTCAGTATTATTGCGAAATTGAATGCAGTGTCAAAAACGTTGAGTACAACCGAGGTAAAACAGTGTGCGAATGTGTCTACGTCCAAATTGCCTAATATTGACGTACCAGTGTTCAGTGGAAAAGATTTTACCGTGTTTACTCCGTTCATGGACCTATTCAGTGCGGTAATTCATAAAAATCCTTCACTTTCAGATGTGCAAAAGTTGTTCTACTTGCGAAAATTTCTAACTGATGAAGCTTTGTCTGTTATTATTAATTTACCTTTAGTTAATGAATCATATGAGCAGTCTTTGTTGTTGTTGAAAAAACGTTATAACAACCAAACTAGGTTAATTTTAAGTCATATCAATAAAATTTTAGACCTGCCGTCAATCCAGAAAGGGACAGCTGCCTCTATAAGGCAATTAATATCAGAGGTGCAGCAGCAATTGCATGCTCTTGGTAATTTAAAACAGCCCATCGATAATTGGGATATGATTGTAATAGCAATTTTAATAAAAAAGTTAGATCCATATACTAACCGTGCCTATCAATTAGATAGGGATGTAAATACTCTTCCAACTATTGAAGGGTTTATTTCATATTTGGAAAGGCGTGCTCTTGCGCTTGAGGATAGTACTCCTGACAATAAGAAGGGTGCTTCACAAAAGGTAAGCAATGTTGTTGCCAAAAAATTTACTTTATGTTTGTATTGTAATACAGCATCACATCCTCTTCATACATGTGAAAAATTTAAATTGTCTCCTATAGCAGACCGTGAAACTTTTGTACAAACCAATAAGTTATGTACTGTTTGTTTAAAATCCCACAGTGGTAAATGTAAATTCTCTTTTACTTGTAAAACCTGCAAGTAGGGTCCATAATACACTTTTACATAAAGACACCAGTGGTTCTCAACCTACTGTTGCACTTCATTCTAATAATTTCTCTATAAAGATATTATTGCCTACTATAAAGGTAAAATTAATTGATTTTAAGGGTTCTTTACATTATGTCAGGGCTCTCTTAGATTCAGCGAGCCAAGCCTCTTTTGTTAAAACATCTGTGGTTGAGTTGTTGTCTTTAAAGCCTGAATATCAAAACACCAATATTATTGGTATAGGAAATAAAAACAATAAAATTAACAAGTGTGTCAATGTGACTATACATTCTCCAAGATATTTTGATGTTTCAAACTTTAATATTCCTCAAAATATTCAACTGTCAGACACAGATTATAACTATCCCATGGAAATTTCATTGCTTTTAGGTGCTGACATTTATTTTAACATTTTATTGCATGAACAAATTAAAATCCACAACGGGCCTATGTTACAAAATAGTTTGGATACGCAGTGGGAGGTAATATTTTTAATCAAACAAATGCAACTGATAATAGCAATTTAGTTAGCAATTTAGCTATTTGTGATAGTCAAAAGTTAGAGTCTGTTATGGAACAGTTCTGGTTATCAGAAAGTTTACCCCAACCTGCACAACGACCCCAGAGAGAAGCATCCCAAGACATAATTCAACGCGTTGAGGATTCTTTTATTAATAATTTTAAATTACAAAACAATAAAATTACAGTTGATTTACCCTTGGTAGCTAGCTTTGGGGATCTGCAGCTTGGAGATTCCTTTACTGTGGCCCTACAAAGATTTTTAACTTTGGAGAAAAAATTTAAACGTAACACACTTTATTTCAATAAATATAAGGCGTTTATTGATGAGTATATTGCACTGGGGCATGCCAAAAGAGTGGATATAGGTCACTTTGATCTACAAAAGGGTAATGTCTATTTTCTTGCCCACCACGCGGTTTTTAATCATGATAGCTTAACAACTAAGATAAGGGTTGTGTTTGATGGTAGCATGAAGTCAAAGTCTGGCATATCATTGAATGACGTCATGCTAAATGGTCCAGTGGTTCAAAATGATCTTTTTGACATTCTTATTCTATGGAGGACATATATCTATACACTTATTTGTGATATTCAAAAAATGTTTCGTGGCATTTATATTAATCCTAATCAAACTTCATTGCAAAACATTCTGTGGCGTGATGATACAGCTAAACCAATTGCTTGCTTACAATTACAGACAGTCACTTATGGTTTAAAAGCATCCACCTTCCTAGCGACACGTTGTTTGATTGAGTTAGCCCGTAGGTATCAGAGTGAGTTTCCTCTTGCTGCAAAGGCTATGTTATTGTGTACATATGTTGATGACGTAATCACTGGATCTGATGATTCTTCAGAGCTGCATCACCTTAAAAATCAGCTCATTGCCCTATTAAAGAAGGAAAGTTTCACCCTCCATAAGTGGTGTTCCAATTTTCCCCAAGCTATTCATGATATTCCCAGTGACCTAAAGTATTTTGAGACTTTTGATATTAATAATAAAAACCTTTTTATAAAAACATTAGGATTAAAATGTGACATTTTAAATGACAACTTAACTTTCACTTGCCCAATGATTAGCAATGATGATATCCAGACAAAGAGGACGGCTCTGAGCTTCATTGGCAAGATATTTGACCCACTTGGCCTAATAGGTCCCAACATAGTTGTAGCTAAACTATATATGCAAACACTGTGGTCTATGAAAATAGATTGGGACACTAAATTACCTCAAGATCAACAAATTTTATGGAATAAGTTCATAGATAACCTAAAAGCTATGGGTACAATTACTATTCCAAGATGTGTTAATTTACCACTGATGGTCACTGTGGAGCTCGTGGGATATGCTGATGCTTCTATGAAGGCCTATGGTTGCTGTGCTTATTTGAGAGTCATTGATACTCACAGCAATGTTTCTGTTCATTTATTATGTTCAAAATCAAGACTAGCCTCATTGAGTAAATCTTTCACTATTCCCAAATTAGAGTTAAACAGTGCACTTCTTCTTTCTGAGATGGTTCATAGAGTCAATAAAACATTAAAAATTAAATTTCCTAAATTAAAAGTTTATCTATACAGTGACTCTCAAATAACACTTGCTTGGATAAAGTCCTCCAAATTAAAATCGAATACTTATGTATTAAATACTGTTAAGAAAATTAAAAACTTAACTTCAGACTTTCAATGGTCACATGTTAGCAGTGTCAATAATCCTGCTGACATTCTATCAAGAGGCTGTGAACCTCATAAACTTCAATTCTATGACCTTTGGTGGCATGGCCCCAGGGAGTTATCAAGTAAAGATTTTCAACACTCTGTGAGTGATATTAATTTTCCTATTGTTATTTCCTTTGGCAATGAGCTAGTAGTTAATACTTGTGATATTGATACAAAACAATCTTTCAATAAAGACCAACAATTTCTGTTAGATTTCATAAATAAATTCTCAGATGTTGGCAAACTTCAAAGAGTTTTAGCATACATTCTACGCTTTGTTAATAATTCCAAAAAAGGTAGTGTCAAATTAGGTAGTTCATTAAGTCCAGAAGAGCTTAATAAGTCCTTGTTGATAATTATTAATTGCGTTCAAAGTAATTACTTCCATACAGAAATGAACCAATTAAAAAATAATTCTAAAATTAAATCTGGATTGTCCAAATTGCATCCTTTTATAGACCAAACTGGCACGCTTAGGGTTGGTGGCAGACTGCATAATGCTACAGATATCCCATATGATAAAAAACACCCTGCTATCCTCCCCAAATCATGTCATTTTACTAATATCCTAATACACAAAGAGCATTTGCGCTTATTACATGCAGGAGCTAAGCTAGTATTGAGCTCTCTGTCACAAAGATTTTGGCTTATAAGTGGTATTTGTGAAGTTAAAAAGATTATTAATAAGTGCATTAAATGTTTTAAAATAAAGGCAGCAGTAGCAAAACAGCTTATGGGTTCTCTCCCACAAGAAAGATGTAATATTGGTAGGCCATTTAACATTGTAGGAGTAGATTTCTGCGGTCCATTCAGCATGAAGTCTTCAAGGATTAGAAAACCACTAATAACTAAAGGCTACATTGCCCTCTTTGTATGCTTTGCCTGTAAGGCTGTTCACATGGAATTAGTTAGTGATCTAACCACTGAAGCTTTTTTGGCATGTCTCAAACGCTTTATAGCTCGGAGAGGACTACCATATAAAATTTTCTGTGATAATGCTGGAACTTTTAAAGGTGCAGCCAGAGAATTAGATGAGCTTCATACATTATTTACATCAAAACAGCACATAGATGCTATAAATAATTATTGTGTACCTAACTACATACAATTTAAATTCATTCCTAGTTACTCACCAGAGTTTGGGGGCTTGTGGGAGGCAGGAGTAAAAAGTTTTAAGTTTCATTTCAAAAGAATTGTGGGAAGTCTTATATTAACTTATGAAGCATTAAATACAGTAGTTACAGAAATTGAGTCTATTTTAAATTCAAGGCCTCTGCTCCCCACAAGTTCTGATATCTCAAGCTTTGAGTATTTAACTCCAGGTCATTTCCTTATAGGAACTGCAATGGTATCTTATCCTAAACCCAATATAAGTAATGTAAACATAAATAGATTAAAATTTTGGAACATGTTAACTAAATTAAAACAAGATTTTTGGAAAGTTTGGTCAGGTGACTATTTAACCCAATTACAGAGTAGACCTAAGTGGCGTTATACGCATCCAAATTTAAATGTAGGTGACCTTGTTATTGTACGTGGTGAAAATAATGTACCCTTAACTTGGCCTATGGCAAGAATTGAAAAAGTAGTCCCCGGGCCAGATGGCAGGATAAGAGTTGCCCATATTAAGATGTCTAACAATAAGATATATGTAAGATCTTTTAGAAAATTAAGTCCCTTACCAATTAATTAAGTGTATTAGCATTTAGTGATAGTTAAAAACAACAGGTTTCAACAATTTTAAACAAAATTAAGGTTTTTTTTTTTTGGTAAATTTAATTAAACTTCAAACTGTTCATTGTAATCTCTGGATTCTAAAGGTACTTAGCTTCTGTTTCAGTATTTCATTATTTGCAATGTAGCTAAGTAATGTTTTTTTCTATTAATGTAATATCTAGTAACTAGTAAGTAACAAGTTCATGTATGTATTTGCCTACCTATACCTGAAATAAATTAAATATTGTGTGTAGGTTATTTAGGTAAATAAAACAAATGTTTAGTTATTTAACTTGCTTTATTGTAAGTAATTGTTAAAATGTAACCTAGATTTTAGTATTTTTTCTGTAATTTCTGCATCAGCCCCCCGGCCAACTATGTATAAAAATATTTAAATTTTTACCATAAAGGAATGTCACATTATTTTTGTTAGTTTGCAACACTTCCTTCTCTCTGGGGTCGCCTGCAGTAAGCATGTAAAATTTTGATATTTAACTAAAATGAAAGAATCTTCAAGTTTTGAGCCAGCAGTTTTTATTCTACACTCCTTTTTTAGAAGTCGGTTAAAAATAGACTTTCTTATTGCAAATCTTTTACGTACCTACCTAGGTATATTGTTATCATTTACTTACGCAGATACAGTCTAAACATGAATCAAGACGACGCATCTGATGGGTAAATAGGAATTAGATAACTAACACAAATGTATGTACAAGGAATTATTATTCTGGCAATTTGTTTAGTTTGTAGACTCGCATTTACAGGGTGGGTTATTTCTCACAAGTAACCTGGAGTTTATTTGTGCCCAATTGATGGATAGGCACAAGATGGGATGTAAGCACCTGCTGGTCGATTCTGTAAAAATCTCACCGTGAAAACTTGCGTGGAGTGAGCTGTCAGTGTCATATCCCACGGATGCTAAGGATTGACCAAATTACATTTACAATCATAATCGAGATTTTATCTATACTTTTTATGCTAATTTTATAACATAATCATTTTATATTATCTGTAAGCTAGAGAGTGTCTAAACATTACTATTTAGGGGGTTTTAAAATAAAATAGTCAAATAGAAATTCAGACAAAAGTCAATTTCTGTTTTGGAATTTTATTTAAAAACCCCTTAAATAGTATTGTTTAGACACTTATAAACTAGCTTCGAAATAATATAAAATGATCACTAGAATAGCATGAAAATGTTATTAAAATCTCGATTATGACTGTAAAAATGTGCTTGGTCCATCCCTAGCTATAGGTGGTGGAATGACACCGACAGCTCACTCCACGCTCACTTCACTTAAGTTTTCACGGTGAGATGATTACAGAATAGCATTGCTGTTCCCACGGCCCGACGAGCAAGCGACTAGCTAACAAACATTTTCTTGCTCAAAAAACGTACAAAAGATCGTAGGTCCCAGCTGCTCGCACTGTGTACTCGTATGCCAGTAGCTCGGTTTGCATTTGGTGTTTAGATAGTGCTAGTTGCTGCACTGCAGCTACTCGGTACGCCGACTCGCATGCTAGCTCGCACGAAAACAAAAAATATTACTCGGCTGCGAGCTATTGCTCAACTCGCAAGTGCAAGTAACTCGTAAATTATGATATGCCCATACATTGCGAATTGTCGGTAGGCCAACTCGCACGCTAGCTCGCACAGTGTAAACCAGTCATAAGTTTTCACTGTGACATTTTTGCAAAGTAGATCGGCTGTTCTTAACCTCACCCTGTATGTCTATGAAGCCATAACAGCTTATGTACCCAAGTAGATGTTTTCAGTCGCTTCAGATGATGAATAACACATGAGACGACTTCCTTTATTTGACGACCTGAAATACGAGTGAATTTCAAAATAGGGGTAAAGGCAATCATTGCTCAGTCGTTCGGAACTTTTCGAATTATTGTTACACAATCGTTTGGGCAATAAAAAGAAGAGAAAGAAAAGAAAGAAAACTTGTTTATTCTGCACAAATAAAACGCACATAGACAAAGAATAATAATAAAACAAGAAGACAGCACACTCAAAAAGCAATATGAGCAAAAGCCTCATATTTAAGTTCGCAAATATTTTTTTTTATTGGTTGGTATGAGACCAAAGACAATTTACACGTCTACATTGCCTCTGCTCTGAGTGGTGCTGTGTACTTGTGACACTTCACACTAGTAATCAAAACAAACAATGAGAAAACAAACAATCAAACAAAAGTGGAAAAATCATACTTTTTTAACAAGAATAACACAAACATATTGATCCGTGCGTCGTATCTGCGCAAGAAAAGGTCGTTGCTCAGCTAAATGCCATGACGTCGGACGAGCCTATCGTCAACGGCGCTGATTTTCAGCAACTACCTATCGAAAGACGTAAAGACGTCCCCCCTGTGTGACCTAATAACTCAGGTAAGTTTTATTCACAGAAATACATACGTGCGAGTCTAGCTGAACTTATTATACTAATATAAATAAAAAGAAATAAACAAAAACAAGAACAAGATAAAACGATATAGTTTTAACGAAATAGTCTATATTGTTGTCTATTGAATACTTTTATTGGTTTGTAGAAAGTTTGATTGGTTTGTAGTCTAGAGCTTTTGAATTTATGAATTTGCAGGTATTTTGTATTTCAATTATATAGTGACATTTAAATTCGATAACTATTTTTGCAACTAAGTTTTGTAAAGGCTTCCGCAAACTGGTGCGAAGCGACGGTGCTACTCGATTCTGGTAGAACAATTGCCATGAGGTTTTCATAGTAATTGTTTCTCTGTCTGCAGGTGCCTTTATGGCGTCAGTTTGAAGTGTCAAAAGTTTTTGTTTTTGTTTTTTAATACAAAGCTATCTTGTTTAGGTTGCTAAAAAACTTTCCTTTACTTTCTTGCTGGTATTTGGAACTTATGTATTATTATCTATTTATTTATTTATAGCATCTCCTAAGTTAAAATTACATTGACGAAACTTTAAATCATTTGGTGACACTAAATTAGTCCAACAGCAGCCGATTTCTCCTAATTTAATTATCAGCATAACTAAGTTAACCAATAGCTACCTTTACAAAGCTACAAAGTTTTTTTCGTGACCAAAACCGGAATCAATACCAATAATAATAATATAATATATTGGTCGTATCAGCCAATGGCTTAATTGCCTGCAGCTGGATCAAGTGCTTGATTCAGAAAGCGGTGCTCCTGGACACGGCCCGCATTGTTAGGAGGTTCCTCTCTCTGGAGCCTTGACCGCCGGTAGCTTGGACCTTGTTCCCGATACCGGTGGGCTACTATTTTTTATATTTTTAAATGTTTTTTATTTTATTTTTTATACAAATATTTAAAAATGTTAATTACTTACCTATATGTTTGTAAGTGAAATAAAAGAAATAATACCATTAATAATATCTTGTTAACATCATCATAGTTATAGGACAGTGATGATGAAAACAAGATGGCGGTATTAATTCCGGTTTTGGCCACGAAAAAAACTTGCCCTTATCGAAATTTATTTTGGGTCGGCGCAACATATATTTTTCTTCCATACTATTAGACGTCATCTCGGTAGTCAATCTCTTTCTAGCCATATCATCTTTCATTTTCCTCATTCCTCCGCATCAATTTTGTTTTGTCAATACAGTTTCTGTGACAATTTGACTAATGTTTAACAACAGCGCCCCTCTGTCAGTGTTATAAAGACGCCAAAAGGATACTTGTAGCACTCTACCTAAGGGGCCTCGCTCGCGGCGACTTTTTGTAGCAATGCAGTAGCGATGCTGTCGCGCGTCCGCATCGATACAGTCGCGAAGCGGTCGCTAGCTGTGTGCCCTCGCCCACGGACCCAGATTCAGTCGCGATGCAAAGGCGATACTGGTGCGCTTCTGTCGCGATGCAAACGCGATTCAGTAACGGCACAAAAATACCTGCGATCGCTACAGTTGCCAGATGGACTCCGTTGAGGCAACATTAGTCACGTTGTCTTTGGTGCTGCTTTTACGTAAGCAGCCGAAGCGTAGGCAACGAAAGCTCGGTTCTTCACTCACGCGCCACCCTCCCTCTGTTCTCTCCCCGATGTCGTCCGACACGGTCGCGCGTTTGCAACGATTCAGTCGCGATACTGTAGCGCGTTAGTAGCGCGTTGGCATCGCTTCTGTAGCGCGTTGCAAATGCGACTAACGCGCGTTAGTAGCGATGCAGTCGCGTATTTCGTAAACGCGCGAGAGCATCGCTACAAAAAGTCGCCTTGGGCGATGGCCCTAAAGCGCGTTTCACGAAAGAATTCCCTTCGCCATAACGTTGGCACCATTGCTTTTCATTGAAGAGCTGCTTGCAAGGAAAAAAGGAAAAAACCATTCCTTCAATGAAAAGCAATAGTGCCAACATTATGGCGAAGGGAATTCTTTCGTGAAATGCTTAGGTGAAATGCCTACGTCCACACACCATAACCACAGATAACACAAAGAGAGGAACGAGTAAAGAGGTTCGATGTAAAAAAAAACTTGTCAAGAGCGAGTCGGACTCGCGCACCGAGGGTTCCGTTCCGATTTCTGAAAAAGTGTGCTATTTAGAGACATCGTTTTATTTTTCCTGTAATCTTTACATAAACTTCTATCACATAGAACAATTTCAGATTTTTCTCTTTGCAAACTTCGGAGAAAAGGGGAGGGTAACGGTATTTTTTTTTACATTTTTCATCAGAAGTCGAAAACTATGCGGCCTAAAAAAAAATGTTTGATAATGTGCAAACAGCGTTCTTTCTTATGATACCCTACATGCCCTAGTAGCCCCAATTTGATTTTTTAAGACCCCCTTTCAGTCCCTTTTGCAAAAAAAAAGATAAATATTTTAATTTCTTTCTTATTTGCAAAATAGTTGGGTAAAACTATTCTAAATTTCAAGTTGATAGCATTAGCAGTTCTTGAGATACCCAGCTGTGACAGACAGACAGACGGACAGACTGAGTGACACCATAAGGGTTCCTTTTTTACTATTTTGGTACGGAACCCTAAAAAACCGGCCAAGTGCGTATCGGACCATGCACAATTCAGGGTTCCTAGCAGTTGGGATGAATTTATCACAAGAGCAAACTTTTTAGTTAAAAAAATGGTCTTCCATACATTGATTTAAGTCACGGTCCATTCTCCAACTGCAAATTTAATGTTTGTTATCGCAAAAAAAAATGTGATAAAACTACAAACTAACGATTTTCGGACTTATTCCTTTATTTGTGCTGTGAGACCTTGCTTCTTACCAAACATGATTATAAGTCAACGGGAAGTACCTACCGTTTTGTTTTTTTTTTTTTGCGAGTACCTATCAAAATATATCGTAAAAGGCCGTATTTTTGTATTGCTTAACTTAAAAGCTTGATTTTTTTAAAGCTCCAAGATACCGTAGACCTACGTATTTAACATTAATTTCAACTTAATACCTCCACACGTTCCTGAGAAAAAGGGTCTTGACAGGCAGACACACGTACGGAGGACGGACAAAAAGAGATCTTAAAATGGTTCTACTTTTCCTTTTGAGGTACGGAACCCTAAAAAACTTTTCCCTAAGGAGATTACGTTGCACCTGGGCCAGTATTAAAGAGAGCGAGGATGGTTTGAATATCGAATTTCAAATGATTTCTTTTTTTTTTCATTTTGTATTCAGTTTTGTATTTTACTTTCAGTGTGTGGAATTTTGACCTCGTTTTCATTTAACATGACGCCTTGGTTCTCCAGAGGTTTGGCCAGAAGTGTACCTATAGCCCACATTACATCAGATATGTTTAAGAGAATACATCGAAGCGTGGTTTAGCTCGGTGTAGTGAAATGGTGTTATGGCTGTCTAATTTGACGCGCGAGACAGAAGACTCTCACGCGCACCGCGACTACGCAACTAAACGCGCTTAGTTTAAATGTAGATTTATGACTAAATGCTATACTCAAATCAATTTTTAGCTTAGTAAGTCTTTACATATTTAAATACCGATTAATCGATTTAAAACAAATTTTACTGCACATTAAGGAACTTTTTACGTGTTACCTATCGTATAAAACAGAAAATAGACGGTGGTTAGGTTATTTTGTATCGATTTTTTTGGTATCGACAAAATTTCATGTTTCGGCTAAGTACAATAGTAGACAATATAATAAAACACATGGAAAAGAAAGAAATAAAAATTCTCTTTTGAAAGAGTTAAAATTTTATTTATACAATCGTTTTATCACCTGTTTTCTCTAAAACAAGCGCTTTTCCCAAAGGCTCATCGATTCATTCATTATGTATTTTTAAACCTCAATTCCATAGCCAACAAATGCCTAACTAAAAGTACTGTAATAAAACTTTGCAGCGCCTGAAAAAAAAAGACTGAGGCTTAAAAGTTCGTAGCACTATTTATAAAAGTAAGACCCTGTAAACACTTAGGCCTCTTTTAAAATGTTTGTTTTAACATTTTCCATGAGCATAGTTAGTAATACTTGTTAAGGCTAACACTATTTAAAACAAACATTTTAAATACTACAGTAGTTACGGGTATATACGGGTGGGTATACGGTATTTGGGTAGGTTTGTTATTAATTTGTGATGAGATTGTGTTGAGCTAATTTAATTCTGTGTTTAATTTTTTTTTGTCGTAGATAAATTTTTAAATTACGTAAAAGAAGAACAATTACTTACTATAAACTAATCTTAGGCTCGTATTTATAATCTAGTAATTACTTCAGTAATTACTTGCTAATAGTAATTTCTTAATGAAATCATTACTTGAGGGTAGAATTCTTAAGTAAAGAAAATGGTGACTATTACTTGGCTAAGAATCCTAAGCTTTGATAGTTCTAAATTGAAAACTATTACTAAACTATAGAATGAAAATCATTACTTGAGCAATTACTTTGACTGAAGTAATTACTTTTATCTACACCCATGCTATAAATCCTCTATAAAAGTTTCTGAAAGTTAGCTTATTGCCAACATTAAAACGGCCAGTGTCATAGTAACCATGGTAACCATAATAGCATCCAAACATGTTTTAATGTTGTACTGAATTTCATAATGCAACTCGTTTTCAAAAAAAGAACATTGTAATGCACTACAACAGCGCCATAATTAAAAAAAAAAGAACTTATTCGAATTCACGTCGTATACTATGACACCCGCCATGTTCGATACGAGTATTAGTATTGCAAAAAAACTGTTTCAGAACCTTTTATAGAGAATTGATAACATGGATGTAGATAAAGTCTTGTATGCAACTGTACATAATTAGGTATTAAAACACTCATGTGATACTTATCAACCCACATTCGTGTTTTAATACCCCTTATTATACGTCAGTTGCATAAATAACTATTACTTGACTATAAATACGACTGTAAGTGTAAAAGTAAAACTAAAACTAGTCTAACAGACCGCTACTAACAGGCAATGTACCCAAAATGCTGGCATGGCATACAACGTGGCACTGCTGCCACGTTGTATGGCAATGCTTACTTAGCCTTGGGCAAAATAAAGGCCAGCATTTTGGTCACATGTAACTTGTTATTATTACATTTTCACAACATGCCAGTGTTTAACTTGTTATTATTTTATTTGCGTAGGTATCTTTGTAAAACATTCAGACTCAATTTATTGAATAAATGAAATGGAAGTCAACACAAAAGTCTCGACAACCCGTCTTACCACGGGGTATGAACACGATACCCACGATATCTCTCTTTGCTCTGCCGTGTTACCCAGCAACTTAACTTCTATATTGTGTTTATGATATTATTTTTAACTAACGTAGGTACCTCAAATTGTAATTTTAATTTGAAATTTATGCTATCAATAATCTTAATACTAACCTAATAATCTCTGTCGGGAGGGGCTAAAACGGCCACTTTGGCATAATTATAATAGGATAATAGATATTTATGAATCATATTTGAAATCGTAAAACTGTCACAAATTGACAATTCATAATTTATCTGCGTACAATTCATAGCACGCAATTCATATGTCTGACAGTTTTGTATGGAGAATTCGTAAAATGGTCCATAAATTACGAATTGCTTTATTGAAGTTTAATGTCAAATAGCACAATCATAATAAATTGCTGGGAATTCAGGAAATGAATCGCTTTTAGAGGAATTGCTTAATGTGGCCGTTTTAGGCCCCCTGTATGTACCTAATATTTGCAAGCCACACTTTGCAGAATGTGACCATTTTAATGTACCATATTCTGACAAATACATGATTATCATTAACTGGTTGTGGTGGTCAGATAGGCAGTCACTCCATATATTTAAATGACTGGTATTGAGCTGTAATCGGTTAGGTTATTCGGCTGTACCCCAAATTAGTAGGGAAAATGCTAGACAGAGGATGATAAGTTTCCATACTAGGCTCTACTCAAAGTACGTTTTAAAATTTGAGGCCTGACCTAACCTGGACTTGGAATGTGGATGTGGAATTAAAAAAGTAACATTGGTACCTGCACATACACACACACATTGGTACACATCCACATTGGTATTGGTACATTGGTGGTTGGGTTGGCCTGGATTTGACCATATATAAGTTTATCTTGGGCATCACTGACATACACAAATACATCGGTAGGAAACCTGGACTTATAATTCTTCAACCCGCCTGAGCCAATGCAATGCTCGTGCCTTCTCTAGATGAGAAGAGGCTTTCTTTTGGTAGACACGAATGTGACTTGTCATGCAGGCGCACCACACAAGACTGAGCGACTTTTGACCACTAGGACATAAGTATCGGATTACGATTTTGTTCGCTATGTCCCGTCTATTGTTAAGTAATATTTAATGTCTTTGTTAGTAACGTAATAACATTACATCACAAATGATATTAATATTCAGAAGCGTATTTCAAATAAATATCTTAAGAGGTCTTGAAACTCTTACAGCTAGCATGGTGTAGTATATTAGGTACTGCACACGTACTGTTAGTCTTGAAAAATGTTGATTCCAGCTAACGTGTGTAACATAATGTATGTTTGAACGTTTCAGGAATATTTCATTACTTAGTTATTTGCAAGAACTAAAAACTTATAACTTAAAGCTTTCCCATGAAATACTTACCTACCTAAAGTATATTTGAGCAAGTCTGTGTTTCCCGTTAGCATTTATTGGCAGAATACAGGCAGGTAAAATATTATAGATTTAAGAAGTCACAGGGTTCGGTAGCATCTGAAGACCACGACAAAAACAAACTATGTTGATAATCAATCACTCGTTCTGACGTTTTTTGGTAATAAATAACTGCCATACAGTAGAAAAAATAACAGAGTATTAACTATTAATTGGAATGAATAATATATAATTCAAAGTCCTATACTTTGACGCCCACACACACTGTCCTCTTTCAAACTTTGTGAAGTTTAAAATCAATAAATATTCCTCAATTTTACCACCAATAGTGTCAGCCTGTAATAATCCCTCAGCTGGGCAAAGATCTCTTCTGAGAGAGAGAGAGAGAGATGACCGCATTGATTTACAAAATTCTACACGATTGGTCATTTTGTGTGACTTCAGGTCTAGACTGTTAAGGCCAGGTTTCCTCACGATATTCTCCTTTACCATAGAATGTTTTGTGGTTTTCAAGAGGACAAATAGAAAGCAATTTATGTGACTAAAAGAGTGATGAATATACATGTTGATGGTTGGAGAGGCAGAGGAAGGCCAAAGAAAAGATGGATGGTGTGAGGAATGATGAACGAGAAGGGACTAAATGATAGCGTGACGGTTGACAGGGGAGAATGGAAGAAGAAAACGTGTTGCGCCGACCCCAAGTAACATGGGGTAACGGCAGGAAGATGATGAGAAAGCAATTCAATATGAAATTCAAAAAGTCACTTTTTTACCCGCATTCTTGTAGTAGATTCCGGAGATTCATAATTTTACTTATCGAATACAGATATGGAAGAATAAATCCTATGTTACATTTCCTTTTGATTGACGAATATTTAGATATAGAATCATTGAATAAGAAATAAGCGTTTAACAATGAAACAATCGTTAAAGTTAAATTCAAAAAGTTTTCTTGTATTTGTGTTACAACCTCTGCCTCTGCTTCTACCTTGCAGTACCAAGAAATGGTTGGTATTTTATAGGAAAAATTTCTTTTATTTGATACGACTTTATTTCATACTAGCTTTTGCCCGCGGCTTCGCTCGCGTGGATGTCGGAAAATATACAATGGGAACGTTCATGTGGAAAACATAGGGCCGTCCGATATAACTGTGCAAACTCAAATCGCTACGATATATCGTTACCATGTATCTAATAGGCATAAAGCTACCAGTCGGCATGATTTTTTCCGACATCTTCAACAGTCGTCGTCATATTTCAGCCAATTTACACAAAACTATAATGAATTACACTGAATCAGTCCGTTCATTGGAGAAAACCGTATGAAATTCCGTTCGGTACTTTTACATTATCGCATTCAAACAGACAGACTTACGCGGCGGGGGGACTTTGTTAATTACTTAAAATTTACTATGCCAGTCACGCTCTAATAACAAATAACTTTTTCCGAGTGTCCACTCGTTCAAATAATTTCCTCGTAAAACGTCGAATGAAATAAAGACTAAATGTTACCTCAAGATTCGAACTATGACTACATTTCCAATCCCTTGAATCTCTTAAAAAGAGGTAGGTACACAAACATTTGTCAACCCCTATTGTACCCCTTAGGGGATCATTTTTAAAAAACGCTGTACCATATATTTTTTTTTTCGTACCAAAAGCATAAATTTGAATTTTCATATCCCTAACTTAAAAAATGCTGGGTTTCCCATACAAACTTTCATCCCTATCACCCCTTGTAGGATTTTGTTTTAAGACAAAAAGTAGCCCATGTCCTTTCCCAGGATGCTATCTATAGGCAGCCTTGCCAAATTTTATCGAAATCCGTGCAGTTTTGTAAATTTTAAAATAAACACCTATTTTACCCACTTAGGGGATGATCTTTAAAAAACGCCGAACCGCATATTTCTTAATTTCCTACCAATAGCATAAATTTGTTATCCCTAACTTAAGAAATACTGAGTTTGCCTTACAAACTTTCATACCCTGTATCACCCCCTGTAGTATTATTTTTGAAAAAATAGTATCCTATGTACTTCCCCAGGATGCTATATAAAGCCTTGCCAAATTTTATCAAAATCGTCCAGTTTTGTAAATTTTAAAATCAACCCCTATTTTACCCCCTTAGGGGATTATTTTTCAAAAATGCTGAACTGCATATTTCTTTATTTCCTATCAAAAGCATAAATTTGTTATCCCTAACTTAAGAAATACTTTGTTTCGCTTACAAACTTTCATCCCCTATATCACCCCCTGTAGTATTGTTTTTGAAAGTATCCTATGTCCTTTCCCAGGATGCTATATAAAGCCTTGCCAAATTTTGTCGAAATCCGTGCAGTTTTGTAAATTTTAAAATCAACCCCCATTTTATGCCCTTAGGGGATGATTTTTCAAAACCGATCAAAAGCATACATTTTAATTTTCACATCCCTAACTTAAGAAATACTGAGTTTCCCATACAAACTTTCATCCCCTATATCACCCCCTGTAGGATTATTTTTTAAGACAAAAAGTAGCCTATGTCCTTCCCCAGGATGCTATATAAAGCCTTGCCAAATTTTATCAAAATCGTCCAGTTTTGTAAATTTTAAAATCAACCCCTATTTTACCCCCTTAGGGGATTATTTTTCAAAAATGCTGAACTGCATATTTCTTTATTTCCTATCAAAAGCATAAATTTGTTATCCCTAACTTAAGAAATACTTTGTTTCGCTTACAAACTTTCATCCCCTATATCACCCCCTGTAGTATTGTTTTTGAAAGTATCCTATGTCCTTTCCCAGGATGCTATATAAAGCCTTGCCAAATTTTGTCGAAATCCGTGCAGTTTTGTAAATTTTAAAATCAACCCCCATTTTATGCCCTTAGGGGATGATTTTTCAAAACCGATCAAAAGCATACATTTTAATTTTCACATCCCTAACTTAAGAAATACTGAGTTTCCCATACAAACTTTCATCCCCTATATCACCCCCTGTAGGATTATTTTTTAAGACAAAAAGTAGCCTATGTCCTTCCCCAGGATGCTATATAAAGCCTTGCCAAATTTTATCAAAATCGTCCAGTTTTGTAAATTTTAAAATCAACCCCTATTTTACCCCCTTAGGGGATTATTTTTCAAAAATGCTGAACTGCATATTTCTTTATTTCCTATCAAAAGCATAAATTTGTTATCCCTAACTTAAGAAATACTTTGTTTCGCTTACAAACTTTCATCCCCTATATCACCCCCTGTAGTATTGTTTTTGAAAGTATCCTATGTCCTTTCCCAGGATGCTATATAAAGCCTTGCCAAATTTTGTCGAAATCCGTGCAGTTTTGTAAATTTTAAAATCAACCCCCATTTTATGCCCTTAGGGGATGATTTTTCAAAACCGATCAAAAGCATACATTTTAATTTTCACATCCCTAACTTAAGAAATACTGAGTTTCCCATACAAACTTTCATCCCCTATATCACCCCCTGTGGGATTATTTTTTAAGACAAAAAGTAGCCTATGTCCTTCCCCAGGATGCTATATAAAGCCTTGCCAAATTTTATCGAAATCGTCCAGTTTTGTAAATTTTAAAATCAACCCCTATTTTACCCCCTTAGGGGATGATTTTTCAAAAATGCTGAACTGCATATTTCTTTATTTCCTATCAAAAGCATACATTTTAATTTTCACATCCCTAACTTAAGAAATACTGAGTTTCCCATACAAACTTTCATCCCCTATATCAACCCCTGTAGGATTATTTTTGAAAAAAAAGTAGCCTATGTCCGTCCCCAGGATACCATCTATAGCCTTGCCAAATTTTATCGAAATCCGTTCAGTGGTTTAGGCGTGAAAAGGTAACAGACAGACAGACAGACAGCCAGACAGTCAGACAGACAGACAGAGTTACTTTCGAATTTATAATATTAGTATGGATTAGTTTCTGCCTGCGATTTCTTCCGTGTGAAATTTATGGAATAAAATATTGTAGCTTCCCATTAATGACAGAATTTTCAGAATCGGATCGGTAATTCCGATGATTACCCCTACATACAAACTTACAATGTTTTACCTCTTTAAAATTCTAATATAGAAAAAAGTTTGCATACATATCTGCTTAACAGTACCTACCTATTAACCGAAACTTAATAGTTGAATCTTTTTTTAACAATTTGAATATTACTTTACAGATTTTTAATAATATTATGAAACACTCATTACATAGTCCTATTACTCAGTAAAACTCCTTTGATAAAGCAAATATTAATATAATATTATGACGATACAAATTGAGTTCCAGGAAACAACACAACAAATGTAACTAATTATACAATAAAATTATTCTTATTCTTAAATACTGGTATTCAGCTGCATCTGGTTAGACTGGAAGCCGAACCCAACATAGTTGGGGAAAGGTGATGATACAAACTGCCGCATCACCATTTCCTGGTGGATTAACGTTAGCTCACTTACCATCCGTCCAGCGTGATTGCTGTAACCATTATACCATGTAAATAATATACTTTTATTTTATTAATTTTTTTTTTCACAATTATTCTACAATAGTTAATAATGTATCAGTATTAATTTAATCATTTCAAAATAATTAAAAATGCCTGGGTAACTTAAATTAAAAAATGCGTGACTGCAAACCCTACTTATTGGTACAGTTTTGTATGTAGGTATCTATTATATTATTTGTCGCACTGCATACTGGCCTGCACTGCACTGGGTATTATTTCTCACGATGTCCGAATAGCCACTATTTATGAATGAATGAATGAATGAATTAATCAAATGCACCGATCCCAGCGTAGTTTCTGAATAAATTCAAAAATTGTACAGAATTTGAGAGCCTGTTTCACCAGATACGATTATCCTAGTAACTTACTTGACAGATAATTTCATACAAAATCTGTTGCATTTTTGAATTTATTCGGCTTTATTTTAATAAAGACATTTAAATTACTCAAAATCAATCAATATAATATAATGTATACAAAAATCCACCCTAAAACTAATCTAATAATTCTAATAGGTATTGCACAACTCATTTCACAAAGAAAACATTTTCCGAAGTTTGGCAAAAGATTCGAATTTTCTCATTGCATCCTTTCCAAGATCCAAGAGCCAATCCTCTTATTAGGTACTGCAGTACCAACCCAACAAAACAAACAACTCTTTTCTACTAACAACTTTTACAAAACTGCTCCACCGTTAATAATCTTCGCTGCAACCTCGTTAAGGTATTACACCACCCTTTCCAATACAATACGGCTTCACAAAGTCCTAGCCAAGACTTTGGCAAGCCGTAATACCGGCTTACTTACTTTCGACCTGGCTTTCAGTCTAGTTCCGCTTTCTCAGCGCCTTTCAGTTTCAGGGCTTTGCTTACCTTGTCCAACATTTTTATTCACAAAGAAGTGAGGTTTCGACGGGTTGACTTTTAGTTTTAAGAATCTGTGAAAAGAATTCGCAATGTTGTTTTAAAGATAGTTATTTGCTGAATGTATTTTTCACCATTACCTACTGAGGTACAAATATTTTTGTATTTTTGTTAACATCAAAGACTATCTATTATTTGAGCTTTGTAGGTTTGTAGCGACTAGAGTGCAATTTGACTTCTAATTTTAAAAATCTGTAAAAATAATTGTTAAAATCAATGTTATGTGGCTTATATTTTGCCAAAAGTATTTTTAACCATTACCTACTGAGTTATAACATTTTTAAATATTTTAGTTAACATTCAAGAGTGTTTTATTCCTGCTTTGTAGCAACTATGTAGAACACAATTTACTTTAGTGCTGTTTTTATCGACACATCTATGTATGTTTAACCTTTTCTCGACAGTTATTGATGTATCTGGGATATACACGTATTGTTTGTATAATTTAAAATAAACACGGATTTAAAAGTCACTTTGGTGTATATGTATGTAACTGTGTTATGTAAAGTTACACATATTATTATTCATTGTGGTTAATCTGTACGTATTGTTATTAAAGTAATAGGTAGTTAATGGAAAAATATTAATAACGTTAATATTTTTCACATTTTAGAGTAGTAAAACGCACTTAATATAACATAACAAGCCATGCCTGTATTTCCAGAAGAGTTAGGCAGAAGTGCAACTATAGTACACCCACTTTTCGCCAGTTATGTTGAAGTCAGCCATGTAATAGGTTGTGAGCCTATTGCCTTCAACCGGCCTCAAGACTCCGGGCTACTGAGAAATACCAGATGGAAAAACCAAATAACACTTTGCCCAATACGGGAATCGAACCCAGTACCTCATGCTCAGCGTAGCGCTTACGACCACTAGACTAACACGGCAGTATTGATTATTATTATAAGTAAATAAAATATTGAAATATGTAATACTATATATTATAAACGTTAGTTTGTGAGAATGGATGGATGGATGTTTGAAGAATAACTCTTGCATGCAAACACTACTGAACGGATTTTGATGAAATTTAGCATACATATAACCTGCATTAACACATAAAATACTTTCATCTCTATATTTCTACGGGTTCGAGACTTACGCAGGTAAAACAGCGGGCCGCTGCTAGTTCTTAAATAAAATAGGAACTAGGTACCTGTCCTGTCCTCTCCTTCTCCCCATAATCCATCCAAAGGTTGTCTGTAAAAGATCGCTTTTAGCGATAAGACCGCCCATCGTGTCACCCTATGTAAAATTTCAACATTTATATCTGTAATTTTTATGGTGTGCATAATCAATAGTATTCTATCTATCTATCTATCTGTCCTTATCATATTCACGTCTGTAAATGAGACAGCAATAAAACACTATTCCAGTCACAAAAATTGTAAAAGTTTAAACCTAAAAATATTCAAACCATCTCTATTGTCGTGGACCACGTAACATAGCAGCTTACAAAGTTCGCCCGAGCCGAGAGTTACTTTGAATTCAGTCGTTACCTACCGAAGTTATGTTCGCCGCAACACTACTTGTCTGGCTGTTTACATTTTTAACTAGGCCAACATCACTTGGCTATTTTCATTACTATCTTTGTTGGAGAAGGCCTTGAATTGCTGGTACCAAAAATACCAGGGACCTGAGTATTTTATTGTTGTAGAAAATCTTGTTATGTTTATTGTGTGTTCTAGAGATTTATTTACTTATTTATTGATATGGCACTTTAACGACTTACTAACTAAAACATAGATACACAAAGAAAAATAACATACAATTTTAGGTATTTTGAATTTATCACTTACAGATGTGCATAGCACTAGCATAGAATTAATGATTAGGTACAGGACGTGTAAGGAACCGTTAGTTGAATTACAAAATAAAGCACTAAATTAACGTATGCCATAAATACAGTTATATTAACAAAAAACAAAACAAAAAAGTTAGTGCATTTTGATAGGAACATTGTTCAAATTGAATATAGAATTTATTACACATAAATTATGTACATCATATGGATTCAAGATATAAATGTAAAAAATTACCAAGGGTGACACAATTGGTTAATGAACAATTAACATGTTGTTAAAATTAATGGGTAATTTTTCAGTCATTGCAAGAAAACAACAAAAACATTTTTTGACCTAAAAACAGAGAACCAATACAGTCCGGACCAAATGACTAGAAGTAGAACATTTTGGTCACTAAAGGTACCAAAATAACTCGTACTACCGTTGTGTCTATAAACGTCACTTTGAGACAGTGACGTACGCGGATCGCGTGTCCCATAGCGATATATCACTAAAGGGGGAGGGGGGATGGTAGTGGAAAAACGTCCCTTTACTTAAGACATTAGACATAGTAGCGAAAACACGCTTTTTGTAGGTACCCAAAGTTGATAAAGTGGCTTGTAAATCATTTTGTCTAAATTGTATTAGAGATAGCAATACGATTTCCGTAGTGCAAGTGGTAACCACTGATATGTTGACTGTACTTTTTAAATACATAATAATTATTAAATTGTTTGGTTTGTTTTGCAAACCCTCGCTGTTAGAAATTATAATTTAAGCTTTATATTGATAAGCTTAAATTACTGCTTGAGCCCTTTATCTTTATTCTTTCCTTTTTCGCGCCGAGAATTTCCAGGTTTTTCCGACAAGTTAAATTGTTCAAGCGAAGAAAATTCAATCGATCTTTCGATTAGATATAGAAACAGAGAATTACTGATTAAGGCCGGGACTTTCAGGTCAGTTAAAATCGGTTTCCAATTTTTTTAAATCATAGAAAAGTATTTATTTTATTTCTGAGTCTCTCTAGTTTATATTGCTAGTTAATTATACGAGAAAGGGCCTGTTTGACCACCTACGATTAAACAGTTTTTAGGTTTATAAACCTATTTTAGTTAAAAACTGTTTTGTCAATTTCTTTCGAATTACGATTAGAGTTGGAAAGAAGAAGACAAAATACTATTTTAACTAGAATAGGATTATAAAGCGTTTTAGTTTTTTATGAATAAGCGGTTAAGTTCCTACTAAATACTTGGCAGATAATTTCATACAAACTCTGTTCCATTTTTTAATTTAATAAGTAGTGACTATTCGGACATCATGAAAAAGGCCCTTAATGTTACAATCAAAAAACAATATCTAATAACTTTTTGAATAATGTTTTCTACGATTGCCTACTTTTCCGCATTGTAAAACACCACAGCTAACCTCAAGACGTCAACGTAAAAGAAAACTTGTAAGTACTAAACAAATAATAAAGATATCATAACATAACGCAACACCAATATGTTTTACAAAAGTACTCTTTAAGAATACAAATGTTCCTTTTACAACCTTCTTTAAAATCAAATAAACATGAGCACACGGTTGTAAAATAGACGCATCTATTCTACATGCTACCTCCGCATAGAAAGGGGTCATAAAAGTTACCTTGTTTACCCCTGAGTGGGGAATCGTAAAGTTGCACACTTTCGGTTATTCGTACTCTTGGAAACCGGTTTGGTCCGGATCACAAATAATACGTAATTGAATTGTGTTTGCAATTTATACGTATTGTTGTGTGATGAATTTTTCAGGTGCAGTGGAGTTGGGAGTATCGACTTGTCATGAATATTCTCCCCATAATCCACCCAATGTAACTTGAAACAAATGATTGACAAAATGTGGGTGGAAGTACATACGTAGGATGTACATACATTTATATCACTTTCAGATATGATAGAAGGTTGAGATTATTAAGAGTCTACATGAAAAACTATGTTTATCTACCAGGAAATAATGTATCCAACTTAATTTTGTGATTTTGGACTTAAATCTGATGGGTTTTGAAATTCAACTGAGTCCATCTTCTAGCTAGACTTTTCCCTATACAAGGTAATCTCAATCAATCTGCCTAACCTTTTCTGGCTATTATGGGTTCGGCTTCCAGTTGAACTGGATGCAGCTGAATACCAGTATTTTACATGGAGCGACTGCCTATCTTAACTTCACAACATACTTACTGGGTAGCACGATACCTCTTGGTAAGACATCCAGACTTTTGCGCTTCTGGACTACCCGTAACGACTGTCAAAGATTTACGAATTACAGCTGGGACCAACTACTTAACGTGCTTTCTGAGGCACGGAGTGGTCTCAAAATGTAATAGCTGGTTACCCATCCACGAACCGGGCGGGGCAAGCGTAACTTAACTTTCGATCGACTCTGCGGCTGTTTTCATTCTTAGCTACGAGCCCCTAAAATAAAGTAACTGTTATCAGGAATCAAGATACAAAATAAGAGACCGCAACGTCACTCGTTTCGCACGAGAAACGCTGCGGCCATTTTGCTAAAACTAAAAGACTTTTCTATCCGCATTGCGTCTAGCAGTCACCAATAACAACTCCTCCAGTACTCTGTATTCAATTCCTTACGCTCATTCCTGCTTCCTAAATAATTTAGCAGCCTCTGAGCTCCCAAACTTCTTGGGCCATAAAACTGGTACACAAAAGCAACGTGGCTGAATGATGTATCCATCCATCTTATCATGTTGGGAGCTTTACGCGACGGAGACATCGCGTAAACTGGAGAGCAACGATATCCTGACACGAAGATCGACGAAGCAAGGAGTGTGGTTTAATTAAAGCATTTTTATTTGGATATATTTGGAGAACTAAGTGGAGTTCTTGATACAGTATCTTTTGGAGAAAAGCAGACAGGTAGACATAAAAGAAAAACATGAATCATAAAAGGACATAAAAAAAAAAGAAAATAAAATTTTGAAAATGGTACTTTCCACTTACTATTTTAGGTGGCTAAAAAGCAACGAGAATGATTATAGTATTAACAAGTTGTGTTGATAACCATTGCATGTATTTCCTAGATTCTCTATTACTTGCAGAAGACAAACGGCAGGCGCTCACTTTAAAGAAAACCACTTTTAGGTCACCTTTGCTCTCACAGTCATATCAAAATTAGGTCCTAAGAATCGCATCAGATTTTCCTACTAACCATGAAGATGAATGTAAAAAGTGTGATGAATAGACAAAAGAACAAAACCAATTTCATTTACATCCAAGAGAGAGAACACAACACCCAACTTTTCCGCCACTTAATAAACATACAAGACTCCAATTTCCGTCTGTACCCATCCTTCCCATATCCAAGCCTTCTTCGATCCTTACTCCCGGTATTGTTTCGCAAAGTAGCGTGTACCGAGTCACGATAAGGCGAACCGAGCCCGTTGGGACTTCGATAAGATTCGTCAATGCGTCGAAGAATCGTCGCACCGCAAAAACAGGGGTAAACCTAACGGCTAACATTTTTTTTTGCAAGGACCAACTTGGGAAATCATTGACACATTTTGTCCCGGTTTAGAACATTTTTTTTGTTATTATTTAGAGATAGAACAGACAAAAGGAATAAAACGATTTCTTTCTCTATTCTACTTTTCCGCACAAAAAGTAAAACTAGTCTATAGAAAAAATTTCGAATATTTTCAAAAGTTTTAATTGTTAACTCCATAGAATTTATTTATAACCAAGTAATCATTGCAACGCCTGCAATAAAACTAACATGTCACAAATTATGTATTGGAACAAAGTTCGTTAAAGTAGCTTGTGGTAGGAGTTCACACCTCAGTTTTATCTCGATAACTCGAACCTCAGTAGGTCCATAGCCTCTGTATGACGAAAAAGATTGCCAAATACGCGATATCTCGAATTATTTGGACTCTTTAATTTGTCTAAATCTATAACTCGAATTTCAAAAAATAGACTTCGGTCTTATTACAAAACGAGGTTTTTTATCTGTCATGGTTTAAACCATCGAGCCAGTTTTTGTAATAAGAACTAAGCTATGATATAAATACAATTCTTTATACAAAACTGACAACTTTAATGTGTCGGAATAAAGTTCGAAATTCAAAAAAGGGCCAATGGGTTTAAAGATGAACCTTGTTTTCTAATAAGATGGAATAAGTTGAAGTTAGTAAAATAAAATGACGTCTTACTTGGAATTTCCCGAACTCTTAGCAATAAAATCTAAACGGAATGTTTGGGAATGTTTGGTGCTTTTGTTCTATTGCGTCTTGAAACTTGAGACCTAGATAGTTCTGTATTAATACTTATTAACGTTGTTGTTGGTAGAAAGAGCTAAACGTGCGCTACTTAAGGTAATCAATCTGCCTGCCTAGCCTTTTTCCAACTACCTATATTGGGTCGGCTTCCAGTCTAACCGGAAGCAGCTGAATACCAGCATTTTATATGGAGCGACTGCCTATCTGACCTCCAACTGCTTAAGATAATGTGTTTTAAAAAATACAGGTATCTTACTGATCTCATATGTAAAGAAAGTAATGTATTTTCTGTACGGAAACTATTCATTCGGCTTTTAATTATTGCACAACACAAATTGAAACCTGGTTTCGGGACTTGGCGAAGTTAGGATAATAGTTTACAATACTCCCAAATGTAAGACTAGGTTTGCTCAGACCTTTCTAAGGTATCTTGGCCCAGCATATGTAATAAAATAAGCAAAAAACTAAAAAACACGAAATCTAAGTATCGACTTTTTTTAAAGTATGAAGTCGCAATAACAATCAAACATATGGTAATTGCTAATTACGTAGATCAGAAGACATTTAATTATTTTATCTACACCCATGCTGTACATCCTCTATAAAAGTTTCTGAAACAGTTAGCTTTTTGCAACTTTAAAACAACCAGTGTCATAGTAACCATAAATCATCCAAACGGGTGTTATAATGGTGTACTGAATTTCATAATGCAACTCGTTTTCAAAAAAAGAACGTTGTAATGCACGCGCGTTTCACTACAGCAGCGCCGTAATTTTAAAAAAGAACTTATTCGAATTCACGTCGTATACTATGCCGCCGGCCGCCATGTTCGATACGAGTATTAGTATTGCAAAAAACTGTTTCAGAACCTTTATAGAGGATTCATAACATGGATGTAGATAAAGTCTTGTATACAACTGTACATAATTAGGTATTAAAACGTCAGTTGAAAATAAATAACTATAATTTCCCACAAAGAACACGTGCCACCACCCAACGAAATAAGTCCCAACCAAAGGCTAATAATGCCTCAAAGACCCATTCACCAATCCTTACAATCGAATGAACGCCAAAGAACACAGATCAATACGAAGCCAGTGCAGTCAACCCGATTAAACAGTGTAAAAAGCTAAAGCTTTACAAAAAGTCGAAACTGGCTGGCTTAGACAATACGTCGCGTTAGCCGCCGGCCTCGGGCACAAAACTTTTTCTCCCCAACCATTCTATGTTTTTTTTTACTCTTTTTGTCAATTCAAAGTTACACAGCAATGTCGGACAATCCGACTCGCCTAGGGTGTCGGGAAAAGTCACCAACGCTACTTGTTAAGGCGAAAGTCGAGGGTAGCCCGCGAAATTCAAAATTTCTTACGATTTTTGCAATTTGCAAGTCAGTATTAGGTTTATGTTATGTATAATTTTATAAATGAATATTTGATATGGCGGTTATTTACAAAAAAAAAAAGATTTTTTTTTTAATGTTTTTATTATTATAATTTTAAAAATAAATATTTGATATGGCGGTTTTTTTTATAATCATAAAAATCATCAATACAACTCTCTTAGTTCATACTACCCTATTGAATGACTATTTCATGAAATCATGAGATTTGAGGCCAATTCTAACTTATGGAGTTGTATTGCTGATTGTAGGCCTAATGATTATAATTCTGTGAAGCCATATTAATTACGGCCGCGAATCATATTTTAATCAACATACAACCTGACACTGACCTGCAAATTGCAAAAAACGTAAGAAAAATTGAATTTCGCGGGCTACCTTAGCGTATCCACCTTAGAGGCAGGTTTTTGTAGTAAAAATTAACGGGCTTAGGTATACGCGAGTACTGTGGTCGCTGAGCAAATATGGGTATGCACAGCGAAGCATGAATGCATTAAAAATAAAAGTATCAAGTTTGTTTTTATTTTTTAAGCGCTAATCTGAAAACCCAGCTCTCGCTGTATTAACATTTTCTGTTAATACTGCTTACTTAGTTTGAAATAAACACGGAACAATACTCCCTTGTGTTCTCTCGTATTATTTTTTTGCCTGGAAAAACACAAAACAAACCAAGTTTCGTCAATTCAGCCAGTGACAGTGTCCCTGCTACAAAAACATCGATGAAAACGTTCTAGAATTTTCTTTTTCCTATCGAAACCTACATAGAAGTAATGAAGCTGTCGTATCTTGAAATGCTATAGGGATTTTATGACTATTCATAATTTTTTAGCCATTAAGTTACCAATCTCATAAAATTGGTTAAAGTAGGTAACTGATATGAAAAAAGGAAATGACGAGAACTCGTACAAGATAGAGTAATCCTTACAACAAAATGCAACCCCAAAATAAAACCCTGTTTTCTCTTTCAAACTGTAGCTGAGCATTATAATAATAAGGATATTGTAGAGGAGAAAATTCTAAGAAAGAATTATGTAAGGCAAGTATTCAAAGTGTTCTCTCCTGTAAGCGCGAACACACGCGGGAAATGAAAACGTCAGTGCTACTTGCATAGAGGGCGCTAGATGTCAAGAAATGGGACGGCTAGCTATGGAGTATTATGTATGGGTAAGTTTAAATTAAGTTCAAGATAAATTTTAATGTTCCCTTTGGTGTGGGAAGAGTGTAGAAACATTTTGTGTCATTTTCTTGGCCGAGTGAATTTAAATGACTATAACTCTAACTAAACTATTTACTCTACAACAAGGTGGACTACATTTGTTTTTTGCGCGTATATGTATGGTTGGTTAATTTAACAAATCTACTAGCCTACAGAAATAAAAGGGGGAAAAAAAATGCATTAGAGGCTTATTTAGGGAGTTGCTACCGCTCAAAAAGAAAAAGGTGGAATAAGTTTTTACCGAATAGTTTTAAATGAGAGAGGGAGTATTATAATGTTGAAGGTGAAATAATAAGTTTAAAAAAAAAAATCAAGTAATAAATTAAAGAAAATATCTCAAAGAGAAAAGATTTCTAAAAAGTCCTGGGAAGTTGTTTAAAAGTTCAAAGATAATAATTCTATCCATGGTTAAAGATTAATGTTAAATAGGATTAAAATATTTTAAAGGGAGGTAAGTAAGGGTTAATTAGTGCAAAAGACGACTCAAAGAGAGTGAGTGCTAAAGGCGACTCGAAGGGAGTGAGTGCTAAAGACGACTCAAGAGAGTTTAAGAGGTCTCTTAATATTTAAGAGGTCTGTCCCTTAGTATAGAAGAGGTCCCTTAGTATAGAGGAGGTCCCTTAGTATAGAGGAGGTCCCTTGGTATAGAGGAGGTCCCTTAGTATAGAGGAGGTCCCTTAGTATAGAGGAGGTCCCTTAGTATAGAGGAGGTCCCTTAGTATAGAGGAGGTCCCTTAGTATAGAACAGGTCCCTTAGTATAGAACAGGTCCCTTAGTATATAAGAGGTCTAAGAGGTCTCCTAGAGGGTTTAAGAGGTCTCCCAGAGGGTTTAAGAGGTCTCCCAGAGGGTTTAAGAGGTCTCCCAGAGGGTTTAAGAGGTCTCCTAGAGGGTTTGAGAGGACTCTTAGAGGGTTTGAGAGGACTCCTAGAGGGTTTAAGAGGTCTCCCAGAGGGTTTAAGAGGTCTCCCAGAGGGTTTAAGAGGTCTCCTAGAGGGTTTAAGAGGACTCGAGGGTTTAAGAGGACTCCTAGAGGGTTTAAGAGGGCTCTAGAAGATCCGAATTAATGATGCGACTATAAAATAACCACAAACAAAAAAGAAAGGCACAGAGGCACAACGAAAGTTGTATGTGTGTAAGAGTGTAGAATAGTAAAGTATTTGTAATAGGTGTTATATAGATATTAGACAAACGACTAGGTATAGGATATTCTCCTATAGTACGTCGAAGAGTAAACCAAACCCCAACTTGTAAGTGACCACGAATGGTTTTAAGAACACTCACAAGCGAAGAATGGTTACGATTACCAGTGGGTAAACGTATGTGGTGTGCAAGTGTGTGGGGTGCAGAATAATGAGGTATAAGTACAGAGTTATGTGTAGGTGGTAACGATTATAGGATATTCTCCTATAATACGTTGTAGAGTAAGCCAAACTCAACTTGAAAGTGACCACGAATGGTTTTAAGAACACTCGCAAGCAAAGAATGGATACCAATTACCAGTGGGTAAAGGAATGTGTGTGGGGGTGTAGTATAAGTTTGTTAAGTATGTGCTGAAGAGGAAAAGTAAGTTAGTATTAGACCTACCTGAAACCTAATACATGTTATAAAAAGAGACTAAGCCAAATAAGAGTCCGAAAAGAAATAGTACTAGAGATAGTTTATTTTAGAATTTTGAAAAAGATTTGAAAGGGCTAGGTTTGATTTTATATTGGGCGCCAGACTGTAACAAATCTACTAGCCTACAGAAATAAAAGGGGGCTAAAGTAAGACTTGAAACAATATATTAAATATTAAAAGATAAAAAATACAGACCGGTTTTTAAAAAAACACATCCTACCTAACACACACAGTTATTTAGGAAGGTAGAGGTTAGCTTGAAGTAGTAATTTGAGTAAGTCCAGGTTAGGCAAACACGCACGATTAATATGGAAGATGAAGATTTTGAATTGAATCGCTCCGATAAATTAATGGTTATTTTCTATAACCCTCCTTTAGGGTTCGACCGCAGTCGGGTAAGTTTTAGTCACGGAATCAGTTTTCCCGGTCGAAGAATACTTTTAGGAGATGTTTCGTTTATAGCTTCCGGAGCAGAACTCACCAGTCTCCGAGTCTTCCACCCATCGATTCATCAGCGTTTTTCGAAATCGTCTTCCAATTTCAGATCCTTTCCACATTTGAAGCTTTCCGTCATCAGAACGCCAAACGCCACAGTCAATGCTTGAATCTGCCAGTAATATACGTTGAAAAACCTCTAACCTCTTCGATGAATTTCGAGTGTGTGTGGATTAATTTTATAAAAGTAATTTAAGATACAGCTATTCAATAATAAATCAAAATTATCTATAAAATACAATATTTGACCTAACATATTGATAAAAAGAATTTAGATTACATAAATCAAAAGAAACGTTCATAGTCTATGCCATTATGAAACTCTATGAGGTAGTTAGATAGAAGAAAAAGTAATGACAGCTTGACAGCCTGACGTAAGTGTCATAACAATGAAAAATACCTATACTTAGGTGTTTTTATTTCAGATTTTAAAGAAACGAATTGTTTTAGACCAATTCGCAATATAAGAATGTAAATCTTTATAAAAGATAATAAAAATGGATGAAAAGTGTAAGTGTAGTAAGTGATGTAGTGTAAACTAGCTTTTGCCCGCGGCTTCGCTCGCGTGGATGTCGGAAAATATACAATGGGAACGTTCATGTGGAAAACATAGGGCCGTCCGATATAACTGTGCAAACTCAAATCGCTACGATATATCGTTACCATGTATCTAATAGGCATAAAGCTACCAGTCGGCATGATTTTTTCCGACATCTTCAACAGTCGTCGTCATATTTCAGCCAATTTACACAAAACTATAATGAATTACACTGAATCAGTCCGTTCATTGGAGAAAACCGTATGAAATTCCGTTCGGTACTTTTACATTATCGCATTCAAACAGACAGACTTACGCGGCGGGGGGACTTTGTTAATTACTTAAAATTTACTATGCCAGTCACGCTCTAATAACAAATAACTTTTTCCGAGTGTCCACTCGTTCAAATAATTTCCTCGTAAAACGTCGAATGAAATAAAGACTAAATGTTACCTCAAGATTCGAACTATGACTACATTTCCAATCCCTTGAATCTCTTAAAAAGAGGTAGGTACACAAACATTTGTCAACCCCTATTGTACCCCTTAGGGGATCATTTTTAAAAAACGCTGTACCATATATTTTTTTTTTCGTACCAAAAGCATAAATTTGAATTTTCATATCCCTAACTTAAAAAATGCTGGGTTTCCCATACAAACTTTCATCCCTATCACCCCTTGTAGGATTTTGTTTTAAGACAAAAAGTAGCCCATGTCCTTTCCCAGGATGCTATCTATAGGCAGCCTTGCCAAATTTTATCGAAATCCGTGCAGTTTTGTAAATTTTAAAATAAACACCTATTTTACCCACTTAGGGGATGATCTTTAAAAAACGCCGAACCGCATATTTCTTAATTTCCTACCAATAGCATAAATTTGTTATCCGTAACTTAAGAAATACTGAGTTTGCCTTACAAACTTTCATACCCTGTATCACCCCCTGTAGTATTATTTTTGAAAAAATAGTATCCTATGTACTTCCCCAGGATGCTATATAAAGCCTTGCCAAATATTGTAGAAATCCGTGCAGTTTTGTAAATTTTAAAATCAACCCCTATTTTACCCCCTTAGGGGATGATTTTTCAAAAACGCTGAACCGCGTATTTCTTAATTTCCTACCAATAGCATAAATTTGTTATCCCTAACTTAAGAAATACTTTGTTTCGCTTACAAACTTTCATCCCCTATATCACCCCCTGTAGTATTGTTTTTGAAAGTATCCTATGTCCTTTCCCAGGATGCTATATAAAGCCTTGCCAAATTTTGTCGAAATCCGTGCAGTTTTGTAAATTTTAAAATCAACCCCCATTTTACGCCCTTAGGGGATGATTTTTCAAAACCGATCAAAAGCATACATTTTAATTTTCACATCCCTAACTTAAGAAATACTGAGTTTCCCATACAAACTTTCATCCCCTATATCACCCCCTGTAGGATTATTTTTTAAGACAAAAAGTAGCCTATGTCCTTCCCCAGGATGCTATATAAAGCCTTGCCAAATTTTATCAAAATCGTCCAGTTTTGTAAATTTTAAAATCAACCCCTATTTTACCCCCTTAGGGGATTATTTTTCAAAAATGCTGAACTGCATATTTCTTTATTTCCTATCAAAAGCATAAATTTGTTATCCCTAACTTAAGAAATACTTTGTTTCGCTTACAAACTTTCATCCCCTATATCACCCCCTGTAGTATTGTTTTTGAAAGTATCCTATGTCCTTTCCCAGGATGCTATATAAAGCCTTGCCAAATTTTGTCGAAATCCGTGCAGTTTTGTAAATTTTAAAATCAACCCCCATTTTATGCCCTTAGGGGATGATTTTTCAAAACCGATCAAAAGCATACATTTTAATTTTCACATCCCTAACTTAAGAAATACTGAGTTTCCCATACAAACTTTCATCCCCTATATCACCCCCTGTGGGATTATTTTTTAAGACAAAAAGTAGCCTATGTCCTTCCCCAGGATGCTATATAAAGCCTTGCCAAATTTTATCGAAATCGTCCAGTTTTGTAAATTTTAAAATCAACCCCTATTTTACCCCCTTAGGGGATGATTTTTCAAAAATGCTGAACTGCATATTTCTTTATTTCCTATCAAAAGCATACATTTTAATTTTCACATCCCTAACTTAAGAAATACTGAGTTTCCCATACAAACTTTCATCCCCTATATCAACCCCTGTAGGATTATTTTTGAAAAAAAAGTAGCCTATGTCCGTCCCCAGGATACCATCTATAGCCTTGCCAAATTTTATCGAAATCCGTTCAGTGGTTTAGGCGTGAAAAGGTAACAGACAGACAGACAGACAGCCAGACAGTCAGACAGACAGACAGAGTTACTTTCGAATTTATAATATTAGTATGGATTAGTTTCTGCCTGCGATTTCTTCCGTGTGAAATTTATGGAATAAAATATTGTAGCTTCCCATTAATGACAGAATTTTCAGAATCGGATCGGTAATTCCGATGATTACCCCTACATACAAACTTACAATGTTTTACCTCTTTAAAATTCTAATATAGAAAAAAGTTTGCATACATATCTGCTTAACAGTACCTACCTATTAACCGAAACTTAATAGTTGAATCTTTTTTTAACAATTTGAATATTACTTTACAGATTTTTAATAATATTATGAAACACTCATTACATAGTCCTATTACTCAGTAAAACTCCTTTGATAAAGCAAATATTAATATAATATTATGACGATACAAATTGAGTTCCAGGAAACAACACAACAAATGTAACTAATTATACAATAAAATTATTCTTATTCTTAAATACTGGTATTCAGCTGCATCTGGTTAGACTGGAAGCCGAACCCAACATAGTTGGGGAAAGGTGATGATACAAACTGCCGCATCACCATTTCCTGGTGGATTAACGTTAGCTCACTTACCATCCGTCCAGCGTGATTGCTGTAACCATTATACCATGTAAATAATATACTTTTATTTTATTAATTTTTTTTTTCACAATTATTCTACAATAGTTAATAATGTATCAGTATTAATTTAATCATTTCAAAATAATTAAAAATGCCTGGGTAACTTAAATTAAAAAATGCGTGACTGCAAACCCTACTTATTGGTACAGTTTTGTATGTAGGTATCTATTATATTATTTGTCGCACTGCATACTGGCCTGCACTGCACTGGGTATTATTTCTCACGATGTCCGAATAGCCACTATTTATGAATGAATGAATGAATGAATTAATCAAATGCACCGATCCCAGCGTAGTTTCTGAATAAATTCAAAAATTGTACAGAATTTGAGAGCCTGTTTCACCAGATACGATTATCCTAGTAACTTACTTGACAGATAATTTCATACAAAATCTGTTGCATTTTTGAATTTATTCGGCTTTATTTTAATAAAGACATTTAAATTACTCAAAATCAATCAATATAATATAATGTATACAAAAATCCACCCTAAAACTAATCTAATAATTCTAATAGGTATTGCACAACTCATTTCACAAAGAAAACATTTTCCGAAGTTTGGCAAAAGATTCGAATTTTCTCATTGCATCCTTTCCAAGATCCAAGAGCCAATCCTCTTATTAGGTACTGCAGTACCAACCCAACAAAACAAACAACTCTTTTCTACTAACAACTTTTACAAAACTGCTCCACCGTTAATAATCTTCGCTGCAACCTCGTTAAGGTATTACACCACCCTTTCCAATACAATACGGCTTCACAAAGTCCTAGCCAAGACTTTGGCAAGCCGTAATACCGGCTTACTTACTTTCGACCTGGCTTTCAGTCTAGTTCCGCTTTCTCAGCGCCTTTCAGTTTCAGGGCTTTGCTTACCTTGTCCAACATTTTTATTCACAAAGAAGTGAGGTTTCGACGGGTTGACTTTTAGTTTTAAGAATCTGTGAAAAGAATTCGCAATGTTGTTTTAAAGATAGTTATTTGCTGAATGTATTTTTCACCATTACCTACTGAGGTACAAATATTTTTGTATTTTTGTTAACATCAAAGACTATCTATTATTTGAGCTTTGTAGGTTTGTAGCGACTAGAGTGCAATTTGACTTCTAATTTTAAAAATCTGTAAAAATAATTGTTAAAATCAATGTTATGTGGCTTATATTTTGCCAAAAGTATTTTTAACCATTACCTACTGAGTTATAACATTTTTAAATATTTTAGTTAACATTCAAGAGTGTTTTATTCCTGCTTTGTAGCAACTATGTAGAACACAATTTACTTTAGTGCTGTTTTTATCGACACATCTATGTATGTTTAACCTTTTCTCGACAGTTATTGATGTATCTGGGATATACACGTATTGTTTGTATAATTTAAAATAAACACGGATTTAAAAGTCACTTTGGTGTATATGTATGTAACTGTGTTATGTAAAGTTACACATATTATTATTCATTGTGGTTAATCTGTACGTATTGTTATTAAAGTAATAGGTAGTTAATGGAAAAATATTAATAACGTTAATATTTTTCACATTTTAGAGTAGTAAAACGCACTTAATATAACATAACAAGCCATGCCTGTATTTCCAGAAGAGTTAGGCAGAAGTGCAACTATAGTACACCCACTTTTCGCCAGTTATGTTGAAGTCAGCCATGTAATAGGTTGTGAGCCTATTGCCTTCAACCGGCCTCAAGACTCCGGGCTACTGAGAAATACCAGATGGAAAAACCAAATAACACTTTGCCCAATACGGGAATCGAACCCAGTACCTCATGCTCAGCGTAGCGCTTACGACCACTAGACTAACACGGCAGTATTGATTATTATTATAAGTAAATAAAATATTGAAATATGTAATACTATATATTATAAACGTTAGTTTGTGAGAATGGATGGATGGATGTTTGAAGAATAACTCTTGCATGCAAACACTACTGAACGGATTTTGATGAAATTTAGCATACATATAACCTGCATTAACACATAAAATACTTTCATCTCTATATTTCTACGGGTTCGAGACTTACGCAGGTAAAACAGCGGGCCGCTGCTAGTTCTTAAATAAAATAGGAACTAGGTACCTGTCCTGTCCTCTCCTTCTCCCCATAATCCATCCAAAGGTTGTCTGTAAAAGATCGCTTTTAGCGATAAGACCGCCCATCGTGTCACCCTATGTAAAATTTCAACATTTATATCTGTAATTTTTATGGTGTGCATAATCAATAGTATTCTATCTATCTATCTATCTGTCCTTATCATATTCACGTCTGTAAATGAGACAGCAATAAAACACTATTCCAGTCACAAAAATTGTAAAAGTTTAAACCTAAAAATATTCAAACCATCTCTATTGTCGTGGACCACGTAACATAGCAGCTTACAAAGTTCGCCCGAGCCGAGAGTTACTTTGAATTCAGTCGTTACCTACCGAAGTTATGTTCGCCGCAACACTACTTGTCTGGCTGTTTACATTTTTAACTAGGCCAACATCACTTGGCTATTTTCATTACTATCTTTGTTGGAGAAGGCCTTGAATTGCTGGTACCAAAAATACCAGGGACCTGAGTATTTTATTGTTGTAGAAAATCTTGTTATGTTTATTGTGTGTTCTAGAGATTTATTTACTTATTTATTGATATGGCACTTTAACGACTTACTAACTAAAACATAGATACACAAAGAAAAATAACATACAATTTTAGGTATTTTGAATTTATCACTTACAGATGTGCATAGCACTAGCATAGAATTAATGATTAGGTACAGGACGTGTAAGGAACCGTTAGTTGAATTACAAAATAAAGCACTAAATTAACGTATGCCATAAATACAGTTATATTAACAAAAAACAAAACAAAAAAGTTAGTGCAGTTATAGGAACATTGTTCAAATTGAATATAGAATTTATTACACATAAATTATGTACATCATATGGATTCAAGATATAAATGTAAAAAATTACCAAGGGTGACACAATTGGTTAATGAACAATTAACATGTTGTTAAAATTAATGGGTAATTTTTCAGTCATTGCAAGAAAACAACAAAAACATTTTTTGACCTAAAAACAGAGAACCAATACAGTCCGGACCAAACGACTAGAAGTAGAACATTTTGGTCACTAAAGGTACCAAAATAACTCGTACTACCGTTGTGTCTATAAACGTCACTTTGAGACAGTGACGTACGCGGATCGCGTGTCCCATAGCGATATATCACTAAAGGGGGAGGGGGGATGGTAGTGGAAAAACGTCCCTTTACTTAAGACATTAGACATAGTAGCGAAAACACGCTTTTTGTAGGTACCCAAAGTTGATAAAGTGGCTTGTAAATCATTTTGTCTAAATTGTATTAGAGATAGCAATACGATTTCCGTAGTGCAAGTGGTAACCACTGATATGTTGACTGTACTTTTTAAATACATAATAATTATTAAATTGTTTGGTTTGTTTTGCAAACCCTCGCTGTTAGAAATTATAATTTAAGCTTTATATTGATAAGCTTAAATTACTGCTTGAGCCCTTTATCTTTATTCTTTCCTTTTTCGCGCCGAGAATTTCCAGGTTTTTCCGACAAGTTAAATTGTTCAAGCGAAGAAAATTCAATCGATCTTTCGATTAGATATAGAAACAGAGAATTACTGATTAAGGCCGGGACTTTCAGGTCAGTTAAAATCGGTTTCCAATTTTTTTAAATCATAGAAAAGTATTTATTTTATTTCTGAGTCTCTCTAGTTTATATTGCTAGTTAATTATACGAGAAAGGGCCTGTTTGACCACCTACGATTAAACAGTTTTTAGGTTTATAAACCTATTTTAGTTAAAAACTGTTTTGTCAATTTCTTTCGAATTACGATTAGAGTTGGAAAGAAGAAGACAAAATACTATTTTAACTAGAATAGGATTATAAAGCGTTTTAGTTTTTTATGAATAAGCGGTTAAGTTCCTACTAAATACTTGGCAGATAATTTCATACAAACTCTGTTCCATTTTTTAATTTAATAAGTAGTGACTATTCGGACATCATGAAAAAGGCCCTTAATGTTACAATCAAAAAACAATATCTAATAACTTTTTGAATAATGTTTTCTACGATTGCCTACTTTTCCGCATTGTAAAACACCACAGCTAACCTCAAGACGTCAACGTAAAAGAAAACTTGTAAGTACTAAACAAATAATAAAGATATCATAACATAACGCAACACCAATATGTTTTACAAAAGTACTCTTTAAGAATACAAATGTTCCTTTTACAACCTTCTTTAAAATCAAATAAACATGAGCACACGGTTGTAAAATAGACGCATCTATTCTACATGCTACCTCCGCATAGAAAGGGGTCATAAAAGTTACCTTGTTTACCCCTGAGTGGGGAATCGTAAAGTTGCACACTTTCGGTTATTCGTACTCTTGGAAACCGGTTTGGTCCGGATCACAAATAATACGTAATTGAATTGTGTTTGCAATTTATACGTATTGTTGTGTGATGAATTTTTCAGGTGCAGTGGAGTTGGGAGTATCGACTTGTCATGAATATTCTCCCCATAATCCACCCAATGTAACTTGAAACAAATGATTGACAAAATGTGGGTGGAAGTACATACGTAGGATGTACATACATTTATATCACTTTCAGATATGATAGAAGGTTGAGATTATTAAGAGTCTACATGAAAAACTATGTTTATCTACCAGGAAATAATGTATCCAACTTAATTTTGTGATTTTGGACTTAAATCTGATGGGTTTTGAAATTCAACTGAGTCCATCTTCTAGCTAGACTTTTCCCTATACAAGGTAATCTCAATCAATCTGCCTAACCTTTTCTGGCTATTATGGGTTCGGCTTCCAGTTGAACTGGATGCAGCTGAATACCAGTATTTTACATGGAGCGACTGCCTATCTTAACTTCACAACATACTTACTGGGTAGCACGATACCTCTTGGTAAGACATCCAGACTTTTGCGCTTCTGGACTACCCGTAACGACTGTCAAAGATTTACGAATTACAGCTGGGACCAACTACTTAACGTGCTTTCTGAGGCACGGAGTGGTCTCAAAATGTAATAGCTGGTTACCCATCCACGAACCGGGCGGGGCAAGCGTAACTTAACTTTCGATCGACTCTGCGGCTGTTTTCATTCTTAGCTACGAGCCCCTAAAATAAAGTAACTGTTATCAGGAATCAAGATACAAAATAAGAGACCGCAACGTCACTCGTTTCGCACGAGAAACGCTGCGGCCATTTTGCTAAAACTAAAAGACTTTTCTATCCGCATTGCGTCTAGCAGTCACCAATAACAACTCCTCCAGTACTCTGTATTCAATTCCTTACGCTCATTCCTGCTTCCTAAATAATTTAGCAGCCTCTGAGCTCCCAAACTTCTTGGGCCATAAAACTGGTACACAAAAGCAACGTGGCTGAATGATGTATCCATCCATCTTATCATGTTGGGAGCTTTACGCGACGGAGACATCGCGTAAACTGGAGAGCAACGATATCCTGACACGAAGATCGACGAAGCAAGGAGTGTGGTTTAATTAAAGCATTTTTATTTGGATATATTTGGAGAACTAAGTGGAGTTCTTGATACAGTATCTTTTGGAGAAAAGCAGACAGGTAGACATAAAAGAAAAACATGAATCATAAAAGGACATAAAAAAAAAAGAAAATAAAATTTTGAAAATGGTACTTTCCACTTACTATTTTAGGTGGCTAAAAAGCAACGAGAATGATTATAGTATTAACAAGTTGTGTTGATAACCATTGCATGTATTTCCTAGATTCTCTATTACTTGCAGAAGACAAACGGCAGGCGCTCACTTTAAAGAAAACCACTTTTAGGTCACCTTTGCTCTCACAGTCATATCAAAATTAGGTCCTAAGAATCGCATCAGATTTTCCTACTAACCATGAAGATGAATGTAAAAAGTGTGATGAATAGACAAAAGAACAAAACCAATTTCATTTACATCCAAGAGAGAGAACACAACACCCAACTTTTCCGCCACTTAATAAACATACAAGACTCCAATTTCCGTCTGTACCCATCCTTCCCATATCCAAGCCTTCTTCGATCCTTACTCCCGGTATTGTTTCGCAAAGTAGCGTGTACCGAGTCACGATAAGGCGAACCGAGCCCGTTGGGACTTCGATAAGATTCGTCAATGCGTCGAAGAATCGTCGCACCGCAAAAACAGGGGTAAACCTAACGGCTAACATTTTTTTTTGCAAGGACCAACTTGGGAAATCATTGACACATTTTGTCCCGGTTTAGAACATTTTTTTTGTTATTATTTAGAGATAGAACAGACAAAAGGAATAAAACGATTTCTTTCTCTATTCTACTTTTCCGCACAAAAAGTAAAACTAGTCTATAGAAAAAATTTCGAATATTTTCAAAAGTTTTAATTGTTAACTCCATAGAATTTATTTATAACCAAGTAATCATTGCAACGCCTGCAATAAAACTAACATGTCACAAATTATGTATTGGAACAAAGTTCGTTAAAGTAGCTTGTGGTAGGAGTTCACACCTCAGTTTTATCTCGATAACTCGAACCTCAGTAGGTCCATAGCCTCTGTATGACGAAAAAGATTGCCAAATACGCGATATCTCGAATTATTTGGACTCTTTAATTTGTCTAAATCTATAACTCGAATTTCAAAAAATAGACTTCGGTCTTATTACAAAACGAGGTTTTTTATCTGTCATGGTTTAAACCATCGAGCCAGTTTTTGTAATAAGAACTAAGCTATGATATAAATACAATTCTTTATACAAAACTGACAACTTTAATGTGTCGGAATAAAGTTCGAAATTCAAAAAAGGGCCAATGGGTTTAAAGATGAACCTTGTTTTCTAATAAGATGGAATAAGTTGAAGTTAGTAAAATAAAATGACGTCTTACTTGGAATTTCCCGAACTCTTAGCAATAAAATCTAAACGGAATGTTTGGGAATGTTTGGTGCTTTTGTTCTATTGCGTCTTGAAACTTGAGACCTAGATAGTTCTGTATTAATACTTATTAACGTTGTTGTTGGTAGAAAGAGCTAAACGTGCGCTACTTAAGGTAATCAATCTGCCTGCCTAGCCTTTTTCCAACTACCTATATTGGGTCGGCTTCCAGTCTAACCGGAAGCAGCTGAATACCAGCATTTTATATGGAGCGACTGCCTATCTGACCTCCAACTGCTTAAGATAATGTGTTTTAAAAAATACAGGTATCTTACTGATCTCATATGTAAAGAAAGTAATGTATTTTCTGTACGGAAACTATTCATTCGGCTTTTAATTATTGCACAACACAAATTGAAACCTGGTTTCGGGACTTGGCGAAGTTAGGATAATAGTTTACAATACTCCCAAATGTAAGACTAGGTTTGCTCAGACCTTTCTAAGGTATCTTGGCCCAGCATATGTAATAAAATAAGCAAAAAACTAAAAAACACGAAATCTAAGTATCGACTTTTTTTAAAGTATGAAGTCGCAATAACAATCAAACATATGGTAATTGCTAATTACGTAGATCAGAAGACATTTAATTATTTTATCTACACCCATGCTGTACATCCTCTATAAAAGTTTCTGAAACAGTTAGCTTTTTGCAACTTTAAAACAACCAGTGTCATAGTAACCATAAATCATCCAAACGGGTGTTATAATGGTGTACTGAATTTCATAATGCAACTCGTTTTCAAAAAAAGAACGTTGTAATGCACGCGCGTTTCACTACAGCAGCGCCGTAATTTTAAAAAAGAACTTATTCGAATTCACGTCGTATACTATGCCGCCGGCCGCCATGTTCGATACGAGTATTAGTATTGCAAAAAACTGTTTCAGAACCTTTATAGAGGATTCATAACATGGATGTAGATAAAGTCTTGTATACAACTGTACATAATTAGGTATTAAAACGTCAGTTGAAAATAAATAACTATAATTTCCCACAAAGAACACGTGCCACCACCCAACGAAATAAGTCCCAACCAAAGGCTAATAATGCCTCAAAGACCCATTCACCAATCCTTACAATCGAATGAACGCCAAAGAACACAGATCAATACGAAGCCAGTGCAGTCAACCCGATTAAACAGTGTAAAAAGCTAAAGCTTTACAAAAAGTCGAAACTGGCTGGCTTAGACAATACGTCGCGTTAGCCGCCGGCCTCGGGCACAAAACTTTTTCTCCCCAACCATTCTATGTTTTTTTTTACTCTTTTTGTCAATTCAAAGTTACACAGCAATGTCGGACAATCCGACTCGCCTAGGGTGTCGGGAAAAGTCACCAACGCTACTTGTTAAGGCGAAAGTCGAGGGTAGCCCGCGAAATTCAAAATTTCTTACGATTTTTGCAATTTGCAAGTCAGTATTAGGTTTATGTTATGTATAATTTTATAAATGAATATTTGATATGGCGGTTATTTACAAAAAAAAAAAGATTTTTTTTTTAATGTTTTTATTATTATAATTTTAAAAATAAATATTTGATATGGCGGTTTTTTTTATAATCATAAAAATCATCAATACAACTCTCTTAGTTCATACTACCCTATTGAATGACTATTTCATGAAATCATGAGATTTGAGGCCAATTCTAACTTATGGAGTTGTATTGCTGATTGTAGGCCTAATGATTATAATTCTGTGAAGCCATATTAATTACGGCCGCGAATCATATTTTAATCAACATACAACCTGACACTGACCTGCAAATTGCAAAAAACGTAAGAAAAATTGAATTTCGCGGGCTACCTTAGCGTATCCACCTTAGAGGCAGGTTTTTGTAGTAAAAATTAACGGGCTTAGGTATACGCGAGTACTGTGGTCGCTGAGCAAATATGGGTATGCACAGCGAAGCATGAATGCATTAAAAATAAAAGTATCAAGTTTGTTTTTATTTTTTAAGCGCTAATCTGAAAACCCAGCTCTCGCTGTATTAACATTTTCTGTTAATACTGCTTACTTAGTTTGAAATAAACACGGAACAATACTCCCTTGTGTTCTCTCGTATTATTTTTTTGCCTGGAAAAACACAAAACAAACCAAGTTTCGTCAATTCAGCCAGTGACAGTGTCCCTGCTACAAAAACATCGATGAAAACGTTCTAGAATTTTCTTTTTCCTATCGAAACCTACATAGAAGTAATGAAGCTGTCGTATCTTGAAATGCTATAGGGATTTTATGACTATTCATAATTTTTTAGCCATTAAGTTACCAATCTCATAAAATTGGTTAAAGTAGGTAACTGATATGAAAAAAGGAAATGACGAGAACTCGTACAAGATAGAGTAATCCTTACAACAAAATGCAACCCCAAAATAAAACCCTGTTTTCTCTTTCAAACTGTAGCTGAGCATTATAATAATAAGGATATTGTAGAGGAGAAAATTCTAAGAAAGAATTATGTAAGGCAAGTATTCAAAGTGTTCTCTCCTGTAAGCGCGAACACACGCGGGAAATGAAAACGTCAGTGCTACTTGCATAGAGGGCGCTAGATGTCAAGAAATGGGACGGCTAGCTATGGAGTATTATGTATGGGTAAGTTTAAATTAAGTTCAAGATAAATTTTAATGTTCCCTTTGGTGTGGGAAGAGTGTAGAAACATTTTGTGTCATTTTCTTGGCCGAGTGAATTTAAATGACTATAACTCTAACTAAACTATTTACTCTACAACAAGGTGGACTACATTTGTTTTTTGCGCGTATATGTATGGTTGGTTAATTTAACAAATCTACTAGCCTACAGAAATAAAAGGGGGAAAAAAAATGCATTAGAGGCTTATTTAGGGAGTTGCTACCGCTCAAAAAGAAAAAGGTGGAATAAGTTTTTACCGAATAGTTTTAAATGAGAGAGGGAGTATTATAATGTTGAAGGTGAAATAATAAGTTTAAAAAAAAAAATTCAAGTAATAAATTAAAGAAAATATCTCAAAGAGAAAAGATTTCTAAAAAGTCCTGGGAAGTTGTTTAAAAGTTCAAAGATAATAATTCTATCCATGGTTAAAGATTAATGTTAAATAGGATTAAAATATTTTAAAGGGAGGTAAGTAAGGGTTAATTAGTGCAAAAGACGACTCAAAGAGAGTGAGTGCTAAAGGCGACTCGAAGGGAGTGAGTGCTAAAGACGACTCAAGAGAGTTTAAGAGGTCTCTTAATATTTAAGAGGTCTGTCCCTTAGTATAGAAGAGGTCCCTTAGTATAGAGGAGGTCCCTTAGTATAGAGGAGGTCCCTTGGTATAGAGGAGGTCCCTTAGTATAGAGGAGGTCCCTTAGTATAGAGGAGGTCCCTTAGTATAGAGGAGGTCCCTTAGTATAGAGGAGGTCCCTTAGTATAGAACAGGTCCCTTAGTATAGAACAGGTCCCTTAGTATATAAGAGGTCTAAGAGGTCTCCTAGAGGGTTTAAGAGGTCTCCCAGAGGGTTTAAGAGGTCTCCCAGAGGGTTTAAGAGGTCTCCCAGAGGGTTTAAGAGGTCTCCTAGAGGGTTTGAGAGGACTCTTAGAGGGTTTGAGAGGACTCCTAGAGGGTTTAAGAGGTCTCCCAGAGGGTTTAAGAGGTCTCCCAGAGGGTTTAAGAGGTCTCCTAGAGGGTTTAAGAGGACTCGAGGGTTTAAGAGGACTCCTAGAGGGTTTAAGAGGGCTCTAGAAGATCCGAATTAATGATGCGACTATAAAATAACCACAAACAAAAAAGAAAGGCACAGAGGCACAACGAAAGTTGTATGTGTGTAAGAGTGTAGAATAGTAAAGTATTTGTAATAGGTGTTATATAGATATTAGACAAACGACTAGGTATAGGATATTCTCCTATAGTACGTCGAAGAGTAAACCAAACCCCAACTTGTGAACACTCACAAGCGAAGAATGGTTACGATTACCAGTGGGTAAACGTATGTGGTGTGCAAGTGTGTGGGGTGCAGAATAATGAGGTATAAGTACAGAGTTATGTGTAGGTGGTAACGATTATAGGATATTCTCCTATAATACGTTGTAGAGTAAGCCAAACTCAACTTGAAAGTGACCACGAATGGTTTTAAGAACACTCGCAAGCAAAGAATGGATACCAATTACCAGTGGGTAAAGGAATGTGTGTGGGGGTGTAGTATAAGTTTGTTAAGTATGTGCTGAAGAGGAAAAGTAAGTTAGTATTAGACCTACCTGAAACCTAATACATGTTATAAAAAGAGACTAAGCCAAATAAGAGTCCGAAAAGAAATAGTACTAGAGATAGTTTATTTTAGAATTTTGAAAAAGATTTGAAAGGGCTAGCTTTGATTTTATATTGGGCGCCAGACTGTAACAAATCTACTAGCCTACAGAAATAAAAGGGGGCTAAAGTAAGACTTGAAACAATATATTAAATATTAAAAGATAAAAAATACAGACCGGTTTTTAAAAAAACACATCCTACCTAACACACACAGTTATTTAGGAAGGTAGAGGTTAGCTTGAAGTAGTAATTTGAGTAAGTCCAGGTTAGGCAAACACGCACGATTAATATGGAAGATGAAGATTTTGAATTGAATCGCTCCGATAAATTAATGGTTATTTTCTATAACCCTCCTTTAGGGTTCGACCGCAGTCGGGTAAGTTTTAGTCACGGAATCAGTTTTCCCGGTCGAAGAATACTTTTAGGAGATGTTTCGTTTATAGCTTCCGGAGCAGAACTCACCAGTCTCCGAGTCTTCCACCCATCGATTCATCAGCGTTTTTCGAAATCGTCTTCCAATTTCAGATCCTTTCCACATTTGAAGCTTTCCGTCATCAGAACGCCAAACGCCACAGTCAATGCTTGAATCTGCCAGTAATATACGTTGAAAAACCTCTAACCTCTTCGATGAATTTCGAGTGTGTGTGGATTAATTTTATAAAAGTAATTTAAGATACAGCTATTCAATAATAAATCAAAATTATCTATAAAATACAATATTTGACCTAACATATTGATAAAAAGAATTTAGATTACATAAATCAAAAGAAACGTTCATAGTCTATGCCATTATGAAACTCTATGAGGTAGTTAGATAGAAGAAAAAGTAATGACAGCTTGACAGCCTGACGTAAGTGTCATAACAATGAAAAATACCTATACTTAGGTGTTTTTATTTCAGATTTTAAAGAAACGAATTGTTTTAGACCAATTCGCAATATAAGAATGTAAATCTTTATAAAAGATAATAAAAATGGATGAAAAGTGTAAGTGTAGTAAGTGATGTAGTGTAATAAATAGATACTATATTATATGATTAAATTAAAAGAAAAAAAATATATCCGTTTGTTTAGACCTACCTGCCGAACAGGGTTGGATTGAAAATACCAGTAGGAACGCTAAAAAGTTATGATCGTTTATTCCGCGCGGGCTGGTAACGGCGCATTTGTATAGGTTTTTCGTGATTATTTTATTAAATTTAAATCAAAGTACAATTATTTTTTGGACAAGTACTAGGTCGTTGTATTTTATAATTATTTTTAACATAACTCTAGAGTACCTACATAAAAACATTTAATCGTAATACTGCAAATAGAAAATAATTCTCAATAATCTCAAATTTTTATTAGTAAATACCAAAATAACTGTAAAAAAATGGCATACAAACACCAACGATCTAGTGTTTGGGCGATTTTTTTTGTAATTTGATTTAAATTTATTAAAATAATTACGAAAAACCTTTCCCCACGCGTGATGTTACGCTCTTAACAACTTTTACAAGCTACTTTCTAGTGTAAATTTAATAAAACTGAAATATCATCTGAAAATAAAACCAAGTGTTGGTTGTCATACAATTTCCTCCGGTTAAAATTGAATCAGTCGAGAGAAATAGACAGAAATATCATTGCGATACACATTTGTATGCAAATTGTAGTGAGTTGTCGAAGTAACGGTGTATTCTTTTCTAGATTTTTGTAAGTTTGCATGATCAGCCTATAATGTTCCCACTGGACACAGGCCTCCTCTCGGTGACAGGGAGTGGGCCGTAATCTACCACGCGAGCCCAGTGCGGATTGGTAGATGTCACATGTCTTCGAATTTTCTAGGACATGCCGGTTTCCTCACGATGTTTTTCTTCACGGTTTTGAGAGCAGTGGTGATGAAATAATTTACATAAAGTAATGCGCCTGTCTTGGTTTGAACCTATGACCTAGAACTCGTAAGTCGCGGTCATTACCACTAGGACCACCACTGCTCTTAAGTTCTGCTTTGTTAGTATAAAATGTTTAATTTTCATGGAATTTTCTTTATGTTTCACATCTATGATAAATACTTTAGTATGAGCTGCTGAACAACAAGGTGTACATTTAAAATACCACTTTCTACTTATTGAGGAAATGGTAACTAAACTGCAATACTTATTTTACTTTCCACTGAAACCGGAGTTTCACTGAATATTTGCAGACTTATTAGAAGAAGAAGAAGAATTTTTTTGTGGTAAATAGTGTATATATACACTATTTACCACAAAAAACTTGGTGCAAAATGAAACCTAGCTCTGCATAAAAATATTTAAAAAAAATAGTCTTTCAATGCCCTACGGATCCTCTATACTACAATAATGAGTTTATGATGCTGATGGGGTTGCCGCGATACTGTAGTGCATCGGCGATGTTTGCGGAGGCCAACACCGAGTGCTTTAGAGCAAGAGAGTGACCTCCTTGATGCGTCGTGTGCGGGGCAGCTCCAATGAGATTCTAAACACCATAACAGAAAGGGTTGAGTGTCCTATTGTGGGACACTGGAATAAGGTAAACAGTTCTGGTGGTGTCCTTTTTAATGTACCTTTTTGTTGAATTAGGTAGCTATAAGTTACTAACATAGTTTTAAGCTTTACTAACTATTTTATATGGAATTAAAATTGAAATAAAATTATAAATAAATAAAAATTCTAAACCCCTAAAACATTTATAGGTACGCAAATATGCCTACCAACAATACAACAACAAATGCGTGACTGGTAAAAAAATAAATCGCAAATGTAATACAATATTATATTGTTGCGGACCAGCACAATGGCTACAAGAAAATGGCAAGACCCTTGTCGAGGTGTAGGTAGGTTGCTTACGCTTGGCAAGCTTTTTATTATTGATGTGTCAAGTTGAGTTATGTACGCCAGTGTACTACAGGCAAATCAGAGGTAAATGGACGTTTGATGGCCGGACATGAATAGAGAGAAGGATCGGGAATTCGTGAAATTATTGCGATATTCAGGGAGAATTATTTTCCGGAAAAATCGTTCCAGAGTTTTTGGGAATCAATCGCGGCATCGTAATTTATTATGGTACCCTAGTATTTACACAAAAATGTAGGATTGAAGGGAGTTAAACATTGCAGTGTTCAGAAACTGAGTTATTTCACTAATACTTCGTTTCATGCAATACCTGTAAATACTATAAAGGATGAAAGCGTCCGATGCAAAACTATAAAGACTTTACTGAGAACACGGCTCTGATGGGGCGGAGATTTCAATAGGTGTTAGTTTTGATGAACAAAGATGAAGGAATTGAGCATTGAACAGAACTAAGAGATAATAATTTGAAATCTAGTCGATCACGCTTTGGTGAGCAAAATAATCCTTAAGATCGTCGGGTCTACATAGGTTAAATTCTGTTGCAATAACCAAAAGCATAACACCGATTTGATAAAATCAGTATTGTTTAGAATCAAACCTGAAACGCGTTCTTCCCTTCTTTCATTCTTTTTTAGGGTTCCGTACCTCACATGGAAAAAACGGAACCCTTATGGGATCACTTCGGTGACCCTTTTTCTCATGCGTGGGTGCATCAATTAAAATCAAATACGTATGTCTACGGTCCCTTAGAGCTCCAAAAATCAAGCTTATATATCAATGCAATAAAAAAATACAGCCATTTATGCGACTTATTTTGATACTCGCAAATAAATCATAACCCGGGTACTTCCTGTTGACCTAGAATCATAAAATTTGCCAAAAAGCAAGGTTTCACAGCACAAGTAGAGGAAAAAGTGCGAAAATCGTTATTTTTAGTTTTATCACATATATATTTTTTTTTGCCATTACTAATTTACATTTGCAGTTGGAGAATTGACCGTGACGTAATGTCGATGTATGGGAGAACAAGTTTTTCAACCACAATGTTTTTTTGGGATAAATTAATTCCAACTACGGAACCCTTCATTGTGCATGGTCCGCCACGCACTTGGCCGGTTTTTTTATCAAGCCAATCACACTGTCACACTAATATTATAAAGGCGAAAGTTTGTGAGTGTTTGTTACTTCTTCACTCTCAAACAGCTGGACCGATTTGGATGAAATTTTTGGTTTTGGTATGTAGATTCATACCCTGGATTAATACAATACGGTTTCAGTCTCCTTACAATACTTTCGATGCACATTTTAATTGAGTATAATTTTCCAATTAGGTACTACGAAAATATATATTTGTGAATCTTTTATATCTCTGACGGTAATTATGGGCGAATCTGTGAATTTAATTATGGGCGAATTCATAAAGGATACTTCACCGTAATTAAAATTTAAAATATGCTGTTATTATGCAAATTAATCATACGAGTGCTTATTAAAATATCAGTTAAAAAGCTTTTGATGACGTTTTTCAATTAGGCCTTCATCAGAGCCTGACAAACACTTAAATGAAGTAGGTACCGAAAACCCCAAGCAGTACCTAAGTACTTTTTGAATAATTATTAAAATAGTAGTACTTTATAAATGTTGCCAGTTGCTTAATAATGCCAGACCGAACAATGTATATGTTAGAAAGTGTTATCATCATCATCTGCCTAGCCTATTCTCAACGATGTTGGTGTCGGCTTCCAGTCTAACCGGATGCAGCTGATTACCAGTATTTTACATGGAGCGACTGCCTATCTTACCTCCACAAAACAGTCACTGGGTAATACGATACACCGTGGTAAGACTGGTATGTTAGAAAGAGTATTTGGAAAAGTATGGTATCACTTTCAGCAATCTTGTTGGTTCATAATGTCGTCCATATTCGGTGGAAAGTTTCTAATTCCACTTGGCATTTCTGTCACCTCTTTTTTTTTTTTTTTTTGAGGGTGGGAAATCATCAAATAACTTCACCCGCTCTGGGTGGAGCAGAAGGGCGTGTCAGACTTTTACTGACTAAAACCCACCCGTGTTCCTTCAGTTGCCTATGCCAGGGCCGCGGTATCTTCTTCAAACTACCCGCGACCCCAGCGGCAGATTTCTGTCACCTCTTGAAACGATTTATAGCAGAACCATATTTATGCGTCAGTAACTGAATTGCTAAAATCTAATCTCTAACCGAATGCAAGTCGCCTACATATACCTACTTTTTGTATGAAAAAAGCTTGAAAACTGCACCGTATTGAAAATTAAATATTCAGTGTTTAATCGCTCTGAAGCTGCATTGAAAAATAATAAAAAAATATTGTTGCCGACTGAAAATTATTTCATGAAAGGTTTTATTGGCTTTGGGTAAAATAAGTTCCAATCGGAGTGCCTAATTCAACTCGGATTTCAACAAATGTGAAAGGATATTGGTGTTTTTAAAAACTTCGACGAAAATAGTATTTTTTAACGTCCAAATCAGGGATAATTGCAGAATAGGGATGATGCCTGAGTAAAAAAAAAAAAAAAAACTATTGAGTTCGTCAGTCAGATAATAAAAATATATTAGGCAAGTATTTTTTGCTGATAGAATAATAGTAAAAAATAACTTAGATGAAACGCATAAAAGTTGGGGAGTGGGGACTCGCTACGTCACAACTATGACAAACTACGTATAAAATCTAGCTAAAAGTGACGTCATGCAATATATTAACTCAATGTATCGCCATAATCTTTTCATTACGTAAAAAAATAAAAACACATGTCTAATAGTTCTTAATAACCTAAATGACGGATATATTTTCATCCTTTCGTAGATTTTTGAAACTTAATTTGTTAAGTATTCCATTTAGGGCACTGATTTGAACGGCACTTCCTCGAACGGCACCTAAACACTTCCACTAAGGGCATTGAAACAAAATTTAGTAAAGTGCCGTTCGGTGGAATATTTTATTGATATTACTTTCAGTACCCGAACAGCAAAATAAAAAAAAATTTAAATTAAAAAAAAAACATTCAATCATTTTTTGCCAAGAATTAAAAAAAAAAACGTAACAAAAACAAATAAAAATATACTGATTGTCATCTAATGTCGGTAATCGGAACAAAGAGTAATACGTCCCTGCACTACAAACAAACTGTCTAAAAAAACGTAAGTGCCGTTCGGGGACTGAAAAATAATTCACTGAACGGCACTTTAACCAAATTTTGTTTCAGTGCCCTTAGTGGAAGTGTTTAGGTGCCGTTCGAGGAAGTGCCGTTCAAATCAGTGCCTTAAGTGGAATACCTCGACCTTTCGTGCTGGACATAGTAAAAACTAGGCCTTTCTTGAATAATCTGTGCTAGTCCAAGAATATTTTGAAGTATTTTCTTTCTAACAATTATTATTTTCCCAAAGTTGCACAGTCCTCCTTTTTCATGACAAGAAAAAACCTGGTACACACAAAAATACCTTTAAAACAAAAACAAAAAGTCCAAATTTCCGACGCAACGCGTTAGTCATGCACAAATACAATCAATTTTAAGACCAGGATATGATAGATAGATACAAGACATCGAAACATATCAGCTCACGGCTGAACGGGCGTCCGTTTTTCATTCAATAGGCGCTCTCTAGTGGAAGTAAGTCGATGTATGGAACTTCTGTGACAGCGGCCTGCTTTGTTCCAGTTTTGTTTTCATATGTTTCGAACGTGCTTGTGTTGCGACTGTGTTTTGTTTCACTTTTGTTTTTTTTTTGTGTTCGAGACGTGTTTTTTAATATAAAAAAATATATATATTACCTATATATTTTGACAACTTTAAAATTCAAACTCAAAACATTTATTTCATTAATTAAGTAAACCATTTCCAGGCACTTTCGTTATAATAATAAAATAATTGTTGAAGAGTCGGACAGTTAGTCCCAAAGTTGAAGCTAGTTGCCCATTCCAAAACTTAGATCTCTATTGAGAAGAACGGGCAAAAATCTCCATCAAAACTAGTTAGTAAAGAATAAAGAAGAAGAAGAAGAATAATTACTTGTAATTAATAACTAATTAATATAATACCCATTAAAGTTATTTTCCACACTATTTGTATTACGTAGAGAACTGTGTTCTGTATAACCAAGCAAATACTTATTTCGTCGAAAGAAGTAACAAACTTATAATCACACACATACACACACTCACAAACTTTCGCCTTTATAATCACACTAATATTATAAAGGCGAAAATTGTGAGTGTGTGAGGGGGTGTGAGGGTGTGTGTATGTTTCTTACTTCTTCACGCTCAAACGGGTTGACCGATTTGGATCAAATTTGGTACACACCTTAAGTGATAATCGTCAGTCGCATAAGCATAATCAGCCTATAATGTTCCCACTGCGGGGACACAGGCATCCTCTCATCGAGAGGCAGTGGGCTGTAATGTACCACGCGGGCCCAGTGCAAGTTGGTAGATGTCACATGTCTTTCAACTTTTGGTTATTCTTCACCGTTTTTGAGAGCAGTGGTGATGTAAGCACAAAGTAAAGCGCCTGCCCTGGGTTCGAACCCACGACCTATAACTCTTAAGTCAGGGCCGTTACCACTGGTCCACCACTGCTATCTAATCGCGTGTATATACTCATAATTATATATTTTCCACTTACCAAACGCAAGTATATGGAGTAATAATTTATTTGAACACTTTACGTGCCAGACGTGTAAAGTTCAAGTTAACGTGAAACCTAGCTTAGTTCGGAACAAGTAGGAAAGTCGAGCTTAGTTCCCAGTCAGTCACAGATTGTTTCGTAAGTACGAAACTATATTTATCGACTTGTACTAACTGTGAACATCTAATTTTGAATGTGGTTCAGAATGTTCCGTTTTATGTGTTCGCTTTTGAAGTTAAATTAATACTTCTTCTTAGTTCATTTAAGTGTTTATTTGCGTCATGTTTAACGCAAATAAACGTATTTTCTTTATTACTTTAATTTATTTAATTTTGTAAACAGTGAAACCACCTCTCAAAAAAAAACGGGTTTTTTGTTTTTTTTTTTTTAATAATTTGTTTTATTTCAAGATTTTTAGTTTTAATATAAGTATCTATATAAAGCTAGAAATGAGCTAGATAAGTTTTATTTGATATCAATGTTGTTGTAATTTATTTAAAAAAAAACTTCCGATCCTCTTTTTTTTATTTGCAGATGCAATAAATAAAAATAACAAATAAAAATAGCCTATGTCACTCCCACAATTAAGAAGAATCTAATGAGACCTCATACCATCAAGCCGTTCAGGCTACATAGCGTGCCAAAGTAATAGACATACAGACATACGTACATACTCTCGAAAAACCTTACCCTCATTCTGCGGCAGTCGGGTAAAAATAGGCCTCATTTTCTTATATCATAATTTTTCAACCGAAGAACCTAAGACCCACAGCTGGATATAGGGCTCCTTCCGAAAACACCATAGCTTACTTTCTCTTCTACTCCAGTGTAATACAATACAATACACGAATACCTACGAACATACGAATTATAGTGGGTTATCCAATGTTGGTATTCACAAACATACATACAGCGCACTTTGCAAAACAATCTCTTACGATTTCATTACTTTATCATCTAAAATAAATGAGCAATCTTTGCAATTGATAAATAAACGAGAAGGAACGATACTCTACAATCTACAACACAACACAACAGAGCTTTACCTCTGTTATATTTTTCATTGAATATTTTTATTTCATCGAACGAACCACTCCAACAAAGAACTTCATGAGAATGAAAATTCTAATTGAATTGTTACCAACAGATTGCTCGAGCAATACAGAAAATAAAACGTATCAATCAATATTAATTGATAGCAGACGTTTGAAAACCTATCCGATGAATGCGAAGAAATACCGGGGAAGTGGACCACGAATAGTGAAAGGGTTCCGTAGTTGGAATATTAAGCATCCGTCAATTTGCAACTGACGTTTGTTTCAAGTATTTAATAGGTATTTAGTATCTACCTCAGCACTTCTAACTATGAAAAACAAAGTTATTTCTGTGGATGAAACCGAAAATATTTTCGGCTAGCTTTTGTTCGCGGCTTCGCCCGCGTGGAGGTCGGGAATTATCCTATAGGAACGTACTACCAAGATAATATGTATCTTATGTCCTAATCCAGGTCATGGTATACGCAAGTGCGCAAAGTTCATCCAAATTCGTTCAGCAGTCGTGAAAGCGTACCAAATAAACAAACTCACTTCTAGATTTATAATAGGTATTATTTAGGATAATAAACCTCAAAAACTATTATATTGACTTTCGTAATTTCACTACACTATTGTTTAGCAGTGCACAAAAGACACCTTTTTCCCAATTTTAATTGATTTAATGCAAACAGTTTCTGACGAAAATGGCTGTGCAACATCTGACAGACGGACATGACAAAATTGTATGGGTTCCGCTTTTGCCATTTGGTTACGGAACCCTAAAAATAAAGGAACCTCTGGTTATGCGTGGTTGTCCGATTGTGTTTTGTTTTTTATTAATTGGTACCAGCAGTGAGGCTTTCAGACAAAGTGGCTTTGTCGATTTGCTTCTTTGCAAGGCTTTGGCTGTAGGTACGCTTTTATTGCTTCGAGTATTTCCTAATCAATTTCGTTAAGCAATAGAGGAATCTGATGAAGGTTTTGTTATTTCTTTTGCTGGGTAGGGAAATCTGTGTTTAAAAGAATGGTTTGGTGTGCAGAAATATCGTTGGCTGGATATGAATTTCCTGTTGTTTTTTAACAGACTTAAAAAAATGGAGGATCCAGTTCGTACGAATTTTTTTTATGTATGTTCCCCGATTACTCGAAGACGGCTAGACCGATTTGGAAAATTCTTTTTTTATTCGAAATGGTATACTATCAAAGTGGTCCCATTGTCATCAGGTCAGGTTCTGATGATGGCATCCTGAATAAATCGAGGAAGCTCTTCAAATATTATAGGCACATCAATATCAATTTGGGTATTTTTTTTAACTCGTGCATTTGTTCTTGGAAAGCACCATTTGGTGAAATAGAACTGATGATGAAGACCACAGATGGCCACTAGAACTTCTCAATAATAAGTATTTCTTGGTTTGCGATACGATTACTTTAATATGGTTGCTAAGCAATTTATGCTCGTCACAATACATAATTTATGGTGAAATGGAGCAGATGGTGAAGTACCAGGAGAACTCCTCAATAATTAACGACCCTGCATCAGGATAAGCAATATTTCATAAAATGTGATGAGCAGTTGACATTTGGCTATTGTAACATGGATTACGTACCTACCGACCCACTAAAAAGTGAAAAAAAAAAACTTTTTTACAAAAACGACTTCCGAAAAGTCGGTGGAAAAAACTAATATAAAGATCTTAAGACACCGAGTACCGAAATTGAAGTTATTTTCACTTTGTTTTGTTTGAAAGTCGGTTGTTTTTTTTTTTTGTTTTTGTAAAAAAGATTTTTTTATAGTTCCATCATGTGAGTCTGTTATGTTTGAAGCCAGACTTATGTTTTAACTTACCCAACTCCTTGTACTTTTGCTAATGAAAACCATTTTGATTATATTTATTATACATATAAATACTAGGGTTTAGCCAGGAAGACCTATGTAGGTATATCTAACATGCATTGCCCATTTCTTTTATTCCGTCCCTAATAATAATAACAAATAACCGATGCTACAAGTCCCCTCTTGCTCAGTAGTCAGGAGCGCCCTAAGCCTAGGTTCGATTCCCACTATGGGACGCCCTTAGCTGTGCTACTTAATATAAATTTTTGCAAGGCGAGAGGCCCGTCTGGCCCCGCCGACTCCCGGTTAAGCAACAAGGGTACCCGGAACCAATTGCCTTTATCAAAAAAAAAAAAAAAAAATCTTTCTTTTATTTTTTAGGCTTATGTTAAAAACTAAATTCATGTACGTACGTCATTTTTCGCGTGAATAAATAGTTTTCCTTTCTTTCTTTCTGTTAGATAATTATATAGGGTGACTGGTAATTAGTGACCGATACCTAAACATATGATTGTGCTTATGATAACAAACAACTTTTACTATGGGACCAAACCTGAAATCGCGAAAAAAAAATCAGCTCCCCCATACATTCATGTTCGCATAACTCTTCAAAATGTAGGGAGCAGCTGATTTTTTTTTCGCGATTTCAGGTTTGGTCCCATAGTAAAAGTTGTTTGTTATCATGAGCACAATCATGTGTTTAGGTATCGGTCACTAATTACCAGTCACCTTATATATAGGTAAAATATTCCTGGTATTTTCACAATAAAATGACTTGCATGCTACTGCCACATGTATCCCTGGTTTTATTTAAAAATACATCGAGTATCGCAAACATAAATTTAAAAAAAAAACCGGTCAAGAGCGAGTCGGACTCGCGCACCGAGGGTTCCGTTCTGATTTCTGAAAAAGTGTGCTACTTAGAGACATCGTTTTATTTTTCCTGTAATCTTAACATAAACTTTTATCACATAGAATAATTTCAGATTTTTCGCTTTGCAAACTTCGGAGATAAGGCCCCCCCCCTCTAGGGGGGGGCCTTATCTCCGAAGTTATCTCCGAAGTTATTATCTTATCTCCGTAGGGATACGGGGTACTGTAACGGTATTTTTTTTACATTTTACATCAAAAGTCGAAAACTATGCGACCTAAAAAAAAAATAAAAAATAGTTTAAGAATGTGCAAACAGCGCTCTTTCATATGATACCCCACATGCCACAGTAGCCCCACTTTAAATTTTTAAGACCCCCTTTCAGTCCCATAATTATTTATAATTATTTTTATTTCATTCTTATTTGCAAAATAGTTGGGTCAACGTCATCTAAAACCATAAGGATTCCTTTTTTACCATTTTGGTACGGAACCCTAAAAATTCATCCAAAAAAAGTCAGCAACGTTCCGTCTATTAAAGAATTACCAAATATCTGGTAAAAAATAAACGTCAGTCTATATAGACGCTCGCTCAGGCGAGCTGGAGTAAAAAATTGAAATCCCCTACCTACGTAGTCGCTTTTCGCAAATAAAATCGTCCCGTATCCTTTGGCAGGAAATTAAAACTTGGAGTTTGATAAACTTTCGTCTGTGCGTATTCGTGAATGTACGATGTTTCAGTCTAGACGGATGAAATGAGGGTGGAGGGAATATTGTAGTATTTTTAAGTTCTTGGAAAAAAGACATATACCTAACTGCATTATGTACAGTTCCGTGAATTAAAAAAAACAGTCAGTCGACAGAACTGCTTTTTTATTTTGGGTCGAGTTTATAATGCGAGAATTATGTTGTTTTTAATTTTTTAATTTTTTTTTTCAGTATCTTCCTTCAAAATACTTTGAATTAAAGTTTATTACTGTTGTTTTAATTTTATGAACGAGAGTTATAAGTAGCCGAAATCAAGAGGCAATTATTTGCAAAAGCAAAGAATTGCCTTTTTGTAAGTGTATTAAAATAAATTTTTTGAGTGATTTTTCACTCAAAAATTTTATTTACAAGACACACAAAAATACATTGTAATTTTTTCATACACTTTAGACGTTAAAATGATTCGTAAATATTTGATATTCTAAACCTCTTACAGCAAAAATTCACACAACAGTCGGTTTAAGTTCTCGTACATCAGATTATAATTGAATAGATCTTTCATGTTGTGCATAAAACTTTAGAAATACAATATTTTAAATGTAAAATCACGTAAATAAACAAAATCGCCAAAAAAAATCAACTGTTCCCTACATTTTGACGAGTTTGATGTAGCTAAATGTACTGAACAGCTAAATTTTTTTTCGCGATTTTATGTTTGGTCCCATAGTAAAAGTTGTTCATAATGGTGAGTAAAATAACGCCTTAAGCGGTTTTATCATCAATTCTGGGACATGTCGTAACTTTTCCTTGCACATTGTTCTTTACGAAAAACAAAAGAAAAGACTACTCAACGGATATTCTAGAACATGTTAATATTGAAGTCGTGCAAGTAACAAGGGATTATGTTTCGTTTATAAGATTAGACGTTCTTTGAGGATATTCATAAAACTCATCTTGCTACTTTTTTACCGCGTTTTCAGCCGGATAAGCACAGTTTCAATTAACGTGTTCAGAACTTTGAAGAAACGGAAAGTTGGCCCTTATTGTGTGGACGGTTGAGAAAAATTGCTCAGGTAGGTAATATTGGTGAAAGTTTTGTTATGAAATCATGTGAGAAAAAAGTTAAAATCTTAACTTATAAACCTTTAAAATCTTAACAAAAACAACACTAAGCACACCTCTGCCGCGAAACCGCTGTTTAGTAGTTCAATTGAACTGACTCACATTATGTTCCACTACTCGAACTTAGCGGCCCACCAGCGGAATATTAGCGAAACATCATGCGGTTTCGCTGTTTCGCGGTTTCGCGGTGGAGATGTGCTGAGGCCCTCAATTGTGTTTTAATTTCGGATATCCAGTTTTGAGTTTTGTTTTAGTTTACTTAACAAATATTATTGTTGTTAGGTAGTTGTTTCGCTTTGAAAAGTACCTGCTTTTTAGGGTTCCGTCCCTCAAAAGGAAAAAATGGAACCCTTATAGGATCACTCGTGTGTCTGTCTGTCTGTCTCTCTGTCTGTCTGTCTGTCTTGTCTGTCCGTCTGTCCATCTGTCACAGCCAATTTGCTCCGAATCTAATGGACCGATTAAGTTGAAATTTCGTATACATATGGATTTCTGTGACCCAAACATGTACGGCTAAATTAAATAAATGAATTTTGAATATGAGGGTCACTTTTAAAGGACAAATAAGAAAATAAAAAAAATAAAAATTCAAACTGTACCGTGTGACATATCAAATGAAAGAGCTTACTATGAGGGTCTCAAATATATATTTTTCATAATTTTAAAATAAATCGTTTTAAAGTTATTTAACAAAATAGACGAAAATTGACCATTCCCCCCCCCCCCTTTATCTCCGAAACTACTGAGCCTACAATTTTGAAAAAAATACAGAAAATAGTTCTATACCTGTAAATTACAGGAAAACCTATAAGAAGTTTGTGGTATGACATGACATGGTAAATCTATCAATAGTGTGAATGCAAACTTACTTTTACTGTTGGAATGTATAGGAGAACATGTTTTTCAACTATAATGTTAAGTTTGTTCTTCGGATAATGAATTTAATCCACACTACGGAACCCTTCATTGTGCGTAGTCCGACACGCACTTGGCCGGTTTTTTCAAGATCTTTTGTTTCTCGTTAACTTATACATGCAGCATGTATCAGAAAAGTGAAGTCAAATTTTAGGATGTGTTACAGAATATAATGAATAAATTTCTTCATAGGACCAACATCGTAATCGGCACAAAAATATCAACTGCTCTATACAAAACTTCAATACTTACTATTGACTCAAAAGTAGATACGATTTCAGTTCTCTCACGAGACTTCAAAACAATGATACACATTCCATATTTTCCTTTTCACCGTGTATGAACAGGCAAGTCTAAGTATGATGCCAGTCGAAACCACTCGACTCGTATGAGTATCACTGAACAATAGGTACACAATACTAGGACCTACTCATGTTACCTATGCAATAAAAGTCGCAAAGTGCATTCTTTGCGAGCAAAGCTAAAAGTTTCGAACTCAACAATAGACGGTGAAACAATAACGAGCGAAATCTTTGCGATGATTGTCGTTTCTATCCGACATGTTGCGTTTATAGGTTGCGATTTTTTTTTCTGTTGAAAAGATTTTTGTTAGAGAATGTTTCTACAAGCAATATTTACTCTTTCAATGCTGGGCAATGGCTGCTTCTATTCCATGTTCTTCTATGCTTCTTCGTCAGTGAATTATTGGCTCGAGAAAAGTGTCTATAAAGTACAAAGCCATACCTCGGCGACACAAACATAAAAAAGTTGACCATAAAATACACAACCCGGAAGGTTTAACATTCAAACCTTTCTTTAAAAACTAATGGCATATGTGCTATTTCTAAAAGATGAGCAGAATTCTGTGCATTATATGCAAAATACTTCACTCAAGAACGAAATTTTGCCAAGCTTCAAAAATGGGGGATATTTTTGAAACTTGGCAAAATTTGGTTCTTGAGTGAAGTTTTTTTACATATTACAGAAATCCCAAAAATCAATTTGCCTAGCCTTTTCCCAACTATGTTGGGGTCGGCTTCCAGTATAACCGGATGCAGCTGAATACCAGTATTTTACTTGGAGGGACTGCCTATCAAACCTCAACAGTAACTGGGTAACACGATACCCCTTGGTAAGACTGGTTGTCAGACTTTCGGGCTTCTGACGACCCGTAACGACTGTCAAAGATACACGAATGACAGCCGGGACCAACGGCTTAACATGCTTTCCAAGGTACGGAGGAGTCTTGGTATGTGAAGATGGTTACCTATGCACTGACCAACCCCGGCAAGCATAGCTTAACCTTATGGATCGACCCATGCGGCTGTTATTACTTAGTCACGAGCTCCTCAATCCCAATGCAATGTATTTTTAAAAAGTCGTAGATACAGGCTAATCATAAAATATTTCATGTAACTGCTCACCAGTCAACCACTCCAGTCTAACAAACACAGATAGTGACACTATATAAAAATCACGTTACTGCTAGACCAGAGAAAAAAGTAAAGTGTAAATAGTATCGTCGCCGTCAAAAGTTCAGTGGCTCTTAGTGCCATCGATAGGGGAGTGTGGCTGGCACTTGAAAGCGCTGTGTACGTATGTACAGTCGAGGATAGAACATGAAGGAATATGAAGGGAAAAAATGTAGGAAGGTTCTTGGGAAAATGAGACACGGTTTTGTGTGGAGTATGAGGAGTTTATTAACTATGTAATGTAGTTGTGTATATTTATATTGTAAGCTGTGCTTCTTGAAAGCTACAAAGTAACATTGAAATTAGTGCATTACGTAATGCATAATTGTGTGATGCAGACCACATAATTCACAAGATCTAAAGTACATACATCTTTTATGGGGTACTGTGTTAAATGTTACAACAGAATACCTTGTGCTAAATTGCAATTAATTGTGAACACCATTATATCTATCACATATATTTTTTTTATTTTTGACGTTCTAAAGTGACTTTTATGTGTCCATTTGAAATAAATGATTTGACTTCTGACTTTGACACAAGTAGCCCGCGCATATAGCTACTCTGAAATTTACATGCACAAAAATCCACGTCAATCGTTGGAATCCAATTGTGGTAAGCTAATAATTTAATAATATTATTATTTTAACCAATTCTATCAAGCTTTAGCAATACATTTTCCTAATCGAGAAAAAAATGCAGCAAAACTTCCGTGACCAACTGTACTGGCGACCGTAAACACTTTAACGTACCTACGTATACGGTATACCACTCCACACATGTTCGTATAGACGTGCTCAATAGTTTAGAACGAACAACACTATGGGGGCTTATTGGGACATTTAAGTACCGTGGCTTTGGGAGAGCTGTACTGTTTTATATTTAGCCTATTATACGCATACACACCGTAAAACTCCTCGGAGTGGTAAGTAAAAAGTTATGACTTTGAGCATACGTAATACTTCATACTTACCTAAATGTGTAAATATCTGTCATATAATTTTACTATCGACATTGGATTAGGACATTATGATCCGGTCCCGAAACGACGCGCGCTTCGCTTGTGGGGGGTAATTCAGTGTGGGCTGCCGCGCTCCAGCCGGGGCGCACGTTAGTTCAATACTCACCTCAGAGGCAACTTCTAGGTGAATATAACTGTAAGAAATAATAACGCTGTGCGACCTGAATTGCACTTTATTGTGTAGTAGCAAGAGTCGCTATTTATTTTAATGATTTTGCGGAGTGAATCTTCTGTAATTGTACAGTCAACGGCCAGAAGTCCACTTACACCGCAATGACCATTATCGCCTGCGCTATACGGGCTGCGGTGCTTATACACACATACGCATATTTATCCGTGTGAGCGATGTTCCAACGCTAACAGATTAACATGTCGTGTAGCATTGCTACGAGTAGTTATAGATGTGGTCAATGCTAGACAAGGATGACAATATCAGTAACTTGTTTTTCTATCGTCGTCTGATTATTTTTTTCCTAGTAATGCAAAATTTCAACAAGTAAATATAAGGTAACATTAGCTAGATCGGTAACGAGGCTGCTCTCGCTAATGTGATCGGGATAGATGTGAGTTCGAATCCGAGTTGGGTCAGTTTTTTTATGTTTTATATAATTGTTATTAAGGCTTCAAGAATGCGCCAGACTCTCAGCTTTCATAATCATAAAAAAAATGAAGTACTTAATAGGGCTACTTTGTTTAAAATCGGCCTTCAAAGACAGCGAGGTGGAAAAATTCTTAAAATTACCTATCTGAGTAATTATTTTTTTTTGGCTATTTTCTCGTTCCTAAGGTTAATTAATGATAAGAATACTGAAAACTAACCACATTATATTCAATATTCATAATTACCACACGTGGGCGAATGAAAATCCACTCGAAGTGAGAGCTTCGACATTTCAACATCGCTTCAGCGTTAACTTGTGGTCTGGTATCCTCAATGGCGAACTAATTGGTCCGTTTGAACTGCCGTCCAGACTTGATGGAGAAACATACAAAAACTTTTTGGAAAATGAACTTTCATTGTTGCTGGCAGATGTGAATCTCGAACTCAGACGAACCATGGTGTTGCAAAATGACGGCGCCCCGTGTCACTATGCAACCCAGGTCCGAAATTACTTAGATGAAACATACCCCAACAGATGGATCGGACGCAGCGGACCAATTAGGTGGCCTCCACGCTCACCTGATCTCAACCCCATCGATTTCTTTATTTGGGGCTATTACAAGGAAATAGCATACGCCCGAGACTGTTCAAGTGAACAAGAGCTGAGGCAGTTGATTGCAGAAGCTGAACGTGTTGTGAGAGAGAACAGAGACGCTTTTAGACGATTGCCAGACAATTTCTTACGTAGGTGTAGAATGTGTATTGCTGCTGGTGGTGGCCACTTTGAAAACCTTTTGTAAATGTTAAAAATAAATTAAGTACTTTTTTCACATTACCATCTGTGTTTTATTCAAAACCACTTTTTACGTAAAACTTGTCTTACCCAACTCTGAAACTATTTGTTGGTTAGTTTTCAGTATTCTTATCATTAATTAACCTTAGGAACGAGAAAATAGCCAAAAAAAAATAATTACTCAGATGGGTAATTTTAAGAATTTTTCCACCTCGCTGTCTTTGAAGGCCGATTTTAAACAAAGTAGCCCTATTAAGTACTTCATTTTTTTTATGATTATGAAAGCTGAGAGTTTGGCGCATTCTTGAAGCCTACTTAGGAATTATGAAGTTACCTGTTAAGATTTTTAATTTAAAGTTGAAAATTTGAGTCATAATTTACCGAACGTAAATTTTTCACTTTAGATCAACATTTTCATAACTTTCATCACAGTTACGAAGCTGATTATTTTATGCATAAAAGTACTACTTATGAAAATTCAGTTGCAAAAAAAGAAACTCGATAAAACCCTCTACTTTTTTTTTTTAGAATTTTTTTAGGTTGGTCAGGTCGAAAATTTTCAAACATTCAGAAAAAAATTCATAACTCGAAAACTATGAAAAGTCGCGGAACATACATGGGGGTGATTCGAATACCCCACGATACGAGGGACCGAAATTTTATTTTTGGACGTCAATGTTCCGGCCACCCTGTATATTAAGGCCATTCGAATATAGGGCCACAAGATTTGCCTTGGCTTCAATACTAATATTAGCCTGCATACTGAATTCAGAAGAATACAAAAATAGCAACAGCAAGATAACACAAACGTTCGTAATAACGCTCACCAACCAACAACAGCTAATAGTGGAATAATTTATGTGAACTAGTAAAGTAGTTAAAATATGAAGGTAGATTTACAAAGTGAAATTATCACTTTGTTTCAAATCTACCCTCATATTTTAATAACGACGCTAAGATTGAAAATAATTGTAAAATGAAAGAATCTTCGTATAGTTGTGGAATATTTAACATATTTGTTAGCAACTCGGCATTCTTATTTCACATGTAATACTTAAAAAATATTTTTCATGTTTGATGTGAGACTCGAACCCGAACGTTCGCCATGCGAGGCACAGTGCTCACCACTTTGGCCACCGTAACGCTTACGACACTAATTGAAATTTGTAATAACAATCATAAGCGGGCAGCAAGTTGCCAATGTGTAGTGTTGTCAAACGTTCTTAAAGAAGAAGGTCATAAGTACAACTAATATTGCTATGCCACGGTTTTGTGAGATTGCTAGTCGACTTCTGGCTGTTACTGTACGTTATCCTAGAACCATGAAATTTGGCAAGAAGCAAGGTCTCACAGCACAAGTAAAGGAAAAAGTCCGAAAATTGTTAATTTATTATTCCATCATATAAAAAAATATTTTCAAGGTTGTCAGTCTGTCAAGACCCTTTTTCTCAGGAACGCGTCGAGGTATCGAGTTGAAATTATTATCAAAAAATACGGAGGTCTATGGTCCAGAGTTCTAAAAAAATCAAGCTTCTAAGTCAACGCAATAAAAAAATACGGCCATTTATGCGATACTCGCAAGTAAATCAAAACTACTTCCCGTTAACCTAGAATGATGAAATTTGGCAAAAAGAATAACGTAAGTTAATAATTTAATAAGGTAATAAGCACAAATTGGGCGTAAAAAGTCCGAAAATTGTTAATTTGTAATTTTATCACATAATAAAACATTTTTTGGTATTACAATGTTAAGGTATGCAAAATTTTGCCGATTTCGCTGATTTACGTGTTTTTACAGACGTAATTTTGCAGTTAAAATACTGTATTTCTATAAGTTTTACAGCCTTACAAATAAAACACGGAATAAAGTTATATCAGTAATAACAAAGAAATAACCATACATTTTCATTATGTTTAAACTTGGAATAACTTTATTCTGTGTTTATTAGTAAGACGGTTAATGTATAAGATGAAAGATTATTTCAATTATGATCTAATGAATGAGATACTTTTTTTATTTTGCGTCCAGTTGCGAGAATAAGGTTGTTTTAAAAGATTTTTTAATGCCAAATGTTTTGATTTTTTTATAGGAAATGCGTGATTTATTTTGATCTGAAGTTTATTCCTGTTGTCTTAATTTTATGAACGAGAGTTATAAGTAGCCGAAATTAAAAGCAATTCTTTGGCCATTTTCTCTAAAATTTAACTAAGTTAAATATTTTTTTACTAAAAATTTTATATTAAAGTCGTAAAAAGAAATTCATACATTGTATAGATAACTTTCACACAAATATATTGAAATTTTTTCACACCCTTTAGAAGTCAATACAATTCGCAAATATGTGATATTCTAAACCTCTTACAGCAAAAATTCACAAAACAGTCGCCGGTTTAGGTCGATTTATCAAAATTAAACAGGGTGATTTTTTAATGACCAGCCAAATTTTCACAGGGTGTTCTACCCATGAATATGAACAACTTTCACTATGGGACCAACTTTGAAATCGCAAAAAAAAATATCAGCTGTTTCATACATTTTGATCGAGTAGGTATTGAACTTTTGTAGGAAACCGCTGGTTTTTTTTTTTCGTGATTTCAAAGTTGGTCCCATAGTGAAAGTTGTTCATATTCATGGGTAGAACACCCTGTGAAAATTTGGCTGGTCATTAAAAAATCACCCTGTATAGTAAAAATACAAAAGTAGCTCATACATTTGATAATAATTGAAATAATCTTTCATATTGTGCATTAAAACTTATAGAAATGCTACTAACTAATAAACTATTATAAACTGTAATATAACGTAAATCAGCGAAATTGGAAAAAAGTCGTGTACGGCCTCCTATGTTTCTTTTTGGGGCAAATTCTTTTCAACTACGGAACTCTCCACTGTGCGTGATCCGACACGCACTCGGCCGATTTTTTTTATTTGATTGTATTTCTGTGACGCTTAAAATTTTACATTTTATTTTTATTTCAATTCTGTGATAATTTGTATGTAACTACTCATTCGATTATTTTAATTCTGTGACCTTTATAATACTAACTGTTGTAAGCTACAGCTCAGAAATAAAGGGGTTCGCAATAGAAAACTAAACGCATTATTAAACACAAACATATTTAATTCCTTTTCCACAATATTAGATCAAACACTCAGATATCACCAAAATAATAAGTCTTGTACTTACATGCTAGGACTCAAATTATACCAATTTACCTCGCTAATTCTTAATGCGTGTTCACTGCTCGGCGTCTTGAACAAGAAGGCCGGCTGTCAGTTGTCTCCCATAGAGAATGACAGTAAGTGTTGTAATGAACGAATAATCGATTGAGTGACAGACAGTCGAGTATTAGTCGGTTAAATAAGTAGAGTTACCAGATACAAGCTAACAGCTCGGCCATCCTGTTCAAAGTGCGTCCTCGCGCTTACAATCTCATATAAATTGGAAAGAAAAGAAGACAAAAATAGTCCATAATACAATACACATTATCATCTAGTCAACAAACAAAAAGAAATATACCATTAAGTTTTAGTTCAGTATCAATAACAATAATCTTTAATCATTTATTTGTGATTACATTCAAAATAAAAGCTTAATTTTACTCACTAACCCTAAGCTTTAACTCTATTCATATTCTTAAAAGATCAACATAATAATTACTATACAATTCAAATAATTTAATTTAATTATCTAGTTCATTCAGTTCCTTACCAGTATTACTATCGCTATCCTCATTATCACTACTTTCTAAGCTTCTATACTAATGTTTAGGCAAGGCTGCATTTTATCTATAGCTACCACGGCTTCGTATCGACGGCCGTGTTTGGGTGTCCTCAAGACAAAATCAAACTAATTGCTAAGACAAAATCAAACTGGTGGCTTTAGACAAAATCAAAGCGGTTGCTAATTTAATTATATATAATTTATTATTTTTATGACATTGATTGTACTTCTATGATAAGAGGTCATACACCGACTTATGGCGTAATCTACCTACGCAAACGGGTGAACGATTTGCAAATCCGCATAAACTCCGAAGCGGACCTCGATAAATTAAGAAGTAATGCATGACTACTTCCACTTGCCTGTATTTTTGTAACTGTTACTCTAAACTCTAATAATTCTATTGATAATTTTAATTTAATTGAACAATCAACAATTCGTTTTTTTATTGTTAATAATTGTTGTAATAATCTTAAACACTACTTGATTATTTGTGTAACTGTCATGCATGCAAATTTTTTATTTTATTTTATTCATATATCTGGTGCTGTAAGTCCAGCACTGAATGTCACAAAACCACTTCATTTTACCTCAGTACATTACTCTCATCACATCTACCACAAACTCTTCACTACGCATCACACCACACACACCAAATCATACCTTCAATATGTTGCCTCGCAATATCTTTCATATTACATTTTCACCCTAAATTCCATCATTTACAAAGCTACTAGCCTACCTATACAACACCGAGCATTTATATACTACAAGTACAAATTACCTGTATGTGCCTTAACTATTCTGTATGAGTCTAATAATACACCGGAATCTATATCTGAACCGCTAATCCCTAATACCATAATTCAATAACGTCGAAGCTATCTCCCAATATGTAGATTCTGTCTCAGTAGCGGATTCCTCCATCTGCGACCTTGAGCAATGTATTCCGCCTAGCTATAACCCTAACAACTGCCTTAAAATTATTAACCAGAACATCCGTAGTATACATAAAAACATATCCGGTTTTGAAACTGTCCTCGCCAGAACCAAAGTGGACTGGGATGTGATCGTTCTATCGGAGTGCTGGTTACTAAGATCAGAAACTATTCCACCTCTTGATGGATACAAATCATACTCAACAATACGTAACCACACACAAAATGAAGGGGTAGTTGTCTACACAAATAAAAATATAGACGTCGCGGTGGAGGAACCTCAACTTCTTGACTCAAATTGTCTACAAATACAAATAGATAAAACAACGGTTATTTTAGCAATATATCGCTCACCAGCCCGCAGAGACATAACCGGATTCTTGAATTCATTAAACAGCGTACTTGTCAAAATTAATCATATGAAAAACATTATTATTACAGGAGATATCAACATTAATATTAGCGAGGAGTCACAGGACCCGAACAAAAATAATTACCTAACATTACTAGCTACTTTTGGTCTTCTCCCAGCTCATACGCTCTCTACCAGGCAGGGGAATTGCTTAGATCACATAATACTAAAGACCAAATTATCGGCACATGCACTAGTAGCGCATTCTGCTCTTACCGACCACGAAACAGTAATTCTCTTTTTACACAAAGTAACACAGAAATCAAGAACCAAAAACACAATTTCGCGGATAAACTATGATCAACTTTCTTCAGACCTAAATACACTCGATTTACATACGATATACGAAATACAGGACCCTAACACGGCAGCAGAATTCCTCATAAATTCCATTAGGCAGATCATAGAGCGAAACACCAAAAGTGTCAAAACTCCTAACCGAAAAAAAATTATAAAGCCCTGGATCACACCAGGACTTCTACGCTGCATGACACATAGAGACAATATGCACAAGAGGGTAAAGTCATGTCCAGATGACACTATCTTATTAGTATCATATACTCGCTACAGAAACTTCTGTAACTCTCTTCTAAAAAAAATAAGAAACGAACACGAACAGAACGAGATTAAAAACGCCGGCCAAAATGGTAAAGAACTTTGGGAGGCGATCAACAAAATCACGAATAGAAGTAAAACTAAAGAACCCCCAACACAGTTGCTCACACTATCCCCCACGCCAGACCAATCAGTCGAATTAATAAATAACTATTTTGTTACTATCGGCAAAGGCTTAGCTGAGAAAATACAGGGTACTCAACCAAATACATACAAAAGCTACACAGACGGTTACTTGTGCCCACACTCAATGGTGCTGCTTCCTACCGACGTGGTTGAGGTCGAAAGACTGATAATGTCCTTACGAACCAGCTGTGCTGTGGGTTGGGATGGTATATCCACTAGAATAATTAAACAACACAAAAATATTCTAGTTCCGCCCCTGACACACATTTGCAATCTGGCCCTCGCAACCGGTAAATTCCCGAAGGTTTTTAAGAAATCAGTAATTATTCCTGTCTATAAGGGTGGGGATAGAGACCGAGTAACTAATTATAGACCCATTGCTATTTTGCCTGCGTTATCCAAGGTCCTCGAGCGCATTATGAACAAGAGGCTAATAAATTATCTGGAAAGCAAAAAGCTCCTATCTCCATACCAATATGGTTTTCGCGCCGGTAAATCAACTTCTAATGCAGTCCATGACTTAACAGACCACATCGTTAGAAACTTGGATGGTGGGCAGAAGGTTATAGGTATTTTCCTTGACTTAGCAAAGGCCTTCGACACCGTCTCTACTCCCATCCTTATAAAGAAGATGGAGAGCATGGGTATAAGGGGTTTGCAATTGAAACTTTTCGAGGACTACCTTAAAGACCGTACACAGACCGTTAAGATAAACAATCACATAAGTTCCGAGAAATTTATTACACACGGAGTTCCACAAGGCAGTGTGATCGCGCCTACTCTATTCTTAATTTATATTAACGATCTGTGTGCGCTCAATCTCGACAAAGGCAAAATCTTCACATTTGCTGACGACACTGCCTTAATATTTAATTCTACTACATGGCAAAGCGTTTTAGAAAGTGCTCAGTCTGGCTTGAATGAGGTGTCAAAATGGTTGCATGACAATGTCCTTACCCTGAATGCAGAAAAAACAAAATATATTAATTTTGCTATGCGGAGGGGTTCTCAAAGTCTAGCGTCTCTAATTTCTATCACCGCGCATAAATGTCCCATCCCCTACAGCACGACCTGCACGTGCACCCGCCTTGAGAGAGCAACCTCTATAAAATACCTTGGGGTGATTCTGGATCCTTGTTTAGGCTTCCAACCACACATCGAATCGCTTACCTCTAGAGTTCGAAAATTAATTTATGTATTTAAGAACTTAAGACACGTGGCGGGTGAAAGCCTTAGGAAGACGGTCTATTACGCACTTTGTCAGTCTTTGTTAACATATTGCATAACAACATGGGGTGGAGCATCCAAATCGACTCTAATCCAACTTGAAAGGGCGCAGAGAGCAATATTAAAAGTATCATCTTTTCGACCATACCGCTACCCCACAACTGACTTATACCGGGAAAGTGGGGTTCTCACCGTTCGCCAACTGTTCATACTTCAGACCACCATGAAGCAACATGCACTTCTTCCCTATAGTCTCACACCTATGCAAGGCAAAAGGCGCTACGACCCCGTCGACCGGTCCGTTGGTAGACTTGCAACTTGTTTCTCCGAACGATTCTTTTGTTTTCTGGGAGGCTACCTCTATAACAAAATAAACAAAGTTCACAACATCTTTCCACTCACAAAACACCTGTGTAAGAAGAAAATTAATGGATGGCTTATGAGTCTGGACTATGACGCAACTGAAAGTCTACTTACCATCCCAAAATAGTTACCGCTTTCGTCTAGGTTGTCTCTGCCACAAGCACATACTACTATGGCATTCAGCAAACACGCACACCCACACCAACTTTTACATCACTCACACTCACACTGTCACACACTCACACTCCCACTGTCACTCACTCACACTCCCATTCAATCCACACAAACACTCCTTCTTAAAAGTAGAATAGAAATTATTGTCTAGTTTTAGTTTACGTGAAACCATACTTTGTACCTGGGGTGGAGACCTGGTGGCCTGAAATACAGGCTTCGGCTTAGCTTAGGCACCAGTCTCCCACAATACTGTTCTTTAAGCCAATGACTGGACAATATTGATTTTTAGGGTTCCGTACCTCAAAAGGAAAAAACGGAACCCTTATAGGATCACTCGTGTGTCTGTCTGTCTGTCTGTCTGTCTGTCTGTCCGTCTGTCCGTCTGTCACAGCCAATTTGCTCCGAATCTAATGGACCGATTAAGTTAAAATTTGGTACACATATGGATTTCTGTGACCCAAACACGTACAGCTAAAGTAAATATATGAATTTTGAATATGAGAGTCACTTTTAGGGGGAAAATAAGAAAATTTAAAAAAAAGTTTTGTAAACTGTACCGTGTGACATATCAAATGAAAGGGCTTACTATGAGGGTCTCAAATATTTTTTTTTTATAATTTTAAAATATATTGTTTTAAAGTTATTTAAGAAAATTGACGAAAATTGACCATTCCCCCCCCCTTATCTCCGAAACTACTGAGCCTAAAATTTTGAAAAAAATATAGAAAATAGTTCTATACCTGTAGATTACAGGAAAACCTATAAGAAGTCTGTGGTCTTAAAATAACATGGTAAATCTATATATATATAAAAATCAAAGTCCTCACTGAGTCACTGACTAATATATCAACGCACAGCCCAAACCAATGGACCTAGAGACTTGAAATTTTGCACATAGATACCTTATATAGTGTAAACATCCACTAAGGAAGGATTTTTGAAAATTCCATCCCTAAGGGGGTAAAATAGGCGATGAAAGTTTGTATGAAAAATCCTATCCCTTGAGTTAATAGACTTGAAACTTAGCACGAATATTCATCTAAGTAAATTATAAAGTTTATCATTTTTAGTTTTCCTAAAGTACCCCCTAAGGAGGGATTGGGGGTGTCAAAGTTTGTATGGAAGAACTTTAACACGCGGTCCGATTAACTCAAAACTCAGTTTTTATACTTGAGACCAAAAATTAAGACTAACGTGAAGAAATTCCAGAAATCTAACCCTAATGGGTGAAAAGTTAATTTTATAGCGGAGGATTTTATTGGGGGCTTGATTAACTCTAAAATTGGTGTAAATAATGTTTGAGTCATGTTATGGAAACATACCAGACGATTTTTGAAATTCTTTATTTGTGTTCGTGAAAACAGAGATACCTACAGTTTATATGAAAAATCTTATTAATTTGGTTAATGAACTTGAAACTTAGCACAAATACTTGCATAAGTAATTAATAATGTTTGTCATTATTAGTTTTTCAAAACTACGCCTCAAATGAGGTTAGGGATGTTAAAGTTTGTATAGAAGTATTTTAAAGCGCAGTCCGATTAAAAAAATGGTACTTTGAGTCAAGTTAGGAAACTTGCCAAATGAATTTTCACCGATTTTGACGACATATGGCTGATGTTTGAAGGAGTAACTTAGGCTATTTTTATTTTAGAAAAATAATTAGGGTTCCGCGCAAGAAAATTAAAATCCATGAAATCAGACAACCACGTACAGTCCAGTACAAACTTACTAAGCCTCCGCTGTCTATTACGGCTATAACAACAAATAATAAAAATAAAGCAAAGTCAAAAATGTAAGGGGTCGATCTCCATACAATAAACTTTTCATTTTGAAAAAAAAATAAAAATTTTAATCTAGCATGTGTGTCATCGTCTAGAACTCATTGGGTAGAGTACAAACATATTTTGTTTTTAATCTTTTAAAATTAAGAAATAGGGGGCCGCAAAAGTTGTAAATTTTAGACCATTTTTGTACGAGCTCTAGCGCAACAATTCAACAAATTAGGAATTTGAAAAAATCAAATCAAAATCAAAATCAAAAGTCCTTTATTCAAATTAGGCTGAGAATCAGCACTTTTTGAACGTCAAAATTACAGTAAGACAGTCCCCACAAAACGCCCGCCCTTCACCACTTCCTAGTGCTTTAGCTGGGAAGAAGAAGTAGCGGAACAAACTCCCCAGCAGCACAGCTGTCTGTTCAGTTAGAAGAACTAGATTTTATACAATAGTACCTATGCAAAATAATTTACGCAACACAATACATTAAATTATATTTTTGTCAAATAAAATAAACAATTTTAGTACTTAACTCATGTAACCTGTCATTATGTAAGCTAATCCTGGAGAAAGAACATAACATAAACATTGTCTTGAGTTAATCACAGCGACCAACTATTCTTATCGTTTAAGTAATCGTTGATAGAATAGTATGCCTTTGAACAAAGATTGGATTTAACTTTAATTTTAAACGCATTAAAAGGCAAATCTAGCAAAGAAGAAGGTAGCTTGTTATAAAAAGCTATACCAAGACCAACAAATGAGTTATGAACCTTATGAAGCCGATGAAATGGAGCACGTAAAGTTCTTTATACCATGTAGGTACCATGTACTGTATTTAATCTACAATACTGAAAACGGCGATTCATAAGGTATTATGATTAAACATGGGTGATTTTCTGCAACTGCAAAAAATAACCTTGTAATTCACAGTATAGATAGAAGATAGATAGAGTACTCTTTATTATGCACACCATAAAAATTACAGATATAAATGTTGAAATTTTACATAGGGTGACACAATGACACAACACAGTATCATTATAAAATAAGTAAAAAGTTATCTTTGCGATTGTTAAACATATAATATGGTACGGAACCCTTCGTGCGCGAGTCTGACTCGCACTTGACCGGTTTTTTTGTTATTATTTTGTAAGGACATTGTGGTGAGAAAAATAAATAAATATTATTATTATTATTACTTACTACTTGTTAAAATTACTTTTACAATGTTTGTAAATATGGGAGCATCATGTATCTATCACATAATTAATTGAAATCTGTCATTGCTTCATTTTTAATACTTTTTACGTATTGTGGTTATAGTAATTTTATTTTAGGTGCATCGTCTTCAATTATAATCGTATAAATGTTGTATACAAAATATTTTAAAACATTTTAAAAGTGCAACGGTGGAGTTTCATTCATATTCTTCTCCATACGCAACTACCTTTTGGAAGGGGCGACTAGAATCAATTCTATTTATTTTTTTTATTTTTTTTGTAAATTTGACGTTCAAATGCCTTTTATGTGCCTAAGACTTTGACTTTATACATTTCATTGGGAAGCAATTTCACTACACGATATGGACCTTTGGAATTTAACCACCTAATCGCGACCGTTTTTCATTTTGTAATTATCCATGACTAAATCTGCAGTTTTATCCTCTAGTATATTTTAATCCTCTGTATCTCATCATCCGCGTCTTGCATGATGGCAATCCAGTCCTGATCGGAACTTTCAATACTTAGGATACTACTTACTAATGATACTTATAATATACGTGTCTTGGCTTCGGGAGCCGCAACCAGTCCGTGGCTCAGCGCATCAACTTGCGTCATTCGGGAGCGGTCGGTATTTGGATCCACCATCGTGCAACTCGCGGGATTAGATCAATCGGGAAAGCGCTAGTCACTATAAATTGTGAGTGGTATCCCAGAAAATACGCCCTGAACGTACTCAAAGATGCCACCACTGTCAGGGTTTCAAGGACATAGGTACGATTGCAACTTGCGTTAATCGGGGGAAGTTTTACGGCTAAAGTATGAAAAAGTATGAAATACTCCTTAAGGATCACTCTGTAATACCTACGTGCAAGCCCATCTTTGCATGCGTCGGTATGCAATTATGTTACCGCTTTAGGGTCAACAATTGTAGTTGCATATGCAACGTTTTAACCAAGTTGTAAAATTCTTCTTGGTTAGGTACTACCCCAGGTTCAAACAACCTCCTTTTTTCAATAAGTTCGTCAACGAGGAAGTTTTTAACAGTCTTGATTTTTATTTAATAGCTGTTGTAATCGTAAAAGTTCTTAGTTATTGTTTTTTCATTGAAATTGACAGAATCGGAAGACATTTTAAAACAATTAAGAACTAAACTTCTGAAGAGTCTAAATCAAATCTGCCTAGCTCCTTCCCAACCATGTTGGGTCCGGCCTCCAGTCCAGCCGGATGCATCTGAATACCAGTACCCGACATGGAGCGACCGCCCATCTAACCCCAACAACCCAGCAACCGGGCAACACGACACCCCTCGGCAAGACTGGCTGCCAGACCTTCGGGCCTCCGACAACCCGCAACGACTGTCAAATATCCACAAATGACAGCCGGACCAACGGCCCAACGCGCCCTCCGAGGCACGGAGGAGCCCCGGCAAGCAAAGATGGTCACCCATCCACTGACCAACCCCGGCAACCGCAGCCCCACCTGATGTATCGACCCGCGCGGCCGCTATTACCTAGTCACGAGCTCCTCTGAAGAGTCTAAATATTCGTTTTTAATGGAACGAGTTATTAAAGAATTTTTAGAGATGGTTACTTCGCTTCCAGACACATTGCCACTAAACGATGGCTCAGATTTGACTACATAGATTTTACATTGTAATTGAGACGGTGGAATGCAAACACCATCAATAGCAGGTGTACCTATTTAAGTCTAAAGTATATTGGGAAATTATAAGCGCAGCAACAAAAGTTTTCTTTAGCACCTGCAACCTAACGTCTTTTTTTGTATGAGAGCAACGAGTTAGTAGAACAGCTTCTTTTATATTAATTCATCATCTTTACCATTTCAACAGAATATCAAAAAACCAGCGTCAATTTACGAACGTAAATTTTAATATGACTTAGTGCTACCGATAAATATATTTACTTCGAAATTAATAACTCAGCGACTAATGTTGTAACTGAGCTACTTTATATATTTTATAGATTCAACATCTGTCTGCTAATAAAATCAAATTCCAGCCTCAAAATTAGCCATGAAACCTTTTTATTCAACAATTAAATTAATAAATCATATTCTTTTTTCATGAAAATTAGCAACACAAGTGCGGGAGTGTACCTAACGCTCGCAAAAGTTATTGTCATCAGAGGCGTAGGTATAATAGTCTAGTCATCAATTACTTGTGGTAACATTATAAATAGATAGGTGACTACATGAAAATAGAGCTTTCATTAACCATTATTTGATGACAATAATAAGGTAATTTTATGTTCAATTATAGTAGATTCACTCATCAATTACTTATGCTAACGTATAAAAATATAAGAGAGTATATGAAATTAGAGTACGTTGAAATTATTATAAAGATGCAGTTGATACACTTATTAGAAGCTGTCAATGCGTAGACATATCACAAATAAAGTTGCTTAAAAATTATCACCATGCTGCATCATATTAACAGTAGCTTGTTTTACAATATTATGGTCGCTTGAAAAGCATTTATTAGACGCTAAAAGTTTGTCGCTGACCTATTAATTCATTAGACAACTAAATATTTTTGAAGACGAGAATGACATTTTAAATAAGTTGCATTAATTAGCACCCTAATATATTTATCAATAGACCTATCAATTGTCAACTCTGAACCTTTTTTTCACTGTTATCTTTCGATTGAGTTTCGTTTTTAGAAGAATCAGTTTTAGGTTTGCTCTTATAACAATTAGAAGTTTGATGCCCGAATCTGTCACATAACGAACACTTAGTATAGGGTTTATCGCATCTGAAACTAGGGTGACCCAGTTCGTTACAATTAAAACACCGTATGTTAGAATTCACCTTACCAGACTTCAGATCCTATGCTCGACTGTCCATATTCCTTCCTTTGCCCTCTAGCCTGGGCAGTCCATGACCATCCAGCCTAGGTGTGGATATGCCCTCTAACCTGGGCTCACACCTGCCCTCAAACCTGGGCTTACTCCCGCCCTCAAACCTGGGCTCAGTCCAGCCCTCAAACCTGGGCTCAGTCCCGCCCTCAAACCTGGGCTCAGTCCCGCCCTCAAACCTGGGCTCACTCCCGCCCTCAAACCTGGGCTCACTCCCGCCCTCGAACCTGGGCTCACTCCCGCCCTCAAACCTGGGCTCACTCCCGCCCTCAAACCTGGGCTCACTCCTGCCCTCAAACCTGAGCTCACTCCCGCCCTCAAACCTGGGCTCACTCCTGCCCTCAAACCTGGGCTCAACTTCCTTATCCATATTGAATAACAACCCTTCCCCTCGGTTGTATATCCAATACGAATGTTTATCTGAAACTTACATTTTGAAAGCTTAGCGCATGATCGTTTTAATACTATGATTGAGTAATTATTAAAATAGGGTAGAAAAGAAAGCCAAAAATTAAGTGGTACCTATATTCTCAGTACGTGTAGGTGGACTGCGCCACTAAATCAATAGAAATACCTATTAAAATTTTAAATAACTAAACATCACATGTGATTTTCTCATTTTAAACTAAACTCACTAGTTCAAAGTCACAGTGTGATGTTTCTTTCATGCCAATCACTGGACAGTCAATTTATAACGTAAAACAGAATCAATTATAAGCAACCACTATTCACCAACATGTTTGTCATTTATTTTGTTCTTTTCTCATCTCAAATCCGTTCAGCATGATAATTTAGTATTAATCGTACATATTCTTGGATCAACGTGTTCACCAATCTTATATAAAAAAATGTAAACTTATATAACTTTCTTAAGAATCAAGTTGTTTTTTCAGAAAAAATAAATAAAAAGTGTCTCATATTTTAACAAAGGTTATAAAATTAAATTATTTTTCAAGGAGAAAACAAGTGTAAAGTTCCATTTCCAAAAAAAGTAACGATGTAGGTAGTCCGGAAAAGAAAATAAAGTATGCATGTTTTTAATCCGTAAATATCCTTCGAATCGTACCAGTAACGATTATGTTTAAACATTCATTATTAAAATAAGATCGTTGTGGACGTGAAAATAAGAAATTTATGAGAATATTCTTACGATCCCACTTCTGAACTGTAAGCTACAGCTCAGAAATAAAGGGGTTCGCAATAGAAAACTAAACGCATTATTAAACACAAACATATTTAATTCCTTTTCCACAATATTAGATCAAACACTCAGATATCACCAAAATAATAAGTCTTGTACTTACATGCTAGGACTCAAATTATACCAATTTACCTCGCTAATTCTTAATGCGTGTTCACTGCTCGGCGTCTTGAACAAGAAGGCCGGCTGTCAGTTGTCTCCCATAGAGAATGACAGTAAGTGTTGTAATGAACGAATAATCGATTGAGTGACAGTCAAGTATTAGTCGGTTAAATAAGTAGAGTTACCAGATACAAGCTAACACTGTATCCTACATTAGTTATTTATGCAACTGACGTATAATAAGGGGTATTTTCGCCTCGTGTGATAATAGTATCATATGAGTGTTTTAATACCTAATTATGTACAGTTGCATACAAGACTTTCTCTACATCCATGTTATCAATCCTCTATAAAAGGTTCTGAAACAGTTTTTTGCAATACTAATACTCGTATCGAACATGGCGGCCGGCGTCATAGTATACGACGTGAATTCGAATAAGTTCTTTTTTTAAATTACGGCGCTGTTGTAGTGAAACGCGCGTGCATTACAATGTTCTTTTTAGGGTTCCGTACCTCAAAAGGAAAAAACGGAACCCTTATAGGATCACTCGTGTGTCTGTCTGTCTGTCTGTCCGTCTGTCCGTCTGTCACAGCCAATTTGCTCCGAATCTAATGGACCGATTAAGTTAAAATTTGGTACACATATGGATTTCTGTGACCCAAACACGTACAGCTAAAATAAATATATGAATTTTGAATATGAGAGTCACTTTTAGGGGGAAAATAAGAAAATTAAAAAAAAAAGTTTCGTAAACTGTACCGTGTGACATATCAAATGAAAGGGCTTACTATGAGGGTCTCAAATATATTTTTTTATAATTTTAAAATATATTGGTTTAAAGTTATTTAAGAAAATAGACGAAAATTGACCATTCCCCCCCCTTATCTCCGAAACTACTAAGCCTAAAATTTTGAAAAAAATATAGAAAATAGTTCTATATCTGTAGATTACAGGAAAACCTATAAGAAGTCTTAAAATAACATGGTAAATCTATATATATAAAAAAATCAAAGTCCTGACTGAGTCACTGACTAATATATCAACGTACAGCCCAAAACAATGGACCTAGAGACTTGAAATTTTGCACATAGATACCTTGTATAGTGTAAACATCCACTATGGAAGGATTTTTGAAAATTCCATCTAAGGTGGTAAAATAGGGGATGAAGGTTTGTATGAAAAATCCTATCCCTTGAGTTAATAGACTTGAAACTTAGCACGAATATTCATCTAAGTAAATTATAAAATTTATCATTTTGAGTTTTCCTAAACTACCCCCTAAAGAGGGATTGGGGGTGTCAAAGTTTGTATGGAGGAATTTTAACACGCGGTCCGATTAACTCAAAACTCAGTTTTATACTTGAGACCAAAAATGAAGACTAACGTGTATCAGAGTTTTCCAAAAATGTAACCATATTTTTTTTTTTTTTTTTTTTTTTTTTTTTTTTTTTTTTTTTTTTTTTTTGAGGGTGGGAAATCATCAAATAACTCCTCCCGCTCTGGGTGGAGCGGAAGGGCGTGTCAGACTTTTACTGACTAAAACCCACCCGTGTTCCTTCAGTTGCCTATGCCAGGGCCGCGGTAACCACTTCGGACAATCCGCGACCCCAGCGGCAACCCTAAGGCGTGAAAAGGGGCAGTAAATTTTACAGCAGAGGATTTTATTGGAGGCTTGATTTACTCGAAAATTGGTGTAAATAATGTTTGAGTCAAGTTATGGAAACATACCAGACGATTTTTGAAATTCTTTATCTGTGTTCGTGAAAACAGAGATACAGTTTATAAGAAAAATCTTATTAATTTGGTTAATGAACTTAAACTTAGCACAAATAGTAAGTTATAATGTTTGTCATTATTAGTTTTTCAAAACTACGCCTCAAATGAGGTTTAAGGATGTTAAAGTTTGTATAGAAGAATTTTAAAGCGCAGTCCGATTAAAAAAATGGTACTTTGAGTCAAGTTAGGAAACTTGCCAAACGAATTTTCACCGATTTTGACGGCATATAGCTGATGTTTTAAGGAGTAACTAAGGCTATTTTTATTTTAGAGAAATAATTAGGGTTCCGCGCAAGAAAATTAAAATCCATGAAATCAGACAACCACGTACAGTCCAGTACAAACTTACTAAGCCTCCGCTGTCTATTACGGCTATAACAACAAATAATAAAAATAAAGCAAAGTTAAAAATTTAAGGGGTCGGTCCCCATACAATAAACTTTTCATTTAAAAAAAAATAAAAAAATAATCTAGCATGTGGGGTGTCATCGTCTAGAACTCATTGAGTAGAGTACAAACATATTTTTTTTATCTTCTAAAATTAAGAAATAGGGAGCCGCAAAAGTTGTAAATTTTAGACCATTTTTGTACGAGCTCTAGCGCAACAATTCAACAAATTAGGAATTTGAAACTTCTTTATACCATGTAGGTACCATAAATACTGTATTTAAGCAACAATACTGAAAACGGCGATTCATAAGGTATTTTGTTTAAACATGGGTGATTTTCTGCAACTGCAAAAATAACCTTGTAATTCACAGTATCATTATAAAATAAGTAAAAAGTTATCTTTGCGATTGTTAAACAAATAATATGGTACGGAACCCTTCGTGCGCGAGTCCGACTCGCACTTGACCGGTTTTTTTTTAAAACGAGTTGCATTATGAAATTCAGTACAACATTAAAGCACCCGTTTCGATGCTATTATGGTTACCATGGTTACTATGACACTGGCTGTTTTAATTATGGCAATAAGCTAACTGTTTCAGAAACTTTTATAGAGAATTTATAGCATGGGTGTAGATAGTAGTACATTATGATATAAGTGCGGTAAGTTGAAAATTACAGCCGAGGCGCTATTGCTAGCCCGAGCCGTAGGCGAGGGCTATAAGAAAGCAGAGGCTGTAATTATCAAAGCGCACGTATGTCATACGACGTTTAAAATTTTTACTCACATGGCCACTTGAGCGTCTTTTTAGAAATGCCAGCAAGTTGGAGTATTACTTGATATCAATACCTACCATGTTTTGTTTTCACAGTGCTTTTTAGCATTGAATAGGAGCACCACAATGCTTGACTTATATTTTTGAGAAAGTTCCATGAAATAGGCTAAAAACACACTTTCTGAAAATTAATTTGCATCTTTACTTGTTTTCCATAAGATGAACTTTTGATACCCTTGTAAACCTATCGGTCGATTTTTCGGGCAAGAGGCTTAGAGTAGCCTTTTTCTGCTGCCTCTGAGACTTTTGGCGGTGTCGAATTAATAAATTCATCATTACTTGGCGACATTTTCAAATAAAAACAATACAGCGAAAAGAAAAAGCGCGCGGAATAATTTCATCAGCATCAGTGCTTTTTTTTTAAGGCAAAGACACAAAAACAGCCAGTATATTACGAATAAAGTAAATTAATATTTTTTTTTGTTTTTGTTACAGATAAAATTAATTAAATTAAAGAATAAAATATTTATTTTTTTTATTTTATCTCCCAAAGTTAATTTTATTCATAAAATGTTGACGTTTTAGACGGAGCATCTTGTACGTTTTAAAGAAACTCGTGCGTTTTACATTGCAATAACGCACAAGTACGTAATGACATACATTACGATATTGAAATTGGTGAAATAAGAGACCCTTTACGAGCAAATGTGTTATAATAGTACATTATGATATAAGTGCGGTAAGTTGAAAATTACAACCGAGGCGATATTGCTAGCCCGAGCCGTAGGCAAGGGCTACAAGAAAGCAGAGGCTGTAATTATCAAAGCGCACGTATGTCATACGACGTTTTATAACATATTTGCGAGGAAATAAATAAAACTCAGACTTATCCTAAACGAATAAATCTTTAAAAACACACTTTCTGAAAATGAATTTGGGTCTTCGCTTGTTTTCCATATGATGAAATTGATACGCTTGTAAGTATCTATCGGTCGATTTTTCAGGCAAGAGGCTTAGAGTAGCCTTTTTCGCTGCCTCTGAGACTTCTGGCGGTGTCGAATTAATAAATTCATCATCACTTGACGACATTTTCAAATAAAAACAATACAGCGACAAGAAAAAGCGCGCGGAATAATTTTTCCTTGTTCACATCCACCAATTAGCGATGCGCGCGCATCAGCGCTTTTTTTTTTAAAGCAAAGGCACAAAAACAGCCAGTATTACTAATAAAATAAATTAATATTTTTTTGTTTTTGTTTGTTGTTGTTGCAATTTATTGTCAAAATTAAATTAAAGAATTAATTCTTTAATTCAATTAATGTTTATTTTTTTATATTTTATCTCCCAAAGTTAATTTTATTCATAAAATGTTGACCACTTTTCTGACATAAAAACTCTTTGCTAAGATTTATTTATTTTATGTAATATGGGTTTTGCCTGAATTAAATTAATTTAATTTTTATAGCACGCGTTGACATACCAATATTGTACAGTATTTTAAGTCCAGAAGTCATCGTTTTTTTACCACAAACTGGAATCACAAAGAGTGAGTTCGTCCAATGTGCGACATTGCAATTTGTCATCTGTACTAACGACAGCTGCCGTCCTTTTGTCTGCGCTCTGCCGACGTGTATAGATTTATAGCTTTGACGTGGCCAAATACTAATGTTTTGGAAATTGATGAATTTGTGCCAAAAAATACACTATGGCATAAATATGATTTTTAGGCGATGGGTCATAAATCATTGGTTCAATTGGTCAAGTATGTACGATACATGTACAGGGTGTAAGGGACAGCCCTCCGCAAACTGGTGGGGTGAATTCAGTATATCATACTAAGATGACCGGTACATGAAATTATTTCAGGAACGTTATGGGAATCCAATAAGCCTGATTTGTTTGTGGTTTTGTACACAAATCGGAGCGTCTGTTACTAGTTGGGAGGGGTAGGTAATAGGTATGCGGTGAGTTCGATGAACTCTGTAGCTAGACAGAGAGTGAACAGCTGATTTCACGCGTCGTTCGTTAGAGTATTTCAACATCCATTGCTGGTTTTTTTCCCTCCTGATCAGAAGGTCTAAGTAGCTAAATGTCCAACAGCGCGAAACGTCCAACTATCAGATGGTCTGTATAGCAGAACGTCTAGTTAGCAAAAAGTCATTTTTAAAATGTGTACAGTAGTACTCAACTAATAAGGCGCGTCGAGAATCTTCGTTCGCACAGAAAAGAAAGTATGGCCCCGAAGATTAACGAGAACACTTAAAACTTACAATCAGCCTTAGATCACTACTATAAGGTTCATAATACACTGCAGCTGTTAGTTCCGTCTCACTCGCAAGTATGGCGGCTGTCAAGCTGCGCGCGCTAACATGGCGGCAGCTACCGACCAATAGCGGTACAGTAAAAAGCGTTGAGCGTGCCGATTGGTCAATAGCATATCCCGCGCTTTCAAAAATTCATCTTCTGCGCAGGTACATGTAGTAGCCTCTTTAATATTACTAGGATATTACAATTCACAATGTTGAATGAATGTCACACGGCGCACAAATTCCCCTGCATTTATTCATCTAATATTTTGCGGTTTTTTTTTTACATAAATGAAGTGCTGCGAACACACACTGTAATTTTACAATTAAATAAAGAAAATGTAACTGAAAAAACTATATAAAAAATGAAAATTTTGCTTAGAAATTTTCAGGCGGAATATGATTCAAAATGAGGAGCTGAATGCACCCTGTTAGTTTGCAGAGGGCTCTCCCTTACACCCCGTACATAGCTGTAACATTTTATTTTTTATATAGACATGACAGAAATGCAGTCGTGAGGAAAGTTTTGATTATGAAAATGAAAGACTAAATAAACGATGGATGGACTGTACGAAAGCTGATAATTATGGCTACCTGACTACCTGATGAAGACTAATAGAAAATTATAGCAGATAAAGACATTTGTTGCGCTGACCCCAAATAAATTGGGATAAGGGCAAGAGAATTATGAAATAAAAGAAAAAAAATCACGCAATATCTAAATAATTTATATGTTTGCCAGCACGAGAACCAACCACCCGATTTGCGATTCTAGGGCCAGTAAATTGCACTTTGTACTTACCTATAGAACGCGTGCATTTGATATAAAGTAACAACATATAACTAAATTGTAGTGTAAATATTTTTATATATTTCTATACATAACATACATAATCAGCCTATAATGTTCCCACTGCTGGGACAAAGGCCTCCTCTTGGTGAGAGCGAGTGGGCCGTAATCCATCAGGCGGGCCCAGTATGGGTTGGTAGATGTCACATGTCTTCGAATTTTTGCTTCTAGGACATGCCGGTTTCCTCACGATGTTCTACATCACCGTTTTGAGAGCAGTGGTGATGCAATAATGTACACAAAATAAAGAGCCTGTCCGGGTTCGAACCTATGACCTTCAACTCGTAAGTCACGGCCGGTACCACTGGACCACCACTGCTCTAAACATCTCTCTATATTTCTATACCTGAAATTTATGCAAAAGTCTTTACTATCAGTCAAAGGCTTGCATATGAACCACTTTTAAAATAGCGCCTGGCAGCCAAATCCCAAGAGTTCCATCTGTAAAAAGAATACTCAAGTACCTGAATTTCATACATTAAATCCGGAGATACCAAAAGGGTTAGATAGCAACGCTTTATCGATTTTATCGGAGTTTGATTTAAGGCCCCACATCTTAGCGTGGTTTAGCTTGGTGTGTACAGTTGTTCTATCTCACGAAAGCGGGTGAGCCATACTTGTAGAAGTAATGCGTATAGACACGCGCTCTTGTGTGCGTAACTGCAGGTAGCGCGCTCCCGAGCTTACGCACACAAAGACAATGTGCATGTAACATTTACACATACAAGTATGGCTCGCCCGCTTTCGTGAGATAAAACAACTGTAAGTGAAATGGCGTTATGACTGTCTATAGTTTGCCGCACGAGATGGACGCACCGCATTTAAAAGAGCTTCGTATATATAAACATTTATGACAAAATGCTATACTTAAATAAATTTTTACCTTAGTAAGTTCTTAACACATTTACATAAGCACATTTTACTGCACAGTAAGGAACTGTTAACGTCAATCGTATAAGACAGAAAATAGACGGAAAAACGGTTTTTTTTCTATTGAAAAAAAAATTCAAGTAATTTTGTTTCAGTTTTAGTACAGCAGTAGACAATATAGACAAATAACACATATGGAAAATCCAAATCATTTAACCGTATACATTTGGTTCTATAGGAATATAAAAAAACAAAATAATAGATATATACCCTTAACTACAGGAAGCTCTAATAGTATGAAGTTATGCTTGTCTAATAAGTAACTACATCATGTTTATCTGTTAGTAATATGCTCATAATATCTACGCCTACTTAGGTACTGGGTTGTGGAGGTCAGAGAGGCAGTCACTCTATGTAAAATACTGATATTCAGCTGCAGCCTAACCAGAGTTAGGCTGGAAGCCGACCCCAACAACGAGTTGGGAAAAGGCTAGGCAGATGATGATTTGTAGCGAAACGACTAATAAATCTTCTAAACTAACAAAGATCTTGCCCTAACGATCTTTATTCAAAAAGTCTTCCGTATGAAAATCTCAATATTTAAACTCTCAAATCGCGATAAAGGCTAACCGGCGTGGGAGCAATACATCACTCTAGGACGGGAGCCGGATAGTCCAGTGGCGATCTCTATTGATACAGTCATTAATCATACCTTGTCTGAGGGGAATCTGTGAGAATCTCAGCCAAGTTTTCAGTTCTTCAGCCAGTTTTATTGAGTGAATTTGTGTTAAGAGAGACAGAGATTGTTTGGGTACTTAGCATATTTTTTATGAGTCTTTGTAAGTTGATCGGTTGGTGTTGTTTATGGATAATTTTAATACAATCTTATCTTATTATCTGGTCTTAAATATTATCATGAACCTTTGTATTTTCTGTTTTTTTAGACATTTTCATTTTTATATACACAATATTAATGTAATCATTTTCATTGCTGTACATGCCCCACAAACTACTTAATAGACCGAGAGGTGACAGGATTTTTCATAACGATCATGGATACGGTTAGATTTACTTCGATGGGTTGTAGATGTAAAAAGTGTTTGGAATAAACCTACATACAGAAATAAACATCATCTGTCTTAAGTTACGTAGGTACCTCAAAAGGAAAAACGGAACCTTTATAGGATCACTCGTGTGTCTGTCTGTCCGTCTGTCCGTCTGTCACAGCCCATTTGCTCCGAATCTAATGGACCGATTAAGTTGAAATTTGGTACACATATGAATTTTTGTGACCCAAACACGTACGGCTATAGTAAATAAATGAATTTTGAATATAGGGGTCACTTTTAGGGGCAAACAAGAAAATAAAAAAAAAGAAACTGTACCGTCTGACATACCAAATGAAAGGGCTTACTATGAGGGTCTCTAATTTATTTTTTTTATAATTTTAAAATAAATCGTTTTAAAGTTATTTAAGAAAATAGACGAAAATTGACCATTCCCCTTATCTCCGAAACTACTTAGCCTTAAATTTTGAAAAAAAAAAAACAGAAAATAGTTCTATACCTGTAGTTTCAGGAAAACCTATAAGAAGTTTGTGGTCTTAAAATAACATGGTAAATCTCTCAATATTGTGAGTACAAACTTACATTTGCAGTTGGAATATATGGGAACATGTTTTTCAACTATCTATAATGTTAAGTTTGTTTTTGGAATAATTAATTTAATCCCAACTACGGAACCCTTCATTGTGCGTAGTCGGTTTTTTTAGCATTACAATTTTTTTAAATGCCTGTTCTATCACCTTTTGCAACGTACTTGTGAAAATAAATCCTGTGAGCCCAACACAACATGCCTATCTCGTAAAGTTAAAGAGTTCCTATGGCCGCCTTCCGGTTCCATCATCAGACCCTGGACATAACTCCTAATGTAATAGCACTCGTCAATTACATATTCAACAAGTCCAAACACAATGATGCTATCTTGATTGATTGAGGTTTCCCCATGGTCACTTTCCAGCTCATTATCATAATTTGACAATACATAACCAATGAGTACAAACACAATTTAATTTAATTTATTTTAACTTTATTTCAGACCACAGCACAGAGGCATTAAAAAAAAAAAAAAAACGGTCAAGAGCGAGTCGGACTCGCGCACCGAGGATTCCGTTCCGATTTCTGAAAAAGTGTGCTACTTAGAGACATCGTTTTATTTTTCCTGTAATCTTTACATAAACTCTATCACATAAATAATTTCAGATTTTTCTCTTTGCAAACTTCGGAGATAAGGGGGGGGGGGGGAAACGGTATTTTTTTTACATTTTTCATCAAAAGTCGAAAACATGACCTGGTAGCCCCACTTTAAATTTTTAAGACCTTTCAGTCCCTGTTGCAAAAAAATTTTTTTTTTTATTTCTTTCTTATTTGCAAAATAGTTGGGTAAATGTCATCTAAAACTATTCTTAATTTCAAGTTGATAGCATTAGTAGTTCTTGAGATATCCTGCTGTGACAGACAGACAAACAGACAGACAGACAGACTGAGTCACACCATAAGGGTACCTTTTTTACCATTTTGGTACGGAACCCTAATAACAACAACAGTGCATACAATATTACAATGGTGCTATCTTGTTTGATTGAGGATCGCCTGCTCCATCATCAGAACCTAGACACCAACTTGGGCAATAGTTCTTGTCAAGGCAAAACCAACGACTTCAAACTCAACGACGCGACGCTATCTTATTTAGTTGAGGAGTTCCTATGGCCACTTTCGGTTTCCATCACCAGACCAGCTCCATGGTATCATATTTTGCGTTGTCAATGTAGTTATATAAGTATGCCAAGTTTCAGCCTGCTTGAAAAATGGATGACAATGCGAGTAACTGGAATCACATACGAACGAAGCAATCAATCAATCAATCAATCAATCAATCAATCTATATTTGTGAACATAGGTACACATAAAAGGTCTTAAATATACATATTGTAGTCGAGCTCTATGTTCTACCAATAAAATTGGTGTACAAATAGTAATTTTTGCATCATACTTTATAAAAAAAATAATAATAATAGTATTCGAGATTAATAAATGTCAATAAAATTAAGTAAATTAAATTTTACATGCATGCCAAAGGAAGATATTATAAGAAAAGAGAGAAGAAGCAAGCTAATAATTCATAGCTTGTAACAAGGTTATTAATATTCAAGAGGTGAACATTCAACATTGTATGAAGGCAACCTCTATAATTACATAATTAATACGTATAATTATTAAACCTTACTTAACTTTAAGGTTAAGATCGTCAAAGGGAGCTTGAACTTAGACCTGAGACCCTTTGAAGAGCGATCCTTTATTAGATCTCCACTCCGTTTGATATGTGTAGTAATCATCTTGAAGGCTGTATTTTGAAGTATTTATTATTATTACTAAAACAAAACATAATGTATTAATGTTTAACCTATAATATAATCTGCTTAACATATTTTGTGAGTGGTCTGCTGGTGTATTCTGAGAGTTTTGAGATCAGATTTTTTTGTAGGCGTGATTCTAACGTTAACACTTTCTAAAGAATAAGGATCCTTACACATCGGACACAGCAGAGTGCAGTTTTAGGCTGCTCTTCATATGCTATGGTTACGCCGTTGCTTTCATATCCGTTGATCTACGAAGTCTACGACATTTGTTAGTCTGGGACCACGCTGATGCTTCGTATCTCAGGGTTACCGGAATAATACGCAACAAGGTTCTTTGTCCCGTCGTCAAAATTGGAACTAATGACGCCATCTTGTCGATACAATCTGTAACAATAGGTATCTCAAATGTTTACCAACAACGCCCCCTGCCAATGTCATTCACGCGCCAAAAGATCCGTGTAGCACTCTACCTTTTAAAACTTCATAAAAACTTTTCCAAATTTTGGCCGAACCCTGAAAAAGTAAAAAAATAATTGTTTTTTAACTGTAAATGCTTTGGAATGATAAAAAGTAAAAAAAAAGTCAAAGTAAAGCCTGTCTGTGTTCGAACCTCTGACCTACCAACTTTGTGTACATTATTTCATCATCACTGCTGTCAAAACGGTGAAGGAGGAAATCTAAACATGTCATAGAACCAAAAATTCGAAGACGTGTGAGATAAACCAACCTGCAATGAGTTACGGCCCACTCCCTCTCACCGAGAGGAGGCCTGCGGCCCAGCAGTGGGAACATTATGGGCTGATTATGTTATAAAGTATCAATTACAATGCTAGAACTCAAAGACCAATAAGAACTTGACATAAAAGAATAAAAATCCACAGTATTTCAGAATGATTTGCCGTAAATTCATGAAGGAGATATTCCATGTGACGTTTTAAAAAGATACGTGTCGGTGTGAGAAAAACCTCATTTAATATATACACCAGAGCCAGCTAAGCGCGGAAACGAAGCTCTGGCGGGCACTTGAGGTAGTTTCACGCATTTTAGATCTATTGGTATGCTGACTCATAGAATTGAGTAGGGAAGTAAAGTGAACGATGAATTGGTGGGAGACGAGTTTTTGATAAATAAACTGATAAAATGTGACTTCTTTTATTTAGGCATTTTAATGTGCTTACGTTCTTTTGGAATGCCGATGTTTTCATTATACAACGCTTATCGATTTGCTTGCGAGGAACCTCCTGTGTAAAAAGAACGTTGGCGGGGTTCATGTAATGACCACTGACTTTTTCAAAGACAAGAAAAATGGGGACTGCTGACAGAAGTGAAATCTTGACAGCTCAACACGTTACATTAGCAAGTCACGTGACGCGTGATGCGTGACGAAAACTCATAAGAATTTCTCCAACCAAAAAAACGCACAACGCGCTTAAAGAAATGTTCACTTAAAAATATGAAGATTATAAGGCACAGAGTAATGTAGCTTTAGACTTCACCAGTTTCGTTACTGGCTCTGTTATGCTTTGCTCTTTGCCACCATCACGCCTTTCCAGCTAGCCTCACAATAAGCTCACAATGTATACAACAAACCAACCGACTGTTGAAGCATTTGAACAGGTTAAAGGCTTACGTTGCGAGGCTGACCATCCTTCCGTTTTTGAACTGTAACCGCCAATCAATCTGCATAGCCTTTTCCCAACTATGTTGGGTTCGGCTTCCAGGCTAACCGGATGCAGCTGAATACCAGTATTTTACATGGAGCGACTGCCTATCTGACCTCCACAACCCGGTAACTGTGTAATACGATACCCCTTGGTAAGACTGGTTGTCAACCTTTCGGGCTTCTGACGACATGTGTTTCTATCCAGCTGGGCCCCGCGAGCTAGGCTCACAAAACTAGTGGCAATGCTTTGTTTGTTCAATGTACCTCATGAATTTATCAACAAGATCCAATGTACCTCGGTCACCGAAATCGCCTCATCTATCTACGTAAAAAACTATATTAATCGCATCGAATCTTAATGTACTCCCGATTAATGTATTAAATTCAAGGAATTTTTGATAGAACAGGAGAAATTGAGCACGAAAGTTTGTCTTTCCAACAGGGCCCTTTGTAATTAGAATGAATACGAACAGAAAAAGCATACCATTTAAAAGTTTTACCAATGTACCTCAAAGTTCTTCACGTTTTACCAAGTTTTGATACAAAATTATGATAATAGTAAATAGTAGGTAGTATTCGCTAGGTAAGGTAAGGTCAACAAAATGGATATTTTCGTGTTCGTACTCCCAGCAGAAAAGTGTCGAATTTCATTATTTCAGTTCAGTAGATAGGGGTAAATAATAAATAAATATATAATAATAATAATAAAGGGGTAAAGTAGTAGTTATACTCATACCGGCGTTTAAAGGACTAGATTTTATGTAATAATTTTCACATTAGGCTCACAAGGCGTGCACCTCCACCAGATTATGTTAGAGGTTCCTATTACTGTGACGGCTGTCAGGAATAACCTTAACTTTATACTTGTTAACTGAGACGTTACAAGTTGATTTATGATGATCCAAGAAAACCTAAAAGATGAATAATGAAGAATGCTATAAAAATTATGACTTATTAGTATAATGTATAGACTAGCTAACCAAATTTCACTGTAAGATGGATTGATCTCAATTTGTAACCCATACCCGTTTTGACTAAACGTCTTACCCGTTTTAGGCCCCACATGTGGGCAAAACGGGTAACGTGAATTTTTTTTTTCGTTTTTTTTTGTTCTAATAATGAAGAAAATGCTTACGTTTGTTCTAAATTTAGATTCTTTATTAATTAAATATTTAAAAAGTAAAATTAGAAGTTTAATTTTCTTTTCTAGAACTGTTTTGTTGATCATCTCCCTTAGCGTACCCGTTTTGGGCTCACCCCCCTAATTACATTTGTGAAGGTATGAGGTTTTTAATATTGTTGTTTATTACAATAATTTGTTCCAATATTGTTTGTTCTAATATTGTTTTATGTCTTTTTCTTTTTTATGAACTGAGATCTGCTTAGTTTATGTAATTAAACGTGTTCCTAACAATAAAACTGTTGTTTCATTTAGCTTAGTTGTTTTGTTGACCTTACTTTACCAAGCGAATATACTGCTATTTACTATTATCATATTTTTACATCAAATCTTGGTGAAACGTGGAGAACTTTGAGGTACATAGGTAATACTTTTAAATGGTATGCTTTTTCTGTTCGTATTCATTCTAATTACAAAGGGCCCTGCTGGAAAGACAAAACATTCGTGCTGATTTTTTCCTGTTCTATCAAAAATTCCTTGAATTTAATACATGAATCGAGAGGTACATTGGGATTAGATGCGATTAATATATTTTTTACGTATTACGAGTGCAATACAGCGGTGGGCCCCGCTGGATAGATGAGGCGATTTATCGTGATTTCTATCAAAATGATCGAGGTACATCGGATCTTGTTCATAAATTCATGAGGTACATTGAACAAACAAAGCATTGCCACTAGTTTTATGAGCCTAGCTCGCGGGGCCCAGCTGGATAGAAACACATTCTGACGACCCGTAACGACTGTCAAAGATCCACGAATGACAGCCGGGACCAACGGCTTAGCGTGCTTTCCGAGGCACGGAGTAGTCTCGGTATATAAAGATGGTCACCCATCCACAGACCAACCGTGGCAAGCGTAGCTTAACCTGATGGATCGACCCGTACATCTGTTATCACTTAGCCACAAGCCACTAAAAATAAGTAGACTTAATTAAATCTTGGAGAATGGATATTTTATCAATAGAAATCAAAGTGTCATAAACTCATAAGCTACCAAACACACTATCACACTTTATTGCCTACATCAAAAATATAAAAATTGCAACATTATTATTACAAAGTCGCTCGCGTGTACTGCACTAACAAAAACCAATTTATACAAACAATGTCATACAAATCTGGTTATGAAGCCCGAGACGCGAAGGACGTTACTAAGTTAAAACTTTGCATAAACACGATAATGTTTTGTAACTTCCTCTTTAGTGTAACGAAATGGATATTAAAATGTTTAAGTTTGTTTATTATGAAGATTGTTGTGAATTAAATGGATTGTGTAGAGGTAGTGCATTTGTATAACGAAATAGAAGGAGTATAAAGGTAGGCGTCGAGTCACAGACAGTCCAAATTGGTAAAGATCAGGAGGTCAACATTTATTTTGGGTTGGATTAAGTATCAAGTTGCCTGAATTTGAGGAGTCTGTCAGTGTCAATCACACATGCTAGGAAAAGATTTTTTTTCAAAATGATAATTTTATTGCATGGCGACCCCCCTTTAACTTTTTATTATTTTTATTATTTGTTGTTATAGCCGTAATAGAAATACAAAATCTGTGAAAATTTCAACTATCTACCTATTACGGTTCATGAGATACAGCCCTGTGATAGACACACGGACGGACGAACGGAAAGACTGACAGCGAAGGCTTAGTAATAGGGTTCCGTTAGGTACCCTTCGGGTACGGAACCCTGAAAAGGAAAAAATCCTTTCAGATAAACTTTTCTAAACAACAACAGACTTATACAACAGAGTAACTGTTTTTGAGGAACCTTACGTATGTAACAAAATATTTTGTAGGCCGCTGAAGCCACAAAAGCCTTAGTAAATATCCCGAGCCTAAACTAAGCAGAAGATCCTAACATGAATAGGATACATTGGATCCTTATACATCATCCACACCAGGCCAGGGAGACAGGGGGGGGGGTCAGACAGGTTTCATGTAAAACACTGGTATAGTTGTTTTATCTCACGAAAGCAGGCGAGCCATACTTGTATGTGTAAATGTTACATGCACATTGTCTTTGTATACGTAAGCTCGGGAGCGCGCTACCTGCAGTTACGCACACAAGAGCGCGTGTCTATACGCATTACATCTACAAGTATGGCTCAGCCGCTTTCGTGAGATAAAACAACTATATTCAGCTGCATCCGGTTAGACTGGAAGCTGACCCCAACATAGTTGGAAAAGGCTAGGCAGATTTTTTTGAGCTCAAATTACTAGAATTTCACAAGTTTTACTTCAGACAAAACAATTATTTAGATCAAATCAATCTGGATTTGATCTAAATAATTGTTTTTTCTAGTAACTTAGGCAAAAAAAACAAATCTTACGCGAACACTTTATTGTCTGTAAAGATTTTTATGTCAAGTAGAGGAATTTGAAACATGAGTTGCACATTATTTTCAAAAGTTTTAATCCGCGCAGATGAAGGGAACTAGTTTTATGCACTTTCCTAATTGATCTATGATTATAGATCCAACATTATAGTGTATCTATACCGATCATTATCATAACTAAGCTATGCTCCTATCCTTTGTTTGCTCAGTAAATGCAAATTATTATATCTATCGAAATATTGCTTACTCTCCTCGAGTTCATGAACTAAGATTGTTTGTTTTCTCTCCGTTATAATGCCAGTATACTCGCTAGCTTGACTATATTATACAGGGTTAAATTGGTAATACGTCGGTAATCCATTAAGGGGATGTAGGAAAGGTCATTTGCAACTAAACTAACCCTAATTACACCTATGCAAATGCCATCCATTTACGAGTAATTTGACTTTTTTTTTTGAGGATCTGCGGTAGATATAACAACTTTGAAAATTTATTTTAAAAAAAATTGGATGATTTTTTAAAATTATTATTATGTGCTTGTTAACTTACACTTCAACACATATCAATCAATCATAAAATGACCATTATCTTTAATAGTTTTTAAATCAGAGCTACAAATCATTACTATGACTATAATGAGTCATAGTGAGATCATTTAGTTGCAAATTACCACTCTTACATACCCTTAATGGATTGCCGACATATAATTCCCAATAACCCTGTAAAATATACTGTAATATTATATCTACATACGTATAGCAAGACTGACTCCTCTCTCCGGTATATAGGACTGCGGTTTATACATTCTAGGATAGTTTACCTACCAACCTAAAGTCTAAACCACATCAGCTTTATTGTAAACTCTAAATAATTCAAACTTTGCCAATAAAACAAAGGGTTTTCCAATGTAGTTGTATCCGGAACCTGCAGCTGATTTAATGGGGTCATCCATTGTTCGTATGTTTAATGGATATGATAAGTTTGTCCTATGTCCAAAAGGTAGGGTACGGTTCAACCCAATTTCTAGGCTTTGTACAATATTCAATGATACGCTGAGTCCTACATAATAAGGATGATGCCTGGGTAAAATAAAAATAATTTCTATTTTAGTCCGTCAGTCAGATAATAAAAAAATATTAGACACGTATTTTTATTTAAAAAAAACCGGCCAAGTGCGTGTCGGACCACGCACAATGAAGGGTTGCGTAGTTGAAAAGAATTTATCCCAAAAACAAATTCAACATTATTACCGAAAAAAAAATTTTTTTAAGTGATAAAACTACAAATTAATAATTTTCGGCCTTTTTCCTTTACTTGTGCTGTGAGACCTTGCTTCTTACCAAATTTTATAATTGTAGGTCAACGGGAAGTACCCTGTAGGTTTTGTATTACTTGCGAGTGTGAAAATATGGCGCAAAAATGGCCCTATTTTTTTATTGCGTTGACTTAGAAGCTTGATTTTTTCAGAGCTCTAAGAGACCATAGATTTACGTATTTGATATTAATTTCAACTTGATACCTCCACGCGTTCCTGAGAAAAAGGGTCTTGACAGACCGACAGACAGACAGACAGACAGACAGACAGACGGACAACGGAATGATCCTATAAGGGTACCGTTTTTTCCCTTTGAGGTACGGAACCCTAAAAATACTTAGATAACACTCATTAAATTTGGGGAGCTCGCTAGTCACTTCTATGTATAAAATCTAGCTAGACGTGACGTCATGCCATATTTTAACTTAAGATTACGTAAAAAAATAAAAAATACACGTCCAATATTTTTTAATAACCTTTAAGTCGGACAAAAAAATGTTTAGTCATCGTGCCTATTATGAAGAACATCATGGATATGTGCATATGCTTTTGCAGTTATCCATACTATATACTATATATACTATATTAATATTATAAATTCGAAAGTAACTCTGTCTGTCTGTCTGTCTGTCTGTCTGTTACCTTTTCACGCCTAAACCACTGAACGGATTTCGATAAAATTTGGCAAGGCTATAGGTATCCTGGGGACGGACATAGGCTACTTTTTTTTTCAAAAATAATCCTACGGGGGGTGATATAGGGGATGAAAGTTTGTATGGGAAACTCAGTATTTCTTAAGTTAGGGATGTGAAAATTAAAATGTATGCTTTTGATAGGAAATAAAGAAATATGCGGTTCAGCATTTTTGAAAAATCATCCCCTAAGTGGGTAAAATAGGGGTTGATTTTAAAATTTACAAAACTGCACGGATTTCGATAAAAATTTGGCAAGGCTTTATATAGCATCCTGGGGAAGGACATAAGCTACTTTTTGTCTTAAAAAATAATCCTACAGGGGGTGATATAGGGGATGAAAGTTTGTATGGGAAACCCAGCATTTCTTAAGTTAGGGATATGCCCTATGTTTTCCACATGAACGTTCCCATGGGATATTTTCCGACATCCACGCGGGCGAAGCCGCGGGCAAAAGCTAGTACTATTATAGTCGTTGAGTTACTTTTAAAAGAGATGACTCTTCCTTTTTCTGTCTTCAAACATATTTTTGTAGATTGTAGTGTTCTGAAAGATAAATGATTAGTTTTAAAAACACACGGCACGTTTTAGATGGTTATGATAAGTGATATTTTTGTAAAAGTTATTAAACAAACATTTCCGTGCCAGGGAAGCCCGCGGAAACAATTTTTGTATAGTTTTTTGCAATTTGAAGGTTAGTAGCTGTCAGGTTGTATGTTGATCTGAATATGATTGGACCGTAACATATCGGTATTTATAAAATTATAATCATTAAAATAATCAATACAACTTACTGTCTAAGTTCTTATTACCCTATTGAATGACTATTTCATAAAATATTGACATTTGAGGCCAATTCTAACTTAAGGAGTTGTTGTTGTCGTTGTTGTGTTGTTATACTAATTCTAATGATTATAATTTTGTAAATACATATTACTTACGTCACGAATCATACTTTAATCAACATACACCCAGACATTGAGCAGCAAATTACAAAAATCGTAAAAAAAAATTGAATTCCGCGAGCTACCAGCACTTCCTATTTAACTACAGGTAATCTACTAGGGAACCACTGTACAAACGCACCCGGCGATTTTATATACTAGCTATTTTTTTTTGGGTACAATAGACCTTTTTTAGTGTATTATTGAAAACAACAAAGTGCGCAAAATAATAGACGCCGAAAAAAAAAAAAAATTACAGTACGAGTACCATTGACCTTGAAATCAAGGTCAATGACCCTGAGGCTTTCATCGTCTAATATACGAGACATTCACCGCCTCACCTAACCCAAATGATTCACCAAAAATAGAGGGAATATGGCGCTCGGCGGCCGCTGCCGCGGCACCGCTCGCTTCGCTCGCTCGCCGTCGCGCGTTACGGGTCACTGTTCTAACCTAACCTAACCTTACCCAAATGATTCACCAGCAATAGAGGTAATGGTCACTATTCTAACCTAACCCAAATGATTCACCAATGTGAAGTTTCGGACGCGCGGGTGTGATAGTACAGTGGAGCCATCTACTAGTCCATCACTTACCTAATCAAATAAATATGACAGATCACCTTTCCACTTAAGCAGCCCGGAATTTATTTCCCAATACCAACTAATACTTAGTTCACAATATATGACGCTTTTCTTCAACACAATTGTTTACTAAAACCAACTATGTAGTTAATGATAAATGACGGCCAGTTTGCGAGCTCGTTTATACGGTTAATAACGGGGCATGGGTTAAGAACTGGTAGATTAATATCTCATTGCGGGTTAAACCGTGAGAGGGTACCTTATTGTGGTATTGGTAATATTTTGTGAATTATGTTTCTGCTATTTTATTGTAGTTTGAAAGGTGATAATTGAGGATGGTTGTGTTGATAGCTTTATTTTACATCTAGCTTTTGCCCGCGGCTTCGCTCGCGATAATTTAGAATTTGACAATCAATTCGGGTTGTACTCTGCTTGTAATGATATTAATTCAATCATGATTCGATTATCATAAGAAAGTTTTTGTTGTTTTCCTCGGGAATAATAATTTTTTTCGGGATGAAAGGTAGCCTATTTCCGTTTCTGTACACCTGACATCGCAAAATTTCAGGATGATCGATTCAGTGGTTTAGGCGTGAAAAGGTAACAAACATTTACTACTACTTCTTACTTTCGCATTTATAATATTAGTTAGGAATCCTAATAAAAGCAAACATACAACACGGTAATCCTAACTTAGGATTACCGTGTTTATATGTTTGCTTTTGTCGCTTGGCAATTAACAAGTCAGAATTTTTTATTCATTCATTTGACAAAATTAAATTAACCATTTTTTGAATGATTAGGTATGTTTAGTCACAGATAAATGAAATTGCTACTTGAGATACTGTATTGGCATTTAAGCCTACTGAAGAACTTGAAATGAATTATGATAACAAGTTAATACAAGTTTTTCCTTGTCAACGTGGGTACATTAGTTTACTTTTAAGCTTCTTCGAAATAACGGTAAAAATCAGCTGCTCCCTACATTTTGAAGAGTTTGATGTAGATAAATTTACTGAACAGCTGATTTTTTCGCGATTTCAGGTTTGGTCCCATAGTAAAAGTTGCTCTTAATGATGAGTACAATGACCCCTTAAGAGGTTGCTGGTGTTTTAACAATAACTTTGAGCTATATAAGCTACGTAGATCACTGCAGGGCTCCATCGTCTCTCAACGTGGCATTCATCCTTCTACCAGAGTACAGCTCTGGCCAAACTGAGACGAATACCGCGCGGGATGCGGGACAAAATTCGGTAGCGCCGTGTGTCAACTAACTTTGTATGGAGGTGTTCAAACTGGCGCGGCTAGTCACGTTACTTATTAATCACTAGTTGATCCGACAGACGCCTTTTCGATAATTCATACAAAATTCCTATAGAAAAGGGATTTTCAGTTTTGCCGAATTTTTCAATTTTCCCGACAACTTTTCTAAATTTTCTTTCCGATATTTTGATGCCTCATTGGTGGCATTTTCTTAACAATGAAACAAACCAAGACTGAAGGCAATTTAATGATAGATAACACAACGTTAACACAAGGAGTTTTCTGTTAACTACTATAGCTGGTATTTTTTAACCGACTTCAAAAAAAGGAGGAGGTTCTCAATTCGGTTGTGTTTTTTTTTTTTTTTGTATGTTCGTTACCTCAGTACTCCGTCATTTATGAACCGATTCGGAAAATTCTTTTTTTATTTGAAAGGGTATACTTCCAAATTCGTCACATTTTTGCCAAAATCCAGTTCTGATGATGGGATCCATGAGAAATCGAGGGAACTCCTCAAATATTGTAGCCATACATATACTATTTTGCTATTTTGTTTTTTGGCTATTTTGGTATTTTCATCAACAAATCAAGCGTTTGCATTCAGAAATTATCATCTGGTGAAGTAAAACTGATGAAGAAGACCACAGAAAGCCACGGGAACTCCTCAACGATGATAAGTGTTTCACGGGTGGCGATAAGATATCTCGATTAATAGTTAAGCGACTATGACGAAGCTTCAAATAAATGGTTCTGATGAAAATGGTACCATCGAACCGATCTGATGAAGAAGCTGGAAGGTAGGTATCGGAACTCAGTAATAAAACAATGTATCCTAGCCGTGTTTGGGCTTATTGGAATTGTCATGAGGTGCACTCTGGCTATAAATGATTTAATGCTAACTATATGCCGCTTCAAATTGCGCTACTTGAGTTGTATGTTATGTGTGGCCTTGATTGTCAGAAGGCAGATTTCGTAGCCTCGTTATCTCCGTCAACTAAAACTACGACTACCAAACTTCTGACACGACTTAGCGCGACGTATTTGCCTTTTTGCTAAGTTTTATTTGAAATGGTATAGGTACTCCTGAGATGGTCGCATAAAAATATCTTCAAGTTCTGATGAGTGGCTTTTGAGTTAGCTTCAATAATTGAATACGTATTTTTCCCATTTAGTCTATGTGGATGATCCTCTAATTTATTTTGCAGAGTGGTATTCAGATTTGTGTGGGGTGGGCACCACTATAAAGTGAAAAATAAAAACTTTTTACATAAAAAAAAACAACCGACTCCCAAAAACACTACAAAGTGAAAAATAACTTTAATTTCGGAAGTCGGTGGCAAAAAAAAACGAAAGTAATTAAAAAACCAAAGACACCGACTTCCGAAATTAAAGTTATTTTTCACTTTGTAGTGTTTTTTGGGAGTCGGTTGTTTTTTTTTTTTTGTAAATTTTTTTTTTTAAATAGAAGGTATAATATAACGTTCTATAACAGATAAAAAAAATGTAAGAAACTGAACAACTAAACGCCAATCTGTCAATTCTGTCAAAAGTTTTGAAGCTCTCTCTACTGTCTTCTGTCTCACCCACTTTTTTGTATGGAGATTTTTAAACAAAATTTATCACTTTTCCGAAATATTTTCTTTCTTATAAACCTTGTCCTAAAAATTACAAACACAAAAAAAACGTAAGTATTAACTATTACACCTATTTGAGGTGCGCGTACATACATTTATCAATTATTTTTATTTATATAAATAGATAGATCAGAACATTCGGATTTTCATCAGTGTGGCCAGAGCTTAATAATTCTGAACTAGGTATATCAATACCTTGTTTCACAATTTTGATATCCAGAGACATTAATAATGATTTACCGGAATGGGACTTTTATATTCGGCCAACATGTGCCCTGAACCATAACAGTACATAATAACATGTCGAGATTAAAAGTTGCAACAAAATAAATACAAAGTGACAGGTAGCTAATGAAAGGCTTACAATCCGAGGGATTTCGCATTTAAATCAGACATGTTTTTGCAAAGGATGAAGTAATAAAAGCTGCGTACTAACTTTATTAATTCATATTTGTTTGTAAATCATGTCATAATTTTTTTTAGTCATCATCTGCCCAGCCTTAACCCAACTATGTTGGGGTCGGCTTCCAGTCTAACCAGCTGAAGCTGAATACCACTATTTTACATGGAGCGACTGCCTATCTGACCTACATAAACCAGTTACTGGGGTAATACGATACCCCTTGGCAAGACTGAATGTCAGATTCGAGCTTCCGACGACCCGTAACGACTGTCAAAGATCTACAACAGCCGTGGCCGTACTTTCTGAGGCACGGAGAGGTCTTGGTATGTAAAGATGGTCACCGTTCCACGGATCAACCGCGGAAAGCGTAGACTAACCTGATTGATCGACCCGTACACGGCTGTTATTACTTAGCCACAAGCTCCTGATCATTTTTTCTAGTACGAAACTTATTAAAATAATAATGCATAACTTTGTTCTGAAACTTTGAGACAGTTTTCTTACATAAATAATTATAGTATTTATCTGTTTTCTACTCCCTATAGTTTTAGTTAAGTGATAGAATAGTAATGTTGTCTCTATAGACCACAATCCACCGACGTGATAAGAATAAAAACAGTAGTAAAAATTAGCGAGAATTTCTACGTTCAAGTCGACAATCGTCCAGAGTACCTATGCTTGAACAAAACTACCGTCGGATTGTTTGGAATAAAACACGAGCTCATTTGGTATACAGCTCAGTGGAATAGCGGTAAGGATGCCATACAGTCAGAAAGAAGGTGGTGCAGGGGAAGTAAATAAAATATCCTTGGACATTTCACACAACGCCATCTAGTCCCAAGCTAAGCAACCTAATGCTTGTGGTATGGTAACGAGATGGCTGATAAACTACTTATATACATTTTTTTTTTTTTTTGTAAATACATACATATTATAGATAGAAAAACACCCAGACTCGGAACAAATACTTGTAAGTCGTACAAATATTTGTTCCGTGCGGGAACTGAACCCGCGACATGCTGCGCAGCAGTCATAAGAATAAGGAAAAAAAACCGGTCAAGAGCGAGTCGGACTCGCGCACCGAGGGTTCCGTTCCGATTTCTGAAAAAGTATGCTATTTAGAGACATCGTTTTATTTTTCCTGCAATCTTTACATAAACTTCTATCACATATAATAATTTCAGATTTTTCTCTCTGTAAACTTCGGAGATAAGGGGGGGGGGAACGGTATTTTTTTTTTACATTTTTCATCAAAAGTTGAAAACTATGCAGAGAAAAAAAAAAAAAAAATGCTTGAGAATATGCAAACAGCGTTGTTTCTTATGATACCCCACATGCCCTAGTAGCCCCACTATGAATTTTTAAGACCCCCTTTCAGTCCCTGTTGCAAAAAAATATCAATATTTTTATTTCTTTCTTATTTGCAAAATAGTTGGGTAAACGTAATCTAAAACTGTTCCAAATTTCAAGTTGATAGCATAAGTCGTTCTTGATATATTCAGCTGTGACAGACAGACAGACAGACTGAGTGTCACCATAAGGGTTCCTTTTTTACCATTTTGGTACGAAACCCTAAAAACGATAAGATGTTAAGGTTTTTTATTTTTCTTGAGAAAATGTATGTTGTATGTTTTGTAGTGTATATTATGTTTTCTTCTGTTATGTATTTTTGTGGTGTACAATAAAGTATATATAAATAAATAAATAAATAAATAACATTTAGTTGTCTTACGGTGAGTTGCACAAAACCATATTAGTTTAATGGAAACTTTAAATTCATGTGATGACATGAATTTATATTATGAATCAAAAAGAAAGTGACAGCATCAATTTAATGTATCCATTAAACTAATGTGGTTTTGTGCAACTCACCGTTACTTTTATCAATTAGAAATTTCTAATATAGTACCTATTTAAAAATTCAATTTAATACAAGTATTTGACTTGAACGTTCTCCGTACCATAAGTGTTAGACCAGGTAAACAATGTATAAATGCCGTAATACATTATTTTCATAAAACTGTATTAGATTACGCAGCGCCCGCGTGAAAAGCTCCCAGTCGGCATGATTTTTTTCGACACCTTCAACACTCATAGTCACATTTCATCCAGCCCTCATAAATGAAAATCCGTTCGGAAGTTTTTGAGTTTATCGCGTACAGACAGAAAGACATACGGACGCGGCTGGGGGACTTTGTTTTATAATATGTAGTTATATTATAAGCCATTACCGTCCTTCTGGCGCAGTTAGGTAAAAATGTGAGTCAACTACTACCTTCATGATCAGTTCTGTTAATAGATCCACAACATCTGACCCCTATGATCTCTGAAGATCTTTGCGCATAGGGCGGCCGGAGCAACCGTTCCCTGAAGATTGTTTTGTGAGTTGCACACATTCAATCCAACAGATCTGGCGGTGGCTTGCAATAAAAAATCAATCTGCCTATCCTTTTCCCAACTATGTTGGGGTCGGCTTCCAGTCTTAACCGCGGATGCAGCTGAATACCAGTATTTTACATGTAGCGACTGCCTGTCTGACGTCCACAACCCAGTAACTGGGTAATACCCCTTGGTAAGACTGGTTGTCAGACTTTCGGGCTTCTAACGACCCGTAACGACTGTCAAAGATCCACGAATTAGATCCACAATGGCTTTGCAATAGTACCTATTTTTTTAAGCTGTTGAAAAATTCAAAATTATTTTAAAATGTAAACTGCAAACAAGACCCGCTCTTCAGTAAAATTAACTACAGTTTAAAGTATTCAGCATAACTCCTACTTCCATTTCAAACATTTCTTAGCCTGAATGTGTTGAGGACGGCAACCCTAGATACAGCTGGAACGCTAGTTACACTAGAAACGTTTCTTGCTACGACAGGGGTTTCCTGTCCAAGGATATATTGCAATTTTCACGTTTGCCACACTGCCTTACCTGTTTGTGGGGGGAATAAAATATTTTGTTTGTCTAGTTGTGATTGTAATGAAAGATTTTCCTCTAAATGACAATATTAAATAATGACATAATTTATTTGGTACAGTTTTTACTTGAAGACATCACACTCTTTGATACTTACATGAATAACTGAAGCATTATCTCTATTCTGTAGGTTGATCCCTCTGACGAGATTAAAACTTTTCTCCTGGTTTTAATGTAAGGAATAACAATAAAATTCTACGAAGAATAATAGTGCTGGGGCCACAGATTTCAATCGTAGATTCGCTCTGCTGCGTCAAAAGATGGGATGGACACACACTATGTCGCAGAGAATTGACTTTGATATCATGGAAACACCATTATTGTGTGAGCTCAATGTTCTCAGTATGGATACTTTTTCGCGTGATTAAGTACGGTGAGGGCCAATCTAACGATTTAAATCTTTGGCTGTGGCTTTCATGAATGCAGTTTTGTTCCATTATTATGCAGTTATTATTCTAGTTCCGCATGAGTTAGTATCGTCAGTCGTTTAGATAATCTGTATGCACACTTTACTATCGCTACCGTTTATATCACAAAAACGATAGTGTAAACACTAGGTACAATAAAAAGTTAAAGTTAAAGTCAATTTATGATAGAAATACTAAGGCCGGTTTTATTGCTCGACTGACCGTCGGTGCGTACGTCGGTCGCGCTTGTCATTTGTATGAAAATTCACAAGTCGTGACAGTGCTCGACCGACCGTACGCATGCGTATAACGCGTAATTTTCATACAAATGACAAGCGCGACCGACGTACGCACCGACGGTCGGTTGAGCTCTAAAACCAGCCTAACATTTACAAAACCACACATCTCTAAAGCGCAGGCCTTTCTGGGAACGAAGCGAAACGAAGCTAAGTTCGTTCAGGTTTCCTCTGCGTCTTTTTATACTTCCGTTTATAGTACGCGGTGTGAAGGTGTGAAGTATGAAAAGACGTGAAAGAAAGCTAAGCGAACTTAGCTTCGCTTCGTTTCGTTCCCAGTGTGGCCTACGCTTAAGTCATAAATACTGTGACAACTTCGAGCAATTACATTAGGTGAGTTCGGACATTACCCGTGTCAACAACATTACACAGATGTTATGTGACAGTGTCCGCAAAGTAATATAACAAAACAAATAGCTACAGAAGGTCGGCTTCATACGATGAGCGAAAACGCAGGCACACATAGACCAGCGGGAGTCGAGAGCCGATTCCCGGCCACCGTAGGCGCGGGCTTGCGGACGGCGAGTAGTGGGTAGCTCGCCGTCCGGTAAGGACCAGCCGGTCGATTCTCTAAAAATCTCACCGTGAAAACTTAGGTGAAGTGAGTTTGTTTTTGCTAGGAATTGACACTATTGACAGCTCACTCCACGCTCACTTCACCTAAGTTTTCACGGTGAGATGGTTACAGAATCGCACTGCAGTCCTGGGTCGACGGCGCGTTCCACGCACGCCTCAAAGAGATGTCACAAAAAAAAGGCACACATAGACACGCTTCACATACAGCCAGTGTGCAAGCGCACTCGCAGCTGGCATTCGACCGAGATCTATCGAGATCGCCGTATACCATGTCCTGAAGATATTTTGGCACCTGAACGACGGGGCCCGTTTTTGGTAAATACTACAAATTAACAATTTCCGGACATTTTCATTTACTTGTGCTGTGAAACCTTGCTTTTTACCAAATTTCGTTCTTCTAGGTTTAAAGAAAGTACTTGAGAGTATCAAATTATGGCGCATAAAATGGCCATTTTTTTGCGTCCAAAAGTTTGATTTTTTAGAACTCCAAAAGACCGCAGACCTACGTATTTGATATTATTTTTAACTTGATACCTCCACGCCTACCTGAGAACAAGGATCTTGACAGACTGACAAACAAACAGACAGACCGACAACGAAGTGATCCTATAAGAGTTCCGTTTTTTTTTCTTTACCCTACAAAAAGATGGTGGCATTTGTTCCAATTTTAGCGCAAAATAAAACATTGTAGCGTTGTATTTGTGCCAGTTTTCGGGCATTGCATGGAGCCAACCTTCTGTAGGTACCTTACTATTTTTGTCGTAATATCGCCAAGCGCACGTGGTGTAACGATCGCTCGTTAGCTCACATCGTTACGATGCACTTTTGTACCAGAAGAGTTGGTAAGCTGTTGACTTGAGAATTTGTAGGAAAAGTCTCAAGTTTTCCGTTAAATTAATGGTTGAAAAAGAGTAAGAAGTATACCTTTTGGTAGAGCAACGCTGGTGAGTTATATTTTCTTCATGTTTCTTTTCACTGGTGACGATTCTCTTGTACACCAAACTAAAGTAACTAAACTATCAGAAAAATTTCTTACTTTTGGCTGTGAGAATCTTTAAAGCTATTCTGCAAAAAAAAATCTCTTTTAAATTGAAAAACAATTTTGACACAACTATAATCGAGTTTGGCAATCGCGACTCCGCGTGGTACTTGTTTGTCCTACCTTGAGAATGGTTTTTTAGAGCCTCAACGTGTTTTATATGGAATTTTTCATTTTTTGTATGGAAAATATGAAAAATTATTACCTACATATTGAGTTTTAAGGGTTTAAAATGTGCGATAGGACACACCGTTTTCGAGATATAAGCAAAAGAATATAAAAAATGATACAGTACTGTTTTTGCACCTGAAGTCAAGGTGTTGATGTGAATTTTAGTTCATGACAACTAATTTTATTCCACACCGTTTTAATCGCGATTAAAAATAGTCTGATTTAGTTTGACAATCAAAATTTTAGATGAAAAACGTCAAATTCAGAATAACAAAATTAGCATATTCATTATATTAATAACTCAGTACCATCTTAGTGCTGTCAAACTACAATATAATTAAGTTGTTTTACTGTAGTCAATTTTAGAATGGGAAATCGTCGTTTGACAGGAATAAACTAACTTTTGGTGATTTTTGGTCTAGTTTAGAGGCATTTGTGACAAGAGAACCTTGTCTTGAACATTGTCTTTCTAATTTTGAATAGATTTAACGTGCTTAATTAACAGGATTTCGCCGTCTATATCTACGCTAAATTATTTTAGCCGAAGTCCTAAACTTACGAAGTCGCCCCAAAGCACACATACTAATGTCCAAACGTGACGTGACTGAATTACAAATTGTGTGCCTAATCGCTAACATCTTCGCTTAGCTTATCAAACAAATGATATTTGAGCTCCATTGCTTAAATCTCAGCTTAGCTTATCAAGCAAATTAATCTTTAATTACTTGCACCCCGAGTTGACCGCGGTTAATTAGTGAAGGGATTTAGAGAACAGGAATTTTGACTGTAAATTAAAAATTAAACGTCTATGTCCACCTTATTTTTATTAATTAAAATGTTTGTTAATTTTTATCAGAATAAGTCATAGAGGACATTATTACGGATGGATTGGTGATCTCAGACAAGAAGGCTACGCGGCCGATTCTTCAGAAATTATGTCATAGTTACCATGGGGTCTCACTATTCCCGTTGAGTTTTGCCATTGAAGGTAATAGTGGTATTACTTGTACTTACTATTCGCGACCAACAAAACGTTTGTTTATATTCTCGACTCGATGTTAAGACCTCTTTATATTGTTGTTATACCCAAGACAATGCATTTTAAAATTTGATGATTGTTGGGATGAAGTGACTGGCGTATTTCAAATATACCAACTAAAAAATCTTCAAGGTAGATAATTTAAACTTATACCGCACATAACGACGTTAGGCATAAGTATTTGATTTATTGGAAGCAAAACATTTTATTTTACAGAAAATGAAACATTGAAAATCGGTGATTGCATGTGTTCAAAACAGCGGCCAACCGAACTGCGTAAAATGTTACCTAATGGAAATACCATCACAAAAGTTCGAAGAATTTTGGTTTGCCAGTTTAAATACAATTGTAAAATACACTTAAATAAATTTCTTTTTACTATAAAAATGTATACGATGCGTAATTTGTTTTTCTGTAGGACGTCCATTTTTATTTTATACCAGACGTTTTAAAAAACGCTCTAAATGGGAATAATGAGACATTTTGTAGGAAAATGTGAGTCTCACTACCATTCGTCGTTTCGTAATTCAATTGGAATAATGAGACCGATTAAAAAAAGGGCAGTCACAGTATTACCATTGCAATGGGTAATGGGAATAGTGAGACCCACCCTTACCATGTTTAGAGGGCCGACTCGGTGGCAACTATTCCTCTTCGTAATCTGTACATGGTTAAACACACATTATGCTGTTCACGACTTTCACGAGGCATGTTACATTGGATATACCATACCATGTTTCTGGCAAATAAATAAATATTCTATTCTATTCTATTCTATGTCTTTTTCACCTAATTACGGCTTGCTTTTGAAAGTACAAAATTTTCTTCACACATCTTCGTTCAAGATTCGTGGTACCCACTTTGGCAACCAACCGCTTTGTAAATAAATATTTCAGAAACAATCTATTAAATGACTTCAAAATGACAAATACCAGCAACCATTATCCCTTTGTTGTCGAATAACATTTACTGATATGCAATTAATTGAATCAGCAATAATGTACTCGCAGCATTAGAGCAACATAATTGAATACAACTTAATCCAATTATGTGAACTGCACCAATTAATTGTTATATTAGCGATACTATGCAATTTACGCATATCGGTGTAATGTATGAGTAGATTGTGTTATAATGTCGATTATGTTTAGGTGTCTTAGTAAGATGGTTTTAGCCGTTATATAACGGATAAAACCATCATAATTACATCCCTAGGGATATAGCTGTCTATCTCAATCTCAAACTCAAAGCATTTAAACCAATTACAGCCACTTTTGAATTGTCAAGGAGTCGGTCAGTCAGAAAGATGAAGCTAGTTGCCCATTACAAAGCGTAGTAGGTAGGTAACTATGGAAAAGAACGAGCAAGAAACTCCATGGACACTCTTTTAAATTAAAATGTTGCTAAAAAGTATTGTTTACATCATTCATGTTGAAATTATACATGTGAGAACGATGAACGTTAAAAGCGTCCGTAATAAATCGTAATTATAGTTAAGTATATGAAATATAGTTAAGTATCTGAAAGCGGTTCTTAGCTACCTTACTAGGAATATAAGTATTAGGGCACTCAGACCAAATTGATTAGGTTAAATGTCGTGGTGGCTTGTTTCAAAGGAGCCGCATCTTTTCGCCCCAAGTTGCAAGAGTACAAATCCGGCAAGTACCAATGTGACTTTTACAAAGTTATAAGTACTTTCTAAGTTGCTGTGGATAGTAAACTTTAACACGACTGTCTGACGGTGAAGGGACACATCGTGAGGAAACCCTGGACTTCGGTCTGATATCACCAACCCGCACTGAGCAAGCGGGGTGATCATCAAGCTCAGCAAGCTGTCTCTTCTTAGGGGTGCTCTTTTCTCCATACAATCGCTCTCCCCTATTTTCTTTCTGGTTAATGACCATAAAGCAATGATTTTTTAAGGAAATATAAATAGTAGCAACTTGTATGCCCCTATGTTTTCCTTTTCGATGATACATTATTTTTATAAGAACTAGAACACTCAAAAAATGCTCAAAATTGCCTATTCAGATCGCTTTCAACAGAGGCCTAGTGTACTTTGACAACAATTAACGAAGAAAAACATAGGGCATAGTATATTATCCTTCTTATTCAGTTTATGAAATATCTTTTAAATTCGTCCAATATTGGAGGAGGAAATAGGCGAGCGATAAACCTCGAAATGTGACTTTTTACATAGACTATGTAGTTGGATCTGCAGTTGTAGGTACTTATCGCACGAATTTGAGGGTGGAGTGCTCGCAGAGCGACAGCAATAGTTTCGTCAAATACCTAATTTTAAAAAGTCTGGCCACCCGCATTTCCTCTTAATGGTTAAGTTAGGTTAGAACTGTGACCAACTACGCGCGAGCCGAGCGAGTCAAGCGAGCGGTGCCGCGGCAGCGGCCAGCGAGCGCTACGTCGAAATTGGTAGTAGTAACAAAATTATGGCACTCCGACAGTTTTCATATAACTACCTATATTACGGTACATCACTAGGGATATACTCGTAACTAGGTATGTCACGGCTACAAGCATCTTACTGCGACATACTCGTAATTTATAAATAAATAATTCCCTATGTATGATGAATGGGTATTTGTATGTAATTGCTAGTTTGCATGTTATTGTCCAAATTGGGTCTTTACCCAGAGTAATATGAGAAATGGAAATTACGTAAACCTATTCCTATTCTTATAAAGATAAACCAGATCATCATTTTCTTTTGGCATGCCTACAGACAGACGATGAATATTTTTTACTACGGAACTCTAAAACTCTACAGGATACGAGTATGTCGGTAAAGTTAGTTCGTATTATGAGAGGCGTTGCATCTGACGTGCAAGCTAAAAAATGCAGAGGCTCTTTAGTTCAGTAAACATCCCTTTTGTAGGATAAGATGCGACCATGCGGGAGAATCGTGCACGACTGTGTGAGTTTTTTAGCTTTTGAGGTCTGCAGTTTGGCATGGTTCTCTTTTTTATTTTATTTTTAGGGTTAGTAGTTGGATTGTGGGCGTTATGATTTATGTGTGGGTCGTGTGAAGGCGGCGTTATGAAAAAAAGGTTTTGATGATCATTGTTTTGCATGAATTTGGTAATTGCAGATTTTTGCATAGTAATTGTTAGCCTTTTTTTTTTTCTTTGTGCATGGGAAATCATCAAATGACTTCTCCCGCTCTGGGTGGAGTGGAAGGGCGTGTCAGACTGACTGACTAAAACCCACCCGTGTTCCTATGCCAGGGCTACGGTATCTCTTTCGAACAACCCGCGATCCCGGTTGCAAAAATGTGGTCAATATGTGCGTTAACCATTTTGTGTGTTCCATCCTTGTCAAGGGGAGTGCTAATCGTCTCTCATTTCAATAGACACAATAAAATTGTTCGGCTTGCAATCATGCATCGGTTTGTTTCTCTCCATGATATTTTTGTTGTTTAAATCTAATGTACCAATTTTTTATTGCAAGCATTCTTGGGAGAATTCAAAATAGAGAAAAATAAAATACGTTTTAAAATTCGTATGTAAATAAGTCAAATCTGTAGCTTCAGGCCAGTTGCCGAAATACCACGTTTCATGCACACAACGAAAGACGTTTCATGCATTTATCGCGTGAGTGGATAAAATAAAAATCACAAAAATATATCGCTTACAAAACACATACTCAATTTTAATTCATCCAAACTGTTCACATCTCCCGAGACAACCAACCCGAAATTATAACACGCAAACTTTTCGAATCAATTAACTCTAAAGTTAATTCAAAAACATACGAACTCCGTCTTTGTGATATAATCGCGGATAAGTCTGTTTCCCTTACATTTTGTGGACTAACGTTAATGAGTCTAAAGTTTATGTTCTTAGAGAGTTCTTCAAACTCAAAATCTTAGGGAAACTTTGGTTCTCCTTCAATGACGATCATAAAGCTCTAAGCTGTTTATTAGAATATAAATAGGGATTCAATTATTTTTATGCTTAATAGAAACGTTATAATTATTACTTTACCGTATGTATTGCAGATTGTGCAGTTCAGAGATTTTTTATTCGTAATAACAAACAAAGATATTACAAATAAAGATTTTTATCTAATGACAACTTATTATTAATCAAACCTAATTCATGTCATATTTAAATTAATATTTAGCTAAACTTATGTTTAGAGTAGGTATGTATGGAAGAGAGGATTGTACAATATTGTTTTCTAACACGAAAAAAAGGGGTAAAGGAGATTTCTTTCACTTTGAAAAAGCTAGCTGTTGGCTTAAAGGCAGTGCAAAGACTATGCAAGCTATTCAATTTAGATGGCACAGAAACGGGCGGAAGGTGTTATTCGAGAATGTTCATTAACTCTGAAATATTCTGTTCGTTGCTTTTAAGTAAAATTTTGAAGAAAAGGCGAAAATCTTGTTATCTTGGTGCATAATGCCTTCCCGTGTGAAGGATGCTTTAGTGCAGCCAAGAATTTATGAAATGCAATTATGTTTTTATGAGTCACTAAGTAAGAGAGTTGTGGAATTTTCACGTCCACCTAATTTACTACTTTGAGAATAATTTCGTGCTAAATTTTAACTTTATAACTTAAGTGAATTAAACAGATTTTTAGCTGTTCAACTATTCTCTTTTTGGTATGCAAATGACACTACCAAGTAGATATATTCATAGAATAACTATCATTTTTGAAGGGAATTAAAAATAATACAATTTGAAGCAATAAGTAAAATATTTGCAGTGGCTATATCACTATTTAAAATGGAAAAAAATAACAACAACTAGTTTTCAAAATAATAATAAAAAGTTATATAATCCAAGTGCCTACTGCAAAAGTATAAAACATTTCACTCAGCAGCAGCTGACTAAAATTCAAAAGTAAAATTCACTCGTTTGAAAAATATTCCATACTAACTCAGAAATAAATCACCAATAGGTAGCACTGAGTCCTTGTTGACCACAAATAAAAATAAAATAAACTTTAAAAGATAAATTTTGTTTTGACCTGACGATTTCATAACACGGAACATTTTCCGAAGCGGGTTGCACTGGAATTCAATTTGCTGGTATCAGACCCCTGGCTTTGTCCGCAATAGCGTTGTCAGAACCAATAAAGAATATAACTGGTATGATCAAGAACGGAATTCAAGGTAACTTCGTAATAGAATTTTTTTTTTACAAAAAAAAAACAAACAACGTGAAAAATAACTTTAATTTCGAAAGTCGGTGTCTTTGGATCTGTATTTTAGGTTTTTGCCATCGACTTCCGAAATTAGTTATTTTTTACTTTGTAATGTTTTTTTGAAGTCGGTAGTTTTTTTTGTAAAAAATGTTTTATTTTTCTGTTTTATAATTATGGTACCTACCCCACACCAATTCGCATAGTTGCTATGTTAACAACAGTGACAGAAACTCATTAATACAAAGTATATTAAATATTATATGGGATCACCTCTGAAGTATGACCCTACCAAAGAAAAAAATAATCATCAAAATCAATTAATCAATTCGTAATAATTGGCGGAATAATCGCGTAAAAAAAAACAGACAGTTGAATTGAGAACCTCCGCCTTTTTAACCGACTTCAAAAAAAAGAGTAGGTTCCCAATTCGGTTGTGTTTTTTTGTATGTTTGTTACCTCAGTACTCCGTCATTTATGAACCGATTCCGAAAATTCTTTTTATTTGAAAGGGTATACTTCCAGGTTAGTAACATTTTTGTCGAAATCCAGTTCTGATGATGGGATCCATGAGGAATCGAGGGAACTCCTCAAGTATTATAGGCATACATATCGCTAATTTGGTATTTGCGTTTGCATTCAGAAAGTATCATCTGGTGAAGTGGAACTGATGAAGAACAGAAAGCCACGGGAACTCCTCAACGATAAGTATTTCACCAGTGGCGATAAGATATCTCGATTAATAGTTAAGCGACTATGACGAAGCTTTAAATAAATGGTTCTGATGAAAATGGTACCATTGAACCGATCTGATGAAGAAGCCGGAAGGTAGGCATCGGAACTCAGTAATAAAACAATGTATCCTAGCCGTGTTTGGGCTTATTGGAATTGTCATGAGGTGCACTCTGGCTATAAATGATTTGATGTTAATTATATGCCGCTTCAAGTTGCGCTACTTGAGTTGTATGTTATGTGTGGCCTTGATTGTCAGAAGGCAGATTTCGTAGCTTCGTTATCTCAACTAAAACTACGCCTTCCAAACTTCTGACACGACTTAGCGCGATGTATTTGCGTTTTTGCAAAGTTTTTATTTGAAATGGTATCCTCCTGAGATATGCTCCTGGTATGCTCCTGAGATGGTCGCAAAAAAATATCATCAAGTTCTGATGAGTGGCTTTTGAGTTAGCTTTAATAATTTAATACGTATTTTTCCCATTTAGTCTATGTGGATGATGCTTTAATTTATTTTGCAGAGTGGTATTCAGATTTGTGTGGGGTAGGCACCACTAAAAAGTGAAAAATAAAAACTTTTTACAAAAAAAAAAAACAACTACCAAAAAAAACCGACTCCCAAAAAAACACTACAAAGTGAAAAATAAGTTTAATTTCGGAAGTCGGTGGCAAAAAAAAACGAAAGTAAATAAAAACCAAAGACACCGACTTCCGAAATTAAAGTTATTTTTCACTTTGTAGTGTTTTTTGGGAGTCGATTGTTTTTTTTTTTGTAAAAAGTTTTTTTTTGAAGTCAGTTAAAAATATAGTTCGGATATAAATAAGGTAACGATAAATGACATAAATAATGATTTAAACTAAAGATCACGTCTCAATCAATCTGCCTAGCCTTTTCCCAACTATGTTGGGGTCGGCTTCCAGTCTAACCGGATGCAGCTGAATACCAGTATTTTACATGGAGCGACTGCCTATCTGACCTCCACAACCCAGTAACTGGGTAATACGATACCCCTTGGTAAGACTGGTTGTCAGACTTTCGGGCTTCTGACGACCCGTAACGACTGTCAAAGATCCACGAATGACAGCCGGGACCAACGGCTTAACGTGCTTTCCGAGGCACGGAGGTATCTCGATATGTAAAGAGGGTCACCCATCCACTGACCAACCCCGGCAAGCGTAGCTTAACCTGACGGATCGACCCGTGCGGCTGTTATTACTTAGCCACGAGCTCCTAAACTAAAGATCACGTCTAAACGAGTATAATAGTGTTAATGATTTGAAAAAAATATGTTAGAGAATTTTCTTAACAAATTAATATGAGAATATTTTAGATTATGTTTCTGTCGCAGCCAGCTGGTTTGATTAGCCGTGTAGTCAACCGCCTAGCCTTTTCACTAAACGGTGCCGTTCAGCTAGCGGCTTGAATGATATACAGCCGATACTTCTACTACATTTACTGAACTGGCTGGCTGATGCTTAAAAGAGTGTGTAAGAGAGAGATAAAAAAAGTTATCTCCCTCTTACTCAGTAGAAGTACATCATTAGGTCTCTCTCTTTCATCAGGTAAACGGCAAACCGGCTCACCAAATGTGCTCCATGGGTTCCGTTTTTTTGTCGAGATTTGACGGTCTCTGCGGTGATTGGGACATTTATGTCTCCATCACAGCGCCGCGAATCTTTTAATTCAGATACTGTTATTTGTTTCGTATGAACCAAGAGGAATTGTGATGCTACATAATGTTGAAGTCGATTGGCCGATTTTAGCGCTGCTTGAGTTCAACATTAATTGCTTGATTTCACAATCCATATACAGTCAAACCTGGGTAAGTGAGAACTGGATAAGTGAGAAAACTCTATAAGTGAGAGTAATAGCCAGGACCCGGTCATTTTAAACTCCCAAAACCTCTATTAGCGAGAAACAGAAACCTCTGTAAGAGAGTCGTTTTTCCCTCATGGACCTCCGTAAGTGAGACTGCTACTTATCTATACCTCTATAAGCGACAGTCGAGCTTTATTTATTTATATTATTTAGGAGGAGCTATAATAAAAATACATACATACATAAAAGATACACACATACAGTAACAAATGACATTTCGTGGAACTTCCTACCATTGTTTTTGGGTTTTGTATTGTTTTCTCGTCAATATTGTACCTATTCTATTTCGTGGAACTAAATAACGTTGTTATGCTGCGTATTGTTATGCTGCGTACCTCTATAAGAGAGAAGCGCTACCCATACCTGCATTAGCGAGAAACTCGGGTTAGTGAGAAACCTCTATAAGCGAGAATGAGATTCTGCTCCCTTGAACTTTCGCTTATCCAGGTTTGACTGTACATTATAGTTGTTTTATCTCACGAAAGCGGGTGAGCCATACTTGTAGATGTAATGCGTATAGACACGCGCTCTTGTGTGTGTTACTGCAGGTAGCGCGCTCCCGAGCTTACGCACACGAAGACAATGTGCATCTAACATTTACACATACAAGTATGGCTCGCGCGCTTTCGTGAGATAAAACAACTGTACCCCTCCTATCCGCCATTTCCATTTGGCTAACGATGCACCAAACACCATGTATTGTTCCAGCTATTTTTAAAAATACCAGCAATAGTAGTTTATAGATTTGAGTGTGAAATTATTTAATTGTCATTTTATTGACGACACGGTTGGCGCAGTGGTTGAGCGATTGACTTCTGCGCAGCATGTTGCGGGTTCGATTCCCGCACGGAACAAATATTTGTACGACCTACAAGTATTTGTTTCGAGTCTGGGTGTTTTTCTATCTATAATATGTATGTATTTACAAAAAAAAAAAAAAAAAAAAATTATATAAGTAGTTTATCAGCCATCTCGTTACCATAACACAAGCATTAGGTTGCTTAGCTTGGGACTAGATGGCGTTGAGTGAAATGTCCAAGGATATTTATTTATTATTTATTTCTTTCATTACAATGTGGTCGTACTGTAAAGGGAACATTTGGTCTCATTTCTTCAATACTACACCCGTACAAAGCCGGGGCTGGCAGCTAGTTTTCAATAAAAATTACGATGTTATTTTTAACGTGTCCAGATCTGAATAATTATCGTTTCGTTAAAATTTCCCTGCACAACTGATAGTATACAAGGTGTAAGGGACAGCCCTCCGCAAACTAACAGGGTGCATTCAGCACCTCATTTTGAATCATATTCCACCGGAAATTGTCTCAGGAAAATTTTCATTTTTTCAAAATTTTTTTCAATTACATTTTCGTTATTTCAACGTAAAATTGTATTGTGTGTTCGCAGCACTCCATTTATGTAAAAAAACTGCAAAAAAAAAACAGCAAAAAAAAACCAGCAATGGATGTTGAAATACTCTAACCAACGACGCGTGAAATCAGCTGTTCACTTTCTGTTTAGCTACAGAGTTCATCGAACTCACCGCATACCTATTACCTTCCCCTCCCAACCAGTAATAGACGCTCCGATTTGTGCACAAAAACACAAACAAATCAGGTTTATTGGATTCCCATAACGTTCTTGACAAAAATTCATGTACCGGTCATCTTAGTATGACATAATGAATTCACCCTATCAGTTTGCGGAGGGCTGTCCCTTACACCCTGTATATGGCAATAAGATTGAAAAATACCACAACATGCCATCAAAAATTGATATTCCACTGCAGCGGAAAGCCTCAAAAATTAATGGAATGACCTAAAAATCCCGTGATCGACCATCACTATTCCCTGCAACAGGGTCACAGAAATTTCACTTGATAAATTTCATCTGGTACGACGTAATTATAGAACGAGAATGCCTCCGGATGAATTCTGTATTAAATTCTTCAGGGATCAAAATTAATTCGGCTAATTTCAGCGTACCGGTTTGCTTCCTGATTAGATCTTTGGCCTATTTTGTAGATAGGTTTGTATATATCTACGGTAAACTGACTGACTGTTTTCATTATCACTAAAAACCCATATATAATGTTTTGTAGGCTGCTTAAAAAATCAGAATAAAATATTCCATTTTCATTTGAGGGAATATTACATTTGCTACCTACCCTCAATGATCGTAACTTTCAAATAATTGAAAAATAAAAGAAAGTAAAAAATTAAAACCCAACTACATACGACAAAAACGCCAACTAAAAAGCTATAAACAAGATAAAACAAAAAATAACATCAGATTTCGTATAACCGGAGTCACACGTCATTAAGCCATAAATCGTACATATTACGTGTGACTCCGGTTATATGAAAAACTATGTTATTTTGTTTATTTATAACCTACCTTTTTAGTTTAGTTGGCATTTTTGTCGTAGTTGGGTTTTAGTTTTTAACTTTCTTTTTAGCTAAAATGTATCTTGTTAAGTGGAAATCCAAATAATTTTTTAACAACACAAAGGCACCCAAAAGTATGCATTCAAATTGAATTATCGATTCATGTCTTCCTCAGCTTAGAGCTAGTAATTTAAATTTTAATGACTACAAAATAATAAAACTGAAACAAAACCAAACGCACATAAACTTTAGATTGAAACCAGTACCAAAACCCAAACTTCGAAACTCAAGGCGACAGATTAAGACAGTTCCTATTAAACGTTGGAAAGTTAACGAACAAACAAACTGTCCCACGTAGCTTTCACGTAGCCGTCTGTTAAACCGTTATAACCGTACACTTTGAATTTCTCGACGCGGTCCGAAAACCAATTATTGTTGGGAACAGTGGTGCCAACCTTTTGTGCAAAGTCTCCTTCCTACTTGCTGAGTTTAATAATTTCTGGACTGTAGAATAATTGCAGGTTTGGACGTTGAAATACGTGTGGCGAGTTCGCCGAATGTTGGCGGTTTGGACCAAAACTTATGCTTAGTGGACTAGTGAGCAGCTGTCCTTAGTATGGATGGTGTGTTGGGTTGCAGTGATTTCTTCTAGTGAATAATTATCTCGACTAATGTCGTACAGTCGCGCTAGTGTCCGAAAGAAAGTTGCACGTTGAAAGTTATTGAAAAATATATCGTGAAAACCGTTGAGTGCTTACGATCAAGACAGCTTCTTCGTCACTTATTGACGTATTTAGTACCAAAATATCTAAAAGGTATCGCAGGAAATAATTTATTATTGAATGAATTTGAAATCCGATACAAACCAATACTGAGAAAATGCCTTTTCCTTATTTTCTCCTTTCGTTACCTAACGCAGAAACACATATCTGTCAATAGAATAAACGTTCATAAAACGAAAGTTACATACTGCTCCGTTTTTTTCACCAATATCAGCAGCTTAACGTACCCCTGGGGGCCTAGTGTAGGACCAAATAAGCCGGTCGATAACCTATTAAACGCCTACCAAACCTTTTTGTAACACGGTCTACAACAAATGGGATACTTCAGCGAAAATGTTCCCCGATTCTGACAACCGAAAATCCATTTCGCGATATCTGACAGAGGGATAATTTGATATGACGTAGGAGAAACGGCGAAAATAAATAAATAAAAGTAAATAACCTATGTTATTTCCCCGAAAGAAATGTAAATATCGGAATTCTTACGCAATTAGGCCGATTGGCTGTTTGGTTTTCCATTGGGCATTCATTTTACGAAACGTTTCATTTTCCTGATTTGTTTTTGTTTTGATCGGAAGATAAACACCTTGTGTACTTTGTTGGTTTGTTTTAGCATATTATTTTTTTCCGACACAAATTATTCCGTAATTGGAAACGATTCAGCAGTCCTACTTTTTACCTGTGTTGCCAATTTCTATGTTAATGCTTAGTTCCAAAAACGTCTAAATTAAAGTATCTATATCCGACCAGTAGCTTCTATCTTTTATGTCTTGTTCTTTTTCTGACTCAGCGCTTATTTCTGTATTCTATTTAATTAGGTAGGTAGCTAACCCATCATTTATAGATCAATACCTAAACGTGTACGCCGCACCTAAATCCCAACTTAATCGTAGATGTTCATTACGCGTATTAAGTTAATCATCCGTTGGTATTCAGGGCACGGGCGGCGTTATGGCCCATACTACCCATACTATTATATTTGCGGCACTTTGGCATGCGGTTGATGGGTAAACGTCCATAGTCTTTGGCACAGATTCAAATTATATAGTCTTGAGGGACTTACGTGGATTTGTAAAGTTTGTTATGTGATTGGACCTATATTTTAGAGGTTACTAAACGTGCTTTATTACACTTTATAGTATGCGCACAAACACATCATAAAGCCCAATATTTAAAAGCCTTTTCGGCTAAGAAGCTAGTCCTCGAATGATCAATCTTGCAGTTACGATGGTAGACAATGTGCCGGACGGGCGTGATCGATGGACACGGTGAGGTGCAAGGAGTGTGTAAGCCTATCCAAGTGTATACCTATATGTGATTAGGCCTCCTAGTCCATGCGGCGCTGACGTCCTGCACCTATAGGCTCGGCTATCTGCAACCGATGACCAGCAGCTATGTTCTTGTGAGGGTCCTGAAGGATTATTTCAATGAAACAGCATCTTGATAAGTCTTCAGCGGATTTCAGGAGACGACTGGCGGACTCTTCAGGAAAAGATTGGTACCATGCCGATGGCTACGATTTGCTATTTTTTCTTGTGTGCTTAGGTACCTCAAAACTTTACCTTACTGAGGACCGCGAATCGTCTCCTGTTTTCAACTTTATTTTCAAGTAATTTTTATTATAAAAATTTCACAAAATCGCTTATATCTAGCTTATATATCTTATGAAATATAACATGTGATATACTGTAAGAATCGTCATTAGACCGCGCAACTTTTGAGATACCTGAAATTCCTGTAAGGCTATTTACTGAAAAGATATTACTGTGTAAACACTAAAAATTCGGATATTTTAATTTTAAAATATTTTGCAAACTAAATTTCTCGAAAACTACTGAAGCTATTTCAATGGTCTTTACAGATATCTCAAGCTGGTCTAATGACCTAGAACAATACGATAGTTTAAATATCGGCACTATGTTTTTCAGGGCGTGACGCGCCCTGAAAACCTAAAACAATAAAATCTATTAACAAAAGTACGATTGCAACCTCTATAAACTCAATTAAGTGGGTTCTGTAGTTAAACCACAGGTCTAATTTTACGCCCAGGCCTAGGTCTTGATCTAGGGTACCTGGGCGCACTAACAACACTATAAAAAACAGCTATATAGCCCACTCAATGGTAGTTTATAGGGATGCATTCACAGTTTCAACCTCTGTAAACTCAACTAAGTGGGTTTTGTAGATAAACTACAAGTCTAATACTACGCCCAGGTCCAGGTCTTAGTCTAGGGTACCTGGGCGCACCAACAAAACTATAAAAACGGCTATATAGCCCACTCAGTTGCTATTTATAGAGGTTGTACTTACAGTTTTCCTTAGGAAACTTCACTATTTCACTATCACAGAGTTTTAGAACACTTTAGCGTTTTAAATTAACTTTAAATTACACTTTAACGCGTTGAATTTACTTTAAATTCACTAAATAAAACTATATGAACAAATGTCTTTGATTTCACAACTTAGAAACACCGTTTGATTCGCGATCGCACTGACGTGAACTACGACGGTCCCCCGCTACTTGCGCCTATGTGCACAGATAGGGTCTCGTCGCCTACTATGATTTTACGTTAAGTTAAAACAAAATAAAAAACCTATGTATCTATTGTTTGGTGACGCTTCGTCGCGAACATTTCTCCCGCCGTGCAGTGCAGTGATGACTCGTAGCGATGTCGGCGCGGCGCTGCATTTTCTCCGGTGAGCGACGACTGTAGCCGCGACGCTCGTAGCTATGCTGCGACGCTCGCCGCCGCGACGCTCGTAGTCTCGACGCTCGCCGCCGCGTCGCTCGTCGCCGCGACGCTCGTAGCTATGCTGCGACGCTCGCCGCCGCGACGCCCGTCGCCGCGGCGCTCTGCTATTACTTCGGTAATGGGACGAGTTTCTTCACCGGAAGCTTCAAGGTGCCGCCGGCAGTGCTCACCTCAGCGGTCCGGACTTCTCCGTCGGCTCCGGGGAATACGGCGATTATGCGGCCTCGCGGCCACGTGTTGCGAGGCAGCTGGCCGTCTGCGATGAGCACGGGATCGCCCACCTGTAGTCCGGGCCCGCGGCTATGCGGCTCCCGCCGGTTTTGAAGCTCCGGCAGGTACTCTCGGACCCAGCGACGCCAGAACATGTCGGCGAGTATTTGTGTTCGCCGCCATAGTCTCTTGCCGTCTATATCTAGCTCGGAGAACACACCAGGTGATGGGAGTCGTGCCGACCCGCCGAGTAAAAAATGGTTCGGTGTGATCGACTCGTCGTCTTCGCTGTCCACGGAAACGTGTGTCAGCGGTCGGCTGTTTACTGTGTACTCTGCCTCACATAGCAATGTGGACAGCACCTCTTCATGTGGGTGTTTTTCTATGAGCACAGTGTATAGCGCCGACTTCACGCATCGAACTAGGCGCTCCCAGGCGCCTCCCATGAATGGCGCCGATGGCGTTATGAAGCGCCACACGATGCCACGACGACTGGCTTCTTCTCGGAAGGCGTCTCGGAGCTCCTTGTCGGCACCGTGCATGTTGGTACCGTTGTCGGAGTGTATTTCTGTTGGGCAGCCTCGACGAGCAGCAAAGCGGCGCAGGGCTTGTATAGCGGAGTCTGCGCTGAGGCTAGCGGCGATTTCAAGATGAACAGCTCTGGTGGTGAGACACGTAAATAGGGCTACGTATCTCTTCTGATGTTGGCGGCCCACGGTGACGGACAACGGGCCAAAGTAGTCTAACCCGGTGTATGTGAACGGCCTCTGATGATGTGCGAGGCGCGTCTTCGGATGGTCGCCGGTCGCAGGGACGGGTGCCTGTGCTTTTCGAATGCGGCACTGTAGACACTGCGCTATCACCTTCTTAGCTGTTGGTCGCATCTTGACGACCCAGTAATGCTGCCTTACTTCGTTGATTGTGAGTTCTGTCCCACTATGCTGTAGACTCCGATGCGTCCAATCTATGTATAACTGTGTGATGTGATGGTCGCCGTGTATTATCGGTGGACGCTTCACATCATCGGTGACCTTGTCGGTCGCTGCTATACGGCTTCTTAGCCGTATCACGCTGTCTACGACTTCTATTTGTAGCGGCCACAGCCGACTGTCTTTTTCTATTGTTTTCTGCTCTCGCAGCCTGGCTATATCTTCTGCAAAAGACTGTTGCTGTGCGACCTGGACCAGTATCTTCTCCGCTTGCTGGAGAAATTCGGCTTCTATTATGTGTTTTTTGTCGTTTTCTGATGGCTTCGACGCTCGTTTCAGTGGGAGAGGTGCCGCCTTTTTCTGCTTTTTCCAGTCAGGATCCTTTTCTAAGTTCTGTTTCGTTCTTTTGTAGAACGTCTTCTCGGTTTTTCTTCGACAAAGAAATATGAATCGTAGAACGCTTGCTGTTGCGCGGAGTAGTCGTTCCCACTTAGAAAACTTGGATGGATCTGGTATGGCTTCTGTTAACTTTATAGCGTCTTCGACGGCGACTAACGTTCTCTCTTCCCCAGTCTCTTCTGTAATTGGAGGTTTCTCAGACGGCCATGACGACGGTTCTTCATATAAGAATTTGGGACCACAGTACCACTCATGCTGTGAGTCAAAGTGCTGTGGTACGTCACGGGTAGCGATGTCAGCGATATTCAATTTTGTGGGCACCCATCGCCAATCTTCAACTTTGCTGTTTTCTTCAATGGCGGCTATTCTATGTGCGACGAACGACTTGTATACTCGTGCCCCTCTTCTTATCCAGGTCAGAACGGTTTTGCTGTCTGACCAGTATGTCACCGATGCGGGCTTAATGTTGTGCTCGCGCATCACAGCTGCAGCCACACGGGTTCCCATCACCGCCGCCTGCAGCTCGAGGCGCGGTATTGACTGCAACTTCAGTGGTGCCACCTTCGCCTTTGCCATGACGAGGCTGACGTGTTGCTTGCCGTCTTCTGTCGTGGCCCGCCAATACACTGCTGTTGCGTACGCCATTTCGCTCGCGTCGGTGAACACATGGACCTGTGTTTCTTTAGCTTCACTGTAACCTGGATAACACCGCGGTATGCTGACATTTTTGAGCTGCTGCAGGTGCTGCGTCCAGCCCTTCCATTGAATCGCTAGGTCTTCGTCTAGCGGCTGATCCCAGTCGATTCCTCGCCTCCATGCCTCTTGCAATATTTGCTTGGCTCTAATGGTCACTGGTGAAGCGAGTCCGAGCGGGTCATATAGTGACATGACTATCTTCAGCGCCTCCCGTTTAGTTGGCACCTCCTTTTCTATCACGCCTTTTGGTAGACGTGCGAGTGTCAGGTTGAAGCCCAGCGTGTCTTCCCCTGGTCTCCATATCAGGCCGAGGATTTTCTCTGTACCATCTATGTCTCCGATGTTGACGACTTCAGCACGGATCTGTGATGGATCTATATTTTCTATAAGTTGCGAGCTGTTTGATACCCATTTTCTTAGTTCAAACTTCGCCTGTTGGTGTATTGTCTTCACCGCTGTTGCGATACGGGTCGCTTCTTCTACTGATCTGTAGCTATCGAGATAGTCATCCATATAATGATTCTGTATTATGGCTTCTACTGCTTCTGGATGCTCTTCTGTATGCCTTTTCGCGTTCCAATTCTTCGCGAAAATGGCTGTGCACGGCGAACTTGCCGCGCCGAATATGATGGACGTCATGCGGTACTGTTCGGGTGCTCCGTCTCTTCTGTCGCCTCTCCACAGATATCGAAGGGCGTCTCTGTCTTGCGGCCGCACCTTCACTTGCATGAACATCTCTGCTATGTCACCGGAAATAACAATAACAATAATAACAATAAAATCGTTTATTTATGAAAAGGTGCAGATTTACAATAACTTATCTTAAACATTAAAGAGGACACAGTTGCTCATTTGCCTGAACTAGGTAGAACCTGTGTTTCAGGCTATAGAGGTGCTTAGAATTATAAAATATAAAATTAACAACGTACAAGACTACTTAAAACTTAAATATTAACTTAAAAGACTAACATGTTTTATTTACAGACAACGAGTAAATCCTCTGTCTCACTGTATGGTATGCTAAGTAAAAATTGCAGAATAATCTTTTTACAGTCGTAATTATTAAATTTATAGATACTTAATTTCCTATTTAATTTATTGTACAGAAATGGGCCTAAAAATGTATAAAATCTGTTTACAAAGACATATTTAGATGATGCATTTGACTCACATACAATATCATTCCGTCTCTTATTAGTACTTTCAATGTTATAGGAGAGCATGGTGTGCTGTTTTAATACCAAGTGCGATATGAAAAGCTGGCGAACAGTCAGCACGTTACAAGATTTGTATAGCAGATCTGTAGGATAGAGAAAGGGATGGAAGTTTGCTACTTTTAAAATAGCTCTCTGTGCTCTTTCAAGAGGCAGTAAGTAAGTTTTTGGTGCTCCACCCCATGAAGTAATACAGTACTGTATTACAGATTGACCTAGAAATGGCTATTCGGTGACGTCGGAACCTCATCATGACGCCGGGCAGCGACTGCAGCAAGTCCGGTCCAGTTAGGAGGAAGTCGTTGAGCGATAGACCTCCTGATTTGGCAGCGGCGTCATGTACTATACGGAGTTTTTCAGGCTTCATTGGATTGAACACGTCGAAATGAGGTAGGTACCAAGTTCTACCCGGTGTGCTAGTCTTGGGCGCCTTCTCCGCGTAACCTTTCTGGATAAGTGCATCCATCTGTTCTATATATTTTTCTCGAAGAGCTGGTTTGCTGTCGAGCTTCTTCTCTATTGAGACGAGCCTTTTGAGTGCTGTCCCGTAACTATCTGGCATTTCTGTGTTTTCATTTTTCCACAGCATAGCCGTTTCTATGTGGCCATCTTCTAACTGTTGAGTGTGACGAGTCAAGATATCCTCTGCTTTCTTCTCGGGATCGGAGTCCGGTCTTCTAGGATTAATAACCAGTGATTCTATGGCGAAGAATTCACGAAGCTGTTCATTCAGATCTTCGTCGCTGTCCACCAATCGGTTGACGTAGTGCACCTGCTGACCCAGAATTCTTGTGTGCGCACCGTGAAGTTTCCAGCCCAGTGTGGTTAGCGACGCAACAGGCTGGTGTTTCGGTCCTCTTCGAATTTCACTGGCCAGTAGTAGGTGCCAGTTGTCTTGACCGATGAGTATCTTCGGTGCGCCTGTGTCGTAAATCAGCTGTTGCCTCAGGTCATCGAGATGTTTGCACTGTGCGACGTCTTCTTCGCTGACTGTTTGCGGTGCGAGGTTGAGCTTCGGTATGGTGCGCGCTCTGAATGGCACCCTATCTTTCAGCTGGCTTGCAAGAGTGACGGTTATTCTTCGGGAGCAAGGAGTGTCGATCGTGGTGTTACCGATCGCACCTATCTTCAACGGGTCGATATGGCCCTCTGCTCCAATTTGGTTTGAGATTTCTTCGTCGATCAAAGAAACGGTGGATCCATCGTCGAGAAGAGCGAATGTGGAAGCTTCTCCCGCCGGTCCAATGACTCGAACCGGGACTATTTTGAGGTAGGCATGACTCGCAGCTGTTCGTGAGCTGGCCACCGTTTCTTGAGCTTCCTTTTTCACTACTGGAACATCGGGCTTCTCAACTTCCGTTGCTTTAGGCTTCTTGTTGTAGTGAAGAAGCCGATGGTGCGTGGCTGTACACCCCTTGGCGTCACACTTCTTCGCTTTGCATGTGTGACCATTGCGACGGCTTCGCAGGCAACGGAAACAGAGATTGAGTTTCTTGGCGAGTTCCCATCTCTTGTCACTGGATCCCTCTTTAAATTTCTTGCAGTCAGTAGTGCTGTGACCCTCCTTATCGCAGACGTGACACTTGCTAGTTGACTTGTCTGTAGCAGTGTGAGTTCTCTGCACGACACGCTTGGATGCTGTTGCTTCAGAGCTGATGTTCTCCGGTGGAGCGAAGGCGCTGCAGAATCGAGCTTGTTCAGTAATAAAGTCGCTAAAGAGTGAGAGGTCTGGTAGCGACTGGTACTTCTCGGTATATGTTCGGTACCACTGTACACGCAGCGAGTTCGGCAGCTTCTCTGTAAGTGTTCGCATCAGCTCGGCGTTGATAAGATAGTGTTCTTTCTTCAGTGCGCGCAGAGTGACTATGCCGCTTCTGACTCGGCTTGCGAAATTGCAGATGTCTTTTGGAGATTCGCTGCAGCGCGGCAACCCACGTTGTCTATCTGTTTCGGCTTGAGCTATTGAGTCTGGGCGGCCGAATTGCAGCTCGAGTTCCTTCATGATGTCATCTGGTCTTGCATTTCCGATGAGTTCTGAGCTCACTGTCTCTAGCGCACGTCCGTGCAGGCTTCTTCGAAGTCTTGCTGTGTTCTCAACATCATTGAAGTATCCTCTTGTGGTTTCATAGATGGCACGGTATGAAAGCCATTCTGTATGAGCTCCATTGAAGCTCGGTAAGGTCATGATGGCCTTTGACGCCGAGGGCTGGTTCGATGTCCACTGTTCTGTCTTCCTGTCGGCTAACGATGCTATAGCGGACGTCAACTCCGTTATGAAGGAACGAAGTGAGTCTGTTCCCCCGGTGTCTTCTATTTCTTCTTTCGAAGGTACTATGTTGTTCTTCACTTCATTTTCTATAGGATTCGGCAGAGTTTCTTGCGTCTGGAGGCCCACTATAACATCGGCATCCACAGGGGGGGCGTATGCACACGGCTTCTATATCTATTGTCCCCCTCGGTGGAGTTGTCCCCTTTCGGCGGCTCTCGTTCTGGTGCCTCTTCAATCCAGGAACGCACGTACTCATTATTCTCATTGTTTGAGGTTCTATTATCCATATATTCGCCGTCGGAGTCTTCTTCCTCGGCTCTTTGAAGTGCTATTTGAGCAAGTTCCAACTTAATCTTCAATAAGTTTTCACGTGCTCTCGAAATTTTTCTATTGGACCGCGTCGCGTCGTTCTATTTGTAGTCGACGGCGGCCTTCTATGTTCGATACGGGCGTCACCCCGGGCAGACATCGGCATGGTTCGGCTATGGTTTTCTTCGGTTTCCTTTTCTATTCTATTTGGCTGTATTGTTTTGTCTAAAGACTTCATTGATTCATCTGAAGTTCCTTCTGACTGGGTTTTCTGGCTGTGTTTTGAAGTGCATGGTTGTCCCTCAGATCGAGCTCGTACAGGTAGGTCTTTCTTCGGGGCAGGGTGTTGAACTGTTCCTTCTGTGGTGGACGGCGATCGTGGTGGCCGCTCGTGACGAATGCCTGGAGCACTACGGTCTCTGCTTTGTGATCTTGTTAGTGTCATTTTCTATGTTCAGAGTTCAATCTTCAATCTCCGAAACGAGTCTTCAACTTCAGAATTATTTTTCTATGTTCGAAGCTATTTTTCTATCTTCAAACTTCTATAATAATTCTTCAAGAATAAATTTTCAGAGTTGAGGCTTCAGTAATTGTTCTTCTATAATGAATCTTCAGAAATAGATCTTCAGAGGAAAGGCTTCAGAAACAATTCTTCTATGATAAATCTTCTGTGACAAATCTTCTATGATAAATCTTCAGAGATAAGGCTTCAGGAATGTTTCTTCTATAGTGAATCTTCAGAAATAAATCTTCAGGGAAAAAGCTTCAGGAACAATTCTTCTATGACAAATCTTCTGTGACAAATCTTCAGAGATAAGGCTTCAGGAATGTTTCTTCTATAGTGAATCTTCAGAAATAAATCTTCAGGGAAAAAGCTTCAGGAACAATTCTTCTATGACAAATCTTCTGTGACAAATCTTCAGAGATAAGGCTTCAGGAATGTTTCTTCTATAGTGAATCTTCAGAAATAAATCTTCAGGGAAAAAGCTTCAGGAACAATTCTTCTATGACAAATCTTCTGTGACAAATCTTCTATGATAAATCTTCAGAGATAAGGCTTCAGGAATGTTTCTTCTATAGTGAATCTTCAGAAATAAATCTTCAGGGAGAAAGCTTCAGGAACAATTCTTCTATGACAAATCTTCTGTGATAAATCTTCTATGATAAATCTTCAGAGATAAGGCTTCAGGAATGTTTCTTCTATAGTGAATCTTCAGAAATAAATCTTCAGGGAGAAAGCTTCAGGAACAATTCTTCTATGACAAATCTTCTGTGACAAATCTTCAGAGATAAGGCTTCAGAAATGTTTCTTCTATAGTGAATCTTCAGAAATAAATCTTCAGGGAGAAAGCTTCAGGAACAATTCTTCTATGACAAATCTTCTGTGATAAATCTTCTATGATAAATCTTCAGAGATAAGGCTTCAGGAACGGTTCTTCTATAATGAATCTTCAGAAATAAATCTTCAGAGGAAAGGTTTCAGGAACAGTTCTTCTATGATAAATCTTCTGTTGATAAATCTTCAGGAATAAGGCTTCAGGAACGCTTCTTCAGTCTTCTATAATAAATCTTCAGAGATAAATCTTCAGGGAAAAGATTCAGGAACAATTCTTCTATGACAAATCTTCTGTGATAAATCTTCTATGATAAGTCTTCTATGAATGGTTCTTCTATAATGAATCTTCAGGGAAAAGGTTACAGGAACAGTTCTTCTATGATAAATCTTCTGTTGATAAATCTTCAGGAATAAGGCTTCAGGAACAAGGCTTCAGTCTTCTATAATAAATCTTCAGGAATAAATCTTCAGTGGATAATTTTCTATCTTCTATAGCAATTCTTCAAAATTAAATCTTCAATCTTCTATAATTGTTCTTCAGGGATCCCACAGGAACAGTTCCCGGCTGCAGACATCCGGCTCGCAAGGACCAGCAGATGTGCCGGACGGGCGTGATCGATGGACACGGTGAGGTGCAAGGAGTGTGTAAGCCTATCCAAGTGTATACCTATATGTGATTAGGCCTCCTAGTCCATGCGGCGCTGACGTCCTGCACCTATAGGCTCGGCTATCTGCAACCGATGACCAGCAGCTATGTTCTTGTGAGGGTCCTGAAGGATTATTTCAATGAAACAGCATCTTGATAAGTCTTCAGCGGATTTCAGGAGACGACTGGCGGACTCTTCAGGAAAAGATTGGTACCATGCCGATGGCTACGATTTGCTATTTTTTCTTGTGTGCTTAGGTACCTCAAAACTTTACCTTACTGAGGACCGCGAATCGTCTCCTGTTTTCAACTTTATTTTCAAGTAATTTTTATTATAAAAATTTCACAAAATCGCTTATATCTAGCTTATATATGTTATGAAATATAACATGTGATATATTGTAAGAATCGTCATTAGACCGCGCAACTTTTGAGATACCTGAAATTCCTGTAAGGCTATTTACTGAAAAGATATTACTGTGTAAACACTAAAAATTCGGATATTTTAATTTTAAAATATTTTGCAAACTAAATTTCTCGAAAACTACTGAAGCTATTTCAATGATCTTTACAGATATCTCAAGCTGGTCTAATGACCTAGAACAATACGATAGTTTAAATATCGGCACTATGTTTTTCAGGGCGTGATGCGCCCTGAAAACCTAAAACAATAAAATCTATTAACAAAAGTACGGTTGCAACCTCTATAAACTCAATTAAGTGGGTTCTGTAGTTAAACCACAGGTCTAATTTTACGCCCAGGCCTAGGTCTTGATCTAGGGTACCTGGGCGCACTAACAACACTATAAAAAACAGCTATATAGCCCACTCAATGGTAGTTTATAGGGATGCATTCACAGTTTCAACCTCTGTAAACTCAACTAAGTGGGTTTTGTAGATAAACTACAAGTCTAATACTACGTCCACGTCCAGGTCTTAGTCTAGGGTACCTGGGCGCACCAACAAAACTATAAAAACGGCTATATAGCCCACTCAGTTGCTATTTATAGAGGTTGTACTTACAGTTTTCCTTAGGAAACTTCACTATTTCACTATCACAGAGTTTTAGAACACTTTAGCGTTTTAAATTAACTTTAAATTACACTTTAACGCGTTGAATTTACTTTAAATTCACTAAATAAAACTATATGAACAAATGTCTTTGATTTCACAACTTAGAAACACCGTTTGATTCGCGATCGCACTGACGTGAACTACGACGGTCCCCCGCTACTTGCGCCTATGTGCACAGATAGGGTCTCGTCGCCTACTATGATTTTACGTTAAGTTAAAACAAAATAAAAAACCTATGTATCTATTGTTTGGTGACGCTTCGTCGCGAACAGACAATATTATTATTATTCCGTTGAAAATTAAAAAGTAAAAAATTTTTGGACGCGAAGAGAAACAATATTGTATATGGACAGTTAAATAATAATATATTATCATTCTGATGATACTAATAAAATGAAAATAAATGATAATACTAGCCTAATCACAGATTAATAGAGATGGGCCAGTCCGCAGTTTAGATATGAAGCTACAAGTACGCGGCGGACCCCGTCCGCGGGGCTAATTCAGTAGGTCAGAAGGTATAAGAGTTACGCGACAGAAAGAGAGGCAACTTGTAGTTGAATATAACTGAATTGCACTTAGCAAGAGTCGCTTTTTATTTAAATGATTTTACGGAGTGTCCCATCTGTATTAATCTGTGGCCTAATAAAACCATTATAATTTACTAAGATACCCAAACCGTTCAGCCATAGTAGATTCACTACCTTTCTTGACAGAAGCAAAATGCAACGTTAATATAGCACAAAGCAAATTGGCAAGCTCATGATGCAATGTCAACCTCCCAACTGGCGTGGTATAATGTATAGGTACTATTTAGTCTCGCTAACATTTATCAGTACTAACTCTAGTCTCTCATGGCTCGAACGTTAGTCGACCTAGGTACTGAATTTAGTCGTCGGATATTCAGTTATATCGCGTCGAATATCTCAGATTTGTCGACGTCCCTATTCTGCAACAGCAGAATGTTTTGTGTGGGTTTTTCTTGAGAACAGTCTTTGAGAAATCTTCTTAATGTTTGTGATACAGTCACACCCACGCCATGACGCCACGTTCAGTATTTTTTTTTATTTTGCTGTAAAAATTAAGGCCGACTAAAGGTGCCTTTGGCACTGTATATATACCTACCTTGATTCTTTTCTTTGTCGTTGCTGAAAGTCAACAGTATAGAATATGAAAATAAAAACATATACCTATGACTTGTAAAGTATCTTCTATACCTCGGCCCTTGCGATGAAGAAACATTGAACAGTTTTCAAATCTGCAAAACAAACAACGTAGAACAAACTATTTAGAAACAGAAATACTACTATTATACTACTATTTAGAAAAAGACAAATTAGAACAGTCATGTAAATAAAGCGCTGTAAACTTTACCAGCGTTGCACCACCAAACTTCCCAGCGCTGCAGTCCTCCAGCAATTCCTTCCACCATATATTAAGTGCAAAGCACCGAATAGTGGTGCGGCTGCCGTCTCGGGCATGCATTACGTTCTAATCCCTGGATGAGTTCAAGTGTGACACTGAATATTAAACGGGCTTTTGGTAGGTCACCCCGGATTAGATGATCCCCGAAACTTTGCCAAGAACGGACCAACTTTAATTATGGTTTAATCACGATAGTTCAGATTTGCGTCAGTGTTTTTGAGATATTTGATGATATTAGCGTGATTAGGGTTGTTGAAGTGATCAATATTCTCCTGCCCCTATACCAATTTCTATGGGGGCAGCGCAACATGTCTTTTTCTTCCATACTTCTCTATTAGTCGTCATCTCTGTAGACCTTCTCTTTCTAGCCGTATCATCTTTCACACAGTCCATACATCGTTCGACGGTTGGACATCGGTTGTTGACGTTATATTATAATAAATTAACTGTATCATTATGAGCTTGTTGGTTCATTGCACGATTAATCTCTCTGGTCCTAAAATCTTTTTTAAAAGAAAGACTATGCCATATTTTTAATAATATGGTCCTCCGATGTTTTTGATGTGGGCGTCAAAATAGCAATAATTTTTCACTTCAGTGACTAATAGATGATTACAGAAATATCCCTTCACGACCATTCACATCCAAGAAACGATAACCATACAAATCAAAACATAACCCACACAATGCCTCACATTTACCTTAAACACATCTGTATTGTTGAATATAATTCGGCGAAGGAAAATCCTTTTCCTGCAACTTATATCAGAACTATTGTTCACCACAATAGCGCTGATTCCTTCACGCGTTCACTTGATGTAATGCCGTCACTAAACATTGGGGGAGTGGGAAAACTTTGGTCTCTAGTTTGGAAATTGCGCCGTTATGCGCATAAAAATATGGAGGAAAAAGGCACAGTCATACTGTATGTGATCTATGAAGAGGAATGTGTATGACGTTGAGGGTTTTAACTTTGGTGTGAGAAAAGTGAATAAAGGACGTGTTATTGTCGATGGCCGAAAAGTATACAATACGTTATCTACAAAATCATGATTTTAAACAAAACAATCTTCTTCTATTTTACAAAATTTAGATAATGAGGCATAAAATGGCTAAGGGTCTATTGCTGTAATATATTTTTTTTTTCTAAAATACGGGAGTTGTCTTTATCTACTTCGTACAAAAAAAAAACTTGTTGTAAATTACTTTAAATAATTCTATTATAGTTTCCTCTTCATCTTGGAGAATATTGCTCTGTGCTTGATGCTATCTTGAAACCTTTGCATAATCCACGAAAGCCAGATATAAAGGTTCCCGAAATTCTGAATGTTTTTCTGTTAGCTGATTAAGGGTTTGAAGGTGGCCTGTAGTGGAAAAGCTTGGACGAAATCCGGCCTGTTCTGGTGGTTGGTGTGAGTCCAATATTGCGTCGATACGGTTGTAAATGAGTTTTATGAAAGCCTTAGAGATATGTGAAACTAAACTTATAGGCCTGTAGTTGTTTATATTGTATTTGTCCCCTTTTTAGGGTTCCGTATCTCCAAAGGAAAAAACGGAACCCTTATATATAGGATCACTTTGTTGTCCGTCTGTCTGTCTGTCAGTCTGTCAAGACCCCTTTTCTCAGGAACGCGTGGAGGTATCAAGTTGAGATTAATATCAAATACGTAAGTATATGGTCCCTTGAAGTTCTAAAGAAATCAAGCTTGTAAGTCAACGCAATAAAAATATGGCCATTTATGCGACATATTTTGACACTCGCAAGTAAATCAAAACATATACGGTACTTCCCAGTGACCTAGAATCATGAAATTTGGCAAGAAGTTCAAAGTACAAGTAAAGGAAAAAGTCCAAAAATTGTTAATTTGTAACTTTATCACATAATTTTTTTTTTTGGGATTACAATGTTATGTTTGTTTTTGGGATAAATTCTTATTTTTATGGAGGATAATAATGTTTGAGTAGCACATCTAAATTGGAAGTTTTCCTGTTTGAAAAATCGTATTGAATAAGTTAGATGGGGGAGCAGAGTGGTAGGTAGATCCGAGTTTCAAGACTTCGGTTGTAACGCCATCTTCGCCGCCGCCGATTTGATTAATGGAATGAAAATAACCTTTGATATTTATTCATTGTAGCGAACTTTGAAAAGTTCATATTCAGCAGAGACGCTTATAAACATTTTGATGCTGATCTAGCGTAGCCGTTAAAATAGAGGTACGCCACGTTTTCTTACCGACATTTACAGTTGTGATGGAAATGTTTGTCGCCTACGCAAATTCCCAGTGAGAAGATACCATTATTATTTCGTTTATTTATATTTTATCCTTATAAAATACATTTTTAAATATTTCTTAAAAAATAAAAAATAAAACATTTAAAAATATAAAAAATAGTGGTCCGGCGGTGTCGGGAGCAGGGTTGGACCCTGCTCCCGACACTGGCGGACCACTATTTTTACTACCGGTGGTTAGGGCTGCAGAGATAGGAACCTCCTCACAATACGAGCCGTATCGAGGCGTACTGCCTTCTGAATCTGGCCCTTGATTCAACCGCCTAACGAGAGCCTCGAAAGATGTTGGTCGAGGCTATCGGCTATCAGGCCGTTGGCCGTTACTACAATCGGCACAATGACAGCCGAGTCCACATTCCACATGTCAACAACCTCGTGAGCTAAGTCGAGATATTTTATTTGTTTCTCTTTCTCATCTTTCACGAGGTTCCCGTCATGTGGAATGGTAACATCGACAATCATTGCGCGGCGCGCTAATCGATCTATCACCACTATATCAGGCTTATTGGCTACAATAGTCCTGGCAGTAATGATAGATCGATCCCAGTACAACGTGACATGGTCATTTTCGAGAACTGGGTCGGGCACATACTTGTAATATGGTACCTCAGAGTCCACAAGCTTATATTTCAAAGCAAGTTGCTGGTGAATAATCCTGGCCACTTGGTTATTATTATTATTTACTACAATATCTATCTATCTATCTCTTTAATTTTCATTTTTTTCCCTATTTTTTTTTTTACTATAATTCGTTTTATGATTAACTAATTTTTTTTTTCTTAATATTTTAAATGCGAAATTACCTCGTATCTACTGCCTTCACTCCTTAAGGTGATATACTTATGTAAAAAGCAAACTGGGTGAGAATAACAAAGTGACAGAATCATTACTTCCACATGCGAAAAAAAGAGAACGCAACAATGCGCTGGAACCAAAATAAAAGCTCCAAACCAAATAAAAATTGTTTAAAAATAAATTAAGCTATCTATCAAAAATGTTTTCAGCCAGTTTTCAATTACCTAACACGCACATTTTGAATGCAATTTTTCAATGCTTAGGATTATCGAATTACAGAAAAAAATATAAAAAAGTAGAGGATTTTTCAGAATTAAATTTTATCAAGGAAAAGTAAACCCCTTTGCGTTTTCCTTCAGTCAAAGTATTAATCAAATAGTCAATAAACATTATATAGAAAAATTAAATCCATACATGCAGTAATAGTGAAATAAATGGTTACAAAAACGCCCCCGTTTATTTTGAATTTGACACACAGGTAGACTATGACCTAGGTGAGGACATGAAAACCCAGTAGTACCTACCCGTGAGATAATTTCAGGCCTCCACGTAGCCGAAGCCGCTGGTAAAAGCTAGTAGATTATAATTATCTTTTTTCAAAAACAACAATGTAGGCGTAAAGAAAACATAAGTATTCCACGTTTTCTTTAGACATATTGCTCACATAGTACAAGTAGGTCAAGCATATTCTGTTAGGGCCCCGTATTTACATACGAATTATATACCGCCCTTTGACAGCAACTATAGTCCCGTTTCATAACATATTACCATAGGATAAACTTTAGATGAAATCGGTAGGCTACATTTAATTTTGCGTATTATTGAAGATAATATTAATGCTTTCGCGGACGCTAAACAAGACACAATAGAAGTTTTATTGTTATGACTTCTATAGACGTTTAGCGCCAGCGAAAGCATTAACATTATCTCCGATTTTTTTTTTTGAAATTTCCCATATTGCAATCTATCTAAACGATTTTCAGCAATAGTTTCGTAATTCATTGTATCAGGCTTGTGCGGTACATATCCAATTATAAGTCCGCTTTGTCTCAGTCGCAGTCTACAGTAATATATTTTGCGGGTTCTTCCGTTTAAGTCAACAGCCACACGGGTCGATCCGGTTGGTCCGTGGATGGGTGACTATCTTTACATACCGAGACATCTCCGTGCCTTGGAAAGCACGAGCCGTTGGTCCCGGCTGTCATTGGTAGATCTTTGACAGTCGTTACAGGTCGGTGGAAGCCCGAATCTGACGACCAGTCTTATCAAGGGGTATCGTATTACCCCAGCAACTGGTTTATGGAGGTCAGATAGGCAGTCACTCCATTTAAAATACTGGTATTCAGCTGCATCCAGTTAGACTGTGAGCCGACCCCAACATACTTAAATAAACAGCGTAATGTTGAAATACAGTTGAAAACAATCTTATAAGAAAAAAGTCTAGGAGAAGGACTTCACGGTTGCTCCTCACGGTGGTATTAAAACTGTCTACCGTCTACTATCCTGCCACTTCAGTCCCCTTCGTATCTATCACTACCGCTACTGCGCATGACAACAGATAATAAGTATCTATTTCAATTAACACGTTAAATGATGCAGCCGGGAATAGACACTGCCGTTTTATAGAGATGCTACTGCGTTCTTTTGCAGTATGCGTACAGATTGGATATACTTTTGGGAAATTGAATTAGAGATAAAATAATATAATAAAAATATATATAATATAATATTTGAGTTATTATTTTGATAATTGGGGGGGTTTTTTGGTTATTGAAGAGGAGAATATTTTCGTGTTTAAAGAAGGTTCAAAATATGTAGATTGATGGTGAGTTAGTTTTTTTTTTATTTCTTTTGAAAATTGATTGATTTTTGTGATTTTAAATAAGAACTTATATACCTACCATATTTGATGCAATAAATGAATTGAATTGAATTGAAATGTTTTGGAAAACAGCTATTGTTATTAACGAGATATTAGGCAAAGAAATATGGTTTTAGTTCAAGCCGTTTTGGATTTATCGGGTTAAGATTAAGCCAGTCTGGATTTTGTCGACATTTATCGATAGATCTTTATACAGGACCTTAGGTGCATTCATGAAGATAGTATTGTACAAAGATTAATCGAAATAATCGAGAAAAATCGATTTGATTTGAATAGACCATACTTCGGAATAAATAAACGGAGCTACTACAGATTTGTAACGTCATGTTCTTTTCTAAATAGAGCTGTGCCATTTTTATTTTAAAAGAAATTGTGCTAATTCAAATAATAATATTTATTGTTATGAATAAACTCACATAAAAGTACATCTTCTGGCTGATTTTTCAATAGGTAGACTAGAGAGGTAACTTTTATCTGAAGAATAAAAGTAACATTTTGACACATTTTCTATACAAAAGCTGTCAAACCGCCATATTTATTCCTCAGATAAAAATTATCTGACTTTTGAACAATCAGCCCTTAGTAAATAAATCACTTCTTATCGTTTTTACTCCGTCATTCAAATGCCACTGTCATTCTAGCTTTTTAAATACCTTCACGTCATCCCAAGCATCGTCTTTGACATATGTCAACTGTATCACTTACATCTTAGCTCTTTCACACAGTCATGCATTTATCAATGTTCCATTCCTATAATCATTAGTTTTTTTTACAAGACGATGTTTCAGGATCCGATAAAAATATTAAAAAAATTTAAACCTGATGTTTTTCAGTAAAAGAGTCAGAGATGATTGTCAGTAAAAGACAGATCGCTATTGGAAGCTTGTCTTTTTATAGAGGCACACCATAATATTGAGAAAGCCGTTATTTTTACAGATTCTCTTAGCTGTTTGCAAGCCTTAGTCCAAAATCCCTTCAAAAGTAAATTGCACAGTTCTCTTATTCTCAAAATTAAAAACTCTTTATTGTCCTGCGCTAATAATCGAAAAGATGTTCAGTTGGTTTGGATACCTAGCCATTGTGGCATTAAGGGTAACGAATGTGTTGATGCTTTGGCTAAAGATGCTTGTTCATCTGCAACGTCAGACCTCACGTACAACTCTTATCAGGGTTACGATCTATTGTCCCTCCCAAGACTGAATTTGCAGTGTTCCTGGCAGGAGCAATGGAATAAGTCCAGCAAGAAGAAAGGCAGTTTTTTCTATGCAGTGCAACCGACCATAAAACCAAAACCATGGTTTTTCGGTCACAAAAAAGTATCGAAAACTGTCATTTCTGTTCTCTGTAGGATCCGCTTAGGTTTTTGTTGCACTCCCGTTTTTCTACATAAAATCCGTGTTCGTGACTCATCTCTTTGCAAGTGTGGGCTGGATGAGGGCACCCTTGATCACATATTTTTTGAATGCTCTAACAACATTCCTCCTTTAGACCTTTATAGCCGTCTCCCTAAATTTAAAATCCCTCTTCCAATTAATTTCCTCTCCCTTTTAACATATTCCTCTCCAGAACTGCTTGTGGCGTTGATGATTTTCATCCGTCACAATAATATAAAATTGTGATTTATCTCCACATCTGTCTATGTGGATGTGGCATGCAATATATTTAATGTTTTAACAATTTTTAATAATATTTATGTAATTTTTATCTTTTCGTTTGTTTCAGTCCCGTACTAACCCCACAAGATCAACTGTATCGTCATATTTTTTATTATTATTATTATATATATATATTTTTTTTTTTTCTCTTCAATGCACACTTGCTTTCCTTATCACTTTTGACACTGGCAGAATAGTCGACATCGGCTTTGCTTGCCATAATAAGAAATAGAATAGAATACTGATGATAGACAATATCATTCTATCGGTCCTTACCATTCTTAATTCGTTGGTCCTTACGTTCCTTTCGTTCATTCGTGTTCTTTTGTTTTATCTGTCTTAGATTATTAGGACGTTAAAACACCATGTGTAGATAGGTTTTTCTATCTCCAGTATGCCTAAACTGGTGACAGATACGTTATTGGGTTCAGCCGTTAGTTTACAATATTTTTGAAACCCAAGTTTGAAGTTTAATCTTTTGAAGACTACAATATTTTTGAGGAGGTAAATGAATGACCAATCAAGAAATATTTTCGTGAAGTCTCAAGTTTTCGTAGTTCAATGCTGGACATAAAACCCAAGTTCCCCAACAACATAGTTTTAAATTTGCGTTGGTTTCATTTACACCTTGGCAGAGCCTTCATAAAGTGTAGTTATAAACTTATAAGTTATAATTAATTTAAACTTCTTTCCGCAGCTATCACTGCCTATTAACATAGTAGTTCTGAGGAAGTTTCAACCGAAACTTGCTAAGAAGATTATAAACAAGTTTAGTTGAGAATTAAATTAATCAAAGGTGAGTTAGGTTATACTTTTAGATAATGTTTTGTAACCAATCTTTTCTATTGTCTGGTTGTTAGGGTTCCGTACCTCAAAAGGAAAAAACGGAACCCTTATAGGATCACTCGTATGTCTGTCTGTCTGTCCGTCTGTCACAGCCAATTGGCTCCGAATGTAATGTACCGATTATGTTGAAATTTGGTATACATATGGATTTCTGTGACCCAAACACGTAGGGTTAAAGTAAATAAATGAATTTTGAGGGTCACTTTTAGGGGGCAAATATGAAAATTAAAAAAAAAATGCAAACTGTACCGTGTGACATATCAAATAAAAGGGCTTACCTACTATGAGGGTCTCAAATATATTTTTTGTATAATTTAAAAATAAATTGTTTTAAAGTTATTTAAGAAAATAAAAACCCCTTATCTCCGAAACTATTGAGCCGGAAATTTTGAAAAAAATACAGAAAATAGTTCTTTACCTGTAAATTACAGGAAAACCATTTAATAAGTCTGTGGTATCAAAAGAACATGGTAAATCTCTCAATATTGTGAGTACAAACTTACATTTACAGTTGGAGTGTATGGGAGAACATGTATTTCAACTACAATGTTAAGTTTGTTTAGATAAAGTCATCCCAACTACAGAACCCTTCATAGTGCGTGGTCCGACATACACTTGCCCGGTTTTTTTTATAATAATGTTGTTTATCGATTAAGGGCCCTCGCTCACGGCGACTTTTTGTAGCGATGCTGTCGCGCGCCCGCATCGATACAGTCGCGAAGCGGTCGCTAACTGTGTGCCCTCGACCACGGGCCCAGATTGTCGCGATGCAAACGCGATACTGGTGCACTTCTGTCGCGATGCAAACGCGATTCAGTAACGGCACAGAAATACCTACGATTGCTACAGTTGCCAGATGGACTCCGTTGAGGCAACGTTTTGACGAGCCAACACCAAAATTCTACTAGTAATTTGATAATAGAATCTTCGTTAACAATAAAAATCCTAAGAAAATCGGCGTCTTACAGAAGTGTCAAAAAACCTAAATGATTCAAAAATAATTATGAAATTCATTGGGATAAAATAAAACATACCATTTAAAACTAACAAAATTTTAAACATTACTTTATTGAATTGACAACACAAAAGGATAGGAGTAGGATGTTAATATTATACAATACATTGATACATTGTTGTGCGTACATGCTGAGATTTAGACTATGTGGGATGTAGAACAAGAATTTGAACATTTTAAAATAAACTGTACAAAGCAAATTATTTATTGTAAGTTGTTAAACATTGTGAACATTGTACCTTCTTATTTGAATGAAGTTATATTTTTTATTTTATTTTTACATGCGAAAAGGCGTTTCTATTGCCATGCGGATTTGCTTACGCACCGGGTTGGCCGCCCCGCCCGTTTGCGTTTTTACTCAGAAATGGTAACTAATCACAGTCAGACAGAAGACAGACAATAAATTAATCAATTAAACAATACTCCATTTATTTATAATAAATGTATTATATACACGTAAATTATACAATTAACGGTTATATTAGACAAATAACAAAATCATCCTTTCGTTAATTTTATATAAACGTCTAATATGCCGTTTTTTCACGATAAATACATGAAGAGAAATTACTGTACTCTAGAGCTATTTTTTTATGTAAATAAAAAAAATAGCTCTAAAGTACAGTAATTTCAACAATATTACACAAATTACTTTTGCGCGCGACTCCGTCCGCGTGCAAGTGAACTTAACCTAGCATAAACATATTATATGACACACGGCAATTGTAGAAGTTGTAAAGTTACTGAAATAAATTTTATTTTATTTTTATTAATTGTGTAGTTTTTTACGAGTGAAAGAATTTTTGAAATTGGATGAGTAGTTTCCGAGATTATCCCTACTTACAATACCTCCTTATAACTGTCGTTATTTAGCGTTATTTGTCTAATGGAGTATATAGAATATCCAAACAAACATTTTAAATTCAGAACACATTCAAGAAACTGAACAAAATCCTCCCGTGTTGTCATAATTTAGTACGCATCTGGGTCTGCCAGTAGCTTATATCGTACAATAACTTAGCAAGCAAGTCAAGTGCGAGACAGCCACTGTTTTGTATGATTAATGATGCGGTCGTTAGCTGCTACTGCAAATGGCAACCGAGTGTCGTCTTTATTTTCTACTAAATGCGTTCGTCTTTCTTCTACGGTGGTGTCAAATCTGGGTGACGTCAGAGATAATGATGGCGGGCGGTGTGAATGGTGATGCTTGCTTTTGTGCGTTTAGCTTTTGGTTTAGGGATGCTTGGTTGCTCCGTTTTAGTCAGGGAAAATAAGGAAATTTTATAATAATTATGTTAGTCTTCGGTTTAAGTTTGGTTCTTGAGACTTTGTAAATCGCTATTGAACTACTGGGATTTTTGGTGTAGTGACTCGAGTTTTAGATCACCAAAACTCGAGTCACTCAAGTCAGTATTTTTTTTTATAGCCCTTATGTACTGTAGCGCTAGTAGAGCGCTAGCAGTAAAGCTGCTATTCTACGTTCCCACATAATATGTGGGGATGTAGAATATTAGATGATAAATTATTTATATTATATTTTTTATCAGTACATCTCACAGTATTTTATCACTGACATTTTTCCGAAACAAAAACCTGATTGATGATCGAATGCAGCCAGAGTTACTTTCAAGTAGCTTGTACGACGTAAGGTCGTCTTTTGCATGTAACCTTTACAGTACTGTCCTTTCAAAGGTAGGAGGTATGCGTCCGTTGTAGTAACATGAATTAATTTTGCTAAGTTTTGCTGCCTATAGATATTGTTTTTGATGCCTGTAGTTATTTGCATATCACCATAGTCAGTGCATAAACATGACTCTCTTTGACAAACAATCTCGTATGATTTGGGCAGTTAACAATCCGATGCATCGGCTGCCAATCATCACTATTATTGGAAAATAGTTTTGAGAGAAACATACTAACAATATCTACGAAAAGAGATGTTCACGTCACGTATTACAATAACAAACCATAAAATTAAAGTAGCAAGAATAAAATTCATATAAAAAAGTCTACGAGACAGCCCTAATTAGAACACTCCAACCCACTAACATAAGACCAGACCATTAAGTCCAACGGCAGCAACTGACAGCCCTACTTCCTGCAATTTCAAATGAAAAAGATAATGCCAAGAAGTCGCCTTCTTAGTTAACTCCACTGCAAAGAACTTCCGGAATTTTTTACTTTCAATTAAAGAGTGCTAATGGAAAAAACTAAGGGACACTCACAATGGGGATCGTTAGTAGGAAAAAGTTTTTTGAAACGGTACCAAATTCACTCTTGATTCTATTAAACGGAAACTTTGGTTGTAAATCAAAGTTTTTTGTAAGGCAATGTCCAGTCTAATGTAGACCTGATGAATTGCAACTTTCGACCTTTTTGTTTTTAGGAAGTAATTTGTTTGGGAACTGCTGATGCGTTAGTAAAACTAGAGGGTACATTTTAGTACCATTTAGTTCGTAAAACGGTAACTTATGAAATAGAGCTATTACACTGTTAAAACAAACGATCTAGCTATACATAAACATTGTTTATAACTTGTCCTGACTGACTCACTGACTGACTGACTGATTCATCAACGCAGTGCCTAAACTACTGGGGCTACAAACTTGAAATTTTGCACACAGCTTCCGGTTATAATTTCGGGGAGTTGGAAATTCGACCTTTAAGGGGGTGAAAAGGGGGGATTTTGTTTGCATGAAAAATATTATTTCTTGAGTTAACAAACTTGAAACCAAAAAATTAAATTATGAAGTTCTAATTTTTTTGCTTTCCTAAACTACCCCCCCCCCCCCCCAGGGGGATTAGAGGGTGTCAAAGTTTGTATCGAAGAAATTAAACGTGCGGTCCGATTAACTCGAAACTCAGTATTTATACTTACGACCAAAAATAAAGAATGACATGTATCAGAATTTAAAAAATCTAATTATGACATTAATTACCTATATAGATTCTAATAAAAGTGTGCAATTTTATTAGAATCGTGAAAATAAGGCAACGTAACAACTTAAAAAGCGTTTGAGCAAGAGACTTTAGGGTGGAATAAATTTGAAAAAAGCTCTAGATCAGATAATATCGATTTCAGTGATTTTTCTAGTCTTCACCAGGAGTTACTGTTCGTACGGTCAGCAAAAGAAGTCTGTTAACACTGCTACTTTTTGACGTCATCTAAATTAACACAAAATACGTTAGCCTGCTTTTTAGCATTTCATTAAATAGATAAGAGTTGTTTTTCTTTAAAATTTACATCAGTTCCGATTTTAATTAAGTATTTTCTCAATAATTAAGATTTAGAAAACACAAGTGTTAATCGACTTTTGTTGCTGACTTTACCAGTAACATGGTGGATTACGGCCCACTCCCTCTCACAGAGAGGAGGTCTGTCTGACTGTATCCCAGCTGTGGGAACATTATAGGCTGATTATGCTAAGGTTTGGTTTAGGTTACAGGAACTGTTCGTTCGTTGTAACATCCCAAGGCACTTACGAGCAATCACAAAATTAACATAAAAGAACATTTAATTACCCGAAGCCGCGGTAAGTAAAATTCAGATGCCGAATAAAAACGAGTGTCCCAAACTAAAGAACAATTAAACTAAGGGAGGACCATTTAAAAAAGACTCGTTACATCTAATTTCTTTCAGAAATTCGCTTTTTTAGGGTTCCATACCTCAAAAGGAAAAAACGGAACCCTTAATCACTTCATTGTCTGTCTATCTGTCTGTCCGTCTGTCTGTTTATCTGTCAACACCCTTTATCTCAGGAACGCGTAGAGGTTTCAAGTTTAAATTAATATCAAATAAGTAAGTTTATGATCCCTTGGAGTTCAAAAAAAAATTAAACGTCTAAGTTAACGCAATAAAAAAATACGGCCATATAAGCGTCATATTTTGATGCTCGCAATGAAATCAAAACCTTTTTTTTTTTTTTTTTTTGAGGGTGGGAAATCATCAAATAACTTCTCCCGCTCTGGGTGGAGCGGAAGCCCTATGCGGAAAACCTATGGGGTACTTCCCGTTGACCTTGAAATTTGGCAAGAAGCAAGGTCTCATAGCACTCTCAAGTAAATTAAAAAGTCCGGAAATTATAAATTTGTAATTTTATCACATAAAAAAAAATATTTTTTGGGAATGTTGTTTGTTTTTGGGATAAATTCATTTCAACTACGGAACCCTTCATTGTACGTGGTCCGATACGCACTTGGCCGGTTTTTTTTTAGTTCGGGGGTACCTCGTTATATTCAGTATTTGCCCACCTTTACCTCAATTTACTTTAACGATGCCCTTGTAAATCTAAAGAGACCAGTCTTTTTGTCGGTGACTCTTGTACTGTTCAACCAATTTAAATTTGCATTTGGTAAACCGATATCGATAAAACTATAGCGCTTATTTTAAACCGTTTAAAGTTCAAAATCGTTTGTCACGTTAGCTCCACGACGTCATTGTGTATTATCGTCGTAATGAGTCTAATGAAGGTTTTTCAAAAGGGTAAGGTTTACCAAGCGGCATTTAATTAAGACAGGACAGGCTCTGTTGGTATATTTTCTTTGAATACATTCAAATGTTTGCTTTTTTAGTGGACCTTCTTCATTAGTGGAATGGCAATTTTGGTGAAATGGACAAATTAGATTCTTGCATCTAATTTGTCCATTTCACCAAAATCGTTAGAAATGATTGGGCTCACTCAAATATGTATAGTGTGTGTATAGGAGCTCGTGACTAAGTAATAACAGCCGCACGGGTCGATCCGTCACGTTAAGCTACGCTTGCCGGGGTTGGTCAGTGGATGGGTGACCATTTTTACATACCGAGATTCCTCCGTGCCTCGGAAAGCACGTTGGCCCCGGCTGTTATTCGTGTAACTTTGACAGTCGTTACGGGTCGTCAGAAGCCCGAAAGTCTGACAACCAATCTTACCAAGGGGTATCGTATTACCCAGTAAACTGGGTTGTGGAGGTCAGATAGGCAGTCGCTCTATGTAAAATACTGGTATTCAGCTGCATACGGTTAGACTGGAAGCCGACCCCAACGTAGTTGGGAAAAGGCTAGGCAGATTGACTCAAATGTGTATAGTAAAATTATTCGGCTCACTCAAATGGTAATAGGTAATAGGTAATAGGTAATACGGGCTGGTATCCGCAACTCCACGACAATGCGCGTATTTTGCGTATGGGTGGGAAAATCGGTTATTCGATCCACCCCAGCTCCTCAAAGAAGGCCAGCAGCGCCTTGACATTACTGACAACTTCCCGGATGGTACCTGGGTTACCGAAGTACTTTGCCCTGTATGCGGCGACAACCGGGCAGTTTAGAAGCACATGAGCTGCTGTCTCGTCGTCCTCCATGCAGGCCCTGCACAGCGGACTGTCTGTGACTCCTATGACAAAGAGGTGTTTATTAAAAGACCCATGGCCAGTTAAAGCAGCTGTAACTGTACGCAGCTGTTGTTTAGTTAGTCGAAGAAACTGTTTCGTGAGGCGGCCATCAATTGTAGGGAGTGCTTCCCTAGCCTGCCTACACTCACCTTGGTCCGACCATAGCTTATGATGCTGGTCCCTGGTACGTTTCCTTACCAGAGTGCGCAAGTACCCGAAGGGGAGCGGCACTATGGGTTCAGGTCCCACTGGTGCCATGCTCGACCCCCTTCTGGCAAGTTCGTCGGCTGCGTCGTTGCCTAGCGAGCCGCTGTGTCCCTTGATCCATTGAATGGTTATATTATTGAGTCTACCCACCTGGTTGAGACGCTGGTGGCACTCGTATATTAGCCCAGAGTCCACTGTGTGACTACTTAGCGCTTGCAGAACAGCCATGCTATCTGAGAGTATGCGGATCGAGTGGTCCTTAACTTCCCTGGCCATGATGGCAGTAGCGGCCAGAGAAATGCCCATGCACTCGGCCTGGAACACCGTGTTATGGACCCCCAATGGTGTAGCTATGTGTATGTTGAAGTCCTCCGAGAAGATTCCAGCACCTTTGCCACTACCTGTTTTAGATCCATCCGTGAAGATGCGCAGCTCTGCGGGGCACAACCCCTCGCATCGACGATCCTCGTGAAGCTGGATCTTGTATTTTTTATTAAAAATAAATTGTTTGGGTACCCGGTCATTTACAGCTTTCGTAATAGGGAACTCCTTGTTGAGTCCCTCAAGCAGCGCGGTGTGTGGTGAGTTAGTCTTACCCCAGAGATCTAGTGCATTAAGACGTACCGCTGCCATCGTTGCTTCCTGCTGTATGAACAGGTGGAGCGGTGGTAAACCCAGCATGGCTTCAACTGCTGCAGTCGGAGTAGTCCTCATGCAGCCCGTAGTCGCCGTGCAGGCTAGTCTTTGCATCTGTTGTAGTTTATTGGACGCTGTAACAAGTTTGGTGCGGGGCCACCAGACCACAGCCCCGTAGGTGATCATGGGGCGGATCACTGCGGTGTACAGCCATAGTATAATTTTCGGGGATAGGCCCCACTTCTTACCTATCATTTTCCTGCACTGCCACAAGGTTATACAGGCCCTGTTTAGTTTGTTGTCTAAATGACTACTCCAGTTTAACTTACTGTCTAGAATGACCCCGAGATACTTGACTTCGTTGGTAAGCTGGAGTTCTGTATCGAACAGTTTTGGTAGGCGGAAGGGTCCTAATGCTCGTTTATGGGTAAACATGACTAGTTCAGTTTTAGTGGGATTCACTGATAAGTCAAATTCCCTGCACCATCTTTCTACAATACGTAGCGCTTGCTGAGTGAGGTTGCAGATAGTTCCTGTCACCTTCCCCGACACAAGGATTGCGAGGTCGTCTGCATAACCTATTGTATAATAGCGGCTGGCGTTGAGTTTGGTGATAAGGTCGTTAATCACTAAATTCCATAGCAGGGGCGACAAAACCCCTCCCTGGGGGCAGCCTTTGGCTATCATGGCCAAATGCTGCTCACCCTCAAGGCGAACCACTCGTTTACTTAACATGTTTGTAATCCAGTCCGTTAGTACCTGTTCTACTCCATGTCTGGAGAGGGCGCTGCTGATGCTGGAGAAGTTGGTTTTGTCGAAGGCTCCTTCGATGTCTATGAACGTGCCCAGGCAGGTGCCTTTCTGGTAAATCGCTTCCTCTATCTGTCCGACCACTAGATGAAGAGCGGACTCGGTCGACTTACCCGAGCTGTATGCGTGTTGATTACCGTGTAGCGGTACCGTTTTCAAAGCGCCGTCCCTCAGCTCCCTGTCACACAGCCTTTCCATAGTCTTTAAGAGAAAGGAGGTCAGACTGATCGGTCGGTGGGATTTGGCGTTTGTGTAGTCACCCTTACCTGGCTTAGGGATGAATATAACTTTCACTTCCCTCCATCCTTTAGGAATGTATCTGAAGGCCAGGCACGCTCTCATTAAAGGCACTAGTCTTATTGCAATAGAGGTCCCACCCCACTGTAGTAAGGCGGGGAAAACTCCATCAGGACCAGCTGCCTTAAAAGGATGGAAACTACGAATGGCCCATTGGATCTTTTCCAACGTGATCACCCTGTTCGCGTAAAGCCAATCATTATCTGATGGTGTTTGGATTACATCTAGCCAGTCGATTACCTGCGTAAAGACACATCCAGGGAAGTGAGTTTCAATAAGGACGCGTCTCGTTTCTTCTGGCGAGGAAGTGAGTGTATTATCAGACTTACGAATGGTAGCGGGCCCAGACATCTGCTGTTGCGCCAGTACCTTCCTTACCCTGTTTGCTTGCTGACAAGATTCAATGCTTCCACAGAATTTGCGCCATCCCGTAGTACTCCTGAATCTGATGCATTTTTTGTAGCTGGATTTGGCTGCGTAATAGTTATCCCAGTCCTCATCCGCACATGTGTTCATGGCTCTATTCAGAGCTTGCCTTACCTTAATGCGCTTGCGCTCCAGCTCAGCGCCCCACCAGGGTTGTTTGCCCGGTGTGCTACGCGGGGTGGTCTCTGGGCAAGCAGTTTGGTAGCTGTCAATCATTGATTTAGTGAGGTGACCTACCAAAACCTCAATCTGCATCGTGTCCACAACTGTCGTCGGATCGCTTAGTGTCGCCAGCTTGGATTCTAGGCTGCGTGTATAGGTGGCACGATCCGTATTACGCGGATTACGCCGTGGTTGTGTAGGTGGAACACAGACCTGGATGTCGAAGCGGATCCACCTGTGATCAGAGCAGGACGCCTCCTTGGAGACCTGCCACCCAGTGGTAATCTCCGCCGCACCCTCTGTAGCCAGAGTGAGATCTATGATTGTCCGGCTACGCCTGGTTACGAAAGTTGGTTCGGAGCCAGTGTTTAGTAAGGATAGGTTAGTCGAAAACAAATAGTCAACCAAGGCCTTACCCCTCTCGTTTTGCGTGTCCATTCCCCACAGTTGGTGGTGAGCATTGGCGTCGTCACCCACGACGAGCTGAAACCCGCAACTCTCGCAATGGCTCACGAGGCGGGCGAGGCCGTGGGGAGGCGGCGCCTCCGCCTCGGGCATGTAGACCGAGGCGAACACGATCTCCAACTCCGTGGCGTCGACACGCTGTATTAGCAGCTTAACTGCAGAGACATCTCTGCAACAGAAGTCCGTTAAGAGATGTGTTTTAAGGTTACCTGTGACATAGATGCACGATCTGGGGTGATCGTGACCCGTGGTGACCAGGAGCTTACCATTAAGATTGGAGAGTCCTTGAATGCGGCCCGCCCTTATCCACGGCTCTTGGATCAGGGCAATGGCCGTGTGTTGAACCTCCAGCCACTTGCGAAGTTGAGCCGTCGCGGTCTGACTGTGGTGGAGGTTTGCCTGGAGGACTTTACATGTTGACGAAAGGGACGCCATCGCTGGTCGAACCCTCATCGTCCCCCCCTAGTCTGAGCCCGGCAAACAGGTCGCCCTCGTCGAAGCCGTCCCCTCCCCCGGCCGAAGCTGGCGACAAAATCATGTCATCCAGCTCCTCACCAGATGAAGGGACGGCGTCCACGGCGGCGACAGCAGGGGCAGCCGACTCCGCTACAGCAGGTTCGGCCGCGGATGCTACCGGGTTGTTTGATGGGGGAGTGAACTCCCCTCCAGGTGTCTGTGGCAGCGCCTCGCAGCCGGCGTCCATGGCGGAGTCCCATCCGTCGGGGACGTCTGTGAACCTACCGTTCCGACCCCGGAATTTTAAGTACACCGCCCCCAAACCAAATGAGAGACGGCGCCCAGCCTCCATCAGGGTCGGGATTTGGTCCACCGGAACATCGACCACCACAAACCATGCTGCGTCTTGTTTGTCGGCATGCAGAAGTACCCACCTCTTTATGTCGACCCAGGGGTTCTGATACCAGAGAGCACGCCCAATATCGGTCGACTCCCCAAAGACCCCCTGCTCGTCTGGGATCACGACACCACATCGTGCTCGCTTCTGGATCTCCGACTGGCTCTTGACGACTAACGAGTTGCTAGCTTGGAGAGTTAGTTCGGAGACTGTCTTCCTTAGCCAGGCTAAGGTGTGGTCGTCACTGCACCACAGTTTGAGGACACCCCCGGCAAACACCGGCTTGGCATTGAAGGTCGGCCTTGGAGTGTCTTGCTTTGCGGACCAGGCCTCGAGAAGGATCTGCTTCTGGATAGCAGCGAGTACCTGATCCGATACTTCCTTGCTGAGGATCCCCGTGCTGTCGCAGGTGATCGCGACGTCCAGGGTAGCGCTGGCAGCTTGGGCGTAGCTTCGTTGTGCAACCCGTTTGGATCGATCAAGACGCGGCCGCTTCTGATCTCCACGAGGTGTCAAAGACTCGTTGAGAGCTCGCTTGGCCGCGGCCTGATCCTTCCAATCAGGTTGCTGCATTTTACCTTGTGCAGGTATCTCCGTAGCACTGGTTGACGGTTGACTGGGCGCTGGTTGACTTGTGCCGGCCTTTGCCTGCGACCGCTTTCCGCCGGAGAAGTTTACCTGGTCCCCTGTCGGTTTGTCCGAACTAGCGGCAGTGACCTGTTTATTGCAGGAGCTTTTGCGTAGCAACCTGCGTGCTTGACGGCGCTCCTTCCTCGTCAACCTATCCCCCCGGTTGCCCTGCTCAGCAACGGATGGACCTGAAGGGTCAATGCAAGGGCGTTGGGTTAATTGAGTAGATTTTTTACCCTTGCCCTTGCGTTTCTGCACAATCTGCCAGGTGCGTGAGAACGCATCCTCAGTGCATCTGGCCGTCTCCGCGTGACTGGTGACGGCCGTCGGATGGGAGGAGGCTGGAAGAGCCTCAGGAGGAGGAGGGTGTTTGGTTATACACCCGGTACCGGTGTTAACCAGCACTGGTGTCTGTGTAGCTAGGGTCGGACCGGCAGTGGTATTAGTCGTCGCCTTGGTCTTCGCCTGAGTTATGGAAGGGTCGGTACTGGTCCCAATCAGCGCCGACGTCCTTTGTTTATACTGGGAATTTTTATTTTTGGTCTTAACTGTGGTTCTCGCCACAGAAGGACCGGCGCCCGCGCTAGTACCCGCAGCGTTAGCTGCATGGGCACCAGGGGCAAGGGAAGTGCTAGCACCTCCCTTAGGAGTGTTGTTGGCCTTCGCCACCACTCCGGTAATTTTAACAGGCCTTGATTCATCCATGTTAAATTTATTTTTAAAATTCATCTCTCTGGCTCCCACCCTCCATGGAGCCCGCACCTGGGAACGTCTCACTATAAATAAAAGTTCGAACGTTAGGACTACCAGAGAGATATAGGGGCGCGAGGCTGGTTTACAGTGCGACATCGGGCGCTCGATCGGGTTGGCGTAGGGGGTCGTAAAGCCTACCCCCAACGAACTGATCAACCCTCAGTTACACCGTCAGCATGACCTTTACCTACCGCTTCAGCCGTCCGAGGACAACCTCAGCGGACCTCACGCACCTCGCCTGTGGCCCTCTGACGGGACACTATGGCCATTTCTGGCATTTCTGGCATTTCTGGCTTATGCCAGGGGTAGGGAAATGGCCATAGTGTCCCGCCCTACCCATTAGGGTAGGGCCACCGTTTCGCTTGAAATCCAGACCAAAGGGGGCGTGTTGCCTTACGGACACATTACCGCCAGCGCCGCTCGGCTCAACCCCCCAGGACTCCTTCATCCCCGCTCACGGCGCTCAACTGCGCAGGTCCTAGCGCAGGTGACTACTTACTCCTACCCGCCATCAGCTGAATTTAGTGATAGTCGAGCCCGCCACCACCCAGTCACAGGGAGTGACGGTTAGGAGTGGAAATTGGAAGGGTGGAAGAGGGAGGAATGTGGATATAGATGGGATGGGGTGGGGAGGGATCGTGAGATTTGGGACAGGAAGGCATAAGACGGGAATGACCAAGGTTATGGGAATTGGGGACGGGATGTGATGACGCCTGGTGGTTTTTGTTACGTCTATTTCTTAAGGAATTAGACCAAGAACGGGGTGGCAACCTCGAGAAGGTGCATCCGCCAGACTTGCCTTGAGGATCTACACGACTGTAGCGCTCTCCCTCAAGACCTCGCCACCCTGCCACCTCTGAAGGAGGCAGCAAGGTAGGCCTGCATCTATACTACCAAGCAAAGCAAAGCAAAGCATGTCGTTGTGCAACCGCAAAAGCATAAATCCAGACCCCCCCCCCTCTCACTCAAATGGTGTAAGTATAGTAAAATTATAAGGATCACTCAAATTGTGTATAGTAAAACTCCTTGCTCAAAATTTTTGTAAAAAGAACAGCACGACCTACTGCGATTTTAGTTTTTAGGGTTCCGTATCTCCAAAGGAATAAAACAGATCCCTTTTAGGATCACTTCGTTGTCCGTCTGTCTGTCTGTCTGCCTGTCTGTCTGTCAATCTGTCAACACCCTTTTTCTCAGGAACGCGTTGACGTATCAAGTTGAAATTAATATCAAATACGTAGGTCTATGGTCCTTTGGAGTTCAAAAAATCAAGCTTCTAAGCTACCTTAACGCAATAAAAAATACTGCCATTTATGCGACATATGTTGATACTCGCAAGTAAATCAATACCTTGGGTACTTCCGTTGTCCTAGAATTACAAAATTCGGCAAAAAGCAAGGTCTCACATTACAAGTAAAGGAAAAAGTCCGAAAATCGTTAATTTGTAATATTATCACACAAAAAAAAAATTTTTGCGATTACAATTTTATTTTTGGGATAAATTTTTGCGATTACAATTTTATTGTTGGGATTATTCTTTTCAACTACGCTACGGTACCTTTCACTGTGCGTGGTCCGAGACGAACTTGACCGGTTTTTATGGGAATATCACAAGTTAGTTATTTCTTATTTTAAAAAAACAATTAATACCAACCATCATTTTCCCGACCTTATCCCAATATTTGGGTAGACGCAACATGTATTTTTCTTCCATACTTCTCAATTAATCGTTATCTCCATAGTCAGCTCCTTTCTGCCATATGATCTTTCACACATTTTATCCATTCCATCCATTCATATCAATTTAACACCAACCATCTTTCACATAATTATAATAGGTAGGTAAGTACGTGTCGGACAAACGTTCCAAAAAACAACAAAACTCTTTATTAACGACTTCAGTGACTATTTCATTGTTTGAAACAATCAATATTTGCCTTCAATCTGTGGGAACGAGGAACTTCTTAGTACCTGAATATTGACTACCATAAACAAAGGTGATACCGGTAAACTCAGTTTAACAGCCATTTTTAATGCAACAGTTGAAACAGACACATTCTTACTTCTTAAAATGTTCAAGAAAGTACTAAAGACATTTGGTGTAGTCGTTTTTATGTGGTTGATTTCATGTCTAACGATAGTTAGGGAATATAAAAGACATCATAGTTTTACGTATAGTACTAAAGTTATGTCCGGTGGTAAAGATTTGTCTTATGAACAAGCTTTAAACAAATTCAGAAGGAGGTTTGACAATGACAGTTCGGAATTTCGAGGTGAGTGTGAACATTTTATATTAATGGCAGCAATTCTCGCAAAATATCCCGCTTGGGGGCGCTGTTGTAGATGTAGACCTGTCAAATACCTTTTGTGTCAAATTATTCTAGCTGCCAGTACCGTCAATCAATAAAGTAAATCTAAAAAAATAAATAATCGAAATAAATCTAATGGAGATTTAGTACAATACGATTAAAATGAAATGTCATGTTATAAAATTCAAAGACAAGAAAGTATTACGTATCGTAATGTAGAGTATAAGAGATGGGTATACAATTTCCATTAATTCATTTCTGACGGATTACGAGTCTTGTAATTTATACCGCTTAGGGGCGCAGTTGTAGATGTAGGCCTGTCAAATACTTTTCGTGTCAATTTATCCTGCCGTTCATGTTAACTGTCTATGGTCTCGTTTCCCGAACGAAAATTATCGCAAAATTAATTTGACAAAAATCGACTCTAGTAGCGAAACATCATGCGAGTCAGTTGAATTGAAGTACTGGTGGTTTCGCTGCTATGTTTTCGTGGCGGAGGTGTGCCATGGACCTGATCAATAGCCAATCGCAGCCCTTTACGCGCACTTGACAATTTGTCACATAAATGCGATAATTTTCGTTTGAGAAACAGTGGCCTTAGTGCGAGTTTTTATACTTACTCGATCGCGTTTACGTTAACGTTGACGTACGTCAAATTGTATGGAATAATTGTGTTTCCCATTACAGTCACCAGACGGCGCTTGTTCAGTTTCAGTACAAATTGAAGTTTACGTTAACGTGATCGAGTAAGTATAAAAACTCGCACTAAGGCCTCTGGTATAAGTATCTGTCTCATTGAGCAAGTCCTTTACCACAGATCAGGGTATTCAAGCAGAAGCTATGTACTAATTTCTTGCATTTTACTTTTAATCTACAAAGCGGCGCGAGACTTCCGGAAGTCCCATACCAATATATAATTAAAAATGTCCCTTATGTCAACCGTTGAGTTTTCAGTACATAAAATATTAATAAATAATTTTATTCAAAACCGATACAACAATTTTGTTTTATGGGAGACTAGATTCCGCCTGCGGGTTTGTCCGCGTGGTATGTCAATAAAAAGTAACCAATGTTCTTTTACAGGTCATGGTTTAACTGCCAAATTTCATCAAAATTTGTTCAGCCGTTCTAGCGTGAAAGCGTTACAACAGGCAACACAAGCAAATGAACCCACAAACAAACTCACTTTCGCATTTAGTCAGGATTTCAGACATGAAACTGGTAACCATGCTCGTGAATAGCATGCAGTGCCATAAAATATCTATATATATAAAACAAAGTCGGGTTTGTTCGAACACTTATAACTCGAGAACTACTGGACCAATTTTCATGGTTTTTGATTTGTTGTATTTGTCTTCGTCCCGAATAGCAGAATAACTATTAAAAACATAGGAAAATTCACAAAAAAATATGAAGAAAATTCATTTTCTCATACATGAAAGGGCAGGGCAATGTCTGTCGGGAAACCGGGAAACTTTCATACTTTTTAGAATTCCAAATTCAAATTCATTTTATAATCAGTTGTTCATTTGTTTTGCTGGCGTTCGATTTATTGAACTTTTGACAGGTCGTCTGGCGGGTCAGCTACTTATGTAGTATTCTAAAATAAAAATCAATTGCCGAATGTATGTAGGTACGCGCATCACTTCAGAACGGATGCACGTATTTGGCTAATTCTTTTTTGTTGTATTTGTAATTGTCAGGACAAAGTTTGTATGAAAGAAACTTCTACACAGTTTATTGTTATAACGTCAATTTACTAACACTACTGTACTAAATATGTGGAGATTTGATACAAGTAACAACCTCAGATTTTTTATAGGCCCATGGTAACAACCTACTATCCCAATTTATTTTGGGTCTGCGCAACATGTCCCTTTCTTCCATACTTCTCTATTAGTCGTCATCTCGGTAGTCACCCCCTTTATAACCATATCATTTTTAACACAGTCCATCCATCGTTTCTTGATCTTCCCCTACTCATATAGCCATTGACATTCATACTCAAAACAATTTTTTTTTCAAATTAATTGGCTCCAATTAATCATTTTCAGGTTCTTGACTTTTTACTAAGTATAAATTTATTCCGGTATTTTACTTTTCAGCAAAAAATCTTAGGTTCATTCTTAAAATATAAATTAAGTTTTCCTAAACAATTCAAAATGTGCTCAGCTTGCGCCTTCAGGAACTTCGCGAGTGTACATTAGAATATTCATAGATAAGACAGGACAACGTCTGTCGGGTCAGCTAGTAACTAGATAAAGGAAATTCAATTGAGTGAAATAAAATATCCACACTCTTGTATTTTCTTTATTACTGAAATAATCATCATCCTAATATATTGGATCTGACTGAACAATCATATACTAAAACTAAAAATAACTAAAAAAAAAAACGTTAAATATTTCTTACAGCGTGGCAAATACTTCCATTCGCACAAACAGGATTGACAGAAGATGAAAAAGAGAAAATCGTCAAAGGAGACGAGTATCCACCAGGTAACAGACGTAATGTTACTGTATCATAATTATATTTTTTTTTTTGCTTTTTGAACAAAGACATTGAATGTATGGTTTGGCCCAAGCATTATAGACCGAGAGGTGACAGGATTTTTCATAACGATCATGGATACGGTTAGATTTACTTCTATGGGTTGTAGAGTAGTCCCCTAATGCAAATGACGTCGGTCTGCCTGCTCTGAGTGGTTGCAACTTCGAGTTATAGCGCTTACAAGAGGCGTCATTGTTGCGAAAAAAAAACGATCAGAGAAATGGTCAGTTTTGGTACACATTGAAAGTATGGCGTCTCCGCAGATGAAGCAAGTTGGTCTGCCGGCTCTGAGTGGTTGCATTTCAGAGCTATGATGCGCGCAACATTGTTGAAAAAAAAAAACGATAAGAGAAATGGTCAGTTTTAGTACCCATTCGAAGTATGGTGTCTCCATAGGTGAAACGAGTTGGTCTGCCGGCTCTCAGTGGTTGTGTTTCAGAGCAATCGTTGTGTATGCAAGACGCTTATTTGTGGAGAAAGCCTACAAAATACATCGAAAAAGGGGACAATAGGCGAATTTTTCAAGTGCACGCCGGCCGGTGTCGTACCCCTACCCTACACCTGCGCCGAGCACCACCCGCTGCGCGACCGGCCCCCCTGTAAAGGAATAGCATGAGCAATAGCTGTATGGAAAAAGCAAGAGGTGTCAAGAGCTGTCAATAAGAGAAATGGTCAGTTTTAGTTCCTATTCAAAGTATGGTGCCTCCACAGGTGAAACGAGTTGGTCTGCCGGCTCTTAGTCGTTGTATTTCAGAGCATTGTTATACGCAAAGCGCTTAGTTATAGAAAAATTCAACTTAACGGTAATCAATAAAATAAAGAATGAAATCGAACAAATCCAATATTTAATAATTCAACTTATTACTGTGGGTAAATCACAGATTAATAATTTTGTAGATTATAGCTAAGACTTAGAGTTAAATATTTACTTATTTCTAACATTCTATATTTTTTGAGTTGTTTCATTAGCTATATTCTACAAAATTATTAATCTGTGATTTACCCAAAGTAATAAGTTGAATTGTTAAAAATTGGATTTCTTCGATTTCATTCTTTATTTTATTGATTACCGTTAAGTTGAATTTTGCTATAACTAAGCGCCTTGCGTATAACAAAGCTCTGAAATACAACCACTAAGAGCCGGCAGACCAACTCTTTTCACCTGTGGAGACACCATACTTCGAATAGGTACTAAAACTGACCATTTCTCTTATTAACACCTATTGACACCTCTATCTTTTTCCCTATTCCTTTACAGGGGGGACGGTCGCGCAGCGGGTGGTTCTCGGCGCAGGTGTAGGGTGGGGGTACGACACCGGCCGGCGTGCACTTAAAAAATTCGCCTATTGTCCCCTTTTTCGATGTATTTTTTAGGCTTTCTCCACAAATAAGCGTCTTGCATATACAACGATTGCTCTGAAATACAACCACTGAGAGCCGGCAGACCAACTCGTTTCACCTGTGGAGACACCATACTTCGAATGGGTCCTAAAACTGACCATTTCTCTTATCGTTTTTTTTTCGCAACAATGTTGCGCCCATCATAGCTCTGAAATGCAACCACTCAGAGCCGGCAGACCAACTTGTTTCATCTGCGGAGACGCCATACTTTCAATGTGTACCAAAACTGACCATTTCTCTGATCGTTTTTTTTTCGCAACAATGACGCCTCTTGTAAGCGCTATAACTCGAAGTTGCAACCACTCAGAGCAGGCAGACCGACGTCATTCGCATTAGGGGACTACTCTACAACCCATCGAAGTAAATCTAACCGTATCCATGATCGTTATGAAAAATCCTGTGACCTCTTAGTCTATTAGTTCAACGCATGGTTTGAACTTGGAAAATATTCACCAGGAAATTAAAGAAAAACAATTTTGTGATGTCAACTGAAAATTGCGGATATTTTAATAACTCATTCATGTGCATCTTGTGACAGACAAATTTACATTGACAGGTGTAATAAGTAGCTTGACTTGTTTACACCCAGGTATAATTGGTTATATGAAGAGAAAACAAACAGGGAACTAATACCGCGTATATAGGCGTTTTCAGAGAGTCATGTTGTGATAGTCTTCGCCCACAATGCATCCGATATCTGGCAAATGTGTCCGGCTCAGTCCTTGCTTGGTTGCTTTTTGGGTGAAGTCGGCGATGTCTGTCTTGGAATGCAGTATAACGTTCCGTATTCGGTTATTAAGTCGAACTCCGCTATATAAATATACTGCACTTCATAGTTTGCCTCAATGTCCTTAAAGTAATCAGCCTATAGCGTTCCCACTGCTGGGACACAGAGAGGAGGCCCTCTCTGTGAGAGGGAGTGGGCTATAATCCACCAGTGTGAGTCGTTAGATGTCACATGTCTTCGAATTTTTGGTTCTAGGACATGCCGGTTTCCTCACGATGTTTGTCTTCACCGTTATGAGAGCAGTGGTGATTAAATTACTGTCACAAAGTTAAGCGTCTGCCTTGGTTCGAACCCACGACCGTAAGTCGGGGCTGTTACCACTGCTCTTAATGTCCTTTACAGCAATATTTTTCTTTTTCAGGTGTTGATGGTGGACCTGTCATGTTAGTCAATAATTTGAGGTATTATTTAAGACAGGATATACACGACGGCTGGAGGGACCATGCCTTCAATAGATTTGTCAGTGATTTAATACCAGTGAACAGAACCCTAAAAGATGTAAGAGAGCCATGGTGAGAATATTCAAACATTCGCTATCCAAAGTTTTTTAATGTAGAGGTAATTAAGTTAACATCAATCAATCAATCTGCCTAGCCTTTTCCCAACTATGTTGGGGTTGGCTTCCAGTCTAACTGGATGCAGCTGAATACCAGTATTTTACATGGAGTGACTGCCTATCTGACCTCCAAAACCCAGTAACTGGGTAATACGATACCCCTTGGTAAGACTGGTTGTCAGACTTTCGAGCTTCTGACGACCCGTGACGACTGTCAAATATCCACGAATGACAGCCGGGACCAACGGCTTAACATGCTTTCCGAGGCACGGAGAAGTCTCGATATGTAAAGATGATCACCCACCCACGGACCAACCCCAGCAAGCGTAGCTTAACCTGATGGATCGAACCGTGCGGCTGTTATTACTTAGCCACGAGCCCCTCAAATTAAGTTTAAGTACATCAATCCAAAAGCAAATCAGTTTTTTTTATCAATCAATCAACTCATAGTCCACTGCTGGACATAGACCTGGGTTTTTTTAAAAGATGCAATTAACGAGGTGGCCAAAAATTTTGGTAAGTAGTCACTGTCGCCTTTGGATATCCAAACAAAACCAGAGGCAGTTCTAGTGCATCATGCATGACAGAGACAAAGTCAAAGTAAATGTGGCAGTAATAACACCGGCACACATACCCTTGAAACCGGGACATAGCAACGCTGCGTAGTTGTAGAAATATGTATGGTATAGTTTGACTGATGCCGCTGTACCACAAAAACGGCACCCGCCACCACCCGACTTCGTTCAGTTCCAGGACCACCTGCCACCCGCACGTGACAAAACAATTAGCCACTGCAAGCACAATCTAACAAAATGGGAGATTATTGACCCAACTGACCACAAGTGCGAATGTGGTGCTACTGACCAAACCATGCCCCATATGTTGGCATGTCCAAGGTGTACATACAATTGCACTTTTGAGGACCTAAAAATAAAGTGATGCCGTGATTGACGGGGCCACCTACTGAGCCCAACACATTTAGTAATTTAACATCGACTCAAAAAGGAGAAGACCGCTGTACCGCGCCTTTATGTGCGCAGCAAGACCGGCAGTGCAGGTCGGTCATTCGTCAACACTCACGGCGGCGGTGTCGTCCAACCCCACGCGGTACAGCGGTATCGGTCAAACTATAGTATTACCTGGTTTTTTAGTCTTGTGGTGAACGACAAATGACAATTAAAACCTACTACAACTATAAATAAGGTTTAATACCCATTTCAATAATAGAAGTGTGTGTTATTTCAGGTGTAGAAATCAGACGTATTCAGAAGATTTACCAAAAGTTACAGTAATTATATGCTTTTATAACGAAGCATGGTCAACGCTCCTAAGGACAATAACATCAGTTTTGACAAGAAGCTCTCCAGATCTTTTAAAACAAATAATATTGGTTGATGACTATTCGACAATGGGTATGTCCTAAAGGGTTCAGCATCTTTTGTTTAGGGATCGATGGGCTATTCATATTCTGGATTTAATTTAGCTATAGCGAGGTCCGTCACTAACCGCACACTTGCTACTCCTTTTTAGTACTTCATCATCATCTGCCTAGCCTTTTCCCAACTATTTTGGGGTCGGCTTCCAGTCTAACATAATGCAGCTGAATACCAGTATTTTACATGAAGCGACTGCCTATCTGACCTACACAGCCCCGTCACTGGGTAATACGATACCCCTTGGTAAGACTGGTTGACAGACTTTCGGGCTTCTGACGACCAGTAACGACTGTCAAAGATCCACGAATTACAGCTGGGACCAACGGCTTAACGTACTTTTTAGTACTTATTGCCAAGTATTACTAAAGTACAAATGACAAACAAATTGACAAGATTGATCACAGATTGAAATTGCCTACTACATACAATAAATGAATCTTATAATTTCCAGCGCATCTTAAGCAGAAATTAGATTATTATGTACGTGCAACACCTAAAGTTAAATTGATTCGAGCAGAACGTCGTGAAGGAATTATTAGAGCAAGATTGTTGCCGATAAAGTATGTGACTACACCCGTTGTTTTTTATCTTGACAGTCATTGTGAATGTACCAAAGGTTAGTATTACAATGATGGTCTTTTTTTTTTGGTGACTCAAACCTACACGTGTTCCTTCAGTTGCCTGTGTCAGGGCCACGATAACTCTTTTTAACAACTCGCGACCCTGGCAGACAGTGATCATCATCTTTAGCTTTTGCAAGCGGCTTCAAGTGGAAAATTAAAAATTATCCTTTCGAAGCGTACTAACGTGATAAAAAGAGAATGCCAAATTGCATCCAACTAAACTGTGTCTGTCCTGTGTCCCAGCAGTGGGAACATTATAGGCTGATTATGTTTTAGCGAAAAAGTATAAGGTCATAATTTATTATGGCTTATAATTTTTTTATTCAGGATGGTTAGAACCGTTGTTACAGTGCATCAAAGAAGATCCTACTCGAGTAGTCAGTCCGGTAGTCGATCATATTCACGACAACACTCTCGAGTACATATCACAAGAAGCCGACGACCTTCAGATAGGTGGATTCAATTGGGACCTACGCTTCAACTGGTTTGGTTTACCCCAGGATGAATACTTGAAACGAACTAATCTGTTGGCTCCTTTAAGAACTCCAACAATTTCTGGGGGACTGTTCGCCATTCACAAAGATTTCTTCAAAAGAATAGGATACTATGACGATGGATTTGACATATGGGGCGCAGAAAATTTGGAACTGTCATTTAAAACTTGGATGTGCGGTGGAACGTTAGAAATTATTCCTTGTTCTCACGTGGGACATATTTTTAGACAGAGGATACCGTATGACGAAATAAAGAATTCACTGAAGAGAAATAATGGGCGATTGGCGACGGTAATTTTTTTTTGTTACAAATCTATGTTTAACTATCTAGTTGTCTAAGCGTTCATGCTGAGATAGATTAGTCTTTATGCACACCATAATCCAATTTTATACCGGATGACTTTTTTTAACGTCTTGAAAAAAATAGTGTATTTGTGTAATAGATGAACGGAGTAGAAGCCTGCGGCATACCTAGTTTTTTATTATAATAGCTTAGACAAAAATTTATCAATCAATAAATACTAAAAATTCGAAGTAAACTTTTCATACGAGAAATTAAAAAAAAAAACTTACAAAAATATCTAAATTGAAATCATAATGCGGGTGCGTTATGCTTATGATTATAATTTCAAATTTTTGTAAATATTTAAAAAAAAAAAAAAAAAAAAAAAACTAGGTAGGTAAAAAAAAAATACTTAGCCTATTTTTTTCAAGACGGTAAAAAAGTCAACCGGTATAGGGTGACACAATGGGTGGTCTTATCGCTTAAAGCGATCTTTTACAGACAACCTTTGGATGTATTAAGGGGAGATGGAGACACAATGCTAAGCAAGGGTTTCTGGGTTCAATCCCCAGGTTTGGGTAAAAAGGCATTGGGTTTGCATCAGGGATGTTTCACTAGCAGCCCGGTGTCCGATATTATGGCACTAGGCGTGGTCCCTATGACATGTAACTTATCAGAAGGTTGAATGGAGCAATGTGGGTGTACTAATACACTGTGGCCTATATTCAGGAAATAAAGTAGGCAAGTAATTTTATGTGTTTAGAACACATTACATGAGGTACTGGGTTCAATTCCCAGGTCAGGCAGTGTTATTGGGAGTTTTTATCTGGAATTTCTCAGAAGCAGCTCTCTGGCACTGTGACCGGTTGATGCAATAAACTCGGCCCCTATTTTTATTTTTTATTATGTTTAAACATAACTGGCAAAATGTGGGTGTACTCATAGCTACACCTCTGCCTATCCCTTTAGGAAACACAGAGTGCAAGTAATTATAATATGCAACGCAATATATTCCTGCTTTTTTTAAGGTATGGCTTGACGAATATGCAAAATACTATTTTGACAGAATAGGAAAGGACAAAGTAGACTTCGGTAATGTGTCGTCAAGAATAGAGCTTCGCAAGACTTTGAACTGTAAATCGTTCAAGTGGTATTTAGAAAATATATACCCACAGTTGGAATTGCCTGATAAGTATGTCGCTAGTGGTCAAGTAAGTAATTTTATCTTGCATGGCATGTAAAGTCGTTCTCGTAATTTGCTTTATCACCCTAAGGCCGCTAGTCCACCGCCACGTGAACGGGACGTCATTGGGACTTCAACGAGAACGAGATGACGGCGCCGAAGTACCGTTACATAAATTAACTATGGCCGCGTGTCCACCGCATGCCGTCACCAGAACGTCACGTTCGGTCCAATTCCAATTTTATAGTAATAGCTCCATGGTTTTATCGATGATTCTGCCAATGTCAAGGTTGAAGGTGTGGCGGCATCTACAACGCCACATACGAACTACGCATCACAATGACTTGACGTCACGCAAAAATTCTGCATCGCGCAATCAGAGTTTACCACGCGACTAGCGTACATATATACAACGTCCCGATATACTTTTGATGTCGGGACGTTGTATATATGTATGCTGATATATATGTATGTATGAGTGTTTTAAGTGTATGAGTGCAGTGCGATGCGCGCTCGAACACGGACGTGTTTCCACTGTGCACGGCACGAATTTTATTCGCGTGTTGCGCGGCCATAGCCGCTGCCCGTAAACATTATGAGTTCCAAACAACTCATAGTCAATGAATTGCTGGCATTCCTAGTCTATGCTATCGACTACATGGATGAGGTGAGCATCCTGCAGACATGCCGATCCAATTTCAAGGAGGACGAGATCAGCAGCGGGAAACTCTTACTGTTCCAGTCTCTTGGAAAACTGGACCAGATGCCGTCTCACCGCAGAGATGGAAGCCAAAAGAGTCTTCCAGATATCATTGATATGTTGAAGAAGACTGACCCGGACGACGTGCCAGATTTCTTTGCGAAGGAGCTGAGTAAACTGCCCCCCGTCACGTTCGATCACGTCGACGTTACACGGCTGCTAAAGGACATCACTACTTTGAAAGCGGAGATGACCATGATGCAGTCCAGAATGGAGGTTTCAGAAAAAAACAACACTGAACTACGTGCAGAAATATCATTATTGCGCAACGTTGGTTCAGTAATTGGGTCACCTGAGGCCTCAAAGGTGAACACACGTCGAGGGGCGCAAAATGCATCAATCGGCAGTTTTGAATCGGCGAACACAAGTGCGTCACCGGCTGCTGATAATGCTGACCACGCGCCGCCCGCTGCCGCCGTCGCCCGCACCTCAACAGCGGCTGCGGAAACGTCACACGTAGGTACGTCGACCCCTAAACGTGCCTACGCTGCTATTGTCACCACCGGCAAATCGGATGCGTCGCAACCTAAGCGACAAACCAAAATAGGGGAGAAAAAGGGTGCTCAACCTGCCCTGACTGCGGTCCGTAGCTCCTTACCAAGAACGGGCCAAGTTGATGAAGAAGAAGCCCTGTTCTCGTAACCAGTGTGGTACCGCACCGACTGGACCCAACATGCTGCTGCGCCCTGCTGTGCCTACGACGCAGCTGTACATCTCGCGCCTGTTTCACTCCACAAGGGTTGAGGAAGTCGTGCAGTATTTGAAGGTGAAGACCGACTGGACTCTGAGGGTCGTAATGTTGGAGTCGCGCCACAACATTAACTTTACGTCGTTCGTGGTACGAGTTCCAACCCAACATCTACAGACCTTCTTAAAAGAGGACTTTGGCAAAAAGGTGTCATATTTCGACGTTTCCGAGGACGGTTACGCGACACCACGCAGCGGAACACGACGCCGACAACGTTACGTGTATAGTTATAGTTTTTTAATAAGAATTATTCATATGTATTAGTTTATTATTGTTTAAGATATTTTGTGTATTTCATCTATGGGCCTAGTTGCCTGATAATAAAATTATTATTATTATTTTTTTGTCTTTGACATATCTCGGTACCCTGGGGTCCCGGACCTTTGGAAGGCGTACGAGGGGCCGAAGCCAACTCGCAGAGGCCCCTTAGACAATTTTAAATGACGAGGCGGCACCAGCCGACGATTATCCCTGTATGCACTATGCAAGTGCACTCAAGGACAACCCCCGGTTTGTGCAGGACTATTGCAGAACATGGAATCAAAACATATTGGGCTATGGGTTTGGGTGGCTATAGTGGATCGGGTACCTTAAACTATGGAAGAACTATGTCCCCTGCCTTACCAATGTTATAATAATATACACAGTTAAAATGGCAGGGGGTGACTTGCACACTCAATAATGGGCCCCCGGAAACGGTCGCTAGCACAAAGTGTCGTAACGGCAAGGGGGCAACATGTCCTGAGGCGCTTGTGAGGAGTGGAGAGGCATCCCACGGCTATCAGGACAATCCCGGAAGTACGGTCAAGATCCCTACCAGCATCTTACTGAAATACTTCCTTCCTCCGAGCACGTTTGCTCTTGCGAATCTCCACTCAAACCGGCCAATAAAGGCAAGAAAGAGGTGGGAGCTCTGTTCCTCGTCAGTGTTCACTCAAGCCGGCCAATAAAGGCAAGCGAGAGGTGAGGAACAAGACTTCTCCCGGGAGATAGGGTCCGTGGGGTCGCTACTGCCCAACAGCTCGCCACATGCTGCCCTGCGGGTTTCTGTATCTCTCTTGGTCTGGCTCCTCATCCTAGACCTGTTCCGGCAAAGTAAACTCTACCGGCACAGACCTAAAATTCGGAGCGCGCAAGCCCCACCACGACGTCAACGTAGAGATACTGCGGTGGGGTTATTATTATTATTATTATTAAGTAGGAGGAATGGGATATTAATAGGTCTGGGGAAATTAGGGGGAGTATATTATCACATAGCGGGACTAAAAGCTGTACACCACCACCGGTTCCGGGACGTCACGTTCGGTTCGAATAATCTCGTTTCTCGTTGACGTCCCGTTGACGTTGTGCGGTGGACAAACAGTGTAAGTTTAATGTCACTTGCATGTTATGCAACGACAAGGTCTATTTGTCTTTGTGACGGTCAGATAGTTATAGTCTTATTAAGGCACCTGTCCACCTTCGACGAGGAAGCGACTAGCTTTCGACGATTTTCTCGGTCAAGAAACGAAAGGAAGATTGAAGTCGCGTGTTTGAAAAAGAGATACATATATTAATAGTTGATCGCCGACTGTACACACCGCGCGCCGCCGCGCCCGGTGAGTACTCGTTTGTCGCAGCGACAATGTTTTTACTCGTTGCTCGTTGCTCGCCAACTCGTTTTTAGTTGCTAGCTCTAAGTACTCGTTTCAAGTTAGTCGCCGGCGGTGGGACTGGTGCCTGAAGATTATTTTTCTGGGAATTGTAGTCAAAAGTGATAAAGCAAATACGAGGTCGACCTTAGACCTAATAAATAAATAAAATATGTCATTACAGTCCAGCAGTAAAGAGAATGCGTTCCTGACACCTGTCAGTTGGCTAATGAGTAGAGATGAACTATTCTAAAAATGAACGCCCCTACACAAAATGTGATTATTTCAATGTGTAAGATTAAATACTTATTGCAATACTTTACTTGTGCGTGCGGCGACTTTACGGGTCAACAAATCGTGCGATCAGTCCAGGCAACAACATAGCACGGCGGAGAGCATGCGCTTTGTATGAAACGACACGTTCGCTCTGTAGCGCATTCGTGTCATTTATACACTAGTTGGCCGACAAATGTTCGGCGTTCGGGTAGGTACCGTTTGCATTAAAAAAATCAGTATTATTGTGTATATTTTTATGTAAGTTAGTATGTCAAGTATTTATTTAGTTTTGTTGTTGACCGTACTCGCCGGTGTTTGAGCAACCAATGACAAAGACCAATTATGTGTATTGGGTCTTACACCTTCTTTGCATGTGAGCGTAACCGCTGTGGAGGGGCGTTCAATTTTAGAATGGTTTATCTCTACGTGTTTTGCAGATTTGATCCTTATTACTACTAGAAATTGTCTTACTGACAGGAACGCATTCTCTCAACGGCCGGACTGTAATAAGATTTGCTTCATGTTACTAAGAATTATGGACATTAATTGGGCCTGTGTCATGACTTGGCTCAGCATTATGCAGAGCGTTAACCGCTTCGCGCGGTAGTGCCGCATAAGTCCGTCTAGGATATTGTTCTTTTTTATGTAGAGAATAAATACCCATTTGTTTTGTTTTAGTTTTTATGCATAAGTTATAAAACTATTTCATGTATGTGCGTCACTTCCACGTGAATAAACAGTTTTTCTTTCTTTTCTTTCTTTCTATCTAATTTTAACATAAAAGCTTTTTCATAACTTTGGTGATACAATAAATTATTTGTAACTACAATTGCCCGCGACTTAGCCAGCGTGAAGGTCGGAAATTATCCCACGGGAACATACTACCACGACAAAATGTATTCTATGTCCTAATCCATATCATTGTCTACCCATGTGCCAAATTTCATCCAAATCCGTTCAGCCATTTTAGCGTGAAAGCGTAACAAACAAACAAAAAAAATCCCTTTCGCATTTACAATATTAGTTAGGATTGACAGTGTAGCTTCAAACGTTTCGTTGATAGATTATTGGCAATAGGTACCTATAATTTTTATTACCTGTTATTATATCCCAATCGCTTGCCCAATTGCCAATGGGTACTTATTTAATTTTCAATGAAAATCGCTTTGAATATTTTCCAAAGGAAAAATGTCAATTAAATGGCTCCTGATCAATTCGATGTTACTTAGTACATAATTAAAATATAATTATAGTTATAATTAATAAAAAAATAATTTATTATAGATCTATAGTGCAACTAGTCCCGGTATATGCTTAGATGCACATCCGATGTCGCAGAAGTTTCACGACGCAGTACAATTATTGCCTTGCCATTTTCAAGGTGGTAATCAGGTAAGCACTAAGCGCTGGCCAAACTGATGTGGAATCTTTCCGCGCGGGATTCACCTCAGTGTGGCTAGAATTTTTTTTTTAATCGCTTCAGTGTCGCATGATACCGCATAGGTTCATAAGAAAAAGCGCTCAAAGTCTGTCAGACATCAAATTTTCAAATTCAAATTTTCAAAATTTATTAATAATTAGGTTGTACAATATTACCCCCGCGGTGCCTGTATCTTGGGGGTCGGAATTAAGACATTTTCAGAGTTGAAGATGTGAAAGTGATTATTGCATATCAGGTAAATATACACAATAATTTAACTAAATTATAATTGGTGAAAATAAAAAATACTAATCAAAATGAATCACATTATAAAAAAAATATTAAAATTAAAAAAAAAATCAAGGAAAGATTAAAATCATCAATGAATCAAATCAAATCCCTTAAATATACATTGCAAAATAAAATCACCAGTAATAGATAAATAAAATAAAATAATAAGTAATAAAATTGACAAAAAAAATCAACAAAAATCAAATTAATTATCATGAAAACAAACAAAAAATTAAGATCGATATCGTGTTGCAAGTGTAAATAAACGTAAAATACCATCGTCCAATAGCGACCGCGAGCTGACAGTAGTTGCGAACCTATGAGGATGAGGTTCGGTTGACATTTCGATATACATTATGAAACTGAAGGCCATTTACAAGTTTCCACTAATAAACATTGAAAATTTTTTTTTTATTTTTTTTATTTTGATTTTTTTTTGTGATTGCAAATTTTTCTATGCGGTATCCTGCGACACTCAAGCGGATGTAAATGACAAAACGACTGCGCATGTCACATATTCCGTTCTTGTACATTCATAATTTTTAAGTAAGTACAAATAAATGTGATATCATAGAAATGAAAATACTCTATTCTAGCTTTATTAATTGACAAAATGGTACCGACACATATTTTTTTTTAAATTATTATTTCAATTCCCTACTGTATACACAATCCACACCAACGTATAATCGTATTTTTTTTATTATTATTTCAATTACCTACTGTATACACAATCCACACCAACGTATAATCGTAACTTTTTATTATTATTTCAATTACCTACTGTATACACAATCCACACCAACATATAATCGTAATTTTTTTATTATTATTTCAATTACCTACTGTATACAAAATCCACACCAACGTATAATCGTAATTTTTTATTATTATTTCAATTACCTACTGTATACACAATCCACACCAACGTGTAATCGTATTTTTTTATTATTATTTCAATTATCTACTGGATACACAATCCACACCAACGTATAATCGTAATTATTTTATTATTATTTAAATTACCTACTGTATACACAATCCACACCAACGTGTAATCGTATTTTTTTATTATTATTTCAATTATCTACTGGATACACAATCCACACCAACGTATAATCGTAATTATTTTATTATTATTTAAATTACCTACTGTATACACAATCCACACCAACGTGTAATCGTATTTTTTTATTATTATTTCAATTACCTACTGTATACACAATCCACACCAACATATAATCGTAATTTTTTTATTATTATTTCAATTACCTACTGTATACAAAATCCACACCAACGTATAATCGTAATTTTTTATTATTATTTCAATTACCTACTGTATACACAATCCACACCAACGTGTAATCGTATTTTTTTATTATTATTTCAATTATCTACTGGATACACAATCCACACCAACGTATAATCGTAATTATTTTATTATTATTTAAATTACCTACTGTATACACAATCCACACCAACGTATAATCGTAATTATTTTATTATTATTTCAATTCGTAATTTCTCAGAAGCAGCCCGGAGTCTGGATTTCTCCCGCTTGATGGCTATAAGCTCGCCCCCTGTTACGGCTTAAACTGATCTGTTGAAATGTGGGTGTACTAATGGTGCGCCTTTGCCTAACTCTTGCGCCGGCGTAATGTAATTTTATGTGTAGTCAACAATTATTTATTTCCAATTTTTTTATTTCAAATTTTATCCAAGGATATTTATTTATATTTATATTTATTTTTTACCACACTGGGATATGTACAGACACCAGCAGGTCAAGCCACCCGAAACTGTCATATTTTCCCAATCAACCTTGAACCTAATGCTTTAGCGATAAAGATGAAAATCTATTAAAGAAATTTGACAGATTGTAGTAGCTTGATGTGCTGGCGTCTGTACGTGTTACAAAAGATTTTATAGCATCAAATTAAACTTATTTAAAAACATCCTATTTTTTCAGTTTTGGACATACAGCAAGACTGGTGAAATACGCCGTGATGGATTTTGTCTCGACTACTTACTAAATTGTATCACATTATTCTTCTGCCGGAATTCGGCTTCACAAGTTTGGTTATATAATGACAAGGTAATAATTAACATAGATAGGTTGTAAAAGATGATATACCCAAATTATCATAACCGGAGGTCGGACTAAGTAGAGTATAACCTAAACTTCGAGGAAAGAAGTAACAAGAGTGGATAGTACTTCCTATAAAATCCCGAAATCATAAACATGACGATTAAATCCTATAAAAACCGGTCAAGCGCGAGTGAAACTCGAGCACCGCGGGTTCCGTTCCGATTTCTGAAATTGCAATTTAGAGACATTATTTTATTTTTCCTGTAATTTTTACTTGAACTTCTATCACATAGAATAATTTCAGATTTATCTCTTTGCAAACTTCGGAAAGGGGGGAGAACGGTATTTTTTTTTAACAAGGTGAAAACTATGCAGCCTAAAAAAAAGAAAAAAAAAATTGAAAATGTGCAAACAGGCAGCGCTCTTTCATATGTCCTAGTAGCCCCACTTCGAGTTTTTAAGGCCCTGGTTCCAAGCTTGGTTTAGCTCGGTGTGTAAGTGAAATGGCTTTATGGCTGTCTACTTTGACGCACGAGATAGAAGATTCTCACGCGCACCGGAATTATGTCGTAAAAGTGCAAATAAAATCGTATAAAATTAGAAATTAACTATTTAATAAAAAGTAATCCATCACTGGATGCAGTTTGGAATTTGACATTTCATGGTATATTTTTAATTATAATCATAATTGCTAATGAAGTGATAAACAGCTTTTAAAGATTATTAGGAGGTATGTTTAAAGATTTTTTTGGTGCATTAAAGTATGTTTATTTAGGTTTTTGTTTCCATCACTGTATGCGAAAAGGACTTGAAAATATCATATTTTTTTTACATGTCAAAATTATTTGCGTTTTATGAGATACAGCTTTAAAAAACCACCTTTTTGATCGTTTTCAGGAAATCTGCGCCTTAAGACCCCCTTTCAGTCCCTGTTGTGTTATATTTTGTCACGTCAGCAATAGGTGCTAATAAGACGCTCGGTACTAAACTTGAATTGAATTTGGGACACTAATTAATAATCTATCTTTCAGACACAAGTTATAAGGCACATGGCGACAGAACTGTGTCTGAACATTGCCAAATTCCCGGAAGGTTTAAAGCTGGTGTTGACAGTATGCACGCCTTCATCTTCGCAAGCATGGGTTATGGAACATTTTAATTTTGAAAGACTTGCCCCACAAATGCAAATAGGAATATCAGAATGGGAGGAAATGAGGAAGCCGGAATTTCAGAATGGCGGGAAATGAGGAAAAAATCACTTACATTGTTAAGAAAATTGTAATTTATTTTTCTATTTTTATACGTGAAGGTATAGTAAAATGGCATTAAAAATTATTTAAAAGAATCTTTTGCAACAATATGTTTTGTTCTAAAATAATAATGAAGGAAGACCACCACAAAAAAAAATGTTTACTCGCTGTTTTTCCTTCCAAAGAAACCACTAGCGCTTTGAAACACCCACGGTAAGAGCAAAGGTGGTATATCCAAACCACAAAGCTCGTTATGTACCTGAAAGAATTTTATTATAGTCCTTTTCGTCCAACCTCAAATGAGGACCCCCGTTTGAGTAGAGTAGCATTATTGTGGTTTGAAGGAAAAAGCATCGTAACGTAACACAAAGGAGAATTTGCTTTGTTCCGAATGTGAATGCTAGCTGTATTTTTATGAGTAAAATAAAAATATGGAATGTAACAAAAAGTTTTTTCGTATTCATTTGTTTTTGAGGTCTGACGTTGAAACATTTTTTGGATTTTTTGAAAAAACCTGAATATAAATTTGATGTAAGTATGTATTTCTTAAATAACTGTAAATACTGCTCGTATTTTTGTAATAAATCAATTAAATCAATTTAGATGTGATAGTAATAAATCTAAATAATTGTCTTTAAATATTTATGTAAAGCTATTTCGAAGTTATAATCACAAAGAATAGCCAAAGAATAAAAAAAAACTTGGAAGAATTTATTAAGAATTAAAACTGAAGAAGGTACGCTAAGCGAACGCATTAATTAAAACTTATTATCTTTTAACAAACACTAATTAATTTTACTCAGTGTCGTACCGGGTGTTTGTTTTAATGATAAATAAGGCAATTATCTGTCTACCTGTCGCATTTAGGAGTTATACACAATATTATACCCAGCTTCCGTCCGTATACAATGAGATAATTTATACAGATTAAGAAATGCACTGTTTGTTTTTACTTAAGAGCGTTGTTGCATTTTTCATACGTAAATCGAGAACTTGGGAGATTTTGAAGTGATTTTGGTCACATAATTTATTTTTTTAGCTTCTTTTGACTTCAATCATCGTAATTATCATATATTTTTATTTAAAGTCTATTAAAAAAAACTTGTTCAAATTGAATTATTGACTACGAAAACAGTCGATTTCGAAGGCGCGATTTCCAGATGACGCGCGAAGGCTCAACTTTGAAGTAATCTTACACCAATTATTACTACTAATTAAGAAGGTAAAGTGGTATTCATTCGAAGAGGCATATCCTGAAATTTAAATTGCATTGAGAAAAGTTTGATTTTTAATTCATTAACTTGTATTTTAATCACGTCTAAGATAATCAAAAATCGAGAAATCGACTACAAAAAAACACGTCATTTCTCAGAATCTAAAAGTCATTTGGCAACACAAATCATTTTATACGTAAGAAGAAAGATTGTACTATATATGTGTAAAAAATAAAACATATCTGTCTTCAATCATTTACGAAAATAATTTTTTAAAGTGAGTATAAAATCGGGTGCATCGAACGGCCTAAGTCAGTCGCGCTCTGGCGCTCTTCGACGCAGGACCTACGTCGGTTGACCTCCCGCCGCCGCGCATGCGCCTCGCGTGATATATAGTCAATTGTAGTGCGACTAAATATTTTTGATCCTTTCATTTAAGTAATATTTTAAGAAGCTAACGTGGTAGGCACACTTACTTTAGGAGAATTATGTTACAATTCTTGAATTATGTTGTATTACTTGTAATATTGATATTGTAATTACAATATCAATAATACAATATAATTTGGTCAAAATGTAAATCCAAGATGGTGGCTGCGAAAATTTTTAAATTTTTCGTCATGGGGATCGTTCCCATTGTTCTCGAGGATGCTAAAGCCGATAGTGACGTTAAAATGTAAATCCAAGATGGCGGCTGCGAACATTTTCAAATTTTTCATCATGGATATCGTTTTCATGGTTCTTCTGGGTGCTAACGTCGATAGTGTAGTCAAAATGTAAATCCAAGATGGCTACAAGAATTTTGGAGGATGAATATGGAGAAAAAATTTATATCAGATTTTTATTTGAAATCTCTACTGCCACAATCTCTATTGTGGATCCGTGACAAAGGAGACGGAAACCATGTCATATAAACTTGGGCCTGGGCCTGGGTTGTAAAAAGATGAAATTGGTGTCAATTTATAGCTACTATATTATCAAACCATCACTGAACATTTTGCGGATTTTCGCGGTCTGAGTTCCGAGTTAAAAGAGATGTAATAAAAGTGAGGTTACATAACGATCTACATATAGGTACTTAACAGCTGATTTTTGAAGTTCTTCAGCTCGACGACCACGTAAACTCCCACTCACACACTCACTTTGCCACAATTTACGCAACGATCCATGGTGCCAATATGAAATCAGTAGGCTGGTCGTAATATACAAAATAACAAGTTCAAGTCCAACGTTTATGCGGGGTTCTCCGTACCGTGTCCGGTGTGGTAGCAAGGTTCGTACAAGAAGCAAGATCAGAAGTCCGCAGAAAGAAAACAGGGGTCGAGGAAAACATCAATAAAACTATGGGAAATACACTCAAATCGCGACCGCACTAAACGATACGAAACGAGTGAGGCATAGATAAAGGCACTATATAAAGGTGTGTCCAAATATAGAGCGGCATTTGAGCGCGGCTGCCACGCGCGGCTAGCCGCGCTCTGATCGGACAAGGGCCGCGCGCGGCGGTGTTGAGCGTAATATATCTTCTCGTCTCACATCAGTGATGACCTCTGGCACTGAAACGTGCTCGCTCACAACATAATGGGTCTCAATCATAATCAGCCTATAATGTTCCCACTGCTGGGACACAGGGCTCCTCTCGGTGAGAGGGAGTGGGCCGTAATACACCACGAGGACCCAGTGCGGCTTGGTAGATGTCACATGTCTTCGAATTCTTGGTTCTAGGCGGTTTCCTCACGATATTTTCCTTCACTGATTTGAGAGTAGTGGTGATGAAATTATTTACACAAAGTGCCTGCCTGAGTTCGAAACCATGACCTACTCGTATGTCGGGATCGTTACCGTTGGGCCACCATTGCATTGCTCTCTTGGGCCGCATAGTGCAGTCAATCATCCCTTCTAGGATGATTGACTTCACTATCAGCTTCATCCTCGAGAACTATGAAAACGACATCCATGACGAAAAATTTTAAAATTTTCGCAGCCGCCATCTTGGATTTTAATTTTGACTTCACTATTGGCTATAGTCGAAATCGAAAACTTTGAAAACGATACCTATACAAATCCTTATCACTTACCACTGACGTGCGACGTGTGGTCGACTGTATAGTCATTAGGTCGACTGGGCACGTACAATACCTGCCTAGGCTAATAAACATTATAAAACCAACCCCACACAAACGCAGCAGTACTATTATTTATTCTACAGACACACACACACACAGACTTATTACAGAAATCAATAAACTTTTTTACTTTTACTTTTACTTTTACTTTTTTTTTTCTGTGGCAGCGGGGTGACCTACCTATTTGAAATTTGAAAACAGTAAACCAAACATTTGCGCATGAGGCGGCTTTATGTATTTATGTATTAGTGTTGGTTCAAACTGTTTTATGCACTTGATGCGGTTGGTAAACCTATGCCGCAAGAAAAATAAATAATTATAGCTAGCGCGTGGCGTCTTTATCTACATTAAAATAGGGCTTAAATTGAACTGTTTTACACAAAAAAACGATGATTTTGGACAAAAGATGGCTCCGCTGTTAACAAAATTTTATTCTGATTGTGTTCTCCCAGAAATTATAGATCCAAGGAAAAGTCAATCAATCCCCTTAGACAAATGAATAAAATAAATAATAAATAAATATCCTTGGACATTTCACACAACGCCATCTAGTCCCAAGCTAAGCAACCTAATGCTTGTGTTATGGTAACGAGATGGCTGATAAACTTCTTACATACATTTTTTTTTGTAAATACATACATATTATAGATAGAAAAACACCCAGACTCGGAAACAAATAAGTACTTGTAGGTCGTACAAATATTTGTTCCGTGCGGGAATCGAACCCACAACATGCTGCGCAGCAGTCAATTGCTCAGCCACTGCGCCAACCGTGTCGTCAAATACAAATACTTTTATAAAACTTCAATTACTTATAAGTATACAAATACTTAAGCAAATAAGTAAAATGAGTTTATTTTTTTTAAGTACCTACATAATATTATTTTCTTCATCCATATTTGTATAAATTTAATTAAAATACACTAATAATGTATTGTGGACAGTCTTTTTATTTTCTCCGTAAACCTCTAGCTTTTACTTCAAAAAAATATAGGTACGCCATAGCTACGATCAAGATCGTTTAGTCGTCGCAGCATCGCAACTGTGTGCCGTACATGAGGAAAAACGCACACACGCGCACTCGCTACGCGGCGTCGAGCGTCAGATGTTTAAAATCCGAGCGCGAAAATATGCGACCACAGTCTTAAGAAGTTTTTTTTTTCGAGCAAGCTTTGTTTTTCATATAAAGAATAAAATATACGGTATTCAAATAGAATACACGGTCTCGTAGCTAAATAATAACAGCCGATCGATCGATGGTTAAGCTACGCTTGCCGCGGTTATTTCGTGGATGGGTCCATCCATTGAGCCCTCACAACGCCTCGGAAAGCACGTTAAGCCGTCGTTGGTCCCGGTTGCCCTTAGTAAATCTTTGACCCTCATTACGGGTAGTCAGAAGCCTAAAAGTCTGACAACCAGTCTCACCAAAAGGTATCGTGCTATCCGTTAACTGGGTTGTGGAGGTAAGATAGGCCGTCGCTCAATGTAAAATACTGGTATTCAGCTGCCTGTGGTTACACTGGAAGCCTACCCTAACATTATTGAGAAAAGGCTAGGCAGATTGATTGAAATATAATATACGTCTACATTATAACGTCTTCAAATATCTAATTAGGTAGGTGCATTTTTAGGAATCCGTGTAGGAAATCTATTTAATAATGAAGCCTTATAACAATTAAAAGTAATAAGTACCTACACAGTTTTAAAATAACTGTTCCAAAATATCCATCACTGTAAAATTATTCATCATTTTACAAACATACTGTTCATAAGCGCTTACGGCGAAAAAGCCTTAACAGTCCACAAAAACAAATGGAGCCCTGTTCACACGTTTCTAGACCAACCCTCTTAATCTACAAAAAAGATTTAAATCGTTAGATTCGCCCTACCGCGCCAAAAGATGGTCGTGTTTTGTTTCGTTTGGACACTTTTGCCACATACAACGCCGCATGCTACCAATTGCCATGGAAACGCCATACCGCCAGAGTGAGCTCACAGATCCCGTATCTGTGAGCTCACTCTTCTCAGTATTGTCACTTTTCACTTGACATAAGTGCGGTCAGGGCAAATCTAACGATTTGAATATTTGCAAAAAGCCTAGTCCGAACACGTGAAAATGAAAACACGGAGTTGGTAATTTATAATGTACCTTTTTGTAAAAGTAGGCGTTATCTACGGATTAACTTAATTGTGGTCATAAAATAAAATATTTCGCTGAAACAAAATTTTCTGGGAAGGTTTTTTGTTTTAACCTTAGTGGAGATTATGTCGGATTTTAGTTGTTGTTTTTGGCCAGCCAAAATAAATTACAAGGCCCACAGTTTGGGCAGAATTTTGGAAGAGAAAGTGTTGCGGTATGCTTGTGGGCAAGGGTTTGCAGATGGTTGTATTATTAATTTTTGTTTATAATTAACTTTTAATGTGTGTTTTGTACAGTACAGTTTGATTCTGTATTGGCTTTATACATTCTTAGTCTTTAACTGTCTTTTTAGGGGTAAATAAAGTTACCGTTTTTATACATTCAGACATGCTGGGACTTTTGAAAGAGAGTTAGTCCTGTAATAAATTAAAATGATTACTTAATTCATGAAGAAAAAAAATTATAAGGAAACAGAAAAACGACATCAGAATGAAAACTTGACAAAAACACTATTTCGCAGCAGAAAATAGGACAAAAATGATTCAAAAGTGGTCACCATTAGTTCCCAAATCTCGACAAATAATGTCACTAAACTAAATTAGGGTCATGCAGATACCAACTCATGTGGTCAGAGAGGGAGGATTAATTCTCTAAGCAGGGCTCATGGGAGATATAGAATACTTAAAAGCAGTTTAAAGGATTTGGGAACTTTGAAATAGTCGCTGGTAAACGTATTAAAATACTGGCCTAAATACAAAGGGTTTTGTTGGTAATAAAAGCTTTGATGGAAGTCAACTTTTAATATTGCGCGGCAAATTCTATTGATTTTTAACACGCTTTTATTAACTTCACCTGTATGTTTGTATGTAACGGAATCTTTAAACTCGATTTTTACCCACTTTAAATGGTCAGATTAATTCGAAATTTTGCACGCTTGTCAGTGCCTGGTGACAATACAATAAATTAAAATTAAAATAATAAAATATACTTAAAAAAATATATAATACTTAAATAAATATAATAATTATTGAATAAATATTATTTGGGAAATTCGACTCTAAAAAATTGAAAAATAATTATAGTTTAAAAAAACTAAAAAACACGCTTTAATTAATCTGAACTAAAAAGTAGTAAATTAATTTTTCTTCAAACAACTTGAATTTTAAATCTGAGTTCGATATACCAACATATTCTTCTATTTCATGTCTTCTTCAGAAGTAATCGTATACCTAAATTAAATCATCAGGTGCACATCAATCCTTGCTTGATGGATGTTGTGTTGTTCTGACAATATTGTTTGATTGAGTTTTGATTATGCTTCGTGATCTCTTCCTCATTGTACACATGTAGTTTGTACTTCTCATACCCGCTAATCACATTATTTAAAGATGAAAACCTTCATCATAAAAAAAAAAATATTAAAAAATAAAAATATTTTATCTGTGGTCCGCCCGTTGGCGCGTGCTGTCCTGGCATCTGTCAATCATTATACTTTTTTGTGCCGCGCGCTGATCACGTTTTTCGTTAAAAAGTTAAGAAAAATTTTAACGAAATGGAAAAATATCGAAGAATCCGAGACAAGGAAATGGAGGAGCTGAACGAGCGTCTGCGAGATCTGGAAAATCGAGTGGAAAAGCGAAAACGGAGTCGTCTTGAAACTCGAGTAAGTTTCTTGATAAACCTAACAATTTGTCTTTATTTTAAATCATTTTCCTAAAAATTTATTTACCTTGGGTGCCGCAATATGCATATCAGTCTCTAAAGGTTTCACGAGAGGTTAACCATGAGAATTAACTGTGCCATATACTTACGAAAGAACGACATCACACGAGCCGATGGCCTATACTTTCAGTGGTAAAAACACGTCCCTCCTGGATGCTTAACAGTCTCGTAAGAGTTTTTACGAAAAGTTAACTATGAGAACATTAAACTGTTCCGTATACTTAATAAAGACCGACATCACACGAGCTTTCACGAGAGGTTAGCCGATGGTATATACGTTCAGTGTTAAAAACACGCTTCTGTTGGATCCCTAGCAGTCTCTTAAAAGTTTTCACGAGAGGTTAACCATGAGAAAAATATCTGTGCCGTATACTTACAAAAGAACGATACTATATGAGCTTTCACGAGAGGTTAGTCGATGGTCTATACGTTCAGTGTTAAAAACACGTCTCTGCTGTTAGACCCCTAGGAGTCTCTTAGAGTTTTCACGAGAGGTTAACCATGAGAATATGCTGTATACTTGCAGAAGAACGACACCACAAGAGCTTTCACGAGAGGTTAGCCAGTGGTACGATACGTTCAGTGTTAAAAACATGTCCCTGCTGTGTCCCTAGAGCTATCACGAGAGGTTAGCCGTGGATTTAGATTTATGCAGTCTGGAACTGAACTTCAATTGTTCTTTGTAGATGAGTATGAAGCTCGCTTCCGTGGAAGACACTACAGTCGAACACGTTCAAGGAGCTATGTGTCACTTGACCGAATCCGTCGCAGCCGGACTCAATGCCGCCAATTTTAACCCTTTTATTTAGCAGATAACTTCCAGTTGTTTTTCAAAAATTCCAAAATACTTACAATTCTAGATGTTGTATACAATCTAACTTAATTATGCTATGTTAGTACTTAAATTCTACTACAATACAACTAGAAGGAGGCTGTGATTGTAATGGTATTTATACCACAACCATGTAATGTCATGTCATTGTAATGTCTTACCTTCAAGTATTGAGAATCTACTCAGAGAGGAGGGGGGCGGTACAGTTAGCTACCTTATCTATGGAACAGCAAGGCAGCCTGGCCACATGGTGGTCCGGTGAGCAATTATAGATAGCAATTAAGAAGCAAAACATTTAAAAGAAGTATGAAACACCTGTAATCTAAGTGGCAGAAGCAGTAAATGAAAGAGGAATCAACTACAGCGGATTATAATGGCTGTTGCCATTACATCCACTGGCAAAGTCCTTAACAGTTTAATAGTCTCACAAGGGAGTGCATCAAATAGAAACGTTAACTGACTCAGCTAGACAACTGAGACATTTATCATGATAGCTCATCACACGGAGATCCTTAATGCTAGGAAATGAAAGAATGGATGGAACAAACAGATATTAATTATCTGATTACCTGGTCGGGCTATAAGCTTCAAGATAAATTCAATGACATCAAACGGTACTGAAACAGAACTGGAACTAGCTCAGATACACAATGGTAGATTGCAGTATTTTTCTGAAGTATGGAATAGTATTACAACTAATCCAACCATACATGAGTGAATCAAGGACTATAAACTACCTTTCACTGAGTTTCCTTTTGAAACTTCTGAATAAAAACTTCATTCAGAAATAAAGCAATCTTATATCCATACAAATTTTCCTAATAAATTAGATAATTTTATGTATTTTATCTATGGGCCTAGTTGCCTGATGATAAAATATTTATTATTATTTTATTATTATTAATAATAAATAATAATAATATTTAATTTTTAAGAGATTATTATCTCTTACAGTTAGGTGCCATAGAAACATGTTCTCCTGTCAATAATGAATTTTTATAATTTTCCCCAAAATTAAATGGCACTTGGAGATTAAAAATACAATAAGTATGTTCCCACATACCATTTTAAACTGGTAGATTTAAGGACAGTATAGTCTTTGCCGACAAAAATGTATATAATAAATGCATACTATTTATTACCCATAGGAAAATATCTTAGAGGTATCTCCAGTATATATTTGTATTTACAAATCATGGAGCCAGGTGGCTGTCAACTGAAGTTATTAGTGTCACTTTCTGTCACATATATCTTGACAATATTCTGTGTCTTGCCTATTCAAATATGTAAAATGTTAGAAGGTGTTTACTACTCAAACTGCGTTAAAAAATCTAAGATTTATTATTAATACTGAAAAGAGTGTCCTAGAACCCAGACAGTGCTGCCAGTATCTAGGATTTTTGTTAGATTCAGTCCAGTTTGCCATTTTACTTCCTCAGAAAAAGATTTTATAGTTTATCCCTTATTCCATAAAAATGAGATGCAATTAATAGATTTTGCGTAATTATTAGGTATTCTTGTTGCTGCATGCCCAACTGTAAAATATGGTGGCCTTAAAAACAACAATGAGAATAACAAGGCCAGAACTAGATTCAAATTAAAATTCAAAATCATTTAGGTATTTGCAAGTTCAACAAAACTAGAATCAAATTCAAAATCATCTATTTGCAAAGGTTGTTTCACATTTCAACAAATCACAATAGGATTAAACAATTTGACTTTGTCCTGGAAATATTCTCTGATGCGTTTGAAACTGGCTGGGGACTGGTATGTTATGATATCAAAAGCCATGGGCACTGGACTGCTAATGATAAAGTTCCATATAAATTACCTTGAACAGTGTTCAACCGTTTGTAGGGCTCAAAAAATTTGCAAGCAAACTCAGATACGTACTGTGAGGAATTACTTAGAATAGATATCACAATGTCATAGCTCCGCCTATATCATCATAAGATGTGTGTACTTGTTTTACTTATCTAAATAGCTTAATTAGCCTTTAATTGTAGCAATGGTGCCAGAAAAGACAAAATATATGGGTTTATGCATCTTACATTAGTCCAAAGAAAACTCTATGGCAAATGTAAAATCTAGACAACCTAGCATAAAAATTGAATGGAAGTGATGTGATATAGCCCACAAGTCATTTGTTGTTAAACTGTGTCAGCCCTGCATTGACCCTGTTTGCAAGCAGCTCCACTACTAAGTGTCAGAATGCCATATCATGGCTCCCTGATCCAGGTACTTACATGCTCTGTAGATGCACGGTCTCACACCGATTGCCACCATATTATTATCAGGGACGCTTTCCTGAGAAGAGGAAGTCTGATCCTTTTAATTGATAGCTTCCTTGTTTAACAAAACAAGAAAACAATATGAATCTACTGTAACCCCTCCTAGGCTCAGTGACCATGGTGATATTATTTTTGACCACTAAGTTTCATTGAAGGATTGTCATATGACTCACTCAATACTCTAATGAGTGCGCTGTATAATAATTGTAAACAATTTTTCTAGTTTTAGGCCCCCAAAATGGCTCATATGGTAGTGTCAAGATGCCTTGGGGGTGGGGGGGTGGTATGAGGGGGAACCGGGCTGGGTTTCTTATGTTTAAATTAAGACAAAAGAATCCTAAGTATGAAATACTTTGGGACCCCAGTATCGTTGGGTTATCTAATTTATTTCTTAACTAAACCCTTAGTTTAGAATAAGTAACAAAAAATTAGTAAGTACCCATTTAGCTCTTGTAACAGCACATAGAATTCAAACCTTGTCACTCATTAGTATTGATAACATTCGATAATGAGGATAACATTTAGATAAAGATTCCAGAAATAATTAAAACTTCTTCACCTGGCAGATCTCAACTCAACTTGATATTATAATTTCTTAAAGAGAATGTATCCTAGCCCCTTTTTTTCCCTATCTAGATTTTACTAAGAGTATAAGATAAGATTGTAAATAATTAATTAGAACTATGAGAAAACCTTTTCATGCCACCTCTTCTGCAACCATTAGTAGATGTATGAAACAAAACTTAAGTAGTAGTGGAATAGATATTTCCAAATTCACATAAACAGACATGCCTCTACTTCAACTTAAAAGACCTCTGAAGGAGGTATCAACATTGTGGTCATAAGAAAAGCTGCTGGTTGGAACACAAAATTATACCACCAATATTACCATTAGTAATCCTTGTGCAATCTAGAGCTTTTGCACAAGCTGTGTGCTCCATACACAGTGATTGTTACATTTTAATGTCAATGTTAAATGTCTGATTATAAGTAGATAATTGATGTGTGCCATATTAGATTATTAATGAGACTAGTTGATTCAGGACTGAATAAGAATTCCAGGAACTAATAACATTTAGAGAATTTTAAATTAAGTTAAGCTAACTGGAAGACTGGTTCATAAATAGAAATACATTTATAATGAATGAGTAAGTAACAAACTTAGAATAACATGTTAAGTTACAATGTTCTATTATTAAACAATATGCTGAACTTATTACCAACACAACTTTGTTCTTTGAACATCTACATGTGTACAATGAGGACGAGATCACGAAGCATAATTATATAGATCGGACTAACTTACCTAGTGACGTCCGATCCTTAATTATGTGAAGTGATCTCGTCCTCATTGTATCCCAGCCCTTCCCAGATAATCAACCTAGGTACTTATGTGTAATGGATTGCCTTATCTAAACCCCTTCTAAAAGTTGTGTTGTGCTGTATGCACTATGCCGGGACTATACAATGCCCGTATCGGTCATCGTGAAGTCCCGTTCTTATGCTTTGAAAGAATGATTGACAGATGCCAGGACAGCACGCGCCAACGGGCGGACCACAGATAAAATATTTTTATTTTTTAATATTTTTTTTTTTTATGATGAAGGTTTTCATTTTTAAATAATGTGATTAGCGGGTATGAGAAGTACAAACTACATGTGTACAATGAGGACGAGATCACTTCACATAATTAAGAATCGGACGTCACTAGGTAAGTTAGTCCGATCTATATAATTCTCTATAAGCCACTGGGGCTTATAGAGAATCAAAACTCAATCAATCAAGTTACATGGTGAATTTTTCTGGAACGTTCAAGAGCAATAAATCGCATGCCATAAAGTACACTGAATTTTATTGCCATTCAAGAACGTCTGTTATTTCCTCAAAATGGCATATAATAATTGAATGCAAGTAGAATTGAGTTGAGTTTAGTTGAGTTGAGTTGTTTGTTGTGTTGAATTGCATGCGACTTACACCAAGGCACAGAGCCTAATCTAACCTAAACACAGAGTTGCACAATTGATTCATGTAAGTATTGCCCGTATTTGCGCTGCCAAATATTTAATTAATCGTTTTTTTTTACGTAGGTAGGTACCTAGACGTAAAAAAAACGATTAATTAAATATTTCTCAAACTTCACAATGGGAGGCTAACTACGTTTAAATAAATAGACAGTAGTGCACAGAAGAAAAGAGGCTGAAGCCCGCTATATTAAATCAGAATCAAATTATAATACACTCCCTAGGTCCTACGCGGAGCCCTAGCTACCAGCTATCTGTAAATCCTTATAAAAAAGCGACCATCACTTTTTTATAAGAATATTCGATGTTTGAATGATCGGAATGTCAGCCAGTTATCCATACAATGGCTTCTACACAACAAAACCTCTACAGTACCTATACCAGTTTTGAACGGCAAATAACTTTCCCGTATTGTGCAAAAATATTGTACGTGTTGTAGGTATAGATGGTGCAAGTTAATTGCCCTTTAATTGTATGGTATGCCACAGGCAATAAACTTGCACGGTGTAAATGGAGCTATAGTGTATCTTTGTGTAAACAAACCTCAACCATAATTTTAAACTCAAGACTCCATCGCAATCTATGCCATTAAAATAATGATCAGAAAAAATCTAACGAGACCTGATTTTTTTTCCATTACTTCGTTCGATTCACCTCACTTTTTTAATTTAACAAATGGCTGTTTTTCAAAGCAGCAGCAGCAGCATTACCTACTGAGCTGTTGCATGCTTTCCATTAAACCTGAACGATGGGTCCAGCTTTCGCCGATAACCGCAAAGTGAATGAGTTTACTGTACAGTGTTCGACACTGTGGAGTTTGTTTTGCGGTATCCTGTGATGGGTAATTAAAGTAGGTGGTGGTAGTGTACGGTGAGCAAAACAATCAAGGGGTGTCGTGGGACACCTTGGGGTCTACTCCCTAAGCACGAAGCCCGTAGTTTCAGCCTTCGTTACGGGCGTTTCCTACTCCGTAACACATACGGACAGATGATTGGGTCGGGTCCCGAACGAAGTATGAATGACAACACGATTTGACAGTTGTCCTTATACACGATGTATTTTTGACCGTCCGAAAAATTAAACTTTTACACTTGTTTTGATGGACCTTTATGTCAGACGGACGGATGAACGGACGGACGGACGGACGGACTTAGGGAGTAGGCACCTTGGTTGGAGTGTCGTGATGACACTTTTGTTACTTTAAGTAAAAAGTGTCGTGACGGTAAAAATGTTACACTTTTTTCGGTCTAGCTCCTATTTGCCAAGTGTGTAGAGTTATTACGTGCGATAAGGAACTTCGTACCAAAACTACTTGGTCCAGAGGGTTTTTCCAGAGGGTGAAAAGTTGACAGCTGAGTAGGTGCGGCATTTGTAGAGGACACTGAATATACCGGATGACTTTTTTTACCGTCTCGTAAAAAAATGGGTATATTAGGTGTACGGAGTAGAAGCCTATGGCATAACTAACTTTTATTAAAAAAAAAAAAAAAACAAAAAATTCAAATCATATGCAGGCTGCATATGATTTGAATTTCGATATTTTTAAACGGTTTATTATTTTTTTTTTTCAAAATTCCTGTTTTTATGGTACAAAAATTAAAAGTTTACATCGAATTTATAATATTTATTGGTACTTAGATATTTTTTCTGTCTAAGCTATTAAAAAAAAAAAACTAGGTATGTCATATGCTTCTACTCTGTTCACGTAATTTTTTTCGAGACGGTAAAAAAAGTCATCCGGTATATTTGAAAAGTTTCAGATAGGAGCTCCGTGGACACGAGTCACTTTCAGATTTCGAAAATGGACTAAAAATAAAGTGATATTCAGAGCCGTTGATTTTCTTATGACCGTGTGCGGCCTAACCTAAAAAAAAATCTAAGTGGCGCCATCTGCTGTCGCAGCTTTACGTAATATTTCCTATTTGCCATGTTATGGTCACTAAAAATGACAGTTGCGATTTGAATATAAATATGAACAACTAGCTTTAGCCAGTGGTTTCGCCCACGTCGGAAATTATACCACGGCAGCCGTACATTTTTTCGGGATAAAAAAACAGCCTAAGTGCTATTCCAGACTGTAATCTATCTCTGTGCCTAATTTCATTAAGGTCCATTTAGCCGTTCTGGCGTGATTGAGTAACAAACATCCATCCATCTATCTATCCATCCATCCATCCAAAATTTCGCATTTATAATAGTAGTAAGATTTAAGTTGGTGAACAATAAACTTCCATGACTTTACATGCCTAGATCAGCAAATACGAATCTTTTAAAATGCTTGGCTTTTAAAATATTACTTCCAAGAAATAAACTGTACCTAATCGCCCACAAAAGTAATTCAATTAAACGGAAAACTTTTACAGCTCACATTGAATCCAAAATATATGTCCAGCTACATATATTTGCCTGGCGCTGATTTGCATAATGGGCACATAGGAAGATATACTGCGTTTTCCAGGGGCTTCCCAACATATTGAAGGGAGGGATGAAGAAAAATTGCTTTAGCATCGCGACCTGAAAACTGGAACCTTTAATTTACATGTTACTTATAGTTCTTATTTAAAAGGGATAGGGTTGAGAATTGAATGGCGTCTTTCCGTTTAAATGAAGAGTAGAATGAGGGTTAACAAATATGTTACGGGCGTTCAGAATTTATGAACGGACGATTTTCGCGTCTATTGCTATGCTGGCACCTGGCTTTCCTATATTTTGTTTGTATTTGCTGTTTTATTTTTTGTGAATCTACATAATTATACACGACAATACGTCGTGTTAATCCAGGGAAGGAATTAGCTACTAATTTTTCAGGGGATGCTGTTAAACCGGGATTATGTGACGCGGATGTAATGAAAGCGCTTATTTTAGGACCTTAATAACCAATGTCTGTTTCAAGCATGGTGATTTTGGCAGTATCCCTTTTTAATGATCTTTTGAAGGTCAGATGATGTCAGAAGAGCCGCTGTTACGGCAAAGGGTCCTCTGACATCATCTGTCGTGGTACGACCTATTTATTAGTACTTTGGGGTCGATAGGTCCACGACCCCACGACGAACTGCTATATTCCGGCACAATCCTATTGATATTGAAGCTTCTGAACCAACTATGACTACTTCTGGTAAAGGCTAACCTGCGCCGTTATATATTATTAGGCCACGATCGGTACTTATTAATATTATGTTATAGTACCGACCATACTAAGTACCTAGATAATTATGTAAGTAAAGGATCACTTAGTATTCCCTACAGCGCTTTACCCAAAAACTTCGCGCAAACGACTACCAAATCTATGAATATTCAGGAACAACATATTTTGTTGCACTTAGTGTAACTACAAGACTCACATGAGCTCGTAAATCCTTGTCTTGCAAACTTGTATGTTTATGTGGTCTAGGTCCTGCATGTTTTATTTCTAGAGTTCCTTGTTCAAGGATCTAGAAAAAGATAGAAGTACCTACTTATTTTTATAATTTTTGTGATTTGTGTGACATTTCTTGCCTACGCGTTTTTTGATTCTATGATAGGACGTTTGCCGTATTTTTAAGAACGTTTGCATTCTAATCTTAGCCATATGGCCTGTTTCACCACCTACGATTATGTTCCTATTAACTTACTTGGAACATAATTTCATTCTGTTCCATTTTTGAATTTATTCGGTAGGTAGTGAATCTTGAAATAGGCCATTAATCTGTCAAAAACCTCTAAAATGATCAGTGTTTCTCTACTATATTGTGCATTTATTATGCATATAAACCTTCCTCTTGAATCACTCTATCTATTAAAAAAAAACAGCATCAAAATCTGTTGCGTAGTTTTAAAGATCTAAGCATACATAGGGACAGACAGACAGCGGAGCGACTTTGTTTTATGTTATGTAGTGAAGTGATGTAGTGATAGTGATAGTGATAGTGATGTAAATAAGTAAAGATGAACATTATTAAAATAACAGCAACATATTCATTTTATATCCTTACTAAAACATTGCTTACTTTCAACTTAAATGGAATTATAATGCATAATAAAATGAGTATTACGCGTTTTTAATCCACATAAAAGTCATGAAAATAGAGCCACATTAACTGCTGGACCGTAAAGAGAACACATAAAAAGGATATAGCCTGTCGACCCCCAAGGGGAAGTGTCAGCGCAATAATATGGAAGATACCTTCATATAATGGACTCCGGCTTTAAGCGTTCATAAAAATAATTTTTCGTGAATATTTTATTCGTATTTTTTTGGATAAATGTGGTTTCCGTAAGAAAAGACCTGAAGGAAAGTGTGGTGTATTCGTGAAGGTAATAAAATGGCGGTCGAGGAAAATATTTTAAGTGTATTTAATATAGGTACATCAAGGCCCGTCTACCGCGAATACAAAGAAATATCCAGACAAAAAAAATACAACATAACACAACAGACACACAACTGTCATTACTGGAAAAATCCAGTAATGACAGTTGGTTTTTGCAGCGAAATTAAATAGAAATCGGATTTTTATACTTTTTTAAGGGGACTACAGGACATATAGCGCGGTCACTGTCGGACTGCATAGAAAAGAGAGAGAAGCGCGATAACACTACGCTGGTTATTTATTCTATAAGCAACGCGTAAACTGTTTTAACTTTTTAATCCAATCAATAGATATTTGTAAATAAATAATTGCTTCATTTTGCAATAACGTTGGCAACCTCATCTCAGTTTCAATCTGTCAAAAATTGTATAGCGTTTATTTATATTTTTGAAATTAATTGATTATCGCTGGCATGATATTGCGAATTGAATTTGAAGCTTTTTAGGTACGCCTTCAGATATTCAGTAGTGGGTCATCACGTCTTTTGCTAACGTATTTATTCAAAATATTTTTAGTTTTTTTTATAGTTCAGCAGTTGAATTTCCGCAATATTAATTTTTAAGCAATTTCACGCTCTCTGGTTAAAAATTCTTGCTTAAAATAGACTTTTAATTTTACATATTCCAGCACAAGATTTGCCACAACATATTATGACGTTATTACGGTTAAAAATGAACACAAAAATGAAATAAAAAAAAGAAGCACCTTCCGCAATTTTCATTTAAAACCAGATACTCATCGGTACGTTATGAAACAGCACTTAAAAAGAATTATTAAATTGCGTTCACATCATTCCTACAATGTTCAAGGTTTAATTTCTTTCTTTTATACTCGGAAATCTTTTATTTTTTATTTGGAAATTATAAAGTCAAATTATTTTGTTAGTGGACAGTTTTATTTTATTATACTAAGGATCTGTAGGTAGTTGAATGAAAAAGGAAATAAGCTCGTAAAATAATATGCCACACGATAATCACTACGTGTGGAATTTGTACCAAAAAAAAAAAAAAATTACTCAGCAGTCGTGTAAAAAGATTATCAACCCAAGTCTTAAGCGTCGCTCGCATGGGACCATAATTCGATTCTAGAACACAACACTGCTTTGTTATTGCTCAGAACCCATTGAAAAAAAAAATACAATCTATATAAACACTACCCACAAAATTGACCCCTATTCGTGAAAAATATTATTGGCGCTATCGATACTTCAATATCGAAATCGAGTTATTAATCGATTTAATATTTCAACGTTTACTGATGCATGTTTTCGAGAGGCATATTGGTAAACTAACGTAGTTAGCTGAATAATTGTGAAATTCGACGTGACAGTGTTAATTTGGTGGTACTTTCCGAATTACTAGAATTTGTTACAATACAATTTACAAATCTGCAAACTTCGAGGCGTCTTTCCACTATGTAAAAGGAAAAGGCCGGAACGCAAGGATGTGAAACTAATCGCATATTGATTGGAAATCACTTTTTTACTTAGGTCTTCCAATTTACACAAGAGCGTACGCAAATACTCATGTATACTTCGTAGTGACCTAATTAACTACCTACCTTATTTCTTATTAGTAGGTATACAGTGCCAGTACGTATAAGGACTAATCGTGTATATGTCGCAGACAGTTGACCACCAAACGGCCACCATTTAGTTGAAAGGCTAGGGCGTTAACTAAACGGCTAATTTATTATTATTATTTATATTTATTTTGTATTTATTATTATTAAGTATATTTTTTAAATTTATTATTATTTATTTAGTTAACCGCTGGTATTTCGCTATTTTAAGCACATCTTTATTCGTTTAAATTGAACGAAATTGAACGCTGTGGTGTTCACACCTAAATGTACGCCTAGGTCTCATGAAAATTAACTTAACGATTTTTCATACAAACAATATCCCCCCTTTTCACCCCCTTAAAGGTCGTATTTCTAAAAACCGCTTCTTTGCGGATGCCTAAGTCATAATAGCTATCTGTGTACGTTTGATACAATCGTACCGAACTCGAAGTGTGAGCGCGCGGCCGGGGCGGTGCGGCGCTGCGACCACTCCCAACGGCGAATCCATGGCTACTAAAGAGCGGGGCTATTGAGCGCGAACACAAGTCGAACTGTGTTCATGTTCGCTTTGCTAATTTAAGTCCACACGTAGGAACCAAATGTTCAGTGTTCGATGTTCACCATGTTTTGTTCGTTCGTGCGTACACGGCTTAACAAACTATACACGAACAGTACGCAAAATTCGTACCTCACATCACAGATTTACCAATAGAATTACAATGTATAGACGAGCAGTTTCCTATGGCTGCGTTTTGACCTTGTATTAAATTGGAAAGACGCAAACTTCGAGTACTCTTACCTACCTACCTAGAGTAAATTACGCTAAAGAAGTTCGATGAAATTGGATGCCAAAACTTAAATTAGAAAATGATACAGGTAATTTGGATTATCATTGGATTAGGTTGACAACACTTACCGTCTTGTATAAAAAACTGTATTTCTATCATAGATAGGTTAGGTTAGCATAGGATGATTTAAACCATGACAGAAGAAAAACCTCGTTTTTCTTCTATAAGACCTACAAAAACCCTATTTTGATAGCCGCGTTCTAACCCAAAAGTAATCGTGGTGGAACGTGCGTACTCGCACGATCAGTCAAATCGAATTTTATTATTATAATTTACAATCTGTCAAATTTCTTTAATAGATTTTCATCTTTATCACTGAAGCATTAGGTTCAAAGTTGATTGGGTTTTGACAGTTTCGGGTGGGTTGACCTGCTGGCGTCTGTACAAACGAACGCATCTATCGCGAACTCGCGTGACGAACGTTTTCCGATAAGACGCGGGGTGTCAGAAACACCTTAATATTTTCATGTCTGATTTCCTAAATCATTATTACCATTGTAGAAAGCACATTTGTAGTTTTTTAAAAGAAATCGATCAATTTGCCTAGCCTTTTTCCAACATTGTTGGGGTCGGCTACCAGTCTAACCGGATGCAGCTGAATACTAGTATTTTACATGAAACGACTGCCTATCTGACCTCCACAACCCAGTAACACCTTCCCCTTGGTAAGACTGGTTTTCAAACTTTTAGCCATCTGACTACCCATAGCGACTATCAAAGATCTACGAATGACAGCCGGGAACAACGGCTTAACATAGTGCTTTCCGAGTCACGGAGAGGTTTCGATAAGTGATGGATGGTCCCATCCACGAGCCGACCGTGGCCAGAGTTGCTTAACCTTGGATCGACCCGAGCGGCTGTTATTTTTTAGCCACGAGCTCCTCTTGCATCACGGACAGAAATGTCAAATTGTTCAATTTGGTGATTCAAAAAAAATCACAGACAAATTAATGTCAAATTACTTCAAATTGGTAATAAATTGAATAATTAAAACTGAATAAAACCAAATCTAATTGTAGTCATTTTTTAACCAACCAAGAAAAAAAATCCTAAAACGAAATCAAAATCTACCCGAGCAAACTGAACGGAAGGCACTGAAGACAGCATTAACTTGAAACCGAAGTGAAATTGAGTTAGAAATAAAGTTAGGAAAGTTGTCATCAAAGTTGGATCAGCCGATACATTGCAAGGTGAGAACCGGGGAGAGGCTCTCTGATAACGGCGAATAAAACGGCGACTGGGGGGGGGCTCTGTGCTATCAAAATCAAATTCAAATAATTTATTTGCATAAAATGTGGTGGGTACAAAAGATGGGTCGTGGGGCTTTCGGGACCGGGACCGCGGTCCCAGATTCCACCTTTATTATTTTTGAGTAGTATTTTGGGACCACAAATAAAATAAACAAAGTTATGTCTTGGGAAAGTACAGTCAACCCAAAAATTTTGAAGTTATAAATGAAACTATTTTTTTTATTTTATTACACGACTGCCAAAAAGGAGTGTAATGTTTTCAGCGTTCATGTATGTTTGTGAGTTTGTTTATTCCACTATAACTTTTGAGTGCCTGAACAGATTTGAATGTATGGGTATCGTTAGAATCCTTACATCATCCCGAGTGACACTGGCTATATACAGGGTGATTGGAAGATGGGTGCAAAGCTTTAAGGCGAAGATAGTACAGAAAATTTAGAACCATTTAAGCCATGGTTGTCTTAGACGAAGTCTTAACATTTTGTTAACCTAATTTTTATGTTTTTTTTCGAACTCCAAAAATTTTAACTAAACTGCTTATTTATGGCCAAATTGAATGATAAATGAATTCATTTTAATTTAATTTAATTAATTAATGTGTAAGCAATCTAGCTAAACATGTTTTAGGCCTCTGTTTAGACATTTTTTACAGACATTTGAAGTTCATAAAAAATTTAAAAATTCATAAATTCTTTTTGTAAACCTTATTTAAAAAAAAACATAGGGTGCTTTTTTTGTTCAAACCTTTTTGAAAATATGCTTGATAATAATCGCTCTTTCTTTGTGAGGTATCATTTACGTGGATATCTACAATGTATTGAAATCAGGACCTACAAACCAATGTGAGAGAGAAATTTTAAATTTTAGGCAGACTAATTAAAGGCTAAAACATGTTTTGCTAGATTGCTTACACATTATGTTAATAAAATAAAATAAAAATGTATTCATTTATCATTCAATTTGGCCATAAATAAGCAGTTTAGTTAAAATTTTGGGAATTTTTTATATAAATCATAAAAATTAGGTTAAAAAAATGGTAAGACTTCGTCTAAGACAACCATGGCTTAAATGGTTCTAAATTGTCTGTACTATCTTCGCCTTAAAGCTTTGCACCCATCTTCCAATCACCCTGTATAATTTGTTTTGAAAAAAAAATCAATACGACGGCGGTATGGTTCCATTTTCAAATGTGAAAAAAAAATTCTTCAGTTATTACAATATGTTGGCATGGCAGTCGTGTTTTTAGGGTTCCGTACCAAAATGGTAAAAAAGGAACCCTTATGGTGTGACTCTGTCTGTCTGTCTGTCTGTCACAGCTGGATATCTCAAGAAATACTAATGCTATCAACTTGAAATTTGGAACAGTTTTAGATGATGTTTACCCAACTATTTTGCAAACAAGAAAAAAATAAAAATATTTATATATTTTTTTGTAACACGTACTGAAAGGGTGTCTTAAAAATTCAAAGTAGGGCTACTAGAGAATGTGGGATATCATATGAAAGAGCGCTGTTTGCACATTTTCATACAATTTTTTATTTTTTTTAGGCCGCATAGTTTTCGACTTTTGATGAAAAATGTACAAAAAAATACCGTTCCCCCCCCCTAACTTATCTCCGAAGTTTGCAAAGATAAAAATCTGAAATTATTCTATGTGATAGAAGTTTATGTAAAGATTACAGGAAAAATAAAACGATGTCTCTAAATAGCACACTTTTTCAGAAATCGGAACGACACCCTCGGTGCGCGAGTCCGACTCGCTCTTGACCGGTTTTTTTTATTTTTTCTACAATTAAAAATCTTGACAGCCCATGAGGTTGGATGTCAGGTAAGTACTTCTGGAATGTCGTTAGCCACAATAGACCAACTTCGAATCTACCCGATGGCAAACGCTTAACTGTAGATTCTAATATTTCTAGAGCATACATATCCTGCTTAGTACACGAATTTTGCTAACTGTACTTTAGCTTCTTTTTGGTTGTGGTCCCAAAATACTACTCTAAAATGATAAAGGTGGAATCTGGGACCGCGGTCTCGGTCCCGAAAGCCCCACGACACCAAAAGATGTTACATATAAAAAGTGCTAAGACACATTCCGCCATGCAGTTTTGGCATGCAAATATTTAATGGATGTTAATGTTAGTTAACATACAATAAAATTATAGAAAAATAAATAACAGTTGTTATGTAATAAATTCGAGTTTTAGCGTTATGAATCTATGAACGAAAATAATATAATGAAGTCAATAGGTACCAATTTGAATTAAAATTACACACTACAATTTATAAATAGTAAGGTATGTAGCTAGCGACAAGATAAATACCAAAGTAACTTAAAATAAGTAACTAAAAGTGACTTCAAATAACTAAGTGACTACAATGCATTCCTGAAGTGGTAGGAAAAACTATGCGATATCAACCATTTTTTCAAAATCACGCAGAATTTTTTGTAAGGTAGTTCTGTTATCCAGTTAGGTTGTGAGTTATACATATACAGGGTGTTCGGCGCATGGACCGACACAATTTTTTGGGGGATTGGGGACCCCCCCATAATAAAAATTACTTTGTTCTTTTACAACCATAAACAAAAAAAATACATCGATTCAAAGGCGAGATTTTGGGTAATTCAAAGAAAGAACAAAAAAAAACATATCTCAATTACCGTCACACTTAGGACATGGAGGTCTTTAGGTGAAACCTAGCAAATGACACCCCCAATGCCCCAAAAAATTGTGTCGGTCCATGCGCCGAACACCCTGTATAAGTGGCGCCATATACACAGAACTGCGCCTTAATAGTTCTATCCTAGGTACAGGGATTTTCAATAAATACTGTGTGACCTTTCGTTTGTTAAAATTGTTTTTCACTTCAAAGAGTTTAGAGTTAATTTTAACAAATTTTGATAGAGTTTTATAAGGAATCCAAGGTTTTTTTTGTATTAGTTGTAGTAAATATATTACATTTTCTTACAAGAGGATGAAATAAAAATCGTAAAACTTGCCATTTAAGTTTCTTTGTGGATAGATGAGGTAAATAAAGGTCTATTGTAAAAGTGTTTAAGTTTTCACTTCTGGAGTTAAATTGTTGGTATAAAAAAGTAATTAAAAAAATAAAAAAACCCGACTGCTGTAAAAGACTGAAAAGCTAAAAACAATTTAATAAAAGTTGGAAGCAGGCGGGACCCATTCCAATTTTTATATTTTCAAACTCAAACCAGTTTGAAAATATAAAAATTGGAATGGGTCCCGCCTGCTTCCAACTTTTATTAAAATTAAAATGGGCTTGTTTTTAGCTTTTCAGTCTTTTACCGCAGTCGATTTTTTTTAATTTTTTTAATTACATGTTTTTATTTCCAGCTTTTTAGTTTACAAATGTGAAAGATTTCGCAGACGTTTTTATTGTACGTCTTTTTTACGATTTGTCACTTTGAGGTACTTTTAACCATATAAGTTGTGTATATTTTTGTAATCACCTTTTAAAACCCTTTATGTTGATACCCCACTCGACAGGTATTGAAAAAAAAAATTTTAAGACATAATTTGGCGCCTAAAATCCGCCATTTTGTTTTTTTTTTATTTTGATATACCCAGTGTCACTTTCACAGTAAATACGAATCTAACGAAACCTCTCAAGCTAAAATCCATCCAGGCGTTCATGCCGCTGAGTGTGCCAAACAATTATACATAATTATATACATACATACATACTCTCGAAAAACATAACCCTCCTTCTGGCGCAGTCGGGTTAAAATTACTGCTATTGAGATTGGCTACTCACCGTCTCATCACTTTGCCTTGGCACTATTCAAAAGCAATTTCAATTGGCGTTCAATTATTTATGAAACAGTTCGGAATATTCAAAATATTTGCCCAATTTTTTGTAATTGTAAAGTTCCAAAGTTGGCTCCTGATATTCATTTAACATACTTTATCAACATTTGCAGCTACCGAAAAACATCCCATTTTTATTTCCCCGAAATTTTCTAACATAAACAAAAGAAAAGGAAAAACTCGACAAATTGAATCTGTGCTGTATTTACATAAAATGTCAATGGAATCAATGGAACGCATGCCAATCTAATCCTATGCAATTGGGGCGAAGAAAGCGAAAAAGTTGGCTTACCCTCCTGAAATATTCAATCTAACTTTGGCCCTACCTGGTAAAAAGTTCGCACTTCTGGATACATGAGCACGTTGAGTTTTGTTGAAGAGCGAGAGCGTGGATATGGCGACCATCATAATCAGCCTGTAATGTTCCCACTGCTGGGTCTCAGGCCTCCGGTGCCGCTGGTGTCGCGGGTTTTTTAAACAAGATACCGTGGCCCTGGCATAGGCAACTGAAGGAACACGGGTGGGTTTTAGTCAGTAAAAGTCTGACATGCCCTTCCGCTCCACCCAGACCGGGAGAAGTTATTTGATGATTTCCCAACCTAAAAAAAAAAAAAACAAAAAAAAGGCCTCCTCTCGATGAGGGAGTGGGCCATAATCCACCACGTGAGCTCAGTGTGGGTTGGTAATGGTATATGTCACATGTCTTCATGATTCTTGGTCATGCCGGTTTCCTCACGATGTCTTCTTTCACCGTTTTGAGAGCAGCGGTGATGAAATAATTTACACATAGTAAAGCGCCCGTCTGGGTTCCAACTTACGACCTACAACTTGTAAGATGCGGCGATTTCGTTCTGGGTCAACATCACTGTGTAATTCAATAACTATCATAATAAGTACAAGGATTTATTCCTTTGGGTATCTTTGATCAAGTGAACATTAGCGACACTTCACCGTGATGCACCTAGTAAAAGATAGCCTATCAGTAATTACTCTAGTCAGGAGTAGCTCATACGTAGTCTGTAAGCTAATAAATATAAACAATAATAATCTTGTATTGTAATCAATCTCTTTATGATAAAAATAGTAACGAAGAATTTTTTGTCTCTTTATCTTGATATTTATGTTCCGGATTGACGCAAAAATGGCTGAACGGATTGGGATGACATTTAGCACACAGATAGTTTATAGTCTGAATTAACACATAGGATACTTTTAATCTCGGTAGGTACGTTCCCGTGGGATATTTTCCAACATACACGCGGGCAAAGCGCCGGGCAAAGGCTAGTACGGATCTAAAACTGACAGTTGAAGTTGACTGATAAATAATTAGAGGCCAACAATGCGCGTCATTTGTTTTTACTCGCGTCCCCTTTCACCCGCTAGGTACCATGGGACTGTCACCAACAAAAATACTGGCCTTATAGTAATGTTAGGTACACTACCTACATAAAAATGCTGTTGCCAAAACTATTAACTAATATTTACAATTACTTACGAAAAGGTCTTTCTAAATTACTTTGCTATTTTTCTTTTTTACACTACTGCCCAAAAAAAGTAGTACTATGTTTTCAAGTATGTGAGTTTTAATCTATTTATTTATTTATTTATTTTATTTATTTATTCTTCGGAAAGCTTACAGTCTAATATCTTTAAAAGTAAGTACAATATCGCTTACAATTGCCATTTAAAAGCTTCCACAAATTAAAAACTATGTACCTAAAATTAAAAAAGAAAGAAATAGAACATACAAAAATTAAAATTAAAAATAAAATCTACAAATTTTTCTAAACAAAACAAAACATATTCATCTTTAAAAAAAAACAAAACATAAAAAGATAATTATTAGTATGTGATAATTGTGACAGTTTATTGTGCTAAAACATAATATTAATGATGAGTAATGCTACTCATTGCGGTCTATAACAAAGTATTCACTGTTTATAGTTCTTCTTAATGTGCTAGGGCTGGTTTTAAATAGATCAACATCAAAATGAGAGGGAAGGTTATTGAAGCTTGCTGCGCTACGTAAGAAGAAGGCATTCCGTCGGTAGTTGGTTGATGCGAAGGGAATGTGAAGAAGTGGCCGCTGCCTGAAGCCTATGTGATGGGTTCGGAGTGATGATATTTTGGAGATAAGTTGGGAACAATCGATGGAACTATTGGCTATATTTAACAGAAATGTAATATCATTAGCATGGCGTCTGTTTTCCAGTGGTAGAAAATGGTATCTTTTGCAACGATGAGTGTAATCCGTTGAGCATTGCTTTGTCTTATAATCTAAGTATCTTAAAAACTTTTTCTGAATGCTTTCTATTCTTGACTTATACACGTCATAATTTGGGTTCCAAACTTGAGATGCGTATTCAAGATGGCTGCGTACGTACGAGTATGAACAGTATAATACTTTAAGTGGTTTTAGAGAGCTGAAGCAAGTAGATGATCTTATTATGAAACCTAGGGACCTGGACGCTTTCTTTACAATTTCATCAATATGCATTTCGAAAATGAGTTTACTGTCCTGGATAACGCCCAAGTCCCTTATACTGTTCACCTTAGTGATTGTTTGGTTATCCAATGCATACCCTGAACCAATTGTCTTCTTTTGCCGTGTATAAGTCATATGAAAGCATTTGGATACATTTAGTTGAAGTTTATTAAGTCTACAGTAATCTACAAACCTATTGAGATCTTCCTGGAGTAGAGAAGTGTCAGATGAACATCGTACTGTTTTAAGTATTTTCATGTCATCGGCGTATAATAGAATGTATGAGTTAATAAAACATTTCCTAATATCTGCTATAAATAAATTAAATAGAAGAGGTCCTAATATGGATCCCTGAGGAACTCCAGATGGTATCAGCTTCCAACTAGAAGTGAAACCCTGTAATACTACTGCTTGTGATCTGTTTTCAATGTAGGATGAAAACCATCGATATAGGTCGCCGTGAATTCCAGCTAAGAAAAGTTTACGTAAAAGTACCCTGTGATCAATGCGGTCAAAACATTTACTGTAATCCGTATAAATTACATCAACTTGCGCACGTTGCTCCATACCTTTAGAGATAAATTCATTGGAAAGAATAAGGTTAGTGGTAGTGGATCGCTTACGAAGAAAACCATGCTGCTCATCACCAAAGTCACATTTTAAGGCTGAATAAACTGCAGAGTAAACAACGCGCTCAAGCACTTTGGAGAACAGGCATAGCTTAGAAATAGGACGATAGTTATTTACGAGGGACTTATCACCTTTTTTAAAAACTGGCGTAACGAATGCAGATTTCCACATTTTAGGAACAGTGCCTTCTGTTAAAGACCGCTTGAATATAATACAGATAGGTTTGGCTACACTTTTCGCAGAGTTGACTATAAATATAGGTGGTATTAAGTCCGGGCCACCTGATTTAGAGAGATCTAGCATTTGAAGTAGCTTTAGTACTTTTTCGTGGCATACTTCTATGGAACTGATGTTTGCTGTGCTGGTGGATGGTGTTGTGGCTTGATCCTGGTCGTCTATGTCTGGCTCTTGAAAAGTTGACTGAAAGTATGTAGAGAACAGGTTACTGATTTCTTCTCCAGTGTCTGCGGTTGTATCTTGATATTTCAGAATATTAGGAAAGTTACTGTTACTTCTCTTGCTTTTAATATAGGACCAAAAAAATTTTAGGTTTTTGATAATTGATGACTCGACTTTATCCATATACATACGGTAACAAGATTTCTCTACTTCTGCAGCTCTATGACGCAGTAAAGAAAAGGTTTGGTAATCTGATATATTTCCATAAGTTTTAAATTTCCGGTGATATTTGTATTTTTCTTTTAGGATCTTAATTAGTGCAGATGTATACCAGGGAGGGTGTGATGAATTTTTAACAGACTTTTTTGGAATATACTGATCTCTGATTTCATAGAGTTTGTTATAAAAAAGACTAACAGCATTGTCTAATCGCAGAATAACATCCAAAAACCGAAAGCATTTTTTACGTTGCTTCACGACTCCATGTTAAAGTTTTGACATGATACGCAAGTTACGAGCACCGAGCAAGATTGGTGTTTGGTAAAAGAAAATTTGACGACTTACTTCGATGATAACAGGATTACGCTGACTTAAAGAAAAGTTTAGAGATTTTCACAGGATATTCTTAGCGGGCGTGTGGAAGAAATGAAAAGAAAATGTTAGTTAATACATTCATTTTATACTAGCTTTTGCCCGCGGCTTCGCCCGCGTGGATGTCGGGAAATATCCCACGGGAACATGCTACCGGGAATATACGAACATTCACTAAGGATTTGTGTGCGATTAAAAATTTTGATGCTTATTGGGATGAAATTGACATAAATTTTATATTGATTATAATTTGATTGCTTGTGATATTTGTTTTGAACTCCATCGATGTCTGTGCAAAATTTCAGCTTTCTAGGTCCAATTGTGTGGGCTGGGCGTTGATGAGTCAGTCAATCAGTCAGTCAGGACTTCTCCTTTTATTTATATAGATAGATGGTTATTAATATATCACTATCGAACATCATAATCTCTAGAGACAGACTAACTTGTGGGAGTTAAATTTCATTTAACCACACCATGAGGTGACCAGAACCATAAGATAACCGACATAGCCCGAAGAATTACCAAACTTACATTCCTAAGTGGCAGTGGGCGGGCACATAGCTCGCAGATGGCCGATGGGGCCGAAAGGTCCCGTAGTTGTGACCACGTTGCGGATGACGTATCGTTGAAAGGTGGACCGTTAACCTGCTGAAGACCATAGGAATCCGCTGGATGCGCTAAGCACAGAACCGATCGAAGTGGCGATGCTTGGGGGAAGGCTTATGTCCAGCAGTGGACCTCTTCTGTCTGAAATGATGATGATGATGAGGCTATAAAACAGCAAAAAAGGTTTTTCTATCAAATCTTATTCCTTTCAATACTTGTTGTAGTTACCTACAAGATTTTATGTGAATGATGTGGTCGCCTATAATTTTAAGCGCACACTTTTATTTGTCTCTGTTTACATATTTATGTTAACATGCATGTAATTCTGTAGCCTCTGATGTTGGCTATCCAATAAATAAATAAGTAACACAATACGAATTCTTTTTCCGTAAAACTAACTACGCAATATCTCTGGCACTTGATAAAATCAGTATTAACCCAAAATGAGTGCGGAAATTTCGAGCAAAAATTTTCGTTCCGCCAAACGACCAATGTTTATTTTGGCACACTCAATTGTTTAATTTTCTGTTCCTTCAACATTTTTGGTAAAAAGTTATTCTTTAATTCTCAACGCGACCCCGCTTGTTCGTAATTACTTCAGTCTCACTGGCTGTTTCGGTAAAAAGAAGTACACAAAATAAATTACGTAGAAAGATTTTTCTTTTAAATAGACATCGCTAATTACCGTCCTTTTGAGAGGTAAATATCCTGTCATTTACATTTACTTAGCGTACTTATTTTTGGTCATCGATGTTGTAATTAAAGTTTATTAAAAAAACCGGTCAAGAGCGAGTCGGACTCGCGCACCGAGGGTTACGTTCCGATTTCTGAAAAAGTGTGCTATTTAGAGACATCGTTTTATTTTTCCTGTAATCTTTACATATACTTCTATCACATATAATAATTTCAGATTTTTCTCTTTGCAAACTTCGGAGATAAGTGGGGGAACGGTATTTTTTTTTACATTTTTCATCAGAAGTCGAAAACTATGGGTCCTAAAAAAAAGAAAAAAATGTTTGAGAATGTGCAAACAGCGCTCTTTCATATGATACCTCAAAATCAAAGTGGGTCTACTAAGGCATGTGGGCCTTAGTAGACCCACTTTGATTTTTTAAGACTCTCTTTCAGTCCCTGTTGCAAAAAAAACATAAATATTTTAATTTCTTTCTTATATGCAAAATAGGTCTGTCTGTCTGTCTGTCTGAAATCTGAAATTATTCTATGTGATAGAAGTTTATGTAAAGATTACAGGAAAAATAAAACGATGTCTCTAAATAGCACACTTTTTCAGAAATCGGAACGGAACCCTCGGTGCGCGAGTCGGACTCGCTCTTGACCGGTTTTTTTTTCATGAAACTACTTCTATCATACTGCCGCAAAGCATCTTTATTGTTATTATTTATTTATGAAGGGTTTTCTGAATGCTTGTACTTAAAACAGAAAATTGTATGCCCCACAAAACCGTTTTCGTTTAATGCAGGCCGGTTTTGACCCTGGTGTACTTAGGTTAGACCTATTGTCAAACTTAGCCACATTATCAGTATCAGTAGAGAGAGACTATTTTCGATTAGAAGATTACCTTCGGTTATCATTGTATTTGAGAATGTTGGTTCTCCTGTTATTAGCAACTTTATAAACTTATGACTTTTTACCTACTATTCTACTATTATTTGATATGCTGTATACAGAAGCTGTTGGTGTATCTTTTATTTTAATTACAAAGGTATGCTAGAAAAACATGAAACAAATTGGAATTTCAACAAATTCATATCTCAACCCAAATCTATCTATCTACTTATCTATATAAATAAAAAGAGAAGTCCTGACTGACTGATTGACTGACTTATCATTCCCAGCCCAAACCCTTGGACCTAGAAAGCTGAAACTTTGCACAGAGGCTCCCTTTATAATGTAGACAAGGAATAAGGAAGGAATCATCGGTAGTATGTTCGTGTGGGTTATTTTCCGACATCCACGCGGGCGAAGGCGCTGGCAAAAGCTATTCCTGAATAACTCAAACTCAAACTCAAAGCATTTATTTCAATTAAACCAATTACAGGCACTTTTGAATTGTCAAAGAGTCGGTCAGTAGGTAAATCAGAAAGTTGAAGCTAGTTGCCCATTCCAAAACGTAGATCTATGGAGAAGAACGGGCAAGAAACTCCACGGACACTCTTTTAAATCAAAATATGGTTACAAAATATTGGTTACATCATTCATGTTGAAATTATACATGTGAGAACGATGAACGTTAAAAGCGTCCGTATTAAAAAAATAAAATAAAAAAACAATTCAAAATTAAAATTAAAATAAGCCGTGGCAGCTAAGGTATGACCAGCCTCCACCAACAGCGCCCGTTGACGAACCTGACGTATGGATTCGTTAAATGATCCAACACACGCGCCACCATCAGCGAGGCATTAGAGTGAGCATGACACACTCTCAGCCGCCAGGGCACATCCAAGTCAAATAAAGACGTACCCAGTAAATGGTAGCTTCAGAGTAGGTACATAGTACTCACACATGTGCTAAGCAATTATACAATAGGTGATTGAGTCTACACAATATGAATAGAATCTGACATAAAAAGTGGTTCCTGTAGTGAGGAGGTTCAAGTTCCGGGATAATTAATCGTCAAAAATGTATGTTTAAACAGTCGCAAATCATTACTCAATTTTAAGCAACGTTTATAAATAAAAAGGTACCTAAGTTAGCAACAGAAGATAATTTTGAATGACCCACTTGTATTGCGTTTACGCCACATCTGTCATCTAACGACTTCTCCTTTGAACCTCCTTCATTCAAACTAGCTGTCATAAGGCACTTAATCCCTTAACTTTGTCTGAACTCTGAAGTTCTGTGAAACTAATAACCTTTCGATCTTACTTAGATTAGTTGGCTTACTGGGCGATGCAGATGCCTTTAGATATCTACTGGATGACTTTGTGACTATCGACTTGATTTGGGAACAACTCTGAAAAAGCAAAAAAAGGAAATAAATAAAAAATTTAAATAAATAAAGATTTATTGAACAAAAAAAAAACATACAACCGAATTGAGAACCTCCTCCTTTTTTGAAGTCGGTTAAAAATGGTTGAACAATCAAACACAAGCAACACCATGCGTATACAACAATAGCGTATTACAATTATGTAACCACTAGTGTTATAAGCAGTCTGTATGAACTCTGGTATCCAAAGAAAGATTTAACTTGTGTTATGGATATCAGCATTCTCACATAAATGAAATACATAGGTTACATTGGTTGCAACAGATGACGACGATGTCAAGAGTTTCACATCAAGTCATTAAAAAAAAACAAATTTTCTAGGGACCAGCACATAATTATCACAAACTTGGACTGTTTAGAATAATGCATAAATTCCCTATAAGTGTCTAGGGATCAAGTACGTTGTATGGCCGCAATTGAGGATTATTATTTGAACTTTTTAATCGTTATTGATTCTTTTTGAATTTCACTAGGTATTTGAATAGATTTTTTTTTTAAATTTTGATTAAAAGTAGAAAATCAACAGACTGTCAATCAGGATTCCTACAAAAGTGTGTAATAGTATTTTTACAAAACCAATACAATTTCTCCATCGGAAGTGAAAAAAAATGCATCGATATGGAGCGATGACATCATTTGACATGAGAAGAGATGATGAGAGCCTTCGGAATGTTACGAGCTGGTTCCAAGCAACGTACTGTGACTCCATCAAAATGTTACGAGCTGGTTCCAAGCAACGTACTGTGACTCCATCGAAATGTTGCGAGCTAGTTCCAAGCAGCGTACTGTGGCTATTTTTATCTTGGACACTGTATCAAGTTGAGAGGTGGAGCGACCTGCATCTTTTTTAAAGATGAAATAATGATTCAAAGACGGCTGACGTTGAAAATGGCATACCTACTTACAGTATTACTTATAATGATTTGTTACATAAGTTTTTTTTTTTATTTTATGAATCGTTCACAACACCCTTTATTCCTACTGTTCATTACTGAAAGTGCACTATTTCACTAACTTATAATACCGATGAAACCAACCTAAACAATAGCTCTTAGTGAATATTTAGGTTATGATCGTATTTATAAGTATTCCAGTTAGAGGAAGTATAATTATTACTACCACTGTAATCTAGAAATCATAACGAACAAATTAATATGCGTTTCATTAATATACGTCATAAGTTTTGGTGGGCCTAACCCCTGAAGAAAACCAGCTATTTCCTTTGCACGGTACAACGTCTGTCGAGTCAGGTGAAGAAAGATAATGTAATTATACTAGCACTTTGCCAGCGACTTCTTCCGGCCTATATTCCCTATTCCATGAGAATTGCAAAAGAATAGGCATTGTAGCCTCTTCTACATCATAAACGGAACGACTGTGCATAATTTCACCTTTTTAAATCCAAGGGTTTGGGCTGGGCGTTGATGAGTCAGTCTGTGAGTTAGTCAGGAGCTTTATTTTTCGATTTTGTATTGATTAACCTTGTGTCTACTTTAAAGTTTTACGTCACCAAACTTTCCCATATCTTTCAAATCCAATTTCAAGCAAAAACGCAACAAACCACATTCTGTGTACAACTTGCTTCGTTACCAACTTGCTTCCAAGTAAAAACATTGAGGCTCTCCTTCGGTTTCTATTTCAATACAATGTTAGCTTTCGTTGGGACTGTACCGAGCTTCATTTCCGAAGGTAATATCTAGACGAGCAGAAGTTGCTTCGACTTTTTAGCAAGCGTTGGGAGAAAAAGTTTGTGTGTTTATTTGGATTGCATCCTGAAACGTATTGCTTTTTTCTTTTTTTTTCTGTAGGTATTATCGCTGTGTTGGTGTCGAATGAGTTCGTGTTTCGTGTATTATGGATTTTTTTAACTTTGCTATCTAAGAAACTTGTTTTGTATATTTCTTGGCGGTGACTTTGTTTGTTTATTGAGTTCGTTATTTCTAGCTTGTTAGAAATAACGTTGTTGTTTAAAAATAGGTTCTTCCCTCAAATATATATTATTAATTCTGCGACAGCTAATTTACAGGACTTATATTTCAAAACCTAAAAGTGTTCAACAATTCAATAAAGAAACCAGCACGTACCTCATAGATATTCCTAGCTGTTAGATATTGACGAACAATTTCCAGCTCGCTCGTTGCCCAAAAATTTTCTATCTAGCAAAAATTAAAAAAATGGAAAACAGCGACGTGGCCTTCCCCGGCCATATGTCAACGTGAACGCGCCGTTTTTCAATAGTATCGCAGCAGAGCCGATCGGTTCATTGACAAGATTAATTTATCGTGTAACAACTGGCGCACACAGTGTTGTTTTAAAATGACCAGAAAATTTTTGGTCGTCGAGATTTTTCGGTCAAGTTGTTTTTGAAGTTGCTGTTTTGTTTTTTCTGATTGGATAATATCAAAGAGGCTTGAATATAAGGGCTTGTGTTTAAACGCCTACCATACCTGCCAGAATGGATAAATGCTCACCAAAATGGATAGATGCTAACCAAAATTAAAACCATTTAATTGTGAAATTATAACTTTAGAAAACTGACAGCAGGTCGACAGAGCCCCGCTAGACGGGGCTCCTATTTCTATCTGCAGGGTTTAAAGCAAACCTCAGGGTACCCCTGACGTCGACCGTCTAGGGTTAGGGTTTTCGGCAGCAGGCCGACGCAGATTTGGTGAGCATTTAATTTTTTTGGTAGTCATTATATTTAATCCCGAATATTAATATACTTGGATCTTTTGCTTGTATTAAAAAATATATTTTTAGGCATTATTGATCGGCCGCCGGGGTCGCGAGTTGTTCGAAGTTCGAAGAGATACCGTGGCCCCAGCACAAGCAACTGAAGGAACACGGGTGGATTTTAGTCAGTGAAAGTCTGACACGCCCTCCTGCTCCGCTCGGAGCGGGAGAAGTTATTTAATGATTTTCCATCCACAAAAAAAAATAAAAAAAAGGCATTATTAATCAAAGATCGCTAAAAAAGCGAAGGTTTTTAAGTTTAACTTTATTGTTGAGTTTGGGACTGCCTCGTTGGTCTAGTGGTCAGAAGCGCTACTGCTGAGCTCGATTCCTGGGTTCGATTCCCAGGTCGGGCAAATGGTTATTGGGTTTTCCTATCCGGTTGATGGCAATAGGCTCGCCCCCTTTTACCTGGAACCTAAACATAACTGTCGAAATGTGGGTATACTATGTATACAGGTACACCTGTGCCCAACCTATCGGGAAAAAAAACCGGCCAAGTGCTTGTCGGACCAAGCACAATGAAGGGTTCCGTAGTTGAAAAGAATTTATCACAATGACAAACTTAACATTGAGTTGAAAAACATGTTCTGCCATACATTGATATACGTCACGGACAATTCTCCAACTGCATATTTAATTTTGTATTCGCAAAAAGCTATTATTAAACATAACATCACGCTTTGTTTCCTTGAAGGGTTGGACAGAGGTGTACCTATATAGTGCACCCACATTTTGCCAGAAAACGAAAACTAAAAACAATTTTTTTATGTGATAAAACTACAAATAATCGATTTTCAGACTTTTTTCTTTACTTGTGCTGTGAGACCTTGCTTGCTGCCAAATTTCATGATTCTAGGTCTACGGGAAGTACCCTATAGGTTTTGATTTACTTGCGAGCATCAAAATATATCTCATAAATGGCCGTACTTTTTTATTGCGTTGACTTATAAGCTTGATTTTTTTAGAAGTCTAAGGGACCATAGACTTACGTATTTTATATTAATTACAACTTGATACCTCCATGCGTTCCTGAGCAAAAGGGTCTTGACAGACAGACAGACAGACAGACAGACAACGAAGTGATCCTATAACGGTTCCGTTTTTTCCTTTTGAGGTACGGAACCCTAAAAAGGCGTGATGTACAGTCAGCGTCACGATGTAGTTACCCCCCTTGCAAGCACCGGTGCTTCCAAGGGGGGTAACCACATCGTGACGCTGACTGTACATAAGGGTTATGTTTATTATTGGGTTTCTTTTTACACTTATTGTCCTTGATATGTCAAAGAGTCCATAACAACAGTGGTAAAAGACAGTATCAACAGACAGGCCGATTTCCAAAAAAAAAAAAATAGGTTAAGGGTTTTAAGAACGACTTTCGAGACGGTGTTAAGAGATAACAATATTCCTAGCCTTCTAATTTCTGGAATAGTAGGTGCAAAATAAATCCCTAAATTGAATACCAAGAACTTCTATGACGTAACGATGATAAATAATCTTATAACGACCATCTCTTTATCCTATGATACTTCTACTTCAAAAAGATGGCGAAAACGAGCAAAATTAGGGATGAAAAGAAAAAAATACGTTTATTTCGCAAAATGGATGGCTTCGTTACCGTGATTTACAATATCTGTTTTGCTTGAAATATTTGCCACAGTTCGTGAAGTATCGTCTAAAATGTTTTTGATCATTTATTGATGTTTGTAAGTTATGAAGATGGAGGAGCTCGTGGCTAAGTTATAACAGCCGCATGGGTCGATCCATCAGGCTAAGGTACGCTTGCCGGGGTTGGTCAGTGGATGGGTGACCATCTTTACATACCGAGACTCCTCCGTGCCTCGGAAAGCACGTTAAGCCGTTGGTCCCGGCTGTCATTTGTGGATCTATGACAACCGTTACGGGTCGTCAGAAGCTCGAAAGTCTGATAACCATCAGTCTTACCAAGGGGTATCGTATTACCCAGTTACTGGTTTGTGAAGGTCAGACAGGCAGTCGCTCCATGTAAAATACTGGTATTCAGCTGCATCCGGTGAGACTGGAAGCCGACCCCAACATAGTTGGGAAAAGGCTAGGCAGATTGATTTATTGGTATAAGATAAACTATTTCACAAAGGCGCGTGCTAGTAATTGCAATTTAAACCTTATGATTAATGACATAAAGGCTTCAAGACACGACTTTGTGAGATAGTTTAACTATAGTGAGATAATTGATATCCTACGTCAATTTCTCGTTTCTTACAACTGTTGAAGAATGACAGTTACTGATTATCAATAAATCAAAATTTCTTTATTATAGGACAACAACGAACCATGATGTTAGTGTGTTCCTTATAGCTAGTGTTAGTAAGTAATAATTTATAATATTGTATTTGTAATGAATATGATTTAAGTAAATGTAGACCATTTAAATTGGTAGATAATTTAGTTTTCAATTAATTTTCCTGGTTAAACATAAATCAATATTTTTTCAGTGCTCTACTAAAAATATCGTTATGATAATACCTACCTATCCTTATATTTTTTTATTAAATGCGATTATTACAGGTAGTTTTCCACAATAAGATTGTTATACTGTAGGTTGATAATAGTAGGTAAGTACTGTTCACCTTTCGTTACTATGACGACATTTAATGTAAGAAAATGAATAATAATAATGGATAAGGTTTATCTTTTGAGACCAGTATTCCGCGAATTCCTTTTGAGTTTCTCATCTTCAATAGTTTAACGATTACAAGGTAAAGTATATAAGCATTTTTTTGACGTGTCTGCAATAACAATACCTATCAAGTCTCAAAATTTTTGCCTAGAGAGTAAAATAACAATTACTTTTTAGGGTTCCGTACAAAATGGTAAAAAAGGAACACTTATGGTGTCACTCAATCTGTCTGTCTGTCTGTTTGTCTGTCTGTCTGTTACAGCTGGATATCTCAAGAACTACCTACTAATGCTATCAACTTGAAATTTAGAACAGTTTTAGGTGACGTTGACCCAACTATTTTGCAATTAAGAAAGAAATTAAAATATTTATATTTTTTTTTGCAACAGGGACTGAAAGGGTTTCTTAAAAATTTAAAGTGGGGCTACTAGGGAATGTGGGTTATCATATGAAAGATCGCTGTTTGCACATTCTCAAACATTTTTTTTTCTTTTTTTTAGGCCGCATAGTTTTCGACTTAAAAAAGGAACCCTCGGTGCGCGAGTCCGACTCTGTATTGACCGGTTTTTTTTAAATACTAAATCGCTTTAAAGATACTAAAATACAGGGTATATCAGAAAGGTGTGGTCAAATTTAAGGGTGTCCAATACTTTTGTAAATATAACGAAACAATAATTAATTGTACTTAACCAATTCTTTAATCTCTTCTGCTAAGGCTGAAATTCGCAAAAAGGAAAGCGCAAAGAAAAATAAGCTGCATGAATACAGAAGTTTTTAGCATAACCCTCTTATGAACTTTAAAATCGACACAGTCAATTTATACCTTGGTCCCTTGCCACGAAGTTCAATTCTCTTTGAAGGTAAAAGTTTTAAGTAAAAATAAGGCTAGGTGCATGTTAGCTGGGTCGTCACGTCCAGGAGTTTCGTGCTTGACATCAGCCACGCTGGACGATAAATCATGGAGCCGGGCCTGGTCCACGTGCTCACGTGGACACAAATTGAATTTTTGGCCGTCACTACCGTCTGGGAACCTTTTGGGTGATTTTTTAATAAAGTTGTGTTCAGACTCGCGCTGAGTTGGGTAGAAATGTGGTCCTGTCTTGATCTGGTAGCCTGTACGAATTTATTTATAAACAAACATAAAATTATAGTACCTACGAAGAAAAGGTAAAGAACCTGAGATCAGACAATGCAAATACAGTACATACCTACTTCCTATTTTTACGGACGTACTTGGTTTATGTAATCAAAATTTATTCAATATGGCTGCTCGATCCTTTCCTTTTAAATGCATTTTAAAGTTTATTTAAGTGCATTGCTAATAATAAAATTATTTATTTCTACTCTACTAAGTAAGGCTGGTTGCACATCTGACGGAAGTGTTGACACATGTGTTGGGTGTATTTCGGTCGCGTCTGTTTATTCGCTCGACGCACTAAACCGCGTTCTATTTAAAAGCGATTACGCGATTGTCTCGTGCACATTATGCCAGTTTTTTGTTAGGTGAACCTGAAAGCGTGGTTGCGCCGACAGAGGGCGTTTTCCGGTTTTCCAAACAAAAATTGATATATAAATAAAAAAAATAAATAAATAAATATCCTTGGACATTTCACACAACGCCATCTAGTCCCAAGCTAAGCAACCTAATGCTTGTATTATGGTAACGAGATGGCTGATAAACTACATATATACATTTTTTTTTTTTTTTTGCAAATACATACATATTATAGATAGAAAAACACCCAGACTCGGAACAAATACTTGTAGGTCGTACAAATATTTGTTCCGTGCGGGAATCGAACCCGCGACATGCTGCGCAGCAGTCAATCGCTCAACCACTGCGCCAACCGTGTCGTCCACGCACATATATATGTGTGTGTGTCATATATGCACGTGACCTTGCGACTTGCTCGCTTTTGAATAGGACGCGGGGTAATGCATCATTGGCTGAGTGTATAAGTTTGCATCTGTTACTATCTACTTGTCCATTTTAACGATACGCGACGCATCATTCGTCAGATGTGCGACCATTCTAAGCCTGGTCATCAGCCATTGCTAATCTGTTGTAAACAATTGGAAGCTGGGTTAATATTTCCATTAACTTATGTAAATTAAATTAATCTACCTGGGTTAACTACAAGAGGTCAACATCAATTTAGTTTCTTGGCTAAGGTAGATAAATAGTTACTGTACATGTTGATCCTACATTGAGAATAAAAAAATATTTTGTTTTCTCCATGCGGAAGGTGAAAAACAAAAACACTATTTTTTCCACAGAAATATAAGGAAAAAACAACCGAAATCTAGACGCTACTTATACACCTGTAATGTATATAAATCTATGTACACCTACCTACCTAATAATAATAATAATAAATGTATTTTATAAGGAAAAAATATAAATAAACGAAATAATAATAATAGCAGGAAGGTCCCTATATTACAATTAGATAGTTCGGTACACACACCAACTCAAACTCAAACTTCCAACACAAATCCAGCTCTGAAATTCCGAATCTATCGATCCTCATACGATCACCCGACCGATAAAAATGTAGGGAGAAATTATACAAAAACTTTTCGGACCGATATCCCGCGTCGGAAGTTAAAGTTGGCCAATTGATCCTATCCATACAAAAGGCCGAAAAATGCCTAATAGTTGGGCCCTATTCCTTAGTTATATTTGTTCTTGTAGGTAAAGGTCTTTGCACGTCACATTAATTTGCAAATCTCTGGTGTTACGGATAAACGGAAACTTTTACGTACGAAAATGTATCCTAAATTGTTTATTTTCTACAGGTCAATCTTTCGTTAAAAGTAAATAAAATAAGATGTAAACAGGGTGAATTTTCGTACAAGCAGCTATGCCAGCCGGCAGAGATAGACAAAAGGCTCTTACAGACAGAGGCGATATCGCGTCGCGACGCGATATTTTTCTACGGATATAATATCGAAATATCGCGTCGCGACCGCGATATCGCCTCTGTCTGTAAGAGCCTTTATACGATGGTATACATTAGATCCATCAACAACTCAAACGTTTCAGAACTGTGGGAATTCAAAGATTTTCGAAAAGAGTACAAAAAACCCTTCTGTTTTTGCTCTCCGTACAAGCTCCAGTGACATTGCAAGGCAAACTAATTCTATTCTATTATTTTAATATTCAGTACCATAATACGTAACAGAGTTCCAATCACAATTCGAGAGTTTTGAAGGATATTTCTAATCTATTGCTTTACTAAATTCGTCTGCTCAGCAACGTAAATAACGCAATTAACGTGGCTGAACTGTCAAAATGAAATAAAATGCTATCAATTGTCATTTTATGTGTGTACGCAATAGGAATGTTTCCTGGGTAAAAAAAAAAAAATATATTTAGTCCGTCAATCAGATAATGAAACAATATTAGACAGGTATTTTTTGCTTTATCATATTAACAAAAAAATACTTAGATAAAACGCATAAAAGTTGCGAGGTGCGGGCTCGCTACATCACAACCAACTATCTACGTATAAAATCTGGCAAGGAGTGACGTCATGCCACATTTTAACTCAATGTATCGCCGTAATTTTGTGATAACGTAAAAAAGAAAAAATACGTGTCCAATATTTATTAATAATCAACATGACAGACAAAACAAATAAGTTTTAGTCAACATCCCTATTACCCCGCTGAAAAATAGTTTCGATCTCAATTCTACAAAGGTCTTTACACACTTCAATCTGCCTAGCCTTTTCCCAACTATGTTGGGGTCGGCTTCCAGTCTAACCGGATGGATGCAGCTGAATACCAGTATTTTACATGGAGCGACTGCCTATCTGACCTCCACAACCCAGTTACTGGGTGATACGATACCCCTTGGTAAGACTGGTTGTCAGACTTTCGGGCTTCTGACGACCCGTAACGACTGTCAAAGATCCACTGTGCTTTCCGAGGCACGGAGGAATCTCAGTATCTAAAGTACCCACGGAGGAATCCCGGTACTCATCCACTGACCAACCCCGGCAAGCGTAGTTTAACCTGACGGATCGACGCGTGCGGCTTTTATTACTTAGCCACGAGCTGCTCTTTCTCTCTCTCAACGAGTCTTTACACACTTATAACAATAAACGAAACACAATAAAACCCACGTTTTGTACATTCATAACTCCATCACTTCAAATGATAAACGATGGATCCCACTGATCCTTCCCGTACGAGCAAGCAACAGCCACTATCATTTGTTATAATAAATTGTAACACCGTTCTCGACTGCTGAATCTAATGTATTGTTATTAATGTTATTCTGAGTAACTGTTGTGGTCGGATCAGATGCTAACAGACATGTTGAAGATAAGGTTTAAATGGTGAAATATTTTGTAGGTAATTTTGGATTGGGGATAAGAAAATTTCTGGAGAATTGGTAGATATTGAAATAATTAATTGTTATCGGGGTAGATAATTCAATATTGCGATTGCGTGCCAAAGTAGGCCGCTGCAAACACAATACGGATGATTACAATTTTTTTTTTGACAGTCATGTATGATTAAAAAATATTGGACACGTATTTATTTTCTTTTTTTACCTAATGAAAAAATTTCGGTGATACATTGAGTTAAAATGTGGCATGACGTCACTCCTTGCTAGATTTTAGTTTGTTATAGTTGTGACGTACCGAGCCCTCACTCTTTAATGCGTTTTATTTAAGTAATTTTTTATTAATAAATATGTGTCTAATATTTTTTTTATTAGGTATTTTACTGACTAAACAGAATTTCTTTTTTTTATCACTATTAAACGAAGTGGGAAATTACTGTACCATCTACCCAACCACCCAATGTGATCCTGGATTCAAACAATATAATAAAAACCGGTCAAGAGCGAGTCGGACTCGCGCACCGAGGGTTCCGTTCCGATTTCTGAAAATGTGTGCTATTTAGAGACATCGTTTTATTTTTCCTGTAATCTTTACATAAACTTATTTTTTTTTTACATTTTTCATCAGAAGTCGAAAACTACGTGGCCTAAAAAAAAGATAAAAAATGTTTGAGAATGTGCAATTAGCGTTCTTTCATATGATACCCCACATGACCTAGTAGCTCCACTTTCATTTTTTAAGACCCCCTTTCAGTCCCTGTTGCAAAAAAATTATAAATATTTGAATTTATTTCTTATTTGAAAAATAGTAGGGTAAACGTCATCTTAAACTGTTCTAAATTTCAAGTTGATAGCATTAGTAGTTCTTGAGATATCCAGCTGTGACAGACAGACAGACAGACAGACAGACAGGCAGACAGACGGACAGACAGACAGACAGACAGACAGACAGACAGACAGACAGACAGACAGACTAAGTCACACCATAAGGGTTCCTTTTTTACCATTTTGGTACGGAACCCTAATAATCAATCAAAGTACGTACTGTTGATACCAAAAGAAGGTGAATTTGTGTTAATAAATTTTTGCAAGGTGTACACACTTTAGAAGAAATATTTACAACCGGAAGTGGTAAGCTGGATACATTTATTTATATAATATTATATTTTACAGGTTGTATCACATTAAAATTATAAAGGCGAAATGTTTGTGAGTGTGTGTGTTTGTATGTTTGTTACTTCTTCACGCTCAAACGGCTAGACCAATTTTGATAAAATTTTGTATGGAGGTAGCTGTCACCCTGGATTAACACATAGAATACTTTTTATACCGCTATTCTAACGGTTTCGAAACTTACGCGGTTGAAACCGCGGGGTGCTGCTAGTTTCAATTTATAACAAAGTCGGGTTAGTTACACCATTTATAACTCAAAAACGGCTGGACTGATTTTTACGATCTTTGATTTGTTGGGATTTACTCCGCCAAGAATAGCAGAATAACTATTAAAACATCGGAAAATTCACAAAAAAATTATGAAGATTCTCATACATGAAATTTGGACAGGACAAATGTTTTTCGGGTACAGTTAGTATGGGCCCTCACACATTTACAGCCCGCTGGCAGTCCGCTGGTAGGCGGTCATTCATAAAAACTGTTTTCCACAGTTTTTGTGAATGACCGCCTGCCGGTAGACTGTGTAATGTGTGGGGCCCTTAAGACGCGGACTGACTACGATTTTAAACGGCACACAACCGCGTAATCTATTGTCACCATTAGCTGGCTTGAAATAAGGTTGAAAATTGAAAATAATATTTGTGTTGCCGAGATGTGACTAAGCTGCGAATGTGCATTTATTTTCCGGGTTTTCTTTACATTATTCAGAATATACATAAAATTACTAAATAATTATCTGGTTAAAGTCTTAAAAAAATGCTAATTCTATTAAATTATTTAAAAAAATGAATGTCGTTATCCCTGAAAATATAGAGATGTTCAACGCCAAAGTTTGTTTTTGTGGAGCAACTTCCAATTTTTTTAATGGGAATATGAAACTATTTTTTACTATTCTGTTCGCTTAACATTTTTCTTTGAACCCTTCTGTGTCCACTGTATTTATTGCGTCGGATAGTTTCATTGCGTTACGTCATACTCGACAATCCAAGAAACCAATTTTTGTGATTATTGAGCTTACAGCGCGCCTTAAGGCAGTGAAACACGACTGCTAGTCAATGAAACTCGCAATTCTGAAAAGCATAAATTTAACGTACATAAACATTATAATAACAAAATAATATTACATGTTACGCAAGATATAATATTGCTTCGACGTAATAAAATATAGAGGTTAATTTTCTTCGAGGACCCTTCATGTCAAAGATTGGATTCTGTAACCTCATCTAAAAAATGTATGGTCATAATATCACCGAGAAATCTTTATGAAGAACTTTCTCTAAAGTGGATGAAGTTATAAGAAAGGAGTCTACAAGATTTTGGAAATTCTATTTAGGCTCTTTGAATTCGGGCTGGATTTAAGTTCTAACTTTGTATAGGTACTTATCTACATTATATAAAATACTAACTTCTGCTCGTGACTTCGTCCGCCTGAAATTTCTTGTTCCCCACTATTACATACTTCGTTTTCACTAAGCGTTATTTCTGACTTTTTTCTTTTTGTTGGGCAAAAAAAAAAAATACCTATAACCTTTCTCAAGAATAGGGAATGCAAAAATAATTTTAAATTCGACTGGTACCCTTCATTAGCTCGTTTAAACTAACAAAAAAAAAAAAAAAAAATTCCAGCTTTATTAAATCAAAAACTAAGCTAAAGACTTGTTTCTTGTTTATCTAATATCTAATCAATAGATATAAGATGTAGTTAAAAGCAAGCATCGCCTTCATTGAGTTTTACAAAAATTAAGATCATATCACGACTAGGTTCGTTAGACTAATTAACCCCATAACTAGAAATATTTTTCTATTTCTTAAAATACAAAACAAAGATTTACCCAGGAAAGTATCGTCTAAATAAGAAAACAAAACAAAAAGAACAATTACAGAAGAATTTTCAAACGACATTAAAATTTCAATATTTTTACTTTAAAACCTTTTCGGGCCTCCGAGACCAAAAATTTCAAATTACTTAGCCAAATCGGCTTCCTTTAATGTAGTTAATCTAAGTTTGTTGCGTTTTATTAACTTTTATAATCCCCTCCAGGAATTTTAGATAAGTATCATTCCTGCATAGGGAAAAAATATTTTTTGTCTGTACAAAGCAGAGAATCCCACGATCTTAATTTCATTGATACTTATATTACTATGCCTTTGTGTAACATTGTGTAATTAATAATATTGTACTTTTTGAACCAAAATATCATCAAAAATTACTTTCCAGTAAAACTTACAGAATTCAGAACTTATGCTTAAAATGAAAACATACTTCTTTCTGTTTCGAAATATTACGTATATGCAGAATTTTCATGAGACCCTCCATTCTCATACGGCCCCATAAAGGCCCCGAAAATGTGGCCACTAAGGTGCTTGTCAGTCAAAAATTGCTCCCGAGTGAAGTCAGGCCGGGTCAGTATGAGCAGATATAATCAGGATGCCACGGGCCAAGTTAAATGGAAAAGTTTTTGTAGGCCTGCTTTATGCATGCCCTTATTGCCCTTTGGGCTAGCTTGACCTTAATAAGCAGTGCCTTTAGAAGTTGTCCGCTCGTAAAAAAGTTGCGAACGTGAGCGGCGGAGGGTTTAATAGAGGTGAACTTTATTTAAAATATCAACACGGGCTGTGGTGAAAGAACTGGATTTTTCCGATTCTGCTGACGTACTTTTTATTTTTTGTAACTTCATTTTCTTTTCATTTCGTTGGTTAATGTTAGGGTTTTCTCTTGGAATGTAGTTTTTTATTTTGATCATTTCTTTAGTAGGTACATTAGATAGGTATTTTTATGTTTACTACTTATAAATTTTCATTATTATTAATTTGATTTAATTCGTGAATTATGCGTGAAACAAAAACTAATCTTTAAGAGATCAGTTTACTAAAAAAAAGTATCAATTGTTTCCCTTAATTATGACTGCAAACATCAATCTGTTGATACCTATTTCATTTATTTCATTGCTAAATAATGTACTTAAAACACAAAATTAAAATTAAACACGCACAAAAATGAAGTCAGTATTAATGAGCCGCACAAAATGTATTTACAAAGAAATATGTACAAATAAACCTGTAATTACAGATGCAAATATGTGTTATTTATTTACTTCAATAAATTGCTAGTCATTGGAAAGGATTCCACAATTTACGAATGCGTCCTATTATTTCGTTTTAGATTACAATAATATGTGACAATATTTTACAGGATGGGACTTACTTTATATTTCACCGTACATTGAAAAGTGTAATCATTTCATTTCATGAAAAAATTACAATGAGCACAACTTGAGCATGAATTTTTCAAGTCATGTATAAAATTGTTTGGTGTGTATATCCAGTATATCCTGGCCACTTTCTCTTTCTCATTTGCCGAACTAGTTTCTTACCAAAACAGTACCTAAATAAATTGGTCTCCTTTATTAAGTATTTTTAGAGCAACATATTGTGAACAGAGGTTGATAAATGTAACTAATATGTTAAAACCTACTTTACGAACTACAACCTCTTTGTTATTGCCTAAAACAGTTGTTTCAACGCTAAAAACATTTAGTTTCAGTAAGCGTAGGTTTTTAACAAGTATTGATGGTTGAGTTTACGATGTTTTTGTCCCAAAATTGGGTCAATACACAATAGATAATGAAATAAAACTCATTTTGTGACGCCCTGCTGTGGAGAAGATGAATAGCTCGAAAATGATTCTGTGGACAATTTTCGTGGCTCAATCATAATAATTTTGGTGAACGATTTCGACGATATTATTTGATTCGATGTCGCAAAAGGGAACATGCATTGTAACATTATATTTAACACATAAATAATCAACAATGAAATCACTTCATATCAGAATAATATATAATATAAAATAATTTTCGTAACAGATAGAAAACTTTCATAAATATAGCGATCCTAACTCAAAAATCTTATTAAGCTAGATTAACCCTTCGTATTCCGGGACGTAGATCTACGCGAGACACAATGGTTTTTTAATTATTTCTGTAAACTAAGGCAAGTTAAGGCAAGGTTAAGGCATGATCGAATTATCTTCCAAAGCAGTGAAGATGGAATCACTATTTTCTTTATTCCAAAATGGAAGTAATATCTTCACACGCTAGAGCGCTAGAACATCGTAATTTTGCTCACGTTTCGTTCCAAGACTGACCGAAATGGTTTGGTGACAGTGAAAAATCTTGTAGTCTAACCTTTGGAACATTTAACAAATCATTCACTCACCCATTTCTTTTTCGGGGCTGTAATGGGATCAATCAATGCCTCCACATTGGACGTTATTGGCTTACAAAGTGTACCAGTCACCTTTCAATGGGATATGTTCGGCCTTTTTTTTGTTAGTGATAAAAACGTAGTGAGGTTTTTTTGAGGGTAGTCTCTCTTAACTTTTGTAATCACTTTGATAATACAGTACTTAGGAAAATTATGTGTATAAATTACTTGAGAGCTTTTGTTTCTTTCTGTGGTAGTGTGTTTATTTCTGGAAATAGATGCAGAATAATCCAAAATTCTGTTAGGATAAATTTGCTATTAATACAGTGAAATTATTGCAACCTATTTCAAATTAATAAAAACTTTACTAAGGTCGGATATTTCAATAGGTCGGAAGACTTATAATTAATGAATACCTAAATATAATACTGACATATTTTCTCTAAAAAGCTGTCAAAGTGTAATATTTATTCGTCATGGAAAATCTCAAAACGGTGAAGGAAAACATCGTGAGGAAACCGGCATGTCGTAGAACAAAAATTCAAAGACATGATTGTGTCATCTACCAACCCGCACTGGGCCGCGTGGTGGATTACAGCCCACTCCTTCTCACAGAGAGGAGGCTTGTGTCCCAGCAGTGGGAACATTATAGGCTGATTATGTGGGGGAAAGCTATCTGACTATTGACACATCAGTCCTAAGAACGAAAATGTTTTTTTCTGAGAACACAAATTGTATCGTATTAAAAAGTAATACTGTATTAAATCCCCCGAAACATGGACGGTACAATCAGCGATGTAACCAAGCTGATTAAACAGAAAGGCTGGCTCTGTCGACCGCATCGCACCAATTTGCGTTACACCAACGCTCGGCACAAATGCATCAAATCATCCTTTACGTCAATCGTTTAAAGCCCATTTAGCGCGCAATGGGCGCGAACGAATGACGATTATACAGTTTTATGGATTAAGTGGTGACTAGCTATTGCATAAAGCCGTCCCAAATTTTGTTTGCATTGCGCTTAATGGATTCCTGGAATAGGGATAATGCCTGGGTTGAAAAAAAAAACCTATTTAGTCCGTCAGTCAGGAAATAAAATAGTATATTATGCAATTAGTAAATAAAGGACGGATTTAAATCAAGGGCCATAGATGAATCACGAGCTAGTGAAGGATTCTAATGATTTAATCACGACCGTAGGGAGTGATTCATGATGATTGAATCACGAGCGTAGCGAGTGATTCAATTGTTAGAATCCTGAGCGACGCGAGTGATTCATGGCCCTCGATATAAATCCGTTTTATTCAAGAGTTGCATACTATAATTTATACCATGACTACGAGAAAAAGAAAGATTTAAGTGAAAATAGACTTAATAATATAATGAAGAAAAAGGAAAGTTAAATTGGCTTTGGTGTAAACCAGCCGTGATTTTTTGGGTAGCAAGTTTTCCACTATATCGGCCGCCCTCTCTTTCATAAACTCAGGTGTTAACACATCTTCATCACTGGAATGCATTTTTAATCAATTAGAACAACACTAAACAAACACAAAATTAAAGATTAAAGTAACACTAAACTTTGTGTTCGTACAACTTACAGTATTCAAAATAGCGCCAATTTACTAAGGACAGCAAAGTACACAAAACAGTTTTTATTCTAATGCTAAACTCCTTGTCGAAAATGTCGACCAATCAAATTGAATTTAGAACACATCAATATAGGTCGAATACATAGATTACACTTACACTAGATAAGGCAAGCCATCCGACCAAGCGTTCCCTGCATGTTCGACTGTTCGTACTAAAAAAAGTCTGTTAGCTCAGTGACTCTTAGCGATTGAAACAATTCTGTTTACTTTGAGCACATCACTAAATGGCTGGGGTGAACGATAACGTAGGTATAAAAAAGATGACACATTCGGTTTTCATACTATCTAATAACATGCCGTATCTAGCCTAGGTACTCTTAATCTGTGGTCGAATACATTGATGTGATCCATTTTCAAACATCAAAACAGTGAGTAAAAGTGCTTTTTATTCACTGTTTTCAGTGAATAAAATAAGCTTTTTAGAGGGGGAATGGTATAATAGTATATTATGCAATTAGTGAATAAAGAACGGATTTAAAGCGAGGGCCATAGATGAATCACGAGCTAGTGAAGGATTCTAACGATTGAATCACGACCGTAGGGAGTGATTCATGATGATTGAATCACGAGCGTAGCGAGTGATTCAAGTGTTAGAATCCTGAGCAACGCGAGTGATTCATGGCCCTCGATATAAATCCGTTTTATTCAAGAGTTGCATACTATACTTTATACCATGACTACGAGAAAAAGAAAGATTTAAGTGAAAATATACATATAATGAAGAAAAAGTAAAGTTAAATTGGCTTTGATGTAAACCAGCCGTGATTTTTTGGGTAGCAAGCTTTCCACCTTTCCACTATATTGGCCGCCCTCTCTTTCACAAACTCATGTGTTAACACATCTTCATCACTAGAATGCATTTTTAACCGATTAGAACAACACTAAACAAACACAAAATTAAAGAGTAACACTAAACTTTGTGTTCGTACAACTTACAGTATTCAAAATAGCGCCAATTTACTAAGGACAGCAAACAACACAAAACAGTTTTTATTCTAATGCTAAACTCCTTGTCGAAAATGTCGACCAATCAAATTGAATTTAGAACACATCAATATAGGTCGAATACACAGATTACACTTACACTAGATACGGCAAGCCACGACCAAGCGTGCTTTGCATGTTCGACTGTTCGTACTAAAAAAAGTCTGTTAGCTCAGTGACGCTTAGTGATTGAAACAATTCTGTTTACTCTGAGCACATCACTAAATGGCTGGGGTGAAGTTATCGTAGGTATAAAAAAGATGACACGTTCGGTTTTCATACAATCTAATAACGTGCCGCATCTAGCATAGGTTCTTTAAATCTGTGGTCGAATACATTGGTGTGTTCCATTTTCAAACATCAAAACAGTGACTAAAAGTGCTTTTTATTCACTGTTTTCAGTGAATAAAATAAGCTTTTTAGAGGGGGAATGGTATAATAGTTTATTATGCAATTACTGAATAAAGGACGGATTTAAAGCGAGGGCCATAGATGAATCACGAGCTAGTGAAGGATTCTAACGATTGAATCACGACCGTAGGGAGTAACTCATGATGATATTAGAATCCTGAGCGACGCGAGTGATTCATGGCCCTCGATATAAATCCGTTTTATTCAAGAGTTGCATACTATACTTTATACCATGACTACGAGAAAAAGAAAGATTTAAGCGAAAATAGACATACGTGGTGATTTTTTAATGACCAGCCAAATTTTCACAGGTTGTTCTACCCATGAATATATACCCATACCCATGAATAATATTGAGTTAAATAAATGTAGGGAAAAATATGACACAGATATCCAGCTCCTCTATAATGATATACAACACAAGGAACACTTGCTGAAGGATATTTTTGAAAAATATGAGAATTCACAACAACAACTTAGTGACCGCTTATTTGAGGCTGGGGAACTACTGGATTTGGTGAAGTGTAATGCTGAGAGGTATGAGTCTTTAACTAATACCCTCTCTTTTAGCTGTGTCTGCTCCCAGGAGCCCCAGCCTCAACTTGTTACACCCGCACCCTTAGTGGCTCAGCCAGTAGGTAGCTGTATGGATAAAGATATCAATATTATGAATAGTTTGACAACTTATGTTTTTTCTGACAAATTTGGTCAAGGTTTTGGTAGTATATTTAATCAGTGTTTGCAACACTATGTAATTAATAATTGTTTACCCGGTGCCAGTATTAGCCATTTAATTAAAAATATTAAATTGACAAAAATAAACCCCAGTTCCACTGTTATACTATTATATGGGGATAGTTTATCTGTAAGAAAAAAGGACATAATTGAATGTGTCCATTTGATGTTACATCTCAATGAGACTAAGAACTGTAAATTTATTTTCTGTGCATTGCCTTATTCAACATATTTGTCTGATGAGCAAAATAGTCACATTTATAATTTAAATATGTTAATTTATAATAGAACTTGTCATCATAGTGACGCTATTTTATATTTTGATTGTAATCAATTTATTACTGATTACAAACTGACTAATTATGAAATGTATTTGCCACCTAGTTGTAGGAGACATATTGCTAATCTTTTAGCATACAATATACATAGTGACACCGGTACTTGTAGTGTACCATCGAATACTGTTAGTAGTAGTACTAATATCATTTTTGATACGCCTTGTAGTTTAAACTATTAGGTGTGACAATGGGTAGGCCGCATAACTTGAATGTTGTACATCAAAACATGCAGGGTCTGTCCGGCAAAGAGTTAGAGTTAAGTTTATTTATGGAGAACTATGATGTTCAGGTGTTATGTTTGACTGAACACTGGTTGAAAGAACATGAAGTAGTCTTTATGAATGATGATTATTTTACTGTACAAAGTGCATTTGTGAGAAAAAGTGCTATTCGCGGTGGGTCTTTAGTTATTGTTTCAAACAAGTTGAAATGTAAACAACGCTTAGATATAGTTAATCTTTCTATTGAGCGCATTGTTGAGTTGTCTTGTGTTGAACTCGAGCGATACATTATAATTTGCGTTTATCGACCCCCCTCTGGGGATTTTATTCGTTTCGAATTGGCTATGGAAGATACACTCAATAGGTTAAAATCAAGTAATAAAAGCATAATTTTATGTGGAGATTTTAATATTAATATTTTAGATGTTACTCCATTAAGTATTAGACTTCTAAATCTGTTTAGGTCTTATAATTTAATTAACTTGTTTTTCGAACCTACTAGGATCACGGCAACTTCGTCAACATGTCTTGATAATATATTTAGTGATTGTGAGGTCAAAAATAAATTAGTGCTAAGTGACCTAACATCTGACCACTGTGGTTTATTAGCTAGCTTCCCTATGCCATTACATAAAAAGCTGCATAAAAGAGAATGCAGGCCTTATACAGCTAGTCGTTGCAACAAGTTTAAAAATAATATAGCTCGTAGAATTACACCATCTCTAGCAGAACACGAGAATCCTAATGAAATCTATGGAGCCCTTTTTGATGTTGTGCAAAAAGAATACCAATCTACTTTCAAGACCAAAACCATTAACATTAATGGCACCTCCGTTGGCTTTAATCAATGGGCTACTCCAGGTATTTATAAAAGTAGAGCGAGACTATACGAGTTATACGGTTTGAAAAAATACAGGTTTGATACTTCTTTCCTAGAGTATGTCAAAAAATATTCAAAATTATTTAAAAACATTTGTGTTTTTGCTAAATCTAAATTTTTAAGCGATACAATTAAGAAATCCAATAATAAAGTAAAAACAACCTGGAAAATTATTAACAATGAAACGGGTAAGTCGGTGAAACAAGAAAAACAACTTGAGATTATGCTTGACAATAAGTTAATTAGTAAAGCAGCTGACGTAGCTGAGGCATTTAATGAGTTTTTCGCCAACATACCTATTACTACGACTCGCTCCTTAAATTCGTCCCCATCTAAAGCTGAAAACCTTTTGCATAGTAGTGTGCCCAAATGTAGTCGCTTATTTAGCTTCGAACATGTAACACCTTGTGATGTAGTTAATGTTTTTAACACACTTAAGTCTAAAAACACTGGTGATTACTGGGGCATCTCCATTAAACTATTAAGTAATATAATATACATCGTAGCCCCCTATCTAGCTGTTACTTTTAATAAATGTGTTGATTTAGGAACTTTTCCTGACCTCATGAAAAGTAGCAAAGTCATACCATTATTTAAATCCGGTAATAAAAATGACGTTGGAAATTTCAGGCCTATTTCTATCTTACCTGCATTTAGCAAAATATTTGAAAAGTTAATACTCAAGCAGTTGCTAAAACATTTTAATTTAAACAGACTTTTTCACGATGAACAATATGGCTTCACTAAAGGTCGTTCGACTACGGATGCGGGTGTTGCTCTGCTGAAACACATATTTAACGCTTGGGAGAACTCGCAAAATGCTATTGGAGTTTTTTGTGATCTCTCCAAAGCCTTTGATTGCGTGCACCATGACACGCTTTTGCGTAAATTTCGTCATTATGGTGTCCAAAACGAAGCTCTCAAAGTAATAAATTCTTATTTACATAATAGGTTCCAATGTGTAGATGTTAATGGTGTGAAATCTTCCGGGCTACCAGTTCAGTTAGGTGTACCTCAAGGCTCAATACTGGGTCCATTCTTATTCCTAGTGTATATTAATGACTTACCATTCTATTTAAAGGGTATCTGTGATGTTGTACTGTTGGCAGATGACACCTCTCTTATTTTTAAAGTAGACAGAAACAGACATGATTTTGATGATGTAAACAGTGCACTCTCAATGGTTACGGATTGGTTTACGACAAATAACTTAGTTCTCAATGCCAAGAAAACTAAATGTATAAAGTTTGCCTTACCGAATGTTAGAAATCTGGGACCCAACATCGTCTTAGATGAAGAGGTACTTAAGACTGTAGAATCAGCAGTTTTTCTGGGTATAACAGTTGATGCTAAACTTCAGTGGGGCCCACATATATCAAGCCTAGCGGGAAGGCTCAGTTCAGCCGCCTACGCCGTCAGGAAAGTAAGACAATACACTGACGTTGATACAGCTCGGTTAGTCTATTTTAGTTATTTCCATAGCGTTATGTCCTACGGTATTCTGCTATGGGGCAAAGCGGCTGATATTCAAAATATTTTTGTTCTTCAAAAACGAGCTGTTCGAGCAATTTACCAGCTAGGAGCTAGAGTTTCTCTGAGAGAATTTTTTAAGGATATTGGTATTCTCACGGTGGCATCACAGTTCATCTTCGCCAACATCTTATACATTAGGCAAAATATACATTTGTACAGTAAAAACAGTGATATTCACAATATTAACACCAGAAATAAGGACAAATTACGTGCTCCATTTCATCGGCTTCATAAGGTTCATAACTCATTTGTTGGTCTTGGTATAGCTTTTTATAACAAGCTACCTTCTTCTTTGCTAGATTTGCCTTTTAATGCGTTTAAAATTAAAGTTAAATCCAATCTTTGTTCAAAGGCATACTATTCTATCAACGATTACTTAAACGATAAGAATAGTTGGTCGCTGTGATTAACTCAAAACAATTTTTATGTTATGTTCTTTCTCCAGGATCAGCTTACATAATGACAGGTTACATGAGTTAAGTACCTACTAAAATTGTTTATTTTATTTGAAAAAAATATAATTTAATGTATTGTGTTGCGTAAATTATTTTGCATAGGTACTATTGTATAGAATCTAGTTCTTCTAACTGAACAGACAGCTGTGCTGCTGGGGAGTTTGTTCCGCTACTTCTTCTTCCCAGCTAAAGCACTAGGAAGTGGTGAAGGGCGGGCGTTTTGTGGGGACTGTCTTACTGTAATTTTGACGTTCAAAAAGTCCTGATTCTCAGCCTAATTTAAATAAAGGACTTTTGATTTTGATTTTGAATATGAACAACTTTCACTATGGGACCAACTTTGAAATCACGAAAAAAAACCAGCGGTTTCCTACAAAAGTTCAATACCTACTCGATCAAAATGTATGAAACAGCTGATATTTTTTTTGCGATTTCAAAGTTGGTCCAGTAGTGAAAGTTGTTCATATTCATGGGTAGAACACCCTGTGAAAATTTGGCTGGTCAGTAAAAAATCACCCTGTATAATGAAGAAAAAGGAAGTTAAATTGGCTTTGATGTAAACCAGCCGTGATTTTTTGGGTAGCAAGTTTTCCACTATATCGGCCGCCCTCTCTTTCATAAACTCAGGTGTTAACACATCTTCATCACTAGAATGCATTTTTTAACCGACTTCAAAAAGGAGGAGGTTCTCAATTCGTCGGAACCTTTTTTTTTTTTAATCGATTAGAACAACACTAAACAAACACAAAATTAAAGAGTAACACTAAACTTTGTGTTCGTACAACTTACAGTATTCAAAATAGCGCCAATTTACTAAGGACAGCAAAGAACACAAAACAGTTTTTATTCTAATGCTAAACTCCTTGTTGAAAATGTCGACCAATCAAATTGAATTTAGAACACATCAATATAGGTCGAATACAAAGACTACACTTACACTAGATACGGTAAGCCACGACCACAGACTTATATTGGCTAGATTACGCAAGTATCATCGTCTTAATAGAAACCAAGCGTGCCATTATTTTTCCACCTACTGTGACGTCACATGAGCGATTTAGTGATGGGAACTCCCCGTCCGCGAGTAAACGATTCAAAACGATTTAAAGGCCCCGCCGCGTTTCGCCTCGTCTTTGGAGCGAGAAGTCGCGTGCGAGCATTCCGTCCGCTTGCATCTTATACCTACTTGTTTCACACTGCTTCCGGCTGTGCCTAGGTATCCCGAAAGGGAAGAGGGAGTGTTACGTAAAGATTATTTGAGTAAAAAATAATAATTTTATAATATCGATTTTGCAATCGATTATTCGAGTTCATCGACAGAGGAATGATAAATCTAAAATTATTTGTTTTTTTTTACTGAAATGTTAGTCATTTTCGATTATGTCATTATATAACTGGTTCTTATTGGTTGGTTGAACCTAATTAGTCTTATTATGTACTTTGTTGTAGGAAAGTTACAACGTTAATAAAAAACCCTAGAAGACATTTTATCTACAAAAAGAAAAGCCAGTAGAAGTCGCTATGAAATAAAATCCGATCCAGAACTAAGTAAATAAGTTAAGTAAAAAATAAATTTAAAATATTTTTAATAATTCCTGAAAAAAAAAGCAAATGTAAAATAAAATGTAAAGCTTGCGGCGGGTTCTATTCACTGGCACCATTCTTTAATCCTAAAATTCTAACAAAAAACCGGGAACAGATTCGATTAGATGAACACTTTTAAATCGGATCTCCCGCCGCCAACAATACGCATAAGAGTTCCGACATCGACAACATCTAAGTACCTACTGATTTCTATAAAACATAGAGAATTTTAGGTTTTAGAGAACGATGCCAGTGAATTCGAGCCTAAAGTCAATCCACTAACTCCAGCATTAGTTAACGCCTTCAATACATCAATTGTAGTCAGGCGTCGAAACTTTTTGTTTCCGTAAAGCTGCCTTCATTAAAATGAACAGAGCAAATTCGACTATATTGTGTTGGGAACCAATTTTCATGCCCTGTCGCTTCAATCCATATTTATTTAACTTTGGTATCACTTGGAAATCTGTAAATATAATTAATAATATTCTAAACAAAATCACTAAATTGGCACATTGGAGTAAAAAAAAATTACATGTCAAAAAACCCAACGCAAACAATATCATTCCTCTGTTTCCAAAATCGATTAGAATCGAAAATTGACTGTACAAACTGTGTGTACAACACTATTTGCTTTATTTGACAGAAAAATGAGAATAGCGATTGTACCACGAAGCTGAGCCGACAAGTGACAATATCGATCATTTTAATTTTCATTGCGTGTTTTAACAGACAAGTCCTACATACTGCCTTGTAACTAAAAACGGCAATGTATCATGAATTATTTGATACACACTCAGTTACATAGTGTTCATTGTAAGAACACAATGAACACAAAATAATTGATTTTGCAATAAAAAACACATAATTTAATAACAATATGACTTATCGATGAAAGGAAACGTTTCCATTATCTCGTTCCACTTTTTTTTGTGTAGTTTCTACAGCTCAATACCGCATAATTTGGCATTTTTTAGTTTTTGGTTGACGTCCGGCATCAAGAACGTTCGAGCGCGGACTGAATGGAAGCGGCGCTGAAGGAAGTCAATTTTACTCCCTTTTTACACGCGAAGTACATACACTTGCGTCGTCTAGCCAATATAAGTCTGTGGCCACAACCAAGCGTGCCCTGCATGTTCAACTGTTCGTACTAAAAAAAAAGTCTGTTAGCTCAGTGACGCTTAGCGATTGAAACAATTCTGTTTACGTTGAGCACATCACTAAATGGCTGGGGTGAAGTTATCGTAGGTATAAAAAAGATGAAACGTTCGGTTTTCATACTATCTAATAACATGCCGTATCTAGCCTAGGTACTCTAAATCTGTGGTCGAATACATTGGTGTGTTCCATTTTCAAACATCAAAACAGTGAGTAAAAGTGCTTTTTATTCACTGTTTTCAGTGAATAAAATAAGCTTTTTAGAGGGGGAATGGTATAATAGTATATTATGCAATTAGTGAATAAAGGACGGATTTAAAGCGAGGGCCATAGATGAATCACGAGCTAGTGAAGGATTCTAACGATTGAATCACGACTAAAGGGAGTGATTCATGATGATTGAATCACGAGCGTAGCGAGTGGTTCAAGTTTTAGAATCCTGAGCGACGCGAGTGATTCATGGCCCTCGATATAAATCCGTTTTATTCAAGAGTTGCATACTATACTTTATACCATGACTACGAGAAAAAAAAAGATTTAAGTGAAAATAGACATATAATGAAGAAAAAGGAAAGTTAAATTGACTTTGATGTAAACCAGCCGTGATTTTTTTGGGTAGCAAGTTTTCCACTATATCGGCCTCGCTCTCTTTCATAAACTCAGGTGTTAACACATCTTTATCACTAGAATGCATTTTTAATCGATTAGAACAACACTAAACAAACACAAAATTAAAGATTAAAGTAACACTAAACTTTGTGTTCGTACAACTTACAGTATTCAAAATAGCGCCAATTTACTAAGGACAGCAAACAACACAAAACAGTTTTTATTCTAATGCTAAACTCCTTGTCGAAAATGTCGACCAATCAAATTGAATTTAGAACACATCAATATAGGTCGAATACAAAGATTACACTTACACTAGATACGGTAAGCCACGACCAAGCGTGCCCTGCATGTTCGACTGTTCGTACTAAAAAAAAGTCTGTTAGCTCAGTGACGCTTAGCGATTGAAACAATTCTGTTTACTTTGAGCACATCACTAAATGGCTGGGGTGAAATTATCGTAGGTATAAAAAAGATGACACGTTCGGTTTTCATACTATCTAATAACATGCCGTGTCTAGCCTAGGTACAGTCAACGGCCAGAAGTCCACTTACACCGCAATGACCATTATCGCCTGCGCTATACGGGCTGCGGTGCTTATACACACATACGCATATTTATCCGTGTGAGCGATGTTCCAACGCTAACAGATTAACATGTCGTGTAGCATTGCTACGAGTAGTTATAGATGTGGTCAATGCTAGACAAGGATGACAATATCAGTAACTTGTTTTTCTATCGTCGTCTGATTATTTTTTTCCTAGTAATGCAAAATTTCAACAAGTAAATATAAGGTAACATTAGCTAGATCGGTAACGAGGCTGCTCTCGCTAATGTCATCGGGATAGATGTGAGTTCGAATCCGAGTTGGGTCAGTTTTTTATGTTTTATATAATTGTTGTTTTAGTAATTTATTTTGGTAAATTACTTTGAACAAATATATGTTACATAGGTAATTTATTATTATAATATGATAATAAATGAAACAAATTTTGATATGGTAACATTGTAATATTTTTTATATAAAAGAAATCCTTTACACTTACTTAGGTTATTATTATAGTATTGAATGTTAAAAAACACATTTTAGGTTACATATAGATATTCTGTGATGTAATTTAAGAGGTTATAGCTTAATTATTCATTTTCTCAATGAAAAGAGGATTGAAACTTAACCTCAATATTACAATAATATAAATACTAATTTGTTAAAGATACGGCCACTATGACACAAAATTACCCTACCTGTTTAGGATTTCGGTGAATAGGACAATTTTATTGTCTTGCACAAAACTTAACATATTACGCACCGTAGGCAACATTATATCATTCAACACTTCCACATAGTTGACACTGTTGGCTCGCGTCGATATAAAACTTAATTCACCGGGCCCATGAGCACCTATCCACCCCCACATATTCACACTGCTTCTGCCTGACTCCGTATTTGGTCTGACATTGCCTTCAGTCAAACGCGTGTTATTTTACGCCACAAATGCAGCCTTCTTTTTTGGCACGATTTAAAAGATTTTTCGTCGGTGAATATTGTCGTCTCCCAAAGTCCAAATATTCCCGGGCAAAACTTAACCTCTCCTCTTTATGCCGTTGCATTAAAAACGTTCGGTGATGAAGACCTTCGGCATGGAGTATGCGGCGAACGGTGCGTACTGATGTGCCGAACTCATCGGCAAAACGCCTTGTTGGGATGAAACCATTCGTCTCATATTCAGCTACCATATAACGTCACTGAGGCTGGCTAATAAGAGGTGGTCTTCCGCTTCTCTCACGACTCTTCAGGCTATCTTCTTCCTCAAATCTCTTCACCCACTAACAGTCTCTTCCTAAAAAAAAAAAACTATATTACACACTTGCAACAAGCGTAATAATAGTAATCACATAAAATTGAAAAAATAAACTTACGCATAAGCCGGTTCCATTCGATATTTGAGATATATTAAGGCCATTCGAATATAGGGCCACCAGATTTGCCTTGGCTTCAATACTAATATTAGCCTGCATACTGAATTCAGAAGAATACAAAAATAGCAACTGCAAGATAACACAAACGCTCGTAATAACGCTCACCAACCAACAACAGCTAATAGTGGAATAATTTATGGGAACTAGTAAAGTAGTTAAAATATGAAGGTGGAGTTACAAAGTGAAATTATCACTTTGTTTCAAATCTACCCTCATATTTTAATAACGACGCTAAGATTGAAAATAATTGTAAAATGAAAGAATCTTCGTATAGTTGTGGAATATTTAACATATTTGTTAGCAACTCGGCATTCTTATTTCACATGTAATACTTAAAAAATATTTTTCATGTTTGATGTGAGACTCGAACCCGAACGTTCGCCATGCGAGGCACAGTGCTAACCACTTTGGCCACCGTAACGCTTACGACACTTATTGAAATTTGTAATAACAATCATAAGCGGGCAACAAGTTGCCAATGTGTAGTGTTGTCAAACGTTCTTAAAGAAGAAGGTCATAAGTACAACTAATATTGCTGTGCCACGGTTTTGTGAGATTGCTAGTCGACTTCTGGCTGTTACTGTACTTTAAATCTGTGGTCGAATACATTGGTGTGTTCCATTTTCAAACATCAAAACAGTGAGTAAAAGTGCTTTTTATTCACTGTTTTCAGTGAATAAAATAAGCTTTTTAGAGGGGGAATGGTATAATAGTATATTATGCAATTAGTGAATAAAGGACGGATTTAAAGCGAGGGCCACAAATGAATCACGAGCTAGTGAAGGATTGTAACGATTGAATCACGACCGTAGGGAGTGATTCATGATGATTGAATCACGAGCGTAGCGAGTGATTCAAGTGTTAGAATCCTGAGCGACGCGAGTGATTCATGGCCCTCGATATAAATCCGTTTTATTCAAGAGTTGCATACTATACTTTATACCATGACTACGAGAAAAAGAAAGATTTAAGTGAAAATAAACAAAATTATTATGAAGAAAAAGGAAAGTTAAATTGGCTTTGATGTAAACCAGCCGCGATTTTTTGGGTTGCAAGTTTTCCACTATATCGGCCGCCCTCTCTTTCATAAACTCAGGTGTTAACACATCTTCATCACTATAATGCATTTTTAATCGATTAGAACAACACTAAACAAACACAAAATTAAAGATTAAAGTAACACTAAACTTTGTGTTCGTACAACTTACAGTACTTATTCAAAATAGCGCTAATTTACTAAGGACAGCAAAGAACACAAAACAGTTTGTATTCTAATGCTAAACTCCTTGTCGAAAATGTCGACCAATCAAATTGAATTTAGAACACATCAATATAGGTCGAATACACAGATTACACTTACACTAGATACGGCAAGCCACGACCAAGCGTGCCCTGCATGTTCGACTGTTCGTACTAAAAAAAAGTGTGTCTCAGTGACGCTTAGCGATTGAAACAATTCTGTTTACGTTGAGCACATCACTGAATGGCTGGGGTGAAGTTGTCGTAGGTATAAAAAAGATGACACGTTCGGTTTTCATACTATCTAATAACATGCCGTATCTAGCCTAGGTACACTAAATCTGTGGTCGAATACATTGGTGTGTTCCATTTTCAAACATCAAAACAGTGAGTAAAAGTGCTTTTTATTCACTGTTTTCAGTGAATAAAATAAGCTTTTTAGAGGGGGAATGGTATAAAAAATATTAGACACGTATTTTTTGCTATATCATATTAATAGAAAATACTTAGATTAAAAACGCATTAAAGACAGAGTGGAGGCTTATTACATCACAACTACGTACAAAATAATTATAGCAAGGCCTTGCCATGCCACATTTTCACTCATTGTTTCGTCGTAATCTTAATTACGTAAAAATAGATTTTTTATTTTTTTATTATTATTATTTAGACGGACTAAAAAGTAGTAATAGTCATCATACCTATTTTGTTAAGCTGGCTCGTTAAAGTGTTGGGAAATATTTTTTTGATGAACAAACAATCAATCTGCCTAGCCTTTTCCCAACTATGTTGGGGTCGGCTTCCTGTCTAACCGAATGCAGCTGAATACCAGTATTTTACATGGAGCGACTGCCTGTCTGACCTCCACAACCCAGTAACTGGGTAATACGATACCCCTTGGTAAGACTGGTTGTCAGACTTTCGGGCTTCTGACGACCCGTAACGACTGTCAAAGATCCACGAATGACAGCCGGGACCAACGGCTTAACGTGCTTTCCGAGGCACGGAGGAGTCTCGGTATGTAAAGATGGTCACCCATCCACTGACCAACCCCGGCAAGCGTAGCTTAACCTCATGGATCGACCCGTGCGGCTGTTATTACTTAGCCACGAGCTCCTTTTTTTGATGAACAAACGACTACTTTAATTTACTAAATTAACTCCCGCTAATTCGTTAAAACATAACTCGTTCTGTAAAATACACACATATCATAACACCACGCCTGTAATCCTCGAAGGGTTAGGCAGAGGTGACCTATTACGATAGGTCACCTCTGCCTACACCCACTTTTCGTAAGTTATATTTAAGTCCCATGTAATAGGGAGCGAGTTTATTATTATTATTATTAAACCTTTATTTCCAGACCACAGGTATCCATACAGTGTTAGTAAAAACAAAAACTTAAAACTAATGTTAGTATCCTAATTATAAATTTACGCTAGATCCTGGAGTCGAAACTCCCACTATCACATACTTGTAGACGTATGAAGTCCAACCCAGTGACGCAGCATCGGACAACCCTACCTACCGCACAACGTGCTCAGGATGCTGTGGGAGCTGGCACGCATTCTGTGAAGGATCGAGGCAGACCGTTTTCGGATGATCCCCGAAGCGCTACAAAAACGCGGGAGCCCCGCCAGCATCCTGAACGCATTGTCCAACCCAGTGACGCAGCATCGGACAACCCCACCTACCGCACAACGTGCTCAGGATGCTGTGGGAGCTGGCACGCATTCTGTGAAGGATCGAGGCAGACCGTTTTCGGATGATCACCGAAGCGCTACAAAAACGCGGGAGCCCCGCCAGCATCCTGAACGCATTGTTATACTGTACACGCAGGGCGTTGAATGTACCTTTCCCATCAACCGAGCACAAATCCAGACTCCAGGTCATTACTGATAAATTCCTAAAAGAAAAATCCAGTAATACTTTACCCGACTAAAGAATCAAACACTAGCGACCAGTAGATAATGAGGCAAGTACGTTTCAACGAATAAATTTGGGATTATTTCTATGTTATAGAAACACGATATAAATAGACCTGCCTACGATTTATTATGACAATCAAATATTAATCCTACGGCCCGAAGACATTTTCAAAGGGATAAATATAACTTGTGAAGGATATCAAATATCAATAAATTCATGTCGTGTGGTTTTGGGCTAAAATTGACGGCCTTTTGGGGTATCTTCCTCTATGTACATATTTAGTTACAGTATATGTATGTACGTATGTAGAAGGAAGGGTAGCATCGGTATATTAGGTAATATTTACTTGATACTAGCTATTGCCCGAGACTTCGTCTGATTGTATTTTGTATTGAATGATTTTTACAAATTAATATCCTATGTCCTTCTTCAAGCCCTAGGCTACCTAATTTCATAGCAATTAGTTTAGTGGTTTAGTCGTGAAAGGTATAGACACATGGATACACAGAGTTACTATCGCATTTTTAATACCTATTAGTAATACGTACTCGTAATAATGGATTGAATATCGTCGATTAATGAGTTCTAAAAGCGAGCATCGCTGTTGATTTTTACTTTTAGTGCTATATTTTTCAAAATAAGAGCTGTTCTGTTGTTGTTTAGTGAGAGGTCCTCTCATTATACTGAAAAGCGGAGATCATCGACGCTGGGAACCGATTTTGTCGTATCTCGAAAAATGTTTTTTTTTTTTTTGCATCAGTGAAATCAGAAAATAATACTACGTCCGATGCCGACGATCTGAGCAACGTTTTCTTACGATTTTTTTTCTCTAATTTTTTTTTCAACAAAACATACTTCAAAATGCTGAAAATACCATATATCAACTATTTTTAAATGTTGTGTAGAACCAGCAAAATCGACGACCACACCTAAACAACGACCCAAAATCGATTTATGATTTTGTTGTAACTTTGAATTTTAAAGTTATACTACACTACTAATACTACTAGATATACTAGACGATATACTAGATATGTTAGACTATCTTTAGAATGTGATAGCATTTATTATTGGCATCTAATAAATTGCATTATAAGAAATACGTGTTCCAAAAATGACTTCTCTGATTCAGCGACTTAGTTATGAATTTTTGAAATAGTTCTTTGGCTCTGGTGTAAAGTTCAACTTTTTCAGATACTACAAGATTGCTTTCTTGCGTCGTTCATGATAAGGGTTATCATGAACGACGCATATTCTTGCGTTTTTCGAAATTTCATATCTTGGTTGACTGGTAGAGAATGCCTAAGGCATTAAGTCCGCTTTTGTACATTTTTTGTGCGAAAACTTTAAATAAATATATAATTCCAGACTTTACACGGTACTTTCCTTCATCTAAAAGTAAAACGACTGAGTAAAACATAAACGCTTGATTGAATCACTTTTAAAGCCATTAATACACCCTCGAGGAACAGAAACTCCTCCTCATGTGACAAAGAGTATCGTCAAGTAAACAAGTGTACGATCACAATTCAGGGCACGACTCGACTGTACTACCGGGAAAACAATTTTGTATACGTCTGTACTGACAGCGAGATAAGTGACTGACACTTACACCGTTGTGTAACTATGTGGAGTATAAAGTTTAGTTTTATAGTTTAGTGAAAAACAATGAGTTAAAATTAGCTGGACGTCTTTTATATCTACTTAGGGCCCTCGCCCACGGCGACTTTTTGTAGCGATGCAGTAGCGATGCTGTCGCGAAGCGGTCGCTAGCTGTGTGCCCTCGCCCACGGGCCCAGATTCAGTCACGATGCAAACGCGACACTGGTGCGCTTCTGTCGCGATGCAAACGCGATTCAGTAACGGCACAAAAATACCTGCGATCGCTACAGTTGCAAGATGGACTCCATTGAGGCAACATTCGTCACGTTGTCTTTGGTGCTGCTTTTACGTAAGCAGCCGAAGCGTAGGCAACGAAAGCTCGGTTCTCCACTCACGCGCCACCCTCCCTCTGTTCTCTCCCCGATGTCGTTCGACACGGTCGCGCGTTTGCATCGATACAGTCGCGATACTGTAGCGCGTTAGTAGCGCGTTGGCATCGCTTCTGTAGCGCGTTGCAAATGCGACTAACGCGCGTTAGTAGCGATGCAGTCGCGCATTTCGTAAACGCGCGACAGCATCGCTACAAAAAGTCGCCGTGGGCGAGGGCCCTTAGAGATCAGAAAAAGATTATTTTATTTTATTTGCCTAGATCAATAGTATTTGTATGCTAACTCCTATTAATTTATTTACATAAGTGAACCCTGTACTTAATTATTTGATAATATTATTTCTTTGTAGTTTTACAATGAACACTGCTACAAGGATCATTTGGCGCATGAATGACGTTGCCAGGAGGCGTTGTTTCAGTGGTGTCGTTTTCAGTGGTGTCGTGGGGAATGAACGAACATTTGTGCAATGAGAGGCAACGATGAGAGGTTTTCTTTCTGAGTATTAAAAAAAAAACATAGATTCCAAAAGAGGGCGTTGAACTGACTACGTTACTAGGTGCCAAAGCCAAAACGTTTGAAAAAAAAACATAGCGTCACGTAACATACGCTCGTTGACTGACACTTTCGTTTGCATAAGCTTCTGAATATAAATAAATAACATAATAATTAATATAAATTACATCTAAGTGAAATGATGTGACGTTCCGTTCCGCCATCTATCCAGCGACTAGGCAAGAGTTTAAAAAGAAAATCCTTCATTGTTTTGTGATAATGTATTGAAAGAACAAGATGGCGTTAGTTCCGATTTTGTCCGCGCGCCAAAACATCTTTTTGCAGCTATAGGTACTAACATAAACAAAATACTTAATTTTCGATTCGGAGATTTTACACTTTTACATTTTACAAACAGTGTGACAATATCTCATGTTTTAAGTAAATCTAAGTTGCTTGGGACTCCACGTGTATCTATTTGCCTCTAAGAAGAAGACGCTACCCTGTATAAAAATATGTTTGATCAATTTTACACTTTTACATTTTACAAACAGTGTGACAATATCTCATGTTTTAAGTAAATCTAAGTTGCTTGGGACTCCACGTGTATCTATTTGCCTCTAAGAAGAAGACGCTACCCTGTATAAAATGTTTGATCAATTTTACACTTTTACATTTTACAAACAGTGTGACAATATCTCATGTTTTAAGTAAATCTAAGTTGCTTGGGACTCCACGTGTATCTATTTGCCTCTAAGAAGAAGACGCTACCCTGTATAAAATGTTTGATCAATTTCTCCAAAGTGTGTAAATTGTTTTACATGAGTACTTCCTTCTTATATTAAAGTCAACATAATCAGCACTTTAGTTCATGTTGAACTTTGATGTCTAAAAATATTTGATACACTTCTGTTCAATTTGACGGAAAGGTAAACAACCTTTAACATAAACACATTAATATTGGGCGAAAAACTTTGCAAGGTCTACAAAAGATCCGAAAAGAAAACTGTTTTCCTTTCGCAATCTTTCGCCAAAACGAGCCATACATCTCTATTTATAGGCGTCTAAAATAAAAAACAGAATAAAAATAAATAAAGAAAGTTTTTGCTCACACATCTCACGTAGACAATACTTTCTGTGAATAACAGCTATGTATCTATCTGAAGTTACAGTATCGAGGTTTGGTGAAATATGGAAGGAATGTTTGAAGATAAAAAAATAGATTGCTTTGCCCGGAATTTGCAAAAAAATCTGGATTTAGGACCAAACCTTATCCATATAAACTTTATGGAATTTGAAAAAAAAAGTAACCCAAAAAAACCTTTTTTTTCAGATTAAACTACCTCAGAAATTTTTAACGATAACGCATTTTCTTGTCAAAATAATAATAATCCAATTTAGGGGGACACAAAAATATTTATTAGCATATTTATATCCCCAAACACCTCTATAATTGAATATCTAACAGTAACTCAGACAAGTCTCACCGAAATTCACAAACTCCGGCGAATCTCGTCAAAACTTCGCGCGAACGAATCAAAGTTCCACCGATTCGTTTAACTTAAAACCGGTGGGAACCGGTAAAAACCAGATTTGTTTGGCAGATTTCTTTGTTAAACAATATTTTTAAAGACGTAATCAGGTTTGTTATGGCCGAACAAATCCGGCTTGAACGCGAAAACAAATTGTTTTTTTTGCAAAAAGGCTGTTCAAAAATTCAGTAGGGAAAACTTTTGGGCGCTAAGTCCTTCGTCTTGGTTTTAAATACTTTTGAATATTTTATAAGTTTACTGTGAACCAGGTGAACTTGTATTTTCTATTTGAATTATGTAATTTTTTGTTTTGTTGTTGGATTCTTATGTGCTGATTAAATCACAGAATCAGCTGTGTAAATTTATGCTACACAATAGAATAGAAAACTTGTATTTCAGTGAGAGTTCATAGGGTTATTAACAATTTTACTTAAGGCGAAAGCGCTAGGGTATCCCGCGAAATTCAAATTTTCTTACGTTTTTTTCAATTTGTAGGTCAGTGTGAGCTTGTATGTTGATTAAAATATGATTCGCGGGCGTAGCTAATATGGCTTTACAGAATTATAATCATTAGAAACAGCAATACAACTCCATAAGTTAGCATTTACCTCAAACCTCATGATTTCATGAAATCGCTAGATTTGAGATAAATGCTAACGTATGGAGTTGTATTGCTGATTCTAATGATTATAATTCTGTAAAGCCATATTAGCTACGGCCGCGAATCATATTTTAATCAACATACAAGCTCACACTGACCTACAAATTGCAAAAAACGTAAGAAATTTTGAATTTCGCGGGCTACCCTGGCTCATCAACCTTAACATCTACTGTTAGTAGGTACCTACGAGTACACAGATCAAAAACAACAACAGCAACATAAAATAAGGTTGAATCGAGGTTTGCTTTTTTGAAAAAATATATTACGTATCGTTTTGCATCCACATCAAATTTCAGGGTATGATACAGAACATCAAACCGAACAATTTTCTCCATGGGACCAACATCGTAATCGCGAAAAACTTTTTAACTGTCCCATAGAAAACTTCAATACCCTACTCGACGCAAATGTATGGGAACGGGACTGCTGATTATTTTTTCGATTACGATGTTGGTGCCATAGAAAAAGTTGTTCGCTTTGATGTTCTATACAACACCCTTAAATTTGACGAGGATTCAAAACGACACGCTGTATAATTTTTTTTTTTCTTCAACTAGTTTTAGTCATTTACAACGACACAATTCTACAAAAGGCTCGATCAAAATATATCAGTCCAAAAAATATTTTATTACGCGGTTGTAAATTTTTAGGATGATCCGTAACATATTTTATTACGTATACGATTTTCTTGCCACATGTAGGCCTTATTCAACCATTCGTCTTACGAGTGGGCGTTCACAAAGACGTACGCTTATAGAATAAGAAGGAATTTACTGTAATTGGGGTTGCCATGCTGAAAACTGTACTTTTCGTGATTTTGATGTTTTAAACCGACTCCAATAAAAAGTTAAGATTCACTTATTTGAACAGGTACATACATATTTTTTTTTCACAAAGTTAAAGTAAAAATTGCAGCTGATAACATAAATCTCGAAATTGTTTCAATTTTCAACAATCAGAAACGAAAATCAACAAAACAATGTGGCAGCGTAATCTCAAGCATCAGGGGCTCGTGGTTAAGTAATAACAGCCGCACGGGTCGTTTGATCAGGTTAAGCTACGCTTGACGCGGTTGTTGCGGGGATGGATGACCACGTTCACATACCGAGAACCCACCGTGCCTCGGAAATCACGTTAAGTTGTTGGTCCCGACTGTCATTCGTGGATCTTTGACAGTCGTTACGGATCAAAAGCCTGAAAAACAACCAGTTTTACCAGGGGTATCGTATTACCCAGTAACTGAGTTGTGGAGGCAGTCGCTTCATGTAAAATACTGGTATTCAGCTGCATCCGGTTAGACTGGAAGCCAACCCCAACATAGTTGGGAAAGCCTAGGCAGAAGATGAGCTTATTCTTAAGCTTGATTTTTACATGATGATAATATTTTAACATATAAATAAATATTACTATTACCCACTGCTTGTAGAGGCCGCAGGAATCCGCTGGATGCGGGAAGCACAGAACTGGTCGAAGTGGCGGTGGTTGGGGGAGGCCTATATCCCGCAGTGGAAGTCTTTCGGCTGAAATAATGATGATGACTACCCACACCTTTAAATAAAATACAAATTCCAAAATTATTAATTTCCGTCTCCCAAAAAATTGTCTTTATATCCCGAAACATGGCAATACTAAACACATTTGTCACGTCTATGTTATCTTCTGTCTGTCTGTCACGTGTTTGATAGGGTAATGGCAAGACCAGCGTGGAATTTTAAGTAAAACCTTTGCATTATTATACGTGGGAATAAAAAAATACTCGTAGTCCTGTATAAGAATTTCAATTTTCATGAAGACACGTACGTATGAAAATGTTTATTATAATTTAATGAATTATTTATTAGCTATTGTTTCTTTTCATTTCATTTGTTTGTTTGGAAAGATGTTTTGTTTTTTTTTTTTTTGCTAGGTTGGAGGAATACAGAAGTTTCCTGGGTAAAAAAAATGAAATTCTATTTAATCCGTCAGTCAGATAAAAAAAAAAAATATTAGACATGTATTTTTTGCTTGATCATAATAATAACTAATTATTTGGATAAAACGCATTAAAGTTGAGGAGTGGGGGCTTGCTACGTCATGAATATAACAAACAACGTATAAAATCTAGCAAGGAGTGACGTCATGCCACATTTCAACTCAATGTATTGCCGTAATCTTTTTATTATGTATAAAAAGAAAAAAATAAGTATCCAATATTTTTTAACAATATACATGACGGACAAAAAAAAATTTAAATGAGGTAACTTAATATAATATAACATTACTTCACGCTTGTATTCCTCGGAGGGTGGGGCAGAGGTTATATCTAAGTCCCATGTAACAGGTGTCGAGCCTATGTTCCACCGGTTTAGGTATTAATCACCTAAACCGGTGGAACATAGGCTTCAGTTGTCATGCTACGACATAGTTGTACTCTTCAATTTAGAAAAGTTATACAACAAATTATAAAGTTACTAAATTGAAGAGTACAACTGTGTCGTAGCATGACAACTGAAGTATCAGGTATTACATTTAGTCGATTAACACACACGACACACGAGACACGTGTTTTTTTTTTTTTTTTGTTTACCTTTATTTAACCACCTAAACCGATGGAGTATAGATAAGTTAATTATTTGTTTTTTAGCTAAACGCTGCCTATTGCTTTATTTTCAAATATTGTTACTTCTATATACCAACCTACTTACAATAAATTATTATTATTAGACTTTTCTATGAATTAAGTATCATACTTCACTACTTTCTATTATATCAAAACCTATTTTATTTATCATACTTTTGAACTGGCTAATTGGTTTCTATGCAAGCCCAAAACTGTCACTATATTTTCGCTTTATAAATACATTGGAAAAAAAAAACGTAACTACCGATGCAATCCAATAACAAAACATCTAAAATTTCAACCAAATAACTGCAAGTATTTTTATTCCACCCATTTGTAAATTGTCAAGTGGTACCGTAAAACGGGATTGGTTTAATATATAATATTAAATAAGTAAGCTTTTAACTGCAGACCGCGTCGTCCACTCTAGTAGTTGTTAATTTTAACTTTAATTAAAAATAATTTCTCTTCTCTACTGGACAGGGGCGATGTACGAAGCAAAGGTGCTGGGATTGTAATAATTTTAAGATATTGTACTCGTTGAGTGTATGACTTAAGTACCTAATTTATTTGAGCATGTGTGTTGCAGATAAGTTGCATTAATAATACAAGTGACTATTTTTTCTGTTTTGTACCAGCTAACCTGCAAGAATCAACTACACCACATCAGCACGCGAGCGCGCGCATCAAAAACATATACACAATGAGGCGCCTGCGCCGGAAGATCACGCCAGCGCGACGGTGACACCCTAGGGATCAGCAGATGTGTACGCTCGCTCATGATTGGTTGAAATATATCGTACGATGTCATCCGGCTAAATACCCAAAATGTATATACAGGTGACTTTGAAAACATGCGACAAAATTTAAGGGGGTGCTCTACGCATCAATATGAACAACTTTTACTAAGGGACCAACATCGAATTCGCAAAAAAAAAATTACCTTCCCATATTATACTTAAAGGTAAAAGAAGGTCGGATTTTTTTTTGCGAATTCGATGTTGGTCACTTAATAAAAGTTGTTCATATTGATGCGTAGAACACCCCCTTAAATTTTGTCGCATGTTTTCAAAGTCACCCTGTATAGGTGCTGAGGTAATTTTGAAATAAATTCCGTCTTTATGATTACTATAAGAACGTTGTTTCAATAAGCACTATCTCTGCTAAAGGTTGAATTTTTTTTTTTTGCCTTGATTAAAACACGTGAATTTGAATAATATTGTTTTCTGTTTGGATCCCGGTCTGAAGATAAATTCATTATGCTTTTTTTAACTAGCTTTCAAAAAAAAAAATCAATCAAATCAAGAAAAAGATTAAGAAGAAGAAAAAAAGAAGAAGAAGAAAAAAAAGAAAAAAGAAGAAGATTAAGATCAAGAGAAAGAGATTTTCAATCGAGAAATCCTGGAAGAACAAGAAGTTGCATCAGCCGACACGATTGTCACACCATAAGCAGCAACACATAGGTACTTCTTCTGCTTTTGAATATGTCGGTACTTCTTTTATTTCTAAACTAGCGACCCGGCCCTGCTATGCACGGTTTTTACGACTTGACAAAACATGAAGGTACATTTATTTTATATAAGTTAAATATTAGTCTATTATATAAAAGAAAGTCGTGTTAGTTACAATATTTGGATGAAAATTTGTGTGTATATTTCAATTAGTTCCTGGATGGTTTGAAAACACAATTGGACCCGGTAGGTGCCGCTGCAGTCGGGTTCTAAGATTGTTGAGACAGGACATCGTCTGTCGGTACCGCTAGTAGGTATATTATAAATATAAACCTACCGGAATAAATTCTCTAAATGATAGTGAAAACCGCATCAAAATTCGTTACGTAGTTTAGAAGAACAACGCGGCCACACAGACAGACATAAAAAGTGACTTTATAATAAGTATTGATTTCTAAATTCGTGCCTCCATGAGAGTAACATTATGTACAATATATTTTTCACATAAGCTCATACATTCTTATCCATTTACTTTCGTGTTCCCAGTTCGCAGTAATTAATGTTTCGTGGTAACAAAGTATCCATTTAAACGTAACTGGTGGTTTTAATTTCTCTCGAAATGTTTTAGTATCTTGCGTTTTTGGGACGAGTGCTTTAAAGACTGATTAGCGTGTCCTGGTATTTATCGTTTTTAAGTAAGCCAGTGAGAATTAAATGCGTTGTTACAAAGTTAGGGAGAAACAGGTAGGTAATAAATGCTTTAATTATTGATTTATTTACTAATATAAATTAATTCGTGGATTTTAATTTGCTTTTGTAAGATTTATATACATTTCAGTGTGTTCATTCAAGTCCAAACCAAAGAAACATTTTTAATAAAAAGTTTATGCTTGTCCCGAAGCCGCGGGCCGCGTAGCAACGGTTCGTAGCACGCGTAGCAGCGTAGCGGTCGACGTAGCAGGGGCAAAAATTATTGAACATGAATTTAATGTGTTACAAGACTTTATTTTTGAAATAATTAAAAAAAATGTGACGTAAATTGTTATAAAAAGGACTGGCTGACCGTGTTTTATTTTGTTTAATGACTCTCAATTAATAACGCCCTTGTTTGAAATAGGTATTCAAATAACTCCAAATGTAGATCGAAATGCAGTGTGGGCTCGTGGAAATGATGATATTGGATAGTGAAATGAGCCCTTAAATGTCAGGGGATTTAAAATTTTAATAAATCACAGAATAACGACTCTGTCTGACACTGTCAGTATGTACTTATTGTAAATCAAAAATGTTTACGGACATGTTTTTCATTACAAACCACAATATTATTTTTCTGATAAAATTTTGCTATACTACAATGAAAGTTCCGTCATAAAATCAATTTTATTATTTGCAAATTTTACGCATACCTATTATGCTAAAGTAGAGAATAAACATAATTTAGATGTCAAATAAGTCTATACGTAGACATAAACGGCCTTATTACAAAACGAGGTTTTTCTTCTGTCATGGTATAAACCATCAAGCCAATTTTTGTAATAAGAACCTAGCTGTAATAGAAATACAGTTCTTTATACAAAACTGACAATTTAGTCCGGTACTAAGTTGTCAGTTTTGTAAAACTGACAACTGAATGTGTCGGAATAAAGTTCAAAATTCAAAAATGGTCCATGGTTTTAAATGTGGGTTTGAAGATGAACCTTGTTTTGTAATAAGACCTCAAGACGGAAAAATTTTAAAAGAGAATCACTTGAAAAATCTTTATGTATTTTTTTTCACATGAATGTAAGAATTATACAAAGAGCGAAGTGTTGCCAGTAAAAAGAACAAAATGTTGCCACCTTCATAAAACTTACAGCGTAGTTCTTCTTCATAAAACGAATGACGTCGTAACGGAACCTTTAATTGAACTGAAGAGGAACAGATAATTAGTGGGAAAATACTAAAATGTCTGACGGTAGGTAATTAAGAAAGGAAAAAATCTCAACTTTGGGGTAATTATTGGTGCCACTAATGAGTTTATTTCTTTTTATTATGTTCTGGGTGCAATAAAAAGGATGCGTTGTAATTGCTAGCTTATTTTCTTGTACATAAAGAAGAGTATTTACTTTATGTTAAATTCTGTGGATTAATGCCATACTGGAAGTCATTTCCGCACTGATACAATGGTAGTGGCAGAACAAATTCATCACTATCTGCCTAGCCATTCCCAACGATTTTGGAGTCGGCTTCCAGTCTAATAATCTAATAGAATATCAGTATTTTACATCGAGCGACTCCATCTGACCTCCACAGCCCACAGTTACTGGGTAACATGATAACCCTTGTAAGACTGATTGTCAGACTTTCGGGCTTCTGACGACCAGTAACGACTGTCAAAGATCGACGTGCTTTCCGAGGCACGCACAGGCACATATCAAGACCCCTCGTCTTGGTATTTAAAGATGATCCCCCATACATGGGCCAACAGCTGCAAGCGTAACTTAACCTGATCGATCGGGCGGCTGTAACACAAAATGTTATTAAAAATGTTATAGATTCCACGGCATTCGAGACAACATAGATGAACACTATTTATTACCATAGATAAAAGGGAGCTTGCATGTCCACTGAAGCAAATATTTTCCTTTTGAAAGAAATATAAAAGAAATAGCAACTCTTCAATTACTAACTTCAAAATTACTTCGAAATTGACATAAATATTAAACATTATGAAATAAAGTCTCCACATTCCTACTTTATAAAGTCGGGGCGAGTCAACAACTTAGTTTCTTGTTTCGTTGAAAATAACTTCAGAACTACGTGGAAAATGAAATTCTAGCAGCTCGAAGTTATATTTTATAAACAGCAAGAAGTTTTGAATTAAAACAAAAATAAGTTGTGAAGATTTTTTTGAGAACTTCAAAATAACTTTGAAAAATATTTGTAAAGAAATATGGTAACACATTTGGCAGATTTTTGTTGGATGTTTTATTCACGCCTGTTGCGGGAGGAGTTTTTATTAAAATAGTTACCCAATAATAGGGGAAAAATATAGTCATTTTTATGCACCAAGTGACGCTGATATTACTAGGGCTATGTAACGGGAGGGAAACCTCAAGTAATTTACTGGGCACAAATCTTAATTTCAGGCAGCATTTCAGAACGTTTATCGAGGTTAATCTATTTTAGTTCCAAGTCATCATCATCATCTGCCTAGCCTTTTCCCAACTATGTTGGAATCCGATTCCAGTTTAACTGAATGCAACTGAATACCAGCATTTTACATGGAGTGACTGAATGTCTGAACTCCACAACCAAGTTACTGCATAATACCGAACCGAACCGAACTGTTACCTGCCCCTCGACATGGAAGAAGACTTTTGGCCGCAGGACGTGATGTTCCGTCGCTTCCGCGGACAAGTTCCACAGGGCAGCACTTAAAGTCAAGCTAGTGCAAGGAGGAGTGCTACTAACATAGTCTTAAGCCTATTTTATTAACACAAGTTTTGTTTATATTCAAATATGTATGTTAAATATTTATCTATGGGCCTGTGTCGCCTAAAAAAATGGTGTATTATATTATTATTATTAATACTATGCCCCTTGGTAAGACTGGTTGTTAGACTTTCGGGCTTCTAACGACCCGTAACGACTGTCAAAGATCCACGAATGACAGCCGGGACCAACGGCTTAACGTGCTTTCTGAGGCACGGAGGGGTCTTTGGTATGTAAAGATGGTCACCCATCCACGGACCAAGAGCGGCAAGCGCAGTAGCTTAAGCTGATCGGTCGACCCGTGCGACTGTTATTAGGTTATTATATATTTTAGGTTTAAAGAATTTTATTCTCATAAGAACTTCTGTAACGGTTCACTTAAAATGAGATACAAAGTGCTTACATCTAAGTAAAGTAAATTATCATATTTGCCTCTGGGGTGTTGGTGACGTTATAGGGTATATTCGTTCCAAGTATCATCTAGAAATATCTATAACAGAAGACTTACACTCTTTTTCCAAGCCAGGACCCTGACCGAGAGTATTGAGACCAATGATGCAGCTTGATAATACAACATTTTGTACATCTTCCTATAATGGACCACTAGGTATCTCTGAAAAGAGCTAAGTTTTATTTTGAAGGCAATTTTAATAGTTTTAACGACCCCCAAGGCTATCTAAAGGTTTAAATAAACTGACATTAATTGTGCAGTAATGTCAGTTTATTTAAACCTTTAGATAGCCTTGGGGGTCGTTAAAACTATTAAAATTGCGAAGCTGAATGGGCCCCGGTAGGTGCATTGTGAGAGTCACCGCAGTAGATAGTGCTCATAACTACGGGAAGCCTTTCAATGCGCTCTTGTGATTTCAAATAGCGTTATAATAAGGAATTTTAATGGGGATAATCATTATTATGTCTTATTCCTGCACGCGATATTGTACGGGATATAAATATTCAGAACTAACGCTAAGACACGTCTTGAACGATAAAGAGTTGTTACTGTCAGAATGAAGAGTAAGAATGTTGTGGAGAAGAGAATTATGAAGTAGGACATGGAATGAAAGTGACAAGAAGTGTGAAGCCTAGACTACCGAAAACATAATTGTCGGGAATTGGTTGGCGGCATGCTCGTGCTAAGATGATCTTAAAGAAAAATAAATGGTGGGAGCTATTCCTATACACGTTATGTTTGTGAACTTATGTGCTATGGTGGTCTGGTCTGAAGTAATAAAAACACTGGTCAATAGCGAGTCGAACTCGCGAACCGAGGTTCCGTTCCGATTTTTTTTTTTCATTCTTCTATCACATAGCAACATATAACAATAATTTCAGATTTTTCTCTATGCAAACTTCGGAGATTTAGAAGAAAAGTATTTTGTTTTTACATTTTTCATTAAAAGTCGAAAACTATACGGCCTAAAAAATAAAAAAAATGTTTGAGAATGTGCTAACAGCGTTCTTTCATATGATGCCCTACAATGCCTAGTCGGCCCAGTTCGAATTTTTAAGACCCCCTTTCAATCCCTGTTGCAAAAAAAAACAAATAACAAAAATTATTTCTTATTTTTATAACAGTTGGGCAAACGTCATCTAAAACTTTTCCAAATTTCAAGTTTATACCATCAGTAGTTCTTGAGATATCCAGCTGTGACAGACAAACTGTACTGAGTGGAACTATAAGGGTTCCACTTTACCATTTTATTACGGAACCCTAAAAACGTATGTTGATCCCTCAATAAGTTTATACAAGGTTCACATGAGATATTTTGAAAACCATTATCGTCTAAATATTTCGTCATATTTACCAGAATTTTATAAAGCTTTTTTCTTGTAGATTTTATATGTGATTTTCAAATAACAGACTCACATAGTTTCAAAATAAACTTATCCCCAATAATCACAACCATTCTCTTCAAAGAGACAATCTAACGATACCACTTCTCAATTTCCTCCTAAACTACAAATTCCGACACCATCCTTCGCCCGCACTTCACCAGGGTAGTATTCAGTTCCACTTTTGTGCATAAAATTCGAGCGCTCATAAATTCAAAGGCGTCAACTCCTATATACGCTTCAGAGCGTATTTCCTTAGTAAGCCGCTGTATCTTGACTCGGCTCGCGAACATCATGTTGTGAATGCATATGTACTGGGTTATATGTTTTGGTCGTTATAATGGATGTGTTATGTTGCGGTTAAAGTTGGAAGAAGATTTTGGTGTTGATTTAGGAAATAAATTATAATTCTACTACTACTACTTTCAAAGCTGAGGACTGCCTTGTTGGTCTAGTGGTTGCAAGGGCTAACTGCTGAGCACGAGGTCCTGGTTTCGATTCCCGGGTTGGGCAAAGTGTTATTGGGTTTAATTTCTCAGTAGCAGTCCGGTTAGTTCCACTGGATTCGTGCCCGCTTGATGGTAATAGGCTCGCCCCCTAGGTGAGGCATGGGATTTAAACAGAACTAACGATATGTGGGTATTCTAAAGGTACACTTCTGCCCGACCCTTCGGAGAAAAAAGTGTTATGTGATGTTTTAAAGCTGAGTTTTGTCGGAGTACACCATTAAAGTGATAAAAAAGGCAGTCGCATAGTATACTCGTACATGCCGGCACCAGTGGTGAGCACCAACTCTACTCTTAAACCTATCGAATCTTATTTCCTATCACGGCAGGATGCACACGGTGGGAGTAATGAAATCAATCTAATAACAAGCATATTTAGATACAGATAGAAAACAGAATACAAGAGCACCCTGACCAGTTACAAGTTAAGGTGGAATTTGTGTTCACGACTCGTGCACGGCGTGGCGGGTGGGGATGACGGCTGATAGAGATGAGAAGAACTCAGGCAGCGGCGCAGCAGTGCTGGTTCCAAATTATTTGTGATACAGACAGTGATTATAATCTCGCGTCCAATTTAACAGCGATCATCTCGCGAATACATGATCATTCGAACTTTTTGTTCGGTGAACCTGATCGCGTGGTCGTGTCGACAGAGGGCGCTTTCTGGTTTTCCGAAAAAAAAGTGATATACGCACGCGACCGATCGCGTATTCGCGCGGTGACGCGATCAATAGGGTGCTGCCTTATGATTCAACTGCTGCGCCCCGCGGTTCCACCCGCGTAGACTGGTATAAAAAGTAGCCTATGTATTAATCCAGAGTATAAGCTATCTACACACCAAATTTCATCATAGATAGATAGATCAAGAAGTAACAAACATACACACACACTCACAAACTTTCGCCATTATAATATTAGTGTGATGATTAATGTAACTTTAAATACAATTGCTAATTAGAAACACAAGGTTAAGATATTCTTACAAGGTATTATTAATTGACGACACGGTTGGCGCAGTGGTTGAGCGATTGACTGCTGCGCAGCATGTCGCGGGTTCGATTCCCGCACGGAACCAATATTTGTACGACCTACAAGTATTTGTTCCGAGTCTGGGTGTTTTTCTATCTATAATATGTATGTATTTACAAAAAAAAAAAAAATGTATATAAGTAGTTTATCAGCCATCTCGTTACCATAACACAAGCATTAGGTTGCTTAGCTTGGGACTAGATGGCGTTGTGTGAAATGTCCAAGGATATTTATTTATTTATTTTATTTATTTATTTATTAATTGTTGGCTTTAAAACTGAACCTACTTTTTACTGACTTTAGTGACTGAAAACAGAAAATAAGCAGCAATTTGCTTCACATTTCAACATAGTTAGAATTAAAATATTATCACCATACTACCCAAAATAATTATCCTTTATCCACAATTTCCACTTCCCAGCTACATAGTGCATGGAACATGTTGTGCAACGGGACAATAGATGTCGCCGTAGGTCTGAATGTTCGCCATTATCTGGGATATAATTTCTGTGCCCTCCCCGCCTCTCTCGCGGTTTGCTGGCTCTCAGTAATTAAGCCCGGTATGCACCATGTATGCCTGATTTTATTTTGCTATTTACGTATATTATTTTTTATGTTTAATATTAAAAATAGAGCGAGAGAATATTATATTGAATGCATTCAATGCTAAAGGACAATAATATAAAGTGGAAATATTCTGTTTTCCAAGTTACCTTTTATAGATAATCTTGTCCTGCGTAGGTATTAATAATGTATTCAAATGATAAATCTATATTTTGAAATAGATACTGAACTGAATCGTCAAATATAATTATTATGACAATATCAGCATGTTTTAAAGGGCAAGTATTTAATCATAATCAATATCATCGTCATTGGCCTTATTTCAATTTATTTGGGGTCTGCGCAGCATGACTTTTACTTCAAATATTGACATTTCTAAACAGCCATTCGTGCATAATTGATTTACAAGGAATTTTTTTTTTGGATTTTTTTTATGAGTCAAGATTCTAAGCTGCTTTCAAAATAGCCAAAAACGGACTTATTAATTCTCAAAAAAGTACAAGACATAGATTGGACTTAGATAGAGTCAGCGCAACATTATCTTTTTCTTCAAATAAACATTTCCAAAGAGACATTCGTGCAAAATGGACAAGGCAATCATTAGTTAACATTCTATTCCACTTTCAAAATAGCCAAAAACGCACTTAATAATTCTCAAAAAAGTACAAGACTTAGACGAGACCTTTGTTCGACGTTACTAGTGAATAAAAACACAATATTAAATCCCTTGAAAAACTTTCGTCTAGAGCATTAAGTCTATTCGGCCAGCAAAAACCTCGACCTTAAACAAAAACCTAATCTAGACTTTCTCTTGAATAATGTCTGTACCTAATTTAAGCTATAGACGATGTCTGTATAGAGGCCAACGTAATTAATCTCAGTTTGGCCGGTAATCCATCTTTTAGTGGGATTCGATGGAAGGGAGGCGGAACTATTCATCTAATACGACCCGAAATTTATCTCGACGTCAGGTGACTCAGATTACATCTTCGCATTATAACGTAATCTGGGTGGCGCAAATTATCTTTAATTTGGGGAACGTAATGAGCACGTTATGCAAGGTACCGTATACGTGACGTCAGAGATAACGGGAGGTGGTTTAGTGGCGAGAACTACAGATAACCGAGTAATGTATGGAAAATTACGGCTAATATTACCCATGATGGTGCTAAGGATCGACGTAATGTAATGTTTTGATATTCTGTTGATGGTCACACATAAGCTGTGCTTAATCCTTTTACGCAATAAGTGGTGGGAATATTTTAATACCACTAAGCATAACAACAATAAAATTAATGATTCAAAACTACGTGAAGGTTCATAAGCTGTAAAGATATTTATCGTAATGAACTTGCCACTGCTAATTAGATCATGAAGATAGTCTTAACTCCATTTCCTCAAAGCATTGTACTAAAACAAAACAGCAACGTCTTGTCCAAAGTCATGAATTAATATGGAGACGCGTAATATCTTCAGGCCATTCATTACAGGCGCTTCCGACTGCGTGCCGCTGTGTGGGTAGCTTATCAAGTGATTGATTGCGCAGATACTAAGAACCAGGATCTACGTTACAACGTTAGTGCTAAGTACCTATGAAGTTCAAGGCTTCATTTCGGAACACACAAGAAAAAAAGAAACGTGTTTTGGTATACAACAAATATTAAATAACACTATTCAGATAAGAGACTGTCACTATTGGATATATGCTTTCCCCAAGCATCGCCATTTATGATAAACATAATATTGAAATAAATAAAAATGTTGGCTCAAAAAGAATAGTAAGAATCAAACAATGTTAAAATTAAATACAGGAAACGTGGATACGGTAAAGAAATTCAAGTCAATAAAGGTCAAGAAGCAGCACAAGTGTACGCAAATAAAATAAATGACAAAGGAAATTGTTCCGTAAGTTTTTTAGGATCACTTTCATCAAAAAAATAAAATACTGGAGCAGTTGGATTGAAGGACGAAACTTAAGTGATGTCCACATGAATGATGTTTCGTACAAATAACAAAAAATATATTCTAAATCTAGGGTAAGTTGGAACAGATCTTGGAAAGAGACAATCTAGATGTCCTCTCATAAGTAAGGGAAATCGTAAAAATGAGAAAATGTACGATGAGGATTTTGCGTAGTGACAGAACTTTGTTGATATTTATTACTTTTTCATATGTCTTCTGGAGGCTAGATCGTTATTTGGAAATGGTTTTGTAATTGGCATTTCTGAAAAGTACCTGATTGATTTCGGAAGATTTTATTTATTTGCTTCACAGGAACTCATCTTCCAAAAACATGTTAATTACCAAGTACGTTTTGATTTGCGACTTCGATTCAATTTCTAATCACAAAAGTTGTTTTTATTATCACTAATTAACTTAAACATTGTATTTGGATATTTCAAATACGATAATCATGTGAAAACTGTGAGGATCATAGTCACAATGTGCATACGTGATAAAAAAGAAGAATATAAACCGACCAAAAGTGTCTAGGAAGCTCTTCCCTATCTCTGAACGCGATATAAAACGAAGGAATATATTTAATAAATACGGGTCTCGTTTACAACGCAAACAACTCATCAGCCAGTCCAAACAAGGCACGCTTCCCGTTGGGTATTTTTATGCAGCATTGTGGAACTCTGAATTTTGAGATGTGAATAGAAACATGTGACGTCATTTTGTGATATAGCCGGAACATTTGGCTTGGAATATCTGAAAAATCATTTATAAATTATTTACCTACCACCAGAAAGTGGATGGAATGCAAGGAAGTATTCAAGTAAGGTAATATATGATCACTCCTTGTATTTTTTTTTTTAATTTCTGTGTACTTCGTAATTGGCGTAATGTTCGGAATAATAATTTTGTTTACTTACTTTCAGCTGTGAAGCTACCTTTTAATAAATAAATAAATTAAATTAAATAAGTTTCTATTGGCTCCTCTTTAATAACATAGTGTTAAGATAATGTTTTACTAACAAAATTGTGGATATTTAATGGTCTGCACATAAACGAATTTTATTTTTTATAAACAGTAATTTGAAAGCAACACATAGATGATGCCCAAAAATAGACTGCTACCCAAAATGACCATTCTCTTAAGCAAGCTTAAATTAGTTGAACTGCTTAGCAACGTTTATGACATTCGCACAAACAAGAACGATGGTGATACTGTCCAACATACTATAAAATCAAAATGTCCCGAAAATGATTAAATCTTATTTAACAATGCTTAATATAGGTTCTACTTAAACAAGATACGAAATCAATAACGGAACAAAGCCATGTCCTTATCGTTTTACATTTAAAAACAAAAAGGCTCTTGAGCAATTAAGCGTGAAATGGGGTCACGTCACATCAACATGAGACATTGAAGTACCGTATCGGGTCAAAATGGGAAAGTTCAGAAGGCTGACTACTTTAACAATCAAAAATAAAATACCGGAATAATCATTGTTAGAATGTCAGTATCAAGACAGGCCGCAAGAAACTTACCGAACGAAAATAATGCTTAATAAATCACTTTTGGTTTCCATGTCACTATCATAAAATCCCTGATATCCCAAAATCAAATGGTTACCTCGGTTCGTTATCAAATAAAGTAGCTACATTCTTAAGACGCTTATTAATACAGTTTTAAGTGTTATACTTACTGTACTTATAAGTAAGTAGTTAAAATGTCGTCTTTGTGTACCTATCTTAGCTTGTCGTCGTGTTTCCCTTCTGCATAAATCTATTCTGTGGGGTCGGGAACTTCCCGAGAGAAGGGATTTAATATATCTGCAGCCAAGTTCTCTTATGATAATAGACTTTTGGAGTGCACTCAGTTGGAAATGGTTTTAGAAAATGTCGGCATTGTCTTCAGAATAACTGTTCAAAACTTTGAGTTCGGGATTAAGTATTATTTTTCATCATAAAATACAATTGCTTTATTCTAACTTCAAACAAATTCTAGCTTATATCTAAAAAAGAAAATACAGTATTAAATACAGTAAGCGCTCATTTTCCGACAAACACATACCTAGTTTAAGCTTATGGCTTTTGCGTTCTCAAAATTGCTCGTAATTTTATTGCCCACTTTAAATAATAAAAATATTTAACGCACCCTATACACGTTTTGCATCTTCGTCAAATTTAAGGCTGTGGTAATAGACCATAAAACCTAACAAATTTTTCCCTGGCACCAACATCGTAATCGCGAAAAAATAATCAGCCGTCTCATACATTTGCGTCGAGTGGCATTGAAGTTGTCTATGGGACAGTTGAAATTTTTTTCGCGATTACGATGTTGGTCCCATGGAGGAAGTTGTTTGGTTTGATGTTCTGTGTCACGCCCTGAAATTTTACGAGGATGCAAAACGACACGTATAATAGGCCCAGTCACCGTTGTCCAATAAGAATCGATTTACTATCAACTTACTTTTCTTTCACATTGAACACTTTAGTAATTTTGTCTGCCTAAAAATAAATAATAAATATAACACGCTAAGTACTCACCACCAAAATACCTTTACTGACGACTAAAGTATCAAGAAGAATACATATATCTGCTAGGCGTACATACATCAACGTCTCCCACGTCTCCTCGCTCCATTACACTACTAATCGTATGAGATTCCACGCTGATGCCTCTAATTAATGGCTTACATACAACCGTCCCTTCAAGATGTCTTAAATGGTACCGAGAATTAAATTCAGCTGCTACCCCTTAGGTGAACGTTAATTTAACTGCTGAATTAGGTTTTATAGTATACACTTTAGGATAGTTTTGTACGGATTAATTTGGTTTTAGTCGTTTAATTTTAGTGACTTTTAAATTGTGAATTAGTTTAAAGTATTTGACCCCTGAAGTCTAAGTCTTCTTTGAAAATATGAATGTTAATTAGACAGTTTAAAATATAAGTGTTGAAGTATATAGCATCATTTTTGTGACCATTTAAGTATCTAAATTATTATTTCTTCACAATTTTGATATAACGCCATCTATTGAATTCACTGTGAACGTTTCAGGCTTCCGTGATGTAAAAATGCCGCCCGCCCTTTATCGAGTGTCTCTTGGGCGGGCGGCAAATATGTTTACTTTCATAGATGTATTGTGCCAATGCTCAATCAAGTTCCTTTGGATTGTGATAGATGTCTCTCATTTCTGCTAAGTGATAAGAAAGGTGGTTTAAGTTATAAGATACGAAATTACAGAAAAATAATATTTTATGATAGTTGAAAATTTGCTTAAGTTACGAGTACAACGCTTATGACAATCCAGCTATAAAGATACTATTTTTGGGCTACTTTTATTATATTTAATAAATAAGAAATTACTTAGTAATGCTAAATGCTCATTTTTCAATTATTGATTACTTTTTATAAACTACAGAAGGAAAACAAACCACTTAGAAATACGCATGGTTCGACAAAGCGTTGTCGTGGCATAAAAGTCGTAAAAAATACTAAGAAGATGGACATAAAGTATCGTCGTTTTCGCTTAAAGCCAAACCGACTGACAAGAGTGGTTAATATTATTAAATTTAATTTTACCAAGATACGTCAACGGACCGTCATTCGTGGATCTTTGACAGTCTTTACGGGTCATCAGAAGCCCGAAAGTCTGACAACCAGTCTTACCAAGGAGTATCTTATTACCCAGTAACTGGGTTGTAGAGCTCGATAAACAGTCGCTCCACGTTTAATTTCAATAACTTTTTAAATATACCTAATAATAAATAATTATTGATTATTTTTTTATTATTTATTTTAATTCAGCTGCATCCGGTTATACTGGAAGCCGTCCTTAACATAGTTGGGAAAAGGCTAGGCGAATGATGATGATGTCAACGAACTAATATAATAAGTATGAAGACAGATTAATGAAACGCTGTCTGACTGTTTAACCATTAAAGCATGTAATAAACATGTTTTACAATAGTCTTACGTTGTCTGTCCGATAATATGCACCTACAAAATAATATACAAATATAACATGGTTTTCTCCAATCTCTAAATACGAGTAGTAATTATACAATTAACAACAAAGTTGATCATAATATTATAGCTAGTTATGCTAGGACACCAGTTTCTGTGTAGCTAATTATAACATAATTTTATTTTCCTGGCATTTGAGATTCTGCAATCTAATAATTTCAGTCATTCAATTATGCCACGATGCTTAATTTTCGCAATTGAAATAAAGCTTTCACTAGCTTCGTTTCATTCATGAATTTCACCTTCACCCATTGAACAACGACCTTCTGTCGCGACGGCGTCATATTGATATCATCCTGGAGCATGCGCACTGGATTCCGCGCATGCGTACCACCAGTTTAAAATGTTGTGAATACTGTGTACCTTCATGTACCAAAACCTGTCAAGCTGCAATAATAAGTCTGCATTATACTAAAATGGCTTTCTAAACGTGTTTTAAATACCTTTCGTAGTTACTTTTAGTTCAGTAGCTCCTTCTTTCTACAGTTTAGTCTACATGGACGATATAGTGCTGTGTGTAATCGCTCGGACTAACGAATGCAGTGTAATTGATAAAACATTTTCCATTCAGTGTAGATTGGCCGCACGTTAATAATTCAAAGAACTGTTTCATTGAAGTGTATAAGGTGATACATCAACAGGTAGGTTTTGTTTGCTTATAGTTATCTGATGACAAACGTATAGATGTACTATGGCAGTGGGCGTTACTCCAGACAATCTGCGTGGGTAGAACATCTGGCTTGTCGTAGACTAAACGACGGTAAATAAATTCAACTCACGAATGGTTCAAATTCGATGCTTGTAGCAGATGCAAATGACTTGGATTATCATAGAGAATCTTGTTGGTATGTAGTGTAACACGACAAATGACGTCAGTTTTTCTCTTGCATGTTAATGTAAACTACAATAGGTGTTACATGTTCCAACCTCACCACAACAGATTTTTAGAGCTATACTTGAAATGTAGAGTATTATAATTGATAACTATGTAACAATAACTAATAACTATATTATAGCTTTTATAATTTGGAGCTCACGGGGTAATTTTTAAATCACTAGCAAAATTTTTACAGGGTATTCTACGCATGAATATGAACAGCTTTCACTATGGGAACAACAAAACAATCCACTGTTTCATACAAAAGTTCAATATCTACTCGACCAAAATGTATGAAACCGTTTTTTAGGGTTCCTCAAAAAGAAAAAAACGGAACCCTTATAGGATCACTCGTGTGTCTGTCTGTCTGTCTGTCTGTCTGCCTGCCTGCCTGCCTGCCTGTCTGTCTGTCTGTCCGTCTGTCCGTCTGTCACAGCCAATTTGCTCCGAATCTAATGGACCACTTAAGTTGAAATTTGGTACACATATGTATTTCTGTGACCCAAACACGTACGGGTGAAGTAAACAAATGAATTTTGAATATGTCAAATGAAAGAGTTTACTATGAGGGTCTAAAATATTTTTTTTTAATAATTTTAAAATAAATCATTTTAAAGTTATTTAAGAAAATATACGAAAATTGACCCTTATCTCCGAAACTACGGAGCTTAAAATTTTGAAAAAAATACAGAAAATGGTTCTTTACCTGTTGATTACAGGAAAACCTATAAGAAGTCTGTGGTCTCGAAATAACATGGTAAATTCTCAATATTGTGTGTATGAGAGAACATGTATTTCAACTACAATGTTAAATTTTTTCTTGGGATACATTCATTCCATCTACGGAACCCTTCATTGTGCGTGGTCCCACACGCACTTGGCCGGTTTTATTTTTCGTGATTTCAGAGTTAGTCCCATATTGAAAATATTGTTCATATTCATGGGTAGAAAGAACACCCTGTAAAAAAAAACCTGTTTAAAAAAATATCAGTAGCTTGATACCTAATATACCTAGTTTGTATCAAGCTACTTTGTCTGATATTTTTTTGGAGCAATATTACATGGAAATAAATATGAATTGGTTACAGCGTGTTGTAATTTGCAATTACTGTTCATTCAGGAGTCACATAGTTTTAGCCGTCTACTCACATTATTGTATCCTAGTTCTTAATAATACAGCTGGCTATATTTAAGGCTATATTTTATCGAGTCCTTGTAATTAAAAAATATTAATATATTTATTAGAAAAGTCCAATACGTATTGGACTTTTCTCAGAGTCTGTCACAATAATGAGAAAGTTGGTTTATTACTAAAATGTCCCAATAGTCTGTCTGTTTTTTGATAGATTAAACAAAATCCAAACAAAACCCACCTACACCTCATTATGTGGTGTAAATTCTCACAAAATCAATATTGACTATTGGGTACGCTGCAAACGCTTACGGGTCGTTGATCGTGTCCTATATACTGGAACATGTTAACGATCCCTTAAGGGAATTAACTACCTACACCCGTTGCAACCGTTCACTTGGTAACGTAAGTTTATTAATTACTAGCTGACCCGTCAAATGATAGTGGAAACCCCATCAAAATCCGTAGCGTAGTTTTGATGCAGTTTTCACTATCATTTAGAGAATTTATTCCGCAAGGTTATCTGTATATATAAAATTCAAAGTCCTGACTGACTGATTGACTGACTGACTGATTGATTGACTGATATATCAACGCACAGCCCAAACCGCTGAACCTAGAGACTTGAAATTTTGCACATAACCCAAATAACCCAAACCCATAATTAATTAATTAATTAATTAATTTTGCACATAACCCAAATTTTGCATAATTTTTTTACCTTATAGAGTGTAGGCATCCACTAAGGAAGGATTTTTGGAAATTTCATCCCTAAAGGGGTAAAATGAGGGATGGAAGTTTGTATGAAAAATCTTATTCCTTGAGTTATTAGACTTGAAACTTAGCATGAATATTTATCTAAGTAAATTATAAAGTTTGTCATTTTTAGTTTTCCTAAACTACCCCCTAAAGAGGGATTGGGGGGTGTCAAAGTTTGTATGAAGTAATTTTAACGCGAAGGCCGATTAACTCGAAATTCAGTATTTATACTTGACACTAAAAATGAAGAATAACGTGTATCAGGGTTTTTCGAAAGTCTACCCCTAAGGGGGTGAAACGGGGGTCCAAAGTTTGTATGAAAAATCTTATTCCTTAAGTTAATAGACTTGAAACTTGGCACGAATATTTATCTAAGTAAATTGTAAAGTTTTTCATTTTTAGTTTTCCTAAACTACCCCCTAAAGAGCGATTGGGGGTTGTCAAAGTTTGTATGGAGGAATTTTAACGCGCGGTCCGATTAACTCGAAACTCAATATTTATACTTCAAACCAAAAATGAAGACTAACATGTATTGGAGTTTTTTGAAAATGTACCCCTAAAAGGGGTGAAAACGGGTAATCATTTTCACAGGGCAGGTTTTACTGCGGGGCTTGATTAACTCGAACATTGGTGTAAATAATCTTTCAGTCAAGTTACGGAAATACCCCAAACGACTTTTTAAAATTCTACCCCTGTGGGGGTTAAAACAGGGAATAAGTTTATATGGAAAATCTTATTCATTTGGCTAACTAACTTGAAGCCTGGCACAAATACTTGCCTTAGCAAGCAATAAAGTTTTTCCTCCAGAGGGAAGGGTAGAGAGGGAGGAGGAAGGAGAGGAGGGAAGGGGAGGGGGAAGGGCATGTTGTGGTGAGGAGTGAATGCGGGATGGGGAGGGGGTGATGAGTAGGAGAGGCTGGGGAGGGTTGGTGAGGGGTGGTGAGGAAGGAGAGGGATAGGAGGTTGTGGAGATGGGGGAGAGGGGGAGGGGATGAGTTGGTGAGGGTATAAGGGAGGGAAAGCGGTGAAGGAGTGTGAGAGGGTGTGAGAGGGGGATGGGGAGGTTGAGAGGGGGACGATAGGGGAGGGTGAGAGGGATTGGGAATGGGAGGGTTGAGAGAGGGGGTTAGAGAGAGGGGCGACGGTGAGAGGTGTTGGTAAGGGTAAGGGTCTAATTAAATTGGGTAATTTACTTGAAACTTTGCAAAAATACTTGCTAAGTAATAAAGTTTGTCTGTCATTATTAGTATTTCAAAGATACCCTGGAGAGGGGTAGGGGGTGGTGAGGAGGGAAGAGGGGAGGGGTGGAGTGGTGAAAAGGGAGAGGGGGAGGTGTTGGTAAGGGTATGGGGAGGGGGTGAGAGGAGGGGTTGGTGAGGGTGTGGTGAAGAGTGACCCCGGGAGAGGGGAGGTGCTGGTGATGTGGAGGTAAAGCGGAGAGGGAGAGGACGATGTGTTGAGGGCAGAGGAGGAAGGGGACACGGTGAAGGGGGTGTGAGAGGGGGTTGGGGAGGTTTGCGAAAAATTGTTGCGGTGAGGGTGGTGAGAGGGGGAGAGGGATGGAGAGGCGAGGGTAGGGAGTAAGAGGGACCGGTGAGGAAGATGAGAGTAGAGGGAAAGGGGGAGGAGGGGGGAAGGGGCGAGGGGAGGTTCTGGTAAGGGGTACAGGGAGGGGCGGGGTAAGTAAACTCCTGTCGTGCGTCGGAGCAGACACACACACTTTGTTGTCCTCACCACCCCCTACCCCTCTCCAGGGTATCTTTGAAATACTAATAATGACAGACAAACTTTATTACTTAGCAAGTATTTTTGCAAAGTTTCAAGTAAATTACCAAATTTAATTAGACCCTTACCCTTACCAACACCTCTCACCGTCCCCCCTCTCTCTAACCCCCTCTCTCAACCCTCCCATTCCCAATCCCTCTCACCCTCCCCTATCGTCCCCCTCTCAACCTCCCCATCCCCCTCTCACACCCTCTCACACTCCTTCACCGCTTTCCCCGCCTTATACCCTCACCAACTCATCCCCTCCCCCTCTCCCCCATCTCCACAACCTCCTATCCCTCTCCTTCCTCACCACCCCTCACCAACCCTCCCCAGCCTCTCCTACTCATCACCCCCTCCCCATCCCGCATTCACTCCTCACCACAACATGCCCTTCCCCCTCCCCTTCCCTCCTCTCCTTCCTCCTCCCTCTCTACCCTTCCCTCTGGAGGAAAAACTTTATTGCTTGCTAAGGCAAGTATTTGTGCCAGGTTTCAAGTTAGTTAGCCAAATGAATAAGATTTTCCATATAAACTTATTCCCTGTTTTAACCCCCACAGGGGTAGAATTTTAAAAAGTCGTTTGGGGTATTTCCGTAACTTGACTGAAAGATTATTTACACCAATGTTCGAGTTAATCAAGCCCCGCAGTAAAACCTGCCCTGTGAAAATGACTACCCGTTCTCACCCCTTTTAGGGGTACATTTCCAAAAAACTCCAATACATGTTAGTCTTCATTTTTGATTTGAAGTATAAATATTGAGTTTCGAGTTAATCGGACCGCGCGTTAAAATTCCTCCATACAAACTTTGACAACCCCCAATCGCTCTTTAGGGGGTAGTTTAGGAAAACTAAAAATGAAAAACTTTATAATTTACTTAGATAAATATTCGTGCCAAGTTTCAAGTCTATTAACTCAAGGAATAAGATTTTTCATACAAACTTTGGACCCCCGTTTCACCCCCTTAGGGGTAGACTTTCGAAAAACCCTGATACACGTTATTCTTCATTTTTAGTGTCAAGTATAAATACTGAATTTCGAGTTAATCGGCCTTCGCGTTAAAATTACTTCATACAAACTTTGACACCCCCCAATCCCTCTTTAGGGGGTAGTTTAGGAAAACTAAAAATGACAAACTTTATAATTTACTTAGATAAATATTCATGCTAAGTTTCAAGTCTAATAACTCAAGGAATAAGATTTTTCATACAAACTTCCATCCCTCATTTTACCCCTTTAGGGATAAAATTTCCAAAAATCCTTCCTTAGTGGATGCCTACACTCTATAAGGTATCTATGTGCAAAATTTCAAGTCTCTAGGTTCAGCGGTTTGGGCTGTGCGTTGATATATCAGTCAGTCAATCAATCAGTCAGTCAGTCAGTCAATCAGTCAGTCAGGACTATGAATTTTATATATACAGATAATATTTAACGTATGTATAATATAAAACCTTCATGTTTTGTCAAGTCGTAAAAGCGTCGCTAGTCTTCTTATATATAAAAATCAATTGCTGTCCGTTAGTCTTGCTAAAAATCAAAAATGGCTTGACCGATTTGAATTTTTTTTTGGTTTTATGGGTGGTTTAAAAGAAAAAAATAGGACAAAAAAGGAAATTTAAATTTTTATTTTTAGTTTATGAGAACAACGTGGCCACACAGACAGACACGAAAAGTGTCTTTATTTTATAACAAGTATAGGTTGATAAAGATTTATAGGTGATCCAAAACAAACGAAGTTTCTTAATTTTTTTAATAAAAAACAATTGAAAATCATAGCAATATGCTTCCAATTACCTACCGTTAAACTGAATTGAATAAAAGGGGGCTTGTGGCTAAGTAATAACAGCCCATACAGGTCGATCGATCAAGTTATCCTAGGCTTGCCGCGGTTGGTCCGTGGATGGGTGACCTTTATTTACATATTAAGACGCCTCCGTGCCTCGGAAAGCACGACAAGCCATTGGTCTCGGCTGTCATTCTTGGATCTTTGACAGTAGTTACGGGTCGCCAGAAGCTCGAAAGTCTGACAACCAGTCTTACCAAGGGGCTTTGTATTACCCAGTTACTGGGTTGTGCAGGTCAGATAGGCAGTTGATCCATGATACTGGTATTCAGCTGCATCCGATTAGACTGAAAGCCGACCCCAACATAGTTGGGAAAAGACTAGGCAAACGTTGAAACTGAATAGAATAAAAACTAATCTTTGATAGCAGGAATGCGATTTATATTATTTATTATTACTTTGCATTTCCCGTAGGCGTTTAGTATCAAGACACACCAGAGATAAACTAATAAAAGAGTAAGCAGTAAGCGCATTACCAATTATCTATATAAATAAAAAGAGAAATCCTGACTGACTGACTGACTGACTCATCAAAGCCCTTGAACCTAGAAAGCTGAAATAAACAGAGATTCCCTTTATAATGTAGACAAGGAATAAAGAAGGATTTTTAATCCCGTGAAGCCGCGCAGGAAGTGCTAGTCGGGAATAAAATAAGTTGCATAGTTCCTAGAACGACAATATGCCGCGGGGTGCGCACACGGCCGCTGTTTGCAGTTACCTCTTGTCGCAGTAACGCAGGTATGCGCGGGCACTTCTGCGTCGACTAACTAATAATTACAACAAGCAATTCCATCATATCGATATTTTTGCTCTTTCTGCTGGTAGATTCAAAAATATGGTACTTGAAAATACTTACTCTCATATTCATAAAAACATTAAAACGCTCTATAAACCTATTCTAGTTAAAGAAGCATTTTGTGGTGAGTAGATGTACGTCCAAATTTCGATTATGTTCAATTTCCGTTTAATAGGGCAAGCCTATTGTTATCAACCGGGCACAAAACCTGACTCCGGGCTACTACTGTGAAATTCCTGATGGGGAAACCCATTATCACTTTGCCCGACCTGGGAATCGAACACATGACCTTATGCTCAGCAGTAGCGACCGCTAGACCAACGTCACAGGCGGCAGCGAGTCAGACGCGCGCACCGAGGGTTGCGTACTATCATTTATATGTAATTTTTGTTGATGATTTCTGAAAAACTGTGCTATTTAGAGACATCGTTTTATTTTTCCTGTAATCTATATCTATAAAAGGAAAGCGTTACTGACTGACTGACTGACTGACTGACTGACTGACAGACTGACTGACTGACTGACTGACTGATCTATCAACACACAGCTGAAACCACTGAACGGATTGGGCTGAAATTTGGAACACAGGTAGCTATTATGACCTAGGCATCCGCTAAGAAAGGGTTTTTGGAAATTCGAAATTCAAGGGGGTAAAAAGGGGGGATATTGTTTGTATGAAAAATCTTATTCCTTGAGTTAATAAACTTGAAACTTGGTACGAATATTTATCTAAGTAAATTATGATTTTTGTGATTTTTTGTTTTTCTAAACTACCCCCTAAAGGGGAATTGGAGGGTCTCAAAGTTTGTATGGAAAAATTTTAACGCGCAATCCGATTAATTCAAAACTCAGTATTTATACTAAAAACCAAAAATAAAGAATAATGTGTATCGGGTTTTTCGAAAATCTACCTCTAACGGGGTGAAAAGGGGTAGTCAATTTCACAGGGGAGGATTTTACTGCGTGGCTTGATTAACTCAAAAATTGGTGTAAATAATCTTTTAGTCAAGTTGTGGAAATATCTCAAACCATTTTTTTTAATTCCACCCCTGCGGCCCTGTGGGGGTGAAAACAGGGATACAATTTACATGAAAAATAATATTCATTTGGTTTTAATTTACTTGAAACTTGGCACAAATATTTGCCAAAGTTTGTCATTATTAGTTTTTAAAACTACCCCGGCGGGAGGGTTAGAGGGGGAGAGGGAAGGGGAGGAGTGGTGAGGAGGGTGAGGGGGAGGATGATGGACGCAGGGAGAAAGGGGCAGGACTTGGTGAGCAGAGGAGGAAGACATGGTGAAGGCTGAGGGGGAGGGTCGGGGTTTTTGAGCCGGAGATGGAGGATAGGGGGAGAGGGAGGGGACGGCGTGGTGAGGGAGAGAGAGGGAAGGGGAAGTGGTGAAGGGGGTGTGAGAGTGAGTGAGAGGGGGAGGGAGAGGTAGCGGAAGGGGATATGGTGAAGGAACGACCTAATCTCTGGAACTACCCTACCAGTCGGACTTTAAAAAATCTTTTTGCATTAATGATAGCCCAAATCTTATAGAAGGCATATTCAACATCACTCTATGACCCTTAGGTGCCGAGCAAAAAGAAATAAGTCTGAAAGAACGCTAAGTGAAAACGAAGTAATAGCGCGGGTAGGCAATGCGATGCGACGGGGTGGGTCGAGCAAAAAAGAAATTTCACGCGGACGAAGTCGCGGGCAGAAGCTAGTCTTTACATAAACTTCTATCAACAATTTCAGATTTTTCTCTGTGCAAACTTCGGAGATAAGGAACGGTATTTTTTTTAACATTTTTCAATCAAAAGTCGAAAACTAAAAAAATAAAAAAAAAACTACGTTCTACTAAAAAAATACGTTCGAAAATGTGCAATCAGCGCTCTTTCATATGATACCCCACATGTCCTAGTAGCCCCACTTCGAATTTTTAAGAGCCCCTTTCAATCCCTGTTGCAAAAAAAAAAACATATAAATATTTTTATTTTTTTCTTATTTGCAAAATAGTTGGGCAAACGTCATCTAAAACTGTTCCACATTTCAGACAGACAGACTGAGTCACACACACACAGGGTTCCATTTTACCATTTTAGTACGGAACCCTAAAACAATACTTATTTGGCTAACCCTTTGGCGTAAAGGTACATTAAGGAATGATGGATGGAATACTGATACAAAAACATCTAAGTACAAAAAATAAAAGAAAATCTTGTTAGCTGTAAAACAGATTTATCAGTAGCCTTCAGTGACTAATAGGATACATCCATCAATTTACAATGAAAACTACAGTCACACAGTGACTGATGGTTTTGTTTACAATTATTACACTAATGACTTAAAAGCTGCCATTACTAGAAAACAAAGAAGAGATGAACCATTCTAAAAATGAACGCCCCTCCACAAAACGAGATTATTTCAATGTGTGAGAGGAAATACTTATTGCAACACTTTACTTGTGTGCGTGCGGCGACTTTGTCAACATGCACTCGTCGCCGTACTTAGAGGTCAACTAATCGTGCGATCAGTCCAGGTAAAAACATTGGGAGCACGCCCTTTGTATGGAACGACGCGTTCGCTCTGTCGCGCGTTCGTGTCATTTATACACTAGTTGGCCGACAAATCCGACTGTTTGACGTTTGGGCTAGTCGGGTAGCGACCGTTTGCATAAAAAAAAACCGGCCAAGTGCGTGTCGGACCACGCACAATGAAGGGTTCCGTAGTAGAAAAAAAATAATCCCAAAGACAAACTTTAACACTGAGTTGAAAAACATGTTCTCCCATACATTGATAAACGTCACGTACAATTCTCCAACTGCATATTTAAGTTTGTATTCGCAAAAAAACTATTCATAAATATATCATCACGCCTTGTTTCCCCGAAGGGTTGGGCAGAGGTGTACCTGTAGTACACCCACATTTTGCCAGAAAAATAAAACTAAAAACTATATTTTTTATGTGACAAAACTACAAATAATCTATTTTTAGACATTTTCCTTTACTTCTGTTGTGAGACCTAGCTTCTTGACAAATTTCATGATTCTAGGTCAACGGGAAGTACCCTTATTTTTTTATTGCGTTGACTTAGGAGCTTGATTTTTTAGAACTCCAAGGGACCATAGACTTACGTATTTGATATTAATTTCAACTTGATACCTTTACGCGTTTCTGAGAAAAAGGGTCTTGACAGACAGACAGACAGACAGACGGACAACGAAATGATCCTATAAGGGTTCCGTTTTTCCTTTTGAGGTACGGAACCCTAAAAACTGTGTTATTGTGTATATTTTTATGCATGTTAGTCTGTAAGGTATTTATTTAGTTTAGTGGTTGACCGTACTCGCCGGTGACTGAGCGTTCGTACGTCCGTGCGAACGTCGGCTAACCGCAGTGGAGGGGCGTTCATTTTTAAAATAGTTTATTTATCTTATCTTATTTAGGTATCTAGCAAAATTGATCAGAAGTTAAAAGTGTCTTTCAAGTCTTAGGTCGTAAACTTTACTTGGTACAACTACATAGTTTTAATTGCCTCGTTCCAAACTCGATGTAAAAAATAACCGGTCAAGAGCGAGTCGGACTCGCGCACCGAGGGTTCCGTTCCGATTTCTGAAAAAGTGTGCTATTTAGAGACATCGTTTTAGTTTTCTTGTAATCTTTACATTAGCTTCTATCACACAGAATAATTTCAGATTTTTCCCTTTGCAAACTTCGGCGATAAGTGGAGGGAACGGTATTTTTTTTACATTTTTCATCAAAAGTCGAAAAATGTGCGGCCTAAAAAAAAATAAAAATGTATAAGAATGTGCAAACAGCGTTCTTTCATATGATACCCCACATGCGCTAGTAGCTCAACTTTGAATTTTTAAGACCCCCTGTCAGCACCTGTTACAAAAAAATATAATTATTTTTTTTCTTATTTGCAAAATAAGAAAAAAAATGTCATATAAAACTGTTACAAATTTCAAGTTGATAGCACTAGTAGTTCTCGAGATATCCAGCTGTGACAGACAGACAGACTGAGCAACACCATAACGGTTCCTTTTTTACCATTTTGGTACGGAACCCTAAAAACATCGATGACAAATCGCCATGTTCTAAAATCAAAAAATCAACACCATTATGACGTCTAAGGCCTCATGGAGATGCGGGGCGTCGTGCGGCGCGGTGCGCGGCGCGGCCTGCAGTGCGGTTCTGTAACCATCTCACCGTGAAAACTTAGGTGAAGTGAGCGTGGAGTAAGCTGTCAATAGTGTCAATTTCTAGCAAAAACAAACTCACTTCACCTAAGTTTTCACGGTGAGATTTTTACAGAATCGACCGGCTGCACTAAATTCAAACATGGGCGTTCTATGAGAGCGTTTACGGAGAAGCGATTAAGATTTCTTACACTTGATGGCCCGCAGCCAGCACCGTGCTCCGCGCCTTGATTTTTAGGCGGATTATTGGAATTTGAAAAGTCAAAGTCACACATCATTTGTAAAAATAGGTGATTGTTGTACGGTATTTAATAAGATAAGCTGAAAATATAACCTGATTTTAAAGATAGTTTCTACAAGCTATACCTACTGCAAACCTAAACGTTAATGTATTACAAATATCAAATAACCCTCCATTAGGGACACCACAACTTAAATACAAACTAATATACCGAAGCATTTACACAGTTCCACCCCATCGGACAAGTCTTCATTTAAACACACAAAACGGTGTGAAAACATTAACTCCAAATCTTTTTGATTACTGCTATGCAAATATTCATTTACATTCAAAACTGTTTCGCACACTGCGAAATTAAATTGCTGTTTGTTCAGCGCAAACGTTTCAAGGAATCCAAGTTTCCTTCAAGTACTACACAAGGCGCGAATTTGATATGTTTTCATAAGAATTCCATTTCACATGCCTTTGTTTTCAGAAAAATATAACGATGACTCTTGTAAGATACTGTTTTCATTTCTGTATCTTGGATAGTATTTCTGTGTGTAGATTTTTAACCGACTTCCAAAAGGAGGAGGTTCTCAATTCGTCGGAACCTTTTTTTTTTTTTTTTTTTTATTTATTTTTTTTTTTTTTTATGTATGTTCCCCGATTACTCGAAAATGGCTAGACCGATTTGGATTTTTCTTTTTTTGTTCGAAAGGGTATACGTCCTAAGTGGTCCCATGATCATCAAGTCAGGATCTGATGATGGGATCCCATGGAAATCGAGGGAAACCCTCAAATTTTATGGGCACACCTATATCGATTTCGGTATTTTTTATAGTAACTCGTGCATTTGCTCTCGGAAAGTACCATTCGGTGAACTGGAACTGATGATGAAGACCACAGAGGGCCATCGGAAATACTCAATTATATCTAAGTATATAACAGGTTAGGTTGCGATTCGATTACTTTAATATGGTTTATGCTCGTCAAAATAATGGTAATGGTGACTTCACCATGAGCTCCATTTCTCCTGGTTCTTACTAAGAGAACTCCTCAACAATTAACGTCCCTGCATCGGGAAAAGCAACATTTTGTAAAACGTGATGAGCAGTTGACATTGGGTAACTTAACTTAACTTAACTTAACTTTTGGTAACTTAGATAAATTACAAACTGAACCACTAAAAAGTGAAAAATAAAAACTTTTTTACAAAAACAAAAACCGACTTCCAAAAAAAACACTACAAAGTGAAAAATAACTTTAATTTCGGAAGTCGGTGGCAAAAAACTAAAATACAGATCCAAAGACACCGACTTCCGAAATTAAAGTTATTTTTCACTTTGTAGTGTTTTTTTTGGAAGTCGGTTTTTGTTTTTGTAAAAAAGTTTTTTTAAGAGAAAAGATAGGCAGCCTATAGCAGTGTTATTTTTGAAAATGTAAATATTTTCAAAAATATTACTGCTCTAGGATGTAATGGATTATATGGTTGGTTTTGAAAAAGTAGTAAACTATTTATTTATTTAAACTTTTCGCACTAAGAGCTGTACAAAGGGGACTTAATGGCTTACGCATTCTCTACCAGTCAACCAAGGGTGGTGAAGAGATTTATGGCAACTATTAAATTACATAATTCTAATTTCAAAATTTACATCTCTTCAATCATTTTTTAATTTAATAAATTATTTAGGTAATTGCGGCAAAATATTGCCCGGCAGCCCGACAAAATATTACAATATGCAAAATATTACAGAAGGGCTAACCGGCAGCCCTTCTCTAATATATTCTATTATCATTGTATCATTTTTAAGTTGTATCAAAAAAACAGATGCCTGCAGATTCAAGAACGCAGATCTTGGAGTATATTGTTCAATCAGAAACTTTGCCGCTCGTCAGTTTCGGAAGCTTTGATACCTCGACCAATAAAAACAAAACTTAAATGTTAATAATATGATGAATAAATTAGTTGAACAAACCCTTTGTTTAACAGTCAATAAAGTACCATGTATAGTCTTATCAGGATAAGGCAAACTGCGTCAGTAAAGCCCGAATGAACCCGTGAGCCTAGCTGATATAGAGCTTCATTATAATTGAATCAATTCAGTCGCCCTGCCCAAGCGTCCCTCGGATGCACCCAAACCTATGTTTTCATGTATAGTATACATAGTCCAATTTTCATTAGTCAGGTGGTTTGTCAAAATTGGAAATTCGATGTGACAAGACTTTGTCAGAAATGGAAAAAAAAATGTTTCAAATGCATGTTTGTGTATGGTACAAGTTGTGATGTTTGTTGTGCCTGAGCATCGATTGAACCAAAACAGCGTCGAATGCATAACCTCCTCCAATTTGTTCGTCAGTTAAAAATCAGCAAGTATACCTTCAAAATCAAAATGCTCACTATAATTTTTTTTTGTTATAATCTTAAAATCAAAAGTTATCGAGATTACATTTTTCAATCAATACCAACATCTAAGTAAGCTTTTTCGAATCTAAAAGCTGAAATTCAGTGGGATCTTTCTTTGTAATCAAGCGGGCAAAAGTCAAAGAAATAAACTTCAAAGCAACGAAGTACGACATTCCATTTTCTTTGAGGAAATTCTCGTTACTCTACTACTTCCGCTACTAAAGGAACCGGTGCTTACGTGTTTTCTTTTTATGTAACTAAGTATTAAAGAAGTTGTTGACTTCTATGATGATGTAGAAGACGCAAGAAATAATTCTTAAAATAAATATTTTTGTAAATTAATGTCCCTACATTGTTGAGAGCGCGTATTCAGGTCAAAAAAGCGATCGGAGGGCAGTTTTTTTTAAACGCACTTAGTTATTGTGTTTATTATATAGAACTGCAACTATTCATGGCGAAAATACTAAACTGAATTTAAAGTATACAGGGTTATTGGTTATTGACCAATATCCTCACTGTTCATTATGATCCACTTTTATTATGGGACTAAATATGAAATCGCGAAAAAAAAATCAGCTGCTCCATAGGTACATTTTGACGAGTTTGATGTAGATAAATGTACTGAACAGCTCATTTTTTTTTCGCGATGAAAATATTGTGAGGTAGTTCGTAAGTTTTGCTGATGGGAATCCCAATGGGCACAAGGCTTGATAATTATACAGAAATTGAATCACCGTAGACATCATCAACTGCTTAGCATTTTCCCAACTAAATATGTTGGGGTCGGCTTCCAGTCTAACCACATGTAGCTGAATACCAGTATTTTACATGGAGCGACTGCCTATCTGACCTCCACAATGCAGTTACGATACCCCTGGGTAAGACTGGTTGTCCAACTTTCGGGCTTCTGACAACCCGTAACGTCTCTCAAAGATCAAAGAATGACAGCCTGGATAAGCCTTTTAACGTGCTTTTTGAGGTTCTGAGGGGTCTTGGTATGTAAAAATGGTCACCCATCCACGAACCACCTGCGGCAAGCGTAGCTTAACCTTATCGATCTAGCCTTGCGGCTGTTATTACTTAGCGACAAGCCCCTCGAAATCACGCTAGACAATATGATGTTAAAAATAACTTATCTATCTATACAAATAAAGAGAGAAGTCCTGACTGACTGACTGACTGACTCATCAACGCCCAGCCCAAACCCTTGGATCTAGAAAGCTGAAATTTTGCACAGAGGTTCCCTTTATGTAGACAAGAAATAAGGAAGGAATTGCCGGTAGTATGTTCCCGTGGGATATTTCCGACATCCACGCGGGCGACGCCGCTGGCAAAAGCTAGTGCATTTATAAATCCCTAAGAGTAGTAATAACAGGTAGGTACTTAGCGCCATTCCATCATTAATTTAACATGAAAACTGTTTCATTGTTAACACAATAAAATTATTATAATATGTAAAATATTTGTGATGAAATCCTTTTCAACTTGGACCACAAACGTATCATTCCGCGTGGCGGCATGCGTCACATCCATTTCCTATTTCCCGTCAGTCGCAGTTCAGACGCCGCCCGGACCGGTCGCTGGTGTCGCGTCCGTCAGATATTTTAAATTATTTTTACATCATCTTAAATTTTTACCTCGTCATCAAAATGGATATCACTATCACCAGACATTTTAGTTTAGATGAAGTGAGTATTTTTAATAAAATTTTGTGGACTGTATTTTATTTATTGATGTTACAGGATATTAAGTAAAAGTTTCAAAAGCTTTTCTGTGTATATATTTGCATACTGTTTTATTTATTTTTTGCGACATAAAATGTTTAAAAACTTTTTTGCTTACTTTACAATCATGATAACGACATGATGACTACCTTCTTTTAGTTATTAGAGATTTTAACTTCCAAAAGTAATTATTTGAGATTTTTATCATCACAATTCAATGGCATTTAAGGGCCATTTAACATACCTATATAGTCTACATACCTGTGAGTAAGATCAAACACTTAGATTTCTCTTACAAGATGAGGGACAAGATCCATTCAAGTATTGTTCAAGACTTGTTTCAAATCCAGCTAATTGAATTTCAAGATCATTCAAAGGTCTTTCAGCTTCATCTAGAACTTTCCTATTTTTTAAGTTTTTTAAGTTTCAATTTGATCGAGTCTTCTAAAGAATTTTAATAATTATTTTATGGTTCATGATTTTTAGCTACATTATCATCACAGTTTTGGACATCGATGGAGTTCAAAACAAATATCACAAGCAATCAAATTATAATCAATATAAAATTTATGTCAATTTCATCCCAATAAGCATCAAAATTTTTAATCGCACACAAATCCTTAGTGAATGTTCGTATATTAAGCGACTAGCTTTTGCCCGCGGCTTCGCCCGCGTGGATGTCGGGAAATATCCCACGGGAACATGCTACCGGGAAGTCCTTCCTTATTCCTTGTCTACAACATAAAGGGAGCCAGTGTGCAAAATTTCAGCTTTCTATGTCCAAGAGTTTGGTCTGGGCGTTGATGAGTCAGTCAATCAGTCAGTCAGTCAGGACTTCTCTTTTTATTTATATAGATTTACACATAACATTACACCTGCAGTCCCCAAAGGGTTAGGCAGAGGTGTACCTATAGTAACACCCACATTTTGCCAGAATAAGAATTCATCCTCAAGATTTTTATAATGACAATCCACAACCCTCAAGAGCATTCATATTACAGCAACAATTTGTAATTCTTCAGAAATGTTTTTTTTTGTGTTGCTTTTGAAGATTTCGTCCCAAAAACTGCAAATTCATTTCATCTGCCATTGATATTTTTTGGTACTTACTTATAGATAAAAAAAATATCCTTAAAAAGTTCATGTTAGTAAAGACATTGTAATAACATGCTCATAATATCCAAATTCCATATATTTCAAGGACCAAACTCCACTTAGCAAAAGGAGCACGAAATCGGCCGTCTTGCAAATCATAAGGATAGATAATGTTAGTACCTAACCCTCTCGTGTTTCGCAATTTATCATACGAGTAACTTGAGCATTATTTATGTTACTTTCCGAACGAGGAACGTGACTTATACGACGTCTGGATGTCTATTTTTGCATCACTTCTGAAATATATTGGTTATCCAGTCCAATATCATTTGAAATATTTTACATTACGGATTGAAAATGAGTAGAACTAGTAGCGTATTATCGTAGCTTGGTATTCATTTCTCCAACTCATTGATTCACGGAAAAACGTTAAATTTTGCAAGACTGACTTGAACATCAGTAGTCGCTCATTATTGCCGCAATCTTAGTTTGGAAAATAAACTCATATTATCAGCAGCCAAAGGTTTGTACTAAAATATTTTTAAAGTTAAAACTTTTCGAATAAATAAAAAGTTACAATGAAATAGAAACATCCACAGAACTGAAATCTTCAAAGTTATCGGCTTATAAGCGCTTAATACCATCACATTTAATCTCCAAGTAACATTTCTTCACCATTTCCTTCTAAATCCTAATTAGTCTGTCGGCAAAGTTAATCTTCTTTCACCTGGTATTAGTTTTGGCTTATCAAATGGTTCGTTTTGATCCAAAGTTAATGGGATGGTCCGGAAATCTTCACTTATTACTGAACGTTGTAACTCCTTATTAAACTCTTCGAAACCTTTTAGTATTAACCCGATTAAGATTAAATTATTTTCACTTACAATCTTCAAAGGTTTCAGATGAAAGGCAGATATGTTTATTTTACAGAACAGTTTAATTCTGGTTTTTGAGCGAGGAAAATGTTTAAAAGTAATAATTTCACAATGTGGAGATCAAATCAACGATCAAAGAACATTTTTAAAAGATAAGAATTATTATAACTACATAGTTTTTGAACATTTTGTGTAAAATCAGTCAGCATAAAATAAATAACAAAAAACATCACAAAAGTCGTTTACGGGTAGCGAACCTATTCAATTATGAATCAAAGTTCATTCAGCCATTTTGATTTGAAGTTTTTCCTTTTCAAAGAGAAACTACATAACTACATTCAATAAAAATTAAATTCATTAAATCATTTCGTGATGGCGAACAACCTTTTAAAATTTAATTTTAACTAGCACGCCTTGCTTCCAATTATATGAAACTTGGTTGAATAAATTCTCTTCATTTTCAGAATATTAATTTACTACATATTTTAATGAGTGGTTTTGGAATATTCGCATCATAAAAGCATCTCACTACTTCTTGTTCATTATTTTATTTCCCTATAGTTGTTACAATTGTTGAGATGTAGCTTTCTGATGAACATTAGGTACCTTCTAATCAATCTGCCTAGCCTTTTCCCAACTATGTTGGGGTCGGCTTCCAGTCTAACCGGATGCAGCTGAACATCAGTATTTTACATGGAGCGACTGCCTATCTGACCTCCACAACCCAGTAACTAGGTAATACGATACCCCTTGGTTAGACTGGTTGTCAGACCTTCGGGCTTCTGACGGCCCGTAACGACTGTCAAAGATCCACGAATGATTAGGTACCTTCTAATGAAGAAAAAAAAACGTTATTTGTCAAATAATATATAACAACCTTACACAATTCAATTATGTTAAAAATAAGCAGTAAATATTTTTTTAGGGTTCCGTATCTCAAAAGGAAAAAAACGGAACACTTATAGGATCACTTCGTTGTTCGTTTGTCTGTCCGTCTATCCGTCAAGACCATTTTTCTCAGGAATGCGTGGAGATAGCAAGACTTGTAATTAGATAACTATTTAAGTAGCAAAAAGAATTTTAGTTATTAATAACAAAGCAAAGTACAGCAGAAAATAAACAAAGATAGGTAAGCTTAAAAAAAACTTAAAAATAGTGAACTTGGTAGATGTTAAAGTTGACGTAGCATATGCAAAATATTTCGATACTAAGTTTGTTTACAAAATTATTTAAAAATACATTTAATAAAAAGTACAACTTTTTATTAAATGTATTTTTAAATACATACATACAATATGTATATAATCTCTGATTACCCTTCCTTTCGTGAGCTCTCTGATAACTAAGAAAACAGCATCACCCGTTCCAATAACATCATAATAATTCATTCGATAATCGAGATGAATATGGCAAAACCCTTTCAAACCGATCGATATAGCACCGATCGAGTCATAATGTGACCCGATCTTCGGTATCCCTCTCTGATGGTTAAATACTTGACCGTCACTGTTATGTTATGACCAAAGCGATACTGATGTATATATGTATGACCAAAATTATTTAGATAATGACGGTACTTATTTTTTATTTTGAAAGATGTAACATCTAGAAACAGTTAGTACTAGTCTATTTAGATTTTTCGAAAATCATTTCCTAGTATTGGAACTATGTGCTTCATTCTATATGAGTATAATTATTTCCCGGTACTTAAATTAGGTGTTTTATACAGAAAACGACTTTTTTTTTACGGTTTTTGGAACGGTTGTGAAACGGTTTGGAACGGTCTTGGAACAGTGCTGAAAAGCTTTTCCATTATTTCTTCACTACACCATTCCTTTTTTGCTTTCTCCTTATTCTAGAACCTACTTGAAGAATCAATGAGACGCATCGTTAACCCGTAACCAAAGGGTGTATCCGTCTGTCTTTCTCTCCGTCACAAGGCTATATTTTTTTACCGAAAACTGCCAGATTTTTTTTATAATAGCTTTTTTTTTAGTCGTCAATGCGAAGCGGGGCGTTAGCGGCAATGGAGGCAGAGCCTGACCTCAGCACCTTCGAGAACAAGTCAGGACTGGCTGAGGACATGAAGTTCCTCGCCTCTATGCCCGAGCTGTGTGACGTCACGTTTCTGGTGGGAGATACTAGGGAGCCAGTGTGCGCTGTCAAGGCCGTGCTAGCAGCGAGAAGCAGGTTTGTCTTCTTCTTCCGTATAGACCAGAACAAATGTGAGAATCCTAACTAATATTATAAATGCAAAAGTGAGTTTGTTGGTTTGTCACGTTTTCACGATAAAACAATTGAATGGATTTAGATGAAATTTGGTGCATGCGTAGACCATGACCTGGGTTAGAATATAGGAAACTTTTTATCCCGGTAGTACGTTCGCGTGGGATAATTTCCGACCTCCACGCAGGAAAAGACCCGGGCAAAAGATAGCTTTTGCCCGGGTCTTTATTAGGCTGTCTGAATTAGGCTTGCTGTGCTATATGAAGTAATAGTACTTCATATAGCACAGCAAACCTGATGCCAATTAGGCAAGGTCATCAGTCACAGGTGCGTTGCCAACCTATAGACAAAGCTGGAATGACGCTTTTACCTGTAATCTGTAACCACCCAAAGCCAGGCAAACAGGCCACAATAATGCTTTTTGGGGAAGAAATAGACACGATAATTATGTTTTATTTCCCCCAACAAGATCCTTCACAAAAAGCACTTAGCAGTTAGTGCTCTTTGTGAAACAGCTTGTTGCATTCAAAGGTAAGAAATCCTTCAAACAAAACTTTTTCATTAGGAGGAATTCACGCTTTCGAGTTTACTTCTCCGATTTCAAGTACTGTTACTTAACGATCAATTTCATTTTAATATACGAGTACTTCAGTTCAAGCGTAATAATTGAAGTGGATCAAAGTAGAATTTGATTTTACGATAGCAAAAACAAGGTTGGTAGATTAAAAATAAAGAAAAAAGAAACGTTGCCACAATAAAGAAAGTCTAATTTTTAGTAGAAGTAACTAAGTGGATTTTAATGTTAATTTCGTACTACTCGTGATTAAAGAAAATTACCTAATTATAACTCGGAGTACGATGTGGGCAGCTTCAATAGCGAGGTACTAGTACTAAAAACTTAGTGAAAATGTTTTGTTTATTTATTTCTAATTTCTATCAAAACCTCGTCCCCTTTTTACAAAAGTCTTATGAATGGAAGTCTTATGAAGGAGAAAATATTCTTCTCATTCTCTTCTCTTCTTATTTATATACCCTGCATACCCGACTAGTCGGTGTGTAAACAAATGTTTTTTTTGACAATTAAATTATCTCTCTCTCTCTCTCTGTAAGAAAACTATTTAGGAGACCCATGCCTAGGTTTGGTCATGTCCTGACCGATAAGATACATGTTTGACAATTATTGAAAAATGTAACGGGACTTTATTAAAATGTTTCAGAAACAAAGTATGCTAGGAATGCCGTTCATAAATGTTTTCAACAAGAGGTTCCATAGCTCACATTATTGTTAAGTTTTCCTTTGTGACCCATGTTACCCTTTGGACACTTTGCATATCTGTGGAAAGTTGATGTTTTGATAATCGTTGACAATGTCGAGCAATGAGTTGTTTATTTAATTAAACTAGCTTTTGCCCGCGACTTCGTCCGCGTTTCCGTCGTTTTTCGTAAAAAAGTACCTTATGTCCTTCCTCACGGTTCAGTGCTTTTGATGTAACAGACAGATTAACTTTCGTATTTTAGTAGGGAAATATAATTATGTCAATCCACACTACTGTTGAAAAATATCGCAAATGCCGTTCGCGGTCAGCTGTAAGCCGTAATTCTCGTTGTGAAGCAGTTTCAGCTTCTCGGGATAACGCATGTTGTTCTCGGTCAATGGTACGCCTTAGCTCTCATTGAGAAGAGCTTTGAGACGCCCGTGATGTAGCTCGTCTCGCTCTGTCAGCTGCTAATCGCATCTCTCTCTCTGGAGAGCTTTCATTGGCTCGAGAAGTTGAGGCACTAACTCTCATAGAGCTTAACCGATGTGCTCTTTCCTCTGCCGATTCTTGAGAACGCTTAATTCTCATTCTCTTAGCTTTACTCGAAGTTCGAGATAAAGATAATCGTTTTTTAGGTGGCATTGTGTATTTTATTTTTAATCGACGGTAACGGAAAGGCTGTCAGTTACCTAACAAAATAACCTACGTTAGAGGTCCTAACTATAGCTACCTTACACTTAAAATCTAAGTGCCTATTTAAACTAAAATATTCTAATAGAATTATACCCAGAAATATGTACAACTTACAACAAAAAAAGAAATGAAAATAAAGCTGAAACGCCTGTGCAATACTATCTACCTATACCTACTTCACTTAAAAATAAATACCTATAACTACTATAATTAATAAAAGTATCTACGCTTTTACCTACTTAATACAAAAATAAAATTGAACATAAATTAGCCAAAACTTACCTATCGGTATCTAAAAATCTATGCGTACTACTTCTACTTGTACTACTACTTCACCTAAAAAGAAATAAATGCAAATTATTAATAATTTGTAATTTGTAATTTAATAAATATTTAAACACTACCAAAACAACTAATACCTATTTTATAAAATAACAACAAAAGAAATTCAAATAAACTATTTAAGGACTAAAAGTCGCGCTGATAAGCACGGTTTGTTAATATCAATTATTTTCTGTCAATAAGGTCGAACGCTCTGAACGCATCAACCACAGAGTACATTATACTGCATCAACAGCCAAATGTTGGACCTCCCGCCTTTTTATAACCTATCGCCACGACCCGCGTCGAGCGCGGCAACCGTTACGCAAAAATAATCCTTATGGCATGATTCAGTATTCACGCGCGACGGCGCGATGGCTTATTAGCGTATTTCATGTATAAGTTTGGTGTTTCTATACCGATTACTATGATTCTTTTTTTATTGAATAGGTACTAATATTAACTTCTTTTAATAAGGGATGAGTGAGAGTATTATAAACGTAAGTGTAAACAAATATAATCAGAAAGCTCCGAACTGCTAAGCTATCGGGAGTTACACGTGTTATTGTGAGTCAACCATAAAAGATAGACATATACTGTTGTAGGATATTTTTTAGATAATTTTATGAAGAACATTTCCGTCATAAATGATTTCTATGTAGCTTTAACCATTAAGGCTGCACACGCGACGGAAACTTAAAAAATGGAGCAACTTCTCCCGTTTTCCCAACATTTCCCTTCACTGCTCTGCTCCTATTGATTGTAGCGTGATGAAAAGTATACTATAACCTCCCCAGAAGTATGAAGAATAATTGTACCAAGTTTCGTTAAAATCCGTCGAGTAGTTTTTGTTTCTATTAGGAACATACAGACAGACAGACAGACAGACAGACAGACAGACAGACAGACAAAAATTTTACTGATTGCATTTTTGGCATCAGTATCGATCACTAATTACCCCCTGATAGTTATTTTGAAAATATATATCATGTACAGAATTGACCTCTCTACAGATTTATTATAAGTATAGATAACTGAAAAATCAGTAAAAAGGCAACGATTTTCGACTTAAAAAAAAAAACAAGAAACGTCAAATTGATAATTGCGAAATTTTTATTGTCAGATTATGCTGAGCCCTCAGATCAACAAAAAAAGGAAGATAGAGTGTCGCGAACATCAAAAGTGAAGCCACTCTTTTATCTATGTGTGTGTCGAATTGTGCCATTTGTTAAATTGTTTCCCTACAATTTGAGAAATAATATTGTATGGGTAAGATATCATGATTAATCGAATGGGGAAATTTTAATTCGTATTATGGCAACCCTTGCACTTTATGTCATTGCGTTCGTTCGTTAAAGTTTTTTGTTCTAAGAAACCTAAAACTAATAGGTTATTTAATAAAAAAACGATGTTATTTCAAGTACTTCAATTGAAAAGTGACTCCGTGAGACTTTTTATGTGATTTGCTGTTGTTTTAACAAGTTTTCACTGTTCAGTAAGGCATAGTTCTATTTTTTTAACTATGTTAATTAGACGACGTACGTCTTCACGTACTTAGAGCGGTGAGCGTGGTTTTAGTTGTATGTGTGTGCGTGAGCGTGTATTTTACTTACAGGAGCATGGTTTTGTGGCTTCACTTTTGATGTTCGCCGTGCTCCATCTTCCTTTTTTTGTTCATCTAAAGCTGAGCCTATAAAACAAAAAAGATTAGCTAAATATTTTACCACAATTAACTTCGTTTCTTTCTTTACTACTAAAAGCATCATATTCATTTAGTAATATCTTATTTGCTGAATCTTGTACAAAGGACAGACTTACCTAACGTCATTTATATGGGCTTATAAGTTAGATTAGGAATACCACAAGGATACATATTAATCCCAATAATCTTTACCTAACAATGATATACTGTATTAGTAATTATTGTGTTGTTGTTACCAGAGTATTTCAAAAGATGCTCTACCAAGCTCCCAGTCCCCAGCGCAAGAAGGAACCAGCACCCAGGGAGAACAAACTACGGTTATTCCTAAAGAGATCTTCGGAACCCCTGCTCAACCTTCAGAACGCCGCTCAGCAGGTAAAGAAGACTTTGTCACACTGTATGAACTCGTGTTGGACTGCAAGAGAATGTTAAATGTTGAACCTCCCTTATTGGCGACCTTTAACTTAAAAATCATCAATGGCCTTCAGTTCTTAAGCTCTGTTAAAAAGTCCTGATTATTCGTTGTTGAGTTCAATGAGTTGCATATTTTTCTTGATCAGATCTTACATCATTGATTAAGACTAAATGTATAGTCACAAAAATTAATTGATAACCAAATTGTCACCGTAACTCAATTTGCCGTGTTATAGCTATTTTATACAACTGCCAAAGAATGTCAGTTGTGATTTGAATATACGGACAATGTTGGTGTTAATTTTCTTAGCAACAAATTTTCTTGACTATATTAGGTATAGCAAATAAATGCAACTGGTTGTACTTTATTACTTCTCTCCTTGAATGACATGTATTAATGTGGATCGTCAAACATTTCCAGAAACCTTTGAGCTTCTTTCTCATTAAAAATTACATCCCATCGCAAAGAAGGCTTCATATGCACAAAGAAGCCCTAGAACCGTAATGGTTCATCCTCCGTCCCACAAATACCTACCCACATTATGAACAACAAAATAATATGCTCTATTCAAAAGAACTTCTCTCATTACTCGAGCCAGACTAACTCGATAACATAAATGCACGAATACAGAAAACTTTTTGTCAAAATATAAGTCCTTTGATATTTTGCATATACATATAATTATAAATTCTACGCGAGAGAAAAGTATTTTTAGAGGGGAAATTCACTCTACGAAATTGCAGTAGCATGGATAAATTTTAATGTTAACGTTGAATTTTTACTGTGTTCGCTTCAGAGGTCGACATTCGCGCAGCAATTGGCACCAATACAAGAGGTAAAAACAAAATTAACGGTGTTTTAGGGGACTCACTTTATCGGTTTGAGTACTCGGTGTTCATATTGTATAAATTTTCACTTTTCAATACACAATGTAGATAGGAAATCGTCTAAACAAATTCAAATCTTTTTCGATTCAAATTTTATTATTACACTAGGTTTTTGCGTCACAATTGCTGTGTTGCATGTTATTGTTGCTCGTTTTAACAAAGGTGAGTAAATTGATGTTGTTTTATTTCCACTTTTAATTCCAACCTTTATTTTTTATTGATCCTGATGTAGTGTTACCAGCATGTTTGACGTATTCATTGTTCTACCCACAAATAAATTTTTCATATTCTTCGGTGTTGTTTTTACATTGTTCAATGTTCTTCTTCAGGTTAGTATTCATTCTCAAGTTTTCCACTTGAACCACAAGACAGACAGGAACCTTAATTTATTGAACGTTCAACGCGTATTCGATTATGCAAAACACAATCTCTTGTGCCTTTTAAATTGCTTTCAGTTCAGTTCATGAATGATTTTATAAGGCACTTAATTTTAAGTTGTGAATAAAAGCACTGTAAAAAACATGTTAAGTGTAAAATACGATTTATAATAAAATTTCAGGTTCCGTACCGAATACAATTTAATGAATAAACTCATTATATATAATCTCTTTGTCTTTTGACAAATTTTTTCATTCATATTTGAATTTGGTACAGAACCCTGCTAACTTTTTTTTTTCTAATGTTCTAAAAACTAATTTGTATTAATTTTGTGGCAGCCATCTTCGCAGCAGCATCAGACATTGATCATTGAAGAGTTCGAACCTGATGTCTTTCGCCAACTGATTGAATACATTCACACTGGATGCGTGACCCTGCAACCCAGGACACTGCTTGGTAAGTTATCTTAGGGCCGTATACAGACATCGTGAGGCAACGTGTTTAATCCCCTCGCAACGTGTGGTGACTGCTCACAGTGAGCATACCGTATACAGGATGTAAATGTAAACTGTGGCAATATTTTAAGGGGTCACTGTACTCATAATTATAACCACCTCTATATAGTCCTCCTTATCGATTTCGATAACGGCGACCCTTCGAAATCACTTCCTTGCGTGTGCCCTTAGATGGCTCGCTAGACCGAATTTAGTTTAGTTTAAAATTAGTGTTTAGATTACCTGTTCTTCTATATAGCGCAGAAACATGGTGCCTATACAAACCAGACATTAGGAAACTAGACACAAATTTCATCTAAGGTGTCTCAGATCGATCTTGAACATTAAGTGGCAAGACCATGTTCCTAATAACAAGTTTTACTATAGGACCAAACCTGAAATCGCGAAAAAAAATCAGCTGTTCAGTACATTTATGTTCGCGTAATTCGTCAAAATCTGATTTTTTTTCGCGATTTCAGGTTCGGTCCCATACTAGTAAAAGTTATTCATGATGAGGAGTACAATGACCCCTTAAAAGATTGCCACAGTATACACTTACACCACTGTATACAAACAGCCTGAAGCATACGTGGTAAACCGACTCATGCCTCGCAATGTCTGTGCGCGTCTCAAAACCAAACTGCACCTACACATTATAGAAATTTGAATTTGATTGAAGCCGTCGTCAAATATTGGGAGCGGGAAAACTGTGATAAAATATTTGAACTGTACTCAAAGGGTGTAAAGAAAATAAATTGTTTATCTCTTGAACGACGATCGATCCATTTGTCCGTATTTATGTACAAAGTAGATTTAATATTTATTGGATGGAAATCCCCCAATCAGTAAAACTGGAGTACTGAAAGAAAAATTAATTAAAATGAGATTTCTCGATATTAGTAGATATTTGGATGTTTTGTTAACAAAATTCAATTTTGATATTCTGACGAATACTTTGAAGGTTGAGTGTAATCGTTACTCCAGACAGTCCTTAATTTCGTTAATTTATATAAATTTATGTTGTCTATTAAGCTAGGTCGAGCTAGATCTGAAAAAGTATTTAGTCTGACCATTCAACGAGAAATAAAAAAATAAAACTGCGAACTCGATTCAATTTCCGATTTATCGACAATGAGTGGAGTGGAGCGCGGCCGAGTGGAATTTATTACCAATCGGAAAAATCGATACCTATATTAAAAGCTTCAGTTGAAAAGAAAATCAAGTTTAACGTTGGCGTAAATTGAATTTTTATTAGTTTCCAACGCAGAATACCAATTGTATGCGTCCATGTTATTTTCTACCTTTATTGGTATTCACAGAACTACTTCGTTGATGTACGTCTACGTACCTCTTTTCAGTCAAGGCTCAGTTTACATTGCCGCGGAACGGAATTGCAGCGAATTTTTTAGTACAAAGCATAATGAACTTTATGTTCATAGTGTAACGTACAAATTGGATATGAGCAAAACAACAAATCGTCTTCTGGAGAATTCTTGGGAATTCCTGCAGTAACAAGCTCGTATCTAGTTTCTACGTTAGATAATTGGCATAAAATTCATTTTGCTATGTACAATATAGTTAAGAAAAACTCGCTTCCACTCCATTCTGCAGCAATGTAAATTGAGCCTTACACGGTGCAGTTTAATTGCCTGTGGTATTCCATACCTACGTTTTACCGTCTGTAATCAAAAGTTGCGCCATCGTAGTGTTTAGCGTTTAAATACTGTTGATACGGTGCAACTTTTAGTGAGTTTTTTTTAGGGTTCCGTACCAAAATGGTAAAAAAGGAACCCTTATGGTGTCACTCAGTCTGTCTGTCTGTCACAGCTAGATATCTCAAGAACTACTAATGCTATCAACTTGAAATTTGGAACAGTTTTATATGAGGTTTACCCAACTATATTTTGCAAATAAGAAAGAAATAGAAATATTTATGTTTTTTTTTGCAACATTGACTGAAAGGGGGTAAAAATAGTAGGGGGAAAAATTTAAACTGGGGTTACTAGGTCATGTGGGGTATCATATGAAAGAACGCTGTTTGCACATTCTCAAACATTATTTTTCTTTTTTTAGGCCGCATAGTTTTCGACTTTTGATGAAAAATGTAAAAAAAAATACCGTTACCGATACCCCCCTTTATATCCGAAGTTTGCAAAGCAAAAAATCTGAAATTATTCTATGTTATAGAAGTTTATGTAAAGATTACAAGAAAAATAAAACGATGTCTCTAAATAGCACACTTTTTCAGAAATCGGAACGGAACCCTCGGTGCGCGAGTCCGACTCGCTCTTGACCGGTTTTTTTATTTTTGTCCAGGCAAGACACTAACATCGAGTAAATTGGGCTTTAGGTCAAACTATCACTTCCCGCGAGGCTTCGCCCACGTGGATGTAGGATAATATCACACGGGAACGTACTACCGGGAATTCCTTCCTTATTCTTTGTCTACATTATAAAGGGAACCTCAAAATTTTAGCTTTCTAGGTCCGAGGATTTGTGCTGGGCGTTGATGAGTCAATCAGTCAGTCAAGACTTCTTTTCTTTTTATTTATATAGATGTAACTAAACTTGTACATCATAAAACCACAAGGTGTTTTTAACCGCGGATACAAAAAGAGGGGTGTTATAAGTGTGTTGACTAAGCGGCAGTTAAACATCTAATGTCACCTTAATGAAGTGTCAATTTACTGGGAATTGTCGTCAAAAGTGTTAAAGCAGTAACGAGGTTGACTATATCTAAGTAATAGTTCAGGTCGATTTTGTTAACAGGGATCTAACTTTGAAGACGACCCGAATGTTACAAAGGGTCAAATTTTCGCATCACCTACAAATATTTGCTTCAAGTTAGGGTGAGTGTGTGATGTGTGTGAAATGTCGTATTTTCCAGGAATTTTAACGACACGCTCCACGGTTTGGTTGATTCTTTCTGGGAAATCTTTTTGATGTTTTCAAATCACTGTGGAATAAATATATTGCAAGCACAAACAAACTGCAAACATTTTGCTTTTTCTCTTGTTAGCGAAGCTTCAAAGTTCATGTTTTGTAATTCTGATGTTTCATTTCGTATTTCAAAGGTAAATAAGTACAAGTAGATCTTTGAAATGCATTTATTCTACAATATGATACAGAGAGGCTTATTAGTCGATCCACCTGAATTTACTCGCCCGAATTCGAATCGGGCGAAAAAATTAAAGTGTTTAAAAATGTTGATTCGCCCGCTTTGGGCCAGTAAATTCGGAATCGACTAATAAGCCCACAGAACTGGTCGTCGCAGAAACCAAGGCAGTTAAAAAGTTTTAACGCAGTGACTGATTAAACTGCAGTGGTTAGTTACCTCGGTTATTAGGAAACTCAACCCCAGTTGTGGTTTGCGATATAACTATGTAAGTAAATCATTGAAGCGTATTTTCATTTTCCACGAATTAATCGATAATATCCATGAATTTCTTACTTCTTCTTCTAACAGTGTATGCCAAAGTTTATTGATCGTCATTGACCAAAAAAATAGAATGCATTTTGATTTCTTTCTTTTAAGCAGGGACCATAAGGCTCAAGATAAAATAAACTATGTCAATCTAAAATTAAATTTTAATTAAAATGTTAAACATACCTATTCTTTAAACTCAAAAGTAACATGTACTAACAGTACTATTGTAATAGAAAACGCAACATTTTTCATAAAATATTTAAAGGCTTGCATCAATGTGATTGTTATCTTCTCTGCAAGTTAAAAAGTACAAAAAAGTTTGAATGTTTTAACGTTTCGCGGACCATATTTAAGGTCTTGTGGACCTCTGGTTGGGAACCAATGCCTAACTAACCCCAATAATACCTAACTGAATTGTTTACAACAGGCATCCAATTTAATTTTGTAATAGCTTCGTTCATTATAACATTGAAATCTAAGGTCCTGACATATTCCAATTCAAAACTTTTCATCCCTTGTCAAAGTCATGCAATTCAATAAGTTCGTCAAAACGGAATATTTAAAGGACCGTGAAATAGGTTTTGTATAAATATGTACTTAGATAAATACAGCACATTAAAAAGGAGTGTCAAATGTTGACAGTTTGTAAGTAAACTCTCGACTTTGTTCGTGAAAGTTTCAGAAAGTCTGTTTCTGATAGGGTTTTGGGTATTCAAATAAGTTCAAACCGTGACAGTCAGACATAACGAAATTAATTGGGTTGTCTATTTTAAATTCAAATATTGAAAATTTTAATCATTTTCAAGAATTAGGCTTGACAGTAATTTAAACTGTTAAGGTATTGACACACATGCTTATAAAAAGCATGTTTATAAGCATGCTTACTCGAAAACCTACTAGAAATAAGCATGCTCATTACTAGTAATGTTGTGACACACATGCTACTAATGAGCACTTGCTCAATATAAGCATGCTTTCGTGCTAGTAATGAGCATGTCTGTCAGTGCCTTAAAGCTACTGACAGACGGATGATGTTTTTTTACATTTATATATATGTGATATAAGCTTATATACCTAACAAAAAAAGGGTTTTTCTTATGCACACATGGGGTGCATTCGACACTTGAGGGGTTAAGGATAGTTGTCCAGTTACTAAGTACTAAATATTGTACAAGCTGAGATAAACATGACTTCGTTGCTTGCGACATGAACGCTAACTAATGTCGTTGTCTCCTCCAGTATGCAATTACGTCAGTTCTGCCACCAACCGGTCTGCTCATGACAGCATCCTTAAATCTCATTTACATGAGCAGTTTCCTCGCCCGTCGAAAGGTGATAATGTCTATGTAAGTCTCGTTCTCGTTCTGGCGATTATCGCCAACGATAGGTAGGTACTCGCGAAATACATAGTACTTATCATAGAAATAGGTACTAGTTTTAGCGAGAAAAAAAATCGCCTGCGACATACGGCGGCTGTCATTTCATACCCACGAGATTTGTCAGGTGATTTTCTCGAACTGTGATTCGAAAACTCGAAATACGATTTTTTTAAACACAGACGCTTCCAATTTTTTAAGATGACACAATTCGCAGTAGGTACGTACTGTTTACAAGAGTGTTTTTAGGGTTCCGTACCAAAATGGTAAAAAAGGAACCCTTATGGTGTCACTCAGTCTGTCTGTCTGTCACAGCTGGATATCTCAAGAACTACTAATGCTATCAACTTGAAATTTGGAACAGTTTTAGATGAGGTTTACCCAACTATTTTGCAAATAAGAAAGAAATAGAAATATTTTTTTTGTTTTGCAACATTGACTGAAAGGGTCTTAAAAAATTAAAGTGGGGTTACTAGGGCATGTGGGATATATCATATGAAAGAACGCTTTTTGCACATTATCAAACATTTTTTATCTTTTTTTTAGGCCGCATAGTTTTCGACTTTTGATGAAAAATGTAAAAAAAATACCCCCCCCCCCCCCCACCCCCGCAAAAGCAAAGCGAAAAATCTGAAATTATTCTATGTGATAGAAGTTTATGTGAAGATTACAGGAAAAATAAAACGATGTCTCTAAATAGCACACTTTTCCAGTAATCGGAACGGAACCCTCGGTGCGCGAGTCCGACTCGCTCTAGACCGGTTTTTTTTTTTAATTGGCAATAACTGTCTATGCGAGACGAGAAACCCCCGCGGTGTAAATGAGCCATTATAATCTAAGTTCATTTGCTACTATACCGCAACGCAACCCGGACGTAAATTGTATTAGAACATACACTCTCCCTAAATTCAATTAATTATAGAATACAGAATACGTACCAAACACAATTGCTCTATGTACAAACTATGTTAGGAATTTTATTAGAGATGCATTTGCGTAAATAAGGTTTGTAAATGGATTAGACCAGGGATCACCAATTAGTGTAATTGGGGTTCCGCTGTTAAAAATAACATTCGTGGTCTTTTCGATGATTTTAGTAACCAAGATTAAAATTAAAAATAAAACAGAAAGAAGCCCGACAAAATTAATGTGTAAAGCGAAATTTTTTATTTTGATCTATCCTGGAGTAAAGTTGGTGCAAGCTATTGCCATTAAATCCTGGAGTTCATCGGTAAGACGAGATCGTAAACTAAAGGCGACGATAAGATTTTAAACTTACTAGCTTTTGCCCGCGGCTACGCCCGCGTGGATGTCGGAAAATATTCCACGGGAACCTACTACCGGGAATTCCTTCCTTATTCCTTGTCTACAGTATAAAGGGGATCTCTGTGCAAAATTTCAGCTTTCTAGGTCCAAGGGTTTGGGCTGGGCGTTGATGAGTCAGTCAATCAGTCAGTCAATCAGTCAGTCAGTCAGTCAGTCAGGACTTCTCTTTTTATTTATATAGATAGATAGAAGATCACGTCTCAACGAGCAGTGTTAATGATTTGGAAAAAATATAATTATGTGTAACGCGGATAAAAGACACGCAAAAGCTATCAAGCGTATTTTTATGAAACTTTCACCATTTTAAAGATACATAATTTAATTATTTATCTTTTAGTATACGTGTTTTAATTTTTGAATACATTTTGTTTTATGTGTAATAAATTAATAATGCGTCTAATTTGGGACAGCGCTCCTTGATGGGCGAGTCCTATACTGTGTGGACGTTGCATGAGGTGCACAGAACACGCAAGCTTACCAGTCAAGGCCGCTGGCACTTATTTGCGCCTTAAGGTCCGCACTAAGTAGGTCGGTGGTCTGAATGTACACCGCGGTCTGTCATGTGGTTACTCCTGGATTATACTGTCTTGTCTGTTAAAATCTTGAGATGTATTAGGGTTATAATTATGTACAATGCGATTCAAATAAGAATAGGAACGTCAATGACCTCTATCTGTCAAATGTTAATTGAAAAGTACGGTTTGCAAAGAAAACTTATTTGCGTATCAATAACTTTTTTTTTGTGTTTAACCGAGTCAAAGTGAAAAAAACATCAAAAAATTAGTCATAATTAGTTTTTTTTAAAATACTACTTTCTTTCATATTTTCATTGTTGGCAAAAAAAAATTAAATTTTTTTCAAATTCTTCGTTCTTGATTCGTAAATAAATGTTATTTAAAAAATATCTTGTTTTGCTCACCCTACCCAATTTATTCGATTTGACAGCTATGACATCACATCATGGCGCTAAGTCGATCCTATTCTTATTTGAAACGCATTGTACATTTATGTAAACGTGATGTCACAATTTATACGGGAGGCAGCCTTATATAACTACCTAGATATTAAAACTGCCTCGTTAATCTATTGGTAGCAATCGCTTCTGCTGAGCATGAGGTCCTGAGTTCGATTCCCAGGCCGAGCAAAGCGTTATTTGATTTTTCTATCTGGAGTTTCTCAGTAGCAGCCCGAAGTCTGGATTTGTGGCCGGTTGATGGCAATAGGCTCGCCCCCCATTACATGGGACTTAAACATGAAGTGGCGAAATGTGGGTATACTATAGGGTGTAAGTGTAAACAGTGGCAATATTTTAGGGGTCATTGTACTCATCATTATGAACAACTTTTACCATGGGACCAAACCTGAAAACGCGAAAAAAAAATCAGCTGTTCCCTACATTTTGACGAATTATGCGAACATAAATGTACTAAACAGCTGATTTTTATTCGCGATTTCAGGTTTGGTTCCATAGTAAAAGTTGTTCATAATGATAAGTACAAAGACCCTTAAAATATTGCAGACTTACAGCCGCCTGTATAGGTACAGCTCTGCCTAACCTTTCGGCGAATGCAGGCATGATATTATGATACCTATCACCATTTTTGGTTCAAAAATAGTATTATTATGCTGAAAATGTTTGGCATAACTCTGGAATATTTGAGAAGTAATGAAAAACGTGAAAATATGTTTATTACTGATATATACTGACTAAGAATGATCCACCAAACAATATTTGCTAGATGAATATTTTAGTCTTCGTTGAATTTGAATGTTTGTATGAGTATTTGCAACGGTATTATTTATCCTTCAAAGAGTTTTTTAATGCTGCTTTTTCATATACTAACACTTTTGAGTGCGAGAAAAAACTTAAAAACTATAAAAACTTTGATCTCACTATTTACTGAAAAACGTTATAGTCGTGTTAATAAGGACAAGATGATATTTAGCATAAATAAAAAAAATCTAAGGTAATCAATGAAAAACTATTGGTCATAAATTATGACACAACATCTGATTTATATAAACTAGCTAAATATCATACTAAATATCCTAAATAAATATATCATACTAACTAACGGTACAAGCATTTATACCATAAAAAATATGAGAAAAATAAATAATGAGACACTAAATTTCGTGGGCGGTAAAAAATAACGTGAAGTTTATATCACGACGATGAATAGCGGCTGCTTTCTACGGAGCACTAATTAGTTAGCAATACTACCAACTGCCTTTGCAACTTAATTTCCTTACCAAGCGTAATTATTTTCGCAATTAGTTAAATTTCCCTCTTTTATTTTCTCTCATCAATCTGCCTAGAGCAGTGGTGGCTCAGTGATAACGGCCCCGACTTACTTACGTAACAATAACGTAATATTTTAATTACTTACGTAAAAACAGAAAAAAATACGTGACCAATATTTTTTAATAATCTACATAATGAACAAACATTTTTTTAGTATTCATCCCTATTAAGGCGAAAGCGCCAGGGTAGCCCGCGAAATTCAAAATTTCTTACGTTTTTTTTTGCAATTAGTAGGTCAGTGTGAGCTTGTATGTTGATTAAAATTTGATTAGCGGCCGTAGCTACTTACTAAGGGTTTACAGAATTATAATCACTAGAATCAGCAATACAACTCCATACGTTAGCATTTACCTCAAACCTCATGATTTCATGAAATCGCTAGATTCATCAACATACAAGCTCACACTGACCTACAAATTGCAAAAAACGTAAGAAATTTTGAATTTCGCGAGCTACCCTGGCGCATCATCCTTAAGAATCGCCACTTGTGACGGCAATTTTACTATACCCTTAGATGGAACCTCAATATAAAGAAACGATAAGTACCCTACTATAATAAGATCTACTCCACCCGTAACCTTGTATCCTCGTACAAAGTATCCTGATACCCGACCCCAAGGCCGTTACCATGGCAACAGTCTAAATAACAAGTATCCATACAAAATCACTGAAAGTAATCTGGAACATGATATACTACCCTACCTTTATCAGCTGTTGTTCCGATATTATCTATTCATTAACTCTGAAAGGTCAGTACTTATATAGTGAAATTAATAACCGTATGAATGTTATTATGTGGAAGGATTAGATAGTGATTAATTGGAGGCTTGGCTTACAAAGGTTGCCTTGTAGATAATAAAAGGTAGGTAATGGTGTAAATATAATTTATCACGTAAACTTTGACGTGATAATATTGTATCAGGTTTAATCCTAATGGAACTAAGTATGGCTTTTGTGATTAAATAATTCGGCCGTTTCTTATGTAGAACTGTATGATATTTCTTATTGCTTCTGAAGAATCCACTCATAACCATTTACAATGTCCACATGTAGGTAAAGTGGGTTGTATTATAGTTATTTATGCAACTGACGTATAATAAGGGGTATTAAAACACGAATGTGGGCTCTGACTACAGATTGTTATTACCTATGTTGCTATTAATCTGAGTACCCTCAGATAGAATACCTGAGTAGTATTGTTTTGAGTTAACGATAATTTATTACGGAAACTTATAAGAAATGTGTTGATAGTTTCCGTGGAGTTTCTTGTCCGCTCTTCTCCACGAATACCTAGTTTTGCGAACAGACAAATACCTTTCTCATTAAAGATGAATAATTATTGACAAGATTGATTGAAGTAATAAATACATATCTAGTCTTGTTTCTGTGCTTTTCTTCATAAAACCCTTTCCTTGCAGACCATATTCATGGTACACAGTAAAACACAGTAAACAATAATACTTTAATACTCAGTAAATAACTAATAACCATTCTGACATTCAAGGCTTGCTATTTGGGTAATATCATATATACCCTCAGCTATATTTTATTATAGTATGTTATATATATTTTCCATTTAATACGTGCAGTTGCATCTGCATTGACGCGTGTCGCTCGTGTGTAAGAACATAAAGCAAAGGTAGTGTCGTTGTACTCAGTTATTGGGGAATAATAGTTATTTATGCAACTGACGTATAATAAGGGGTATTAAAACACGAATGTAGGTTTACATGAGTGTTTTAATATCTAATTATGTACAGTTGCATACAAGACTTTATCTACATCCATGTTATGAATTCTCTATAAAAGGTTCTGAAACAGTTTTTTGCAATACTAATACTCGTATCGAACATGGCGGCCGGCGTCATAGTATACGACGTGAATTCGAATAAGTTTTTTTTTTAAATTGTGCATAACAATGTTCTTTTTTTGAAAACGTGTTGCATTATGAAATTCAGTACAACATTAAAAACACCCGTTTGGATGCTATTATGGTTACCATGGTTACTATGACACTGGCTGTTTTAATGTTGGCAATAAGGTAACTGTTTCAGGAACTTTTATAGAGAATTTATAGCATGGGTGTAGATAAAAATTTTAATACAACTGGGGTACCCAATTGATTCAGCCCATTGTACAGTCGAGTTCAATATTATATTGGCTCTTTCAAAAATATATGAACGTCAAAAAAGTGCATAATATTGCCTATAACATAAGCATCATTGTGCATATATTAACTATAAGCATCATTAAAGTGTGGTCAAGATTTAGATCCATTATTATGTTTGTGACTGCTTTTTCTAAGTAACATGAGTAGGTAATGCACAGCATATATTATTGAACCATTCACATGAGGACATATTTTTGATCTATAGGTTTTATAGAATTTATTGAGCTTTCCAACGCTCACAATATTTTGAACCCTTGACAGTGCCAATATATTAACCCCTCAAGTGTCGCGTGCACCCCATGTGTGCATAAGAAAAACCGTTTTTTTGTTCGGTACATAAGCTTATATCACATATATATAAATGTACAAAAACATCATCCGATGGAAAACCAATCAAATCATTAGTTGTGAACTTATGGAGTTCGCAGCTAACCTCCCCTCCCCCCCCGCGTGTCAAATGCACCCCAAGTGTGCAAAAGGACAAAACTTTACATAATAGGTATATAAGCTTAGATCACGTATATATAAACGTAAAAAAACATCATCCGATGGAAAACATATCATTATCAGTAGTTGTGAACCTATGGGGTTCGCAACTTACCCCCAACCCTCCCCACTCGCGGGGGTGTTGGGTCTAAAATCAGCCAAACTCAGACACTTGAGGGGTTAATGAACTCGACTGTATTGTAGGCGTCGTAAACGGTGACTTAATCAAGGAATGGGCATAAATTTCCTATTGTTTGATATTGTGACCACTAACCCATCAACTGTATGGTGCTTACAGAAAAAACTCAAGTCAGTCAAACCCGCTTCCAAATGACTAGCCATTCTCTGGTCATGAATTCATAAAATGTTGTGCTGCTAATAGAAAAGATATTACAACAAATAGGACGAAAACAGATAAGATACAATTGGGATAAAACTATTTTTTTTTGTCAGTCGATTAGGTTATTAAAAAATATTGGACACGTATTTTCTTATTCACGAAATCAAAAGATTACGGCGATATATTGAGTTAAAATATGACATGACGTCACTCAATGCTAGATTTTATACGCATTTTTTTGTTATAGTTGTGACGTAGCCAGACCCCACTCCCCAACTTTTTTATACATTTTATCTAAGTATTTTTTTATTATTGAGATAAAGCAAAGAATACGTGTCTAATATTTTTTTTACCATCCGACTGACGGACTAAATAGAATTTCTTTTGTTTTACCCAGGCTTCATCCCTATTCTGAATTTAAAAAGTCTCGAAACCTCCAAACGGCTGGTTGACACTTCCCGTGACTCGAGAGCTGGCTTTTACTTTGGCCAGAGGCTTAGCATTGCCATACAACGTGGCAATGCCGCCAGTCTCTTGGGTACTCTACCAGTCGACAGCGATGCGGAGGAATTTTTCGACGCCGTATTTTAGTTTTTTAATAGTTTAGTTAGGATATAATTTTGTTGTTTATAGGTTATGTTTATATTACATTGAAATTACTAGTCTTTGAATCTCACACAGTTGGGAATTATTTATTCTGCCGGAAAATAACACTCGACCTTTGGTTATGAAAAATATTATTTCCGCAAAATCTTTTGCCATAAAATGCTACTTATACAAAGGAGGAAGTTGGAGTAGTGAATATCCGGTGTTCTATATTTAGAAATTCTTCGAATGTTTGCACCCACGCTTTTATTTTTTGACTGTAGAAATGTTTGTTTTGTTTTACATTTTACAAGATATTGCTTTTTGAACACCTACTGCGTTAAAGTGTAAGTACTTACCTACCTAAGAATTCTTTAAAATTTTAGAAACTGTGTTTACTAATCTTACTACTATTATAAATACGAAAATTTGGATGGATATAAGTTTGTTGTTCAATAATGCCAGAAGGGCTTAACGGATCTGGATGAAATTTGGCACAGAGATAGATGATAGTCTGGAATAGCTCATAGGCTACATTTTTCTCACTGTAGTATTTTCCTGTGGAATAATTTCCGACATCCACGCGGGCAAAGCCACTGGAAAAAGGCTGGCTGTTTTTTCTCTAAATATATTTTCAATAAGTGAGAATTAGATATCCAATCCCAATCCCACTTTTAAAAAAATCTGTCGAAAATCGTAGGGCTCTCTAACGAAATGTGAAATAATTAAACTGTATCAAAAGGATTCAAATTACTTGGACCATTAATGAACTCGCAAACTGAAGAAAATTTTCAAAGAGATGTTGTAATAATTTTCAAGCGAATTCTCTTTATAACTCGCAAACAAGGATCCTTTGTTTCATTAACAAAGTTTTCAAGTTTCAGTACTGGATACTTAGAACTTCTTAGAACAGAAATACTTTACAAATAATTTGATTTAATAATACATTACAACACGTCACTGCATAGCCTTTTCCCAACTATGTTGGGGTCGGCTTCCAGTCTAACCGAACGCAGCTGAATACCAGTATTTTACATAGACCGACTGCCTATCTGACCTCCATAACCATTTACTGAAATGAAATTTCTTGTCCAATCAATATATTCTTGTTATAAGATAATAAGAGTAATTACTCTTCATAATCGGTGTATAATCAAGCGTAACTTCGAAGAATACATTCTGGATTTAAGACATGATTGTCTTAAATGTGAGAATTTCAGATTCTAGACTTAAAAAAAAATACTTACTTATGCAAAGAAAACGTTGCTTTCTCATTGCAAGAATAGATATTGCCTTGCTTAGTGAATAAATATACTTGGAAGAAAAATGAATAACAAGACAAATATTTACTAATGTTAAGAACATAATGTTTTCCCCATATATGAATCACGCAATGTCTTGACCAAGTGAAATATTCTTAATGTTAAACAATTTTTTTTTTCCGTGTGGGTAAACGATACCCCATAATAAGACTGGTTGTTAGGCTTTCGGGCATCAGACGACCCGTAACGACTGCCAAAGATACCTCAATCTATAATAATTTAGATGGAAATATAAATCAATTCCTATTGGTCGATAGTCACATTTCATTCGATATATTTCGGTTTTTTCGAAGAAAAACGATGGAACTTTTGAAAGTTGTCGTACTGTACATAATAATCTACTCTAAATTAGGTTAATAGAGAACGTTGAGCGTAGTTTTCAAGTTATATCTAAGTTAAACGTAATATACGACGATTTAATTATGATAGCTACTTAGCAACGGATGTTGGTAATCAGCAATGTTAAATTAATTTGTACCCAAGGGAATTATTTCCACATAAGTTTAAGGTATACGAGTAATTTATCATGTGAATCGTGCCTTCATATACCTATCTCTTTCACCATCGGTCTCTTGCCCTTATCCCAATTTATTTGGGACCGGCACAATATGACTTATTCTTCCAAACTTCTCTTTTAGTTTGGAAGAAGGAACTCTCAATAAAAAATACACAATCTGAAAATTGTGAAAATGAAAATTTCAACAGTGTACCTATTAGGGTACCTACATGAGATACAGCCCGCTGACAGACAGACGGACGGAAAGCGGAGGCTTTGTAATAGGGTTCCGTTTGGCACCCTTTGGTCACGGAATCCTAAAAACGATGTCCGTAAAATTCCCTGAAAGATAATGAAATCATATTACAGACATTTAAGTATGTGACTTTAATTCACTGAGCATGAAAATACCTGTTAAGTTACTCCTAAGTAGGTACCAAATACTGACATATTGAGCTACTAATGAAGAAGTATTATATTGAAAGTACACAAGTTTCTATATAGTTAACAATTCACAAAATGGCTTTGATGTGTGAATCTCCAATGTTGTGAAGCAGATTGAGTACGCGTACATAATCAGCCTATGATGTTCCCGCTGCTGAGACACAGGCCTCCTCTCTGTGAAAGGGAGTGTGCCGTAATCCACCTCGCAGGCCTAGTGCGAGATGGTGTACCAACACACTCACACAGACGCGGGGAAAAGTTAGTAATAAGTATTCAGAATGAAAATAATTATGTGCGTAGGTTTGGGAATGATGTAATTTCATGATGACAGCGAATTTTAAATAAGTTTTTGCTTATTTATGTACCCTTGGAGCTTTTTTACTCGACTACGGCGAAGCAAAAAGGAGGGTTATGACTTTTTGTATGTTAAGGCAGGCTAACCGAAATAATAAGAACGCCCACCAACAAATAACACGCGTGGACCTCCAGCGGCCACGAACCTATTCAAAAACTTTCAGGTTCTATTCAATAGGGGTGATGCCTGGGTAAAAAAAAAAGAAATTGTATTTAGTCCGTCTGTCAGATAATAAAAAAATATTAGACACGTATTTTTTCATTTATCATGTTAACTCTGTAAACGTCGATTGGACACCCAGGTGTTCAGATAACAATAGAAAATCTATTGTGTCTGCTAATTGGCGTGCGACGGGTTAATAAAAAAAAATACTTAGTAACACGCATTAAAGTTGGGAAGTGGGGGCTCGCTTCGTCACTTCTACGTATAAAATCTATTTAGGTGTGACGTCATATTTTAACTCAATGTATCGCCGTAATCTTGTGATTACAGAAAAAATTCGTGTCCAATATTTTTTAATAATCTACAAGACGTACAAAAAAAAATATTTATCATCCTTATTATAAAAATGATCTTCCACTAAGTCCCCAAGCAAAGTTAAAACAGAAGGGTTCGTTATTTATGGTTCACTGTGACTATCCGGCTTAAAATAAAACTCCAATATTTAGTCGGACGTGTATAAAGATGCGACGAACAGGCTTATGAGTAGCTAGCATTATACCTAGTTTTTTTTTTTTAATAGCTTAGACAGAAATTGATCTAAGTACTTATCAATAAATACTACACATTCGAAGTAAGCTTTTCATACTAGAACAATAAAAACAGAAATATTAAAAAAAAAACAATAAATCGTTAAAAAATATCGAAAGTCAAAACATAATACGCACCCTGCATAAGATTTGAATTTCGATTTTTTTTTAAGTTTTTGAAAAAAAAAAGCACACTCACTATACAGGGTGTAAGGGACAGCCCTCCACAAACTCACAGGGTGCATTCAGCTCCTCATTTTGAATCATATTCCACCGGAAGTTTTCTCAGGAAAATTTTCATTTTTTAAATTTTTTTTTTCAGTTACTTTTTCATTATTTCAATGTAAAATTGCATTGTGTGTTCGCAGCACTCCATTTATGTAAAAAACTGTAAAAAAAAACAGCAAAAAAAAACCAGCAATGTATGTTGAAATACTCTAACCAACGACGCGTGAAATCAGCTGTTCACTTTCTGTCTAGCTACAGAGTTCATCGAACTCACCGCATTCCTATTACCTACCCCTCCCAACCAGTAATAGACGCTCCAATTTGTGCACAAAAACACAAACAAATCAGGTTTATTGGATTCCCTTAAGAGCGTTGTTGCATTTTTCATACGTAAATCGAGAACTTGGGAGATTTTGAAGTGATTTTGGTCACATAATTTATTTTTATAGCTTCTTTTGACTTCAATCATCGTAATTATCATATATTTTTATTTAAAGTCTATTAAAAAAAACTTGTTCAAATTGAATTATTGACTACGAAAACAGTCGATTTCGAAGGCGCGATTTCCAGATGACGCGCGAAGGCTCAACTTTGAAGTAATCTTACACCAATTATTACTATTAAGTAAGAAGGTAAAATGGTATTCATTTGAAGAGGCATATCCTGAAATTTAAAATGCATTGAGAAAAGTTTGATTTTTAATTCATTAACTTGTATTTTAATCACGTCTAAAATAATCAAAAATCGAGAAATCGACTACAAAAAAACACGTCATTTCTCAGAATCTAAAAGTCATTTGGCAACACAAATCATTTTATACGTAAGAAGAAAGATTGTACTATATATGTGTAAAAAATAAAACATATCTGTCTTCAATCATTTACGAAAATAATTTTTTAAAGTAAGTATAAAATCGGGTGCATCGAACGGCCTAAGTCAGTCGCGCTCTGGCGCTCGTCGACGCAGGACCCATGTCGGTTGACCTCCCGCCGCCGCGCATGCGCCTCGCGTGATATATAATAAATTGTAGTGCGACTAAATATTTTTAATCCTTTCATTTAAGTAATATTTTAAGAAGCTAAAGTGGTAGGCACACTTACTTTAGGAGAATTATGTTACAGTTCTTGAATTATGTTGTATTACTTGTAATATTGATATTGTAATTACAATATCAATAATACAATATAATTTGGTCAAAATGTAAATCCAAGGTGGTGGCTGCGAAAATTTTTAAATTTTTCGTCATGGGGATCGTTCCCATTGTTCTCGAGGATGCTAAAGCCGATAGTGACGTTAAAATGTAAATCCAAGATGGCGGCTGCGAACATTTTCATATTTTTCATCATGGGTATCGTTTTCATGGTTCTTGTGGGTGCTAACGTCGATAGTGTAGTCAAAATGTAAATCCAAGATGGCTACAAGAATTTTGGAGGATGAATATGGAGAAAAAATTTATATCAGATTTTTATTTGAAATCTCTACTGCCACAATCTCTATTGTGGATCCGTGACAAAGGAGACGGAAACCATGTCATATAAACTTGGGCCTGGGCCTGGGTTGTAAAAAGATGGAATTGGTGTCAATTTATAGCTACTATAATATAGTAGCGATGATGGTTTGATAATATTATTATCAAACCATCACTGAACATTTTACGGATTTTCGCGGTCTCAGTTCCGAGTTAAAAGAGATGTAATAAAAGTGAGGTTACATAACGATCTACATATAGGTACTTAACAGCTGATTTTTGAAGTTCTTCAGCTCGACGACCACGTAAACTACAGCCTCTAGTCACTTTGCCACAATTTACACAACGATCCATGGTGCCAATATGAAATCGGTAGGCTGGTCGTAATATACAAAATAACAAGTTCAAGTCCAACGTTTATGCGGGGTTCTCCGTACCGTGTCCGGTGTGGTAGCAAGGTTCGTACAAGAAGCAAGATCAGAAGTCCGCAGAAAGAAAACAGGGGTCGAGGAAAACATCAATAAAACTATGGGAAATACACTCAAATCGCGACCGCACTAAACGATACGAAACGAGTGAGGCATAGATAAAGGCACTATATAAAGGTGTGTCCAAATATAGAGCGGCATTTGAGCGCGGCTGCCACGCGCGCCTAGCCGCGCTCTGATCGGACAAGGGCCGCGCGCGGCGGTGTTGAGCGTAATATATCTTCTCGTCTCACATCAGTGATGACCTCTGGCACTGAAACGTGCTCGCTCACAACATAATGGGTCTCAATCATAATCAGCCTATAATGTTCCCACTGCTGGGACACAGGGCTCCTCTCGGTGAGAGGGAGTGGGCCGTAATACACCACGAGGACCCAGTGCGGGTTGGTAGATGTCACATGTCTTCGAATTTTTGGTTCTAGGCGGTTTCCTCACGATATTTTCCTTCACTGTTTTGAGAGTAGTGGTGATGAAATTATTTACACAAAGTGCCTGCCTGAGTTCGAAACCATGACCTACTCGTAAGTCGGGATCGTTACCATTGGGCCACCATTGCATTGCTCTCTTGGGCCGCATAGTGCAGCCAATCATCCCTTCTAGGATGATTGACTTCACTATCGGCTTCATCCTCGAGAACTATGAAAACGACACCCATGACGAAAAATTTGAAAATGTTCGCAGCCACCATCTCGGATTTACATTTTAACGCCAATATCGGCTTTAGCACACTCAAGAACTATGAAAACGACATCCATGACGAAAAATTTTAAAATTTTCGCAGCCGCCATCTTGGATTTTAATTTTGACTTCACTATTGGCTATAGTCGAAATCGAAAACTATGAAAACGATACTTATACAAATCCTTATCACTTACCACTGACGCGCGACGTGTGGTCGACTGTATAGTCATTAGGTCGACTGGGCACGTACAATACCTGCCTAGGCTAATAAACATTATAAAACCAACCCCACACGAACGCAGCAGTACTATTATTTATTCTGTGGCAGCGGGGTTACCTACCTATTTGAAATTTGAAAACAGTAAACCAAACATTTGCGCATGAGGCGGCTTTATGTATTTATGTATTATTGTTGGTTCAAATTCAACTGTTTTATAAACTTGATGCGGTTGCTAAACCTATAATGCCGCAAGAAAAATAAATAATTATAGCTAGCGCGTGGCGTCTTTATCTACATTGAAATAGGGCTTAAATTCAACTGTTTTACACAAAAAAACGATGATTTTGGACAAAAGATGGCTCCGCTGTTAACAAAATTTTATTCTGATCGTGTTCTCCCAGAAATTATAGATCCAAAGAAAAGTCGATCAATCCCCTTAGATAAATAAATAAAATAAATCATAAATAAATATCCTTGGTCATTTCACACAACGCCATCTAGTCCCAAGCTAAGCAACCTAATGCTTGTGTTATTGTAACGAGATGGCTGATAAACTACTTATATACATTTTTTTTGTAAATACATACATATTATAGATAGAAAAACACCCAGACTCGGAAACAAATACTTGTAGGTCGTACAAATATTTGTTCCGTGCGGGAATCGAACCCACGACATGCTGCGCAGCAGTCAATTGCTCAGCCACTGCGCCAACCGTGTCGTCAAATACAAATACTTTTATAAAACTTCAATTACTTATAAGTATACAAATACTTAAGCAAATAAGTAAAATGAGTTTAGTTTTTATAAGTACCTACATAATATTATTTTCTTCATCCATATTTGTATAAATTTAATTAAAATACACTAATAATGTATTGTGGACAGTCTTTTTATTTTCTCCGTAAACCTCTAGCTTTTACTTCAAAAAAATATAGGTACGCCATAGCTACAGATCAAGATCGTTTAGTCGTCGCAGCATCGCAACTGTGTGCCGTACATGAGGAAAAACGCACACACGCGCACTCGCTACGCGGCGTCGAGCGTCAGATGTTTAAAATCCGAGCGCGAAAATAGGGAACCACACTCTTAACTTTCCTGAAAAAATTTCATTTACCGGTCATCTTAGTATGACATACTGAATTCACCTTATCAGTTTGCGGAGGGCTGTCCCTTACACCCTGTATAATAGCCAATTTTTTTAACACCGTCAAAAAGTCATCCAGTATAATTATACATTGTCAATAGACACTTATCCTACAGTAAAATATAGTGTTGCACTGTGCAACCATTCTTAACCAAATAACCCACAAGCTCGCAAACTCAAAAGTGTGGTTGCGAATGACTATGTATTCTTTTGACAAGGATTTGCGCCTTACCGTTGTGTACAAATCGCACATAATGGGAGTTCGAATGTTATTTAAACCTACTCGTATCTGCAAATAGGTACCGTATGTAGGTATTTTGAGTGTCCGAGGAGTTTCTTCCCCGTTCTTCTCCATAGAGATCTATGTTTTGGAATGGGCAACTAGCTTCAACTTTCTGACTTACCTACTGACCGACTCTTTGACAATTCAAAAGTGCCTGTAATTGGTTTAATTGAGATAAATGGTTTGAGTTTGAGTTTGAGTTCACACGCACACCTAACTAGTAGGTACGCACGGCTACAGATCAAGCTATACATTTCCAGTATAAGCTGATCTTGCATTGTATACGATTTCCTTACAATGAGAGGTCAGTGTAAACTGGATATGTATAGCTTGATGTGTAGCCGTGTGTACAAGAACTGCACTAAGCTGTTCTTCGTGTTTTACAGTTAACTAAATATAACGTTACTATTACTATAATTTCAGGTGTAATGAACGCAGCCGACTACTATGGTCTAGACGAGCTTCGCCGCGCCTGCGCTGGTTTCGTGCAATGCTGCATCACTGTCGACACGGTGTGTGCTCTTCTCGCGTCTGCTGAGAGATACATTCAGTACAAGTGCACCAAGTCCCTAGTGCAGAAGGTGGGTTGATAGAAATCACATTATTCATGAAAAGGTCGCAACGGCGGCGGCGATGTGTAGATCAATTTGGCGTCCAATATGTTCAAGTTATTGACAACAATACGTAATAACAGCCGCACGGGTCCATCCATTAGGTTAAGCTACGCTTGAGGGGTTGTCACCATCTTTATATAACGAGACTCCTCCGTGCCTCGGAAAGCACGTTAAGCCGTTGGCGGGACCAACGGCTTGTTATGTTTCAGAAACGGTGGCTCTTAGGCAAAAAAGTATTTAAACATTTTTCAGATACTTATCTCATCGACAATTTTTGTCAGAACTAATTTTATGATAAAACTTACCGTTTTGCTGAAAATCGCGAAAAACCCATTTTTGTGACTTTTGACCCCGAATAATTTTTTTCCAGGTATCGTATCGATGAGGACTTTTTAGATTTTATTTATGATGGTGTTTTCAACAATCCTACCAACTTTGAGCTGTACTATTTGTATTATTGTGAGCGTATATACGAGCATGGGACTGATTGGAATTTAATGAAAATTTACTGCAAAACGATATTGAAACGATTTTGTCGTATTAAAAATATTTTACTTTGGAAAACCTTAAAAATGCGGCAATATAGGAATTGTTAGCTACAAACAAGAATAGCTTAAATAAACTGTACGAAATACTGCTTACCTGCTTAAATAAGAAGAGAGAGTACTTTTACACCAGCAAAGACAGTTTGATCTAACAGAAATCGATATATTCTTTTGCAGGTCTTGGAGTTTGTAGATGAACACGGCAATGAAGTGCTGAACCTTGGATCTTTTACACTGCTGCCGCAACATGTCGTGAGGCTAATACTAGCACGGGATGAGCTGAGGGCTGACGAGTTTACTAAGTTTCAGGTAAGTAAGACGGTATTTAATCATTATTTAAGACACAATCAAACCCTTATTCGGACGATCGATAATTACAGTCCACTTCTTCTCAAATAGAGGCGGCCTCAGTTTTAGCCGTGGGTGTGTGTGTTAAAATTATGACATTTGACACACATTTTCAAAACAATCGAAGTACCTACGGTATGTATTTGGACTGTAATAAAGCTTGCCAAACTCGTTTTGCACAGAAATTTTTCAACTTCTTAGGTGGCCATTTGTACAACAAAATAAATCAGATCTTAAAAATATATCCTGTAACTAAACATGAATGTAAAATAGTTGTCACTAAATGGCTTCTTAGCCTTGATTATATAAATACGGAAAAAACACTGGATATTTTAAAATAGAATTAACATACCAAAAGCGCACCTACACGTTCGCGTACACACTCAATATCTACACTCACACACCACACTCATCACACCCTACATCCACACTGCACACACCACACCACCCACATTCACTTACACCACTCACCCGTCAAGTTTTAGTCTAACTTAAGTACCTACCTCCTTTCATAGTCTAATTTATCTATATTAATATTGTCATTTTGTTTTGTAAGTTTACACCTAATTTACGACGGAAGAGCACTGATTTCCAAGATACAGGTTTTACCTAGTTTGGAATTCAGGAGTCATATAGTTTTAGCCGTTTACTCACTTACATTATTGTATCCTAGTTCTTAAGAATATAACAGTATTAGGCTATATTTTAGTGAGTCCAAATAAACGTTATTATTATTATTATTATTATTACTGTTCAATTTTGAATTTGATTGATCACACCCCTTTTTAGGGTTCCGTAGCCAAATGGCAAAAAACGACAAACGTCGACAAAACGTCTGTCTGTCTATCCGTCCGTATGTCACAGCCACTTTTTTCCGTAACTATAAGAACTATACCGTTGAAACTTGGTAAGTAGATGTATTCTGTGAACCGCATTAAGATTTTCACACAAACATAGAGAAAAAAAAGCTTCGGGGGTTCCCCATACTTAGAACTAAAACTCAAAAATTTATTTTCTTCAAACCCATACGTGTGGGTTATTTATGTATAGGTCTTCAAAAATGATAATGATAGTGAGGTTCCTAATATAATTTTTAGGATTCCGTACCTCAAAAGGAAAAAACGGAACCCTTATAGGATCACTTGTTTGTCCGTCTGTCTGTCTGTCTGTCAGTCTGTCAAGACCGTTTTTCTCAGGAACGCGTGAAATCCAACTGAAATTAATATCAAATACATGAGTCTATGGTCCCTTGGAGTTCTAAAAAGATCTTCTAAGTCAACGCAATAAAAAAATACGGCTATTTATGCGACATTTTTTGATACTCGCAAGTAAATCAAAACCTATAGGGTACTTCCCGTCGTCCTAGAATCAAGAAATTTGGCAAGAAGCAAAGTCTCACAACACAAATATAGGAAAAAGCCCGGAAATTGTTAATTTGTAATTCTATCACATAAAAATATTTTTAAAGTTGTCAGTGTGTCAAGACCCTTTTTCTGAGGAACGCATAAAGGTATCAAGTTGAAATTAATATCAAATACGTAGGTTTATGGTCTCTTGAAGTCCTAAAAAACTCAAGCTTCTAAATCAACGCAACAAAAAAATACGGCCATTTTGCGACACATTTTGATACTCGCAACTGTCGCAAGTAAAACAAAACCTATAGGGTACTTTCCGTTGACCTAGAATAATGAAATTTGGCAAGACGCAACATCTCCCAGCACAAGTAAAGGAAAAAGACCGAAAACTGTGAATTTGTAATTTTATGACATAATTATTTTTTTTTATATCCAATGTTAAGTTTGTTATTGGGATAAATTATTTTCAACTACGGAACCCTTCATTGTGCGTGGTCCGACACGCACTTGGCCGGCAACTTGCAACTTCTAAAATAAGAGAATAATAAAACTAAAAAAAATATATGATGTACAACCATGTAAACTTCCACCGAAAATTGGTTTGAACGAGAAAGTAGTTTTTTTTAATACGTCATAAATCGTTAACCGCAATTTACCTTTCATTCAATCAACTCAAATATAAAAACAAAAAAAAAAACATTTAATTTCATAAACATAAACCTTATGCATAAACCGTGAACCATTATTAACCCCCGACGCAAAAAGAGGGGTGTTATAAGTTAGACCGCTATGTGTGTGTGTGTGTGTGTGTCAGTCTGTGGCACCGTAGCGCTTAAACGAGTGGACTGATTTGGATGCGGTTTTTTTATTTGAAAGCAGGTTTTCCAGCGATGGTTCTAAGACATGTTTTATCAAAATCGGTTTAGCCGTTTCAAAGTTATCCGCTCTTTTGTTAGCTGCGGTAGGGATCTTAGACGCGTAGTGGGTATTTACTTTACTTTCAAACCTTAGTGTGACCTAAAATATGAAGCATCCATGTATGCTATCTATCTATACAAGATTATGGAGTTCTTGGTCTGATGCTGCAGCCAGGATATCCAGCACACTAGTATATGTGTACAAGAGTGTATCTTGAAAAAAAAATAGCAGATAGTAGTGTTTGTATTCGTTTTTTTACCAGTATTTAATTATATTTGCACAACGATGGTGGCATCAGGATAAGTTAATGTTATGTGCAGAGAAACTTAACATTCTGGTACCGCATAAGTAACTCAGACGCTTCACTTGATTGACTATCTACATATGCATAACGCGACATTATAGCGCCGATTCAATGAGCAGACCTTATCGTGCCATCCATCAATTTCTGTAATTAAAATATATATAAGTATTACTCAATCGAATTTGATGGCTCAACGATAGGCATTATTTTTGACTTCTTATATGTTCGCTTTTCTTTTTTGCGTTGGGGGTTTTTTAAATTTTAAATTTAATTTTTATTTTCTAATAATAAATCTGTAATAGGTGCCATAACAACTGGTGTTACCGAGTTGCTACACAAAGTCGGGCTGCGAGTGCCGTCTGTGTTCTTACGTAGACCTCAGTTATTGCACACCCCAGTGGTAGCCACTACATACAGACGGAACTCGTACATGGTGAGAGCGAGTCGTGTGTACAACGCAACCTGCCAGGAAGCTGATATCGACATTTTCTATACTGGTGTTGCTAAATTGAAAAAAATTTTATCTAATAGCTTCTTCGAGCGTAAACAGTAATTTATTTTTAATTATTTTTTTTTTGTTTAAATGTTTTTGTTTAAATGGTTACATCCTAAATTTTCTGTTTCTTAAGATTTACTACATGTGGAAACTTGTAATTGGCCTTATTTTGTTTAAAATTTTATTCACTGTATCTTTTAGCTGTAAGTTTTCCTAATACAAATAAAATAAAATAAAATAAAATAAAATAATTCGGGCGGGGCGTGGCTTGTTTTGCAAAGGAGTGTATATAGTACGGAACCTTCGTGTGTGAGTCCGCCTCGCACTTGGCCGGTTTTTTTAATCTAGAGATTTCTCCATGATATGAAGAGGTCGATGCGTTTTAGTTATTTCAATTCTATATAAGATGTTTTTAGCCAAATGAGATCTATGTTATATTTAACTGATTCGCTAAGATAAGCTCCTGAGAAAAATGGCCATGAACTAATAATATAGTCCAAATAAGCTTTTAACAATAAGTCTCAAATATTTCCAGGCTGCTCTGATGTGGAGCAAGAAGTACTGCGACACCAACCAGAACATGAACTTGAAGGAAGTCATCGGCAACTTCCTGGAGTACATCCAGTTCCACAAGATCCCTGCTAACGTGCTGATGAGGGAAGTCCACCCACTCGGCCTGGTACCTTACTCCATCATAATGAACGCGCTGGCATACCAGGTGCTGTTACGAAACATATTCAATTATTTGTTCAAGATTGGGCTCATGTGTCTGCCTTGGCAGGGGAGAGCGTAGACTTGTCACATGATAACCTCTATGTTTTCCGAAAGACAAGTACCTAAACTCAAACTCTTGGTTGCTGATCCTTCAATAGTCACTTTATATGCTCAGTGTAGTAGTATAGACAGCTGCAGAAATTACTCTTGCTTCTAATCTATTTACACTTTTTGCAATTAGATTAGTAAGCAATGATGCTCACAACAACAAGCCGAATAATTTTTGCCCACATGTCTTGTGCTTTAAGTATTGTACCTAATCTGTATTCTTCTTGATCTAAAATGCTATTGCCTTTAGTAGTAATGCATTGAATAGAACGCTGAAACCGCTGTTGTTGCAGGCAGACCCGGCCAGCGTAGATCCAGGCAAACTCTCCCCAGCGCGAGTCCGACGCGCTGGCCGCTCCATGTCCGTGCAGTCTTCGCTCGACCCCTACGGGTCCAACACCACCCTCTCCTCTACCGGCTCGAGCGATGTTCCGTCGTCAGACTCTCGGCACAACTAACGCGAGGGGAACCTCCCCCGTCCTCCTCCCGAACCCACCCCTGGCCCTTCCTCAGCTCCTGTTCAACCCATTTCCGCACCCCCCATGGACAAGCCTCCGGAGAAACTCGGACTTTTCTCTTCCATCAAGCGTGCTGCTAGTAAGAAGTTCGGCGATCGACGTTCCCCCACACCGAAAACGAGGGAGCCCCGATCGAAGTCGGATTCTGTCAAGCACGCAGCTCTAACAAGACAGGTCTCTGAAACGGTGGGAGCGTCAGGAGACCCAACGTTCGAGCGGTGTAGACCGAGGAAGCGGGACAGTGAAACAGAGTTTCCAGTCCGCAAGTCCACTTCAGAGATATCTGAGAGTTTCCCCTTCGTGAGGCGTGCGCTAGCTGAGATAGAAAATGGACTTAACTATTTTAGGAGGTCTATCGCATCAGATACGACTGAAACGAAGCCTCTATTGATGAGGACTGAGCCAGTGGTCGTGGTTGCGGCGGCTGAGGATGATGAGGCGCCTATGTCACCGCCACCGCAGATGGGATTGAAGGAACGTCGAGGTTCTCGTGGATCACCGTGTGCTAATCTTCCGCCATTGACACTACCACCAATTACTCCGGAGCCATCGCCCGGGCGTTTGACTCCGAATAGACTGTCTCCGCAAATACCACAGGAGCCAGCGTCGGCTCCAGTGATGCGGAATCTTCCGGCGCCTCGACGTACGAGGACTCGATCTGAGATGCCACCTGAACCTCCTCCACGTTCTCCTCAGACTCCTCGTCCAGCTTCAGTGTCTCCAAAACACACTTTTGCATTCAAAATAGTACTGAAAAAAGTAGAGAGCACTCCGAATACATCATTTGATAGACCGGACCAATGAGAGTACCTCCTCTAAGCGCGGCCGTTGTTATACGGTGGGGTACTCGAGGTTAATGACGCGCTTTTCTCCGTTTTCTAGAAACAGCTAGCATAGATTAGTTAGCGGCGATGACGAAGACTCGCCAATGAATAATGTATTAAAATCAATGACGCTTCGGAAACTTCTTCGTATTCTTATGAATTGAGGGGCTGGTCCTCTGGTTGGTACGTATCGACATTTTGTGTCGGACTTTTGACTGTATGATAAGATTATGTAAAAGAATTGAAATTTATATGGTTCATATACTTGTTGTTAATAAATAATACACGATGAGTGCGTTCGAGTGGTGTATGATAAAGTGTGTAAAACTTCTTGTGAAGAAAATATTTTGTGTGAAGATATATTACGGATAGTGATAGGTCTTTTTCTATGTTTTTCGATAAATTCCAACCACGATGATGTTCACGAGTCTCCTTTTTTATCATGAATTTGTACATGTCATAATCTTCTTTAACATTTGTCTGTCGAATGGGGAGTTCTAATTATAACACTTATGCTATGGACTTTTATACGGACATTGACATAATAAATGGACAGTCTAAATGTATTTTCGATGTTATACAAATTGTCTGACGTGAAAGTATTTTTGTAATATTGTATATAGATGAAGATGTTTGTTGTTACTTCGATAGCAGTTTTAAAATTATAATGTTCTTTATATGATTTAATCATCACAGAAATAAACTTATCCGAAATATTTTATACATTAATTTCCAAGCATACGTTTCTAATCATTATAATTCAAAAATGTAGAATAAGATACTGCATACATGTTTATGGTTACTTTCTTTTTATGTATTGGAAAAGGTATTGCTACTGAAACATTTATTTATAATATAAATTATCTTCATTAAATACGTGCTTAAACCCATATAAAGGCACACTAGTTGTTGTGATCTGTGTGAATTCATCATTGTCTGTATCAACCCTCTCCAAAATAGATGATAACTTTTTAATTCTGGCTTTTTGCAAAAGAAATTTTTAACTTATACTTTTTTATTTCCAGTAAATGAGTTCTTAGAGATATGCATAAATGTTCTATTTACTGTAAATGTTTCGTTTACAAAACTATTACTCACTTTAATGAACGCAAATTTTTGTATAAAAAACAGGCTAATATTTTTCTCAGTGAATATTAATAATTTAAATAATCACAGCCAGAATTATTGTAATAATAAAAGATGTGTTGTTGTATTTAAATACACGTGTGTTATTTTGCCTTTACATCAATATAAATGTATAGATAGGTAATTAACAATTTTTTAAACAATTTTAAATCAGTGTTTTGTATTATGTAAGAAATATTCTGTTGCTAGTAGTGTCCGACTGAAAGTCCATGTTTTTCTTAAAAGTTTTCGGATTTCAAAATAATATTTATGTTTACTTGCGATGTGCAAAATGTAACACAACTTGTGCCCTAGAGTGTACACAAGGCTTAAGACTATAAAACGTTTTTGATATATAAAATTATCATCATCTGCCTAGCCTTTTTCCGTCTAACCGAATGCAGCTGAATACTAGTAGTATTTTACATGGAGCTAGTACCTAGCTGACCTCCAGAATCCAGTTAATGGGTAATAAGCTGGCTTGTTAAGACTGGTTGTTAGATTTTCGGGCTTCTGACAACTCGGACATAACGACTGTCAAAGATCTACCGACAGCCACTCTAATGACAAGGATCAACGGCTTATGGAGATGCATCGAAATATTTTGTGTTTTTAAAGTTCCTATAAAACCAAAAAATGTATATTGTTAAATCATTTGGAATTTCTATATATTATGTTATTTAACTATATTGCCTATTGCTGTACTAAAACCGAAACATGATTAGGTATTTGAATTTTTTTCTATAGAAAAAAATCGAAAGTAGCACCGTCTATTTTCTGTTTTATACGATTTTAATTAAACACTTCCTTATTGTGCAGTAAAGTTTGCTTTACATCGAACGTATTTAAATATGTTATGAACTTACTAAGCCAAAATTTTATTTAAGTATATAATTTTGGCATAAATCTACATTTTAACGAAGCGCTAATTCTAAAAAGATTTTTTTTTTGCGGATAGTGTAATATTGTCATACGCAAGCACAACTCTTCATTATAAGTTTAATGGGCTTGCAGAGATGGCTGGATGGCTGGATTAGCTTGGATTCAATTGTTTCTATTTTGAAATTTAAAGGTGCACCCAGACAGTGCGAGGCTTGTGTTTCCAATGGTACCTACATGCCTCACTCAAACTCAAACTCAAATTCAAAGCATTTATTTCAAATAAACCAATTACAGGCACATTTGAATTGTCAAAGGGTCGGTCTTGGGTCGGTCAGTCAGAAAAATGAAGCTAGTTGCCCATTCCAAAGCGTAGATCCTGGAGAAGAACGGGCAAGAAACTCCACGGACACTCTTTTAAATCAAATATTTTACATAATATTGGTTACATCGTTCATATTGAAAATATAGATGTGAGAACAATGTAGAAAGACGTGCACGTTAAAAGCGTCCGTAATGAAAAAGATAAAAACTAAAAACAACTAAATTAAAAATAAGCCGTGGCAGCTAAGAGACGACCAGTCCCAACTGACGGCGCCCGTTCACGAACATGACGCATGGATCAGCACCAATTAGCTCAACCATTTTGAAGGGAACTTAATGATCCAACACACACGCCACCACCAGCGAGACATTTGAGTGAGCATGACATACTCTCAACCGCCAGGGCACATTCAAGTCAGTGAAAGACGAACCCAGTAAAAGGTAGCTTTATATTAGCTACATAGTGCTCACACATGTGCTATGCAATTATACAATACTAAGAGATTGAATTTACACAATGCAAAGAAAATTCTTAATCTTCAGCAGCTCCAACAATGTTTCCAAATGCTAATCAATTAGTTTAAGCGTCCTTGTGGAGCAGGACCAGCATTTAGCCAAGCATTTTTGTCAGCAATGTAATCTCCCAACTTATAATATGCCTGGCTGCATAGTGTGCGTTTTATACATGATTTAAATTTCGTTTCATTTAACTGTAGTATGTGCGGAGGTATTTTATTATAACATTTTAAACCCACAGTCACACAGTCTGGACACACCTTTAGGTACCTAATAATTTGATTGGCGTTGTTGTTACTTTGGGCACAGATTAATACAGATGGGACACTCCGCAAAATCATTTAAATACGACACAATAAAGTACAATTCAGTTCACAGAACACTAATTACATACAGTTATATTCACCTACACATTGCCTCTCTGTCTGTCGCGTAATTCTTATCCCGTCGGCGCCCGGCAGTACTACTGAATTAGCCCCGTGGACGGGGCCCGCCGTGTAGCTTCATACCTAAACTGCGGAGTGTCCCATCTGTATTAATCTGTGCTTTGGGTAAACAATCACAAACACCGAACATGATATTTGAAAGCAATAGAATCCCACATCTGCGACTGGATCAGCGGGGTAGTTACAAAACACAGAATGACTATCGATCGCAATGGGTTTCATTTTGACAGTTCACCCAAGTCCATTGCGTTATTTACGTCGCTGAGCAGACAAATTTTTCAAGCCTATGAAGTAATGGATTAGCAGTATTATTCAAAACTCTCGGATTGTGATTGAAATACGGAGAAAATTAAAAATCTTTTGGTCGGACACTTTAGCAAGTTATGTTATACCATATCGATGTCGACTGGAATTGTACCAAACCACATAATATTTGTTGTACGAAACCTTGTGTTTTTCTAAATAATATTATTATGTAAATAATGAAAAATGTGGTCAAGAAGAAGAGAAATTGGTGTTCTTGCTATAAACTTGTGTTTTATTTTTATCTTCCATTTTCACTTCAATTTCAAATGAGTAATTTTGATATGAAAACATTTTTGGCCATTGATTAGTGGCGCCATCTTCAACACCACATGCAAACTAAGCATCAAAATACATGACGTCGCACAAATACTCCATGGCGGAAGCAGACTTTACCGCGCGATTGGCATAAAATATACAACATCCCGACATTTAGGATCTCCAACAGAGGCAATATCATGAGGAGTCCAATTTCATGCAAAACAAGAACGGAAACAAATATTAGTATAAATAGGAGACTACATCATTCTGTTATATATATAATCTAGGTAAATACAGTAAGTTTGACATAGCGAAAATAATAAAACAAATCAAAACATACAATACGAAAATCATAGAAAGGAAACAAAATGAAATGCAAAACAAATGAATAATAATAACCACAAAAGACAACATATAAAAGTTACATCAACCGTCGGGCAGTAGCCCCCCAGACACGACACCCTTCTGGTCCGAGGATCCTCACATTTCTATGGATGATGAGTGAACTTTACACCCTGTTCCTCACACCTCTGTCTATAGATTTGTCTTTTATAAACTAAAAAGTTTTGGTGGTGGGTACTGTATTCTCGCTCATTGCATCGTACCTACTTGGTAAGTTTTTTTTTTCAGATATTACCTGTATACTTTACTCAGTATACTTTTCGCATCTAAAAAACACATCAGCACCCGAGGTCGATTGAAAATGCTTTAATTTGGTGTACTACTTTCACTTGTGAACATAGTTAGTGCAATCCACGAAGACGCGGCGAAGACACTCTTGTTCCTAATCGCTTACAGTACCTACAAGTATGAAACATTGTACAAGTGTACGCACTAATTACCTGTACCTATAGTTAATTACCTGCAATTAGTGTGTATCGACAAAACTAAAACACTAGCGGAATGGTGCACACTTGCACTGTAAGCAGTTAGGAAGAAGAGTGGGGCGCGTCTTCGTGGATTGCACTAATTATACTAAGGAAAGAAAGGGTCCCGCTGGACAGAAAAAACTTTCGAATGTAATTTCTGCTTTACAGTAAATATGCATGTAGTTAATTTGGAAAGGAAATAGAAGGAGCATCTCCAACAAAATTTCCAAGTCTTCAAGCAATTGATTATCGAAGGGCCGCAATGGATTGAAACCAAAATTAAGTGCCGTTTCTGCCTTTGCGGCGGAGGTATAAGGTATAAAATATTTTAGTTCGATTAGACATGTACATTCAACAAGCTAACTGTCTATACTGGTTTCATTGTATTGACTCAGGGACTACACACAATTGCGCAAGGTTGTGAAAATAAATAAATAAATAATCATTTATTTTCAGGCCACAATGTCCCATAAATACTTAACTTACAAACTAACATAATTATTTAATTATGAAGTACTGCTAGCATAAAACTATGTTAGCAGTACTTCACTGGCTTGTCATTGTGCTGTTGTGTACCAATTCCTGCGGCCAAAAGTCTTCTTCCATGACGACGGACAGGTAGCAATTCGGTAATTGCACCACGAACGCCTTGAAGTTGACGTTGCGGGTTGCGGTGCGAGTGTGACTCCAGTAACTGCACCCTCAGGTATACCTCGTCTTCTGGCGCACGTACTCCACAATGTCCTCCGTCTTAGTGGTGCAGTGTAGGCGGGAGATGTACACCGGTGTGTTCGGAAAAACCCGCAACGCTACAAAAATATTTCAGTAGCCGGTAACGCTTACCTTTATTTATTTCTTACTTACAATTTAATTGACGGAATATTAAAGAGAGCTTTTAAGAAACTTCAATCAAAGAAGAGTGCTCCGAAGTATTTCTTCAAGTTCAATCAAAAGTAGGTAGGGTTAAAACGTCAAAGGTTGTAAACTTTTCCTTTTAGTAACAATTAGAGTAACATAAAGAAAGTGAATGGTTTCTTTACAGACATTAAATGAAATAATTTATTATCCCCAAATCAAAATTGTTTTAGAGATAATGAATTATTGGAGAATACTTTTTATTGCTTAGTTACACAAGGTAGCCATTTTGCGATCACCAATTAAGTAAATTACTACAGAAAACAGGAGATGTTAAATCAGCAGAGAGTATGCTTCTCGAAAACTTACTGCAGCTGGATCAAATATTGGCAAGCAGTACATAATTGGATTAATATAATTGTGCTTAAGGCGATTCCAAAATAAATTGGGGGCTTTTTCGTAACCATTAATTTCACTATTACAGCATTATGTTTATTGATTATTTGATTAATATTGTGACTTAAGGAAAACGCAATTGGGTTTTTCCTCGATATTATTTAATTCCGAATATACCTATACTTTTTTATATTTTTGTCTGTAATTCTAAAATCTCAAGTTATTTAATTGCAAAATTGCATTCAAAATGTGCGTACTATTTAATTGAAAACTCTGGCTGAAAATATTTTTGATAAATTGCTTAATTTATTTTTAAACAATTTTTATTTGGTTTGGCATTTTTATTTTGGGTTCAGTTCGCTTTTTACACATCACCTTAATAAGACGTTTTTAAAGTCGATTCTTATTTGTTTGTAAATCAGTCCAGAATTAAGATGCCACTGTATTAGGCTGTAGCTTCGATTGAACATAAGTAGGTAGTAATTAAGCATGTTTTTTAAATGCTGAAAGTATAATAATGCAAAACTGTAAGTAATAAATATTAAATAATTTTCTATAAAGCTTTTCACCAAAGCTCAAATTCTGTTCTCAACTTTTTTTACACTTCTTCGTATATTTTTACCAACGAAAAATTACATTCTGTGTAAAAAATCATAGTAGAGTTTCACCAAAAATCAAATTCTGTTCTCGAAAATTTTTACATTTTCGTATATTTTTTATTAAACCAACGATCGTTGAGCATAAAAAAGGAGTTTCCAGTTACGGAAAAATATGTACCGTACTGAATTTTGTCGCCAATGGGCAGAGTGATAGCCAAGCCTAGGTATTAAGCACTGTGTTTTATATCCCTTTGTTGTTTTAAGCCCGCAGTAGAAATACTGTATTTCAGTAAAAAAAAGCGTTGCTATATTTTAATAGGTATTGTGTTTATTTTTCAAAGTGTTTCTGCTACGTTATTTTGTGTTTTAGGGTTCCGTACCTCAAATGAAAAAAAACGGAATTCTTACAGGATCACTTCCTTGTCCGTTTCTCTGTCTGTCAGTCTGTCAAGACCCTTTTTCTCAGAAACGCTTGGAGATATCAAGCTGAAATTAATATCAGCCCTATAGATATAATGGTAATATAATGGTGGTAATGGTGGTACCACCTATGTGGTATGGTGGTAATGGTAATGGTATAATGGTTATTGTATTGTGATTGGTGTTTTATGTTATAACTAGCTGCGACCCGTGGTTTCACCCGCGTAGACCGGGATAAAAACTAGCCTATGTGTTAATCCAGGGTTTCAGCTACCTCCACACCAAATTTTATCAAAATTAGTTCAGCCGTTTGAGCCTGAAGAAGTAACAAACATACACACTCACACACTCACAAACTATCGCCTTTATAATATTAGTGTGAAGTGTGATGGTCTTTTGGAGCTCTAAAAAAAAACAGATTCTAGGTTAGAATCCTGAGCGCAACGAGGGATTCAAACACACGAGATGCTCTTTTCAACTTTGGTCTCGTGTAACACATACAATTTTTCTCCTCAGCAGCGAGAACATTTAAAACTTAAAGCAAACTGTACAATATACAGGGTGTCCAGTAAATAGCACGACATACTGCGGGGGGTGATAGCTTGGGTCAATACCTACCAAAACAACACAATATATGTTCAGCAAAATCTTACGGATTTACAGTTTTACAAAATTTTCCGAAGTATTGAAAAATCTCTACCTTGAAACAGATTTTTAAGCATCTCGTAATGAAAAATTCCTTTTCTAGTATTTTTTTACTTAAAATCATTCGTGAATAGTTACTTTACTCATTGATAAGTCTTTTTTCTATAAAAAACAAGAATGTTTTCAAGAAATAGTATTTTTTGTTTAAATTTTTACAGAACGATTTTCTTTTCGCATAACTTTAACCTACAGTGGTGAAAAAAAACATGTATGTGGCAGTTTTGAACAACAAACTTAAGAGATAGCCTGTCTATTGGTGATTTTGGAGAGATACAATACTAGTGCATGGCCCACTCCCTCTTACCGAGAGGAGGCCTGTGTTCCAGCAATGGGAACATTATAGGCTGATTATGCTTTGCTATGCTATAATTTTAATTTTAACTAATTTGTAAGGATCTTGATGATCATTCATGATATTTGCGGGGCAATTCTCGTATTTTTAACAACGTTTGCAATCTCATCTCAGTCTCAATCTGTCAAAAATTGTATAGCGTTTACCTATATTTTTGACATCTGATTGACCCTGGCATGAGATTGTGAATGTTTTTAGGTACGAGAATTGGCCATCTGATTTTTTAAATTTTTTTATTCAGACAAAATTTAGCTAAAATCACCTTTAATTTTTTTTGTTCGTCCCGATATTTTTGACGCTGACTATACATAAGTAGGTTCAACCTAAGGGGCCAACCAATCCTGAAAAATGGATTAAGTACTCAGATAACTCTATTAGTATAAAACCCCCTTTCTTGGCAGTCGTGTAAAAACAGATCAAGAGTCTCATGGATTCCTTCACTTTTTCATTATCCGCAACCAATTTTCAATTCCATTTCTATTATTGTACCTTTTTCTTATCATTTCAGTTCAATTTTCTGAACCTTGTAGCAGTGTTTATAACGTGATATAAACTGCCTCTTACACCCTTATTCGGAGTGGCTTGACCGTCTTTATATAAAATGGGATCTCTTTTTCATGCAATATTTTATTCTAGAGCGTAATTCCGCTAAGAGCCTTAGAATTGTTGGTGGTTTTTAGAAAGAAAACTGTGTTTTGACTAGGAAAGATAGAAAGAAAAAAAAAACAACTGGAACTAGGTTAGAACTTATTATTGTGGTTTTATTATAGGCTGATTTATTTATTTTGTTTATTTCCCACGAAAATTGTGAAAAATAACAAGCATGTTTTCAAGGGTCTAATTTTTTTTGTTATTCTACATTGAGTTCTGCAGTGCTGGGCAAAGGCCTCCCCTTTTCCCTTCTAAACCTCTCTATCTTGTGCTGTCTCTGGCCATGTTGGCCCTGCAAACCTTATCAGATCGTCACACCGTCGCCTTCGCCGTGGTCTGCCTCGACGGCGGCGATGTCCTCCCTCAGTCATCCAGTGAGTGACGATCTTTGCCCATCTCTTCGGGTGCATTCGTGTGACGTGTCCGGCCCATTCCCACTTCAGCCTGGCTGTTTTTTCTCCAACATCTGCTATTTGATTAATGGAGCGCAGGGTGGTGTTTCTAACTCGGTCTGTACGCTTGACACCTAATTATGCTGCGCTGCATTGCCCGTTGGCAAAATGATTTTAGACTTTTGTTGTTCGATACCTAAGTGACCAACTTTGTGCACCATAGGTTAGGACGGGTAGGATGCACATGTCGATGACTTTTATTTTAAGTGTTATAGGAAGACTACCTTTCATGTGTTCTTTAAGGGCCCAGTAGGTCTTCCAAGCAAAGCATTTTGGACTGCACGCTTAGCATGACCACCATAGAAACGGGTTTTGTTGACGGAAGAATAGACAAAATGACAGATTGTAGAACTATTTCTACGCATTCTACGCGTCTTAGCATGGCAATGTATCATTTTGTCAATTCTTCCGTTGACAAAATGTCTCATGCTACGCGTGCTGGTCTTGTCTATGTTGAAAGACACTATCTGGCCCAAGTGTGTATACTCATTGACATTTTGCACCACGTGTCCGTCTACCTTGACCCTACCAAAAGGTAGGGTCCCTAAACAGAGGTCATGACCTGTGTTTTGGATCTGTTCATTGAAAGTCCAACCTCAAGACTTGCTGTGCTCAGATCTTGGAGCATTTCTTCAAGTTCTGAAGGTAATGTGGAGAATAATACAAGATCATTAGCAAAGCAGAGGTTTGTTGCTATGGCCGCTAACATTTACGCCGCGTGACGGCCACGGATCAGGCAACTTGTTAAAAACTTGTGAACGCTTATGAACAGCTTAGGTGAGAGTGGATCGCCTTGTTTAACACCTTTTTCTATGTTGAAATTTGGGCCCGAAATATGTATCTTGATGTTCGCAGTGCTACTTCGATACATGGTGTCAGTGAGATCAATATAGGATTGCGTTACGTTTGCAGACTAATGACATGACATTCATTCATTGTGTGAGCATTAATAACTGATGATGGTCTATGGCATCGACTATCATCAGTTATTAATGCTTTGTACAAGGCAAGGCATTTGACAGCATAGACTCTATGCTGTCAAAAGACTTGTCATAATCCACAAAGGCCAGGTAAAGCGGTTTGTTAAATTCGTTGTATTTTTCTATTATATTAATAATGGTATGGAGATGATCGGTTGTGGAGAAATGGGGACGAAATCTAGCTTTTTTGGGAGGTTGGCGGTGGGGTCTCTATTTCTTTTATAAACACTTAAATATAAACAGTTTGTGTATGTAAAACGAGGTTTATGGGTCGATAGTTTGAGATGTCAGCTTTGTTTAATAAATACTGCCGTTAAAATTGAGTGTGAGTATTTTAAAACAGTTATGATGAAAAGGATTTTCCAAATAAAGTAAGATGTTTCTTAAAAAATCAACAAAACTGTCTCGAAGATCAACTTAATTTTCTACTACTACTATAGATCGTTTTATTTTTTGTTGAAAAGCTTTGTTGTTCAACAAAAAAATACTTTGAATGTGAAATTGAACATGATTGAAAGTCTGTTCAGACGGTTCAAATTGCTTTCGACTTAGCAGTTGGTCAACTGAATTCGAACCGTGTGAATCCGGTTGACTGACTTTTGATCAAAGGTTCACATATTGATCGAAAAGAGCCATTTAGGTCAATCCCAATAACACTATTTACAGCAAACATGGAACTGTAATAGTTTAGAAAGGAAAGAAAAGCATTTGCTTGTTCCGCAAATATAATATTGTTATATTTATTTTATTTGCCAACGTAGTGATGTGAAAAGAGAAATAGCTTTTATTTGTTGAAGACAGTTTGTTTATTTAAACACTTCCGTTGATTGTTATGTATTTGACGTCGTACTTATGTTTTATATCGCTACTCATATTATGCGAGTATTAGGTATATTTTTAACAGTATAGGTAAGTACTTATAAAATAGCTGTAAAGGCGGTGAATTCATAACGTAATTCTCCTGCTTTAATTCTAACTTATTTGGAGTCAAAGCAGCACGAATTTTCTTCCACTTATACTTTTTCACTGTCATATTAATGTCCTCGACATTCGTCATTCTATCTTTTGTTTGGTCTATCTCTTGTAAGAATTATACACTCGAATACATCTTGTACAAATCACTTTATTGGTACTTATCACCTAAAATTGTAACTCGAGACCATTTTCGTCGTTTTTAACAGAGAATGGAAAATTCAATTCTCCGCGCCTTTTTCTACCTTTTCAAAAGTCATCCCCGGGTTGCCTTAACCAAAAAGGATAAAATATTTAAAAATAACAATTTTGCTACCCACAAATAATATTTATTTGCTATACAGATTATTGTGTATAATAATAAAAAAGAAAGAAAACACGTTTATTTAGCACATACTAAATTAAAGAGGCACACAAAATATTAGATTAAAATAGCAACACTAAAAAATAAATAAACAACACCCTTACCCCCCCCCCTACCCTTACCCCTACTAATAATAACACTCTTACTAAGGTGTATAGTATTACTCAGTAACTGGGTTGTGGAGGTCAGACAGGCAGTCGCTTCATATTACCTGATATTATTATCTGTTACTAGATTTATATATTGGAACGAAGTTCCTTATCGCGCGTTGTGAAAGGGGGCTAGACGGAAAAAATGGGAACGAAAAGTTGTCACGACACTTTTTGCTATAGTAAGCTATGTATGTATGTATTGTAAGCCGTGCGGCGTGCGCATGTTTCTCTGTCTGTCTCTCTCTCTCTCTCTCTCTCTTATAGAAAGCAAGCCAGATATTTTCATTTCTATTTCGCATTGAACAGTGTGGTGTCGCGATGATGATGATGATGATGATGATGATGATGATGATGATGATGATGATGATGATGATGATGATGATGATGATGATGATGATGATGATGATGATGATGATGATGATGATGATGATGATGATGATGATGATGATGATGATGATGATGATGATGATGATGATGATGATGATGATGATGATGATGATGATGATGATGATGATGATGATGATGATGATGATGATGATGATGATGATGATGATGATGATGATGATGATGATGATGATGATGATGATGATGATGATGATGATGATGATGATGATGATGATGATGATGATGATGATGAGTATAAAAATAAAATTTTATTACAATTCCTTCACTAATTAATCGAAAGGAACTTCGTTCCATCCGGGTGTCCCTTGACACCTCTCAAGTGTGAGTTTTTATTTATTTTTTTTTATTTATGTAAAATACTGGTATTTAGCTGCATCTGGTTATACTGGAAGCCGACCCCAACAAAGTTGGGAAAAGTCGAGGCATGTGATGAAATGATGAGTCAAGAAAGTTGCATCTTGTAAATGGCTTGCCTCGTTCTTCCCTATCACCATGTCCATACTATGACAATATACTCCTAATTTTGATGTGAACATCTGTTGGCGCGCTTTGGGGGTAAGACCGACTTGTTTATATATTGCAATCCACGAAGACGCGCCCCACTACTGCTCCTAACCGTTTATAGTATATGTGTGCAACGGTTAGTAGGAGTAATGAGGCGCGTCTTCGTGGATTGCACTATCTATATGCCGCGAAGGCAAACGGCATGACAATCTCTTATTAGATCATGTCCCCCCTCCGCCATCGCTCTCAACTCCCTTGTGTGTGCGTGGTGAGTATACTACAAACTTCATAGTTGTTCATTTTTCATGGCATCCCATGCTAGCCAATTTTTTTTTGTGTCAATCTTCCTTTTTCCCAACTATGTTGGAGTCGGCTTCCAGTCTACCACGATGCATGGAGCGAATTACCTATTTGACCTTTACAGTGCAGTTCCTGGGTAACACGATACCCTTAAAAAAAAAAACCTTAAAACTTTTGGGCTTCTGATTACCCACTGGACGAACAGGACGGTTCTCTTTAGGTAATGGATGGTCACGGTCACCCATCCACAGGCACTACTCTCAATGGAAACAAAATACTGACCGAAAGCTTTGAACAAACTTAAATATTTGCATTTTCCGTATGACTCCTGCAACGTACTCGCACGTGTACATACGTTTGTTTTAATTAATTAAAACGAGCAACACTATACATCGCTTGCTGTGTTTAATAACTGAAAATTGACACACGACAATTACACGGACGGATGAAAATTGAACAGAAGTGCTCATAAAATACAGTCGATAATTAAAATTCATTTGAGGTTTCGAGAGTACTGCATGAATAATTTGATAGTAAAATGAAGGTAATTATTTTTTGGTGTTGATAACTTTTAATGGTGCACGATCGAGTTTGGTAGCAATTTGATAACGTTTAATCATCATCAGCTTAGCCTTATGTGTAACCGGATGCAGTTGAATACCAGTATTTTGCATGGAAGGACTAGGCCTCTCTGACCTCCACAACCTAATGAAGTACTGAGTAACACAATACTCCATAGTAAGAATAGTTGTCAGAGTTTTGGGCTTCTGCCTACTCGTAACGACTGTCAAATATCTACAAATGACAGCCAGGACCCATGGCCTAACCTGCTTTCCGAGCCACATAGGGGTCTCGATATGTAGTGCATGGTTACCTATCTAAGGTCCAACCTTGGCAAGTGCAGTTTAAAACTTTAAACGTCGCTCGACCAGTGCGGCAAAAAGTTATTGCGCTCTAATTTGCGCTTTTGAGAAAATCTAGCAAGTTTTCCACATTTAAATGACTAACCCAGGGTGTGACGGACAAACAACTTCCTTCAAACTTTTATTGTGCTGTACTCGACAGGGTCTACGATTGTTACAACAAATGTTTACTTACCACCTAAGCATATACGTTGTGGAATGCAATCAATGATTGAGTATTAAGTATTGACAAATACTTAGTATTGCCCCTAGATACTCTTATTACTTTTTTCAGTCTCAAAATCCACAAAAAATGAGGTTTCCTACAGACAAAAACTTTTGAGTATTACATGTTCTCACAGAGGCCCTAGAGTAGACAAAGTGACATTCCATCAGCGACAACGATAATGAAAAAGTCAAAATGTATGGGACTCACATATTATGCTATAGTGCGTTAGTACTAATGTTGAGTTGAGTTACTCGTATGTGAGCGGTGAGATGAGGGGGAGGTCGCGATTGACAAGATTGGCAGATTGAGTTAGCTTGACCGATGTCTACCACTCACTGTCTCACCACTCACAAACATCAGGCGGTGACTAGCACTTGCGAGCACACTACAAGAACAACAACAACACAACAACAACAATACAAAGTACCGCAATCACGACATTAATCTGACTCCCGTATACGGTTCCACGTTATCGTTTTATAAAGATTTTTTTAATTTCATTAAACGTTATTATTTGTTAATTTATTTACAACTTTCTAAAATAGCAACTTGGAGCAATCTGTAGCGTAACGAAGAAATTAAAACTAACGAGAGAAAAAAAGGTCAGACCACTCGAGTCTTTTTCTGGGGATTTTGCAAAAAGTTATTCATGGAGCTACTCTCAGCTGGGTCAGAACAATAGACAAACGATGATCAAAAAAAAAGTTGTAAATACGAAACGCTTTGAAAGCAATAACCATTGTTTGGGCAGCTCCGCAGCTCAAATAAGAGGTCAAGTTTATTCGAGTTTTTTATACCCTTCAGCCAAGTGAAAAATGATGTATGCAGGGTAGTTTACCACCAATCGTGTTTATACCCCTGCTATAAGCCACAATATGCTAATTGCTTTGATTATTTACATGTCTAGATAGAGTGTTGCGCTGCAAGCGCAACAAAAACAACAGGCCAGATTTGCAGCGCTTGTGTTCGTGTTACGCACACAAGTAAGCATAGCTTTACAAGCGCGTGGCTGCGCGCGCATCACTTGGGAGCGCACTGAGTGATACCAGCCCTTGATAATTTCCCATAAAAGGTGGGAAAAAATATTATGTATTTATTTTTTATCTATAAGTAATTTGTTTTAAATTTATTAAATTATGATTATTTACGACTTTTGTTGTTGGCAAAATACAGGTCTTTGGCACGAAAATGATTGGAGCAAATAACTGTTGTTTTAGATGGTTGCCAGAGATCCTACCCGCGGCTTTTTCTTATGACGTCTATCCACCTATTTCTTAAAATAGGATCTTTAGGTATTCTGTAAAAAAATATAAATTAAACCTTTACACAACAACGGCTTCAGCACTAAAAGCATCCACATTTTTTTATTTTTTTATAGGAAAACTACAATTTTATTGTGTGTGCTGTGATAGTATTATAAAACTTTATTTATAATACGTAGAATATCTACATACTAATTTCGTTATCAGCACCCAAGGACCCCCGAAATTGACACCCAAATTAGATTATTAAATAAAATAAACAATATCCGCCAAATTTAGATTTAAATGTATATATATTATCCAGCACTACAGTTAAATGGTGGCTTGAAATCTCGAAATATACTTTTTGGATCATGATTAAACATTTTTTTTAAATTATGTAACGCTCACATGGGAAATTTTAGATTCAATTAACAGGCAACCCTGTAAACATGCCGTCAAAATGGCGTTACGTCTTTTGATAAAATTTCACTTTATTAATTTAGTTATTTCTTTATAATATAGTTATTAAAAGTTTACTTATCGATGATAGGTAACTTTTTTAATTGTTTTCAATCGTCCTTTGTAATTTCTGCACACTTTTATAGCGCAAATCGTCATTTTTGTATGGCACTGAACACGTGTTTACCGTACAATGACAGTGTCGCCACTGAGCGGGCGGGACGAGCTTATGAGCCAACAGTTGGCTGATATTTTTTTTGGCGTTTAGACGCTAAAACTCTCTATCTAGACATGTAAATAATCAAAGGCTAATTGTTGTCTGCGGTGGCAGACCGCACGTGAGGTGAATGGATTTCCTGTTGATAGGTGTCAATTTGCACTGTTGTGTTTGCATTGCTTTGGTCTCAAATATTTGCTGTACGTAGTGAATTTAGCTGCAATACATGTAACTCTCGAAAGGGAGTTATTCTTTGAATCCGTATTATATTGATTTAGGGTCAAATGTTCTACTTCAGATAATACTATACCAGTCTCAAGCAAAGTAGATATAAAATAATAGAATCGTTAGCTTAGTAAGAGACTGAACATGTTGTACCTATACGTGTGATAAAAAAACTTTTGCAAAACAAAATTAAACGAGAAATATTTCATCGTTTTTTTTTTGTTGTAAAAACGTGTTGGTAGCAAAATAAACACAGTTAATATAGGTACCTACATCTAATATACTCGTTACCGGACAGGGTGAAAATGTCGGCCAAGAGAAAAGGGTACGCAGGGTAAGCACATGATGTGTTTGGGTAGGCGAAATGTAAATTTCCCAATTCTCTGAAGGGGATTAAAAATCCTAGAGTTTGTGAACGAAACGGTATGTTAAAATGATAAATGAAAGCAGAAATAGAAGATTTAACTGAAAACAAAAATAAACCACATACAAAATAATGACAAAACAAAACAAAAGTCGTATTCTTTCTACTATTTGTTATTTAACGCTGAAAACAATAGAAGATTTAACTGAAAACAAAAATAAACCACATACCTACAAATGGCAAAACAAAACAAAAGTCGTATTCTTTCTACTATTTGTTATTTAACGCTGAAAACAATAGAAGATTTAACTGAAAACAAAAATAAACCACATACCTACAAATGGCAAAACAAAACAAAAGTCGTATTCTTTCCATTATTTGTTATTTAACGCTGAAAACAACAATTTAAACGTGAAATAACAAATGGTGGTGTAATTTTTTTAGCTTGTAGGTATACCTTGAAAAGTTACTGTTATTATTTGTGCAAATATAATTATTCCTTTTCGTCATTCGAAATCAAGTCAAATTCAAAACTCCGGGAGTTTGAGAACGAAGTGTTCTTGAATTAAAAAAAAATTAAAAAATAAAATAAAATAATAAGAAAGCAAAAATAGAAGATTTAACTAAAACCAAAACACAGAAATAAAACAAACAAAAGTCGGTTTAAGATAAATTGTTTTCAAATAGTGGTACACACGGCTACACATCAAGCTATACATTTCCAGTTTACACTGACCTCTCATTGTAAGGAAATCCTATACAACACGAGATCAGCTTATACTGGAAATGTATAGCTTGATCTGTAGCCGTGCGTACCTAAATATCAATTTTGTAGTTCGTAGGTAGGTTCGTACATACAGTGTATTATTTGTGCACATACAACTCCTGTTCGTCATTCATTCCCGCTTTTATGTCAGGAACCCTAACATCAAAAACAAATTTAAATTAAGCTCTTTTAAAACCAAATCGCGCAAAAAATAAGCATGAAAATTTTTAGGTCACTTTGTTCGCGAGGCAGGGTTCCGTCAAGTACCCTTTAGAGTACTAACGAGGTTTCACACAAATGAAAAACCACTTGTAGTCAACGTCAGAAGAACTTTGTCTCTATTTTAAAACTGATTCGCAACACAAAGAGAACTTGACTTCTGAACTGGTTTTTTAAATGGAGTGACGTTTCTGGTCATTCTGTGGACTCTGGATGAAGAGTTTGTTTTATAGTGGGATTCAACTGCTTTAGTATAAAACCAGCTGTTGCCCACGGCTTTGCCCGCAATGTCAATATTTCCCTATTTCAATCGGATTTTGTTCATAATTTCATGGGTTTTGTTTTATTCTGTCCTGGCTGTCATTGGTAGTTCTTTGACAGTCTAACGGGTCGTCATAAGCCCGAAAGTCTGACAACCAGTCTTACCAAGGGGTATAGTATTACACAGTTTCTGGGTTGTTAAGGTCAGATAGGCAGTCGCTCCATGTAAAATACTGGTATTCAGCTGTATCCTGTAACACTGGAAGGCGACCCCAACATAGTTGGGAAAAGGCTAGGCAGGTTGATATAACTAAGATAGATACCTACTTATCACAGGCACCTAATATTTTAAGTTGAATCTGAGCGCCCATGGAGGTTACGATTCGATTCAAATAAGAACAGCATCGACTTAGCGCCATGTTGTGACGTCATGGCTGTCAAATCGAATAAATTGGGTAGGGTGAGCAAAACAAGATATTTTTTAAATAACATTTATTTACGAATCATGAAAGAAGAATTTTTAATTCTTTCTGTAAATTGTTGCCGACACTGAAAATATGAAAGAAAGTGGTATAATTTTTTAAAAACTAATTTTTTATGTGTTTTTCACTTTGATTTAACTAAGACGCGGTTAAACAAAAAAAAAAAAACCTCATTGATACGCAAATAAGTTTTCTTTGCAAACCGTACTTTTCAATCAACATTTCACAGATAGAGGTCATTGACGTTCCTATTCTTATTTGAATCGCATTGTACATCACAAAACGCACTTCACCACTTCGTTAGTTCAATAAATGCCTAAACTGATTAAACTCCAGCGCAATATCATGGAGTGATCCACGTTTAAACCAATTAAGATCCACACTATGCACAAAAACCAATTCAATTATTTATTCTAAAGACGTGGCTACATTATTGCCAATAAAACGGCTCTAAACGGATACCAATTTCATTCACAATCCGCACGTTTATAGTAGGCTTTATGGGGTCCATATGTGGCTACTAAAAGTTATTACTCGCGCCATTTAATTAGGCCATAATAGATTTTTATGATGCATTGCCTAGACACTTCCTGGGAAAATCTCAGTGTACATCGTAAAACGAGATGACTTTGGTTCTTATTTATTAATGCGATTCTTGGTTTGATTAAAGGGTTTATTTATATCTATCTATGTAATTAAAAAAAAGAAAAGTCCTGGGCCCCAAGTCTGCTATTTTTTACATTCCAATACGATCCCATTGTCACTGCATTGTCATTTCGCTAAAAGTTCGTAATCTGCTAAATTCATAATTTCATACAAAGGAGTGTCAGTGGTTGACCATTGGAAAGTCATAATAACGCCATTATGACGCCATTATATTAGTAGATTACCAAACTTGTCTAAATCAACAATTATGAAATCAATGATAGACACTATTGTAATAGCAGACTTGAGGCCCTGACTGACTGACTGATTGACTAACTTGGAACCCTTGGATCTAGAAAGCTGAAATTTTGCACAGAAGTTCCCTTTATAATGTAGACAAGGATTAAGCAGGGAATTCTCGGTAGTACGTTCCCGTAGGATATTTTCCGACATCCACGCTGGCGAATCCGCGCGGGAAGTGCTAGTCATAGATATAATATATATCTATCTGCCTAGCCTTTTCCCAACTATGTTGTGGTCGGCTTCCAGTCGAACTGGATTCAGCTGAATACCAGTATTTTACGTGGAGCGACTGCCTATCTGACCTCCACAACCCAGTTACTGGGTAATACGCCCCTTGGTAAGACTCGTTGTCAGACTTTCGGGCTTCTGACGACTCGTAACGACTGTCAAAGATCCACGAATGACAGCCGGGACCAACGGCTTAACGTGCTTTCCGAGGCACGGATGAATCTCGCTATGTAAAGATGGTCACCTATCCACTGACCAACCCCGGCAACGGATCGACCCGTGCGGCTGTTATTACTTAGCCACGAGCTCCTGCGTATATGCGTAGCTAAATCTATGGTTTATCTATATTTACAAACTAGCTGCGCCCCGCCGTTTCACCCGCGTAGACCGGGTTAAAAAGTAGCCTATGTGTTAATCCACGGTAAATCGGTCCAGCCATTTGAGCGTGAAGAAGTGAGAAACATATATACACACACACTCACACAAACTTTCGCCTTTATAATATTAGTGTGATAAATAATATTGAAGTGTCTGTTTTTAATATCAAAATAACATGCAGCTTTTTATTAGATGCATACGAAAGTATTACCTATACGGTACTTATAACAACAAAACAATTTTTAAAATTTTGTCTGACTTTATATTTGTTCCGGCTTATCTCCAAAACGGTTGGACCTTATGACTGCAGATAGCTGATGTTATTAGTAATAACTTAAGCTAGGTACTTTTATTTTTAGAAAAAGAATTAGGGTTCCGCGCAAAAAAATTAAATTGTGAAAAAAACCCGATTCAAATAGGGAAATATTGGCAACAGCTAAAGTTTAATAAAGTTTTGAGATAGTAATAACTTAGTGCCTTTGGCTAGAATGGCTAGACAGTGCATTTAATTTAACCCACGTATAGGGAGCAAAGATTCTTGTGAAAGTGTTCGTCTCATTAGCTGAACTACGTACCTACTCATGTATCGTTTCGTGTCGTCATTTCTAAAACAAAAAAAACTGACCAAGTTCCAGTCGGACACACGAAATGTTTCGTATCATATGTTTAACAATCGCAAAGATATTTTTTATTTCATATTGATACAGTGAATTGCAAGGTTATTTTTTGGAGTTGCAGAAAATCGCAAATATTTCAACAAAATATCTTATGAATAGGCGTTTTTAGTATTTGTTAATACAGTATAATTATGGTACATGATATAGGTACAGAAGTAATAAATTCCTAACTTGTTTAATTATTGTGATAGAGCTCGTACAACAATGGTCTAAAATTTACAACTTTTACGGCCCCAATATCTTAATTTTTGAAGTTAAAAAAAAAAGATAGTTGTAGGTACTCTACTCGACGATTTCTAGACAATGACAACCCACATGCTCCGGTAATTATTTTTTTTTTTCAAAATGAAAAGTTTATTGTATGGGGACCGACCCCCTTTAATGTATGACTTTATTTAATTTTTATTATTTGTTTTATAGCCGTAATAGAATACATAATCTGTGAACATTTCAACTGTATACTTATTAGGGTTAATGAGATACAGCCCTGTGACAGACGAACGGACAGCGGAGGCTTAGTAATAGATTTAAAAGTTAATCAATACATATTATAAAACAAAGTCGCTTCCCGCTGTCTGTCACTCCCTATCTATGCTTAGATCTGTAAAACTACGCAACGGATTTTAATAGATAGTGATTCAAGAGGAAGGTTTATATGTATAATACATGCGCGGGCGAAGCCGCGGGCAAAAGCTAGTAATCCTTAAAATGTTCATATTTAGTTTGCGATGTAAAAACTATACTAATTATTACTCATTTAAAATTATGAGACATCAACTTTATCTGTCAGTCGGCAAGGTGTCGATTGTTGCTTCCTAGCTCCAAATATACATACATAGTTAAAGGCTCCTCTGAAACAGGCGCGAGACGCGATGCGAATCGCATACGACACAAAGTCAGCACTCGTCGCACGACACGCGGTGCCTTTGTGTCGCGAGCGATTCGTGTCGTGTGTCGTGCCTGTTTGTAACAAAAATGCACGAATAACAACTTTTCAACATGTTGATCAACAATCTCTTTACCACTATCAAAGACAGCTCTTGCAAAATGCAACGTTGTTACACTTCAACTTTTTTAACGGTTACGGAAAAACGCAAATAAAATACTAACTAAAATATTTCATAAATCAAACCCCGTTTCTGAAAATTTCCATTAAAGTGAAACAAACTTTGAAGCCGTAAATACTTTTTATTGCAAAAAAAAATCTCTGACTTATTTATGACTTGGTTCACATTAAACTTGAATATGAAGAAGTAGTAGTTTATATAATAAGTACTGCCTACCTACATACTTTTTTTGAATGCAGTGGATTATGATTTTATTTAAGTAACTAGCTGTGCCCGCGACTTCGTTCGCGTGCATGTCGGTGTAGGTATCACTCCTCCAATAAAATGAAGAATCTTCCGATCTTGCCTGGTTGGAACCGCTACCTGGGGTTCTCTACCACAGCCCTGCAGTTACTGCGGTTTATAATAGCGGGGTTTTACACGTATTCGGACTGCTGGAAACACAACGCGCCATTCCAAACTATCGTTTCGGAACGAACGAATAGCGGGGTTTAGGTACCTACCTACAGTTTGGACCACGGATCTGTGGACTGCGTTCCAAACCGCGGATGGATCTGTGCGGTTTGGACTGCGCATCAAACTGTCTTTCGTTTATACCGTGGACATCCATGTTTATGGAGGCAAAACTTTTAAAAACGATCGAAGTCCATAATTAGTGACCACGGATGCAACTACCCAGTAATTTTCTTTGATTTCTGTACAATAACCAAATCACTGTACGTATACCTAGGTACTGTATCTGCGCTCTTGAGGAGTTCAATATTGTCAGATCTTCACCATAGTAAAGGTGAGCATCTCTGGAGAAAACTCTTTCAAACATTAGGTGTGTGACATACGGACGGACAGACGGACAGGACGTAATGATAAGACTTCCCTTTCTATGTACTATTTGGCTACGGAACCCTAAAACAGAAGAATTGAACACTTCTTTCTTTTGAAGTCGGTTATAAAGATGCCTCAAATAATCTCGACCTCTAGAGAAATCCAGGTCCAGAGACCGGAATTCCTGGACAGCATATACGAAACTGCTATATTTCAAAGGGAAACCCATTTAAAAAAAAAGTGTGTGTGTCACCTCTGACGACGACTGGCGTTTACTCCTTTTTAGGGTTCCGTACCTCAAAAGGAAAAAAACGGAACCCTTATAGGATCACTCGTGTGTCTGTCTGTCTGTCCGTCTGTCACAGCCAATTTGCTCCGAATCTAATCGACCGATTAAGTTGAAATTTGGTACACATATAGATTTTTGTGACCCAAACACGTACGGCTAAAGTAAATAAATGAATTTTGAATATGGGGGTCACTTTTAGGGGGCAAATAAGAAAATTAAAAAAAAATGTTTTGCAAACTGTACTGTGACAAATCAAATGAAAGGGCTTACTATATAATTATGTATTATATAGGGTCTCAATTATATTTTTTTTTACAATTTTAAAATAAATCGTTTTACAGTTATTTAAGCAAATAGACGAACATTGGCCATTCCTCCACCTTATCTCCGAAACTACTGAGCCTAAAATTTTGAAAAAAATACAAAAAATAGTTCTTTAAATGTAGATTACAGGAAAACCTATAAGAAGTCTGTGGTCTTAAAATGACATGGTAAATCTCTCAATATTGTGAGTACAAACTTACATTTACAGTTGGAATGTATGGGAGAACATGTTTCAACTACAATGTTAAGTTTGTTCTTGGGATAAACTCATCCCAACTATGGAACCCTTCACTGTCCCGACTTTCTATTTTTCGGTTATTTCTGTCGGGTTTCTTCAATGAATCCAGTGCTACACACAAAGCAACATTAAGGTGTTAAGGCGCTCTTACCCCCGCTCTCACCCAACCTCTCAACCCTCCTCCTCTAACTCTCCTCTCACCCACATCTTACCGTCCCCCTCCCCATCCCGCTCTCACATTCCCTCTATTTCCCCGTCACCGCATCCCCTTCCCCCTACCTCCCCCTCACACCTCCTAACTGCTTCCCCCTCCCCCTCACCACGTCCCCCTCCCCCTACCCTCTCAACCCCTCCCCCGCTCCTTCTCTATGTATAAAAAGTTGATAGGATTATTATCTGACATTGCATTCTTTTGCACTCAGAACACCACATCAGTTATTAGTATTAACTATCATCTTACTATTATATCCCCATTTTTAGGAAATCCTCAAAAGGAAAAAACGGAACCCATAAAATATCACTCGTGTGTCTGTCTGTCTGTCCGTCTGTCACAGCTAATTTACCCGAATCTATTGGACCCATTAAGTTAAAATTTGGTACACATAATTATGAATTTCTGTGACCCAAATGCGGACGGGTAAAGTAAATAAATAGATTTTGAATATGGGGGTCACTTTTGTGGGGCAAATAAGAAAATGAAAAAAAAAGTTTTGCAAACTGTACCATGTGTTATCAGATGAAAGGGCTTAAGAGTCTCAAATATATATTTTTTTTATAATTTTACAATATTTTTTTAAAAAGTTATTTAAGAAAATAGATGAAAATTGACCAATATATCCCCTAATCTCCGAAACTACTGAGCCTGAAATTTTGAAAAAAAGAATACAGATTTATGTAGTTCTTTACCTGTTGATTACAGGAAAACCTATAAGAAGTCTGTGGTCATAAAATAACATGGTACATCTCTCAATATTGTGAGTACAAACTTCCAGTTACAGTTGGAATGTATGGGAGAATATGTTTTCCAACTACAATGTTAAGTTTGTTTTTGGGATAAATTCATCCCAACTACGGAACCCTTCATTGAGCGTGGTCCAACACGCACTTGTCCGGTTTTTTATATTTGAAATTATTTTAGCGTTACTAATCAACCACCAATAGAATCAATCTGCCTAGCCTTTTCCCAACTATGTTGGGGTCGGCTTCCAGTCTAACCGGATGCAGCTGAATACCAGTATTTTAGATGGAGCGATTGCCTATCTGACCTCCACAACTCAGTTACTGGGTAATACGATACCCCTTGGTAAGACTGGTTGTCTGACTTTCGGGGTTCTGACGATCCATAACGACTGTCAAAGATCCACGAATGATAGCCGGGACCAACGGCTTACCGTGCTTCCCGAGGCACGGAGGAGTTTCGGTATGTAAAGATGGTCACCTATCCACTGACCAACCCCGGCAAGCGTAGCTTATCCTGCTGGATCGACCCATCAGGTTAACCACCAGTGGAGAGTGATTTTTATTGAAATAACACAGACACAGCACGTGTTTATAATATTTTATTTTGTTAGTACCATTTGGTATCAATAGATGTCGTTACGTGTACGTATGAACTTTAGGCCGCGTTTCCACTGACGCGGAGCGGGGCGGAGAGGAGCTTAGCGGTGCACGAATTGACCAATCACTATGGTCGAAATCTCCGCTCCGCTTCAATGGAAACAGCATGAGCGGGGTGGAGCAGAGCTGAGCGGATATTCATAAAAATATAATAGCGAGACGATGCGGTGCGGAGGACAGCGGGGCGGTGCTGTGCGGAGGACAGCGGGGCGGTGCGGAACGGGGCGGTGCGTGACTCGCGCGCAGTGCCTCAGTTATCATCGTTACGTCATTAGGTGCTCCGCTCCGCCTCACTACACTCCGCTGACCACTTTTCACCGCTCTTCACCGCTCCTCTCCGCCCAGCTCCGCTTCAGTGGAAACACTGACCACTTTTCACCGCTCCTCTCCGCCCAGCTCCGCGTCAGTGGAAACGCGGCCTTAGACACCGTAATGAAAAGTTTTTCTTGAACAATTTAAATTCATATATCTTTTGAAAGACTGAAGCGATTGCGATGAAACAAAAACTAAATATGACTCTGAGTTACACACAATATTTGAGTATAACATTTAACCATATTGGTTTTGTACTTTTGACGTGATACTTGAACAAAAAAATAAACTCTCACAGACAAACAGATAAACAGACAAACAGACAAACAGACAAAAATGACAAAAATGGTAGAAATGGCATCTGTTGGTCATTCTTTAACACCCCAACTTTTTTTTTTTAATATTTGTAGTGTACAGAAACGCTTCGTCTACAGATTTATTATATGTATAGATATAGATAATTTATTGATAACAATAGCTTAGAATTCATCATTGCATGAACATAATAAAGCACCTTCAAAACTAAATTAATTGTTTTTATTTGTTTATTGTTTATTGAAAACGAAACGATAGGGTTATAAATATTTCAACTAGACTACCATTAAAACCATAAATCTCTATTACTTTTTAAATTGCATTTTTGCTAGATAAAGTACAATTTTTTACCGAACATTTTTCATGAAGGTAATTTAACTTTTCAATGCAATAGAAAACAGACTACATAAATAAAATCGCGCCCTACATAAAACAAATTAAATTAAATTCAACTGAATCTGTACAAATACCTACTGAGAACCTCACCTCATTTCAGTTAGAAAGGAAAATAAATGTTTTTGTTGCATAGATGATTAAATCTGCAAGTATGTATTCATGTTATAAAACCATGTTTTACGATGTCAAAAATTTGCATTATCTTTCTTGCTGTTGGAGTTCGATTTTCATTGGAAGTACGCTATAACTCCTGAAATGCTGAAAACTGTCTGTTTTTTGTGACTGACGAGGTCTCGTTTTATGCGTAGATAGTTATTAGTAAGTACCTTACCCATAGTGGGGTCGAGTGCAATAAAAGCTAAGCAGTTTGTTTGATGACGATGACTTGCAATAACACGAAACTCCTCTATCATAAAAGTTTTTATCTACATCCATGCTATAAATCCTCTATAAAAGTTTCTGAAACAGTTAGCTTATTGCCAACATTAAAACAGCCAGTGTCATAGTAACCATGGTAACCATAATAGCATCCAAACGGGTGTTTTAATGTTGTACTGAATTTCATAATGCAACTCGTTTTCAAAAAAAGAACATTGTAATGCACGCGCGTTTCACTACAACAGCGCCGTAATTTAAAAAAAGAACTTATTCGAATTCACGTCGTATACTATGACGCCGGCCGCCATGTTCGATAAGAGTATTAGTATTGTAAAAAACAGATTGATAACATGGATGTAGATAAAGTCTTGTATGCAACTGTACATAATTAGATATTAAAACACTCATGTGATACTATTATCACACTCGGATTCGCCTCGTGTGATAAACCCACATTCGTGTTTTAATACCCCTTATTATACGTCAGTTGCATAAATAACTATTATTACCCAATAACTGAGTACAACGACACTACCTTTGCTTTATGTTCTTACACACGAGCGACACGCGTCAACGGCAGATGCAACTGCACGCGTCGACGACCGCTGTCAACGCGTGCAGCTTCCTCTGCCGTTGTCGCGTGTCGCTCGTGTGTAAGAACACCGTGTGACACTTTTAGAGACAAAAATTCGTAAAACATGAAATAAATGACAAAAATTATAACCTCAATGTAAAATTGCAATTTTTCCAACAATAAAACAGTAAATAACAACGTAGCATCGTGTTACGAACACCAAGAAAAACATGAACGGAGAAAAACGACTTCTTTGTGGAAGTAAATTAAATCCTTGGAGCTGGTGGAAGGACGTTCCCTCCCGTAAATCTGCGGGCGAGACGGTAGGGGTATAGTGGTGAATGGTCGCAGGTATACTTTGGGCAGATTACATTAAAGATGGAGTGTTTTATAGCAGCATCAGTTCACAGTAACCAAGTTATTCTAATATCATTGAAGTGACAGAATACCAAATTTCGACCCGATCAGACATGTGGAAGATGCTCACATTCATTCATCAACTAGTAAAGAGCTGATAATCTTCAAACGGATGAATAGAGTTTCTTAAATTAAAGCTAAAAACACTCTCGATCGTGACTTGTCACCTTACAAACGAAACAAAAAAATTTATGAATAGGTTCAGTCTTTTGGGAGCTACGATGCCACAGACAGATACACAGATACACACTCTTATAACACCCCTCTGTATCCGTACGTGTCGCATATTTCACCCACTAAAGTTCGCCTCGTACCTTGTAATGTGTAAGTAAGATCTTACGTTTTAATTAAAGATTCATCTTTCAGGATTCTCGTCGCATGAGTACAAATTGAGTCTTAGAAGAATTACCTACTCGCAATATTCCGCATGACCTTTCCAAAGGTCAACAAATTAACTGAGGTAAGTATAAAAAAGTGACTAATTAACAAAAGAAAATGACTGAATACGAAGTGAGAAAGGTAACAAAGAAACCCTGTTTTTGTTAAACCGAATTATTATCCCTTCTCATTCCTCTTTGTGATGGAAACAAATTCAATTTATTTCTTGATGAAAAGCACACAACCAGTTTATAAATTTTATTATTCTAATACGTAAGAGTAATGGACGCTTGTGAGAATTAGCTTTTTGATGAGCTTTACAATTCCATCCTTAACACTTGCTTTATAAAGTTCATTTTACAAGAGTGTTTTCATTTTATTTAAATGTCTATCAAACGTGTTTTTCACACACGTTTGATAGAAGCAAGCAAGAAGTGCACGTAATGAAAATTTATTAAGTAGGTGTTAGAGCTGACTTAACTAGCAATTATAAAAAATAGAGTGGGTACAGAAGGCAAGTGAAAGGACTTTTCCCAGTTATGGAACAGAAATAAAGGAACAAAGTCAATAATCTGCCTTGCTTTTTCTCAACTATGTTGGGGTGGCTTCCAATCTAACCGGATGCCAGTATTTTACAGCTGAATACCAGTATTTTACATGAAGCGACTGCCTATCTGACCTGCATAACCCAGTAATTGGGTAATACGATACCTCTTGGTAAGACTGGTTGTCAGACTTTCGGGCTTCTGACGACCCGTAAGTAACCGTAACGACTGACAAAATCCACGAATACAGCCGGGACCAACGGCTTAACGTGCTTTCCGAGGCACGGAGGAGTCTCGGTATGTAAAGAGGACCAACCCCGGCAAGCGTAGCTTAACCTGATGGATTGACCCTTGCAGCTGTTATTACTTAGCCACGAGCTCCTCAAAGCAAGTAAAGTAAATAATATTATTATTCCTTTAGCTTAATTTAACTCAAACGCAAAGTATTTATTTCAATTAAACCATTTACAGACGCTAAACAGAAGTACAGGTATTTAACTTATCAAGGTTTCGATCAGTCAGAAAGATAAAGTTAGTAGCCCATTCCAAAGCGTAGTAGAAGACAGGGCAAGAAATTCTGTTGACACTATTTTAAATAAAAAAAATATTGTTACAAAATACAACATACATGTTGAAACTATACATTTAGGTATGTGAGAACGAAGTCAAACAGTTATAGAGTAATACCCTATCGAAAACGCCGATTTACCTAATACACAATCTGGAGCTTAAAAAACAGGGGTAATAAATAAAATTTCAGATCATCAAAAAGTCACAGATGATTAACTGTAAAAGTGAAAAATCAGTCTTATAATCACAATCATATTAAAATTTGTAGCCATAAGGGGGCTGCGCAGTGGTAGCCCGCGATATTCAATGTTTTTTGAGTTTTTTGCAATTTGCAGGTCCGTGTTAGGTTGTATCTTGATCAAAATATGATACTCGACAATAACAAATATGTATTTACATAATTTTGACCATAAAAATCAACACATATTAGATAATTAGATTTGCCGTGGTTTGGTCTGATTTCGGAAATCACACCAAACCACGGCAAATCTAACTTAGAGAGTATTTATGATTTTTATGGTTAAAGATGTATAAACACATATGTTTTACTATCGCGTAACATATTTTGATCAAGATACAAACTGACATGGACCTGCAAATTGCATAAAACGCAAGAAAATTTGAATTTCGCGGGCTACCACAGCACATCCTCTATCTAATATCTAAATCAACCAAGGCTAAACATTGTAAAGCTACATCCCTTACAAAACGCTAAACCTTATGACCTTGGTACAATGAAATCCGGTAAATGTTAACAATATAAAGTGACTCTTTTCAGCCTACATTTCTCTTGGCACTCTGCCAAGGGGGGAGCCGTGAAGGGCCACATTCATGCACGGTATGAATTCTAAAGTCACTCGTTTTAAGGGTGCGAGACTGTTGTATCTACGTTAAAAAGGTTGTTTTATGAAGGTTGAATGAAATGAGTACGTAAACATGGTTGGTTGGATTTTAGTGTGGCTACAAGTTTGACTTTTAGAGCGGTCATGATTTTTGTCTCAGAGTAGTTGGTAACGGTACGTTCACACGGCGTCGAGTGTTTCTCTACCGAATCGGTTTTTTGCAGGATTCGGTTTAGTGGCAACAGTATTTCAATGAAAGAGTTCACACATGCATTCAGTTTCAAGACACGGCAAAAAAACCGAATCTTGCTGAAGTTGACATCCGATTTTGCGACTAGGTACAAACCGATCCGGCCGTACTGCAAAATGTAAGATCCGGTGCAGTGGTATAGCGCATTCAATACATGCGTTCATACGATACACGCAGGGTAGATTCGGTTATTTGACGGATCTTGAAACCGAATACGTCGTCTGATCGCATAAGCGGGGGAAGAGGGGTGGGCGAGAGGGACACACCGCACGCGCGCTTACCAGTCGCCAGTCATTTTCGCCCGCTTCGACTGACCGCTCGCTATTCTCTCGCTATGACGACGAAAAATATAGACGTTGAATTTTTAATTTCTCTTGTCGAAAATCGGCCAGTTATATGGGACAAAACTCTCGAAAACAAAGATAAAAACTTGAGAACTACAGACTGGCTGGCGAGAAATATGTTTAATTTTGAAGGAAGATTTTGAACAAATGGAGGAGAAAAAAAGCCGGATGGTGTGTTCACACGGGATCTCGATACGAGGCCGTCGGATACGGCAATGCAAGATGTGCTGTGTGAATACAACATTCGGTTTTTCCAGATCCGATGAAAATAAGATTCGGCAAAACGTGGCTCCGTGTGAACGTACCTTAAGGGGAAATATCATTGGTTAGAATGACGGAAACTAATGTGATTGGAGGAATGGTTTATCAACAGACAAATTGACAAACGCGCTTAAACTGCTGCCATGCTGGTTTGAAAATTTTTTGTTTTGTTCGAGAGAGTATAACAAAGTTAGTCCCTTATAAAATTTATTAACTTTGTTTGGATAGTTTTTGAGTGAGATTCAATAATACGTATTTTTTCCGGACTTTTTATGTGGATGATGTTCTAGTTTGTTTTGCAGATAGTGGTGTTAGAATTTGTGTGCGGTAGGTACCACAACATAAAAGTGAAAAATAAAAACTTTTTACAAAAAAATACAACCGACTTCCAAAAACAACACTACAAAGTGAAAAATAACTTTAATATCGAAAGTCAGTGGCAAAAAACGTAAAATACATTTAACCAGAGACCAACTTTCGAAATTAAAGTTATTTTTTACTTTGCAGTGTTGTTTTTGGAAGTCGGTTGTATTTTTTTGCGAAAAAGTTTATAAATGCATATTTTTTTTAGTCACATGTGGAGGGAAGAAACATCCCTCCTCATCATATTCCCATACCAAACCAACCGATTTCCTTTCAACTTTTCTGTCGCTACTTTCCTTCCACATTCAGACCACATATGAATTAAAACCGTAAAAATATCTATTGGCTTTAGAATACTTCAAACAAAGAGGAACGGTCTCCAAGCATTTCTTTCTATGTCAAGGAGGTAAGGCACAGCCTTCACCACTAGTTATAAACGAATAACAGTTAATTAAATTTCAATATCTTCTCCTTGAGGATTTTGTATATCTTTCAGTGTTTGAAAATTCTTGTAAAAAGGAGAATGAACATAATAAATAAACTAAATAGCTTTATTATTCTTGCACACTTTCCTTATTATGTAACACTAAGTACTTATGCCATAATTGAATTGACATTTTAAAGAAATAAAATATTTAACAGGTTTTTTTTATAATATTTTATTTCTATGGTGTACAAGAACCGCTAAAAGCCTCCTCCAGCCGTTTCTAAGCTGTTCTGTCTCTGGCGATTCTGCTCCATGTTCTGCCTGCTATCTTTGCAATATCATCGCTCCATCTTTTGTGTGGTCTACCTGGTTTGCGGTTTATATTTATTGGATACCAGTTCGTGGTGATTTTTGTCCATCTGTCGTCTGGTACTCGTTGGACGTGTCCAGCCCACTTCCATTTTAAGCAGTAAGCGGAGAATGAACATAGTCTATGTTTACTATTTAGAATTATACACAGTGTAAGTGTAAACAGTGGCAATATTTTAAGGGGTCATTGTACTCATCATTATGAAAAATTTTTATTGGGACCAAACCAGAAATAGCGAAAAAAAAAATCAGCTGTTCCCTACTTTTTGACGAATTATGCGAACATAAATGTACAGCTGATTTTTTTTTTTCGCGATTTCATGTTTGATCCCATAGTAAAAGTTATTCATAATGATGAGTACAGTGACCGCTTAAGAGATTTTCAGTTTATTGCGATTACACTCTCTCTTTTTGGGCAGTCGTGTAAAAAGGCTGAGGGCTTAGATACAATAGGCACCTACCTACCTCTAGTCCCTATATTTCTCATAGTCATCTTGCTTTAATAAAAATCTGTTTTAATTAAAAGACTGTTACGTTTCTGAATGATGTCAGACTATAAAACAAAGATGTCCCAACTTTTGATAAAAATATTAATTATTCTGTCCTCGAGTATTTTAAAGAATAATTAAGGACAGCTTTTGTCCTTTTGTTTTAAATGAGAAATTATCTTCTTGCTTATGAGCTTTGTTTTATATTACATCGTACTTATACCCTATACATTGTTCCATATTTTATATTTAAGGTGATATCGCGTCGCAACGTGTCGCGTAGCAGTGTTGCGACGCGATAATATCGCAATACCGCTCGCAATATCGCTTCTGTCTGTAAGAGCCTTTAAGCATGTAACTCTGACCAAAGAAAATACCAAGACATAGCGCTGCGCAAATCTACACCTCGCTCTGTACATACACGCTCACACCCACATATTTCCACCAAACTGCAACTAAACTACACCTCACTAAGTACCTTTAATGAAATGTTTACGAAACTGGTCTTGGTTTTTTAATTGGTCTGAGGCACGTACAGTCAGCCACAGCATTACCTGACCCACCCTTACAAAATGGTTGAGATTTTTTAGAATAGGAGTCGATAGAATTTTATAATTCTTTTAAGTATATTTTTTTATCGTAGGTGTTTAAATAAAATATAAAAGAATTATAAAACTCTATCGAGTGGCTGACTGTACTATAAATTTTTGAATAATATAAGTTTATTAATTTTATCATGATCATTCATTCCGCTGTTAGTATTAACCTAAGTTGAAAACTTTTCACAATTGTCAGTTCACTAAATACATAACAATAAGTCCCAGAATTGAATGCACAACCGCTTAAGGGGTCATTGTACTCATCATTAAGAACAACTTTTACTATGGGAACAAACCGGAAATCGCAAAAAAAATCAGCTGATCCATACATTTATGTCGTCAAAATGTAGGGAGCAGCTGATTTTTTTTCGCGATTTTAAGTTTGGTCCCATAGTAAAAGTTGTTCATAATGATGAGTACAAGAAACCCTGTGTATTTAATTCTGGAACATGTTATATAAATCTACAACTATTTCGAATAATATAATTTAAACTCGACCCTATACTCAAACAAAACCAATTTTTGTTCGACTGAAAATTCCTTGATTTAATATCTACATATTATCTCTGGCACAAAATCCATTACAAGATAAAAAACTCCCAACCTAAAACCTTCTTCTCACAAACAGTCAATTCAGCCTCACGTAAACCAACGAATTGTACCTAAAATCTGCAATGCCCAGACACTATTCATACAATACAAGTTACAATTCCTACAGTACAGACTAGCTACGACAAAGCAACCATTGGCATCTATTGATTAAGATCCGATACGAGGTGTGTCTGAAACAAGCTCTGTAGTTGCATTGTATTGACTTGACACTGTGACTGTCCGATGCATCTGTGTAATGGGAATGATGTTTCAATTCACATGAATGGTGTTTCATTGTTTTTTGTTGTTGTTTTGTTTTTTGTGTTTTTAGGGTTCCGTACCTTAATAGGAAACAACGGAACCCTTATAGGATCACTTCGTTGTCCGTCTGTCTGTCTGTCTGTCTGTCTTTCAGTCTGTCAATACCGTTTTTCTCAGGAACGCGTGAAGGTATCAAGTTGAAATTAATATCACGTACTCAAGTCTGTGGCCCTTTGGAGTCCTAAAAAACTCAAGCTTCTAAGTCAATGCATTAAAAACATACGGCCATTTATGCGACATATTTTGATACCCGCAAGGAAATCAAAACCTATGGTACTTCCCGTTGTTCTAGAATCATGTGGCATGAAGCAAGGTCATATAACACAAATAAAGGAAAAAGTCCGAAAATTGTTAATTTGTAATTCTATCACATAGAAAAAAAATGTTCAAGTCTGTCAGTCTGTCAAGACCCTTTTTCTCAAGGACGCGTGGAGATATCAAGTTGAAATTTATATTAAATAGGTAAGTCTATATAATAGTCTCTACACTCTACAGTTCTAAAAAAATCAAGCTTCTAAGTCAACGCAATAAAAAAATACGGCCATTTTGCGACACATTTTGACACTCGCAACAGTCGCAAGTAAATCAAAACCTATGGGGTCACTGACCTCTATTGTACAAGTACGCTGGACTTCATATTAGCGATGACAAAATGAAGACATTTGATTTTCGCCATTTTGGCGCTGAAAGCAATGTGAGTACCCATGGAACTAATATTAGAGATGGGACACAGCCGACGATAAAAAAATACTTTTATGGACTTTATCGACCGTGAGAGTTACGTTTTTTTTATTTGATCTGAAATTGGCATAGACTATCAAATACTAATAAAACGAAATCTATAGTTACTTAATAATATATTGAAGGATTGTTCGCTTTGTAGGAACTTATTGTGTTGTGAAAAGGAAATATTGATGCCAAATTATCCATGCTTTTTTTTGTTTCTAATAAATGTTTCTATGAAGGGTTCCGTAGTTGGGATTAAATTAAATATCCCAAGAACAAAGTTAAGATTATAGTTGAAAAACATGTTCTCCCATACATTCCAACAGTAAATGTAAGTTTGTACTCACAATATTGAGAGATTTACCATGTTATTTTAAGACCACAAACTTCTTATAGGTTTTCCTGTAGGTAATCTACAGGTATACAACGTGTAAGTTAAATGCGCAAAACCTCTTAAGGGGTCATTGTACTCATCATTATGAACAAATCTTACTATGGGCACAAACCTGAAATCGCGAAATAAAAATCAGCTGTTCAGTACATTTATGTTCGCATAATTCGTCAAAATGTACTGAACAGCTGATTTTTTTTTCGCGATTTCATGTTTGGTCCCATAGTAAAAGTTGTTCATAATGATGAGTACAATGACCCCTTAAGAGGTTTTGAGCATTTAACGTTACACGTTGTATAACTATTTTCTGTATTTTTTTCAAAATTTTAGACTCAGTAGTTTCTGAGTTAAGGAAATGGTCAATTTTCGTTTGATATGTCACATGGTACAGTTTGCAAAACTTTTTTTTTTAATTTTCTTATTTTATTTTATTTGGGAAAACAGACAATCGTACTTTGTATATTATATCTAGATACACATTATTTGCCCCCTAAAAGGGACCCCCATATTCAAAATTAATTAATTTACTGTAACCGTACGTGTTTGGGCCACAAAATACATACGTGTACCAAATTTCAACTTAATCGGTCCATTAGATTCGGAGCAAATTGGCTGTGACAGACGGACAGACAGACAGACACACGAGTGATCCTATAAGGGTTCCGTTTTTTCCTTTTGAAATACGGAACTCTAAAAAGGAATCAAAATAAATAGAAGTCTCTAAGTATCACTGTGAGGAAACAAAACTTCGGCCAAAGCAAATTTTGATTGATAAGCAGATACAAAATATATTATCGGACTGCGTTAACGAAAAAATTTCAGCCATGACATGCTTAGAACGCCTACGGTCGTTAAAATAATTTAATTATTAATTAAATTACACATAAATTTTATCATTTTAAATTAGAAACTTATTTGCACATTTGTTTTAGCTAGATACTGAAATTGCATATCTGACAACAGTTAATTTTTATTTGAATGACGTCAATTTAAAATGACTCAATATTGGAAGAAAAATATCAATCGACACATTATCGATAATGGAACATTCGCAACCCTACATGTATATTCATACGATTGTATTTTGTTATTAACCCGCCGCGCGCCGCACGCAAATTACTAGACACATTAGATTTTTATTGTTATCAGCACATAATATGGTGTGCCATCGATATTTTAAAGAGATAATAAAAACTGAGCTGTAATTACACTATGTGATGAAATGTGAGTAAAAAAGTTTATTATAAATGTAAAATCATAGACTAAAAAAGGAGGACTCCGCGCCACGCATATCGAAAGTGAAGCACCGTGCCGATTTATGTGTGCGTGACTTGTACCTGCAAAGACGCCGTCGCTCGTGTCACGTACTGGCGGCCGATCGGCATACTATGATGTAAATGTGTGCGTGAGGCGTGCTTGTACAAACGGTCCCGGCATACTTACTGTGCTTCACTTTCGATATGCGTGGCGCGGAGTCCTCCTTTTTTTACACGTTTGTGCACGTAAGTTAGATTATTATTCTAATCTTATTAATGTTCATTCTTCCCACTGATTCTAACATAAGTTTACGTAATTTACCAGGTATCTAAATGATTGCGATTTAAGAACTTTTTGAGTTATGAAGTTTGGAACCTTGAATTACATACTAATCGTAATCGTTAATCGTATATCGTAATCGGTAATCGTTTGCATGTTTTCTAATCTCCCGCCTGTATCACGATTAAAACGTGTGATACTCCCTGGCCGCGCCACAGTGGAAAATCAAAAAAACATGTTTGTAGATAAATTGTACCGTTTATGTACTATACGGAATGAGTAATGAAAAAAATTGTACCTCAAAGAATAATCAAATATAATGAAGTATTCGTGGCGCGGCCAGGGAGTATTCTCCCTGGCCGCGCCACCACGGTTCTTGTAAACTGTCCGGCGCAGCCGAACATAGTAAACGCTAAAGAATTGTACGGAAATTGTTCTCTTCCGTACGCTATAAAGAGATTCGAAAATTTCATTACTTTAGAAATTATAGGGTTGCGAAGGTGGCGCGGCCAGGGAGTATTCTCCCTGGCCGCGCCACCAAGATTTTTAGGGCGTACCCGGACATAGTATACACTAAAGAATTGTACGGAAATTGTTCTTTTCCGTACGCTATAAAGAGATTCGAAAATTTAATTACTTTAGAAATTATAGGCTTGTGAAGTTGGCGCGGCCAGAGAGTTAGCTACCTGGCCACGCTACCTACCTACCTGGCTCGCGAGTTATTGAGCGTACCCGGACATAGCTTACACTAAAGAATTGTACGCATTATGCACTACCCAGAAACGAAATAATATTTCGGAAAAATGTAATATCTTAAGAGAAAACATCAAATCAAAATTAAGCGCATCGGCAGAATTGCTGATCTTTGTACCTACTTACTAGATGTGGCCTTCAATTTAGAAGTATTGGGAATTATCTCAGTCAGATGTTGCATAGAAGTGCTAGAAATAAGCAACACAATACGAATCTACATTATTATGCATAACAGCAATAGTTGACCTTCAAGAAGAATATAAGAAATTGGTAGGTACTTTTTTATTATAGAGTTTCCATTAGGTACGGTCAGCAGCGAAAGTCGTTAACACTGTTACTTTTACATGTCATCTAAATTGATACAAAATTATCTATTACACTGCTTTTTACACGACTGCGGCGAAGCCCAAAAGGAGGGTTATGTGTTTGACCTGTATGTATGTATGTCCGTTTCTTTGTTCCCTCGTAACTCTTAGACGAATGAGCGGATTTGGATAAATTATACGTCTTTAGATTTGTCTTGCTGGCGCGAGTGTCACTGGCTACATTAACATCAAAAATAAAGTAAAATGGTGGATTTGGGGTGACATATTGCGGAGTAAGAAATTTTTTTGTCTTCTAATACCATCGAGTAGGGTATCAAAATAAAGGGTTTTAAAAGATGATTACAAAAATATATACAACTTATATGTTGAAAAGTAATTCAAAGTGACAAATCGTTTTTTTATTTTTTATTTGCTTGTAGCATAGTTAGGACCTCGAAGGCTTGGCTATTTGTGCACTTATCCAAAAAGCTTTTGAATAACCCTCTCGGCCAAAACTCCTTGCAAGAACTAAATCGTCTGCGAAATCTTTCACATTTGTAAACTAAAAAACTGGAAAAAAAGTAATTAAAAAAAAACTAGAAAACCCGACTGCAGTAAAAAAAGACCCATTCCTTTTTTTTAATATTTTCAAACTCAAACGGGTCCCGCCTGCTTCCAACTTTTATTAAATTTAAAATGGGCTTGTTTTTAGCTTTTCAGTTTTAGTTTTTTTACTGCAGTCTGGTTTTTTAGTATTTTTTTAATTACTTTTTTTATTTCCAGCTTTTTAGTTTACAAATGTGAAAGATTTCGCAGACGATTTAGTTCTTGCAAGGAGTTTTGGCCGAGAGGGTTATTCAAAAGCTTTTTGGATAAGTGCACAAATAGCCACCTTCGAGGTCCTAACTATGCTACAAGCAAATAAAAAATAAAAAAACGATTTGTCACTTTGAATTACTTTTCAACATATAAGTTGTATATATTTTTGTAATCATCTTTTAACCCCTCAAGTGTCAACTGCACCCCATGTGTGCATAAGAGAAAGTGCTCGAAATGTCGCGTGCACCCCATGTGTGCATAACTACGTCATCGTCACAGCTCTCATTGGCGATGGTATTTTTTACGTTTCTTTTCACTTTCAACACAATTTGGCTGTATCATTCGATTAATCGATTCATACTTGACCAGTTTTAATAACATTTTAATGGAACACTACTAAAATTTAACGAAACGTAATTTTTACAAATTCATCTGTGATTTTCAAAGTGACGCGCCATTTTTATTTTCATTGCGTAAACAAAAAGTTTTTATTCGTTTTTGGAGTGTTGAACATTGTTTCTAAGTGGAATAGATGTGTAAACATTGCCTACACATTATTGTGTTATCGTAATGAAGATTTTTTGGTGAATATGTGTGTGAATTCGATGTATTGTGATAAAGTTTTATGGTTATGTGAGTGAAAATTATAAAAGTGAAAACATATTTCATCACTGCGAGATGAGGTCAGTTTTATTTGTTTATTGAATAGTATAAATAGTTAGGTAAACTCATAACGAAGCTAGGAAGGTATAATATATACCATGATAATGGCTATAAGTTGCCGATTTCTCAGTTTTTCTGAAGGCCTACTCAAAAATCAAAAAGTTTTCTAAACTTGCGCATCACGCGGGGCGCAGGGGGCGGTCCGAGCCATACACTTGAGGGGTTAAAACCCTTTATTTTGATACCCTACTCGATGGTATTAGAAGACAAAAAAATTTCTTACTCCGCAATATGTCACCCCAAATCCACCATTTTACTTTATTTTTGATGTTAATGTAGCCAGTGACACTCGCGCCAGCAAGACAAATCTAAAGACGTATAATTTATCCAAATCCGCTCATTCATCTAAGAGTTACGAGGGAACAAAGAAACGGACATACATACATACAGGTCAAACACATAACCCTCCTTTTGGGCTTCGCCGCAATTGGGTAAAAAGCAGTGTAACAGATCATTTTGTATCAATTTAGATGACATGTAAAAGTAACAGTGTTAACGACTTTCGTTGCTGACCGTACCTAATGGAAACTCTATAATAAAAAAAGTACCTACCAATTTCTTATATTCTTCTTGAAGGTCAACTATTGCTGTTATGCATAATAATGTAGATTCGTATTGTGTTGCTTATTTCTAGCACTTCTATGCAACATCTCACTGAGATAATTCCCAATACTTCTAAATTGAAGGCCACATCTAGTAAGTAGGTACAAAGATCAGCAATTCTGCCGATGCGCTTAATTTTGATTTGATGTTTTCTCTTAAGATATTACATTTTTCCGAAATATTATTTCGTTTCTGGGTAGTGCATAATGCGTACAATTCTTTAGTGTAAGCTATGTCCGGGTACGCTCAATAACTCGCGAGCCAGGTAGGTAGGTAGCGTGGCCAGGTAACTAACTCTCTGGCCGCGCCAACTTCACAAGCCTATTATTTCTAAAGTAATTAAATTTTCGAATCTCTTTGTAGCGTACGGAAAAGAACAATTTCCGTACAATTCTTTAGTGTATACTATGTCCGGGTACGCCCTAAAAATCTTGGTGGCGCGGCCAGGGAGAATACTCCCTGGCCGCGCCACCTTAGCAACCCTATAATTTCTAAAGTAATGAAATTTTCGAATCTCTTTATAGCGTACGGAAGAGAACAATTTCCGTACAATTCTTTAGCGTTTACTATGTTCTTCTGCGCCGGACAGTTTACAAGAACCGTGGTGGCGCGGCCAGGGAGAATACTCCCTGGCCGCGCCACCAAAACTTCATTATATTTCATTATTCTTTGAGGTACAATTTTTTTCATTACTCATTCCGTATAGTACATAAACGGTACAATTGATCTACAAACATGTTTTTTTGATTTTCCACTGTGGCGCGGCCAGGGAGTATCACACGATTAAAACCATACCCAGCCCACGAGAGCCCATCGCAGCTCAGCGAGACAGAGACAGAGGAAACTATCGAGCATCCATCTCTCTCGTTGCGTTTATCGCTTTCCACCTCCATAAGTTCACAAAGCCCTCAAATGTTATGATTTCGTAAAATTATTACATTTGCATCCGCAAATGGCATTTGCATACAGTCGTTAATAAAGCCAAGCCATTAAATCGTTAAGCCATTTTTTCGAAAATTATTTTCCAAACTAATCAAAGTATATATTTTTTTTACACTTTGTATTTTCTATTACCCCAAATAAAACACCATAAAACAACAAAATATTATTTTTCTGCTTTCCTAGATAATTCATGCACTAAAGGGTTAACAGGGTACATGCGTCATCGATGGGTACATGTCAATTTTAGTTCCTGAGATCCTCGAGGTAGCGCTTCAAATCGGCACAAAAATCAACTGTCATTTCCTATAGTATCTTTAGTCCAGCGTACTTGTACAATAGAGGTCAGTGTATGGGGTACTTCTCGTTGACCTAGAATAATGAAATTTGGCAAGTAAGGTCTCCCAGCACAAGTAAAGGAAAAAGTCCGAAAATTGTGAATTTGTAATTTTATGACATAGTTTTTTTTTATTTGGTATTTGGTTTTTGGGATCAATTCTTTTCAACTACGGAACCCTTCATTTTGCGTGTTCCGACACGCACTTGGCCGGTTTTTTTTTTGATGATTTTGATTTTCTTTCAATAAATGGTTTTTTTTTTAATTCCTGGTGATACGGATTAACGTGCCTTCTAGCGATTCTGTGTATCAAAACGGATGGAAGAGAAGTAAAATGACGTTATTTTTGTTTGTAATCTCAGTCTTTAGTATTTTTATACCAGCCTTCTTCTTTTGAGACCTACTCACTATCTGCTTCTCGATCATCAAAACTGATAGAACAGAAGTACAATGTTGTTCTTTTTTATTGTAATCTCTGCCTGTAATAATTTTTATACCAGCCATCTTCTTTTGATACCTACTAACTATCTGCTTCTCTTGTTTCAGCACTAATAACAAGCTATTGTACAGAAATACCGCAATTTCGAAGATTTTTTCAATTTCTGCCACTTAGGGCCTATTTCACGATGTCCGAATAGCCACTATTAAAATTCAAATTCATTTATTATCCTTACACATAGTTCACAAACGTACAATAAATTAACAGGCATGAAATCCTACCAACAGAAATTCTACATTTAAAAAAAATTAACAACGGGTCCCAAACTAGGCACAGCCTGTATCTTGGTGACCCAAACACTACTCAAAGTTAATAATTTAAAGCATTCTGCTAGAGCAAGATGACATTGATAATTTCTATAAATTAAAATAATAAAATAAAATACAAAGATTTACAAAAATGTGAGTAATAAAAAGAAGTTAATTTACACAAAAACAGTTAAGTTGAATTAATTTGGGGTGTGTGTGTGAGTGTGTGAGGGGGTGTGTGTGAGTGTGTGTGTAGTTGAGTATTTTAACGAGTGTGGTGAGTAATTAACGTAAGCTGCATAGTAAACTTTCTGTTTCCTCATAGGTCCGGCCCAGCAACCATTCTTTAAGTTTAGTTTTAGCCTCGGAGTACATTTTCGGTATAGTAAAAGTTTTACTTATAGCATTAAACACTTGAATGGGAAAAGAAGACGAAAACCGGGTCGCAAAGAGGGTTTTTGTTTTTGGAAGTGGGATTCTTTCAGCTATTTTCCTACCCCTCTACTGAAGTTAGAGCGATCACTGTTGACTCTTAAAATGTTTAGTAGTGACCTTAGGATGAACAGTTGACGTACACGCAAAACCCCAGTTTCCTTATAAAGTTCGTCTGTAGGATTACGCCGCGGTCTTCCCAGAAGCACCTTGAGGACAACCCGCTGGGCCCGTTCTAGCTCCAGCATGTACGTCTTGGCAGCGCTGCCCCAGACACTAACGCAGTATTGCAGGACAGATTGGCAAAGAGAGATGTACACCTGTATACCTATATGTTTTGGAGCACTGACTCGTAAGATTTTCGCAACGTAAATGAATTTACGAGTCTTTTTTGCGAGAGTTTGAATTTGTGCTTTGATGGACAGTTTCTGATCAATTATGACGCCTAGATATCTTGTATTTTCGACTTTCTCAATGGCGTTATAGTTACAATCTGTAGTGGAGACGGATGCTGCTGTTAAGATGCTGCATTTTGTTGTTGTGTATTTTTAAGGAATCAATGTTTGGTCTGCTAGACCGAGCGATGTGAAAGGTCAAGAAATTAGTTTTTTTAAGGTTCAGTGTTAGAAGATTTTGTTCTAGCCATGTTGTGATGATACTCATCCCTTTTTCAGCTGCATATAAAGCTTCTTTCCAAGTAGCTCCATAAAAAATTACTGCAGTATCATCAGCGTAGCAGACAACTTCCGACTGTTCAATATTAAGCCTCATAATGTTGTCCATGTACATGATGAAGAGGGTGGGTCCCAGAATACTTCCCTGCGGCACACCGAAGGCAACCGGAAGACTCGCGCTGACACTATCCCCGATTTTAACAAGCTGATGTCAACCATACAAGTAACTTCTGAACCAGTCTAAGGACAGGCCTCTGACACCAAAAGATTCGCTTTTTTTAAGCAGTCTGGGAATTGATACTGTGTCAAAGGCCTTGGCGAGGTCCAGGAAAACACCAGCTGTATGATGGCCCTTGTCGATGTTAGAGGAGATAATGCCAGTCAGCATATTCACCGCATAAATTCAAAAATGGATAAGAATTTGTATGAAATTATCTTCCAAGTAAGTTAATAGGAACTTAATCGTAGGTGGTGAAACAGGCCCTTACTGTTTGAAAGTAAATACACAAACACAAAAAGTACAAAGTTGTGAGAAAATATCCGTCATAACATCCACGCAAAACTACTTATCTTAACTTTTCCCTTGCCATTTTCATCTTTAATGCTGAGTTTTTCCAGAGCAGCATAGCTAGACTATTGATGCATTAATAGATGCTTATCGACCTTTGAATAATCTATATATTATCTGTATTTGTCGAACAATAGACTGAGTGAACACAGACTACTGATGAATGAATAAATTATCAATACTGACATTAATTGTGTCCCTACTCGAACACCGTAGATTTTTCTCTGAAATCGTGTAGCGGTTTCCTGGGAAAACGACTCAATTTGTACGGACTTTCATTTAATTATGGGACAATCAATCAATATTATGTTAACTGTACCAGAGCCAGTAACATTGTATTAAGTAAGTTCATGGTGGTACATGGAGAAACTTGTTAATCTTGAAGCCTATATTCAATTCTTTAAAAGAGCAAAAAAAAGAAAAGAGAAAAAAAAGAAAAGAAAAGAAAAAAAAAGAGATAAGAGTATTAGGGCCTATTTCACCACCTACGATTAAGTTCCTATTAACTTACTTGGCAGATAATTTCATACAAATTCTGTTCCATTTTTGAATTTATTCGGTAAGTAGTGGCTTTCGGACATCGTGACATAGGCCCTAAAGATCATAAAATACAGTTTGCTCAACACAATACATTTAGATACTGTTACGAGTGTAAATATATTACTTTAGACAGCTCGGCGGGCTAGGTAATAACAGCCGCACGGGTCGATCGTTCAGGTTAAGCTACGATTGCCGCGGTTGGTCCGTGGATCGGTGACCATATTTACGTACCAAAATTCCGTGCCTCGGATTGGTCTCGACTGTCATTCGTGGATCTTTGACAGTCGTTACGGGTCGTTTGAAGCCCGAAAAACCAAAACGCAAAAAGACTTTCCCGTACCGGGAATCGAACCCGAGCCTCCTGGGTGAGAGCCAGGTATCCTAGCCACTAGACCATACGGGATATGGATTGGTTAGATAAAATAGCTGGCAATACAAGGTGGCCCCGACATCCACGGGCATCCTTGTTACCATGAATTCAGTAAATGATTCTGGAAATCTGGACCCTCGTGTTGAAAGGAGGATGGCGAGGTTGGACTCAAATGACCGAAGCGCCGTTCACTTGCAAGTTTACATTAATTAGGGTTCCGTACCTCAAATGGAAAAAACGGAACCCTTATAGGATCACTTGTTTGTCCGTCTGTCTGTCTGTCTGTCTGTCTGTCTGTCTGTCAGTCTATCAAGACCGTTTTTCTCAGCAACGCGTGAAGGTATCCAGCTGAAATTAATATCAAATACGTAAGTCTATGGTCTCTTGGAGTTCTAAAAAGATCAAACTTCTCAGTCAACGCAATAAAAAAATAAGGCCAATAATGCGACATTTTTGGATACTCGTAAGTAAATCAAAACCTATAGGGTACTTTCCGTCGTCCTAGAATCATGAAATTTGGCAAGAAGCAAGGTTTATTTTGGTTCGTTAAACAGTATTTGCTTTGTAACATTTGCTAGCGCCTTTTTTAGGGTTTTGTACCCAAAGGTTGCCAACGGGACCCTATATCTATTATACTAAGGCTCCGCTATCGGTACATCTGTCACAGGGCTGTATCTTTTGAACCGTAACAGGTAGACACTTGAAATGTTTACAGAATGTGTATTACTATAGCCAGTATAACAAAAAATAATCAAAATAAACTGAAGTTACGAATCAAACGGGGTCCCTATTATACAAAAAACGTGTTTTTTTTTACTAAAGTATTTTTATAATTATAATATTATTATGTAGTGTTTAATATTGTACGATGGTACGGATCGGAATCCTTCAAGTGCAAGTTCAACTCGCTTTGTTAGTTTTTTGTAGGTTTTTTATGAGATTTTTTAGTAGGTCGAGCGTTTGCTTTCTTTTTCTTTGTGGTATGAACGGGCGCAGTTAAGCCTACAAAATATCTTTTCTTCACCTGTTTAGTTATAACATTGGCCTGTGCTGTCCAAATCCCAATGGTAAACATCTCCCTTTTTTATTAAACTGGAATATAACATGTGAAATTATCTGCTAATACCCCGAACGAAACGGCCGCACCTTATGATCTTATGATAGCATTCTGAAGGCAATAGCGGACCCGTTAGATAATCCTTTTCATAGGCACTGGATCGCACTCCATGTGTCTTAATGTGTTTTTATTATTGTTACTATTTTATTTTAATTTTTTTGTCATTATACTAACATAGATCCTAAGTCCTCACTAACACAATTATGGATGTATTTTATTTATCTGAAATAAAGTTATAATTAAATTAATTAATTCTGAGTTGTAGGTCGTAAGTTCGATCCCAGACAGGCGCTTTACTTTGTGTAAATAATCTCATCACCACTGCTCTTAAAACGGTGAAGGAAAACATCGTGAGGAAACCGGCATGTCCTATTATCAAAAATTCTAAGACATGTGACATCTACCACCCCCCCCTGGGCCCGCGTGGTGGATTACGGCCCACTCTCCCTCACCGAGAGGAGACCTGTGTCCCAGCAGTGGGAACGTTATAGGCTGATTATGCTATGCACAGAAAGAGGCTCATTCATTATATTAGAGTGTTCAATAATATTTTTAAGGTTTAATGAAATACATGCCGTAGAATACTCTTGAGTTTGTCATTATTCACGCTAATGTTGTTAGCACTTCGTCATGTTGGAGCCCCACCAACGTCAATGTCAATCCCCATCAACGTCGTAAACATCGCGGTAATTATTCCGATAATTATCGCGAAGAGTTGAGTGGCCACACTTGAACGGCGCCACCGAGTTATCGCCACGTCAATCGGCAATGTAGAATGGCGTTGTAAAATTATCGCGGTAAGTTGTGGCTACACCTACGGCCTACGTCCATCATCGCGATAATCAACGGTGGTTCCATTTATGTACTTCACTTTAGAGTGGTTTCGTGTTATGCGTTGTTCCAGCATCTTTCTGTCTGTATTTCGTCTGAAGATGTATACTAACCCTAAGTTGTCAACCTACTTGTAACAGACTGTACCTCTTGTTTATGAAATAAATTATTAAGAAATTCAGAAGGCAATTTCTTTTTACCGTACCTGGTTGCCAGTTATTAACAGAATAAATTCGTGTTACAGTCCGCGAGGCCTATGCTGAGCTTTGCATTTGTTTGAGTGATCACCAAGGAAGCAGATTTGCGTCGTACGAGGGACGCACCGCGCCTCAGGCCGATTGCCAAAAAGCAGTATTAACCGGCTTTAAACCTAGCAAAGGATGCGTCGCGCTCTAGGCCTTTTTTTTTTTTTTTTTGAGGGTGGGAAATCATCAAATAACTTCTCCCGCTCTGGGTGGAGCGGAAGGGCGTGTCAGACTTTTACTGACTAAAACCCACCCGTGTTCCTTCAGTTGCCTATGCCAGGGCCGCGGTAACCTCTTCAGACAACCCGCGACCCCAGCGGCGTCGGCCCTATTGGACCCCGTCATTTGCTGACATCTCTTTGAGGCGCGCGTGGAACACAACGCGCCGTCGACTCGGGCCTGGTCCTTACCGGACGGCGAGCTACCCGCTGCTCACCGTCCGCAGGCCCGCGCCTACGGTGGCCGGAAATCGCCCCGCGATTCCCGCCGCCCAGGGCGTCTCCTGCGGCGACTGAGGGCGTGAGGCTGCCTCTCCCTCACGCGTTCCGCCTCCTCCTTCGCGAGCATCACTGCTTCGCAGAAGGAGGTGACGGCCTCCCATGCGCTCTCGCTCCGCACCATGGCCTGGACCAGGCTCGGACGCGAGAGATCGCCGCCGCCGATCGCCGCCGTGAGAACACGGCGGTGCTCTGCCCAAGCCGGGCAGACCTCCACTGTATGCTCCACCGTGACCTCCGGGCGATCCACACAATGGTAACACCCGGGTCGCGCTCTAGGCCTGACGTCACACCTACACTATTTATGTGCACTCACATATTATAAATGCAAAGCTTAGCTTAGGCCTCGCAGACTGTACTATCCTATCATTTTCATAATAATTATGATACACCCCTACTTAAACTTATTTGTTTACACAAGGTAGCGTTACAGCTAGCTCATTACGCGCTTAGCTCACTCAAATATGTATTGCAAACAGACAAAGGCTTCTAGTAGAGACTCAAAAAGAATAAACACGGAGACACAGTCTCGTTATGTTACTATGGACCTAGAACTATGAAAACAAAATGGAAACTAGATTAATTACTATTCTTTATTCTTCTTTACACTTTGTTGGAGGTCAAGGCAAAAAAAAATCATATTACTTCATAAAGGTAATCAAATGCTTGAACTACCAGCATGTTTAGTTTACCGCTATTAATATTTCAACTTAATATTCTAATACCTGTACACCTAGGTCTCACATCAACAAACACGTTAAAGCGCGCTCACTCCAACTTACTTAGTCTATGCCAAGCGCTTGCTGCAACGTGACACGTTTGAGTGCTAAGTTCTGTGCCTTAAAACATGCCTTCGTGTGCATTGAGATACTGTTGTGTGTGTGTGAATGAAGGTGTTTTTCACCAGTAAGATCAACATATTTTCTTTTAAACACGCTTAATTTAAAAGGAGGCTCCCTAAAATGTTAATTTACATTATATTCTGAAACAGTCACTCATACAATCAAAATGAAACTTTAGTTTCAGATTTATTGGATCTTTTTGTTTCCATGTACAAGACAGTTACGTAATTGAAAAATTATAGCTCCATTTATTTTTTATTCGAAAATCATGTCTTTTTTAAAGATTAATAATTTTTTTGTCAAGATTGCTCGGCTTTTATAGCATCACTTTCTCAAGCTCTCGAGCGGCGAGTCACACAGCCAGACAGCATCCGCGGCTTCAACGGGAATCCTGTCCACCAGCATGCAGCGGACGCGCATTCCTGGTCATCACCCTCAACCTCATTAGCAAGCTTGGCACAGCACATTGCACTTTCGGACAGTCTACAAGCAGAGCTCAACCCTCTCCTGGTCAATGACAGCAGTCAACCCGGCGCTGTACCACATCCGACTCATTAGAGCATAACGCAGCGCCACCCCGACTCACTGGGTTATCACCGCAGACAGTTCCGATTCACCGTGAACTATACGGCAGCCGGTTCCAACTCACTGGAACCTCAACTGGCCCTGGCTAGCATCGCAAGATACACGACACAGCCCACTATCAACCTCCGGTCTCCAGAGGGGAGTGATATGGCGGTATCTACAATGCCACATGCGAACTACGCATCAAAGAGCTGACGTCACGCATAATCCTGCATCGCGCAAACAGAGTTTACCACGCGACTGGCATATAATTATACAACATGCCGACATCACCCGTCGGGCAAATTTATTGCCCACCAGACCCGTCTCCCGTCTGGTCGTAGGATCCTCCCTTTTTTATGGAGGATGAGTGAACTTTACACCCTGTTCCTCATAATCTATATACCTACAGTAATAAAATTGACTAAATGATAGTAAATAAATAAATGATATAATGAAAAGACAATAAAAAAATCTGTGCGGCAATTTGCTATGTCTTCGTTTAGGTACTGAGCAACGTTCAAACCACAAAATGCAGTGAACTTTAATAAAATGTAATTTATCTGTAGTTTATCAAATTAAATTAATGGAAGCCAGTGCTTTAATTGGAAATAACTTCAAACTCCTTATATTGACCCGTCTTATGATTTATGTGTATTAAATAAAACGATAAAATGAATAAAGTTTCATTTATTTACCAGAAACTATTCACATAATATAACTTCTTATACTTCTAATATTTAATATTTTTTATTTCATACAAATACATAAAAAAACAAAGCTACGCTGTCATTTGTATGACTCCTATTTGACAAGCAATCGGTACAGTTTTTGTTATTATTCTAATCCTTTGTTTCATTTACAAACATAATTATAATTATATTATAACATATCATTCTTATTATTATTACATACCTACTCACATATTCGTACTCTATCTGTACCGCAAAACTATACTTTAACAGGTTCTATTAGAGGTACCTGAATCATTGTGAAATTGAAACTCAAAATTATACCATTACACGTGAAAAAAAAAAACAAAATACTTTTCATTAGGTACGTACAGTAGTACTCAACTAATAAGGCGCGTCGTGAATCTTCGCTCGCGCAGAAAAGAAAGTATGGGCCTGAAGATTGACGAGATTGCTTAAAACTTACAATCAACCTTAGATCACTACTATAAGGTTCATAATACACTGCAGCTGTTAGTTCCATCTCACTCGTTAGTATGGCGGCTGCCAAGGGCGCGCGCTAAAATGGAGGCAGCTGCGACCAATAGCGGTACAGGAAAAAGCGTGGAGCGTGCCGATTGGTCAATAGCATTTCCCGCGCTTTGAAAATTCATCTTCTGCGCAGGTACATCGATAAGCCATATTAGTTGAGTACTACTGTACAATAATTGTGTTCCTTGTTTTTGGGAAAATGTTTTTTATTTTCACGAAAGCTATCATAATAATCCTTAAATAGGTATAGAAAATAAAATGATAACTGCCAATAATTTACACATCGCTTCATCCGCATTAAATTTAAATCCTTCGCTTTGTCTATATCCAGTTATGGCCACAAGATGCTTTCTATCCAGGGCACATAGTATATGACCCTGGTGTATATACCGGGGCTGGGAGCGATGCCGCATTGAGTGCCGTATGATGTCACGCCGATGATGGTAAAGATACATTGTAAAAATTTATCATCAAAATGATCATACCGTCTCTCCTGCAGTGGCCCACTGCTGTCCCCCTGAATAATAAAATAATTTAAGTCTGTATTATTAATTACCTTACAAAGCATTAAGACTGATGTTAGAGAGGTTCACATATTTTTTTTTTTGGAATAACACAACTCTTATTTATTTCCAAAAATTAAAATAATAAATATTATGTTCACATATTAAATTATTATTATGTCATTGTCAAGCAGAAGCCCTCTATCTTAAAAAAAAAATACTACGAAGTGAAAAATAACTTTAATTTCAGAAGTCTTTGGATTTGTATTTTCGTGTTTTGCCACCGACTTCCGGAATTAAAGTTGTTTTTAACCGACTTCAAAAAAAAGAGGAGGTTCTCAGTTCGGTTATATGTTTTTTTTTTTTTTTTTTGTAAGTTTGTTAGTCCTCAGTACTCCGTCATTTATGAACCGATTCGGAAAATTCTTTTTTATTTTAAAGGGTATACTTCCAGATTGGTTCCATTTTTAGGACGGGTAAGTATTTCATGGGTGGCGAATGTGGCGATAAGATATCTCGATTAAGAGTTAAGCGACTAAGCTTTTAGTAAATGGTTCTGATGAAAATGGTTCCATCGAACCGATCTGATGAAGAAGCCGTAAGGTAGGCATCGAAACTCAGTAATAAAACAATGTATCCAAGCCTTATTTCTTTTGGGCTTATTGGAATTGTCATGAGGTGCACTCTGGCTATAAATGATTTAACGATAACTATATGCCGCTTCAAATTGCGCTACTTGAGTTGTATGTTATGTGTGGCCTTGATTGTCAGAAGGCAGATTTCGTAGCCTCGTTATCGCCGTCAACTAAAACTACGGCTACCAAACTTCTGGCACGACTTAGCAAATACATGTCGCGCTAAGTCGTGTAAGAAGTAATAAATAGTAGATTGTGACTTAAGGGACTAAAATAATGTATTCAGCGCGAGAGCGATTCCTTGAATCTAAAGCGAAGCAAAATATTCCAGAGTAGAATTATTATTATGATTATTTGAACATAATAATAATTCTACTCTGGAATCTTTCGCTTCGCTCTAGATTCAAAGAATCGCTATCGCCCTCAATACATTATTTTGGTTCCTTATGACACAATCCACTATTCCAAATCGGTTTCTATATCACGGAGTAACGAGGTAACAACATATCAGTCCGGAGTGATTTGCTCTATTTGAGCTAAGCTACCAACTATAGTTTTCACTCTAGCACGACCTTCAATCAATCAATCTGCCTAGCCTTTTCCCAACTATGTTGGGGTCGGCTTCCAGTCCAACCGGATGCAGCTGAATACCAGTATTTTACATGGAGCGACTGCCTATCTGACCTCCACAATCCAGTAACTGGGTAATATGATACGCCTTGTTAAGACTGGTTGTCAGACTTTCGGGCTTCTGACGACCCGTAACGACTGTCAAAGATCCACAAATGACAGCCGGGACCAACGGCTTAACGTGCTTTCTCGGTATGTAAAGATGGTCACCCATCCACGGACCAACCCCGGCAAGCGTAGCTTAACCTGATGGATCGACCCGTGCGGCTGTTATTACTTAGCCACGAGCTCCTTAGCATTTCCTTCGATAGCTGTTTTTGTTCCGAAATAAACTCATTCTATTAATGCATCGATCTTAGGCAACGATTTTTTACCTGACACGTGTCTCTTAGCACTTCTTCATCACCATAGCACATTTGCGTGGTGTGATTATATCCATTCTTCAGAAGTCTATGAGGGGCATAGTACTTTAAACACTCGTTTTTTTCGATTCTGGAAACCGGGACCTGAAACAAATCGTCAAAGTCAAAAGTCAAAGTCAAATAATTTATTTGAAATAGGTAAATAAAAGGCACTTATGAACGTCAAAATTTACAAAATAAATTTACTTTAAAAAAACCGGTCAAGAGCGAGTCGGACTCGCGCACCGAGGGTTCCGTAACATCATTTATGTGTTGTTTTTGTTTATGATTTCTGAAAAACTGTGCTACGATGTCTCTAAGACATCGTTTTATTTTTCCTGTAATCTTTCTATCACATATTTTTCTATATGCAAACTTTGGAGATAAGGGGGGGGGAACGGTAATTTTTTAAACATTTTTCATCATAAGTCAAAAACTATGCGCCTTAAAAAAAAGAAAGAAAAAGAATGTTTGAGAATGTGCAAACAGCGTTCTTTCATATACACCCTACATGCCTTAGTAGCCCAACTTTGAATTTTTAAGACAGGGTGTCTTGGGTTTCCGTCCATGTTGCAAAAAAAAAAGCTACCTATACATTTTTATTTCTTTCTTATTTGAAAAATAGTTGGGCAAACGTCATCTAAAATAGTTCCAAATTTCAAGTTGATAGCATTAGTAGTTCTTGAGATATCCAGCTGTGACAGACAGACAGACAGAATGAGTCACACCATAAGGGTTCCTTTTTACCATTTTGGTACGGAACCCTAAAAAAACTGTCTTCAAAAACTAAAAACGAATAACACTCATAGCTTTCATAAAAAAACTTAACAGCTTCTGAAGTCGGTGCCAAACTAAGGTGCATTGAAGAATTGAAGATACCGACTTCAGAATCTGTTAAGTTTTTTATGAAAGTTATTTTATTCGTTTTTGTTTTGAAGTCGGTTTTTAATTTATAAGGTAAATTTATTTTTCCATTTTTAGTTGAATATACAATTACTTAAGTAAGCCCAAGACGAACGAATAGAAGAATAATCGAAATCGGATTAGAATGCCGGAGATACAGTATTTTTATGCATATAACTTCGTACATAAGAATAATTATATAATGTATTATATACCTAAACCTTCCTGAAAGTATGTAAATCACGTTAGTGAAGAAGAATAATTATATTTTAGAATAATTAAATATACATTAATTATATATTTGAATCATTAAAATTGAATTATTCGTTTTTAAGAAAATCGCTTTGTGTGTTTGTTTGTCCGCGATTTTCTTAATATATGTATATACAAACATTCATACGGGTCGAATACAGTACCTCCTTTTTTGAAGTCGGTTAAAAAACCTCCCACGCGCGAAGTCCCAGCGCGACGCACCTTATCACGATCACGAACATTATTTTTTGCCGCGCAACGGAGCGCATATATACCATACATGGCTTTTATGCAAAGTATTTCCATGAAGTGATAGGAAACTAATGACTGTTTCTTAAAGTGGATAGACGTGGTGGATTACGGCACACTTCCTCTCGCAGAGAGGAGGCCTGTGTCCCAGCAGTGGGGACATTATATGCTGATTTATCTAAGTGACAGAAAGGATGGATGGGGCCGAAAGGTTCTGGAGTACCACGTACTGGAAATCACAGCGTTGGTAGGCCAAAAACATAGAGGATCGACGGCTTGGTGAAGGTCGCGGGAATTTGCTGGATGAGCTTGAGAGAGGCCTATGTCCAGCAGTAGACGTTTTTCGATTGAAATGAGGATAGTGATTAAGTTTGAGACAGGGTGCAGCAGAAAATAGATTAAAAATAAGGGTCCTAAATTCTGGAATCTTCCACAGGTATTCATGGTCAAAAACCCACATCCTGTAAAGTGTCAGCCAGCTCTCTTTTATATCCCAGCGCTCCCCAGCCTAGGGCAGAGGCATATCGTCCTGCCTCACCAGCTGCGTGAAGACAAGCAGGCAGCACTTGCCCACTGAAGATGATCCTGAAATGTTAAAAACGACTTTATTACCAGGATTCTGCTTTAACTCGAAACGTCAATTTAACAAACTGACAAACCCGGTAAAGAGTGACTCGAATTCTTGCACTAAGGGTTCTGTACCACCAAAACCTTTACGGTCGTATTACAAATAACGAGATTTTCTTTAGACAAGGTGTAAGTAAACCATCAAGTCTATTTTAACCGACTTCAAAAAGGAGGAGGTTCTCAATTCGTCGGAACCTTTTTTTTTTTTTTTTTTTTAATTATGTTCCCCGAATACTCGAAAATGGCTAGACCAATTTGGATTTTTCTTTTTTTGTTCGAAAGGGTATACTTCCCAAGTAGTCCCATGAACATCAAGTCAGGGTCTGATGATGGGATCCCATGGAAATCGAGGGAAACCCTCAAATTTTATGGGCACACTTATATCGAATTCGGTATTTTTTAGAGTAACTCTTGCATTTGCTCTCGGAAAGTACCATTTGGTGAACTGGAACTGATGATGAAGACCACAGATGGCCATCGGAAATGCTCCATTATATCTAAGTATATCACAGGTTGCGATTCGATTACTTTAATATGGTTTATGCTCGTCAAAATGCGTAATGGTGATGGTGAATTCACCATGAGCTCCAGTTCTCCTGGTTTTTACTACTCCTCAACAATTAACGTCCCTGCATCGGGAAAAGCAATATTTTGTAAAACGTGATGAGCAGTTGACAATGGGTTATTGTAACTACGATAAATTACAAACTGGCCCACTAAAAAGTGAAAAATAAAAACTTTTTTACAAAAAACAAAACCGACTTCCAAAAAAAACACTACAAAGTGAAAAATTACTTTAATTTTGGAAGTCGGGGGCAAACACCTAAAATACAGATCTAAAGACACCGAAATTAAAGTTATTTTTCACTTTGTAGTGTTTTTTTTGGAAGTCGGTTTTGTTTTTTGTAAAAAAGTTTTTATTGTGTTAAGGCCCTAACAATTGTGATCGAAATACAGTTATTGAAAGAAAACTAAACCACTTTTATATTAAAAACTTTACCTTAGTCGAAATAAAGTTCAAAATAGGATAAAATATCGTAAATAGTTATTTCTCATCAGAATAATTTCATATTTCAAGGTAACAAGAACTACTTTTATATTTGTATTTTATATTTATGGTTTTAAATATAATGTGGAAGACGGTGCCTATGCTAGGTGTATGACCTGTATGAACACTAGATCTCCACCCGCAGATACATTTATAAAGGACTAGCTTTTGCCCGCGGCTTCGCCCGCGTGGATGTTGGAAAATATCCCACGGGAACGTACGAAAGGCTGCAGATCAAGCTATATTTTACCAGTATAAGCTGATCTCGCATTGTGTAGGATTTCCTTACAATGAGAGGTCAGTGTAAACTGGAAATGATACATTTCCGGTTATCCTAGCTTGATGTGTAGCCGTGTGTACTACCGGGATAAAAAGTACACTAAGTGTTAATCCAAGTAAGCCGACGTTCGCACGGACGTAAAAATATCGCGGCGGGGTGTTATCGCGCACTGGATTTTCAACTCTTGGTTTTGAGCCGAGCTTCGAGAATCCAACCTAACAACAACAGAGTGCATCCCAGCGGGACGAAAAAACACTGTTGGATTTTTAACTCTCGGGGCTAAGCAGAGCGTTGAAAATGCAGTGCGCGAAAAAAAATCGCCGCGATATTTTTACGCCCGTGCGAACGTCGGCTAGATAATATCTTCTCGCACTGCTTATATAGTACTCGAGGAGCGGCGCATAGATAGATTGATTTAAGATTGCTGGAGGATAATAAATCTTAAAACCAAACAATAGTTAATGGAAAATTACCAACTTGCATGCCTTTGAAAGCAACTTTAAAGCGAAAGTATAAATTGTCGATTTGATTTAAAAAAATATGATGACTAAACCCACGTTCAATCCCGCCGCGATTTTTTTACCGTGCGTCCGTGGGAACGTCGGCTAAATGTTACTTCAAGATACAAACTACCCAATCCCTTAAATCTCTTAAAAAGAGGTACTTACACAAACATTTTAATAGTGTTTGTGAATTTTAAAATCAACCCCTAGTTTACCCCCTTAGGGGATGATTTTTTCATAAATCAAAACCATAAATTTGAATTTTCATATCCCTAACTTAAGAAATGCTGGGATTCTCATAAAACTTTCACCCCCTGTAGGATTATTTTTTAAGACAAAAAATAGGTTAGGTCCTTCCCCAGGATGCCATCTATAGTCCTGCCAAATTTTAGCGATACCCGTGCAGTTTTGCGAATTTTAAAATCATCCCCTTCTTTACCCCTTAGGGGATGATTTTTCAAAATCGCAGAACCACACATTTCTTTATTTTCTACCAAAAGCATACATTTTAATTTTTAGATCCCTATCTTAAGAAATGCTGGGTGTCCCATACAAACTTTCAACCCCTATATCACTCCCTGTAGCGTTATTTTTAACCAACTTCAAAAGGAGGAGGTTATCAATTCGGTTGTTTTTTTTTTAAGTTTGTTTCATCAGTGCTCCGTCATTGATGAACCAATTCGGGAAATTCTTTTTTTATTTGAAAGGGTATACTTCCAGATTGGTCCCAGTTTTATCAAAATCCAGTTTTGATGATGGGATCCATGAGGAATCGAGGGAACTCCTCAAATATTGTAGCCAAAACGTATCATCTGGTGAAGTGGAGTTGATGAAGAAGACCACAGATAGCCACGGGAACTCCTCAGCGATGATAAGTAGGTATTTCACGGGTGGCGATAAGATATCTCGATTAAAATAGTTAAGCGACTATGACGAAGCTTTAAATAAATGGTTCTGATGAAAATGGTACCATCGAACTGATCTGATGAAGAAGCCGGAAGGTAGGCATCGGAACTCAGTAATAAAACAATGTATCTTAGCCGTGTTTGGGCTTATTGGAATTGTCGTGAGGTGCACTCTGGCTATAAATGATTTAATGGTAACTATATACTTCAAATTGCGCTACTTGAGTTGTACTTGTATGTTATGTGTGGTCTTAATTGTCAGAAGGCAGATTTCGTAGCCTCGTTATCTCCGTCAACTAAAACTACGCCTACCAAACTTCTGACACGACTTAGCGCGACGTATTTGCCTTTTTGCAAAGTTTTTATTTGAAATGGTATACTCCTGAGATGGTCGCATAAAAATATCTTCAAGTTCTGCTTTTGAGTTAGCTTCAAAAATTTAATACGTATTTTTCCCATTTAGTCTATGTGGATGATGCTCCTCTAATTTATATTGCAGAGTGGTATTCAGATTTGTGTATTCATATTTGTGGGGTAGGGTAGGCACCACTAAAAAGTGAAAAATAAAACGTTTTACAAAAAAAAAAACTGTCTTCCAAGAAAACACTACAAAGTAAAAAATAACTTTAATTTTGGAAGTCGGTGTCTTTGGTTTTTTATTTACTTTCGTTTTGTTTTGCCACCGACTTCCGAAGTCGGTGGCAAAACTTTGTAGTGTTTTCTTGGAAGACGGTTGGTTTTTTTTTTTGTAAAAAGTTTTTTGAGACAAAAAGTAGCTTAAGTCCTTACCTAGGATACCACCATAAAGCCTTGCCAAATTTTATCAAAATCTGTTCGGTGGTTTAGGCGTGAAAAGGTTACAGACAGACAGAGTTACTTTCGAATTTTTAATATTAGTATGGATAATTGTTATTTTCCTCGCTAGAGAGCTCCGATAAACGCGTATGATCGATAATCATAAAGTGCTATCTATAGCACTTTATGATTATCGATCATACGCGTTATGTACTATGTACCGCCGCCCGCCCGCTACGTCCCTGCATTTTAAATGTGTAATATCTTCGAAAATATTCATTTAAATTACGTGCTGTAAAGGGCCATATTGATCTATAGTAAATGCACAATTTATTTAAGGTACTTAATTGGATAAGGATTAATGCTGTATTGCTTAAAATCGCTTCGTAAATAAGCCATTATTTCTCGTAAAAAGTAAAGGATATAAAATGGTTATTGTGGGTTATCCCTAAGAGAGAGACATATACCATCGCAGACTTTTTTGCAGACCTTTTTAAGTTGTACAATACTGTAGTACATTATTTTGATCTATCTCGTAGGGTTCAGCCAGCGTTTGCAATGTAAGCGAAAAAAAATGTGTTTATTTACGACATCACATTAGAAACCTCTATAATTATCAGTGTTTCTCTACTATAGTATGCATGTATTACACATATAAACCTTCCTCTTGAATCTCTCTATCTATTAAAAAAAACCGCATCAAATTCCGTTCCGTAGTTTTAAAGATCTAAGCATACATAGGGACAGACAGACAGCGGAGCGACTTTGTTTTATAATATGTAGTGATAGTGATTACGCACTCGCACTCAAATGCGGTGAAATATAAGTTTACACTCGTGATTATATCATGATCTAGCGTAAGGGGGGGTGTGTGTGTAAGTGTGAATTTAATTTAATTTTACTATTTTTAATTTTTAAATTGGTTTGTATTTATGGATCTAGTTATCTGAATTAAATGAAATTTTTTTTTATTCTCAGTTTCAGTCTCGAGCAGTGCGATGTCGTGGTACTTGGTGGGTGGTTTGTAATCTGGGTGAGGGATCCTTCGCTTCACGTTGTATATCTGCCACAGCTCAGGAGGGTCCGAGCGTTTGAGTATACCTAGAGTTACGTACTTCACAAGTCCTCTGAAAATATCAAAGTTTTCCACTTCTATAATTTAGGCATAGTAAGTAAAAGGTTAAAGCCTGGATGAGGCTGGTACAGGAGAGAGAGGCCTATAGCTAGCGGTGGGTGAAGACGGACTTTGGACGAATGAGTAAAAAAAAAGTTTGGGTTGAAATGCTGTAGGTACAGATTTTCAAACCAGTTTTTTTTTTTAAATATTATGTATTTAAGGAGCAGAATTTTTAAGATCCTCCAACAACAGTAAATAAGTTAGTAAGCTGTTACAGAATAAAACAAATTATATGGGGGGTATCGTTAACGTTAAGGGGGTTTCGGTGTCAAATAGTTTTCTTGGCTGGTCGTCATTAAACACAGTCCATGTCAATTCTGTGTTTGACAATCCAGCCTTGCCAATGTTGTCGCTAATAGCATACACCAGGGTAACTCGTCACTTAGTCTAATGACGTTGAGATTAATATGTAGAGTGTTACAGAGATCTTTTGGTGCCTAAATGACATTGACAGGGGGACATTGTTGGTAAGCATTCGTCAAATTGTCACAGAAATTGTATTGAAAAAAAAAACAAAATCGTGGCGTTAGATCCGAATTTGGCTACGCGCCAAAAGAACGTAGCATTTTAGCGTTGTAAATGGTCCCCGAAACGATCAATTGCAATTGTCAATTTTAATATGATTGATGCGCAAAATGATCGTCTACAAAATGCAATTGAAGCGTTTGTTATGTCGCTACTTACGGAACCCTAAATTCTTAAGACAATGACTAAAAGCGCATCGCACTCTGCACCATGAGATTCGCCTTCTCAGCAATCCGATGGCGTGGGATCGAAGATTGCGCAAGAGCAGTGATTAATATCGATTTGGTGTATTGGTGAATCACTCTTGTTTCTCACATCGAACAATTGTCGTGCACCTTAGTTTTATGCTGTGGTCTCCTATAAGTGAAGGAGTACACTTACTTAGTACCTCATGTTGCCCTTTATTTATGTTTCATGACGTATATGACGTGTACATTTTTTGTTGGAGATCCAAAATAAATAAATAAAATAAACAAATCTAAGGGCTAATTTTTCAATCGCCAGATAACTTTTATTTATGGAATTAATATGACGGTTTGACAGCTTTTGTATGGAAAATATGTCAAACAGTCATATTTATTCTTCAGATAAAAGTTATCTCACTATTGATTGCCGTAAATGTAATTATTACATTAATTAAATTCTTTAAGTAAATTATATCGGTTTTCTTTGTATCCTTGACTGCGCCGCCGGGGTCGTGGGTTGTTCGAAAGACATACCGTGGCCCTGGCCCTGGCACAGGCAACTGAAGGAACACGGATGGGTTTTAGTCGGTAAAAGTCTGACATGCCCTTCCGCTCCACCCAGAGCGGGAGAAGTCATTTTATGATTTCCCATCCACAAAAATAAATCCGTGACTGCAGCCGAACGTAATTCAATTGACAATAAACACGCAAAACATTGACAATAATTGCAATTGATCGTTTCAGGGATCGTTTTAGCACTTACGAATCGGGACTTGACAAACAGTGACCGGCAGTGAGAATGAATCTGTCACTGATGAGAGAGCCTCCGCAGAGCCAGTCAGCTGTTCGGACATCGTCACCATAACCCAGCAAAGCCTGGTGTAATTTTTTTTTTTTATATTATCCTTTCTTTGCAACACTATATCAGTTACTATAGGTAATATTGAAACACAATAAAAATATTAATTAGAGCGCCTTCACACTAGCGTTTGTCCAGCGTAGGCATTCGATAAACGTATGCGCAGCGCAGACGCCGCGACAACGCGGCGCAGGCGTCGCGTTGTTGCCGCGTTTCCTCTGGAGTCAATTGAACGCTGCACTAACGCGACGCAGACGTCACACAATTTCGTTGTCGTTTAAGGCGCGCGGCTCCGGGTGGCGGGGAGAGGTCGAATGTGAACAGGCTTGTACATGACGAAAACCATAAAAACCATTCGAAAACCATGTAAACTTCGAAAACCATTAAAATTTTGTATTGGAATTTTTTTTTTCTTTTCTTTCGTCAATTTTCCGATGTTTTTAATGTTACTCTGCTATTCGGGACGGAGCCAAATACAACAAATACATCTCAGCAATGTAAGGAACCCAATGAAAGTTGGTGAACTGTCAAAATGAAAGGCATTGCCATTCTAAGATTCTAAGTGTGTTACCTCACTCGGTTTTTATCCGGGTAACGCGTTCCCGTGGGATAATTTACGACCTCAAAGACAGTGGACAAAAGCTAGTTATCTATAATTTTAGAGTTCGATATGTTTTTAAATTTATTATAAAATTACGTACCATGTGTTTATAGGCACCTCTTTTAGCGTCGGTGCCTCCAACCCCTCCTCCTGATGCTGCATAACGTAGTTTTGCATTTGTTTTCACTTCATGGCAGTTTGTGTCGGGTTTATAAACTCGTAACATTGTAGCGTTATATCCATATTTACACCAGTAATCTAGTTTGTGTATGTATTCAATGCATTCTGTAATGAAGGAAATAAACAATTTTGCCAAATTGACTTTGTTGAGGTACAGGTAATGGGCAAAATACGAAACTTTAAATAAAGTCGTATTCTGTAGCAGCCGGTGATTGTTACATTATTATTACTATGCTTATGAAAATATTATTGCACAAACTATAATTATTTCACAATAGAAATAATATTGCACAAACTTATTGTAAGTGTAGGTGCCATAGGCGTTACTTTCTTAAACGCCTGAGGACACCTACAAAAAGTTTGAGCAATATTGTTATTACGCAATATGACTGAATGAGCCCTTGCACTCAAACGACCAATTATTTTCACGCAATAACATTTAACCCCTCAAGTGTCTGAGTTTGGCTAATTTTAGACCCAAAACCCCATCGAGTGGGGAGGGTTGGGGATTAGTTGCGAACCCCATAGGTTCACAACTACTGATGATGATATGTTTTCCATCGGCTGATGTTTTTTTACGTTTATATATATGTGATCTAAGCTTATATACCTATTATATAAAGTTTTTTCCTTTTGCACACTTTGGGTGCATTTGACACGCGGGGGGGGGGGGGGGAGGTGGTGTTAGCTACGAACTCCATAGGTTCACAACTAATGATGATGATTGGTTTTCCATCGGATGATGTTTTTTTACATTTATATATTATGTGATATAAGCTTATATACCTAACAAAAAAAGGGGTTTTCTTATGCACACATGGGGTGCATTCGACACTTGAGGGGTTAAGGCCAATAGCTTTAATGATTTGACATAAAAGAAACTACACAGTGCAATGAAAATATTGTGCAATACAAATACAAATAGTTTATTTTTCTTTAGCATGGTTTGTACTACATAGCTAGTCACAGAAGCAAATAAATGTCTGTATTAGGACACTTCGCTCTTTGGCTTAAATTTACGTACCTAATGTACATTCACATACAAAAAGAAGCCATTGTTTACTATATAAATAATTTTGAAAATGTAAAGTAAAATAAAGTAAATTAAATTAATCCAAACAAAGAATTGTAGAAGACTAATATTTTATATCAGCCTATTACAAAAGGTGTATATGTTTTGTGTATGTTATAGTTATGTGAGTTGGGAATGTATGATATGTGTGTGTGTGTGTGAGGGGTGTGTTCGTATTCATTTTGTTCATTTTGTACGCGTGAATGAATGAGTTATGTTGTGTGCTGCAGGAGGGCCTCCGTGTCCTCATAATCGAGTGATTTTATCCATTTAGTTATAAGTCTTTTACATTCATAACACTGTTTCGTGTATGCAATAAAAAATTGAAAATCGCACAAACTTTTGTTATCATTGCATGACCTTCAATACTAACCCTAAATATTGAAGTTGTAGGGCCGCCTAAGATATGCGAAGATTTACTAAATTTTTATTTCGGCCAATAAAAAACTAACGTGCAAATTGCATAAAATAATCTACTTACTGTCTTGAGCTTTAATTCCAGTCTTGTGAAAGATACCCAAATTTGGATCTATTACCATGTTCCTGTAAGCAAAGAAACAACTATGAACAGAAACTCAAACCAAAGCATTTATTTGAATTAAACCATTTTATTTACTTTTGAAATATCAAGGAGTCGGTCAAAAAGTTGTCCAAAACGTAGATCTCTAGAACGAGCAAGAAACTTCAAGGACACAGGAAGGATCAAATCATGATATTACAACATCCGGGGTACCTTTTTCTTGTTGCTTCTATAATTTCTGTAAGAACAAAGTTACAAAAAAAAAAAAAAAAAAAAAATAGAACTATTCAAGATATAAGACTACAGATGAGCCCTTTTACATGTCGCAAATGTTGTGCCTGTGCCATACCATAAAATTGAAAGGCAAATACCTGGCACCGTCTAACCAACACGTACGATACAGGCAAATTAGTTGCCGTTCAAAACAGCACATATAACAAAATTGCACCATCATTAAAATCGCACGTACAATTAAATTGCATTCAATTCTGGCAAGAAAATTTTCTATTATTCAAACATGAGCGAACGAAACAAGACGTTCAATAAAATTTAATGAAATATTTGGCAGCGCAAATACGAATTGTACAAGGATGCGCAACTCTGTGTTTGGTCGAGGCAAAACTTGCATGCAATAATCGCCTTGCAGTTTTATTGCCTCGGTGTAAGTCGCATGCGATTTTATTGACAAAACTAGCATTAAATTATTGTATGCCATTTTATGGATTCGCACGCGTGTAAACACTTGCATGCATTTCTTGGATGGCAAAAAAAAATATGTGCATGAGATTGCTCTTGAACGTTCCAGAAAATTGCACCGTGTAAACGGAGCTTAAGAGGAAACGTGGGTGCTCTTTTCTCCATACAAAAAGATACAAACGCTCTCGCCTGTTTTCTTTCTGGTTAATGACCATAAAGCAATGATTTTTTACAGATATATAAATATCAGTTAATTGTATGCCCCTATGTTTTCCTTTTTGATGATATATTATTTTTATAGGAACTAGAACCCTCCAAAAATGCTCAAAATTGCCTATTCAGACCGCTGTCAACAGACGCCTAGTGTACCAATTTGACCACTATTAACGAAAAAAGAAAAACATAGGGGCATAGTATATATCCTTCTTATTCAGTTTATGAAATATCTTTTAAATTGGTCCAATATTGGAGGAGGAAATACGCGAGAGCCAAACCTCGAAATGTGACTTATTACATAGGCTATTTAGTCGGATCTGCAGTTGTCCATAACGCACGAATTCGAGGGCGGAGCGCTCGCAGAGCGACAGAAATACCTTCTTAAAATACCTAACTGGCCAACCGCCTTTCCTCTTAAGGCAAAAATATATAACCAGTCTTCACTGACGGCGTTCGTTCACGATTTCACGAACGTGACGTTTGGATTAGCACCATACAGCTCAACCATTTTGAAGGGAACGGAACGATCCAACATACGCGCATAAGCGAAAAATAAAAAAACCTCAAGCCCTGGTCAAGGTATGGGCTTGGGGGGTAACGAACGATGGTCATCATGAGCATACTCATGGGTTAAGTAGGTAAAGTCAGGGATAGTAATTTTTAAGAATATTGACTTCCATCAACTTAAATTTTCCGAATATATTCAAATCACAACTGCCATAATAATACGGCAAATTATTGACGTTGTACTATAAATTTTTGATTATACATTATATTGGCTACATTTAAAATTTTGTAATCATACCTTGTATCATTGAAGGTACAGTCCGTACAGCATAGAATTGGCTCTGTGCCTCGCAAAGAACATATCTGTAATTAAATCAGTGATAATTAGGGTCTATTTCACCACCTACGATTAAGTTCCTATTAACTTACTTGGCAGATAATTTCAGACGAATTCTGTTCCATTTTTGAATTTATTCGGTAAGTAGTGGCTATTCGGACATCGTGAAATAGGCTCTAAGGACCAGACGAGCGTAATTTTTAGGGTTCCCTACCAAAATGGTAAAAAATGAACCCTTATGGTGTGACTCAGTCTGTCTGTCTGTCTGTTACAGCTGGATATCTGTAGTAGTAGTTGTACTGATGCTATCAACTTGAAATTTGGAATAGTTTTAGATGACGTTCAATCAACTATTTTGCAAATAAGAAACAAATAAAGATATTTATATTTTTTTTTGCAACAGGGGCTGAAAGGGGGTCTTAAAAATTTAAAGTGGGGCTACTAATTTAATGTGGGGTATCATATGAAAGAGCGCTGTTTGCACATTTTCAAACTATTTTTATTTTTTTTAGGCCCCATAGTTTTCGACTTTTGATGAAAAATGTAAAAAAAAATACCGTCCGCCCCCTCTCCCTTTTCGCCGAAGTTTGCAAAGCGAAAAATCTGAAATTATTGTATGTGATAGAAGTTTATGTAAAAATTATAGAAAAATAAAAAATGTCTTAAATAGCACAGTTTTTCAGATCATCAACAAAAATTACATATAAATGATGGTACGGAACCCTTGGTGCGCGAGTCCGACGCGAGTCCGCTCTTGACCGGTTTTTTTGAGTTGTGAGTAGCGTAATTTCTGAGTACGTAAGTTGGGAGTCGGCAGACAACTCATTTTGCGTCGTCGTGTGAACGAAACAGGATTTTTGTATGAAATCGAATGTAGCAGAAACTACGCGACTGAAATTACATAACTCACAACTCAAAAAAATACGCTCGTCTGGCTTCACTCTAAGTGTTCTTTTCTATCCTACTGTGTTAGTGAAAAATGTGTTATTTTATCCGGTTATATGAGATTCAAACATAAATGGTGAAATGTGGGTGCAAGAATACAAGCCTGATGTTGTTTATTTTATCTTTCATCACTGATGCTCTGAAAGTAGCTAGTATTTAACTCAAAATGTGGGTTGTAAATTCGATTTACCTCACATAAGTAAAGAAAATCGAACGAGGCATCCTGACATAGACACCAAAAATTTTTTTCAGTCCGCCACTTAGAGAAATCGTTCTATTGTTTACAATAGAACGATTTCTATATATACTTTGCCCGTGTGTCGGTAAAGTACTCCACCGGTTTGACTGATCCTTAAGCCAAACGATGTGTGACAATGACCTTCTAAACACTGTTATAAGTCAGAATATTACACAACCAATCAAGTGTCCGTGTCTTTGATTTTCAAGGTCAAAGTTTGAATATAAGTGCAATTTTTTTAAATAGGTAACTGGTTTCTTATTGAGCGTCAAATCTTCATAGCAGTATGAAACTTGTATCTAAAGCATTAATACAGACATAATATTATTATATTATGAATGCTTGTTCTAGTATAAGCGAGCGTCGCGTGACTACACTATCGCAGGACACGGCCTGGATCTGGCTGTTCGGCTACAGCATCTGGCTACTAAGGGCTTGTCCAGCAAATTCGTAAGGAGTTGATAGAAAAATAGAAGTACCACCTAGTAATTGCAAGCTAACTGACTCGCGGGAATTGAATTTAGAACTACTACTAGACTACTCGGACACTGTGAAATAGGCTCTTATCTTAATATAGGTAGGTATATAATTCTTCTGTACGTGTGTTTGTCACCTAACTTCACCTAAATGGCTGGACCGATTTAGATGAAATTTTGTGTGTATATTTCAATGGGTTCTTGGATGGTTCGAAAACACAATTGGACCAGGTAGGTGGCGCTGCAGTCGGGTTCTAGGATCAATTAGACAGGACAATGTGTGTCGGGTCCGCTAGTAGTTATATAAGTCTGAAATCGCCAATCCGTCTTTAACAAATGTGCTGATCAATGCTCGTGCCTTCTCTGTATGACCTTTGCCCAGCGGTGGGACAGTAACATGTTGGTATTATTATTATTATTTAAATTGTCTTTAACATATCTCGGGATCCTGGGGTCTCGGACCTTTAGACGGCGTACAAGGGGCCGAAGCGTTGACTAAAATTGTCTAAAGGGCCTCTGCGAAAACTCGCTCTCGACAATTTTAAATGATAAGTAGGCACTAGCCGACGATTATCCCCATATGCAATATGCAAGTGTACCCAAGGACAACACCTGATTGGTGCAGGACTATTGCAGAACATGGAAACAAAACATATTTTGTTATGGGTTTGGGTGGCTATAGTGGATTGGCAGGGGACATAGTTCTTCCATAGTTCAAGGTGCCCACTTGAACTATGGAAGAACTATCTCGCCTGCCTGACTTGTGTTATAAATATAATATACATAGATAAAATGACAGGGTGTTTCTTGCACGCTCAATAATGGGCGCCTGGAAACGGTCGCTAGCACATAGTGACGTAGCGACACGGGGGGCAACATGTCCTGAAGTACTTGAGGAGTGGAGAGGTATTCAATACTCAATACTCAATTTTTTATTGTTATTATTATTTATTGTCCTGATAGGCTATCAGGACAATCCCGGAAGTACGGTCAAGATCCTTACCAGCATCTTACTGTAACACTTCCTTCCTCCGAGCAATTTTGCTCTTGCGAATCTCCACTCCCAGCCGGCCAATAAAAGCACGTTAGAGGTGAAGAACAAGACTTCTCCCGGGAGATAGGGTCCGTGTGGTCGCTACTGCCCAACAGCTCGCCACATGCTGCTCTGCGGGTTCATGTATCTCTTTTGGTCTGGCTCCTCACTCTAGACCTTCGGCAAAGTAAACTCTACCGGCACAGACCTACAGTTCAGAGTGCGCAAGCCCCACCACGACGTCTACGGCAACGTAGAGATACGGTGGTGGGGTTATTATTTCCTATAAGTATTATATTATTTTTACACCTATATTTAACAAATAAAAACTTTGTATTTTACATAGGTACTAGCCCCATACGGCAACGAATTAAGAATATCATTCTTAATTCGTTGCCATACGGCTGCATACTGCATCGCATCAATCAATTAAAAATTCAAAATGGCGTTGAGTAAATAAATAAAATAAAACTTTAATTACACACATTATCCCGATCGTTGTCTCCACTACATCAGTTTCACCAGTATTTGTCCTTAAAGACCGTAATCATAGAAAGAGCATTAAATCCTTGGCCAATTTCGTATAATTATACGGTTGCATGAATGTACAAATTAAGTTAGTCGAAAAAGGACCTGTGCAGACCTGCCGAAATAAGCAAAGCATATTGCGGTATTCCCCGTCAAACCTGCCGCTTCTTGTGACTTTATATTTATACAAAGCTTAGAACTTGAATACTTGATTACTTGCTTGGCCTTTGAATTCACTAGACACTATCAATATTAATTTTCAGGGCTTATGCAGTAGTCTATCTCTAACCTCTCTTGATTAGACTCAAATGTATCTTTACGCACCATTGAAATGGAATGACAATGTGCTTACACTGTCATCCACTTTCAATGTTCCAGAGCTTGTGGTCTTTGAAGCTTTTCTTAGACCACAGGCTATGGACTAAGTTTAAATTAATATCAAATACGTAGGTCTATAGTCCCTTAAAGTTCTAAAAAATCAGCTTCTAAGTCAACGCAATTAAAAATTACGGTCATTTAAATGCGACATATTTTGATACTCAAATCAAAATCAAATCAAATCAAATCATTTATTACTTTGCAAACATGGGTATTATTGGTACATAAGATGTTCTTTTATTTTAAGGTTCTCCATATTTTACCAACACACGGGCATGCAAATAGTAGGAACAATAATCTTGTTCTAAATTTAAATTATGTGGCATGTCATTAGAATTTTGATTTTATTTGACGACACGGCTGGCGCAGTGGTTGAGCGATTGACTGCTGCGCAGCATGTCGCGGGTTCGATTCCCGCACGGAACAAATATTTGTACGACCTACAAGTATTTGTTCCGAGTCTGGGTGTTTTTCTATCTATAATATGTATGTATTTACAAAAAAAAATGTATATAAGTAGTTTATCAGCCATCTCGTTACCATAACACAAGCATTAGGTTGCTTAGCTTGGGACTAGATGGCGTTGTGTGAAATGTCCGAGGATATTATTATTATTATTATAATTACATTAAATAAAAAAAAATAAAAAAAATATTAACAAAAATGTCATAGTAAGTACCTAATAAAAAAAAAATATATACTAATAAAAAATCTATCAGTAATTTCAAACGAAATAAAGTTATGTTCGGTCTGAAGACCGCACATAGACCTGATGCATCGCTTCTGCAATCTGAACCAATCGCAATCTGAATCGATCGTATCGATCGCAAGTAAATCAAAACCTATAGCGTACTTACGTCTCGTTGTCCGAGAATCATGAAATTTGCCAAGGAGCAAAGTCTTGTGAGACTTTAGATTAAAGGAAAACTACCAAAAATTGTTAATTTGTAATTTTATGATATAAATTTTTTTTTTTTGGGATAAATTCTTTTCAACTACATAACACTTCATTGTGCGTGGTCCGACACGCACTTGGCCGGTTTTTTTAAAATAATTTATAGTGATTTGTTCTTATAAGCCCATGATTCACTTATGTTGAACTTAATTTTGCTCATGGATCAAAATTAAGGGATAAAATAAATATTTCAGACATAAAATTTCCACTCATCATTATTTATTATATGGTAAGTACTACTCATTCTTTCATAGTTTGACGATTCCATGTTTGTATGCTCACAATTTTTGGCAGGAAATTACAAAGGAAGTTATTTGAGTAACAGATGTGCCAATTTACAAAAACATATTTTTCCATCGGAAATGTGACACACACACGACTCAAAATGATCCTACTACAAACAAAATGTCTGCATCTCTTTTTACCCGACTGCCAAGGAAGGGTTATGTTTTTCGGTCGTATCTTGCATGTATGTAAATTTCTTTATTACCTCGAATCTTCCAAACGGCTGGATGGATTTCGACAGTTATGGTATCGTTAGATTCGACTAAAAAACCCATAGGTAAGTATTAAAAAACAAAAATGGCAGATTTCAGTCCATGTTACAAAAAAATATATAAACTCCTTTGCAAAAAAAACGGGCACCTTACAGTCATTGGCTTTTCTATGGAAAATATTAATATTTTTAGTATGTCGTTAGCATAAATGACTAGAAATTTCTTATTATCATTGAGACTATAGTTTTTAACCCTTAAATCCTAGAATCGGTGTTTTAGTCAATGCAAACAGAGAGTCGTGTTAAAATGGAAATTTTTAGGGTACAATTAAATTAAGACTACGAGTATTTTTAAGGTATTTTAATCAAAAAAAGATATTGAAAAATAAAAATTAATAACGAGTATGACCTCCTCTTGCAGCGATTACGACATGTAATAGTCTTGGCATGCTTTCTACCAGGCTTTTGATGGTGTCCTGTGGAATGTGGAAATCACACGTTTAAGCTCCCTGATGTTTTGTGGAAGTGGTTGGACAGATCGTACTCGCCTTTTTAGGAGGTCCCAGACGTGCTCAATGGGGTTAAGGTCGGGGCTCTTCGCTAGCAAATCCAGACGACGAATACCGACCTCTTGCATATAAGCATCTACGTCGCCAGAACGGTGGTCCCGAGCATTATCGTCCATGAAATGGCATCTTCACCAATTACAGTCAGTGCGGGCTGTGCATGTTGACAAATTATTCTTGTTATGTATCTTTGCGCATTTAGTGAGCCATTTTCAATGAACACTATCTCGGTACGATAGCTAGAAGTTACGCCCGCCCAAAACATAACGGACCTTCCACCATAAGGGGTGATTTCTTCAAAACACACGTCGGCATAGCATTCCCCTGGTCTTCGTAACTCTCGCCGACGTTGGTCCTCACCATTCAGGCAAATTCGAGCCTCATCGGAGCAGAGTACGCGTTCCAGTTACCTAGTGTGCAAGATAGACAATTTCTAGTGAACCTCAGTCGAGCAATCCAGTGCTCACGGAGTAACTTGGGGGGCCGTGGCGGTCGTTGATTGCGTATATCAACCGCTAAAAGCCTCCTCCTCACTATCCATAGGCTAACTTGTGCTCCTCGTACCTCTTCAAGGTTTCTTTTGAGGTCTATGTAACTGAATTTGCGGTTCCTCAGTGCCTGAGTCACTAAAAGCGGTAGTCTCGTGGTTGTGTGCAACGTTTTCTGCCACAACCTTGCCTTCTTTGAACGGAACCTGTCTCTTGGTATCGAGTCCAGGTTCTTTGGACGGTGGGACGACTCACGTTTAACCGCTGTGAGCCGTAACATTGGCTACACCCCACTTCCAGCAGCGCTATAATTTTACTAGCTCTTATTGCTTTTTCTGCCATTATAATCGACACAAAGATATCTGTTTTAAGTCATAATAAGGCAGGATTATGCGACAAACATAAATTATTATAATAAAAATAACGAGAAGTTAGTTTTAGTTGCCTGATTACCTTTTAACCGCAAACCCGCGAATAGTAAGTAAAAAGTCATAAACTGAAAAATGGATTATTATTTTTAAAAACAACAGTTCTGAATTTGAATTTAACTTTTTTTCATACCCAGACTCTTTATTAAGTGCCCGTAACATAGTTTGGCTATTAAAACCTCTTTAGAACTAAATGATTACCAATAATGTAGAAAAATCCAAACCGCCCGTTTTTTTTGCAAAGGAGTGTATATGTCGGAGAAACAACGTCCTCCTCGACATTGTTTTTAGTATTCACGTCGGGTCTAGTGGGCGTCATAGGGATATGCGAGCACAAAACACTATTTACACACACACACGCGCGATTTTATTAAAGTTCTACAATTTGAATCACTAGGTAGGTAATTTTAACTATAAAGGAGCAGCAGGTTCGCGGCACCGATCTGTTTTCACCACTTGTGATCCACCTCGATCAACCACCGTTACAAGACTGAACGCTCCACCCGGCGAACGTTAAGATGGCGCCTCGACCCCACTCTAGGTCTACCCTCTGCTCTGATTGGACGTTATACAATGCAGTGACTTTTAATAAATTTGTTAGGTTTTACACAATGTAAAAATGTAATAAATCAAATCAAATTAAGACTTAATTACCCATCAATATTATCTATTCGTATGCAACCAACAATCAACTCTTTGTTTACTTTCTCCGACATATATATATCATTCTTATTTGGGCAAACGTCATTTAAAATTGTTCCAAACAAGTTAATAGCATTAGTAGCTTTTGAGATATCCAGCTGTGACAGACGGACTGACAGACAGACTGTGTCGCACCATAAGGGGTCCTTTTTACCATTTTGGTACGGAACCCTAAAAATAATGTCTTAATTGTACACTATGGTGGGTTTCCTTACTTTCTTTCCCTAACTTTTTCTAAAGTACAAATAAATAAATAAATAAACTATTTATTTCGGCGACACAGGCCCATAGATCCCTTACGACCTTTTATAACCTAATCATAGGTATGTATGTATTTCAATATAAACAAAACCTGTGTTAATAAATAAGGCCTGAGATTAAGTTATTAGTTCTTCACTTTGCACTAGCTTGACTTTGTGGTGTCCTGTGGTAGATACTTGTCCGCGGAAGCGACGGAACACCACGCCCTGCGGCCAAGTCTTCTTCCATAACGAGGGGCAGGTAACAGTTTGGTACACGCACCACGAACGCTTTGAAGTTGACGTTGCGGCGGGACTCTAGTAAGTGTACGGCCTGAGTGCACGCTCTATTCGAGCGTCGGGCAGGGCGGGGAAGAGCGGTCGAAAGCGCGTTCTTTAAGTGGCCTCAGTGCACGCTCAGCGTTTGTGGTGGCGGTAATATTCGACAGCAATTTTCGTATTACTTTTGGCAAAATAGAATAAATTTGTAAAGTACCTACATAAATAAACGTACGTAATGTACCTACCTATCTAGTAATAAAACTTATTAAAACGATATTTACCTTCAATGTGTAGTTTTATTGCTAATTCTGTTCTTATATAAAGAATGCGAAGATAACCGTATTTCAGGTTTATTTTGTATTTCTGAAATTATTTCTTCAAACAACATCCTTCAAGAACGCTCGTATCACCGCTGCAAAACACAAACACGCCCGTTGAGAGAGAGGCGCCACGGCGTCCTCACGTTCCGCCTGACGCAGGTCCTCACCGGACACGGTTGATTCGGGAGGTTCCTGTTTCGCATAAGGCGGGAGGAAACGCCCGGGTGTTACCATTGTGCGGATCGCCCGGAGGACACGGTGGAGCATACAGTGGAGGTCTGCCCGGCTTGGGCAGAGCACCGCCGTGTTCTCACGGAGGCGATCGGCGGCGGCGATCGGCAGCGGCGATCTCTCGCGTCCGAGCCTGGTCCAGGCCATGGTGCGGAGCGAGAGTGCATGGGAGGCCGTCACCTCCTTCTGCGAAGCAGTGATGCTCGCGAAGGAGGAGGCGGAACGCGTGAGGGAGAGGCAGCCTCACGCCCTCAGTCGCCGCAGGAGACGCCCTGGGCGGGTCAAATTCAAAGGTCCATATTGTCTACAAATGACCAAGATAAAGGTATAACTGACGGTCAAATAAAAGGTAAATACAACAGATATGATGGTCAGGAAACGGGACGAGCGTCCGTTGAAATCCAGTTAACAGACCCTTTTAACAAACAATGTGTTCGGGTAAAATGATTTGAATACGATATCTGAGTTTCGTTAGGCGTTATGTAGGTACTGTATGGCGTAGATATAATTATATACTTTGTTAGGTTATTGTAGGACTTCAGGTTTTATTGAATGTAATTTTTAGGGTTCCGTACCTCAAAAGGAAAAATCGGAACCCTTATAGGATCACTTCGTTGTCCGTCTGTCTGTCTGTCTGTCTGTCTGTCTGTCTGTCTATCAAGACCCTTTTTCTCAGGAACGCGTGGAGGTATCAAGTTGAAATTAATATCAAATACGTAAGTCTATGGTCCCTTGAAGTTCTAAAAAAATCAAGCTTCTAAGTCAACGCCATAAAAAAATACAGCCATTTATGCGACATATTTTGATGCTCGCAAGTAAATCAAAACCTATAGGGTATTTCCCGTTGACCTAAAATCATGAAATTTGGCAAGAAGCAAGGTCTTACAGCACAAGTAATGGAAAAAGTCCGACAATTGATAATTTATAATTTGATCACATAAAAAAATATTTTTAAGTACGTCATCTGTCAAGCCACTTTTTCTCAGGAACGTGTGGAGTTATCAAGTTGAAATTAATATCAAATACGTACGTCTATGGTCCCTAAAAGTTCTAAAAAAATCAAGCTTATAGATCAACACAATAAAAAATGCGGCCATTTATGCGACATATTTTGATACTCGCAAGTACATCAAAACCTACAGGGTACTTACCGGTGACCCAGAGTCATGAAATTTGGTAAAAAACAAGGTCTTACAGCACAAATAATGGTTAAAGTCCGAAAATTGGTAATTTATAATTTTATCATATAAAAAAATATTTTTAAGTATGTCATCTGTCAACGCTCTTTTTCTCAGAAACGCGTGGAGGTGTAGCGAAGCTACTTCCTCAACATATTGTTTTATATAGATTGTAAATATTAAAAGGTAAAGTTAGTAAATATAGTATTATATAAACAAAGTTATTAACAAACAAACAAAATAATTAATATTTACATTATATTTATACTTTTAAATAACTATTTACAAAATACACTTAAATCTAATATATATAACTAAAAACTTAAGTAGTATGTACAAATTAAAAATTAAGACAACAGCACAAACAGATAATTTTGTTATTAGATATATTTCTATTGTTCTGTGGAATGCGAACCTGAGCGAGCGCGCGCGCCGCGCCTTGCCTACCTACCATCTTTCATTAACGCGGCACGCGCCGCAGTCGAGAATCCATACTGGTCGCAAGCGCATGTCGCTCTCGCTCGTTAGCAATTCAGGATACCTACTCGTACATAGTCTAACTAGCCAATCCCTCTGTTACTCAGTGCTTTAGAACTCTTTATGTCTAGTGCTAAAATATTAACTGTGTCTATCACTTTCTTTCTGTGCTCAGTATTTCGCCTTTTGTTCTTCTATCTGTGAATCCTGTAAACTTTTTTTTGGACATTACATTTCTTTCTTCTGTAAGCTGTTGTGTTTGCTATTTTACTGCAACCCATTTACCGCTTCATTGGTGACCCACGACGAACACGAAAATGTCTGAGCCGAAAGACACACAAGATGGCGGCGACAACGTGCCACCTAGCACATCGCATGAAGTTCAACGAGTGGGTATAAGAGTACCACCATTTTACCCAGAGAAACCGGCCTTGTGGTTCTACCAGTTGGAGAGTCAATTTTTCCTGGCAAATATAACTGCAGACTCCACCAAATTTCATCATGCTATGGGGCAACTGGATCCCATGTACGCATCGGAGGTGGAGGACATCATAGCTGGTCCTCCAGCACCCAACAAATATGAGCGACTGAAGACCGAGCTCATAAGGCGACTCTCTGCGTCCAAGGAGAAGAAGATCCTGCAGCTGGTCACGCGTGAGGAGCTGGGCGATCGGAAGCCCTCCCAATTCTTGCGTCATATCCAGCACCTAGCAGGTCCCGATGTCCCGGAGGACTTTCTGCGCACCATGTGGTCCAGCCGCCTGCCAACTAATATCCAGACCATTGTGGCCTCACAGTCGAGGGCTACTCTGGACGAGGTCGCAGAGCTGGCTGACCGCGTCCACGACATCGCAGCCCCCAGCCCGCACGTAGCAGCAGCTACAGCATCAGGCGCTTCTCCAGAGTTAAGCTGTCAAGTAGCGGAACTCACTCGCCAGGTGCAGAAGCTGACGACCAAGTTAGACAGGATGTCACGGTCGAAGTCACGGAGATCCAGGTCAGGATGTCATGATCGCAGTAGTTCCCGTTCCAGCCGTTCCCAGTCAAACTACAGGAAATACCCTTTGTGTTGGTACCACGCAAAGTTCGCCGAGAGGGCAAGCAGGTGTATAAAGCCGTGCGATTATAAGCCGAAGGGAAAAGAATAGGGCAGTCCGTGATGGCGACCGACGCCTGCCCAAATCCCGGTCGCTTGTTTATAACCGACCAGCGGACAAAAGTGCAATTTTTAATAGATACAGGCAGTGATATATGTGTGTTTCCTCGAACATTAATGAAAGGTAAACAAAGCCAAACGAACTATAAATTGTATGCCGCTAATGGTTCTGTTATAAATACCTACGGTTATGCTCATTTAGTTATTAATATAAACTTGCGCCGCGACTTCGCTTGGCGATTTATTATAGCAGACGTAACGCGGGCCATAATAGGTGTAGATTTTTTAGCATATTATAATTTAATTGTAGATGTGCGTAACAAACGATTAATAGACAGTAATACTATGCTCACCACCACGGCTTCGCTCGCGGGTTTTACTGACGGTGTTTCTTCGGTGAAGGTAACGTCGAGTGACACAAATGATTCTGTGTACCATGCAATACTAGCAAAATACCCTGACATCACTCGACCCTCAGGTATGCACCGTACACCTAAACATAACATTACACACCACATACGTACTACACCTGGACCACCAGTACATAGCACACCACGCAGGTTAGCGCCGGATAGGTTGAAGGTTGCTAAAGCTGAATTTGAGGCCATGTTACAGATTGGTACGTGTCGGCCATCAGAATCACCATGGGCCTCACCACTTCACCTCGCGCTTAAGCGGGACAACAGCTGGCGTCCGTGTGGAGACTACCGGATGCTTAACGCCAGGACGGTCCCAGACGGGTACCCCATACGCCATATCCAGGACTTTTCCCACAACCTTGCAGGCTGCTCCGTCTTCTCGACAATAGACCTGGTGAAGGCGTACAACCAAATTCGAGTTAATCCCAGTGACATCGAGAAGACCGCGATCACAACGCCGTTCGGCTTATACGAATTTCCATTCATGACGTTTGGACTTCGTAATGCCGGACAGACGTTTCAACGTTTCGTTGATGAGATGCTGCGCGGCCTAGATTTTGCGTACCCATACGTCGATGACATTCTGGTCTTCTCAAAAGACCAGGCGTCCCATATAGACCACCTGCACCAAATTTTCAACAGGTTGACGGAGTATGGCATGGTCATCAATACGGCAAAGTGCGTGTTTGGAGCCTCGGAGGTAACATTCCTGGGATACAGCATTTCGGTGAATGGCACCAAGCCCCTGCCAGACAAAGTAGTGGCAATCAACAATTTCCCCGTCCCGAAAACTGTAAGAGAGTTGCGTAGGTTCCTCGGAATGATTAATTTTTACCGCAGGTTTATTCCCGACGCTGCCACACACCAAACACCGTTGAACCTTCTTTTAACAGGTTCCGTGAAGGGTTCCCATCCCGTAAATTTCACGCCACGAGAACAGGAAGCCTTCGAGGCGTGCAAACGAGGTCTGTCTCAGGCTGCCATGCTAGCTCACCCAGACTGCGAAGCAAAACTTGCTTTGGTTACCGACGCTTCAGACGTAGCTATGGGTGGCGTGCTCCAGCAGTTAAAGGACAATACGTGGCAACCTCTAGCGTTTTTCTCCCGGAAGCTGAGTCCCTCGCAAACCAAATATTCCCCATATGATCGCGAACTCTTGGCGATCTATGAGGCGGTCAAACACTTCCGTCATATGATCGAGGCACGTGACTTTGTGATATATACCGATCACAAGCCACTAACATTCGCATTTCATTCCAGGAAGGAGAACTGCTCTCCAAGGCAATTTCGCTACCTGGACTACATTTCACAGTTCTGTACTGACATTCGGCATATTTCAGGGAAGGATAATGTGGTAGCTGATACTTTATCTCGTATCGATGAGATTGTTTTACCTCTCGATCTGCAAAAGCTAGCTACCGCACAAAACACCGACCCTGAACTGAAACAACTGCTGAATGGCAATAACTCCCTACACTTGGAGAAGGTGAAACTACCAGGCACACATACAGAGCTGTTTTGCGATGTAAGTGGTACTACGCCACGACCATATGTGACGAAGGAGTTACGCCGACAGGTTTTTGAGAGTCTACACTCTCTCAGCCATCCCGGTGCCAACGCCAGTATCCGACTGATCACCGACCGCTATGTATGGCCTGGGATCAGGAAGGACTGTAGGGAATGGGCGCGTTCGTGCCTAGCATGCCAACGGGCAAAAGTACATAGACATGTATCAGCACCGCTGGCCACGTACAAGCTACCACGCGCTAGGTTCAGGGACCTACATATAGACCTCGTCGGACCCCTACCACTATCCCAGGGATACCGGTATTGCCTCACAGCAGTCGATCGTTTTACTCGATGGCCTGAGGCAATACCCTTACAGGATATTACAGCCGAGACGGTAGCAAAAGCCCTCCTTAGCGGGTGGATATCCCGTTTTGGTTGTCCCACAAACGTAGTTACAGACCGTGGGGGCCAATTTGAATCGGCCTTATTTGGCCACTTATCGAAAATGGCTGGCTTTCAGCATAAAAGGACGACGGCCTATCATCCAGCCTCTAATGGGCTCGTGGAGAGGTTTCATCGCCAGCTCAAAGCCGCTATAACCTGTCACGCTGACAGCAGCTGGGTTGAGTCCCTTCCCCTTGTTCTATTAGGTGTACGTAGTACCTTCAAAGAGGACCTTAAGTCAACGCCAGCTGAACTGGTGTATGGCGAATCACTACGTTTACCAGGAGACCTTCTCTGCCCAGAAGACCCAGGAGACCCTGACGTCACCAGTTACATCGCGCGCCTACGGAGCTTCGCAAATAATTTGCAACCTACTCCAGCGTCACGTCATAGTGGACGTCGGTCACCTTTCGTTTTTAAGGATTTGGCCACATCAACACACGTCTTCCTTCGCGATGACACTGTGGCCGGATCGTTGAAGCCTGCCTATACAGGACCTTATGAGGTCATACAACGGGGAGACAAAGCATTTAAGCTAATGGTGAAAGGTAAGATGGTCACCGTATCGATCGACAGAATAAAACCTGCCTACATACTGCGTGATCCAGACACCACAACACACCCAACTCAACCCCCACTACCTCATACTACTACTCACACACACACCCCAATCACACACTCACCTCATTCCACTCACACCTCCACTCAGAATACAAGTCATGATGACTTACCTGACGCCGGAGATAGCACGGTCAGAAGAACTCGTTCGGGCCGCAGAGTGAGGTTCCCAGACTATTATCGCCCGTAGGACGGTCTCTGGAGGGGGGTGGTGTAGCGAAGCTACTTCCTCAACATATTGTTTTATATAGATTGTAAATATTAAAAGGTAAAGTTAGTAAATATAGTATTATATAAACAAAGTTATTAACAAACAAACAAAATAATTAATATTTACATTATATTTATACTTTTAAATAACTATTTACAAAATACACTTAAATCTAATATATATAACTAAAAACTTAAGTAGTATGTACAAATTAAAAATTAAGACAACAGCACAAACAGATAATTTTGTTATTAGATATATTTCTATTGTTCTGTGGAATGCGAACCTGAGCGAGCGCGCGCGCCGCGCCTTGCCTACCTACCATCTTTCATTAACGCGGCACGCGCCGCAGTCGAGAATCCATACTGGTCGCAAGCGCATGTCGCTCTCGCTCGTTAGCAATTCAGGATACCTACTCGTACATAGTCTAACTAGCCAATCCATCTGTTACTCAGTGCTTTAGAACTCTTTATGTCTAGTGCTAAAATATTAACTGTGTCTATCACTTTCTTTCTGTGCTCAGTATTTCGCCTTTTGTTCTTCTATCTGTGAATCCTGTAAACTTTTTTTTGGACATTACATTTCTTTCTTCTGTAAGCTGTTGTGTTTGCTATTTTACTGCAACCCATTTACCGCTTCAGAGGTATCAAATTGGAATTAATATCAAATACGTAAATGTATGGTCTCTTAGATTCCTAAAAAAAATCAAGCTTCTAAGTCAACGCAATAAAAAAATACAGCGATTTATGCAACATATTTTGATACTCGCAAGTAAATCAAAACCTATAGGGTATTTCCCGTTGACCTAGAATCATGAAATTTGGCAAGAAGCAAGGTCTTACAGCACAAGTAAAAGAAAAAGTCTGAAAATTGATTTTTCGTAATTTTATCACATAAAAAATAGTTTTTAGTTTTATTTTTCTGGCAAAATGTGGGTGTACTACAGGTACACCTCTGCCCAACCCTTCGGGGAAACAAGGCGTGATGTTATGTTTATGAATAGTTTTTTGCGAATACAAACTTAAATATGCAGTTGGAGAATTATCCGTGACGTATAAGGGAGAACATGTTTTTCATCTCAGTGTTAAGTTTGTCTTTGGGATAAATTCTTTTCAACTACGGAACCCTTCATTGTGCGTGGTCCGACACGCACTTGGCGGGTTTTTTGATTATCTGAGGAATTTTAACGTTACCCGGTATAAAATCTAACCCATAAAAAAAATCATAAAAACCTACGTCAAGAATTGGGCTACCAATTGCATAAAGAATTTTTCAAATCCAACTGGTAGTTCCAGAGATTACCCCCACCTACAAACAAATTTTACGTCTAACTACTTACCCCCTTATTCATAAAAAAACTAAAAGGCTATATAAACCTATTTTAGTTCAAATAGTGTTTTGTCTTCATCTTTCAAACTCAAATCATAATTCGAAAGAAATTTATTGGCAGAACAGTTCCTTTACTAATATAGGTTTAGGGGGTAAGTAGTTAGACGTAAAATTTGTTTGTATGTAGGGGGTAATCTCTGGAACTACCAGTTGGATTTGAAAAATTCTTTATGCAATTGGTAGCTCAATTCTTGAGGAGGGTTATAGGTGATGTAACATCACGCTATGACCGTCAGGAGCCGAGCAAAAATAAAAAAGTGGTAAATGAAGTAGGGGCAGGCGTGGGACAAGAAATTTCACGCGGGCAGAAGCTAGTCAAAAAAAAACTTGAGAGGTGTCAAGGGACACCCGGATGGAACGAAGTTCCTTTCGATTACTTAGTGAAGGAATTGTAATAAAATTTTATTTTTATACTCATCATCATCATCATCATCATCATCATCATCATCATCATCATCATCATCATCATCATCGCGACACCACACTGTTCAATGCGAAATAGAAATGAAAATATCTGGCTTGCTTTCTATAAGAGAGAGAGAGAGAGAGAGACAGACAGAGAAACATGCGCACGCCGCACGGCTTACAATACATACATACATAGCTTACTATAGCAAAAAGTGTCGTGACAACTTTTCGTTCCCATTTTTTCCGTCTAGCCCCCTTTCACAACGCGCGATAAGGAACTTCGTTCCAAAAAAATCCGGCCAGGTGCTTGTCGGACCACGCACAATGAAAGGTTCCGTAGTTGAAAAGAATTTATTTCAAAGACATACAACATTGAGTTGAAAAACATGTACATTGATATACGTCACGGACAATTCTCTAAATGCATATTTAAATTTGTACTCGCAAAAAACTATTCTTAAACATAACATCACGCCTTGTTACCGGAACTTTTTTATTTTTATTATTATAGGTACTTGTAATTACGTAATATACAGCGTGGAAGGGACATCGACGCGCAAACGGTTACCACGTATTCAGTGCATCATTTTGAGCCCCCTATAAAGAAAATTCGGGTTGGTATCAGAATGACTGGATCGCAAATTGACCACGTCGCTCTTAGTCCAAATCTCAAAATGTCTAAATCTCAAAATACCTAAGTCGCAAAATGACTACATCGCAAAAAGTCCGAACAGTTGTGTAGGCACCTATACACAGGGTTGATATCAGAATGACTGGATACATCATAATTCATCATCATCATCTGCCCTGCCTTTTCCCAGCTATGTTGGGGTCAGCTTCCAGTCTAACCGGATGCAGCTGAATACCAGTACATGGAGCGACTGCCTATCTAACCTCCAGAACCCAGTAACTGGGTAACACGATACCCCTTGGTAAGACTGGTTGTCAGACCTACGTACGGGCTTCTGACGACCCGTAACGACTGTCAAAGATCCACGAATGATAGCCGTGATGACCTGATGACCCGTGCTTTCCGAAGCACGGAGGGGTGTTGGTATAATTTAAAGATCCGGACCCATCCACGGACCAACCGCGGCAAGCGTAGCTTAACCTGATCCATTGACCCGTCCGGCTGTTACTTAGCCACAAGCCCTTTAATTTTTTTTTAAGTATGTATAATACATTACCCAAAATAGGTGCGTTTATAACATTTTTGTCTGTTTGTAGGTTTGTCTGTTTGTTCAAGCATCAAAATGGATCGATTTGGTTCAAGTTTGCTGTAAAGAGTGAATTTTGGGGAAGCACATAGTCTAGGGAAAGTAAGAAAAAAAGTCACAATAAGAACCAAAGAGATTAATGTATAGGTGCCTACACAACTGTTCGGACTTATTGCGATGTAGTCATTTTGCGAGTTAGGCATTTTGAGATTTAGACATTTTGAGATTTGGACTAAGAGCGACGTGGTCAATTTGCGATCCAGTCATTCTGAAACCAACCCGAAAATTTTCATCGGTTAAGTATTGAAAAAAATATCTGCTCTTCCATACATTTTGAACGTGTAGGTCAAAATCACTATTCACTCACTATTCACTCACTATTCACTCACTATTCTATCTATTCTATTCTATTGGTCACTATTGTATAAACTGCAGATTTTTGTTTTAATAACCGATGAAAAATGTATATATAATATTATTATAGGCGGGCAATGATGGTTTAAATCGATTAACCAATAAATCTGCGAATGAAAATACTGGTATTCGACTGCATCCGGTGAGATATAGATAGCAACAAGGTCGCCCTTCCTTTGGCAAACCTGACTAAAATATTCAGTTCCAGAGGTAATCATTTACCTACTTGTAGGTGTGTACTAATACCTAATCTAAATGTTTCTGTTTCATTACCTGGGAATCCAAAAAATGTAGGACATATCTACCTAGTAAACCAAGGATTTATAGCCCAATAGTAGTAATAGGATTTATAGTTTGTCTCAATTTACTTCGTAAATGACAATTGGTTTTCACATCACGTCTCACTCCGCAGTACAATAAACGTCCCAAAAACATTGCCTAGACAGAAATATCGATACTTTTTATGAACACTAAGCAAAAGTAGATATTTATTTTTCTAGTAAGTTTTAATTAGTATTTTTTTATAACAAGATATTCTAATTACTATCTACTTACCTGTAACAATAAAAATATGTTTGAAAAAAAACGAGGAATTAAAAAAAAATATGGTGATCATTTTAGAATCGAAAATCGAATCGAATTTTAGATCGGAATCCGGTAGACTGTAGTGTAGTTAGTATCAACGTAATGGAAAAAAATAATTACTTGTTGCACAGATTGTACGACGACGAGACATCATACTTTATACTTTAATATTATAAATTCGAAAGTGACTCTGTCTGTCCGTCTGTCTGTTTATCTGTTACCTTTTCACGCCTAAACCACTGAAAGGATTTAGATGAAATTTGGCAAGGCTATATATGACATCCTGAGGAAGGGCATAGGCTACTTTTTGTCTTAAAAATAATCCCACAGGGGGTGATATAAAGGATGAAAGTTTGTATGGGAAACCCAGCCTTTCTTAAGTTCTAGATGATTATGAAAATTCATGTTTATGTTTTTGGTAGGAAATAAATAAATATGTAGTTGAGCGTTTTTGAAAAATCATCTCCTGAGGGGGTAAAATAGGGGTTGGTTTTAAAAATCCATAAAACTGCACGGATTTCGATAAAATTAGGAAAATTTGGGTTTTTTTTTTTGGAAATTTGTAATTTTGAAATTTGGGTTTTTTTGTAATTTGGATTTGGATTTCCTGGGGAAGGACATTCCAGGCTACTTTTTGTCTTAAAAAATAATCCTACATATGGGGATGAAAATTTGTATGGCAAACCCAGCATTTGTTAAATTAGGTATATTAAAATTCAAATTTATGATTCTGGTAGGAAATAAAGAATTAAATGTGTACGGAGTTTTTGAAAAACATCCCCTATGGAAGTAAAATAGGGGTTGATTTACAAATTCACAAATAACATTCAAATTTTTGTGTACAGTCGGCTGCATCAATTGGGTACTACTTAAAAGACATGTGGGTTCAAATCCGCGATAGTAATATTTCTAAAGAATTTAAAAATGGAGAAAAATAAAATAGTTTAATAATCATTTAATAATATTTTTTATTAATATTATGTAACAAAACTACAAAGATTTATATTTTACAATAATTTGATTTGATAATTTACAGTTACCTTATTAGACATATTTTGCCAACTGAGACAAATGGGTTCCTAGACAAATGCGAAAGGTGAAGCAAAACTAGACTCATCAGACGGTAACTTCATTATAGATTAGTAAAAATGTATGCATAACTACCCTCTAATAACAAACTATTCATTCACTGCTGCTGCTGATTTCATAGACAGAGACAGAGTTATAACGCCAAGTAGATTGATAATTCGTTGAGATATTAACTACCTAACTGGCTTAGTTGGTAAGAGCTAGCGGTAATCATTGCATAACCAATGAGTCGATGGTTCTAATCTCATCCGGCCATTAGAAACACTTTTTGTATTATTCTTAAGGATGTATTGTTTGAATTGCAAAATTGTAGCAGTTACTTTTAATACAACTGGGGTACCCAATTGATGCAGCCCACTGGACCTACCTAGCTCTTTTTAAAATATTTAAGGGATTGGAAATGTAGTCGTATTTTGAGGTAACAAATAACTTTTGAACAAGTGATTACTCGGTTTTAACTAAACACAGTCCCCCGCCGCGTCTGTCTGTCTGTTTGAACGCGATAAACTTTAAAACTACCGATCGATTTTCATACGGTTTTCATCAAACGGAGTGATTCATTATGATTTTCTGTAAATTGGCTGGAAATATGACAATGATTGTGGAAGATGTCGTAAAAAATCATGCCAACTGGGAACATTAAGGCCACCATACCCGGCAACGATATATCGTAGCGATTTGAGTTTGCGCGCAGTTATATCGGATGGCCCTATGTTCTCCACAAGTACGTTCCCATGGGATATTTTCCGTCATCTACGCGGGCGAAGCCGCGGGCAAAAGCTAGTATATTATAAGATAATTTTAAACGAACACACGTTCAGAATCAACGAACCTTTGGATTAGAGTTGCTCATGCTTACAAATAGACTTTACAAACGCGAGCTGTTTATTAACACTAGGGCAACAGAAAGAAAAAGAACATGTAAGGGTGGGGTTATAATAGTGAAGCGAAAACGTTGTTAATATTTATTTCCATTACTGTCTAAGTTTTTTTTTTTTTTTTTTTTTACACACGAATAAATTAGGTAATTATTTAATAGTAGTTTTCAGGAGGGTCTTGTGGCTAAGTAATAACAGTCGAACGGGTCGATCGATCAGGTTAAGCTACTTTTGTCGAGGTTGGTCCATGGATGGGTGACCATCTTTACATACCAAGACCCTCCGTGAGTCGGAAAGCACGTTAAGCCGTTGGTACCGGCTGTCGTTCATGGATCTTTGACAGTCGTTACTGACCGTCAGCAGTCCGAAAGACTTACAACCATTCTTACCAAGGGGTATCGTTAATACTATACCCCCTGGTAAGAATGGTTCAGTGGTTTCATGGTTAGTAATTGCATTATTGTGAAGATCAGTTAAGCAGTCGCAGTTTAACGGTGCGAATTGGATAGAGTGATACTCAGCGCAGGGAAGTGGGGGTGAAATATAAATTTGAGCTGAGGTATTACAAGCCTAAGAGTAAACTCCAAAAAACAGAAGTGTCAGACTTTTCTTTGCCGACTTTACTGTTCTTATGGCAAGTTCAAGCAAAAAGCGCTCATAACTTGCTATTGCAAGTTAGAAGACATTGTCGTTTGATGCAGCTACTTTGATACCGACAGAAGCCTTCGTGCAATTTGACGTGCATAATATGTCATACTGGAAGGTGCTTCTGTTTAGTTAGAAATTGGGGGCTTGTCAAGGCTAAGTAACAACAGATTACAGGTTAAGCTACGCTTGCTGCGGTTGGTACGTGGATGGGTGACTACTGGGTTTTAAAGCTTGAAAGAGCTCAAAGCTAAAAGTAATTTACTTTAAACCACGTGACTACCCTACACATAATGTTATATTCAGAATGCAATGTCCTAAATATTAGAAAATTGTACATTTAAGGTAAGATCCATCTATCCACCTAAGATCCATCCTCCGAAAGCACTCTATGATCTCGTTCAATAAGCAGCTAGTCAGTCAGCGGCGTTGTGGCTTTCCTTTATGTCCAAGAGTCTCTTGTAGGACTGCTTTCGCAAGACAGTTTAACGGCCTAAGTGCTAGGCTTTATAATAAAGCCCACAAACAATTAAATATCTACGCCTTGACCAAGTATGAGGTAAAACACAAACTTAATTCCTGGCTGCAGACGTTAGAGTGATACCGAGGAGCTTTTAACCACTGTACAGTGAATGTGAGATAGGTTTACACCTACACTATAGGCTTAAAAACCTAACACACAGACGCACATACACACACACACACGCGCGCTTTTTATTTTTATTTTTCTTCCTTAAATTTAAGATAAGTACTTTGTTCGCCCACTGCACGTACCAATTATTTTGTAACCGTCACTAAGACCTAAAAAGGATACTCTTTCCTAAGATACACAAAGGTTTTTCTGCCTAGTTTAGGAAAAGGGAGTCCTATGACCCTTGTTATTGTTGTACTGGTGTTTTCTTTAACATTTTAGTTTATAAGACAGTTAGGTATGTCATGTACAAAGAGGGTAAGCCCAAAAGCGAGCCCTCTAGCTACCGCCCCATTAGCCTGCTCAGTGTCCTCGGCAAAATCTATGAGAGACTTATTTATAAGCGCCTCAGAGACTATGCCGAGACAACGGGCCTCATACCTAACGAACAGTTCAGGTTCCGTACCCAACATTCTTGTGTACATCAGGTTCACCGCATCATCGGACACATAGGCGCTGGCTTTCAACGCGGTTCGATGACGGGAGCGGTATTTTTCGATATAGCGAAAGCTTTTGACAAAGTCTGGCACAACGGCTTAATTTATAAGCTTTACAAACTCGGAGTGCCAGACCGTCTCGTGCTCATTTTACGTGACTTTTTGTCAAACCGCACTTTTCGATACCGTACCAAAGGAGCGCTATCTTCACCTCTATTATCTATCTATTATCTTTGGCTCTGTTCGCAGACAATACGGCAATTTTCTACACGGGAAAAAGCCCAGATGCGATATCTCACACTCTCCAAACCGCAGTCAATAACCTCGCCTGGTGGTTTCGTAGGTGGAGAATCGAAGTGAACCCGGATAAAAGCCTCTTTTTGGAACCGTACCACACACGTCCCTTACCCCGACCAATCACCATGTTTGACAAGCCGATCCCTTGGGAGGAGTGAGCCAAATATCTCAGTGTCACGCTCGATGGACACCTCAACTTCTCCGAGTACATAAAGCTCGCTCGTTCGCGCGCCGCTTTTGCCCTCTGTAGACTACATTCCGTTTTGAATGCACGTAGCAAATTGTCACATAAGTGCAAATTGCGCATTTATACAGCCGTCATTCGGCCCATCATGACCTATGCGGGCTCTGTATTTGCTCACGCGAAGCCCCACCACATACATAGAATACAGACACTGCAAAACCGTTTTCTCCGAAAGATAACGGGTGCCCCATGGTTCTTTCGGAACGAAAACCTCCACCTTGACCTCAAAATCCCAACAATCCGACAATTTCTGAAACGCAATTCCGTGCGTTTCTTTGAAACCGCCGCGAAACATCGCAACCCTTTGGTTGTCGAATCCGCCAATTATGTTCCCTCCCGGATTAGTAGGACCCGCCGTCCTAAACATGTTCTCTCCGAACCTGATGACCCTATAACCTTCCTACAGGAGAGTAATAAGGCCACCAGTACGCTCCGCAAACGCAAGTTAAGACCTACGTTCCGACCCCGCCGTCGAGGTCGAAAACGTAGTTGCCCACCTCCCCCTTGCCCTCTACTCGGCGAGGCTGCGCCAGCCGGTAGCGCAGCCGAGCCTGTGGCCTCTAACCCGCCACTAAACTCCCCTTCTCCATCGATCATTCTCGTACCTCGTACCTTGGATGTTATCGCGTCACGACCCAGCCTGAACCCTCTGGCTGTCCTCCCTGCCCTTACCGCAGCGATGTGCAGTCGCTCAAACCCGTAGTTTTAAGTCCCTAGTTTTAAGCCCTGGCCGGAGGCTTTAAGCTCTCGCTTAAAGCAGCCACAGGATAGTCCGGTTAAAGAGTCTCGACCCCTCGTGGTCAACTGCGAAAAGCCAATCCACAAAAAAAAAACCATGTACTTGCAAACTACTTATAAATATAAATTTATTTATTTATTTATTATTACTACCATATAAATTTATTTATTTATTTATTATTACTACCATATAAATTTATTTATTTATTTATTATTACTACCTTTACATACCAAGACTCCTCTGTGCCTAGGAAAGAACGTTAAGCCGTTGGTCCCGGCTGTCATTCGTGGATCTTTGACAAACGTTACTGATCGTCAGAAGCCGGAAAGTCTGACAATCAGTCTTACCAATGGGAATTGTTACCCAGTACCTAGATTTTGCAGGTCAGATAGGCAATTGCTCTATGTAAAATACTTGTATTCAGCTGCATACATCATGAAGTGCCTACTACCTAACAATTTATTATTTATTTTTTGACGACACGGTTGGCGCAGTGGTTGAGCGATTGACTGCTGCGCAGCATGTCGCGGGTTCGATTCCCGCACGGAACAAATATTTGTACGACCTACAAGTATTTGTTCCGAGTCTGGGTGTTTTTCTATCTATAATATGTATGTATTTACAAAAAAAAAAAAAAAATGTATATAAGTAGTTTATCAGCCATCTCGTTACCACAACACAAGCATTAGGTTGCTTAGCTTGGGACTAGATGGCGTTGTGTGAAATGTCCAAGGATATTATTATTTCGTTTATTTATATTCCTTTTTTCCTTATAAAATACATTTTTAAATATTTCTTAAAAAATAAATAAAAAACATTTAAAAATATAAAAAATAGTGGTCCGCCGGTGTCGGGAGCAGGGTCCAAGCTACCGGTGGTTAGGGCTGCAGAGATAGGAACCTCCTCACAATACGAGCCGTATCGAGGAGTACTGCCTTCTGAATCTGGCCCTTGATCCAACCGCCTAACGAGAGCCTCGAAAGATGTTGGTCGAGGCTATCGGCTATCAGGCCGTTGGCCGTTACTACAATCGGCACAATGACAGCCGAGTCCACATTCCACATGTCAACAACCTCGTGAGCTAAGTCGAGATATTTTATTTGTTTCTCTTTCTCAGCTTTCACGAGGTTCCCGTCATGTGGAATGGTAACATCGACAATCATTGCGCGGCGCGCTAATCGATCTATCACCACTATATCAGGCTTATTGGCTACAATAGTCCTGTCAGTAATGATAGATCGATCCCAGTACAATGTGACATGGTCATTTTCGAGAACTGGGTCGGGCACATACTTGTAATACGGTACCTCAGAGTCCACAAGCTTATATTTCAAAGCAAGTTGCTGGTGAATAATCCTGGCGACTTGGTTATGTCTGTGCAAGTACTCGCCGTTAGCCAGACGAGAACAACCCGATATAATATGTCTGATGGACTCACCCGGACGGTGGCATGCCCGACACACGTCAACCGTCCCGTCCTTCATAATATATCTCCGGTAGTTATTCGTCAAGATAACTTCGTCCATAATTGCACAAACGAAACCTTCAGTTTCCCCGAAAAGGTCACCGAAACGTAGCCAGGATACGGACGCTAAGAAATCTACATCGGGCTCATGAAGAGCCCGATAGAAGCGTCCGTGAAGCTCCTTGCTTTGCCATACCTTCTTGCGGTCATCGGTAGTAAGTACTACAGGTTTGCGCCAGTTCTCTTTAGCCATGGAGAGCGGCGTGAGTCCCTTGTCCACTGCGACCACATCACGGTGCATACCCACATCGGATTTTAAAAAATATTCTCTGAGGCTGCACACCTCGCGGTTGTGGAGGGTCTTCGCATTTAAAAAGCCTCGACCCCCGCACTTCCGCGGGATGTACAGTCTCATCACCGACGATCGTGGGTGATGCATCCGGTTTGCGGTCAGCAGTGTACGGACCCTCCTATCCAGGGCGTCAAGTTCAGTTTGAGTCCATTTGAGTATGCCGAAAGAGTACATCAAGACCGGCATGACCCAACCGTTGAAGGCGCGCACCTTGTTCCCGCCCGAAAGAAGGCTAATTAATACCTTCGTCAGGCGACCAAAGAAGCGCTCCCTCAACGATTGCTTCATGTCAGCAACGTTGATACCTAACGCTTCCGACATACCCAAATATTTGTAGGTTTCGGATGAGGAGAGGGATCTAAGGTGTATGGAATCCGAGAGTTGAATTCCCTCGGATTCCATAATCTCTCCTCGTTTTACATGCATGACTGCACATTTGTCAACACCAAATTCCATCCTGATGGCGCTACTGAAAGTTTCAGTTACCTTCAGTAGCTCCATCAGTCGCAATTTGTTGGGGGCAAAGAGTTTCAAATCATCCATGTAGAGGAGGTGAGATATGACCTGACCACCTCTCCTCAGCCGGTAGCCTAGACCTGAATCCTCCAGCAGTGTGCTTAGTGGATTCAGGGCTAAGCAGAACCAGAGTGGACTCAAACTGTCGCCCTGAAATATTCCCCGTTTAATCCTTACAGGCTCATCATTCCCCTGAATCCGTCGACACCCTGGATAGCGAAGGACCGTCCTCCATTGCCCCATACACGACTCAAGGAAGGTGCGTAGAGTTGCATCAATTTTGTACAACTCCAGCACCCTCATGAGCCATGCATGTGACACCGAGTCATAGGCCTTCTTGTAATCTATCCAACATGTCGACAGATCCTTGCGGGATCGACGAACCTGTTGGCTGATGGCCATGTCGATGAGGAGTAGCTCCTTAGTACCGCGGGACCCGTTCCTACATCCATTTTGAGAGGTAGACATAATCGAGTTACTGTCAATGTGCATATTAATTTTTGCTCTCAAAATGGATGTAAGAAGTTTATAGATCGTCGACAAACACGTGATCGGCCTATAATTCTTGGGTTCCGCGGGACTACCTGACTTATGGAGCAGGTGGGTAACGCCCGTTGTTAGAAACTGCGGTAGCGACCCAGATTCTAAGGATGACTGGAATTGAGATGCTAGGCGAGTGTGCGAACTAATTAGCCATTTTAACCAAAAATTATGTAGTCCGTCCGGTCCCGGTGATTTCCAATTCGGTAACGGACGGACTGCTCTGGCCACATCTAATGGCGTAATTAAAACCGGTTCCATTTCTGGTATAGCTTCACACACTCGCTCAACATCCTTCATCCAGCCAGCCTCAGCGTGACAGACGGGTACCGACCATATGCTGCGCCAGAATGCACTAGTGGTAGCATCATCCGGGCGGCACACGTCCGTCACATTTTGTTCAGGTCGCTCCCAAGCTCTATAAACCCACCTCTCATCGCTCTGGAACATGCGATTCTGCGTGTACCGATCAACCCGCCGCTTATACCGCCGAATACGGCTCGCCCATGCACAAACTTTCTGCTTCAGGAAGTCGATGCGCTCTGTGACACGGGACATGTATTCTGGAGGACTGATTCCAGTCCCCGAGAATGCCCGCCTCACAAAGCGCATCACACGTGGACGTGTATTGCCCTGCCTGAAGCAGTATAGTTTGCCGATGAGTACCCTGGCCCCATCGATACGACGCTCGATCCTGCACTGCCAGGCTGGAACTGCTGGTTTTGGTCGAGTAGCTCCGTCACAGTTTGGAAACTTGACGTTAGCTAAACGACATGCCGCAACAGCCGCGCAATACAAGATCGAGTGTGTATCAACGAGATTCTCGCTGCTCTCGAAAAAATCCTTAAGCAGCGAGTCCAAGGCACACATCAGCGCCCTATTTTTCTTGTGCATGGGAAGGCGTGGTAGTCGGGGTCTAAGTTCGGTAGGAGTGGACCTATACTCGCAAAACGCATCCTCCAGTGCGTCCCTCAATCGGTCGTTGTACTGGCTACTTACTGTGGCGACCCTATCATCCACCTCTTCGACAACATGATTGGACCGCGGCGGGAGTGCATCAATATATTATTATTATTATTATCAAGTGTCTTGACAATTCTCGGGACCCTGGAGTCCCGGACCTTTAGAAGGCGTACGAGGGGCCAAAGCCAACTCGCAGAGGCCCGTTAGACGCTTTCAATGAAATGAGGCACCAACCGACGATTATCCCTGTACGCACCATGCAAGTGCACCCAAGGACAACCCCCGGTTGGTGTAGGACTATTGCAGTATATGGAAACAAAGACATTGGACTATGGATTTGAGTGGCTAAAGTGGACTGGTGCTGGTGAACTATGAAAGGACTATGGCCCCTGCCGGATCAATGTTTTATAATACACGGATAAAATGGCAGGGGGTGACTTGCACACACAATAATGGGCCCCCGAAAAGGTCACTAGCACATAGTGTCGTAGCGGCAAGGGGGCAACATGTTCTGAGGTGCTTGTGAGGAGTGGAGAGGTATCCCACGGTTCTCAGAACAATCCCAGAGCCCGGAAGATGGTCAAGATCCCTACAAACACTTACTGGAATACTTCCTTCCTCCGAGCACGTTTGCTCTTGCGAATCTCCACTCAAACCGGCCAATAAAGGCAAGCAAGAGGTGGGAGCTCTGTTCCTCGTCAGTGTTCACTCCAGCCGGCCAATAAAGGCAAGCGAGAGGTGAGGAACAAGACTTCTCCCGGGTGATAGGGTCCGTGGGGTCGCTACTGCCCAACAGCTCGCCACATGCTGCCCTGCGGGTTTCTGTATCTATTATTATTTATTTGTTTAAAACAGTTTAGGCTGCATGAGAGAACAAACTTATACCTACATAACCTTTCTGCCGTAGTGAACACAACACACCTTTTCCTATCCAGACATGATATCAGTTCCAGTCTCCTGACGTCTACATCTGCATTGCTACTGAATACTTGTCACGAGTTTCTCGACGTTATTACACGTTACTGGTATCTAAGAATCTATTCCGCACTGACGATACGATCATGCCTTTGAAACGAAGCTTTGAACAGTACGATCAGTTTTGACGTTCCATTATTGAGTGCATTATCTGTCTATGCCATTAAGAGAATTGAGTGTAGTTTTGTTCGAAAGGACTAAGGATATGCAAAAGTTGCTCTACTGTAGAACAAGCTTTCATCTTATTTCCTTGTGACTTGGATATTTGTGAAGCCGATAAAATAGGGCAGAGGTGGCCTAGTTGAAACGGCCGTCACTTACTGGTCATAGGTTCGTACCCCGGTCGGGCGCTTTATTTGTTTAAATTATTTCATCATCACTACTCTTAAAAACGGTGAAGGAAAACATCGTGTCGAAGCCGGCATGTCCTTGAACCAAAAATTCGAAGATATGTGACATCTACCAACCCGCACTTGACCTTCGTGGTGGATTATGACCCACTCCCTCTCAGCGGAGCTCAGCAGAGGAAGCCTGTGTCATAGCAATGAGAACATGATGATGAGATGTGATGATGTATGATGTGTGATGATGATGATGATGTGTGATGGCATATAGCATAGCTAACTTTTTTTTTTCAAAAAAAAAAAATCTAAAAAATCTAAATTTCAAATCATATGCAGGCTGCATATGATTTGAATTTTGATATTTTAAAAGGATTTATTATTTTTAGGGTTCCGTACCTCAAAAGGAAAAAACGGAACCCTTACAGGATCACTCGTGTGTCTGTCTGTCTGTCTGTCCGTCTGTCCGTCTGTCACAGCCAATTTGCTCCGAATCTAATGGACCGATTAAGTTAAAATTTGGTACACATATGGATTTTTGTGACCCAAACACGTACAGCTAAAGTAAACATATGAACTTTGAATATGAGAGTCACTTTTAGGGGGCTTCAAGCTTCTAAGTCAACGCTATACCTAAAAACATACGGCCATTTATGCGACATATTTTGATACTCGCAAGTAGGTAAATCAAAACATAGGATACTTCCCGTTGTCCTAGAATCATGAAATTTGGCAAGAAGCATGGTCTTACAGCACAAATAAGGGAAAAAGTCCGTAAATTGTTAATTTGTAATTCTATCACATAGAAAAAAAATTAAGTCTCTCAGTCTTGCGACTTATTTTGATACTCGCAACTCTCGCAAGTAAATCAAAACCTATAGGTTACTCCCCGTTGACCTAGAATAATGAAATTTGGCAAGAAGCAAGGTCTCCCAGCACAAGTAAAGGAAAAAGTCCGAAAATTGTTAATTTGTAATTTTACGACATAATTTTTTTTTTTTGCGATAAATTATTTTCAACTAAGGAACGGGTCACTGTGCGTCGTCCGAAACACACTTGGCCGGTTTTTTTTAAATTAATAATGTTCAATATCCTATATTATTATGATAGCGGTACTTTTCGATAACTTACTTCCTAACCTTAAATTATTTTAAAATTATATCGGAATGACTGATTAGTTATTAATCACTTTTTATACTACCCAGCGAGCGAACACGATTAAAACTTTCAAGGACACTAAACGGCCAAAGACGTCATAACAATATAACTTCTATTGTGTCTCGTTTAGGTATTCTTGAAAGCATTAAGATGTGATTACAATACAATATAATATCAGATAACGAAGCTTTCTAATAAGCAAAGAGCAATATGAAGATACTTGTTTACTTAAGCCAAGCTAAAGTTGCTATTAATTTTATTTTATTGAGAATAATGTGTTGTTCGTATAAAATAAAATTAGCAATAAGTATCTACTCTAATATCGTAAAATTCAAATTAAAAACTTCAAAACGAGTTTAAACTCATATCGACATACTTTACAAACAAAATACCGAAATTTAAAAATATAATATACTAGCTTTTGCCCGCGGCTTCGCCCGCGTGGATGTCGGAAAATATCCCATGGGAATGTTCATGTGGAAAACATAGGGCATATCCCTAACTTAAGAAATGCTGGGTTTCCCATACAAACTTTCATCCCCTATATCACCCCTGTAAGATTATTTTCACATCCCTAACTTAAGAAATGCTGGGTTTCCCATACAAACTTTCATCCCCTATATCACCCCTGTAAGATTATTTTTTAAGACCAAAAGTAGCCTGTGTCCTTCCCAAGGATGCTATATAAAGCCTTGCCAAATTTTATCGAAATCCGTGTAGTTTTGTAAATTTTAAAATCAACCCCTATTTTACCCCCTTAGGGGATGATTTTTCAAAAACGCTGAACCGCATATTTCTTTATTTCCTATCAAAAGCATACACATTAATTTTCACATCCCTAACTTAAGAAATACTGAGTTTCCCATACAAACTTTCATCCCCTATATCACCCCTGTAAGATTATTTTTTAAGACCAAAAGTAGCCTGTGTCCTTCCCCAGGATGCTATATAAAGCCTTGCCAAATTTTATCGAAATCCGTGCAGTTTTGTAAATTTTAAAATCAACCCCTATTTTACCCCTTAGGGGATGATTTTTCAAAAACGCTGAACCGCATATTTCTTAATTTCCTACCAATAGCATAAATTTGTTATCCCTAACTTAAGAAATACTGGGTTTCCCTTACAAACTTTCATCCCCTATATCACCCCCTGTAGTATTGTTTTTGAAAGTATCCTATGTCCTTTCCCAGGATGATATATAAAGCCTTGCGAAATTTTGTCGAAATCCGTGCAGTTTTGTAAATTTTAAAATCATCCCCGATTTTACCCCCTTAGGGGATGATTTTTCAAAAACGCTGAACCGCATATTTCTTAATTTCCTATCAAAAGCATACATTTTAATTTTCACATCCCTAACTTAAGAAATACTGAGTTTCCCATACAAACTTTCATCCCCTATATCACCCCGTGTAGGATTATTTTTTAAGACCAAAAGTAGCCTGTGTCCTTCCCCAGGATGCTATATAAAGCCTTGCCAAATTTTGTCGAAATCCGTGCAGTTTTGTAAATTTTAAAATCAACCCCTATTTTACCCCCTTAGGGGATGATTTTTCAAAAACGCTGAACCGCATATTTCCTAATTTCCTACCAATAGCATAAATTTGTTATCCCTAACTTAAGAAATACTGGGTTTCCCTTACAAACTTTCATCCCCTATATCACCCCCTGTAGTTTTATTTTTGAAAAAAATAGTATCCTATGGCCTTCCCCAGGATGCTATATAAAGCCTTGCCAAATTTTGTCAAAATCCATGTGGTTTTGTAAATTTTAAAATCAACCCCTATTTTACCCCCTTAGGGGACGATTTTTCAAAAACGCTGAACCGCATATTTCTTTATTTCCTATCAAAAGCATACATTTTAATTTTCACATACCTTTTTTTTTTTTTTTTTTTTTTTTTTGAGGGTGGGAAATCATCAAATAACTTCTCCCGCTCTGGGTGGAGCGGGAGGGCGTGTCAGACTTTTACTGACTAAAACCCACCCGTGTTCCTTCAGTTGCCTATGCCAGGGCCGCGGTAACCCTTTCAGACAACCCGCGACCCCAGCGGCGTCGGCCCTATTGGGCCCCGTCACTTGCTGACATCTCTTTGAGGCGCGCGTGGAACACGACGCGCCGTCGACTCGGGCCTGGTCCTTACCGGACGGCGAGCTACCCGCTGCTCACCGTCCGCAGGCCCGCGCCTACGGTGGCCGGAAATCGATTCCCGCCGCCCAGGGCGTCTCCTGCGGCGACTGAGGGCGTGAGGCTGCCTCTCCCTCACGCGTTCCGCCTCCTCCTTCGCGAGCATCACTGCTTCGCAGAAGGAGGTGACGGCCTCCCATGCACTCTCGCTCCGCACCATGGCCTGGACCAGGCTCGGACGCGAGAGATCGCCGCCGCCGATCGCCTCCGTGAGAACACGGCGGTGCTCTGCCCAAGCCGGGCAGACCTCCACTGTATGCTCCACCGTGTCCTCCGGGCGATCTACACAATGGAAACACCCGGGCGTTTCCTCCCGCCTTATGCGAAACAGGAACCTCCCGAAACAACCGTGTCCGGTGAGGACCTGCGTCAGGCGGAAGGTGAGGACGCCGTGGCGCCTCTCTAACCACTCCTCAAAGAGGGGACTTATCGCCGCTATTGTGGCGTGCCCAGCGCTGGGTTGCGACAGTCGCGATCTCCATGCCGCCATGAGATCCCGCCGGAGCTCTGTCCGCTGTACCGTGATTTCTCGCGGCAGCGGAGTTACGCCCCGGCGCTTCGCCTCCTCGCGCCACTCCCACACGTGCGCGAGGACCTTTGCCTCCAGATCCCACGGCGGCAATCCGGCAAGGAGGCTCGCCGCCTCCCGGGAGACCGTGCGGTATCCCCGGACTAGCCGGATGGCCATGACCCTCTGGGACGCGTTCAACCTGCCGGCTGGTCCCAGCCTTAGGGAACGCGCCCACACCGGTGCTCCGTAAAGGGCCATGGACCGCACGACCCCCGCGTAGAGCCTCCGGCAGGAGGCGTTTGGACCCCCCAGATTGGGCAGGAGCCGCCTCAAGGCAGCCCCAGCCCGTGCCAGTCTGGGAGCCAAACGTCGGAAGTGCTCCACGAAGTTCCACCGGCTGTCGAGGACGAGTCCCAGGTACTTCATCGTCGACCCGACTCCGATGTGAACCCCTCCCACCGTTATTTCGGAACCCGACGGTGGCGCATTCCGAGGACCATGAAAACACATGGCCTCGGACTTGTGCAAGGCCACCTCGAGTCCCAACTGCCGGATCCTCTCCACGACTATCGCAACCCCGCGTGTCGCTAGTTCAGCCGCCGCCTGGTGCGACCTCCCCTGCGCCAGGACCAGCGTGTCGTCAGCGTAACATACTACGCTGACGCCGCTTGGGAGGTCGGCGCGCAGCACCCAGTCGTAACCGATGTCCCACAGATGCGGCCCCAAGACCGATCCCTGTGGGACACCGCACGACATCTCTCGCCGGTTCCACTCTCCCTGATGACCGGGGTAGATGACGGCCCTGTCCGTCAGATAGGCCTCGACCACTCGACAGAGGTAGGTCGGCATCCGGTGATACCGCAATGCCTCCCTGATGCAACTCCAGGGCAGGGTATTAAAGGCGTTGGCGATGTCTAGGGACACCGCCAAGACGACCCCACCCCGGGCCACTGCATCCCCCGTCGTGAGGGCTCGCACGCGCATGATGGCGTCCACCGTAGAGCGCCCCTTGCGGAAACCAAACTGGGTCTCCGCCAAATCCGGCCCCTCCTGCACCAGCCACCCGACGAGGCGGTCTGCAATTACTCTTTCAAAGAGCTTGCCCACCTCGTCGAGCAGCACGATGGGCCGGTAAGCGGACGGAGAGTCCGCAGGGCGCCCCGGCTTCTTAATGAGGACCAGTTTCCCCGTCTTCCAGCGAAGTGGGAACTGGCCCCTCTCCAAGCATGCGCTTAGGAGCCCCCCTAGTCGAGGCCCGAGAGCCCCAAAGGCCAGAACCCAGGCTCTTCCAGGTAAGCCGTCGGGTCCTGGGGCGGTATTTTTGGCACTAAGCCTACGTACCGCCGCTCTCAACTCTACCTCGGTCACTTCCGGAGTATCAACGTCGTCGTCGGTGTCGTGGTCCGCAGCGGGCACCGCATGAGGCGGAGCCATAGGCGGGGGAGTATGTTCCCCTCGCGAAGGGAACAGAGCGCTCACCACGTCCTCCACGAGCTCGGGCCGGAGACTCTGCGTCAGCGGGGGCGCCCATGGGCGGAGTTTCTCCCGCACCAACTTGTAGGGGCGCCCCCATGGGTCTCTGTTCAGAGTCTCCAGCGACTCCTCGCGGCCCAGATCCCTGGACCGCAAGATCTCCGCTCGGAGGGCGGTCTTCGCCGCTCTGTACCCCTCGTACAGCTCCGCCTGAATGGCTTCCGTATCCGGAGGGCGGATACGGAGCCTGCGGTGCCTGGTGTACAGGCGTCGCGCGGCGACGCACGCCTCGCGCAGTGCCGTCAGCTCCGGCGACCACCAATACACCTGGCGAAAGGCGCGACTGGGCTGGACCCGGGGCATTGCCACGTCGCACACTTCGGACATGGCCTCCCGGAACCACTCCGCCTCGTCGTTGATGTCGGCAGGCCTGTCCGGTGGTGACACCCAGGCCTGCACGATCGAGGCTTCCAGGAGGAGCTCCCGGTCCAGCTAATTTTCACATACCTAACTTAAGAAATACTGAGTTTCCCATACAAACTTTCATCCCCTATATCACCCCCTGTAGGATTATTTTTTAAGACCAAAAGTAGCCTGGGTCCTTCCCCAGGATGCTATATAAAGCCTTGCCAAATTTTATCGAAATCCGTGCAGTTTCGTAAATTTTAAAATCAACCCTTATTTTACCGCCTTAGGGGATGATTTTTCTAAAACGCTGAACCGCATATTTCTTTATTTCCTATCTAAAGCATATATTTTAATTTTCACATCCCTAACTTAAGAAATACTGAGTTTCCCATACAAACTTTCATCCCCTATATTACCCCCTGTAGGATTATTTTTGAAAAAAAAAGTAGCCTATGTCCGTCCCCAAAATACCATCTATAGCCTTGCCAAATTTTATCGAAATCCGTTTATTGGTTTAGGCGTGAAAAGGTAACAGACAGACAGACAGAGTTACTTTCGAATTTATAATATTAGTATGGATTATTGTCTTTGGTAGCGCCCGCTTTAGCTCATGCGCGGTGATGTGCTGGGTTTTGGCGCCATTCTACGTTTTGTTGTGTTTTGTTGTTTGTGAATTTCGTGGGAAATTTTTTATTTAGATTCTTCTTAATTCGTTGAGGTTCAAGCATAATACCTATATGAGAGTAGATAAATTAGTGTATGAAACTGCACATAATAAGGTGTTAAAACACTCGTGTGATACTATTAAAAACCGCGCCGTGTCATTAATGCAACAGTTTCATAAACTACTTACTATTATATCTTTTAATGAACGTGCCCAAACATAAATACGATTAGGGACTAATATTTCTGACAAATGGTTAGGTATAAGTAATTAATTGAGATCAACTTAGGTACTATCGCCCTTTCTTTATCACCAACGATTGGTCCCCAACTCTTCGAGGGACCCTTAATCATTACAAACCGCAGGTACAATGTGATTGATGAGGTTGATGAGGACAATGGATGTGGAGATACCTACGTTTGGATTTAATCATTCTTTATGAAATTCTGCAGCAAATGAACCTACCCAGTAACTGGGTTGTGGAGGTCAGATAGGCAGTCACTCCATATAAAATACTGGTATTCAGCTGCATACAGTTAGACCCTAGTGGGGAAAACGCTAGGCAGATTGTCTTGTAATCAGAGTTCTCTCCAAGGCCCTTACCATTTGCAGGGTGAATTACGTCTGTTAAAAGTTGCGCCTTTGACCTTGCACTTTTTTTGCTGAACCTGCAAGATATTCTTATAAAAATATAAAATAATTGATTCAACCGCAATGCAGTATAATTTGTTCAGATTCCAACACTGATAACATCGTTTGCTAGAGCTTCGTGACAAAACTAATAAATTGGAGGTCTCTTATAGTTTCAGACTTTTATTACTTAGTGTTCTTACACACGAGCGACACGAGTCAACGGCAGAGACAACTGGACGCGTCGCCACTAGTCGTCAACACGCCGACGACTACCACCGACAAGTCGGTGATAGCCGCCGACCTAAAGCGGCGCTTGCAGTTGTAGTGTCCCACCATTTTGTCACTCCTGAACTATTTGCAGTCCACAGTAAAAATGTCGGACGTGACACACTCAATGACATTGAACCTAGGCGTTCCCATGATTATAGTGTGAAGTGTGGAAGTGAGAAACATATTTACGAAATTAGTAGAAAAATTGAGACAATGCATCATAACTTCTGTCTCTTACGGCGTGCCGTATTTTTGCTTGGCGAACTTTTGAATGTTAGCCAAACAAAGTGCTGTCACTGTTACAAAATTTATCTTGCGTCGATTAATTTAACTTTTTTGGACAGTTTTTGCATTGTGCGTATGTATTGACATGGGTTTCAGTCCAAACTAAGGAAGATTTCTTACGTTAAACTTCATTTCTCATACCACATAACCTAGACAAAGTATTATATTGCTGTCTCATGACCGGCCACGCGGTGGCTCGAATATGTGACACGCTACAACTGCAAGCATAGCTTTAGGTCGGCGGCCGGCGCCGACATGTCGGCGGCGGTCGTCGACGCGTGCAGTTGTGTCTGCCTGTCGCTCGTGTGTAAGAACACTTAAACGCGTTGTTACTAGACCGTTAAAAGTAGTTTATAGACCAAACGCTTCCTTATACCGCTGTTGTAAAGAACTAGCTTTTGCCCGTGACTTTGCCCACGTTAATTTAGAATTTGAATTCAATTCGTGTTGTACTCTGCTTGTAATAATATTGATTAAATTATGATTGGAAAGAGACGCGGTGCCATCTATTATCATATATCTATCTGTTTATTATTATCTATTATTGTGTTTATTATTATTTGTTGTTGTTTTTCTCGTGAACAGTACTTTTTTCGGGATGAAAAGTACCCTATGTCCGTTTCTGTACATCTGAAAGGTAACAAACAAACAAACTTACTTTCGCATCTATAATATCGTCGACCGTAGGTTCAATTGAGGTAAGGGACAAAATACCCAAAATGAGTTAAGTATACAGTTTTGTTCAGAATTTTTCGCTCTATCGAATGGTGTTAATTATTGCCGCCAATCCACTTGAAATAAGGTAAGGGTCTTCCTAATCAACGAATTACCATTAAAATTGAATCCAACGCAGAGGTCAATTTAATGTAAGGGACGACGACGACGACTACAAGATACTTGGTCAGTAAGGGACATTACTAACAAAATACGTTGTTGTAAGGGACATCTATTTTCTTAAATAGCTAATTTATTTAAATAAATGTTACACGTGTAGATAGAGCACTAAAATACAAGATTATGTGTGAAATCAGACCCGAAAAAGGTTAATAAGAAAAAAAGTTATAGGCGATTTAGTCCGAAAAAAAAACTTTGTCGGCCTCTCCTGAAAAATCGTATTTTGTCCCTTACCTCAATTGAACCTACGGTCGACGATATTAGTTAGGATGATGGTACGTGTTAGTATTTTTGATAAGACAATTTGTTATTTTTACGTGACTGTTAAGTGGGATTATGTAGGTTATTATTTTAAGAGGAGCTCGTGGCTAAGTAATAACAGCCGCACGGGTCGATCCGTCAGGTTAAGCTACGCTTGCCGGGGTTGGTCAGTGGATGGGTGACCATCTTTACATACCGAGATTCCTCCGTGCCCCGGAAAGCACGTTAAGCCGTTGGTCCCGGCTGTCATTCGTGGATCTTTGACAGTCGTTACGGGTCGTCAAAAGCCCGAAAGTCTGACAATCAGTCTTACCAAGGGGTATCGTATTACCCAGTAACTGAGTTGTGGAGGTCACATAGGCAGTCGCTCCACGTAAAATACTAGTATTCAGCTACAGCCGGGTAGACTGGAAGCCGACCCCAACACAGTTGGGAAAAGGCTAGACTGATGATGACAACAGACAGTTTATTACTACTCAATACTTTTCATAGTAATAATAATCTATATCTATAAAAGGAAAGCGTTACTGACTGACTGACTGATCTATCAACACACAGCTGAAATCACTGAACGGATTGGGCTGAAATTTGGAACACAGGTAGCTATTATGACCTAGGCATCCGCTAAGAAAGGGTTTTTGGAAATTCGACCTTCAAGGGGGTAAAAAGGGGGGATATTGTTTGTATGAAAAATCTTATTCCTTGAGTTAATAAACTTGAAACTTGGCACGAATATTTATCTAAGTAAATTATGATTTTTGTGATTTTTTGTTTTTCTAAACTACCCCTTAAAGGGGAATTGGGAGGTCTCAAATTTTGTATGGAATTTTAACGCGCAATCCGATTAATCAAAACTCAGTATTTATACTAAAAACCAAAAATAAAGAATAATGTGTATCAGGGTTTTTCGAAAATCTACCTCTAACGGGGTGAAAAGGGGTAGTCAATTTCACAAGGGAGGATTTTACTGCGTGGCTTGATTAACTCAAAAATTGGTGTAAATAATCTTTCAGTCAAGTTGTGGAAATATCTCAAACCATTTTTTTTAATTCCACCCCTGTGGGGGTGAAAACAGGGATACAATTTACATGAAAAATGTTATTCATTTGGTTTTAATTGACTTGAAACTTGGCAAAAATATTTGCCTAAGTTTGTCATTATTAGTTTTTTAAAACTACCCTGGCGGGAGGGTTAGAGGGGGAGAGGGAAGGGGAGGAGTGGTGAGGAGGAGGATGATGGACGCAGGGAGAAAGGGGTAGGACTTGGTGAGGAGAGGAGGAAGACGTGGTGAAAGCTGAGGGGGAGGGTAGGGGTTGGTGAGCCGGAGGTGGAGGATAGGGGGAGAGGGAGGGGACGGCGTGGTGAGGGAGAGAGAGGGAAGGGGAAGTGGTGAAGGGGGTGTGAGAGTGAGTGAGAGGGGGAGGGAGAGGTAGCGGCAGGGGATATGGTGAAGGAACGACCTAATCTCTGGAACTACCCTACCAGTCGGACTTTAAAAAATCTTGGTGCATTAATGATAGCCCAAATCTTATAGAAGGCATTTTTAACATCACTCTAGGACCCTTAGGTGCCGAGCAAAAAGAAAAAAAGTCTGAAAGAACGCTAAGTGAAAACGAAGTAATAGCGCGGGTAGGCAATGCGATGCGAGGGGGTGGGTCGAGCAAAAAAGAAATTTCACGCGGACGAAGTCGCGGGCAGAAGCTAGTTGCTAATAAAGCCAAGTAAAAGTTAAGTATATTAGACATAGTCTTAAAAAAACCGGTGAAGAGCGAGTCGGATTTGCGCACCGAGGGTTCCGTACTATCATTTATATGTAATTTTTGTTTCATGATTTCTAAAAAACTGTGCAATTTAGAGACATCGTTTTATTTTTCCTATAATCTATACATAAACTTCTATCACATAGAATAATTTCAGATTTTTATCTTTGCAAACTTCGGAGATAAGGGGGGGGACGATATTTTTTATACATTTTTCATCAAAAGTTGAAAACTATGCGGCCAAAAAAAAAAAAAAAAGTTTGAGAATGTGCAAACAGCGCTCTTTTATATGATACCCCACATGCCCTAGTAGCACAACTTTGAATTTTTAAGACGCCTTCCAGTCCCTGTTACAAAACAAATATAAATATTTTTCTTATTTGCAACATCCCAATTAAGTTAAAAACGTCATCTATAACTATTCTCAATTTCAAGTTGATAGCATTAGTAGTTCTTGAGACAACCTGCTGTTGCACCGTCATGACAAATATAAAAGTTAACAGAAGTTTGACATGATATTCGACGCGTCTGAAAGAAGTGATATTTATTTAACATTAACCAGGTTTACTTACGTATAAATATGACGGTGCAGCAAGTGGCGCCACCTAGTTTTGTTACGAAGTTACTGGAACCACCGAAGAAGTCGGATAACTCCTGGCTGATTACTGTCACTCTAGCAGAGCGTCGCATCGATGATTGCATGTTGGCTCTCTTCTGATGACGGATGATGTCAGGGGTCCGCTGTCAAACCACGTCTACTACGAACTGCTATATTCCACTCACAATCCTGATGATATTCAAGCTGCCGAACCATTAACACGATGACCACTTCTGGTAATGGCTACGCCCTTAAATTATTATCCAATTATTAAGAAATACCACATCATCACACTAATCTATTTGTAAAATATGCACTTATCACAACACTAACAGTTGACTCACCAACGCACCACCGCTCAAGCGGACAGTCCGACCACGACTGATCGCCCCACCACTCGGACCGGTATTTATAACCGAGCGACGTATGCGCCTGAGGCAACTATATATTATGTGTTTGTGGTTAGTTAGTAATTTGGTCTTGATAATGTTCGTGTATAATCCTATTTTCTCACTTTGTTGTTTTAAGTCTTCTATCATTTTCCTTAGATTAAACCTCCCCTCCCCCCCCGCGTGTCAAATGCACCCCAAGTGTGCAAAAGGACAAAATTTTACATAATAGGTATACATATAAGCTTAGATCACGTATATATAAACGTAAAAAAACATCATCCGATGGAAAACATATCATTATCAGTAGTTGTGAACCTATGGGGTTCGCAACTAACCCCCAACCCTCCCCACTCGCTGGGGTTTTGGGTCTAAAATCAGCCAAACTCAGACACTTGAGGGGTTAATAAGACAATGTCGTCTGCAAACCTAAAATGGTTCTGTTAAATGGTTTCTTAAATGACTGATAATCGGCCTAGCCTTTTCCCAAGTATGTTAGGATCGGCTTGCAGTCTAACTGGATGCAGCTGAATATCAGTATTTTACATGGAGCAACTGCCTATCTGACCTCTACAACCCAGTCACTAGGTAATACGATACCCATTTGCAAGACTGGTTGTCAGACTTTCGGGCTTCTGACGGACGACCCGTAACGACTGTCAAAGATCCATGAATGACAGCCGGGACCAACGGCTTAACGTGCTTTCCAAGGCACGGTGGAGTCTCGGTATGTCTAGATGGTCACCCATCCACGGACCAACCCCGGCAAGCGTAGCTTAACCTGATACATCGAACCGTGCGGCTATTATTACCTAACCACGAGCTCCTCACTGTTTAATGACCAGTATGTACTTAAAGAGTACCACTACTGCTGACCTATTTTTCTTTTTGATAACTGTCAATTAATGACCAGTAGGTATATTCTACTGTTAATACCGTCGTTCTCTGATGACTTGTCAATTAAATGACCAGTAGATATATTCTACTGCCGTTAGCGTCATACTCTGATGACTTGTCAATTTAATGACCAGTAGACATATTCTAATGCAATTACCGTCATTCTAGATGACTTGTCAATTTAATGACCAGTAGCTAGGTTCTACTGCTACCACTGTCATTTCCCGACAAGTTTGTTTTCTTCTGCACGGTGTAAATACTGTCGCCGCCTTTCCTTTCAATATATTTATTTTTGTTTCAATTCTGCTAACTTTTGTTTAGATAGCTTCTTTGTTTTCTGTAACTTTTGGCGTAATGTTTTTTTTTTTTTTGTTTTTTCAAAAGTATGCTTGAGTCCCTTAGTTTTATTTATTGTTGAAAACCTTTCTTTTTTAGATTTCCAAAACTTTCCAGACTTGGAAATTTCTCTAATGGGTTCTGTTTTACTTGAAGATGTGTCGTGTTTACTGTTGTCTTCATCGCTGCTTTTTAGCTATAGTATCAAACTATGGCGAGAACTTTAGTATGTATTTCTTCAACTAATCATGTAGCATAATTCAAATAACTAAGCATGTGGTCCCGGGTTCGACTCTCAGGTCGGGCAGTGTCACTTGGTTTCTCCATCAAAAACTTCCCAATAACATACCGGAGTTCGAACTGTAGTCCAAAGAGATTCAAGATACTATAGAGAGGCTATCAGAAGAAATGTCACACAAAAACTGTTATGCCAAGTCTCCGTGACGCCATCTAGCATAATACTCGTATAGCAAAATTACATAATAGCCAAGTATGACATGAATACCTGATACACTTTTACCGACACCAACCTTTAATTTAGCAACCGTCAGATAGTATGACATATCTAAGAACATTATTTGATTTATCTCAATACTCGATAAATTATAAAATAGTAATGAAAATAAACCGTAGTTGAATCGAGTCATTTTATCACTACAAGGTTTGCAATACCACAATGTACAATTTGGCATATTTTCTTCGAAAATAATTTTCATTTGGTGAACACGAATGTGACGTGACATGCAGGCGTACCACACAAGACTGAGCGACTTTTGACCACTAGGACATAAGTATCGGATTACGATTTTGTTCGCTTTGTCTCGTCTATTGTTAAGTAATATTTAATGTCTTTGTTTGAAATAATAATAATAATTTAATAATAATTTATTTAAAACCAAAAACTGTTAACAGTAAAATGTATCACTATGAACACTCGATTTATGCTAATTCACGATCTATATTAGGTGTTGCAACCGGCACCCTTACTAAGCTATAAAATAGCTTGTATTAAGGGCGGTGGTACAAGCCCATACATACTTCAATTTCACATACTAAATTGCAGGCAGAACAAGTGTTTTAAACTAAAGTTAACAAAGACCATAATTACAGAATTCGGAAAATTACTATTTATTTATTTGACATTTGGATTATTCGTGTTTGTTGGTGTTTGTGTGTTTGTATGTATGTGTATGTGTGTGTTTGTTGTAGTGATGATGTGTGTTGTGTCGGTGCAGAATGTGTGCTATGATCTCGGTGGAATGGCTAGGGTGGGTTATTATCAGAGAAAAGCAGGCGTTCTATATCCAGGTAGTTATTCATAAGTAGAAAATTTGTCAAAGATTTCTTGAGGTAAAATGTAACAATATTTTGTATATTTCCTTCCGAAATATATTATTTAATTATCTATCTGTAGGAGACTATATAGGAGACTATATATTTTCCATCCATTAAAGAGAATATAAAAGTCTTCACGTTCCTCATAATAGTTTTTTTTTTTTTTTTTAATATATAAACGTGAATAATCGTCATTATTACATTGATTTATTATTATAAATTTGTATAACAAAATATAAAAACTCACGGTTTTCTCCTCGTCGCCAATGTAAAATATGCACATATCACAACACTAATAGTTGACTCACCAACGCACCATCCACCATCAGGCGGACAGTCCGACCACGACTGATCGCCCCACCACTCGGACCGGTATTTATAACCGAGCGACGTATGCGCCTGAGGCAACGTCACAATACTGTCATCGGCTCGTATTGCGATATAGTGATATCTACATACACTACACTATTTAAGAAACTATCTTGTTTCTAATATCGAACTAAAACGTTTTCCACATTACCACCCATTTTCCAGACAGATAAATAAACAAATATCGGTACTTAATAGCTGACATTCCGTTCAAGTTGTAGACTGGTGTAAATAGGTCATCGTGCCACATTACGCACGATATTGTGACTGAAATACAATTCCAGTTGTATGTTTAATCGTATGAAAGTATATAGGAACTGATATAATTATGACTAGACTTGTGTATAGTATTTCAATGTTTAGTTAGATATTACAGCATTTTGATTTTGTACAAAAAGGCTCTAAAGACATTTACATTATACCTACAGATTCTGGTAATAATTATAACTTAGGTACTAATTTTGTAAATGTGAGTACCATGCTCACTTAAGGCGAGTAGTGCTCCCAACTAACGCCACCATTGAGGAAAAAATCATAAGTCTGGAGATATGGAACATTTTTAGTCAGATGACGTAGGTACGAGTAGGTCAGGTGAGGTTAAAAAAATCAACACTATACTACTTAGGCTCAAAGCCTTAGCAGTTAACGCTAAAAACTACTGTTTTTGGCGTTAACTACTTAAGGCTCCGAAGCGCAGTCGTTCATTTCAATTGACTCTCATGATGGTCCACTACTCGAGTAGCAGAACATCAGTGAAACATCATGCGGTTTCGCGGTTTTACAGTTTCACGATTTCGCAGCCGAGATGTGCTAAGGCATTCAAACATTCAAATTATTACTATTCAAAATTCAAGATTGTTTTTCAAATTTAAATTCAAAATTCAAATTCAAATCGAATTTGAATTTGAGATTGCTTGTTTGTTACTCTTTCACGCTAAAGCGGCTCAACGGATTTGGATGAAAGACATATAGATAGACCATGACCTAGGCTCGTATTTATAATCAAAGTAATTACTTCAGTAATTACTTGCTACTAAGTAATTTCATACTTGAGGGTGGAATTCTTAAGTAAAGAAAATGGTGACTATTGCTTGACTAAGAATTCTAAGCTTTGACAGTTCTAACTTCCAGCAATTACTAAACTATAGAAAGAAAATCATTGCTTGAGCAATTACTTTTACTTAAGTAATTACTTTTACTTGACTATAAATACGAGTGCTAGAAAAGGACACAGGGTACTTTTCATCCTGGATCGCAGGCGAAGTCACAGGCAACAGCTAGTTTCCTATAAACATTTCACAGTTCCAAGCATAACTTACTCTGTCGAGAAACCTTTGTAGAATATTCTAAAAATAATCGAATACAGGTAAACTAATTTCGTATTCTATTCCAACCCACACTCCATAAAATCGATACTAATGAAGTATTAACGTGCTAAATAAAACCTTCACAGAAATCGAATTCAACTAAAATTGCTCAAATAAAAAAAAAGGAAACACTGTCACTGCCACTGACTTTTTTATGTCAAATAAGTATAATATTATATATTATATTATATTATTGATTCTAGTGGGTCCAAACGGCGACAAAAGTCGACGATCATTTCTGAACTTTTATTATGAGGTATATACATCGGATCAGATTCTGATCAACATTTTCCTGTAGCTACAACAAAAAACAGAAAAGCTGTCCTCATAACCCCCTCTCAAAAAAAAAAAAAAACCGGTCAAGAGCGAGTCGGACTCGCGCACCGAGGGTTCCGTTCCGATTTCTGAAAAAGTGTGCTATTTAGAGACATCGTTTTATTTTTCCTGTAATCTTTACATTAACTCCTATCTTATAGAATAATTTCAGATTTTTCTCTTTGCAAACTTCGGAGATATGGGGGGGGGGAACGGTATTTTTTTTACATTTTTCATGAAAAGTCGAAAACTATGCGGTTTAAAAAAAAGAAAAAAATGTTTGAGAATGTGCAAACAGCGCTCTTTCATATGATACCCCACATGCCCTAGTAGCCCCACTTTGAATTTTTAAGACCCCCTTTTAGTCCTTGTTGCAAAAAAAATTGTAAATATTTTTATTTTTTTCTTATATGCAAAATAGTTGGGTAAACGTCATCTAAAACTGTTCCAAATTTCAAGTTGATAGCATCAGTAGTTCTTGAGATATCCAGCTGTGACAGACAGACAGACAGACAGACTGAGTCACACCATAAGGGTTCCTTTTTTACCATTTTGGTACGGAACCCTAAAAACGGCCACTATCATCGAATCGAATTATGGTTTATAACATTATGTCCTCGACTTTTGAATTACATAAGTACCTGTAACAACCATATAATAATCATTCAGTTTCCATTCACAAATCTAAGCTCTTCTGAAAATGTGATAGTCCGTGAGTAGTCTGTGTGTGTGGGGTGAGTATATGTGTGAGGGTGTGTTTGTGTCGTGTGCGTGTGTGTGTATCCCACTTTTGTTGCTGACTATATACCTTCGAATTCGGGAACAAACTGCTAATATTTTGCTTCATAAAGTATGGAAAAGAACGGTATCGACAGTCCTTCATCAAGCAATGTGTTACAAAGTTATGCCAAGTCAATATAAATTTCACAACGTTGAGTAGAACAATGTTGCTGACTGGCTTGAAAATATTGGAGGTAGAAATAGTATCGCTTTTTGTTGAAATAATGAATGAAATAAGTATTAGGTATAGTTATGAAGTAACAGAGTTCATTGATGGTGATTTTTTGAGTGACAAAAAGTGACTGGCCTAACTGATTAGTTGTGAAGTAGGTACCTACTGATCCGCAGGTGCTATTTGTGGAATAAAATTTTAAACATAAAATAGTTTTTGTTTAAAATATTTTTTTTTTGTAATGGCACCTGCGTAAAATATTGATAGGTACCGTATGTGGAATACCTCAGCTGCCATTACCTCTGGTGCCGTTAAAGCGGGTGCCCAATGTAGCTTACGTCGTCACAGAGTCAGTCGTCACTTTTTTTTAAAAGTACCTAGCAAATAATAATATTATAATATTCCAGCATATTATGTAAATATGTAGTATATTAGAGGATATTAGAGGAGCTCGTGGCTAAGTAATAACAGCCGCTCAGGTCGATCCATCAGGTTAAGCTACGCTTGCCGGGGTTGGTCCGTGGATGGGTGACCACCTTACATACCGAGACTCCTCCGTGCCTCGGAAAGCACGTTAAGCCGTTGGTCCCGGCTGTCATCCGTGGATATTTGACAGTCGTTACGGGTCGTCAGAAGACCGAAAGTCTGACAACCAGTCTTACCATGGGGTATCGTATTACCCAGTACTGGGTTGTGGAGGTCAGATAGGCAGTCGCTCCATGTAAAATACTGGTATTCAGCTGCATCTGGTTAGACTGGAAACCGACCCCAACATAGTTGGGAAAAGGCTAGGCAGATTGATTATGTAAATATGTACTGACCACAAACATATTGGGTAGGTAGAAATGGAAAGATATAATAAAAAATACATAAAATTACTATGAAGCGATTGCCGGACACGTTTGATTTGTATAATGTACTAGCTGACCCGACAGACGTTGTCCTGTTCCAATTTCAATAATTCAAAATTCCCATAGAAAATCCACTTTCAGTTTTCCCGAATTTTCCAATTTTCCCGGCAACTATTCCAATTTTTCTCTACGTAAAAACCTACTCCTTTTTTTTTCCTTCTATAAAGTACCACGGGTAGTGAAACTTTATTTATATTACAATCTAGCCTAATAAGTAATTTAAATATAACTTAAACTGCTAAGTTACTATAAAAACCTACTCCTGACAATAATAAACACAACAAAAAGAGAATTAGCGAAATTGGTCCATCCGTTCACGCGTGATGCGATGACCAAGGGAAACAGGGATTCATTTTTATTTATATAGACATAGATATATCGTCTTCTCCCACACCTTCGTTTCTTTCAGCCGTCTTCTGAGTAGTTACCATCTGTCTAGCTAGCCATAGATACTCTTCCAGCTACACATGCATAGTATACATTAAAATCGCTTTTCGTGTCTCTCTGTGTGACCGCGTTGTTTTTCTAAACTTCGCAACGGATTTTGATGTGGTTTCTCACCCTCATTTAGAGATTTTTTTCTGGAAGGTAACACGTAATTTTAAACTTACACATTTTAATGAAATTTCGATGTTTTTTCAAGTTGTGAAACCGTGCGAAGCAGGGGTCAATTCGCTAGTGTATCATAAAACTTACATTGTTTTCTTTATTAAAATATTTCTGTAGTCTTCACATTTTACTCAAAATAATAATTACGAGGGATTTTAAAAAGTCAAATAATTTAAATGTGAAAATGACAACGTATTAAAAATTCAGCATTGTATAAAATTGTGGTCAGATAAAATTTCAATTTACCTCGTGAAAATGTTGCTATAATTTTGCCGGATTAAAACGTATTGCACAAAGATAAAAGCAGGTGTTGTGGGCTTTTTAAAATTACCTTTAAAAACCTTTAAAGGTAATTTTAGGTAGGCTTTTTTTACCTTTAAAGGGTAAATTGAAATGGTTGAATTTGCTTTTATTTTACGAATGAATACTTAGTTGTTTACACTAAGTGTTAGGTGCTGCTTTTCATCGTACCTCTCTCTCTCTCTCTCTCTTCCTGGCTATCTATCCCACATGGTGGTGGGCTCAGCCTTCAGGTCTTTCTCTTCCACTTCGATCTATACTCGACATCGTCTTCGGATACCTGAGGGGCAATTCCCGTAATTTTAACAACGTTCGCAATCTCATCTCGGTCTCAATCTGTCAAAAATTGTATAGAGTTTACCTACATTTTTGACATTTGATTGCCGCTGGCTTGAGATTGCGACGTTTTTAGGTACGAGAATTGGCCTTCTGATATCGGATTTTCATCATACCTAAGTGGTTTAATATTTATTCTTTGGTGGAGGAAGAAATAAATTTTATTACATTTTGATGTAGGGAAACCTACATATTTATTTATCTTGAATACTTACATCTTTCAAGCAGGTGCCAATAGAAAAGACGTCAATCGTTGTGACAAAAATTACCGTCTAGGCTATGTTTGGTAGGTTTGTCTGTTAAAATCGTAGAATCACCATCGCTTACAAGGCGAGATCGATGTCAATAGCGTAGGTGACTAAATGAGAATGGTTTTAGTAAATAAAACAACCAAAATAAGATTTTTAAAATTTTATTTCATCGTGATAGTAAATAGACGTAAGGATGTAAATAGTAATTGTACAATATACTTAGACCTTTTATAATGTACATTAAAATTATGAGCATTTATAATTATAACAATCGTGACCATTCAGAGATATGTACAACTTTAATTAGTAAAACTCTATTATACGGTATGCATTCTAATATCATGTAAAAGCTACACTAGTATTTTAAATTACAAAATAATTTTAGTGGTGTAACATCTAAACCTTAAGCTTTATAGCTTATATTTTAGAACATTGCCGAATAAAGCTAATAAAAAATAAATTGGTTCAATTTTGGGTCCGATTAAAAAATTCAGGTACTTACCTATAGATTCTATTCCATTATTAAATTGTTATATGATGGGATCGTAATAATATCATCAGAGGGGCAATTCCCGTAATTTTAACAACGTTCGCAATATCATCTCAAGACTCAATCTGTCAAAAATTGTATTAAACGCTTTACAATTTTTGACAGATTGAGTCTTGAGATGGTATTGCGAACGCTGTTAAAAATACGGGAATTGCCCCTCTGATGTTATTGTAACGATCCGATGTTATAAATTGAATAGGTACCTACATTTTGTAATCGGACCCAAAATTTAACCGTTTCTGTAAACAGGCTCAAAATTAATTCACCAAAGTTAATTACAGAAAAGGGCAGAAAGAATTGAAAGTGCTTATAAAGGAATAGAGAAACATCGATAAAATATTGGCACAAGACAACTTCCATCATACACAGATTTAATTGAAAACATCAGAAGAATCCTGTTTCTTTAATATAAAATAAGTCAGAGTTATGAAAACAATGTTCTTTACATGTCTTAAAACTTATTTTACAGTAAAAATCTACACACAAGAATCGATTTACGATAGGACACTCTTTAGAATTTATGAAATCGATGCAAAAGATAAATCTGTCTTTAAGGTACTTTCTATGTACCTAATTTCTGGTTTATGAACTAAGAAATTCTTTATATGCCTAAGTTTTTTCATACTTCTATTATTATATTTTTTTGTGAATATAAAATATGTTAGGTATATTCTTAAGATATATGCTAAATATTGACTCTTACGGAAACCAATACAAAATTAAGCTCTGTACATTTACGATAATAATTCTACATCGTCTATCGATCAGAAAATATTATATTTTCTTGTAATTTCTACGATTTGGGATTAAAATTGACAACTATGTTATAATTTCTAATAAATACAATTATTATTTTAATTGATTTTCGAAAGGTTTTTACGACCTGAGATGATATAGGTATGGCTATGATTGATATTGGCTTTTCTATTAAAATGGCGCTTCTACATTCTATATTCTATTGCAGTGATACGCAGCTCAGCAAATTTCTCACGTACACAATCTCTGAATTTTTTTATATCTTTTTAACAAATACAACTCATAAGTTCTAAGTTTTGTGCAACACACTACGTTTCAAAATTGATGAAGGATAAAATCTATAAATAGTGGAGGGAATAATATAGTCTTAGCTTTGAAATAGGTATTATTATTTCAAAATTTTAATTATAGGATTTGGAAAAACTCCGTGATTTGGATTTAAGGCCTACTGTGACATGTCTGTCCATCTGGTCCCCAAACACCAGTACAGATTCATATATTTAGAAAATAAACAGTTATTTAGATACAATATAGACTAATTTTATCGATTATTTAATTAGTGCCTTCAATATTCCTAATTATTTACAAAAATACGAATTAATGTTAACAAAATAGGTATAGGTGCCGAGATTTAATTGACATTTAAAAAAAAACATTTTGGAAATTTTGATAAATCAGTCCAAAAATAAAAATATAGAGGTGCTCTGAAAAATAACAATTCGAGATTTGGGTTTTATCTTAGATTTGCATTACTTTTAAGAAAAAATAAAACGTGGGCGGAGTCGAAGGATTGATTAATACAAAAGACTAACTTGATACATTATTTTACACACATTTATAAGTAAGTATTATACAGAACTCTGCTATAGTAACTTGCCATCAGACAGAATCTCCTAACCAATACAATCTTACACTCTAACACACCATGTGCAGGTAATACATTTCATTGGACCAAAGTTCAACCTTCAAATCATTTCATAGATTCTACCGCTACATAATTATACTAGATACATGCAAAATGTATTCATACCTACATGCAATAAAAAAGTTATGCATTATAATTACACTCACAGTGAACTAGCAACTAAATTAAATGAAAAAGTCTAAGACACTGCAGATTATTATTTTATACATTGTAATTAAGATTTAGACGATACTTACATAGAGATTGCTTATGATAATTTTATAGACACTTCCAATAAAGTTAAAAGTGGCACTGTTATATTATTAGTATAAAGTTATTGTGCAGTCCTTACACTATCAAGGTGAATTAAAAGTCTAATCGCAATTTCTTAACACTCAATAGACACGGGAGATTAGATACAAAAATATCAATGTTAGGATTAATGAAAACACACCACGCTAAGCTATGGTCCCTCAACAAGACACACAATGAGAACTTCAGCGGAAAGTCTTTGAAATTCGTTGCGACGCCGAAGAGTCAGAACCATTCATTCAAAAAACACACACTATCACAAAAGGAAACGTTTATATAGTCCAGTGCAGTGCGATGCTAGTCTAGTCATCAGCTTAGGGACTTTGTGCAGGGCTAGGCCAGGGTGGCCTAACCTTTTCCAGCACATATTTCAGCTGGAAACTGGTGTGGAAATGCTACAGATACTCATCTATCTGGTCGTAGTCTTCGTCTGGGGGTGAGGGGCCAGATACTGAGAGGATCGGTAGACCGAAATGTTTGACAGTTTCAACACTGCCACTGGTGCTGTCATCGGATTTCGCTTCTTCATTGATGGTGTCCTCTCTGTGATGTTTGCCTTTGCACAGCCGCTCTGATGAGTCGCTTAACGCTGTTAAAGGTATGTTGTCGGCTGATCTGTAAGTTGATATTTAGGTGAATAAAATGTATAATTATGTTTAGATGGGCGTTGATGGCTGCGACTCAGTTTTTAACTTTTGCAGCTATCATCGTTGTTGTTAAGTATCTCAATTTGTTTTTGTTCCAATTAAAAAACTTTTTTTTATTTCTGTGCAGTAAAAACTGACTTATTTTACTGACTTAATGGTCCACATGAAGGACTAAGTGCGGAAACCAAATCCTTAACATAGATAGAATCGACTTATTTGCTTGATACCGTTTTTAGGGTTCCGTACCAAAATGGTAAAAAAGGAACCCTTACGGTGTGACTCAGTCTGTCTGTCTGTCTGTCACAGCTGGATATCTCAAGAACTACTAATGCTATCAACTTGAAATTTGGAATAGTTTTATATGACGTTTACCCAACTATTTTTCAAATAAGAAAGAAATTAAAATATTTATATTTTTTTTGCAACAGGGACTGAAAAGGGGTCTTAAAAAATCAAAGTGGGCTACTAGGGCATGTGGGGTATCATATGAAAGAGCGCTGTTTGCACATTCTCAAACATTTTTTTTTCTTTTTTTTTTTAGGCCGCATAGTTTTCGACTTCTGATGAAAAATGTAAAAAAAATACCGTTCCCCCCCCCTATCTCCGAAGTTTGCAAAGTGAAAAATCTGAAATTATTCTATGTGATAGAAGTTTATGTAAAGATTACAGGAAAAATAAAACGATGTCTCTAAATAGCACACTTTTTCAGAAATCGGAACGGGACCCTCGGTGCGCGAGTCCGACTCGCTCTTGACCGGTTTTTAATTATTTTAAATATTTATTCAATTGAACATTTCTTGAAACAAGTACCGTTTAAAGAACTTGTGAACACTGGCTACTTACCTGGCTTTGCGACAAAGTTTAGACTGAGAGCCGTGTCGCCTCAGAAATTCACCGGCATCAAAGCCTGGGAAGCCCCCAGCCGGTTCGGCTGACACGAAGATTGCCGAGTTTACCCGAGGACGGCTACATCGGGCCAATAACCGCTCCTCACACTCCAAGCTCTGTGTATGTGTGTGCGACCACCGCATGTGCTGCAACAGAGATAAATAATGTTAGAATTAGGTGAAACTTCACAAATGTTCTTTCTACGGAGAAAAACTCAAATCTGTGTAGTGAATGGTCCAACTCCGTGATCTAAAATATCTATGGCTATATAGAAAAAAACCAACAAGAAAAAAGTGAAGAATTTTGAAATTCAATAAATAGGTACAAGGAAGAAAAGATAGTGCTCAAAAGCATTCCAATAGTATAAATACACAATCCGCTGTGAGTGAAAGTTGAAAGTGTTATCAGTGTTTAAGTAATTGACTGTAAGGTATTCAATTAAAAATATGTTGGTATAGACACATTGCGGGACAGTAATGACTTTTTCAAATTATTCGATAGGACAGAAAAAAATTACCATACAAGGTACGGAAACTGCTGTATCCGTAGCGCCATATAACAATACTAAATAATAATATACGAAGACAGTACTGTCATAGCCGTAGAATCTTTCACAGACCGACCACGGCAATAACCGTAGTGTGCGTGTGAGGACTTCCTAGAAACGCACCCACACCTGTATATTTTCAATGTGTGACTTTGTGCGTTCAAATGCTTATATACATATGAGAGACTAATGTGAAAACGGTTTTCCTTGTTCTTACTGTGTTGCCCGTACCTTCATTCAGAAGAGTTTAAACTTTTACGGTGGTGTCATTTCCAAACATCGAAAATTCTACTGCTAATGCGCACTGCATTAGCAGTCCTGCAATGTGTTATTTGCTGGCATTTTTGAAATCTGAATTTTTATTCAAAGTAAATCAACTTTTCATCTTTCATAATCAATGAAAGATTCGAAGTTATCAAAACTCCGAGAAATTATAAAATAAATTGGTTCTCGTACAAGATGGTAATAAAAATACATTGTTGAAAGTTTTTTGAAAGATATACATCAACATAGAGATTTAATACAATCATAATTAAGTATAATGTGACTGTGTGGATTATGCAGAAAATTATAAAAAAATTGTAGAATATAAAAGTGAAACATTGAAAAAGGATTGCACACCAGTGTCGTATTGGATTCAGGTAACAAGTTCTGAACAAGATCCTTTTACCGGTGTGGCAAAACTTCAAGAGGAAAGTTTTCCCGCATAATACTTACCAAGATAAATTCAATACCCTGTAGGGGAGTGCTATTCTCTAAACATCGCTTTGAAACTCGAAAGTGGACGATCTATGATTGAATGCCTATGAATGTTCATTTATTAAAAACTAATAAGTTCACTTTCAAATTGTGTGTGCCGTCACTTGGGTGAGCACTGCAGTAATCGTTTTATAAGGAACATGATGTATAGGTAGTTAGGTTTATGTTGTCTATTGCAGAAATAATATAAGTTAAATAATAAATAACATTGCATAATAACTTTGAATAAATGTTGGATGGTTTTTGATTCAATTGAAAATCGTGTAAAACAGGGTTTGATAGCTCTATTCTAAAGTTGTTACTTTTCAATTCGATTTAAATTGTCTTGTAGTCTAGACTACATGAATGTCTGTATACGACTGGTTTTTATCTTCATAAGACTAACGTTTGCATACGGTCCAGATAGTTTAATATCATTAATTCACTTAATTCCCTTTTATACAGGATTATTTTTTAGGAGAATTATTTAATATAAAAACCTAAAAGATTATTCAACTATCGACAAAGCAAATAACAACCATATAATTGAGTGTTTTCTACGCGTGCCACAAGAAAATCATCATAAAAACATGCTATATCTGTACTTGTAACATCAACAATTCCACGATTCAAAGTGAAAACACACTCCGCTTTCAAATAACTCAAAAACATAAATTTAATTATCCGTAACATAAACACTTAGGGTTCAATTTTGCATAGCAATATTCTTAAAGCCACGAGGCTATTTGTCATTGTAAAACACGCGATTCAAGAGCTTTGGAAGGTAGGTTCCGTTTGTTTAATATGTAAATATGTTTGTTTAAAGAAATGTACGGATTTGAATTCGTGACAATCAGAGGGAAAATGTTTTAACCCGTCAGACCCTGGAAACTTGTGACGTCAACCAGAGGGGCAATTCCCGTAATTTTAACAACGTTCGCAATCTCATCTCGGTCTCAATCTGTCAAAAATTGTATAGAGTTTACCTACATTTTTGACATTTGATTGCCGCTTCACGTAGCGGAAATTGTTTTTTGTTCTTGAATAATCAGACCATACTATTAAATGTAAACAATACTCATATTACGGGAGTTGTATTTATAAACAAAATATGATGACAACAACTCGCTGAAAATGTGGTTGTTTACGTAACATTTATTTGGCCATTTTAAATGATGTTATTAAATTCTACTTCAGTGCTAGTAGCAGTGACAAATCATAAGTGAGACATACGCCCAAAATCTTTACAGCGCCATTTCGAACGTCTTAGAACCAGGAGTTCCGCTTATTCTTTTTCTATGGGTGAGATCAAAATACTGTACTTCATTAAAACCGATGAACCTAGACAATAGACATTTTCTCTAGTCCGTACCTACATGTCTATGTACGTGTCCTGGTCAGATCTTAGAATTAATCACTTTATGAAGTGTTTGGTCATTTCATGAAATGGCCACCTAAAATTGACCATATTATTTAAACGTCAAAGTTTAACGGTATGTCAGTCAGTCGACATTTGGCTATATCATGAAACACAACCACTTCATGAAATGATCATCATAGAAATGGCCATATTGCGACTAAAGCAACCTATTTATCGAGCTGACTACTGGGCATGTCGCAAAGTAGTTGCATTTCAAGCCGCTAGTGGCACCCCGACCAAATGGTCAAATGGTTAGGTTAGATCTGTGACCAACCGCGCGCGAGTCGAGTGAGCGAAGCTAGCGCCGCGGCAGCGACCGGCGAGCGCTACATCCAAGTTGGTCGCAGTTACTTGGCTATTTATTATTTTTAGGACCGATGCACTGCAAAAACAAAGCGACATCAACGCCTCTACAGGTGGATAATCTAACTATTTTACGATATGGTCACTAATGTTTAGCCACATTACAAAGTAGTCGAGCGTTTAACTGTCCATATCGTCAAACGTTGAATATTCAATGATCTGGCCAGCCCACATCATGATATGACCAGCGCAGCGGTCGATGTTCTAATTCATGAAATACAACCATTTCTGAAATGGTCCAACACTTCGTGAAATGGTCAATTCTAAGATCTGGCTACGGCATAATTATGTAATATAATGTAGTCGACTTATTCCCGAGTAGGTTCGGTTTGATGGCTATGAATAGGAATTTCCACGATACTATATATTTTTATGATACTTTAGTATTAATCAATTCGTCTTGTATTTTCCTCTATCTAGAAGATAGTTCAAGAATAAAAAGTCGGTTAAAAATAGAAGAGAATTTTAATAACGTTGAAGTTCAGTGTCGTTATTATCACAGATTACTTAACCGTGATTCTAAAAAAAGTTCTCAGTTTTCAGCAAAATGAAATAAAAACTTTACAGCCCAACCGTAACATGTTAAGGTGTAAACATTTTCACTTTAAATATAAAAAAATAATCTATGTTATTACCTGAGCTTACACATTCTAAACGCTACAGGGTGTTTTAAACTTTTATTATTTACCTATTACCGTCGCGTGCAGCCGTCGACGATTGAAAATGTGGGCCATGGTTTTGTTTAAATTTTTTACTAAACGCCGTTCAGCTGGCTTTATTTACATCGAAGGATGACTGACCTGAGTTAACGGTTTGTTATTTCTGTCCTGAAAAAACATAACCTTTACATTTTTTTTAAATAAACGTGTGAAGTTTTTATTAAGTTGTATAAATATTTTCTTTAGATTTATAGCGTGTGTATGCGTGTCTTGTGAATCAGAATTTATGTGTGAATAAAAAGCAGGTGTATTTTTAGCATAAAAATGTGTGGATGTGTATTTTACTTGGGAAAGTGTTAATCTTTCAGGTACTTTTTTGGTTTATGCAAAGCTTTTGAACTTTTTAAACTTTTAATATAAATTATAAGGTATTGTAGAAAAGAAGCTTAAATTTATATTGAGCATTTATAAAATTAATATATTTTTGAATTCTATAAAGAAATCATAGTGAACTAAATACGTATTTTTCTATGAAAATACAAAAATCAAACTATTTGATTAGATTTCTGATAAAATTATAGGAAAAAACCGATGATTTGTTTTTATAAAAATTGCGACCTACGATGTAAATCTAAGAGATTAATACAAATACGGGAAAAAAACTGATAAAACTTCACAAATATTGTAGTTGTACATTGGAATGTCACGTGTGTTTTATTAATGGATTTTTCCTAAGATTTTTATCACAATAGCCTTCATTTGCTTACATTGTAATTAAAACAAACAATAACAACATTAAGTTACCACTATTTACCACTGTTAAGGCCCTACCATAACCAGGATATCGTGAAACGTCTACTTTTTCGTCGCACATTTAGCCCTATAGCTACATATTACAAGCCTAAAAAGAATACAGTATAATATAGCCAAGTGTATAAAAAAGACTTATACAAAGATATCTCGTAGAAACGATCTAGCATCTTAAAAAAAAAATAGCAAAAAAGGAGACGAAAACTTTTGAGCGACATTTTTTTTTTTTAAGTATATAAAAGGAATTTTAATCAACTAGAAAAGAAGGTAATTTTTTTTAACTTAAAATAATTTTCTTATTGGCGGACAAAAATAAAAACATTAAGGCGCGGTAAGACGCAAATCTTCAAGGTCATTAAATCAATCGCATCGCCATTTTCAACCGTATTTGTATAACTTTACGATTTAATGACCTTGAAGATTTGCGTCTTACCGCGCCTTAATGTTTTTATTTTTTTTACTATAATATTTTAATAATACCATATTTTGACTGCCTCGTGTCTACTGGTCGCTAGCATTACTGCTGTGCATGAGGTCCCGGGTTTGATGAAGTGTTATTGAGTTTTTCTATCCAGAATTTCTCAGTAGCAGTCCGGAGTCTGGATTTGGTCCCGGTTGATGAGACTTAAATATAACCCCTCCCTTCGGTAAAACAAGGCGTCATGTTACATTATTTTAACAATATTGCAATAACGCATACTTTAGCCCAATTATAACCAACAAATCGTGCATAAACATAAATTTGAGACAAAAGGTGTAATCACGAACTGAATTCTAAATTTAAATTTAAATTTTGCAGACGTTATGAAGGAGGTTTTCATTGAGTCATTAAAGTTATACTTCCGTCAGTAAATTATTCAACAAATTGCTGGAAGCTGAGAATTTTAGGCTAACTAAGTACTTTTATAAGTGTATTAAATTATGTAATTATGTATTCTTTATTAACGTTGTTAAGATTTCTTGGTAAATGATTTTTCGTACCACTTGCTCAAAAAAGTAACATTCTATGCCACAAAAAGCGAACATAACAATAGTCATTTTTAATCTGTTAAAAACAGGGAAAGAAAATTGTACTGAATTTCATTCATCCTCTAGGGGGAGAATGTGATTTAAATTTGGAATACTTACCGAAATTTTTAGTGAACTACATCTGTGTTTACACCATTGAGTTTGTATAATATAATAGTTATTTATGCAACTGACGTATAATAAGGGGTATTAAAACACGAATGTGGGTTATGTACAGTTGCATACAAGACTTTATCTACATCCATGTTATCAATCATACACTAATTATGTACAGTTGCATACAAGACTTTATCTACATCCATGTTATCAAACCTCTATAAAAGATTCTGAAACAGTTTTTTGCAATACTAATACTCGTATCGAACATGGCGGCCGGGGTCATAGTATACGACGTGAATTCGAATAAGTTCTTTTTTTAAATTACGGCGCTGTTGTAGTGAAACGCGCGTGCATTACAATGTTCTTTTTTTGAAAACGAGTTGCATTATGAAATTCAGTACAACATTAAAGCACCCGTTTGGATGCTATTATGGTTACCATGGTTACTATGACACTGGCTGTTTTAATGTTAGCAATAAGCTAACTAACTGTTTCAGAAACTTTTATAGAGAATTTATAGCATGGGTTAGATAAAGCATTATACATATTTTTGAAAAAGGAATACGCATTTATTATGCACTTATGATTATTAAATAAAATTACGAAAACCGACGAGGCCTGCTTGAGGCCTGCTTGGCCGAGGATGAGCTTGATGCCTTTGCTTTTCCGACAAAAAAATATTAGTCTAAGAATTTGCCGCGTTTTTGTTTTCTTCAAATACATAAACGTTAAGTTTATTTTAATTTATTTTTATAAATAAGTTAATGTTCTAAAATGCTTATCTCATATTATTATTGTGTTAATTTTTTCGCAAATGGTACGAAAAGTAGAGTATTTTCCTCGGTGATAAAGCTGTCTTAGTCTTAGGTAAACTTAAATCCCTCGCTACACTCAGGACTCGTCTTAAATCCCTCGCTTCGCTCGTGATTTAAGTTTTTAACACCCTCGCTACGCTCGGGAGTAAACCTCGAGTCCTTCGTTACGCTCGCGATTTAAATTGTCACCCACGACAGAAGACACTGCTTTATGCCCTTGGTTAATAATCTACTATTTCAGCTGCAAACTTTTAAGAGTAATTAAACTAATTAATGGATTTACACTTAACGAAAATGTCGTCGTAACAATAATTGGTAACAAAATAGCCTATTTATCTTTAAAGGAACTTAAATCTACGTTTTATTTACTAAGAAAAGATAGCAGCAATCTACCCAACACAAGCTGTAAAAGTCAATTGAGAAAAATGGATTGCCTTGTCCACGGAAGTGACTCTATTTATTAACTTCTAAAGTATCTCTCTTTATAAATACTGTTTATAGTTTCTAATAGTAAGGCACATTTTTATGTATTACACATAATAATAAGTATTATGTAGGAATGATTGTAACTCGAAAAAGATCTAAATAATTATGTTAAGTATTAATTGTATTGACAATAACGAAATGCATAATTGTATAGTTCGATATTGAGATAGACTCATGATAGCACAAGTTTAAACCTTAGTGGGTTTTGGTTGCTATTTTATAAGAATAATCCTGTATTGTTTTGTATACGTTAAATAAATTAAAAAAAAATTGTTTTAGATCTTTTATTTCTCTTTATAACATAACCGAACATGTCGCCTTGTTATCCCGAAAGGTTGGGCAGAGGTGTACCTAAAGTGCACCCACATTTCGGCAGTTATGTTTAAATCCCATGTAAGTGGGCGATCCTATTGCTATCAAACGATCACAAATCCAGACTCCGGGCAGCTACTGAGAAATTCCAGATGGAAAAACCCAATAACACGTTGTCCGTCCCGCAAATTGAACCCAGGGGCCGTATTATGACGTGTTAATGCCATCATGATTCCATTGAGAAAAAAGGACGGTGCTATCGGTCGTATATAGCTCCGTCTATCTCTCACACTGGAACAATGATGGCTTTAACACGTCATAATACGGCCCCAGGACCTCATGTTCAGCAGTAGCGCTCCCAACCACTTAGCCAACGATTCAGTCGGCCGGCTAACATTATAATAATAATTTATTTCATAAACAAGAGGTAGGTACAGTCTATTACAAGTAGATTAACAACTTAGGATTAGTATACGTCTGAGATGAGTAGGTAACAATGCATGTTTACGAACTGATGTCTTAGCTAGGTTACTTAGTAGCCTGTATTAAGGACAATCAGCGCTCATTTCCCGGAAATAGGACAAAAATATTGATTAGACTGTTACATAATTATTATCAAAATTTACAACAAATTAACAAAAGTCCAATGCAAGAATGTGTGGTCGCGCGCGTGTGTGGGAGTGAGTGTGTCTGTGTGAGTGTGTGAGTGTGATTATTGAGCTTAAATATTGTTAACCCAAATAAAGTAATATTACGTCCAACTTATTTCTATCTAACATGAATATTTCGACTTTAATCCTTCCAAATCTAAATGAAGTACTTATCGTCCTCATTTCAATATTTTTCATTCAATCATTTCAAGGTTTATCATACACAAAACTACACCTAACAATGTAGGTATTTCAATTTACAAAACCTCTTAATCTATCGTTCATAACTCCATGCCGTGTATATGAAAACAAGGCATGGACCGTCTAACTCATTCCGAACACTTATTAGTACATTGTTTGGACTTTACAGGAAATTCAATTACGGACTAACTTTAGAGAGTTCGGTATCAAGCTTTTGTTACAGTAGAAGTACGAAACAGTATCACAACCAGGCTAATTTTAAGCATCGAAACATATGGTTTGTCAAGCCTAATGAAAATATTGCGAAAGGACGAAGATTGTGGATGAAGCAAAAGTTATGTCTAAAATAATCGTAGGAGAGGCCTATGGGGAAGCCTAAGCGCGCACTGCTGTGCGTTTTTCTAACGCATAATCTGTGAAGTATGGAATGTCTTTGAAGTGCGCGCACTGCGGTGAGAAAAACGGATGAGTTTTGTTACCTTAGGCCCCGCCCAGTGCGGCAGAACTAACGCAACGCATTCCACCGCACGGCAGTGCGCGCAGGCACTAAAAGAGCTAAGTTTATGGGGCTACACAAAGCATAAGCACCGTTCCCGAAGCATCAGCTACCGGCTTACTAGCTACCAGCTATTAGCGAAAAACTATTTCATAGGTCGTATAGCAGTACGTGTCTCAAACTCAAACTCAAAGCATTTATTTCAAATAAACCAATTACAGGCACTTTTGAATTGTCAAAGGGTCGGTCTTGGGTCGGTCAGTCAGAAAAATGAAGCTAGATTGCCCATTCCAAAGCGTAGATCCTATGGAGAAGAACGGGCAAGAAACTCCACGGACACTCTTTTAAAATCAAATATTTTACAAAATCAAAAAAGTGTCTGTGTGAGCTCCTCGATTCGAGTGATTATTCGTAGTTGTTCTACTGTTTATGTACTGTGCCTTTGTTGTGTAATGGTTACTGACAGGAAGGGCTGCAACTGACATGCATATTGCAAGTTACGCAGACCGGTATTACATAATTTGACAGGTGGATTTTATCCAAATTGGGATAGCTGGTCGTTTGCAGATGTTGAAGTTAAGGTTTATTTGGTTTGAACTGAAGGTTATTTTGGTTATACAATGGAAGGGGGCAATAATGTTTTTTTTCTGTCATCTGTCAGACAGGAAGACACATCAAAATTTTTCGTTATTTTCCAATTTAAATGTATTTATTTTGAAAAATTCATTGAGTCTCAATAATATCGCAAAGAATGTGCGTAATATGGATGGAGTTATGGAACTGTGGAGACGTGTCTTGACGCTGCGTGACAGCGTAAGCGTGGGTGGCCCGCGGCGGCCCGTTCGATGTGCACCGCGCATAGGATGGAAGGAAACCAGCACATGAAGTGATTTTTTGCTCCGTTGGTTTAATTGCTGTATGTTGTTCTAGTGGGAGGATAAATAGATAAATAAATAATAATAATTATGTTAGTAGATTTTTTTTGTGCATGTGGTGTTATAATTAATTGTTGCACGTACAAATGTTACTCTAGTCATTAAGTCAGAAATGTATGTAGTGCAAACAATTGTTGGTTAACCTAAATAAATAATTCCAGTAGCATACATGAAATAAATACTCTCAATATAGAAGAAATAGAGACAATAAACATTAGATTGAATAAGCGCAGCTTTTAAGAAGGATAAAAACTTTTATGAAGAGAGATAAATAGAATAGAAAATAATCTCATAAGTTCGGAAAATATAAACAATGTCAAAAACAGAAAATCAACAAACAAAAACCCTACCCATATGTTTGCTAAGGTACACAGCCTTTTAAAACAAAGTAGAAGTTGGCAAAAAGCCAGAAAAACTTGAATGAAAACAAAGGAAGATTACAGCAACTTAACAAACATTTCTTTTTGATCCATCACTCATTGCTGTCAACACAAAACGGTTCGCAATTTCGGCCCCCATAATGGACTTGGTCGGCTTCAAACTAGATTTACGAACAAATTATTAAGAGGATACATCGAAGCGTGGTTTAGCTCGGTGTGTAAGTGAAATGGGGTGAAGACTCTCATGCGCTATACTTAACTCGCTTCGTTTAAATGTAGACTTATGACAAAATTCTATACTTAAATCAGTTTTTAGCTTAGTGAATTCTTAACATATTTAAATATCTTTGATTTAAATCAATTTTTACTGCACAGAGGAACTGTTTGGGTATAATCGTATAAAACAGAAAATAGATCTACTTTGGAATTTATTTTGTAACGAAAAAAATTCATGTTTCGATTTTAGTGCAGCAGTAGACAATATAGTCAAATAATACGCAGTGGAAAATCCAAATGATTTAACCATAATTATATACATTTGGTTTTATAGGAATTCTACAACACAATTTAAAAAATATATTTATGGATTTATCCCCTTAAGTCGGCCGTCCACTGCTTTATAGGATGTGCACGGAGGGGTTTGCAACGTTAGCTACGCGGCTTATTTGTTTGCCAGCCACGCGTTCGTGCGTAGCGTGGCTGAGGCTCACAGTGGACGATATATCGCTTACATTTTCATACAAAGCGAGCGAGAAAGCTGAGTGCGTATTGGCTTAGCTCACCACAGATAGCTGAGCACGGCTATATTTCACGTTTCCTTTTTTTTGTTTAATACGAGCCATATTTATCAATACATAGCAGGCCACGCGCACGCTATGCATGGCTGCGTGGTTATATGACGTCAGAGGTACACGCGTGGGTTGCCGCGGATGCGCCGCCCAAGACAAACATAGACACGTTTCGAAGTCATGACCGCCATTTTTCCTCCCCGCTACCCTCACGCCCTTCTCTCTGCCAAAACATCAAAGCTCTTTACGAGTTAGCACGTGTTGGCGTTGTATAAATCAGCTATCAGTGTTAGCTTGGATCTGCGTAAGTGTATGGCGTCATGAACGAATTAACCAGACCCGACATATAAGCGTAAGTACCTTTACCGGTCTGGTCAGTAACCAGGAAATTCTAGCCTTGGTCGCTTATTTTTGCGACAGTCTTAAGCAATTACTTGTCAACAAAACATCCCCAAAAATGACTAAATGTTCAGTATAAATGGTGTAGAAACTGCAGCACTATTTCTTTTCACTTGTAAATACATTATTTTATTAGATTTATTGTTATTTATCACAAAATTTAATCAAATGTAATGTGGTTGAACGAGTTTACTGGGCGTGTATCATCGTGAGCACCTACGTGTGGCCGTCTTTAGCCGTACGCTTCTATGGAGAAGTGCCTTTAGGGCCACGAGCATCGATCATAGACCCTTGAAAATTTACCACGGGAAATGAGGCAGCTTGTTACGTTGCTAATATTTCCTTTGTCCGGCAAATAGCGTCAGTTAAAGCGAGGTTTAAAGCGGTTGTATGCAATTTAGGATGGTAGGCCGCATTGTAATGGTTATTGTAGTTCTGCTTATGTGTTTTTGGATAGTTTAACGTCTGTTGGTTTTGGGTCTTTTGTTTGGTTTCCATTGTCTGTTCTATTTCTATTTGGTTGACCTGGTTTTGAATATTTGCTATATCTTTGTCTGTCTACTGTTTTTGAATTGATTATGTTAAGACTGGTGGTTTAAAAACTAAAATGATTAAAATCTAGGCACTGTACAGCTACACTACAAAAGACCTAAACTTTTAAATCCAGCATTTTCTCTTATACAGGGTGAATCAGAAAGGTGTGGTAAAATTTAAGGGTGAGGACAGACCAGCAAACTGAACAAATTTCTGCATGGGACCAACATCGTTATCAACTGTCCCATAGAAACCTTCAATACCTACTCGACACAAATTAACGGGACCGCTGATTATTTTTACGCGATTAAGGTGTTGGTCCCATGGAGGAAGTTGTTCTCTTGTTATAAGAGAAAATGCTGGATTTAAAAATAAAATCTTTTGCATTGTAGCTGTACAGTGTCTAGATTTTAATACCACCAGTTTTAACATAATCCTGTCAATTCGAAAACAGTAGACAGACAAATATTACCACACCTTTCGGTACATCCTGTAGATAAAACATTCACGTTTCATTCCATTCATATTCTGTTATATTCGTGTTGCTTAGCGTCAACTTGAAACGCAGAGTCTTGACACAAACCTGGGCGATAAGCCTCTCGCGAAAAGAGGTTAGACGTGACCCTAGAATAATGTCATTAAAGCTCTAGTGGGGGCTTTAACAGAAGCAAGTGGATATAAAAATCACTTTACAAAACAAGAAAATGTGCAAAAGAATGCTTGCAAAAATATGTATCACAATTTGCAACATTTTTAGCGATGTAAGTGCTAGCGTGCTTATTCGGGGCTATATTGAACAAACGTGTTTGAAAACCTAAAACACTGCAGGTGCAATTTGTGAATCATTTGTATAATAACATTATTTGTTCCTTCAAGAACCATTATTTTTCTGAGATAATGAAGGTTAAAGCACTGGACAAGTCGATCAATGTGACCTTATCACGCTCTGACACCTTTGACGCTTAACACATATTATTATTATACATTTTTCTATCTTCAAACGAACAATAACTCCATGTGACCTCGTGTCAACCCTTACAAGTGACGTGTCACCTAAAATGTGCTGAAAAATATTTGGATTTGGGTCCAAGGGTCATCAAACCTTTGCTGAATAGGTCTCAGTAGCAAATAGGGCCACCACATTTGTTTCGCTGGATGCCTCAGTGGGTCTCTGAATAATTATATCAGACGGAGTAGCAGCATCTTCCTGTGAAATAACATCAAACTGTGATTGAAAACCCGTCGGTGGTGATATGGAGCTACATTTGGAGGTGACGTCGAACAGACGTTTTGAAAATGAATGAAAAGACGTGAACCGGTGCAAGTGGCGACGTCGTGTGTAGCGTGCTTAGCAGAAATACGTGTGAACTCAACGCGACTTTGTAACACACTAGTAAGCGTGGCACTGCTTACTTGGTGGTCGCAACCGGCACATCGGCATTGGCAGTGGGGGCATGCCCGCGATTTAGCGCGGGCAGGGCTCCGCTAGCTACCATGGTTTTGGTCGTCTGGCGCGGCATGCAGCAATGCAAATTGACAGCCGCAGTCGCGGGCGCTCCGCCGCGGGTATTGGAAGCAACGGTCCAGGAGACAGCATACGTCCTGCGCACGACACGATTTAAGCAACACGCACATATAGCAACTATACTATGCCCGCTACCTACGTCATAACATAAAGGGGACGTCATACATTTAGTAGCGGGATGGGAACATTTGATATGAATTATGTAAGCGTCAGAATACATGGTGGTTAACACACCAGACAAATCATCGCCAAAAATTATGATTATGGTAAGAATGTATTCTTGCACTTTCATAACATTCTAAGCCTCATAGAAAAATACAATAGCAATCTACGATGTACTATTTGTTTAGTAACTGGTATGTTGGGCATCTGTTTTCACAGTATTGTTAATAAGCAATGCATTGAGTCGATTGATTGGCTTCTCGCAATAGATTAACATCAATAACTAAATACTAGGAAATGATGTCACAGCAAATGTATTGTTTCTATGAACGCCAAAACATATCAATTTTATTAACCGCGTCACGCATTTCTGTACACTGAATATGAACATCCGTATTTTTACCGACGTTATTAATAATGAAAAATTGAAAATAGATTCATACGCTGGTTTTCATCTGCATCAATTGTTTGTATCAAAATAGAAATAATACTAAACGAACGTGGCTTTGACAGCTGATTTGAGCTGATATAATATCTGGTTTTAACTGTTAGTATTTGCATCAACAAAATAATTTGAGATACAATAGGTTTATATTTTTGTAGGTATTTCATCACTTTAGCAATAAAACGAAAATGCTTTTTGTTTGAAGGTTATAAAAAAATCTCACGGAAAAACTAATTGGACGAATTCAAAAACAAATGAAAAATTATTTGAAATGTTTGAAAATTACGCAATTTTTGCAACCCTAGCTGTTGGTCTAGGTGACGACTGACATTTTAAGCCGTACAAGCAAAAGCATGTAGGTACGCGACACGTCTAATCCGTTCATAATCCTACTTACAAAGCCTTATTTGTGCACAAAAATAAGCAATGTTGTTTTGTGTTATAATTCTCATTTTTTATCGTTGTATTGTTTTTCTATTTTGAGTCTCAAATAAGATATGAAGTGTTTAGTTATATTTTTTTACCTAAAATATCTTTCAAACATTAAAAATAAGAAATTCAATTGGCTAAGTTAAGGCCTGTAGTTAGAACCAATCCAATTTTATATAAATTTCTACGTTTCTGATCAATCAATTCTTTCCAGTAACAAACACAATATTTTCAATGATAAAGTTTACAATAAATCGAATAATATCAGCACATCTTCAAGCTCGTTCTGACCAGACTAGTACCTTCCACCAGATTGAACATATCGTGAAAATGATCTAAATAGCACTCCCTATATCATACGAACAAGATTTCCCATATCCATAAAATTCAATTTATTGTTAAAATCTGAAGAAATTCCTAGTGTAGTGAAGTGCTAACCAAATGCATTTTACAAACGACAGATTTCTAGTAGATTTCGTATGTAATAAATTGTGTTTATTGCAACTATTTATCAAGGAAAGAAACATTGCAACATTTGTATAATATATTTTTTAATTAAAAATCATAATGGGTATTCCAATTACAATGAGAATCAGCATTTTTTGAACGTCAAATACTTCAAAAGACCACTCGCCAGAACGCTCACCCTTCACCGTCTACTTTCTATGTAGGAAGAAGATAAAGTTATAGGTACTATTCGATAGTGATGCTCAAAGAAAAATGAAACACATAGTTACCAAACCTAACAACAGTACGAGTATCTGTATCAAAATCCCTATTCCAACGTCGACGTACATTGTCGTCGTATCAATAAGTAGGCCTTCAAATCGACCAAGTGAACTTCAAAGGGTAATACACTAAAATCCTATTGTAGTCACCGTCTTTGTCGTATGTCGCCGTAATCTTAGAAATATTCTTCAGAATTTCTATGAAGATCAGACCCGTCCTTGTGAGTGAAGGCTCTTTGAATTTGTTTAAGCTTATTGGATTAAAATGCTACTGGAACAAGATTTGGATAGTAGAACTAAGATTTGCAATTTGTTTTCTCCATTTTTAGGGTTCCGTACCTCAAAAGAAAAAAACGGAACACTTATAGGATCACTCGTGTGTCTGTCTTCCATCTGTCACAGCCAATTTGCTCCCAATCCAGTCGACCGATTAAGCTAGAATTACACATGTGAATATGGGGGATTCAAAATTCATTTATTTACTTTACCCGTCCGTGTTCGGGTCACAGAAATTCATATGTGTACTTGCATTCACTTTTGGGGGGCAAATAAGAAAATTTAAAAAAAAGTAAGTATTGCAAACTTTATCGCGTGACATACAAAATCAAAGGGCTTAATAATAGTCTCAAATATTTTTTTTTAATAATTTATTGTTTTAAAGTTATTTAAGTAATTATACTAAAATTGACCATTCCCAATCTCCGAAACTACCGAGCTTAAAATTTTAAAAAATATAAAAAAAATTGTTCTTTACCCGCACCTTACAGGAAGACCTCAAGAAGAGAAGCAAGATAAGAAGTCTGTAGTCTTGAAATAACATAGTAAATCTCTCAATATTGTACTTGCTAGCTTGCTATGAGTTGACGTAATGACTTATTTTTTTAACTGCACCATAATCATAGTCGCAAAATACGGAATCAGTACTGTAGTAAAATAACAATAAATTTACCCTCTCTGTCTTCTGGAACCCGCACCATTCACCACAAATAGTATATATAGTAGGTAATTGGGTTCCGTTGACAGCCTTTGGGTATAGACTACAGATAGAAATGCATTGTCATTATCATTTTACCTTATCGTTTAGTGCTAGTTTGTATAGTCTTCATAAACACAGATAACAGATCGAAGTCTAAATAACGGAATATAATCATAGATGTAAAAATTGATAAGGCCTGCTAATGAATGGTTGGCGTGTGTTGAATGCACATTGTCTAATTATTTATTAAAATCAAACGTGTTTTTATTGCAGTGTTAATTGCTTTTTAAACCAAAATGTAAAATTAAATTGAAATAAGAATCATTTAAATGCATCTCTTGATTGTATGACAATCATAACGTTCATAAAAATAGTCAAAAAATTTTATTAATTATTGTATAATTTTTTTTAACTTTTTTTTCCTGTAATTTTTATCAATTATTATATAATGTAAAAGTAAATATTAATACAAAATTAACAAAAATGTTGATGGATGGAGAGAATGAAAAAGACCAAAGAAAAGATGAATGAATTTTGTGTGAAGGATAATATTATTATGAAAGAAAAGGTAGTGAATAATAGAGTGACGGCTCCACGGCTAGAATGGAAGGAAAAGTCGTATTGCGCCGACCCCAAGTAACACAAGACAAGGGTAGGAAGATGATGACAGATGTACAAATAATATTAAAAATAATAACGAAATATCAATCAAATAAAACGATATAAGAATTACAATTCCATTACGCATTTTGAATCGGACACTCTGACATTTCTTTCATAATATTCATATTCTTTATTGTGGATTGTATATCATAGGTAGGAGGTACACAATACATACAATGTTCTAATAAGTTAAAATAGGATCAGCTATGTCCCGCCGCTTAGGCATACACTAACATTCGCATACTATTGAGATTAAAATTAATTTAAATAAGTAAAAATACTCAAATTCGAATAAATGTCAGAAGTAAACTATAGCTGTTATACATTTAAAAAAAATATCTTATTATCCATACATATTAATTAATTGCATGTCAAAAAAGATACTACCTGATATTCAATAGTACCTCAACCATGATGCCGTACATCAGGTAAACTTTATCGTGCAAGTGATTTGTCGGAGAAATATTTTCCAGAATAGTAGCATTTCTCCATGTCATGCCGTTTCTTTTTTATATATTTTTCTCTAATACCACAAACTCATTTTGTTAATGTCCAATTTTCTCGTTCAATCTTCCATGAAAGTCTTTGAACAAAATGATGACTTAATACTGATTCAAATGAATCTTCCAATTCTTCGATTTTCAACTTCAATTTAGATTCTCAAATTATTTGGTGAAAAATTAATTCATGAAAGGTGAAAGGGCGCCGCCCTTACTTAGTTATAATGAAAAATTGCCCGTTTCATACTAATGCGTCACCGTAATAAAAAGGCTTAATCAAGCGCTAGACAAATTAAGTTAATTAACGTACGTACTTAAATGATTGTTATAAGTAATTGGTGTAAGTGGAATTTATGCTATGAAAGTATTAAGTTGGGTTATTGCAGTGCAGTTAAGTTATATAATATTTACAGCAGATGAGGTACCTATTTATATTGTCTAAAATGATTTTACTGGTTCATTCACGGCCACTATTTATTTTTAACCAGCTCTTCGTACGAGGCGTCGCCCATGTGAATTTCATGTCTCTATCTCCAGTAATTTCATGTCTCTATCTCCAGTAATTTAGGCTGTGTGCTGTCTGTTTTCATACAAAAATACCGTTAAATTCCGCTGAATTTGTCAGACAAACCTTGTCCTAACAATTTATTAAAAAACATTTGCCAAATAGGTGCGAACGTTCTGAAGTGATGTGTTTACATACATTCGGCAATTGCTTTTTATTTATACCTATATAGATAGCTTTAATGTAGCTCGAAAAAGGAAAATGTTTCGAGTATTTTCTTACTAGCACTGGTCTCTTAAACATGATGTCTTGTGATTTGACGTATTCCATCCAGGATATGACAGTGAGGCTCATTTGCAACAAAGCACCCCATAAAGACAAGGTGAAAATTCATGGGATTCGAGAAAATCCAATATTTTTGACCCTCCGTTATGTTGAAAATACTGCAGCATTAATTTTGAAATAAATACATAGTAAAGTTGAGTATTAATGTTAAGTACTATGTTTGACGAAAACACGATTCCATAAAATTTTCTCGACAGAAAAAAAAATCAAAATTACCTTTACACCGAAAAATAAACCACTGGTATTCAAAAAAACTTCAAATTAGATCATGAAACTTTGCATACTAACTGAACTAAATAAAGCAGGTCTTATGTTTTTTTTTTTTTTTTCAATAAACTTTCGGCGCCCAGTACCGCACTCACTCTCGCTCTCACTCAGTCCGCAAGCAGTATCGTGCGAGCAAGATAAAAAGCTGAGGTAGTAGGTTATGGACTTTTAAAAGTTATAGGAAAAAGTTTATTATCCATTCTCAAAAAATATCTGTGTAATGTAACGCACGTAAAACATTGATTTGCGTGCGTTACATTGTGTACTACCGTAAACAGCGAATTGCCACACCAAAAATAAAAATTGTTTCCCAGCAATTCAATCTGCCTAGCCTTTTCCCAACTATGTTGGGGTCGGCTTCCAGTCTAACCGGATGCAGCTGAATACCAGTGTTTTACATGGAGCGACTGCCTGTCTGACCTCCACAACCCAGTAACTGGGTAATACGATACCCCTTGGTAAGACTGGTTGTCAGACTTTCTGGCTTCTGACGACCCGTAACGACTGTCAAAGATCCACGAATGACAGCCGGGACCAACGGCTTAACGTGCTTTCCGAGGCACGGAGGAGTCTCGGTATGTAAAGATGGTCACCCATCCACTGACCAACCCTGGCAAGCGTGGCTTAACCTCATGGATCGACCCGTGCGGCTGTTATTACTTAGCCACGAGTTTCCCAGCAATTATGATTACACAAAGTTACTTAGTTTGACATACAGAATGCGTAGATGATGGCTTCGTGAAATTAACTATTTGTAAAATAACCTTTTCCACATTTCGAAATTTCATCAATTTTCAAACAATCGCTTTGTCAAACAATTTACAAATTCTTACTTCTGCGTAAAAACTTCAAACACATCTTGATTTATATCAAAGACTGACGACAAATTCGTTTGGAGGCCTATTCTCAAATCTTTTTGGATATGCTTCTACTGTTTGGGTTTAAAAGTCCCTTTTCCCTTCAAGATCGCGATAGTACTCGAACCTTCTTGAGAACATAATAATATCTGTTCTCGAACAAGTTTCCAAAGAAAAAAACATTCTTGAATATGTACGACACTGAAAAATATCATTGTTACTATTCCTTTATTCACATTTATGGCTAGTTTCTTTGTGAAATACGATGTAATTTTTTACGGAAAATACACAAAAAGGAAACGGAGAACCTACTATTAACAAACTTCCACAGAACATAAATCAATACCATCAAACCAAAATAAAATAACCCTTGTTCATTCATAGACACAGATCATCATTTATGTTTGCAAATGACAATAAAAAGCTATTTCCCGAAAAACATGAAAGACATACTAACTACAACAACGGCGTCTATCTCATGGATTTGAAAAGCAATAACTCTTCCCCAACGCATTAATAGTTCTATTTGTGTCCGACCATAATCGTAATGTTTAACTGTTTGAAATAAAAGGAGACACTTACGATTAACTGGGATATTACAGTTAAATCTGGTTTGGTTTGGATTTATTCCAACGTTTGTTTGGATGATAGAGGCAATGTGGGTTTTGTGGAAAACAAATGCAAATATATACTCGTAGTAGGTACGAGTATAAGGTCTCTATAAATAAAAATTAAATGCTGTTCATTGATAAGTGTGTGGCGGAATCTACATCGCCACATACAATAACAATATTTTCTAGAGATGAAACGAAATGAAGCAGAAGGTTGTCATTTTTATTTTACGTGTCTGTGTCTAAGTTTTAGTTATTAAATAAGTAAACTGACCTAGAAAAAAGACTACCTACTCAATTCAAAGTATTACAATAAGAAGTCTAATTTTCTTCAACAGTTCCTTCTCCTACCACATTGTAATTTTAGAACTGTTCTATACATAGTTTTTTCTGATATCCCTCTAAATAAAATTGTAACACGGCGACAAAAATTGAAACACAATACAATATTGTTCGGTAAAACTCGATTACTGAGTCCAGTCTTCTAGAATACTGCTAATAACCTACTATTAGGGTATCGTAGCTATGCGAGTGAAGGAAATAATATGCATACGTCGTTGGAAAAATTGCGACACATTCCATTTCTTGTAGTTAAGTGATTTATGGAATTTTGCTTGGATTAGAGCAATCACTATAATGTACAGTCAACGGCCAGAAGTCCACTTACACCGCAATGACCATTATCGACTGCGCTATACGGGCTGCGGCGCTTATACCTATACGGGTTGCGGCGCCGAAGAAGGTCATAAGTAAACTAATATTGCTATGCCATGGTTTTGTGAGATTACTAGTCGACTTCTGGCTGTTACTGTACGTCATTATTCTAGTACTTACAAATTTCGTTTGATATTTCCATAATAGGTAAAATGCGGATAATGCAAAAAGAGTTCCAAGATGAATTGATATCTAAGTAATGCTTATTACAAGACGTGTCCTCAAAATATTTATTATAACAATACTGGCTTCGGCCCCTCGTATTTTGCCTTCTAAAAGTATGCGAATTGCTAATAATAACAACGACGTGTTTTTGGTAAATTAACTCTTTTACAATGTGCTTAAAAAGGGTAGCGTGATATGAATCGATAAACAAACAAAGTCTGTAATAAAAAGCAGATATTAAAACCCATGATGAGGGTTTAAATCAAAGAAATACAAACATTTGCTTCTATCAACAAGAAACCAGTTATCAAAGAACTGAATCATACTAAAGCAACACCAAGTAATAAATTGCATTCAAGTTGAAAGACCGCAAATAAAGTATGACGACTCAATCTCATTAAGTTGTCAGACAATAAATTAAAAAATTGAACATAATTCAACGGTAAAGCTCTGTATAAAGTGACGTTGCTTTTGAGCACAAAATTACTTATCTCAGCTGCGAGGGACGAAAAAAGGATGATAAAGGAAAAGTTGTTCTAAAAGAGAAACCACAGCAGCGGAATTCTGGTTAAGCAGAACGTTATTGTACTGTACAGTTTGATACTGATTTTAAATAAACGTATTATTTTAGTGATGGTGAAACCTGTACTTTTTCTCAAAATACAAGTTATTATAACCTAGATTTTGTAATTTTAGTACAGATTTTACAACATACCTAATTAACTGTATAATCTCTACCCACTGTTTGTTGCTGTAACTATCTGTAATTTTGATGAATAAACATATTATTATTATAACCTGGCAATGATGAGTTAATAGTCGCAAGGATAGGCTAGTAAAGAATGAAGAAAGCATGATTAGAGGAACTAAGAAAAATAATTGAAACACGATTGTATACTGGTATTGTTTTCTAACTGTCAGATCGAAGAACCACTCTATTATCACTGCACTTCTACTGCTTCCAACTCCTAAAAGATTTTGCCAAAATGCATTGCAAAAAAAAATTGGCCGTCATGGGGACTGCCAACAGAAGTGAATAATTGAAACTTTTGAATAACTGTGTTAGTTTTTTTGAATGTTGAATTTATTTATAATATAAATAAGTAAAACTTTCATAATTTTTAAATTGAAAAAAAAATCTATAATAACCAAAAATAGGATCACTCTATGCAAAAGACTCAATCATGAAGCTATTTGTAATATACCAGCTGGGTAAAAGGCCGTTGACCTACACTTTGTTTTTGCTCATTATTTGTCTATTGTTCTACACAAAAAGGCACGACCCTTTATAAAAATGTTTTTATTGATTTTGACATGTAAAATAATAACAACGTTCATGAGTTGTAATAAGACTTAATTTTGAACATTCAGCAAATATGCATTATTTTATAAGTTTTAAAACTATGCATAGCATGCGCGGTGTCGTGGTGACGCCAACCCGTAAGATTTTCCGCCATCAAACATCGTTTTAAAAAGCAACGCGCCTAAAGAAGTTTTCACTACAAAAATTCATCAAAGCTTCGGACTTCGGAATCGAATAACGGTACAGCCATCTGCCCCATATTCTGCTACTAGAATCTCAAAGAATTTACTGTTTGACATATGATTCTTGCTACTAAATAATGACGTCACAGCAGCGTATCGTTAGTATGGATGAAGCTCGATTCAAGTCGAGCTATATACAGCTTCAAAGACAAATGCGATCAAACCGTCAAAGGGTGTTGCATGTGTGATAAATTTCTATGCCTGTTCGTTTATGTGACATCCTATCTGAACAGCTTTGAATTCTGAATCCTGGTCTATGGAATTTCCAATAATATCAAATTCAAATTCAAACATTTAATTATTTATTATCAAATTCAAATTCTTTATTTGCATAAAACATATATGCATATCGTGGTTTAGTAAATTTTATGACTAGTTTCGAGTTGTGTAACATTTTTACTTGGGAAGTCACAATAAATTATTGTAGATCGCATTGACCTAGAGGAATCCCACCTTTCCTGTATCAATGATGATGACTCACCTATTTTTTTTTAAATGCCACGACACAAACAAAAGTCAGATTAAAGAATAATGAAAAATCTTTTGGCAGCTAGATCAACCTGTCCTGTCACCACTACACAGACAAACAGACGAAAAGGAACTGTTGAAAAGTCACAAATTAAATCTACAAACGCAAACAAATCGCCCTAAAATTAGTTCCACCGTAAACATGTCAGCATATTTATCACAAGTCTTTAAGTAAACACCTTGTGTGTTGCCGCCCACAACTCTGACGTCATGTTTTCTTTTTTATGGTTTACACTGCGCCCTAGTCAGATCACGTGTTATCAATATCTTTATGTCATTTTAAAATGTGAAGATTCGTTGCAAAATCGAGTTCCCTGCAAACTGCAGCGAATATCACAAAATTTTCTGTGAAAACCCAGTACGTAATAATAATAATATTATAGTCTTAGTAAAATGAAAATCTTAAACCAATCCCTTTCTTTGCACTATCGCGGGCTTAGAACTGGTTCACATGCATGGTATTACCTATCATATACATGTTACACCGGGTCTTATTAGAAATTGTTGAATTTTATGTTCATAAATGTATTGGACTGAGAAAATTGTGATATGAGAAGATTCTTGTACAAGTACGTAATATGACAGCGTGTAGACTCTAAGTGTCTAAACGCACTATGCCGAAGTTACGCGACCGATGTTACGTTCCGTCGTGTTCGGCTGATATGACACACCATAAGTGCTGAACTTACGCGGCGGAAATTCAGTTGCGCGCAACTTTGTGTGCCTGCCTCCCGCTGCTCCCCGCCCCGGATCTTCTTTGGCAATCGAACCGAACTTCGGTCGCGTATAATGTGTACGTTGCCGCCGAATTGCCGCTGAACTTACGCCCGACCGAAGTTCGGCTGTACGCTAGAACGCAACGTAATTTCGGCATAGTGTGTCGTCAGTAATTCAAATAGCATTGCAGGCGTAATCGTGCCGAACTTCGGTCGCGTAACTTCGGCATAGTGTGTTTAGACACTAAAAGTCAGCGTGCAGACTCATAATGTCTCGGAAAGAGATCGTCGCGGTTCCTGAGCTTTTCCCAAGGCGAGGCGATTACGTTACGATTCCGATACGCACATTGCGTTGCAGTAGAGAGTTTCATACAAATAATACTGCACGGCTCGAGTTGATACGGCGACGATACCTTTCCGAGTTGATATATTTGCTATGATAAGGTAATGAAAAAAACCTCGCTGAATGCATAACCTCCTCCTTAGTTTTGAAGTCGGTTAATTATGAATTCATAAAAGGCAAGTAAGATTGATTATCATACTAACACTGTTTGTCTACCGCACCGGGAATGGGACGTCAACGAGAAAACAGATGACGGCGCCATAGTAAATGTACTGTCGCTACTTCGGCGCCGTCATCTATTTTCTCGTTGACGTCTAGTTCCCGGTGCGGCGGACAAATAGTCAAAGAAAACATCACCAGGTTATTTTTTTCAGATTTTCAGACTCCACCGCAGTCGGGTAAAAAGAAAGATTTGATTTTCAGACTCCACCGCAGTCGGGTAAAAAGAAAGATTTTAAATAATGCCAGATAAAAAGACAAAGAAATAAGAACTGACAAAGGAATGATCATGTCCTTGTGAAAGTAATAAAGATTGATTTACTTTTGTTGAAATCATTTTGATTTAAACCCTTTATGATAATATTTAAATCATTACAATAACATAAACAAAGACTCATCTAAGTTCACGCAACACTTCATAAAGAATAGCAATAAATTGTGGTAGAATTCCTAGAAAATATATGCACCGTGCTTTGTTACCGCGTCAAAGGATTTGCAATTTATGGAAACATACACAAAGGGCTACGAATCTCCTTGATCTAAATCAAAAGAAAACGTAGAATAAATTGACTTGAAGCGGTACAGGAAAAAATATAATAGGTATATTACAGCCTACCTTTGCCTTTTTCCTTTACTTGGTTGGATTTGACAACACAGTGCAGGTAACTCCATCGGGAAAATAAAACAGATTGATCGATCGAATCCGTGCGGACGGATTTGAAACAGAATCTAAAATGATTGAGTGTTGCCAGGATAATGCTAATATTTTCGTTGTATTTCTACTAAAAAAAATATGAATAATAAACTCTTTCAGATACGATAGAGAAAATTATCTTTATAAATTGTACCTATCTATACCATTTTTTTTTTCAATAAACACGTTGTAGGTTTTTAAGAAAATGCAAGAAAATGCACATAAATTGGCGAGTCAATCGTTTGAAGATGACTGAGACACAATTATGTTAGAAGTAAGTATCTATGTTTGGCACTAAATGCATTTAGTGATTTTTGGTGAACCGATTTCACAAAAAATCACTCACGTCTTAGTAAGTATTCAAATTATGAGCGCGAGTTATGTGACTTCTGTAAATCTCATCATCGGCCTAGCCTTTTCCCAACTATGTTAGGGTCGGCTTTCAGTCTAACTAGATGTAGCTGAATACCAGTATTTTACATGGAGATGAAGCGACCGTGATTTCTTTTACCAATATTGTTCCAAAATACCGAATACCGTTTCAAAGTATGTACAAAACACCTAACAATGAATCTGCATATTTCAAGATAATTGTTCCAAATTCCACTCAATTAAACAATTAAACCGTACAAGTTAATTAATGCATAAACTTCACGCTAGCGTCTTGGGACGTAGGCTGAGAGATTTAATACTGTTGATTAATAATCAGAATGCGTAACGAGGCTTCAAATTAAAAATAACTTCAAAACATATCGTGTTATCAAGTAACTGGGTTGTGGAGGTCAGATACCTCCACCACCCAGTTACTGGGTAACACGATACCCCTTAGTAAGACTGGTTGTCAGACTTTCGGGCTTCTGACGACCCGTAACAACTGATCAAAATCTCAAAGATCTAATAATGTCAGCCGGGACCAACGGTTTAACCCCTCAAGTGTCGAATGCACCCCATGTGTGCATAAGAAAAACACTTTTTTTGTTCGGTACATAAGCTTATATCACATATATATAAATGTAAAAAAACATCATCCGATGGAAAACCAATCAAATCATTAGTTGTGAACTTATTGAGTTCGCAGCTAACCTCCCCTCCCCCCCCGCGTGTCAAATGCACCCCAATTGTGCAAAAGGACAAAACTTTACATAATAGGTATATAAGCTTAGATCACGTATATATAAACGTAAAAAAACATCATCCGATGGAAAACATATCATTATCAGTAGTTGTGAACCTATGGGGTTCGCAACTAACCCCCAACCCTCCCCACTCGCTGGGGTTTTGGGTCTAAAATCAGCCAAACTCAGACACTTGAGGGGTTAACGTGTTTTCCGAGGCACGGTGGGGTCTTGGTATGTAAAGATGTTTGGTTCCAGGGACCAACCACGGCAAGCGAAGCTTAACCTTATCGTTCGATACGCCCGACTGTTATTACTTAGCCACAAGCTCAAAGCCACAACCATAAACTTTTATAAATATATTAGCGGACCCGACAGACGTTGTCCTGTCTGAACGAACCTAGAACCTGACTGCAGCGCTACCTATCGGGTCCAATTGTGTTTTCAAACCATCCAGGAACCAATTTTCACAGGGTGTTCTACCCATGAATATGAACATTTTTCACTATGGGACCAACTTTGAAATCGCAAAAAAAATATCAGCTGTTTCATACATTTTGATCGAGTAGGTATTGAACTTTTGTAGGAAACCGCTGGTTTTTTTTTCGTGATTTCAAAGTTGGTCCCTTAGTGAAAGTTGTTCATATTCATGGGTAGAACACCCTGTGAAAATTTAGCTAGTCATTTAAAAATATAGCCCTGTATACACAAATTTTCATGCAAATCGGTCCAGCCGTTTAGGAGAAGTTAAGTGACAAACACACGTACATAAGAATTATATATTTAAAAGTATCATATGTCCGTCTCCTGGTTCTAAGCTAGCTCCACACCAATTTTCAGCCAAATCGGTTCAGCCGTTCTTGTGTTATAAATAGTGTAACTAACACGACTTTCTTTTATATATACAGGGTTATTTGTAAAACACCAGTAACCTCTTAAGGGGTCATTATACTCATCATTATTAACAACTTTTACTATGGGACCAAACCTGAAATCGCGAAAAAAAAATCAGCTGTTCAGTACATTTATCTACATCAAACTCGTCAAAATGTAGCAGCTGATTTTTTTTTCGCGATTTCAGGTTTGGTCCCATAGTAAAAGTTGTTCATAATGATGAGTATAATGACCCCTTAAGAGGTTACTGGTGTTTTACAAATAACCCTGTATAGATAGATTGGTACCTTATTCATGAAAAATTACAAGTACCTACTACATATTTTTTTTTGTTTCATCATTTTCAATTAAACGCAATCTTAGTCCACATTTCAATATGACGCAATTAGGTCTGCAAAACGTTTTAAGTTTGCGAACTGCTTCAGCTTCCCAATTAAGATTTGCTACGCTTTGGCTTATTAATTAAGTGTGCTTTGATATTTGAAAAAAAAAACTCAACGTTTTCAAGTTTCTCAGTACCTAAGTATGACCGACGCTGAATTATCATTACAAGAGATGTCATTGATTGAAGTAACACAGTAATTAGGGTTCCGTACCAAAGTGGTAAAAAAAGGAACCCTTAAGGTGTGACTCAGTCTGTCTGTTTGTCTGTCTGTCTGTCACAGCTGGATATCTCAAGAACTACTAATGCTATCAACTTGAAATTTGGAACAGTTTTAGGTGACATTTGCCCAACTATTTTTCAAATGAGGAGCTCGTGGCTAAGTAATAACAGCCGCACGGGTCGATCTGTCAGGTTAAGCTACGATTGCCGGGGTTGGTCAGTGGATGGGTGACCATCTTTACATATCGAGATTTCTCCGTGCCTCGGAAAGCACGTTAAGCCGTTGGTCCCGGCTGTTATTCGTGGATCTTTGACAGTCGTTACGGGTCGTCAGAAGCCCGAAAGTCTGACAACCAGTCTTACCAAGGGGTATCGTATTACCCAGTAACTGGGTTGTGGAGGTCAGATAGGCAGTCGCTCCATGTAAAATACTGGTATTCAGCTGCATCCGGTTAGACTGGAAGCCGACCCCAACATAGTTGGGAAAAGGCTAGGCAGATTGATTGATTGCCCAACTATTTTTCAAATGAGAAAGAAATAAAAATAAATAAGTAATTATGTTTTTTTTGCAACAGGGACTGAAAGGGGGTCTTAAAAATTCGAAGTGGGGTTACTAGAGCATGTGGGGTATCATATGAAAGAGCGCTATTTGCACATTCTCAATCAAACATTTTTTTTTAGGCTGCATAGTTTTCCACTTGTGATGAAAAATGTAAAAAAAATCCATTTCCCCCCCTTAACTCCCAAGTTTGCAAAGAGAAGGAAAATAAAACGATGTCTCTAAATATCACAGTTTTTCAGAAATCATAAACAAAAATTACATGATTGTGTCGTAAGGAACCCTCGGTGCGCGAACCCGACTCGCTCTTGCCCGGTTTTTTTTAAATAGGAGCTAACATCAGGGTTCGTTGTAGAAAAACTCTTCTACGAAATCGAATTATCAATTTAATATCAATTTAAACTCTATTCCTAATGGTAGAGGTGTACCGGTTTGGTTTATAATTTACTAGCTTTTTCCCGCGGCTTCGCCCGCGTTTATTATACATTATAAACCTTCCTCTTGAATCACTCTATATATGAAAAAAAACCGCATCAAAATCCGTTGCGCAGTTTTAAAGATCTAAGCATATCATAGAGACAGACAGACAGCGGGAAGCGACTTTGTTACAAACTATGTAGATATAGTGATTCATCGGGCTACATTTATAAAATAACGATTCGACATTTTATTTTGATATTGATAAAAATTATAATATTGATAGATGCTTCTAATCTGAATGCTTGAATATTCTGCAACATTTTCTTCAATCTCACACGTCACAATATATCTCCTGACGTCACCGATACGAGAAACGATGTCACCAATAATACCAACCCCTGAACCGAGGTCAAAGGGTCAAGCGGCCACGTTCACACCTAATTAATCGGGGCATGAATCACGTGATTTCAGCAAATAAACGTTAAGCAAGTTAATAGCTGTCTTGAGAGGCATCTCTTGGACTACATCCGATGAACAGAATGGGGTCAATAAAATTGTAACACGCTGTAGGGAGAGTCTTGTCACAATATAAATATGAACAGTAGGGAAACTACGAACAAATGTACGAAACGGCACACACACAGACGCACGTTTCGTCAAGACCCATAAGCCACAGTAAATATACTGAGAGCACTGCGACTATCGCTTGAGGCCTCGTCGGTGCGCGCGTCTCTGTGAGTTAGCTGTTTCGACCGTTTGTACATAGTTTATTTACTGTCCATATATATTTATTGTGGTCTCATGAATGTGTGGATGAAGTTGCGAAAAGAAAAGTGGGTGATTCTGTGAGAGAGTTTGCTTGAGAATACTCGGTGTGGTTCTAGATTATTTCAGTGCTTGAATGTTACCGCTCAGTGTGGTACGGTTTGAGCGTTTTGTAAAAGAATGTTGTATATTTTGTTGGAAAACACGAGTATTTTTATTTACCTACAAGTTTTTTGTGTGATTGCTTCTGTTTGATTGAAGTGCAACATTTAGGAATGCCTCTAAATTGGTTTTGGGATAACAAGAGAATTTCGTCAGGTAAAAAAACTCTGAAACTAATAATCAAGACATGTTTATTTATCGTTTTCTCGTCTTTTTAACCGACTTCCAAAAGGAGGAGGTTCTCAATTCGTCGGAACCTTTTTTTTTTTTTTATTTTTTTTTTTTTTATGTATGTTCCCCGATTACTCGAAAGTGGCTAGACCGATTTGGATTTTTATTTTTTTGTTCGAAAGGGTATACGTCCCAAGTGGTCCCATGATCATCAAGTCAGGATCTGATGATGAGATCCCATGGAAATCCAGGGAAACCCTCAAATTTTATGGGCACACCTATATCAATTTCGGTATTTTTTATAGTAACTCGTTCATTTGCTCTCGGAAAGTACCATTCGGTGAGCTGGAACTGATGATGAAGACCACAGAGGGCCATCGGAAATACTCAATTATATCTTAGTATATAACAGGTTGCGATTCGATTACTTTAATATGGTTTATGCTCGTCAAAATAATGGTAATGGTGACTTCACCATGAGCTCCATTTCTCCTGGTTCTTACTAGGAGAACTCCTCAAAAATTAACGGCCCTGCATCGGGAAAAGCAACATTTTGTAAAACGTGATGAGCAGCTGACATTGGGTTATTGTAACTTAGATAAATTACAAACTGAACCACTAAAAAGTGAAAAATAAAAACTTTTTTACAAAAACAAAAACCGACTTCCAAAAAAAACACTACAAAGTGAAAAATAACTTTAATTTTGGAAGTCGGTGGTAAAAAACTAAAATACAGATCCAAAGACACCGACTTCCGAAATTAAAGTTATTTTTCACTTTGTAGTGTTTTTTTTGGAAGTCGGTTTTTGTTTTTGTAAAAAAGTTTTTTTATGGGAGACGAAAGGTGGTATCCTGAGATTACGTCAAAACGATTATTTTGAACTAATTCTTCTTATGTACTGGTAGGTAAGCATAATTCTGCATATTATTGAGGCGCCCTACTTAAGCTTCGTAAGTATTGGATACGGGGTACAAATTCGATAAATTAGACTTAATTTTATTTGTCCCAGTCACGCAAATTTATCATAATAAGCTAAGTTTGGGCTGTTATAACATTAGAAAAATTAGGTGAAAATTTTCGTTAGAAATAGTAAATTAGGAGGATTATTAGAAGTTATTTTTATTAAATCTAGAGACTGATATTACGTATTTATTCCGTTGATATGCAATCTGATGTAGGTACAATCGAAAATAAAATTATCCCTTTGCCAAACACGTTTACGTTATTTTATTCATAAACGAATCCATTGTGAGTTTTAAAATTTTTTGTGTCAGTTTGTGTCCACTTCCATTTTATGCATCGAAACTCCATTTTAATTTTATCCTTTGTTTCTTCTTTAGTTGTCGTAGACAACTTTTTAATATTATAAAGTCATGTATCATCGTTATACTAGAAAAAAAAAACAAAATTAAATCAAGTCATTTATACGCTGACGCGCGACCTGGGATAAAAGTCATACCAATTTTTTTTTTAAGTAGGTTGATGTGGGATCAAATTCATCCCACGAAAATCTGTTTTTACTTTAAACCTTGTTCCACCACTATTAAGTAGTGATATCTAATTCCATACATTTACTTTGATGCATTATCTATGTCCGAACATTTTGAGATACGACAACACTCACTGCAACTCGTTTAAGACATTAAAATATATTATTTTCGCTGTCATAACATCGTTCGGTCAATTTTTGTCCTCCAAAACGCCCGCCTTTCACCACTTCCTAGTGCTTTAGCTGGGAAGAAGAAGTTGCGAAACAAGTAAAAAATTGTGATGCCTCCGTGAGAATATGAAAACACCCGAAGAAACCAATGTTTCAATTCGCCACTTAATTTTTATACGAACAGTTTCGAACAATCTCAATTCATCGTCGTAAAATCCACATTCATAAAGTCAAGTACTTACTCTAAATGTATATCGCAAAGTATTGATAAATCAAATACGAATCGAAAACTATCATTACGTTCTTTTACTACGCTATTTGAATTCGGAATATATATTTTTTTTTTTTCGAAAGTGCGAAAACCTCCGTGAAGTATGACTTCTTTTTGAAGGGTCACTAGTTTTATGGCTTCAAATTATCTCCATTTTTGAACTGGAATTTAGGTCCGTGAGAAATGTGGCTGGATTTTTTTGTTGATTGGAATCTGTGATCTAAATTGCGTAGCCTGATGGCCTTGTAGATTGATGGTTTGTCGATAAATGGATTTGGACAATCTCAATCAAAACGAATCAAAGATTCGATAAAAATATACCAATTTTCTCGCGAAAAAATGTAATCGTTCCTAAAATAGATAACGGCTAGTCTAATAAGTGCAAATAATAATAATAATAACCCTGCCTTGGAATTTTAATAATTTTGCTTCATTTCAAAAATACTCTATTACTTCTCAACACATCATAAACGTCGGCAAGAAGCCCAAAAAATAAACAGAATGACCCAAAACAATTGCTCAGTTGAGCAAATAGAGATGGACAGTGGGTTATAATACTTGACAGATACCGATACCGGCTCCCTTGACCGCTGATCTCGGGGGAGAATCTCTCTATTATTTAAGCCTATCGGAACACGATGTAAGTGACGTTGGGTAATAAAATTAATTTACTATTCTCAAGACTGCTCGGTTAATATTTGTTAATAGAGAAAATTAATGACGCATCGGTAATGTGACTCTTAAAATCGATGGCACTTTTATAGCATGGAAAAATTAATAATTTTTATTACCTAACAATTTTACAAAAAAAAAACTTATCGCTTTGTTTTTTTATCCTCTTCCACTAAGACCTAAACCTTTTTATCTTTGATCATAACGATGAGAGGAAACGTTGATTGAAATCTAGTTTTAGTTTTTGAACCAGACGAGAAATTCCGTATCTTTTTCAGACTCAAAGACTGTAAGACCCAATAATCGTTAAAGCTCGTCTCTTCAGTTCCAAGACACCAAATTAATCTGCAGTTATGAGCTCGTTAAAATAAATCATACCATTTCCAGAATGTACCACAGTTTCAAGAACAAAGTGAAAGAACAAAATTCTTAAAAGTCGATTACATTGCAGAATTCTGTGAAACTAATGTTTATTTGATATTTAGGTTCTCGGAGACATTGAATTATTCAATCAAACGAGCTAAACCCATTACGATCAATCAGTTCAGACTGACACAGTAATTAGTACGTTAGTGGCAGACAATGATGGCGCGGAATTAATTATATGATGTTCATTTTAGTATACCTACTCCTGACATGATGTACCTATTCATACTACGAATAATATCCCGTAAAAAACAAACGCAATAATTGAACTAATTAGGTCCCATTACTAGAATGGGACCTCATTAGTTCAATTATTGCGTTTGCGTAGTATGAATAGCAACGCAATATTTGAACTAATGAGGTCCCATTCTAGTAATGGGACCTCATTAGTTCAATTAAACATACATATAATCATCATATAATTAATTCATATTTACTGAAATAGAAGGAGGAGCTCGTGGCTAAGTAATAACAGCCGCACGGGTCGATCCATGCGGTTAAGCTATGCTTGCCGGGGTTGGTCCGTGGATGAGTGACCATCTTTACATACCGAACCTTCTCCGTGCCTCGGAAAGCACGTTAAACCGTTGGCCCCGGGTGTCATTCATGGATCTTTGACAGTCGTTACGGGTCGTCAATAGCCCGAAATCTGACAACCAGTCTTACCAAGGGGTATCGTATTATTACCTAGTAACTGGGTTGTGGAGGTCAGATAGGCATTCGCTCCATGTAAAATACCGGTATTTAAATAAAATAAATAAATAAATAGTGTTTTATTGCAGGCAAGAGTACACATATGCAAGAAAAATACAAAAATATAATTGGACTAGATAAAATAGTAAATAAATCATTTATAATCATAAAATATTTAGCTGCATCCGGTTAGACTGGAAGCCGACCCCAACATAGTTGGGACAAGGCTACGCAGATTGATTGACTTACTGAAATAGAACTTACAGTAAATATAGCTATAAGTTATCTATTACAGTAGCTTTCTAACATTTGTCTTATCTTCTCGATGGTTTAAAGAAAATTGTTAATTAGGACTATCATCATCACGACGACCCCAAATAAAGAATAAAGTCGGCGCAACATGTCTTTTTCTTCCACGCTTCTCTATTAGTCATCATCTCGGTAGTCACTCCCTTTCTAGCCATATCATCTTTCACACAGTCCATCCATCGTTTCTTTGGTCTTCCCCTACTCATACAGCCATCCACATTCATACTCAAAACTTTCCTGACGACATTTTCGTCATTCTTCCGCATCAAATGCCTTTACCATGACAACTGATTTCCACACACAACTTTTCAGTCACCGATGTAATTTTTAGACTTCCTCCTATATACTCATTTATTATTCCATCCATTCACGTAACACTTTTGATGACTATCGTGCATCAATATCTTGTAAGATGGGCTGGCGTCCGCAACTCCACTTGAAAGCGCGCATTTTGCGTACGCGATCAATATATCTATCAATACTATTACACAAATATCAAAAATTGCAAAATTGAAAATCAATTCGATGTTTGTTGTCTACCAATTAATCATGAAATTCAATAAGTAAGTGATAACTGGATACTAGACGATCTTTCACGAATCTTTTATTATTTTCTACTTCAATTTTCAGATAGAAACAGAAATAAATAAAGTTATATGGCTAGGATACCAAGAATTCTCTAAGAATGTGCATTCTACAAAACAATTCTGCAGACTAATGTGCTTAATTAAATCTCGACATTGTCAAGAGATGGGATTCTCGACCACGCAAGTTGCAAGTATCGGCAATCAACCTTTACGGCTTGAGAGAAAAGGTATGAGAACTGAAAAGCATGACACTTTGGACTATTAGTTGTATAAATCTTTTTCTAAATATCGTCTTCTGAGTGAGTGTGTATTAACACACTTTGTGAAAATTTCAAGTATTTACTTATTCAAAAGATACAGCCCGGTGACATACAGATGGATGGACAATAGAACCCGTTTGGCACCCTTTGAGCACGGAACTCTAAAAACTATGTTAGCTGCCCTCTTTTTTACCAGAAGCGTAATTTATAGGTAGGTACTCCTAGTTCTTTAGTAGGTAAGGTAAAACAAAAGAGTGCAAGATAAAACGAGGTTTCACGTCGAAGATTTTATTACGCAGGAGTTAAGCTCGAAAGTACTTACTTGTGTTCTAATAAAACTTACAAGTTAACACAAGTCAGTTAACTCAAGGAATTAAGGATCTTTTTGTGTTTTGAGCTTTGATCTGATTAAAAGTTTTGAACGGTGATAAATTGAAGTACGATAGAGCCATTCGTAACAGATTCATAAGCCTGTGGGTTTATTGCTAAAGGGTCACCGAAACGATGATATGCAATATTGTAAATTTTTACGTGATTGATACACATTAATGCACAAATTGATCATCTACCAAGTTCAATTGCAGCGCTAGACCATATTACTACAATAGAAATTGATGGCAATTGATGGTTTCGAAGACACACAAATCAATCTGCCTAGCCTTTTCCGAACTATGTTGGGGTCGGCTTCCAGTCTAACTGGATGCAGCTGAATACCTCCCATCCACGGACCAACCGCGGCAAGCGTAGCTTAACCTGATGGATCCACTCGTGCGGCTGTTATTACTTAGCCACGAGCTTCTCTTTTTACATACATGAAATGATAATTAATCGGAATTGCCTTTCATTTTAGCAGTTCAGCCACGTTCATTGCGTTTTTACGTTGATAAGCAGACGATTTTTTCAAACCTATGAAGCATTGGATTAGGAGTTTCCTTCAAAACCCTTGGATTTAATTGAAAGTATGTTACGCAATTAGGGTGTTGGTCTTCATAATAATTCATGAACATCAGATTACACGTTATTAGTGTCCAAAAAGAAACCCTATTTTAAAATATCTCTTGCAAAAACCCGCAAGTAAAATATGATGCTACATTTTAGGGCCCAGACCACTAAATGCCATTTGATCCACATACAATAGATAGCTTTCTACCCCCTAACCTAACAAACAAAGTAGCTACTTCAACTAATAATTATATCAGGTACCCGAACAACGGTAACAACATAAGTTCGAGAAAGTTCTAATTGATGGTATCATTACTAGTGAGGGGAACTTTGAGGTACCTACATTTAACTTTTTACTCAATTATGTATAGCGTTACACACGACGCGGACGTGAGCCCTAAAATAGATCTTTTGGTTTAAAATGTATATGAGGAAGATTCAAGTGTTTTCTTGACTTGGTAACAGGAAGTGAGAATGAGGAAAGTTGAATTAGCTGAGATATTTTTTTAGATAGATTTGCTGAGATATATAATTTAGAAACAATGACGTGGGATACAGGAGCACGTTAAGCAGTTGGTCTCGGCTGTCATTTTTAGATATTTTGACAGTCGTTACTGGTAGTCAGAAGCCTGAAAGCCTGACAACCAGTCTTGCCCAGGGGTATCGTGTTACCAAGAACTGGGTTGTGGAGGATAGACAGGCAGTCGCTCCATGCAACATATTGGAATTCAACTGCATCTGGTAAAACTGGAAACTGAATCCAACATAGTTGGGAAAAGGCTAGGCGGATGATGAAGTTGGATACAGGAACTTCTTGAGTAAGTCTCTAAGGTTAATTTATGCGCCCCTATCAGATCTGCTAGAATACCCTTTCTTTTTCTTAACGTCCCCCGCTGCTGCACAAATTACAGACAGAATTCGTTCTTTATAAGATGCGCTAAGTCCTACAATAAATTAGTTGACTTTTCTGAATTTGACTTGTTCACCACTAAGCCGCATGTATTTATTCGATTACTTACTAAACATCGAATCGGTTCGTTCGGTTCGAATTGGTTCAATAACTGTTTTATTTCACTTCATGACGAGGTATTATTATGATTGTGTGTCATTGTTTAAAGCACATATCTTTCTTTTTCTTTTTCTTTGTAACAAGTTTGCTCTTCATAGTAAATTATATGCATGTAGAAACATGTAATTGGTTACTAGTTAATTAATTTGATGTTACATTTGTTAGTTGTTAATACTGTTTGTTTTCCGATTTAAATAAAATAAATAAAATAAAATAAATAAAATAAAATAAATAAAGTCTTTTTAAAAATAGAGTGCAATTTAAAAACATGGAAATTACGCGTAGATGATATTTTTTGAATTTTGACTGAACTTAGAAATGAGGATGATTTAATAACAGAAATATCACTAAAAGAAGAAGAAGAAATGGATTACAGATTAAACTGTATAAATAAAACTGACACTAAAACTTGCCACCCACGTCTTGCAAATCGCGCCAACTCTAACAATCTAATCAAACGGCCTATCAACACCGATTTTATTGTCCTCTAATAAAATAGAAACTGCAAATCACATCAGACTGAAGTAATGAAAAAAGACACATCTGCCATCCTTGTTTTATTTGAAACCAGAAGCTTGGTGCAATATAATGCCGTATAAAACACGTTTTATAACTGAGTTTATCGTATTCCTAAGGGCTTAAGCAGATAGCGGCGATTTGGCATTTTGGACGCCGCGCCGCAAGTCGCTCCGATTCAAACATATTATACACAAAAAGCCCTTGGATGACAAAGAAAAATAATTTTGTGTTGTTGTATTTTAAGAGCGCAAAAAGTTATTTTACTTTATAATTGGTTCCTACATGTCGTGGTTTAAGACAGATGTCCGAGTAAAGACCATTTAAATTATGATTACAAGAAGATTTCATATTTTTAAAACTAACATATTTTCTCGATGAGAATGTAAGGCAAGATCCGCTCAACACTATTAACGCCTCAATTTAAAAAAAAACCAGTCAAGAGCGAGTCGGACTCGCGCACCGAGGGTTCCGTACTGATTTCTGAAAAAGTGTGCTATTTAGAAACATCGTTTTATTTTTCCTGTAATCTTTACATAAACTTCTATCACATAGAATTATTCCATATTTTTCTCTTTGCAAACTTCGGAGATAAGGGGGGGGAACGGTATTTTTTTTTACATTTTTCATCAAAAGTCGAAACTATGCGGCCTAAAAAAAAGAAATGTTTGAGAATATGCAAACAGCACTCTTTCATATGATACCCCACATGCCGTATTGAATTTTTAAGAGACCCCCTATCAGTCCCTGTTGCAAAAAAATATAAATATTTTTATTTCTTTCTTATTTGCAAAAGAGTTGGAAAAATTTCATCCAAAACTGTTCCAAATTTCAAGTTGATAGCATTAGTAGTTCTTGAGATATCCAGCTGTGACAGACAGACAGACAGACAGACAGACTGAGTCACACCATAAGGGTTCCTTTTTTACCATTTTGGTACGGAACCCTAAAAATACGGCGCGCTATTTGGTTATTCCACAAATCCCCATTGACAATCCCCATCAATGGGGATTTGTGAACTTATTCTTTTCAGCTTTTCAGAAATTCCCATTATGAACTAGACGTCAATGAGGATTTTGGGCAAAAAGTTCACAAATCCCCATTTATGGGGATTGTCAGTGGGGATTTGTGGAATATCCCACGCTATATTCTAGTTAAACCTTAAGCGGTTCGAATCGAATGTTGCGGCAAAGAAAATCGCTCGAAAACGCCCCTATCTGTACGAGTCCTAAAGTGGAACACGGAGCGTGATTGTGAAGACCTATCATGTTTTGCTTACGACCACTAAAAGTACTAAGGCTCACTTCCGTCTCCGCTAAAAGGAATTGTAATAAGAATAATGTTTTATACGCCATTTTACGTACCGGATGGAAACGACACATTTTAGTGGCCATTATTGATTCAACGAGTTTGTTCTGACCATTTTATTTATGTTGGTTGGATGTGCTGCAGAATAGCGAAAGGTTTTGTGCGATGCATATTTTATTTACTTAAATGTGAATGTTATAGTTCTGACAATACCTACTTATTTTCTGAGATGGTGTAGAAACGAAACTATATTAATTAGATTAGATAGAATCACGAATGATGACATTTTATTACGTTCAGCGCAGCTTATCACTGCTGCCCAATGACGTATTATAGATAGACGCGTCATACACGAACATCAGTGCTTTCAAAAACAGCGTAACCCATGATGTACCAACATACCAGTATATACTGGCCGCAAAGAAAAGGAAAGACGCATGCCGATACCTGTTGTAAGAAAGAGATGAATATACTTATTTAATTACGTCACTAGCTGCTGCATGTTCACTGGCGCGCGTGCGTGACTGATATCACGCCGGGCAATTACCCTTCATTTAATTTCCCATTTTTGAGCCTGGGTAAGGCATCTAAAGTTAATATATCATTGCTGCTGCCTGCCTAAACAGACCAACATTAAAGTTTGATTTCTGATATCTATAATTCAATCACACTTAAATTTTTTGACGCCATATTTTAGTTTTTTAATAAACTGCTTTGCAAAAAAAACGGGCACCTTACAGTCATTGGCTTTTCTATGGATAATATTAATATTTTTAGTATGTCGTTAGCATAAATTACTAGAAATGTCTTATTATCATTGAAAATATAGTTTTTAACCCTTAAATCCTGGAATCGGTGTTTTAGTCAATGTAAACAGTAAGTCGTGTTAAAATGGAAATTTTTAGGGTATAATTAAATTAAGACTACGAGTATTTTTATGGTATTTTAATAATAAAAGACATTAAAAAATTAAAATTAATAACGAGTATGACCTCTCCTTGCAGCGATTACGGCATGTAATCGTCTTGGCATGCTTTCCACCAGGCTTTTGATGGTGTCCTGTGGAATGTGTTCCCACTCAGCCGAAATCACACGTTTAAGCTCTCTGGTGTTTTGTGGAAGGGGTTGGACAGATCGTACTCGCCTTTTTAGGAGGTCCCAGACGTGCTCAATGGGGTTAAGGTCGGGGCTCCGCGCTAGCCAATCCAGACGAAGAATACCGACCTCTTGCATATAAGCATCTACGTCGCCAGAACGGTGGTCCCGAGCATTAACGTCCATGAAATGGCATCTTCACCAATTACAGTCAGTGCGGGCTGTGCATGTTGACAAATTATTCCTGTTATGTACCTTTGCGCATTTAGTGAGCCATTTGCAATGAACACTATCTCGGTACGATAGCTGGAAGTTACGCCCGACCAAATCATAACGGACCTTCCACCATAAGGGGTGATTTCTTCAAAACACACGTCGGCATAGCGTTCCCCTGGTCTTCGTAACACTCGCCGACGTCGGTCCTCAGCATTCAGGCAAATTCGAGCCTCATCGGAGAAGAGTACGCTACTCCAGTTACCTAGTGTCCAAGATAGATAATTTCTAGTGAACCTCGGTCGAGCAATCCGGTACTCACGGAGTAAATTGGGGGTCCGCGCTGGTCGTCGACTGCGTATATCAACCGCTAAAAGCCTCCTCCTCACTGTCCATAGGCTAACTTGAGCTCCTCGTACCTCTTCAAGGTTTCTTTTGAGGTCTATGTAACTGCATTTGCGATTACTTAATGCCTGAGTCACTAAAAAGTGGTCGTCTCATGGTTGTGTGCAACGTCTTCTCCCAGAACCTTGCCTTCTTTGAACGGAACCTGTCTCTTGGTATCGAGTCCAGGTTCTTTGGACGGTGGAACGACTCACGTTTAACCGCTGTGAGCCGTAACATTGGCTACACCCCACTTCCAGCAGCGCTATAATTTTACTAGCTCTTATTGCTTTTTCTGCCATTATAATCGACACAAAGATATCTGTTTTAAGTCACAATGAGGCAGGATTATGCGACAAACATAAATTATTCTAATAAAAATAACGAGAAGTTAGTTTTAGTTGCCTGATAACCATTTAACCGCAAACCCGCGAATAGTAAGTAAAAAGTCATAAACTGAAAAAGGGATTATTATTTCTAAAAACAACAGTTCTGAATTTGAAATTAACTTTTTTTCATACCCAGACTCTTTATTAAGTGCCAGTAACATAGTTTGCCTATTAAAACCTCATTAGAACTAAATGATTACCAATAATGTAGAAAAATCCAAACTGCCCGTTTTTTTTGCAAAAGCGTGTAGTTTTAGTTAGGATATAATTTTGTTTTTTATATTACATTGAAATAAAATCACACTAATATTATAAAGGCGAAAGTTTATGTGTGTGTTTGTAGGTTTGGATAAAATTTTGTATGTAGATAACTTATACCCTGGATTAACACATAGGCTTCTTTTTATCCCGGTCTACGAGGTTGAAACCGCGGGGCGCAGCTAGTAAGTAATAAAATTAACACCATTTGGCGACCATTCATTTATTTTAATACTAATATCAGGGGACTAACATAAATCTAAACGTCCAACTGTCATGTTATGAGACACAATTACTATTGTTACCGACCTGTAGGAGGTTGATCGACAGTTGAGAGGTAGAATTAAGCTGCATAACCCTGTTTTTGTTTCCTTCGATATAATTTTATGTCAATACGGATTATTGACTTATCGACCAAGAGAAACATTTTCTCACGTTTTCTAGCACATTTTAAAAATATATTGGCGTTCCAGTTCGTAACAGCCTTCTAAAAGAAGTGAAAGCTGTAAAATTGGTTCGCCTTCTTTTCCATCGCCATCACTCAATAAAACGAATAAGACCAGTTCGAGAAGTTTCTGAAGATGAAATTAAGTATTTTGAAGTACTATTTCACTATCTTGTCAGTATCTATTTGCAATATCTAATTTAGTTTTTACAAATGGTCACCGAATGCATAATGATATTCAAGTAAATATCAATAAAATGTGCCAATCAACTATTGATATATCACAAAATTAAATAAGTTAAAAACAAATTTAATGAATTCGCTGAAATATGCAATCGACTAGAATATTGTTCATGATGGGAAAATAAAACAAGATATAAGAAAAGAGGCAGACCAACGGAAAGATTGACGTAATGTACCTATAAAAGATGATGGCTGAGAAGGCAGTGAATTCTGAGATGACCGCCAAAAAATATAATGAAAGAAAAAGATGTGCTGCGCCGACTAAAAATAAATTGAAATACGAAGGGAAATATGAATGCAAAACAATCCGTTACTAAACAAAAACTCCAACTTCACCAAAACTGGCATCTCTAACCCACAAAACTCTAAACAATTCCCCAAATTCCTTTCAAATATATCGCTCTTGAACAACAAAACACGGTTACGAAGCTTTACATCTTCATCATTCTACAATAAAAGCAAGCAAAAACTCAAACACATCGGAGCCCGATGTAAAGGGCTTTCCTGGAAGCACGTTTGATCGTTCAGCTTTTCTAACGTCCGTCCGCATCCGATATTGAGAAACGGTTGGGTGACTGTATTAGGGGTCTATAATAATGTTTTAAATAAGTTTATATCTTAAAAAATCTATGAGGAATATATTTAAATTTAACAGTATAAGCACTCGTAAGTTTTAATGTTGACCACTTCACTTTAGTCTAATTGGGTTTTCCTCGCACTTGTCTTGTCAAAATAAAACTTAGTTAGAAATATCTAGGATCATCTGTTATTGTGTTTGTTCATGAATTCCTTAATTCTAAAATACATAAGTTGAGTATGTAATGAAGTAATAAGATGTTATAAGTACTGACCGGCGAGAAAATGATAAACTTTATTTTAAAATAGACCAATCCTGGTTTGGTCTCAAGAAGGATTACAAAGATTTTAAAAAGGTCGTAAAAAGAGCTCTTTTTGAAACCAAAAAAAAGCTAAGGAACTAATGTGACCTTAAACTGTTAAACATATAACATTCTTTTTAATAGTTTCAAAACTTCCTTAAAATAATTAACAAAAATTAATCAATCAAATCTAACCCTTATCAATAAAATCAAAGAGCACGCAACACTTAAAACAATAAGCCCTATAAATAGCTTCATGCTGCAGGATTTGCTTTGACCTTCAGCTAAGTAATGCTGCATTGCGGTTAGGAATCACGCTACTTCGTTTTACTGCAATCCAAGTAATTCACTAACCTTGGCAGTCAATGATAAAGTTAAGATAGTAAATGTATCTGATTCAAACGTACTTTTTTTAAGGTTCCAAAATTGAAAGATAAACGGAACCTTTATATCATCTGTTTTGTGTGTGTCACAGGCATGGACCTAATATACTATATAAACAGGACTGAGCTCTCCAAAAATCGTATCATACAAAAATTAACCTTAATGACTGCAGTTTAGGTTTACTTTTGATGGGATATCTTAGCTGAGGCAAAACGAGCCGAGAGAGAGGCCCCGAGTTGTGTAGTGTGTCCCTTTTGCTCAATTGCCAACAGATAAAAATGATAAAGATGGTAGAAAATTTTACCAACTACAAGTAGGTAAAATAAGTTACGTATACTTTTTTTGTGCATTTAGATTAGTTTTAAATAATTTTATTTATAGGTTTACAATCTGTATATCATAGTCAATAATTTTATAAGTAAGCTCCATGAGTAAAATAATCAAAATAATATAATTTTGATTAATGTTTGGTAGCTATCATATAATTACTCTGGTAACACTGAAATCTGACATCAATGGTTTCATGGCGGTTTTTTTCAATTTATATAGCGAAAATGGTGAGAAAGTGTTGCATCAAGAAATGTAAAAGTGAATGTTATGCTGGTTGTGGCATTTAATTTCACAGGTAAGGAACTTGTAAGGAATAACAAAGATTTAAATAAATCTCGATAAAAGACTTAAACTTGTTAGGTACTAAATAATAACAATTTTGAGTATAAGTAGTGTAACCATGCTCTAGACGTTTTGTAGACAGAAGACTTAGCGTCTTCTGTCTACAAAAGCTATAAGTAGTGTATTTCTGATTAAAACTATTAATATTAGGCGTATAATAAATACAATTTGTACTTATGTATCGCATGATTGAAATAGCATTATTTTTAAGTAGTTTACAGCTTTCCATCCAAAGAAGAAATTCAACAAATATGGTTGGATGTAATTCCAGAATCATTTTAGTTCCCTTTGCTTCAATTACATACTTACCCAAACCAGCTCTGTAGAGTAAACGAAAAAAGAGCAAGAAAGTACCATGGTCCCAGAATGAGATTCTACATGCCTACTTCATCATAAGCCACGTATACCTACGTGATCAAATTTGATGATTCGCCACAAGACGAATCTCACCAATATTGTAGTCCTTCCTTCTTGCCTCAAAACATGGGTAGGTACACGATTCAACACCGACAAAGAACACAATAATGTTCAGTTTCATAAAGGAGCTTTCGAAAAAGGTCTATTTCTTTATATTATTTAATTACAATATGTTTGTAATACAAACAATAATTTGAAATCACTTATGGTCAACCGGACGCAAATTATCTCTGTATAAACGAATTTTCCTGTTTGTCATAAAAATGTTTGGTCACCCTATTAGAAGGAGATAACTGCCTCATGTGACATATCTCTCTCTGCTCGTGTTTTTGGTATGAGAGCTGAGTCCAGTTTGTATAATAGGTCCATGGTCACAGGTTTTTTTTTTCTTTTTTTTTGTGACAAGCAAAGCTGATGTCGACCATTCTGCCAATGTCAAAAGTGAATTGGAAACCAAGTGTGTATTGGTTTAAGAGGTTTTTCTAGAGATCTATGCAACGTAGGAATTTTTTTTTTTTTCATAATGCTTAGAGTCACTCTCCACCAAGCGGAAAAATCATCGCGGATGCTCGAGCACTTTTAAATTTTACTGAATTGCCATCAAAATTCCACTACTTAACGATTAGATAGTAATAGTTTCTTAGCACGATTACTTGAAATGTTGAGGTAGGTCCAGGCTGAATTATAGGCGTAAAATTAGCGTGGGCTGTGACATTTGTTTTACACCTACAATAAAATTACTAGTAAGTACTCTACGGCATTTAAAGTCAAATTACATAATATAATGGACTTTTATGTTTGTGGGCGACAAGTTATTAGAAAATGAAGACGTAGGTACTTCGTTATTTTTCTTTAATCCCTTGACTGGACAATTATTTTAAAAGGATATTGTGGTGAGAAAATAAATACATATTATTATTATTACTACTTATACCAAAATGTACTAACACACATGAATCTTCTTACATTTTCCGAAGTATTGATAGAACCTAATATCTAAATCTCGTATCCCATTATACTATCTGGATAGTACTATCACCATGTTTTGAAAATTTGAGTAGTTTGAACCACTGAAGATTTTTGAGTTGGTACGTTTTGTAAACATTAAACCTGTTATCTCTACTATCAGTAGCTATATTAAACACTAAGACTAGCAATACTAGCTGGAGATTTATTCAAGATTTTCCTTTTTATATTGTTACATTACGTACAACAATTTACAAAGCCTTGAGAGATGAAGAAATGTGATATTACTTGAAGTACCTTGACTTCGTATCAGATTAATATATTTATGAATAATATTTTAATTCATAGTGTAATTTTAGAATGCATGTTCATGTGTATTAACTTGAACATAAACGATAAAGCTAAAAGAAATATGTTTTTAATCTGATGCACAATAAAATTTTGGGTAAAAATCGAGAGTTGTTAATTATGTATAGTTGTATTTTTTCTTTGCCCGACAACGGTGACACTAAAAACAAATCTCATTATATAGTCTGATAATCTGACTAAGAAATGTCTATTTCAACTCGCAATTTATCACAAGTCACAACATTGAGTTTTCAATTACTAAAATTAAAACGAATTGGATTTATTTTTATCTAAATAAGTTCTGTACAATTTAAACGTGATGTACAAAAAAGTAATGGAATAAGTTTAGATGAGAGAAGTATTAAAAAGAGGTTAGCTTAAAAATATTTAAAATTACTTTTAGAATTAAAAATTCTACAAGAGATTTTGCAATTAATTTTGGGGAGACAATTACTAAAATAGATGAAGCCAATTTTAATATTTTAAAAGAATTTGATTCTGATACGAATACTGCTGAAGTCAATATTGATAGCAAAATCAATAAAATATCTACAAATATACAGGAAAATGAAATTACATTTACCGAACACGCCGATGGTGCGGAATGAGCCCCACAAGTACCTCCCGCCGCTGCCGCTGCTAACGCACTGCTTCCAGGCACCTGACAAGCGAAAATCCAACTTAATCACTCGATCCTAAAATCTATTTCAGGTTAATAAGAAGTTTTCATGATCGTCTTTAGGAGACCTAGATGTGGCAAAAACATTCCAAAAAGCTTTTTTTGAAATTGTTTTCGAGTTGTTTGTTCTGTCATAGCCCTTGAAGTCCTCGATAATCTGGCGTAGCTTTCTAATAGCAAGCAATACTTGTATTTTGTTTGTATTCTTTGACAAAACGATTTGCAGACTCTAATACATAAGTTTGAAACTGGCAATATCGAACAAGCTAAAACAAGATGTTAAATGTAGTAGGTATCATTCGTATGAATACGAAAAAGGATAGTTTGCTTACTGCAAGCAAAGCTGAATGGAAATTGAGGCAAGAAGTACCTATCTACAATATTGAATGTCCAACTTTTTCAACAAGGGTACCAAACTAATTAATTACGAATCAGATCTTGTACATGAAGAAAAGCCAAAAGAAAATTATATAAAATAGATATCATAAAAGACAAAAGTTGGGTAATAATCGAACAATTCATGGCGATTATTTCTAAATACTTTAACATGATTACTAGGTAGAGGAATCTAAATTTACTGGGAATATTAATAAAGTAGCAATTTCGTGGGCTATGAACAAACCATATTGAATTCCTATAGCGACGTTGGTACATGAGAAGTACACTGATCCACCTGTTGAAATTATATTTGCTTGTACGATTCTTAGGTAGATAAAAAACCTCTAAAATAAAAAAGAAACATCTAGAGTAAAAAAAAATCAATTATACAAATGACTTTCTAAATCTATTCAATTACAATTCTTAATTTCAATTAAAGTAAATTAAGATAAGAGAGAATTAAATTTATTTCTACTAATCTTATAAGACGTAATTCAATTGTAGTACCTAAAATATCAAATAACGAATGGAATACAGATAATCTCTCAGTGTTCATTTAAAACTTTGATCCAACTGAAGAGCATTCTTTTAAAAATTTTATATCGTTATCAAAGAAACTTTTATCCATTTCATTATTTTTATCAGTATCAACAATATCAATATTTTCATTAAAAACTCTTTACTCTCCTACTACAGTTTCTTTATCAGTATAAACATCATCATCATCATCAAATCTACCTTCAACTGCTCCTGTTTATAGTCTGGCTGGTATGGCAGCAGCATCCTGATCTTCCCCCATCTGTTGAAGAACAGTGCTATCGCCCCGATCCATACGATTAGCACCAAAACTACTATGCCAATCTCCACACCTCGTATCTGTATTAAACATAATAACGTGTTTGTTATAATTTTCATGTACGCTTTCTTATTTTCCTTCTTCTTCTAGATAAAGATCTTGCAAAGTCAGGGAAATTGAGGAAATTAATTTAAAAAATATGAAAAAAAAAACGGGCACAAATGTTTTATCTTAAAAAACCAATGCGAAAAATGTTTAAAATATAAACTTAATAAAAAATCAGTCAAAATAAAATAAACTATCACACTAATAGAATTGTATTTTTAACACATTCATAGCCCAAAATAAAATTTGTGCAGGCGAAAAGAAAAATGGTAATTTTTAAGATAGACAAGACTTGATTACCTCCAACAGCTTCTGGTAAATCTGATAAATTCTAACAAAGCGGACCATCCGTCCTAATATAATAATCTGAATTGCTAATTTCAGTCATGAATACAGTCAGATTCGGCACCATTGTTAAAGTTAACTAAGTTAATCAGTGTTTACTGACCGTTCAGGCTTAGTTAACAGAAGAGTCAATTTAAATAATACTCAGAAGACTCTGATATTACTCTTGATAGAAAAATGTGAAGTATTATAATAGTTTTATCAAGTTCGTAGCTATGTACAGCCTAAATTACTCATTTAAAGACGGTCATCTGACAAAATAATATGTACATACAGCAGCAGGTCAAGTTACAACAACCTTTCAAATTTTCTCATTCGATTTTGAACTTAAACGTCAACATTTGAAGGTTTAAAATCATTTGGAAAAATTTGACAGTTTGGTATAACCTGATGTGCACTTCGATTCTAAAAGAAGAAAATTGTGGTCGTTTGACCCCAAAAAAAAAGCCTTGACTTCTTCGATTAAGATTGTTCGAAGCTTGACTTTCACACTATTTTAATATCAGGTGATTTGAAAAAGACAGGTCAAATAAGACAAATAAGTCACATTTAAAATCGACTATCTTTGATAAAACAATGTGATTCACTAAGAATTGGAAGGGTTCAAATTCGAGTCACCTCTAACAGGTGTCAAAAAAGGCTTACACCACTAAAGTCACCTAAGTTAGGAATAGCTATCACGTGAACCCTAATAATTAAAATCTCATTAATGTAAACAATGAAATCAGTGTTCTTGCAAAGGTTACATTGACGATACAGTCAGAATGGACCGTTGCATGACTCGGTTTCTTATGGCCCATTGTACACAAACTTTTGTCTTACTGTGAAAATCTATGGTTGATTCGCTGTATATAGGCACGGTCGGCAATGTTGTATGGATCACTATGGAAGCTTTTTGACAGACACGGTGGCACTACTGCCAATATATTCTGTAATAATCTCACCGTGAAAACTAGTGTGAAGTGACGTGTCATTTGACTGGATGCTAGGGATTGACACTATTGAAAGCTCACTTCACACTCACTTCACCTAGTATTCAGCGTGAGATTTTTTTGCAGAATAGACCGGCCGCACCGCGCCGTGAACTTATACATAAACAAGCTCCGTGCCGTATACAACGGGCCTTACACTCCACCGTACCGGGAAAAGGGGGTCAACGAGAAAAATGATGACCGCGCCGAAGTAGCTATAGTACATTTACAATAGCTGAATAATCTCGTTTCTCGTTGACATCCCGTTCCCGGTGCGGTGGACAACAGTTTTACGGTACGGCGAGTCAGCCACACCGCAGTATAATCGTGTGAGCTTGTCTATTTTTTTTTAAATGTAATTCACAAAACTGATGTACAATCTCAAACGCAATAAAACAGTTATAACACAATAGGTCTAATTGACATCTACTAGATGTGAATCTAGCATGCATTTTTTATGTTAAACACTTACATAAACACTTACACTTACTAAGCACAGAGGATGGATACCGAGTGCCTACAACTTGGAATCCAGTCATTAGCAAGTGCAAGCAACGCCGGTCGTCCGACGAGGTCCGCCAGTGTGTAGACGTCCTTAGTGTTGTGTGTAGAAGTACCGACAGTGACATTTATAAAAATTGTGAAGACCAAGTGAGGGTAGATGCACATACCCGCACTTTACGAAGACGTCGCTGAGCTGTCAACAGTCCTCCCGTGACCACGATCGCTGCAAGGCGGTCGAAACGTCGGGAAACAAGTAGGTACCTGTTTACCTCGTTAAAAAGAATATCGCGATAAGACCCGTTTTCGATATTGTTTTATAATGTGTACAAATCGCGAAAGTTTAAAAAGTTTAACACTTACTAAGTATTAATTTTAAAAAAAAGTTAAACAAAACTTACAAATTGTGAAATTTTCCACAGACACATAATGAAAAGTTTAGAAACAGAAAAAATAAATATAAACATGATTGTACAATTAAGACTCTAAGCTTAGTCCTAACTGAGGCTACAGAACCAGCAAATACATCTATTTCACCACGAATGGAATTCGCAAGAGAAAGCATGCGGCAAATGGGTGAAAAATTACCTATATTAGTTCGACTATGTGGCAGGACGAAAGTCATTCGGTTAATTAAACGGCTACTACTACGTGGGATGGTAAAAGTCACCCGAGCTTTTTCTAAAAGCTCGGGTGAATCTATTAAACCATTTATTAATTTAAACAAAACCATGAAATCTAAAGATTTCCTACGTGCGCTTAAAGATTTAATTTTATAATGACTCAGCCTAGCGCTATACGAGTTAAGACTATGACATCTGTTATCTGAGTAACATGACACGGTTTTATGGTATTCGGCGATGATGCCGTGCCGTATGTCATCAACATACTTCCTTAGTGATCTATACAACACTGACAACCGTGCCTACACACGGCGAATCAGCCGTAGTTTTTCACGCCAAAAAAAACGTATGTAAGAAAGCAATTAAGTGTTAGATCCATCGTCGTAACGATCGATCTAACATTTAATTGCTTTCTTATGCCCGGTTTCTGAAGAATTCTTAAACGAAGTTTAAACTCTTAATATCTACTGATTCGAGAAAATTGTCTATTTAAGCGAATTCCTTCCTTAAGCTAGATTTTGAAGCCCTCAGATAAATCCTCGATAATAATTCACTCGACTTTTAAGCTCAATTCTTCCTAATCGAAGTGTTCAGAAACGAATGAACCAATGATCACTATCGAATGGATAAACTACGTTTAAAAACGTCAGAAACCGGCATTAGTAATTGACATGTAGTCAGGAGATTAGGAGCAATATTATCACATCTAAAACTCTCGCAACTGGTCATATAGATTATTTTGAAATTGCAGAGATGATAAAAGAACACGATTTAAATTTACTGAAATAGAAACGACTAGAGCTACAATTTAGCACCAACCAATGCCCGAAATTAATAATGTATTAATTCCAATCTTGAGATCTGCGGTCTTTGGCTGCTTGTGATTCGACCTCTCCAAGACTTGAGATTGGCAAACTCGACCGTTGAATGGTTACAGACGGAAGATTGGAATCAAGATTGGTATTGAGATACTACATTATTAATTTTGGTTGTAAGTAACCATAAATTTGCTATTAAATATAATTGCAAACCTTCTACCGTCAACAATTCAAAATCACGGTCCACAGCACAGATTCTAAGTAGCCTTACCACAGTATATAACATTACCGTTGGAAACGTTGGCGAAGGATCGGGCGGAGAGATGGACGACCGGGGTGTAGCACCAACCAGCCCTCCATCCTGTTGGGGCGAAGTCCTCGGGGGCTCTGCACAGACATGATACCGGCATTAGTTTTATAATACTATTGTTTTACGACTTAGACTAAGTACTGTGTTTGGGTACAAAGATAGAGATAGTTTATGTAAACGGAGGGAATATTCGCTTGGGTGGCGATGGCGAAATGAACTTGGTTTTGCTTTGGAGCGTTTATGCTTAAACAAACATTAGTTTAGTCTATATGCTGTTGCCAATGGTTTTACTGATATCCTAAGGGAACTTTCTCATGGTTCTCATGTATACATACTCGTATATATAAAATCTTATGTCCTGTCCTGGGTTGTATTCTTATTGTGTGTCAAATAATGTTAAAATTGGTTCAGTAGTTGAGGCGTTAAGACATAACAAACAAACAGACACACAAAAAAGATTTATAAATCAGCATTTATGCGACTTCTAGCTAACCGTTCCCAACTGATGTTATGGTTATATAGTTACTATCGATGACTTTCTAAACCAAACTGCTAATAAAGCTTCAACTCTTCCCAGCTGTTACCTTTCCATTAATTATAGAACATCTCAGTAAATTGCCGTGCATTACAAAACACTTGAATAAACTTACAACTGATTACAACTTGCAATAACAGGCTCGTAGTTTGTAATCTTGCAGGTGACATTCACGGAGACTGAATAAACATATTCAAATTCAGTCGTGAATGTCTATATTTTGGTGGTTGATTAATTAATCAGCCAATCAAGCTGATAAAACAGCAGACTTTTGGTTTTATTTTCTAAATAATACCGAATTTTACTATTATAACTTACTGGCGACCCTTTCTGACATAACATCGAGATTTCTTTGTTCTAAGAAAGTTTAATGTTATAATCAATGCAGTCTAAGAAGTCCGTTTAGACGTTTCTCATTATACATGCCGCGATAACTTTGCATCATAGTAAGAAATCGAAAAATCAAATTCATAATCCTAATTAATTACTATGTTATCCATACACTATAACAATGAGTATCATTTGTAAGAACCAAATTTCACTGTATATTGGAAAAATGCACTCAAAAAACGAATTAATCGTTGATTAATATTCCGACAGGACGTTATTACAATGATGTCTTTGGGTTCGTCGGTTGTCGTAGTGTTGTGACCGTTCTAAGCCATTTTTGCGATATGCCCAGTGGTCCTCAGCTGAGGATATCGATAAATAGGTTGCTTTCGTCGATCTGCTCGACTTTCGACTAGACTACAAGTAGTCTAGGTGCATCGTGATATAACCGGCCATTTCTACATTCGGACCATAAACCTTCCGGAATCAATATTCTCTAAATTATAGTAAAAAAATCATCAAAGTCCGTTGAGCAGTTTAGAATATAAACGCGGTAACAAAGACAGGCACGAAAAGCGACTTTAATTTAAAAATATGTGTAGTAGATAGATTACATAGGAATATCATATTAATTTTAATGTGGATACACATCATAATTTGCAAAAGTACCTTATTCATTTTAACAAAAGGGTATATAAAAAATACGGGATGGGAAAAGTCGTTACTTAATACGTTATTGAAAAAGAAAAATAATACAATGAATCCCTACAGAAAATACAATGATACGTAGAGCCAAACCAGCCTTTTCAATGTGTAGCGTTTGATTGTTTAGGAATCAAAGTAAACCACGAAGTAATAATATTCTACGTTTTTAATACATTAAAGGCATTCGAAGTAATAATATTCTACGTTTTTAATACATTAAAGGCATTGTGCTATGATGCTTTATAAAAAGTATAATCAATAAACCAACCTCAGATATAGCTTTATTCTTCACGTATATGTAATTCCTTAAGCTTTCAATTTGCATAATATCGTTTGCATCATTTGCGTAGTATCGTTATTATCCTGGGGCGATAACTATCATTATGAATATTACTTATCTGTTTTGCAGGATGAGCAATAAATCTGTTAATTTTAATTGAATCGACGAGTCCGAGTGAAGTGACTACTTATGAGTCTTTCTGCATCATTAAGCTTTTATACAATAGTTTAATAATAATTATCCAAAATTACTTAAACCTAAACTGGTCTACCCAAAATGGCCTCTCAAAACGTAAAGAATCTCCGTATCCGTCGATACGCAACAGTACTCCAGAAAGACCTAGTAAACTAAATGTCGAATCCAATTTTAGAAATCGGTCAGAGCTCCGTCTACTTTGCACTCGACGGGAGTATTCTGTTTACTTGATGCTCGCAACGTCGACAAGAAATTAACTTTGACAAGCTCTCTGAAAGCAAACGTACAAGAAACGTGTTTGCTTTTGAGTAGGTAGGTACATTTCGGGTGTTTGAAAAAAACCGGGACGAAAAGTTTAGAACTTTAGGGGACTGAGAGAGCCAAATCGACGACAGCAAAGTATGAAGAGGCAACAGCACTTTTTACTTTTCACTTTTTTACATAATTCATTCAGAATTCTTTGTTATAAACTTATAACATAGGATTTTATTTTTTGTCCAATTCTCAATTTTTACTAACATTAATTCACATATACCTACATACCTATAAAGACTAGACAACTATTTTTCACAAAGTGATGAAGTAGTCACGGACTTAATCCATTAGTATACATAAGTTAATGGTCACTTTTTTAAACTTGCGTTATTTCAGACAATAATAAGTCACGTCGGCGTTACAAATAATAGTTAAATAAGAAAAAATATTATTTAAGGTATAATATACATTAAATAAAATTATTATATTATAATAATTTTATTTACTATAGCAATCAGCAATGTAAAATATAAAAGAACAGTATTAAGTGCTTTAATATTTAAAGTGATAATATAAGCTTAAGCAATTTAAAAAGTTCTGCGTAGAAGCAGATATAATAATAAAGCGGTTGGCTCATTTAGTTTACTTTTTGTACGAAGTAGATAGACATCTACAGATAAACATCTAGTTTGGAAAAAAAAAACTAATTATTATAAAAGTAATAATTGGCCTTAACCATGTCCTTGGTAATGCCCTATTATCTAAATGTCATAAAATAGAAGAAAATAGCTTTGTTATTAAGTTTTTAAGTTTATTTATTTCGTAATTCGGTTGTAACAATTACATTTTAGAGGCCTTTTTAGGGTTAGGGTTAATATCACAGTTTTGCATTCAAAATGCTATATATCCTATAAAATCATGATTTTGTAGATAAACATATAAACTTAGCGACCGTCAAAATTATTGATGACAAGGACCAAGAAAACAAAAACCGGCCAAGTGCGTGTCGGACCACGCACAATGAAGGGTTCCGTAGTTGAAAAGAGTTTATCCCAAAAACAAACTTAACACTCTTTATTAACTATTTTTTTAAGTCATAAAATTACAAATTCACAATTTTCGGACTTTTTCCTTTACTTGTGCTGGGACACCTTGCTTCTTGCCAAATTTCATTATTCTGGTCAACGCGAAGTATAGGTTTTGATTTACTTGCGACAGTTGCGAGTATCAAAATGTGATGCAAAATGGCCGTATTTTTTTATTGCATTGATTTAGAAGCTTGAGTTTTTTAGGACTTGAGAGACCATAGACTTACGTATTTGATATTAATTTCAACTTGATACCTTTACGCGTTCCTGAGAAAATGGGCCTTGACAGACTGACAACTTTGAAAATTTTTTTATGTGATAAAATTACAAATTAACAATTTTCGGACTTATTCCTTTACTTGTGTTGTGAGACCTTGCTTCTTGCCAAATTTCATGATTCTAGGACGACGGGAAGTACCCTATAGGTTTTGATTTACTTGCAAGTATCAAAAAATGTCGCATAAATGGCCGTATTTTTTGATTGCGTTGACTTAGAAGCTTGATCTTTTTAAGACTTCAAGGGACCATAGACTTACGTATTTGATATTAATTTCAGCTTGATAGCTTCGCGCGTTCCTGAGAAAAAGGGTCTTGACAGACTGACAGACAGACAGACAGACAGACGGACAAACAAGTGATCCTATAAGGGTTCCGTTTTTTCCTTTTGAGGTATGGAACCCTAAAGATAGACGGAAAATTGGACTTTTACAACAAACAGGAAACAAAAAAGAAGCCAATATTTATTTAACCCAGTATAAGTTGTATCAAGTTCATCGGTCCCACCACAACTGAAGTGGTAAAATGTTCCCAAATAGGCGAGAAATGTAAAAACTTGAAACCGCAAAGTAATCCGCAAATCGGAGTTTAATCTGAGATTAAAATCACTCGGAGCATTTAAAACGTTTTTGACGTAAACTATCCATCCAATCCCGGGAGTATTTGGGGTGTTGAAATTCAATAAGTCTCGATTTAAAATCCGGGAGGCTTATGCCCCGTACAGCCCAATAAATTATTTTTAAGTAGGTTTAAGAGCCGAGTTCGTCACAGAATAAACACAGGAGGACAATTTTTATGGAATCCATCACTATGAAAGCTTAGCTATGTATCACAGCTTTTTCGTATGTATTATTAAAGAGGTCTCGTTTTTATTAATCATTCCTAGTGCCGATAACAAATTAAAAAAAATGTTATGTATTAGATATATATTTTTTATATACTTGTATTTCTTACATATTATTATTACTTTTTTTAAGACTGTTAGATTTTAAATTATCAATCAATCTGCCTAGCCTTTTCCCAATTATGTTGGGGTCGGCTTCCAGTCTAACCGGATGCAGCTGAATATGTATTGTATGTATTTTACATGGAGCGACTGCCTATCTGACCTCCACAACCCAGTAACTGGGTAATGCGATACCCCTTGGTAAGACTGGTTGTCAGACTTTCGTGCTTCTGACGACCCGTAACGACTGTCAAAGATCCACGAATGACAGCCGGGACCAACGGCTTAACGTGCTTTCCGAGGCACGGAGAAGTCTCGGTATGTAAAGATAGGTCACATATCACGGACCAACCCCGGCAAGCGTAGCTTAACCTGATGGATCGACCCGTGCGGCTGTTATTACTTAGCCACGAGCTCCTCGATTTTAAATTATGTAAATAAAATAAAAATATATTTAAAAAAATAGTTTAAAAACTAAAACCCAACTACTGAGAAATAACAAGAAAATATTCTCATCTGTAATTAAAAAAAGACAGACAAATTACAAATCCGGAGTCACACGTAATCTTTTCGATTTAAAACATGACGTGTGACTCCGGATTTTTAACTTGTCTGAGTATAAAAGTTTTATTAACTTTTCTGTTCAGTAGCCGGGTTTTAGGTTTGAAACCTATATACTTTTTATTTACATTATTTTGGAATTATAATTCCGTAATAAAGTATCTGCAGAGCTGCTTTACATTTTTAAAGAAGAATTATTATTATATATTATTTTCTAAACCTACCTGGTTTGGAGAGAAAATATGTTTGGCTCACATCTGAGGCATGATTTTAAAGAAATCATTTCCAATTATCGTCTGCATGCAAGCAAAGCCGCGAGCAATAGCTAAAATATATCATCCTATAACCAGTGGACGATCAAGACGCTTCCAACGATACCTCATTTGTCAAAATAAGGTAAGTAGTTTAGAAGTTATGAGGGAACAGATGAACATACATACATACCGGTCAAAGTCATAACCCTCCTTTTGGCTATGCCATAGTCGGGTAAAAATGAAAATGTCTGATACTAATAAAATTATTACTGTGTATCAATATCCGATCTTAGGACTCTAACTAAAACTAATCTCTGACTGGAGTCAATCAATACGAGTACAACGATAAATGATAAATTATTTATTTTCTGTAAGTAGGTTTGTACAAACACTTTTACACGTCAAACATATTTTTTTTAAAACTAGATGAGTTCGACGGTTCCTATCTGACTACTCTGAGAAGAAACGCCGAAACAAACTCAGAGGTCACAGTCTCTTTTAAAGTCCAGACATAATCTTGGTCAGATCATGTGAAGACCATGTAGATTGCAGTCTGAAATGGTCTTTTGAGGAAAGAACCACACAGATTGATGTGCGTATGGACTGAGGGCCCGTTTTTTGAACCGTTGCGAAACGAAATAAGACTTATAGGGGATTTAGTTAAAAATAGTAAAAACTTAAAGCAAAGGTCCATAAATTTCTTAAACGTGAATTAAAACTTTTACGATTAAATAACTTGGGCCCTCAGTCCAGACGCTTGCATAAAGTGGCATAGTCTGAATCTCAGTAAGTACTATATCTGGGTTAATAATTTTTATTTAGGAATTTAGTTAAGAATTTTTTTAATATTTTAAGAAATTCCCAAGTCTGTAGAATATGACATTACAGATTTATGGCGATATATCTAGGGCCCTCAATTCATTATTGTTTGAACTGAGGAATCTGCAAAACATGAATTTATCTGAAGAAATACATAAATACGACTTTAACATATTTTACTTAGACATATAGGTGAATTAGTTAAAAAGAAATAATGACACAAAAGTTAATTGTTATGAAGTAAATGAAAATTGAATTTTACTAAAATGTCTGAACTGAGAGCCCAATGTTTTCGGCTTTATTGACTAGGCGCGACCTCATAGATGAACACAAATTAGAATAAGATTTTTAACTCTTTCTTAACTAAATTGTAACATATCGTCCGTCCTTCTAAATATTATACTTTAAAAGAAAATTGATTTTTAACTTTTTATATGAGAAAAATTAGTAGGGTGACCATAATGTTCATAGTAAGTACCTGTACATTTTGTAAAGCGCGGTCGGAAAGTCATAATATTTGCAGCTAAAAGTATTATACAACGTGCCGCTGCTTTGACGACATTAATTTGACGTATACGGTTTCGCGTCTTCGTTTTGTAAAGATATTTTAATTTAATTAAACTTTATTATTTATTGATTTATTTACAATTTTCTAAAATAGCATCTTGGAGCAACCTGTAGCGCAGAGATGAAATTAAAACGAACGGGAAAGAAAAGGTCACGCCACTCGATATTTTCTATGGGGGTTGTGCAAAAGAAATCATTCATGAAGCTACTCACAGCTGGGTCAGAACATTATAGACACACGATGAACCAAAAAAAGGGTCAAAGTCAAAGACCTTACCAGCTGACATAAAACAATAGCTTCATGAATGAGTCTTTTGCCTAGAATGATCCTAATTTTGGTTATTATTTTATTATTTAGTTTGTTTGAATTTTTTTTTTCAATTAATTAATTATTTTATCGTATTATAATTTTTATGATTACTGGCCACCAGCACTACTTGTGTCTTTAGTCAATGTTGTAATTGCGGGAACACGTTGTATACCTACATTTACATTTTTTTTTTAATGTATCTATACTTTGAATTTATTTACTTTAGGCAACTAGGGCCGGTGGCATACTATGATGTTAATGTGTGCGTGAAGCGTGTTTATACAAACGGTCTTACTTACTGTGCTTCACTTTTGATATACGTGGCGCGGAGTCCTCCTTTTATATAAGTCTATGAATTAACGAAACCATTTGTTATCATCTTTGAAAATGGAGCCATATAGTAGCACTCCTAACTAATAAATAGTTTTATCTCAAGGGTATTTATGTAGCAGTAACAAGAATAAAGTTTAAAAAACAGTAACCCGACTACGGAAAAATAAAATTGATCTAAAAAGTTCAAAATATTTTTTACTTAACAATAATGACATAGGTATATACATATTTGTAATGTGCTCGTCAAGACCTTTCTTTTGATACCAAACATGTCATGATTATCTCAATTTAATTTTTTCGAGGTCAGAAATTTACGTGTAAAGTCCACCATATTAAATATAGGAAGAATTTATGTAGCCTATGTCACACGGACCATTATTACAAATCTATCGATACCTCATTCATCAAAATCCGTTCAGTAATTTAGGCGCTACGGTGGAACACACGTAAATGCATACTTATTATACATACTTACATACTTAAATAGACCGCTAAAATAATAACCCTTCATTTTTGGTTTGCCATAGTCGGGTAAAAATACATACTTACATACATACATACATACATACATAGACTGCTAAAATCATAACCCTTCCTTTTGGCTTTGCCGTAGTCGGGTAAAAATAACTTTGCTCACTCGCAATTTTGTATTTTTAGGATATAAGACTATTTTAAGGTTACATTTGTGTGAAGTAAATGGCTTTTTATAATTATACCGACCGTGTTCTATTTATCTTATGACTTTCCGACCGCGCTTTACAAAATGTACAGGTACTTACTATGAACATTATGGTCACCCTACTAATTTTTCTCATTTAAAAAGTTAAAAATCAATTTTCTTTTAAAGTATAATATTTAGAAGGACGGACGATATGTTACAATTTAGTTAAGAAAGAGTTAAAAATCTTATTCTAATTTGTGTTCATCTATGAGGTCGCGCCTAGTCAATAAAGCCGAAAACATTGGGCTCTCAGTTCAGACATTTTAGTAAAATTCAATTTTCATTTACTTCATAACAATTAACTTTTGTGTCATTATTTCTTTTTAACTAATTCACCTATATGTCTAAGTAAAATATGTTAAAGTCGTATTTATGTATTTCTTCAGATAAATTCATGTTTTGCAGATTCCTCAGTTCAAACAATAATGAATTGAGGGCCCTAGATATATCGCCATAAATCTGTAATGTCATATTCTACAGACTTGGGAATTTCTTAAAATATTTAAGAAATTCTTAACTAAATTCCTAAATAAAAATTATTAACCCAGATATAGTACTTACTGAGATTCAGACTATGCCACTTTATGCAAGCGTCTGGACTGAGGGCCCAAGTTATTTAATCGTAAAAGTTTTAATTCACGTTTAAGAAATTTATGGACCTTTGCTTTAAGTTTTTACTATTTTTAACTAAATCCCCTATAAGTCTTATTTCGTTTCGCAACGGTTCAAAAAACGGGCCCTCAGTCCATACGCACATCACAGATTGAGTGGACCTGTCCAGTCAGTGCACGCATTTGTCAGTAATCGTGCAGCTCAACTCAAAACTTAAGGACCTTAATGATTCGACGAACAATACCAAAGAAAAGACATTTGGGTAGGCCGCATAAATTACTCAAACTGTCAGACTATAACTAAAACTGAGAAAAGGATAAAATAAATAAAAAACAATGATCCACGTAGTCTTCACATTCACAATAATTAAAAATAGTATAAGTAATACTTTACAAAGTAAATATTCATGTCTAGAATATGTAAAAAGGTGTAACACAGCACAACTTAAACATAACTGGCGAAATGTGGGTGTACGTGTTATAAGTGTACCTCTGCCTAACCCTCAGGGAGTACAGGCGTGATATTATATTATATTACGTCAATCAATCAATAACAATCTTTAAATAATAATTACTGCTATCAACCGTATTTATATACATATAAGGTGTATCTATTCAAACACGAAATCTCTTAAGGGGTCATTGTACTCATCATTATGAACAACTTTTACTACGGGACCAAAACTTAAAACGCGAAAAAAATATCAGCTGCTCCCTACATTTTAACGAGTTTGCTGTAGGTACTGAACAGCTGATTTTTTTTTTCGCGATTTCAGTTTTGGTCCCATAGTAAAGTTGTTCATAATGATGAGTACAATGAGCCCTTAAGAGATTTCGCGTTTGAATAGGGTTATTGGTAAAACACCAGCAACCTCTTAAGGGGTCATTGTACTCATCATTATGAACAACTTTTACTATGGGACCAAACCTGAGTTCGCGAAAAAAAATCAGCTGTTCAGTACATTTATCTACATCAAACTCGTCAAAATGTAGGGAGCAGCTGATTTTTTTTTCGCGATTTCAGGATTGGTCCCAGAGTAAAAGTTGTTCATGATGATGAGTACAATGACCCCTTTAGAGGTTGTTGGTGTTTTACCAATAACCCTGTATATACTAATCAAAACCAAAACCATCAGAATAACACTCCACATAATACACAGATACGCGTTCGTACAGCGATGCATCCGGAAGATAGTCTGTAGGGTAAATGAACCGGTTGGAGTCGTGCCAAAACGCACTGAGCAATGAGCAAGTACAAAAGGTAAGCGATACAAACAAAGAGCAGGCCATACTTGGATGATCAGTGTTCTGGATTAAATGTAGTTTTGCTGAGAACAAGTTTGTATTAGGATATTGTATGTGCCAAAATATTTGTGGTACAGTACTGGCAATATTGCTTCATTCGTGATATTTTCATTATTTATTTTATGATCTGCTTGCGGTTAAAATTATCACACTCGGTTTCTCTGCCAATATTGGAACGTAATTTCCAGGTAAAAGAACAATGGCGAAATCCTTTTATGAAATAAATTTGAACGTCTAAAAGTGACACTTATACGAAAGAAATTAAATTAATTATCTACGTTTTTTTTTAACTATTGTAAATTATCTAATTAAGGACAAGTGTAAAATTGTTTAGTGAAAAGTTATTTGACTACTTCAATCTAAAAGATAAGGAAATTGTTGGTTGGATTGGTTTAGTATTGCCAATCCAATCAATCTGCCTAGCCTTTTCCCAACTATGTTGGGGTCGGCTTCCAGTCTAACCGGATGCAGCTAAATACTATTATGTTACATGGAGCGACTGCCTATCTCACCTCCACAACCCAATTACTGGGTAATACGATACCGCTTGGTATGATTGGTTGTCAGACTTTCGGGCTTCTGACGACCCGTAACGACTGTCAAAGATCCACAAATAACAGCGGGGACCAATGGCTTCACGTGCTTTCTGACGCACGGAAGAATCTCAGTATGTAAAAATGGTCACCCATCCACTGACCAACCCCTGGCAAGCAAAGCTTAACCTGACGGGTCGACCCGTGCGGCTGTTATTACTTAGCCAGGAGCCCACTTTATTTATATTTATTTTTCTAAATAGTAAGTACCGCATTGTCATTTTTAGTTTGTTATTATATTTACATGGAGTAAATTATTAATTATCACATTTTTTTTTTTTTTGTAAGTATATCTATTTTTATTCTGTGTTCTTCCTTAGATAAAAGTATTGCGGTAAAGTAGGAAAAATATGAAATGTTAAAGGCAATTCTAAACTAAAAATACTACATATGATTCAATGTCTTAAAGAAATATTGCTACCAGAATATAATTGCTGTTGTTATCACCAAAAGCTTTTGTGCTCTGTCCTACGTTATTCAAAAGATCAACACTGAACATCTATTAATCTGCGCCTTTTCTAACAACAAAACTTGCACAAACTCAGAAAATGACGCTGAGTTAATTAAGATATTTTTTATTTCAAGTAATTTAATTTTAAATAAAACAATGTATGGGAAGCTGCCATTGTTCTTTGCTCCAGAACGTTATTGTATCACAACTAAAATGGTTGGTGCTTTCGTAATTGGGAGTTGTTTCATGTTAGTTAGCAACATAAGTTAATAGTGTTAGTTAGTCCGTCCGTCGAGAGAACGCGTCCCTGGGGGTCTACTCCCTAAGCCCGAAGCCCGTAGTTTCGGGCTTCGTTACGGGCGTTTTCTACTCCGTAACACCTACGGACAGATGATTGGTTCGGGGCCCGAACGAAGTACGGATGACAACACGATACGACTGTTGTCCCTACTCCCGATGTGTTTTTGCCCTTCCGAAAAATTAAACTTTTACACTTGTTTTGATGGATCTTTATGTCAGACGGACGGATGAACGGACGGACGGGCGGACGGACGGACTTAGGGAGTAGGCCCCCTGACTCCTGTCAGTTGGCCAATTTCTAGTAATAAGGATCAAATTCGCAAAACACATATTCATTAATATGAAAGTGACAGGTGTCAAGAACGCATTCTGATATGATATGCGGTGGACTGTACCCAGTAGGTAGACATTTACACTTTTTGGCTTGGAAAATCTCAGTAAAAATAAATGTATCCGTATTATTAAGGCTCTTACAGACAGAGGCGATATCGCGTCGCGACGCGATATTGCGATTATCCGTAGAACAATTTCTATGGAATCGCGCGCGACCATACACACAGGAGCGACGCGATATGTAAGAGCCTTTATTTGGATAATATCCAAATAATACGGATACATGTGTCACTAATACATATTTGGATAATAATGTTTCAAAGCAAAGCAGAAACTTCCTTGAGTGACTATCGCGTGGAAACAATATTGTGTAATCAAATCACATCCGCATGGATAAAGGCATGATGTTCTACAGTAAAGTCAACAGTGGAATGAGTAGCAATATAAATCTTATAGTCTATTTCAGAAGTGTGATATTAAAATGTTAACAAATGTAATCAGAAAACGTATCATAGGATTCCAATTCCATTTGCAGTGCCACTTACAAATTAAGTGCTTAGACTTAACTTTCGAATACTTAAACCCGAAATTCTTATTTTAAATTTTAGTTAATATTTTTCAATTACAAATTAAATAATGTTATTCAAAAATATGGTAATGATTTTTCTTCTTATTTTTAGAAATATCAAAATTGTTACTACGTAAATAAAACCTTTACCTAACCCGACCCAGACAGTATACATTTTGATTTACACGCCGCATTAAAGCATTCTGTGGATAATAAGTAGGTACTGAGTAAAGAGTACGAAGGTACTCAACTTTAATGTCTTATAAATTACCAAGTAATGTACCGTGGGATTTCGTAGAAGAGGTTTTACACTTAGTTTATTTAGAGACAATCATTTACTTTCTTTCTTTGTTCACGCAAAAAATAATGATCTAGATAGAGGCTTTTATTTATTTATTTAGGATCTCCAACAAAAATATATAATTATAGAGTGCTATAAAAGTATCTGCCACGGCTGCAATGGGAGACAGTATTGTATAATAGATTACAATAGTGAAGATAAATTATTTATTGATCGTATATCACATTTTTTCATACAAAAAAATGTGCGTATAAATTTGATTTGATTTATTTGTGTGAAACCGTCCCGTAGTATTGTGCGTAATTTTTGGACCACGTTATGCAGAACAAAGTAAACGATAATATAGTTACTTAATTTTCTAAAATTGATTTAACTAAAGTTATGCATTTTAAGCGTAGAGATTATCCAACCGCCCTGCTGTACTCTGAATCCCAAGTCCTCACTGTGCGACAACTCTTCATTTTGCGTGTAGTCTTACGCCGTCACTCCATCCTACCTGTAGACTCAAACATCCTTCTAAGACGTCGAGGTCATCCAGTCTGTGACTCCGTCCAATGTCATTCTGCATTTGCTAGCCGCCATTACTCAGTGCTCGTCTTTATAATAAGGTACATCGGTTAATTGATATTTACACGTTGACCAAGTTTGCGCTGAAAGCAAAGCTGACTAATTTGTTGCAGAATTTGTCTTACGACGATACAGAGGATATTCTGGCGATCGCCTTATGATTATTTGAGAAAGGTATTCATGGGGTGATCGTTGGAATGTCTTCTGTAATTTTAATGTATTTTTTTTCGGTTTCTCTCTATTTAAATCTATATAATATAGATTTAAATAGAGAGAAGAATTTGCATAAAATGTGTTCGATGTTCACAAATGTAAAGCATTATAGTAACTACTGAGCTTGATTGTATTTAGTTGTACTTTTCAATGTTTATGAGGAACTTTGCCTCCTGAGATACAAGGTTCAGGAGCCAGCTGTTCAACCTGTCTGACAACCACTTGTACTATCATGTTTAGTGCATGTGTTCTATGTGTTTCTCTTTGTACAATAAACTTATTATTATTATTTCTTTTATTATAACTATTCCGGGGTACGAAATTTCTTCACTATTGTAATCCATAAGCACACTACTATCTTCCATTGAAGCCGTGGCATATATTTTATAGCACCTTATACAATACATAGCACATAATAAAGGACAACATCAGGTATTACCAAGGTGTACGTGACCACAGCATGCACAGTAAAGTTAACAACTAAGTTAACAAACTTAAAATAACTAGTCAAAATGTTCAAAGACAATAGGTATTTACAATCTGATCTGATTTATCAATATATTCGTATTTGTTAGTAAAATATACGAAATAATAAACATTATCACATAAACATTAAAACATATTTAAAGATCATAAGTCAATGAGAAGTTAAAAAATGGGGGAATCTCCCCCCATTTCAAAACATTGAAAAAATTTTTTTGACAATTTGTATGGCTTTGGGTTAACAAGATGCTTATACTGTGAAAATTTGAAGACTGCGGCTCCAATCGTTTGGCTGTAAAACCTGTGTGACAGACGACGGACACACGGACACACGTGAGTGACAGCAATAGGCCTCCGTTTGGACCCTTCGGGTACGGAACCCATATAAAGAGAGATAGTAAATGGAATTGTAACCGCTTTCGGAGCCTAAGTTATTCGACATTTATGTACTCTATTTTCTATGTCACCTGTGACCTTTCTCACGCGACAAAACGAACACTACAGCAATTTTAAAGACAATGTTGAACAAAACGTGACTAAATTCCCTAATAACACAAAACTACCCTGCCTTCAAGTGAATCCTCAGGGAGCATACACACGCACGCGGCACACGCAACAAGTCACTTTATTTACATCAACAATGTTAGTTGTGTACACCCGCTGTATTTGTCGGTCACACTGTCCGTTTGATCTGGGAGTTGTGTCGTGTTTTGTTTTTGTCGTTCTAGGAATGTTGTGAACGAAATTCTTCTTTGTACCAATTCTTGTTTTTCCTAAGGGTGCAGTTGACACTTTTCATACACTACGCCTTTCATAAAACTAGAAAACAGTCAGTCTTGAAATCTTGGTGAAATTAAATGTATAATTTTTTGAAAACACGGCATATAAAGGCATGTAACGAGTAGGTTGTATATAAGTAATTCGTCATGTCATGAGTATATTTTTTGTTGAAGATCCTATATAACTAAAGATATTAGACTTAGGGGAGGTGGCCTGCGATTCTCCATAAAAATGTATTCTCCGTTTTTCTTCCTGAATAATGCCTCTATCTAGAGCAATCATTATTTTTTTTTCATAATATGAAAGTCTGCTGTAGACACGTCCCTGTCATTTCCTTTTTGCAGGAACTAATTAGTAAAGAAAATATGACCCTCCAAAAATTACAAAAAATGCCACATTTTTACCGCCGTGATTAGAGGACTACGAGAAAAATTCTAAAAGTTTTTAATATAAAAGAAAATGATAGGTTCCCCTAGACATACTATTTCTTAAATTTTTAAAGAAAAAAATAATTGAATCGGCTCAGTTTTCGAGGAGGAAAAAGGGGAATACGAAACGTCGATCTCCTCAAAATTTTTGTGATATAATCGGTCTGAGCTGCAGCAGCTGTCCCTATCGCACTCTCTTATCACTGTTCGGGCACAGCGCGACAGAAATAGTTTCTTCAATTATCTTTTTTTCAAATTCCTAGTAGGCCACCTCCCCTTTTAACACTAGCCTTGTTTACAACCAACAACTTTCTTGCGTCACTAACTGCAAGAAGACCAGAATCTAAATTCAAACTGAAGATACATACTTAATTGTAACCTCATTTTTAAAATCAAGACCTAAATTCCAGAAACGTGCTTAAAAAATGTCCCAGTATTACTCGAATTACCACTTAAAAATAACAAGGTGGATGTCCCAATAAATCTCAGCGCAACAGGTCACTTATTTACTTCAACAATTCTGCCAATGTTGATCTCCCTTCTCCGTTTACCTCTGTCCGTTTTTTTTTTCCTTCTGGCCGTGTCCGTATAATCTAGCTTTGTGTATGTTGGTATTAAGAACGTGCTCTCGTTTGCAGGTTGGGGATTTACAGTAAATCTAGTATGTAATAAAATCCTCTGGTGTATTTGTGATGGTTTTAATGTGAATTTGTTTTTGCTGTGTTTGTTTTCTGATGACGTCCAGTTTAGTTAGATATTTTATAATGTAATGAACGCACAAACATCAGGACACTACATACTCATAGATTATTATTTTTATTTTAAAATATTTGAAAAATGAATAGTAGCTGGAAGGAAGTCAGGGAGGGTCTTTGCTCATCACGGGAGAGTAATGTATAGTTTTAAAAATGGCAGAGCCAGTAATTTCGCTTTAAATAATTATTTTAAGTATTGTGAATGTGAAGACTGAGTCGTTGTTTTTTTTTCTCAGTTAGGAATCATGGTTTGGCAGTTTGAGTAATTTATGCGGCCTACACAAATGTCATTTCTGTAGTATTGTTCGTCGAATCGTTGAGTTGAGCTGCACGATTACTGACAAATGCGTGAACTGACTTGACAGGTCCACTCAATCTGTGTGGTTCTTTTCTCCAAAGACCATTTCAGACACTAATGTACGTGGCCTTCCCATAATCTGACCAAGATTATGTCTCGACTTTAAAAGAGACTGTGACCTCTGAATTTGTTTCGGTCTTTCTTCTATTTATTTATTTATTTATTTATTTATTAGGTATACCAACAGCAGTACATACAAAAAAATAATAAGACACAGTAATGTATAATAAAAGTACTGGCATGTATGCCTATTACAGGTATACACAGCATTCACTAAAAACAACAACGTAATTAACTTAAAAATAAAAACTTATGAACATATATAATAAAATACATTTTGAATTCGAAATTCAAAATTGTGAATATTTACATTAAAAAAAAGAAAAATACAAAATGTTAAAACACGGAAGGTGCTTGAGTGGAATAAACTAAGATTTATTAAGAACATGAATTACAATAAAATAAAATATGTTATTAATTTATTGGTTAGTTAGTTTATGCACTCGCATATCTCTGAAACTGATCTTCTAAACTTGTTAAATGGTACTCCGTGTAAGTCGGTTTCTGACGATTTGCAAAAGCTGTTGTAACTTCTGCATATTCGGACCAAGGGAGCGTTGAGACCAAAATTGGATTTGCAGAAAGGGATATGAAGCAACCTGGTGATGGGATGTCTGGGAAGTTTTGAAGGGACTGAATATTGGATACGCTCAACAAGATCACTACATTTTACAAATCCGTTTGCAACTTTGTAGAGGAAAATTAGATCACGCGAACGGCGACGGTCTCGCAGTGTCTTTATATTGAAAAAATGTAAGCGCTGTTCATACAAACAGCGGTGGCTAATTTTCCTGGATATAAAGGCTATATGTTTTGTGAATGCTCTTTGTGTTCTCTCAACTCTTTGCGAATGAACTGCATAGAACGGATTCCAGGCAACACTAGCGTATTCCAAGCGACTTCGTACCAGGGTATTAAACAAGAGTATTCTGGTCTTTGTTAGTTGGAAGCCCCGAGTGTTCCGTTTTACAAAACCCAGCATCTGTGCCGACTTCTTAACAATGTCGTTGATGTGTGGCTTAAAATTTAGTTCATCGTCGACCAGAACTCCTAGATCCCGTATTTCGCATACCTTAGACAACGTGGTATTACAAAGGCTGTAAGGTAGTTGAAAAGGATGACTTTTTTTTTAGAGAAGCGAATAAAAAAGCATTTTCGTGTGTTTAAGGTCATATTGTTAGCTATGCACCAGTTTTCTATATTTGTTAAGTCGCTTTGAACGAGGGTAGTCGGATAGGAAACGCTGACCTCATCTAGTTTTTAAAATATGTTTGACGTGTAAAAGTGTTTGTACAAACCTACTTACAGAAATAAAATAATTTACCATTTTGTCATTAAAATAATGTTCTAATTAATTTCTTTACTATGACATTTTGTCGAATGCAATTATGCCCACACAAAACTTCTTTAACCTTTATTTTGGCTTTGACATAAAAACCCTTAAGTACCGACATTTAAATATCACGGCTGGAGTAATTCCATCAAAAGCATCAAAAACATTTAGATATTACATCGCCCACAGTTTGAGGTAATTTAACATAATGGGGGAGTCAGTGACCCATTATTTGTGTGTATTTGGGACAGTCTCACGCGACTGAATCACGCAACAAGTGCACTTACCTCACTGACATTGTTGACATTAAGAAAAGTGGTTGAAACTAGATCAGTAGTTCAGATAGTTTACTAGAAGAAATGCGAATGACGTCACTGAAATGTTATTTATGAAAATAAGTTGGTATGTTTTCCTAGAGAGCGTTTTAAGACACCGAAAAGACAAACCCCGCTCACTGAGATAAATTACTACGTATAGAGAGGCTATCGGAAGCAAAAACAGTGTCACAACAGGATGACAGCCGTCGGGCTGTGCGCTGCAGCGCTTAAAGATTAGGTGTCGTCTAAACAAACTATAAAACATGCAGCGCTAGACCGCTTAAAACGTATAGTGCGAGTGACTAAATGAGTTGTTGCCGGTCGGCAACAAAGCATGGCACAAAAAACTGGTTTGCCGCGTCGGCAACCACCACCACCGCGGCCACCGCTCTTCTAAGAAACCTGGCTTTACAAGCAGTTTTGTTTTTTAAGCAGAAGTTGCCATTTAAGAAATATTAACTACTTGCTGATCCAATAGGCGTTATCCCATAGAAAACAGGACGTTTAGTTTTTCCTATAAAAACCTAACTATTAGCAACATTTTAAAACCAAAATTAGTCAAATAGGAATACAGCGTCGAGCGGCGCGGTGCGCGGCGCGGCCCGCACTAAATTCAAACATAGGGCGTTCTATGAAAGCGTTTACGGAGAAGCGTTTAAGATTTCATACACTTGACGGCCCACAGCCCGCCCCGCGCACCGCGCCGCGCGATGCCCCGCGTCTCCGTAAATGAGGCTTAGCAGCTGAGCAAAAAGAAAAAAGTCAGAAAGACCGCTAAGCCAAAACCAAGTGATAGCGCGGGTGGGCGATAAATTCACGCGGACGAAGTCGCGGGCTGAAGCTATTTTTTTGTTACATAGATAATCAAATCAATCTGCCTAGCCTTTTCCCAACTATGTGGGGGTCGGCTTCCAGTCTAACCGGATGCAGCTGAATACTAGTATTTTACATAGAGCTACTGCCTATCTGACCTCCACAACCCAGTAACTGGGTAATACGATACCCCTTGGTTCTTACCTCGTTGTCAGACTTTCGGGCTTCTGACGACCCGTAACGACTAACAAAGATCCACGAATGACAGCCGGGACCAAGACCGAGGCACAGAGGAGCCTCGGCATGTAAAGATGGTCACCCATCCACGGACCAACCCCGGCAAGCGTAGCTTAAACTGATGGATCGACCCGTGTGGCTGTTGTTACTTAGCCACGAGCTCCTCTTTTATATTATACAGGGTGAAATTGAATAGATGCGACAAAATTTAAGGGGGTGTTCTACGCATCAATATGAACAACTTTTACTATGGGACCAACCTGAAATCGCGAAAAAAAAAATCAGCTGTTCAGTACATTTAATGTTCGCATAATTCGTCAAATTGTACTGAACAGCTCATTTTTTTTTCGCGATTTCAGGTTTGGTCCCATAGTAAAAGTTGTTCATATTGATGCGTAGAACACCCCCCTAAATTTTGTCGCATCTATTCAATTTCACCCTGTATAGATATAATGACATAAACAATACTGATGATCGGAAAAGTTCGTGTACCTACATGGTTCGACTTCCAAATAACATTTGCACTCAAAGCGAACCACAAACTCACACGATAATAAAAAGCAGAAGTCATAGATACCTAACCAAGTCCGACCTCATCCTACTAATGCTAATGTTCTGCTTGCATGTTTCAGCCGCCATATTAACAGTTGACACGCGAAACATCGAACAAGAGGGTGACTACCGAAAGTTCGTTCACACGTTAAGAGCACGTGTAGGTAATTATATTAGAAAGGTGGTGTATGGAAGCGTGGCTCTTAATGTCATGGAGTTGATTTTTGGTGACAATGTTTTCTTTTGTTTTTTTTATACTTAACTAGCTTTTGGGAATGTACTACCGGGAAATCCTTCTATCGGATGACCCAAAATTTATGAAAGATATGAATTAAATAGAAAACACAGTTTATTTTTCTTTTATTATAATTTCTTTCATTAATCATAAAGTACATAGGCTAGGGTTAGCACATCGTGCAAATGGACTCCACGGCTTAGCTGTTAAACTATTAGATTACTGCATGAGACATTTCCTGGTCGTGTACTCTCTCGTTTTAGTGATCACCATGTGTTCCATAAATCGTGTGATTTAACACAACGGGATTTATTTGAAGTCAAAGGTATAATTATGCCAATAAGCCCACAATCCGTGCATTGAAGGAACAGATTCAACGCACCATCAATGAAATTCAGACACATTTATACAAATTAGTCATGGAAAATTTCAACAAAACAGTGCGTACGTGCCAGCTAAGCCATGGATGCCATTTGCCCGATATGCTATTCCATATATAACCCTAGGCTATGTACTTTATGATTCAACAAAGAAATTTTTATAAAAGAAAAAGAAACTGTTTTCTATTTCATTCAAATGTTGCGTAATTTTGGGATACCCTTTATATTCCTTGTCTACATCATAAAGGGAACCTCTGTGCAAAATCCAGCTTTCTAGGTTCAAGGGTTTGAGCTGGGTTTTGATAAGTCAGTCAGTCAGGACTTCTATAAAAATAATTTTATAATGATGTTGACCAGACGATAAATTAATGAGTTTTATTTCTGTAATTAGGTTTGTAAACACTTACACGTCAATCATATTTTAAAAACTAGATGGGGTCAGCGTTTCCTATCCGACTACTCTTAGAAGAAAAGCCGACACAAATTTCAGAAGTCGGTCTATTTAAACTCCAGTCATTATCTTGGTCAGATCACGTGAAGACTATGTAGATTGGTGTCTGAAATGGTATTTTGAGGTAAGAACCACACAGATTTATTTGAGCGGACCTGTCCAGTCGGTGCACGCATTTGTCAGTAAACGTACAGCTCAACTCAGAACTTATAGGAGCTAAGCGATTCGACGAACAATACCAAAGAAAGGACATTTGTGCAGGCCATTTGCCAGACCATCAGGACCTAGATAAAGTCAAAAAAAAGGAAAAGTCAAAAGTCTTGATTTTTTATTTAGTCTGAGTACGAGGTACTGTGACGACTGAATTTTTCTACACGCTCCAGGGAAAAAATATGACACTTTTCATCCAGCTATGTACCTAAAAAGTTCCTCTAGAATGCGAGCAAAACCATGGGCAACAGCTAGTTCTTGAAAATCTTTAACATAATCAGACTCACCCAGCGTGCGGAAGACAATAGGTCTACTCCTGTATTTATGACCGCCCCACAGCGCGGCGACCGTGACTTGGTACTGCGTGTCGGCTTCCAACCCGCTCAGGATGACAGCATCCGAGTTGCCAGCCACCTCCAGGACGACTCTGTAACTAATAGACGATGAGTCAATTTCGTTGTATTCTGGTAAAAAGCTGTATACGGTGAGGCCACATTTAGAAGTTTCTAGAAGATTTTTGAATAAATTTTCTGATGATTAGTAACGTTTTAGCATTTAGGTTCGCATGTACTACAAATCAGTAAATGCGTTTAGCGGTAAACATATTATTTAAAACATCATTAGGACAACTTTAAACGATTGACAGAAACAGAACTTAGGGCCATCGTACACCTCCGACGTGAAACTAATTATGCGTAACCGGTAAATGAATTCCACTGCGAAACATTACTACGTTATGTCGCGATTCGAGTAGCGGAATCAGTTGAATCATAGCAATCAGAGCAAAATGTCGTCGCTTTCGACTTAGAAAATACAGTACAGGTCTTTTTGCCACAGATACGTGTGAAATAAACGCGGCACCCCAAAAAAACGGCGGGCTGAGCGCGGAGGTGTAACCAGCTTCCGAGCAGATCGGCGAAATCACGAGAGAAAGAGATAGAATCGTAATCAAATCTGTACATTAGAACAGGTAGTTTCGCTTCGGTTTCGCTTGTCAACGGACAAGTCGTGGCAAAACTACTGCAGTTTCGCTGCTATGGTTTTGCAGCGGAGTGATACTTGCCTTAGTGATTCATAGTGCAAGCGAACCTTAGTTTCTGATAAATAATTTCGAGAATTGAAATAACAGGTTGGTACAAGTATATTTTTAAATAATTTGTTAGTATTAGTTAGACAGCATGTTACATAAACAATGCATTTTAAAATTTTATGTACTAAAATATTGCACAGAAAGTCTATATTATAGAGGTAATTAAAACCATTTTACTTTTAAATCAAATTTCATTTACACGTAAAATTGAAATAAAAACCGGTCAAAAGCGAGTCGGACTCGCGCTATTTAGAGACATCGTTTTATTTTTCCTGTAATCTTTATTATAAACTTCTATCACATAGAATAATTTCAGATTTTTCTCTTTGCAAACTTCGGAGATAAGGGGGGGGGGACGGTACTTTTTTTACATTTTTCATCAAAAGTCGAAAATAATGCGGCCTAAAAAAAAGAAAAAAAATGTTTGAGAATTTGCAAACAGCGGTCTTTCATATGATACCCCACGTGCCCTAGTAGCCCCACTTTTAATTTTTAAGAACCCCTTTCAGTCCCTGTTGCAAAAAAAAAAAAAAAAAAATATTTCTTTCTTATTTGCAAAATAGTTGGGTAAATGTCATCTAAAACTATTCCAAATTTCAAGTTGATAGCATTAGTAATTCTTGAGATATCCAGCTGTGACAGACAGACAGACAGACTTAGTCACACCATAAGGGTTCCTTTTTTACCATTTTGGTACGGAACCCTAAGAACAAACAATCCTTTATTCAAGAGATTTTTATCCCATCGTCTTTTGTACATTTACATGACACCTCGAATTCAGTATGACACCGCATCAACATTGACTGATTAAGGTCAATGAATTACGTCCAACGCTCTACTGCTAACAAGTTTGATGGACTTTTGCATGCAATGGAGCGATGAATGAAACGTTTGATAGACTATTTTTGAAGTGTTTTTTTTTATTCAAATAATTGACGTAGACGTTGACGTTGATTGACGTTGAATTGACGTATAGTAAAGTTGTAATGTGGCCGCACCGTCAGGAAGAAAGAAGTAAGAAAAAATATGAAATAAATGGGACAGATTTAACTATGACTAAGACTACGTAAAGCTAATAAAGCTAAAATAAAATTCATTGAAGCAGTATGTATGCCATAATACAAACATACATTCCTGCTAAAGAATTTTCACAGGAACACAATGTATAAAACATTGGCATCTTTCTTCTTGGTCCGTGAAAAATGCCAATGTTTTATACAATGTGTATCAAATAAATTTTATGATAATTCCGTTTGGTTTATTATTAGTTTTGCTTCTTAAATTAAGATATTAAAATATGTAAGAAAAAGGAAGACATATTTTTCTAAAAATATGGTCCTGATTGACTTGAAAGATTGTTAACGGTGTGATAAATTGAGGACCTTAGCACACCTCCGCCGCGAAACCATAGCAGCGAAACCGCAGTAGTTCAATTCAACTGAGTCGCATGATGTTCCGCTACTCGAGACAAGCGGAATATCATGCGGTTTCGCGATTTTGTGGCGGAGGTGTGCTAAGGCCCTGAAAGGCGTCCTACATTATTGCGATCTTCCATCTTTATTCCTGTCAACGTCACTATTTCTTTTTATGAAAATGAAAATGGTTTATGGGCTCCAGTATTTCGATGTAAAAATCCTCATCCAGAACCTTACAAGAACTCATTACTCCTTACAATAAAATAGTAATAGGTATCGACGATAAAGCTGTCGTGATTTAATTAATGCCGAATTAAAATTAAGTCAATACATTGTGTAATTAGGTGTTGCTTGTGGTGACTAGCCGTCTTGCTGACCATGGCTTTGGTACCGTTATTAGTAATTAACGTATTTATTTGTAATTTAAATGATTCTAGTTTATCATTTAATTTTGTGACTACGAGTTACAGATAATAAAGCTATATATAAGCGGCCTCAATAAATTACGGACTCCAGCCAGGGCACAGAAACTTAAATACTAAGCGACTACACGCTAAGTGCTGTTGGGTAAGGACCTCGGCTTAGGGCGCAGCTCGGAAGGGCAGCAAGGGACTAGCTGGATCAGATTTAGATTAGTTAGGGACGAATTTTAAAGCTACAGGCTCAGTGGTTCAATCTGGCTCGAGCAAGTCCTGTTGAAAGTCGCTGTAGCCTTTGGCCCTCGTGCGGGACTTTTTGTTTTTTATTATTTTAATTTTACTTTTGTTTTTTTTTTTAAGAGTGTGTTTAGTTTAAATTGTGATCTTTCTGTGCGAGTCAACGAGTCCCAAAAAACACTTTTTCTTTCTTTAATTAATACGAAACACTTTGAAAGCGATTGCTACTATTCCTAGGCCTTCTAGTTTGATCAATGTGCTACTCTGAAATCCATCAAGCCAAAACCGTAAGAATGAAATGAAAATCGTTTTCCACAAAAATCGCATCTTCGTGATAACTATCCATTATCTCCTAATACAAGTCTATATAATCAATAGTATTGTGAGAAACTCCATCGAAACAAATTAGGGTTAGGCGGACAACAAAAGCGTCCGCGTTTTCGCCAGGAAATTTATCGGTAATAAGACTTCCGTCCGCCACCCCAACCCATTCCGTTCACAATTTGTGGTAGATTCTTTGGTTTTTTGTACTCTATTGTGTTATTTTTATTATGACAGCGGAGAATTTCGTATGGTTTTATTGAACGAATAACGTTTTTTATGTATTCAGGTTTCAATTTACATTGTTTGGTGGGTCTACTGTTTTCAATTCACTTCATTTGGCAAGCAAATGTTCTAACAGTCTGTACTAACAGTAATATTGAACTTTAAGTGCATAGTCATAAGTACTGTAGAGGTTTTAATAATGTGTGTCCTATCATACAACCTCTTCAGATGTGAAGTATAGATGAAGAGACAATCATTGTCTTTGCAAAACAATGGAGTAACAAACTAGCTTTGGAGGAAGATGGTTGTGTTTCGGTGGTGAGATTTTTCAGAATAGACCGGCTGGTATTAGACCTTTAGCACACCTCCACCGCAAAACCATATAAACGAATCCGCAGTAGTTTATTTCTATTGACTCGCATGATGTTCCGCTACTCGAGTAGCGAAACATCAGCGAAACATCATGCGGTATCGCTATTTCGCGGTTTCGCGGCGGAGATGTGCTTAGTCCTTAAGAGGGCTGTTGCATTTTGTCACCTCTCTCGCTCACACGGCATCAAATTTTTAAGAATGTTAAATGATGAAAATATACTTTTTTGAAAAATTTAATTAATTAGCGAACTAGTAAATAATATTAATTTAATTGGTAATTATTAAAAACTATTATTATTTCTACATATTCTATGGCATTTATTTACCTCATCTCAAAAACAGATAATACTTTTTGAGCTGAGTTTATTAGATAACACGATAGAAATGTGTTTTTAATAAGTAGGTATTTATTATATTATTTAGTAGGTTGCTAATTGAATACAATCTGCCTAGCCTTTTCCCAACTATGTTGTGGTCGGCTTCCAGTCTAACCGGATGCAGCTGAATACCAGTATTTTACATGGAGCGACTGCCTATCTGACCTGCACAACCCAGTGACTGGGTAATACAATACCCCTTGGTAAGACTGGTTGTCAGACTTTCGGGCTTCTGACGACCCGTAACGATTGTCAAAGATCCACGAGTGACAGCAGCCCCAACGCGCTTCCAGCCTTAACGTGCTTTTTTTCGAGGCACGGAGGAGTCTCGGTATGTAAAGATGGTCACCCATCCACTGACCAACCCCGGTAAGCGTAGCTTAACCTGATGGATCGACCCGTGCGACTGTTATTACTTAGCCACGAGCTCCTGTAGGTCTAGGTCACTAATTGAATACATTTTTCAAAAATCATCTTTTTATTTATCAATCTTAAAAATTTGGTCCCGTGTGAGCGCGAGAGGTGCACAATGCGACTGCCCTCTTAAACATTATTGTGATTCTATTCTGCTAAAACAAGTGTATAATATTTAAAAAGAAAGAATGTAAAATCTTATTCACTTGCTGGGTACCTAGTGTACCTATCTATTTGTCTGCTCCGAACGTTTTCCGCCGGGATTTGCGAGATTTCAACAAATCCTTTCTTACTTGCATCTAAAATAAATTCAGTTCGCTTGTTTCATTGATTTTTATACTTGAAAAGGAGTATCCATTTGGGCCTATAAAATACTAGTGTTTTTGATGTAGTTTAAAATATTTAGGAATTTAATTTAACAAGTCGGATTTAAGTATAATGACATGTTCAGTATACATATTATGTACAAAACGATGATGCAGCAATTAACGCCACCTAGATAAAGGATACCAAATAATAATACATTTAAAGAAGTTTATATTATTTGAGATTTACAAAGCCACTGCATTTCAAGATTGATAAGACTTATTCAAACACATTGATAATTTATGAATCCATACAGAAATACCACCGGTTATTCTGGTCGATGAAAAATTAAACAATAACCGTAATACTATTAGAACAAACATTTGAATCTTCTATCTATATAAATAAAAAGAGAAGTCCTGACTGACTGACTGACTCATCAACGCCCAGCCCAAACCCTTGGACCTAGAAAGCTGAAATTTTGCACAGAGGTTCCGTTTATAATGTAGACAAGGAATAAGGAAGGAATTCCCGGTAGCAGGTTCCCTTGGGATATTTCCGACATCCACGCGAGTGAAACCGCGGGCAAAAGCTAGTATAATATAATCGCAGAGACGTCGCTCAAAGGAACACATCATGACGTCATCTTTGTATTTCAAGAAACAAATGAAAGCTCAACTAAAATGCCTGACATATTTCAACAAGATGAAGGCCGCGTTTCATCACAAAATCCATCAATTCCGAAAGCGAATAGTTCCAAACTAAGCTTTGTCAGTAATCCACTGAGGTGTAATAACGAAGGTAACTTAGCTAAATGAATTCATAATCGGCAGTTAAAGTTGGGAGACAACGTAATCCCGATCCCATTTGATGAAGCAATGCATAAAGTAGAAGCTAAGGTACGTGGAGACGTCAACGTGACACGTGACCTTAAGGCCTCGTCCAGGGTAAATTATGAGCGGCGACTACGTAGGTAGTGGGCATGGTGGCGAGCGCGATTAAGGCTTGTCCGTCGTAAAAAGCGCGGTCACTGTCGGACTGCATAGAAAAGAAAGAGAAGCGCGATGACACAACGCTTGCAAAATATGAAGTAATTATCGATTTACAAAAAATCTGTTGATTAAAAAAAGTAATGACAAGTTGACTTCAGAATGAGTGGTACTATTGAAAAAGTTAAAACAATGTGTGAGTTGTATATTTTTTTTTTAAAAATACATATTTGTTTACATGTTTGGTATTTAAATTGCGAAAGCAGGACGTGTCAGTATGGCCGCAACGGGTGGATAAGAGCGTTTGGAAACTTGGCACCCGCCATAGTTACTAAACTATGGAAACAAAACCAAAAGGCGATTTAATTTGTTTAATATTCCTTGCCCGCTTTAGCACCCGCGCTGGCTTTCCTCCCTGGACGAGGCTTTACGCTCGGTTTAGGAAGCGCTAAGTCTCAACTGACGTCACTTGTCCCGACAGAGACGCTGAAAGACGTTAAAACCTTAATATAGTGACTGAAGATAGTAGACTTTCTGACATAAAGGAGAGAGAATAATAAATCACCATGTCTGTATTCCTCAAAGGGTCGGCAGAGGTGTATTTATAGTGCCTATCCATTCGCACAGTTATGTTTAAGTCCTATTTAATGAGGGACAAACCCATTGTCATTAACTGGGTACGAAAACAAACTCTTACGGTCTATTTCACGATGCCCGAATAGCTACTACTCACATCAAATTCAAAAATGGAACAGAATTCGTATGTAATTATCTGCCAAGTAAGTTAATCGGAACTTAATCTAGGTGGTGAAACAGGCATTAGACAATACTTTCTAGGTATATAAAATACTAGCTTTTGCCCGCGGCTTCGCCCGCGTGGATGTCGGAAAATATCCCATGGGAACGTTCATGTGGAAAACATATCATATCCCTAACTTAAGAAATGCTGGGTTTCCCTTAAAAACTTTCATCCCCTATATCACACCCTGTAGTATTGTTTTTGAAAGTATCCTATGTCCTTTCCCAGGATGCTATATAAATATAAAGCCTTGCCAAATTTTGTCGTGCAGTTTTGTAAATTTTAAAATCAACCCCTATTTTACCCCCTTAGGGGATGATTTTTCAAAAACGCTGAACAACATATTTATATATTTCCTATCAAAAGCATACATTTTAATTTTCACATCCCTAACTTAAGAAATACTGAGTTTCCCTAACAAACTTTTATCCATTATATCACCCCCTGAAGGATTATTTTTTAAGACCAAAAGTAGCCTGTGTCCTTTCCCAGGATGCTATATAAAGCCTTGCCAAATTTGATCGAAATCCGTACAGTTTTGTAAATTTTAAAATCAACCCCTATTTTACCACCTTAGGCGATGATTTTTCAAAAATGCTGAACCGCATATTTCTTAATTTCCTACCAATAGCATAAATTTGTTATCCCTAACTTAAGAAATACTGGGTTTCCCTTACAAACTTTCATCCCCTATATCACCCCCTGTAGTATTGTTTTTGAAAGTATCCTATGTTCTTTCTCAGGATGCTATATAAAGCCTTGCCAAATTTTGTCGAAATCCGTGCAGTTTTGTAAATTTTAAAATCAACCCCTATTTTACCCCCTTAGGGGATGATTTTCAAAAACGTTGAACCGCATATTTCTTTATTTCCTATCAAAAGCATACATTTTATTTTTCACATCCCTAACTTAAGAAATACTGAGTTTCCCATACAAACTTTCATCCCCTATATCAACCCCTGTAGGATTATTTTTGAAGACCAAAAGTAGCCTGTGTCCTTCCCCAGGATGCTATATAAAGCCTTGCCAAATTTGATCGAAATCCGTACAGTTTTGTAAATTTTATAATCAACCCCTGTTTTACCCCCTTAGGCGATGATTTTTCAAAAATGCTGAACCGCATATTTCTTAATTTCCTACCAATAGCATAAATTTGTTATCCCTAACTTAAGAAATACTGGGTTTCCCTTACAAACTTTCATCCCCTATATCACCCCCTGTAGTATTGTTTTTGAAAGTATCCTATGTTCTTTCTCAGGATGCTATATAAAGCCTTGCCAAATTTTGTCGAAATCCGTGCAGATTTGTAAATTTTAAAATCAACCCCTATTTTACCCCCTTAGGAGATGATTTTTCAAAAACGTTGAACCGCATATTTCTTTATTTCCTATCAAAAGCATACATTTTAATTTTCACATCCCTAACTTAAGAAATACTGAGTTTCCCATACAAACTTTTATCCCCTATATCACCCCCTGAAGGATTATTTTTTAAGACCAAAAGTAGCCTGTGTCCTTCCCCAGGATGCTATATAAAGCCTTGCCAAATTTTATCGAAATCCGTGCAGTTTTGTAAATTTTAAAATCAACCCCTATTTTACCCCCTTAGGGGATGATTTTTCAAAAATGCTGAACCGCATATTTCTTAATTTCCTACCAATAGCATAAATTTGTTATCCCTAACTTAAGAAATACTGGGTTTCCCTTACAAACTTTCATCCCCTATATCACCCCCTGTAGTATTATTTTTAAAAAAATAGTATCCTATGGCCTTCCCCAGGATGCTATATAAAGCCTTGCCAAAATGTCGAAATCCATGCAGTTTTGTAAATTTTAAAATCAACCCCTATTTTACCCCCTTAGGGGATGATTTTTCAAAAACGCTGAACCGCATATTTCTTTATTTCCTATCAAAAGCATACATTTTAATTTTCACATCCCTAACTTAAGAAATACCGAGTTTCCCATACAAACTTTCATCCCCTATATCACCCCCTGTGGGATTATTTTTGAAAAAAAAAGTAGCCTATGTCCGTCCCCAAGATACCATCTATAGCCTTGCCAAATTTTATCGAAATCCGTTCAGTGGTTTAGGCGTGAAAAGGTAACAGACAGACAGACAGACAGACAGAGTTACTTTCGAATTTATAATATTATAGTATGGATTCGTCTAACTACAAATTGCGTAGTTTGTATTATTCTACCTAATTAACTACTGACAATACGTATTAAGTCATCTGCCTGGCCTTTTCCCAACTATGGTCAACCCCTACCGGGTTGGCTTCTAGTCTAACTGGATGCATCTGAATACCAGTCAATCTGCCTAGCCTTTTCCCAACTATGTTGGGGTCGGCTTCCAGTCTAACCGGATGCAGCTGAATACCAGTATTTTACATGGAGTGACTGCCTATCTGACCTCCACAACCCAGTTACTGGGTAACACGATAACCCTTGGTAAGACTGGTTGTCAGACTTTCGGGCTTCTGACGATCCGTAACGACTGTCAAAGATCCACGAATAACAGCCGGGACCAACGGCTTAACGTGCTTTCCGAGGCACGGAGGAATCTCGGTATGTAAAGATGGTCACCCATCCACTGACCAACCCCGGCAAGCGTAGCTTAACCTGATGGATCGACCCGTGCGGCTGTTATTATTTAGCCACGAGCCCTCCCGTGCGGCTGTTATTATTTAGCCACGAGCTCCTCCCGTGCGGCTGTTATTATTTAGCCACGAGCTCCTCATGCAGCTGAATACCAGTATTGTACTTATATGAAGTGATTTCTTATCTGACCTCCACAACCAGTTACTGGGTAATACGATACTCAATACTCAATCGTTTATTGCATTCCATGTGTAAAAAAACTTTTTTACAAAAACAAAAACCGACTTCCAAAAAAAACACTACAAAGTGAAAAAAAACTTTAATTTCGGAAGTCGGTGTCTTTGGATCTGTATTTTAGTTTTTTGCCACCGACTTCCGAAATTAAAGTTATTTTTCACTTTGTAGTGTTTTTTTTGGAAGTCGGTTTTTGTTTTTGTAAAAAAGTTTTTATTTTTCACTTTTTAGTGGTTCAGTTTGTAATTTATCTAAATTACAATAACCCAATGTCAGCTGCTCATCACGTTTTACAAAATGTTGCTTTTCCCGATGCAGGGCTGTTAATTGTTGAGGAGTTCTCCTAGTAAGAACCAGGAGCAATGGAGCCATGGTGAAGTCACCATTACCATTATTTTGACGAGCATAAACCATATTAAAGTAATCGAATCGCAACCTAACCTGTTATATACTTAGATATAATTGAGTATTTCCGATGGCCCTCTGTGGTCTTCATAATCAGTTCCAGTTCACCGAATGGTACTTTCCGAGAGCAAATGCACTAGTTACTATAAAAAATACCGAAATCGATATAGGTGTGCCCATAAAATTTGAGGGTTTCCCTCGATTTCCATGGGATCCCATCATCAGATCCTGACTTGATGATCATGGGACCACTTGGGACGTATATCTTTTCGAACAAAAAAAGAAAAATCCAAATCGGTTTAGCCATTTTCGAGTAATCGGGGAACATACATAAAAAAAAAAAAGAAAAAAAAAGGTTCCGACGAATTGAGAACCTCCTCCTTTTGGAAGTCGGTTAAATAGGTGGTATAATACAGTAAAACATCAATATGGACCCTGTCGGGCACAGCAAAATTAGGAGAGAGGAAGAGGGCAAGTACATAATAGTTGCAATTTAATCAGTTCTATCTATCTATATCTATAAAAGGAAAGCGTTACTGACTGACTGACTGACTGATCTATCAACATACAGCTGAAACCACTGAACGGATTGGGCTGAAATTTGGAACACAGGTAGCTATTATGACCTAGGCATCCGCTAAGAAAGGGTTTTTGGAAATTCGACCTTTAAGGGGGTAAAATGGGGGGATATTGTTTGTATGAAAAATCTTATTCCTTGAGTTAATAAACTTGAAACTTGGCACAAATATTTTAGTAATTAAATTATGATTTTTGTGATTTTTGTTTTTCTAAACTACCCCCTAAAGGGGAATTGGGGGGTCTCAAAGTTTGTATGGAAAATTTTTAACGCGCAATCCGATTAACTCAAAACTCAGTATTTTATACTTAAAACCAAAAATAAAGAATAATGTGTGTCAGGGTTTTTCGAAAATCTACCTGTAACGGGGTGAAAAGGGGTAGTCAATTTCACTGGGGAGGATTTTGCTGCGTGGCTTGATTAACTCGAAAATTGGTGTACCTAAATAATCTTTGAGTCAAGCTATGGAAATATCTCAAACCATTTTTTTTTATTCCACCCCTGTGGGGTTGAAAACAGGGAATACAATTTACATGAAAAATGTTATTCAATTGACTTGAAACTTGGCACAAATATTTGCCTAAGTTTGTCATTATTAGTTTTTTAAAACTAATCCGGAGGGAGGGTTAGAGGGGAGGCGCAAGGGAGGGGTGGTGAGGAGTGTGAGGGGGAGGATGATGGACGCAGGGAGAAAGGGCAGGAATTGGCGAGGAGAGGAGGAAGACATGGTGAAGGCTGAGGGGTGGGGAGGGGTTGGTGAGCCGGAGGTGGAGGAGAGTAGGAGAGGGAGGGGACGGGGTGGTGAAAGAGAGAGAGCGAAGGGGAACTGATGAGGGGGGTGTGAGAGTGAGTGAGAGGGGGAGGGAGAGGTAGCGGAAGGGGATAGCCCAAATCTTATAGAAGGCATATTTAACATCACTCTAGGACCCTTAGGTGCCGAGCAAAAAGAAAAAAAAGTCTGAAAGAACGCTAAGTGAAAACGAAGTAATAGCGCGGGTAGGCAATGCGATGCGACGGGGTGGGTCGAGCAAAAAAGAAATTTCACGCGGACGAAGTCGCGGGCAGAAACTAGTATTATTATAAATTATAAAATGTATTTAATTGGGTGTATAAATTATATAAGTATCTTTATTATTAGGTTTGTATGTATTAGTATATTAGTTATTTTAATTTTATGTATTGCTTAAAGAATATCTTAGAAGTAGGTACTTAATTCCATTATTATTAAATTATGTTTATTTATATATTCATATTTATATGTATTTGATTTTCAATATTATATTATTATCTATATTTCATGATGTTTGGTGTTTATGAGAGACGATAATTTTATTTTGGAATTGATTTGCCATCTAAAAACTCCTTTACTGAGTAGTATGACTCTGATTCCAGAAATTGTTTCAATTTATTAATAAATACATTTGTTTTGTTTACTTCTCTAATATCATTTGGCAATTTGTTATAAACTTTTACGGACATAATTAAAGGGCTGGATGAGTGCATTTTTTGATACCCCTTGGTAAGACTGGTTGTCAGACTTTCGGGCTTCTGACGACCCGTAACGACTGTCAAAGATCCACGAATGACAGAGGACCAAAACGGACCGAGCCACGGAGGCGTCTTAGTAAGTTTAAATGGTCACCTATCTACGGAACAATCTCGGCAAGCGGAGCTTAACCTGATTGATCGACCCGTGTGGCTGTTATTACATAGCCACAAGTTCCTCAACTATATTTACATATTAAGTACAAATTAAAAACAATAAAATATCCTAACTAAACTAAAACTAACAACAAATTAAAATGGTACTGGTATTGTGACCAAAAAACTGGCGGTATTGCCACGCTTTAAGTAAGTATGGCAATACCTATCTTCTGGCCAAGATAAAAGCCAGAATACGTGGTTTTAATGTCCTAATGAATTTATAATGTACTAGCTTTTGCCCGCGGCTTCGCCCGCGTGGATGTCGGAAAATATCCCATGGGAACGTTTATGTGGAAAACATAGGGCCGTCCGATATAACTGTGCAAACTCAAATCGCTACGATATATCGTTACCGTGTATAGTAGGCATAAATCTACCAGTCGGCATGATTTTTTCCGACATCTTCAACAGTCTTCGTCACATTTCAGCCAATTTAAACCAAAAAATAATTAATTACATTGAATCACTCCGTTCATTGGAGAAAACCGTATGAAATTCCGTTCGGTACTTTTTGACATTATCGCATACAAACAGACAGACTTAAGCGGCGGGGGGACTTTGTTAATAACTTAAAATTTATTATGCCAGTCACGCTCTAATAACAAATAACTTTTGTCCGAGTGTCCACTCGTTCAAATAATTTCCTCGTAAAAACGTCGAATGAAATAAAGACTAAATGTTACCTCAAGATTCGAAGTATGACTACATTTCCAATCCCTTAAATCTCTTAAAAAGAGGTAGGTACACAAATATTTGTCAAACCCTATTGTACCCTTTAGGGGACGATTTTTCAAAAACGTTGTACCATATATTTCTTTATTTCCTACCAAAAGCATAAATTTGAATTTTCATATCCCTAACTTAAGAAATGCTGGGTTTCCCATACAAACTTTCATACCTTATATCACCCCTAGACAAAAAGTATCCTATGTCCTTTCCCAGGATGCTATATAAAGCCTTGCCAAATTTTGTCGAAATCCGTGCAGTTTTGTAAATTTTAAAATCAACCCCTATTTTACGCCCTTAGGGGATGATTTTGCAAAAACGCTGAACCGCATATTTCTTTATTTCCTATCAAAAAAATACATTTAATTTTCACATCCCTAACTTAAGAAATACTGAGTTTCCCATACATACTTTCATCCCCTATATCACCCCCTGTAGGATAATTTTTGAAAAAAAAAGTAGCGTATGTCCGTCCCCAGGATACCTTGCCAAATTTTATCGAAATCCGTTCAGTGGTTCTGGGTTTCCCATAAAAACTTTCATACCCTATATCACCCCCTGTAGGATTATTTTTTAAGACAAAAAGTAGCCTATATCCTTCCACAGGATACCATCTATAGCCTTGCCAAATTTTATCGAAATCCGTTCAGTAGTTCTGAGTTTCCCATACAAACTTTCATCCCCTATATCACCCCTGTAGGATTATTTTTTTAAATAAAAGTATCCTATGTCCGTCCCCAGGATACCATCTATAGCCTTCCTAAATTTTATCGAAATCCGTTCAATGGTTCTGGGTTTTCCATACAAACTTTCATCCCCCATATCACCCCCTGTAGGATTATTTTTTAAGACAAAAAGTAGCCTATATCCTTCCCCAGGATGCTATATAAAGCCTTGTCAAATTTTGTCAAAATCCGTGCAGTTTTGTAAATTTTAAAATCAACCCCTATTTTATCCCCTTAGGGGATGATTTTTCAAAAACGCTGAACCGCATATTTCTTAATTTCCTACCAATAACATAAATTTGTTATCCCTAACTTAAGAAATACTGGGTTTCCCTTACAAACTTTCATCCCCTATATCACCCCCCGTAAGATTATTTTTGAAAAAAAAAGTAGCCTATGTCCTTCCCCAGGATGCTTTATAAAGCCTTGCCAAATTATGTCGAAATCCGTGCAGTTTTGTAAATTTTAAAATCAACCCCTATTGTAACCCCTTAGGGGATGATTTTTCAAAAACGCTGAACCGTATATTTCTTTATTTCCTATGAAAAGCATACATTTTAATTTTCACATCCCTAACTTAAGAAATACTGAGTTCCCATACAAACTTTCATCCCCTATATCACCCCCTGTAGTAATATTTATGGAAAAAATAGTATCCTATGTCCTTTACCAAGATGCTATATAAAGCCTTGCCAAATTTTGTCGAAATCCGTGCAGTTTTGTAAATTTTAAAATCAACCCCTATTTTACCCCCTTAGGGGATGATTTTTCAAAAACGCTGAACCGCATATTTCTTTATTTCCTATCAAAACCATACATTTTAATTTTCACATCCCTAACTTAAGAAATACTGAGTTTCCCATACAAACTTTCATCCCCTATATCACCCCCTGTAGGACTATTTTTGAAAAAAAAAGTAGCCTATGTCCGTCCCCAGGATACCATCTATAGCTTTGCCAAATTTTATCGAAATCGGTTCAGTGGTTTAGGCGTGAAAAGGTAACAGACAGACAGACAGACAGACAGACAGACAGACAGACAGACAGACAGACAGACAGAGTTACTTTCGAATTTATAATATTAGTATGGATTACAGGCTCGTAGACTATGCTCTGGCTTAGTTGGCTTTCTGTGAAATACTAGTATTACCTCCCAGTGCACCCTAGGGATATTGTTATGTTCATAATGCGCCTTATAACTGGAACTAGAATATACTTGATTCTCTGGTTTTCATAATAATATTACAAGTTAGGAGTAGGGAATACAGAGACTCCAAGATGTTTAGAGTATAAAAATAAAATGAGGAAGGCCAACTAATCCGCTAAAAAGCAAATTGAAATAATAAACTACCTTACTTACGAGTATTACCCGTTATTTATCACGCTAAAGACAATTTTAGGATAATTACAAAAAAAAAAAAATTCTTTTCTTTTCTACTTTTTTTCGTTTCTCTTTTTTTGAAAGTAAGAAATAAGTTCCATCGTAAATGATTGTGGAGAAAATACCAAACGTTTTCAGCGAAAGTTTTAGTGAAAAATATTTTACGAAAAATCTGTCAACCCATGCATAACCAGCCTATAATGTTCCCACTGCTGGGACACAGGCCTAATCTCTTCGAGAGGGAGTGGGCTGTAATCCGCCACGCGGACCCAGTGCGGGTTGGTAGATTTCACATGTCTTCCAATTTTAGGTTCTAGAACATGCCGGTTTCCTCACGATGTTTTCCTTCACCGTTTTGAGAGCAGTGCAGTGTGGTGATGAAATTATTTACACAATTTAAACCCATAATGTCAAGCCATAATACTATCTAAATCACAGCAATTTGCTTGTCGATTTCTAAATCAACAAATATACTTAACGATAGATTGTCTAGTCTAAATAATAAATGAGATATACGTTGTGTAAAGTGGGGTTCGAAATCAATATATCTATTCCAAAAGTAGGTAACTGATGAAATGTATACAAATGGATCAGAGAACGTACTTGTGGATGCAAAGTTCTAGTATCACTTACAAATTCAGTGCCTTGATTTGATAATTTTAATACTTAGGCCCTTATTTCACGATGCCCGAATAGCCACTTCAGCTAACCGAATAAATTCAAAAATAGAACAGAATGTCTATAGATGAAATTATCTGCCAAGTAAGTCAATAGAAACTTAATCGTAGATGGTGAAACAGGCTCGTAATTCTAATTTTAAATCACCTTAAATATTTTTTTCGTTCGACAATAATTGAACTTAATTTTAAATCCTCATGATTTTTTAATTTAATTGTTTTTTTTTACTAAATATTTTTTTATTATCATTCTCCTGTCCTTATCCCAATTGATTTGTGGTTGGCGCAACATGTCTTTTTCTTCCATATTTCTCTATTACGAGGTGGGTTGTATGTAGTGAATGTAAGTTAAGTATCAATAGTATTCGATAGTATTTGTGTAACCAGTCCTTATTTTAGGATCATGTAGTTACGCTCAATCTCTGTGAAGACACAATAAATCGAGACGTTATCCAGAGCAGATGTCTATCATTTACCATGAAACTTCAGGGTCGGGGAATAAGAAATTGCTCGCGGACAAAGTCGCGGGCTGAAGCTAGTAATTAAATAACCGTTTAAATTGTAATTGTAAAATCATCAACGAAAGTTGAGGATACCAATAATTCTTGAAAAAAAGTGGTCAAATCTAAAGAAGAAACTTTCTAAATACTGTTGAATGTTACTAAATTCCCTTTAGTTATTGCGTCAGAATTTAACCTGAACAAGGTTTGTTTACACTTTCGTCAAATATATTTTTGATTTAAAAGAGTGTCCGTGGAGTTTCTTACCCGTTTTTCTCCATAGGTACCTACTACGCTTTGAAATGGGCAACTAGCTTCATCTTTCTGACTGACCGACCCCTTGACAATTCAAAAGTGCCTGTAATTGGTTTATCCTACTATTATAAATGTAAAAGTTTGTGAAGATGTTTGATAGATTTGGATGAAATTTGGTACACAGATAGTTTATAACCTGGATTAACATTGGATACTTTTTATCCCGGTCGACATCCACCCGGGCGAAGCCGTGGGCAACGGCTAGTTTGAAATAAATACTTTGAGTTTGAGTTTGAGTTTATCTTTAGAACAAAGATTAGAGTGTCAAAAGCTTGTCTGGAATAAATTTAGACTAAACTGAATATTCAGGTCGACACTTTCGAGTCTAGCCGTTTTTGGGATTGCTGCTCAAATATTGATAGACCCACCAAACAAACATTATGAGCTGAAAGTTCAATATTCTGTCTTAGAAGTTGGTAGTTGTGTGTATTTTCTGAAGATTAATGCTGACAAAACTTATAATATATCTAAGAATTTTTAAAGTCTTTCAAAGTTTTAGAAGAAGAATAATAAATGAAAGAATTCCAAATTATAGAAATATTACTAAAGTATTGTTTCACCCAGTACAGGCACCTACGTACTGAGATGCCAACCCAGAGGTTGTGGAGGTCAGATAGGCAGTCGCTCCATGATGTAAAATACTGGTATTCAGTTGTATCCCGTTAGAATGGAACCAAACAAGAAAAGGCTAGGCAGATTGATTTTTTTATTGTTTCGTGGCAATAGAGATCATTTGTCATCTACTTACCTAAATACCGTTTTGGAACAAGACCAATTCTAGACCAAAGAGTCAGTAAAATCATACAACAATGATAGTTGTCTGAGGTAAGCCACTCTTCAGCAACTCTGGATTCGGATATAAATAAAACATACATAAAAGTAATACAGTCTACCTCATAAGCCGTTTCATATAGAAAAAGTCATTACATTTTCTCTGATCCTCTCAATAAAAGTAGTTTTAGTATTAAACGCCCTTTACATGATGTGTCTGAGTACACATCACTTTGAAGAACCACTTACAAACAGAACATAAACATAAAAACCTTCATTACACACCGGAGATGGGATTTATTCTCTACCTAGACACATTCTTACAACTACTATGAACTCAGATCATAAACCCTAAAACATAGTAAGAGAATATCGCCTATAAAATATGATCGTTTTATTCGACAATATTTGTAAGAACATCTGCTAACAGAGCAAAGGAGTATTAGTCATAAAATCTTGAGCTACAAGTTGTGATGGACTGCGTCTTCTTCGATAAAAGATTTATCGATGAACAGATACTAATATTATTATTTATTACAGAGATGCGAGGTAGGGTAAGACAGACGGGCCAGGATCGTTACACATGAGTGCTTGAAGACGGGCGTCGTCACTGAAGCAGGCATAAGAAACGCTGGCGTGATGATTTGGACTTATTCCTGACCGGAGAAGGCGAAAGATAAAAAGAATTGGATGATAATATGGGAATGAATATAGGGATGATATTTGCCCAGTGATGGGACTTAATAGGTTGATAAAATAATAAAAGAGATGAGGATTATCATTGTAATGAATTTTAAAATGGGACCGCTGATAATGAGACGTAAGTAACACTACCCAGTTACAAAGACAGAATGAACTTTAATGTTACTTAAATAAAACGCAGTTTGCACAAAATACCAATAACACAAATAAAATAAAAAATAGTACACGATTGATTAATCAATCTGCCTAGCCTTTTCCCAACTATGTTGGGGTCGGCTTCCAGTCTAAATGGATGGAGCTGAATACCAGTAATTTACATGGAGCGACTGCCTACCTGACCTCCACAACCCAGTAACTGGGTAATACGATACCCCTTTGTAAGACTGGTTGTCAGATTATCGGGCTTCTGACGACCCGTACCTAACGACTGTCAAAGATCCACGAATGACAGCCGGGACCAATGGCTTAGCGTGCTTTCCGAGGCACGGAGGAGTCTCGGTATGTAAAGATGGTGGTGACCCCGGCAAGCATAGCTTAACCTGATGCATCGACCCGTGCGGCTGTTATTACATAGCCACAAGTTAATATGATGTTAATCGTTAGACACAAACAATTGCTCAGGTTTAGTTCGTAAATTCAGCGAATTCCAATATTTTGAGAATCCATTGCTTTCGTGTCAAAAACCTTTCCTTTCATATCGATGCCTTATTAGCGTGTTGTTATTCCAAGTTCAAAAACAATGTCGTGTACAATACAATTGTACATAATCACGATCGCAATCACAGTTCGCTTCGTCGACGTAAATTCCATTATGCTATGTTTAATCAATACACGCGACCCGCCTTCCCTACGTATCGAACGCATTCTCCTTTGCTACCTCTATAGTACCTATTGTACCTATATCTGCTTCTACTGGAGATTGCTAGTCATGATACTTACTGAAATTATTGTAGAAAACGGTATTAAGTGTAATTTCAGTGGAATAATGTCGCACATTATATAATAGCTTTTTGTTCGTCAGTTCATAAACGTTATTGTTATTTTTACTGAGGAATGTTTTAAAGAAAGGATGGTTAATGAAGCAGTCGTATTTTTTTACATTTTCAATTACAGTTAAGAATATAATTGTTGTGAAGATGTTTACATAATAGGGATAGTGACTAGGTATTTCTTTTTTTACGTAATTTAAAGATTAAGGCGTTACATTGAGCTAAATTAGGGCATGAAGTTACGCCTAGCTAGATTTCATACGTAGAAGTGACGCAGCGAGGCCCCACTTTCCAAATTTAATGCGCGTTGTCCAAGTATTTTTTATATATTATGATAAAGCAAAATATACGTAAATAAAATAAATAAATAATAAAAACTTTATTGTGACAGAATTAAGCATTCAATATTCCAACGAGTCCAATATTTTTTTACTAGAACTTTTCACACGGCTTCGCCCGCGATTGGCATATAAAGTCGGAACGGTGTTTTAAAATGTTCTATAAATTAGTTACTTTTCGCACGTGTGGATGTCGGAAAATATCCCACGGGAACGTGCTACCGGGAAACCTTACTACATTATAAAGGGAACCTCTGTGCAAAATTTCAGCTTTCTAGGTTCAAGGGATTGGGCTGGGCGTTGATGAGTCAGTCAGTCAGTCAGGACCTATATTTTTATTTATATATATTATCTGACTGACGGACTAAATAAAATTTCTTTTATAAACCCAGGGATCATCCCTATTAATTCGAAGGCCATTTCTTTTAACAGATAGGTACCAAACATTAATAGAGAAGCCATATTTTATCCAATAACAGTTACAAAGGGAGTTTAAAATTGCTCTCATAAAGAAATTCAATTTGTTTGCGTAAATAAATAGACAGTATGCTCACTTTGTTCGGCAAATAAAAAGTGTGTTCAAAGATAAAAATCAATTTTGCGTGCGGAGATTAAACATGCTTGTTTTTTTATGCAAGTTTTTATGAAAAATATAGCGAACCTTTATTAATTTATTTACCTGTAGAGATCAAATGGCAGCTGTTTCGTAATCTAAACGAAGAATTCTCTGAATACAATCAGTTGGAAAAATATGTAGGTATACAAGTAGTCTCTATAAAACCTACTAAACTAAAACGTGTACAAAAATATCTTCGTCTATATAGATAGATAGATAGATAGAATAGATAGAATACTCTTTATTATGCACACCATAAAAATTACAGATATAAATGTTGAAATTTTACATAGGGTGACACAATGGGCGGTCTTATCGCTAAGAGCGATCTTTTACAGACAACCTTAGATACAAAATTTAAGTAACACAATGGACAAAAATCGTTTTTGTCCATTTTTTATTGTACACGTATTTTTCTTATTTGGCATGACGTCATACCAAATAAGAATAAAAATACGTGTCCGATAAAAAATTGACAAAAAACATTTTTAGTCATAGATTGTATATAGTTTGTTATTGTTATGATGTAGCGAGACCCGACTGACCCAACTTTAATGCGTTTTATATAAGTTTTTTTTTTATTAATTTTACTATCTAACTGACGGACTAAAAGATTTTTTTTACCCTTCTTTTCTTTGAATTTCTTTTTTAAACCTTGAACATTCTGTATAAAGAAAATAATATGTTAACAGGAAATCACATAACGTTAAAAACCGTGACAAAATCAAATATTCACCACCCCTGTGAGTACATATATATTATACTTTAGCAAGTATGTATAAGTTTACTACAAACTTCCCTGCTCCGAAAGTTTTGAGCAGTGCACTGAAAAGTTATACCTTGAGGCTTACATTGAGTGAAATTATTATTTGTTCGTTCAATTTCGTTTTGAAACAAATGGAGGACGCAAGAGCGCTTTGTTATTTTAAGTTATTTCTTTTAATTAAGTATTTTCTCGTTTAAACCTAAAGTTTTATTTAATCAGAATGGAAAATCATTCATTACTTTGCTTAAAAGAAAGAAAGAAAAGAAAGAAAAAGTATTTATTGGAACTCGCACACGAAGATCACAAACTAAACTAAACACACTCAAAGCAGCATAATATAAACAAAAATTAAATAAAAAATTAAAAACAAAGTCCCTATGCTACTTCATTAGCTTTTCAGTTTGCACATTTATTTTAATAAGCAAAGTAATTTTAAAAACAAGAACAGTGCTATTTTATGACCAAACAAATTTCGACCAACAAAATTCGTTCACACAATCAAACAGTCACTCTACATTTATAAACATATCATCCCTTTTTTGCTAACATAAATTCTACCACAGCCTGTACATAATTGAGTAAGTTTCCCAGTAGAATAGCTTTCACCAATAATTTAGTTAGAGACTTCTAAAAGCAATAAATGGGTATATTTATTGATTTATCTGGATATATAAAGGTATGAGGTGCTTCGATATTGCGGTTTGCGACAGTTGGTTTGGATGAGTGGGCAAGGGTTGGACAAGTAATATCTGAGAATTAATTGCTTTTTGTTGCTTATTGGAATTGAGTGGTCGATGAATTTGATCGGCCTGGAAACAGCACCCTAATTGCGTAACACACAATCGATCGGAATCTGAATTATTTTGAAACAAATTGCTAATCTGTTGCTTCAAAAAAAACTTGCGAAAAAGTCTGCTCGACAATGTTAATAACGCAATGAATGTTGTTGAAGTGTCAAAATGAAACCAACTCCGATTGATAATGTGTTACGCAATTAGTGTGCTGGTCTCGCAAGTACTAAGAAATATAATATAACTAGCTGACCCGACAGACGTTGTCCTGTTTTAGCTATGAGTATTCTAATGTAAACGCGTGAAGTTAAAATAGTCGTTTAGTTTTCTGAAATGTTCTGCGAAATTTTCTTATTTTTTTCTTTCATAAGAACCTTCTCCTAACAATAATAAACACAACAAAAAAATAATTAGAAAAACTGTTCCATTCGTTTACGCGTGATGCGATGACCAAGGGAAATAGGGATTCATTTTTATACATATAGATTTAAGTGACCACGGTTAGGAAGGCTCTAATTACAAAAGGTTGGTTTAACTATGTCCTGAGAGGTACTGAATACCAGATAAATTCAAAAAATTAGCTGAATTTCAGTGTAATTATTAAGAAGATTATCCCCTGATTGGATTTTTTTTGTGTAGTTATAGTTAGCAGCCAGAATTTGGACTCTAGGAACTACACTGGAATCTTTGGAGAGTGCAGATCTACTTTATAATACAGTTATTTGGAAAACTGATATGTAACCGACCACACTCTTAAATGACAAATAATTTGCGCCTGCATGAGCTACATGATCAACACATTTCTTTCCAAATATCTGCCAACGTCCAATCAATCTAGCCTTTCTTAAACTATGTTGGGGTCGGCTTCCAGTCTAACCGAATGCAGCTGAATACCAATATTTTACATGGAGCGACTGCCTATCTGACCTGCACAACCTAGTAACTGGGTAATACGATACCCCTTGGTAAGACTGCCTGGTTGTCAGACTTTCGGCCTTCTGACGACCTGTAACGACTGTCAAAGATCCACGAATAATATCCGGGACCAACGACTTCACGTACTTTCCGAAGCACGAAGAAGTTTCGGTATGTTAAAGATGGTCACACCATCCACGGATCAACCCCGGCAAGCTTAGCTTAACCTGATGGATCGACCCCCTGTTTGCCAACGTCCATGGACAGTAAACAAAGAAAACTAAACGCTAAGAGCAAAACGGTTAACCGTTTAATTTTACAACGGTGTCAAGATCCGATCCAACACAGTCAGGAAACCGATCCAATTTACATTAATTATCATATTCCCTTTTTAGTGGCATGAACTTTCAACTTTTAGCGTTGCACTATCGACTAGCAACTTCTGAATATTTAGCAGTTTGCGGTGTTCCCGTTGAATATTTAAAACAGACGCTGATTTTGTAAATATAATATCTGGGAAATATTGCAATCGGATTTTCTTATTCGGAGTTTGCTTTGTTTTATTCAGAAATGTTTAACGTTACAAAAATCTTGCGCTTTGTGCTCTGTCGTATATTCTGCGTCAAGTAACATGGTACTTTATCGATCACATCTTCCGGATAAACATATTTCGATTTCAGAATCAGAATTCAGCCAGAACAAATAAAAACTTTTGGCTAATCGACCCTTCAATTATATTTCCTAAAAAAATTAATATTTTTCTTTTTACCTAAAGGTCAATAAAATCTATCTTCTATCCATCTATTTTTTCTATCTATCTTCTATATCTATCTATATAAATAAAAAGAGAAGTCCTTGAACATAAAAAGCTGAAATTTTGCACAGAGGTTCCCTTTATAATTTAGACAAGGAACAAGGAAGGATTTTTGGAAATTCCATCCCTAAGGGGTCAAATAGGGGATGAAAGTTTGTATGAAAAGTCTTATTCCTTGAGTTAATACACTTGAAACTTGGCACGAATATTTATCTTAGTAAATTATAAAGTTTGTAATTTTTAGTTTTCCTAAACTACCACCTAAGGTTTCGTCGCTTCCGCGGACAAGTTCCACATGACAGCGCAAAGTAAAGCTAGTCCAAAGTGAAGTGTTACTAACATAGTCTTGAGCCTTATTTATTAACACGAGTTTTGTTTATATTCAAATATGTATGTTTAGGTTAAGGTATTTATGTATGGGCCTGTGTCGCCTGAAATAAATGGTTTATTTATTTATTTATTTATTTAAGGAGGAATTGGTGGGATATTTTCCGATAACCACGCGGGCGAAGCCGCTGGCAAAAGCCAGTATTTTATAAAGACATATTTTGAACTGCGCGACAATAAATTGTTTCATACTGCAATTTGTATTCTAAAGATTTATTACCAAATAAATCCTAAGACAGCATTTACCTCAGCTTAATAAACCTTCTGTGAAGGTAACTATTCATTTATCAACGGGAAGCAAACCTTAGGCTTAGTGACGACATTCAAATGAATAAATTAATTTTATACAATATGGCTTATGTTTGGATATGCCTAACAAAGCGGTTCCCGACTTGTATTATGTTACTATAAAAACAATATTTTATCTGTATAAATTATTCCAACATAAAAGGTATATAAAGGTTTAGTGATTATTCAAATTAATTTATGAAAGCTTTGTGTGAATAAGACCTATTATTCCTACTTAAATGTTGTTTTAACTGGTGCCTTCTCTATTTTTAAACAATGAGATAATTCTACATGATTGAGAATATGAGCTAGTTAGTAAAAACTCAGCTGGTATTCAGTCTAAACGTTCTCTGAATTCAGATCTGAATCTCCAATCTCATGATATTAGTAAATTGATCTAAACTTTATAGTCGCTATCATTAAAAAGTATCTGTTTCTATTCTAAAATTCTGCACAAGATCTATGATCCCTCTATCTCTGTCTATGATCGTCTGTGGCTTCGCCCGCGTGGATGTCGGAAAAATCCCACGGGAACGTAGTTCCTTACTCCTTGTGTACATTATAAAGGGAAAATTTCAGCATTCTAGGTGCAAGGGTTTCAGTCCATCAGGACTTCTGTTTTTATTTAATTTTAACTTTTAAAAACACCACAACATTTCTCGAGCATATGCGAGGATTTTTCCGCTTGGTGGAGACTGACCTGAACGATTCGTAAGCGTGGTCGAAAGACGCAAAAACGGTGAATAATTACAAATCGGCTCAGCAAAACTTGCGAGAGATTGAACGATATAATAGAACTATGGAGGGTTTAGCGCAGTGAGCAAAGGTTTATTATCGGTGCGATGGACAAACAGTCTGAGATGGCAAAACTGAATTCAAATAAATTAAATGTAGTTGTAGTAACTACATTTACCGGGAATGATGACAATTTACTCAGCATATTGAGTTGTATTAACCCTGTATATAATAATATTGAAGCAGGCACGGCTGGCTGAACCGTATGCCATCGTAACGTGTGTAACAGTCGTGGCGCATGGCTCAGTTCTAGGAAATCAGTACAACGTGGTGTCAGTGTCTAATTGCCTGATATTGGTTAACGATACTACACTTATGTAGTTTGTACAATATGTGTTACGTCCGTACTGTTTGGAATTCGGAGAATTTACATACTGATAATTATGGTGATGCAGTAATTTAGTTGTAACTCTATGTGGAAATCTAATGATAGTGCATGCATTTGTCTTAGGTACGGCATCCGGTAAGGTATCTGGTGGTGGCTCTGAGTTTCATAGATAATGGTGCCGATTCTCTTGTACACTGAACTTAACTAACTAAACTACCTATCACTATTTTTTTTTACATTTGGCTATGAGAATCTTATAAGCTATTCTGCAAATAATTTTCTCTAAATTTAAAAACAATTTTGTCACAACTAAAATCGAGTTTGACAATCGTGACTCCACGTGGCCCTACTCCGAGTGTTCTTTAGAGCCGGAGGCGCGCAGGGAGGGCAGCCTCTGCCCGCTGTAATAAGGCGCACGCACCATGCGAGCCCGAAGCGCCGGAGAAGATGCAATTCTCGAAGACGTGTTTTTAAATGGATCTTTCACTTTTTGTATGGAAAATTTAAAATTTTCTACTATTGATTAGTGTCTACATGTAGAGTTTTAGGGGGGTTATTGGTTTTGTAAATAAGGGCAGCATTTTCATTATTTTTGCGGTAGGACACACCGTTTTCGAGCAAAAGAGAAAAGAAGATACTGTACTGTTTTTGCATCTAATGTGAAGGTGTTGGAGTGAATTTTAGTTCATGACAACTTATTTTATTCTACGCCTTTTTAATCGCGATTAAAAATAGTCTAATTTTACTTTGATAAACAAAATTTTAGGTGAAAAACGTGAAATTCAGAATAGCAAAATTGCCATTTTCACTAAATTAAATGACTTAGTGCCATCTTGCTGCCGTCGAACCATAAATAGATTCAGTTGTCACTTTAGTCAATTTCAGAATGGTAAATTTCGGCGATTTTTAGTCTAGTTTTAAAGGCATTTGTGACTAATTGTGACTGGGGAATTGGCACAATTATAATAAACATGGAAATGACTTCGTAGACTGTACGTGTGATGCAGGGATTTAGGTAACATGGAAATGTGTTATAATGATTGGGCCTTTAATTTCTTTTATACCTACGGCTATCGAGATAACACAAATATGGTGTAAACCCGAATAAGTCTGTAACAAGCCTCACTGAGAATTTACAATTTAAATCTCTGTAAATGTTGCTTATGTTGTAAAGTACAGTAATTAATTTGATTAAGAGGCATCTTGTATTGTTTTAGCTCCCGTCGCGATCGCGTCTGTTCAACATACGAGGGTGAAATGTTTTGTTCTGTCATCATGAAGAATGGTACAGCTTACTCTAGAATATAGACTCAATTAATTATGAAAATTATAATATGTGTGGAAAAACTTTTAAAAATCATCTAAACCCTTCGTATCGTCCAATTTTAGTATAGCATCGGTAATTTTCATTAAAAATAACTTATTTGATAAGAAAGCGAATGTTCCATTTAAGGCGAAAACGCCAGGGTAGCCCGCGAAATTCAAAATTTCTTACGTTTTAGTGGCCGTATCAAATATTTATTGATAGAATTATAGTAATAAAAATTATCAATACAACTCTCTAAGTTCATATTACCCTATTGAATGATTATTTTATGAAATCATAAGCTTTGAGGCCAATTCTAACTTATGGAGTTGTATTGCTGATTCTAATGATCATAATTCTGTAAAGCCATATTAGTTACGGCTGCAAATCATATTTTAATCAACATACAACCTGACACTGACCTGGAAATTGCAAAAAGACGTAAGAAAATTTGAATTTCACGGTCTACCTTAGCGCATCTCCCTTATTCTAAGATTGTTACCTTTTCATTATTATTAAACTTTCTTTTCGTAATACATTTTCTTCCTAGATATTCTACAGTCAAGAATAATTAAGTTAAACACAAACTATCGGGAAAAGGTGAATAAAATCAAAGCTAAAGTTATAAACTACTTACTTATTCTTTTATCGCTTTTATAAGCGTACTTAGTTCGTGAGAAAAACTTCCCCGCGGTTGACGGCGCCACGGTTAATTATTCAATCGTTAATTATAGTTACTAAGTTGACCATAAAAATACCTACATAGTTAAAATTACTATAGTTTGTCTGGCTAAAACTCGAGAACGGCTGGGCCAATTTCGCTGACTTTGGTTTTGAAGTGTTTGTCGTAGTCAAGGGAAGGTTTAAACGGTGAGAAAAATTGGAAAAGTTGCCGGGAAAATTGGAAAATTCGGGAATTTCGAATTATTGAAATTGGGGCAGGACAACGTCTGTCGGGTCAGCTAGTAAGAAATGAAATAAAGTTTATTTATGCTTCAGTTTATAAAACAATAATTAGTGTTTGTAGGCTCCTTTTAGGCAAACAATGGCTGTGTTAGGAGACTCCAAAAACTATACTACGACATAAAACTTTTTACTGGATTAACTAGTTCTTCCCCGCGGCTTCACCCAAGTAGATGTCGGATAATATCCCACGGGAACGTACAACCGGGATTAAAAGTATCCTATGTCTAATCCACGTTATAAATTAAAAAAAACCGGCCAAGTGCGTGTCGGACCACACACAATGAAGGGTTCCGTAGTTAAAAAGAATTTATCCCAAAAACAAACTTAACATTGCATCCCAAAAATATTTTTTTATGTCAAAAAATTACAAATTCACAATTTTTGGACTTTTTCCTCTACTTGTACTGGGTGACCTTGCTTCTTGCCAAATTTCATTATTCTACGTCAACGGGAAGCACCCTATAGGTTTTGATTTACTTGCGACAGTTGCGAGCATCAAAATGTGTCGCAAAATGCCCGTATTTTTTTATTGCGTTGACTTAGACACTTGATTTTTTTAGAACTGTAAGGGACAATAGACTTGCGTATTCGATATTAATTTCAACTTGATATCTCCTCGCGTCCTTGAGAAAAAGGGTCTTGACAGACTGACAGACCTAAACATTTTTTTAATATGATAGAATTACAAATTAACAATTTTCGGACTGTTTCTTTTATTTGTGTTATTTGACCTTGCTTCTTACCAAATTTCATGATTCTAGAACAACGGGAAGTACCCTATAGGTTTTGATTTACTTGCGAGTATCAAAATATATCGCATAAATGGCCGTATGTTTTTGTTGCAGTGACTTAGAAGCTTAAGGTTTTTAGGACTTCAAGAGAGCACAGACTTACGTATTCGATATTAATTTCAACTTGATACCTCCACGCGTTCCTGAGAAAAACGGTCTTGACAGACTGACAGACAGACAGACAGACAGACGGACAAACAAGTGATCCTATAAGGGTTCCGTTTTTTTCCTTTTGAGGTACGGAACCCTAAAAATGAACTTAAAAAAATATCAGTTGTGCCCATTGACTTATATATTACTGTATATCAATGGTTGTGCCGTACAAAGGTTGAATAACTACTCGACCCAAATGTATGAGATGGCTGATAATTTTTCTCTATTACGATGTTGGAACATGGAGAAAGTTGTTCAATTTGATGGTCTTTATCTACCACACCCTTTCTGATACAGCCTGTGAGAACTACGTAATCGTAAATCGCCAAAATGAAGTCGGTAGAACAATCTCAAGATTCTCAAGGAACTAGAAAAAAAATCTCCCACTAAATAAATAAAGCCTACTATTTTAGTAGCCAACATTTATTTGTACAGAAACAAAGGTCACCTACGATAGTTGGTGACACTGCTAGATTGAGCTCCCACTAATGTAGACGATAAATGTTAGGAAAAGTTTCTTGTTGTGACTTCTTTTATTAGTATAAATGTTATTCAACAGGTTGTGTTTGTTCAAGTAAGATAGTCCTTTGAATTATTTAGAGTGAGAAGGATTTAATTTTGCCCGATCTGAGAATCGAACCCAGCAGGCCCCACGACCACCAGTTGACTTGACTACGAGACCAACGGGTTAGTTATACATTGTCTACTAGGTAATCAAACATAGCAATTCTGTTTGAAAACTAAGTACATAAGATATTTTTGATGGTATTAATTAGGTAAAGATAAGCCATTCTAAAAATCTGCCAAGTGCGAGTCGGACTCGCGCACGAAGGGTTCCGTACCATTATCTATAAAAACGCAAAAAAATCACGTTTGCTGTATGGGAGCCCCCCTAAATATTTACTTTATCCTGTTTTTTAGTATTTGTTGTTATAGCGGCAACAGAAATACATCATCTGTGAAAATTTGAACTGTCTAATTATTACGGTTCATGAGATACAGCCTGGTGACAGACGGACGGACGGACAGCGGAGTAATAGGGTACCATTTTACTCTTTGGGTACGGAAACCTAAAAATGAGCGACCCTCCACAGCGGTCACGCTCACATGCAAAGTAGTGTTTAGACGCAATGACGCAATACACATAATTGGTCTTTGTCATTGGTTGCTCAGTCACCGGCGAGAACGGTCAACAACTAAACTAAATAAATACCTTACAGAATAACATACATAAAACTATACACGATAACACTGATTTTTTTATGCAAACGGTACCTACCCGACTTGCCCAAACGTCAAACAGCCGGATTTGTCGGCTATCTAGTGTATAAATCACACGAACGGGCGACAGAGCGAACGTGTCGTTCCATACAAAGCGCATGCTCCCCGCCGCAGAATGTTGTTACCTGGACTGATCGCACGATTAGTGGACCTCTAAGTGCGGCGACGAGCCCATGTTGACAGTAAAGTGTTAGAATATATATTTCCACTCATAGAATGAAATAATCACGTTTTTTGGAGCGGCGTTCATTTTTAGAATGGTTCATCTCTACCTATCTACTTTTCCGGATAAACTCTTCCACATAGAAGCAGTTTTCTACAAAATTCAAGTATCGTTTGAGAAATAAATAAGACAGGTAAAAAATTACAAAAGGTTCCACAAAGTTGAATAAAAAGCAATCATCGACAAATCTAGCAATTCATTAGCCATCTGATTTAACTCAAAACAATGTCTTCAAATTTTCGATCAAATTATTACCCTTTCATCTGAATTCCAAAATGTTAAATCATTCATTGATTACGCTGAAAAGGATAAAGGAAAACATTAAGTTAATGTTTATTTAGCTTCTAATTTGAGTTTGACAAGCAATGAATTGACCGTGTTTATTAGTTAACAACGATAATAATTTATGCCATGTTTTTTCTCTGCATCACCCCAAGGTTGACAGGTAGAAAATGCCTCAGGCATTTAGTCCGCCTTTGTGCATAGTTTTAATAAATAAATAAAATAAATATTGGTATTTCCGGTCAAATTCCGATAGAATCATGTTTGTTATAAACGAGTTATTTCAAATAGTAGGACGGATGTTCTTTTAGATCAGTTTTGGGCTGACAACACTATTTAGATTGACATTGACACGTTTTAAGAAGAAGGTACATACGGTACAACTATTTTCTTAATGTCCCTCGGCAAACTTCGTATTTCGTCAGTCGTTGGATTTCTATCAGTTTCTTTTTGCATTTGGAAGTATATACACTTGTTAATACTCTTTTAAATTAATGTAATTTATTTTAATTATTTTAAAATGGGAAGCAAGCTGCTAAACGCGATGATTGCCGAGGGACATTAAGAAAATAGTTGTATTGTACCTACCTCATATGATCTGACCAAGATTATGTCTGCAATTTAAAAGAGACTTTGATGCTTGAGATTGTCTCACCATTTATTCTCAGGGGTAGTCAGATAAGAAATATCGACTCCATCCAGCCATCATTCATTACAGCCATAGAAATAGATACTGAATCAGTTAAAGAAGTACCTAAAACTGCGCTCTATGGGTGCTTCTTCGAGTAAGGCATTCTTTGGTGATTTCTGTGGCAATTTTCAAATTCATTTTTTTTAAATTGATATCATAATCTTAAAATATACGTAAAAGTAATATTTTTTATTAAAAATATTAATACTGATTATTATTCAATTATCTTTATGAGGTGCTTCTTCATAAAGATAATTGAATAATAATCAGTAACCCAGTTAAGAGAGGATTTAAGGTTTGCGCCAAAAAAAAAATGGCTTGCTGACTTTTCGATTTCTATTATTTTCAAGTAAAGCCGCTTGAAAAACCTGTCCAAAAGAATGACCCATATATTGATACTGCAATACTTTGATTAATAGGAATCTAACAATTATTATTCATAGTGTCATTGGAGAACCATTATAATTATACTTGCTATTTAGATTACAATTACACTAAAGACTAATTACACAGACATCAAATATCAAGTGAGACGTAGTTAATTACTCTGAGGAATTTCACATCTTGAGTAGAACGAACCTATCGAACTGACAACGCGTAGTTCGCAGAAAGCGACGGAGTCAAAGCTATGCTTCATATAAGTATTTATGTTTAAACCAAGGTCGTTGGTTTAAACATAAAGTAATGTTTAATGTTATGAAGTAAATTGTGGATCTTTTGAAGTCTCTCTCTTCTTTGAACACTAGGTTTACACTAGGAAATCTCTCTCTTTATCTCTCATAATTTTAAGTGTCATCTCCTATAGAAATAAAAAGAGAAGTCCTGACTGACTGACTGATTGACTGCTTGACTGACTCATCAACGCCCAGCCCAAACCCTTGTACCTACCTAGAAAGCTGAAGTTTTACACAGGTTCCGGTAGTACGTTCCTATGGGATATTTACCGACATCCATGCGGGCAAAGCCGCGGGCAAAAGCTAGTAATTTATAGAACTTTATAAAACACCGTTCGGACTTAATATGCTTATTGAAACCGTTATGATAGGTAGGGTAGGTAGTAGCAAAAAACAGAAAATATTCTTTAGATACTAAAATCGTAACAAAGATAAAATATTAACTTCCTAATTTGGCGTTCTGATTCCAGCTTTTATTTCCGCAGACCAGGAATAGCTAATTCTAATGAATATAGACAGTCGACACTGCGAATATTTTACTTTACTTTACTTTACTTAATTTACTTTTAAACTTTGTTTCTGCACCAATTAAGTATTGATGTATTCGACAAATCTGTTACCGTTGCACGTCTGTGATCACCACTATTTCGTTTTGTTATTGAATTAGATTCCATGCAGATGTACAGTGGAACAAAGAGTTCCGTTTACAAAATATGAATCGTTGAATTGTATGCGATACTCTCTTATGCTTGATTTAAAAAGACTTGACTACTCAGCTCACTGAGGGCATGTTTCACCACCTTGGTACGATTAAGTTCCTATTAACTTACTTGGCAGATAATTTCATACAAACTCTGTTCCATTTTTGAATTTATTTGGTTAGTAGTGGCTATTCGGACATCGTGAAATAGGCCCTAATACTCGTAACATTGTTTTAGTAGTAATTGTAGTCTCATTGTATCGTCATTTGTTTGATTCCGTTCCAAATTCATTTGGATTCGCATGATTAACATCATCATTAATTTATGCAACAGGTCTTATCACGTGCCTGATTAAACATGTCATCAATATGAATGACTTTACTGACACAAGTATTTCACTCCATATATTAAAGAACAAAGTCCCCGCACCACGTCTGTCTGTCTGAAAGCCAAAAACACAAAAACTACCGGACGGATTTTCATACGGTTTACACCCATGGACGGAGTAATTCATGAGGAAGGTAACAGTGTATAATCCATTAGATTTTGTGTAAATTGGCTGAAATATGACGATGTTTGTTGAAGATGTCGGAAAATAATCATGCTGACTGGGTGATTTGTTGGCGTGATGAAAACAATGTAGTATCGAATTAATACATTGTTTAACTGGATTAACAATTTAACACATAGGGTTCTTTTAATTCCGGACAGCTCATTTTCATATATAAATAAAATAAATATCCTTGGACATTTCACACAACGCCATCTAGTCCCAATCTAAGCAACCTAATGCTTGTGTTATGGTAACGAGATGGCTGATAAACTACTTATATACATTTTTTTTTTGTAAATACATACATATTATAGATAGAAAAACACCCAGACTCGGAACAAATACTTGTAGGTCGTACAAATATTTGTTCCGTGCGGGAATCGAACCCGCGACATGTTTATCCCTGCTTCATTTAAATGGTATACCATTATGCTTATTTAACTATCGGGGTAATTTTCTGTTAGGATACTTCATCATCCTTAGTCAGAGAGATTGTCACTAAGCTTATACATCAATTTCATGAGACAGCAGTGATAAGGAGAAATGTACAAAAACATATCTCTAACACTATCCTTTACAAGAATATAATGTCTCTAACTATACTTTTGAGAATAAACGGGGCTAAGTTAGCCTAAGACCAATAATTTAGTCAGTAAAAGAAAACATGGACATTCGTATGAAGATCCAAAAGAAAAATAGAGAATAAACACAGAAAACATGTTCTTACCAAATACGTCACCAGAAGATAAACTGTGCTAGCTCTTACGCTCATAAGCACTTGAACACATTTCATAACGTTTACATCTGCAATTCAAGCGAAGATGGCGTCTAAAATAAACTTAGCATACACAACCAAGATTTATGACAACTCTCGTCTACTAAATTTAAGACATAAATAATATAAGCTGCTCACGATCCAAATTTATCTTCCGTCACGAAGCACATTTTTCAACTGGATGCCAATTTTACAAATGTACACGATTTATATTTTTATAATATGTATTTTGTTCTCGTCAAAAACGAATGTTCAAATGTCAATTTTAAATGTGTTTTATTTATTTATTTATTTATTTAACACTTCAAGCACAAATGCACAGAGGCGGACTTAATGCCATAGGCATTTTCTACCAGTCAACCTTTGGGTGATGCAGAGACAAGCAGTGGCAGGTGCAATTTCGAAAAATTAAGGAATAAATATTTATTTAAATATAAAGATACACATAATACCTATTACAAACTATAAATATAATAATATATACCTAATTATATATAAATATAAGCACAAATAAATATACATAAATATACTAATACAAATAATACCAACAATGGGGAAACATTACCGTGTATTGTGTGTGATCAATGAAGAAAATGAAGACTATCTAGAGACAATTAATGTTGTTATATTTATGTCTAGCCACATTTCTAGCTCATTATTTTAAAAGCTTTTGATGTGTGAGTGTTGACCACTAGTTATTATAAAAATTTTGGTGAGTAGAAGTTGATTGGAATACTAAATAAATACTCATTAAACTTTCTATTTTTGATCACCAATATTTATTTAAAATCAAAACAAGCTTATGAAAGTATGTGAAACCAAAATATGAAATAACAACAGCTTTGAAAGACTATGGGTATACTAACACGCTGTCTCCGACTACCGCAAGTAAACAGAGTACTAACGCAAGCTCACAAGGAAGAGGTTGAAATGATACCAGTTCGTACTCAAGGGCATCTTCATAAGGATAGACAAATAAAGACAAACATACAGACACCCCCTTATTCATAAAAAACTAAAACAAATACAAAAATAAGCAAACCTATTTTAGTTAAAATTATGTTTGGTCAATTTCTTTCCAATCATAATTTGAGTTTGAAAAAAGAAAACAGAACACTATTAACTAAAATAGGTTTTTAGAGCGTTTTAGTTTTTTATGAGGGGATTAGTTGTTAATTTCAATACTTTGGTAAAAGTTTTATAAAAATGTTTTTATGCAAACAAACAAACAAACATACATGTCCGTTTCATATTATTCTATTTTTTCATGATGGATTCAAATAATAGGTACTTCTTTTGTCTCTAGAGGCAGTATTTTATTTTTAGTAAAATTCTGATCTCTTCGTTGTCAAATAGATTTCTTTATTTCCCTACAATACCGAAGCAAACAAAGCTTTTCGTACGTACATTTTTATCTTCAGAAGTATTCGCTTTTCAAACTCGAGAATGTTTGAGAAAAAAAAAAAACAAGTTCTGCAATGTTATCAGTGACACGTAGTTTCCGTTTACCGAATTTATTTTACCTTTGGTTTTATTTTCTAAGAGGGAACTTTAATGCTTTGAAAATATATTTTTATCTTTAGAATTTAAGCTGACATTATTGTTATGGATTCGGAAATTATGTTACACGTGTCAGAGATACTGGCAATTGGAATTTGGAATTTACACTGAATTTTTTTTTGTCTTCTTTATAATTCTTCTTCTTTATTTTTAAATAAATGTATTATTTTATCGTCCTTCTGGTCGAATTAAGTTATTATTTTAGGCAGAAATTCCGTGTGTTTATTTCCTGCTATGTATATTTTTTTGTACTTTTATTACCTATCATTTATGTTTAGATAGTCATTATTTTCTCTAAATTCTTCCTTTCTCCTTATGAACTGCATTGTGTTCATAATTGACTTAATTATTGTAAGACTTCACGTTTTAACATTATATTATGGATTGTTAGCAATATTGTGCCCACGCTTATGTACGAATGCGAATGTGGGGTGTGTCTAAGAATGATAGCCTGAGGAATGATGTGATAAGGCAACGTTGCGGTATAAAAGAAGATCAATCTGCCTAGCCTTTTCCTAACTATGTTGGGGTCAGCTTCCAGTCTAACCGGATGCAGCTGAATACCAGTATTTTACATGGAACGACTGCCTATCTGACCTCCACAACCCAGTAACTGGGTAATACGATACCCCTTTGTAAGACTGGTTGTCAGACTTTCGGGCTTCTGACGACCCGTAACGACTCTCAAAGATCCACGAATGACAGCCGGGACCTATGGCTTAACGTGTTTTCCGAGGCACGGAGGAGTCTCGGTAATATAAAGATGGTCACCCATCCACGGACCAATCCCGGCAAGCGTAGTTTAACCTGATGGATCGACCCGTGCGGCTGTTATTACTTAGCGATGAGCTCCTGCGGTTTAAAAGAAGATGTAGTGACAAAAATTAAAAAGAGGATACTTAGATGGAGAGGATGAATGAAAGGCGACTAACAAAAGTTCTCCGAGAGGGGACGTCCTAGAGTCCTAGAAGAACGTATAGTGACCTTATTGGTGATGTTCTTCAGAAATGTCAGCTGTGCGTAGTACTCACAATTGGCATGTATGTTGGTATCTAACAGGTGGCGTTCTGTACGGCTAGTGCCAGTTTTTATACTTACTCGATCACGTTAACGTAAACGTCCATTTGTACTGAAACTGAATAAGCGCCGTCTGGTGACTAAAATGGGAAACACAATTATTCCATACAAATTGACGTAAGGTAACGTTAGCGTAAACGCAATCGAGTAAGTATAAAAACTCGCACTAAGCCCTCTGTTGTTTTTACCTACTCCCGTGGAAAGAAAGCATGAGTTTATGTATGTATTATCGATTGCAACAAAGAATTAAGATTCATGGTGCTTCTGTTTTATTCCAACATTTCTTTTAAGAATTTTATTCAACTTTGGCTACATTTTTAGACACATCGTTAGCGCCTTCTCCTTTATACAACGTTGCGGTAACAGTTTCAAGTGGATGCCTTGCATATTTTAAAAATTGCAACGACGCAATCCTGAACTTCGCTTTAAACATAATATTACAGAGATTAGTCTTCCATAGATATTTTTTATACGTTATTTTTGTCACCATCTAGTTTATTCTATATGTGTGCTAAGGTATATCAATTTTAAATAATATGGTAGTACATGTTGTAGACACATTGATCGATTTTATTTAGTCACCTTTACGCCCTTCGTTAAATAGGTGTCTGCAACCTTGAAAATATTAGAATAACCAACTGTATTACATTCTAAGAAGCCTATCCCAAAATCCTACGAAAATAAAGCAGATTATAAGTATCTGCATTTGTGAAGCTTCCTAATAAATACTTTTTTGAATAAATCTCGCGTTGCGAAAGGTTCAGTTATAATACATGGTGTTTGGTGCATCGTTAGCCAAATGGAAATGGCGTATTGCAAGATAAAAACTTGTTTCTGTTAATAAACGCGCGCAAAGCAGATAAAAACTGTAATCTATCTGTCTCCCCGTGGGGCCATGAATTTTTTTTGGGGCCTGAGGTAATAGCATATGACCCCTCTTATCCGCCATTTTCATTTGGCTATCGATGCACCAAAGACCCAGTAGGTATAACTTGTGCTCATACATTGGGATATTCAAATACTAATACTAATACTAATATCCTTGGACATTTCACACAACGCCATCTAGTCCCAAGCTAAGCAACCTAATGCTTGTGTTATGGTAACGAGATGGCTGATAAACTACTTATATACTTTTTTTTTTTTGTAAATACATACATATTATAGATAGAAAAACACCCAGACTCGGAACAAATACTTGTAGGTCATACAAATATTTGTTCCGTGCGGGAATCGAACCCGCGACATGCTGCGTATCAGTAACCACTGCGCCAACCGTGTCGTCAAATAATATTCAAAACAAAATAATTAAAAGTATAACGTCTGAAATTCTTTAAAAACTCTCAGATTCTCTTAATCCTGTTACGTTTCAACGTACGTTTATTTTTTCTGTTAAAGTAAGTTTCACACGGTTTATTTTTTGTCAAAGTTTTAAGTGCTTTTAAAAACCTTTGCTAAAACCTAACGCTGAAATGGATTGCATTAATTTCACAATTCGCAGAATCCTCGGAGTTTAATTTTGTGTTTTGCACGAATTTTGAGCTAGCAAAAAGTTAATTTAGAGTGCTGAATTGTAGATCGAGTTCCTACCTGCGTAGTTTGCAACACCAAATATTTTGCTGTGAAAATTAGACATAAAAGCTTTTCCAACATTGATAAGGATAATCTGCATTGGTAGGTTATAATGCTGAAGGTTCAGCATAATCTGCCTAGCCTTGTCCCAACTATGCAGAGGTTGGCTTCCAGTGTAACCGAGAGCTGCAACTGAACATCAGTATAATACTCGTGTTCAGCTGCACCCCGTTAGACCAATAATAATTATTGATTCTGACACTTCCTGATCAAATGAGGTTTAGTGTTTAGCGGCAGATATGTTAATGATAATGGAAATAGGTAGAAAGTGGATCCATTTATACCTTTGAGTTCTTTGCAGAAGTATTCCTAACTTTTATTATAAATACGTCACAGCCAAGTGGTTTAATACCCATTTAGACAACCACCGAGACTTTTAACTAAACGGCGCCGTTCAGCTAGCGGCCAGGGGCCGTACTATAACGTGCAAAAACATCATGGATCAATCATGGATACGTTGAGAAAAAAGGATGGTGCTATAGGTCGTATATAGCTCCGTCTCTCTCTCTCACACTGGAACCGTTCAATTTCTGCCCTGCTATAAGAGCTCATAGTAAGCCCCCCCCAATGGTATTCAATTATAGGTTACGTTAAAACTGTGATCAACCGCGTGCGAGCCGAGTGTGATAAACGAGCGGTGCTACGGCAGCGGCCGGTGAGTACTACTTCCGAAGGCTAGGCGGTTAACTAAACGGCTTGACTGTGCGACATGTAATATACAACTCAACAAACTAATTTCTAACTTACTCGAACGAACATTATAAACAGCGATGCAGAAGTTTGATTTTCCTAGTACGAGGTGTAAATGTTTACCAATGAGTTACGTAATACGTATGTTTGCACAGTGAGCTTTAACAAGGAGCCACGTGCTTCTTATGTGCAATATGTACATTTATTATACGTATGTAAGCGGAATTGTTCACGTCACTGAATAGTATACTTAAAAAGTTAATTCTATACACATTATACTACAAAACATAACTCTAGAACAGGGGTCATCAAATAGTAGACCGAAATGAAAATTTAAGTACCCGCGCTTTGTTAACATAAATAAATATCTTTTTTCAAAATAATACTAATAACTTTGTTTTTTTTTTTGTTCATTTCATAACATTTTGTTTATAACTCAATAAAAAAATATTGAGGTTTCGTTTTGTTTTATTTCTTAATTGATATTTTTGATCTTGGTTGATTGTAATCGTCTACCAAACGGTCCGCGACATTAATATTTAAAAAAAAAACAGGCCCTCGATGAAAGTATTGGTGATCCCTGCTTTAGAAGAAAAGACAGATATAAAGACAGATAGACAGATGGACAGACAGACAAGAAAGAACACAACAGAGAACACACAACTGGAGGAGTTTCGCAGACTCAAGTAGGTAATAGCAAAAGCAAATGTTGTAGTACTTATTTATTTACAAAAAACTGCTACACTGAATATGAATTCTGATGCAGAATAGTTATTTATGCAACTGACGTATAATAAGGGGTATTAAAACACGAATGTGTGATAATACTATCACATGAGTGTTTTAATACCTAATTATATACAGTTGCATACAAGACTTTATCTACACCCATGTTATGAATCCTCTATAAAAGGTTCTGAAACAGTTTTTTGCAATACTAATACTCGTATCGAACATGGCGGCCGGCGTCATAGTATACGACGTGAATTTGAATAAGTTCTTTTTTTAAATTACGGCGCTGTTGTAGTGAAACGCGCGTGCACGAGTTGCATTATGAAATTCAGTACAACATTATAACACCCGTTTGCATGATATAATGGTTACTATGACACTAGCTGTTTTAATGTTGGCAATAAGCTAATTGTTTCAGGAACTTTTATAGGGTATTTATAGCATGGGTGTAGATAAAACATATTATAATACCGACAAAGCAAAGCTATTCCCGACTTTTACAGATACAAGCGGGGCGAAGGCGACGGTACAAAATTGTACCGTCGCATATCGCCCCGCTCGGACCATCGCTCCTTGTCGTTGGTTTCGTGCCCGCCGCCTAAAGGCTCAGACACGAGGTGCCACACCGTCGTGCCGTTACCATTGGGTAAACACCCCAGTCTGCGAAACCCTCAGTCACAAATTGCAATGCCAGATCTTACCTCGCGTCGGAAGGTTTGTATGTGACGTCATACTTCTCCACCAAGTCCGCCGTGGTGGACCAGGAGACCCTCACCGTGGTGGGGTTGAGAAACGTCACGGTAATGTTCTCGGGTACTCCGGGGCCCATTGAGCCTGTAACATTGAGAAATGGTTAATCTTTGACGGACTTTTCGGGCGTTTACTGAACAGTACGTCGGTTCTGTAAAACCCAAACAACAACTCGCATCTCACATCGCTATTCACTCTCACTTCTTCTCACTTCTTCTCACTTGTTTTTATTTGACCCTTTGAATCGGCAGTGCGATTCTGTAACCATGTCACCGCGAAAACATAGGTGATGTAAGCGTGGAGTGAGCTGTCAATAGTGTCAATTCCTAGCAAAAACAAACTCACTTCACCTAAGTTTTTACGGTGAGATTTTTACAGAATCGACCGCCAGCAGTGCGATTCTGTAACCATTTCACCGTGAAAACTTAGGTGAAGTGAGCGTGGAGTGAGCTGTCAATAGTGTCAATTCCTAGCAAAAACAAACTCACTTCACCTAAGTTTTCACGGTGAGATTTTTACAGAATCGCCCGGCTGGTTCGAGTGCGAAGTGAGCGTCGAAGTGACAGGGAATTATCTTACTGAATGCCACTTCTTACGTCATCTCATACTTTATCTGTCAAATTAGTTCAACTCGCTGACACGCTCGCAAGGGTAGCGCTAGTGTAAATTCGAATTATCAACCGAGTTTTTAGAATGCCAATCAAGAAACTCACAGCGGATTCACATTCGAAGTTTAGAATGAAGTCTTACAGAATCACACGGCAGGCTGACGAGCTATTATTGTCCAGCGGTTACCAATATCAGGAGGTTGACGAGCTAATAAACACTGTTATTTAGATTCATGGTAATTTATTTCTCCCTCAGCCTTCACGTAGAACAGTGGTGGCCCAGTGGTAACCACCTCGACTTACTAGTTGTAGGTCGTGGGTTGGAACCCAGACAGGCGCTTTACTTTGTGTAAATAATGTCATCACCACCGCTCTCAAAACGGTGAAGGAAAACATCGCGAAGAAACCGGCATGTCCCAGAACCATAAATTCGAAAACATCTGCCAACCTGCATGGGGCCCGCGTGGTAGATTACAGCCCACTCCCTCTCGAGGAGAGAAGGCCTGTGTCCCAGCAGTGGGAACATTAAGGCTGATTAGAAGCACAAGTAGCACTATACGCATATTAGTACAATCAACCGCACGTGAAAGCAAAGAAAGTACCAGCATGAAAACCAGGCTATTAGTAATGATATTCTTACATTATTACGAGACTGCTACGGCATAGTTATTTTGGAAATGCCATAGACTTTGTTTTTCACTAATCTATCCTACTTCCTATTTAGAAACAATCTTGGTTTTTCTTTATCATCATCTGCCTAGCCTTTTTCCAACGATGTTGGGGTCGGATTCCAGTCTAACCGGTTGCAGCTGAAAACACAGGCAGTCGCGACTGCCTGTTTGACCTCCACAATCCAGTTACTGGGTTAAACGATACCACTTGGTGAGATTGGAGTCAGACTTTCGGGCTTCTGACGACCCGTAACGACTGTCTAAGATCCACGAATGACAGCCGAGACCAGCGACTTAATGTGCATTCTGAGGCACGGAGGGGTCTTGGTATGTAAAAATGCTCACCCATCCACGGACCAACCACGGCAAAAATAGCTTAATCTGATCGATCAACTGGTTTTTCTTAAGAATAGACAAAATTGTCACAGTAGTTTAAAAATAAACAAAACTACACAACGGGGCCTTTGAATTTCCATGAGCTCTACTATTATTAACAGATCGAACCTAGTTCAGTACCTATATCAGTTAGTAGGTCAGGTACAGGTTGAGGCTACATCCCAGAGGGAGGGATTTTAAAGTGGTTTGAATAAAGTGATAGCTAAGCAGAGAACCCGTGACTTAATTGTTTTTGAATATTAATTAGACAGGTTTTAGGGTGCCATGCGTTATCAGACAAAACTACAGTTTTACCTCATTTCTTAAAAATCATACTGTGACCGGAGCGACTTCTTCTTGAAGTAAATATAAACTAAAAAGTACTCTTTTAGTTTTAAAAGCCAAATTATATACGCGAAACCAATGATTTACAATCCTTTGTTTAGAGAATTTTTAGTACCAAACTCATACAGCTGAAAGTAATTCCACACACATTTTGTAGTTCACTTCGTAAAAACACGCTTATTAGGGTAATGTAAAGCAGGGTACTGACCGGCGTTCACTAAGCGCAAAAGCAACGAGAGCGCGAGTGCGACGGCGGCGGGTTGCGCGGGCGGCGCGCGCCGCATGTCGCGCCCACCGCACCGCTCATGCCATGCCGCTTCTGTAACAATACACAGGAGTATTTGTTAATAAAGTTGACTATGGAAAACCCAATTGCATGCTCACCATGTGACAACTTCAAACACACTATCAAACACATATCATTTGTGTCTTCTCATCTCAAACCTAAAACGAAGGTTAGGTATGTAATATAGTTTTATCATCTGTGCAAGGCTTAGATAAAAAAAATGTATTTCATATAATGTTGACTAGAAGTAGGTAAGTATACTTTAAGTGGTTTTAGGTAAGTAGACATAACAATCACAATTATTCCTCCGCTACAATCTGTAGCAATTCAAATTAACAAAAGCAATTACAATTATTGTAATTACTATACTACCACAGCAAACTGCCAAAACACAGCAAACTGCTGTTTATAAAGCCATTTGTTATTACGGAAAATCATTGCAATAACAAAACTGACAGAATGTCTTGTTCAAAGGGCATTATTTAATGGGAACTATATTTTCTATCACCAAAATTTATATTTGTCATCAAGTTGTATCACCTAATAAATAGATCTATCGCCACGAAATATTTTCGTTCTCAGATAAACAAAAATTGTTCCCAGGTATGAATTATCAAATTAATGTTAATATATGTGTAAAATAAGAGATCGATAACCAATAAAATTATATTGCATTACATGAATATAAACTTCGTTCTTATAATAACAGTTTTGTTACTTAAATAATAGCTCTGTGCTCAGAATGGTAGATCTGTCACCAAATAAATCGATTATCGATCCCTGACTGCGACTCCTTTTTATTTGATATTTTGTCACCAATACAGTAGTAACATTTTATTTCGTTCAGATATTAAATTAATAGTATTCGTTACCAATTTAATACATCAATTTATAATTTTAATGAAAAAATTATCAAAGGGGCGGAGACAAATTGGCGCGCTTTAAAAATTGACCAATCCGGCCTCAACGATGGGTTGTAGGTAACTAGGTTCGCATTAATAGGAAAAAAGATATTGTTTTTAGTAGGTTACCCGGAACTCAACTATTTAGATTAGGTTAATTACTTATTTTAAAAAAATGGTTAGGTTAGGTTAGGTTAAAACTGTGACCCCCTACGCACGAGCCGAGCGAGCGAAGCGAGCGGTGCCGCGGTAGCGGCCGGCGAGTGCCATACACGACTTGCATTAATAGAAAAAAAGATATTAACATAATATGATTTATTGGTGATCTCTTTAAATTAGTTTGCTTAAATACTTATTAGGACACACCTATTATAATACATACAAAAACATTTATTTGGTACTAGACCTTATATCTCAGGATTTTAGGTGATTTATTGTGGAACTGATTTTGCATTGTTTGGTGACTACATTTTGGTGACAGATCTACTATTTTGAGGACAAACCCTATTATTTAAGAAACACAAAACTAATTAAATTGGTGATAGCTTAAATGATACCCTTATTTAATTAAAATAACGTTCGAATCAGTTCACTAATCCTTACAATGAAACTGATTTCAACTTGTTGCTGATTGGTTGAGTGATAATTCTCGGCTTAAAGCGACTTTGCGCTAATGAGTTCGGTTGCGCTGTATATTCGCGCGTGTGAACCTCGGTTTAGATCTATTGTTTGATAGTTTGAATTTGAATTAATTCGTACATTTTGTGTTTTCCTTCACTTTACTATTAGAGTTGCAATTTATTTTAATTCCGCGGCATCGGCCGCGTGGATTTCGAAAAATATCCCACGGGAATGTACTACCGGGAAATCCTTCCTTATTCCAGGTCTAAATTATAAAGGGAACCTCTGTGCAAAATTTCAGTTTTGTAGGTTCAAGGGTTTAGGCTGGGCGTTGATGAGTCAGTCAGTCAGCCCCGGGGTTGGTCCCCGGCAAGCGTAGCTTAACCTGATGGATCGACCCGTGCGGCTGTTATTACTTAGCCACGAGCTCCTCGGGTTTATTTCTGTAGTTTTAAAATATTTATCAGAAATATTGACGTGTAAAAGTACTTACAGAAAAACATTAACCTTCTTCTGGATCAATCGGATAATAAAAAAAAATATTTCAAAGTTTTTGCCTCTTACTAAAATAATCTACATATGCAGGAGATCGATTTGACATACATATATAACAAAAATGGCAAGGCCTTATGTCAGTACAGCCTAGAACAGACATGTCACTTTGTTTACCGAAGCCATCGTCAGGTCACTATGGACATTGCGCCGAGTTCACTAGGTTAGGTTCCGAATAGATGCAAAATTACTTTGTAACTCTGGTAAAAAACACATTAAGGTAAAGTGCCTTAAAAGTTGTTTTTTTTTAGGATAATAAGCATTTAACTACACAAAAATAATACAATTAAATTCATAAACATAGGTAGGTACCAAATAAAATAGGTATAAGTAAAAATATTTTTAAAAACTAGATTTTCTTGAAGTAAAAAGTACAAAATAAAACTTTTAAAGCGAATATAAAATTTCATGTCTACTGCCAATCTTGGCTGCAGCAGCCACGTTATGACGGATTTTACAACGAAAGCGTATATAAAAAATTCATGTTTAGACTGTTCACCGTTGAGGAGTTACTTCGTTTGGAGCCAATCCTTGGTAAAATCAGGTCATGCATAACATAGAATGCATTGTCTAAGGAACTGAACCAACATGTGAAATATCAACTCCGTAGAATATTAGGAAGTTGTTTTTATTAAGCTTGCAAGATTCGATCTAAACAAACAAACAAACATTGCAAGTTGAATAAAAGCTTGTTAAAAAGTTAACACTAAAAATTTTATGCGAAACATAAAAAGGGAAGTTTCAACAAATGATCGAGCCTTAGGTAGGTAATATTATGGTAAATTAGCTTTTGCCAGCGGCTTCGCCCGCGTGGATGTCGGAAAATATCCCACGGGAACGTACTACCGGGAATTCCTTGCTTATTCCTTGTCTACATAAAGGGAACCAATGTGCAAAATTTCAGCTTTCTAGGTCCAAGGGTTTGGGCTGGGCGTTGATGAGTCAGTCAATCAGTCAGGACTTCTCTTTTTATTTTATTTTCATAGATTGATAATAACTTAGAAAAGGAAGTTTCAACAAATGATCTAGCGTTATATAGCTAGTCTTATACTATGGTAAATACACCAAGGATTATAATTTGCTAATATCCATGACAAAAGCCTGAACACTGGAATAATTAAATTATGTAGATACCTACATACTATAATTTAATTAGGTAAGTATACTTTAGAAAAACGCTACATATTTTTTATTAAAACGTGCAAAATTACGAGTCATCTAGGGACCTAGAGGTCATTGCCAAACAAGTACCAAATAATTAATAAAATTACGTAAACCATACCGATTACTAAACGTCAAATTAAGGTCAAGTTTTATTGCTCTACTTTCACGCCTTTTACTGCCGCACTCTGAGACGTAACTTGAAAATAAATAATCATTAACTCACACCGGTCGATGTGGCCACTCTTGGTCCCGAGGAGAAATGATATTGATTAACTTGAATACTAACCAGCACATCACAATTAATAGTAGGTATTATACCACTTGTATTAAACTGCAAATATCTATTCAATAGGTTCTATGAGTTGAGTGTGCCTAGCACTTTTTATTAGTATTAGTTTGCGTACGATTAATATTACGATATGTATTTTTAGTTTTAGCTTTGATGTTCTATTTTCTTTTTGTGGGCAGTGCTGTGTTGATCAGTGTTCTATTTTTAAATCAAGACGTGAAATGGGCTAAAAGTTACATTATTATTTTTATTCTGTTTTGTTTGCCGCAGATCTTAAATAAATAAATATCTTAACACATGTAAACTATATTGATATTTTTTCAAATTAGGTCACTTTTTTGACTGCTCGTTCCATACTTGTCAATTGAAGTTAATGATTATATAACTTTAAATGACGACTCTGGGTGTGCCTGTTAGACAGCCTGTAAATAGGTTTAACTCAAATGTGTTTGGTTTAGGTACCAAATGGCAAAAATAGAACTAAAAGTTTTATTGTTAGTAACTAATCATAAATCTAATACGCAATCGAATGTGGTTGAGTGGTTCGGACTTTGAGGTTTTGCGACAAATGATTTTCTAACCGCATATACATCAAACTATGCTTAATTTTAGTTTTGCGGTGGGCGGCCTGAATTAATTGAAATTTGACACAACAAAAAATGAGGGAAGACATTTGGGTAACATTAGAAGAAGGCCCTGTAAAAACTTAGACAATTCGTAACTTTTTTTTTTGTTTTGCGAAAAGTTAGTGATAAGTCTTGCCAACAAGTGGCACCGATAAACATTGGGGTTTTAAATGTGTCAAAATTGAAGAAACAACCCTTCAAGAAGTCAGATTCTTACAGCACGAATAATTAATTGACTCAGTCGTAATCGCATTGATCACATCATTCGATTAAAATGAAAGCTCACATATAGATCTACTTTTTTTTTTATATTATTTCGTTTATTAATCTCTTTTTCTTATAAAATATATTTTTAAATATTTCCTAAACAATATATAAAAAAAACATTTTAAAATATGTATTATTTATTATTATTTCTCTAACCTAGTTCTCACTTTACATCTAGGTATACCTACAGGACAAAAATTTATCGAACGGTACAACCGTATTTGATGACGACACCAAGGAAGTTTGCACATTCATTTACATAATTTTGTAGCAACATTGAACCACTACAATTACATAGAGTGCGTGCAAATGACGTCAGAACACGAAATCTTACAGAAAACTAGGCTTTACAAACATGCCAACAAATATAACACAACAATAGCAAAATCTAGGTATGGCCTGTATACTTTGTATTTAGAATAGAATACTCTTTATTGTGTGGTCATTTGCCTCAGCTTTTACCAACTATTTTGGAGTCGGCTTCCAGACTAATTGGATGCAGCTGAATACCAGTATTTTAGATGGAAGGACTGCCTATCTGAGCTCCACAACCCAGCAACTGGGTAATACGAACCCTTTAGTAAAAGTGGTTATCAGACTTTCGGGATTCTAACGACTGTCAAAGATCTATGAATGACAGCCGGGACCAACAGCTTAACGTGCTTTCCGAGACATGGAGAGGTGGATAATCACCCATCCACGAACCAATCTCGGCAAGCATACCTTTGATTGACCAATGCAGCTGGTATCTTTAAACGACAAATCCTCTTTATTATATTGTACACCACACTAATTACAGACCTTTCTTCTTCTTTGTTGTGCCCTCTATGCTAAGGATAGGGGCCACATATGACGCGTTTTCAATCTATGTGGTCATCTGCAGTGTGGCCTACTCGGTAAAGGCAGTATTTACCGAGTAGGCCACACTGCAGAAGACCACATAGATTGAAAACGCGTCAAAAGCTTTCTTGATCGCGTTTGGCCATCTTGCCGGTGCTCGGCCTTATTATAGATACAGCCACAGATATAAATGTAGGAATTATACAAAGGGTGACACAATGGGCGATCTTATCAATGGGCGGACAACCTTTGGATGAATTTGAGACAATACTGCCACAACCACATTCCACTAGTTTATTGAAGTTCACATTTCAACATAATTCCATAAGATGACTGTTATGGGAGCGAATCCATTGCCATTAACAGGGCACAAACGCTTGTGGCCATCGGACTGCAAGGAAGATATTATTTATTCTGTAGGTAATTCCCAAAAGTTTAGTAAGAAACTTCGAGCGATGTCATTTGACTAAATAGCTTGAGGCGTTCTCCATTAAAATTCCATCACCACAGACAGGTCACAGCGAAAATGGTTGCTATGCCAGTGTGGTCGTTAGGCAAAGATACAGGTTGAAGTAAAACTTGAGGACGGAAAATCGGAAACAGATTTTTGTCCCTGAAAATAATAGAGACACAGAATGTTCCAACTAGTCTCCAGCGACACAAAATTGGTTAAGGATAATTTGGCAGTGAAAGTGAACGAGTACTTGAACGAATATGTACAAACGGCTGATTTTAAAGGACAATGATAATGAATAAGAAAAAACTGAATTTGGCAAAAACTTAAAGACTATTTAAATGGTTATTGAAGCGAGAATCCTTAATTTAAAAAGATTAAGAAGAATAAACAAAAAGTGTGAATATAATAATACCTAATATTATAAAACCTACTTTAATCAAGCTTAGCCTTGGCCGAGTCTTCAAGTATCTTAGTCGAGTTTGGAGGACGTTTGGGGACATTGTCGTTTGTTATTAATTTACGCGTTCCATCTAACAACACAACTGACCCCTAAATTACTAGCAGTGGTTTACCGCAACATTTGGGAGGGTTATTAGTCTTGGCTTCAGTACCTACTTCGGTGCGTTGTTTACTCTATAGCCAAATCGCTTTAGCGTGGCAATAGCGGTCACTGACCCACCGACATTTTCTAGTTAATGTTCTGAATCAGTATCTATCGTGATCTTCAACATGTTCCAATAAAGAATGAACCGGTCAAGAGCGAGTCGGACTCGCGCACCGAGAGTTCCGTTCCGATTTCTGAAAAAGTGTGCTATTTAGAGACATCGTTTTATTTTTCCTGTAATCTTTACATAAACTTCTATCACACAGAATAATTTCAGATTTTTCTCTTTGCAAACTTCGGAGATAAGGTGGGGGGGACGGTATTTTTTTTACATTTTTCATCAAAAGTCGAAAACTATGCTGCCTAAAAAAAATAAAAAATGTTTGTGAATGTGCAAATAGCGTTCTTTCATATGATACCCCACATGCATTAGTAGCCCCACTTTGAATTTTAAAGACCCCCTTTCAGTTCCTGTTGCAAAAAAAATGTAAATATTTTTATATCTTTCTTATTTGCAAAATAGTTGGGTAAACATCATCTAAAACGATTCCAAATTTCAAGTTAGTATTTCTTGAGATATCCAGCTGTGACAGACAGACAGACAGACATACAGACAGACAGACTGAATCTCACCATAATGGTTCCTTTTTTACCATTTTGGTTCGGAACCCTAAAAATCATGCATAGTTTATTGTTTGGGTCCCTACGGAGAGATATTAGGGAAAGGACAATGACCTCTTTTGCCACGCTAAAGTAATTCGGGTATAGAAGAATTGTTTTCTCTCAAGGTTCTTGCAGAAAAACATTCTTCTTTCGCGATTAAAAAATTATAAACTATGTATTTTACCAAAAAATAAGACTGTAAGCTATAGGTACGTTTACCATTGATCGCATGTTTTCAATCCAAAGCGACTTGTGCTTTGGATTGAAAACAATTACTTCTAAAACAAGTAATGCCGTTTTGTAATTAAAAACATCCTATACTATAAATGAAAGTGTTCTGTCAAACACACAATACTGCGTAACCTAACGTGGAACAGTTTCAAAGCACAAATCTCAATTCTAAAACAAATAATGCCATAATTTGTAATTAAAAACATCCTATACTATAAATGAAAGTGTTCTGTCAAACACACAATACTGCGTAACCTAACGTGGAACAGTTTCAATAATTAATTTCCTTTGTTGTGCAAAACCCCACTTTAAACATTTAGCGCACATTTTCAATCATAAGCTCAAATCTTTCTTGTAAAGCAAAACCCTAATTTTCCAATGTTAACACCCTATATTAAGGGAAAATGTTCTATCAAACATACTGACAGACTGCGTGATCCAACATGATTAGCAATGCTTGGCCGGCCGCGATTGTGAAAGCCGATTATTTTGACATATCAATTACTAATGCACTAGGTGTTTGAAACATTAAATTAGGCAGTTATATGTGCCTAATGTAAATACAGTGTGAGTCTGCATAATGTGCACAAACTTCAGGATGTGGTGCAGACCATCTAACTGAACAACTTTTTCCCGGGGACCAACATCGTAATCGTGGAAAAAAAACAGTTGTCCCTTACTAAATTTCAATGCCTACTTGACCAAATGTATTGGACGACTGTTTTTTTTTTATGATTACGATGTTGGTCCCCGGGAAAAAGTTGTTTAGTTAGATGGTCTGCACCACATCCTGAAGTTTGTGCACATTATGCAGACTCACACTGTATAGTGAGTACACCGAGCCATTGGGGATAGCATTGGGGGTTTTGGGCTTAGCTCAAAACTTATCAAAAATTAAAAACACAATTTCATGCACACAACCAGCATGAGGTCCTATGTTCGATCCCCAGGTCTAGCAGGTGTTGTAAGGTTTTTCATGTCAATTTCGTCAGTAGCATCATTGAATCTGGACTTGTACCCAGTTAATAGCATTATGCACGAGTACCGTATTACATGGGACTTAATCAAACTTTCCCTTTGTAGTACGTGTGTTATATACATATAATTGCCTCTGTTTTTGTACATGCCAGCTGTGGGCAAAATTTAAAAGATCGACACTTAGTACCATGCGTGTGCTGTTTACGCGGTACTGTTAGCGCGTCGAGCATGTTCTCTGAAGCGAGAGTGACTTTCAGGCGGTTGTTCGATCGCGCATAACATCGTTCTAAGAAAATCAACAAATCAGCTGTTGAGGGTTAATTTAATTTAATTTTAAGGACTTGAGTTTTAATGTAATTTTATTTTTATGATTGTAATAATTTTTATAAATTTTGTGAATTTTATGTAAGTTTTGATTTGTATATTGGGACTTAGCGTCTTTTTTGTGTGGAAAATCATCAAATGACTTCTGGAACGGGAGGGCGTGTCAGACTTTTACTGATTAAAATCCACCCGTGTTGATTCAGTTGCCTGTGTTGTTGTGTGTGCTGTTATTGACATGGCACCTTAATAAATAAAATTAATTAATTTACCACATTAATTAATTTTATTTATTCCCGCCTACCTCTTTGCGGAATATAGGCGTGATGTATAAAACAAACATACTGATATGTCGCGTGAATAAACAAAATTAATTAATTTACCACATTAATTAATTTTATTTATTTCCGCCTACCTCTTTGCGGAATATAGGCGTGATGTACAAAACAAACATAGTGAAACCGCGTGAATAAATAAAAATAATTAATTTACCACATTAATTAATTTTATTTATTTCCGCCTACCTCTTTGCGTAATATAGGCGTGATGTACAAAACAAGCATACTGTTAGACCGCGTGAATAAACAAAATTAATTTATTTACCACATTAATTAATTTGATTTATTCCCGCCTACCTCTTTGCGGAATAAAGGCGTGATGTATAAAACAAACATACTGATAGACCGCGTGAATAAATAAAATTAATTAATTTACCACATTAATAAATTTGATTTATTCCCGCCTACCTCTTTGCGGAATAAAGGCGTGATGTATAAAACAAACATACTGATAGACCGCGTGAATAAATAAAATTAATTAATTTACCACATTAATTAATTTTATTTATTCCCGCCTACCTCTTTGCGGAATATAGGCGTGATTTATAAAACAAACATACTGATAGACCGCGTGAATAAACAAAATTAATTAATTTACCACATTAATTAATTTTATTTATTGCCGCCTACCTCTTTGCGGAATATAGGCGTGATGTACAATACAAACATACTGATAGACCGCGTGAATAAACAAAATTAATTTATTTACCACATTAATTAATTTGATTTATTTCCGCCTACCTCTTTGCGGAATAAAGGCGTAATGTATAAAACAAACATACTGATAGACCGCGTGAATAAATAAAATTAATTAATTTACCACATTAATAAATTTTATTTATTCCCGCCTACCTCTTTGCGGAATATAGGCATGATCTATAAAATAAACACACTGACAGACCGCGTGACCCAACATGTGGCGCGATTGTGATAGCCAAGTAGTTTGACATAATCAATAACTATGCACCTAGGTGTCTACATACGTGATACAGGTAATTGTGATAGCCAATTAGTTTGACATAATCAATAACTATGCACCTAGGTGTCTACATACGTGATACAGGTAATTGTGATAGCCAATTAGTTTGACATAATCAATAACTATGCACCTAGGTGTCTACATACGTGATACAGGTAATTGTGATAGCCAATTAGTTTGACATAATCAATAACTATGCACCTAGGTGTCTACATACACGATACAGGTAATTGGAACAGCCTGCCTCCATTCAATGCATCGGAATGAGGTATTGATGGCTTAATTGTATTGTTAGCAGTTTGATATAGATGGATTGTAGGTTATCGTATACAGAGAGGGTTCTGTAATGAGGCTATGACGTGCAATAACTTACCCTGTAAATCAGAAAATAGATGCCATTTTTGATGGTTCCAAAAACGTCATGTCAGAATTGTATACTAGCAAAAAAATAACATACATAAACTCACGTCTTTTTCCTATCTTGGTAGGCAGAAACTACAGATCGCCAACTGCTACGATCTTTACATGTTTACCTTTTGCTTTGATGTTTGTATTATTGAAATATAATAAATAAAAAATAAAAAAATATAAATAAATGATTAGTGAAATTATTCTGTACCTATGAGAATGTTAGTAAAACCACACTTTCAAAGTAATGTTACTGATATCAATAACCCTAATTCACAATCAATAAAACATACACCTACAAATTAAATATGAATGACTCGACGCGTAGCGGATTATTTAATGTCTACGACAGCGTAGCCGGCGGCGGCGTAGCAGTTACATCAGCTACGCCGTAGCAATAATGCCGTCACATTAGTACAGTGGCATATATCCTAAAAAAATATGAATTTTACTCTTTTATGTTACTTTGAGAACTCGAGAAAGAAAGAGTTTAAGAAATTTCCTTTATAAAGGGTCAAATTAAATTAACCTGCGAGACTCCGTAGACGTGATGGAAATCTATATTTAAACAAGATAAAGCAAAAACTAAATTAATTTGATGATTTTTTTGGGGTCAACAACCGCAGTGTAGTTGAAATATCTAGTTAAAAATTTATTTTATTATTATTTTTATTTATTTTGTTTCATTTTATTTTGGACGTTTCACTAATTCAAACCATTTTAATAAACCCTACGTCAGCAATTACAAAGAGGTTGAAGGTGAAGCCCAGTCAATGATTCTCTTTCGAACTTAGTATGTAGTTATTTCAATGATAGTTAATTGATTGTTAATAAGGTACGATGGGGTTGGCATATCCGTGTGGATAAAAAAGAACCTCTTTTAATAACATTGAATAAAAAAAATAAAAAAAAAACAATATTTTTGTGTAAACTTCTCCGTCGTACGTAATTGTTATCGATATCTAAAACGATAAAACAAAAAAAAAACAGATTTCTCAACTCATATTTCAAGTAACAACACTACAAGCAGTCGTTGACTTTTTCCTTAATTTAACGTTGAGATTTAATTTAATTTGCAGAGGATAAACATAATTTCCATATTTATTATTTTAATTAAATATTGTTCAGAAAATGTCCCAAATGCCGCACAAAATTACATCATCTGACCTTACGTTACGAAATAACCTTTCTTTTCGTCGTTTAATTAATATTATTTACTTCTTTAGCCAAACCATTTGTAAAATTAAATGTTATAAAACTTTGGCTGCAATGTAATCAATCTGCCTAGCCTTTTCCCAACTATGTTGGGGTCGGCTTCCAGTCTAACCGGATGCAGCTGAATACCAGTATTTTACATGGAGCGACTGCCTGTCTGACCTCCACAACCCAGTAACTGGGTAATACGATACCCCTTGGTAAGACTGGTTGTCAGACTTTCGGGCTTCTGACGACCCGTAACGACTGTCAAAGATCCACGAATGACAGCCGGGACCAACGGCTTAACGTGCTTTCCCAGGCACGGAGGAGTCTCGGTATGTAAAGATGGTCACCCATCCACTGACCAACCCCGGCAAGCGTAACCTCATGGATCGACCCGTGCGGCTGTTATTACTTAGCCACGAGCTCCTCGGCTGCAATGTAAATACTATGTTAATTATTATAAATTAGATAACACTCGCGGTTTACTTGGGTTTTATAATTTGGCAAAATGGTAATGTTGCTATAAAAGTTTTATGACTCAATTTTCATTTGTATCTGCAGAATTGTTTAATTAATAAATAACAAAAAAAGAACAAGTTTACCCGCTGTATTATTTTCACAGACTATCTGCAAATAGCTACTCTTTTTTGAGATTTAAGGGCCAGAACAACATAATAATACAACATGATAAATAAAGAGAAAAAAGAAAAGAAAAAAAACCGGCCAAGTGCGTGTCGGATCACGCACATGAAGCGTTCCGTAGTTGGTATGAATTCATCCCAAGAACAAACTTAACATTGTAGTTTAAATACATGTTCTCCCATACATGCCAACTGTAAATGTAAGTTTGTAGTCACAATATTGAGAGATTTACCATGTTATTTTGAGATCACAGGCTTCTTATAGGTTTTCCTGTAATCTACAGGTAAAGAACTATTTTTTGTATTTTTTTTTTCAAAATTTTAAGCTCAGTAGTTTCGGAGATAAGGAGGGGGAATGGTCAATTTTCGTCTATTTGCTTAAATAACTTTAAAACAATTTATTTTAAAATTATAAAAAATATTATTTGAGACGCTCTTATTAAGCCCTTTTGTTTGATATGCCACACGATACAGTTTGCAAAACTTTTTTTAAAAAATTCTTATTTGCCTCCCAAAAGTGACCCCCATATTCAAAATTCATTTATTTACATTACACGTCCGTGTTTGGGTCACAGAAATCCATATGTGTACCAAATTTCAACTTAATCGGTACATTAGATTCGGAGCAAATTGTCTGTGACAGACGGACAGACAGATAGACAGACACACGAGTGATCCTATAAGGGTTCCGTATTTTCTTTTTGAGGTACGAAACCCTAAACCCTAAAAATGAACGAAAAGTGTATTAGATGGTTTGGACATGTTGAGAGAATGAATGAAAGGTGACTAACAAAAGGTATTTATAGTCAGCTGTGAGTGGAAACGCCGGGACACGGACGCCCTAGACAATGTCAAAGTCAGCTCTGTCTGCATAGTAGTAGGACTGCACTTATGCGCAAGAGTGTTTTCTGCATGGCTCCAATTATTTATAATAAGTTACCGAAAAGTTGGAGGGAGCTTAATAATGTACAATTGAAGAAACAACTTAAGTCATTTCTAACTGACAAAGCATATTATAATATTAAGGAATTTCTGACAGAAGCATTTATTTTGACATAGATTTTATTAATTATTTTTATTTACTGTTGACATTTATGATATAATTTCGTTACTGTATGCTAAATTCAAGGTAAATTAATGATATTTTCGCTATTACTTAAATTATTAACAAACATAAACTATTTATATTTGCACGCCATATTAAGTGGCAAACATGTCTGAACCTATTGTTTTTATTGTTATCCTGCATGCACGTTTTTATTCTTGTATGTGTACACATGTTTGAGCAAATAAATTTATCTTTATCTTATCTTTATCTTTAATGATCTTTATTGATGATGTTCTTCCGAAAGGTCAGGTGCGTTGTACCTACTCGCAACCGGTGTGCGTGTATGACCAGATTTATCAACGTAAACAAGCCAAAAGTAGTATGTAAGGAAGGTAGCGGTGGCGTTCTGTAGTTTCTGCCTACCCCCAAGATAAGAAGGGGTGAGTTTATGTAGTATGTATGGTAAATAAATAAATATTGTGGGCAATAAAAATCTTATAATTAAGAATGAGCTTGCGAGTCCAATATTATAGTTGGAATCAACATTGAAAATTCACAATTTAATAGTACAACCTTTTCTGTTGTACAACTTATTCCAATAAATACTCCAATAATCCTTTTCATGTAAATAAAAAGTCGGGAGCTGGTGTCGTGGGACATGGGCCATCGCGTTTTTAACATTTTTTTTTCGCCTTACTCAGGATTACAACTTAACGAGCTTCGAGATTCCACTGAATTAAGAACGCTTTTAAAGTATGAACGCGCGTGACGATTTCTACCAGTCAACTTCAACCGTAAGCTGCATTAGAGAACTTCGTTCTAAAAAGTAATTTATTTTGAAAAGAATACCATCACTCATTCTTTCTGTATGATGCCTTCACTCTATCAGCAAATGGAGTTCAAAATCAGCTCGATAGCTCTGTACTTATGGCCTGTTTCACTACCTACGATTATGTTCCTATTAACTTACTTGGAAGATAATTTCATACAAATTCTGTTCTCATTTTTGAATTTTTCGGGGAATACCTAGTAGCTATTCGGACATCGTGACACGATAATAACCAAAGGCCTATTGCCTTTGGTTATTATCGTGTTTGATGTAGGTACATTACTATACCTGTTCATATTAATTTACCCGATATAAACCAATCGTGAACTTTCAAATACATTGTATGTGACACGATGACACGGTGTCACGAGCTGGAAAACAATTAATGACTGAACTTTGATTAGCAAACTTGTTGATAAGACAAGCCGGAACAGTTGTGGGTACCGGTGATTAATTATGGGAGTTCTACGTCGAAACAACGTGAAGTGATACGATGCTGAAATTCAATATCGTTGATCAATTTCGTTTATTAGGCGGAAACTATTTCGATTTATCAGGAGTGGGAACAGTGAAGTCATTGTTTTGAAATGTTTTCGATAGACACTTACAGTTTTGTTTAAAAGAAAGTAGTTAATTCACAACTACGTACATCGTTATCTAGAAGTACTAGACTAGTACTAGTTCTAGAACTAGTTCGTGCTAGGTGCTAAGATCACCAGAACATCATATGACGAAAACCGGTCAGTTCCATTGCACTTTGTACTATCACTTACGATATACTTATCTTCGGAGATTTATCTACATACTTAAGGCACTGATAAACGACTTTTAATTATTTTAACTGGCTCTTGTGATACAGGAACTCCTAGTACAAGAGTCACACACAGATGTTTGTGACTTCGAAGTGTAATAAAGATTTTATTATTTTTAGTTGTTTTTTTTTAAACTGAAGATCACGTCTAAATGAGCAGTTTTAATGATTTGGAAAAATAATATACAATTGTCAGTTTTCCCAAATACAATAAAATAAAATAAATACTTATAGTAATTAATTTGCAAAGTTAGGTCTATCGCGGATAAAAACTGAGAATCAAGCAAAAACTATCAAGTGTATATTTCTGAAACCTTCACTATTTAAAGATAATTTAATGATTTAACTTTTAGTATACGTGTTTTAATATTATAATACCTTTTGTTTTATCACTATAGTATTAAACAAAGTCGCTTCCCGCTATCTGTCTGTCCCTATGTATGCTTAGATCTTTAAACCTACGCAACGGATTTTGATGCGGTTTTTTTTTAATAGATAGAGTGATTCAAGAGGAAGGTCTATATGTATAATACATGGGCGGACAAAGCCGCGGGCAAAAGCTAGTGTGTAATAAATTAACAGTGCGTCTAATTTGGTACATCGCTCCTTGATGGGCGAGTCCTATTAATGGGTGAACGTATGCCGCATTGCGTGAGCTGAGCACAGAATACCCAAGTATGCCGCCCCAACCACTCAAGGCCGTTGGCGTATATCTACGTCCTAATAAAAATCTTAAATTCATACATTTGTGTTTTGTATTTGTATTCATTCACTGACAGACAACGCACAGCCTAAACCGCCAGGTCTAGAAGCATTAAATTTTGCAAAAGAGTTCCTTATGCGACTAAAGTGAGCACAGGATTTTGAAAGTTCATAATCATAATATGGTTAAATAAGGGATGAAACTTTGTATGGAAATTCTTCATTTTTGCCGATGGGAAGTACTATCACGCGCATGGCTAATTTTGTTATACATAATAAGCTTCCAATATTTCAAAGCTGTTGCTCTCACGTACTACAGCCGTTCTCTCCTTTCTCTTTTTTTTTTTTTCTTTTTTTCTTTTTTTTTTCTTTTTCGTGTGACCACCTGACACGAGTTTTTTTTTATTCATGCCCCGTATTTATTTTATTTAATACAATGCCTGCCCGTGCTATAACTTCACGCTCGGCTCCTAAGGGCCCTAGCGTGATGTTTAATAGACTATATCCTTCCGCATCGCCTGCATGCGCTATTACTTCGCGCTCGGCTCCTAAGGGCCCTAGCGTGATGTTAAATATCCTATATCCTTCCGCATCGCCTGCCCGCGCTATTACTTCGCGCTCGGCTCCTAAGGGCCCTAGCGTGATGTCAAATAGCCTATATCCTTCTCCATCGCCTGCCCGCGCTATTACTTCGCGCTCGGCTCCTAAGGGCCCTAGCGTGATGTTAAATAGCCTATATCCTTCCACATCGCCTGCCCACGCTATTACTTCGCGCTCGGCTCCTAAGGGTCTTAGCGTGATGTTAAATAGCCTATATCCTTCCGCATCGCCTGCCCGCGCTATTACTTCGCGCTCGGCTCCTAAGGGCCCTAGCGTGATGTTAAATAGCCTATATCCTTCCGCATCGCCTGCCCGCGCTATTACTTCGCGCTCGGCTCCTAAGGGGCCTAGCGTGATGTTAAATAGTCTATATCCTTCCGCATCGCCTGCCCGCGCTATTACTTCGCGCTCGGCTCCTAAGGGCCCTAGCGTGATGTTAAATAGCCTATAGCCCTCCTCAAGAACTGGGTTATAAAATGCAAAAAGATTTTTTCAAATCCGACTGGGGTAGTTCCAGAGATTCGCGTTCAAACAAACTAACAAAAAAAAACCGGTCAAGAGCGAGTCAGACTCACGCACCGAGGGTTCCGTTCCGATTTCTGAAAAAGTGTGCTATTTAGAGACATCGTTTTTTTTTTCCTGTTATTTTTACATAAACTTGCATCACATAGAATAATTTCAGATTTTTCTCTTTGCAAACTTCGGAGATAAGGGAAGGAAGGGGGGATAAGGAGAATAGATAGATAAGGAGATAAGGGGGGGAACGGTATTTTTTTTTTACATTTTTCATCAAAAGTCGAACACTGTGCGGCCTAAAAAAAAATAAAAATATTTTTGAGAATGCGCAAACAGCGCTCTTTCATATGATACCCCACATGACCTAGTAGCCCAACTTTGAATTTTTAAGACCCCCTTTCAGCCCATGTTGCAAAAAAAATACATATCGTTTTATTTCTTTCTTATTTGCAAAATAGTTGGGTAAATATTATCTAAAACTGTTCCAAATTTCAAATTGATAGCATTAGTAGTTCTTGAGATATCCAGCTGTGACAGACAGACAGACAGACTGAGTCACACCATAAGGGTTCCTTTTTTACCATTTTGGTACGGAACCCTAAAAACAAACTCTTCCGCTGTATTCCACCGACATTTTGCACAACGCCATCTATGGGTAAATTGATAAAATGTCCGCTCTAAACATGTTTGCTCAAGAGGAACCGGTATGAATTAAAGTTATTTTGCGTTTTAGTAATTTTATATTATCTCCGAAACTGTATGACCAATTGCCATACTGTAAAGGCCAAATCTTATCTCCATGATGTCCTTGTGATCATAAAATATATTATTTTGATAAGGATTAATGTTTTGTTGTTTAAATAATCGTCCAAACGTAAGTATGTCTAAAAAATACTTTTTTAAAACAATAAAAGATGTATAAAAGATAAAATATAAAAGATAGAAATATGGTGTCGCGGACTTTTTTGTAGAATTATTTAAGACGGACCAGACTGCCATACATTGTTATCAATTATAAACAACCGTTTAGGCAGCGCATGCAAAAAAGTCTGTTTAAAGAGGTATTTCTTTCCGACTTGTTAGACAAAACTTGTGATAGCTCGGCTAATATGCATGATATAAATATAATTTATAGCCTATAGCACTCAGGAATAATGTAGCTTTCTACCAGTGAAAAAAATTTTAGAATTGGATCATTAGTTCCGGAGATTACCCCCTACATACAAACTTACAAACTTACAAACTTACATACAAATTTTACCTCTTTATAATATTAGTATAGATGATATAATATCTCTCAGGCACGGGTTTCCTCACGATGTTTTCCTTCACCGTTTTTTTTATGGTGACTCGGGTGGAAAAACAATTTCTTTTTTACAAGGTTTTCATTTTTTCATTTTTTTCATTTTCTCTTTTTAATAGTTTTATAAAAATGTGTAATTTATACCTCACTAGCACAACAAATCAATTGTTAATCAATCAAGGAAGAGCGAGGTTTATCCCATCACAAGTATCTTCGGATTACTTTCTGGGAAACCCCGGCAACTTAATTGTATAGATTTAAGATAATAAACACATTTTTTTTTTTTTTTACAAGGTGTTATTGAAATGACTTTAAGAGCCAATACTACCTCAAGTGGCTTAGCATAATTCTCCGTTATGTCGAAAATACTGCAGCATTAAATTTGAAATAAATATATTATAAAGTTGTAAAGTAAAAATAATGTTAAGTACTATGTTTGACGAAAACACGATTCCATTAAATTTTCTTGATAAAAAAAAATCCAAAGTTACCTCCAAACCGAAAAATAAACCGGTGGTATTAAAAAAATACTTCAAATTAGATCATGAAACTTTGCATACTAACTGAACTAACTATAAAGCTGGTCTTATGTTTTTTATTTTTTTCAAATTACCATTATTTTCACCGTAAAAAGCAATTACCTAAACTATCGGCGCCCAGCACCACACTCAGTCTCGCTCTTACTCAGTCCGCGAGCAGAATAGTACTTTTTTTTGTTCTCGACTACGGCAAAGCCAAAAGGAAGGGTTATGATTTTAGCAGTCTATGTATGTCTGTATGTATAAATGTAAGTATGTATATAAGTATCTATTTTTACCCGACTACGGCAAAACCAAAAGGAAGGGTTATGATTTTAGCAGTCTACTTGTGTATGTATGTATATAAGTATGTATTTACGTGTGTTCCACCGTAGCGCCTAAATTCCTAAATCGATTTTGATGAATGAGGTATCAGTAGATTCGAAATAATGGTCCGGGTGACATAGGCACTATAAGTTCTTCCTAAATTTTAATATGGTGGACTTAACACGTAAATTTCTGACCTCGAAAAAAATTTAATTGAGATAATCATGACGTTTGGTATTAAAAGACAGGTCTTGACGAGCACATTACAAATATTTATATACCTATGTTAAGTGTAAGTAATTGTGTAAGTAAATAAATATTTTGAACTTTTTAGATCAATTTTATTTTTCCGTAGTTGGGTTACAGTTTTTTAAACTTTATTCTTGTTTTGTTTTTTGGACACTACGCAAGAAATAAAAATATCAACTGTTCCCAGTTCCATTCTTAGTAAAAACTTCACACAGTCTGTCACAACTTAGCGAAAGCCAGCCACATAATACTTCAACATTGTTGATACTCGATCCTCAAGGGAAATTAGTCAGATGGCACTTAATATTTTTCCGGCAACACTCTAAGGTTTGTTTACCCATTAGAGATATAGTCGTGATGGATGACATGAATTGGGTCACCATATTATTAAGTTTATTACGACCACAGAGTAGGGACATACAGAAGGTTCATTCATAATGATAACACGTCAGTACAATAACATTTTGGCTTTGCTAGTAATCGGACAACTCACGAAAGGAAGGGAAAGTAGTCTGGGTCGCTGTCACCGGATACAGTAGAGGAATATAGTATACCGATACTATACAATCTTAATATTATTATTAAGTTTACTACGACCACAGAGTAGGGACATATAGAAGGTTCATTCATAATGATAAGACGTCATTACAATAGCATCACAATCTTGTATGGGCTAGTAGCATGAATGGGGATGCATTTCCAATTTTCCTTTATTAAAAAAAAACATGTGACTTAGGTGATATATTTTCAGGCTTACCAAGGGGTATCGTGTTACCCAGTAACTGGGTTATAGAGGTCAGAAAGGCAGCCGTTCCCTAAAAAATACTAGTCCAAAAAAAATGTATCTGCATCCGGTTAGACTGGAAGCCGACCCCAACATAGTTGGGAAAAGGTTAGGCAGATTGATTGACGTAGGTGGTATATGGTACCTTACTAGTATCTCTGATAGCTGTTGGGGTTACTTCCAGCCTAACAAAGTTTGAAGTACCGTTTCAGTTTAAATTACCTGAATAATTATGATATACTTGAACCCAAAGATAAATACTTTGAGAGCTATTCTCGCATAGCTCGCCGCACACCTGTTCTAAAAGTATTCTTTTATATTCTGTTTTTCCCTTATAAGTCCAGAAGAGACACGTACACAGTCTAAAATCTTCCGGTAGTTTATCCATACTAATATTATAAATTCGAAAGTAACTCTGTCTGTCTGTCGGTCTGTCTGTCTGTGTCTGTCTGTCTGTCTGTCTGTCTGTTACCTTTCCACGCCTAAACTACTGAATGGATTTCGATAAAATTTGGCAAAGCTATAGATGGCATCCTGGGGATAGGACATAGGCTACTTTTTTTCTCAAAAATAATCCTAGGGGCGGTGATATAGGGGATGAAAGTTTGTATGGGAAACCCAGCATTTCTTAAGTTAGGAATATGAAAATTCAAATTTATGCTTTTGGTAGGAAATAAAGAAATATGCTGTTAAGTGTTTTTGAAAAATCTTCCCATAAGGGGGTAAAATAGGGGCTGATTTTAAAATTCACAAAAGTGCATGGATTTCGATAAAATTTGGCAAGGCTATATAGATAGCCTCCTGGAAAAGAACGTAGGCTACTTTTTGTTTTAAAAAATAATCCTACAGTGGGTGATATAGGGGATGAAAGTTTGTATGAGGAACCCAGCATTTCTTAACGAAAATTCAAGTGTATGATTTTGGTAGGAAATAAAGAATATGCGCTCCAGGATTTTTGAAAAATTATCCCCTAAGGGGGTAAAATAGGAGTTGATTTTAAAATTCACAAAACTGCACGGATTTCGATAAAATTTGGCAAGTCTATAGATATCATACTGGGAAAGGACATGGGCTACTTTTTAAAAAAATAATCCTACAGGGTGTGCCCTGTAGGATTATTATTTTTTTAAAAGTAGCCCATGTCCTTGACATTGAGATATTGGGGAGAAAAGTTTGTATGGGAAACCCAGCATTTCTTAAGTTAGGCTATTAGAAAATTCTATGCTTTTGGTAGGAAATAAAGAAATGTGTGGTACAGCGTTTTTAAAAAAAATAATCATCCCTTAAGGGCGAGCGTGCACTGCGGTGCATTTTTCTAACGCATAATCTGTGAAGTATGGAATGTCTTTGAAGTCCGCACACTGCGGTCATGCGTTTTGTTACTGTAGGCCCCGCCCAGTGCGGCAGAACTAATGGAACGCACCGCAGTGCGCGCTCGCCCTAAGGGGTCCAATATGGGCTGATTTTAAAATTCACAAATAGTATTAAAATGTTTGTGTACCTACCTCTTTTTAAGTGATTTAAGGGATTGGAAAATAATGTAGTCATAGTTCGTATCTTGAGTCTCATTTAGTCTTTATTTCAAACGACGTTTTTACTTTTTTTACGGCGAATGGATTTTCATACGGTTTTCACAAATGAACGGAGTAATTCAGTGTATAATTCATCATGGTTTTTTTGTACAAATTGGCTGAAATATGACGACGATTGTTGAAGATGTCGGAAAAAATCATGCTGACTGGGAGCTTTAAGCCCACCATACAAGGCAACGATATATCGTAACGATTTGAGTGTGCATAGTTATATCGGACGGCACTATGTTTTCCACTTTAACGTTCCCATGGGACATTTTCCGACATCTACGCGGGCGAAGCCGCGGGCAAAAGCTAGTATTTTATATAGCAATTCGCACATCAATCATATTCGGGTCGAAATTGATGTACCTATACATGTTACTAGGACGAAGTCGCAAAAGTACTATTATTTAGATTATGTTATAAACAATGATTTTTAGATATATTTTGTAATTTAATTTTCGGTATGTGACTTGGCTATTGCATTAGGTTAAGTCCTGTAATGGTAGTTTTAAAGCATTTAAATAAATAAAAATATTTTCTTACAAAACAACGGTCTTTGACTTCACTTCTCCCAAATTCGCCGTTCATTCAATTCCACTGGACACGGTTCATTATACGATCATAAAACACTTGATACACACTTTGGGTATGGTCGACCATACGTCACAGGTACGGTCAACAGTTGTACTGCGAAAACCACCCTTATGGCTTCGACATAAAGTCGCTGTCAATGTCAAATTAAAACCATGGATTTGTGTTTGACCTTACCTACCTGTAAAGTGATACGGACATTAATTTTCTTTATTTAGCTTTGTTGGCTCTGGTTGCGAGACTTTAATTAAAAATAGAGTGGCGTCGTCTCCATAGCTAGAGTGGTGACTACATCAATCTCGGTAAGATACGGTTGCGATGCGATTTTATTGATATTGTAAGTAGTAACGTACTAAAGAATAGCATCTAAAATATCGCGAATTTATACTTACATTATATGGACATAAGACCGGTTCTCGATGTTGTTTTATAAAGAAATGCATCGTTACCACTAACTTTTCTCAGACATAATAAATATCTCAAGAAGTATTATATAGTATATACGTCCTAGGTAAATGTTATGTTTCACTTTTTACTGCAAGATAAGAACGGTGAGGAATAAACTTGCCGTAACATAAATTGACGCAAAACCAAAACTTTACAAAATAGCAAAAAATCTTGTTTTCACGACCTTTGACAATCAATAACTTTTTTTCGCACATGATTTTGTAATAGACACACAGCATAGCTAATCCATACTTCCATACTAATATTATAAATTCGAAAGTAACTCTGTCTGTGTGTCTGTCTGTCTGTTACCTTTTCACGCCTAAATCACTAAACGAATTTAGATAAAATTTGGCAGGGCTATTATAGATGGCATCCTGGGGATGGACATAGGCTACTTTTTTTTTCAAATATAATCCTACAGGACCCCCTGATTCAAGTTTATGATTTTGGTAGGAAATAAAAAATATGCCACTCAGAGTTTTTAAAAAATCATCCCCTAAGGGGTTAAAACAGGTCGCGGGTTGTTTGAAGAAGATACCGCGGCCCTGGCATAGGCAACTGAAGGAACACGGGTGGGTTTTAGTCAGTAAAAGTCTGACACGCCCTTCCGCTCCACCTAGAGCGGGAGAAGTTATTTGATGATTTCCCACCCTCAAAAGAAAAAAAAAAAGGGGTTAAAACAGGGGTTGATATTAAAAATCACAAAACTGCACGGATTTCGATAAAACTTGGCAAGACTATAGATAGCATAGTGGGGAAAAACATAGGCTACTTTTTGTCGTAAAAAATAATGCTACAGGGGGTGACATAGGGGATGAAAGTTTGTATAGGGAACCCAGTATTTCTTAACTTAGTAATAATTATGAAAATTGAAGTTTATGAGTTTGGTAGAAAATAAAGAAGTATGCGGTTCAGGGTTTTTGAAGAATCATCCCCTAAGGGTGTAAAATAGGGGGTGATTTTAAAATTCATAAAACTGCACGGATTTCGATAAAATTTGGCAAGACTATAGATAGCATCCTGATGAAGAACATAGGCTACTTTTTGTCTTAAAAAATAATCCTACGGGGGTGATATAGGGGATGAAAGTTTGTATGGGGAAAAACACCCTGGGAAGCTGCTAGTAAGGGACTAACTACACTTATTCAGCTCAATTCAGCTTTTTTCCATAGAAAACACCCGTTTTGTATGGAGATGAGTACGCAACCGTTCGACTTTCCGCGACGACAAAACTGGTGTTATATAATGGACAAAATTGATTTGAGTTGAATAAGTGTAGTTAGTCCCTAAATCTGTAATAAAAGCTAGTAATACCCACATAAAACCAAACCATGTACCAATTAAACTAATTGATTAATTGAATAACAAGCATCCGTGTTCAGTCAGCCCTACGGGCAGAATTATTCATCCCGCAAAGTTATATTCGCTAAAATTAATATATCCAATATGCATTCATTTAAATATTGAATATTATATTCGTTCATTTAGCATAAGGGATACCAACGCTCTAAGTTAGACCTACATGTTTATAAATAAAATGTGGAATATTTTCTCGACTACGACGTTAAGAGGGCTGTTACATTATATCACCTCTGTCGCTTACACGGGAGACCAAATTTTTAAGATTGTTGAATGAAAAGATGCTTTTTTGAAAATGTAATCAATTAGCGAACTAGTAAATAATATTAATTTAATAGGTACTTACCTCATTTTAAAAACGCATTTATATTGTGTTATTTAATAAAGTCATCTCAAAAAGTATTAAGTATCTGTTTTTGAGATGAGTTAAATAAATGGCACAATAAAAATGTGTTTTTAATAATAACTTATTAAATTAATATTATTAACCTACTAGTTCGCTAATTGATTATACATATAGAGGCAAAGCATCTTTTCAATTAAAACTCTTGAAAATTTGGTTCCCTGTGAGCGAGAGAGGAACAAAATGCGACAGACCTCTTAATGGTCAAATTATCACTAGGATCCTGAGTTCGACTTCCGGGTTGGGAAAAGTGTCATTAACTTTTTATTTTAAGAAATTCTCAGTAACAGCCCGAAGTCTTTCAATCAGTCAATCAACTCAGCATTTCGCCGTCCACTGCTGGACATAGGCCACTCCCACGCTGCACCACAACACCCTGTCCTCCGACTTCCGCATCCGGAGTCATAATCATAGCCATCATAATCATAATGTTTATTTGTGAAACATTGGTAGGTATACAATTATGTCTTACCATATAAAATAGTAGCTACGCTATGTTTTGTCTTAAGACACGCAAATATAGTAACATGCAAAGTAAATCTGCTTAAGAAAATGTCAATAAGAAAAAGAAACATAAGTAATTAATATTCATTAAAAATTACAATGTGATAAAAAAAATTACAGATGTCAAATTTTTTAAAATGCAGTATTAATAATTACTTATAAATATTTATCGTTTAAAAACTCGTCTATTATATTGTAGCATTTGTCAATAAGAAGTTACTGCAGTTCGATTTTAAATTTTGACTGTGGCATTATTTTTATGGAATTAGGAATCTATATATATAAAATTCAAAGTCCTGACTGACTGACTGATTGACTGACTGATATATCAACGCACAGCCCAAACCGCTGGACCTAGAGACTTGAAATTTTGCACATAGATACCTTATACAGTGTAGGCATCCACTAAGGAAGGATTTTTGGAAATTCCATCCCTAAGGGGGACAAATAGGGGATGAAAGTTTGTATGAAAAATCTTATTCTTTGAGTTAATAGACTTGAAACTTGGCATGAATATTTATCTAAGTAAATTATAAAGTTTGACATTTTTAGTTTTTTTAAACTACCCCCTCAGAAGGGATTGGGGGTGTCAAAGTTTGTATCAACGCACAGCCCAAACCGCTGTGTCTAGAGATTCCAAATTTGGCACGTAGGTTCCTTGTGAGGTCGAAGGGTGGACTAAGAAAGGATTTTTCAAAATTCAACCCCTAAGTAGGTGAAACGGTGGTCCAAAGTTTGTATGAAAAATCTTATTCCTTGAGTTAATAGACTTGAAACAGGGCACAAATATTTATCTAAGTAAGTTATAAAGTTTGCCATTTTTAGTTTTTCTAAACTACCCCCTCAGGAGAGATTGGGGGTCTCAAAGTTTGTATGTAGGAATTTTAACGCACGTTCCGATTTACTCGAAACTCAGTATTTATACTTAAAATCAAAAATGACGAATAACGTGTAACAGGGTTTTTCGAATATCCACCCCTAAAGGGTTGAAAAGGGGTAGTCAATTGTACAGGGCAGGTTTTACTGCGGGGCTTAACTCGAAAATTGATGTAAATTATCTTTCTTTTAAGTTACGGAAATCTCACAAACGATTTTTTTAAATTGTATTCTGTGGGGGTGAAAACAGAGAATATAGTTTATATGAAAAATCTTATGCATTTGCTTAATTTAGTTGAAACTTGGCACAAATACTTGCCTAAGCAAGTAATAAAGTTTGTCATTAATAGTTTCTTCCCCAGCGGGAAGGTTAGAGGGGAAGGTGGGAATGGGAGGGAGTGGTGAGCAGGGAAAGGGGAAGGGGAGAGGGTGGTGAGGAGGGAAAGGGGGAAGGGGAGATTGTGGTGAGAGAGAGGGAGGGTAGGGGTGGTGAGGAGGACGCTGGGGGGGAGGATGATGGGGGGGCGAGGGATAGGAGAGCATAGTGAGGGGGAGGGTGTGGAGAAGGGAAGAGGTGACGGGGCGGGGAGGTTAGCGGGAAAGTTATGTGGTGAGGGGGTGATAGGGAGAGAGTGAGGGGGGTGAAAGAGTGCAGTGATGGGGAGGGTAAGAGAGTGGGAAGGGGAGGGGTTAGAGAGAGAGGAGGTGTGAAAGGGAGATTAGGGGGAAGAGGCAGCAGTGCCTTTACACCTTAAAGTTGCTTTTTGTATAGCACTGATTCATTAAAGAAACCCAGCCCGACAGAAATGACTGAAAAATAGAAAGTCGGAAACTCGGAGCGACACAAAAAACAGCAGTAAACTCCAATCGTGCGACGGAGCTGACACGCTTTTTTTTATTTGTTTGAACGCGCTAATCTCAGGAACTACCAGTCGGACTTTAATAATTATTTTTGCATTTCATAGCCCAATTTTTCATCACACTAAAACTCTTAAGTGCCGAGCAAAAAAAAGAGAGAAGGAACGCTAAGCGAAAACGAAGTAATAGCGCGGGAAGGCAATGCGATGCGACAGGGTGGGTTGGGTGAACATGAAATTTTACGCCGAAGAAGTCGCGGGCAGAAGTTATCTCAATATTTTTGTTCCTGTGGCATATTTTCCGACATTCACGCGGGCGAAGCCGCGGGCAAAAGCTAGTGTTATTATATATTCTAGGAGCAATTCCGAAAAAGCTTTTGTACATCAAAGCAGTCTTACATTTTATGTTACATAATTTATTTTTGTACTGAGCACGAAATTCAGTCTTTAATTTTATTTATTTATACCCGTTTAGACTTCAGGATGCGGCTGAGACATTCATGATGGTGAAACCCGATAACAATTTGCCCGACCTGCGAATCGCACCCAGGGTCTACCTACTTATTGTACGTATACCCTTACCTTGCCTACCCTTTCGTAAAATACAGACGCGATGTTACATCAAATAGCTCTAGTTGAAAGGTTTTTCTTTGACTGTAATTACATCTCATTTGATTTCACAGTTGACTGATTAAAGACATCGAAATAAAGTTTCAGACAAAATCTGAGATTCCAATTACTAAAGACTTTTAAATGATTTGTTTTGTTACTTGATTTCAGTTTGCAATTGTTATTTTTTTGTTATTTTATGTTAAATACAATGTAGTAACACATTCCGTTTAACACATCAGTTTTTTAAATCTTAAAAACGTCATCATCATCATTATTTTCCTATCCTTATCTCAATTTATTTGAGGTCGGTACAACATGTCGTCTTCTTCTTCCATTCTCTATTAGTCGTCATCTCGGTGTCACCTCCTTTCTAGCCAAATCATCTTTCACGCAGTCCATGCATGGCATCCATCGTTTCTTTGGTCTTTCCCTACTCTCATTTATACTCAAAACTTTCCTCACGACATGTTCCTTATTCCTCCACATCACATGCCCAAAGCACGGCAATTGATTTACGCCGCACAACTTTTAAATCACCTGTGCCACTTTCAGACTCCCTCTTAAGTACTCGCATTAGCATTCTCGTCTCAGCTACATGCAAATTTTGCAATTGTTGGTGTCGTGATGAATGAAAACATGCATCCCTTTTGTGGACCAATATTCTGATCCATACAAGATAGCAGATAACCATTGTTTTATAATCTTCCCCTTAAGTTTAAGGGAAATGTGGGAGTCGCAGATTGTTCCCGTGACCTGCCACCATTTCATCCATCCAGTTTTAATTCTGTGCTTAACATTTCGATCTTCTTCGCACTAAATATTAATAAAAGATTATTGATGAAAATGTTTAACTGAAATTGGAACAGAAGTCAAATACGATGTTAATCGATTTTTGTGATAATTAATGTAGATACATTCCAGTATTACTGGCATTCTTTCCTACATGTCAATGTAATAAGTTGACTGCTCTTCACAAACAGAGAATTCTATCATGATAATAATATCGTCTCATTTCATGTTATGAGTATGGCTATGAATCATCACAGGTTGCTTTAGAATGCTCAATCAAGCTTCGTCTAAACGCCTACCAGGCATTGCCTCAAGCGAGTTGAACTGACCCAAATCTAACATGGTATAGGTACTAGTTCAGCCTAATCTAATTTAGACATAGGATTCAGCCAAGAGCCTAGGGCAATGTTATATTGGGACACGATGCATGGTGATACCTACAGTGCATTTTTTATTTAAAAAAAAACCTGGATTTTTCTCTCTAAGGTTGTTTAGATACTTATCCAATTATAAACAGAAATCCAAAATTCAAAACAAAACCGACACTTAAAATTTCCAATATCCCAGAATAACAGAAAATCCGGATTTCTTAAACCTGATGGTTTTTTAGATACAGTGTCATTGAACCGCAGAAACATGGTCGCACTGCCAGCAAAATATATACAGCTTTATGGTGGCTATCTCCAGTCCAGGCGTCCAGTGAGTGAGGATCGGACGACTAAGGGAGGTCATTGGCGTCAAGGTAAACGTTCTGAAGATGGTCTGACGATCTGATCATGTTTGCATGGCAGACAGGGAGGTGTGGAAGGAAAAAGGGAGGCCTTTGCCAAGTAGTGGTTTTATTTATTGTCGTGCCAATAAACGCACTTTACTTTCTTTTACTTCTTTCTTAATTTTGTTGATAGTGCGACCATGTTTGCGTCACTTGGTGTTCCAGTATAATATAGTTCTAACTTATGACGTTAGACTTAAGTAATAACACTGTCGGGATAAAGTCATTCTTTACGAAATAATCCCAAGTGATACCTAATAAAATTCAAGTGACAAAGTACTACATATTTGGCTGGAAAAATGCGAAATATTTTTTTCTCCGAAAAAAATGTGAAAATAGTTTATATGGCTTTAAAGAATTAAGACTAGACTGTTCATCTTTAATTTTTATTCGTCTGCGGAGTTTTTATAATGATCCTTAAAAAATATTCATAGCATTATTGTCCCATTTTAGGATTATCTCCAAAAGACATAGGTATATTAAAGATACTATAAGTTGCGAATACTACATAATAAAATATAAATTTGATTACCTTATGGGGGGAAGATTAAAGATACAATAGATGAACTTTCTAGAAAGGGATGAGTACCAAGATAACGACTAACAGATAAGTATGGAACATGTTGCGTTGGGACCAAATAAATTGGAATAAGGGCAAGAGAATGATGAATGATGATTAAGTTTCTAAACGCGATAATTCAGAGTCAGAACACAGTCAGAAATCTGACGCTACTTCTTTACGGCGTGTAATCAAGTATTCTTTGAAAACGCCCAATTTATTCAGTACTGTGAAGACCTGGTACTCGCAGGTCCGCACAGGGGGTTTTGTAACTACAAAATAAGTAGACGAGAGGTATTCAGAAGAAATGGGGCTGAAGCCCGCTATAAATAAATAAATAAATAATGAACAGAATAAATTATAATTCACACGGCCTAGGCCCTACGCAGAGCCCTACCTAAAATCTAATCTGTCAAGATAACATTAATTTGTGCCATTGTGCACCCAAAAATATCGCATTTATCCAGTTTGAGCCCCGTCAGTACCTACTCAATTCAGTTAGTAGTGGTTTTACCCGTAATAACATACGGTTTTATAATTTACATTTTCTTCTGAAATTAAAAGCAACGCCAAAAACTTGATCAATCGTCTGTCTACGTCTGTGTGGTTTTCAGATTTGGGTCCATATCATTTACCGGGAGTAAAAGTATTAAATGTTAACACATAGGATACTTTTATCCATTCAGGTCTGTCCAACTGCCTGCCAAATTTCATTGAAATCGAGTAACAAACCTATAACATCCAATCTTTCACATAGAGAATATTTAGTAGGAGGGGTCGATCCATCAGGTTAAGCTACACTTTCTGAGGTTGGTCCGTGGATGGGTGACCATCATCACATACCAAGACTCCTCTGTGCCTCGGAAAGCACGTTAAGTTGCGCGTTGCACGTTGGTCCCGGCTGTCATTCGTGGATCTTTGACAGTCGTCACAGGTAGTCAGAAGCCCGAAAGTCTGACAACCAGTCTTATCAACGGGTATCGTATTACTCAGTTACTGGGTTGTGGAAGTCAGATAAGCAGTCGTTTCATGTAAAATACTGGTATTCAGCTGCATCCGGTTAGAGTGGAAGCCGACCCCGGCATAGTTGGAAAAAGGCTAGGCAGATGCTGAATATTAGTATTAGGATATACCCTTAAGAGAAGACATCCAATTCACAGCTCTTAGTCGTCTATTCAAGCCAAGTTAGGGACACAACTCGTCACCCACTCAACAACATTGTATCCATCACTTCACTCAAAGGTGTTCTCCATAACTTTCCCATAGCAAACGAAAGCTCCTAGCGGGTTCATTATATCGCGGATGTAACCTTTGTAACCACACAAAGCAATTCTGAGTCGGTCCTGCGAATACCACAACAATGCATTATAAGTAACATCTGTTGGTGGAAGTGTGCTTGCTCACTATCTTTAGAAGGGTCCTTGGATATTAAGGGTCAGTACTAGGAAACCATGTTACGAGTTTTTGATAAGTTTATATATAAAACTTAAAGTAGTAGCCACGAAAAAATACCTCAAGACTTTCACCATTGAGTGAAAAAATTGGAGTGAGGATAAACCTTGTAGATGATTGTTAAAAAAAATAATTGAATATCACTAAAAACGTGCAAAAAAAAAACTGCCGTAGTTTGATAACTTTAGCGTATTATTAAGAAGTCACCTAATTGTTCTATGTTGTTGTTCTATGTTAGAGGGTATGGTTTCCGCACTTAGTCCTTTATTTGGACCATTGTGCGTGGGCCATATCGGCCGTCGGGGCCTACTCCAACCAGCCCACCTCACTCCAGAAGTCAATCAAGTCTCCCAATCTGTTCAGAACATCTGTGAAGGATCCGGGTGTACCAAGAGTTTTTATCCTAATCTGTGCGACGCCTGTGCATTCAAAGAGCACGTGCTTAACGGTTTCCTCAGCCTCCAGGCAAACCCTGCACAGGGGACTGTCCGTTATTCCTATTGTATGGAAATGTTTATTTAATGAGCAGTGCCCTGTGATAGTCCCCGTCACTAGGCGCAGGCCATTCCTGTCCAGACGTAGCAAACGTCTGGTTAACCTACCATCAAGAGATAGCATAGCCTCCTTGGCCTGCCTGCATCCCGGTGTCGAGGACCACCACATCTCCGCTTGTGTATGAGTGGCCTCCTGTAGCCACCTGCGTAATTGGTTGAAGGGGATCGGTACGATAGGTTCAGGTCCGCAAGCTGACATGCTAGATGCTTTCCTAGCTAGTTCGTCAGCTGCGTCGTTGCCCAGCGATTCGCTATGTCCTTTTATCCATTGTAGTGTCACTGTATTGCGGTTTGATACCGTTATACTTTCTAGTGCAATGTGACATTCTAGTGTTAAACTCGAGGAAATATGTTTTCTCTGTAGGGATTGGAGTACGGAGGCGCTATCTGAGAGTATACGTATTCGGGTATCCGTGACTTTCCTGGCTTCTATGGCGTAAGCCGCTTGTATGATGCCCACACATTCTGCCTGGTAGACAGTGTTGAACATTCCCAGCGGGCTGGATATGTTTATATTTAGGTCGCATGAGAAAACACCGGCTCCGGTTCCGGAGTCGGTTTTTGATCCATCGGTGTATACTCTCAACTCTTTCGGGCCTGAGTAGTCACACCATTCTTCTGTGAGTATTATGTCATAATGTTTTTGAAAGAAGTGTTGTTTGGGTGATCTATCACATGGTGATGCCATCAATGGTTGTCGCTTAATCGCATCCTCCATTATGCGTGTGTGCTTGATTCTAGAGTCTTTGCTCAGGGTCCCTGCAATATTAAGCCTAAAGGCAGCCAGGGCCGCCTCCTCTCGCACAATAAGGTGTAGTGGCGGCAGCCCAAGCATTGCCTGTAGAGCAGCCGTGGGAGCAGTTCTCATGGAACTAGTGATTGCTACACATGCGAACCGCTGCAGTTTTTCAAGATCTCTTCGGGCTGTGCTCAAGTCTGTCCTGGGCCACCAGACTAGTGAGCTGTATGTTATGATTGGTCTGATAACTGTGGTGTAAAGCCAGTAGGTGACCCTAGGGCTAATCCCCCAGTTCCTGCCAAGCAATCGCTTGCATTGCCACAGGGATAGTCACCTAATTAGTATCATACTTAAATAAAGACAACAAAGAACTTGAATTTTTCTATTTTCCATAACATAATTTCTGTTTTGCATAAAAAGTTCGGAAACATTCTGAATGTCCGTCATAGTTATTTATTTGGAGATTTCGGGTGTGAAAATTCAGAAAATTTTCCCAATTTTCTTTATGTAAAACAGAAAAAATCAATGGGTTCACTATTTTGTGTGGTTTTTATTTAAGTGTAATATTAATTAGTGACTTTTATCAACGCCTAAGTCATCAAAATACGGCAGTGCATTTGGCACGTTTTTAGTGATATTAATTTTTTTACACAATTATTATAAATTACGTCAGTTTTCACGTCTGTCTGTGTGGACCGTGTTGTTTTTCTAAACTACGCAACGGATTTCTTGCGGTTTTCATCAAAATTTAAAGATTTTTGCGTGTTTGTAATAAATTAATATTATACTTATAAATAATAAACAAATCTCGATGTTTTGTAAAGTTGCAAAAGCCGTGTGAAGCAGGGGCGGGTCGCTGGTTTGTTACAAATTATGCATTTGACAGTTGACACCCAGTTTCAAACATTCTGATTTCCCAATCTGCTGCTAAATCTGTTGTTTGTGTTTATAATTGGTTGGCAAAAACCATTCCAGCCAATCAGATTAGTTGACATACAATTTGGGCTCGTGGCTAAAATATAATAACAGCTGCACGGGTCGATCGAAGGTTAAGCAACGATTGCCCCCGCCGTGCCTCGGGAAGCACGCTAAGCCGTTGATCTCGGCTGTCATTCATAGATCTTTGACAGTAGTTATGGGTACTCAGAAGCTCAATAGTCTGACAGTTGCTCCATGTAAAATAATACAGTATTCAGCATAGTTAAAAAAAGGCTAGGCAGAGTGGGAGAAACAATTAATTGAATTAGCTTTCTGAAAACCGTAATTAGAGCCGAGCTGAGTAATATCCATCGAATTTACTCTAACGTAAAATCAAATGAGATTGATACAGTTGACGCCATAGGAAAAAAACTCCTGGCCCCATGCAAATTGATACTTAGTAAAAACCGATCGTAATAATATTGGATTTAGGATGAAAATCACCTAGCCCCAAACATTGTCAAGTAAAAAATTCGCCAAACAAAAATTGTCAGTTAAAATAATAATTATGAAGTAATATTTCACAACGCCACTTGAAAAAGCAAACCTTGCTGAATAAGAAATGGAAAATGGAGTATGCTGGAAATCTGTTAGTTATGCCCTTCTAGTTTTATTATAACTGGCAGAAAGTAACCAGCCTCTTAAAAATACGTAAAATATTACGTAGATACAACGTAACGTAACGTAAGTCTAAAGCTACGGTTCCCTAGAAGAGCCATGGCCGCCAAATTACGGCCGCAGTGACGGTCATCATGAAAATGATGGCAGCGGGATTTGACTTTACGGTATCAAAAACGTTCTGTAGGGAAACACAGCAACTTACTTTCATAAATAACGTTTCAGTCTTAGAAACCCTAGTTTAAAACCACGTTCTTACTTTTTAAAATCGTAAAAAAATCGTAAAACCAAAACTTTTTATTTTTTTATTCGATTTTTGAACGCGCTAGGAATGGGCTCTATTCTTCTGGAAAGCGAACCTGGGCTAACGTCTTATAACCTTTAATTTGTATAATATTATGTTATAAATCATTTCATGCAGGGAGAGGCATTAGCATATTATTCATAGTCAGCCTAGCCTCTTTCCCAACATGTTCGGGTCGGCTTCCAGTCTATTCGGATGCAGCTGAATACCTTCATGTATCGTACTCCCCTAAAACATGTCTTTGTTTACCTTCACTGCGCAAATATGTGAGCTAAACTCAACATTGTGATTAATCACCTTGATCAAGCTACCTACTACGAGCTTGATAATACTTTCGCATACATAATCTTTCGAAATATGGCAGGAATTAATTCCAAGATTTTCCAACATGATTATGTACGGAGTTGTCTGCAGGATCTAATAGGGATTCATGAAATATTAATATTATCATCTTTAGACGCTCGAAGTTTATAAGAGAATTAGTTCGTAACTTCATATAGGATAACTTCGGATAAGGTGAAGAAAGTCAAGTATATGGCTGGGAAGTTTTTAGTTGTTTACTTCATAATTATGTAGGAAAAATGTTTAAGCTCCTCATTGATTCTGAGATTCTGGTAAGTATAGTCCTTGGGCGATACATATAAGCTGATCCCTTTTTCCTATAAGGTAGGCAGAATCTAATTTGTCCAGCTCGCCACATGCTGCCCTGCAGGTTTCTGTATCACTCTTGGTCTGGCTCCTCACCTTAGACCTGTTTTGGCAAAGTAAACTCTACCGCCACAGACCCAGAGTTCGGAGCGCGTAAGCCCCACCACGTAGTCAACTTATACAGGGTTATTAGTAAACACCAACAAACTCTTAAGGTGGCATTGTACTCATCATTATGAGCAACTTTTACTATTGTAACAAACCTGAAATCGCGAATAAAATCAAACTAGTCAAAATGTAGGGAGCAGCTGATTTTTTTTCGCGATTTCAGGTTTGGTCCGATAGTAAAAGTTGTTCATAATGATGAGTACAATTACCCTTTAAGAGGTTGTTGGTGTTTTACTAATAACCCTGTACAATATAATCAGAGAACATGTGACGTAATTCTTCAACCGAATAACAACTTTCATTCACAAAGTAAGACAGTTAAGTTTTATAATAGTTATAATGGTTTTATTTGGTGAAACTAAAAAGAGAGGCTCGTGGCTAAATAATAACAGCCGCACGCCTCGATCTTCAAGGTTAACAACGCTTGCCTAGGTCGGTCCTTGGATGGGTGACCATCCATTACATACCGAGACCACTCCTTGCCTTGGAAATCACGTTAAGCAGTTGGTCCCGGCTAGCATTCCTAAATCTTTTGACAGTCGTTACTGGTACTCAGAATTATCAGTCAGTCTTGCCAAGAGGTATCGTATTACTAGTAACTGGTTTGTTGATGTCAGGATAGGCTGTTGCTTCATGTGAAACACTGGTATTTAGCTGCATTCAGTTAGACTGGGAGCTGACCCCAACGCAGTTGGGAAAGGTAGGAAAATGATGATGCGTTTAAAAAAGTAATACAAAAACACAACGCGACGGTAACCACGCGTATGAACGCAGCTGTATTGAAAACATCAAAATTTTTCCAATGTGTACGAAACAATGAACTAGGTTCCTGCAATAAAGAAGAACAATGCCCTGCACTTTCCTTAAATTTAAATTCAGTTTCGGAAGCCATCGTCGTCGTGTTGTCTAGACACTACATTGCCGAGATCTCACAATAGATCGCCCGAGGCAGGAAGCTTTCCGGTACATTGTATTCCACTAGCCATTTTAAAGAGAACAAATCTTTGTCTTTTCAAAACATTGGAATATAAAGCCTTGAAATTGATTTATTCAACATTATGTATAAACATAATGTTTGTTACTTCTTCACGCTCAAACGGCTCTACCGATTTGGATGAAATTTGGTGTGTAGATAGGTTATACCTTGGATTAACACATAGGCTACTTTTCATCTCGGTCTACGCGAGTAAAACCGCGGGGCGCAGCTATTTGGAATATAAAGCCTTGAAATTGATTTATTCAACATTATGCATATTTAAATGTATAAACATAACGCAAAAAATTTTGACTTTCTAGGTCTAAGGGGTTTGGGCTGGGCGTTGATGAGTCAGTCAATCAGTCAGTCAGTCAGGACTTCTCTTTTTAATTATATAGATATTGGTTGAGAAGTTAGTTAGTTATTTGAAGCATTTGAAGATAAAATTGATTCGGTTTACATTCGGACAGCGGATGATTGATATGGGTACATAAGTTAGACTTATAGATTACCTACTTGAAATACGTAGACGCACAATCTAAGGTCTAGACTGTGATTGACAATAGAATCAGTAGGTTTATATACTTAAGGTGGTTTTCAATCGATCAATCACTTAGGTCCCTCGCTCACGGCGACTTTTCGACTTTTTGTAGCGATGCAGTAGCGATGCTGTCGCGCGTTCGCATCGATACAGTCGCGAAGCGGTTGCTAGCTGTGTGCCCTTGCCCACGGGCCCAGATTCAGTCGCGATGCAAAGGCGATACTGGTGCGCTTCTGTCGCGATGCAAACGCGATTCAGTAACGGCACAAAAATACCTGCGATCGCTACAGTTGCAAGATGGACTCCGTTGAGGCAACATTATTCACGTTGTCTCTGGTGCTGCTTTTACGTAAGCAGCCGAAGCGTAGGCAACGAAAGCTCGGTTCTCCACTCACGCGCCACCCTCCCTCCGTTCTCTCCCCGATGTCTTCCGACACGGTCGCGCGTTTACATCGATACAGTCGCGATACTGTAGCGCGTTAGTAGCGCGTTGGCATCGCTTCTGTAGCGCGTTGCAAATGCGACTAACGCGCGTTAGTTGCGATGCAGTCGCGCATTTCGTAAACGCGCGACAGCATCGCTACAAAAAGTCGCCGTGGGCGAGGGGCCTTAGGGCTTTTACCTTATATTTCTACAGCCTAAAAAAGAGTTTTCCTAAACTTTAATAGAGTTTATTTAGTGTGTATGACAACATGGCAACTATACTCCGTTTCAGAAATCCTATTCAATTTAATCTAGTAGTTCTTTTTTCAAATAATTGAATTATCTGAAGGCCAATAATTCTCGTACCTTAAAATGTTCAAATTTGTTGATTCGTAGTTAGTTGATTCTCGCTGGCATGAGATTGCCGGTCTTGAACCTGCAATCTCATGCCAACGAGAATCAAATATCAAAAATGTAAACGCTATACAATTTTTGTCAGATTGATTCTGAGCAGAGATTGCGCACGTTTAAAAATACGACAGTTATACCTAATTGTCTGTTTTGTTTTGATTTTAATTAACCAATCACAACAACACGCATGAGGTTTGACAGCAAACTTATCAATGAGGCTTCCAGGGACTGACAGTTCATCTAACAGAGTTGAATTAGTAACGCGACTCGTGTAAACAAACACTAGTTGGAATTTCATTGGACCTTCTAGTGCGGGAAACTGACATCACAATAGACGTGAAGTAATCCTTACCTCGGAGTTCGGGCCATTGCTGCTCTCCAGGCACGCTTTTAAGACTTGCTCTGGTCAAACTGAGGCGATTCCCGCGCGGAAAATTTGATCGCTCCGATTGTTTTTAACCCCGACGGAAACAAGGAGTGTTATAAGTTTAACGTTTGTGTCTGTGTATCTGTCTGTGGCATCGTAGCTCCCAAACGACTGAACTGATTTAGATTTTTTGTTTTGTTTGAAAGGTCACTTGATCGATAGATTATAAGCTCTTTTCTAGTTGATGAATGGATGTATGTGTCTTCCACAGGTCTGATCGAGTCGAAATTTTGTATTCTGTTAGTTAAATGATATTAGAATAACATCGTAACTTTTAACTGATGCTGCAGCACCAACTTACAGCAGAGGTATAGTGTTTTGGCTGATTGAAATGGTCTCAATGAATAGATTATAGATAGATGGCAATCAGGGTCTGACGATGGTATAGCCAAAAAAAATGGCCAAGTCCATGTCGGACCACGTACAATGAAGGGTTCCGTAGTTGAAAAGAATTTATCCCAAAAACAAACAACATGATCCTAAAGAAATATTTTTTATGTGATAAAATTACAAATTAACAATTTTCGGACTTTTTCCTTTACTTGCGCTGTGAGAACTTGCTTCTTGCTAATCTTCATTCTAGGTCAACGGGAAGTACCCTATATACCCCGTTTTGATTTACTTGCGAGTATCAAAATATGTCGCATAAATAGCCGTGTTTTTGTATTGCGTTGAGGTAGAAGCTTAATTTTTTAGGACTCTAATGGACCATAGACCTACGTATTTGATATTAATTTCAACTTGATACCTCTACGCGTTCTTGAGAAAAAGGGTCTTGACAGACTGACAGACAGACCGACAACGAAGTGATCCTATAACGGTTCCGTTTTTTCCTTTTGAGGTACAGAACCCTAAAACTGACAAAATATTAGTCGAAAGGAGACGAGAATATGAAATTCAATTTGTTTTCAATAAACGGAAAATTCATTTTGAATTTTTGCAAATTGTTATAATTGCTTGCAGGGAAGGACTGGTATGAAATGGAATTCGGGATACACGAAATAAAGGACCATTCATATAGAGGGATTCCTTTGAGTTGGTTTTATTGATAAAAACCAGGAAAAAACGGTTATTATAGATTTATAAGGCTTGTTTATGATAAAAACATGTTGAGTTTTATCTATCCTGTCCGATTATGCAAGAACTGTGAAAAACGCGCGAGCCGAGATTGTCGCAGTAACTATAATAAGCTAGGGCACCCCGAACAAATGGATTGGGTTATAACCTGGGGGTCTACTCCCTAAGCACGAAGCCCGTAGTTTCGGCCTTCGTTACGGGCGTTTCGTACTCCGTATCACCTACGGATGGATGATTGGTTCGGGCCCAATTGGTTCGGCCCAACGGGTTCGGGTCCGAAAAATTTAACTTTTACACTTGTTTTGATGGATCGTAATGTCAGAAGGACGGATTGACGGGTGGGCGGACGGACGGACGGAGTTAGGGAGTAGACCCCCTGTTCGCGGTTCCCGAGTAAGTGAAGTTCCCGACACGCGCGCGACCCGAGTGAGTGAAGCGACCGGTGCCGCATCAGAGGCGCTACATCCAAGTTGGTCGCAGTTAATTGGCTATTTTCATATTTTAGGACAACAAAATGGGAATTATTAGTAACACAACACGGGATATTTACGTTGTTTACTGTAAATAAAAAAAATATCCCGTTTGTGTTAATAATAATGTTAGTAACCATTTAAAAATGAGAATTATTTGAGGCTCACAAAAAGAGGCACATTTTAATTTACTAGAAGTTTCCATTAATAGGACAAAGCTAGGAATTGTTTGGAGCTCGAAAAAAATACATTGGGATTTTTAACGTCCTTTTTTCCGGAAACATAAAAGTTTTTAGTCTTACATCAGTCATTAAAAGTGATCTTTCTTACTAAACCGCATAGATAATTAATTCTAAGCCCACTGTTACAACAAAACTAATGAAAATTGACCACAAAGTTCTGAACTAACAATAAAGTTACACCGATTTGAAACCGTCAATAATAAACATGTTCCACAGTTTAACAACTGAAGTAAACCAAGAATTCCAAAGCAAACAATACAGTCATTAGTGTCTAACACGAACTTAGCATTAAAATTTAAATCAAAGCATAACAGCTCAAGTACTTGCATTAATAGTTAAGACCTGGACATTGATTTTTCCAGCGGCTTATACACTTGTGAAACAAAATGGTTTAGCAATTTTTCCACATACGTTGAGTTGCACAAAACCAACATTAGTTTAACGGAGACTAAATTGATGCTGTCACTTTTTTTTAATACAAATTGTAAGGGATGGCATGAATTTAAAGTCTACATTAAATTAAGTTAGAATAGAATAGAATAGAATTTTATTTGTTGTTTTTTTGTTAATTTTAAACACAAACAAAACTTCGAGCCAAGTGCACAATAATAAGCGCAGCATGCAAAAATAAATAGAAAAAAAAATACGAAACAAAAATTACAAAAAATAAGTACAGAAATGACACATACATTTTAACACAATTTTAAATTACATAATAATTATAGGTAATGGTAATTATATTTTGTTGAACTTAGCGCTTGAATTTTTGAAGTGAAGTGCAACAAATATCAATTTTCAATTTTTTTTGTTATTCTGTGAGCTATGTCGACAACTTTACTCGACCGTGCGTACATATATGGGGTTTCATAATACCCTGAAGCGCGCTTACATAATAATCTGTAGTTAATCCTGCTATTTGTTAAGTGGTGAAACCATGCAACGCACAACATAGAATTATAAATCAAAGCTGGGTGTTAATCGCGTTAAACTACTTGCTGCCATTGTTCTTATAACATTTTACTTATCTTTTATGTATTGAGTAAGTAGACTATGAACGTGTAGCATAATGTAAAAAGTCATTTAATTCTACAGATAACATTTATAAGAGCAGCCCGGAGTCTTGACTTGTGCCCGGTTGGTGGCAATAAACTTGCCCCCCATTATACTTAAACAAACCTTACTGGTGAAATGTTGGTGTCAAGCTAGTGCAAAGAGGAGTGCTACTAAAATAGGCTTTGTTTATATTCAAATATGTATGTTTAGGTTAAGTTTTATCTGTGGGCCTGTGACGCCTGAAATAAATGGTTTATTATTATTATTATTGTACTATAGGTACACTTCTGCCTAACCTTTTGGGGAATACAGCCGTGACGATAAGTTATAACATTTATAAGAAAAAATATTAAGTGATATCATAACGTTAAATGACAGAAAAATACATAACGAATATAATCAAAGATGCCATCTTTTCGACCATTTATTTTTCTTTTATGGTGACAGGCGAAAATAGCACCTATCCATCTTGCATTCTTGGATAAAAATGTCACCCGCTGTCATGAAATTGGCCACTGTTTTCAAATCTTTTACGGATGAGTTATACGATTGTATCCGTGGTCCTTTCCTGATTAGATCCCGGAAAAATCTCAGAAAGTTACGGGTTATAGTCTCCGCTATCATTTGAGGGTTTTTCCTTCAGGCGTTGGACGACTATCGCTTCAGATTTCCACTGAGTCATGATGACAGAAAATAATAAGAAAAATTGCAATCGACAGTTATTTATTTATTACTAGCTTTTTCCAGAGGATTCGCCCACGTGGACGTACAAACGGAGATAAAAAGTATCGTATATCAATCTGCCTAGCCTTTTCCCAAGGTCGGCTTCCAGTCTAACCGGATGCAGCTGAATACCAGTATTTTACATGGAGCGACTGCCTATCTGAGCTCCACAACCCAGTAGCTGGGCAATACGATACCCCTTGGTAAGACTGGTTGTCAGACTTTCGGCCTTCTGACGACCCGTAACGACTGTCAAAGATCCACAAATGACGGCGGGGACCAACGGCTTAACGTACTTTCCGAGGCACGGAGGAGTCTTAGTATGTAAAGATGGTCACCCATCCACGGACCAACCCCGGCAAGCGTAGCTTAACCTGATGGATCGACCGGTGTGGCTGTTATAACTTAGCCACGAGCTCCTCAAAAAAAAAGTATCCCATATCCAGGTTATAAACTATCTTGTTTGCCAAATTTCATTCAAACCAGTTAAGCCGTTTTTGCGTGATTGAGTAACAATATCAATAGGTACCTATATTAGTAGGATAGTAGGATTATTTATTAAAAACAATGCTATACATAAGGTTTATTTACAGGCACACTATAAAACGTCTGATGTTTGTCTTAGCATGATTGGTTTATGATTTATCAACAACCAGCCCGCCCGCCCGCGTTCCGCCCGCGGTTGGTATGTCGATAAAAAGTAGCCTAGATGTCCTTTCCCAGTGTTCAAAGTATCTCCGTACCAAAGTTCGTCAAAATTGGTTCAGCCATTTAGCCGTGAAAGCTCTTTATAATATTAGTATAGACATGCACAATGTGAAAGCACAAAAAATTAACATAATTGTTTATAATTACATTACATAATTAATCCAGTGGACGATTGTGTCGTGTTATAATTACGAGAACATCCGGCTCTAAGGACCATAAAGTGTACGGTTCGCACCTCAGAAGAACGACTAAAGTCGTTCTTCTGAGAATCGTACGGTTCGTACAGAATGGCTAGCTGTCGTTTTGACACAGAAGGAACGTGGCATATACAAATGACAATCACTGAGCCATAGCCGAGTAATAAACAGATTGGCAATCGAAAACATCATGTCTACGAAGAAAAAATGCAATTCTCATCACAAAATATTATATTTTCACACGAAACAACATACATTTTTATAATAACGAAAATCTATTTACAGTTGATTTACAGTCACTTTGAGCTCCATTAAGTTCTATAAAATACGAAAGACCTTCGTCTCGACGTCCTTTATTGAAATAAAAAACAATTGAACAAGCGAAGCGACCTAAAGCCTAGTTCAGAATAAAACAGCGCAAATCCAGACACGTAATCAGCCAAATCTCCGAGCTTATCAAGGCGCTTCTACGTTTAGTGGAGTGAATAACAAGTATAGTACTTTTGTACGTACTTTATAATGGGATTTTCAGTAATCAAACACTGATGGCTTACTTACTGAAAATCCGAATAAAATGAAATTTCTTATTGAATTCTGTATCTGCTTATGGATATTTTATTAAAAGGGGAAGAAATTATATGAAACAGTTAAACAGCTGCATCTTTATTTCTACTAGTTACAATCTTATATGCCATGTTCAGTGGAAATCTGTTATGTGCAGATGGTTTATGCTTCCTCCTGTTGGTGGTTGGGTGGATGGTTGGTGCCTTTACTCCATTGACGACTTGTAAATTTATGTATGACCATGTTTTTCTCTCCTGTCAACTTGTGAGTAGGTATAGGTATTACTAAAGTCGACTGAAATTACTGTTTGTTTGATGTACATGATAAATTATGGATATTATTTTTAATGACAAAAAGCGTTCCATTCCCTTTATTTTTTTAAAATTAATTATTATTACTTATTATTATTATTTTTAAAGTTGACATTGAATAATATTGTATTTTTTTTATTGTGTTTTTTTTTGTGTGTTGTAATTTTTAAATTGTAATTGTATGTGTATTTGTTTTTTTTATTTGTATTAAGTAAAATTATTACAAACACAATGTAAATTGTAAATGAATAAATTGATTGATTGATTGCTTAATTAACACAAATCTCAAGACACTAGGTCCCCCTTCAGCATAACTATTTTATGGACACTCACATACAAAAAGTAAATAAGTAATCCCAACCAAAAATATGAGCTAATCCAACTAGACGAAAGTATAATATTGTATATAGACTATTAACTATCAATGTCAAACTAAGCTTTTAGGTTAATAATATGGTTTCTCGTTTCACAGGACCCGAGATGGTAGTGTCCAATATCCTACGCGCGCCTTTTGAAGACGTAACGGGGGAGTTCAACACCTCACTGACGCGGGCCATCAATACCAGTCCGGGTCAGCGGAAGTCACATTCGCACCCGCAGCCCCCGACGCAGGTGTACAAGCGTACACCGGGGTGGTTTTAGCCGACGTTCGCACGGACGTAAAAATATCACGGCAATTTTTTTTCGCGCACTAGATTTCAACGCTCTGCTTAGGGCCGAGAGTTGAAAATCCAACTGTGTGTTTTGTTCGTCGCGCTAGAATGCATTCTGTTGTTGTTAGGTTGGATTCTCAATACTCTGCTCAACAACTAGAGTTGAATATCCAGTGCGTGATAAAATCCCGCCACGATAATTTTACGTCTGTGCGAACGTCTGCTAATAAGAGTCTGGCAAAAAAAATAAAAAAGCTTAGTAATAATATGATTTTCCGTAATAGGTTTTCCATCACTCGCCTACTAACTCTACCAGTGTGAACACAGCATAGTTCAGTAACAGTTTATTACGATACTTTTATAGGTAAGCGCGTTTGTTAGAACACGTTGTATATAAACATACGTCTAGACTCGTAAACGGTGGCTGGGTTAATAAAATGAGTATAAAACTAAAACCTCGTGTTTATGATTCGTCTGCGGCAGGTGAGAATTACGATGTGACAGCCAATATTGGCTTTTAACTTCATTAGAATTGCCAATAACCGACTTCAAAAAAGGAGGAGGCTTTTTATGTACGTTCATTGATATTTTCGTCAATGGACCGAGCTTGAAAATTCTTTTCTCATTTGGCTTGCGCAGAAGATGCATATATAAATTTTATTAACTTTGTTTGGATATTTTTTGAGTAAGTTTCGTTAATACGTATTTAATCCACATTGTGTAAAAAAAACGATTAAAAAAAACCAGCAGTGAAACATAACTTCTTAAAAATAAGTCGGTGGCAAAAAACTAAAATACAGATCCAAAGACATCCGTAATTGACCAAAGTCGGATATCTTTTTAGTTTTTGTACGGAGAAACCTTCAATAATTCAAAAGTTATTGGAAGGAGAAGACTTGTACCTACAAGGTATAAATATTAGGTTGAATTCACCCTTACTAGTGAATAAGTTTTGTATTACTTAGGGCCAATTTCACAATTACGATTAAGTTCCTATTAACTTACTTGGCAGATAAATTCATACAAATTCTGTTCCATTTTTGAATTTATTCGGTAAGTATTACACTGAATTAATTAATTAATAGACCTTAATATTTTTAGTCGCCATGAGCATGACAGTATAATGGTACCTAAGATTTAAAAAAATATATATGTTAAGCTATCTATCAATATGAGCTCTCTACTGTCTAGTCTAGTGAATATTATGATGATATTTATGACTTAAAGTAACCTACAAAAAAATGGCAACCCTGATTTTTACAACACTATTTATTTCTCATAAAACTTATAGTGAAGATCAATGCGGCAGCTGGTGCATTGCGGCTATAAATAAGTTCCTATGAAAAGTGTTACCCCATGACCCTACCCTACGGCAAAAGGGAAGGGTCAAATTAATGGCTGCCAAGAAATATCGCCACTCCTATAAAAACGTCGAAAACAATGGTTTTGTGGGTTTTTGTGTTCATAAAATTCTAATAAAATCCAAGTTTGTATCACTGGGTATGAATTTGGTGTAGCTAAAATAGTGTTAAGTTATTAGATATCGTGCGAAATATGAATGGAAAATGTTAATTTATCAACCCATGTATTTTTCAATCTAATTTATTAATCCAATTTAAATTAATCTAATGTCTAATGTATTGTAAAAATATAGTTGGTGTTCCTATTAAATAAGTAAATAAAAGTACAGCCAGCATTTTATTAAAGACATAATATTTAGTTAATTATTTTAAATTTTAAATAATGTTGTTGTTGTTGTTAATAATGTTTTTGTTGTTTTTAGTGATGTGGCGGCATCTACATCGCCACAGATTAATTACCTACCATACCATACATGTAGTACAACCATGAGCATAAATTATGTAGGTGCACCTTGCACATGCAAGATTTTAAAGCTATTTTCTGCTAAAGTATTGATAGAACGAGGCGAAAGGAGTATAGGATCGTATCAAGTGGCGTTCTGTTGTTCCTGCCTACCCCCATGTTAAGAAGGCGTGAGTTTACATGTATTTATTGAGAGAAATGCTATGGTGTTACATACGAACATATTATTTTCGAAACCATAGGTAGCCTACTATTCTGGAATAAGTAATTTTTCGAAGATGCAATCGTTATATATCTATCTGGCTAGCCTTTTCCCAACTATGTTGGGGTCGGCTTCCAGTCTAACCGGATGCAGCTGAATACCAGTATTTTACTTGGAGCGACTGCCTATCTGACCTCCACAACCCAGTTACTGGGTAATACGATACCCCTTGGTAAGACTGGTTGTCAGACTTTCGGGCTTCTGACGACCCGTAACGACTGTCAAAGATCCACGAATGATAGCCGGGACCAACGGCTTAACGTGCTTTCTGAGGCACGGAGGAATCTCGCTATGTAAAGATGGTCACCCATCCACTGACTAACCCCGGCAAGCGTAGCTTAACCTGACGGATCGACCCGTGCGGCTGTTATTACGAGCTCCTCAGAAGATGATCACGAAGATGCAATCGTTAATTCACAAGAAAATAATTTTGTCAATTTTGCGTAGGTAAGTGTGAGGTACTTAAGGCCGTACTTTGAAAATAAATAGTAGTTTAAATGGGCGTGGCTTATTTCCTTATATTATCCTTTTATTCCTTCCTTCCTTTCCTTATTTCCTTTCCTTTCCTTATGTTTTAAGTAAACTCCATTGAATAACTCCTAAGCGTTACGTTTTGGCAGTCAAAAAATCATGAAAGTAGATAGAACTTTGCATTTTTTTTGTATCAAGAAAATTTCATTGTATCGTGTATTCCTTTTTTTAGGATACTAGGCCATATAGTCAAAAAACATACACCAAAATTTTAAATCCCTATTCCATAAACCTAATAAAGTAAACTATAAAGAAAAAGCACATTTTCCTCAATACATCACCTTAAGGCTACTCTTTCGAAAAAAACTTAAAAACAGCGTCAGATGAAGCAGTTTTTCGCCGGAACCTACAGAGAAATTACATCTGAAAAAAATTTTTAGTAATCTACATGATATGAATCGTAATTTGGTTTAGCCATAATTTTTCTATCGTTATCACATAATAAGAAAAAAAAACCCCAAATCACCTCCAAATCTTAAGATGAAACCATTTTACTCCTTCATTTTTTATCAAAAGAATATAAAAAAAATATCTACTACTTTGCAATACAATAACGAAAATGATTTGGTTTTGTTACTTTTTAAAAACATGTATGTTTTTTATTATAATAAATTAAAAATGCGTCTAATTTGGGACAGCGCTCCTTGATGGGCGAGTCCTATTACTGGCTGGACGTACGACGCGTTGCGTGAGCTCAGGCCAGAATGCGCAAGCTAACCACTCAAGGTCATTGGCGTATAGTTCGGCCTTAAGATCGTGACTGTACCTATCAAAATAATCTTGGGCCAAAACCAGTTCCATCAGTTACACTTATGGAAATCTAAAGAACTCTAATAAAACTATCAAACAAAAATTGGCACTATGCCAAAAGAACCTTAAGAAAAAGTTCTCCCCTCAGCTATCTCATACTATCATGATCATACTTTTTATGAGAACATAATGTTTAGTTCTTTTCTTATTTGTGTCATTCTTGCTCTGTAAGTAAAATAAATTGATATTTGTGGACCTGTTGCTTATAACATTGCTTGCAAATATTCTTTATTGCATATTGGACACATAACATCACACCTGTATACCTCAAAAGGTTAGACTGAGGCGTACAGTCGAGTTCATTAATATATTGGCACTATCAAGGTTTCAAAATATTGTGAGCGTTGGAAAGCTCAATAAATTCTATAGAACAATAGATCAAAAATATGTCCACATGTGAACGGTTCCATAATAATATATGCTGAGAATAAGGAGGAAGTACAGGATAGGTGCAGTCACATTTAATTAATCTAAATCTCGACCACAATTTCATGATGCCTATATAGTAGTCTCAATATTATGAACTTTTTTGACGTTCATATATTTTTGAAGCCTGAAAGGGCCAATATATTAATGAACTCGACTGTACCTATAGTACACCTAGAGTTCACCAGTTATGTTTAGGTCCCTTGTAATAGGGGGCGAGCCTATTGCCATTAACCGGGCATAAATCCTGACTCCGGGCTTCTACTGAGAAATTAATAATGGAAAACTCAATAGCACTACTAATTTCATGCCCTTCAACACATATAGGTATGCCCAGTGATCCGAAAACGAAACAAGAGGCAGTACTTTCGTAAAAGCATCGTAAATCGTTTGTTAACAAATCCGAAAAATAAACCGAAATCAGAATCACAAAATAGTTCTGGGCATTTATGTGTTAATTTGTATTTTGTTGTATTTTATTTTATTGAAGTTAAATTACTTTGTTTAAATTATAAATTTTACTTTTATTTATAAGCAGCTTGTTTCCAAAGTCTTTTTTTTTTCGTTAAATTGTATGTACACCTGTAATTTGTGTATATTATATACATTAGCAGTAATTAATACCTTTCTTTAATTTTTTAATGTTGAATGTATATACTGTTGGTGTTCTTTAATAAATAAATTAAAAGCACCTCCCGACCCGGGAATCGAACCTAGGACCTCATGCTCAACAGTAGCGCTTTCGGCGACCGGTAAACCAACCAACCTTGTTTATTGGAATAAGAATAAATAAGTCCTTCAAGATCTGCGATTCTTTGGAGGAAACAAATACCTATGTTTCACGTTTGATGTACAGTGGGCTGCATCAATTGTGTACCCCAGTTGTATTAAAATTTTAATTTTGGTTTACCGGTCGCCGAAAGGGCTACTTTTGAGCATGAGATCCTAGGTTCTATTCCCACCACGTAATCCTTACGTGGTTAGTTTGTATTAAAATTTTAATACAACTGGGGTACCCAATTGATGCAGCTCACTGTACCATCGTGGAAGCTTAGGAAGTGTAGCAGTGCGTATCACTGGAGATACCGGTAACCTTTCTACGAGTACGTATGCTACGGAAGACCAACGTCTGGTTATCGTAGGAAAAATCCGACATAACCCTTCGCCTTAGATGGAGGGTTTCCAAAAGGATTTCCACACAATAAAAAGGAATAAGGATAAAATATTAAGTTGCCTTTAGATTTATTTAAGGAAAAAAATGTTTTTCATAAATCCTGGAGCGATAACAATAATAACACCTATTACAACAGAATTAAGGTCAATATCACAAAAGCAACAACAAGTTACAATACCCGTCTTAAATAAAATAAACACTAAGCAAATTACCTTTCACATCACGGGCACGTCTTATTTCCAACAAAAGAAATAAGCCCGGTACCCTAATACTGTGAACGAAAACAGGTCCGGAAAGTAAATTGAAAATGGTAGAAAATAACATCTAACAAAAAAAGTTTAGGAAATGTAAGAGCGAAATACAAACGTTTAATTTTCGCTGTCCCTTCTCAGAACGACGATCAATATGAGTACTCAGACTAGGAAGACTATTTAGGGAAGGTGTAAATTTATTCCTCGTTTTTCTTCCTGAATCCTCCTCCTCTAGAGCAATCTTTTTTTTTTTTTCAAAAATTCAAAGTCTGCTGTAGACACGTCCCTGTTATTTTTTTTCAGGAACAAATTAGTAAATAAAATATGACCCTGCAAAAATGACAAAAAATGCCCTATTTTTACCGCCGTGATTAGAGGACTACCAGACAGATTCTAAAAGTTTTTAACGTAAAAGAAAATGACAGGAACATATACATACTCTTTCTTAAAATTTTAATGACAAAAATAATTGAATCAACTCAGTTTTCGAAAAGAAGAAAGGGGAATACGAAACGTCGATCTCGTCAAAATTTTTGTGTAATCACAAAAAAAATTACGAGATCGACGTGTCGGTCTGAGCTGCAGCTGTGCCTATCGCACTATACGACGGCAATAGTTTCTTCAAATACCTATTTTTGAAATTCCTCGCAGACCACGTCGATTGCGAACAATACAGCGAAGCATGCGCCTCTCTCTGTGCATACACGCTCACACGCACACATTTACACCAAACTACAATTAAACTAACCTCACTAAGTGCACACATGTTTACGAAACCCGAAACGTGAGACCTCATGTCACTGTTGACAGCGCTGTCTTAGTTTTTTGTTTAGTCTGAGTTACGATTGGAGTGAGAAACTACTAATGAGTAGGAGAGGAACGTGAAGAAGTAGTCATGATTAAGGCCTCAGCACACTTGTAACATCCGACACCACACCACGCGTGTTCATTGGCCAAATGACGAAATTGTGCTTCACGAGGTGAAATGTGCCCAATGAGCACGTAATATTGCCATCGCGTGGCGTGTCGTGTTATAAGTCTGTTTCTGCCCTTAATCTAATCACATCAGTTTGCGAGTCAGTTCAATTGACCATTCAGGTCTTTCACTGACCAAACCATTGACTTATATATTACTTTATATATCAATGGACCAAACAAATTTAAAAACAGAAGGCCTATTTGACGATGTCCGAATAGCCACTACTCGTCGAATAAATTAAAAAATGGAACAGAATTTGAAAAAAAAAATTGTATAAAATTATCTGCCAAGTAATTTAATAGGAACCTAATAGTAGGTGGTGAAAGTGGCCCTTAAAATGTTAAAAATCAAGTCACAATAAGTAATATCACCACACGCAAATTAATAGCACTAAGTAATTCAATCCACCATTTTGATTGCTCATGTCAAAAATGTTGGTAAATTACCTACGGGGGCTTACTATGAGATCTTATAGCAGGGCAGAAGTTGAACGTTTCCAGTGAGAGAGAGAGACGGTGCTATAGATCATATATAAATGTAAGACCCCTGGATTTTTTTTACAGATGAGAGACATGAGATTAGAACGTTCTTAAAAATACGGGAATAGCCCCTCAGTTCTGTGAGTTAGTCAATGGTAAGTCTTTGCGAATAACTGAATTTGCACAGACCTCGTGTCCGGAGTCTATGATGCTAAACTTAGTGACGAAACTATGCATATTGTGGTGTAAAAGAGTAGCCAAGTGAGTCCTCTCATCACCAAAAGAGGATTGCTTGTAGAAGTTTTGATAGCTCTTTTCGTCTGTCGGTACAAACTATGCTCGGACTTTTAATAATTAGCTGCAGTAAAATGACACTTCATAACTGTCATTTCGTTAAAAAATGTTCCCATTTGATAGCGAAATGACAGTAAAAATTACATTAGAAGTGTCAGTTTTCTGCAGCTAATTAAAAGTCCGACCATAGTGTGTAGTGCGTGAACTTTCAAAGTCTTTGAAAGTGCAAACAATCCGCGTCTTTCACCTACTTATTCCTTGAGTGAGAAAGTAATTGATTGTTAGTCGTTAGTCGTTTCTCCATAATTTTAAGTAATTAATATTATACGGAGCCTGACCAGTCCACTGATTATTTCGGTACTTAATTAATTCTGTATGGGGTTTTGCGTGCGAATCATTGTATCCTTTCTGTAAAATATTGAAAGGATTTTGCTTATACAACATTATATAAGCAACCTTTTATGCGTAATAATTTTAGTTAGGGTTGGTTGTGCTCTGTCCCTCTCTGTTGCTATTTGCTACATACGATTACTGTGGAAAGTCAGGAATAAAACTACTTTCGGTAGTCCATTTGATGAGAGTAGAAATTCTTGCAAGAAACGCTTTGTATTGGCAACAGCTTATTTCAAACTGTATAATCAACCTATAATGTTCCCACTGCTGGGATACAGTAGGCCTCCTCTCTGTGAGAATGAGTGGGCTGTAATACACCACGCGGGCCCAGTACGGGTTGTTAGACGTCACAATCATGTCTTCGAATTTTTGGTTCTAGGACATGCCGGTTCCCTCACGATGTTTTCCTTCACCGTTTTGAGAGTATTGATGAAATTATATTTACACAAAGTAAATCACTTTCCTGGGTTCGAACCCACGACCTACAACTCGTCGGGGTCGTTATACCACCGGGCCATCACTGCTCTCATTACTTCACTATTTCAAACTGACCACGTTTAAAACAAGGCAGACTAATTGATGAAAGCCGAGCTTTCATTTAGGAGCGCCCTTGAGTGCAGAAAATTGCTTAATTTTCAAGTTTTCTTAGAGTTCGCTGTATTTTTCGCGGAACTTGTGGAAGCAATCAAGCAATAATATCATAAATAAACGAGTGGGTACAACATGGCCACACAAGCCATTTCTAGAATAAATTGAATTGCCTACTGTTTTAAAAATTATTGTTATTTACAGAATAAAATTATATCATTTAAAAAAAAAATCCTACTAGCTTTCACGAGCGTCTTCGCCCGCGTGCATTTCAGAAGTTACCCCACGGGACCTATAGGTAAAAAGTATCCTATGTCCTATTCCAGGTCATGGTCTATCCGTGGACCAAATGTCTTCCAAATCTGTTGAGCCGTTTTAGCGTGAAAGCGTAACAAACAAACTCACTTTCGCATTTATAATATTAGTTAAGATAGTGATTAGGATTCAATTCAGTTTTGTATTCCAGACTTGCTGTCCATATAGTTTTAGGTAAATGTACATAAAACGATGTTAGTAATGAGACTGGAGTTAGTTTAAAACATTTTTAGTACTGAATACTCGCTAATTGTTACGGCCCCGCCGCCATCAGATGTGGCATGGACATACTAATGCCGTGCCTGCGCGTGGCCGTGCCGCAGGGCGGAGCGCGCCCACGTCAGTCGTCGTCCTACCTTCAGACGTCGCTCACCTTATTTTATTAAGCTTAGATAATATACATGTAGCTCGAGCCACCGCGTGGCCGGTCATGAGACAGCAATATTAACAGTGAAAGTACTTTGTTTGGCAACATTTTTAAAGCAAAAATACGGCACGCCGTAAGGGACAGAAGATACGATGCTTTGTCTCAATTTTCCTAATTATTTCGTATATATGTGTCTCACTTCCACACTTCACACTGTAATCATGGCAACGTCTAGATGTATGATGTCATTGTTATTAAGTGATTTCGCATAAATATTGTAAATCATCAGAACAGAATTATAAAACTAATCATATAAATACATCCATTATTTCGAAGACCTATAATATAAACCGGAACACTAATTGACTATTTTATTTATATCATTTTATCGAAATGTTTTTTTCTCTTAATCAACGTACCTTAGTAAAGCTTTTAAACATCTAAAGTAGGTAAATACGGGAAGTGCCTACCTACTTTAGATGTTTTTTTCTCTTTTACAGAAAAAAATTCCTCTTTTTTTTCCCTCTTACAGCAATCACTTAATTAAAGGGCCGTAAGAATCATTTATTTGGACTTTGCTAAGTGCGTATCGAAAGCTTAAGAGAAAGTAATTAATTTCCAATCTGCCGAAGCTTGAAAACTTTGTAATTGGATTTATTATTTTTAATTAAATGACTAGCTTCTACCCGCGAGTTCGTCCGCGTGCAATTTCAGCCCCCGACCCACCACGTCGCATTTCATCGCCTACACGCACGATTACTTCGTTTTCACTTAGCGTTCTTTCTGCTTTTTTTTTTGTTTTTGCTAAGCTCTTATGGGCGCGGTCAAAATCATTACCTATTTATTTTTTGTATGTAGGTACTAGCAATCTACAGAAAAAACAAGCACACTCTTCAGCTTCATTATATATAAGCATTTTTTATCGTCAAAATCATATTTTGTTTTCGACATTTATGATTGGTCAAATATATTGCGTATGGGGGAGACGGACTAATGACAGCAAATAAAAATAGATAAGTACCGCGTCCTTATTTTTTGCGAACAGTCATCATAATCCCCAAAATAATTCTAAATAATTTGAATGGCGGAAATGTACGAGTAGAATCTCAAAATAATTTAGGGTTGGCAGAGCCTGTTGATGCTATTTTGTTTGAAGAAATCCTCATGGCTACTACCTTCCTTCTGGGAAATACTGCCAGAGACTTTGGTTTATTTAAACCCCTAACCCCGAGTAGGTACTCCTGCTACTATGATTCGGAAGTTCAGTTTATAGCACGATTTAAATGACTTTCACGTGATTTATCTTTCAGTTATGTTAGGATCTACTATTTCTATATCAGACGCAATAGTTTTAACTAATTTTGCTGAATAGAAGCGAATTTTGTAACGTCGTAAAAGTCACTGAAATGTAGGTACCTACCAATACCAACATAGTAGTACTACCAAAAACGTAAGTGCAATTTTGAATTCCCAGTGTGACAACCCTATTTTTCATTGACGTGACTAATGTATAATGTAGGTTTGTTTAAATCAATGCAAAAGCTTATTACACAGATGAATAATATAAATATTCTTTTTGTCACATCATAAGAATTTACGATGATTTGTTAAGACGTGCTTTGAATTGTAACTGCGATATTTCTTCGTCTTTTTGCGGTGGCTTACCTCTTAACCTCTGTAATAAATATCTCTAGTCTTTAATATTTAAGATTAATAGTGTTGTTATTAAAAGATTATGATAGATACACTTTGCGAGTTAACGTGAGAGATGGATTTAAGTAAAGTAGGGGTTTACTCCGGCATTTCGGCATAATTATTTTAGACGTTGAACGAGAGGACTAGAGAACTAAATTAGACTTTTTTTGTTGCGTGGAGTTTTATGGCTGTTGTTTGCTAATTCGTGGTCGCTGATTTCAAATCTCCCCTCGATTTATCTCTAACAGTTCTAAATTTTGAGATACAGCAGCATCAAGGTGCTCTTCCTCCACTGTCATTTGGACCATTTCCCTGAAAATCTTGGTGATCTGAGTGAAGAACAAGGGGTTCCATCAAGATATTGGGACTATGGAGGAGTGGTACCAGGGTCACTGATATGCTCACATGATGGCGGAGTACTGTTTCAGAGCATTAAAAACAGCCCCTGTGAACCAAGAAAATCTTGTAATTTTTTTTATAAGCTTAAGTTTTTCTAATGTTTTTTTTTTTAATTTTTCTTTTCTTGAAAACCATGTTTTCATTATATGTCAAAAACTGAAGCTGATACAAAAAATCTGACTTCTGATCTGAAATCAGCACCCCGAAAATTTATATATTTTATATTATTATTATTTTATATATCCTTAAAAAAATCATTTACTTACAAATGTAAAAAGTAACGGCCCATAGCCATCGCCGGTTGTCAGGGCTCTAGAGGGAGACCTCCTCACTATGCGTGCCGTGTCCAGCAGTAAATTGCTTTCTGAATCGAGCCCCTACGGTTGATGCGCCAGGGTAGCCCGCGAAATTCAAAATTTATTACGTTTTTTGCAATTTCTAAGACAGTGTGAGCTTGTATGTTGATTAAAATATGATTCGCGGCCGTAGCTAATATGGCTTTACAGAATTATAATCATTAGAATCAGCAATACAGCTCCATAAGTTAGCATTTACCTCAAACCTCATGATTTCATGAATTCGCTAGATTTGAGGTAAATGCTAACTTATGGAGTTGTATTGCTGATTCTAATGATTATAATTCTGTAAAGCCATATTAGCTACGGCCGCGAATCATATTTTAATCAACATACAAGCTCACACTGACCTACAAATTGCAAAAAACGTAAGAAATTTTGAATTTCGCGGGCTACCCTGGCGCTTTTGCGCAATGAGAGCGTTCTGAGGTGTTGGTCGAGGCTCTCTGCTATTAGGCCACTAACCGAAACGATTATCAGTACAATGATTGCAGAGTCCACGTACCCCATGTCGACCGCCTCGTGTGCTAAGTCAAGATACTTGATTTTTCTCAGCTTTCACGAGATTCTCGACGCTCTATTATTATTTTTATATACCTACTAGCTTTTGCCCGCGGATTCGCCCGCGTGGATGTCGGAAAATATCCCACGGGAACGTACTACCGGGAAATCCTTCCTTAATCCTTATTTACATTATAAAGGGAACCTCTGTGCAAAATTTGAGCTTTCAAGGATATGTACCTTAATCTTTCAAGGTTCAAGGGTTTGGGCTTGGCGTTGATGAGTCAGTCAGTCAGGACCTCTATATTAATAATCAATGTATTTCTGAACTCCTTTTCAACGCAAAATCTAATCACACTGCATAGGTACTTAATAAGTTTGTAACATACATTGGTCGACTTGCTAAAACATTAACCATAAGTACTTACACTCGTATTTATAGTCAAGTAAAAGTAATTGCTCAAGCAATGATTTTCTTTCTATAGTTTAGTAATTGCTTGAAGTTAGAACTGTCAAAGCTTAGAATTCTTAGCCAAGTAATAGTCACCATTTTCTTTAGGTACTTAAGAATTCTACCCATTACTCAAGTAATTACTTTGATTATAAATACGAGCCTTAGAATCTAGTGTTAATAAATTACGTGTTTAATGTGACGAAGTCCAAAAATGACATGTTTAATGTGACGAAGTCTAAAAGTGAAAAACATTTTCGTATGATCGTACTTTAGTTCAAATATTTTGTTTCCATAATGAAAACAAGTTTCCTGAAGTGACACAAAAATCGGGTCACTGAAAGTTTAATTTTTAATAAATTCTTTCTGTTTCCACGAACGAAACCCTTGACATTCCAACATACGAGTGGGTAGGTACTTCTATTTTGATTAATAAACCGCCGATTCTAATAAAGCAGGTAGGTATTTTTAATTAGAATCATAAGTTAATACTGTAATTTGGGAGATTTGAGACACCGCTTTTCAACCGACTTCAAAAAAGGAGGAGGCTATGTTCGTATGTATGTAGACATTTTTTCATGTATTTTCATCGATATTTTTATTGATTGTTAACCAATTTTGAAACTTCAAAGAAGTCGTAATTCAACAACACTTAAAAGTCAATAACTCACAAGAAGAAAAAAAAGAAAAAGACGCGATTCACAAGATATTCAATTACCCAATACTTTTCATATAAATTCGAGAGTTACGAGGAATAATTAAATCTTTTGAGAAACATTTTTCTTTACAGCGAATCTTGGCTTACTTTTCATTCCATTTTTGCCATTGGCCAATTTATTATTCATGAAACCGCTTCAACATTTAGTCAAGCGTGAGCCGAGCACTTCACGGACCGTTCTTCACTTTATAACGACACTAGCAAAACCCTGCGACTTTGCCGCGTAGCAACTATGTTGACACTTTTGCTGCATAACTTCCGAGTAAGCGTTGAAGTTGCATTTTTATTCGAGTGAAAAATAAACCCCTCTTGGAGGGAAAAAAAACTGTGAAAAATAATAAATTTTCATTTGCGAAAAAAAATGAATGTCACACTTTCTGTCAATAATTTGGTAGTAGGTACAGTCAGCGCCAAAAATATCGGGACGAACTGACTGTTCAAAATGATCTCAACAACTACGAAAATTAAACTATCTCAATTGGATAAAGTTCTTGTCAGAATGACAGTTGTCATGTACTGTCTTCAGTCTGAATCATTCCTGGTATTATTGAGTTAGTATTTCATTTTCATAGTTGTTTAGATCATTTTGAACAGTCTGTTCATACTAATATTACTGACGCTGACTGTACCTATATTTCCACGTTTTCTAGTCGCTGCACGTTTTTATTGGCGACGGAGACACGTGTTATAACATAAGGCAGTTTTGCACGTCTTCATAAATAAATAAACCTTGTAGGTAAGAAGAAATTCGGAAGGGGTCACACTATACAAGGTCAAATTCAATAAGCTAGACAAACTCTGCAGACATGATGGGTATAAAAACGACGATAAAACAAAAAAAAAAATCTAACCTCTTAATTTCAAGAAGGAACTACAGCTGACTACGAGGTCAACGGCCGCTGGAGATACTTGAAATAATGAGTTTAATTTTATTTATTTATTTATATCGGACAACAATAAAGTCCATTTTGTTAGTAAAACATCTCATAACTAGTGTTAGTAGTACACAAATAAGGAGAAGAACATTAGGTGACATTAGTTGGTTTAGAAAATCTTTTTTTGTTTTGTTTAATCGTCATTACTCTTTAGATATCGGTACCTATCACATTTGCGGAGTTTTGCTAGCAAATTTACTTCGACCCAGTATAGTAAAATATACACTGACCTTTTGTGTTCTTCAAAATGGTGGGTGCGTATACGTGCGTATACAAAAGGAGCAAGAAGAGTATTTTCTAAGGAGTATTTTTTACCCATTTTGTAAGGAACTTAGCACGTGACGTTTTGTAGTTTTTACCTAGCACCGTGAAAAAAGGAGTGATATTTACAAACTATACCTGTATTCGTATTGAAGTGGGATAAATTCAAGTATCAAACATGTTTTCAGCGTACTATATCAGTGTTGACACCTTTAAGAGTTTTGAATTTGCCGCCTTTTTCATGGAACACGACTCGCTTGACATACTCTAGCGTTGTGTCGTATTCGATTGGAATTTCCAGTGTTAAAAAAAAATTAAGATTGTGAGGTTTTTCACTTCACGATGCAAAGTTAACAGACATAAAACTTGGAGCGGGTTTTCTTTTGCCTTTTACAAAGTCAAGAAAATATGATAGAAGCTACATGAGCAAACACGAATACGGAATTCTCATTTATTTTATGTAGGTATTGAAGTAATTTAATGTAAAAATATACATGCCTAGACACTAGACAGTGCTTTTTAGTATGTAGATTCTTCTGCGTTTTATTTTTGCATCCATGTTTGTACTTACTTTGTATGCAGTAATCAGCTCGTTTGCGTTTGAATAAACGAAGTAGGCAATGTCGGTATACAATTTTCATATTGCATTGTTTAATTTACTTTGTTAATATAGATTGTACTGCATTGAATATCCCATAATAGGAAATAATAAAATTGACATGCATCTAGAAATACTTCTCTACTTTTACAACTATACCTAGCCGTATCTGTAGCATAGGTACATACCTTTTTTTTTCTGCCAGCTTTTCCCGTAACTGCCTTTTTTTAGGATTCCGTAACGAAAGGGTAAAACGGACCCTATTACTAAAACTCTGCTGTCCGTCCGTCTGTCAAAAGCCTGTGATGGGGAATTTTAGGTGACTACACGAAGAAAACTCCAAAATGCTAATAAATAGTCAAAAGGTGTATTGCCTCGACGAAGTACAAAGATGGAAGCTGAATGACAAGCATTTTACATAAGATCCTTACATCTAGGTAGGGACTAATTAGCACGGAACGTCGCTTTGCTATTACCAAACAATAGGCGTTTGGCTCGAACATGCCCCCGGACGTTGGAAGCAACAGAGCTGCTTTCAACCAGACGCAGAATCAACGGGCAGTGGGCAAATCCTGTTAAAGGCTCTTCTGATGACTCCAGTGGATGTTTTGACGTCTGCCACACGAACAATTCCGTCCGACCCTGGGTGGACGGCAATGACTCTTCCCAATCGCCATTTAAGAGGAGGAAGGTGATCTTCCTTTATGATGACCAAAGAACCCAACTTCAGCGTGTCTTTGCAGGTATGCCACTTGGTCCTTTGCTGCAACTCGGACACAAACTCCTTACTCCAACGAGCCCAAAAGTGTTGGCGTAGCTGCTCGATCCGTTGGAAACGAGATAATGAAGCAGTGGAGTGGTTCTGTAAGTCTTGCTGCGGAAGTGACGTCAGTGGCCGGCCAACAAGAAAATGACCCGGAGTCAGTGGGGTGCAGTCCGCTGGATCTGATGACAGCGGCGTCAATGGACGTGAATTTAGTATCGCCTCGATCTGGACTAATGTGGTGTTAAGTTCTTCAAAGGTTAAATTACAATTTCCCAACACTCGCCTGAGATGATATTTTGTCGACTTCACACCCGCTTCCCAGAGTCCGCCAAAATGAGGAGTATACGCAGGTATGAAATGAAATTTAATTCCGTCATTAGCCAATTGCTCGCCCAAGAAATTGCAGTTAGATTTAAGGAACTTCGAAAGCTCGTTGCAGGCACCGACAAAAGAGGTACCGTTGTCGGAGTAGATGTCACTGGGTTTTCCCCGTCTTGCGATAAATCTAGATAAAGCTAGTATATACTTATTGCTGGTTAAGTCACTCACCAGCTCTAAGTGAATAGCCTTGGTGGTGAAGCAAACAAAAATAGCTATGTACACTTTTACCAGCCTACATCCCCGACCTTGCCTATTAGCCGCCATGATAGGACCAGCGTAATCCACACCAGTGCTTTCAAAAGGATAACCGCCTGGAAGGAGACGCTGCTGTGGCAAGTTACCCATCACAGGAGTAACTGTTCTACCCGACATGCGACAACAACGCACGCAATTACGATAACAACTCTTTGCTAGGCTTCGTCCTCCTATTGGCCAGTATGAATCCCTAATCGAAGCCAGCAATAACTGAGGGCCTGCATGCATCAGCTTTACATGTTCAAATTCGAATAGTAACTTCGTAAATTTGTGAGTGGACTGTAAAAGAATAGGGTGCTTTTTATCAAAAGAAAAAGTTGAATTTGCTAAGCGTCCTCCGACACGCATGATTTTATTATCATCTAAAAATACGTTAAATTTTATAAGGGCGCTTTTATAAGGCAACTTCTGATTGTTCATGAGTAATTGATACTCGGGAAAAGATTCAATTTGACTTCTAATTATAATAATATTTAATGCATCTCGCAACTCGACTTGTGATAGAAAACTATTAGAAGGAATTTTCCTACACAATTTTATAAACCTTAAAACTGTTGCTACACTACGGATCAGCCTTAAATAACTAGAAAACCGATTAAAATCGATGAATGTATGACACTGACTATTACTAACACTAGCGCTCAATAAAACATGAGGTCGAGTTTCAGGCAGCTTGTCTGACTCTAATGATTTATGTTGAGATGGCCAATGAGACTGGTCTTGCTTTAAAAAACTGGGACCACTCCACCACAAGTCCAAAGATTGCAGAACACTAATATCCACGCCACGAGATATTAGGTCTGCAGGGTTCTTGGCGGTTGGGATGTGTCGCCAAGTACAGTGCCCTGCCTTATCTAAAACTTCAGCAACGCGATTGCGCACAAATGGCTGAAGCTTAGAAGGTAGCATCTGCAACCATCCCAACACGACGGTGGAGTCAGTCCAGCAATAAACATGACTGAACTTTAGGCGCAGTGAACTCACAACCTTCTCACACAAACGAGCTCCGACTACGGCGCCACACAATTCCAGTCTTGGAATGGTTGTCGGCTTAATCGGTGCCACTCGACTTTTAGCGGCCAACAGACGAACCATGTACTCACCTTGATCATTGGCACTACGTATATAGACGCACGCACCATACGCACGCTCAGATGCGTCGGTGAATACATGTAGTTCTAGTACAGAATGTGCATCACATACAACGAGTCGCGGAACACGATAATTATTGATAAGCGGCAATGCTTTAACAATAGCATTCCAACTGGCATTAAGTGCCGGGGTTAATGGCTCATCCCACGAGAGCTTGTCTAACCACATCCGTTGCAAAAACATTTTCATTGTGACTACGCAAGGAGATAAAAGTCCCAAAGGGTCAAAAATACGTGCTATGGCAGAAAGTACATCACGCTTTGTAACAGAATCCTTAGAAGGTAACGTTAAACTTGAAAACCCAAATTCGTCGGAACTAGAAAACCAGTCAAGCCCTAATAACTTATTGGGTTCATTAGATCCCATATCTAAATCTAATGACGACTGAGAAGCTCCGGAGACTAAGCTAGGGACGTTAGACCTCCACTTTCTAAGCGGCATGCAAGCAGATGCTAGTGCGTTTGTTACCTCTATGCGGATAAACATAAGTTCATGAAAATCATCACTTCCAGTTAACAGGTCATCCACGTAGAAGTCATGCTTGATGACGTCAGCAATCAGATTTCTGCTACCTGAGGATGACTCACCCACAGAACGCGAAGTGTTCTTAGTGTCATTGGTTTGATAGTCCATCCCTATTTGCTTGAGGCAGCGTGTAGCAAGAAATGGTGCACTAGCCGTACCATATGTGACGGTATTTAATTTATAAGCCTTGACAGGATTGCTTGTATTATCACGCCACAGGACTTGTTGCAGGTACCTATCAGATGGGTGGACGTATATACATCTATACATCTTCGCAACATCAGCTGACAAGACAAACTTGTGTTGTCGAAACCGAAGAAGTATAGATATAAGATCGTCCTGCACTGTAGGACCCACCATCTGCACATCATTGAAGGATACTCCTGAAGAAGTAACACAGCTTGCATTAAAAACTACACGGAGCTTGGTAGTGGAGCTACATTCACGCAGTACCCCGTGGTGTGGTATGAAATATCCACCGGGACTGTTAGTATTATCCTTTATTTCAGTCATATGTCCTAAAGTCTCATATTCAGACATGAAGTCACGATATAACTTACCGAACTCAGGGTTGGACTTCAGTCTGCGTTCTAGGGAATATAGACACTTAGAAGCCCTTTGGAAAGATTCTCCTAAAATGGAAGGGTTTTGCTTAACAGGAATACGAACACAAAAATGACCCTCCTCTAAACGTGTCGTATACTTGACAAAATGTTCCTCACACAACTTTTCCTCGGGTAAATAATGTGAGGATTGTGAATTAATCTCTTCCAGATTCCAGAATTTTTCTAAATCGGTGCGAATTTTATTTAAATCACCGTTACTAGGGGAATCAGTTTGAGTTAAATTGCATGAAATTGCATTATTCGACATTAATTTACCATTATTATAGGTAACAGGGCCGGAAACAATCCAGCCTAACAACGTTTCACACAATACTGGCTTACCTACTCCTAGTCTAATTCTCTGTGAGCCAACCAAGTCCCAGAATAGATCCGCTCCTATTAAAACATCTACTTCCGAAGGCTTGTAAAAAGTGGGGTCAGCTAAACAGATATTATCGGGAATATTCAAATCTGAAATGTCAATTTCACGACAGGGCACAACAGTCGTCAATGATGGCAAAACAAAACAATAAAACATAGTAGCATAACTATTGTCTAATGACGTCATTTTCACATGACATGTTTTGCCTACACGAGAACTTACGTTATTAATGCCATAGACCGAACCATTTACCTGACTAGTAGTTAAGCTAAGCCGTGTACATAATTGTTCCGTCATAAAACACGATGTGCTCCCACTATCAAGCATGGCTCGCACTACATGCTCACGATTATTATGATCACATAACTTGATAAGAGCGGTGGACAATAACACAGCGCGTTGTTTACGCTCACTACTTAACGAACTGAGATCCGCAGACAAAGTTAAATTATTTACACTCGCATCATTAGTGCTAGCCACGGCGTCAGTGGGCGAAGACGTTGACACGGAATGGGACGAGCTATCGTGTGATTTGTTGTTATTATTGCAAGAATTCGCCGTACCTTTATTCTCCGACGAATGAATTAAAGTATTATGTCGACGCTTGCATATCTTGCAACCCGGTTTTTTGCATCGGTTAGCAAAGTGACCTGTATGAAAACAATTATAGCAAACTTTATAGTTAGGTATTAATTTGAGTCGAGCGTCTACGCTAAGTGCAAGGAATTGTGAACAACTACTTAAAACGTGATCAGCTTTACAGTGCGGGCACAACTTACATAATTCAGTGCTGGAATTATTAGAATTTTGTGATACAACCATAGATTTGGTCTTATTAGAATGTGAACTAGGCTTAGCGGGAGTGGGATTCCTGCTATTACGTGCTATTTCTAATGTTTCTAACAAGTCAGCGCGAAAGCGAATGAATTGTATGAATGCAGCAAATGTTATTGTGCTATCTTTGTCTATACGACCTTTATGCTCCTCCCACTCACGATAAGTTAAATGATCCAGCTTCTGAGTTATCATAAATATTAATAAAGTGTCCCAATACTTGATGGGTTCATCTAAAGACTCCAACGCACGAAGATTTTTATTAAGCTGGTCAATCAATCCCTTCAACGCAACAGAGGACTCCTTTGTAATAGCATTCAAGTTAAATAAGGATGACACATGATTTTGAACTAGTAACCTTTTGTTGTCGAAACGATCACAAATAAGCTTCCAAGCTGTATCGTAATTGCTTGCTGAAAACTCAATAGCTTGGATTACCACAGCAGCAGATCCTTCCAGGGACGCTCGTAAATAATGAAATTTATTTACTAGGTCGATTTCATCATTACAGTGAATGAGGCTAGTAAAAGTGTCACGGAACTCCAACCAATTGCTAAAACTCCCATTAAATTTAGGTAACTGTATCGTGGGCAACTTAACAGGTTTACATTGACGGCTACCTTTTTCACTATTTGTCGACTGGTCACCATTGCTATACTTACATAACAGCTCCTGTGACCTAGACAGTACTTTGTAATAATGTGACTCAAATTCAGTACGCTCAGATAATTGAGCTTTAGTATCTTCTACCAGACATTCTAATCGCAACTGTACCTCATCGTATTGCTCATACAAAGATTCGATTCTTCCAATCCGTAACTGCAATTCCTTGACCTCACAACTAGTCAACTCCTTGTCACTGGCTACATCAAGGTAATTGATGAATGAAGTTAAGCGTCCCTTGATGCTTGCTCGTTTTTTAACTAATTCTCTTTCTTCGGTCATACTGGGAATCGAATGTAGTCAACCTGGAATTTATATAATGACAACTTAGGTATATTTTAAAACAATAAATACCTAAATATAAGGTGCCTACGATTAGCTACTATGGTATAACAATTTAAACAAAGATGAAATAGTGACTTCTACCTGTTGTAAATATACGCAAATACAAAATGAGATTTTTGATTTAGACTTCTAGATAAGTTACATAAATTCCTCAAAACTTGAACACTTAATTACCTAACGTTGAACTTTAAGACAATACACTAACAAATAATCAATTAACTTGACTAATACGGTTTGATTAAGACTTAAAATATCTATCTAACACCAACCTATGCACTAATAACTATGTAATATGAATAGCTTACTAAAATACTGCTACACAATTATAAATGTAGCAAAATAACTACTGAACTTTTCCACTATAATAATAGAAAGAACGTATAATCGTATTTGCAAAATAAGTATCATCAATTATATGATATTTATGTACCTACTTACTAGAAACTATTCACAATGCAAATAGGTATTAAGTCAATTTTAACAATATTCAAGTAAATGGCACACTAACCTTATAAAAATCCTTTATTATGGTTAATTATTACCTGAACGAGTGTTGGGTGACGATATTTTAACTATAATATTCATAACACCGTAAATTAGCTTGGCGTCCTTTGTTTCACCTTCACAGTCACATTGCCGGCTAAATCCTCCACGGCAAAATTCCACGATAAATATTGAAATTCGCTGATTTTTAGCAAATCTTCATGTGATTACCAATCCAGCTCGGTAATGGGCCAAAATGATGGGGAATTTTAGGTGACTACACGAAGAAAACTCCAAAATGCTAATAAATAGTCAAAAGGTGTATTGTCTCGACGAAGTACAAAGATGGAAGCTGAATGACAAGCATTTTACATAAGATCCTTACATCTAGGTAGGGACTAATTAGCACGGAACGTCGCTTTGCTATTACCAAACAATAGGCGTTTGGCTCGAACACCTGTATCTCATGAACCGTGATATAATAGACAGTTTAAATTTTCACAGATGAAGTATTTCTGTTGCCGCTATAACAAATACTACAAAACAGAATAAAATAAATATTTAAGGGGGACCAAACAACAACGTGATTTTATTGCCCGTTTTGGCTCGATATTGATAACCGCAACAGGTACACGCTTGAAATATTCACAGAATACAGTTACATATTTACTTAAAAAATAAATAATTAAATTAAAATAAAACAAATATTTAAGGGGGGCTACCATACAACAAACGTGATTTTTTTGCCGTTTTCATAGATAATGGTACGGTGTCCTTCGTCCGCTAGTCCGACTCGCACTTGGCCGGTGTTTTTTTTAATTGATCAAAATTTTCATTGCTGGTGGGCTACAATCATCTTATACCCTGTATTACACATAAAGAGTACATTATATCTTATGCTTACAATCACGACGAATAACTAAAATTACCATCTCCCCGAAACTGTAACAGAAATTACATACTTACTTACTTATTTCTATATAGAAAGTAACAAGGAAGTTACTTTCTATATAGAAATCCCATACAAAACCACATAAGCTACCGACCTCACATCGCTTCATAAAACATTTAAACATACTCAGAAAGGAACAAACGAGTCCTTCCCATCTCCCACGCTTCCTTTCCCAAATTCGACCCAAAGACTTGGGTCTTTCTTAACTAAAAGGTAATACAGGCTTTTCAATATACCCTGTTTGAGCCCAGCGGGCAAATTGAGTTGTTAGCCAGGCCAACGCGACAATTGGAATACTTATTGCTCAATCAGGACGGCCTTCATTGTAATCAGCCGAAATAGCCCGAAGTCCCCCGAAGTTGAACGACTGCGAAAATGTCGGGTCGGTCTATGTTCTTGTGCAAATTTGCCTGATATTTGGTTAACTTCTGAGTTCGTAGTTATGTTTGGATTTGCGTTTTGTTTATGTTACTTATGGTTGGGGAATGTTAAATTAATATGTGCAAGATTATAATAACACTGCGACGAAAATCTAATTAGCAACGCCTGTTGCAGATGACTCAGCTGTTAAATATCCCAGAGCATGACAGTGATCCTAAATGGCGAAATTGGATAACTACTTTTCGCTTTATTTTTATTTAATTACATTCCCAACCACTTTTCGCCAGTTATACAGGGTTATTGGTAAAACACCAGTAACCTCTTAAGGGGTCATTGTACTCATCATTATGAACAACTTTTATTATGGGACCAAACCCAAAATCGCAAAAAAAAACAGCGGTTCAGTACATTTATCTACATCAAACTCGTCAAAATGTACTAACAGCTGATTTTTTTTTCGCGATTTCAGGTTTGGTCCCATAATAAAAGTTGTTCATAATGATGAGTACAATGACCCCTTAAGAGGTTACTGGTGTTTTACCAATAACCCTGTATAAGTCCCATGTAGAAAGGGACGAGCCTACCATAAACATAAAACTCAAAAACGGCATGAGTCATCATGACCGATTTAAATATATTTATTTTTGCTTTGTTTGCTCTACAGACGAACGACGGTTACTAGACTGTTATCGAGACTAACGAACAGCAATTAATTTTTATTTTAAAGTTATGTAAACTTTTTAATGCGAAGAGACTCTTGTACTCGTACCTAACTGAAAACACGAATACTTACAACTCATTCGAAAAATATAGAAATCTGTCTCTTTCAAACAATTCTGTCTAGGAGAAACTACTACTTAGTTATAAAATTCCAAGTTTCTCGCGTAACTTTGTCTTAAGCGTCGTTCTTGAGCGTTCATGCATATAGAAGAGGTCTTGTGAGGTGCTAAAAATCCTTTAACTGGTAACAGAGATGCAAGATGAAAAACATGAAGGTTCTAATATCATGTCAGAGGGAGAGAGGTATAAATTGCCAAGACTTTGTCAACAATCACGTTCCCCACGTTGATGAGAATTATTTTTTGAACGAAAAGCTTGGCTCTTCATAAGATGAAATATTTCTACAAAAGTTTGCGTCAGAATTAAGAAATTCTCAAAGTAAACTGCTAAAATTATCTGCTATACAGTCGTGTGAACAATTTAGAAATAGTTTTTGCCTTCAAAATATAAGAGACAGTATACCTACACAAACAACATTTTTGTACCGAATTTGCAATTACAGATTCAACTTAACAGAGACAACAAACAAACTTTTTTACAAAAAAAATACAACAGACTTCCAAAGACAACACTACAAAGTGGAAAATAACTTTAATTTCGGAAGTCGGTGTCTGGTTAAATGTATTTTTACGTTTTTTGCCACCGACTTCCGAAATTAAAGTTATTTTTAACCGACTTCCAAAAGGAGGAGGTTCTCAATTCGTCGGAACCTTTTTTTTTTTTTTTTTTTTTTCTTTTTTTTTATGTATGTTCCCCGATTACTCGAAAAGGGCTAGACCGATTTGGATTTTTCTTTTTTTGTTCGAAAGGGTATACGTCCGAAGTGGTCCCATGATCATCAAGTCAGGATCTGATGATGGGATCCCATGGAAATTTTGAGGTATATACCCTCTCGAATAAAACAAAAATTTTTCAAATCTGACGACTCTGTAAAAAGTTAAGCGTGGTCATAAATTTAAAAAAAATATACGTGTCGAATTGAGAACTTCCTCGTTTTTTATCGTCGGTGAATTGTAATAATTATCAATGCTATAAAAAGAGATTGCTCTCACTAAAATCGGGTCAAGTAGGTGCTGTTGGCAAAAATAAAGTAAGTAATTATATCTTAGAAATTAACCATCCCTTGCTGAGATGAAGAATAACGAGTAGGTAGCTTTGAACGTCTCAAATTCGAGCAGCTCATTACATACAATGTTTGTGTAAGGATCGCGTGGATGAGAAGTACTTTTCCACAGGTATACAAAAATATCTATGTTCTTAAGTACATACTTGTGAAAATTGGTTTCGGAATGTTTAATGAGTGCGCGACTCTTTCCTTTATCTCAGCAACTTGAAACCTGGCAATATAGGAGCTCTGAGATGAAGGAATGCAATATACAGTGGAGTTACTCGTCGTATTCCTTGTAGTATATGTGTCATTAGGGTTAAAATGCAACAAATTGAGACACAAAATGTTCTACCGTAATTCAGTAATTTTTAACATAAATATAAATTACGAAAAATAAAATCTTTGCCAAAGTTTTAGGCATTATTAAACTTTTATAACAAAGATCTGCTACGGCATCAGCTATAATAATAACTTAAATTTCACTGAAGTCACGACGTAAATCATTTTTGAACTGTTTTTTCATAATAAAACAAAAAATCTAACTAAACTGAACTTCGGTAGAACATCTGTGGGCTTAGTGCGAGTTTTTCTACTTACTCGATCGCGTTTACGTTATCGTTACCTTATGTCAATTCGTATGGAATAATTGTGTTTCCCATTTTAGTCACCAGGCGGCGCTTATTCATTTTCAGCACAAGCTGACGTTTACGTAACGTGATCGAGTAAGTTTAAAAACTCGCACTAAGCCCTCTGGTGGCTTTATTTGTTTCATTTTAACCCTACTATGATGTCCTGCAAGGAATACGTCAAGTTACCAGTAACAGGAAAAAACAAAGCAAAAAGTAATTGCAGGTTTTCTGTTCATTGAGAGAAGTTGAATGTCAATTGGCTTCTGTAAAGGTACATCGCTAGCATTTGTTTTGACGTATTCGTATGCGAAAGTTCGCTTTTTGAAAAAGGCAATGCGAACCAATCATTTTGTTGGTGGACTAATTATAGCGATGACCGAAGAAGTTTCGGGCACGCTTGTGAGTTTCGTAATGCTTGGTTCAACGAACCCCTGACCAAGTGCTAATTACACGCGAATGGAATGTATGCGGTTTGGACGACGCCCTTTAAGAAAATTTATGTCATTGTTTTCTTTCATAATATTTAATATCTTTATGTCATTGTTTTCTTTCATAATGTTTAATGTCTAAGAATGTCTTCTTTGCGAATTAAGGACCTACCTTGAACTCATACAAAAAAGAAAATTTTGCCCATTATTACATTTTTAAACAATTTTATCTAGAATATCATCCTGTGACGGTGTGTACGTAAAAATCTGTTTATAAATGTTTATTAATTAATTTTTAGTTCTGAAGTAACAAACATAAAAATATGCAACCGAATTGAGAATCTCCTCCTTTTTTGAAGGCCGTTAAAAAAAAAGTCCCAAATCAGTTTTTAAAAAATCCGTAGACTTATGTAATAGGTACTTCTGAGTTACAATCATAATAGTACCTGTCATAATACCAAAGCCAATGCAAAGAAGGTAACATATGTGCCAACAAAATTTGTTCCTAAAATATATTTTTAATATCTATTATGAACCCGGAAGCTCAAGTATGAGCCTTAATAATGTTTCCCTCTTCGTCCTTATGTCACAAACTCCCAGTTTCTCCCTCAATTCGCCAAGTTTTTAATTTAATTTCACAGAAGAATGCTTTTTTGTACACTCGAGTGCTGACGGGAACTGAATTACAAAAAATCCTGTGCACGAGGAAATGGTTGATTTAGAGCTGTGTAGAGCATTTCTAATTAATTTTCATTTCAAAGTAAGTGATAAAAATGTGCGAAATTTTTGACAAAGAAAGCTACCAATCTGAACTAAATTAATGATGCAAGTGTACACCAACTAATTTTGAAGTTTTTGATGTTTAAGACCTACCTATGTATAGGTACTAAATCAAATGGCTTAGCATGATACATTGTTATGTCGACAATACTGCAGCATTAATTTTGAATAACTTACTAAAATAACTAAATAAACCAATTATTACAACATTAAAGTTTAACTAATGAAATCTCTCAGATTTTTGAACGTGAACTACTAAGTTTATTGCACGATATCACGCTAAGTTAACAAGAAAATTAATTTCTTTTGAGTCACTACCGACTGTTTAAAGGGAAAAATATGCAGTTAACTCTTTGAAAATCATTTAAATCATCACAAACTTCACTGTTGTGGATATGCACGAGTCACTCGTGTGACTTTAAAACGAAGGTGTCTCCTAAAAGTCAGGGATATTACTGAGCTGAATGCGCAAAATCAAAAACTCAGTCAAACCAATTAAAACCCATATGTTGACTGGTTATAATCGCTCTTATTTTTGACGTCACCAAGCAAAAGTGACTCTCTGTATTTGCAAGAATGTGCAATTTTGTGGCTTTTTTAGCCTATATTGCAAAACATTACTTATGGTAGTGATCTAGTACTAGAAAAAACCTGTCTATAGCAATAGACCTTACCTATTTACTTTTTATGGCTAAGTAATAACATCCGCATGGGTCGACGCTTGCCGCGGTTGGCCCGTGGATGGGTGACCATCTTTACATACCAAGACCCCTCCGTGCCTCGGAAAGCACGCTAAGCCGTTGGTTCCGGCTGTCATTCATGGACCTTTGTCAGTCGTTAAGGGTCGTCAGAAGCCCGAAAGTCTTACGTATCGTATTACCCAGTTACTGGGTTGTGGAGGTCAGATAGGCAGTCGCTCTATGTAAAATACTGATATTCAGCGGCATCTGGTTTGACTGGAAGCCGACCCCAACATAGTTGGGAAAAGGCAACGCAGATTATGATGTCATATGACACGCTATCTCCATAGTTCATAAAGTACCTATAGATATCAATCGGACGAGGAGCTCGTGGCTAAGTAATAACAGCCGCATGGGTCGATCCGTCAGGTTAAGCTACGCTTGCCGGGGTTGGTCAGTGGATGGGTGACCATCTTTACATACCGAGATTCCTCCGTGCCTCGGAAAGCACGTTAAGTCGTTGGTCCCGGCTGTTATTCGTGGATCTTTGACAGTCGTTACGGGTCGTCAGAAGGCCAAAAGTCTGACAATCAGTCTCACCAAGGGGTATCGTATTATCCAGTAACTGAGTTGTGGAGGTCCGATAGGCAGTCGCTCCATGTAAAATACTGGTATTCAGCTGCATCCGGTTAGACTGGAAGCCGACCCCAACATAGTTGGGAAAAGGCTGGGCAGATTGATAGATATCAATCGGACCGATCTATGCAAAAATGTTCCAAACCACACAAACCTCATGAGTCTTTGATACGTTAAAATATACCTTATTTGGAGTACATAGGTCACAAAACTCGAAATTGTCGAGGTTTTGGGTGGAACATTTTTGCTTAAATCGGTCCAATTATTTCCCTACCTATCCTAGCTAGTTTCAGGGCCCCAAAACACCCAACAGATGCAGCGAACATTTCCATTTAAAACTTCAGGCTTTGTTCCACTTATTAGATGTTTCAATTAATTTCTCTTCCAACGAACAAAAGTTGCTGCATCGTTACCAAAAAAATTTGGCTCAGCTCTTTGTGTATTTATCAATTGGCTGTCCTGTAGACTATTCGTTACTGACAGACAAACAGATTTGTTAGCAATAGCTTTGATTTTTTTTTTGTTAAAAACTGTATTGGCTTACTTCGCTTCCATTTATGGTCCAAAGGTGCGAAATAGTGGTACAAACTGTTTGTGTATATTACGATGGATTCAAAATGTGAAAGTATTTATTCTAGACGCGGATTTTTCGTAAACCCATGGTTTTGTCATTAACAATGAAATTAGAACCATGAAAAAACCATTAAAACCAGCCCAAATGATTCCATATCTGTAAGTAGGTTTGTACAAACACTTTTAACACAATCAATCATATTTTAAAACTAGATGAGGTCGGCGTTTCCTATCTGAGAAGAAAGGGCGAAAGCAACTCAGAGGTCACAGTCTCTTATAAAGTCCACACATAATCTTGGTTAGATCATAATTTGTGAAGACCATGTAGATTGGTGTCTGAAATGGTATTTTGAGATTTATAACTGTGCTATTATTTGGCTAAAAACTAACCCTTTTTCACCAAATTCCACGTTTATATAAAACATGACAACCAAACAATTATAATGTAATAGTTCAACAGGAAATTTCCATTTGAAGCTATTCGATGAGTCATCGTCAGAAAAACTTGTTTCAATGTTTCGCCCTATCGTTTAAATAGGTTATTGTTATTTGAACCCTAGCGCGAGGCGTGCTACACCTAATCCGTCATCGACCGAACTATGCTCGTACGTCGCCGGACTCAGCCAATCGAACCAAATCACATAAAAAAAGAAAAAAAAAAGGTAATGTTTGTAAGTGTATTTGTATTTTTGTTAATTCTTCACGCTCAAACGGCTGAACCGATTTGCATGAAATTTGGTATGTAGATAGCTTATAACCTAGATTAACACATAGGCTACTTTTTAACCCGGTCTTTGCGGGTGAAACGCGGGGTGCAGCTAGTATGTATATTATAGAAGGTAAAAGAAAGTGAGTGCGTACGTACACCAGAAAGCCAATTCCCGTATTTAAAAACGTTCAAAATCTATTCGCAATCTCATCACAGGCTACAATCCATCTGCTTAGCCATTTCCCAACTATGTTAGGGTCAGCTTCCAGTCTAACTCGATACAGCTGAATACCAGTATTTTACATGGAGTGACTGCCTATCTGACCTCCACAACCACACATTCAGACTTGCGGGCTTCTGACGACACGTAACGATTGTCAAAGATCCACGTATGAAAGAACCAATTCCGAGACATAAAAGAGTCTTGGTATTTAAAGATGGTCACCCCATCCACGGACCAATTGAGCTCCTCCTATTCACAGCTAATCAATGCCAAGAACTTGTCAAAAATGTAGGTATCTTTGTATTTCTTACAGATTGAGGTTGAGATTTAAATGCGAACGTTCTAAAAAATACCTACGGGAATTGATTGCGCCTCTTGGTTCTCAGACGTCATCGGATGATGTCGGTTGAAGTAGTGTACGCAGTCACTTTCTAGTTTGGCCGATGACGGATTAGGTGTACGCGAGCTGTAGGCTTACGTGCTAGACCAAACTTATAGGCTACGCATTGTATTTCGTGCCACACGCAAATATTTAACGCAACTTCTTGACATAATAATTATTTGTAGGAACTAAACGCATAAATGATCTATCACCTAGTTTGTTTTTAATTATTAATACTGTTTAAAGGCGATTAATTAATTTAACATGTCGATCAAAATGCGGTTTTGAATTTATTCCTAACTAGCTGCGCCCCGCGGTTTCACCCGCGTCAACCGTTATAAAAAGTAGCCTATGTTGTAATCCAGGGTATAAGCTATCTACATACTAAGTTTCATCTTAATCGGTCAAGACGTTTGAGCGTAAAGAAGTAACAAACATACAAACACACACACCACACATTCACAAACTTTCGCCTTTAGGGCGAGCGCGCACTTCGGTGCGTTTCCGTTAGTTCTGCCGCACTGGGCGAGGCCTACAGTAACAAAACGCATGACCGCAGTGCGCACACTTCAAAGACATTTCATACTTCACAGATTATGCGTTAGAAAAACGCACCGCAGTGCGCGCTCGCCCTTATAATATCGACTGATCGTCGTGGTCGTCGTTTAAAAGACATGAGACAACTCAAAAAAGGTCATTTTTCAGGAGACGATAAAAACGTATATCTGCAATTGCAGATATAATATATCTCAGTCCATCAGTTTAGATCTAGGTGTGCAAATTATTAGTGTGATTAATTTTAATTCTGAACACGAATCACTTTTCAGATCAGAAACACACACACATACACATACACACACACACCACACACACACATAGGCACATAGACGAAAAAAGGCAAAATAAACCGTTGAGAAAACCCCTTCAATCACTACGTTCGTCTGACCCATTAGTGTCCTTATTGTGTTCTACTAACCCTCAAACGATCATATTAAACTTGACACAGTTCGATAAACCAATAGAAAGAGAGGGCGTGGCCTAATCTTTGCCCATACTCTACTGACATTCGAACCATTCACACTGATAAGTCCACGAGACGATCAATTGCAATTGTCAATTTTTACGTGATTGATTCACACTGACAATATTTCTTACAATCGAAATTGATGGCAATTAATTAATAATTGCAATTGATCGTTTCGGAGACCCCTTGAACGAAATTTATAAATGTAAAACAGCCATACAATTACCGGTTTCACCATACCAAAGAAAAGTGAACAACTCGACTTTAATATAGAGTAAATGCGAACTACCCTTATGCTTGTTATCAATGGAATATTCAAACGGCCCTCACTACAAATAGCGGGCGGAGTGGCCTCAGTAATTTATGTACCCCGCTGTCATACGCTTATGGCCATAAACGATCAAGCAAAAATAATCTGTAATGGCTTGAGTTATAATTTAAAATCAATTGGTGAATAGGTGTGTTTTAAAGGAATTTCAACGTTGTTAAATGACAAAAACAATGTTGTTTGCATGTTTCAGAAGACATTATTACACGAAGAGCTAAGTGTTATATAGTAGTTCATAGCTTACTTGATTACAAAAAGTTGTTTCGGTATCTCTGATTTATTTTAAAAGAAAAGAGATTTGTTAACACGCAGCCGTATATCAACGACAGGTCAAACTCCTATCTGAAGGGGACACCATGTATGGGACATGGAAAGTGAAGGGAGAACTGAATAGAACGAAGGCACTTTTGTCTGATTGTGGTGAAGCGACGACGTCGCGTTGACTTTCATGTTTATTCACAGATTTTCAAATAGCTTTATACTCGTACGCACGGCTACAGATCAAGCTTTACATTTCCAGTATAAGCTGATCTCGCATTGTATAGGATTTCCAGACACTGATAGGTCAGTGTAAACTGGAAATGTATAGCTTGATGTGTAGCCGTGTGTACAAAGAGTGCACTGAAGCCTCACTAAAAACATGAGAACTAAACATATTTGCGTTTTTGTTGGGGCTGAGTACGTCATTTTTACCGCGGCGTCTTCCCAAACTCTGTATTTTTATAAAGGTTCCCCGAAACGATGAATTGCATTGATGCGAAAATTGATCGTCTACCAAGTGCAATTGAAGCGATTTACAATATTAATACAATAGAAATTGATGGCAATTGATCAATTGCGGATGATGGTTTCGGGGACCCCATGCAGGATTTTTTCAGTAGGTATTTTTGACAGAAATAAACATATTCGTATCAAATTAATTACACCAACTATAAACTTAAAATGAACTTGCTTCAGTTTAAGTTTATAGTTTGTCTTATTTCGGAAAGCTAATTTAATGATTCCGATCCAAGTTTTGAAAGTCAAAAAGAATTAGTATCCTTTACTTACCTTTTTGAATGAAAATAGTGTTGTGCTTGTGTAAAACTTATACCTAAATTAAAAGAAGCATTTTTACCTGTGGTTATTTATCTAAGTAGGTACTGTTTTTGTTTTGTCTTTGAGCCCTTGTCAGCTACCCACATTGTTAGCACCTTAAGTACACACCAAGTTGCCTACATTTTTAATCATACTTAAGTATTTATGAGTTGACTGTGCCCTGACCTACACTATATTGTGTGACCTATTTTCAACCTTGAAGACAATGTGTATTTTACTTATAGAACAGTAAAATCCAGTCGTTTTTCTTAATCAGTCTTTTTTTTTTAAGAAATAATTAATTAAGATCTTGCAGTTTCTCCAGGATACGAAGATTGACCTAATTTCACAAACTGTAATAGTTTTCTAAGTAGCTTAAGTAGACTTATACCTCTGTTTTTACACCAATTGGTAATTATCTAAGGATCTTGTAGCTAAGTAATAACAGCCGTACGGGTCGATCCACCAGATTAAGCTACACTTGCCGGGATTGGTTCGTGGATGGGTGATCATTTTTCTCAAAACGTAGGGAACAGCAGTTTTTTTCGCGATTGCAGGTTTGGTCCCATAGAAAAAGTTGTTCGTAATGATGAGTACAAGGGGTCCCTTAAGAGATTTTGCGTTATTTGAATTATATAAAACGACACAATTCAATTTAGGTTTTGTGTTCCTAATGCTGTGGAAATAGGTGAGATATTAAACTGAATTGTGTTTTTATTAATGGGTTTTTTGAAAGCTTTGAGTAATATTATTGTGAACACAAAACCTAAATTAAATCAAATAAGTGTAAAGTAATTAAGTGTTTGGACAAACCGTTAGCATTTCTGTATTTTATTTTGGATGTTTTTTTTTCGGACAGAAACCTTTATGTGAGAATCTATTAAATTATTTAAAACATTCTATTATATTATTGAAAGTCTATTCAATGTTTGCAAACTAACTTACAAGTCAATTGTTAGGTTTTATTAAGTAGATTAATGATAAATATTTTTTTATAAAATCAGGGTGAATTTCGATCAAATACGTCAAAATACGTCGCCTTATCTAGCGAATAAATTTTTAATTTTTGACAATTTGCCGCATTTTTATTTCGCGACTAAACCAGCCCAGTAGGTAAACCTATTTTTATTTGAATATACTAACATTCAATTCAGTCCTAAAAATAGTTCCATAGTGAATTACTTACCCATTAAAAAAATTACCACGAACAAAAATAAAAATACACACCTTGAAATAGATCCAATTACTCAAAAGGCCGGCGACACAATTTAATCATAACTTAAGTTAAACCACGAAAATTAGGTCACTATCCGTATGTGACTATTTTCGAACAAATCAATAAACGCGACCTATTGCACTAAATACGGTGATGGCTTTTATAAGGTGGCCTAAAAATAATAAAACATTTGGAGGCACTATGCATCAAAGATGCATAAGCAGTGATCACGCGAGCCGCTAAACGAAGGATACACACGGACAGAAAAAATGTATGAGCATTTTTCCTGGAACCATAACAGTCGATAACACAATGTAATTATCAAGGCATTATGTATGTAGGATGTATTGATCACGCTTTCATTTGGAACATTTCTTTAGAAGCCGAGTTTCTATGGAATGTTGGTTAGTCATAGATTTTATTTGTAGTGTAGTAATAAAGGTCAGATTTATTAGTTGATTTAGAAGTTGTGGTGGCCGTAAAACGGCAATTAAATTACCTACAACTATGGAGTCTTATGGGTTTAGTAGTGACAAATAAATTCTATTAGCTGAACATTAATAGCTTAGGCATAAAAGCAAGAAAATTGTGCACCTACATCGTAGTCTAACGCTTACATCGTCCTTCATTAGAAAATGTTACGTACTCACCGTAGAATCGTAATTTAGCTTCAAGATCAACAACGTAGCAGTCCACTCGCAAAATGATGGTTTACTTCTTACTTAAGAGCGTTGGCTCGGTACGGCATTTCATACAAACTTTCAAGTCCTTTTTTATCGAAATGAATGAACCGATTTTAATGAAACTTCATACGCATAAGCAGGATACATAGGTGTAAAAAGTTAGTTAAGAACATTTTCGAAAAATAGTGTTGCAGCTAAATTAGACCGATTTTAAATATTCCATAGAAACAGAGATTTCCATTTATCTTTTTTTAAATAAGACATTTAGAAAATGTTCTTAACTAACTTTTTAGACCTATGTATCCTACTTATGCGTATGAAGTTTCATTAAAATCGGTTCATTCATTTCGATAAAAAAGGACTTGAAAGTTTGTATGAAATGCCGTACCAAATCAACGCTCTTAACAGCTTAATAGCTTGATATGGAAGACCGTACCTGAAAACAAAGACAAAAAACTATCAGAACACAACATAAGCATAATCCATACTTATACTTATATACTTATACTTATATACTTTTACTCATATACTTATACTTATACTTATATACCTACTTATATAATATTATAAATTCGAAAGTAACTCTGTCTGTCTGTCTGTTACCTTTTCACGCCTAAACCACTGAACGGATTTCGATAAAATTTGGCAAGGCTATAGATGGTATCCTGGGGACGGACACAGGCTACTTTTTTTTTCAAAAATAATCCTACAGGGCGTAATATAGGGGATGAATGTTTGTATGGGAAACTCAGTATTTCTTAAGTTAGGGATGTGAAAATTAAAATGTATGCTTTTGATAGGAAATAAAGAAATATGCGGTTCAGCGTTTTTGAAAAATCATCCCCTAAGGGGGTAAAATAGGGGTTGATTTTAAAATTTACAAAACTGCACGGATTTCGACAAAATTTGGCAAGGCTTTATATAGCATCCTGGGGAAGGACATAGGATACTATTTTTTCCAAAAATAATAGTACAGGGGGTGATATAGGGGATGAAAGTTTGTAAGGGAAACCCAGTATTTCTTAAGTTGGGGATAAAAAAATTATGCTACGAGTATTGGTAGGAAATGAAGAAATATGCGGTTCCACGTTTTTGAAAAATCATCCCCTAAGGGGGTAAAATAGGGGATCATTTTAAAATTCACAAAACTGCACGTATATCGATAAAATTTGGCAAGACTATAGATGGCATCCTGGGGTAGGACATAGCCTACTTTTTGTCTTAAAAAAATATCCTACAGGGGGTGATATAGGGGATGAAAGTTTGTATGGGCAACCCAGCATTTCTTAAGTTAGGAATATGAAAATACTAATTTATGCTTTTGGTAGGACATAAAGAAATGTGTGGTCCAGCGATTTTGAAAAATCATCCCCTAATGGGGTATAATATGGGATGATTTTAAAATTCACAAAACTGCACGGATTTCGATAAAATTTGGCAAGACTATGATGGCACATACACCATAGCCTACTTTTTGTCTTAAAAAATAATCCTACGGGGGGTGAACGTTGTATGAGAAAGCCAGCATTTCTTAAGTTGGGGATATGAAAATTCAAATTTATGGTTTGGATTTATTTCACAAATAATATTAAAAATGTTCTGTACCTCATTTTAAGAGATTTAAGGGATTGGAAATGTAGTCATAGTTCGTATCTTGAAGTAACATTTAGTCCGCTCCTCGGGTACTATAGGTATAAGCAGTGCGAGAAGACATTGTTTACCTGGATTAACACCAAGGGTACTTTTAATCCCGGTAGTACGTTCCCGTGGGATATTTTCCGAGATCCACGCGGGCGAAGCCGCGGGCAAAAGCTAGTATAGCATAATCAGCCTATCATGTTCCCACTGCTGAGGCCTCTTTCTCTGAGAGGTAGTGGGCCATAATCCACCACGCGGTCCCAGGGCGGGTTGATGGATGTCACATGTCATTGTCTTCGAATTTTTGGTTCTAGAATATGCCCGTTTCTTCACGATGTTTTTCTTCACCGTTTTGAGAGCAGTGGTGATGAAAAAATTTACACAAAGTAAAATGCCTGCTTGGGTTCAAACCAACCTACATTTATTTAGTCACGGCCCGTTACCACAGCACTGCTCCTTCAGAACACGTCATGTCAAAAATTAGGTACACATTTATTCTTTATGAAGCACCGTTTGCCACCTAACAAAACACTGAGTCACTTTCCCGTAAGCCGAGGTCTTTGTCGCCATAATGTCATATGAAATAGGCCCAAGAGACCTCATAGGTAATGCTAACCGTTGATTACCATGGCCTCACGTGCCACCAGCCCTGATGGTTGCCCTATGCAAATACACGACGCATGTCTGATGGCGCGATAACGGGAAGGTTATGATGTTTAATTACATTGAAATGGTCATGGTATTTGCCATAAATGTATGTCAACACTGTTATGATGCCTAAAGGGTATAGTTATAAGTTGAAGTAAAACCTCGGAGGTTACAGTTAGAAGTTTTAGATAATGGTTTCTGTTTTATTCGGAAAATGGGTTGTATTTTTGACACTCAATGGACCCCAAATCTCCCTCCTATCTGAGAGCCTAAACCAAGTAATATTCTATCAGCGTTATCAATGATAGAAAAGTCAAAAATGTATGGAACTGACATTGGCTACTGAAAATCTTATAATCCGGTCGAAAGTCGTTGTACGAAACGCTTTGAGCATCGGCGAGGATTTTTCCGTTTAGTGGAGACTGACCCTTTAAAAGCAATAGCCACTTGTATAGGCCCTCAGGAGATTTATAAAAAAGGTGTTATTCCGCAAACGATAGAACTTCCTGGGAGTTCCTGCATGGTCTAATTACTGCATGTTTCATCATCTGCCTAGCTTTTTCCTAACTGTCACCAACACACCAACTGTGTGTGTGTCTGTGTTTTGTCAACTGTGTGTGTGTGTGTGTGTGTGTTATTATTAATATTTTAACTTTGTTAGCTTAGTTGTTAACATTTTGTGCATGCTGTGGTCTCCTGTAAGTGAAGGAGTACACCTACTTAGTACCTGATGTTCCCTTTATTTATGTTTCATGTATTGTGTAAGTACATATTTTGTTGGAGATCCTAAATAAATAAATAAATAACTGTGTTGGGTTTGGCTTCCAGTCTAACCGGATGCAACTGAATACCAGTATTTTAATTTAATGGTGTAATTATAAGTGTGATTTTTTTTTAAATGAACGTGTTCGATTCCCGGCTAGAAATATTTATTTTTCAAAAATCCAAAGCAGTTTTAGTTTTCATCAAAATCGAGCTCGAGACTCTTTAAAAATTCAGCCTGTTTAGCACTCGTATTTATAGTCAAGTAAAAGTAGTTACTTCAGTAAAAGTAATTGCTCAAGTAATGATTTTCATTCTATATTTTAGTAGGTAATTGCTTGAAGTTAGAACTGTCAAAGCTTAGAATTCTTAGCCAAGTAATAGTCACCATTTTCTTTACTTAAGAAGTCTACCCTCAAGTAATGACTTCATTAAGAAATTACTATTACCAAGTAATTACCTACTCAAGTAATTACTTGATTATAAATACGAGCCTTAAGTAACGCTACTGACAATACTCGTTGCTAAGTTCTGGACAGACACAATTTAGTTTGAAATTCGTACAGAAAGTTGAGGATTCAGAGTCCATTTTTTGTAATCCAATATGGTCCGTTTGAGGCTTTATTTAAGTCACTGTCAGAACGCAAACGATGCCGACGTAATCCTAACCTTTGAGACTAAAAGTTTCCAAAAGTAAATAAGAATGAAGATCGATCTCTTGACATGACAGAGGTTTATTTGTGGGCTTTTACTTCGGGACTAAGAAAGATTTATTGATAAGAATAGGCTCTGCTTTTTGTCTATCCTCATTATTGTCGAACGAATCTAAGTCCAAGTTGAAAATCGTCTTCTTATTGACGAATATTTACTAACCGACTTCAAAAAAGGTTATTATGTTCGTCTGTAGGTATTTTTTATGTATTTTCATCATTATTTTCGTCAGTGAAAAATAACTTTAATCCGAAATTAAAGTTATTTTTCACTTTGTCGGTGGCAAAAAACTTAAATACAGATCCTAAGACACTTCAAATTAAAGTTACTTTTCACATTATAGTGTTTATTTTGGAAGCCGGTTGTTTTTTTTTTGTAAAAATGATTTTTGTTAGGTACACATTTTTATTTCATTATAAAGGTGGAGTACTTTTCTCATGATTTTTTTACCGGAATCAGTAGCTTGCATTGCTATTCCGTTCAATTCAAATAAGTATCACTCAAGTGGCAGAATACAATTTCAAAAGCGAACTTAGTAATACTTAACCATGAAGGATTCGCAACTTGACACTATTCGAATTTCAAAGCGATATTTAGAAAACCACACTAAGTACAGCATTATTCAGTAAACATACTTATCTAGTGCATCATACCAGCCAGGTACATATTCATACACGTACTGTTGCATCTATGTAAGCTATCTCTAAGCTCCCGGTTTACACTGCAGCGCTAAGACATTTGCGTCAGGTACGTACACTTAAGTTATGTATATCAACTTAGAACTTGCATGACACTTTATGCTAATAAAGTAACTTGAGTTACACGCGTGTCAGTTTATACAGTACGTCACCGTTTTATTGTAGGTCATAGAAGTACAATAGGGGGTTTCAAGGGCTGAATTCAAAATAGATTTGTTAGTTAATAATTTTATTGAAACCTAAGTTTTCATTTGCTAGGGAAGCGGTTCCGTCATATTATAAAATGAAAATCTGTAATTTTCACCAGTATATTTGACATTAAGGTGTCAAAAAAAGTAAGTTTAAAAATTAAAACCCGACTACTGAAAAATCACGCTCCAAAAAGTATGAAACAAGAAAATATTCTCATCTGAAATTAGAAAACTACAGACAAATAAAAATTTCGGAGTCACACTTCGATCAAGGAGCTCGTGGCTAAGTAATAACAGCCGCACGGGTCGATCCGTCAGGTTAAGCTACGCTTGCCGGTCAGTGAATGGGTGACCGTCTTTAGATACCGAGACTCCTCCGTGCCTCGGAAAGCACGTTAAGCCGTTGGTCCCGGCTGTCATTCGTGGATCTTTGACAGTCGTTACGGGTCATCAGAAGCCCGAAAGTCTGACACCCAGTCTTACCAAGGGTATCGTATTACCCAGTTACTGGGTTGTGGGGGTCAGATAGGCAGTCGCTCCATGTAAAATACAGATATTCAGCTGCATCCGGTTAGACTGGAAGCCGACCCCAACATAGTTGGGAAAAGGCTAGGCAGATTGACTTCGATCAAATTATTGATCGAAGAGTCACACGTAATCTGTTCGATTTATGACTAACATGTCGTGTGACTCCGGATTTTTAATTTGTCTGTCTTTTACGATTGTGGGTCCAGAACATTCAACTTTTTCCAAATTCAACATTTTGAGATTCAACATTATGCAAATTCAACATTGTAGTCCTGAAGGTTAATAATATTAATGTAGTAAGGAGAAAACTATTAGTTCTGAGCGTGTCCAGTAATTTTAAGTTTATAAATGGGATTTTTAGGTTTACGTACCTCAAAAGGAAAAACGGAACCCTTATAGGATCACTCGTGTGTCTGTCTGTCTGTCCGTCTGTCCGTCTGTCGCAGCCAATTTGCTCCGAATGTAATGGACGGATTAAGTTGAAATTTGGTATACATATGGATTTTGTTGAAACAAACATGTACAGCTAAAGTAAATAAATGAGTTTTGGATATTGGGGTCACTTTTAGGGGGCAAATAAGAAAATTAAAAAAAAAGTTTTGCAAACTGTACCGTATGACATATCAAATGATAGGGCTTACTATGTAATGAGAGTCTCAAATATATATTTTTTGTAATTTTAAAATAAATCGTTTTAAAGTTATTTAAGAAAATAGACGAAAATTGACCGTTCCCCCCTTATCTCCGAAACTACTGAGCCTAAAATTTTGAAAAAAAATACAGAAAATAGTTCTATGACTGTAAATTACACGAAAACCTATGAGAAGTTTGTGGTTATAAAAGAACATGGTAAATCTCTCAATAGTGTGAGTACAAACTTACATTTACTGTTGGAATGTATAGAACATGTTTTTCAACTATAACGTTAAGTTTGTTCTCGGGATAATGAATTTAATTCCAACTACGGAACCCTTCATTTTGCGTAGTCTTAAACGCACTTGGCCGGTTTGTTTATAGATATTTCATACTTATTTCAAAATTCTGAGGCCGCTAAGCACTAAATCACTATTTAAGAGATATTATTATATATTTTTCATTTCATTTTCTTATATAAGTAGTTTAATCCCTGCGGACATTTAAGTAAACGTTACAATATAGCAATATTTATATCACTGTCGCACCACTACCAAACTACTAGTGCAAGAAAGAGAGGGAAACTCATCTTATCTTATCGCATACCTATCAGTAACGCTTATTAATTTTGACCTTACATTTTCTAGAAGTTACAGACACAGTTTTAAAGCTTCATTCATCCAGGAGAGGCTCTAAGGATCAGCTGGTCGATTCTGTAAAAATCTCACCGTGAAAACTTGCGTGGAGTGAGCTGTCAGTGTCATCCCACGGATGCTAGGGATTGACCAAATTACATTTACAATCATAATCGAGATTTTAATTATATTTTTATGCGAATTTTATACATAATGATTTTATATTATTTGTAATCTAGTAAGTACGGTAAAAACGGTACGGTCTAAACATTACTATTTAGGGGGTTTTAAAATAAAATAATCAAATAAAAATGTTTTGCAATTTTATTTAAAAACCTCTTATAGGTGTAGTGTAATGTTTAGACACTTAAATGCTAGCTTTGAAATAATATAAAATGATCATTAAAATAGCGTAAAAAATATTATTAAAATCTCGATTATGACTGTAAAAATATGCTTGGTCCATCCCTAGCATCAGGTGGAATGACTCTGACAGCTCACTTTAAGATCACTTCACCTAAGTTTTCACGGTGAGATATTTACAGAATAGCACTACAGTTTCCACCAAAGTAGATAGGAGAGGAGATGTTTCAAATTATCAGAAGCTTTGCGTTTTTTTTCACATCTGTCTGCTTAGCTTTAACGTAATCATTTCTATTGGTTGTTTATGAGACATTCACTGGCGTTTCACTACAAATGGCTAGAAGATTAAAGAAGCCAAGATTACTCTAAATACACAGACGATCTAATATTATTAGACGAAGAATATACAAATTCGCTATTTAGTAACCGACATCCATCAGGGGTCATTGTACCCGTCATACTTAACAACTTTCGCTATGAAACTCATAACCGATTAGTGAAAAAAAAAAAACTCTTCATACAGGGTGTAAGGGACAGCCCTCCGCAAACATACAGGGTGTAAGGGACAGCCCTCCGCAAACTAACAGGGTGCATTCAGCTCCTCATTTTGAATCATATTCCACCGGAAATTTTCTCAGGAAAATTTTCATTTTTTCAAATTTTTTTCAGTTACATTTTCATTATTTCAACGTAAAATTGCATTGTGTGTTCGCAGCACTCCATTTATGTAAAAAAAACTGCAAAAAAAACAGCAAAAAAAAAACCAGCAATGGATGTTGAAATACTCTAACCAACGACGCGTGAAATCAGCTGTTCACTTTCTGTCTAGCTACAGCGTTCATCAAAGTCACCGCATACCTATTACCTTCGCTCCTAACCAGTAAAGACGCTCCGATTTGTGCACAAAAACACAAACAAATTAGGTTTATTGGATTCCCTTAACGTTCCTGAAAAAATTTCATGTACCGGTCATCTTAGTATGACATACTGAATTCACCCTATCAGTTTGCGGAGGGCTGTCCCTTACACCCTGTATATGCTTCCAAATGGTCTGTCTACTGTTGTACAGGAATTTGTTCTACAAGTATTTGTTCCGAGTCTGGGTGTTTTTCTATCTATAATATGTATGTATTTACAAAAAAAAAATGTATATAAGTAGTTTATCAGCCATCTCGTTACCATAACACAAGCATTAGGTTGCTTAGCTTGGGACTAGATGGCGTTGTGTGAAGTGTCCAAGGATATTTATTTATTTATATAATTATTTTTATTTATTTGTTTTTTTTTTTCACAAATCGGATATGAGTTTTATAGCGAAAGTTGTTTTAGTATGATAAGTAGAATTACCTACTAAACTGGTGCAGGTGACTAAACTGGCTCCTGTATAGTATTGCACAAAAGATCTCATTGTTATTCTCGTAGCCCCATATTGATCAGACAAAAACTTCTTTTTGTGAAGGATCACTTCTGATACCTGTATCTTTAACAAAACAGCAAAGAAGATATTCTATGCCAAACACCTCGTCAATATCTATAACTTTCAATATAGATACTATCAAAGGCATAAAGACGGATGCTTATGTCATCCGCTTCCTTCGATTCGTCGGTATATTTTTTTTTCTTCTCATTTAGCATGCGTTCGTTATCATACTCCGATGTTATTTCGTGGACAATAGTGTGAGTAAAACGTTTTTTCGACTGTAAAATGACTACTTTGTAAATGCTGTACTGTATAACTGTTTTTATCCCAAATAAATAAAATCAAATAAAACTCTTTCATGTTAGAACATAATCGAGTTCGAAGTGTTTGTGTATTTCCGATATTACTTAATAATCTCCGTATTTTATGCTGAGAATGTTCCAGAAGCTTACCGAGAAAAGATGGTCGCTGTAGAAATTGGAACACTGAGAGAGTTTCGTCGGAATATTAATCTGAAAAGTGTTTATTTCTATAATTATCCTGGCATTTATGAAATGTAAAAGTGTTGGGTCTCCTTCGCGCCAAAAAAAACCTGGTTCATTTTTGTAACATTTTTATATCTTGGTACCCACCCATCAGTGGTAACATTTCACTACGAAAATCATTACTGCTATAAGTTAAACCATTTCATGAAGTCCTGCTAGAATAGGTAGTTAAAATCTCGCTGCAGACTCGGTCATAAATCATTCGAGTGTTTCGCTCTCTTTCCCACTCACGGGCCTTATGGGCAGGCCACGCCCACACGTAGTCCTGTGCATTACTGCAGTCGATGACTGATATCGATAGTTTTATATATTTATAAATGGGTGATAGAAATAAATACACATTTTTTTTTATTTTATTACCAAATTTACTACAAAGCATATTAAATATATAAACAAAAGAACGTATATATAAAACTAAAAATAGAAAATTAAAATTCTTCCTCCGAGTCATCGTCATCATCATCCACATGAATGATGAACTCTTCGCATAAATGTGCTTTTCTTAAGTCTTCATCTTGCAGCAATTCTGCATGTTCCACATATTTTTGCCAATTTTCAATGGAGACATTGGAAATGGCTTCATCGACTAACTTCTTGACATCAGCTATCTTGAATGTTTTGTTTTTCGTTGCAACTTCATTTTTTACTTGAGCCCACACCAACTCGATGGGATTGTACTGACAGTGGTAAAGCGGCAAGCGGATAACTTCATGACCATGCTCCAAAGCCATTTGATCCAAGTGATATGTTTTTTCCGGTCGATGTCGACGCACCTTTTGTAAGAGCTCTGGTTTGAACTCTTTTGATGTAAATGTGTTCTTACGAGAAGGAAGTCTCGTAAAAACCCATTAGTACTCATTAGTTACCCTGCATACTTAATGAATGCAGTATGTTTACGTGATAACCTTAATGATTCTGTTATCGATAATGGCCTTGAGCGCGCGCAACTAGCGCACATCCCTACTCCGATTATGATTCATGACCAAGTCTGCAGCGAGATTTTAACTATACTATAGTTATTGCAATTTAAACCTTATGAATAACGGCATAACGGCAACAAGACAGGAATTAGTCTGTAGCATTTTATCCACACATTCGCTCACACGAAGCCAAATTTTTAAGAATGTTAAGTGAAAAGAAGTTTTTTGTGAAAAATGTAATCAATTGGCGAACTAATAAATAATAATAATTTAATAAGTAATTATTAAAAACATTTTTTTTATTTTGGCAATTATATAACTCTTCTCAAAAACAGATCATAATACTTATTGAGCTGGGTTTATTAGATAACACAATAGAAATCTGTTTTTATAATTACCTATTAAATTAATATTATTTATCAGTTCGCCAATTGATTACACTTTTGAAACAAGCATCTTTTAATTTAACATTCTTAAAAATTTGGTCCCTTGTGAGCGAGAGAGGTGATGAAATGCGACAGCGCTCTTAACATAATTATACGATTTAAAGGCGCTGTCCATGTCAAATTGTTACCAATGATGTCAGTTTGATTGACAAAAAATTCTTAGTTTTCCGAGTTTCCTTACAATTATCAAAATACTCAGTAGATAGTTTTAGCTGTTAGTTTTAAATCCTCTAGGTTTGTATAAAAATTTGGTAATAAAGAACCTAGAAGGTCTTATATATTTTTTATTAACACCCAACATAAGCAAAGTATCATAATAATAATTAATAATTTGTCATTAAATAACAGCTGCTGTTCTCGCTTCTTAATGACGTTATTTATCAAACAATTAATCTATCATGTGTTTCAGGAAAAGATTTCGTTTATCTAAATAGAACTCATAAAATAAATTAACATAATTTTTTCCGTAGGTATATTCTAAATAAAAATAACATACCTACCTAGTAAAGTATTAATGTAGATGATGATTGGATTATATTAGTTAATTTGTATATTTGTGTAGTGATTTATTCGACAAATTCTATATTGACATGTTTACAATAAAACTTGGCAAGCGTAGTATTATAAACAAATGAATGCTTCGTATTTGTTTTTTTTTTTATTTCTTTGTTGACATAATAAACTTCTATACCCACTACACTATTTAGTTTTATTGTATTTTCAGAACATTCGGAGTTCTTACACAGTATCTGACTTTTTGTTTTGTCTTAGGTTTACCTGCTGACCCTAATTACAGTTTATCCAAACTTACAGTATGTAAAAACTTTAGTATTATATAAGTAACTTCTTAAAGTCATTTGGTTTTCTTAACGATGTAGCCTAGAAAAGTTTTGCAAATTCTGACCTTTTCGGAAATAAGGCTAAAACTGCTAAAGTTGTTTAAACTTCTTCGGTTTCTTTTTATTCAAGTAGATATTCAAGTAAACATAGGCCATACTTCTGTGGTAACAAAACCAGCGTAAGCTGACCTCTTATTCTATTGGAACTCCCAACGTCTAGGCCAGCTCAAGGTCTAAGGTCCGTATTACAGAACGTCACTCAATACTCAAGCATTACTTAAAACTAGATTCAAGCCATTTGATTGGTTGAATCTAGTTTCAAACTAGATTTAAACAAAGATCAGTGCTTGAGTTTCCTTCTGTAATACGGACCTAAGTGTTACCTTCGACGTTTGTCATGTTTCATTTATTTTTAGTATAAATTATTTTCTACATTAGGTTTGAAGGACCACCTAGTCCTTTAGGTTGCAAAAATTTTTATGAGTATATACTTTTATTTTGGTAAGTTCAACAGATGTTGGACAAAGCTACTCCAGATGTAGGTAACTTGACTTCTTTTTGATAATAATTATGTAACAGTCTAATCAATACTTTTGTCTTATTTTCGGGAAATGAGCGCTGATTGTCCTTAATACAGGCTACTAAGTAACCTAGCTAGGACGTTAGTTCGTAAACTTGTATTGTTACCTACTCATCTCAGATGTATACTTATCCTAAGTTGTCAACCTACTTGTAACAGACTGTACCTCTTGTTTATGAAATAAATTATTATTTATTTATTTATTTATTTGACTAGGACAAAAGTCAGAAACAAAATTCGTAAAATTGCTGAACGTATCGATCAAGTGAATACCGGTGCCCAACCTCCAGCACTTAAGGTTCATCTGCGGTGGTAGCCCGCGAAATTAAATTTTTCTTGCGTTTTTTGCAATTTCCAGATCAGTGTCAAGTTGTATATTGATCAAAATATGATTCGTGACCAAAACAAACATGTATTTACGTAACTATAATCATAAAAATCATCAACACATCTTAGATAGCTAGATTGGCCGTGGTTTGATCTGATTTCGGAAATAAAAGACGAGAACCACGGCAAATCTAATTTAGAGCGATGTAATATTGATTATTCTTATGGTTATAATTATGTTATACTTATACATGTTTGTTAATATTGAGAATCATATTTTGATTAAGATATAACCTGACACTGACCTGAAAATTGAAAAAAAACGCAACCACAGCGGATCCACCTTAAATAGAAAAATTAATTAATTTCCTAGGAAACCGGTAATAAAAAAACTACAGACCTTATCGTATACATTATTAATCAAATAGAAACGCGTAAAAATGTTAGATGACGGTGGGTTAATAAATCATAGCTCAACTGTGTCTAAATATAGTTCACGGTAATATTTCATCGATTTCAAAACGTTAGAACATAATTTTGAATGACAGAGCGTTTTACCGTAATTTATTATTTATATACTTTTTCATCTTTTCGAACTTAGTAGGTCAAAATAAATAACAGTGATTAAATTATTTAACATGAGGCTACCATTTTATTGTTTTGGTTCACAGGAAAAAACTTACCTAACATTAACTTAACTTGACCCTACTAGTTCAAGAAAATATTGAAGAAACATATTTGAGTTTTCCGCATCAGTAAAAAATTTACCTGAAACTAAACCAATATTCTGAATGAAAAAAAAAAAACAAAATTTTATTAAGTAATTAGTAAGCGTAATTCTTTAAGTCCTTCGTTATTTAAAACTGCGCATAATTATGTTTATACTTGCTTCTTTTATTTACTTTCATAAGACGCTGGCAGTTGAGTACTGGCCTAATTAACTTTGTAGACAAGGTTTGAGCGAATTAAGCTTGCGTAGCGGTTTGTGTACTCTCAGCTAAGCTATACCTACTTTCTCATAAAAAAATAAATATTAAGGTCCATACACACTGCAGTCTCGTCATCGTCAAGTTACTGATCAGTGAAGTCAAAACCAGTCCCACGATGTCATTTGGGGGTCTACTCCCTAAGCACAAAGCCCGTAGTTTCGGCCTTCGTTACGGGCGTTTCCTACTCCGTATCACCTTCGTATGAATGATTAGTTCGAGGCCCGAACGAAGTATGAATGGGAACACGATTTTACAGTTGTCCCTACCCCCGATGTGTTTTTGCCCGTCCGAAAAATTTAACTTTTACACTTGTTTTGATGGATCGTTATGTCAGACGGACTTAGGGAGTAGAACCCCTGGCCCGGACGATGGCGCTGTCCGTGAACAAAAAATTACACAGCTTGTCTTTTTCATAGTGATTTTGTTATAGTTCCGCTGTCAGCCACCGGGTCAGATAAGTTTATAGCACTATAGTTTAGAAGAAGTCATAGGCAGGCAGACATTCGGCCCCACACATCAGTCACGTCACTAATCAGGAAACGTCACATCACCGGGACGTTAAAACGCGCGGAAGTGACTGATGTGTGTGCATGAACCTTAAGGCTTACGTAGTGGTTCGAGATTTGAGTAGGTACCTACTCACAGCTTTATATTTTTATGAGAAAGTTTCGAGGAGTTTTAAATCTTTGTAGGTATTCGATTAGGCGGTTAATGGAGCAGAAATGAGCAATTAACTTTTATAATCGCCTTCTCTAAGGTAATGACCTGCTGTTTTTTGTTGTGAAAAGATGAATGAACTAAATCGGCTGACTAATAAGTCGATCAATCTTTGTTAGATTTCATTCGATTAGCCGAACAAAATTCATTGTATCTTCGCTTGAAGTAAGAATGGTGACGCCGTGAATTTTTTTGCTTCTTGCAAAGATAGGTACCTACTATTTTAACCATAAATAATAACAGGAATATTATAAATAAATTCATATAAACTATAATTATATTTTACACAAAATTATCAAAAGTAGGTAATCATAACTTGCCATGCACTATGTTGTCCTCTATGAATTAATAAGGAAGATGACACATTATAAAACAATATTGAGAACGGGAAAAGAAGATGACATTAATCGGTGACAGTCTAATTTCGATAAAACACAAATATCTTAATATTTCGTGCATAAGTGCAACGATTGGAATCTTAGCCTACCTACGTTCTTGTATACGTGACCCAAAAGTTATACGTATCTTTCTTCCTCGTTCATATTACTTGGACACTAGCCAAACCACAAAGAAAAAAATGTGTCAAAGAAAGAAAACATACGCCCTTTAAATCAGCGTTATTTTAACAAAAACGCGGAAACCTGGACAATGTTTTAACTACGCAAAAGTTTTTTTCGGATATAACAGGTTTTAATTAACACTAACTTTTGCTCGGAGCTTGGCACTGAAACTCGTGATGCTTGCCCGAGGGACCAGAATCCATACACGAATAAAAAATATTCAGAATGTCGGAATGTAAATCCAATTCCAGGCCAAAAAATACAAATTTTTCGTCTATACGAGTATTCATTTCTGCGCCATGTAAACCGTCGAAAAACTAGATTGTGTAACGCCGAATAGCATACCACATTCCAAATACGAATTCAAAACAAATGAATCTCGCGCCAAAAACAAATTCCGATTCGCCAGTAATTTTCCTGAAATCCAATCGTTGATTTCCGTTTGAAGTTGGAACCGATGAAGTGGGTAACATAAATACCATCAAGATAGCAATCGTAACTCAAACACGAAGTACGAAAGCAGTCACTACGAACGATTTGTACCCATGTTTACATTACTGAAGAAATCACAATCGTTATACGATTTAAAACCTAAAGGTCACCTTACCATTTATGACGGGCATTTGTAGGTAATAGTGATAATAGCGGTGCACTGCGTTTTATGTTCTTCGAATAGAATTCCGTGTTCTCTTTTGTTCTTTAAACGAGGATGGGAATTAAAATCTGAGTTTAAAGGCTTGAATGGTAAATGGGGCAGATTAAACGAGCTTGTCTGAACATTTCGCATGTGCATTTATGAGACTAACTACACTAATTCAGCTCAATTCAGCTTTTGTACATAGAAAAAATCTGTTTTGTATGGAATGACGCGGAAAGCTGAACCGCATCCGTTCAGCCTAAAACAAAACTGTTTTCTTTTTCTATTGACAAAAGCTGAATTAAGCTGAATAAGTGTAATTAGTCCTTAAGAGGCCTGTCACTTTTGTCACCTCTCTCGCTCACACGGGACCAAATTTTTAAGATTGTTAAATGAAAAGATGCTTTTTTGAAAAATGTAAACAATTAGCTAACTACTAAATTATTATTATTTATTTATTTATTTGATTACAACATTTTACAAAGAAATCTTAAGCTAAGAAGTATGTCCCACAAAACCGTTTTCACGGTTTGTCTGTAGGAAATAATATTAATTTATTATTAAAACACATTTCTATTTTTTTTTTTTTTTTTTTTTTTTTTTTAACAGTTAAATTTATTTTACTAATAGAATTAAAACAACAAATATAATAACAAATACCATAAACTAATCTAAAATAAAAAAGAACCTAAAACTAAAAACCATAGTAACTAAAATATATTATTAAAAGGAGTCCCTTTAGGCAAGGTTCCGATGATACTGGCAGCGTTCCTCCTTTGAATAGCTAGACTAATTCTTTGTCCGAGGTAGCTGCCAGCTCTTCGGTCTCCTGTGACGTCGACCACATTTCTATTGTGTTATCTAATAAACTCAGCTCAAAAAGTATTATATGTTTTTGAGATGAGTTAAATAAATGCCACAATTAAAATGTGTTTTTAATAATTACCTATTAAATATTAATCCTATTTACTAGTCCGGTAATTGATTACATTTTTCAAAAAAGCATCTTTTCATTTAACATTCTTAAAAATTCGGTAACGTGTGAGCGAGAGAGTTGACAAAATGCGATAGCCCTCTTAAGGCTGTGTTTAATAATGCAGATCAAATTTATGTTCACATCTAATATCTTTTATAAACAATAGTTATAGCTTATAAGGTAACGCGGACATTAGGACCTTTGCGAATGCTCTTCAGGCAACTTTGACCTACCTTTGGGTTTCGACCTATTTGGTTTAACTAAGTCGTATGTTGTCATCACAGATCGTAGTCCAAAACCCAAATTAATGTACACCTATCACTTTATTTACTTCACAAAGGAATAATTATTTAGTACTTAAATACTTAATACAAAGGGTTTGTATTAATTAATACAGTAAACTCATAATTCTATTGTTTAGTATTTAGACTTCGAAGTACATATCCAATTAATTTAATTAAACAACAAAATTCGTTTCATTAAACAAAGGTACATGAATATTTAAACAATTAGTTTAAGTTTTAAACAAGTAATTTTAACATGTAAGTTTTTTAAAGAATTCATTTTAAAACAATGTTAGATAGAAAACAACAAGATTGTTTTACAAGAGGTGGCTTAGGAAAATATTAAACTTTGAAATACCTACTCGTGTAACTTTAGACAAGTAACCACTAAGTAAACTTAATTCGAATTTAATTTAAAGCTCAAAAGATTCACCAAGAGAATGTTATTATTTAAACTAGTTAAAACAGTAATATAGTCAAATGCAGCAAGTGTAACGTGGGACGCTGCGGTACTGGTGAACCCGCAGCTAGATGAACCAACGACTTTAAAAAGTGAATGGACAGACTGGATGCGGTTGGCAAAGAAACGGCTGTTATGGCAAACTTGAAAGAGGTTTATGTCTAGCAATGGACTGCGATATGTTGAATTGACTGATTGAGTAGTTAATATAGTCCAACTAGAACCCAAAAACTAGTTAAATGTAAAGCACAAAGATATTATGACAACATGCAATGAGTTTGAAACGGATATCAAGGACAGAGTACATGTTCAACGAGGATGAAATATTAAAGCCTGACCGCACCATAATGTAGGATTAACAATCAGGAAGAGACGAGAGCCGGTACCCAGGCTTTATTATTGTGGTATCTATTTACAACGCCACATGGGAACTACGCATCAATCGCGACTGGCATATATGTATACTCGTACAAAATCCTGACATGGTCGTCGGCCGAAGAGTCCACCAGACAAAGCGGTCTGGTCGGAGGATCCTTCTTTTTCCATAGAGGAGGAGTGAGCTTTACACCTTCTTCCTCATACATCTATATTATCACTTATCGAGCTTAACAAAGGGACTGTCACACAGATAAGAGTGAGGTGAAAGAGAAGACGCACGCTTTAAAAACCCAAACTTTAAAAAAACTCGATGTACCATATTTACGCCCGGGTATTATACCATAGATGGTCAGACGCGATTGAGAAGGTGAAGACGCGTCGTATGTGGTCGCGATCTTAACATTGCGGGAATGACGAAGAAAAATCATACCGTATAGTATCTACAGTGACGGCAAAATTCCTCTGTGATGACAACACAAACAAATGTGTTCGGAATGGAACGGAAACTGACAGAGTTATCAACTGCAGTAAACAAGTCATTAATAGAAACAGAATCTGTTAGCACTCAATTCTCTGACGTAAACGTGTTGTGACGTCAGACTGCGTTGCAATGTGATAGTTATGAAACAATTTTAGATTTCATTGAGAGAATGCTGATGATGGATAGGGAAGAAAAATCATTGAATGACAACTAAGCGCTGAAAAGTGGAAGATGGTCGAGTACATAGAAAGATAAAGAAAGATAGAAAAAAAAGGTAAAGAGGAAAAGGTAACTACCTAAAAACTTACCGACAAACGTCGACGTTTACGGCTCGTGTTTATCATTTCTAGGAGCCAGAAAAGTAACTATTATTACTGAAGCCCTTTCCGCATTGAAACTGAACCATTACAGTCGCGTAAATGATACAAAACTATTCAACATTGCCAAGCCCTTTCGATTGAAATCGAACTTAATCAACCGGGTTATTTTGTGTAATGCATTCATAGCAATTCGCAGTACCATGAAACAGGTACCTATTGTAATCGCCCGCGGCATGAATATTGATACATTTCAATGTAATGTACTACATAACTATACAGTATGACTGGGCAAACGAGGAACTTACTTAGGGGCATAAACCGAAACTGAAAACACAATGTATAGGCACTTCTGAAATGTCAAAGAGTCGGTCAGTTAGTAAGAAAGTTGAAACTAGTTGCCCATTCCAAAAAGTAGATCTCTATGAAGAAGGACGGGCATGAAACTCCACGGACACTCTTTTAAATCAAGATAAATATTACAAAATCCTGGGTACATTATTCTTGTTGCTTTTTTATGTGAGAACAATGTAAAAAAAATCTAAAGACAGTTCAAAACATAAGATTAAAAATAAGCCCTGGCTGTTAAGAGATGAGAGCATAATAATTAACTGTTAGGAGTAAAAAGTAATTAATCACAAAGAAAACTTGGGGTAAGGCATACCAGCGCAACTGCACTAGACAAATGACCTTTTACAAGGCAGGGAAAGGAATGATTCGTGTTCACTTCACCATCATCTGCCTGGCCTTTTCCAACTACGTTGGAGTAGGCTTCCAATCTAACCAACCGCTCAACCTGCGTTCTATTTATTGGATGGTCAGCCCTCCACGGACCGACCTCAGCAACCGTTGCTTAACCTGGAAGATTGACCTGCTGTAACAAATCTACTAGCCTACAGAAATAAAAGGGGGCTAAAGTAAGACTTGAAACATATATATTGAAAACTAAAAGATAAAAAATACAGACCAGTTTTTTAAAAAACACATCCTACCTAACACACACACTTATTTAGGAAGGTAAGCTTGAAGTAGTAATTTGAGTAAGTCCAGGTTAGGCAAACACGCACGAATAGTATGGAAGATGAAGATTTGGTATTGAATCGCTCCGTTAAATTAAATGGTTATTTTCTATAACCCTCCTTTAGGGATCAACCGCAGTCGGGAAAGTTTAAGTCGCTGAGTAAGTTTTCCCGGTTGACGAATAATAATTTTAGTTAGGAGATGTTTCGTTTATAGCTTCCGGAGCTGAGGGCCTACTCCCTAAGCACGAAGTCCGTAGTTTCGGCCTTTGTTGCGGGCGTTTCCTACTCCGTATCACCTACGGATGGATGATTGGTTCGGGCCCCAAACGAAGTATGAATGACAACATGATTTGCCAGTTGTCCCTACTCCCGATGTGTTTTTGCCCGTCCGAAAAATTTAACTTTTACACTTGTTTTGATGGATCGTAATGTCAGACGGACGGATAAACGGACGGACGGAAAGACGGGTGGACTTAGGGAGTAGGCCCCCAGAACTGATCAGTCTCCGAGTCTTCCATACATCGGTTCATCAGCGTTTTTCAAAAACGTCTTCCAATTTCAGATCCTTTCCACATTTGAAGCTTTGCGTCATCAGAATGCCAAACGCCACAGTCAATGCTTGAATCTGCCAGTAATATACGTTGAAAAACCTTTAACCTCTTCGATGAATTCCGAGTGTGTGTGGATTAATTTTATAAAATTAAAGATACAGCCATTCAATAATAAATCAAAATTATCTATAAAATACAATATTGACCTAACATATTGATAAAAAGAATTTAGATTACATAAATCAAAAGAAACGTTCATAGTCTATGCCATTATGAAACTCTATGAGAGATAGTTAGATAGAAAAAGCAAAGTCAGCTTGACAGCCTGACGTAAGTGTCATAACAATGAAAAATACCTATAGGTGTTTTTATTTCAGATTTTAAAGAAAACGAATTGTTTTGGACCAATTCACAAATTACAATGTAAAAAACAAGGATATAATAAAATGGATGCAAAGTGTAAGTGTAGTAATGTAGTAAGTGATGTAGTGTAATTAATAGATACTATATTTCCCGTGGTCGTGGGTTCGTGCCCCACGTTGGGCGCCAGACTGTAACAAATCTACTAGCCTACAGAAATAAAAGGGGGCTAAAGTAAGACTTGAAACATATATATTGAAAACTAAAAGATAAAAAATACAGACCAGTTTTTTAAAAAACACATCCTACCTAACACACACACTTATTTAGGAAGGTAAGCTTGAAGTAGTAATTTGAGTAAGTCCAGGTTAGGCAAACACGCACGAATAGTATGGAAGATGAAGATTTGGTATTGAATCGCTCCGTTAAATTAAATGGTTATTTTCTATAACCCTCCTTTAGGGATCAACCGCAGTCGGGTAAGTTTAAGTCGCTGAGTAAGTTTTCCCGGTTGACGAATAATAATTTTAGTTAGGAGATGTTTCGTTTATAGCTTCCGGAGCAGAACTGATCAGTCTCCGAGTCTTCCATACATCGGTTCATCAGCGTTTTTCAAAAACGTCTTCCAATTTCAGATCCTTTCCACATTTGAAGCTTTGCGTCATCAGAATGCCAAACGCCACAGTCAATGCTTGAATCTGCCAGTAATATACGTTGAAAAACCTCTAACCTCTTCGATGAATTCCGAGTGTGTGTGGATTAATTTTATAAAATTAAAGATACAGCCATTCAATAATAAATCAAAATTATCTATAAAATACAATATTGACCTAACATATTGATAAAAAGAATTTAGATTACATAAATCAAAAGAAACGTTCATAGTCTATGCCATTATGAAACTCTATGAGAGATAGTTAGATAGAAAAAGCAAAGTCAGCTTGACAGCCTGACGTAAGTGTCATAACAATGAAAAATACCTATAGGTGTTTTTATTTCAGATTTTAAAGAAAACGAATTGTTTTGGACCAATTCACAAATTACAATGTAAAAAACAAGGATATAATAAAATGGATGCAAAGTGTAAGTGTAGTAATGTAGTAAGTGATGTAGTGTAATTAATATATATATACTGCTCGCTGTTATTACTTAACCACAAGCCCCTTTGGACAGATAAAAATTTGAATTTCCATAAATTGTTGGAATGGATCCTTTTTCAATATAATCAAATAATATCCCCTGCTTTACCCGTCAGCTCATGTATGTAGCTACTCATAGGTATAATATCTACGTATATTACACCAATTGCCGTGTAACGAACGAACGAACGTGGGCTATTGAATTTGCAACATAACGTTATGAATATTGATATTAATTATATCTACAAGTTGTAACGTTAAATGCGCAAAACCTCTTAAGGGGTTATTGTACTCATCATTATGAACAACTTTTACTATGGGACCAAACCTGAAATCGCGAAACAAAAATCAGCTGTTCAGTACATTTATGTTCGCATAATTCGTCAAAATGTACTGAACAGCTGATTTTTTTTTCGCGATTTCAGGTTTGGTCCCATAGTAAAAGTTGTTCATAATGATGAGTAAAATGACCCCTTAAGAGGTTTTGCGCATTTAACGTTACACGTTGTATAGGGCCATATTAAATTTGCTAGCACAACTACAACGACATGATGGGTATCGATATCTCAACACGATAAAACGGATTTTATCAACTCACACTTCAAATAACAACACTACCAGCGGTCATTGATCTCAACAAAAATCATCAAATCTTTTTTATTCTGTCGTGTTTAGATATTGATACACATCACGTCTGTGGAGTTTTGCTAACTAATTTAATTTGACTCTGTATACAGGGTTATTGGTAAAACACCAGCAACCTCTTAAGGAGTCATTGTACTCATCATTATAAACAACTTTTACTACGGGACCAAACCTGAAAGCGCATAAAAAAAATCTGCTATTCAGTACATTTATCTACATCAAACTCGTCAAAATGTAGGGAGCAGCTGATTTTTTTTTCGCGATTTTAGGTTTGGTCCCATAGTAAAAGTTGTTCATAATGATGAGTAAAATGACCCCTTAAGAGGTTGCTGGTGTTTTACCAATAACCCTGTATTATCAAGTATATTCTGGATGAATACGTTTCTTCCGTATAAAGACCAAAGGAATGTTGTTGAGTATAATATGATTGCAGTACGAAGATTGAGATGTTCTTTCTCACTGTTAATTGATAATAAATTCCTGAATTTTAACAGTTACTTGCATGTCACAGTTGAACATCATTTATTAAAAATAATATGCTTTTTAATGGACTCTACTCACATTTCTTAGAATCCAAATAACAAAACTATTACTACAAAATTACCTTCAAAAGACTTCTTTCATATTTGTTTTTCTCTAGCCTCTTCTTTACTTCCATTCGAAGCTCAACCAAGCAACAAGTAAAAACTAAATAAAAGAGAATCTTTAACAGCCTTCTTTTCAACTGCTATCTAATTATTATTGCAGCCCCTTTCAACGACCGACTAATTGTTCTATTATGTCTGTTAAGCTTTCATTTTGTTTTTCTATTTCTTTTCCCGTTTACAGATTGTCGCATTTAGAGGAAAAGGAAAGAGGTGGAGGCTTTGTAATTGTCTCTGGGAGGCTTTGTTCCTTATCTCTATCTGTTAAATCTTTAATGGTAACTGTTTTGTCGTCGACTTCAATGGCCTTGTGGTTCTTTGGATCGGGTTTAAATACAGTTCAAATGTTTTATTGTAGACCGCAATTAAAACTGGAAATTAATTCTGCCTTACATTTTCTTTGACTTGGGTTTATTCATTTTACTTCTTAGACTGACTGATTGGTTTGACGCAACATCCTCATTAGCCTACATATGCACGGGCGCTCTTTTTAACGCGCCGTGCGCCATTCTTGCCGCGCACTGAATTTACAATGCAGTGAGTTGAAAATTCAACTGTGCACTTTTTCAACGAGCTAGGGATGATGACTCTGTTGGATTCTTATCGCTCGGTTCGACGCCGAGAGTTAAATCCAAAGCACGGTCAAAAACTTCGCGTTATAAGAAACACCGGTGTGTATGTGGGCTTATGTGGAAACAGTAAAGTAAATTACACATGAACAAAGAAAAACTTGATGGTTCAGGATTTACGTTCTTTAAACTCATTAATAAGAACCGGAAACAGCCAGGTGATGTCGCGATGTCGCGTTTGTATCCGGTGCACCACAATTATTCAAGGTTACATTTTATTGTTTCCTTTGTCATTTACTTTTATGTAATATAGAACTGCAAGTGTAGCAAGGTTAAAGCACAGCTTTTGTTTTTGCAAAAACTAGAATAATAGAAATTCCTTTTCTGTCGACAAATTTTCTCTTGACTTTCCTTTGTTTAATTCTCAAAAGAATCAAGTAGAGCAGTAACCACCTGTCTCAGTCCCAGAGGTCCAGGGTTCGATTCCCAGCGGGGGAAAAATTTTCTTCTCGGTTTGGTTGGTGGTAGGGCTTGTTCTTAGTCCGCTTGGCTAGCTACTACCAGCTTATCTAAGTCTGTCGCCATAACAACATTGTTGTGTTTCGGCAGTTAGAGGTAAGATAGTCCGTTCCTCTGTGGTTGAGGATTCCGGGTGAAGCTCACTTCCACCTTCGGCCTGATCGCCTCTTACCATTAGGTGAGATGAAGGCCAAGAGCTTCCCCGTTGTGGTTAAAAAAAAAGAATCCGAAAAAATTCAACAATTTGAAATTGGCTTCATAATTTTTATTTATTTGGCGCATAAAACAGCTACATCCACTTCAGAAATTGCTCTCCTTTGAACCATTTAATTTTTTTTCAAATTCTCGTTCAGAAAAAAGTTATCAAATTGCTCAGACACATTGAAACGTTATAGTGCATCCGGGTCAAACCACGGTAATAGCTTCCACATGGCTTTAATTGAAAGCGGTCGTATTGCCCTCACCGCGCTCTAGGGGTTAATCTGGATATCAAACAAAAGTCGTTCAATATGATGACTATAACAACCCGAAGCCAGAATAACCCTCCATGTAAGTATTCGAGTAAAACATTCATATGGAATTTTCCGTAATGAAAAGGTATCTTCCATTGCGCCGATGTCCTGAACCGTTGCGAAGCCGAAAATAGATCTTATATTAGAATTGGAACCGAAAGTATTGGAAACATTTGTGATGGTACAAGGAAAATTCAATGGGATAATACCCATTTAATATTGAAACAGTGACTCCTCATTTGACTTGTATTAAAAATATTTGGTATTGTAACGACCATACGGTGGTGAAGCGCTACTAAATACTGTCAATGTTTTTTCAGAAAATTGTCACTTGGTTAGGTTTGATTACAATAATATGAATATCACAAAAGTGCTGGCTAGGAATATCATTGCATAATTAATAGACACAACATTTCCTGTATTGGGCCTTATGATAGGTATGTGACGGGCATATACTGCGACACTGTTATTAACTTTTGTAGCTGTCATCGTTTCTATTGCAATTATGCCAATTTGTTGTTGTTCCAAATAAAAAAGTATCTAGGGCCATAATAATTATTATTAAATCAAATTTGGTCACTGCGTTATAATAATAATAATAATAACCCCACCGCAGTATCTCTACGTTGACGTCGTGGTGGGGCTTGCGCGCTCCGAATTCTAGGTCTGTTCCTGTAGAGTTTACTCTGCCGGAACAGGTCTAGGATGAGGAGCCAGACCAAGAGAGATACAGAAACCCGCAGGGCAGCATGTGGCGAGCTGTTGGGCAGTAGCGACCCCACGGACCCTATCTCCCGGGAGAAGTCTTGTTCCTCACCTCTCGCTTGCCTTTATTGGCCGGCTGGAGTGAACAATGACGGGAACAGAGCTCCCACCTCATTCTTGCCTTTATTGGCTGGCTTGAGTGGAGATTCGCAAGAGCAAACGTGCTCGGAGGAAGGAAGTATTCCAGTAAGTGTTTGTAGGGATCTTGACCATCTTCCGGGCTCTGGGATTGTTCTGAGAACCGTGGAATACCTCTCCACTCCTCACAAGCACCTCAGGACATGTTGCTCCCTTGCCGCTACGACACTATGTGCTAGCGACCGTTTTCGGGGGCCCATTATTGAGTGTGCAAGTCACCCCCTGCCATTTTTTTCCGTGTATAATAATAAAACATTGATCAGGCAGGGGCCATAGTCCTTTCATAGTTCTAGGTAACCAGTCCACAGCCACCCAAACCCATAGCCCAATATGTTTTGTTTCCATGTTCTGCAATAGTCCTGCACCAACCGAGGGTTGTCCTTGGGTGCACTTGCATAGTGTATACAGGGATAATCGTCGGTTGGTGCCTCCTCATAATTTAAAATTGTCTAAGGGGCCTCTGCGAGTTGGCTTCGGCCCCTCGTACGCCTTCCAAAAGTCCGGGACCCCAGGGTCCCGAGATACGTCAAAGACACTTTAAAAATAATAATAATAATAAATAATTTATTTTTCCAAAAAGTAATGTGCAAAAAATAGGTATGGGCAACATTTACAGCGTAGGGCTTACAAGTGCACAGAGAAATTGATCAATGACCCCCATGCTATGATAGTGGTATAGATCTTTTATGACGACTAAGGTTTTATAAATTATTACTCACCATCTAAAAAAAATCTCATAACTTTCACTTAGGTCCAAGCCACGAGCATGATACAATTTCTTTTTCAGCTCACCATCCAAACTTGCAACAAAAACTAAAAGTACGTACTACGTAGTTCCAGTGCATATGGGTCATGTCGCGGTAATGCCCGACATGTGGCTCTAATTGAAACCGGGGTGGTTTGGCCTCAGCGGGCCTTTTGGGGTTAATCGTACCAGCGAGGAGAATTGTTTGGACGTATGAAATTTTTATGGGATCTTTTTAATTCTTTTGGTGAAAGAGTTTATTGGTGGTTTGGGATTTGGTGAGAGTTTCTATTGGGAATTCATTTTAGGTTTGGAGAATAACGTTCTAACTTTTAGAAGGTGACTTTTTTGAAGTATTTATTGTTTGTGTTAGCTTAGACGAATGTATGAAGCATTAGGTGAGCAAAAAAAGGGTGACCCACCTGACATGAAGTTAGTGATAACAACATCGATATTCACACAATGGTAAAATTAATTGCAATGATAATGTTGGTTAAAAATAATAACGCTCATGATGACAGACCCGTTACAGATGAAGCAACGAAATCAGTAGAAAGGTTATAAAAAAAAAACCGGTCAAGTGCGAGTCGGACTCGCGCACGAAGGGTTCCGTACTATATTATATGTTGATTAAATACAGTATTCATGGTACCTACATGGTATAAAGAAGTTTCAAATTCCTAATTTGTTTAATTGTTGCGCTAGAGCTCGTATAAAAATGGTCTAAAATTTACAGCTTTTGCGGCCCTCTATTTCTTAATTTTAAAAGATAAAAAAAATATGTTTGTGCTCTACTCAATGAGTTCTAAACGATGACACCCCACATGTTAAATTAAATTTTTTAATTTTTTTTTCAAAATGAAAAGTTTATTGTATGGGGACCGACCCCTTAAATTTTTAACTTTGCTATATTTTTATTATTTGTTGTTATAGCCGTAATAGACAGCGGAGGCTTAACGTAAACGCACCCATTACCGCCAGTTTAAGCGGAGTTCAGATTGATACCCAAAAAATAAGCACATTCTTAATATGTGGCTTCAATAAAAATATTTTTTCAAGTACTGAAATTATCGATTTCTTTAGTTATGTGTAAGAACAGATAATCAAAGAATTACTTAAAAAATAAAAAATAAATAAAAGGAAAAAGGGTCATGTCCCTATCACCGACTCAAAATATCGGGTGTGTGCCTAATACCGTTTATGTGACACCTAATACCGACCACTAAATAAATGGAACCGTTAAAGTTAAATAAAAATGCTCGTGTATATTGCACTGTTTATATAAATGCTCCAGCACAGTACAGAATGCTATCAACACTTAACAATTATATGTATTCTTATAATAGTATATTCTTAACAGCGTTAAATCAATAAAAAATATCATATTTATACGAATTATGTATAACAAATTACCAAAGGCCAGCATTTATTATAACTACTATAATATATAACCAATGGGGGCATTTGGTAATTATGCATAATAATGCATATTTAATGCATAATGCATAATTATATAATTATTATTATATAATTATAATTATTATTTCGTTTAATTATATTTTTTCCTTCTAAAATACATTTTTAAATATTTCTTACAAAATAAATAAAAAACATTTAAAAATATAAAAAATAGTGGTCCGCCGGTGTCGGGAGCAGGGTCCAAGCTACCGGTGGTTACGGCTGCAGAGATAGGAACCTCCTCACAATACGAGCCGTATCGAGGAGTACTGCCTTCTAAATTTGGCCCTTGATCCAACCGCCTAACGAGAGCCTCGAAAGATGTTGGTCGAGGCTATCGGCTATCAGGCCGTTGGCCGTTACTACAATATTATGTTACTATTATATTATTATAATATATATATATATATATATATATTTATATATATAATAAATTATGCATAATATTATAATAAATATTATTATTATTAATTATTATTGCATAATACTCTTTACTAATAATAAATAATACTTTATGTTTATTTTCTTTTTTATTACCATATGACTTCCACATATAAATGTTAGCTAAGTATTACTATAATATAATAAAGCTTATGTTATTTTAAATCTGTATGTTTAATATGGAATACTATAATGTCTATTAAATAACTTTATGTTTACTTGAAAATAAATACCAAATAAAAAAACATGTAGTATGGGGTCCGTCGTAAATGAAGTAGATCGGTAATAGGTTTTCTTAAAGGAAATCGTATAACCTATTACCGACCCAAGGGAATGTGTATGAATTGTGTAAATACATGTGATTTTTTTTACATGTATATGATTTTAAGTGGTGCGGTTGCTAAAAATATTTAATAATAATGATATTTCAACTATAAAAAGACACTATTTAAAAATTATACCTCCTTTATTCATCAAAATATTTACATAAGAACAAAGTTAGTGTATACGGCTACTAAAGCTCTTGAATATATGGCGTTAATAGCTCAAATATAAGTTAACATACTAAGGAACTGAGTTAGTATAGCCTCCTGCCTATTCATTTATGCATTTTAACAAAAATCATGGCACACAAAAAATACGACAAGTACTTATCAGCGACATGGGTCGACAATAGGAATAAAATTGTGATTTTTGTTCCTATTACCGCCTATTTTTAATATTGAATTTTAAGCAAAATAAAATAGCATCTCATTAAAATGAATCATTACTTGTGTTCCTGAAAGTATCAAAAATGCATCAAAAGAACTAGAAGTTACATTAAAATGCTTGACGATATAATCTTCTGCTAAAAAAGAAACAAGAGTACTTACGCCATCGGGAATGCCACACTATGGAAAATGCACTAAGGTGCGGCGTCCACGGACGAACTGAGCAATTATTATTTAAATCGTCGAGTTACGCACACAAACAAGAGATGAACATTTGCAATACAAATACATCTACATTTTTTTTAAAGCAACCAATTGTGTAGCTTTAATACATGACATAAAAATGATAGTTTTCTGAATAGGGCGGTAATGAGCGCGGATTTTAACGGGTCGTTATTAGGTGCGTTTACGTTAGTAAGTTTGTACTGGACTGTACGTGGTTGTCCGATTTCATGGATTTTAATTTTCTTGCGTGGAACCCTAATTATTTTTCTAAAATAAAAATAGCCTAAGTTACTCCTTAAAACATCAGCTATATGCCGTCAAAATCGGTGAAAATTCGTTTGCCAAGTTTCCTAACTTGACTCAAAGTACCATTTTTTTAATCGGACTGCGCTTTAAAATTCTTCTATACAAACTTTAACATCCCTAAACCTCATTTGAGGCGTAGTTTTGAAAAACTAATAATGACAAACATTATTACTTACTTATGCAAGTATTTGTGCTAAGTTTCAGGTTCATTAACCAAATTAATAAGATTTTTCATATAAACTGTATCTCTGTTTTCACGAACACAGATAAAGAATTTTCACAGATAAATCGTCTGGTATGTTTCCATAAATTGACTCAAACATTATTTACACCAATTTTAGAGTTAATCAAGCCCCCAATAAAATCCTCTGCTATAAAATTAACTTTTCACCCCTTAGGGGTAGATTTTTGAAAAACCCTGATACACGTCTTAATTTTTGGTCTCAAGTATAAAAACTGAGTTTTGAGTTAATCGGACCGCGTGTTAAAGTTCCTCCATACCAACTTTGACACCCCCCATCCCTCCTTAGGGGGTAGTTTAGGAAAACTAAAAATGATAAACTTTATAATTTACTTAGATGAATATTCGTGCTAAGTTTCCAAGTCTATTAACTCAAGGGATAGGATTTTTCATACAAACTTTCATACCCTATTTTACCCCCTTAGGGATGGAATTTCCAAAAATCCTTCCTTAGTGGATGTTTACACTATATAAGGTAATGTGCAAAATTTCAAGTCTCTAGGTCCATTGGTTTGGGCTGTGCGTTGATATATGAGTCAGTGACTCAGTCAGGACTTTGATTTTTTTATATATATAGATTTACCATGTTATTTTAAGACCACAAACTTCTTATAGGTTTTCCTGTAATCTACAGGTATAGAACTATTTTCTATATTTTTTTCGAAATTTTAGGCTCAGTAGTTTCGGAGATAAGGGGGGGGGAATGGTCAATTTTCGTAAATTTTCTTAAATAACTTTAAAACAATATATTTTAAAATTATAAAAAAAATATATTTGAGACCCTCATAGTAAGCCCTTTCATTTGATATGTCACACGGTACAGTTTACAAAACTTTTTTTTTTAATTTTCCTATTTTCCCCCTAGAAGTGACTGTCATATTCAAAATTCACATATTTATTTTAGCTGTACGTGTTTGGGTCACAGAAATCCATATGTGTACCAAATTTTAACTTAATCGGTCCATTAGATTCGGAGCAAATTGGCTGTGACAGACGGACAGACAGACACACGAGTGATCCTATAAGGGTTCCGTTTTTTCCTTTTGAGGTACGGAACCCTAAAAACAAGAAATTCATGCCATTAGTCTAGACAAAGATAATCTGTTGAATACAACACAACAAAGACAAGAGTATTTTAAAATCAATTTCTAACAAAATTTAAATCTCATACATAAATATTCCGAAAGAGTAATCGAATATAAAGTACATTAAACTCTTGGATTTGTATAAAATGTTATCATTATAATGGGATTCACGCTAATATTTTTCACACAAATTCTTTACACGTTGAAGCTGTCGATAAACTTTGACGTTTTGGAAATTGAGAATCTTTGTTTTTGTCTGACATGATCACATGAAACAATAAAACATGAACTATTTTTTGATCTACGAACTACAAGCCACTAGTAACACTTCAACTGCTCTGAATGCTATGAAATAATAGGCACTGTCAGAGTCAAATTGATACCTTAGAAGTGCAGACTAAACTATTGTCACGGTGACAAGATTCCATAAAATTGATGAAATCTTACGAAATTGGTATGTATAATCAGTGCAAGCCAATGTACCATCGCGGTAATTTGCGGTGAACCACTTTTCAACCTTACTACTAAGATAATATGGTTGAAAAGTGGTTCACCGCAAATGACCGCGGTTGTACCGACAAAATTACAGCATAAAATTAATGTCTCAAAAATCATGCAATAACGAAAGTAGAAAAGAGTTATACTTTATTTTGACATGTTTTTGGCATCTAATACTATTCTTACTCTAGATGACGTATCTTGGTACATTATAAACAAAGTGCTATTTTTAGATGCATTTATTCCATTTATTTGGGATTAATTTGTTTTTTTGGCAGACAACATTTTCATAAATTATCTCCTGTAATAAAAATGCAAAACCTGAACACGTTACAGAACGTTTTCAAATTTTTGATGCAAAAGACTCCTCTAAATGCACACTAAACTTTAACATTTATGATAATGCAAATGCTTAATGTGAATACAAATTTCTGTTAATCCGACAAGCCACACGTTTTGTTGCAAATGGATTTGTGAGCTGTATAACTTTGTTTACTCCATTAGTACTGAAAGCATGAATAATGCGAATACTACCACCTACTTGTAAACTCTTAATGACTTTTGGTAATAGCTCACTAGTGAAGTTAATCTCATTATTTCAAATCCGTCATGATAAATTGGACGGTCGTTTATACTGATACAGTTAGTAAATAAAGTCATATTCATTTGCAATGTGGTCAAACTATAAATTATTCTGACAGCTATAAGTACGAGTATGCTTATAATCAGCTTAGTTTTCATTCACGTCATCTTTTCTAAATCGGTCAAGTCAATGTTAACTTTGTCCTACATAACTTCTACTAAATAAACTACAGTTATTGGTTACCTACAATTTAAATCTTTAAAAAACTATTAATTTCTCATCTGGACAATATCCATCGAACATAATGATGTCATCTAGATACACCAAGTACCTATTTCTAAACTCAAATGCCCTGCCCTAGTAAATAAGAACGTCGACATAATCCAATTTTTCCAAGTCAGTTTTACCTTCTTGTATAAATGGTTTACATCAATTGACTTTGTTTACTCATCCAAGAGCATTGTACACATGAGCGAGCCATGGGTAGAGGTCAACAGCCCGAGCTAAAATCCAAAATAATTATCATTTAAATTCTTTGTTATTCAAATCGTTATTACATGAACCATAATTAGCTCTGAAATGTCCACTCCTGTACAAAAGCTTCCTACAGTTGAATAAAAGCGGTAGAAATCAAATTCAGAAAGAAAACCCTAACACAAATTATTTACTTCATGTATGAATAGACGTGTTTTAACTCTCAACTAAATGAACTTATAACGGCCATAAGTCTTGTCAAGCGCCATGTATGTTTAATGAAAACCACTCGATGTCGTGTGATTAGGGGCTTAAATCCGATTAACTTTCATAGTGGGGACGCTGAAGTAATTTGCTGCGCTGTGGCGTTGACCCGCTGCTGCTATACTAGGTTCGAGTGGCAAATAGAGGTGACAAAACCATACGCTGTGACTTGATTGAGCTGTCGGGCAGTGCCTAATACAATAATTATTTTAATTTCATATCTCATCTGATCGCTGAAAAGGGTGAGCTAGCGATGAACGACTCATTTTGTGATAGATTAAATTATATTGTTTTCATCGTCTTGTAGGATAAGAAAAAAGAGATTGTAGAAAATTAAAGAAGTTGAACTAAACTTCCGAACAGAATTGAGAAAACACCTCAGAATACACAACACACTATATTATTTATACGGCTCTTTAGTTTTTTTTTCTATAAGTATCTGGTATTAGATACCTACCTTAAGCAGAAGCTAGGAAAATAAAAATATTTTAGTTTTTTTGAGTAGGTAAGCTAAGAAATCGTGTAAGCGATTTTTATTAAATATCAGAGGGGCAATTCTCGTATTTTTAACAACGTTCGCAATATCATCTCAAGACTCAATCTGTCAAAAATTCTATAGCGTTTACCTAAATTTTTGACATTTGATTGACGCTGGCATGAGATTGTGAACGTTTTTAGGTACGAGAATTGCCCCTCAGTTGTTGTTTGTTGATCACATCACACTTCACACTAATCTCACTAATATTATAAAAGCGAAAGTTTGTGTGTATGTGTATGTTTGTTACTTCTTCACGCTTAAACGGCTGAACCAATTTTGATAAATTTTTGTATGAAGGTAGCTGACACCCTGGATTAACACATAGGCTACTTTTTTATCCGGTTTACGCGGGTGAAACCGCGGGTGAACCGGTTTAGCGGGGCGTAACTAGTTTTATAATAAATCTCATAAAATGTTAAACTCCATAGAATGGAACTTACGTAATAAATTCACGACTTCTTCCCATGGGGGTATGCAGAAACTACAGAACGCCACTTGTCTTACATCTCCTTTTGGCTCGTTTACATTCATACATCTGGCCATACCGCACTGAATGGAACTTCTTATTATGAATAGAGCTTTAGATGTGACTGTAGGTACGTACGTTTCAATGAATGAATGAATGAAATGCACCAATCCCAGCGTGGTTTAACCAGACTCGATTTCTCGAATGAACCCAAAGATTCACACTAACCCCTGTTGCAGCCATAAAGTCTAACATAAAAGCTATATCTGTCTAAATCGTTTAAGATAGGTACGTTTTCTATGCATCTTCAGTTTACTTTTCTTTCTTAGATTTTTAGTAGCTTTGCGGTCATAATGTTTTATTATACTCAGTTTTGGCATACCATCAAAACAAGTAAAAATGTGGATTTATATATTATGCACTAGATGTAATAAATCTAACGAGAATAAATAAAAATAAAACTTTCAAAGATATAGCAAAAATAGAACCGGCTTGAAAAATGTATGAGGAAAATTACTAAACAAATCATACATTTTATGATGATTATGTTTGTACTATAAGTGGGTTTACGATTCAATTTGAAGTAACAACCTCTCGATCGCCAGTCTAATCATGGAATGATAGTTTGGACAGCTGAGTACATATATCGTCAAACTAAATAAACCAGATCATCATTAACATTTATTTATTTATTTATTTATTTAACACTTCAAGCACAAATGTACAGAGGCGGACTTAATGCCATAGGCATTTTCTACCAGTCAACCTTTGGGTGATGCAGAGACAAGCAGTGGCAGGTGCAATTTCGAAAAATTAAGGAATAAATATTTATTTAAATATAAAGATACACATAATACCTATTACAAACTATAAATATAATAATATATACCTAATTATATATAAATATAAGCACAAATAAATATACTAATACAAATAATACCAACAATGGGGAAACATTACCGTTGTGATGACACTGCCAGCTTCTTGCGAATGTGTTCACGAACTTTAACTTTAAAGGATAATCGGTTGGTTGCCATCCTGATTTCCGGGGGGAGCGCATTCCACAGAGAGATAGACTGAATGTATTTTTAAAACCTCAAATTTTATTAGCTTCCAATCGGACAACATACAATTTCTTTGAACAAAAAGCCACGAACAAATGGTAATTACAAGGCAGATTCAGAGCCGGGAAGGGGCGCCCTAAAGGACATAATAGTGACCTTACTGGTGATGTTCTTCAGAAAGGTCAGGTGGGTAGTACTCACAACCGGCGTGCGTATAACCAGATGAAATGAACGTAAATGAAGCAAAAGAAGTACTATGTAAGGAACACATCAGGGGCCGTATTATGACGTGTGAAAGCCATCATTGTTCCAGTGTGAGAGATAGACGGAGCTATATACGACCGATAGCATGGTCCTTTTTTCTCAACGGAATCATGATGGCATTAACACGTCATAATACGGCCCCAGGTGGCGTTCTGTATTTTCTGCTTATCCCTATGAGAAGAAAGCGCGAGTTTATGTATGTATGTATGTATATAATCAGCTCTTGCCAGAGGATTTCGGAAACTATCCCACGGGAAAATACTATCGGGATAAAAATGTAGCTTACGTGCTATTCCAGACTATAAATTTATCTCTGTGTGCCAAATTTTTTTGATTGAGATTGAGTAACAAACATCCATCCATCCAAACTTTCGCATTTATAACTATTATTATTATTTATTTTATTTTATTTAACACACATTTGTTACATTTTTAAATATTAGTATAAAAAGAATAATAAAAACATTTAAAAATATAAAAATAGTAGCCCACCGGTATCGGGAACAGGGTCCAAGCTACCGGCGGTTATTATTATTATTATTACTAGCTTTTGCCAGTGGCCTCGCCCGCGTGGATGTCGGAAATTATCCCACGGGAACCGTATATTTTTTCGAGATAAAAAGTAACCTATGTGATATTCCAGACTGTAATCTAACTATGTGCCAAATTTCATCTAGATCCGTTCAGCCGTTCTGGCGTGATTGAGTAACAAACGTCCATCAACTTTCGCATTTATAATAGTAGTAAGATAAGATTATAGTAGGATAGGATGTATGTAATTTATATCTTTTATAAAAAAGATTAGAAAACCTACAGCTGCTTTTGCACAGAAGTGTACCCTAATCCCACTTATCTATTTAGTAAGTACCCTAATGGAAATCGGATTCGATTTGTGCTTACTTATTCAAATATTTGTATCACTTGACAAATTAAACTATAAAACTTTCCGTTTAAATTGACGTTTACATGATTTGTTAAAGGATATAAATTTGATTAAACTAAAGTTCAATAACCCGCTTCAGTCAATACCGTCACAGACATTTTGGGTTCGGCGTTATCGAACTAATGTATTCAAATTAGCTTTTACGATAGGTAATATGGTTTGGTGAAATGGAACACAGCTATAGACAAAACAACGTCAACATAGCAAAGCAAATTTAGCTTAGTCATGACTAGAAATCGAACTATATTTGTGACTTAAAGATAAAGATGTTTAAAAATAAAGAAAAAAAAACCTGAAATATTATGCATACTTTAATTTGGCTGGAATTTAAAGAAAGATGTGGCAATACCTACTTATTTTACTAAGTAAAATTGCACCTCGCTTGCTTGCACACTTCTTGTTTTCATTGCATTATCATAATTTCGATGAATAACATAACAAATCACACCCTATTACATGGGACTTATACATAAGTGTCAAAATGTGGGAGTTAGACTTCTGCCTAACCCTTCTAGGGATTACGGGGGTGTTGTTATGTTACTATTTATTTATTTATTTAGTAGCTTTTGCCCGTGGCTTCACCCACGTGGATATCGGAAATTATCCCACGGGAACGTACTACTGGGAATCGCTTCCTTATTCTTTGTCTAAAAGGAACCCCTGTGCAAAATTTCAGCTTTCTAGGTTCAAGGGTTTGGGCTGGTCGTTGATGAGTCAGTCAGGACTTCTCTTTTTATTTATATATAGGTACTAGCGGTCCCGACAGACGAAGGCCTGTCTGAACGATCCTAGAATCCGACTGCAGCGCCACCTACCGGGTCCAATTGTGTTTTCAAATCATCCAAGAACTCATTCAAATATACACACAAAATTTCATCTAAATCGGTCCAGCCGTTGTTATACCACGTTTTATCCGTTTTTTTTTAAAGTACATAGGTATCCTATGTCCTTTTCCTGGTACAAAGCTACCTCCCCACCAATTTTCAGCCAAATTGGTTCAGCCGTTTTTGAGTTATAAAATAGTGTAACTAACACGACTTTCTTTTTATATAATACTAGCTTTTGCCCGCGGCTTCGCCCGCGTGGATGTCGGAAAATATCCCATGGGAACGTTCATGTGGAAAACATAGGGCATATCCCTAACTTAAGAAATGCTGGGTTTCCTATACAAACTTTCATCCCCTATATCACCCCCTGTAGGATTATTTTTTAAGACAAAAAGTAGGCTATGTCCTTCCCCAGGATGCTGTATAAAGCCTTGCCAAATTTTATCGAAATCCGTGCAGTTTTGTAAATTTTAAAATCAACCCGTATTTTACCCCCTTAGTGGCTGATTTTTCAAAAACGCTGAACCGCATATTTCTTAATTTCCTACCAATAGCATAAATTTGTTATCCCTAACTTAAGAAATACTGGGTTTCCCTTACAAACTTTCATCCCCTATATCATCCCCTTGTAGTATTGTTTTTGAAAGTATCCTATGTCCTTTCCTCAGGATGCTATATAAAGCCTTGCCAAATTTTGTCGAAATCCGTGCTGTTTTGTAAATTTTAACATCAACGCCTATTTTACCCCCTTGGGGGATGATTTTTCAAAAACACTGAACCGCATATTTCTTTATTTCTTATCAAAAGCATACATTTTAATTTTCACATCCCTAACTTAAGAAATACTGAGTTACCCATACAAACTTTCATCCCCTATATCACCCCTGTTGGATTATTTTTTAAAACCAAAAGTAGCCTGTGTCCTTCCCCAGGATGCTATATAAAGCCTTGCCAAATTTTATCCCAATCCGTGCAGTTTTGTAAATTTTAAAATCAACCCCTATTTTACCCCCTTAGGGGATGATTTTTCAAAAACACTGAACCACATATTTCTTTATTTCCTATCAACAGCATACATTTTAATTTTCACATCCCTAACTTAAGAAATACTGAGTTTCCCATACAAACTTTCATCCCCTATATCACCCACTGTAGGATTATTTCTGAAAAAAAAAGTAGCCCATGTCCGTCCCCAGGATACCATCTATAGCCTTGCCAAATTTTATAGAAATCCGTTCAGTGGTTTAGGCGTGAAAAGGTAACAGACAGACAGACAGACAGACAGACAGACAGACAGACAGACAGACAGACAGACAGACAGACGGACAGACAGACAGAGTTACTTTCGAATTTATAATATTAGTATGGATAGATTTATTTAGGATCTCCAAAAAAGGTATAATTAGGTACCTACACAATACAAGACACATAAATAAAGGCCAAAATACTCCTCTAAGCTAACTGTTTGTGTTAATTTAACCATTATTCCATATTTTTTTATGGTTTTAAAAACACATCTATTTCCATTCTATTCTACATCAATGAATTATGTAACAGACTTCACAGTCCAACGTGTAATGGATTTATTGTGTATAAAAATACCCTAGCTACCGGCACGGGTATCAGCCAATTGTAATTGGGCCGAGCGGGTCTAATCTCGGCTTCATCCCGAGCTAAAAGATACTCGTATATTCAAATGACTATATTTTCAATTGCTGTTCAGGTAAGCCACCGTGGTATTATGGGGAAGGATTTAGTTGATTTGCAGGAGGATATTGGTTGAGGAATGGTTATTTGTATAAAGAAAAAGGGTTGGTTCGTATTTTAGTCTCTGATTTGTTCACAGTTGAATTGTAAGCTCTATATGCTACAGCAAAATGGGTAGAAGAGGCTAGTATAGTAACTAAGAAATGTGGTGACTAAGGTAAGAACTCTTTTGTGGCATAAAAGGCCCAGGTTCCAAGCTTGGTTTAGCTCGGTGTGTAAGTGAAATGGCGTTATGGCTGTCTACTTTGACGCACGAGATAGAAGATTCTCACGCGCACCGGAATTATGTCGTAAAAGTGCAAATAAAATCGTCTAAAATTAGAAATTAACTATTTAATGAAAAGTAATCCATCACTAGATGCAGTTTGGAATTTGACATTTCATGGTATATTTTTAATTATAATTATAATTGCTAATGAAGGGATAAACAGCTTTTAAAGATTATTAGGAGGTATGTTTAAAGATTTTTTTTGTGCATTAAAGTATGTTTTATTATGTTTTGGCTTCCATCACTGTATGCGAAAAGGACTTGAAAATATCATATTTTTTTTACATGTCAAAATTATTTACGGTTTATGAGATACACAGCTTTAAAAAACCACCTTTTTTATCGTTTTCAGGAAATCTGCGCCTGGGCAGTGGTGGCCCAGTGGTATCGGCCCCGACTTACGAGTTGTAGTTTAACAATGTTTGTAACATACGTGATAACGTGAGCACCATGTATCTAACACAATTAATTTATCTGTCATTAATAATAATTATTTATTAATTTACTCAGACAAAGGCCATAGTTTCTTAGTCATTGCTTCATTTTATTTCTTTTTATCTATTGTGGTATAGTAATTTTATTCTATGTGCATCGTCTTCACAAAATAATAATCATTATAATTTATATTTAAGTACAAAATATTGTACAACATTTAAAAAGAGTAACGGTGGACTTTTTACCCCTTTCTTCCCCATACGTATCTTTTGTAATGGCGATTAGAATCAATTCACTTTTTTTGTAAATGACGTTCAAAACTGCCATTTATGAGCCTATTTGAAATTAATGATTTGACTTTGACTTTGTAGGTCGTGAGTTCGAAGCCAGGCAGGCGCTTTACTTTGCGTATTTAATTTCATCACCACTGCTCTCAAAACGGTGAAAGAAAATATCGTGAGAAAACTGGCATTTCCTAGAACCAAAAATTCGATGATGTGTGTGTGTGACATTCACCAACCCGCACGGGGCCCGCGTGGTGGATAATGGCCCACTCCCTCTCACAGAGAGGAGGCCTGTGTCCCAGCAGTGGGAACTTTATAGAGATAGAGATTATTTATTTGTCCAAAACATGAGTATGCACCCACAAAGCATGCAAGATGTTAAGTACATAGTTATAGACTGCTATGCTGTAACCTTACTTCTCATCATCTGCCTAGCCTTTTCCCAATTATGTTGGGGTCAGACTTTCGGGCTTCTGACAACCCGTGACGACTGTCAAAGATCAACGAATGACAGCCAGCACCAACGGCTTAACGTGCTGTCCGAGGCATGGAGGAGTCTCGGTATATAAAGGTGGTCACCCCTCCATAGACCAACCCCTGCAAGCGTAGCTTAACTAATTACTGAGCCACGATGTTATCAATGGTGAAAATACTTTAACTAAAAAAAGTAAAGTAAATGCCTTCATGCCCTTCATGGCCTTCATGGGGATTACCGACAGAAGTGAAAACTTAAACGTAAAAGCATAGCATGTCGCAGTGTCGAGGTGTCATGGTGACGCTGTGACGCGATCCCGTAAGATTTCCCGCTACCAAAAATCTCTCAACGCGCCTAAAGAAGTTTTCAATTCAATAACTTGAACTGTTACGAACGTTGATTTTGACCCTGACCCTGAGTTGACATTAGTTTCAGAGATGTCACGTGACTGCTGCTGTCAACTCCATACAATTTGATCTTTCACAGAAAAGGGATTATGTCTAGGCCCCCAGGGATCTTGCTCTATTACAGTTTCAATTTGTACATTTTCTTCGCTTGTTTCTAAAAATTGCAAGATTCACATAACATATCTTCACGCCTGTAATCCTCGAAGGGTTAGGCAGAGGTGCATCTATAGTACACCCACATTTCGAAGGCCCTGGTTCCAAGCTTGGTTTAGCTCGGTGTGTAAGTGAAATGGCGTTATGGCTGTCTAGTTTGACGCACGAGATAGAAAATTCTCACGCTCACCGGAATTATGTCGTAAAAGTGCAAATAAAATCGTATAAAATTAGAAATTAACTATTTAATAAAAAGTAATCCATCACTGGATGCAGTTTGAAATTTGACATTTCATGATATATTTTTAATTATAATTATAATTTCTAATGAAGGTATAAACAGCTTTTAAAGATTATTATGGAGGTATGTTTAAAGATTTTTTTGGTGCATTAAAGTATGTTTAATTATGTTTTGGCTTCCATCACTGTATGCGAAAAGGACTTGAAAATATCATATATTTTTTACATGTCAAAATTATTTATGAGATACACAGCTCTATAAAACCACCTTTTTGATCGTTTTCAGGAAATCTGCGCCTTAAGTCCCGTGTAAAAAGTAATGAGCCTCTTACCAACAACTGGGCACAGATTCAGACTCTGGGCATCTACTAGGAAATTCCATATGGAAAAACCCAATAACACTTTTCCCGACACGGGAATCAAAACCAGGACTTCATGCTCAGCAGTACCACTAGACCAACGAGGCAGTTGCAAGATTCAATTTAAAAAAATAAAATATTATGAGTCGACGCCATTTCATTCAATACGGTACTTCGTAAATTGAGTTCTGAGTCTTCAAACCCTCTTTACAGTTGAAGGTGAACCTTCAAGAAACAATTTGTACTACTTGTGAACAGTTTACACATTTTTTACATTTTTACGGAGGATAACAATGCTATAGATACTAAATGAATTTTCTTCTAAATTAAGGGCTGTTAAGGGGTGTGTAAAGCTTTGGTAATAGCCGCACATATCGATCGATCGATCAGGTTAAGCTATGCATGCCGCAGTTGGTCCGTGGATGGGTGACCATCTTTAAATACCTACTGAGTCCCCCGAGTGCCTCGGAAAGCACGTTAAGCCGTTGATCCCGGCTGTCATTCTTGGATCTTTGATAGTCGTTACGACTTGGTAAGACTGGTTGTCAGACTTTCGAGCTTCTGACGACCCGGAATGACTGTCATAGAACGAATGACAGCCGGGACCAACAACTTAACGTGCTATCCGAGGCACGAAGGAGTCTCGGTATGTAAAGATGGTAACCCATCCACTGAACAACCCCGGCAAGCGTAGCTTAACCTGATGGATCGACCCGTGCGGCTGTTATTACTTAGCCACGAGCTTTAAATCAGTGTCCTTTTAAAATATATATTTGGGAACCTAGATATTCTGTAATCCGATCGGAATAAATACACACTGCCTTAATAATATGTTTGATTTACAAATTATTTTGGTATTTCGTTTGTATGAACTACGCATGCTCCGGGGGCCCCTTAAATGTACAGAAACAAACTCTAATGCCAAAGTTCAACAAAAGGGCGGTAGCGAACTGAAAGTAGTTAAATTTGTTCAAAGTGGGATAAATTGGATTGAAACTCAATAAAGAATTTAAAGCACAGAGTATTGATTGAAACCAAATATTGTTTTAGCGAAAATTTTGTCCGATACTTGTTGTTATTAGGGACAAACGTTTCCTAGAGCTTTTAGACAAGAATCGATGGTTAAATTAGGTACTTGGGATTTCTTCAAAATAATCTTTTAAATAACAAAAGTATTTGATTAGCAAGCAACTCGTAAGACTCTAGTATTACGAATGTTGGCGACGCAAAAGGAGAATGTGTGAATAGATCGTAGCACAAGACGTTCTGACTATGCCCATTCGAAAAAAGTGTAAGTTTACGTTGTAATTAGACAGGAAAACTAAAAATCTATCACATATGGCAATAGTGTTCCTACCGCTAATAAAGTTAGCAGAATAAGTCCAAAAGCTGGACTAGGTACATAATTCAGTGGTCTTCCTAAAAGCAACCGACGCGACGCGCGTAACAAATTAATGCCTTAATAATGAAATATTGGTATAATATGTTTAGTCTGACATTACTTTCGTAGACCGTCCGTTACGTCAGATAACTCTGCTTGACGTCACTAACGCCATAAAAGCTGGAGAAATAAAAATATATACTTATTTAATATTTATACTTTAGGGGCTCGTAACATAACAGCCACGCGCGTCAAAGGCGATGATAACCGACTTCTAATAATTTCAAAGTGAAGATCACCATCTAAACAAGTAGGGTTAATGATTTGGAACAGTACATGTTAAAATAGAGCATTTTTTTATAACTTAATATCTGAATATTTTAAATTATGTTTATATTTCATAGTGTAATTAATTTGTAAAGTTGTGTCTAACGAGGATAAAAAAACCGGTCAAGAGCCGGACTCGCGCCCGAGGGTTCCGTTCCGATTTCTAAAAAAGTGTGCTATTTAGAGACATCGTTTTATTTTTCCTGTAATCTTTACATAAACTTCTATCATATAGGTAGAATAATTTCAGATTTTTCTCTTTGCAAACTTCGGAGATAAGGGGTGGGACCGGTATTTTTTTTTACATTTTTCATCAACAGTCGAAAATAATGCGGCCTAAAAAAAAATAATAAACTGTTTAAGAATTTGCAAACAGCGCTCTTTCACATGCTACCCCACATGCCCTAGTTGCTCGACTTTTAATTTTTAATAACCCTTTTCAGTCCCTGTGGCAAAAAAAAAATATAAACATTTTTATTTCTTTCTTTTTTGCAAAGTAGTTGGGTAAACGTCATCTAAAACTGTTCCAAATTTCAAGTTGATAGCATTAGTAGTTCTTGATATATCCAGCTGTGACAGACAGACAGACAGAAAGATAGACAGACAGACAGACAGACAGATAGACAGACAGACAGACAGACAGACAGACAGACAGACGGACAGACAAACAGACTGAGTCACACCATAAGGGTTCCTTTTTTACCATTTTGGTACGGAACCCTAAAAACTGAAAATCACGCAAAAGCTATCAAGCGTATTTTTATGAAATCTTCAGCATTTCCAAGATAACTGACTGAATAGGTCCACTCAGTCTGTGTGGTTCTTTCGTCAAAGACCATTTCATACACTAATCTACGTGGCCTTCACATGATCTGACCAGGATTATGTCTCGACTTCAAAATAGACTGTGACCTTTGAGTTTGTTTCGATGTTTCTTCTCATAGATGACTCTGATGACTATTTTTACACAGGCCAACAATGAAAAAACTTTATCAACAACTTTAGCTCATTTCAGTGAAATTTGATGTTCTGTTTCTGAAAAAAAATAACAAAATCGTCGTATCACCCACCAATTTCTCACATTATGTTCACATTGCTTTAAAATATTGATTAACCTATGTGCTTTTTATTCACAGTTTAATATATGTAATTATAAACGTGGTTGAAAAAATTCTCTTAATGCTTTTTGCTACATTATGTCAAAAGAACTTTACTGACTTTTTAAAAAAAGTATACACATAACACATATGTTCTACACAAAGTAAGTCTATAAGTTTGTGTCGAGGATCTCATTTGCAGTACCCATGTTAAGGAGAGAGCAAAAAAATCGTTCAAACGATTGTTATTTTTGCAGCATAGACGTTTCCGGACATAACTCTAGGTACTAAAGAATTGCGGTTAGAAAAAAAAAATATATCGAATACGGTTAGGTACAGCACCCAAAAATACACGATTTAATTTAAATTATTTACTTAAAAAAGTTTTTACAAACATTTTTTTTTTTTTGTTGGCCTGTGTTATTTTTAACGTGTCAAAGTGTTTGTACAAACATACATAAATAAATCGTTTTTCATTTATTTGTAGTTACGATAATGATACAAATAAAGCATAAAATAAACTTGAGTATCAATCACTGGTAAACTTAATTACCTAGCGTATCAAATAAATATAATTTTTTCCCAGACTTGGGAAGCTTAGGTTTCAGTCTAGAACGATAAAATGGCCTATTTTTTTTAAGCTATAATTAAAACAGTAATATACCATTGACCTCGTAAAGGGTAATACATTTTTTTGCTCGTTAGGAAAAAAAATTAAACAGCCGATGTCCAATTATGAAACGTTATTGGATACTTACTCAATTTGTTCCAAGCTTTGTTCGTACGAGTCTAAATAAAATGGAAAATGCGAGCTTAATAAAGTCTTAACTGAAGTAAAAAAAATAATTTACCAAAGAATATTGGAAGGGTAAATTGCCTGAATTTGTCTTTTATTGGAATGGAATGTCATGTGATTCAGTGCTTTTTCAGGCAAAGGTTTTTACTCTGCTTAAGCATGTGTCCTACCAACTCCACTGATTGAAAAGCTATGTTGATGAAGTATAATCCCATGTTGTAGGTTTACAAAAGAAAACATGTTCATGTCATCTTTCCCTAGGTTTATCGCGATGTCCTTTTTCCGGGCCCCAAAAAAAAAAGGTTTGTTCAATTTCCATTTACCTAGTCCTTGTGGTAAAGTTCTCAAGAAATATTTTAGCGATAACCAACCATCCATGATTGTAAACGCAAATACTTACTAGACGAATGTTTTCAGAACCACAAGATCTTTCTCCGAGGTTGGTATAATTTCCTGGAAATTAATTTTATGATTGTAGCAACCTTTGGCTGGCTTCTGAGAGATATTTCAAGCTTGCTCGTTGCTGATATTGGTTAAAACGTCGCTTACGTATATCTTTTATAAGTAAGTATAGAGTTACTATTTAAAATTGATTGATAAACTGCGATCTTACCATTACGTCGATTCTGTACAATTCAAACAACAACTCGCACCTCACATCGCTATTCACTCTCACTTCGCATCATTTCTACTCAATTGTTTTTTTATTTGAAAATTTGAATTTAGAATGCCAATCAAGAAACTCACAGCGGATTATTCGAAGTTTAGAATGAGGTCTTACAGAATCACACGGCAGGTACCTTTGAGGCTTTGATTATAAAACCACAAGGTCTTTCTCCAAGTATAATTTCCTAGAAATTAATTTTCTGATTGCAACAACCTTTGGCTGGCTTCTGAGAGTTATGTCAAGCTTGCTCGTCTATGTCCAAGGATATTTATTTATTTATTTATTTATTTATTTATAATTAATTGGTAAACTGCGTAGTCTAATCTATATATTGATTGTGTGTGTATATATATAAAAACCAATTGCCGTGCATTAGTCTCGCAAAAACTCGAAAATGGCTCGACCGATTTGATTTTATTTTTTTTTTGTTTATTTTCGCGGTTTAGAAAAAAATAAAATTAGGAAAACCCAAAGGAACAGCCGTGTGTGAGATTTTTAATGACTAAAACCCACCCGTGTTCCTTCAGTTGCCTATGCCAGGGCCACGGCATCTCTTTCGAACAACGCGCGACCCCGGAGGCATCGGACCCCATCACTGCTGACATCTCTTTGAGGCGCGCGTGGAACACGACGCGCAATCGACCCGGGCCTGGGAGTCTACTCCCTAAGTCCGCCCGTCCGTCCGTCCCTCCGTCTTTCCGTCCGACTGACAAAACGATCCATCAAAACAAGTGTAAAAGATAGAGTTTTCGGACGGGCAAAAACACATCAGGAGTAGGGACAACTGTCAAAGCATGTTGTCATTCATACTTCGTCCGGGCCCGCAACAAACATACGTCCGTAGGTGGAAATGCCCGTAACGAAGACCGAAACTACGGACTTCGTGCTTAGGGAGTAGACCCCTGGTCCTTACCGGACGGCGAGCTACCCATTGCTCGCCATCCGGAATCCCGCGTCTACGGTGGCCGGGAATCAGCTACTGATTCCCGCCACCCAGGGAACTTAAGAAGCCTTGGATACGTTTTCGTGAGGCACACATTCCTGCATTGTATTTTTCTGTTGTTATTGCATCGCAAATGTAATTTTTTTTAAAGTATTATTTATTTTATTGTTTTGCCTCTTTAATTTAGTCTGTGCTAAATAAATCTGTTTCTTTCTTTCTTCTTTTGATGAGCAAATCCAATATATCAAAGCACATCTAAATATAATAATATGGTAAAGGTAGCTTAGGTCGTTAATACTGAAATGATGGCTGATGAATACTGCTGAGTGGAAAAATACATGTTGCGCCAACCCTGACTAAATTGAGATAAGGGCAAGATGGCTACTAAATCTTACACACACACAACTGGCTATACAACATCATCTGCCTAAGCATATTCCCAACAATGCTAGGGTCGGCTTTGGATCCAGTCTAACCGGATGCAGCTGAATACCATTATGTTACATGGAGCGACTGCCTATCTGACCTCCACAACCCAGTTACTGGGTAATACGATTTGGTAAGACTGGACTTTCGGGCTTCTGACGACCGGTAACGACTGTCAAAGATCCAAAAATGACAACCGGAACCAATGGTTTAACGTGCTTTTCGAAGGACAGGGGTCTCGATACGTAAACATGGTTATCCATCCATGGACCGACCGCGGCAAACGTAGCTTAACCTGATCGACCGACCCGTGCGGCTGTTACTACTTAGCCACGAGCCCCTCCACAACTTAGAGAGTGGTACATACTTTCATATTTCTGGCCATGAAAAAATGTAAGCAGATTGTTTGACATTTTGTTTCTCCCCCTTCAGACAAATAACGATGGTTCTATATGCACTTATTCTGCCTTCTTCAACATTATAATTATTACTTTTTCAAGATTTATAGGAGTGTTTGATTTCAACCTTCAACTGTACCTGTGTTACTTTGAAAACAAACTTGAACTCGATTATTATAAGTTCATCTCTTTCTATCTTCTACTTAATTTGTTTTTTTCTTTTAAATAATTTAAAAGCTAACAGTCAAAAGTAAAATAGTATTAATAATTTGTACATGTACATAAAAGGGAGGGAAAATAATCATTGGGAATCAAAAAATTCGCATGAATCGCTGTCAAAAAAAGTGGCAAGTGGCCAAGAAATAGGACAGTGAACATTCGACCAACATACTTAATAACAACATACTTTACAACATAAAAAAAAAATGTAAGTACTTATAAATAAAAAATATATCTATTCACTGACAGACAACGCATATCCTACGAGTAAATCACTGGGTCTAGACTCTAGGGGTATGAAATTTTGCTGAAGAGTTCCAAAACGAAAGTACCCACTAAACAAGGATTTTTGAAATGGGGAAATGGGGGATGAAAGTTTGTACCTATGTTAGCAGAAAGGTCTACGTCGAATATTGCGATTAACTCGGAAAAACACACTGCGTTGTTTTTGTTTACAAATTCCATTTATTTATTAAATCCCGCTTTAACTGATACAATTTTAATGAATTCCGGTTTCCATCCAAGAGGGAATGGCATAGAGCAGTAGATTTAGGTTTAAGGAAACTCATTTAGAAGCTCAAACTACCCAATTTGTTATCTTGCTCTGAATTTTTTACGTATCTTTATTATATATTTAAACTAGCGGACCCGACAGACGTTGTCTTGTCTGAACGATCCTAGAACCCAACTGCAGCGCCTCTTACCGGATCCAATTGTGTTTTCAAACCATCCAGGAACCCATTCAAATATACATACAAAATTTCATATAAATCGGTCCAGCTGTTGTGTTATACCACGTTTTATACTTTTTTTTTTAAAATATCCTATGTCCGTTTCCTCGTTCTAAGCTACCTCCCCAGCAATTTTTAGGCAAATCGGTTTAGCCGTTCTTGAGTTATAAATAGTGTAACTAACACGACTTTCTTATATATATATATAGATGTATCTTATTTGGGGGTGAAGGAGACCTTTGCCCACAAGTGGAACAGTAAAGGTTAATTTAAAAAAAAAGGAAAAAAATCTGTCGTAATTAGATTACATTACACTCGATACTATAAAAAAAAAAACTGTGAGTTAGTAGGCACATGCCTTCTTTAATGTTAGTTACATGTGTAAACATTCGTAACGAGAAGACAAAAAACATTTCATTATTATTCAATCCGAACTACATTCCAACCAACCCAAAATACAATCGTATAAAAACAAGCGCCATCTTTGTTGATCCACATGCCACTACGCGACCCTTCGAAATTCAAACAAAATATACGCGCTCATTTTAAATCAAGGGATGGTTGTCGAGAAGGCATATTTATGAAGTACCCTTACCTTCCGAGCTTCAATGTCAAGCGCCTAAGGCAAAAATTCAACAATGGCCGCGGAGAAATAAAGGAGTGTGCGCTGATGTGTATCTTGTAGATAGTTCAATGATCTGACATAAAACGAGTAACATTCGTTTTAGATAAGAATTGATTTTGCCTCCGATAACGACTAAAACTTAAAAGCTTCAGCGCTTTTCAATTTTCTTTTTACAAGCCGTATGCCCGATTGGATTATCCATCGGGCTAAAATTACAAACTTTCACACAAACTTTCATCCCCTTTTTAATGTCATTTCTATGGGATGAATTTTCAAAAATTATAAAAGGAACTCTTGTGCAAAATTTCATGCTTCTAGACCCAGTGGTTTAGGCAGTGCGTTGTCTGTCAGTAAATTAATAAGACGTTTAGTTTGCTAAGACGCAGATTCATAAATCTACACACAGTTCAGCACACATACCAATGGCTTTGAGTGGTAAGCTTGCGTATTCTGTGCTGAGCTCACGCAACGCGTCTACGTCCACCCAGTAATAGGACTCGTCTATCAAGGAGCGCTGTCCCAGATAAGACGCAATATTAATTTACTAGCTGCGCCCGGCGGTTTCACCAGCGTAGACCCTGATTAAAAGTAGCCTATGTGTTAATCCAGGTTATTAGCTATATACGTTCCAAATTTCATCCAAATCGGTCCAGCCGTTTGAGCGTGAAAAAGTAACAAACATACATACACACACACACACTCACAAACTCTCGCCTTTATAATATTAGTTTGATTAGGTATATTAAAACACGTATACTAAAAGATAAATATTTAAATTAACTTTAAAATGGTAAGGTTTCTATAAAAATACGCTTGATAGTTTTTGCGTGATTCTCAGTTTTTTATCCGTGTTATCTAAAATATTCACATAATTACCTATATTTATTCCAAATCATTAACACTACTCGTTTAAGGCTCTTACAGACAGAGGCGATATCGCGAGCGATACTGCGATATTATCGCGTCGCAACACCGCTACGCGACACGTCGCGACGCGATATCGCCTCTGTCTGTAAGAGCCTTTATATGTGATCTTCAGTTTAAAATCATTAAAAGTCGGATTTTAGTTACTATTCAAACAAAACACATTCACATTATTCTCATTTAGCAACATGCAGCTTGGTTTTAGTATGTACAAACAAGGTTGTATGGTTTCTTTAATTTACCGGCCATGACATGGCCTAGTTTCCAATGTATGGTTTAATATTAATTAACTTTATATCGAAACTCAGTGTAATATCCTGGCTATCATAAAACTATGAAAATAAAAACTATCTAGTACCTTGAATGTTTCATTTATTTTTACCTCTCAATAAAAGCGAGTTCCTACAAAAAGTTACTCTTTAAAATTAACCTGACGTAGTGACGTATTATTAAATTTTCATGGAATTAGTAAGTACTTTGGAAAATTTCTGTCCAAATACAGTATGCATTTATTAATTCAAAACTTAAACAAGCCCCAAGCTTCGCAATTTAACTGCCAAACATTGTGTATTCAAACGTTCCCAGTACAATGTAGTTTTTAAAACAAATTAAAACAAAACAAACGGAACATTATAACAATAATGTGAGATGAAATTAAATAAATGGAAGGTTCTGTGTAAACACATAATGTCACGGACAATGTTTTATTTGGATGTTTCGGTAGAAGACATGAAAATTTTGTTGCCTAATTGGTCCCCAAAACGATCAATTGCAATCAATTTCTATTGTAGTAATATTGTCAATCGCTTCAATTGCATTTGGTAGACGATCAATTTGCGCATCAATGTGTATGTACAGTGGGCTGCATCAATTGGGTACCCCAGTTGTGTTAAAATTGTAATACAACTGGGGTACCCAATTGATGCAGCCCACTGTACCTACCAGTCATCCAAGCAGTCACAGTGCCTAACAGTAGTTAGTATTTTAGTGCCTAAATTATTCGATTAGCATTTGAATTAGTGTTGCCTCGTGTTTTGACAACGAGAACAATTAAGACAAAATGGTGGTCGATTTTTCAGCCGATTGGTTACGTCTTTGTATAAAAAGTTCGTCAACTTTTTGTAGCAAAAATTGGTTCGAGTTTTCACAAAATATGGTTTTTAGACTTCCAATTAGTTCATTTCTATCTGTACAGTACTATGAATACTCAGTTGGTTAAAGAATAGGTTGATCTAATACTATTCTCTTCTTGAAGTAAATCTTGTATGTACGCACGGCTACAGATCAAGCTATACATTTCCAGTATAAGCTGATCTCGCATTGTTATAGGATTTCTTTACAGTGAGAGATCAGTGTAAACTGGAAATGTATAGCTTGATGTGTAGCGGTGTGTACCATCACGGTTTTGCAGTGAACCACTTGAACCTTATTACCATAGGACTTTTTAATTGAGCCTTTAAGTTTGGCAAATTGTCATTAGAATGTTTTCAATAAAACAGCATCTTTCACATTTGCAGAATAAAATAGGGATGGAATGAAATTTGTTTCACATTTGGTTTAAAGGCGACACAAAGGCACCGTGTCACGCGACTAGCGGTGCCTTTGTGTTGCGAGTCACGCCTGTTTGTAGGAGCCTTTACGCTTTGGCGGGCGCTTGACGTCTATAGACGTTATAAAACTTCTATTGTAACTCGTTTACCGTCTGCGAACCGATTAATCGAACTTTGGCGGTTTGGCGGTGGTTTGGTTTCAGTTTAAATTCCGCGAACATTCGATAAAAAAAAATTGGAATAACTACCTATACAGTTTTGACTAAAATAATAAAACTGATCCAGTAAAATAAAATCTTAAGCATTTATTTATTGTTTGTTAGTAGTTACTTATTTAACAATTAAATGTATTCTAAACATTATCAGAATTTTTACGTTGAAATAATTATCACCAAAATCACTATTTTTAATTTTTATTATAAAAGTGTTTAAAGAAATCTTATTACCTACCAAGGGCAGGTTATAGTGCAAAAACACCAAGGTTTCTACGTTATCTGGCAGGAGTCTGTGACGTTTTTGTTCGTATACACTTCCTGCCTCTGAGAAAAGTCGCGCAGAATATATGGAGCTTCCAGGAAGCGATAAGAGTCTCGAAAAAGCGCGGTGATAATAACCGAAGTTCAGCCGAACTTCAGCAGAACTTCCACCGAACTTTCTATTTCCACCGAATGTTTGGCCGAACTTCTACCTCGGCCTATCCCTAGATTTTTTTTTAGTGATACCTGCACGCGATCCTGAGAAAAAGGGTCTTGGTAGCCTGACAGACAGACAGACAGACGGACAACGAAGTGATCCTGTAAGGGTTCCGTATTTTCCTTTTGAGGTACGGAACCCTAAATTAAAAAAACTTCGCTATTATGAACTAAAACTAGCAAACTATGGAACTTCAACATTCTACCATACCCATTCAGATATCGGGTTGACATTTATGACCTAGCTACGTGAAGAGATGATTAACGACCTCGCTAGCAATGGCGGCGGTCATTGCTTTGAGCACGGTCGGGCGCCTTTTGTGCGAATTGTGTGCAACTGTGTGAACTCTGCGGTGCACACAGCAGTGGGGTGCGAAGCGCTGTCTCTTGTTTGTTGCAGCGTAAATTACTCTCTATCATGCCGGGGCTACACTATACGTCAACGTCAATGCGCATAAACGCTTTAAACATCGCGGTAATGGTTCCGTTGTTCAACGCGATGAATTGAGTGGCCACACTTGAACGGTCAACGTCAATGCTCATTGAATTCACATCCCTCGTCCATCGACCACACATGGGCAATGTGAATGCCGTTGTCAAATTATCGCCGTAGGGGTGGCTACACCTACGGTTGTCGCCCTTCAACACGATGATCAACGGCGATGTTTGTATAGTGTAGCCCCGGCATCAGAGACACGCAGTGGTTAAGTACAGGCTACTCTGAGAACGAAGTAAAGTTCGTGTAGCTTCGCTCGTTGTAGCTGGCGCGGCTTTTCATACTTCGCGGTTGAACCGAAGTATGAAAAGACGCGGTAGCTAAACGAACTTCCCTTCTTCCCAGTGGGGCCTGCGCTTAAGGTTGATGCGCCACGGTAGCCCGCGAAATTCAAAATTTCTTACGTATTTTGCAATTTGTATGTCAGTGTGAGCTTGTATGTTGATTAAAATACGATTCGCGGCCGTAGTTAATATGGCTTTACAGAAATATAATCATTAGAATCAGCAATACAACTCCATAAGTTAGCATTTACCTCAAATCTAGCGATTTCATGAAATCATGAGGTTTGAGGTAAATGCTAACTTATGGAGCTGTATTGCTGATTCTAATGATTATAATTCTGTAAAGCCATATTAGCTACGGCCGCGAATCATATTTTAATCAACATACAAGCTCACACTGACCTACAAATTGCAAAAAACGTAAGTAATTTTCAATTTCGCGGGCTACCCTGGCGCTTTCGCCTTAAGATGTGTTTTAAATTGGTGGCGTTATGTTGGTAATCTTTGGTAATTATACGAAGTGACCTAGGTCTGGAAGGGTTTGGCATGTGTGTGATCACATTACTCCTGCATGATGTGTTTTACGTTACAGGAAAAAATATTACCTACTTACCTACGTAAAAAAAATACAATGGTAGGTAATCGTTTTGGAAGGTACTTTAACACTAATATCCTACAAACAGATTCAATTTTGGTTGATATTCTTATTTATTTATTTATTGTTTTAAGTGCAATCGTTACACTATTCAACCAATTAATACAAGCCAACATACAAGCCAAGTGCACAATATTTAGCAATAGTCACAAAAAAAAATATAAATATAAAAAATAAATGTAAAATATGTACTTAATGTAAAAAAAAATAACCGGTCAAGAGCGAGTCGGACTCGCGCACCGAGGGTTCCGTTCCGATTTCTAAAAAAGTGTGCTATTTAGAGACAGCGTTTTATTTTTCCTGTAATCTTTACATAAACTTCTATCACATAGAATAATTTCAGATTTTTCTCTTTGCAAACTTCGGAGATAAGGGGGGGAACGGTATTCTTTTTTAAATTTTTCATCAGAAGTCGAAAACTATGCGGCCTAAAAAAAAGAAATAAAATGTTTGAGAATGTGCAAACAGCGTTCTTTCATATGATACCCCGCATGCCCTAGTAGCCCCACTTTGATTTTTTAAGACCCCCTTTCAGTCCCTGTTGCAAAAAATATATAAATATTTTAATTTCTTTCTTATTTGCAAAATAGTTGGGTCAACGTCATCTAAAACTGTTCTAAATTTCAAGTTGATAGCATTAGTAGTTCTTCAGATATCCAGCTGTGACAGACAGACAGACAGACAGACAGACAGACTGAGTGACACCATAAGGGTTCCTTTTTTACCATTTTGGTACGGAACCCTAATTACAATATAAGTACAGGAATAACACTCTTTTATACAAATTTTAACACGAATAGTTGACAATAGTTGGGAAATCGTGGGTTAACATTTATTATGATGGTTACTTATCTGTTTTGATGGACTTGGAGCTTCAATTTTTGAAGTGAAATACAACCAAATCAAACCCTTCATCACAATTGTTTAGAAGTCTTCAAAGTCTTGGGACTGGAGAGTTAGACCCTAGAAACAGTTTTGCGGAATGGGCCCGTAACAGTTTGATAGGATCACAGCTAACAGTTTGGTAGGGCCACACTGATAGTGTGATTACAGTGGCTTCTATGTACCAATTTTCTCATTTCGATGGAAACTCATAAAATATAACCCACTCTGAAAAGGAATGCCTGTTGAATCGAATAGAAAGCGGAGTCCAACATAAATGGCACTTTAAAATTACGCAACAATTTCCTTCGTTAAACAACACTTAAAAGTACGCACCTATTCTGTAAAATACAGGTCACAAAAGAATTCATGCTGTCATCATGACACGAACGATTATAAAAAAAAACCGCCCCACGCAGTTCAATGTCTTCATAATTTACTTACACGCAAGCTACGTACCAAAACGTATCGATTTAACGTGAGTGACCCGTCCCTGAACGTTGGATAGTCCAATAGTATTGTATTTAGACGTATAAACAAGTCACCCCCAACGATCAATAGTAATCAGTTAGTGTGGACTACGAATCGAGTTGCGGGTATCGTGAATCGAGAATTTTGTAATCATTCGAATGGTAAAACTTATTAGTACTCGTATATGTCTAGTCTATGGAAAAATCGATTGTATAAAATGATACGCGAGACCAATTGGCCACTTAGTTCTATTGTTTGTGTTTTCAGTCAGATTTATGGCAAGGATAATTACAACATCGCGAACGGGTCTTATCGCGATATTCGCTGGGTTTTTTTTTGTTTTTATTCTTGGTCTTTTCTGGACGTCGGGAAACAAGTAGGTACCTGTTTACCTCGTAAAAAAGGAATATCGCGATAAGGCCCGTTCTCGATGTTGTTATAAAACGTGTACAAATCGCGAAAGTTTAAAAAGTTAAGTATAACAACAGTACCTAGTAAATCTGTAGTAGTAACCAGGTCATAGTAGTAGAATTACATTAGTTTTAAAAAAACTTCCCTTTCTACGTACCTAACTTTCACAGTCTTTTTTTTTTAATAAAGGTCATCGGCGAAGAGAAAATAGGGCGATACGACTTACGTCATTTCGATTATATCAACACATTGACTTTGGACATAAATAAAATGTCCGCTCTTGCATTTTTTATCCTACCAAGCGTGAGTGGATGAAGCTAAATATAAACGGTAAGTATCAAGTCTCTTCATTACTTTACATTTTATGAGTTCGAAATAATTTCTGAAAATTGCTTTCAGATTTTATTTGACGTTTTATACCTGTCATGTAGGTAAGAATAAGAATAAGAATAAGAATAATTTTATTGGTCCATCGTTACAAAATAAATTACTTACAAAAATAATAATATTGAGTGCTTGCTGTAACTAGAATAAGTAACATTTATTTGAACAGTGGTCCCCAAACTAGGCAGCGCCTGTATCTTGGGGGCCTGAGTTGCGTTATCTTAAGTTTTAATTCGAGACATTTTGTGTTAACAATTTAATTTCAGGATGTTTGAAAATGGACATAATACAAGAATTATAATTAATTAAGGGTAGAGAAATAACAAGTTAAAAATAAAGTAAATTGAGCAATATAAAATAATTCTAAATAATGATGCAGTGTGTGTGTGTGTGTGTGTGTGAAGTGTGTGTGTGTGTGTATTGTAGTAGGTGTGGATTTTTGTGTGGAGGAACTAAATGATTACGTGAATGACTTGCTAGTAGATTTTGGTGTTAACTCACTATTTCCTCAGTGTCGTTGTATGACAGGGAGAGAAGCCAGCTTTTTGTCATTATTTTAAATGAGTGTGTGTTAAGACCTTTAGTATCACAGCGCTTGCTTATTTTATTGTAGATATGAGTGTGTAAGTAAGAGGGGCACCGTCTGGCCAGAAGACTGTTTGCATTAGGAAGAGGGACATGTAAGATACGTTTTGAGAGCAGGCTTTGGTAGTCAGGTCTGTTTTTAATAGACTTGTGTACATACAGTGCGGCACTAATTATAAACAGTTGACGTACTCGAAGAACCGGAAATTCACTGTATAGCAGGTCTGTCGGGAACCTAAAGGGCTTTCGAAGCATTACTTTTATTACGGCTCTTTGAGCTCTTTCTATTTCAATAAATGTGCTTTTCCCGGCTCCGCCCCAGACGGAGATTCCATACTGGAGTACAGATTGACAGAGACCTAGGTATATTGTTCGGAGAATTTTAATAGGTGTGCAGTCTCGTAGTTTCTTCATAACGTAGATTAGTTTTCTGACGCGGCCCGCTAGCAAGTGTATGTGAGGTTTGAATGATAAATTTTCGTCTATAGTAATACCTAGATATCTAAGGGAGGAAATGCAGTCTATAGGAGTACAGATACAGTTTGTGAGTGGTGAATTGTGATCGTTGCGACATGTGTGGAATTTGAGTGTCAATTGGCAAGGAGGACTGGAAGCTATGGTTTTTAAGAAAGTGATGAGCTTAGTTTTTTTATGTTAAGTGTAAGTAAATTTCTACTAAGAGTCTCTGAGATTGTAAGCAGACCATGTTCGGCAAGATGATACACTTGTTCCCAAGTTTTGGCATGGAATATGATTGCCGTGTCGTCTGCATAAGAAATTATTTCAGCGTTTTGAAGCGGTGCATTAAGGATATCGTTCATATAGAAGGCGAAAAGGGTCGGACCGAGAGTACTGCCTTGAGGGATTCCAAAATTGATAGGCAGTAATCCACTAGAGTAGTCTCCTACTTTTACTAGTTGCCGGCGATTTGTTAGATAGCTTCGAAACCAGTCTAACGCGTTTCCTCGTATTCCTATACCCTCTAGTTTGGACAGGAGTAGATCTATCGATATTGTGTCAAACGCCTTGGCCAGGTCAAGAAAAACTGCCATGACGTTTTCGCCCTTTTCAATACAAGAAGCTATGGAGTTGGTTAGTAGTATAGCGGCGTCCTCGGTCGACTTGCCTCTTCTAAAGCCAAACTGTCTTTCAGATATTAGATTGTAATCTTCTAAAAAATTTACTAGTCGCTTATTTACCACTTTTTCGAGAAGTTTTGATAGAATGCACAATAGTGCGATAGGTCGATAGTTTTCCGGTAGTTCTTTAAGACCGCTTTTATGAATGGGTCGGATACGTAGGTATAAAACGTCAAATAAAACCTCAAAGAAATTTTCGACCGCCGACATTAATTTGATCTCGAATCGAGCCGTCATGTCACTAAGTACCTATATTTTATTAACTACAGTGTCTTGCCATATTTCATCTACAGTTAATAAACCATCTGCAATCATACTCAAAATATTGCGATATACGGGTGAATTTAAAAAAAAATCTTCTGTTCATTACATTTACCTACACCAAACTCGTCAAAATGTACTGAACAGCTGATTTTTTTTCACGATTTCATGTTTAGTCCCATAGTAAAAGTTGTTCATAATACAATCTCCCATTTCGGTTTGGTACATGTTTTCAATTTCATCCCGTATATATAACTTCACTCATAAATTCAATTTAATTGTTAATCAGCCATTTCTGAAAACAGGGTCGTGTAAATATCTAACATGAAAAACTAACTACATGAACATAGATTTTGAGTTCGGTCAGTGACAGAATGAGTGTCCAAGGATACCAAGAATCTCTACGACAGTTTTCGGTGTAAAACTTTTTTCTTCGGAAGTTAATATTTAAGTTCTAAGTAGTGAGTGAATCATAAATGGTGGTCTTACTCTGAGAAACGGTACCCGTCCTTGCTTAGTAATTTATTCCGACGAACTACTAAATAACGTACCATTTAGACTTTCTCTGTAAAATAAGTAGGTAGGTTGGTACTAGCCGTAATAACAAGCGATGAAGACAAAAATGTTTATGAAAACGGAAAACGGTTAAAGTACAGGCAAATGAAACCTTTTTTTCGGTCTATCAATGGGGTCATCCTTTGATTTCGTCTCACTTGCCTGCCTTGAATATTTCTTTTCACTATTAGGGGCCTGTTTCACCACCTACGGTTAAGTTCCTAGTTTAACTTACTTGGCTGATAATTTCATACAAAATCTGTTCCATTTTTGAATTTATTCGGTGACTATTGGCTATTCGGATACCGCGATTCGTGATCCGGGATTCGTGTATCGTTTCGTATCCTTTATGGCAATAAATACTATGGTAAAAACCGACGGTAAGGGATACGAAACGATACACGAATCCCGAATCACGAATCACGATATCCGAATAGCCAATACTCACCGAATAAATTAAAAAATGGAACAGATTTTGTATGAAATTATCTGCCAAGTAAGTTAATAGGAACTTGATTAGGTGGTGAAACAGGCCCTAAGTTAAAAACAATATTTTTAACACGTTGCGGGATAGTACTGACTTTTTCAAATTATGCGATATGACATAGCTACAAGTTACGACCACTACTATATCTGTAGCGCCATATAGCAATACTAAAGAATAATATACGAATACAATACTTTCATAGCCGTAGAATCTTTCACAGACCGACCACGGGTATAACCAAAGTGTGCGTACGAGGACTTCCTAGAAAACGCACCCACACCTTCATATTTTCAATGCCTCTATACATATGAGAGACTGATGTGATACGACAGTGAAAACGAATTTCCTTGTTCCTCTATATGAAATTTTACGGCAGTCGTACTGCCGTTTTCAAAAATCGAAAAATCTACAACATTTAAAATACTATTGTATTTAAAATCCATGGTATGACGTACCATAAATGCAAAAAAGCAGTTTACTCATTTCTACAAAATAAAACTTACGATGAGACAGAAAAGTTTTTAACAGCATAAATAAAAATATGTTTCAAAATCATACCATTTCTCTCACAGAAGCAAACCCACATACCTACACACAGCCAGACGCGACAACGCACACCACACACACACGCACGTCCACAAAAACGCACGCGCGCACGCGCGCACACACATATACACACACTCACACAATCACATTCACTTACCTTTTAGCAAATGTTTATCTTTTTATTATGTATTTTTTCCTTTTGTAATAAAATTGTAGTAGAAGACCACGTACTGTGTACAATATCATTATATTACCCAATGGGGACTGGCACTGCACTTCCTTATACAGGTTATTCTGTAACCTAGCTGGGAAAGCAGCACCTCACCACCATTTTAGTTGTAGTTTTAGTAGGTACACTAATTTGTCAACCCTAAATTACCATGTACTACAATACTGTTTTTTATAAATAAACAATTTGATTTGATTTGATTTGACTATCTAAAACGAGTCTTATCGCGATATTCTTTAACGTCGGGAAACAAGTAGGTACCTGTTTACCTCGTTAAAAAGAATATCGCGATAAGACCCGTTTTCGATAGTGTTTTATAATGTGTACAAATCGCGAAAGTTTAAAAAGTTTAACATTTAAAATACCTAGGTACCTTGAAGGACCTTTTAATTGGTATACTTAAGGTCATATCACACATATCAACTCGGAAAGACTCGCGACGAAGTCGCGGGCAGAAGCTAATTATAGGTCATAGACCTATAATTAGCTTCTGCCCGCGACTTCGTCCGTGTGAAATTTCTTGTACCCCCGACCCACCGCGTCGTCGGCGCAACGTATCCGTAACTGTTACTTCGTTTACTTCTTTTTTAGGGTCCTGTACCAAAATGGTAAAAAAGGAACACTTATGGTGCGACTCAGTCTGTCTGTCTGTCTGTCACAGCTGGATATCTCAAGAACTACTAATGCTATCAACTTGAAATTTGAAACATTTTTAGATGACGGTTGTCCAACTATTTTGCAAATAAGAAAGAAATAAAAATATTTAGGTATACAGGGTGTCCCGTAAATAATGGATAATCTCTTAAGGGGTCATTGTACTCATCATTATGAACAACTTTTACTATGGGACCAAACCTGAAATCGCGAAAAAAAATCAGCTGACCAGTACATTTATCTACATCATACTCGTCAAAATGTAGGGAGCAGCTGATTTTTTTTTCGCGATTCCAGGTTTGGTCCCATAGTAAAAGTTGTTCATAATGATGAGTACGATGACCCCTTAAGAGATTATCCATTATTTACGGGACACCCTGTATATTTTTTGCAACAGGGACTGAAAGGGGATCTTAAAATTTCGAAATGGAGCTACTAGGGCATGTGGTGTATCATATGAAAAGCGCTGTTTAAACATTCTCAAACAATTTTTTTCTTTTTTAGGCCCCATAGTTTTCGACTTTTGATGAAAAATAAAAAAAAAAACGTTCCCCCCCCCCCCCATCTCCGAAGTTTGGACAGAGAAAACGTGAAATAATTCTATGTGGTAGAAGTGTATGTAAAACTTACAGGAAAAATAAAACGATGTCTCTAATTATCATACTTTTTCAGAAATCGGAACAGAACCCTCGGTGCGCGAGTCCGACTCGCTCTTGACGGATTTTTTATTTTTGCTAGGCTCATAAAGGTCATAGCGTGATGTTAAAATAGCCTATAATAACATTACTCAAGAATTGGGCTGTCAAATGCAAAATTAAATTTTCAAATCCAACTGGTAGCTCCAGAAAATACCACCTAAGTACATAAAAACAAATTTTACCTCTTTATACCTCTTATAGTTTCGATATAGATAAGTACACACAAACTACACAGATAGACTATTAACCAAACAAACGGTAGAAATAGATTATTATTGCTAAGGTAGATTCAATCGACATCCATAATTATTTATTCAGCGAATCGATTTCGTTAAATTGTACGTCCGTCTACTACCTACTATGTTTTTTTTTGGTAACGCACGGTTTATCGATCGGCAACAATTTTGACTATCGAAACGTTGAGTTCAAACATGTGAGAAGGTGGAAAAAAGTAAAGGAATAGAATCCATATTACCTACATTTTATTACGGTATTCCGATTTCCGATAGTTTTATACAGGATGGTCCAAATAGTGACGTCATAAAGAAAAATCTGAATTTCTCATACCTATCCGGAAATACCCCATGGTATGTTCCGTGATTTTTTTGTATGTTTCGAGTCATTTTTGTTTTTGTAATTATTTAAAGTTTTCTGCCGGTGGAGCTTCAAAAATTCATATATTTTTTTGTAGTGTGTATTTTTCAGATATTGTTTTGTGACATGAAAGTAATATTCAAGACGACAGTGTCCTAAAAAAATCTGAAAAATACCAACTACAAAAAAGATATATATTTTCGAAGCTTTACTGGCAGAAAACTGTGAATAATTACAAAAACAAAAAATAACTCGTAAAGTACAAAAAATCACGAAACATAGATAGGGTATTTTCGAATAATAATACCCAGGGGTATGAGGAATTCAGATTTTTTTTTTGACGTCACTATTTGGACTAACCTGTATAATTATGCAGTGAGGAGGATAACATAGGTAGCAGCTCACTGGAATGGATCTAATACAGTACAATACAAAAACTTGTAACCATCAGCTTTCGTCATGTTAGGTAAAAACGGCAAAGAATACTGTTATTTATAGATGTATGTATGTATTATACAGGGTGGAAGGGACATCGACGCGCAAACGGTTACCACGTATTCAGTACATCATTCTGAGCCCCCCTATAAAGAAATTTTTCATCGGTTATTAAAAAAAAAATCTGCAGTTTCCTACAATAGTGCAATACCTATACCTAGTCAAAATGTATGGAAGAGCAGATTTTTTTTTCAATAACCGATGAAAAATTTCTACATAGGGGGTTCAGAATGATGTACTGAATACGTGGTAACCGTGTGCGCCTCGATGTCCCTTCCACCCTGTATATGTATTATAGGTGTCCATATAATTATGAACTTCATTAGTTCATAATCTAAGTCGTGAGATTGTAAACTGTCGATAAATTGTGACCGTATCATACTGCTTACAATGTAACGTCTAAATTTTCGATAGTTTATAATCTATCCATGTCAAACCGTCAAATTGTGAACTGACATCATACTTTAATGCGACGGAACGCACCATTTGCGCTGATTGATTGAACGTAATCTGCCCCGCGCCGCTATCTTTGGCTGTCATCTGTTATTCCCTGTCATTCGTTAGTCGCCGAATAAACAAACAGATGTTTTGTAATTTTAAACAGAGTTTTCGTATTGAAAATAACTATCTAATCTATCTATATCTATTACTTATTATAAAAATAATGTCGCTTTTCGTGTCTGTTTGTGTGGCCGCAAAAACAAAATGTTAAAATTTAACTTAGATATAATATAGAAACCTTTATGATATGTCAAGTCGTAAAACCATGCAAAGCAGGGCCGGGTCGCTAGTATAATTAAGTTATAATAGAGTTACATTTAATAGTAAAATTAAACTACGATTAAACAAACAAGTGAAGTTTCAGTGATAAATAACTGTTAGTCGCCGAACATAACCTAAGTTATACTATACGTAACGTAGTTATTGATTATTAATATTGTATAATAAAAAATTACATTGATTACACATACTTGATCTCAAACAATTAAATGTGCATTTCCATTGTTTTCTAACTCTAGACACAGAACGAGCACTCTACACCTTGTATATTTTGTAGTTTGTTTGATTTTTTTTTGTTACCTATTTTTAGGGTTCCGTACCAAAATGGTAAAAAAGGAACCCTTATGGTGTGACTCAGTCTGTCTGTCTGTCTGTCTGTCTGTCACAGCTGGATATCTCAAGAACGACTAATGCTATCAACTTGAAATTTAGAATAGTTTTACATGACGTTGACTCAACTATTTTGCAAAGAAGAAAGAAATAAAAATAGTTATATTTTTTTTGAAACTGGGACTGAAAGGGGGTCTTAAAAATTTAAAGTGGGGCTACTAGGGCATGTGGGGTATCATATGAAAGAGCGCTGTTTGCACATTCTCAAACTATTTTTTATTTTTTTTTTAGGCCGCATAGTTTTCGACTTTTGATGTAAAATGTAAAAAAAAAAACCGTTCCCGCCCCCCCCCCCTTATCTTCAAAGTTTGCAAAGCGAAAAATCTGAAATTATTCTATGTGATAGAAGTTTATGTAAAGATTACAGGAAAAATAAAACCATGTCTCTAAGTAGCACACTTTTTCAGAAATCGGAACGGAACCCTCGGTGCGCGAGTCCGACTCGCTCTTGCCCGGTTTTTTTTTTGTGGTGTACCATTAAAGTGTATATAAATAAATATAAACATTAAGTGAATTACGTAATTTTACACAATAAATACTTATTAGAAGTTGCACTGTTTATAGGTAGGGAAATGGAAATGGGCTGAGCTGAGCTTACGTTTGCGTAGCTGTTATACTGAAGCCTCGATGAAGCCTCAGACATAACTCTATAGGAAAATTCGTAACTAATCTTACAATAACATAGAACAAAAGTCGACATAAAGGCTAACGACCTTCACGGGGTCTACATTGTACAATTCCTATTACTAAAAGTGTTTCGTATCTGTCATGCCGTCATGCGACATGCCTTACTCGACATTGTGGCCAAAGTTATATCGGCACTTCGGACAGCAATCGACGAAATTGCGTTACAGACATAAAATTGTAGCACTCAAGACCACTCGACCACATTTATACGAAGTACCAACGAAGTACCATCAAGCATTCAATTTACTTACGACGCGGATGTATATTACACCCGATGGCAATTTATTTACCTTGTAAAAGCGGTTGTTATAAAGTATATTTGCGTGGGTAGTAAATGTGAATATCATCAATAAAAACGAGTCGACAGATGAAAAGCAGAGAATTAGCTCTACTGGACACGGAGCGTATTGTGCATATAATGATATGCGTTATATGGCTGCCTTCAATGTTATAATATGTACTTACACTGCGAGCATCAATATACATATTACTACTAGCTGCGCCCCGAGGTTTCATCCGCGTAAGTCTCGATCCCGTAAAAAATCCGGGATAAAAGGTATCATATGTCCTAATGACCTCATGATTTTGATGATGGTCATGATTTTAGCGTGAAAGGGTAACAAACAAACAAACTTTCCCATTTGTAATTAGTTAGGATTTTGATGAGTTTTTCTTATGTGTACTGAATGTGTGTGATGAAATGTGATTATTTATTTATTTTTGTTAACATTTATGTGCTCCGAGATCTGCTTGGATGAAAATAGAGAAAATGAATTTTCCCAGATATAAGACCTAGCTAGATCGATTTTTCACCCCAGTAATCTCTACTTTTATCGAAATCGTTAGAGCCGTTTTCAAGAACGTGATTACAAAAATATTGCTCATTTAATAGTATAGGATGAATATTATACTAACCTTTGTTTCTTCCAACAGAAGCTCATATTAAAACTGTGAAAACCTTGTTAGTTAATAGCACGTTAGAAAAGATTTGGATGACAATACGATGCTCTTTGAAATAGACATCAAAGCTTATTGGAAAAACTCATAGCCTATCAGTAGAATGTGTTAGTAAATACACCTTACTGAATACTACCAAGACAATAATAATATCTCCGCTCGTATCCAAAATAAGGATGTACATACTACACAACACAATCCATATATCATACTCCTACATATTACCTTGTTTTGGCAATAAGCCGAAAAACGGTGATAGCTGATAGCCAGCCCTATCTGCGTCGTATGAATATATGAACATTTACATAATATTGACAAACCCAACCAATACTCGTATCACGGCACAAGAGGAGCGAAGCGAAAACTTTACCATTTTTATTGTCCATTCAGGCATTGTTACTCGTATATCGGGAGCTTTATAGAAATAACAGGAACAAAACTGGTAAAGCGTAAATTCTTATTTACTTGAACAATTGAGACAATGTTTATGTTATGTTCTTTCTCCAGGATCAGCTCACATAATGACAGGTTACATGAGTTAAGTACTAAAATTGTTTATTTTATTTGACAAAAATATAATTTAATGTATTGTGTTGCGTAAATTATTTTGCATAGGTACTATTGTATAGAATCTAGTTCTTCTAACTGAACAGACAGCTGTGCTGCTGGGGAGTTTGTTCCGCTACTTCTTCTTCCCAGCTAAAGCACTAGGAAGTGGTGAAGGGCGGGCGTTTTGTGGGGACTGTCTTACTGTAATTTCGACGTTCAAAAAGTGCTGATTCTCAGCCTAATTTGAATAAAGGACTTTTGATTTGATTTGACTTGTCTTATGTAAACAAATATGGCGTACTGTGCGTTTGTACTATGCTCGAACTTTTAATAAGCTGCAGTAAAATGAGTTTCAACTCCGTTTAAGAATTCTTCAGGAACCGGGCATTAGTGCGTCAATCAATAATAATTTAAGTGCGAATATAAATGAATTTCGCATGCGGGGCATGACTGACTCATCAACGCCCAGCCCAAACCCTTGAACCTAGAAAGCTGAAATTTTGCACAGAGGTTCCCTTTATAGTATGTAGACAAGAAATAAGAAAGGTTTTTTGTCCCCAATGGAATATTTTCCGACATCCACGAAGGCGAAACCACGGGCAAAAGCTAGTTTCATACAAAAATCAAGACATTCATACGTAACCTGCACTGTACAATTCATGGAAAAACCTTGGAAAACCTAATGATTAGGTACCGTTTTTATTTACCAAATGTAAGGAAAAATATACACCAACCGTCTTATTACAAAAAAAAGTTCATCTTCAAACCCAGATTTTTAAACCTCATAACCCTTTTTTGAATTTTGAACTTTATTCCGACACGTTCAGTTGTCAGTTTTAGAAAACTGACAAGTTAGTATCGGACTAAATTGTCAGTTTTGTATAAAGAACTGTATTTCTATCACAGCTAGGTTCTTATTACAAAAATTGGCTCGATGGTTTAAACCATGACAGAAGAAAAACCTCGTTTTGTAATAAGGCCGCAAAGGTTTCCATTCCATTTCTGTGAGCAAAACTTCAATTCTATTTTTGTAAAAAAAGTTCCACTAGGTACTTTTTCACATTGTAAGAATTCCCATTTTACCGTGAAAAAGTGAAGGTATTCGAGTCTGTAATGAAATGTAACCCCATGGGGGATTGAAGGCAATGATCCCGAATAACACTTTGGGGACCGGACACGAACAGACTTAAGTGAATGGACATTAGACTTGTTCCTATCATATAAAATGTAATGGGAGTAGGTCACTCTTTTTATCACGACTAGGTACTTCTAAAAAAGGTTCTCTTGATGCCCTTATTATGTATAGGATAAGTGCCGTATTCGTCTAAAACTTCCGAAGGGTTTTGAATTAGTAATTTTGTTTGACAATTTTAGGAATCGGTCTGATGGAAATTGCGCAGTGTAAAATACTGAAATTCAGTTACACGTTGTTACTGAAAGGTGACCCTAACATGGTTGAACAAATTGTATATGGATGTATTTTATTTATTTTACTATTTATTTAAAACTAGCTTTTGCCTGCTTCTCCCGCGTGGATGTCGTAAAATATTCCACGGGAACATACTACCGGGAATTCCTTCCTTATTCCTTGTCTACATTATAAAAAGAACCTCTGTGCAAAATTTCAGCTTTCTGGGTCCAAGGGTTTCAGCTGGGTGTTGATGAGTCAGCCAATCAGTCAGTCAGTTACTCAGGACTTCCCTTTTTATTTATATAGATAAATAGGTACGACAACAGCATGTACAGACGACAAAAGAGATATCTAGGCAGGACACACTAACATATTTGTATGTGTATTGCTTTATGTACTTATCAAAATGGTTTGAATAGCTAAGTTTGTTTCAACTTTAGTTTTGAATGAATTAGTTACCTACTATTTAAATTACTTTAAGCCACCTCTTTATTTTATCTGATACGAGGCGAGATAAACATAGGTAACCCCGGGTGCCAATGCTCGGGCTTGATACTCAGTTAATACTTAAAAAAAAACCTTTATCCGAAGTTCGTACAAACTACATAATGTTTTTTCCTTTCCTTTAAAAACTTTGTGTATATTCTTATTATATTTTTATTTTAAGCCATTATATTGTAATCTGTACGGAACTAAATAAAGCTTTATTATTTATTTATGTGTACTTACATAAAACTTAACAAGAAAACTGCAAAACTACACAGCATCTGCTATTCTACATATACCGTTTCACCTTCATACTTCCACTAGAACGACTTACATAATACGCACATACTTACACAATAGATTAGGCACCGAATGTCCCAAAACTTCATCGTTTCTAAACTACTAAAGCTTTTCAGGTGGCTTAACGATCTTCTAACAAAGGAAACCTCTAACACTCACGAGAGATGTCAAGTATTCCTGGAAGTAGGTTGAGATATGGCAGTTATAAATCGGTCACACGTCCAATGGACTGCAATGTAGTGGAGTTGGTTTCTAGGTGAGTCAGTAGAAGCACAGATTAATACAGATGGGACACTCCGCAAAATCATTTAAATAAAAAGCGACTCTTGCTACGACACAATAAAGTGCAATTCAGGTCGCAAAACGCCTATTACCTACAGTTATATTCAACTACAAGTTGCCTCTCTTTCTATCGCGTAACTCTTATACCTTCCGACCTACTGAATTAGACCCGTGGACCGGGCCCGCCGCGTACTTGTAGCTTCAATTCAATTCATTTATTCATTAAATATAAGCTTACAGTTTACACCAAATCGCTTATATCTATGCTAATTATTACACTAATATTAAATTACACTATTACATTAATATCAAATTACATTATAATGTCAATAATAAAAATAATAAAAATTATAATAATAATAAAAATAAATAAAAAACTTATAATTTCAAAAAACGAAGTAAGACAAAAAAAAATTTCAAACAGGTAGAACCTTACATCAACTTTGGAACTACAACTACTTACAACTGCAATTACTACAACTACAATTACTACAATTACTTTTTGACATTCAGGTAAATATAAACATGTTTGGCAATTGTACTTTGCGAGTCAAAAAATATATCTGCATCTGGAATACACTTAAGGAACTCATTGATAAGTGCAACTGCTCTAGCAGTGGGGCTGTTGCCAGCTCGGGGAGAGCGCCATATAGGCGGATAGCACAGGAGCCTATGCTGCCGTCTTCCAACGCCACGGATATATTGATCGGGAACATAAAAATGCATTGATTCCCGTACAACAGGGCTATCTACCTTATCCGCTAGTATTAAATAATAACTAATTATAAGTGTGGATTCCCGCCTGAGTTGGAGTGTATCGAAACCTACCATTCCTGACACAAACATAGAAGGATAGAGAAAGGGGTAGTATCCATATTGACGTTTGTATAGGTATCTACAGAACTTACGTTGAATTTTTTCCAACATAATAGTATACAATGACTCTTGAGGACTCCAAACTATTGCATTATATTCCAATTTACTACGGACATAGGCATTGTATATTTGTTTTATAACTTGAGTGTTCTTAAACTGTGATGATATTCTAATAATGAAACCCAGACATTTATGAGCGTCTTTACAAGCTTTAATAATATGGTCATGAAAATTCAATTTGCTATCCATTATTACTCCCACCCTGATTGAAACAACACGTTCCATTGGTGCGCCAGCAAGATTATAGTTATTTGTAATCGGATTACTTCATCATAACTAAACTGCGGAGTGTCCCATCTGTATTAATCTGTGGTAGAAGGTTGTTTTGTAGTCATAGCGTCTACAGATAACGAGCTGACACTGTATGTGTGTGTCTAGCTGATGCTGTGGTCGCAACTAGTCATAACGAGAATCTCGTGAAAGCTGAAAAAGATAAAAAGTACCCGTACCCGGCTCGCGATTTTGTCGATGTGGGATGTGGATACAGCCGTCATTGCGCCGATAATCGTGACGCCCATGAATGGCGTAGTGCCAAGAGCCTCGACTAACAGCTGAGGAGGCTTACGTTAGGCAGCTGGATCAAGGGTTTGATCCAGAAAGTGGTACTTCTGGATACTTCGAGTACCGTTAGGAGGTTCCTCTCTCAGGAGCCCTGACCAACGGACCCTGCTAGCTTGGACCCTGTTCCCGATATTGCGGGACTACTATTATATGTTTGTATAAAAATATTTAAAAATGTAAATGATAATATGATACCTACTTACCTATCCTACTTCCTACCTACTATTAATAAGGTGTTACAAATTAACTTTAAAAACTTTAAGGAGTTCTTTATACCATCGAATTGAACAAGTTTTACTATGAGACCAACTTTGAAACCGCGAAAAAAAATCAGCTGTTGCGTATATTTATGTTCGAATAGCTCGTCAAAATGTACGGAACAGCTGATTTTTTTTAGCGATTTTCTTATTACATATAATATGTATAATAAATTACATAATATTATAAATGTGAAAGTTTGGATGGATGTTTAGATAGATAGATTATGCACACCATAAAAATGTTATGTGATGTTTATTTGTTACTCAATCACGCCACGCGAATAAATAGTCAGCATGTTTTATAGAAAGGACAGAAATTCAGAATTGTAATCCGGAATACTGACTGAACATTGAAGCCATGGCATCGACTTGTTTTAATTGTTTATATAGTAAAAAAAATACAGGGTGTAAGGGACAGCCCTTCGCAAACTAACAGGGTGCATTCAGCTCCTCATTTTGAATCATATTCCATCGGAAATTTTCTCAGGAAAATTTTAATTTTTTCAATTTTTTTTCAGTTACATTTTCATTATTTCAATGTAAAATTGCATTGTGTGTTCGTAGCACTCCATTTATGTAAAAAAAACTGCAAAAAAAAACAGCAAAAAAATTTCATGTACCGGTCATCTTAGTATGACATACTGAATTCACCCTATCAGTTTGAGGAGGGCTGTCCCTTACACCCTGTAGATAGTATAATAAAAATGCTTGTTGAATTTTAAGCAGTAAACTGTATTTCCAAATTAATAACGTAAAAATATTTAACTCACGTCACGTTAAACATTAATAGTATTTTGTTTTCGAAATTATTACATTTAAATCTTGGTTGACTGCTAGGAAATTGTTACAATTCTCTAAAAAGAAGGGTGGGTTTTCTCTCTTAAATTCTTGTGTTATTTAAGAGAGAGTAAATTAACCTAAGGCAAATAAAAATACTTGATATAATTGCTCCAAAACACGAACTAAACGGCCTAGTCTGAAAACCTAATTAGTTACTCCTAACCTTGGTCGTTAGGATCCCATTCAGTATATTTAATCCACATCTCAGAATTCATTTATTTTTTTATTAAAGCTGAATCTTTGTTTTCTATTTAACCTCCTAATACTGTATCCTATAAGCTCACATTTCACCAAATATTTTAAAGATTAAAGATTTGAATATTCTCGATACAAACAACACGAATTTTTGATTTCTCTGGAACGCTACAAGAATATTATGGCGCGTGGCCAAAATCGGAACTAACGCCGCCATTTTGTTTTTCGAATACAGTTAAATGTGACAATTTCACAAATGTTTACCAAACAACCAATGTCATTCAGGCACCAAAAGAATTGCTTGTTTGGGTACCTAAAGTGCGTTTCATGAAAGAATTCCCTTCGCCTTAATGTTGGCACCATTGCTTTCATTAAAGCAACAATGAAATGCAATGGAGCCAACATTACAGCGAAGAAATTTTTTTCGTGAAACGCACTTTAGCAATCTAGCTGTAAATTGTATGTCCGACCATAACCGTGCACAGTCGAACAAGTTTTAGTTTTACACAATTCCGTCTAGACAACTGCCCTTATAGTCCCAGCGGGAATATACTGAGTTTTCTTCCCCTAAAAGTAAGGGTAGGCGCACACAAGCAAGTTGTAGGTACTGAAAATGCCTATCGGCCGAGCCAGTGTCAGGGGAGCTGTAGGAAAAATTGTATTATCCTGTAATCATGGTTGTGATTCTTTGGATGTACAAACATACAGCTGTCTGGGTCCGCCTCTGGCTTTCCCGCTCATCTAGTCGGGGTTTGTTAGGCGGATGTGAATACTGATTGTACCAGGTAGATACAGCAGTGAGCCTAAAATTGGACTCATTCACTATATATCGTCCCCGTAGTTGGAAAACTAAATAACTCCGATTTTCTAGTTTTGAGATATAAACGCGATTTAGTGTTTTTTTTTTCAATTAATGTTCATTTGTTAAAAAAATTGAGACAATTTTACTGTCGGTAATTTTATATTTTGTGGACCTGATTATAAAAATTTAACTAATCATTGACCACAGTTATTGATTTATTTATTGAGTTGTTTATTTTTCCTTCAAAAAATTAGAATTAGTTTGAAGATATGCATTATTCCATCTGAACGACAAAAATGGCTATATTTTTGGAACGGAATAAGATAAGTAAATTCCTGTAAGACTCAAACATGCGTCATGTTTTGGATTATTTAAAAATAGGGAAAAGACAAAATCGCCAAAAACGAAGTTATTTAATTTCCAAATACGGGGACACTTTTAATGAAAATTGTAGGAGTAATATGGTAAAAACTAGAAAAAATAGGCAGAAATAGACCTGGATTCAGTTTTTTTTTTTGCCTTATAGTTCTACTAGCTTTTGCCCGCGGCTTCGCCCGCGCATGTATTATACATAATTATAAACCTTCCTCTTAAATCACTCTATCTATTAAAAAAACCGCTTCAAAATCCGTTGCGTAGTTTTAAAGATCTAAGCATACATAGGGGACAGACAGACAGCGGAAAGCAACTTTGTTTTATACTATGTAGTGATAAACTAAAATAGATTTCAAGACAAATGAAATCACTTCTTATGTACCTATTGTAGATTGCTGTGTATTTTTTCCTATCAAAAATATGCTTTAGTTACTGTAAAAGATGGACACAAATTTACTTAGTTTCGCCGTATTTTAGGTAGGAGGAGCCTTAACTAAAAGAAAAACTCCAAGACATTTATTATCACGAATAAAAACTTTTCAAAGAAGTGCTTACTGCTTCATAAATATTAATTTTCAATAAAAACAGAAGATATTGTAGCGTTCCATGAAACATGCTTCTTCCAGCCTAAGCTAATCATAAATATATCAAAGAGACAACTTAACACCGTTACCGTATTCGCGTCTAACTTTGAAACCAGAAGCAATTACTATGTCAATTCAGACTAAATAAATGTTGGAAAGTATTTATGTGGGAAAGAAGGATGAGAAAGAAATAAATAAATCCAAAAAAATAAGCAGGCTATTCCTAGAACCAAACATTCCCACTGCTGGGACACAGTCCTCCTCTCTGTGAGAGGGAGTGGGCCGTAATCTACCACGCGGGCCCAGTGCGTGTTGGTAAATGTCACATGTCTTCCAATTCTTGGTTCTAGGACATGCTGGTTTCCTCACGATGTTTTCCTTCACCGTTTTTGAGCAGTGGTGATGAAATAATTCACACAAAGTAAAGCGCCTGTCTCGACTCGAACCAACGAGGTACAACTCGTAAGTCGAGGCCGTTACCAAATGGGCCACCACTGCTCTCTGCACAACATTCGAATGCACATACAATTTTGTGATATTCCATCCACCAACTAGCTTGATTACAGCCCTCTTCCTTTCACAGAAAAGAGGTGTGTGTCCCAGCAGTGGGAACATTAATAAGCTGACTCAATTAATTTAGTTGTTAAATACAACGTACCTGTTTTTAACAAACATTTATTTGTTAAATACAGTATACATAACATAACAGGTACATTTGGACTTCGGTAACAATTCACGTGACGTGTTTTGCCAGCGGCGTGTTGCAATAGGTATAATAAAATTAAAATTAAATTCAGAAGCATAGTAAATCACCAATTACGGATTTTCCAAATTTAATATGATTATTATCTTATTACTAGCTGCGTCCTACGGTTTCACCCGTATAGACCGGGACAAACAGTAGCCTATGTGTTAATCCGTGGTATAAACTATCTACATACCAAATTTCATCCAAATAGATCCAGCGGATTGAGCGTGAAGAAGTAACAAACATACAAACACACACACACCCTCACGCACATACACTCACAAACTTTCGCCTTTATAATATTAGTGTGATTATTTTAAAAAGTAAGTTTTACTACGTAAATGTAATTGATAGGTGAGAGGTGTTGAAAAATATGGGGATTACTTTTTCAATAAAATATCCTACTTTTCACTCATTGTATACCCAATAGAGAACTTGGGGTTCCACTCTAGGGAATATCAACTTTATACTAACGCTCAATATAAAAGGAGCCGATCATTGGGTTCACGCTTGACCATTCGTTCAAAATTGTATTACCTACGAGATATCCCTAGGCTACGTGGCAAGTCTATTTAGATCCGTGCTTTCCAATACAGGGCCGGGGAAGTCAGTGTGACAGTTTTAGCTGCACCGCACTTGGTTCAAAATCGCTTGACAATTCACATGAAATCCCACTTTTTGACCAAAATTGGCGTATGCAGGGTAACTCTCCCCTCTCTCGTTTTTGTCATTGATCTGCTTATATTAGAAAGTTGGAAAGATGTAGGGGTTTGGAAAGAAAGTTGGAAAGAAGTGAAAGCCAAAACTTTTTTGTTATAACTTTCATAACATATCTACTATAGATAAATTTGAGTGTGGGTGACCAAAATTACTTCCTCTTCCCAGGTGAAGCACTAGGAAGTATTGATTAAAACCTATAATTTTAAAGATCTCCTTCAGATTTTATCTGATATGACGCATAAAATAACAATCATTAATTTCGTTAGACGACATTATTATTTATTTTCTATTAGTTACTATTATGTATTTAAAATAATTTTTCTTTATTTTTTTTTTTTGTTACCAAGATATCTATATACCTCTAAATTTTACTAGAGACCAGTCTTGGGCACTAAATAATTAGTAGCAAAACTTATCGAATTAATACATTCTTACATTTACCTAGGTAATTTTTATTCTGGAATAATTACTACAGAATTTATCTTTTACGTACTACAAGCTCTGAAATTGAAAACTCGTCCATCGATGCACCCGTAAAATCAAAGCAAGTTTCAAATCTGGCGTAGTTGATGCTAGTAACAACAAGGCTATCTGTTTTCCCAGCGCTACTCTATCTTTGTGATGCTTTGTGGAGTCGGTAAATAACAGTATATAGGGTGTTTCTTTTAAGCCAGTGCGAGCTGATAGAGTACCATACATATTAAATTAGCCCCCATGTATGTTCTACGATTTTTTGTAGTTTTCGAGTTATTTTCGATCCCTCATTTCATATCAATGGTAGTGGTTAAGGATACTAGTAGGTATAAAATTTATGTTTTTATTATCAACTGAGCACTGCTTAAACGTGGAGGAATAGTAAATATCAGGATTGACAAAAATACGCAAAGATAATAATACCTAAATTATAAAATATGAAATCACAAGATTTCAGATACACCACTTTCAACGACCGATTTCAGTAAATAATGCCCTATTTAGTACATTCTTGTTAAAAGTTGACCCAAAAGAAAGATATAATTTTTTAAAGTCATCATCTCGTTGAATCAGGAAAAATATCGAAAAAAATTATAACTCGAAAACTACAAAAAATCGTAGGACATACTCGTACATGGAGGTTAATTCGATAGGTATGGTACTCTGCCATCAGCTCGCACTGGCTTGACACCTTAAAAGAAACACCTGTATACGATGTACCAGAAAGATGTGGTCAAATTTAAAGGTGTGGTACAGACCATCAAACTGAGTAATGTCCCATAGAAAACTTCAACTGGACGCCCTATAGGGACGGCTGATTATTTTTTCGCGATTACGATGTTGGTTCCATGGAGAATATTGTTCATTTTGACGGTCACACACCCTTAAATTTAACCACACCGTACTGTTAGACTCTGTATACATAGGTAATAACAGTATTACTTATGATGTTGGTATCCTGGATGATATCCACCTAAATTGTCACATTTTATGGAAAAAAGTTTCAAAGAAATATTTAAAAAAAACTTTCATGAGTGAGTTGGAGGGTTGTCACTAAACTTTCAACTAGAATTAATCAATAAAATTAATACACTAATATTACAAAGGCGAATGTTTGTGAGTGCGTGTGTGTTTGTATTTGTTAATTCTTCACGCTCAAACTTCTGGACCGATTTGGATGAAATTTGGTATGTAGATACCTAATATCCTGGATTAATACATAGGCTACTTTTTATTCCGGTATAATATAATTAACAAAATATCTAAGAAACTATTTTGACTGGAAAATTACGTCAGACTTGTCCTTTTACAGAACTTGCTATCCTGTCATCAGGTTCTGGTACTCTAACTAATAATAAGGTCATATTTACAACAGCAGACATTTCCCATTTCTTCAGGGAAAATAGAAGTGTCAGCACTGTCACATACACAAACTTACCACAACCTTTTTTCTCGCAGAAAACTCAACCAAATTATTAATGTAAGCATCTAAGAAATTCCTAAAGGATCGCACGAGCCTCGTATCTTGTTGAGACAATAAAAGAACGGCTGAAAGATAAAATAAAAGAAAATATTCTGACTTTCTAATATTACCGCGTTGGAAATAACTCTGTTACCGCCGCGGGGATACAAACTGAATAGGGATGTTTACTAAAGTTTTTTTTTGTCCATCAGGTAGATTTAAAAAAAATATTGGACATGTATTTTTTCTTTTTTTACGCAATCAAAATATTACGGCGATACATTGCGTTAAAACTTGGCATGACGTCACTCCTTGCTAGATTTTAGACGTAGTTTGTTATAGTTGTGACGAGCCCCGACTCACCAACATTATTGCGTTTTATATAAGTACTAGTTTTAGTTTTATTTTTATTTTAGATTAGTTTATGGTAATTGTTCTTACATTATATGTTTAATGTTAAATAAATAAGTAGGTACTAACGTTGCCTGCCATATTCCATTACTTAAGTGATCAGATCTTTTTATTAATATGCAAAACATACGTGTCTAATATTTTTTTATTATCTGACTGACGGATTAAATAGAATTTCTTTTGTTACCCAGGAAACATCCTTATTATCTGCCTACACATAGAGTATGTAGATAATATTATAATAATATCATGTGGGGCATAATGAATTCAGGATATTTTTAGAAGCTATAAAGTATTTTTGAAAGATTTTCCTTGTAGGAGGGGGTTTTATACAGAATAGTGATATAAGCTGCCATCTACATGTTTTGCCACAATTTTTTTGCACTGTTTTCTATGGGTCTGGATTTTTAGCTAGCTTACAAACTACCTATATTTCGCCTGCCGCCCATTGTGTCACCCTATGTAAAATTTCAACGTTGTTTCACGTTCAGTGATTATATCTGTATTTTTTTTATGGTGTGCATAATAAAGAGTATTCTATCTATCTATCTACATAGATTCCCACGCAGAACAAACACAATTTTGTCAATTTATCAAATACGATAGATATTTGTTTGATAGATATTTATTCCACACAAAAGTGTTCGTGCTTCAAAATCACTTAAAAATGAAAAATATTATAATTTTGGCGAATAACCCCTCCGGCACCACCAACGAATTAAGATTCTTAATTCTTTGGACACCACACAAGAACAATGAGTGCTCTTGTGTGGAGCCGGCTTTATAATAGGGTGACTTATAATTCGACGCTTTCCTTTCGACGCGACGTGCGAATGACTCTTTGCAACAATTTAGCACCCCACCGGCAGGTCTCAGATGTAAGGAGACTCAATTAAGTCGTTTCAAATAGCAGTGATAATCGATACCGACATTCTTTTGACACATTCTTCGTAAGGTACAGTCAGCAACAAAAGTCGATTAACACTTGTGTTTTCTAAATCTTAATAATTGAGAAAAATACTTCATTATAATTGGAACAGATGTAAATTTTAATTAAAGAAAATTAAGTCTTATCTAATACCTACTAAATGCTAAAAAGCAGGTTATCATACCATTTTGTGTTAATTTAGATGATGTCAAAAAGTAGCAGTGTTAACCGACTTATGTTGCTGACCATACGTCCAACAAAATGAAGAGAACGTTTTATTTTATCTTCATTACAACATAGACTGATGTAAATTAGTTCAGCTGCGAATGTAACATGAAACGCGTGATGAAATATTTCACTCGTTTATATACGGAGGTATTACATTTATGTACACCTATACAGGGTGTTTCTTTTAAGGTGTCAAGCCAGTGCGAGCTGATAGCAGAGTACCATACCTATCGATTTAACCCCCATGTATGTTCTACGATTTTTTGTAGTTTTCGAGTTATTTTGGATACCTCATATCATATCAATGGTAGTGGTTAAGGATATTAGTAGGTATAAAATTTATGTTTTTATTATCAACTGAGCTCTCCTTAAAGGTAGAGGAATAGTAAATGTCAGGATTGACAAAAATATGCAAAGATGATAATTATTTATAAAATATGAAAATCACAAGATTTCAGATACACCACTTTCAACGACCGATTTCAGCAAAAAAATAATATTTAGTACATTCTTGTTCAAAGTTGACATCATCTCGTTGAATCAGGAAGAATATCGAAAAAAAATTATAACTCGAAAACTACAAAAAATCGTAGGACATACATGGGGGATAAATGAATAGGTATGGTACTCTGCTATCAGCTCGCACTGTCTTGATACCTTAAAAGAAACACCCTGTATATGTAGAGGTTTATAAAGCCGAGAATGTTTTCACACACCGATATTCCACGCGGTAGCAGCGACACGCGAGTGTGATTGTAGTACATAAAATACCCATTTATAAAATAACTAGCTGATGCCCGCGACTTCGTTCACGTGAAATTTCTTATTCCCCCGGACCAACCTTGTCGCATCGCATTGCCTGCCCGCGCTATTATTTCGTTTTCACTTAGAGTTATTTCTACCTTTTTAGGGTTCCGTACCAAAATGGTAAAAAAGGAACCCTTATGGTGTGACTCAGTCTGTCTGTCTGTCTGTCTGTCTGTCTGTCTGTCTGTCTGTCTGTCACAGCTGGATATCTCGAGAACTACTAATGCTATCAACTTGAAATTTAGAATAGTTTTAGATGACGTTTAAATATTTTAATTTCTTTCTTATTTGCAAAATAGTTGATTTTGCAAATAAGAAAGAAATTAAAATATTTACATTTTTTTGCAACAGGGACTGAAAGGGGGTATTAAAAATTCAAAGTAGGGCTACTACTATTTTTTCCGCCGTGATTAGAGCACTACCAGACAAATTCGAAAAGTCACACAAAAAGAAAATAATAGGAAACTAGACATACTCTTTCTTAAAATTTTAAAGCAAAAAATAATTAAATTGTCTCAGTTTTCGAGGAGAAAAAGGGGAATACGAAACGTCGATCTCGTCAAAATTTTTCTGATATAATTGGTCTGAGCTGCAGCTGTCCCTATTGCACTCTCTTATCACTGTTCGGGCGCAGCTCGACGGCAATAGTTTCTTGAAATACCTATTTTTCAAATTCCTCGTAGGCCCCGTCCCCTCTTAAGGCTTGTCCTTCCTAAAATACGGCGAAAATAAGTAACTTTGTTTCCATTTTTTACAGTAACTATAGCACCTTTTTGATAGAAAAAAATACACAAGTTTTCATTAAAAGTGTGCATAAATTTATACAGTTCTTTACAAAATAATAAGGAATGATTTCATGTGATTACTTTTTTAGTCCAATCCGGTCCAAATCGGTAATTACTTCATATTTTGCAAGCGTTGTGTCATCGCGCTTCTCTTTCTTTTCTATGCAGTCCGACAGTGACCGCGCTTTTTACGGCGGACAAGCCTTAACCAGCTCCGACGAAACCGAAGCGTTAACGATGCATACAACGCGAAACCTACTATGCACACGTGTGTGACTGCGGAGCGACCAAGATAAAGCTGATCTATTTTGCAAAAATCTCACCGTGAAAATATCTTTTGAGGCTGGCTGTACGTCTTGATTTGCTGGCGTTATGTCTTCCGTCTACACTACATGCTTATTACTTATCGTCAGGTAGATGTACACAACAATTTATTTTTATAGTGTAGGTATTAGTTATAACACCAATATAGTACTCTAAAGTTATCCAAAGATAAATTCATCGTAAAGCATGTGCGATGTATGTAGGGCATTATCTCAATCTTGGTTGAATTTCCCTCGAGCGTAAGATAGGCGGGCGTAAACGGAAAAAATAAGCACTTTGACGTAAACTTTATATTATACTAGCTTCTGCCCGCGGCTTCGCTTGCGTTAAATTAGAATTTGACAATCAATTCGGGTAGACACGTGGTGCTATCTATTATCATAAGAGCGTTGTTGTTGTATTCTTTGGGACAATACTTTTTTTTGGTATGAATATGACCGTTTATGTGCACCTGACAACGTATTATGCAAAATTTCAGCACGATCGGTTTAGGCGTGAAAGGTAACAAACACAAATAAACTTACTTTCGCATTTATAATATTATAGTTAGTTGGTAGTTGAAAGGGCTTCATAAATGCAGTACCTAAGACCAATAATAAAATGAGGTATCTAATAAATATAACAGGATAAGTTGCATTAAGTATAAATGCCTGAAAACTGAAACTTTTTTTCACGTAGTTATAATTATAGTCTTTTGAACATTAATTTATATCGTGATGAATTTGATGGCTTTATTGTGAGTTGCCCGAATGCCGTCACTTTCTTTTTGATACATAATGTAAAGGATGGCATGAATTTAAAGTCTCCATTAAACTAATGTTGGTTTGGTGCAACTCAACGATAGTATTTTGAATATTGCTTTTAGTCTAGAATACTGTCTTTGTTGCCAATTTACCTGTATAGAAAATATTTGTATAATTATATAAACAAAAGTTATAGGCTTTGACACAGTTATTTATTCTTATAACTGAACTGAAAAAAACGAGCGGAGTAAAAATGTATCGATCAATAAATAATGTGACGTCATCGTTTTCAGCCTACAGCCTTCAGCTGTCCACCCGTTCACTATTACACGAAGATAATTTAAAACAATTATATTAGTGCGTAAGAGTTATTAGATGGGTAATTAGATTAATATATTTATTGTAGGTACAAAACAGTTCAGTATATAAAAGTTATTTTTAATAGGTGGCAAGTAAATATTATGTTGGTCACGCGAGTAGGTATATATCACGCAAGAATATTAAATATATAATGGTAATTATTTATTTTTATACATTATTAATACCATACCTGGATGACCGAGCTCTGTTCGGGTGAAAACGACAAAACGAATTTTCTCAGATATGAGGCCTAGCTAGATCGATTTTTCATCCCCGTAATCCCCTATAAGTATTGCAACTTTCATCGAAATCGGTAGAGCCGTTTTCGAGAACGTGATATATACCTTTTTTTTTTTTTTTTTTTTTTTTTTTTTTTTTTTTTTTTTTTTTTTTTTTTTTTTTTTGAGGGTGGGAAATCATCAAATAACTTCTCCCGCTCTGGGTGGAGCGGGAGGGCGTGTCAGACTTTTACTGACTAAAACCCACCCGTGTTCCTTCAGTTGCCTATGCCAGGGCCGCGGTAACCCTTTCAGACAACCCGCGACCCCAGCGGCGTCGGGCCTATTGGGCCCCGTCACTTGCTGACATCTCTTTGAGGCGCGCGTGGAACACAACGCGCCGTCGACTCGGGCCTGGTCCTTACCGGACGGCGAGCTACCCGCTGCTCACCGTCCGCAGGCCCGCGCCTACGGTGGCCGGAAATCGCCCCGCGATTCCCGCCGCCCAGGGCGTCTCCTGCGGCGACTGAGGGCGTGAGGCTGCCTCTCCCTCACGCGTTCCGCCTCCTCCTTCGCGAGCATCACTGCTTCGCAGAAGGAGGTGACGGCCTCCCATGCACTCTCGCTCCGCACCATGGCCTGGACCAGGCTCGGACGCGAGAGATCGCCGCCGCCGATCGCCTCCGTGAGAACACGGCGGTGCTCTGCCCAAGCCGGGCAGACCTCCACTGTATGCTCCACCGTGTCCTCCGGGCGATCTACACAATGGAAACACCCGGGCGTTTCCTCCCGCCTTATGCGAAACAGGAACCTCCCGAAACAACCGTGTCCGGTGAGGACCTGCGTCAGGCGGAAGGTGAGGACGCCGTGGCGCCTCTCTAACCACTCCTCAAAGAGGGGACTTATCGCCGCTATTGTGGCGTGCCCAACGTGATATATACCTAAGGTGTCTATTCGTACACGAAATCTCTCAAGTGGTCATTGTACTCATCATTATGAACAACCTAAAGTACGGGACCAAATCTGAAATTGCGAAAAAAAAATCAGCTATTCCCTACATTTATGTTCGCATAACTTCTGAGAATGTAAGGAACAGCTGGTTTTTTTTTCGCGATTTCAGATTTGGTCCCATATTATAAGTTGTTCATAATGATGAGTACAATGACCTCTTAAAATATTGCCACTGTTTACACTTACACCCTGTTTAAAATATACATACAAATATTGCTCTTATATAGGATATTATTTTCTCTCGAAGGAGAGTCCTGCGCAAAACTATTTCGTAATTCGCGCTACTTAAAGAAGTAGCGCGAATCATCGAATTTATCTACAAAATTAATTTCAGCTTCAGGCAACTTTTAGCATAAAAGTTCAAAAAATCAACCCGAAAAACCAATAAAGAGATTTACAACCACAATAAACAATTTCATACAAATTGAATTTTACGGCTTCGTGAAATACCCAGCAGCAATCTACTCTTATACATTTTTATTAATTCTACCATCGTGCATCGTTAGAAAACAATGGCATTCATCAAGGAAATGGCGGAAAACGAAACCCAAAAATGAAAATATACGGGAGCTCAAAGGATCAACGCGGGAAATATGACCGTAACGTTTTCAACGGTTCATCGTCATTCGTGTGGGTAATTTGTATTTTTTTTCTACGTAATTGGACGCTTAACAAATTGCCCTCTAAATAACTGTTATAGCCGCGGATATGTAAGGGTTTGTCTACATTGCAGGACGCGTAGAATTTTCTCGCACACAAAATAAATGCACATAGCATTTATTTTGTGTGCGAGAAAATTCTGCCTTAACAGCGCCGTCGCTCCGGTGAGGTTTTAAGTGTCTAAACACACTATGCCGAAGTAACGCGACCGAAGTTCCGCGGCTGATGTTACGTTCCGTCGTGATCGGCTGATATGACACACCATAAGTGCCGAACTTACGCGGCGGAAATTCAGTTGCGCAACTTTGTGTGCCTGCCTCCCGCTGCTCCCCGCCCCGGATCTCTTCGGCAATCGAACCGAACTTCGGTCGCGTATAATGTGTACGGAATACGTTGCCGCCGAATTGCCGCTGAACTTACGCCCGACCGAAGTTCGGCTGTACGCTAGAACGCAACGTAATTTCGGCATAGTGTGTCGTCAGTAATTCAAATATCATTGCACGCTTAATCATCCCAAACTTCGGTCGCGTAACTTCGGCATAGTGTGTTTATAGACTTAGAATGACAAAATCACACTTAATCACACTAATATTATAATATAAAGGCTAAAGTATTGCGAGTGTGTATGTTTGTTATTTCTTCACGCTCAAACGGATGCACCAATTTGGGCATAGGCTACTTGTTATCTCGGTCTACGCGGGCGTTACCGCGGGGCGCAGCAGCTAGTCATTGATATAGAGGATTCTTAAACTTCAGTTAATTCTTTTCTTGAACTGAATGGGCACTTATTCACATTATATTGGAACGAAGTTCTTTAACGCGGTTTGTCGTAGGAAGTAGTAGGTAGAAATATAATAGAGTCACTTAACAAAAAAGCGTTATGCCTGTAAAAGTCAGTTTCAAGGTCTCAAGCTGCAAGTGTCAAAAGTTTTAATACAGAGCCATCTAAGTAGTATAGGTTTTTAGCTTCCAAAAACTTAGGACACCTCATTATAATAAAGCCTATATAATGATGCCTTGAGTTTTTACAAGTCCCGGCTTTACGTTAAAAAAATATATTGTGAATTAGCGCCATATAATCAATTCGACCTAGAGAGACGCCAGAGTGAGTGAACAAAATTCTGTGGAATGGAAAGGCCCTATTTATGCGGATAAGAGAGTCAGAACCTAGATGTAACAAGTCGAAACATGAAGTTTCGTTCTAAGGAAACTGCTGGGCTAAAAAGCTTTTATAAAGCCTTAACCCAAACAATGTGGAAGACAGTAATATTCTAGAAATGGTTTTATAAGTGATTGCGCTCATGTGTACACAGCCTAACAGCCATCACGGGAATTAAAACGTACAAATGCAAAAATATGTTGTTAGCGGAAATTATTGTGTTACGTTCGTTTGGTCGTTACAAGTCGATTCGAATATGTGACATTATGAGGAAGCTTTGTTATTTAGGTAGGTGGAGACATTATTGATTTTTATTGAGGGTTACATTTTTAGGGTTTCGTACCCGAAGGCTTCAAACAGAGCCCTTGCTGTCACTTACGTGTCCGTTTGTTCGTATATCCGTCTGTCGTACAGGTTTTACAGCGAAATGATTGGAGCTAAAGTTTCAAATTTTCACAGTATAAGCATCTTATTGACTCAAAGCCATTCAAATTGTCAAAAAGTATTTTTACCCGACTGCGGCGAAGCCCAAAAGGAGGGTTATGTATTTGACTTGTATGTAAGTATGTATGTCCGTTTCTTTGTTCCCTCGTAACTCCTAAACGAATGAACGGATTTGGATGAATTATACGCTTTAGGTTTGTCTTGGTAGCGCGAGCGTCACTGGCCACATTAAAATCAAAAACAAAGTAAAATGGCGGATTTGGGGTGCCATATTGTGGAGTTCAAATTTTTTTTTTCTTCTAATACCGTCGAGTGTGATATCAAATTGAAGGGTTTTTAAAGGTGACTATAAAAATATATACAACTTATATGGTTAAAAGCAATTCGAAGTGACAAATCGTAAAATACACGAAAAGAAAATCGAAATCAAAATAACCCTCAAAACTCCTTGCAAGAACTAAATCGTCTGCGAAATTTTTCACATTTTTAAACTAAAAAGCTGGAAATAAAAAAATTAATTAAAAAAACTAAAAAACCCGACTGCGGTAAAAGTTAAGTTAAAAAAACCGGTCAAGAGCGAGTCAGACTCGCACACCGAGGGTTCCGTACCATCATTTGTATGTAATTTTTGTTGGTGATTTCTGGAAAACTGTGCTATTTAGAGACATCGTTTTATTTTTTCTGTAATCTATACATAAATTTCTATCACATAGAATAATTTCAGATTTTTCTCTATGCAAACTTCGGAGATAAGGCCCACCCCCCGAACGGTATTTTTTTTTAAATTTTTCATCAAAAGTCGAATACTATGCCACCTAAAAAAAGAAAAAAAAATGTTTGAGAATGTACAAGCAGCGCTCTTTCATATGATACCACACATGCCGTAGTAACCCCACTTCAAATTTTTAAGACCCCTTTCAGTCCCTGTTGCAAAAAAAACAAATGTATTTGTTATTTATTTCTTATTTGCTAAATAGTTGGGCAAACGTCATGTAAAACTGTTCCAAATTTCAAGTTGATAGCATTAGTAGTTCTTGAGATATCCAGCTGTGACAGACAGACAGACAGACAGACTGAGTGAAACCATAAGGGTTCCTTTTTTACCATTTTGGTACGGAACCCTAAAAACTGAAAAGCTAAAAACAAGCCCATTTTAAATTAAATTGGAAGCAGGCGGAACCCATCCCATTTTTTATATTTTCAAACACAAACGGGTCCCGCCTGCTTTCAAATTTAATTTAATTTAAAATGGGCTTGTGTTTAGCTTTTCAGTTTTTTTAACTTAACTTTTACCGCAGTCGGGTTTTTTTAGTTTTTTTAATTACTTTTTTTATTAAATGTTTACTAACACATACCAATATATTGATAAATCCGATTTGGTACGGAACCCTAATAAATTTTCGAAGCCCGAAACGCACTTGGCCGGTTTTTGTACTCGCTTGCGATTTATTTTAGCACTGTGCCTGATGGGGTTTTCCTTCGGCAAAAATGACGAACTTCCACAAAAACTTTCATCCCCTATTTAACACTTTTAGGGGATGAATTTTCAAAAATCCATCTTTAGTGCTCTTTTTCGCTATAAAAGGAACTCTTGTGAAAAATTTCATACTACTCTAGATCCAGAGGGTTTAGACTGTACGTTGTCTGTCAGTCAGCTAACGGGTTTATTCAAAACGTTGCTTTAAGCTAAGAGACTTTTATCCGTCAAAAAATGTATGGAGGACGTTAATCGTTACTTTACTTTAGGAAACGTTTATGAATTCGTCGTCATTCCTATTCTTAGTTGAAACGCATTGTAAGTTTAAGTTTTCACTTCTGTCGGCAGTCCCCATGAGTGACAATTTTTTTTTCTAGTTGAAAATACAGATTCATTACAGTATTGTTTACAAATGTTAACTCTACGATTGAATCCAAAACTATAAATTAACAAACTTTACCAAACAATTTGTCATAATATGTCACCAATTTCCTTACTTTGGCTATTAACCTTGAGCAAACTTAAATTTCTAATAGCAGTTCTGTTAGATAGCCCCGAAAAGCCTTGTTCGAGTTAATAATTTATTACAAGATGTAAAACATAGGGTATTGTAATACAACTCTTTCAGAACATGGAACTGAAACTGTTCTTACTGTAAAGTTCGTATTAATATAAAATTACTAATACTTTTGTTGGTTTAGTTTTGATTTCAAATCTTCGTTTTTTTCTTCCGAAGAATACTAGTATTACTTTTAGAACGCCAAAATGAAGGTTTATACGAGTTTCCAGCTCATTATCTCTCATTCCGATATCAAACCCCTTTTCAAAACGATTCAATTTGAATCACGTAAACATTGACAATTGCAATTGATCGCTTCGGGGACCCTTTACTTCGAAGTAAAAAACTATTTAAAACAAATAGCATTTACATTGCTTTTCGGTCCTTCTCCGCGAGAATTTGTAACTTAATCCTACAAGGACACTTGGAGAAAGTGGACTAATCTTATGAAACTCTGAAAAGCTTTAATAGCAACGGTTTACGTTAGATTTATTCACAAAATATGATTAAGTTTAATTTTTTAACGAATCTACCAGTGAATAAACTAATGAATGAACCAGTTACCAAACAAAAAAAACTAAATCAATTCAGCCGTTTAGGAGCTACGATACACACGTCAACCCCCGTCGCCAAGGGGTGTTATAATAGTTTATATTATAACACCCCTCGGCGACGGGGGTTATAAATATCGACAGGCACTACAAATTCATTTTGCATACCGAATTTATTATGCAAGACGTAGATATTAATTCAAAATTCAATTACTGTGACCTGTTTAGTATGAAACCTCATTCGCACAATACAACAATAAGCAAGTTATTAACAAGTTAGACGGGACCTGATCGAACAATCAAACTTGAGCAATATGTTCCGAATATAACTACACGACTCGCTTCCAGCACTGGCTTCCAGTATCTTTCGATGCACTGTGTATATTTCATTAGTTGACACAGCACTCCCCTGGTTCATTAGCACTACATGAATTGGACTGGAACAAAATGACTGTTTTACTTTTTAACATAACGGGTCCCTAAGGACCTGAATCCTCCAAATGAAGTTGAGAATGAAGATTAAATAAATACGCAGTTTTTTTTTTCTATTTAGAAGAATGGGGCACTTCTCTAGTCTCGCCCGAGCTAAAAATAATACACTCCTAGACTTCTAAATAGAGCCACCCTAAATTTGATTTTGTATGAAGGTAATCTTTTTATAAATGGTCGTTCCAAAAATGAATTCATATTTGGAACAATGATGACACCAAAATGGGGGCCAGTATTTAGACTCATCTTTTCTTTTCTTTGATTCTTTACCCGACTTACCCAGAAGGAAGGTATTTTTTTTTGTGTTTTTGGCCTTTACAGGCATATAAATATTATAATCTTTCCAACCATTTATTTTACTTTTGACTTAAGCATGAAGTTCCTTATTTATTGACAGGCATCCAAAGACATGCAATACTTCATGGAACATGTTTTTGTTTACATTTTTCTATATATTTATGTGATAAATCGATTAAAACTTATTCATAAATAAAGTCGATTGTATCGAATCGGTAACGCATTAGGACATCACTAATTGATAAGCACTCGAGCTGTCAAAAGTAAAATAAATGGTTGGAAAGATTACTACAGTAGCTTCAATCGTGGAGATTCGTATTTATAATGCATCCCAAAAATTGGAACGAAACTTTGGTAGGAAATGGTTCGGGTAACTCGATGTTTGCCATAGGAAATGGTAGAAGTTTCAATTGCAAACAATTCTTGAGAAACTAAATTTTGGACTAAGTAGCACTTTATTATGTTTATTTCTAGATTGTTCTTTTGAGACTTTTAGTATTGGAGTTTTGTACATATTAAACAACCGACTTCCAAAAAAAAAAAACTACAAATTGAAAAATGACTTTAATTTCGGCAGTCGGTATCTTTGGTTTTTATGGTTCCATACCAAAATGGTAAAAAAGGAACCCTTAAGGTGTGACTCAGTCTGTCTGTCTGTCTGTCACAGCTGGACATCTCAAGAACTACTAATGCATAAAGTTTTAGATGACGTTTACCCAATTATTTTGCAAATAAGAAAGAAGTAACAATATTTATATTTTTTTTGTAACAGGGACTGAAAGGGGGTCTTAAAAATTCAAAGTGGAGCTACTAAGGCATATGGGGTATCATATGAAAGAGCGCTGTTTGCACATTCTCAAACATTTTTTTTTGGCCGCATAGATTTCGACTTTTGATGAAAAATGTAAAAAAAAATACCGTCCCCCCCTTATCTCCGAAGTTATTCTATGTGATAGAAGTTTATGTAAAGATTACAGGAAAAATAAAACGATGTCTCCAAATAGCACACTTTTTCAGAAATCGGAACGGAACCCTCGGTGCGCGAGTCCGACTCGCTCTTGACCACTTTTTAGGGTTCCGTACCTCAAAAGGAAAAAACGGAACCCTTATAGGATCACTCGTGTGTCTGTCTGTCTGTCCGTCTGTCCGTCTGTCACAGCCAATTTGCTCCGAATCTAATGGACCGATTAAGTTAAAATTTGGTACACATATGGATTTCTGTGACCCAAACACGTACAGCTAAAGTAAATGTATGAATTTTGAATATGAGAGTCACTTTTAGGGCGAAAATAAGAAAATTAAAAAAAAAAGTTTTGTAAACTGTACCGTGTGACATATCAAATGAAAGGGCTTACTATGAGGGTCTCAAATATATTTTTTTATAATTTTAAAATATATGGTTTTAAAGTTATTTAAGAAAATTGACGAAAATTGACCATTCCCCCCCCTTATCTCCGAAACTACTGAGCCTAAAATTTTGAAATAAATATAGAAAATAGTTCTATACCTGTAGATTACAGGAAAACCTATAAGAAGTCTGTGGTCTTAAAATAACATAGTAAATCTATATATATAAAAAAATCAAAGTCCTGACTGAGTCACTGACTAATATATCAACGCACAGCCCAAACCAATGGACCTAGAGACTTGAAATTTTGCACCTTATATAGTGTAAACATCCACTAAGGAAGGATTTTGGAAATTCCATCCCTAAGGGGGTAAAATACGGGATGAAAGTTTGTATGAAAAATCCTATCCCTTGAGTTAATAGACTTGAAACTTAGCACGAATATTCATGTAAGTAAATTATAAAGTTTATCATTTTTAGTTTTCCTAAACTACCCCCTAAGGAGGGATTGGGGGTGTCAAAGTTTGTATGGAAGAACTTTAACACGCGGTCCGATTAACGCAAAACTCAGTTTTTATACTTGAGACCAAAAATTAAGACTAACGTGTATCAGGGTTTTCCAAAAATCTACCCCTAAGGGATGAAAAGTTAATTTTATAGCGGAGAATTTTATTGGGGGCTTGATTAACTCTAAAATTGGTGTAAATAATGTTTGAGTCAAGTTATGGAAACATACCAGACGATTTTTGAAATTCTTTATTTGTGTTCGTGAAAACAGAGATACCTACAGTTTATATGAAAAATCTTATTAATTTGGTTAATGAACTTGAAACTTAGCACAAATACTTGCATAAGTAAGTAATAATGTTTGTCATTATTAGTTTTTCAAAACTACGCCTCAAATGAGGTTAGGGATGTTAAAGTTTGTATAGAAGAATTTTAAAGCGCAGTCCGATTAAAAAAATGGTACTTTCAGTCAAGTTAGGAAACTTGCCAAACGAATTTTCACCGATTTTGACGACATATAGCTGATGTTTTAAGGAGTAACTTAGGCTATTTTTATTTTAGAAAAATAATTAGGGTTCGGCGCAAGAAAATTAAAATCCATGAAATCAGACAACCCACGTACAGTCCAGTACAAACTTACTAAGCCTCCGCTGTCTATTACGGCTATAACAACAAATAATAATAAAAACTTTTTAACAAAAAAAAAAAAAAACCGACTTCCAAAAAGCACTACAAAGTGAAAAATAACTTTGATTTCGGAAGTCGGTGTCTTTCGTTTTTTTATTTACTTTCTTTTTTTTTGCCACCGACTTCCGAAATCAAAGTTATTTTTCACTTTGTAGTGCTTTTTGGAAGTCGGTTTTTTTTTTTTTTGTTAAAAAGTTTTTATTTCTCGCTTTTTAGTGGGTGTGTTTATAATTTGTATAAGTTACAATAGTCTAATGTCAAGTGCTCATCACATGTTACAAAATATTGCTTTTCCCGATCCTGGGACGTTAATTGTTGAGGAGTTCTGCTGGTAAGAACCAGGAGAACTCCTCAACAACCACTCACCACACGCATTGTGTGACGAGCGGAAATTGCTTAGCAACAATATTAAAGTAATCGAATCGCAACCCGTGAAATATTTATCATTGAGTAGTTCCGGTAGCCATCTGTGGTCTTCATCATCAGTTCCACTTCACCAAGTGGTGCTTTCCGAGAGCAAATGCACGAGCTACTATAAAAAATACCCAAATCGCTATAGGTGTGCCTATAATATTTGAAGAGTTCCTTCAATTTCTCCAGGATCCCATCATCAGAACTGGATTTTGACAAAAATGGGACCACTTGGGAAGTATACCCTTTCCAACAAAAAAATAATTTTTCAAATCGGTGGGCAAGCCACGGAGTTATGCGAGAACAAACATTAAAAAAAAAAAAAAAAAAAAAAAAAAAATACAAACATCCGAATTGAGAACCTCCTCCTTTTTTAGAAGTCGGTTAAAAATAAAGCAAAGTTAAAAATGTCAGGGGTCGATCCCCATACAATAAACTTTTCATTTTGAAAAAAAAAATAAAAATTTTAATCTGGCATGTGGGGTGTCATCGTCTAGAACACATTGAGTAGAGTACAAACATATTTTTTTTTTATCTTTTAAAATTAAGAAATAGGGGGCCCCAAAAGTTGTAAATTTTAGACCATTTTTGTACGAGCTCTAGCGCAACAATTCAACAAATTAGGAATTTGGAACTTCTTTATACCATGTAGGTACCATGAATACTGTATTTAATCAACAATACTGAAAACGGCGATTCATAAGGTGTTTTGTTTAAACATGGGTGATTTTCTGCAACTGCAAAAAATAACCTTGTAATTCACAGTATCATTATAAAATAAGTAAAAAGTTATCTTTGCGATTGTTAAACATATAATATGGTACGGAACCCTTCGTGCGCGAGTCCGACTCGCACTTGACCGGTTTTTTTTTATTTTATTTCTGGTACCTACCCCACATGAATTTGAATACCATTACCTGCTGTGTAAATTACAGTGACAGGAAGTTATTTTAATATCATCCACATAATAAAACGTATTATTGAAACTAACTCAAAAACTACTAAAGCATAACTTTTTAAACTTTCGCGATTTGTATACATTATAAAACAAAAGGTACCTGTTTACCTCGTAAAAAAGGAATATCGCGAAAAGACCCGTTCTCGATTTGCTTTATAATGTGTACTCAAGCAAAGTTAATAAAAATTTTATGAGACCACTTAGAAAGTATACCCTTTGAAACAAATGAAAATTTTCCAAATCAGTCTAGCCGTCTTTGAGTGATCGGGGCACACGTTAAAAAAAAATCCGACGAACTGAGAACCTCCTCCTTTTTTTTAAGTCGGCCTAAAATAGGAAACTTGCTTGTGTAGAATATATTTTGTTGCAATCATCATTTTGTTACAGAGCAAACATGTTGAAATACAAAAATACAGTCTTCTTTATGAGCCTTTCTTACAAATAGGCGCGACTCACGACATAGGCACCACTCGTCACGTGACGGAGCCTTAAGGCTTGTCTGCCGTAAAAAGCGTGGTCACTGTCGGACTGCATAGAAAAGAAAGAGAAGCGCGATGACACAACGCTTGCAAAATGTGAAGTAATTATCGATTTACTGATTTAATCTATTGATTGGACTAAAAAAGTAATAAAAAAGTAATCACATGAAATCATTGCTTATTATTTTGTAGAGAACTGTATAAATTTATGAACACTTTTAATTAATACTGTAGGAGTAATATGGTAAAAACTCGAAAAAATAGATTTCAGGACACATGTAATCACTTCTTATGTAAGTATTCTAGATTATTGTGTATTTTTTCTATCAAAAAGGTGCTATAGTTACTGTAAAAAATGGAAACAAAGTTACTTATTTTCGCCGTATTTTAGGGAGGACAAACCTTAAATCATGGCACACTTGAATGGTCACTTTGGTCACAATGTTCTGTCGAATTTCATTTCCGAGCTTTGCATAGATTGGTCAAAGGATGTCAGCTAAGGATTCATTTCTCCCCAATCTATTGACGGCATCCATTTTCATTAGAAAGACCCAAATAACTGTATTCAATTGAACCTTCCTCACTGAAAGCTGAATCTTGAAATGACGTCTTACTTATTTGTAACTTTTGCCTGCAGCTTTGCTCGCGTGGAGGTCGGAAATCAACCCACGGGAACGTACTATATAGGGTACAGAGGGCTTAGTGCGAGTTTTTATACTTACTCGATCACGTTAACGTAAACGTCAATTTGTACTGCAATTCAATAAGCGCCGTCTGGTGACTTTAATGGGAAACACAATTATTCCATACAATTTGACGTATGTCAACGTTAACGTAAACGCGATCGAGTAAGTATAAAAACTCGCACTAAGGCCACTGGTAATAGTGACCGATACGTAAACACAATGATTTCACTCGTGATAACAAACAACTGTTTTATTAAACATGAACTCGCGAAAAAGAATCAGCTGTTCCCTACATTTTGACGAGTTAAGCGAACATAAATTTAGGAAACAGCAGATTTTTTTTTGTGATTTCAGTTTTAGTCTTATAGTAAAAGTTGTTTGTTATCATGAGTACAATCATGTCAGACAGGGTCAAGAGAATTGATGAATGCTTGCTGCTGTGAAATAATACTGTGATACAGTATTAGGGTTCCGTATCAAAATGGTAAAGGTAGCCTTATGGTGTGACTCAGTCTGTCTGTCATAGCTGGATATCTCAAGAACTACTAATGCTATCAACTTGAAATTTTTAACAGTTTTAGATGACGTTTGTACAACTATTTTGCAAATAAAAAAGAAATAAAAATGTATATGTTTTTTTTGCAACAGGGACTGAATTCTTAAAAATTCGAAATGGTAGCCCCACTTCGAATTTTTAAGAGCCAGATGGCTAAGGCATGTGGGATATCATATGAAAGAGCGCTGTTTGCACATTCTCAAACATTTTTTTTTTTTTTACATTTTTCATCAAAAGTCGAAAACTATGCGTTTTCGAATTTTTATGAAAAATGTAAAAAAAAATAAAGGATCCTTATCTTCAAAGTTTCCATACAGAAAAATCTGAAATTATTCTGTGATAGAAGTTTATGTAAAGATTACAGGAAAAATAAAACGATGTCTCTAAATATCACACTTTTTCAGAAATCGGAACGGAACCCTCGGTGCGCCTTGCTAGACTTGCGAGTCCGACTTGCTCTTGGCCGGTTTTTTTAAATTCAAAAATCAACTTGAGTTTAAAGTTGATATTTGTTTATGTTGCAATTTTATGTATTTATCTCGTATCGTTGGCCTGAGTATACAATATGCAATTTTCTAAATCTCTTCAAAAATAACTTCAGATTTGATTAAATTTTTAGGTTAACTCGGCTTGATACCGCTTCCTGAAACCGGGGAGAGATTCACCGCTACAATACCGAACAAGTGAGGATCCCTACGGAGCATTCTTACCTAACATTCTCGAGTATCACCATACATAATTCAAATCTAATCCTACCCCTTATGCAAAGTTAATTTCTTTCAAAATTAGATTTAGAACATCCGCCAAAATATTCTTGGAAACGGATCCCGGATTAACCGACTCGAAACAGAATTAATTACTAGAAGGTAGAACGTATAAGCTAATTACGTATAAGGTAGTAAACAATGCTTCTTGTGCAAGATGGCGGAGTAATGCGGCTAATTGTTTCTTCTTTTGTTTTATTTTTAGTTCCATTACAGTGATTAACTTACAGAACATAGTACTTAGGTGTTCAGTCTAATCCTGTGGTAGGCCCTTTGACACACACGTTTTTCTTGCTGTGAAAAACTACGGTTTATTCGCCGTGTGTAGACACGGTCGTCAGTGTTGTATGGATCACAATAAATAGAAGCTTGTTGACAGACACGTTTTTTCTACCGCATGGTCACAAATAATATAAGCGCGGTTTAAGCCATACAATAAAAAAACCATACCGTGTACAAAGGGCCTAAAGAATCCCAACCCTTCATCATGCAGGCTGGTATAAAAATGACTGGTTACATTCAATTACTTAATCGAATTTAGAATTTTTTTGAAAATTGAATATGCGGCGATCGTTTAAAAAACAACACTAGCAGCAGGCGCGTAAAAGTGAGCTGGTCTTCTTGAAATAAATAGCGAAAATTCAATATTGCTTCTTATTTTCGTATGGAACGTCTGCTCCACATAAGTATGTATAGGTATGGTGATCACCATGAGCAATATCGTAATATTAAACCGTGGTCGTCTCTGCCGGGCCCTAATGCATGTCAATTCTTTGAGCTAATCACGATACCTGCTAAAAACGTATTCTCTATGACACAATGAAAGAAACGGCCTTTAAACCTATGAAAAGAGCATTCTACAAAACACGATATTCATGTGGTTTGCACGTGGTAAGATTTAAGCGGAGTATCATACAGAATTGGGGAGGAGTTCTAAAAAAATCAAGCTTCTGAGTCAACGCAATAAAAAAATACGGTCATTTATGCGACATATTTTGATACCCGCAAGTAAATCAAAACCTATCGGGTACTTCCCGATGACCTAGAATCATGAAACTTGGCAAGAAGCAAGGTCTTATAATTCTCAGCACAAATATTGGAAAAAGTCCGAAAAATGTTAATTCATAATTTTATCTGATAAAACAATATTTTCAAGTATGTCAGTCTGTCAAGACCCTTTTTCTCAGGGACGCGTGGAGGTATCAAGGTGAAATTAATATCAAATACGTAAATCTTTTAAAGTTCTAAAAAAATCAAGCTTCTATTTTTTTTTTCTTTTTGTGGATGGGAAATCATCAAATGACTTCTCCCGCTCTGGGTGGAGCGGAAGGGCGTGTCAGATTTTTACTGACTAAAACCCACCAGTGTTCCTTCAGTTGCCTATGCCAGGGCCACGGTATCTCTTTCGAACAACCCGCCACCCCGGCGGCATCGGCCCTATTGGACCCCATCTCTTTCTTTGAGGCGCGCGTGGAATACAACGCGCCGTCGACCCGGGCTTGGTCCTTACCGGTCGGCGAGCTACCCACTACTCGCCGTCCGCAAGCCCGCGCCTAAGGTGGCCGGGAATTGTCTCTCGATTCCCGCCACCATACCGACTGAGGGCGTGAGGTTGTCTCTCCCTCACTCATTCCGCCTCCTCCTTTGCGAGCATTACTGCTTCGTAGAAGGAGGTGACGGCCTCCCATGCACTCTCGCACCGCACCATGGCCTGGACCAGGTTCAGACGCGAGAGATCGCCGCCGCCGATCGCCTTCGTGAGAACACGGCGGTGCTCCGCCCAAGCCGGGCAGACCTCCACTGTGACTCCACCGTGTCCTCCGGGCGATCCACACAATGGTGACAACCGGGCGTTTCCTCCCGCCTTATGCGGAACAGGAACCTCCCAAAACAACCGTGTTCGGTAAGGACCTGCGTCAGACGGAAGGTGAGGACGTCGTGGCGCCTCTCCAACCACTCCTCAAAAAGGGCACTTATCGCCGCAATTGTGGCGTGCCCAGCGCTGGGCTGCGACAGCTAGTCGCAGTCTCCATGTCGCCATGAGATCCCGCCGGAGCTCTGTCCGCTGTACAGTGATTTCTCGCGGCAGCGGAGTTACACCCCAGCGTTTCGTCTCCTCGCGCCACCCACACACTTGCGCGAGGACTTTTACCTCCAGATACTATGGCGGCAATCCGGCAAGGAGGCTCGCCGTCTCACCGGAGACCGTGCAGTAACTCCGGACTAGCCGGATGGCCATGACCCTCTGGGACGCGTTCAACCGGCGGGCTGGCCGCAGCCTCAGAGAATGCGCCCACACCGGTGCCCCGTAAAGGGACTTCCCGTTGACCTGATCATAAAATTTGGCAAGAAGCAAGGTCTCACAGTACCTACAACTAAAGGAAAAAGTCCAAAAATTATTCATTTGTAATTTTGTCACTTAAAAAAATTACAGTGTTAAGTTTTTATTCGGGATAAATTCTTTTGAACTACGGAACCCTTCATTGTGCGTGGTGCGACAAGCACTTGGGCAGTTTTTTATTATCCACCATCAGTCTCTTATCGCTAAATTGTCGAATATAAAAACATGAGAATAAATTACTTCTCTAATAACGGAGGAAAGCGCTATATTACCACAGTCTACATATCATACAGTCGTCCGACGACGCCCGAACTGCTTACGAAGTTTGGCGAAATAAGTAAGCAGTTCGGGCTTTCGTCGGACGACTGTATGATGTATAGACTGTGATATTACCATCCTTAACTAAAGCAGTTAGCGCTGAAGCCGCTGGAGCGTATACAACGCTCAAACGGTTTTCATCGCATTGATATTTCGCAGAGGAAAATTATTTCGGTCCGATTGTCGGTTCACGTGTCATTCACGTTATGATGGCTCATCTGATTGGTATTCTTACGTGGTATAGTTTGTCGGGGAAAATCCGAAACTTATAATATCTATAATGTAGTCTAAGTATATAGACTTTACATTTTAACATAGACATACTTTCTCCTCAGTTAGTGTCAGGTACAGTCAGGGAAATTAACTGTTAAGCAAATAGACCCCTCATTGTCAATTTGCCGTGTTATAGCCATTTTATAAAACTGTCAAAAAATTACAGTTGTAATTTGAATATACGGACAATGAGAACTTTTCTTGGTCACAACACATAGAATACATTTGTAGTAAATTAAAAATATTGTTAAGTAAAATGTACCATCTAAGCTTTAAAGTTACCACTAATATATTAAGATGTATATACATTATACATGTCATTAGTAGATTCAATTATGAGTTATGCTCTTGACAGTTATGGACTAACATTTAAAACCAACTTGAATAAATTAGAAGCTCTTCAAATTCGATTCTTAAAATTGCTTGTTACACAAAGAACGAAAAAGAGTTGTAAAGGAGATTATAGGAAGCTATTTAAAATTTGTAAAATTCTACCGATCAGCTATAAACATAAATATCTTCTAGCAGTAAACCATCATGGTGCTCAAGAGCATAACTTATCTCATGTACTCAATGATTATAATACGCGATCTATGGCTGCCGGCAAATTCAAGGTACCCAGACTCACCAATTACTATGGTGACAGAACTCTAAAAAAACGAATACCATACCTATTGAATAGCCTGCCGGCAGACATAAGGAGCGAAGCCAATGCAAACAGGTTCAGAAAAAAATTAAAAAGATATTATTTGGAAACATTAACTACAGTGCTACCTAAGTCCTAAAGTAAAGAGTTTAAGATTTTAATGTGTAAAGTAATAATAATAAAGACTCGCCAGCCCCCCAGTCAAACTATTGACATGGTTTTGTGGGGCTTAATTTATTTATAAGCTAAGTAAAATCATTGTAATAAATAAATAAATAAATAATAAATAAATATTTTTTGTTGGTTAAAATTTGCTTAATAATTCCCTGACGTCACACAGGTCAACATTTTGAAAAAAACATGTTTCCTGCAAGTTCATATTAAAAACTCTTTTTCAGCTCAGTTCAGTCAGATATATTTGCCTTGAGTGATTGGGTTTTAGCTTGTGCTGAGCTCACGCTTCACACGTTACGTCCACCCAGTAATACCTTTCGCCCATCAAGGAGCGCTGTCCCAAATAAGACGCATTATTAATTTGTATACATAAAACAAAAGGTATTTTAATGAAACACGTGGATATCAAGATAAATAATTAAATTATATTTAAAATGGTGAAAATTTCATAAAAATACGCTTGATAGTTTTTGCGTGATGCTCAGTTTTCTCCTCGTTAGAAATAACTTTAATTACACTATGTAATTTAAAAAAAAAACTTTTTTTTGAAATCATTAACGCTACTCGTTTATACGTGATTTTCAGTTTAAAATCATTAAAAGTCGTTTATCATCGCCTAAAAACACAATATTCGACAATACAGATCGAGCTATCAAACATCCTGGGGCAACAGTTAGTATACCAACATAATAAATATCACAATTTATATCATTACCAGAAATTGAGGTTCCAATTTTAAAAATAAAGAATACAAATTCGATTCGGAAACGACAATAATAAAGCTGGATATTATTCCGGATTCTCGGTTACCCCTACCCTCGTGGCCTGTCACCTGTCGGGTGCACTTACATGCTTTCACGCTTAACGTACACATTTGTGTAAGAGGAAAATAACTGTGATTTTGTCTCTGAACACTCACTGTTTAATACTTTTAAAGTAGATTTTTATTTGTTGACGGTGGGAGATTTATAAGAATTTATAAATAATAAAATATTTATTCAGTATTAATAATTGGTAAAATATTAACATAAAATCTTAGAAATAATTTACAAAGGTATAATGTTAGTGCCTGTACTAGGATAAACCTAAATAATAAATTTATAAATTGGTTTTATCGATCTCATAATTTAAGACATGAACGTCATAATGACTGTAACTGTAGGTACCGTCGCGGGTTGTCTGAAAGGGTTACCGCGGCCCTGGCATAGGCAACTGAAGGAACACGGGTGGGTTTTAGTCAGTAAAAGTCTGACACGCCCTCCCGCTCCACCCAGAGCGGGAGAAGTTATTTGATGATTTCCCACCCTCAAAAAAAAAAAAAAAAAAAAAAAAAAAAAAAAAAAAAAAAAAAGGTACCAACCTACAATGACGTATTATATAGATAGACGCGTCATACACGAACATCAGTGATTTCAAAAACAGCATAAGCCATGATGTACCAACATACCAGTAATACTGGCCGCAAAGAAAAGGAAAGACGCATGCCGATACCTGTTGTAAGAAAGAGATGAATATACTTATTTAATTACGTCACTAGCTGCTGCATGTTTACTGTCACGCGTGCGTGACTGATATCACGCCGGGCAATTACGCTTCATTTAATTTCCCATTTTTGAGCCCGGGTAACGCATCTAAAGGTAATATATCATTGCCAACCTATATCATCATCATCACCATCAGCATCTGCCTAGCATTTTCCCAACTATGTTGGGGTCGGCTTTCAGTCTAACCGGGTGCAGTTGAATTACCAGTATTTTACATGGAGCGACTGCCCTCAACAACCCAGTTACTAGATAACACGATACCCTTGGTAAGACTGGTTGTCAGACTTTCGGACTACCCACGACCCGTAACGACTGTCAAAGATCCACGAATGACCGCCGGGACCAACAGTTTAACGTGTTTTCCGAGGCTCGGAGGGGTCTTGGTATGTGAAGATGGTCACCCATCCACGGAACAACTGCAGCAAGCGTAGCTTAACCTGATCGATCAACCCGTGCGGTTGTTATTACTTAGCTAGAAGCCCCGATTCCTACCTAATAAATAAGTTGAAATCAAATTATTTTAATGTGTGTGTTTTTACTCGTATCTGCATAATTATAGCGTTTTGAGGCAAACTTACCAAAAAGATTCAGTTAGAAGATTTATTTAATGAACAACATAATCGTAAATTCCGTGATTTCTGTATTATACAACATGTTCCGGAATTTACGCACAGCTTCTTAAGGGGTCATCGGATCATTATGAACAATTTTTACTATGGGACCAAACATAAAATCGTGAAAAAAAATCGGCTGTTCCCTACATTTATTTATTTGCAGATAACATGATCCATTTTGATAGTAAAATAGTGCTTAAAACTATCTTAGTTCACACATAAACGCATACAATGTTTGAAGAACGGACATTTGTATTCGCATCATCATTCTCCTGCCCTTATCCCAATCTATTTGGGGTCGGCGCAACATGTCCTTTTTTTCCATACTTCTCTCATTTGTATTCGCATAACTCGTCAGAACGTAGGGAACAGCTGATTTTTTTTTTCACGATTTCAGGTTTGGTTGTAAGAGGTTAAATTGTGCATTATTCCGGGACATGTATAACAGGAGCTAGTGTTGGCCAGTGATTACGTGAGAACTTTCGCAGAGCAAATTACCAAAAGTTTTGTATCTAACTAAAGAAGTAATAGGCTATTTTATTTTATTTAGGTACTTACATAAGTCTCACTCGTGGCCGAAGCTTCGAGGCAAAGCTACCATTTAATATTTGTCACGTCTCTCATATCTATGTAGAGTTGAAACGTTCTCCTTTTGTAGGATTACGTGGGACCTGACTGTCTGGATTCTAGACATCCTTTTGAGAATATGGAATACAACACAAACTGTAGTCTTAGTACTGTTTAAAATGTAAAAAAAATTGGTGTAAAGCTATCCTGGTCTGGAAGATAGGTAGATGAATGGAAGAAGAAAAAAAAAAGAAAAGATGGATTGTGTGAGGAATTATATGAAAGAGAAGGGAGTGAATGACAGTGGAGAATGGAAGAAGAAAACGTGTTGCGCCGACCCCAAGTAACATGGGATAAAGGCAGGAAAATGATGAAAGCTATACCCTGGCCAGAAGGACTATGCAAAGTAACATTCGATTAGGGATGACGATAGTAGAAAAGCCAAAAAATATATTATAGGGTTGACATAAGCTATCATAACATAGTAGAAATAGAACCGCTCCGAAGTGAATGTCATTTGCAAGTCATTTGTCTGAGTCCCTCTGTTTTGTTTCAGTACATCTGATTCGTAGGCCCATATTACAGAACGTCACTCAATACTCAAGCATTACTTAAAACTAGATTCAAGCCATTTGATTGGTTGAAACTAGTTTTAAATAATGCTTGAGTATTGAGTGACGTTCTATAATACGTGCCAAAACCATTATTTTATTAATTTAAAAATTCAAATGTACGAGTAAAGGCTCTTACAGACAGAGGCGATATCGCGTCGCGACGTGTCGCGTAGCGGTGTTGCGACGCGATAATATCGCAATATCGTTCGCGATATCGCTTCTGTCTGTAAGAGCCTTAACGCCATTATTCTTCCATTTTCAAATATTGGATACTTGCCAATATGTGAGTTTCTAATGCGCCTTTTGGGAAAACATATCTCTAAGTACCTACGTTTCAAGTCACAAATGACCCTAGTCTTGTTTAGTACTAGGAAACTTAAACAATTTATGATAAACCTCAAAAATATTCAGAACCACAAACCCTCGAAACATCACTTTGAACGCAAAAGCGAACCCGCTTTTGCGTTTAAAGTTTGTCACGTTTCGCTTTTTACGTGAGTATCATTATTTTATGTTCGCGACTACGCCCGCGTGGATGTCGGAAAATATCCCACGGAAACAAAAATCCTTTCTTGCGTTAGTGGATATTCCTTGTCTACATTATAAAGGGAACTCTCTGCAAAATTTTAACTTTCTAGGTCCAATGGTTTGGGCTGGGCGTTGATGAGTTAGTCAGTCAGTATAACGAAAGCTGACGCCATAACAAAAACAAATTAAAACCTACTTCGACGAATAAAATTCAATTAATTTAGCTTCACACTGAACCTATAATTTTCTAAGAACTATTAGGCTTCGCTAAAGTCCAATTTCCTAATAGGTACACTGTTTCTTTGATCGATAAACTTTTATTAAGAAAGTCGTTGAAGAAAATTTACCTTTCATAACCATCAATCATTGGTCGGGTTCAAGAGTCTGTAACTACTAGTAAACATATGCTCGCCTCAATAAACAACACTAGCTTGAAGCCCGCGACTTCAACTTACGACTTCGCGACGTTCGCGTGGAAGTCGTAAGATTAGTATAATAAAGCTGAAGAATTTGTTTGTTTTTTTGGTTTTGAACGCGTTAATCTCGAAATTAAGTAAGTACCAGTCGGATTTGAATAAATATTTTTGCATTTGATAGCTCAATTCTTAACGAAGGTTATATACTATTTAACATCACACAACGACCTTTGGGAGCCGAGCAAAAAGAAAAAACTCAGAATGAACGCTAACCGAAAACGAAGTAATAGCGCGGCGATGCGATGCGACGCGCTGGGTCAGGGGCCGAGGAAGTTTTATAAAAATGTGGCAGTTATTTTAGTATGTATGTGTATCTTACGACTTCGAAGCGAACGAAGTCACGGGCAGAGGCTAGTAAATTTATAATGCGTTCAAATTACGCGTTAGGATATTATTTTGAAAGCATTGAGATATTTATGGCAGCTTTACGAATTTCAAGAAACCCTGTTTATGTTAATGAAATATGTGAAATACGTTTTGTTTATAAAATGAGTATTTTGAGCTGTTAATGGCTTTGATTGTATTGAACACCGGCTGTGACTTTGTGAACTTCTGTAGCTAAAACAATTGAATTTGGAATTGCTTGCGTAATCACCATCATCATCTTCTTCAGCCTACAGCAGGCCATTGCTGGTCTTTCCAATTGCAAGCCATTCTCGGCAACTCTATACTTTCAGTCACCCTGCGAAAATCGTCACTACACCAGCCTTACATTTGCCGATTCGTGGTCTCCACTCATGAACACGTCTACCCCAACGGTCATCGGTTCTACGGCTAATTGCCGGCCCTTTGCTACTTCAGCTTGCTTATTTTGTGAGCTATGTCGACAGCTTCGGTTCTCTGACGGATCATCTCGTTCTAGATTCGATCCCTCAGAGTGACAAAGTACAGCCGGTTCCATAGCTCGCTGATTAACATTAAATTTATGGACCAGCCGTAGATAAGATAAGATAAGATAAGATAATTTTTTTATTTGCGTAAAACATGGTATTACATAGGTGTTATTTGAGAATATCAGATCATACATGTTTTGCTCTTAAAATTAAAGCATGCAAACTGTATAAATTAGAATTAACTCCTACTAGGTATAATGTCAAAATTCAAAATAAGTCAAAAACTATAACGACAATCAAATATAAGAATAATGTACAAAGTTACTAAATATATGTCAAAATTACAAGATTAATGTCAACAAATTACACGATTTAAATTACAACCATAATCCATTCCATAATCATACAAAATAAATAAATAATTTCATAATAATGTCAGGAAAAAGATAAAATGATTCAATCAAAAACTTTTTCGGCTAGAAATTCGGAGACACTATAGTAAGCTTTTTGCAAAAGAAACATTTTTAATTGACGCTTGAATGCATTACAATTTAGCTCCTTCCAACGTTTAGGCAATACGTTATATATAGTAGGCGCCATGCAGACGATACTTTTGCGCACGAGTGCCGTTTTTGCTGGATGTACGCGAAGAATGGTCACATCCCGTCTGTTACGCGGTACAACGTCCTGTAGACGTGCAAACAGATTGGGGTTTGTTTTAACAAACATTGCAGTCTCAAGGATATACATACAAGGAAGAGTTAATATCTTATACCTTTTATAATATGGTTTACATGTTTCAACTGTTTTTAGCCCAAACATAGATCTAATGCATCTCTTTTGGGCCTTGAATGCCGTGTTAAAGTCGGTAGAATTCCCCCAAAATATGATACCGTATCTTAGGTGAGACGCAGCTAAGCCATGGTAGGCCGCAATCAATGTATCTACATTCACAACTGCAGCTAGAGAGTGCAATGCAAATGCAGAACTACTAACTTTTTTGCAAAGGTTCTCGATTTGTGATTTCCAGTCAAGTCTTTTGTCAATTATTAGTCCAAGGAATTTATTATTATTTACTATTTCAACAATTTTATTATCTATATTTATGTCCATATTTTCTACATTCAATCGTTGGCTAAAATGAATGATTTTAGTTTTATCTAAATTAATCTTTAAATTATTATTGTTTAACCACTGTATTATAGATGTCAAGGTATTGTGAATGTCAAGTTTATATTGGATCATGTCATTGTTATTACTAGAAATTGTCACCGTGCTATCATCTGCAAATAAAGTCATAGGGTGTGAAATTGATTTTGGCAAGTCGTTAATGTATAGTGTAAAGAGTGGAGGTCCCAATACACTACCTTGTGGAACACCAAATGTAGTTTGACGTTCGTCTGATAAGTAGATCTCTTCCTTTTTAGTGGTTATATTAATTCTAGTGATTTCTGTCTTTTGCTTTCTATTGTCTAAATAGGATTTGATTAAATTAAGTACATTACCTCTTATACCATAAGCGTCAAGTTTTTTTATTAAAATGTCATGATTTACGTAGTCAAAAGCTTGAGTCATGTCGCAGAAGATAGCACATACAGGGGTTTTTTTGTCGACTTTTGTCAATACAGTATATAAAAAGTCGTATATCGCCATATTTATAGTCTTTTTTTCGCGAAATCCCTTTTGCTCATTACATAATATTTTTTTTTTTTTTCTATGAACCCATTTAATTCCTTTTGAATAAATTTCTCAACTATTTTCGAGAATATCGGAATAAGAGAAATAGGCCTGTAGAATTCCATGAGCTCCCTATCTTCTTTCTTAAATAATGGCTTAACGACCGCTATCTTTAGTGCGTCAGGAAACGTGCCAGCTACAATACACAGATTTATAATATGAGACAAATGGCCGCATATTTCCGATGCTACAGCTTTTATTACTTTGGTTGATATGCCATCGTACCCCACACTATTTGTGTTTTTTAAAGCCATAATAATTTTCTGTGCCTCTTGTGGTGTACAAGGTGCCATAAACATCGAGTTTTTGTTGTTTAAGATGGACTTTGTACCTTTATAACTAGACTGGATGGGTTGTATTTTATTAATAAAATAGTCATTAAATTGATTAGCAATTTGTTTTGCGTCCGTAATTTTGTCATTATTGATTTTAATTTTCAAAATATAATTTTTAGGTACATTAAACTTGCCTTGATTTATTATTTGCCAGGCGGTTTTACATTTATTGCGTGATGTTTTGATTTTATAGTTATTTTGTGAACGCTGTGTCAGAGTCATGATTTTTCTAAAAAGCTTAGAGTAGTCTTTAAAGCGAGTTCTATTAAATTCATTTGATTTAAATCTGTAGGTCCACAGAAGTTGCCGTTTTTTCTTACTACAGGATTTAATACCTTTAGATATCCACCTTGGCTTTTTTATTACATTTATTGTAATCAAAGTCTCAGGAAAACAGAGGTTGTAGAACAAAGAAAATATTTCATAAAATTTGTTGTAGGCAATGTTAGGGTCATCAGTTTCATAAATTTCAGAGAAATACATTTTGCTCATACAATATTTAAATTTAGATGTATTTTCTTTGCTGTAATTGCGTCTAATAGCACCGTACTTGTCGATCATACATATTTTATTTACCGGGCATTTTAAAATCTGGGCTGTGTGGTCTGAAAGGGCAAACTCTAAGACTTCTGATTTACATCGTTTGTTATAATTATGCGCAAAATTATCGATACATGTCTGACTTTCCATTCGAGTAGGTTGATTTATTGCTAGTTTCAGGTTGAAGCTAAATAGAAGGCACTCAAACTCCCTCGACTGATAATTCCTTTTTAACATGTCTATATTGAAATCGCCGGCTATGACAATATTTTTATAGGCATTCTTTGATAATTCATTTAAGACTGTTTCAAACTGATAAAAGAAACTATTGAGATTGTTTACATTTGGAATTCGGTAGACACATACAAAGGCAGTATTGTACTTGGTGAGCTCAATCGCACAGCATTCAAATGACCCTGTTATTGACATTTTTGAGATTTTTAATAACTCTTTCCATTCATGCCCATTTCTAATTAGGATACATGATCCACCTCTCTTTACTTCTTTTCTACTATAGTGAGCGGCTAAGCAATAGTTCGGTATGCTCAACTGGTTTTCGTAGCCTTCCATCATAAAATGTTCTGTTACGCATATTACATCCACTGGCATGTTTTTTTCTGTAAGTTCAGTCAGACAAACTGTGAGCGCATCCGACTTGTTCAATAAACCTGCTATGTTCTGGTGCATTACATGAAGATGTTTCGTGACGAAAAAGTTCCCCGTGTGACAGATTATCTATACTATAGTTCCTGTCAGTCGATATCATCTGGTTATTGTATTTTATGTCATCAATTAACTTAATTATATCCTTAAAAATTATGCGAATTCCAGAATTATTTATTGCGCCAGTCCGTCTGTTATACTCAGTGTAGTCGTAGGTGAGATTTTTATTACTGTCTATTAGATAAGCGTATTCGTGTGTTAGTATGTCCAAGAAAAGTAAGTTATTGAATGTCTCCACTCTTGAGTTGTATAAATTAGTGTAATTCTCGTATTTAAATGTAGGAGCGCACAAAATAAAGTTAGTATGGTTGATTTCCTGTAGTACTTGTCTGATATGCAAAATAATGTCAAAGTAGCTATTTGTCGTTCTGAAGTCTTCTTCACCTAACATGATTATGCAGTAGTCCTCTAACGTAAAGTCGGCTACTTTGTCTTTTAATCCTTTTAGCAATAAGCTTGCATTTCCATGAGGTGTTATGTGGTGATAGATTTCCGATCGAGTAAGAGAGTCTTCTGCAATGCTCAGAATTTTATTAATGTTATCTGTACTCAAAATACATACTTTGCATCTTTGCTTACTATTATGGTTTGGACTTGCGGATTGGTTATGCTTAATATTAGGACAGTTTTTGTTTATTTCTGTAGGCTTGTAACTTTTTTTACTATGTGGTGTTTCGGTTTGGAATGTTTTATTGCTAGTTAATTGTTTGGTTTTCTGTTTTTTGGCACTAGATGGCCTTAATTTAGCTGAACTGTTTGTCATTTTCTTAAATAAATCATTTTTTGTCAAGTTATCATTCAATTGTTTGAGTTTATTGTTTTCTACTGACAATGTTTCGATTTCTGAATGAGCACTTTGAAGCTCTATCGTAAGTTTTATAACTTTTTCTCGCAGCTTTTTCAGTAGCTACCGTGAGTGTACATGTTTCGGCGCCGTAAGTCATACTCATAACAGACATTAGTCATTAGTCTTTATGGAATACGTATCGAGAAGACTCGACAAAGCTTCCCAAACACTGCCCAGCACAGCGGAAGCTTGCGTAATGGCTGTAGGTAATATTGAACATGTCAGATACCTAACCATCATACACTTAGGTCTTCTTACCCTGACCCACAGAGGGCAGAGCATTATTTCAATCAATATTTTACATAATGATAATGCCCTACTTTTTCAGTTCTTTATAAATTACGTTAAAATATTTACGAAGGTAAACTTTTGACATGTGGATGACACGACAGACCAGACAGATAAATGGACATGAAAAATACAGGAGAAACAATACTAAAAGGGTTCCATTTTTGTCTCCAACTGAACCCAAAACGTGTATTCACAGACATTAAAAATTTAAAACAAAATTGAGAGCGCTGGACAATATAATTATGTATAGCGATAATGTATGGGAAAGTGACAGCTGTCACAAAATTTGTATTGTTCATTTGTCTCATTATTTTATATGGTCCTACCCGTCCTATCAATTATCGGGTAATGATTTGAAGTTACTAAGGCGTAGTATAGCGTGCTATAATGATTTGTTTATTGATTATGGCCTTGGAGTTTCTAATTAAAGGCGGTGATGGGAAATCTTGGCCATAGATACTTGTCATTTATGTTAAGAAAATATGAAGCAGAGCTTTTGTAAAATCTCTTATCTGGCAGAAGGAGATAACAATCTTTTGGAAACGTTTCTGTCTTGAGATATAAAGGAAAGACCATTTGACATCTTACGAGTGGTTATTTGTGCCATTGAGATTATAAATTAAGACTATAAAATATTATCGAGAACGGGTCTTATTGCGATATTCCGACCCGTTCTCGATAATATTTTATAATGTGTACAAATTGCGAAAGTTTAAAAAGTTTGATAAATTAAGATTGTTATTTTAATGTTGATGTTCTTATTTTATAATGTATATGATGCTAATTATAACAGAGTACCTATTTCTCTTACACTTGCAGCTTTTAAGTACATAAGTTGGTTGGTTAGAGTAGGTTTACAAAGCTTCAGTAATAGCAAAGGCTTTTTAACCAAGCTACATACCTATGTTATCATGTTTTGTCAGTACATCGGTAGCTGTGGTGCATATACATCATTTAAATAACCTACCTATTTAGATATTTAAGAAAAGGATAATAAACTTAAGTTAAACAATTTAATAAACTGGTATTTCAGAGAAATTTAAATAAAATTAATTACTTACTTACTTACTTAAAATAATAATTACACAAAAACACTGTTCACTGACAAAAATTAAACTTGATTTAATTGATTTTTCGTAAAATCCAATCTTTAATGACTAACGAGTCATCAGAGATTCGATTTTCAAAAATAGGCGCCTTCCTAACTAATTTTAAAAGTATACAATTAAATTCCTAGATAAATGTTTTAAAATTATATTTTGGTTACGCATTAATTTTAAAGATCAACCCCGCTGTCTATTTAAATTGGATTCCAAAGACGAAGCAAAAAAAAAAAAAAAACACTTACCTCTCGAAATAATTTTCAGGACGACCGCCCAAACGTCCCTACACGCGTTCACTTCAAAAAACTTATTCAACACAACCAAAGAATCTTAACAAAATGTTCACATTTGTGTATATCATCCATTTATTTTACCACATCACTACACGAATATATCGAAACTAATCGAAAACTATTCGATTCAATAGAAGTTTCGGTTTTTTACGCCTACGGTTTTAGTCGGGAATTAAAAATTTACGCTGTGTTCGTGAGACGCGGGAACACAGACGTCCGGTTAGGTGGGAGCCGCCGACTGAACTGAAATAGTACTGAAATGCGGGAACGGAACGTTCTTAGGGCGGTTTCAGACGTACGTACGTGCGATGTACGTTCTGTAGTTGACTTTAAAGTGCAAACATTTCTTTTATTGAATGGAATTGTGATGGATATTTTTCTGCGGTGTGGTAAGGGTTCCGTTCTTTGTATTATGGTGTTTGTAGTGTTTTCTTTTATTCAATATATGGTATAGTATCGGTTTGATAATAGTGTAAGTAAGTTTTAATCCGCATATTGTGACTTTCCTTATTCTTTCTTCCTTTTTGCTGTTTTTTTCCTTCGAGGAAACAATGTTGTTATTTTGACATTACTATTACTGTCGGTGACAGTGCTCGGACTGGTTTTCCACGGTGCGCGATTTGAGTGTCCTTTAGATTTAAATAATAAATCAAGCACCGAAGATGCCTGTTTATTCCTGCTTTGAAGGGATATTTTTCTGCCAGTCTGCATCATGACCTAAGGTTCCCTTTTGCAGACCTTAATATATAGGTACTATTAGGTAGGTAGACTTATGACGTGTCCATAATAATGCGCCCTTCAGGCATTTCCCTACAAATTATACAAAGTTCCAAGCAACACAAACATTGAATGTTGATTTACAAACATCCGCTTATGTGCTTGTTGTTTCGCTTATGCTAACCCCCGTTATTTGCGAGAATTTTAGCAGTAGGTACAAGAATTATGGTTAATATCTGGCCTTTACCTATGAATTAGCCGGTTTACATATAAAAAATCAAACAATTTTTTTTTTTTTTTAAGAAACGTCGATGCACTTTTGCCATTCTAATGAAAGTTCGTTGTTACTTCTGTTGTAGAAATCCTGGGGACGGGAATCGATCAATTCTTTAATTAAAGGCGTTTATCGCCGCCTCATTGGATTTTAAACTTTTCCCCCGGGCTCATTGTTGAGATCAAAATTTCCAGAACGGCAGCGATCATACCAAAAACGTACCGTGCGTTCACTTGCGGTATCTTGTCCATACACGTCGTTAATATTGCGTGCTGTCTGTGCTGCGTTAGTGCCATGATGGAATACGTATTCGAAAATAACGTACTAATTCGAATTTTCCATGGTTACAGAAACATCGATATCAAAGAAAAATCGAACGGCGGGAAAACAAATGAACAACTCTTTTTTTTAATATCATAAATCGCAGGATCACTGTGGTGGTTTGGGAGGTTGAATATGTCGATGAGTATCTCACCGAGAATACCTGGAGCTATTGGTCCATGAAAGATCTAATGAAGGGCAATCTTCCTCTATCCCTCAAGAGAAGACTCATCGACATGTGTTCCCGTCCTCACGTAAGTTTCTCAAACATGGTCTTTGACAATTTAGCTGAAGTCCACGCTCGGAGTTTGCCAGAGAGCTATGGAACGGAGTATTCTGAGTATCAAACTTGTGGACCGGGTTAAGAATACAACAATCCGTTCCATCACTAAAATAACTGACGTCATTCGGAAAGCTGCCACGCTTAAATGGAATTGGGCTGGACACATCTGCCGCATGTCAGACGATCAATGGGCCTAACTTACGACCCAGTGGGTCCCGCTGAATGGCAAACGACATCGCGGCAGGCCCAGACGGAGATGGCGTGATGAGCTGGACTCCTTTATTAAATATTGGTCCTTGGCAGCTCTGGACAGAGAGAGGTGGAAAGATAGTAGGGAGGTTTTTGCACAGCAGTGGGGCAGTTATGGCTATTAAAAAAAATATATACCTAAAAAATTAATTTGAATTTTGAATTCTAAATAGAATGAAAGATATTGATCTTCACACCAGCGGGTATCAAAAAGCGGCAATTTCATAGGTTCTGACCTCTATTATTAATGACCTGTTTAATCCTCGCAGATAAATGTCAATGAATACTCTAATATTAATATTTGTAATAGATAATGTTTGCTATTGTTTTTATTGTGGATTACCTAATGTAAGAAATATTTCTCACAACGGGCGTTTGAGTTGTGGTGTTTAGTTTACGTAATTATATTTATTTTAATTATATTAAATATTTGCACACCTATTGAGGTAGGATATGGTTAAAAGGCCATTAATGTAACGTGTATCACCTTATACACCCATATTCAGGCAAATAAATTATTTGATTTGATTTGATTTGAATTCTTATGTACCTATTTATTGGTGGATAGCGCCTATCTAGAGACTGCAAAACTGGCCCTTATTCAATCAATCTGCCTAGCCTTTTCCCAACTATGTTGGGGTCGGCTTCCAGTCTAACCGGATGCAGCTGAATACCAGTATTTTACATGAAGCGACTGCCTATCTGACCTCCACAACCCAGTTTATACGATACCCCTTGGTAAGACTGGTTGTCAGACTTTCGGGCTTCTGACGACCCGTAACGACTGTCAAAGATCCACGAATAACAGCCGGGACCAACGGCTTAACGTGCTTTCAGAGGCACGGAGGAATCTCGGTATGTAAAGATGGTCACCCATCCACTGACCAACCCCGGCAAGCGTAGCTTAACCTGACGGATCGACCCGTGCGGCTGTTACTACTTAGCCACGAGCTCCCTGGACCTTATTGTTTTCAATGAAATGAGGTACCTACACGTAGGACGTTTATCAAATAAGTGAGGACTATTTAGTACTTTATCTTCACACGTATGTAGGTACATTGTTATATCTTCCAATAAATCATGTTCAATCAGTCAACTCATTTATTGAAGCGTGGTTTAGCTCGGTGTGTAAGTAAGATGATGTTATGGCTGTCTAGTTTGACGCGCGAGATAGAAGACTTTCACGCGCTCCGGCATTTAAACGCGCTTACTTTAAATGTAGATTTATGACAAAATACTATACTTAAATCAATTTTAAGCTTAGTAAGTTCTTAACATATTTTAATACCTTCGATTTAACGCAAATTTTACTGCACAATAAGAAACTGTTTACGTATAATCGTATAAAAAAGAAAATTGAGTATGCTAGTTTGGAATTTTGTTCTATTGAAAAAATTTCAAGTAATCATGTTTCGGTTTAAGTACTAGACAATATAGTCAAATAACACATATAGAAAATCCAAATGATTTAACCATATACATTTGGTTTTATAGGAATTTTAAAAACACAAAATTATTTTTGTATTAAATTTGCTATTTTTTAACGGATACTTTGTCATCATCAATCTACAGATAGCGCGCGAGTTGAATGCTTAGGAATGCGGTAGTGCTGTGACCTAATTATAATTACAATACACTGCAGGCGCGTGAGGTGGGGCGTGCGGATAGCGGGGGGAGATGCTCCCGCTCTTTACCTCAGACCCCGACTGCATTCAACTCGCGCGCTATCTGTATTTAGATTTTTGGCCTAAAACGGCCACATTAAGCAATTCCTCGAAAAGCGATTCATTTCCTGAATTCCCAGCAATTTATTATGATTGACGTATTCGACATTAAACTTCAATAAAGCAATTCATAATTTGAGGACCATTTTACGAATCTCCATACAAAACTGTCAAACAGATGAATTGCGTGCTATGAATTGTAGGTACGCAGATAAATTATGAATTGTCAGTGTTTGACCGTTTTACGATTTCAAATATGATTCATAATACGTATTATCCTATTATGATTCTGCCAAAGTGGCCGTTTTAGCCCCACTGGTCTGCTCCATCAGCCGTCGGTTCTTCGATAAACATCACCAGTTTGGTTGTCATTGTCAAAAATTACAGCATATCTATAAATTGACTGCAATTTACGTCAAGCCCTTAACCTGTCTAATCTAAACCTGTCTGTCTAAAGTTGCGGTATCTAATCAGCATTGTCGATATCCGGGCCGAGGCCAGCCGCGAACGCCTCACCAAAACGCGGTCAGGCCCCGCGGTCAATTAATAATTCTACAGCACCCATAATTGATTGTTTTATAGCCCAAATAGCCGCGAATTGACCGCATATTGGCGATGCTGGTGGTTTGCAATGTAACAAAGCTTACAACAGGCTTTGCATACGTATTATACCAATTTTCTGGCTATGCCTCGCTACATAGTGGTTGCAAGCGCCACTGCTAAGCATGAAGACCTGGGCTCGATTCACAGGTCGGGCAATTCCCTCAGTCGGTTTTCACAGTAGCAGCCCAGAATCTTGATTTGTGCCCGGTTGATAGCAAACAGGCTCGCCCCCAATGATATTATATAAATAAAGAGGTAGCTAAAGCACTAGCGCGCAAATTGTTGCAGACAAATTCAGACAATTGTTGTAATTTGATTTAGTCGGCTAATAGAAGCGAGCGAAACAAAGCGTGTTGGTGTGACAGTAATAGGTATATCTAAAATGCCAAGCTATCACTTTCTGTATCATGCGTTCTATATTACCTATCGCAGTCGTAGTTGAAGACTACTATACACCTTTAAGTATGTAAGCAACGATATCTGAACGCCGCCGCCGCGCCGCTCAGTATGAACGTAGCGTATCTTTCCTTTATAATATCATTGCTCGCCCCCCGTTAAACTTTAACTGGTGAAATATGTGTACCTACCTATACTATAGCTACACCACGACTGAACACTTCGGGCATTGCTAGCGTGGTGTTATTATTAGTTATGTGTTTTTTTTACTTATATGAATATGTATGCAATGATGAATCACGGTACGAGGTTAATTAAGAATGTACAATACAATTATTTTCTTAAAGTCCCTCAGCAAACTTCGTGTTTGTCGAGAAAATAGAAATCCGACGACTGATGAAACACGAAGTATGTCGAGCGACATTAAGAAAATAGTTGTACCTACTGTGTGTACTCCTACTTCGACTTGATTTACGCCGTAATCGCATTGCACCATTTAGTAAAATAGAACTGAAAACCTTCATGTAAGTACTATTTCACTGAACATTCGCAAGGTCCCCTGCGTTTGGAAGTGACTTTTTCATCGAATTAGTCTGCAATTCTGCATACAATTTATTTGGTTTTAAATCATAGTAATTAATATTTTATTCAAAAAGACCTGTAAAAGTTTGTATTATTTGTGAATTCGAAGTAATTTCTTTATGCATAACCTAACTACCTATAGTCCTTTAAAGACTTTGGCCAAAAAAATATAATTATTTAGATAAACATGCATGAAATCGATTGTAGAGTGAGTCTTGTTTTTTGAACCCCAAACGATAAAACAAAGCAACTAATGACGGTTATTTCCACAATAACCGTAGAAGCTTTGTCCTAATTACACTAAAGTCTAACACATATAAATACTCTATAGCCTACAAAATAGAGTTCAAAATCGTGTTGTTGAAATAAAGGTCAAAGCGGATGACATTCTGATTTTTGCACCGGATCATTGGTTTAACCCTTTTTCAGCAGTGTGTGAAGATGTGTAGGCTATTATGATGCTTGATGCTTGGAGTTACTGTTTTTAATACATTAAGCTGTCGCATTTTGTCACCTCTCTCGCTCGCACGGGACCAAATTATTAAGATTGTTAAATGAAAAGACGCTTTTTTCGAAAAATGTTATCAATTAGCGAACTAGTACAGTCCGTGAGGCGTAAGGTGGGCTTTGCATTTGTGTGAGTGTTCACCAAAATGGTACGAGAGCCCAAGACTAAAATTTTTGTTTTATCGTTTTATGTAAGACAAAATCTTCAATCGTCTTATCGTTTTACGTTTTACAACGATGCGACATGGTTTTGGTCATGGCCTCTCGTACTAAAAGAACAAAAGCCGATTGCCAAAAAGCAGTTTAAACCGGTTTTGAACCAAGCAAACGGCGAATCGCGCTCTAGGCCGGACGTCTCACCTACACTATGTATGTGCACTCACACAAATGCAAAGCTCAGCTTAATCCTCACGGACTGTAAATAATATTAATTTAATACAGCAGCTGAGACAGCAGCAGCAGCAGACAACAGCTGAATAAGTGTAGTTAGTCCCTAAGTAGGATTTACAAATCATCCTATGAATTATTGTGATTTTTTTTTTTTTAATACTTAACTAGACACTACTTTAGGCTTTTAATCGTATTTAGTAACTTGACAGTTGAAGGTATAAGTTCCTGACAGTGAAAAAGGAAATGAAGTGAAACAACGAATTAGCGAAACTACCTTGATGTGTTGAAACACGTTATACAGGGTTATTGGTAAAACACCAGCAACCTCTTAAGGGGTCATTGTACTCATCATTATGAACAACTTTTACTACGGGACCAAACCTGAATTCGCGCAAAAAAAATCAGCTGTTCAGTACATTTATCTACATCAAACTCGTCAAAATGTAGGGAGCAGCTGATTTCTTTTTCGCGATTTCAGGATTGGTCCCATAGTAAAAGTTGTTCATAATGATGAGTACAATGACCTCTTAAGAGGTTGCTGGTGTTTTACCAATAACCCTGTATACGTTTATACCATACTAATAAGCGATAAGTAATATATAAACTAAAAATATTTTTCTTCGAACTGTCAAGTTACTGAACACGATTAAAAGTCCAAGTACATTTATTTATTTATTTATTTGTTAAAACTTTAGGCACAAGTAAAAAAATACTGTACAAAGGTGGACTTAATGCCTGCGGCATTTTCTACCAGTCAACCTTAGGGTGATGTAAGTATAGCAAGCAACTACTTCTCTCTGGATTCTTTCAAATAAAAAATAATTAAACTAGGTATCTAATGAACTGATAGTAAACTAATGACTGTTTCTTAAAGTGGATAGACTAAGCTAGATTACGAATTTTGTTTGAGAACAATAGATGACTTAGTTTTTTTTTTTCAATACCCAAAAACAAAATCGATTTGTTTATATTTACCGCCAATAAAAAACAATTAAAAAATTGAATCAGTAATAATAAAAGTACCTACGAAACAACTCAGTTAACTCCACAAATGCAATGAATCTATAAGCCACTCCCCAGTCACAATAAATATCACTATTCTGGACGGCACACTGTAAAATGTGCAGAAACCGCTCAAAGTAATGAAGAGAAATAACTTTTCCAACTAACTAGGTACTCCAGCTGAGTTGAGTGGCGAACAAAATTAGTGGAGTACCTAACATTATCTTCTTGAACAGGACAGCAGAATTTAAGTTCATTGTGACATAATATTTGGACAAAGTGTCAGGCTAGGCTAGCCCGTTAAATTCCTGACATCGTGACATTAATTGAGGCCAATTGTAACTGGTGGAGTTGTATTTACATTTTAATGATTATTGTTGGGAGTGAAAATAATAAGGCAACACTGTCTTTCTATGTTGCTAGTTAGTCTGTGGTCGTGGTAAATAAAGACTGCAATTAATTAATTTGTGTGTTTAATATTACCCGAGTGAAATTAAATAACAGGATACAACATTGGCGACGAGATTGAAACGAACCCTAAGTGTATAAATGTGGACAATAACAGGACAGTATTTTTTATCAAACAAAATAGGTAAAAATAACCTCAAAGTGAAAAACGCATGGATCTAGTTGCAGAACTAATCAAACGGAGAAAGAAAACGTGGATTCAAGAAAAAACTAAGAAAGAACTCATTGAAATTGCGAATAAACTAGCTCAGCAAACCATATTCTCAGACTCACATTAAATTCAAGAAATAAGAATATATTTACGTAATTACATCGACAAATTAAAATCAGCAAAAATCACAACCAACATGGCCTCCATATCTACATTGGAAATATTTACTGGGGAAAACTGGAATGCATACATCCAGCAATTTGAGTGTTTTGTGCAGCTAAATGATATTCCCGAAACGAAAAAAAGTTCCACTACTGATTACCAAGTTAAGTACTAAGGTCTATGAACTACTAACAACATTATGTACACCGATGACACCAGTAAACGAGAAATATGAAACCATCTGTGACAAATTGAAGAAATACTACCATCCAGTACAAAACTACGCTATACACCAAGCAGAATTTCGAAAAAGATGTCAAAAACAAAACGAAACTATAGAACAGTTTATAATAGAACTCAAAAAATTGACAAAAAAACTGTGATTTTAAAAATTTAGACTCAGAAATAAAAGAAAGGTTGTTGAATGGCACTTATTGTGATGCAGTAAAATTCGAATTGTTAAAATCAGCTGAAAAACCTTTGGAAACTTTAACTATTATTGGGAAGCGGAGACAACTTATAAATTAGCATTCAATCAGGAAAGAGGACAAGACCAAACACAAATGTATTACAAGGAATAAATTACACAAAAAACTAAAATAATAATTACCGTCAGAATCCAGAATCAAGTAATAAACAGGAATTTACTTGCTTTTGCGGCGGGAAAAGTGGACATTTAAAAGCACAATGTTCGCTCCGTAACAAATTTTGCAGTGAGTGTGGCACCAAAGGACATATATATAAGCAGTGCGGTAAAAATAGGAATGTAAAAGTGAATAATGTGAACCAGGTGGAAACAACTAACATAGAAAATAATAAAATCTTGTGTGTCATCGGATTCAGAAGTTTTTGACTTATTTTATTTTCATGATAAAGGAAAAGTACCATCTGCCAAGTTAAAAATAGTAGTAAATGGAAAGGTATTGGAATTCGAAGTTGACACTGGTGCAGATGTGAGTACTATTACATTATCCGAAAAATCACAAAATTTTGCTGAGTTAGAAATAAAACAATGTAATGTCATATTTACAAACTTTGATCAATCAACATCAATACCGCTAGGGGAGATTGAAAATTTAAATATCAATTATAAATCTGTACATGTAAGCAATCAAAGACTGTTTGTTGTAAAAGATGGTTTACCAAAAATAATAGGTAAAGATTGGCTCTCATTATTGCAATTATGGCCCCCAAAGTTTGAACAAAAAGTATGTACAGAAGTACCAAAAGAAAAGTTAATTGAAGAGATAAAAAATGACTTTGCAGAAGTTTTTGAACCAGGTATGGGAAACTATAAAGGACAGCCAATACATTTATCAATAAAACCGGGTGTCAAACCCATATTTATGCCTGTGAGAACTGTTCCATTTGCACTAAAGGATAAAGTAAACGATGAAATTAAACGACTGGTTGAGGCAAAGCGTATTGAACCAGTGGAATACTCAGAGTGGGGTACCCCAGTGGTTCCAGTCCTAAAACCAGATGGAACAGTTCGGTTATGTGGTGATTTTCGTATCACAATAAATAGCTATTTACAAATTGATCATTACCCGTTACCAACAATTAACGACATTTTAATGAAGATCCAAGGTAATACATGTTTCTGTGAATTAGATTTGCGGGAAGCATACTTGCAAGCATTATTAGATAAAGAGTCACAAAATTTAGTTACAATTGTCACTGAACAAGGTATTTACAAATATTTATACTTACCTTTTGGTGTATGTACAGGGCCAGGATCATTTCAGAGATTAATAACTCAGTAACTTAAAGAGTTAGATGTAATAGCATACATTGACAATATATACATTTATGGTAAAACATTGTCACAAACATATGAGAAGTTAAAATTAATACTACAGAGACTTAAGGAAATAGCTCTCAGATTAAAATTAAATAAATGTAAATTGTTAGAAGAGAAATTAGATATATTTGGATTTGAAGTAAATAAAACTGGCATAAAAATTATAGAAAGTAAACTGAAACCAATATTATCGTTGCCACAGCCAGAAAACATGAAAATGTTAAAATCATTTCTAGGAAAAGTTAATTACTATAACAGGTTTCTGCAAAATATGGCAATAATATTGAAACCATTATATGACTGTTTAAAAAAAGGAAAATTTGAATGGACAGAGGAATGTAATAAGTCCTTTAATCAAATAAAAAAACCCCTATCAAATACATCATCACTATCACATTTTGATCCAAACTTAATGGTCATACTAACATGTGACTCGGCAGATAATGGTGTAGCTGCTGTTTTATCAATAAGGGATAGTAGTTATGTCATAAAACCAGTAGCTTTTGCCAGCAAGAAATTAAATGATGCCCAAATTAAATATCCAATATTAGAAAAAGAAGCATATGCAATTATTTTTGGAGTAACTAAGTTCTATGAATTCCTTTATAGGCGAAAATTTATTTTGCAAACTGACAATGAGGCACAATCAAAAATATTAGGCCCAAAGTATGGTATACCAAAAATGGCAGCAAGGCGGTTACAATACTGGGCAATATTCTTGCATTCAACTATGAGATACAACACATTAAATCAAAGAATAATCCAGCAGACTACATGTCACGTGTAGGCACAGGATACCAACATAATAATTTTAAAAATCCAGAAATTAGTGAAAGGAATTTTGAAATAAACACTGTTAATTACATAAACAAATCAAATTTAAATATATTAAATTGGCACACTGTACAAAAGGAAACACAAAAAGATAAAATCATGTGTGATATACTTAGATACAGTAGAGATGGCTGGCCACTAAAAAATGATTTTGGAGAAAATTATGAACCTTACTTCAAAAGAAAAAATGAGATAGGATGTGGAGATAGAATGTACACTATGGGGATATAGGGTAATCATACCAAAGAATATTCAAGATGATGTCATGTCAGAACTACATGCTAGTCACTTAGGAATAACTAGAATGAAAGAGATAGCAAGATCATATTTCTGGTGGCCAGGCATGGATGGAGACATTGAAAGTATAACAAAAAACTGTTTAATTTGTTTGCAAAACCATAAAAAACCAGAAAAAACTAAATTATCAGTATGGCCACAGCCACCAACTGTTTGGCATAGATTGCATGCAGATTTTCGTGGTCCTCTATATTCAAAGATGTACTTAGTAGTGATAGATGCATATTCCAAATGGCCTGAAGCATTCATAATGAATAATATTACTGCCAAGAAAACAATTGAAGTATTTAAGAACATTTTTGTACGTTATGGGTATCCTTTACATTTAGTAACTGATAATGGGCCAACATGGACCAGTGAAGAGTTTAAAAATTATTGTAAGATAGTGGGAGTTAAGCATTCATTCTCTCCTCCATACTATCCTGCTAATAATGGGTTAGCAGAACGTTTTGTTGAGACATTTAAATCACATATGGTAAAAATTGTAGAAAGTGGGCAGACAGTGGAATATGCTTGTAATCTGTTTTTGTTTGACTACAGATGCACTATACATAAAACCACCGGTCAAAGTCCCGCAAAAATAATGTATGGAAGAGAATTGAGATGTCGTTTCTCATTGCTGCGGCCAAACCCAGTACATGATAAAATTGATGATGAACAAATAAAATTAACAAACAACAGTAAAGATTTATGTAAGACATTTGTACCTGGAGAAAAAGTAATGGTTAGGGATTTAAGAAAAAATAAAAAGAATTGGTCTTTAGGCAAAGTTATTGAGATTCTAGTACCGGGTGTGACCTACATGGTAGAAGTAGATGGACTTCAATGGAAACGACATGTCAACCAACTGCTGCAATGTGGGCAGAATTTAGAATAAGAAAAAAAAAAAAAAAAACATTTTTTTTTTATCTTTTATTGTTATTATTTTATGTGGGGGGAGAGTGTTGGGAGTGAAAATAATAAGGCAACACTGTCTTTCTATGTTGCTAGTTAGTCTGTGGTGGTGGTAAATAAAGACTGCAATTAATTAATTTGTGTGTTTAATATTACCCGAGTGAAATTAAATAACAGGATACAACAATTATAATTCTGGAAATACATTTATATTTTTTTACGGTCGCGAGCTAGTCGCGAGTCATATTTTGATCAACACACAACCTGCGAATTAAATTTTGAATTTTTCAGGCTACCTTAGCGTATTGCGTATCCTCCCTCTAAAAATCTATACATACATAATTATTATTATAATAAAATAGTAAAGCAGGGTGCAATATGTAAATATTAGGTCTTTACCTATGAAATTGGAGATTTGTATGAAAATTTTAAAATTTATGGTAATTTTTTATTTTAGCTAATCAAAGTAATGGCCCAAATTATCTATACAATTTTGCCATTTTGATGGCAGTTTGTTTATCTCTTTACTGTAGAAGTCTACCGGTCGGGATGCGATGAATTCAGTGAAAGCGCTTGGTACTGCCTCTCGGGTGTTGAATTTTTTCCCACTTAAAAAATTGTCTAAATTTTGAAAAAAGTAGAAATCTGTTGGGGCAAGGTCCGGTGAGTACGGTGGGTGACGGAGAGCTTCCAGCTGTAACTCTTGTAGCTTTGCGATGGTCTGTCGTGAAGTGTGAGCTCGCGCGTTGTCATGGAGAAGCAATGGGGAAGAGCGATTGACCAGTCTTGGTTGTTGAATTACGAGCTTCTCGATCATTGTTTGCAATTCTCGGCAATAGACATCTGCCGTCACTGTTGTGCCATTCGGTAAGAACCTGTGGTGTACAAGTCCTGTACTGTACTGTACTGGTCCACCATACAGTCACCATCATCTTCCTATGAGTAATCTTTTTTTTAGCGCACTGATTAGGTGCTTTACCCGGGTCCACCCACTGAGACGAACGCTTACGGTTGTCGTACAGGACCCAATTTTCATTGCAGGTAACAATTCGATTTAGAATTCCCTCCATTCTATGCCGATTCAGTAGTGCTATACATGCTTCGACGCGTAAGTCTCGCTGTTGGTCGCTAAGTTCGTGTGGCACCCACTTGTCTAGCTGTTTTATCTTTCCGATTTGCCGCAAGTGCTTCAATGTGGTTTTGACACTAACTCCAAGGCCCGCAGCAAGCTCAGCCGACTCAGCCGTAGATTGAGTTGGATCCACTTTCACTGTCGCCTTCAATTCATCGTTGTCGACAATGGTTACCGGCCGACCGCGAGACTCCTTCTTCAACTCAAAATTTCCAGATTTAAAACGATTGAACCAATAATGGACCGTGTTTATGCAAGCAGTGTTAGGCCAGTACACGTTGTTAAAGTTTCGTGTTGTTTGCGCAGCGGTATTTCCACGTAGGAACTCATATTCGAAAATTGTACGAATTTTCAGTTTATCCATGGCGCCAAAGACTACCACAATTTCACAAAAACAAAAAACTATCTAAAAAAAATTACTGAATTTGAAATTAAATTAACACGGCTTTCGAATAAAATTTATTTGAATTTCGTATTTCGCGCCAATCCACAGATATTTAAATCTGAAAATGCTGGTTGTAGAATCTCCAATTACATAGGTAAAGACCTATTATTATAATAGGGCTCTCGTGGGCTCCACTGTACTAGCACACCCGCGCGTCCGAAACTTCACATTGGTGAATCATTTTGGTTAGGTTAGAATAGTGACCATTACCTCTATTGCTGGTGAATCATTTGGGTTAGGTTAGGTTAGGTTAGAACAGTGACACTTAACGCGCAACGGCGAGCGAGCGAAGCGAGCGGTGTCGCGGCAGCGGCCGCCGAGCACCATATCCCCTCTATTTTTGGTGAATCATTTGGGTTAGATGAGGCGGTAAATGTCTTGTATATTAGACGATGAAAGCCTCAGGGTCATTGACCTTGATTTCAAGGCCAATGGTACTCGTACTGTAATTTTTTTTTCGGCGTCTATTATTTTGCGCACTTTGTTGTTTTCAATAACACACAAAAGGGTCTATTTTACCCAAAAAAAATAGCTTCCCTTTCGTGCTTTAATTCCCTTTCGTGTAACCCACAAAATGTGTAGTTTTATTAATATTTTTGTTTTTTTTTTCAATATTATTTTTTATGCACGGGCACAGATCGTTTTGAATAGCTAACATTATTAAAATTCGAATAAATGTCATAGGTGCTTGTATTTATAATCATTATGTGCCTGAAATTTCGTTTAATGGAAGTAAATCACGAAATATTTCGTAGAAAATCTGCAGACTTATCTTTGACAACGCAGTACCTTGTGCGGTCGGGTGTGCGTCATTTGGTTTTGCCCGCGTCCCCCTACGCCCGCCAGGACCATGGGTCTGCTGTTACCAAAGAAAAGTTGGCCTTAGATGTTGTATCCTATTTACAGAATAAACAATTTCATTTCACTTCATGACAGTACACTATGGATTTTATTTTATCGCAATCAGAATATAATGGTGAAAACATAGCCATCAGTACGAGGGGTGCTATTTATGTATCCGGAACTGGCCAGTTACAGAACAATGTTAAAATAGTTATTTATGCAACTGACGTATAATAAGGGGTATTAAAACACGAATGCGGGTTTATCACACGAGGCGAAGCCGAGTGTGATAAACATAGTATCACATGAGTGTTTTAATACCTAATTATGTACAGTTGCATACAAGACTTTATCTACATCGCTGTTATGAATCCTTTAAAAAAGGTTCTGAAACAGTTTTTTGTAATACTAATACTCGTATCGAACATGGCGGCCGGCGTCATAGTATACGACGTGAATTCGAATAAGTTCTTTTTAGGGTTCCGTACCAAAATGGTAAAAAAGGAACCCTTATGGTGTGACTCAGTCTGTCTGTCTGTCTGTCACAGCTGGATATCTCAAGAACTACTAATGCTATCAATTTGAAATTTAGAAGAGTTTTAGATGACGTTGACCCAACTATTAGGTCTTTACCTATGAAATTGCCGTTCTGCAGTACTAGCCATTTCAAATCAAAATAATTTTTGTTTGGCTAAGAATTCTAATTTCAAATTAATTTTATTTTAAAAACATGGATTTTGTTTTCCAAAAGTCATTTGTTTATTGATTAGTGTTACATTTTCATCGCATTTCAATCTTTTTCGTCATCATGGATACGTTAAAAATTCGAGTAATTATGGAATATGAGTACCGTCGTGGCAGCAACGCGGCACAAGCGGCACGCAACATCAACGACGTTTACGGAGCTAACACTACAAACCAACGCACCACCTGTTATTGGTTTGCTCGCTTCCGTTCTGGAAATTTCGACCTGAAAAATGAACCTCGCGGTCGTCCGAAGACTTTGGTCGACAATTACGAATTAAAGGCGATTGTGGAAGCTGATGATACACAATCTACGGCTGAATTAGCAGCAGCTTTCGACTTTAGCGTCAAAACAATATTGGTCCATTTGCGTCAAATTGGCAAGGTAAAAAAGCTTGACAAATGGGTGCCCCACGAACTCAATGATTGCCAGCGCGAAGTACGCGTCGAGACGTGCCTTGCACTGCTCAACAGACACACAAATGAAGGAATTTTGAACCGCATTGTTACCTGCGATGAAAAATGGATTCTGTTTGATAACCGCAAGCGCTCAGCAAGTTGGTTGGATCCTGGTTCAGCACCTAAACAATGCCCTAAAGGAAAACTTACCCCTAGAAAAGTGATGGTCACTGTTTGGTGGTCTAGCGCCGGTGTGATTCATCACAGCTTCTTACCAAACGGGGTGAGCATTACTGCAGATGTGTACTGTGAAGAACTGAACACAATGATGGAGAAGCTGGCACATCTCCAACCAGCATTGGTTAATCGCTCGTCTCCGCTGCTCCTGCACGACAACGCGCGACCTCATACTGCACAGCAGACGGTCTCCAAGTTGCAAGAACTGGGGTTGGAAGCTCTCCGTCATCCGCCCTACTCACCAGGCCTTGCGCCTACAGACTACTACTTTTTCCAGAATTTGGATAACTTCTTGGCGGGAAAAAAATTCAATACCCGAGAGGCAGTACAAAATGCCTTTGAAGAATTTGTTGCCTCCCGACCAGCTGATTTCTTTAAGAAGGGCATCAATAAACTGCCACTGCGTTGGCAAAGATGCATTGATTGCATGGGTGATTACTTCGATTAATACAAATAAAAAATACATGAAAAAAATTCGTTTAAATTTTTTCATACAAAACGGCAATTTCATAGGTAAAGACCTATTATTTTGCAAATAAAAATGAAATAAAAATAATTATATTTTTTTGCAACTGGCACTGAAAGGGGGTCTTAAAAATTTAAAGTGGGGCTACTATGGCATGTGGGGTATCATATGAAAGAGCGCTGTTTGCCGCATAGTTTTCGACATTTGATGTAAAATGTAAAAAAAATACCGTTCCCCCCCTTATCTCCGAAGTTTGCAAAGCGAAAAATCTGAAATTATTCTATGTGATAGAAGTTTATGTAAAGATTACAGGAAAAATAAAACGATGTCTCTAAGTAGCACACTTTTTCCCAGAAATCGGAACGGAACCCTCGGTGCGCGAGTCCGACTCGCTCTTGACCGGTTTTTTTTTAAATTACGGCGCTGTTGTAGTGAAACGCGCGTGCATTACAATGTTCTTTTTTTGAAAACGAGTTGCATTATGAAATTCAGTACAACATTAAAGCACCCGTTTGGATGCTATTATGGTTACCATGGTTACTATGACACTGGCTGTTTTAATGTTGGCAGTAAGCTAACTGTTTCAGGAACTTTTATAAAGGATAGATATGGAATTCCAATTATGTAATTATAACATTTAAAAATAGAAATCTTTGGCTGAAGAATACAATTTGTTTCATGTAGCTGTCATTTGTTTTTACTTTGTAGCGTCATTTTTAAAATTGCGTGTCTTTATCACCATGGATTTAACTCGTGAAAATTTTCGTGCTATAATTTATTACGATTTTCGCCGAGGGCTAACTCAAAAAAAAGTGCATCGATCAACTCACTTCGACTTTTGGGGACGAAGCACCATCGAAAACTACTGTGTATCACTGGTTTAGTGAGTTTAATCGTGGGCGGTCTGTGCTCACGGACGAATTTAAAGAAGGTCGCCCTAAATCGGTTGTTGTACCTCAAAATATTGATGCTGCGCGGAAACTAGTAATTCAAGATCGTCATGTTACATATCGCGAGATAAAGGCATCTCTGGGCATAAGTATGACGAGTATATATAAAATATTACACGAACATAGTTGTAAAAAAATGTTGTAAAAGTACAATCAGGGTGCGTCAAATGCTGTCTAGTTCTGGAAATATCTCAATCCGAATGGAAAAAGTGCTACGAAAATTGGTTCCAACGTATGCAAAAGTGCATCGATCATCATGGCGAATATTTTGAAAAGCAATAAAACCATAATATATGATAAATGTTTGTCTCACTTTGTTATTCCGGATAAATAAATAGCAGCCCTCGTAACAGCTACGTCAGCTACCAATAAAACTTTGATACAGCAATAAGTCGATATACCTAATTACATCGCCTTGAAGTATTCGAATCAATACTAGGCGGTAATTAATTCGTTCTAAGAACAAGCCAATACTTTAGACAAGTGGGTCGAGGTTAGGGTTACCATAAATAAAGTTTAAAAGTACGAAAAAAAACCCCGATTTCCATTGAAAAATCCTGAGATTTCCTCGAATTTTGTGAATTCTCTCGCAAACGTAATTATTTGATGTTATTACTCCACCATACATTGTGGGCAACCATTTTCAAGACTATCAGTGTTTCAAGATTACCAGAGATAATGCGTATTTGTCAATACCTATTTGTTATTACAGCCTAGTTTTTTCTATCATGGGGGCTCAATGGTCGAATGAAAGAAACCGAGTAACGGTGTCTTCAATGCGAGTTTTACTTTTAACACAGTATCATTTGAAGAGTTTAACGTGCGAAGCATTTTATAGAACAGTTAAAAGACAAAAGTTTACTTACAAAGGTATCATCGCAAAATAAATATGATAAAATTGATGATTAGAATAGGTTTCATAGATTTTAAGTGTTGATTTTATTTGTGAAATTCACATGACCAAAGTTGATTTTTAAATTAGTCTATTTACCTAAAGATTATTATTCATTTTAAAGACCTGAAAAATGTACTCGCTGTTACTGAAAATTCTGAGATTTCATGAGATTTCCAAAATCCGGCCGCAATCCTGAGAAGAGCCTAAAAATTCTGAGATTTCAGGACAAATCCTGAGATATGGTAACCCTAGTCGAGGTTTAACAGAAGTAACGGCATTATCTTAAGGTTCTAGTGCCCGTTTTCACTCGCGACATCAAAATAAGCGCGCGAAAACGCGCGTGAAAACGGGCATAAGTCGCCCAGGGCAAAAATACGTCGTACGTACTATATGTTTGCGGACGCTAATATAGATTGAAAATAACAATAAATATATATCACTCTGGCGAAGTTGTCAACAGTCTCAGACACCACGGTCTGTCTTGCAGCCGAAGTGCGGCTCCCTTAGGGCGACACACGTCCGACGAGCTCTTTGCACCGTCAGCGTTCCAGCTATATTAGAACCCAATGACTAAGCACGCGTCGATATCAAGAGACCGGACGGGATGTCTTTATTTCCATGGAAGGTGAGTAGGCCTTTAGTGTACGATGCAACGTGTGTCGATACTCTCGTGCCATCCATTTTCCTGGCTGGTCGTGCGAATGTTTAATAACCTTATTATATTTTCAAGCCGTTTGGGATTGAAACCTCGGGCCGTGGAGTCTGAGTGCCCATGGTCACTTTAAGAAAATCTCGAAACGGCTGGTTGTCACTTCCCGTGACCCAAGGGCTGGCTTTTATCTTGGCCAGAGGCTATGCATTGCCATACAACGTGGCAATGCCGCCAGTCTTTTGGGTACATTACCAGTCGACAGCGATGCGGACGAATTTTTCCATATTTGAGTTACTAGAAAATTAGATAAGGCTGACTTTTTATTGCAATATATCAGGAAATGAAAGTTCATCCGGGTAAACTAAAAACTGCCCTTATCCCAATTTATTTGGGGTCTGCGCAACAGGTCTTTTTCTTCCATACTTCTCTTTTAGGCGTCATCTCGGCCGTTACTCCCTTTCTAGCCATATCTTCATTCAAACAGTTTTCATTTCTTTGGTCTTCCCTACTCGTTTAGCCATCCACATTCATACTCAAAACTTTACCGACGACATTTTCCTCATTCCTCCGCATCACATGCCCATATTATGACAACCGATTTGCACACAAAACCGACCCCAACTATAGTTTGGATAAGGCTACGCAGATGATGATAAAGGTATGAATATAAACAACATTTAAGAGGGGACCCACACTGAAATGTAGTTGTTCCCTTAATAAAAGTGGTTAATTGTAATGTAGTTACAGACGCCCGCACATCAAGCCACGCAAAATTGTAAAATTTTCCCAATCAACCTTGAAACTAATGCTTTAGCGATAAGTTATAAAATCTATTAAAGAAATTTGACAGATTGTAGTAGCTTGATGTGCTGGCGTCTGTAAAATGACTATTATACTATAGGTACTCTCACTCCCTGAAAGATACAATGTGTAATATAATATAACTCAGACTTTCGTTGCAGTTACCACAGGTGTTTACACCATGCTTATACAAATTCATCATCATCATCTGCCTAGCTTTTTCCCAATATGTTGGGGTCGGCTTCCAGTCTAACCGGATGCAGCTGGATACTAGTATTTTACATGGAGCGACTGGGTAATACGATAATCCTACAACAAATTATTTAATATATTTATTTCAACGCACTTTAGTTCCAACGATGACTGTCTATTTCCAGGCCTGAACTCATACATTTTTTACAAGGAGAAGACTTACGAGAGTAGATTTAAGTCCCTCACATACGATTATTCAATTCAAAAGCAGCTTAACACCCCTATATGACCTTGTGAGTAGATAATCGGAATATATCAGTGAATGTTGGGAGAAGTTTTTTCTCCGTGTAGTTTTTGCAAGTAGGCAGACAACTTGCCTCTTTCTTTCTCTGAGATAATCACTTCATGATAGCAATATCCTATTGTTCCAACCTCAGCATTCTACTTAATAATTATAATCATAAATTAATTCACTGACACATCGCACAGCCTAAGCCGCTGGGTCTATAAATTTTGCACAAGAGTTCGAAAGTGAGCTTGCTAACTTTCCACTTTTGGATTAATTTTTGAAAATTCATCTCCTAAAGGGGTTAAAGCTATTAGCTTTGTATATAAGTTCGTCATTTTTGCCTATGGGAAATCCCACAAAAAACAAACTCTTCAGCTGTATTAGTTTAATTCCGCCTCGCTGCTTCTCTGCGACTAGGAGCTCCTTGTTGTTCTCCACATCACCGTCACTGTGGCGAAGCTGTCAACAGCCTCGGACACTACGGTCTGTCTTGCAGCTGAAGTGCGGGTCGCTTAGCGTGACACGTGACATCATCCGACGAGCTCTTATCAGCTCGTCGTATGATGTCACCGTCGGTAGAACTACTAGATAATGGTTTGACACGTGACGATGGCAAGAGACCTGATGGCATGTCTTTATTTCCATGGAAGGTGGGTTAGGCCTTTAGTGTGGGACACAACGTGTGTCGATACTCCTGGCTCGGCGTGCTGTACTGACGCTGCTGTTGCGGCCTCGGAAAACCTCAAGCGACGAAACCTTTACGATATTTTTTTTGTCCAAGCCGTTTGGGGTTGAAATCCTCGGGCCGTGGGGTCCGAGTGCTCATGGTTTGTTCAACGAAATCTCCAAACGGCTGGGGACACTTCCCGTGAACCAAGGACTGACTTTCAACCTGGCCAGAGGCTAAGCATTGCCATACAACGTGGCAATGCCACCAGTCTCTTGGGTAGATTACCAGTCGGTGATGCGGAGGAATTTTTCGAAGCCACATTATGGTACTTAAATTCTTAGGTTCCTACGTCATCAGCGCCGAACTAAATAAACACAGTATCAATATTATGTGCGTGATCAATCAATCTGCGTGGCTTTTTTCCAACTATGTTGGGGTCGGCTTCCAGTCTAACCGGATGCAGCTGAATACCAGTATTTTACATGGAGCGACTGCCTAACTGACCTCCACAACCCAGTAACTGGGTAATACGATAACCCTTGGTAAACAAACAAACAAGAATCAAAACTGCATCTTTAATCCCACAAAAGCGACGCGCAACGTCATCATGTCGTACACGCCTCGGACGGACGTTACAACGTTAGTTCGTTTTACAACTTGTACACGCTTCAGCCGATCTGCGTGGTCCCCGAAGTGTCCAAATGTCCCGGACGTTTGAACGAAACTTATTTTAACGGTAAAAGTTTGTTGTAACTTACAGCTGGATAAGTTTGTACGACCAATGTCATAAGTTTTTATTGCAAATGTGAAGTTTATTTGTCTTGATTGTTGTTATAAGTCTTTTAAACTAAAGTTGGGCTACTTTGAAGAGAAATACATTTAAAGGAGATATTGAGTAATCTTTTCAATATGGATGATGCCTGGGTAAAAAAAAAAAAAATATATTTTAGTCCGTCAGTCAGATAATAAAAAAATATTAGACACGTATTTTTTGCTTTAGGTATTATTAAAAATTACTCAGATAACACGCTAGAAAGTTGAGAAGTGGGGGCTTGCTACGTCACAATTACGTTTAAAAGGCGTGACGTCATGCCACATTTTAAGTCAATGTATCGTCGGCGTCGTAATATTTTGATTACGTAAAAAAAGAAAAAATACGTATCCAGTATTCTTTAATAACCTAAATGACGGAAAAAAAAAAGTTTTGTCATCAACCCTATTCTAATGCTTCAGGCACTACCGTCACCCAACATAGGAACTATGCTGGGTGACACCACCTTCCGGCTCGCTACCTGTCTGCGTCTGGGCGCTCCTTGCGTGGCTCCGCATCGCTGCCAATGCGGCGTAGCTGTCGACTGCCTCGGACATCATGGCCTATCCTGCAGTAAGAGCGCAGGCCGGATAGCACGGCACGCCAGCATCAATGACATCATCCGTCGTGCTCTTGTCACCGCCGGGGTGCCAGCTGTTTTAGAACCCATTGGCTTGGCACGCGACGATGGGAAGAGACCAGACGGAATGACTATAATGCCTTGGAAGGTAGGTAGGCCTTTGGTGTGGGATGCAACGTGTGTCGACACCCTTGCGCCATCCCATCGTCCTAGCACGGTAGGCTGTGCTGGGGCGGCTGCTGCAGGTGCGGAAAACCTCAAACGGCGCAAATACTCCAATCTTATTGGGACTTATATGTTCGAGCCGTTTGGGGTTGAAACACTAGGGCCATGGGGTCCGAGTGCCCTTTTAGTTTTTCGGGACATCGCCAAGCGGTTGGTCGACTCTACACGTGACCAAAGGGCTGGCCTATTTTTTGGCCAAAGAATTAGCATTGCCATACAACGTGGCAATGCTGCCAGCCTTTTGGGCACCTTTCCTTTCGACAGCGATGCGGATGAATTTTTTGATGCCCTATAATTATTTCCCTTCCTTTTTGTATTATACTTGTAAATAGTACCTACTCATTAAAGTTACAAAATAATACTTAATAAATGGTACCATGGAAATGGTAACCTTAAATTCTAATGCTTCAAGGCTATAGAGTTATGAGGAACAAGAACTGTTGTCTACTGATTGAAACTTTAAATAAAAAAAAATAAATAAAAATGGTTTATTTGGTCTCAAACGGTTACATTTCGGAATTTTAAATGAAACAGCCCCAGTAAGTTATTATGAATACTCGTGTTGGGGCTGTCTCGCTCCTTCCCAGGATGTTAGACGGAATTGAGACTATATAAAACAAAACAAAAATTTAAAAAGTTTAAAAACATAAAATTAAAGAAGGTACTGATTTAAACAATAAAAAGAAACAATGTCCTAGAAAAATAGTTAGCTATTAGCTCTGTGTAGTGTTTAATTGTATGTGATATGTGAAATAAAATTGTGTACGATTTTGTGTGTGTGTGGGTGTGTGTGTGTGTGTGTGTGAGGGTGTGTTTATGTTTGTGTATGCGTGAGTGCGTTAGTGTGTATTATATTTGAGTTTTCGTGTTTCCTGTAAACACAAAGTGTTACATTATGGTAAAGAATCCAAGCATCTCATACAATTCTGACCAAAAGTTGCTCTGTCTCCTCATAAGTTAGAGTATGCCAATCGGTTATAACTTTTTTGCATTGATGCGAGACCTCTTGGTGGAACTGTAATTTTAAGTTAACTTTATTGTATAAGTATGCTGATTGACAAACATACTGACGTCTCGCAAAAGCCGTGCGTACCCCCGGAGAGTACGCCACAATATCATTTCTTCTCCTAGCTTGTCTCTCTTGGTTAACTGGAAGGTATTTATGCAAAAATAGAATAATATTTAAGAGGTATAGTTTCCTGACCGATAGTAGGCCACAAACTCTATAAAGATCAATTGTGGGATATCTATATGGCTTTAAATACATTACTTTTAATAGTGATCTTTGGGCTCTTTCTAACTCCAGAAACTTAGTTTTTGTAGCCCCACCCCAAACAGGTATGCAGTATGTGATTACAGACTGCGCGAGTGCTATGTAAATGTTGTTAAGCGTCTTTTGAGGCATCACATGTCGTAGATTTTTAAAAATCCAAATAAATTTTCTAACACGCGACATAATAACCTCGACATGCGAGTGCCACGTTAGACACTCGTCGACTATAACTCCCAAGTATCTTACAGACGGTAATTGTTTGATGGGAATGCAGTCACAAACCTGATCCAAGCTGTTTGCACACATATGGATACGAATGTTGAGATTAGTACGTGCTTTAGACCTTGCACTTGGAGAGAAACAGATGTAATTTGTTTTAGAAATATTAAGGGTTAACAAGTTTTCTTTGAGCCACCTATCTATGACAACTAACCCTTGTTCGGCCTTACTACGTACCTCCTCCCAAGTGTCGCCAAAGTATACAATAGCCGTATCGTCCGCATAAGAGAAAATTTTCCCGCCACTGTTTCGTAGTTTACAAAGCTCGTTAATATACACCAGAAACAGTGGCGGGCCGAGCACGGAGCCCTGCGGAACGCCAAAAACAACATTTTCCTCATTGCTATACGACTGACTCACCTTAACCTGTTGTTTCCTTCCCCGGAGATAACTGTCAAATAACGAAAGAGCCTTGCCTCTGATCCCTATAGCCTCAAGTCTCTGCACAAGGATGGGAACAGATACAGTGTCAAAAGCCTTTTTCAGGTCTAGAAACACCGTAATGCATTTGTATCCCTTGTCTACCTTAGCTGTGATTTCAGACGTTAACGCAATTACAGCATCCTGAGTTGACCGCCCCTGTCTAAAACCATATTGTGAGTCGGAAAGAATGTTATATTTATTTAAGTAATTTGTAAGCCTTTTATTTAATATTTTTTCTATTATTTTTGAAAGGGACGGTAAGACAGACAACCAACAGAGAAACTAATGATATTATCTATCTATACATATAATAAAATTGTAGAAAAGTGGTGTCTGTACAATGGAAATATATAAAAAAAAAGTAGCAGGGGTTGTTATTATATCGATGCCGAACCCGAGATTGTAGTTAATTTTTTTTTTGTCTGTTTATCTGTTTGTCGGTTTGTCTGTGTGTTTGTGCACGCTAATATCAGAAACGGCTTATTCGATTTACATGCGGTTTTCACTAATATACTGTAGTAAGCTTCACTTAATATTTAGTGTTTATTTCATGTCAATCGGTTCATAAATGAAAAAGTTATGTCAAAATCACGGCGAACATTTGTTAAGCTATTCTATCAGAGTACGAACACGCCTCGCGCCGCACATACGGGTATTTGAACCTAAAAGCTGGCCAAAAATATTTTCAATCAATCAATCAATCAATCAATCAATCAATCAAAAGTTTATTGTGGATCATAGGTATGTATTGTACAGTTCTTGATTTTTGTCTCTAAATGTGTCTATAGATGTCAATCATTACGAATATATTGTTATTTTCATTTATGTCGTCACACATCTATCTATCTATACAAGGTGTAAAATAAGTAACCCATAACCTCTTAAGGGGTCATTGTACTCATCATTATGAACAACTTTTACTATGAGACCAAACCTGAAATCGCGAAAAAAAAATCAGCTGTTCAGTACATTTTGACGAATTATGCGAACATAAATGTATTGAACAGCTGATTTTTTTTTCGCGCTTCCGCGAAAATTTTTTTTTGTAATGTGTTTGTTTTTCGATGTCGAGTCTGTGGACGAAGTTCTTGCAGTTAATTTTTTTACACCTAATATACAAGGTGATTTTTTAATGACCATCCAAATTTTCACAGGGTGTTCTACCCATGAATATGAACAACTTTCACTATGGGACCAACTTTGAAATCGCAAAAAAAATATCAGCTGTTTCATACATTTTGATCGAGTAGGTATTGAACTTTTGTAGGAAACCGCTGGTTTTTTTTTCGTGATTTCAAAGTTGGTCCCATAGTGAAAGTTGTTCATATTCATGGGTAGAACCCCCTGTGAAAATTTGGCTGGTCATTTAAAAATCACCCTGTATATAAAATTCAAAGTCCTGACTGACTGATATATCAACGCACAGCCCAAACCGCTGGACCTAGAGACTTATACAGTGTAGGCATCCACTAAGGAAGGATTTTTGGAAATTCCATCCCTAAGGGGGACAAATAGGGGATGAAAGTTTGTATGAAAAATCTTATTCCTTGAGTTAATAGACTTGAAACTTGGCATGAATATTTATCTAAGTAAATTATAAAGTTTTTTACTGCGGGGCTTGATTAACTCGAAAATTTGTGTAAATAATCTTTCAGTCAAGTTACGGAAATACCCTAAACGATTTTTTTAAATTCCATCCCTGTGGGTGTGAAAACAGGGAATATAGTTTATATGAAAAATGTTTGATTAAATAATTTGAAACTTTGCACAAATATTTGCCTAAGCAAGTAATAAAGTTTGTCGTTAATAGTTTTTCCCCCAGAGGAAAGGGTAGAGGGGAAAGGGAGAAGGGTAGGGGGTGGTGAGGAGGGAAAGGGGAAGGGGAGGGGTGATGAGGAATTTGATGAATGTCGTGGCTATCATGAGGAGGAAAAGGGGAAGAGGAGGGTGTGGTGAGAGGGAGAGGAGGGGTGGTGAGGAGGGAAAGGGGAGGATGATGGAGGGAAGGGGAGAGCGATACGAGGGTGTAGTGAGGGAGGAGGTGTAGTGGGTGTGGAGAAGGAAAGAGGGGGAGGGGAGGAGTTAGTGTAGGTAGACGGAGAGGGGAAAGCGGTGAAGGGGGTGTGGGACAGGGTGAGGGGGAGGGGGAGGTTAGCGGGAAAGGGATGTGGTGAAGGGTATGAGAGGGAGAGGGATTGGGAAGCGTGAGGGGGTGAGAGGGAGAAGTGAGGGGGATGATAGGGGAGAGTGAGAGGTGGTTAGAGTGAGAGGAGAAGTAAGAGGGAGAGGGGGGACGAGTGCCCTTACACCTTAAAGTTGCTATTTGTATAGCACTGATTCATTGAAGAAACCCAGCCCGACAGAAATGACCGAAAAATAGAAAGTCGGAAACTCGAAACGGCACAAAAACAGAAGTAAACTCCCGTCGGAGCTGACACACACTTTTTTTGGTTGGTTTGAACGCCCTAATCTCTGGAACTAACAGTCGGACTTAATAATTATTTTTGCATTTGATAAGCCCAATTGTTAAGGAAGACTATAAGCATATCACATCACAACAAACACACACACACAACACTCAACACTCAAGGACCCTTAACATCACTCTAGGACCCTTAGGTGTCGGAAGAAGAAAAAATGTCAGAAAGAACGCTAAGCGAAAACGAAGTAATGGCGCGGGCAGGCAATGCGATCCGACATCCACGCGGGCGAAGCCGCGGGCAAAAGCTAGTCAGTAATAAAAACCGGTCAAGAGCGATTCACAATCGCGCACCGAGGGTTCCGTCCCGTTCCGATTTCTGAAAAAGTGTGCTATTTAGAGACATCGTTTTATTTTTCCTGTAATCTTTACATAAACTTCTATCACATAGAATAATTTCTCTACGCAAACTTCGGAGATAAGGGGGGAACGGTATTTTCTTTTACATTTTTCATCAAAAGTCGAAAACTATGCGGCCTAAAAAAATTTTTTTTTAATTTGAGAATGTGCAAAAAGTGTTCTTTCATATGATACTCCACATGTGCCCGTCCATGAATCTGTGGAATCTTGTCTTTACTCCGGCCGACCTGGATTCGAAGTCTACAGATTTCCAAGTCGGCCCCGGCAACGCGTGTCCCGGTGGAAGGCTCTCAAATGATTCGATAATATTGTCTGCCTTAAAGAGATATCAGCTATGATGGGGTCCAATAGGGCCGATGCTACCGGGGTTCGAAAGAGATACCGTGGCCCTGGCATAGGCGACTGAAGGAACACGGGTGGGTTTTAGTCAGTAAAAGTCTGACACGCCCTTCGGTCCACCCAGAGCGGAAGAAGTCATTTGATGATTTCCCATCCACAAAAAAAAGGGGGGTTTACACAGCTCCCGCCATAGATTACACCTTGTTGTGGAGGCGTTGCTATTTGCGGGACTAGCTGGACCTACGCACTCAAGAAAACTTTTGACAAAAAATAAATAGTTGTTTTGGTATAGACAAACTTGTAACCAAAACTACAGGAGAACTTTGTCATAGTAGAACATCTTCCCAAAAATCACCTCCAGTAGAAAATCAAGATGTCCAACAGATTCACTGAACGATCCCGTCGAGGTAAGAACTGTCGTAAAATTTTGTTGATATCTACCGTAACGTAGCCATGTACTATTCAGCTTACGTGCCAACATTGAGGTAGGTGGTCTATATGAATTCCCTGACGCAATATCTGTCTTCATTCCCGAAGTACCCTACAAAATTATATAAGTATTTTTTCATTTGTTTTGTATCTTATGTATTTTCAAATGCGCTGTCCAATCATTATTCAGCTATGTATTATACATACTAAACTTTGAAGCTAAGGTTTATTTTAAGAAGTAGGTTTCTTATTAATGGAAGTGTAAGCATACATACTGCTTGCAATTAATTTATAATGAGGAAAATGAAGCGGGGAATAATAATGCCAACATACGACATGAGAGCCCGGACAAGGGCGCGGGTTGTGAGGTGAAGAATAATTTTTAATTTACCTACTTGATAGTACTAATACCTGCCGTTGTTGATGAATTTCCCACTTTCTAAATATTGGTAGAAGGCTCTAGTAACACGCAATCTCCGAAAATCTCAAGTGGCTTTACCATTATTAAAACGGATGACTTTTATAACCGACTTGAAAAAAAATAGGGTATACGAGTATCAGGTGAACGGAGTAGAAGCCTATAGCATACTTACCTAACTTTTTTTTTAAACAAAAAATTAAAAAAATCAAATTCAAATCATATGCAGGTTGCATACTTATATGATTTGAATTTTGGGTTCGATTCCCGCACGGAACACGGTGGGTGTTTTCCTATTAATTTATAATAATATGTTTGTATTTACAAAAAAAAAAATATCTAGGTAGTTTATCAGCCATCTCGTTACCATAACACAAGCATTAGGTTGCTTAGCTTGGGACAAGATGGCGTTGTGTGAAATGTCCAAGGATATATATTTATTATTTCGATATTTTTAAACGATTAATTTTTTTTTTCAAAATTTCCGGTTTTATAGTTCTAAAATGGAAAGTTTACATCGAATTTGTAGTATTTATTGATACTTACATAATTTTTTCTGACTAAGCTATTTAAAAAAAACTAGTTATGCCATAGGCTTCTACTCCGTTCACCTAATAATAGGTCTTTACCTATGAAATTGCCGTTTTGTATGAAAAAATTTAAACGAATTTTTTTCATGTATTTTTTATTTGTATTAATCGAAGTAATCACCCATGCAATCAATGCATCTTTGCCAACGCAGTGGCAGTTTATTGATGTCCTTCTTAAAGAAATCAGCTGGTCGGGAGGCAACAAATTCTTCAATGGCATTTTGTACTGCCTCTCGGGTATTGAATTTTTTTCCCGCCAAGAAGTTATCCAAATTCTGGAAAAAGTAGTAGTCTGTAGGCGCAAGGTCTGGTGAGTAGGGCGGATGACGGAGAGCTTCCAACCCCAGTTCTTGCAATTTGGAGACCGTCTGCTGTGCAGTATGAGGTCGCGCGTTGTCGTGCAGGAGCAGCGGAGACGAGCGATTGACCAATGCTGGTTGGAGATGTGCCAGCTTCTCGATCATTGTGTTCAGTTCTTCACAGTACACATCTGCAGTAATGCTCACCCCGTTTGGTAAGAAGCTGTGATGAATCACACCGGCGCGGCGCTAGACCACCAAACAGTGACCATCACTTTTCTAGCGGTAAGTTTTCGTTTAGGGCATTGTTTAGGTGCTGAACCAGGATCCAACCAACTTGATGAGCGCTTGCGGTTATCAAACAGAATCCATTATTCATCGCAGGTAACAATGCGGTTCAAAATTCCTTCATTTGTGTGTCTGTTGAGCAGTGCAAGGCACGTCTCGACGCGTACTTCGCGCTGGCGATCATTGAGTTCGTGGGGCACCCATTTGTCAAGCTTTTTTACCTTGCCAATTTGACGCAAATGGACCAATATTGTTTTGACGCTAACGTCGAAAGCTGCTGCTAATTCAGCCGTAGATTGTGTATCATCAGCTTCCACAATCGCCTTTAATTCGTAATTGTCGACCAAAGTCTTCGGACGACCGCGAGGTTCATTTTTTAGGTCGAAATTTCCAGAACGGAAGCGAGCAAACCAATAACAGGTGGTGCGTTGGTTTGTAGTGTTAGCTCCGTAAACGTCGTTGATGTTGCGAGCCGCTTGTGCCGCGTTGCTGCCACGACGGTACTCATATTCCATAATTACTCGAATTTTTAACGTATCCATGATGACGAAAAAGATTGAAATGCGATGAAAATGTAACACTAATCAATAAACAAATGACTACTTTTGGAAAAAAAAATCCATGTTTTTAAAATAAAATTAATTTGAAATTAGAATTCTTAGCCAAACAAAAATTATTTTGATTTGAAATGGCCAGTACTGCAGAACGGCAATTTCATAGGTAAAGACCTAATATTATAGCCTATTTTTTTCAAGACGCGGACAGTAAAAAATGTCATCCGGTATAGCCCTGCCCTTGACAGGCGGCAGAGGTATTTAATAGAGACCCGTTGACACCTTTTGAATATGTCGCATCTGTATTTTTTTTTTGCGTTGCCTTAGAAGCTTGTTTTTTTTTAGAACTCCAGGGGACCATATAGTCGTAACTACGTATTTTATATTAATTTCAACTTGATAACTCCACGCGTTCCTGAGAAAAAAGTCTTGACGAAGTGATCCTATAAGGGTTTTGTTTTTTCCTTTTGAGGTACGGAACCCTAAAAATCAATCCAATGCAGGTGATTATGATCCTAATCATCTTCATTCCCACTGCATCAGTAGGTTAGTACTACCAGTCGGACTTCGCATAACAATTTCGCCGTCATATATTTAGCAGCATAGAATATTTACATTGGCTACTCAATACTGTTTAAGCAAGCTGTCAGTATGTTTGTGATAATAACCGATTTACAACCGACCAACGCCTTGTTTATAGGTACGGGTAATGCAGATTTCGTAGGTGGCGATCGATTTCTGAAGGATTTATCAGCTAAACCAATTCGATTGTTGCCTTTCACAGTCCTATTTTGTGCTATTATGTTCTATAAATACTGCATTTGGATATTTCTGGATTTTCTGATGCATGCATCTATTTTTGGCGTAGTATGATGAATAAGTTGACCTGGTGAGTGATTCAAAATTCGGACAAAGATTTACGGTTAAAGATATTTATTTCTCAAAAGAATTAACAAATTCACTTAGAGAGAAAAACATAAATTATTATAAACAAAATGTGCCATCAAGCGTAGCTTAAAATAAAATATTGCTACACACAGTTCGTAATTATCTTAAAAGTAACATTATAATACCACTTCAAAACAAATCGCAAGTAGGTAGGTAGTTCTACGCAGAGAACAGCAGAATTTTAAGAGATGTGGGTAGGGTGCATTTTAACAGTTGAAGCGTGTTTACTAAGGCCTACACCACAGTGCAAGTGAAACGATAAAAAACAAAGTAATACCTAGTTTGTTTACTTTCCTTCTTTTTTTTTTTTTTTTTTTGAAAGTAACGTTGAAGCATAGGTTTTTGTAGATATTGGTATAATTATAAGGATTTGTATATTTTATTATTTATCATGTTTATTTTACTGTACTATGATTTTCATTTTTATCGCTAATTTGTTCTATACTAATCTCAAGGAAAGTTGAAGTATATAAATACATATATAGGGTGATTGGTAATTAGTGACCGATACTTAAACACATGATTAACAAACAACTTTTACTATGGGACCAAACCTGAAATCGCGAAAAAAAAAATCAGCTGTTCCCTATTTTTTTTTTTTTTTTTTGTGCATGGGAAATCATCAAATGACTTCTCCCGCTAAACACATGATTGTACTCATAATAACAGACAACTTTCCCAAAAATTTTTTTTTTTTAAATTTACTAATCGTATTTATGACCCTAATCATTCCAATAATATATTGAGTACCTAACAAGAATAATACACGTGGAGTTCGTGGCTAAGTAGTAACGGACGCATGGGTCGATCCATCAGATTAAGCTACGCTTGCCGGGGTTGGTCCGTGGATGGGTGACCATCTTCACATACCGAGACACCTCCGTGCCTCGGAAAGCACGTTAAGCCGTTGGTCCTGGCTGTAATTGGTGGATCTTTGACAGTCGTTACGGGTCGTCAGAACCCCGAAAGTCTGACAATCAGTCTTACCCAGGGGTATCGAATTACCCAGTTACTGGGTTGTGGAGGTCAGATAGGCAGTCGCTCCATGTAAAATACTGCCAAACCCCAACCCCCACACCCGACCCCAACATAGTTGGGAAATGGCTAGGCAGATTGATTTTAACAAGAATAACATCATCCATAATAATACCACCATCAGCTGTTAGTTAACCCGTCGCATGCCAATTAGCAGAGCAGTGGTGACCCAGTGGTAACGGCCGTGACTTACGAGTTGTAGGTTCGGAGTTTCGGACACTGACAGGCGCTTTACTTTGTGTAAATTATTTCATCACCACTGCTCTCAAAACGGTGAAGGAAAACATCGTGAGGAAACCGGCATGTCCTAGAACCAAAAATTCGAAGACATGTGACATCTACCAACCCGCACTGGGTCCGCGTGTTGGATTACAGCCCACTCCCTCTCACCGAGAGGAGGCCTGTGTCCCAGCAGTGGGAACATTATAGGCTGCCTATGTTACACTAATTAGCAGACACAATAGATTTATTATTGTTATCCGTACAATCGACAAAGTTAATTTAGTTTCCTACTTATTCCTTTTTACAAACAAAACTATCCACTTTTAACATGCATTATCCTTTTTTCATTAATTGAGAACAAACGTACTTACCATGCGCACGTTGTCAATTGTTAGTCGCTTGACCCCGTTATTCTATCTCTCCGATATTCTCCGTGTGGCTGCATACCTACGAAATATCTAGGCACCGGGCGCGATCCCGGTAAAAGTAGGCACGCACAACACTGTATCGCTCACACTGCACACACACACACACACACACACACACACACACACGTGCTTAATTCTAATACCGGTTAGTAGTAGCAGTTTTAACTAACACTAATAATTAACGAAATGACAAAACACTATCTACGGAATCACACTATTAAAACAACAGTGAATTCTCAGTGAATTCACTCGTGTAACAGTAAGTAGGGCGGAGCACCGAACGAGCTTCGACAGCCGCGGAGGAGCCGTTTAGGTACGCAGTCTTTCCTTGTCGGCAGCACCAGTATTACTAAGCTAATTACAAACTTTCGTAGTAAACACGCGGCGTGCCTCAAAGAAGTACTTCTTTATGAGGTATGCATCTTGCTTTATTGTTTATTTAAAACTATTTTGAAAACACATCTTTACTGCGAACTAGAATTCTATTAAGGTCGATTTACATCAGACGAGCGAATGCTCATTCTATCCCCACTATATCAAATTCTTTTAGTGTAAACAGGCGTAGAGCATTCTTTCGTTGTTCTTAGTGCGTTCGCAAAGATTCTATGGAATATTCTAAGAATACTCGCTCGCTCGATGTAAACGGCGCTAGAGCGCGCGAACAGATGCTTAGAGCGTTCTTGCGTGTTCGGACGTGCTCGCGCCCCTGAGCGGTCTCTTCAAAGCGTTCTTGTGTTCTAGCTCTAGCTCTTTGTTCGTTTGATGCAAACGCTGAATACGAGTTTTCGTTTACACTAAAAGACCACGAAAGAATGCTCTTGTTCTAGCTCTAGCTCTTTGTTCGTTTGATTTAAATCGACCTTTACTAGAAGGATTTTAGGAATAACCCAAACGAGCAAACCATTTACAAATTGTAGACAATGGATGTTACTGCGGCGCTCTGCGATAAGCATATTCAATAGGTACGTGACTCATAAAATGCCGCCGCCGGCGATCTCGCCTCTATTGTTTATTTGAAACTGTTTAGAAAAGACATCATTACTGCGAACTATTACTACAGATAGCGCGCGAGTTGAATGCAGAGCTTAGGAATGCGGTAGTGCTGTGACCCAATTATAATTAGCACTACACTGCAGGCGCGTGAGGTGGGGCGTGCGGATAGCGGGGCGCTCTTTACCTCAGACCCCGACTGCATTCAACTCGCGCGCTATCTGTAGTAAGTATTCCTAAAGGAATGCACATTTTGTCAATAATCTGCGCTTATAAAATCCAGCAAACCATTTACAAATTATAGACAATAGATTTTACTGCGAAGCTCGGCGTTAAGCAAATACAATAGTTACGTCTTTCATAAAACATCTGCTACTTTCTAAAGGTTATAATTTAAATGGTTGTTTTCGCAAAAGTAAAAATAACACAAATTATGTTCATGCTAAACCTTGAACAAATCTGGTAGGTATTGTCGTACCTACTTTACGTGCGTGCGCTACAACTAAATGCATTATTGTTCATGCTATTCCCATCCCACATTTCTAGGCTTTGGACTAGCAGTCTGTCTACGATATTTGAGTTTAAATCAGAAATATTCGGCAGCCGGTAGGCATTTAGCGCGCGTAAGTAGGTATGTGGAGTGCAATATCTGTATAGGTACAAGTAGGTTTGAAATGACTGGTGTGGTTAAAAAATTGGAATCAACTTGGCTATTTACAACGCTAACGCTAACTTGGCTATTTAAATAATTTAGTAATCTAAATGATTTAAATGAAGTCACATTGATTGTTGCATGTGTCCACTTTGCACAGCACATTTAGTGGCATATTTAGTGATATGAGCCCGCACGCGCTGCAGAACTCTAGTGTGACTGTCACTTTTAACGAAGGCACCCCGCATCCGTGTACGTTTGTACCTAGGTAGTTAACAAAAAGTTGTACAAAACCGCCGTGTTTAGTAGTACTGTACTTTTAATATGCAACGTAAGGTACAGTAGTACCCAACTAATAAGGCGCGTCGTGAATCTCGTGAAGTCGTGAATCGTCGTGTGAAAAGAAAGTATGGCCCCGAGATTAACGAGAATGCTTAAAACTTACAATCAACCTTAGATTACTTCATAATACACTGCAGCTGTTAGTTTTCTCTCACTCGCAAGTATGGCGGCTGACTAACATTATGCTGGCAGTTGCCGACCAATAGCGGTACAGAAAAAAGAAGCACGGTGCGTGGAGCGTGCCGATTGGTCAATAGCATTTCCCGCGCTTTGAAAATTCATCTTCTGCGCAGGTACCTCGGTAAGCCATATCAGTACGCACAATGGTCCACATGAAGGACTAAGTGCGGAAACCAAATCCTTAACATAGAAGCCATATCAGTTGGGTACTACTGTATACTACTAACAAAACAAGGTGCGCGCGCCTTTGCGCTATCAACTGTTAATAGCTTTACCGGTAATCCCGTTCTATCTCATGTGTACTCTATTTTACAATAAGATTTGACATTCAAAGAAACCTTTTTTACAGTCCGTTCAACCGATTTTGACTTCTAATGCGTTGGAGGCATGATAATGGAAGCTGCAGTAAACAGTTGGTATTGTAACCACTTTTTTGCCTTTAATCTCATCCTTAAGCCTTCCGAATAGAAGTAGAAAATCGGTTGAAAGGACTGTAAAAAAGGTTTGTTTAAATGTCTAATCTTATTGTAAATGGAGTATAGGTAAGTAGGTATTACTAATACTTTTTATACTGTGCTAATACTATCGGCGTGTATTCGATCAATAGTACTAATTCCGATTCTGTATTTGTAGAGCTTGTCTACTCTAAAATGACGCGTCCTATTACTTAAATCTGTATACGTACACTACAGTAATTGCAGTAGTCGGGCGCGTCATTTCATTTGTCATTTTTTCAGTACGCGATCGTTTAAGTGCTATTTATGGAGAGCGGTGGATTGGTCGCGGGGGGCCAGTTGCTTGGCCTCCGCGGTCACCGGATTTAACACCATTAGACTTTTTTTTGTGGGGGCGTGTAAAAGACTTAGTCTACCGAGATGGACCAGTACATACTCCCGATGAACTAAGAACTAGGATTGAAAACAGTTTCGAAATAGTGAAAAGTGACACTAGAATTCTGCAGCGCGTGCAGGCTCATATTACTAAACGTGCCACTAAATGTGTTGAAGTGCAAGGTGGACACATGCAACAATTAATGTGAGTTCATTTAATCATTTAATTAAAAAAAACTTTAGTACCTAAGTAAGTAGTTGATTTAGTAATCGTTGTAAATAGCCAAGTTGATTCCAATTTTTTAACCACGCCAGTCATTTCAAGTTTTATTTGTACTCGTACCTATTACTAGCTTCCTGCCCGCGGCTTCGCCCGCGTGGAATTCGGTTATTTCGCGCCTCCAAAGCCTTTTTTCGCGATAAAATTTAGCCTATGTCTTTTTCAAGGTCTGTTCTATCTCTGTACAAAATTTCGTCAAAATCGGTTCAGCCGTTTTACGTGAAAGCGTAATAGACAGACAGACAGACAGACAGAGTTAATTTAGCATTTATAAAATTAGTATGGATTGCACTCCACATACCTACTTGCGCGCGCTAAATGGCTACCGGCTGCCACCGGACCTCACACGATCTTTTTTGTATGGATAGAGGCTATAACGTCATTGCGTATGCTACTTAGTTACTTACTTAGAGGGCAATTATAGCGGCATGCATGATTTAAAAGGGAGTTCAAAGGCACCGCTAGTCGCGCGACATGCAGTGTACTTGTGTCGCGTCGCGCGTTGTGCTTCTTTGTAGGAGCCTTAACTGTACAGTAGTAAAGCAACCTGTGCCTGTAGCAACGCGACTAGCAACATTATAAAATTAATTTTGCCGAATACTTCTGATTTAAACTCAAATATCGTAGACAGACTGCTAGTCTAGCCTAGAAAAGTGGGATGGGAAACTTGGAATAGCTTGAACAATAATGCATTTAGTGGTAGCGCACGCACGTAAAGTAGGTACGAAAATACCTACTAGATAGTTGTGAAGGACAGCCGCTAGCCGTACCCTTAGTTTATGTAAGCTTTAGCATGAAAATATTTGTGTTATTTTTATTTTTGCGAAAACAACCATTTAAATTATAACCTTTAGAAAGTAGCAGATGTTTTATGAAAGACGTACATATTGTATTTGCTTAACGCCGAGCTTCGCAGTAAAATCTATTGTCTATAATTTGTAAATGGTTTGCTGGATTGTAAAATGTGCATTCCTTTAGGAATACTGACTAGTAATAGTTCGCAGTAATGATGTGTTTTCTAAACAGTTTCAAATAAACAATAGAGGCGAGATCGCCGGCGGCGGCGTTTTATGAGTCACGTACCTATTGAATATGCTTATCGCAGAGCGCCGCAGTAACATCCATTGTCTACAATTTGTAAATGGTTTGCTCGTTTGGGTTATTCCTAAAATCCTTCTAGTAATAGAATTCTAGTTCGCAGTAAAGATGTGTTTTCAAAATAGTTTTAAATAAACAATAAAGCAAGATGCATACCTCATAAAGGAGTACTTCTTTGAGGCACGCCGCGTGTTTACTCCGAAAGTTTGTAATTAGCTTAGTAATACTGGTGCTGCCGACAAGGAAAGACTGCGTACCTAAACGGCTCCTCCGCGGCTGTCGAAGCTCGTTCGGTGCTCCGCCCTACTTACTGTTATACGAGTGAATTCACTGAGAATTCACTGTTGTTTTAATAGTGTGATTCCGTAGATAGTGTTTTGTCATTTCGTTAATTATTAGTGTTAGTTAAAACTGCTACTACTAACCGGTATTAGAATTAAGCACGTGTGTGTGTGTGTGTGTGTGTGTGTGTGTAGTGTGAGCGATACAGTGTTGTGCGTGCCTACTTTTACCGGGATCGCGCCCGGTGCCTAGATATTTCGTAGGTATGCAGCCACACGGAGAATATTGGAGAGATAGAATAACGGGGTCAAGCGACTAACAATAATTGACAACGTGCGCATGGTAAGTACGTTTGTTCTCAATTAATGAAAAAGGATAATGCATGTTAAAAGTGGATAGTTTTGTTTGTAAAAAGGAATAAGTAGGAAACTAAATTAACTTTGTCGATTGTACGGATAACAATAATAAATCTATAGTATCTGCTAATTAGTGTAACATAGGCAGCCTATAATGTTCCCACTGCTGGGACACAGGCCTCCTCTCGGTGAGAGGGAGTGGGCTGTAATCCAACACGCGGACCCAGTGCGGGTTGGTAGATGTCACATGTCTTCGAATTTTTGGTTCTAGGACATGCCGGTTTCCTCACGATGTTTTCCTTCACCGTTTTGAGAGCAGTGGTGATGAAATAATTTACACAAAGTAAAGCGCCTGTCAGTGTTCGAAACTCCGAACCTACAACTCGTAAGTCACGGCCGTTACCACTGGGTCACCACTGCTCTGCTAATTGGCATGCGACGGGTTAACTAACAGCTGATGGTGGTATTATTATGGATGATGTTATTCTTGTTAAAATCAATCTGCCTAGCCATTTCCCAACTATGTTGGGGTCGGGTGTGGGGGTTGGGGTTTGGCAGTATTTTACATGGAGCGACTGCCTATCTGACCTCCACAACCCAGTAACTGGGTAATTCGATACCCCTGGGTAAGACTGATTGTCAGACTTTCGGGGTTCTGACGACCCGTGACGACTGTCAAAGATCCACCAATTACAGCCAGGACCAACGGCTTAACGTGCTTTCCGAGGCACGGAGGTGTCTCGGTATGTGAAGATGGTCACCCATCCACGGACCAACCCCGGCAAGCGTAGCTTAACCTGATGGATCGACCCGTGCGTCCGTTACTACTTAGCCACGAGCTCCACGTGTATTATTCTTGTTATGTACTCAATATCTTATTGGAATTATTAGGATCATAAATGCGATTAGTAAATTTAAAAAAAAAATTTTTTTGGGAAAGTTGTCTGTTATTATGAGTACAATCATGTGTTTAGCGGGAGAAGTCATTTGATGATTTCCCATGCACAAAAAAAAAAATAGGGAACAGCTGATTTTTTTTTTTCGCGATTTCAGGTTTGGTCCCATAGTAAAAGTTGTTTGTTATCATGAGTACAATCATGTGTTTAAGTATCGGTCACTAATTACCAGTCACCCTGTATATTATATAAATATTTTTTTTTTTTTTTTTAATATATGTATACCTGTTCATTATTCTATAGGCCAGGAAAGATCTTTTAGTATATGGTTTCTTAAAGTTTTCTTGTAAATGTTAAACGATTTGATTTCTTTTATGTCCTTAGGCAGTTTATTGTAAAAGTTGGCCCCTTCATACAGGATATTTTTCTTTCCATATTTAGTCCTAGGTTGGGCTAAGCAAATATCGTTAGCCTGTCGTGTTAGAATTTTGTAGGTTTGTGACCTTTTAGTAAATGTTATCTGCGAATGTATGTCTCTAGTTAGTATTTTCCTGACAAGTATACATGTGTTATACTTATACATTTGAAAAAGGTTCATAAGTTTTGTTTCTTTGTAATTTTTTTCAGTAGGTGTTAAGTATTTGTATCTGAATAGTGTTTTAATTATCTTATTTTGGGCAACTTGTAATACTTTTAGGTTTGTTTTGGCAGCAGTACCCCAGACCTCAATCAAATAGTCTATGTGAGATTTAACCATGCAACATACAATACATACATATACATATATTTTTATATACAATAGCGTACCTGTCTAGGCAGACATCTCACTATGCCACGCAGTGCACCTGTTAGTGATGTGAGCTTGTTTTTAATATATTCTATATGTGGTTTCCACGTTAATTGGTCAAGTATAAGACCAAGATATTTTTCTTGATGCACTCTATTCAGTACTTGACCGTCGATATGCAAGTTATTATGCTGACCAATGTTTTTGTTTTTAGCAGTGAATATAATATAATTTGTTTTAGCTATGTTTATCGTAAGTAAGTTTGATTTAAGCCAAGTATGCAAAAGGTTTAGATCATGTTGGGCTTGTTCTATGATTGAGCAAATTGAGGAACCTGAGTAAAATAGACTTGTGTCGTCAGCGTACAGTGCTATATCCCCTTTTAGGCCGATTTCATGGATGTTATTTATGTATATAAGGAACAATAAGGGACCAAGGATTGAACCTTGAGGAACGCCGTAGGTAATCAATTGAGGTTCACTTTGGGTTTCCCCTATTTTCACAATTTGATATCTGTTAGTGAGGTACGATTTAAACATTTTGTAAGCGGAACCTGTGATACCAAGGTGATTTAGTTTCAACTAAAGTATTTCGTGACTAACAGTGTCAAATGCTTTTTTAGCTATGCTTTTTAGATCGGTTGCAGCTGTGACAGTGTTTGACTTTGGTCGAAACCCATATTGCTTTTCGTATAGAATTTTTTTTGATGCAAGAAATTCACTCAGACGGTTGTGTAATATTTTTTCAAACACCTTTGACATTATTGGTAATACAGATATCGGTCGGTAGTTACCTGGATCTAATTTGTTGCCCAACTTGAAAATAGGACTGACTTTTGCAATTTTCAAGGATTCTGGAAACTCTCCTTCTGTTAGACATCTATTGATACAGTGAGTTAAATTTTCCGCTATTTGATCCTTAATACATTTTATAATTTTTGTGTTTATTCCGTCGATACCAGCGCTTGTGTTTGTGTCCAAGTTATGAATTATTTTAAGTACCTCGGCAATAGTAGCAGGATTAAAGTGTGTTAAGTTGGCGGTAATGTCTTTTTGTTAACTGATACTTGTAAAGCTTGATTATTATGATACGGTTTTGGAATTTTATTAGCAAGTTCAGCACCTATATTTGAGAAGAATAGATTGAAGCACTCACTGATTTCCTTAGTGTCTGTAATTAGGCCTGATGGAGTGTTTTGCAGGGCCAGGGGTAGAACTATCTTTTGTTTTGTTATTGGCCAGTCTATTAATAAGTTGCCACATTTTTAGAGGATTTTTTTCACAATCTTTGAAAGCTTTGTAATAGTATTGATTCTTTGTTGATTGAATTTCTTGATAAAGATTTGGTACAGAAGTTGTAACTATCCAGAGTTGCAATCCGTTGTCACTTTTTTAATAAGCACAACTATATGAAGTTTTATTTCGGGACTTCTTTTACTATGAACACTATTGATAGCAAATTAAAAGCTTTCATACCACAAAACTCGTGCTAGTCCTTTGAAGATAGGTATTTTAGGAACATTGAAATAAAAACAATATTATTATTTATTTTATTACTTAAAAACTATGGACTTAATGACAAAAATAAAAAAGATCACAGATTAATGACAACGCAGATTTAATAAAAAATCTATCGTTCAGTGATTATAAGTATTGCATCGATCCGGAACGGCATTTCATCGGTTTTTACAGTCTCGACTGAAACAAAAAAGAAAACAAAACATAATTTGGAACATCATCAGTGCGAACAACGGCAAGCTTGGTCCAATCGCAGAGTTACAGTTTCAACATTGCCAAGACCACACATTAATTTGAAACTTCGCTTACAATGAAGATCGTGAAAACAAGAAACATTTTCGTTGCCTCTAACGAGGAAGTTGGAACCTCCGTTTTTAACAAGAATTTGATCTCTCCAACAGCAGGCCAAACCTCTCTTTATTGAAGTTTTAAGCCAAAATCTGGGCATAATCTTTGGTTCTGATACCAAACATTTGCTCTACTTTCATTTTCGTATACACATAACCTAATTTAACAATTTCACTTACTTCGGTTCCAGCATGAATAGCCAACACCATGTCAAATTCGTTGGCTCCTAGTGAGATGCTGGCGCGTCCGTCGTTACCAACAGTAATGCGCTTGCCAGTGCAGGTGCTGCCGCTCTTCTCACCAGAGATGACGTCACAGTAGGTACCAGCGGGAAGGCAGGTCTGTAAGGTGAAAATATAGAAATGTTAGTTCTTCAAGTATTAACTGGTGATTGGGCTCAATCGGAGATAATAAAAGAAATGGACTGTAGAATTTAAAATAGGTGTAATACCATAATTTACAAAGGTCAACTATATGAACCGAAACAATGAAATGCCCGTAGTGGCGCGCGTCTGTGAGCCGAGTGTTGAAGGGCGCGCAGCGGCCGTCGCATACCGGGTTCGGTACCCCGACACCCCGCGCTGTCCCCGAAGTCAATCACGCGCCGATGTGGTGCGCCGACACTGGCATCCATGTTCTATGTTAAGGATTTGGTTTCCGCACTTAGTCCTTCATGTGGACCATTGTGCGTGAGCCATGGCGGCCTTCGGGGGTTATTCCAACCAGCCCACCTCCCTCCAGAAGTTAATCAAATCTCTGGGTCTGTTAATAACATCTGTGAAAGATCGGGGTATTCCAAGAGTTTCTGTTCTAATCTGGGCAACGCCTGTGCATTCAAAGAGCACATGCGCAACGGTCTCCTCAGCCTCCATGCAGGCCCTGCACAGAGGACTGTCCGTTATTCCTATTGTGTGGAAGTGTTTGTTTAATGAGCAGTGTCCTGTGATGGTCCCCGTCACCAGGCGCAGTTCGTTTCTGTCCAGACGCAATAACCGCCTGGTAAGCGTACCGTCCAGGGATGGCATAGCCTCCCTGGATTGCCTGCAGCCTGGTGTCGAGGACCACCAACTCTCTGCTTGTGTGTGGGTGAACTCATTTAGCCACCTGCGTAACTGGTTGAAGGGAATGGGCGCGATTGGCTCAGCTCCACAGACGGACGTGCTGGATGCTCTCCTAGCTAGTTCGTCAGCTGCGTCGTTACCCAGTGATCCACTGTGTCCTTTTATCCATTGCAGTGTCACTGTGTTCCGGTTAGCAACCGTTACTCGTTCGAGTGCGTCGTGACATTCTAGTATTAATCTCGAGGTAATGTAACTTTTCCGTAATGATTGGAGCACCGAGGCACTGTCTGAGAGTATACGTATATTCGTATCCGTGACTCTCCTGGCTTCTATAGCATTACACGCTTGTATGATACCTACACACTCCGCCTGGTAGACAGTGTTAAATTCCCCAAGCGGGCTGGATATATTAATGTTAAGATTATGTGAGAAGACTCCGACCCCGGTTCCGGAGTCAGTCTTTGATCCATCGGTGTATACTCTCAACTCTTGCGGGCCTGAGTAATCACACCGTTCTTCTGTGAGTATTATATCATAATGCTTCAGAAAGTAGTGCTGTTTCGGGGCTCTGTCGCATGGTGATGCCATCATTGGGTGTCGTCTGATCGCATCCTCTTTTATGCGAGTGTGCTTAACTCTAGAGTCCTTGCTCAGGGTTCCTTGCAGATTGAAAAATGGCATTATAATGGATGAAAACTTTATTGGAGGTGGCAAAACGTACTGAACTACTTTGTCAAAGAAAATTCACTCATAGCGTAGTATAAAAAATTACCTCCACTATAGAAAATCTATCAGCTTATTTTACTTGGGAGACATTTATTCATATGTCATTTATAAGAAATAACCATGAATAATAAAATAAGACCTAATCTCTGTAAGTATACCATACAATTCATCTAAAAATACCTGAAGAGTCTGGTTCAGGTCCCAGTAGTCATTGTTGAAAGCAACGAAGCCCTGGTTTCCTCTGCAGAAAGCGATCTGGTTGCTGCCGTTGTCCCACCAGTTGGAAACAGCGGTGTTGCCGGCGCGGTTTCTGAAGGCGACCATGCTGAAGATTTGACGCCAACGGTGTTCGCAGATCCAGCCATTGCCGCAGGAATTGTCCTGGAAGTAGAGAGAATGAGGAATAGGCAGAGGAAGATAATAATGACAATGATGATTAAGTATGTAAATATATTTTGGTGCCTGGCAGAGGTCCGAATTTAAACAGCTATAAAAGAAAATTATAAAGCTACAAACGAGCAAATTATGAATGACACATTCTAGAGGATAGTTCAAATCTTAGATAGCATCAGGGCTCCACATAAAAATGTGCTATTAGTGGATTATGTATAAACAAATAATTGTATATACAGCCAATAATTTTTTAACATATTTTAATATAAATACAAAAGCTGTCATACTTACAGAGTTAATAGAAGGAGAGATGATGTTGCCACTGTTGTCCATTGGGGGACCAGCTTCAGTGTTAGTGAAGTCGAAACTGCTCATCAACTGTGGCCAGCCATGAGGATGCGCCAACATGAACGCGATAGCACCCTTGTACTGCTTAGCCTGCTTGTAAGTAAGAATGGCTCCACCAGCACCGTGTCCTCTTTGGTTGTCGTGGTTATCAATGAAGGTGAGAGCATCGCCGGAGGATAGAAGACCCCAGTTAGGTCCCCAGTTGACGAGCCATCTGAGTTGGTTGCCGCGATTGAATGCTCGGCTAAGTTCCAATCCGTATTTGAACTCGGTAACAGCAGCGAGAGGAGTGTATTCGTCACGGGTGATGGCTTCGCCTCCAAGGTCAATAACTTCTTGGTAGATGTAAGGACGGGCGCCGGAGGGGAAACCGTGGTTGGTGTTGAGGTTGTGTAGACGGTCGTAGATGACGCGTAAGTCTCCGGGCCACATGTGTTTGGCGGCGTCGATTCTGTAGGAAAAATGTTATTTTTTTATAAAACATGGTTATCAAAAATACATCTAACATCAGTAATCAAATATATAAGATCTACAGACTTGAAAACTTTTAGTATTCTCTAAAAAAATACGCATCGAATGCAATGACTACGACATAACTTGAACTGAGATGAAATTAATAAAATAGCAGTTTTAAATAAAATGAATATGTTACCTGAAACCAGCGACACCCAAGCTGATGAGATGGTTCATGTAGTTGACGATCATTTGACGCACGTATTCTGTGCCCTGGTTCAAGTCTTTAAGACCGGACAGCTCGCAGTTACGTACCTGAGATACAAAGACAGAGTTATCTAGTAAGATATATGAAAGCATAAATAAAAAAATATTAACTGATTGATTGAAATAAAGTATTGTTAGGTGTTGTTTGGGTATTGTTGGTTTAGGTGTTGACATAAAAGAAACTGTTACAGAAAATAGATGATAGTGTTGAACTTTCAAGTAAGTAGAGACAGATCGTATTAAGCAAATCGAGATACCACAGCCTGTCAAATTATTATTGAGGTCATTAGAATTTATATCGTATCAAAAAAACAATTAAATAAAAGTAGCTTTGAAGAATCTTACCCTATCAGGGCAGCAGCCGTAGTCATTGCCAGAGATGACACAAATAGGAGAGTTGAAGTCATTCCTGCCGTAAGGCACGGAAGGGTAATGCCAGTTGCCGAAGTTAGCGGTGCTGCCTCCAGTACCGGTGTTCTCATTCCATGTGCCTGTCATGTGGTTGATGATCGCGTCTACGTAGATTCTGTGGAAGATTCGAGATTGATTCTGATGTTTGACGTTTAAAGTAGAATATGATAAACCCAGTTATACGAAAAAGTAAATATTTGTAGGATTGAAGAGGAATATCCTACAGCAGGTCTTTCTCAGTAAGTTAGCGAAACTTCACGAGCACAATGTGATTTGATTATTACCCATCATTTTTGTGTAGTTTCGTTTTACTTCAAAGTAAAGAATTACAAGTTAATATCACGGTCAATAGAAAAAAGACCTTAGTCATCAAGAAAAGTATCTGTGACCCACCTGACACCAACAGCATTACATCTTCGGACCATGTTAGTGAACTGCTGTTCATTTCCGGAGCGAGTAACCAGGCGATAAGAAATGGGCTGGTAGCGTTCCCACCATGGGCGTTGATGAGACCAGATGATCAGGTTCTCATTGGGAGGGGAGATCTAAAAAACAGACAAAAATTAAGCTCTAAAAACTAGGTTTATGATTACAAGTTGCAGGAGTGCGAAACCAAGCATCTTAAAAGGACTGATGGATTTTTCTAGATGCATTTCATGCCATAAATAAATTAATAGCCTCATGGTTATCGTAATCGTGTTAATTATCAGGTAGGTACCTAAATCAAAATATTATTGTCATAGTCATAATCTTATAATTAATCTATAGATACCTACTGTTACTCTTAATGATAGAATATCACTTGTTGTAAATCATACCAACATTATGATCATTAAAAATGTTATTATTACTTTTTGATTTATATTATTGATCACAATTTCTACCATGGACATAACCACATCGTTATGTAAAATCACCTCTTCAATATCAAACAGATAATAGGTCTTTACCTATGAAATTGCCGTTCTGCAGTACTGGCCATTTCAAATCAAAATAATTTTTGTTTGGCTAAGAATTCTAATTTCAAATTAATTTTATTTTAAAAACATGGATTTTTTTTTCCAAAGGTAGTCATTTGTTTATTGATTAGTGTTACATTTTCATCGCATTTCAATCTTTTTCGTCATCATGGATACGTTAAAAATTCGAGTAATTATAGAATATGAGTACCGTCGTGGCAGCAACGCGGCACAAGCGGCACGCAACATCAACGACGTTTACGGAGCTAACACTACAAACCAACGCACCACCTGTTATTGGTTTGCTCGCTTCCGTTCTGGAAATTTCGACCTGAAAAATGAACCTCGCGGTCGTCCGAAGACTTTGGTCGGCGACTAAAGGCGATTGTGGAAGCTGATGATACACAATCTACGGCTGAATTAGCAGCAGCTTTCGACGTTAGCGTCAAAACAATATTGGTTCATTTGCGTCAAATTGGCAAGGTAAAAAAGCTTGACAAATGGGTGCCCCACGAACTCAATGATCGCCAGCGCGAAGTACGCGTCGAGACGTGCCTTACACTGCTCAACAGACACACAAATGAAGGAATTTTGAACCGCATAGTTACCTGCGATGAAAAATGGATTCTGTTTGATAACCGCAAGCGTTCAGCAAGTTGGTTGGATCCTGGTTCAGCACCTAAACAATGCCCTAAACGAAAACTTACCCCTACAAAAGTGATGGTCACTGTTTGGTGGTCTAGCGCCGGTGTGATTCATCACAGCTTCTTACCAAACGGGGTGAGCATTACTGCAGATGTGTACTGTGAAGAACTGAACACAATGATGGAGAAGCTGGCACATCTCCAACCAGCATTGGTCAATCGCTCGTCTCCGCTGCTCCTGCACGACAACGCGCGACCTCATACTGCACAGCAGACGGTCTCCAAGTTGCAAGAACTGGTGTTGGAAGCTCTCCGTCATCCGCCCTACTCACCAGACCTTGCGCCTACAGACTACTACTTTTTCCAGAATTTGGATAACTTCTTGGCGGGAAAAAAATTCAATACCCGAGAGGCAGTACAAAATGCCTTTGAAGAATTTGTTGCCTCCCGACCAGCTGATTTCTTTAAGAAGGGCATCAATAAACTGCCACTGCGTTGGCAAAGATGCATTGATTGCATGGGTGATTACTTCGATTAATACAAATAAAAAATACATGAAAAAAATTCGTTTAAATTTTTTCATACAAAACGGCAATTTCATAGGCAAAGACCTAAATTTAACGTTTGTTATGTTTTCTTACAAAAGTGCCAATTCAATTAAATGAATGCTTTGAGTTTGAACTAACACTGTTTTTATTATGTTATGTATGTTTTCTATCATAAATCGATGTCGACATACTTAATATCTTACCTGAATACCACCGTATCCTCTCGGTCCAAGGAACCTCTCGCACTCAGCGGCGATGTCATCCCACTTCCATTCAAACAGATGGACCATAGTGGTCCGGCCTGAGGCATAGTGAGGGTTTTTGTAGGCCAGGGCCACAGTCAAGGCCGACAGGCATAGGATGAGACGAAACATCCTGGAAGACAGAAAGAAGTATGATTAGAAGGACACATTAATAGTATATTATGCAATTAGTGAATAAAGGACGGATTTAAAGCGAGGGCCATAGATGAATCACGAGCTAGTGAAGGATTCTAACGATTGAATCACGACCGGAGGGAGTGATTCATGATGATTGAATCACGAGCGTAGCGAGTGATTCAAGTGTTATAATCCTGAGCGACGCGAGTGATTCATGGCCCTCGATATAAGTCCGTTTTATTCAAGAGTTGCATACTATACTTATACCATGACTACGAGAAAAAGAAAGATTTAAGTGAAAATAGACATATAATGAAGAAAAAGGAAAGTTAAATTGGCTTTGATGTAAACCAGCCGTGATTTTTTGGGTAGCAAGTTTTCCACTATATCGGCCGTCCTCTCTTTCATATACTCAGGTGTTAACACATCTTCATCAGTAGAATGCATTTTTAATCGATTAGAACAACACTAAACAAACACAAAATTAAAGATTAAAGTAACACTAAACTTTGTGTTCGTACAACTTACAGTATTCAAAATAGCACCAATTTACTAAGGACAGCAAAGAACACAAAACAGTTTTTATTCTAATGCTAAACTCCTTATCGAAAATGTCGACCAATCAAATTGAATTTAGAACACATCAATATAGGTCGAATACAAAGATTTCACTTACACTAGATACGGCAAGCCACGACCAAGCGTGCCCTGCATGTTCGACTGTTCGTACTAAAAAAAAGTCTGATATCTCAGTGACGCTTAGCGATTGAAACAAGTCTGTTTACGTTGAGCACATCACTAAATGGCTGGGGTGAAGTTATCGTAGGTATAAAAGAAATGACACGTTCGGTTTTCATACTATCTAATAACATGCCGTATCTAGCCTAGGTACTCTAAATCTGTGGTCGAATACATTGGTGTGTTCCATTTTCAAACATCAAAACAGTGAGTAAAAGTGCTTTTTATTCACTGTTTTCAGTGAATAAAATAAGCTTTTTAGAGGGGGAATGGTATAAAAGAAATTAATACGGTGGTTGATTTGAGAAATTTTGAATCTAGGGCACTCTATATTAAAGTTGTGTCTTGTCTTCAAAGTTACTTACTATACTATCTGTTTGGAAGAGTGTTATCTTAGACAAAATACTTAACCCGGTTGAATGCCGTAATTACAGAAACAATTAAAAAACCATTGTCTCTCGCGTAAGTCTGCGTTTCCGGCAGTTGTGTAGTTAACTTCGATCCTTTCGATTTCTGGGTTTTCTAGTTGTTAGGAACAAATCCTTACGTATATTCCCAAAAAAAAAAAAAAAATTTTCTTACGTTTTTTGCAGTTTTAGGTCAATATCAGGTTCTATGTTAATTTGAATATGATTCGCGACCGTAACAAATCTGTATTTATGGAATTATAATCATTAAAATCATCCTCTAAATTCATATTATAATGCTAATGAATGACTATTTCATGAAATCTTGACATTCGGGCTTATATTACGCGATTCTAATGATCATAATTTTGTAAATACATAAAATAATAGCTTGATTTGCTCTTGTCCAACATTAATAAAGACAGCGTCAATTAAATATCTTGGAATTATTCTTGACTGTAACCTCTCATTCAGACACCATATTCACCTTCTTACATCTAGGACAAGAAAATTGATCTATGTTTTCAAGAACCTTAGACATGTTGCGCCCCCAAAATTAGTGAAGCAAATATACTTAGCACTAGTACAGTCCATTCTTCAATATTGTATCACCGTTTGGGGAGGTGCACATAAAACTATATTAAAGCCCTTAGAAATAGCCCAGAGGGCTGTACTAAAAGTTAGTACTTTTCGCCCATATTTGTACCCAACCCATCTTGTTTACCAGTCGTGTGAGGTTCTGACAGTTCGCCAGTTGTTTATATTTCTTGTGGTTATGAAGCAACACTCTTTACTACAATTCTCAAAGGGTGATCTAGCTAGAAGACGAAATAATGTTATTAGTAATAATGACCGACCTTTTTTCAGGCATGCTTACGTAAACAAATATTTTTGCTTCTTGGGGCCGTACCTATATAATAAAATAAATGACGCTTTGGAAATATACCCGCTAAATAAAAAGATTTGTAAAAGTAAAATCTTTAATTTTATAAGTAAACATACGTATGAAGAAACAGAAAACTTATTAAAGATAGTAAGATAGTAAATATCTTTTATACTCACCCTCTCACACTCTTTCACTCACTTTCACACACTACACACCGAGAGGTTAACACTCCACACACCATTTTTGTTTATTTTGTTTTAAACTTTTTTCTGTGCTATGATATACCTCCTATTAATATTATGTCTAATTAAGTTAGTAATGTAATGGTCATCATAAGGAAGAGCGCTGATGTCCGAGATACAGATATTTTTATCTAGTTCAGACACAGATGCCTTCAGTATAAAATTAAGAAAATTTGATTGTGTCCTGTATATCTGTTCAAATGTAACATATGTTGTGTCAAATAAATATATTATTATTATTATTATCCTTTATTTCATTTATGTACATATATTTTACATTTTTAAATATTTTTATAAAAAACAAAACTAAAAAAAAAACATTTAAAAATATAAAAATAGTAGCCCACCGATATCGGGAACAGGGTCCAAGCTACCGGTGGTCAGGGCTCTAGAGAGAGGAACCTCCTCACTATGCGTGCCGTGTCCAGGAGTACTGCTTTCTGAATCAAGCCCATGATCCAGCCGCGCAATGAGAGCCTCCTGAGGTGTTGATCGAGGCTCTGTGCTATTAGACCATTAACCGTAACGATTATCGGTACAATGATTGCAGAGTCTACGTCCCACATGTCGACAACCTCGTGTGCTAAGTCAAGATACTTGATTTTTTTTATCTTTCTCAGCTTTCACGAGATTCTCGTCATGAGGGACAGCGATATCAACAATAATTGCACGGCGCTCTCGTCGATCTATCACCACAATATCAGGCTTATTGGCTACAATAGTCCTATCTGTGATGATAGATCGATCCCAGTACAATGTGGCTTGGCCATTCTCGAGAACTGGGTCGGGCACATACCTACCTGTAATATGGCACTTCGGACTCCACAAGGTTGTACTGCAAGGCAAGTTGCTGGTGGATAATCCTAGCCACTAGATTGTGTCTGTGCAAGTATTCGCCGTTAGCAAGACGAGAACAACCGGAAACAATATGTCGGATTGATTCACCGGGACGGTGGCATGCCCGACAGATGTCAACCGTACCGTCCTTGACAATGTATTTTCGATAATTATTCGTCATGATAACTTCATCCATAATTGCACACACAAAACCTTCGGTTTCCCCGAAGAGGTCGCCGAAACGTAGCCAGGATACAGACGCCAAAAAGTCTACATCAGGCCCATGGAGGGCCCGGAAAAAGCGTCCGTGAAGCTCTTTGCCTTGCCATACTTCCCTACGATCGTTAGTATCAAGTACTGCAGGTTTGCGCCAGTTCTCTTTCGCCAAGGAGAGTGGGGTGAGGCCCTTGTCCACCGCGACCACATCTCGATGCATCTCCACGTCGGCTTCTAGGAAATATTCCCTGAGACTGCATATCTCGCGATTGTGGAGGGTCTTAGCATTTAAAAAGCCTCGACCTCCACACTTTCGCGGGATATACAGTCTCGTTACCGATGACCGTGGGTGATGCATTCGATACGCAGTCAGCAGCGTACGGACCCTCCTATCCAGGGCGTCGAGTTCGGTCTGAGTCCATTTGAGTACGCCGAAAGAGTAGATCAAAACCGGCATGACCCAACCGTTGAAGGCGCGCACCTTGTTTCCACCTGACAGAAGACTATTAAATACTTTCTTCAGGCGGCCAAAGAAGCGCTCCTTCAACGATTGCTTCATGTCAGCAACATTGATGCCCAACGCTTCCGACATACCCAAGTACTTGTAGGTTTCGGTTGAGGAGAGGGATCTAAGGTGTATGGAATCCGAGAGTTGGGTTCCCACGGATTCCATAATCTCCCCTCGCTTTACATGCATGACTGCACATTTGTCCACACCAAATTCCATCCTGATGGCGCTACTGAAGTTTTCTGTTACCTTCAGTAACTCCATCAGTCGCAAATTGTTGGGGGCAAAAAGTTTCAAGTCATCCATGTAAAGGAGGTGAGATATTACCTGACCACCTCTTCTCAACCGATAGCCTAGACCTGAATCCTCCAGCAGTATGCTTAGAGGATTCAGGGCTAAGCAAAACCAAAGCGGACTCAAACTAGCGCCCTGAAATATTCCCCGCTCAATCCTGATTGGTTCATCGATCCCTGGGATCCATCGACATCCTGGACAGAGAAGGACCGTCTTCTTCTTCTTCTTCGTCTTCTTATTATTATTATTATTATGTGTCTTGACAATTCTCGGGACCCTGGAGTCCCGGACCTTTAGAAGGCGTACGAGGGGCCAAAGCCAACTCGCAGAGGCCCGTTAGACGCTTTCAATGAAATGAGGCACCAACCGACGATTATCCCTGTACGCACTATGCAAGTGAACCCAAGGAAAATCCCCGGTTGGTGCAGGACTATTGCAGTATATGGAAATAAAGAGATTGGACTATGGATTTGAGTGGCTAAAGTGGACTGGTTGCCTAGAACTATGAAAGGACTATGGCCCCTGCCGGATCAATGTTTTGTAATACACGGATAAAATGGCAGGGGGTGACTTGCACACACAATAATGGGCCCCCGAAAAAGTCGCTAGCACAAAGTGTCGTAGCGGCAAGGGGGCAACATGTCCTGAGGTGCTTGTGAGGAGTGGAGAGGTATCCCACGGTTCTCAGAACAATCCCAGAGCCCGGAAGATGGTCAAGATCCCTACAAACACTTACTGGAATACTTCCTTCCTCCGAGCACGTTTGCTCTTGCGAATCTCCACTCAAACCGGCCAATAAAGGCAAGAAAGAGGTGGGAGCTCTGTTCCTCGTCAGTGTTCACTCCAGCCGGCCAATAAAGGCAAGCGAAAGGTGAGGAACAAGACTTCTCCCGGGAGATAGGGTCCGTGGGGTCGCTACTGCCCAACAGCTCGCCACATGCTGCCCTGCGGGTTTCTGTATCTCTCTTGGTCTGGCTCCTCATCCTAGACCTGTTCCGGCAAAGTGAACTCTACCGGCACAGACCTAAAATTCGGAGCGCGCAAGCCCCACCACGCCGTCAACGTAGAGATACTGCGGTGGGGGGTTATTATTATTATTATTAAAATGTTACGGTGAATCATACTTTAATCAACATACAACCTAATACTGACTTGCAAATTGCAAAAGAACGTAAGAATACTTGAATTTCGGGCTACCTGGAGCTTCCCCTACACACGAATAAATAAAATGACCAATTTATTAACTAAACTCATACGTACGCAATAGTTTGGTGAGCTAACACTCCTGAGATCAGTTACACTGTATGATAGAGAAACTCCTTCTGAACACTATTCTCAAAAACATTACTCTAATCTAATCGGCGACAAGATTTCTTTATCCGATCACTATAATAATAACCTATGTTTTGTTCACGATATTCATGACTAGAATAGATGAAAATACTATTATCAATAGGTTGACAGTACAAACTGTAGCGACTATATTGATTATGTTCTCGGTCCGTATGTACTAGTAAAATTATGTTATTGTTTTCATATAAACGTGACGCTGATGCCATAACAAAACATAATAAGGAAAGGAAGGAAATTATTCATATGAGCGTTTTGGATGGTATGTCTGTTAGCTCGTAAGACCAATTGAAATAAATAAATAAATAGTTGGTACAGTGGATTGTTCATCTTACCTGACAATATCGTAAAATATATAATATAGTTTTGTATTTGTTTGTCATTTAGCACATTTCATTTTAAAGCCGCATAACAAATTAAAAAAACCGGCCAAGTGCGTGTTGGACCACGCACAATGAAGGGTTCCGTAGTTGAAAGAAATTTATCCCAAAAACAAACTTAACTTTGGATCCCAAAAATTTTTTTTTATGTCAAAAGATTACAAATTCACAATTTTTGGACTTTTTCCTTTAATTGTGCTGGGAGACCTTGCTTCTTGCCAAATTTCATTATTCTAGGTCAAAGGGAAGTACCCTATAGGTTTTGATATACTTGCGACAGTTGCGAGTATCAAAATGTGTTTTTTTTTTTAGGGACAATAGACTTACGTATTTAATATTAATTTCAACTTGATATCTCCACGCGTCCTTGAGAAAAAGGGTCTTGACAGACTGACAGACTTGAACATTTTTTATTTGTGAGAGAATTACAAATTAACAATTTTCGGACTTTTTCCTTTATTTGTGTTGTATGACCTTGCGTCTTAACAAATTTCATGATTCTAAAACAACGGGAAGTACCCTATAGGTTTTGATTTACTTGCGAGTATCAAAATATGTCGCATAAATGGCCGTATGTTTTTAATGCGTTGACTTAGAAGCTTGAGTTTTTTAGAACTTCAAGAGACCACAGACCTACGTATTTGATATTAATTTCAACTTGATACCTCCACGCGTTCCTGAGAAAAACGGTCTTGACAGACTGACAGACAGACAGACGGACAACCAAGTGATCCTATAAGGGTTCCGTTCTTTCCTTTTGAGGTACGGAACCCTAAAAATGCTGATAGCTTGCTACTACGAGTATTAACAATGTGTAATTGCTATTGACTTGCCATCAAGAAACGATATGTAATGGTACTCGTACCATAGACGTGTAAAAAAAGGCAAAGTACCATTCGTAGACTTATAAAAACTTTTTTTATAAGTCTATGAATGATACACTCACTTTTCTTGTTACCTACTCACGCACAAGAAAAAATGTAATTACGAGTACCTGCCGTTCTTCATAAGTTCGAGTATTAAGTACCTATTAATATTAACTTGTGTTTCTCATAATAAGTGAATAATTGTATTCTACCTATTTGAGAATTTTAAGTCTTTCTACTGAATTAATTTTGAGTTAACAATATTGAAACGTCTATTTTTCATTTGGTCAATAGAGAAACTATTTAACTGACATAATTAAATCTTGCATTGTTTAAAAAAAAATACAAAAATTTGATAATTATAATCTATCCAGTTATAAATATATCCAGTTTTTAGACTATCCGAAATATTCATCCATTTTACTAAAAAAAATACAAAAATTTTATACAACGTGTTAATGAAATAACCCAAAACCTCTTAAGGGGTCATTGTACTCATCATTATGAACAACTTTTACTATGGGACCAAACCTGGAATCGCGAAAAAAAATCAGCTGCTCCCTACATTTTGACGAGTTTGACGTAGATAAATGTACTGGTCAGCTGATTTTTTTTCGCGATTTCAGGTTTGGTGCCATAGTAAAAGTTGTTCATAATGATGAGTACAATGACCCCTTAAGAGGTTGTGGGTTATTTATTTAACACCTTGTATATATCCAGTTTCTAGACTATCCGAAATATTCATCCATTTTACGTTAACTTACTCAGAACAACTATTATGTATTCTGTGCTCAGATGTAGATCTACACTACAAACAAAACAAATCGAAATCACAAGTACGTCTAACACTTAGTACTTTTTGCGTAATAAAATAACTATCAATTCACACTTTCAAACAAATTAACCCAGTCTAACTACTTAATACTTTGTTAACACTACCAACGAGTCATAAAACAAGCTTCATTTGTTTCCGATAACAAAACGATTATTGCTACAGTTGAGTACAAAGTGCAATGTAATAATAGAAATTCTATTCAATCATATACATATACATTAATATTTTATTTAATACGCACATTCGGAACAAATCTCCATGTAAAGAAGGAATGCAATGACTCATTATTCTTGCTGCGAATAACAAATATTCTTAGGGCGTCTATGGCAATCTACTTATTTAGGTCGCAGTAAGATGGGTAGCCGTGATATAGTTAGGTATATGCCGAACAAAAAATCTACTGTTCCTTACATTTATGTTCGCATAACTCTTCAAAATGCAGGGAACAGCTGATTTTTTTTCACGATTTCAGGTTTCAAAGTTGTTTGTTATTATGAGTACAATAATGTGTTTAAGGATCGGTCACCCTATATAAAGTCAGTCCAAAATTTGGCTACGAGCTTGGCACCTTCAGTAGCGTCCATCAGCTTCTGTAGCGTGCAGCAGGACACGTTGGATACGATATCAATTGCCCCAATTGTGCAACAAATTATACAAAGTGTAAATAATTTGAAATAACTGTTAACTTCTTCAATAAGAAACAACACAAACATCGCGAAAAAATCTAGTATGGAGCCTTGCTAGTTTTTCGTCAATATATAGTTTCCTATTTCTAACACTAATTCCTAGACCAGAAAAACATGAATGATTTAGATGAGAATGATCGAAAGTTCACTTACCTTATGTATTTTACCGCTTGCACTACCACTGAAGATAAATATATCTGCATGGGCCCTCCTACTGCGACAATACTTTATATACCAAGAGATAAAAACCTCAGTCAGAGATTTGATTTATGATATAATTTTTTTAATTACTATAATCTGTGATAAAAAGGTCCGAAAACAATAATAATCTAAAGATTGTGTGGAACGATAATTTTGTAGGTACTTATCACTGTCGGACATTATATAATTTTGTATATTGAAAGTTCGAAAAATGATTTTCTAATCATGATTGCAGTGAAACATCCTTAACGGTTTATAGGTATGATAAGGAATGCAATAATACGGGTGCTATTATATAAATATGTACTTTTTACTTGAAAAACAAACAATGTAGAAAATTATTGATATAATTATAATAATTATTGAATAATCATCATCTGCCTAACCTTTTCTCAACTATGTTGGGGTCGGCTTCCAGTCTGACCGGATGAAGCTGAATACAAGTATTTTACATGGAGTAACTGCCTAACTGACCTCCACAACCCAGTAACTATGTAATACGATACCCCTTGGTAAGACTGGTTGTCAGATTTTAGGGCTTCTGACGACCCGTAACGACTGTCAAAGATCTACGAATGACAGCCGGGACCATCGGCTTAACGTGCTCTTCGAGGCACGGAGGAGTCTCGGTTTGTAAAGATGGCCATCCACGGACCAAGCCGGCAAGCGTAGCTTTACCTGGGATCGACCCGTTGAGCAAGTCTGGTGATCAATGCTCATGCCTTCTCTGTATGAGAAGAGACCTTTACCCTGCAGTGAGTTAATAGTCGAGTAGGCATAGGCAACCTACAGGTACGTATGATGATGTCTTTGTGCTCTTCTATCTTTAAGTAGGTATTTTTCGCTATACTTAATATTTTTATGCATAAATAAATTATTATATTGGTAAGTTAACAAAAACTAAGAAACTATAGGATATTTGAAAAAAAACAATTTGCATGTTGCAATGATTTAATATTATTATTACAAATAAATAAATTTTCTGAAGGACACAATAGAAAATGCGGATATGTATTTATACCTATAGAGTTGAAAAACTCCTATAATATTGACCCCAGGTCATCTTACCTTCTTATCGCGAAGTCTGAAGAGCCGACTGAAAAGAGTAATACGATAATCAATATAAACGACGTCAATGAACGAGATAGCAACCGCAAACCAATTATAATTATATATAATTTGAATGACAATGAAATATTAGTACCTATATGACTGATAAGTATCAGAACCATCAATGACATGAGTACTACATTAGGGGGGCTAATAAAAGCCAACAAAGCAGATAAGTCGTGACGTAGGGTAAAAATTAAAAGAGTAATATGAAACCGAAATTACCTACGTCTTAAATTGGTTGTGTGTAAAAGAGTGATGAACATAAATTATGCTGGATGGAGAAGAAGAGGGAGACCAAAGAAAAGATAGATGGATTGTGTAAGAGATTATATCATTATGAATGAAAAGGGAGTGAATGATAATGAATGTGACAGCAAACAGAGAAGAATGGAAGACGAAAACATTTTGCGCCGACCCCAAGTAAAAATAGGCCAAGGGTCGAAAGAAGAAGCTTATATTAGTTTTCAAATTGATCGGGATGATAAGATGTAGGATTCAGTTGTTTTATTTCTTTATATAAATACCTCAGTTCCAACATGTATGGCAAGATACAATTCTTCTCCGACTCCAGATAACGTTATTTGTGCTTCACCAGTATTTGATACAGTCACATTCTTCCCTGTGCATGCACTCCCTTGCACCTCTCCTGATCTAATGTCACAGTAGATTCCAGCTGGGAGTCCAGTCTGTAATTTTGATTTCATATATTATGAGTGTCTTGAAATAGTTACCTATCAGTTGGATTTCTATAACACAATATTATTTGATATAATGGCTTACATTTTTAACCGACTTCTAAAAAAGGAGGAGGTTCTCAATTCGGATGTTTGTATTTTTTTTTTTTTTTAATGTTTGTTCGCGCATAACTGCGTCGCTTACCAACCGATTTGAAAAATTATTTTTTTGTTGGAAAGGGTATACTTCCCAAATGGTCCCATTTTTGTCAAAATCCAGTTCTGATGATGGGATCCTGGAGAAATCGAAGGAACTCTTCAAATATTATAGGCACACCTATAGCGATTTGGGTATTTTTTATAGTAGCTCGTGCATTTGCTCTGCACCACTTGGTGAAATGGTACTGATGATGAAGACCACAGATGGCTATCGGAACTACTCAATGATAAATATTTCACGGGTTGCGATTCGATTACTATAATATGGTTGCTAAGCAATTTCCGCTCGTCACACAATGCGTGTGGTGAGTGGTTGTTGAGGAGTTCTCCTGGTTCTTACCAGCAGAACTCCTCAACAATTAACGTCCCAGCATCGGGAAAAGCAATATTTTGTAACATGTGATGAGCAATTGACATTAGACTATTGTAACTTATACAAATTATAAACAGACCCACTAAAAAGCGAGAAATAAAAACTTTTTAACAAAAAAACAAAACCGACTTCCAAAAATCACTACAAAGTGAAAAATAACTTTGATTTCGGAAGTCGGTGGCAAAAAAAAAGAAAGTAAATAAAAAAGAAAGACACCGACTTCCGAAATCAAAGTTATTTTTCACTTTGTAGTGATTTTTGGAAGTCGGTTTTGTTTTTTTGTTAAAAAGTTTTTTCAAACAAGCTTTATGACTTTAAACTTCAAACAAAAATAACGAACAAGGGCTTTAAGAAATGTATTATGTCTAATATTGTGTAGGTCTCTCATCGCCCTTTTATCAAATACGTATATACCTGTATCGTACTGTTAATCGCACTTCCTTCTGTATTGAATACAATGAATCCTTTATTCCCCAAACTGAATGCTATTTGGCTGTTGCCATTGTCCCACCAGTTTGCAACTTCAGTTTTATGAACTTCATTTCTAAATCCGACCATTTTGTAAACGGTTCTCCAGCGATGTTCACATACCCAACCACTTTCAGTTGTGCACTGTCCTAACTAAAAGATAATATAACAGTAAATTATCAGTTTTAACTTTGTTCATTTTCAATTATTTATGAACAAAAGAATTTAAGACTTACCTCATCAAAAACTGGACTCTGAATATTTCCACTAGTATCAGCTGGTGGGCCTTGGTCAAAATTAGTAAAATAAAAACTGCTTGTTATCCGAGCTTGGCCATATGGATGTGTTAAAAGAAATGCTAGAGCTGCCTGTAGCAAATAGAAAAAAGGTTTTAATGACTTTTCTTTACCTTTATCTGCACCCATGCTATAAATTCTCTATAAAAGTTTCTGAAACAGTTAGCTTATTGCCAACATTAAAACAGCCAGTGTCATAATAACCATGGTAACCATAATAGCATCCAAACGGGTGCTTTAATGTTGTACTGAATTTCATAATGCAACTCGTTTTCAAAAAAAGCACTTATTCGAATTCACATCGTATACTATGACGCCAGCCGCCATGTTCGATACAAGTATTACGCCCGGTTTCTCGACGGGTATTCAAATCTAAAATCAACTAACAAACTGGTTAAATTAACAGACCAGTCAAATCAAATTGGGTTGCTGAATTGGCGATTACGACAAAATTAATTAATCAACGATCAATGTCAACGATTAAAGAAAATAGATTATGTGTATGGCAACATCGTATTCTTCGTTCATTTTGACAAATAATTCGTTCAATTGAATGTCAAGTTGACACTGTTGACCAAGGCGCCATTTTATTGAAAATTTGAATGTTTGGTTTTTTTTTTCTTTTCCTTATATCTCGAAAACGGTGTGTCCTATCGCAAAAATAATGAAAATTTGGCCCCCCTTTATAAAACCCTTAACCCCTAAACCTCAACACGTAGGTATAAAAAAAAAAAAAAAATGTACCGCAGTTAAAGTACCTAGGTACCTATAGAATTTTTATTGTTTGGTTTTAGATTTTTAGGAGGAGCTCGTGGCTAAGTAATAACAGCCGCACGAGTCGATCTATCAGGTTAAGCTACGCTTGCCGGGGTTGGTCAGTGGATGGGTGACCATCTTTACATACGGAGACTCCTCCGTGCCTCCGTGCAGAAGTTGTTTTATTAATTATAACTAGAAAATATCCAAAGAAAACAGAAAATCACAGGGAATGCAAAGATAATCGCCCAAGCTCGACAGATTAGCTAACACAACATTTGACAGTGGCTTGACATGACATTCGAGCTTAATCGTTTGTTCAGAAACCCAAATTCTGAATTAACAAGAGATTTTTGTACTAATTTGATTGTTGTGTCAAGTGATCAAAGATTCAAATCAAAGTACTTAATCAACGTTCGTGCAACTCGTTTTCGACTTAACAAGAGATTTTACACATGATTAGTTAATTTTAGATTTGAATAGCCGTCGAGAAACCGGGCGTAAGTATTGCAAAAAACTGTTTCGGAACCTTTTATAGAGGATTGATAACATGGATGTAGATAAAGTCTTGTATTCAACTGTACATAATTAGGTATTAAAACACTCATGGTGTTTTAATACCCCTTATTATACGTCAGTTGCATAAATAACTATTATAATCTTGAGTTTTGCTATGTAATCATCTAGCAGATTAACTTTATTCTAATGACGCTTGAAACACGAGTTTTCGTTATTCGATGAAACTATTTTAATCTATTTGTATTAAATTTAAAGTTTTAATATTAATCTAACTGCTAATTGATAATTAAAAGATTGCATTTACCTGATAGAGTGTAGAATTTTTATATGACAATATACCATCAACACGTTGTGTATCATGATTGTCAACAAAAACTACAGCGTTCTCACTTGGCATCATATCCAGTCCTGTAGTTCCATAAGAGCTTAAATTTTTTAAAGGTTTTTGACCGGAGAAAAATTTATATAATTCTGATCCTGCCTGGAAAATAATTTATATATTTTTTGACATAATGAATTTTGAATAAATACCTACTCTGTCTATTTTGTTATTCAAAATAACATAATAATTGAGACAGGCATATGACAAAATTGCTTCTTCAAAGTTAAACGCTCGGTCATGTCACAATAGTTAATGAAAACTAATTTGTCCATGATTCAGCAATAAACAATCTTGCAGAGTCATGAAAATCCTTTCTTGAACCGTGTTCTACTTTCAGAAGAATTAGACTTTCTATAAATTGGCAGAAAGTTATAATGTTCGGAAATTATCCTGTGAGCCAAAAATATTTTGAGACGTTAACCGCTTTATGATTTTACCTGATTCAGCAAAAATATTAAAAAGTAGGTTCTGCCCGTGACTTCGTACCAAAAATCGGTATTACCGATTAATGGTAGTAAAATATTTATTATCAAAAAAACTAGGTAAAACGAACTAATAATGTTAACTCTTGATGATATTAATTTAGATTAGGTGATGGGTCGATGCGGTATTGCACGGATTAAGGCCTAATTGATTTTATTATGATGCTCAGGGCTCAGAATCTACATTTATAAAGAAACAGGTGCAGGCCCCGTGCTTGTGAAAAGCAACTATAACCCAATTACTTACAGTAAATTCCGTGATGTCTCCCATAGCGTTATAGTCATTAAAAGTCACTACACCACCTTTAGAAACTTCTTGATAAATGTAAGGTCTTGAGTTCCTTCGGAATCCATGATTAGTATTCAAGTTATTAAGGTACTTGTAAATTTCATTTAGATCTTCTGGCCACATGTGCTTTGCTGCATCCACTCTGGATGGAAAATAATCAAGTTAATATATCTCGTCCAATTATCGCAATGGCTTGACGTTCCTTGGAGAGTATATTTTTCGACAGCAAAGAATCTTACCTGATACCAGCTACACCAAGATCAATAAGTTTATTGAGGTATTCGATAATTCTTTGACGAACGTATGGTTTTGTTTGATTTAAGTCCTGTAGTCCACCCAACTGACAAACTCGTAGCTGAATCAAAAGAATTAAACTAAGATTTTTAATAAGGAGCTTATGTGAGAGATAGTGGTATATTACAGTGACAGAAACCAATGAATGTTTGGAAACGAAGCATTGAAACACAGAAACAATACGACACAAAAACGAACCTCAGTAGCATTTTCATAATTTTCAACTTGACACACTGGAAAATGGAAATGCTCTTCCGTATAAGGAACCGCTGGATAAGAATAATTGTTAGGGAAAGCAGTACTACCGGCAGTGCCTACTACTTCACTTGTTGTATTCTGGGGTATCGTCATGTGGTTGAATACGACGTCCACGTAAATTCTGCAAAAAAGTGGATTTTTCAAACACTTAATTTGGTCACATAGTCTTGGTAGAGTACCAATATTGTGTAATTCACTGATAAAAACATCGCCTTGGTTAGACCTACTGTCTTGTACGAATCAGTCTTGTACGAAAAACATTTACCTGACACCAACTTTGTTGCACCTAGTAGTCATGTTCAAGAAGGCCTCTTCGTCTCCTGACCGGGTGGTCAATTTATACGACATGACTTGGTAGCGCTCGTACCAGGGTCTTATATCGCCCGCTAGGTTTAGAACCAAATTTTCTGATGCCGGCGAAGTCTGTTGGTTGAAAAATATTTTTATGTATGCATACTTTGGACCCTTCGTGAGATCTGGAGGGCAAGCTGGACTCACACCATCTCGTGGGGGATGCGTTGCAGTTACTAAATATTTAGTATGAAGATAAAATATTATACGAAACGACACTTAGGGCCTATTTCACGATATCCGAATAGCCACTACTCAACGAATAAATTCAAAAATGGAACAGAATTTGTATGAATTTGTATGTTTGTATTTGTATAACCAAGTAAGTTAATAGGAACTTAATCGTAGGTGGTCAAACAGGCTGTGTAGGTACTATACTTAAAACCCGATTCAACCAATCAAATGAGTTCCAAATGAAGGCTCCCGCGGATATTGCGTGACACGACTCTTTTGGAATTTCTACGAAAACTTCATGGAAATTGTTCTACCGGAGAAGTGTCACGCCTGTCTGAAGGAGCCTTTATGCTCAGCGCGAGATCTGTGGTACTTGAGTATCGTTCTTTAGTACCGGCCTGAATATTGTTTTGCATCTTACGCATTGCCGTAGCTCATTCCTAGGGTGCAACCAGTGAACCAGGAACAGAGGCGGATTTGCAGTCTTGGCCGCCCTAGGCCCCAGGCCATGTAGTGCCTAAGTACCAGCCGCCCCTTTCTCTGCACCCATCATAGACTACACATAATGATTTTACTTTATTGCCAACTTTTATCGAAATCAATTCAGAAAGTTAACTTTAATATCTGGTAGTTAGTTACTAATTTTTTTTTCGCGATTTCAGGTTTGGTCCCATAGTAAAAGTTGTTCATAACGATGAGTGACCCCTTAAGAGGACCAGTACAGTAACCAGTAACCCTGTTTATTTAGATTTACGAAAGTGATTTAGAAAGATTATTGTTACACGATACGGTGCAGTGCGGCCCGCCCATAGAAATATAAAAAAAATCTTTCTTATATCTATGGACCCGCTATAATGTGCGCGAGCCTTAGAATATTTAGGTCTTTCAGTTATTTCTTGCTATCAGTGAATTTTTTGTCCGCCGACCTAGGCCCGGGCCTACTTGGCCTTAGGGCAAATCCGCCTCTGACCACGAAGGCCTATTGTGTTGAAGGTCCACGACACGACGCTTACCTGCACGGCTCCATATTTCTTAGGCCCAAGAAACCGCTCACATTCTTCTGCAATACCTAACCATTTCCATTCAAACATTTGGGCGATGACGGAACGGTCAGACCATTGGTTAGTCTTTATGTAAGCATCGCAGGAAAATGCCGCGCCAAATAATGACCAGAAAGAAACCCACACGAGAAGAGTCATTGTCTGAAAATATATATAATATAAATTGATATTATATAGGCTGCTGTATATATGCTTTATATGTTGTTTTATTGCTAGGAAGGAAGAGAACTTACATACCTAGGTATCGCAGAAAAAGACGTAGATAGGTACCTACTGCCGAAAAGCCATTTAAAAAAAATCGGTCAAGAGCGAGTCGGACTCGCGCACCGAGGGTTCCCTACCATTATTTATATGTAATTTTTGTTGATGATTTCTGAAAAACTGTGCTATTTAGAGACATCGTTTTATTTTTCCTGTAATCTATAGGTACCTATACTTCTATCACATAGAATAATTTTAGATTTTTCTCTATGCAAACTTCGGAGATAAGAGGGGAACGGTATTTTTTAACACTTTTCATCAAAAGTCGAAAACTATGCGGACTAAAAAAATTGAGAATGTGCAAACAGCGTTCTTTCATATGATATCCCCATGCACTAGTAACCCCACCTCGAATTTTTAAGACCCCCTTTCAATCCCTGTTGCAAAAAAATAAATGTATTTTTGTTTCTTTCTTATTTGCAAAATAGTTGGGCAAACATAATCTAAACCTGTTCAAAATGTCAAGTTGATAGCATTAGTAGTTCTTGAGATATCCAGCTGTGACAGACTGACAGACAGACAACAGCATGAGTGACACCATAAGGGTCCCTTTTTACCATTTGGTACGGAACCCTAAAAACATATCTCTAAAGAGTCTTCTAGTGTGCGTGCAAATTGCGGCGAACAGTTAGACGATATTTTTTCGACGAGTTCACAGCATTGACTGTCTATCTAGGCATATTTATATGTTTGAAAAATACCTAAGTAGGTAAGTAGGTAGGTACCTAGGTACGTAATAAAAACAATAAGGACATAGATCCTTCCATAATATGGATATTCCAGTTAAAATGTGTTACAAAATACCGAGATACAAAATAAATTAATCTAAAATAAGTAGGTACTTGAATATTTACTTACCTCCCTATTGTGTTAACACAACTGTTCAGCAGGAAAACTTAATCATAACAATCCTCTTTCAAATTAAAACACTTAAACATAATAGCAAACAACTTAAATAATTTGATAAAAATAACACTTTACACGCCAGAACTCAGGAGTAGATAGTCACAGTACGGTTAGCAAAACTGTTGGGTATGTATCTAATCTTCTTCTTATATATAAAAAAAATGCTGTCCGTTAGTCTCGCTAAAAATCAAAAACGGCTTCAATGATTTGAATTTCTTTTTATTCTCCTCTTTACTGACTGGGTGGTTTAATAAAATGGAAAGAAAAAAATTTGTACAGGACAACGTCTGGTGGCTCAGCTAGTCTTATAATAAAAATCAATTGTTGAATGTATGTAAGCGCATCACTTCAGAACGGTTGCACCTACGAGTATTTGGCTCATACTTTTTTTGGTGTTTGTAATTGTCAGGAAAAGGTTTTCATGAAAGATTTTTTTTTTTTGAAAATTCACTGGAAGTGTCTGAAATTTGTATAGTATTTTTGTATAAAAACAGACAACACACACCCTAAACCACTGGAGATAGAGATATGAAATTCACCCGGGCGTCGCCGGGCACAAACAAATATAGTTTTATATATTTTCACAGTAGGTCGGTAAAATTATATTTGCTGGCTACACCAATGCAGTTTCAGCTGCTGATAATTATATAGATCGGACTAACTTACCTAGTGACGTCCGATCCTTAATTATGTGAAGTGATCTCGTCCTCATTGTATACTGTGTAGTTTGTACCTCGTACACACTCGTCAATCACATTATTTAAAGATGAAAGCCTTCATCATAGAAAAAATATTAAAAAATAAAAATATTTTATGTGTGGTCCGTCCGCCGGCGCGCACTGTCCTGACATCTGTCAATCATTCTTTCAAAGCATAAGAACGGGACTTCCCGATGACCGATACGGACATCGTATAGTCCCGGCATAGTGCATACAGCACAACACAACTTTTAGAAGGGGTTTAGATAATGTAATCCATTACACATAAGTAGGTTGATTATCTGGGAAGGGCTGGGATACAATGAGGACGAGATCACTTCACATAATTAAGGATCGGACGTCACTAGGTAAGTTAGTCCGATCTATATAATTATGCTTCGTGATCTCGTCCTCATTGTATACTGTGTAGATGTTCAAAGAACAAAGTTGTGTTGGTAATAAGTTCAGCATATCGTATAATAGTTGAACATTGTAACTTAACATGTTATTCTAAGTTTTTTACTTACTCATTCATTATAAATGTATTTCTATCTATGAACCAGTCTTCCAGTTACATTAACATAATTTAAAATTCTCTAAATGCTATTAGTTCCTGGAATTCTTATTCAGTCCTGAATCAACTAGTCTCATTAATAATCTAATATGGCACACATCAATTATCTACTTATAATCTTACATTTAACATTGACATTAAAATGTAACAACCACCGTGTATAGACCACACAGCTTGTGCAAAAGCTCTAGCTTGCACAGGGATTACTAATGGTTGAGAATGTTGTGTTCCAACCAGCAGCTTTTCTTATGACTACAATGTTGATACCTCCTTCAGAGGTCTTTTAAGTTGAAGTAGAGGCATGTCTGTTTATATGAATTTGGAAATATCTATTCCACTACTACTTAAATTTTGTTTCATCCATCTACTAATGGTTGCAGTAGAGGTGGCATGAAAAGGTTTTCTCATAGTTCTAATTAATGATTTACAATCTTTTCTTATACCTACTCTTAGTAAAATCTAGATAGGGAAAAAGGGGCTAGGATACATTCTCTTTAAGAAATGATAATATAAAATTGAGTTGAGATCTACCAGGTGAAGAAGTTTCAATTATTTCTGGAATCTTTATGTAAATGTTATCCTCATTATCAAATGTTATCAATACTAATGAGTGACAAAGTTTGAATTCTATGTGCTGTTACAAGAGCTAAATGGTTACTTACAAATTTTTTGTTACTTATTGTAAACTAAGGTTTTAGTTAGGAAATAAATTAGATAACCCAACGATACTGGGGTCCCAAACTATTTCATACTTAGGGTTCTTTGGTCTTAATTTAAATATAAGAACCCCCCTCTCACTGCCCCCCTCCCCCCTCCAAAATCTTGACACTATCATATGAGCCAATGTGGGGGCCTAAAACTACAAAAATTGTTTACTATTATTATACAGCGCACTCATTAAGGCATTGAGTGAGCCATATGACAATCCCTCAATAAAACTTAGTGGTCAAAAATAATATCACCATGGTGACTGAGCCTAGGAGGGGTCAATATCTTGATTCCTACAGAAGGGAATCTGCTGATTTAGAGTAGATTCATATTGTTTTCTTGTTTTGGAAGCTATTAATTAAAAGGATCAGACTTCCTCTTCTCAGAAAAGCGTTCCTGATAATAATATGGCGGCAATCGGTGTGAGACCGTTCATCTACAGAGCATGTAAGTACCTGGGTCAGGTAGCCATGATGTGTCATTCTGACACTTAGTAGTGGAGCTGCTTGCAAACAGGGTCAATGCGGGGCTGACACAGTTTAACAACAAATGACTTGTGGGCTGTATCACATCACTTCCATTCAATTTTTATTCTAGGTTGTCCAGGTTCTACATTTGCCATAGTGTTTTCTTTGGACTAATGTAAGATGCATAAACCCATATATTTTGTTTTTCCTCGCACCATTGCTACAATTAAAATCTAGTTAAAAGCTATTTAGATAAGTAAAACAAGTACCACCCATCTTATGATGATATAGGCTATGACATTGTGATATCTATTCTAAGTAATTTCTCACAGTATCTGAGTTTGCTTGCAAATTTTTTGAGCCCTACAAACGCTTGAACACTGTTCAAGGTAATTTATATGGAACTTTCTATCATTAGCAGTCCAGTGCCCATGGCTTTTGATATCATTACATACCAGGCCCCAGCCAGTTTAGAATAGAATAGAATAGAATATTTATTCAGTATTAATAATTGGTAAAATATTAACATAAAATCTTAGAAATAATTTAAAGTTCGAAAAGCATCAGAGAATATTTCCCAGACAAAGTCAAGTTGTTTAATCTTATTGTGATTTGTTGAAATGTGAAACAACCAATAACCTTTGCTAATAGATGATTTTGAATTTGATTCTAGTTTTGTTGAACTTGCAAATACCTACCTAAATGATTTTGAATTTTAATTTGAATCTAGTTCTGACCTTGTTATTTTCATTATTGTTTTTAAGGCCACCATATTTTACAGTTGGGCATGCTGTAACAAGAATACTTACCTAATAATTATGCAAACTCTATTAATTGCATCTAATTTTTATGGAATAAAAGATAAACTATCTTTTTCTGAGGAAGTGAAATGGCAAACTGGACTGAATCTAACAAAAATCTAGATACTGGCAGCACTGTCTGGGCTCTAGGACACACTTTTCAGTATTAATAATAAATCTTAGATTTTTTAACGCAGTTTGAGTAGTAGACAAATTCTAACATTTTACATATTTGAATCGGCAAGACACAGAATATTGTCAAGATATATGTGACAGAAAGTGACACTAATAACTTCAGGTGACAGCCACCTGGCTTCGTGATTTGTAAATACAAATATATACTGGAGATACCTCTAAGATATTTATTTTCCTATGGGTAATAAATAATATGCATTTATTATAATTACCTATTGTAGGCAAAGAGTATACTGTCCTTAAATCTACCAGTTTAGTTCAGTGTGTATACTTATTGTATTTTTAATCTCAAAGTGCCATTTAATTATAAAAAAAATATTATTGACAGTAGAACATGTTTCTATGGCACCTAACTGTAAGAGATTATTAATAATAATAACCATTTTATTATCAGGCAACTAGGCCCATACATAAAATACATAACATTATCTAATTTATTAGGAAATTTGTATGGATATATTAAGATTGCTTTCTTTTTTAATGAAGTTTTTATTCAGAAGTTTCAAAAGGAAACTCAGTGAAAGGTAGTTTATAGTCCCTGATTCACTCATGTATGGTTGGATTACTAGTAATAATATTACATACTTCATAAAAAATACTGCAATCTACCATTGTGTATCTGAGCTAGTTACAGTTCGGTTCCAGTACCGTTTGATGTCATTGAATTTATCTTGAAGCCCGACCAGGTAATCAGATAATCAATATCTGTTTGTTCCATCCATTCTTTCATTTTCTTATTAAGGCTGGGTAGCATTGATGATCTCCGTGTGATGCAATGATCATGATAAATGTCACAGTAGTCTAGCTGAGTCACTTAACGTTTTGATTTGATGCACTCCCTTGTGAGACTATTAAACTGTTAAGGACTTTGCCAGTGGATTTAATGGCAACAGCCATTGTAATCTGCTGCAGTTGATTCCACTTTCATTTACTGTTTCTGCCACTAAGATTACAGGTGTTTCATACTTCTTTTAAATGTTTTGCTTCTTAATTGCTATCTATAATTGGTGACCTGACCACCATGTGGCCAGACTGCCGTGCTGTTCCATAGGTAAGGTAGCTAACTGTACCGCCCCCCTCTTCTCTGAGTAGATTGTCAATACTTGAAGGTAAGACTTTAGGTTGTGGTATAGATACCATTACAATCACAGCCTCCTTCTAGTTGTATTGTAGTAGAATTTAAGTACTAACATAGTATATTTAAGTTAGATTGTATACAACATCTAGAATTGTAAGTATTTTGGAATTTTAGAAAAACAACTGGAAGTTGTCTGATAAATAAATCAATTAAAATTGGCAGCATTGAGTCCGGCTGCGTCGGACTCGGTCAAGTGATACACAACTCCTTGAACGTGTTCGACTGTAGTGTATTCCACGGAAGCGGGCTGCATACTCATCTACAAAGAACAATTGAAGTTCAGTTCCAGACTGCATAAATCTAAATCCACGGCTAACCTCTCGTGATAGCTCTAGGGACACAGCAGGGACATGTTTTTAACACTGAACGTATTATACCATCGGCTAACCTCTCGTGAAAGCTCTTGTGGTGTCGTTCTTTTGCAAGTATACAGCATATTTAATGTTCTCATGGTTAACCTCTCGTGAAAACTCTTAGAGACACCTAGGGGTCTAATAGCAGAGACGTGTTTTAACACTGAACGAATAGACCATCGACTAACCTCTCGTGAAAGCTCGTGTGGTCGTTCTTTTGTAAGTATACGGCACAGATAATGTTCTCATGGTTAACCTCTCGTGAAAACTTTTAAGAGACTGCTAAGGATCCAACAGAGGCGTGTTTTTAACACTGAACGTATATACCATCGGCTAACCTCTCGTGAAAACTCATGTGGTGTCGTTCTTTATTAAGTATACGGCACAGTTAATGTTCTCATGGTTAACTTCTAGTAAGAACTGTTACAAGACTGTTAAGCATCCAGGAGGGACGTGTTTTTAACACTGAATGTATAGACCATCGGCTCGTGTGATGTAGTTCTTTCGTAAGTATATGGCACAGTTAATTCTCATGGTTAACCTCTCGTGAAACCTAGAGAGACTGATGTGCATATTGCGGCATCCAAGGTAAATTATAGGAAAAGGATTTAAAATAAAGGCAAATTGTTAGGTTTATCAAGAAACTTACTTGAGTTTCAAGACGACTCCGTTTTCGCTTTTCCACTCGATTTTCCAGATCTCGCAGGCGTTTGTTCAGCTCCTCCATTTCCTTGTCTCGGATTCTTCGATATTTTTCCATTTCGTTAAAATTTTTCTTAAGTTTTTAACGAAAAACGTGATCAACGCGCGGCACAAAAAAGTACAATGATTGACAGATGTCAGGACAGTGCGCGCCGGCGGACGGACCACACATAAAATATTTTTATTTTTTAATATTTTTTCTATGATGAAGGCTTTCATCTTTAAATAATGTGATTGACGAGTGTGTACGAGGTACAAACTACACAGTATACAATGAGGACGAGATCACGAAGCATAATTTAAAATACAAATTGAATATTTACCTATCTGTCTGTGAAAACTGGTTTTATAAATTATTTGAATGTAAATTAGACTACCTAAATGTTTGCTAATCTACAGTTGTTAGAAACAATGCAGTAGTATCTTTACGAAATGTAGGACATGTTTTTTATTCGCATCGGTACAAAGTAGGTACCTAGGTACAAAACTTGTCTCTTTTTGTTGACGGTACATATACAGTTGTTTACTTGCTATCATTTCTATACCTCTTTACAATAATCAACGGAGTAATGGTAGACATACTTATCTATATAAAATTCTAGAATATCGTTTGGAATAAAGGTAGGTCTGGTCTGTATGGATATCGTAATTCTAACACTTAGGGATGTACCTAACATTCTTCGTCGAGGAAATGTTACTAGTTTTGTGTACTGCAATTTTATTACAAATAATATGTATAGTTGAATATTTGTTTGTTTGTCCCGTATCCATTCTTAAACCATTCATTCGATTGCGATGAAACTTTGGTATACAGTTGACGTGAGGACACCCGCGAAGGTACCTACTGGGAATGGGAACAAAGTCGCGGGCAACAGCTAGTTCGTAAATACTATTAATCATTAATAGGTAAAGTATTGCACAATTCATAAATAATCCAGCAGCAACTCGTCACACTTCAATGCATATGGGATTAGAACAGAAGTGTATAAGTACTTCAGATAAATGGTAGGAAGAATTTAAAGGCGTCAGTAATTATCGATAAAAGGTCTCTTTACTTAAGACAAGTGCTTCTCTGTATTTCCCCATCACTTGAAACATCCACTACTAAAACAATAGGTACGTAGGTACGTAAATGATAACATTGTGTTGAAAAATAATCCACTAGTCCACTAGTTATCTAAAATAAAAAGAGAAGTCCTGACTGACTGACTGATAGACTGACTCATCAATGCCCAGCCCAAACCCTTGGACCTAGAATGCTGAAATGGACAGAGGTTCCCTTTATAATTTAGACAAGGAATAAGGAAGGAATTCCCGGTAGTATGTTCCCGTGGGATATTTTCCGACATCCACGCGGGCGAAGCCGCTGGCAAAAGCTAGTATGGTATAATCATAATTACGATCTAGAAGCTCGATGCAAAAACATTAGTTTAGTCGGATTCATCCTTTGAATAGCCGATCCCAACATAGTTGAAAAAGGCTAGGCAGATGACGATGATCCAATGGGGAGGAAAACTAACTTTTTATCACGCTAGGTGGCACATGATCGACTGTACTTTTTTCATTGATTTGACGCGAAGACAATTCTCTGTCTACGATTTGACGTAACGAACGATTGTCAAATTGTATGGATTTGTTTGTAAAACAATGTACAGTCGTTCAGAGCGCCATCTACAAACAGCTTTGCGTGTGGCTCCCCATTATTGGGTAAATCAAGTCAAATCATTTATTTCAAATAGGCACATAAAAAGCACTTTTGAACGTCAAAACAAAAAAAAAATAGAATTTATTCTAGTCGCCCCTTCTAAAAAGGAGTTTCATTATGAAGAGAATGGGCAAGAAACTCCACCGTTACTTTTTTTTAAGTTTTACAATAATGTTGTATACATTAATTATACGGGTCGAATCTTAGAAACCTCCTTAAATCTCCTTCCCTTTCCACCGACTTCTACTCCTACACCTTCACTGTGCACGCGATTCGGTTGTGGAATTACTTCCGCATGACATTGGGCTGCCAAACTGTTGCAGTTTTTAAAAGAAGAGCGAAAGTACACTATCATTCCACTTTACATCACAAATTAATATGGTTCACATTGCATGCACATTAATATGGTTCACATTGCATGCACATTAATATGGTTCACATATGGTGCACATTATTACCTGTAGGTACCCACCGTTGCATGCACCCACAAGCATATTGTTTTACGTGCGTAACTTATAATACCTACATTGCGCACTGCGCTGCTTTAAACAACGATTCACACCAAAAACAAAAGTTAAGTATTTTCCCAGTAAGAATTTTTGCTCAATATTACCTAGGTAAGTAGGTACCTCAGAAGAACGACTAAGTAGGTACTAAGTTTTGATTTGTAGGTACAGAATGCATAGATAATCACGGCAATGTGATGTAGACTCATGGAATCCGTGCCGTCGAAAGGGACAGAAAAAAAGTACATCTTTTGTTTAGGGTTACCAAGTGATGTACATTTTACCCAATATTCTTCAAAAAATAAGATTTTTTTTAATGAGGTTTGTATTTCAGGAAAAATAAAAAAATATGAGTAATGATGCGACTGCAATGTTTTATTCAAACTCAAACTCAAAGCAAAATAAAAAAAAATATTTATTTTAAAATAAACTAATCATACGTACGTTTGAATTGTCAAGGGATCGGTCAGTCAGAAAGATGAAGCTAGTTGCCCATTCCAAACCGTTGTCCCCTATGGAGAAGAATGGGCAAGAAACTCCACGGACACTCTTTTAAATAAAAAAAAATTACAAAATATTGGTTACATCGTTCATGTTGAAAATATACCTACATATGAGAACAATGTAGGAATCTGCCACCTTTTTGGTCAACCTCCTAGATTTTTCTCGAAGTGCTTTTAGCTTTTTCAAACGCTGTTTTGATATTTCTTGGTCTTTCTGCCATTTTCGTTTCAATGTTCTGGGCGAAAACTCAGGTGACGAATACTAAAATAAATAAGTGTTCAATACAATGTGAACATATATTTTTATATTCTGAATTATTATAAATTATTGCAATTAATTGCAGTGATTTGTAATAGTTCAGGATCAAATTTAATGTTTTTTGTTTTTCTTTGTTTTTTTTATGTGTGCAACATTTGTATGCTGTAAAAATATTTATGTTGTGTGGCAACACACCTTTTTCTTTGTCTTCGAATAAGGTCGTTGAGTGTAACTCGCCATTGTTTTAACTTTTATTTTTTATTCAAGTAAATTCTATAATTTACAAGTTCTCTCTCTGTTTTATTTCATACAGAAAAGTGGTCCTTCGGGCCTTCGGGTGTCAGTATAAGTTTTTCATCGATTATAAGTGATTTTTAGGTGGAGAGTAGTGTACTGTGTGCACGCCCTGGCTTGTGCAGGCTGGGACAATGTCTCAATGCCCCGGCGCAACCTCACCCTGACAATATTCTGGGTGATCACATCGAATCACGAAGATTTTATACCGGTTTCACGTCAATAATCGTGAAACATCGCAAAATTGGTGCGATTTGGAAGCCCTCACCCTGACCATATTCTGGGTGATATACGAATATTTACGAAGATTCTACTTCAGTTTCCCGGCATACTTGTGAAATCGAGGAAAATCGCAAAATTAGTGCGATTTTGGAGTTGGAATTTGGATTTTCATCAACATTTTTGTGGATGTGGGTAAATTCTCATACCCACTCTGGTATGTACGTGAATTTATTCTAGCAATTTCAAAAATTGACGTCATCGTCGTTCTTCATTCATTCGTCGTAAAGTTGGCACTTGGTCTGTCAATACAAACCATCAAGTGTCACTGTCATATTCCATCAACGTCATTTGAGTTTGACACTCGTGACGTCTTGTCAAATGTCATTCGACTTTGACAGCTCATCGAAGTAAACAAATAGAAAGTGTTATTAAATCCAAGTTGTGTTAATAAAATACAAAAATAAAGTGATAAAAGTGTTTGTGCGGTCTAATCATACTAATTACGAGCGGTTAATATACTGTTATAATAAAATGGCTGAGTTAAAGAAGCTCAAATTGTCGCGAGCGTCATGCAAAGCAACTTTGACGCGCATTCAAAACTTTGTAGAGGATCCGATAAACCTCGCCTCGGCTACAATAGACCTTTTGGAGGCAAGGAAGGACAAACTTGTTACTTCATTAAAACAGTTTGAAGCTCTGCAGTTAGATATACCTATTAAGTTTGGACGAAAATGATTCTGAAGATGTAGGTATTTTTGAGGAACGATTTTTTAAAACCCTTGCTAAGATCAATGAAACTATACGTATGCTTACCCAATCAGAGTCTTCTCAATCCACATGTACTTCAACTTCTAAGTTACCCACTGTAGAAATTCCTACTTATGACGGCAAGGATTTTACAAAATTCAAACCTTTTTATGAACTGTTTATTTTATTTTATTTTTTATAGCGGTATTGTGTATAGCGGTAATAGACAACAACCGTACATTGACGGATATCCAAAAGCTATTTTATTTAAGAAAGTACATAGTTTTCATGACGGTTTGTCAATAATAGTTAACCTACCATTAGTTAGTCAATCTTATAAAGAAGCTTTAGAATTGTTGAGAAAGCGCTATGATAATAAGACACGCTTAATATGTAACCGCATTAATTTAATTTTGGATATACCAACAATGCAGAAGGGAACGGCGGCTTCTATGGGAACCTTTGTTTCTCAGGTTATACAACAGTTATTAGCATTAAAAAATCTTGATGAAACCAGTGGATCCTCTACTATTGCGTCTACTCTCTGAAAAGCGTGCTATGGCGCTGGAGGATATGTTAGACTTTTTAGAAAAGCGTGCTATGGCGCTGGAGGATATGTTAGACTTTTTAGAAAAGCGTGCTATGGCGCTGGAGAATATGTTAGACTTTTAGAAAAGCGTGCTATGGCGCTGGAGGATACTATTCCCCTGAAAGGTCATACTACTGAAAATAAATCAAAGAATACAGTGCAAAGTCTCAAATATTGCTGCACAATCCAATGTATTGTGTGCTTATTGTGATAAAACTGGTTGATCATGCAATTTTTTGCTTGTCCCAAGTTCAAGATGGTTCCTATAGAAACACGTCTGACCTTTGAATTAAGATCACAAATTGTGCTCAACATGTTTAAAATTACATACTGACAATGTCTGTAAGTACAAATTTAAATGTAAAGTTTGTAAGGAATCTCACAATACACTTTTACATGAAAATAAGAAAGAGGCTTCAGTCTCATTATGTTCAAATAGTAACATTTCAAATTGTAATGTTTTATTACCTACAGTTAAAAGTTACACAAATATGGTTGTGACCTATTTGAATGGACCTTGCAACCCCAACTTTCTTGTCGTGCTTTGATTGCTATATTTCTAGGCGTGGTATACCATATAAGTGTATTGTGATAATGCAAAAACCTTTAATGTACAAGCTTCCAGAGCTCATAGAGACTATATATATATATATATATATAATTATTGTAAACTTAAGTACATAAAATTTATGTACATTCCTAGCTACTCCCCTGAATTTGGTGGTCTTTGGGAAGCCGGGGTAAAGAGCGTAAAGCATCATCTGAGACGTGTCATTGGCACTCTGTGCCTAACTTCTGAAGAGATACACGGTGATAGTACAGATAGAGGGTGTTTTGAACTCTAGACCTCTGCTTTCCAACCCCTATGAAGGTGGATAACTCCAGGTCATTTTCTAATTGGTACGGCTTTGTCTAGTTATCCTGATGTTGATTTACTGGAAATTCCAATAAGTAGACTGAAATTTTGGAAAATTGTGTCTAAACTTAAACAACATTTTTGGAAGGCATGGTCAGCAGACTATCTCACTCAACTCCAGAGCCGTCCCAAGTGGAAACATAGCTCTGATAACCTAAAGGTAGGTGATCTTGTTCTTGTTAAGGATGTAAATGCCTCTCCTTTACAATGGCCTATGGCAATGATTGTCAAAGTGTTTCCTGGGCCAGACAACAATGTAAGAGTAGCTGAAATAAAATTTAAAAATAAAATTTATTTAAGATCCATTGCCAAATTATGTCCTCTGCCAGTGGAATAATGTTATAATGTTCCCACTGCTTAAGCTTGTAAGCTTCCCCCCCCAACTATGTTCAATACAATGTGAACATATATTTTTATATTCTGAATTATTATAAATTATTGCAATTAATTGCAGTGATTTGTAATAGTTCAGGATCAAATTTAATGTTTTTTGTTTTTCTTTGTTTTTTTTTATGTGTGCAACATTTGTATGCTGTAAAAATATTTATGTTGTGTGGCAACACACCTTTTTCTTTGTCTTCGAATAAGGTCGTTGAGTGTAACTCGCCATTGTTTTAACTTTTATTTTTTATTCAAGTAAATTCTATAATTTACAAATTCTCTCTCTGTTTTATTTCATACAATAAGGAAAATGTTTTATATTACGCACTTATTATTGAAACAACATTATGTACAGACGCCAGCACATCAAGCTACTACAATCTGTCAAATTTCTTTAATAGATTTTCATCTTTATCGCTAGAGTATTAGGTTCAAGGTTGATTGGGAAAATCTGACAGTTTCGGGTAGTTTGACCTGCTGGCGTCAGTACATACAACTCTCGGCTCGTTATTAAGCTGTTAAAATATGAATCCTATAGACTTACAGATTTAACTGTTTTTGAGCTCCCTTCTAATGTTTCAGTGGATGCGAAGCGAGCAGCGAAGCCTCGCTGCTCTTAATCATCATAGCGCTTCCTCTATTTCCTGCAACCTAATGGAATTAAATGTTAAAATTTTATAACCATTGTAATAAAATTCAATCACATGTTAGGTACATCCATATTTGTTACCGTATTTGGAACAGCATCATAAGTAAGTTTTGCATGCTTTCTTTATTAAAAGATTACTATCAAAGTGTTGACTGCAAATCCTGGAATTGGTTTTTGGAGCCCAATTAGACCTATTAGTAGCAGCAATCCACATGTTTCTTATTTCGGGTTTATTTGGAAATCTAGAATAATAATAAATCGGGTAGATTTTTTCATTACCTTTCATTTTAACCAGTGATCTTGCTTTCCATGATTTTTTTACTTATATATTTATAGTATAGTAGTAGCTATATAGCATGCAATATGTTAGCCCACAGGTTTGCACGTTGTACACCAGAAGTAAAAATAACTCGATAATGCGTTTTGCCAATCTTTGTACATGTGCAGAGTGCACATGTACAAAGATTGGCAAAGGTGGGATCGATAGACGCAGACGGCATACGACGTCTTCAGAGTTCACTATATCCTTAGTATATCAATACTTTCAGGATGTGGTTGAGGCTTCCACGTTACTGTAGTGCATCAGGAATGTTTGCCGAAGTACATACTGATGGTTTTAATACCATCTTGAGTAAAAAGAATGCTTCCATGATGCGCAGAGTACGTGGGAGCGTCAACGACATTAAGGTCATCAGTAAGCAGCCGTGCTGCACCATTATGACGCATTATGTACATGTACACACGGCTACACATCAAGCTATACATTTCCAGTTTACACTGTAAGGAAATCCTATACATTGCGAGATCAGCTTAAACTGGAAATGTATAGCTTGATCTGTAGCCGTGAGTACAACATGTACCCAATGCGGGGCATCAGGTGAGTGCAGATATATGAATTAAACTCTTTTATTACGTTTGTTACTAAAATATCTTATGAGAAGTGTGTATTACTAATATTAATGGATCAAGGTCTGAAATAAAATATTTTTTATAGACATTGCTTTAAAAAATCAGTTTTACCCTTATTAAAGGGTAAATTCCCCGTCAAAAAGTGGCAACACTGAATGTTCAGGTAAGAAAATAAAAATATTGCGCAAATCACGATTTTTTGAGATTTAACACAAATACAAATTAGTTTGTACATTACTGCGACTATTTGATTAGAAATAGCAGCACACACAGCGATAAAATACATAAAAAGGTGGAATACTTACGTGTGAAAGGACAATCCGGCAATCTTCATCAAACTATCACTTTTACAATGTAATACACTGCACCTAACCATTTTGCACAGTTGCACAGATGGTATTAAAGAATTGAGCACGAAACGGCACGTATTTTGTGTAAAATCTCGATGTAATTATTAATAAATAATTGGATTTCAATCTGCAATCGCCAAAAACGTCAAACTTGTTGCGCACGTCGACGGTCTTAGCCGGCACGCGATAAAGGACAGAAATATTTTTACTCTGTCTCTTTTGTATGCTAGTGACGTTAATATATTCTTCTTTTTCTAGTGTGAATGCAAGGGAAGATAACCAGCAGTCTATAGAATTCTAAGTCAATGGTGATGGGTCTTTTTACATCTGAGGGCTTAGTGCGAGTTTTTAAAACGTCAGTTTGTACTGAAAATGAATTAGCGCCGCCTGGTGACTATAATGGGAACCACAATTATTCCATACGAATTGACATACGTCAACGTTAACGTAAACGCGATCGAGTAAGTATAAAAACTCGCACTAAGGCCACTGGTATGCGCGTGTTTTGCGTAAGCGTTTCCTAGTCCGCCCATCTTCAGTCTCTAGTCACCCATTGCACAATGTCTCTGGCGAGACTTCTGTGTATTTCTTTAAATCTTACCTACATAGATTTAAAGAAATACACATATCCCCCTGTGAGGGGTCGAATCTCACAGGGGGATATCTACACTATAAATTAAAGACGTAGATGTGGGTCAAGCTCCTGTCGTAGTCCTAGCTATAATCTGTCTCCACCCTTGAACAAAAGCTAGTACAGTCCGCGAGGCCTAAGATGAGCTTTACCTACATTTGTGTGAGTGATCATCAAAATGGTACGAGAGCCCATGACCAAAACTTTTGTCTTATCGTTTTACGTAAGACAAAATCTTCAATCGTCTTATCGTTTTACAACGATGCAACATGGTTTTGGTCAAAAGAACAAAAGCCGATTGCCAAAAAGCAGTATAAACCAAACAAAGAACGCGTCGCGCTGTATGCCGGACGTCATACCTACACTATCTATGTGCACTCACATAAATGACCTCGCGGACTGTACCGCTTTTCTTCTGAGTTGAGCGTCCACTGGTCCACGCGGCCGGCCGAAACGAATGAAGAAATGAAAATGCGGGCGATGCCGATGTGGTCGCAGTGCTATATGAATTCATATACAAAGCAAACCGAAATCCGTTGCGTGCCGTGCGTGCGTTACGGCCGGCGCGGACCACTGGACGCTCACCTTTAGGAAATCAAAGCTAGTAGTAGTAATATTATGTAGTTTGTACAATTCACAAGTACATGTCATGTGGCTTTTATCGACATTGACATAATCTGAACGATATCTACCAACTAGAAATAATGATGTCTAAATGTAACAAGCTCAATTGTTACGGAAGGTTAACAAAGTAGTACTTATCTACTTATATCAAAATTGAGAGAAGGATATGAGCTATACATTTCCAGTATAAGCTGATCTCGCATTGTACCTATAGGATTTCCTTACAGTGAGAGGCCAGTGTGAACTGGAAAAGTATATAGCTTGATGTGTATCCGTTTGTACATAAAGCAGGTAGCATGTACCAAAAAAAAAAAAAAAAAATTCTATTCTATTCTATTCCTAGCTACCATCCATCATACATTGAATCAATCTCCTGCCCTTATTCCAAATTATTTAGAGTCGGCGCAACATCTCTGTTTCTTTCATACTTCCTATTAGTCGTCATCTCGGTAGTCACTCCCTTTCTAGCCATATCATCTTTCACACAGCCCATCCATCGTTTCTTTAGTCTTCCCCAACTCGTATAGCCATCCATATTCATACTCAAAAACTTTCCTGACGACATTTTCCTCATTCCTCCGCATCACATCGTAATCCTGAAAAAAAAAACAGTTGTCCCTTACAAAATTGCAATGCCTACTTGACCAAATGTATGGGACGACTGTTTTTTTTTTTACGATTATGATGTTAGTCCCCGGTAAAAAGTTGTTCAGTTTGATGGTCTGCACCACATCCTTAAGTTTGTGCTAATGTGCACAAACTTAAGGATGTGGTGCAGACCGAGACAGAATACTCACACTGTAGGTATATTACCTACTTATATATTTTTTTGTTTTATGGTAACTCACTGTTATCGGAGCAGGACTCTTACAGGTACCTACAGTATAAAAAAGACACAAATAATGATAACAAATACTCAGGGAAATGTAGTAAAGGTAAACAAAAAACAAAAAAAAACAATTTACTGTAATTCAGTGATACTAGTATATTAAAAGAAAATGAAATTTTTATAGAAGAACATAGGTACTACATAAATTTACAAGTTTTTTTAGATATGAAGGAGGTATTATACAAGGACAAAATTGAACCCGGGTCACCAAAACTTTCTTATCGTGTAGTCTGAAGAGATGACTGAAAAGAGTAATAATATGTTATAAAATAAAATTAACATTAAAGATTATGTTCGAGATATCATCAGTACTAAAAGTCTTGTCCTGTACTTTAGACAAGACATTCCATTTTGTCGATAACATTTCATGTCGAAATCAAGACTCTTGATGTTTTTTTTTAGCTTTCACTAGTTTTGCTTAATGCGGGACGGGGACGTGATTCTCTGAGTTCAGACGGTTGCATTTCAGAGCAGGTTGCTAGTGTATTGCCCTACCCAGTACCCAAGACACAAAGTTGCAGTCTATGAAAGTAAACACCATTAAATTCCAAGTGAATCGATTCAACATTTATGAATCGACTAGCACTTGTCTAATTCGCCTACGCGGAATTTATACTTTCTCTTACGAATTTCACACCACCACCCATTTAGGGGATAGTTTTGGAAAATTAATAATTACGGTATTTATTTCTCTGTATTTTTTCCCAGTTTCAAGTTTCTTATCCGAAAGAATGATTTTCATACAAACTGTTTACCCACTCCTTTTCTTTAAGTAATGATTTGACTACCCATTTGTAAAAGCGTCCTTAAGGGTTCGGTAAAAGAGCCCATGAAGCTCTTCGCTCTGTCACACTCTTCCCTGCTGTCTTTTGTTTCGAGCACACAGGTTTGTGACGTTTGATCTTTGTCCACGGAGACCACATCTCCGTGCATCCCAAATTCCCAATTCGAATATCAAAACAATTCATGATAACCAAAATAGGATAGTATTCACTTGAATAGAACAAGTGAAAACTATTAACCGACGAACGATTTCTTTTCATACCTGAGTTCCAACATGTATGGCAAGATACAATTCTTCTCCAACTCCAGATAACGTTATTTGTGCTTCACCTGTATTAGATACAGTCACGGTCTTTCCTGAGCACGCACTACCTTGTACTTCTCCTGATCTAATGTCACAGTAGGTTCCAGCAGGAAGTCCGGTCTGTAATTTTGGTTTTATTATAATTCTTTCTCATCTAGTTTTTAGTTTTATCTCAGTATATAATGTCCCTTTTATCGAATCCTAGATACCCCAAAAGGTATGCGCTTCGACAACCTTTGTGTATCTGAATTAGCACGAACGTCGCTCGCGCCATAGAGTATCCCACAGAGGCAATGCTTCTAAGTTGCTAAGGTCGGATCGTAATTTGTCACCCCAAAGTTTTGAATAGTTTTTTAGAATTGCATATTTGTTAATCTATAATTTTGTAATTATGGTAACACAAAATAGGTAAGTACTTCCATGGTTGTAACAGCTCTTTATTAGATCTCATCATGGCGCCTTTATTTTTCCGATGACAGACGATAATTCCTGAAGCTCATACTTTTCTTGGAATATCTGTACATACCTGCAACGTTCTGTTCATCGCTTCTTCTGTATTGAATACAATGAACCCTTTATTCCCCAAACTGAATGCAATTTGGTTGTTGCCATTGTCCCACCAGTTTTCAACTTCAGTTTTATGAACTTCATTTCTAAATGCGACCATTTTGTAAACGGCACTCCAGCGATGTTCACATACCCAACCACTTTCGGATGTGCACTGTCCGTCCTATTAGATACAAGGATATATCAATACAGTATCAGTTCACTTTCTATAAAAACAGTGAATCAAAGAATAAAGTAATTGAAGAGTTACCGTGTCTATAGCTGGAGGCGTAATGTTTTCATCAGTATCAGCTGGTGGGCCTTGGTCAATATTAGTAAAATAAAAACTGCTAGTTAACCGAGCTTGTCCATATGGATGTGCTAGAAGAAATGCTAGAGCTGCCTGTAGGAAAAAGAATAAGATTATTTCAAAAAGAATAAAAACAAAGTTTTATGTTGTGCCTGGTGTTGATGGGAAAAAATTCCGCAGAATTTTGTATGAATAGTCTGGCTGAAAAAAGGTATATTGTAGGCATGATCAAGAAAGCGCACGTCAACTTTTTTTCTTTTGTGTTTGTGTTCTTTCTTTGCGTTATGATTGCCGCAAGTAAACGTATTTTCCTTCTTTCTCTATTTAAAACAAGATGTAGTGGTACTATTGACAAGTGCCAGGCTTTTCCAATTTTGAAACCATATTGCTTGAAAGCTGCAATTGCACTTATGAAAAAGTAAAGAAAAGGACCATAGGGGCAGGATTTCTTCAATGAATCAGTGTTTACAAAAAGCAACTTTAAAGTGTAAAAGCGTTCATTTTGTCTATAGTAAGTAGAACTTGCATGCAATAACATTAAAATCAAGATTTTAATGTCAATTTATAAAGACGAAACATGATTACCTTATAGATTGTAGCATTTTTGTATGTCAGTATACCATCACTGCGCTGTGTGTCATGATTGCTAACGAAAACCACAGCGTTCTCACTTGGCATCATGTCCAGTCCAGTAGTTCCATAAGAGCTTAAATTTTTCAAAGGTTTTTGACCAGAGAAAAATTGTGATAATTCTGACCCTGCCTGGAAAATTAAATACGTTTGAATTTGAATGCATCAGCACGCGTAGCATAACCACTTCTACCTCTACGAAGAAAAGACACGTCACTTTTTGTACAAAGTGACATTTCGTTTCTCCATTTTTGACATTTTTGACTAAAGTATTTTGGAAGAAAGTTTTCTATTCAAACTGTCTGACAAAAGGAAACTGGGATAACGTTTGAAAAATACTATAAATTTCATCGTTTTTTTCACTGTCGGACTCATCATCGTTTTAGTCATCATCAAAATCTCTCTCCAATACAATATCTTCAATGTCTTTGTCTTATTGTCTTTCTGGAATTATACGTGACTTTTTTTTTTTCTTAAACAGGTTTTTGGTAAATGGTTGAAATTTCTTAGAATACGAATCGATAGAATTTTATAATTATTTTTTATTTTATTTAAATAAGTAGGTACCTATAATAAATAACATATAAAATTCTATCGATTCGTATTCTAAACAATCAACCATTTATGCAAGGGTGGGTCAGCTAATTGCTCATCTACCCCATTTGGGAAAAACAGCCACGATGTTACGCTACTTACAGTAAATTCTGTGATGTCTCCCATGTCTTTGTACTCCTTATACGTGACTACACCACCTTTAGAAACTTCTTGGTAAATGTAAGGTCTTGAGTTCCTTCGGAATCCATGATTTGTATTCAGGTTGTGAAGGTTCTTGTAAATTTCATTTAGATCTTCTGGCCACATATGCTTTGCTGCATCCACTCTGGATGGAAAAAAAAATTGTAAAAAATTCCATTAAGTAATCCAATATTTCCCGATCGGTCTGACGGTTCTTAGAGACCATTTCTAATAAAATTGAATCTTACCTTATGCCAGCTGCCCCGAGATCAATAAGATTGTTCAAGTGATCGATTATCTTCGTGCGAACGTATGGCATTGTTTGATTTAAGTCCTTGAGTCCAACCAACTGACAAACTCGAACCTGAATCATGAGAAATAAAGCATATTAACCAGCCTAAAATAAAGCATATTAACCAGCCTATAATGTTTCCACTGCTAGGACAAAGTCATCCTCCCCATGAGAAGAAGTGAGCCGAAACCTACTACGCGGACCCAGTGCGGGTTGTAGGATGACACGTGTCTTCGGATTTTTAGTACTTAGTAAAAATAACTAACCTCAGTAGCATTATTATAATCTTCCAATCCACACTCTGGGTGGTGGAAATGCTGGTCTGTGTACGGAACCCCAGGAAATGAATTGTTTTGTGTGGTGGCAGTACTGCCAGCAGTCCCTACACTTGTGTCGTGGTCTCCTGTCATATGGTTGAAAACGACGTCCACGTAAACTCTGCAAAATAAGTGGTCGTTTTTATACCAAGAGGTTTCTTATCACTTTGCATGAGGTGCTCATAGGGCATATTGAAATAAGTGGTTGTTTTTATCATCTTACCAAGAGATTTCTTATCAGTTTGCATGAGGTGCATGAGCACCTCATGCAAAGTGATAAGAAATCTCTAAAGTGATAAGAAATCACTATCCCCTCTGAAGGGGATAGTGAAATCAGTCTAGGATGCATCAACGTTGAGATCGTCGCTAAAATTGCGTGTACGCACACATTTAAAGTTGCTGTCATTGGTCCCTCAAAAATCGACTGATATAAAATTATGAACTGGTGTATTTAGTAATGTAGTGGAGGGTACCGTAGGCAGTTTTAGTTTATACGATCTTTTACTTTATCATAAAAACATAATCATTATTGCTGCTAAGAGGGCTGTCGCATTTTGCACCTCTCTCACTCACACGGGACCAAATTTTTAAGAATGTTAAATGAAAAGATGCTTTTTTGAAAAATGTAATCAATTAGCGAACTTGAGAAAAGCTATGGGCTATTTAACATCACGCTAGACCCTAAGGAGCCGAGCAAAAAGAAGAAAAGTAAGAAGGACGCTTCGAGAACGCGAAGAGAGCGAAAACAAACAAAGTAATAGCGCGGGCGGGAAATGTGGCTTTTATTTTAGTACTAGCTTTTGCCCGCGACTTCGTCCGCGTTTCCGTCGTTCGTCGGTCGTTTTCGTAAAAAAGTACCATATGTCCTTCCTCACGGTTCAGTGGTTTTGATGTAACAGACAGATTAACTTTCGTCTTTTAGTTGGGAAATATACTAAGTCAATCCACAATACTGTTGAAAAATATCGCAATAAGGAACCGCATAATATTATTATTAATAGCTAACCATTAAGGCTGCACACGCGACGGAAGCTTAAAAAAATGGAGCAACTTCTCCCGTTTTCCCAACATTTCCCTTCACTGCTCTGCTTCTATTGATTGTAGCGTGATGAAAAGTATACTATAACCTCCCCAGGAGTATGAAGAATAATTGTACCAAGTTTCGTTAAAATCCGTCGAGTAGTTTTTGTTTCTATAAGGAACATACAGACAGACAGACAGACAGACAGACAGACAGACAGACAGACAAAAATTTTACTGATTGCATTTTTGGCATCAGTATCGATCACTAATTACCCCCTGATAGTTATTTTGAAAATATATATCATGTACAGAATTGACCTCTCTACAGATTTATTATAAGTACTAGCTTTTGCCCGCGACTTCGTCCGCGTTTCCGTCGTTTTTCGTAAAAAAGTACCATATGTCCTTCCTCGCGGTTCAGTGGTTTTGATGTAGGTAACAGACAGATTAACTTTCGTATTTTAGTAGGGAAATATAATATGTCAATCCACACTACTGTTGAAAAATATCGCAAATGCCGTTCGCGGTCAGCTGTAAGCCGTAATTCTCGTTGTGAAGCAGTTTCAGCTTCTCGGGATAACGCATGTTGTTCTCGGTCAATAGTACGCATTAGCTCTCATTGAGAAGAGCTTTAAGACGCCCGTGATGTAGCTCGTCTCGCTCTGTCAGCTGCTAATCGCATCTCTCTCTCTGGAGAGCTTTCATTGGCTCGAGAAGTTGAGGCACTAACTCTCATAGAGTTTAACCGATGTGCTCTTTCCTCTGCCGATTCTTGAGAACGCTTAATTCTCATTCTCTTAGCTTTACTCGAAGTTCGAGATAAAGATAATCGTTTTTAGGTGGCATTGTGTATTTTATTTTTAATCGACGGTAACGGAAAGGCTGTCAGTTACCTAACAAAATAACCTACGTTAGAGGTCCTAACTATAGCTACCTTACACTTAAAATCTAAGTGCCTATTTAAACTAAAATATTCTAATAGAATTATACCCAGAAATATGTACAACTTACAACAAAAAAAGAAATGAAAATAAAGCTGAAACGCCTGTGCAATACTATCTACCTATACCTATTTCACTTAAAAATAAATACCTATAACTACTATAATTAATAAAAGTACTTAATACAAAAATAAAATTGAACATAAATTAGCCAAAACTTACCTATCGGTATCTAACAATCTATGCGTACTACTTCTACTTCTACTACTACTTCACCTAAAAAGAAATAAAATGCAAACTATTAATAATTTGTAATTTGTAATTTAATAAATAATAGGATAAAATTAATTTGAAATTAGAATTCTTAGCCAAACAAAAATTATTTTGATTTGAAATGGCCAGTACTGCAGAACGGCAATTTCATAGGTAAAGACCTAATATTTAAACACTACCAAAACAACTAATACCTATTTTATAAAATAACAACAAAAGAAATTCAAATAAACTATTTAAAGACTAAAAGTCGCGCTGATAAGCACAGTTTGTTAATATCAATTATTATCTGTCAATAAGGTCGAACGCTCTGAACGCATTAACAGCCAAATGTTGGACCTCCCGCCTTTTTATAACCTACCGCCACGACCCGCGTCGAGCGCGGCAACCGTTACGCAAAAATAATCCTTATGGCATGATTCAGTATTCACGCGCGACGGGGCGATGGCTCATTAGCGTATTTCATGTATAAGTTTGGTGTTTCTATACCGATTACTATGATTCTTTTTTTATTGAATAGGTACTAATATTAACTTCTTTTAATGAGGGATGAGTGAGAGTATTATAAACGTAAGTGTAAACAAATATAATCAGAAAGCTCCGAACTGCTAAGCTATCGGGAGTTACACGTGTTATTGTGAGTCAACCATAAAAGATAGACATATGCTGTTGTGGGATATTTTTTAGATAATTTTATGAAGAACATTTCCGTCATAAATGATTTCTATGTAGCTTTAACCATTAAGGCTGCACACGCGACGGAAGCTTAAAAAATGGAGCAACTTCTCCCGTTTTCCCAACATTTCCCTTCACTGCTCTGCTCCTATTGATTGTAGCGTGATGAAAAGTATACTATAACCTCCCCAGAAGTATGAAGAATAATTGTACCAATTTTCGTTAAAATCCGTCCAGTAGTTTTTGTTTCTATAAGGAACATACAGACAGACAGACAGACAGACAGACAGACAGACAGACAGACAAAAATTTTACTGATTGCATTTTTGGCATCAGTATCGATCACTAATTACCCCCTGATAGTTATTTTGAAAATATATATCATGTACAGAATTGACCTCTCTACAGATTTATTATAAGTATAGATATAGATATTCTGGTGTCTTACGACTACTATGTGAACGAAGTCGTGGGCAGAAGCTAGTTGTTAGATAAACCTCGGTATGTCCACTTATCTTTTCGTCCACTGAATCAGAAAATATCAAAGTGCATGTTATGCTGCATTAAATATGCGACGTGTTTCTGTCTTTGTAGCGGATAGTCATTTTTAACGTTTCTCGTGCAAGTCGGAAAGTTCTAAATATTTGGTGGTATTTTTTTTCTAAAAATTAAATAAGTTGTATGTAATTGTAATAGTATGTGATGTGGCTGTGCTTTTTCAAATAAATAAGTATAAATAAGTTCATCTTATAAAACATCATCGTTCATCATGTAAGTTGGAGTTTCTTTCGAAAACAGAACCGCAAAAAAATACCTACTTTTTTGCGGTTCTGTACGAACCTTAGTTGAGAGTTTATTGATCCTTGAGGATCGATTGGAATCAAAAAACTTTTTGTGAAAGGTGCCAATTTTTAAATCTGTACGAATGCAGATCAAAATATTTCAAAATGTTAAGACAGCCTGCGAAGACCGTTTTCTTGTAGGTACCTGCCCTTATTCCGCCGTCTCAAAAATCCATCTTATAGGTACTTATAATAAATGCATTTGTATTGAAGTAGACAGAAATTAATGAGACTTTCTACCTACCAATAACCATCAGAAATAAGGACTTGGAAGAACTATTTCTGTGGTAGAGAGTCCTAAACGAAAAGTGTACCTATGTGTGATAAAAAATTACCTGACGCCAACTTTGTTGCACCTAGTAGTCATGTTCAGGAAATCTGCTTCGTCTCCTGATCGAGTGATCAATCGGTATGACATTGGTTGGTAGCGCTCGTACCAAGGTCTTATATTGCCATCGAGGTGTAAAATCAAATTCTCTGATGCCGGCGAAGTCTATGAATGAAATAACATTTTGTATCGCAAACTATAGACTCCAAACTACTATAATGATATCAACTCATACCTGCACGGCTCCATATTTCTTAGGCCCAAGAAACCGCTCACATTCGTCTGCAATATCTAACCATTTCCATTCAAACATTTGGACGATGACGGAACGGTCAGACCATTGGTTAGTCTTTATGTAAGCATCGCAGGAAAATGCCGCGCCAAATAATGAGCAGAAAGAAACCCACACGAGAAGAGACATTGTCTGAAAATATAACAGATTATTGGAGCAGTATTTCTGCGTTTAATACCCGTGTACCCGTGGTCTCCCGTAGTCTCTGGAAGGGACCAAGGGGATTGTTTTTTACCCGTGGTTTTCGCGGTATACAATGCTGCCGAATTAAAATGGTAGTCTCAAAAATTTTCGCGACAGTCACAAATATGTACCTACCTACGAATAAGGTACCTATTTACAGTTACCGGACATAAATATTGCACATGGATTTTTACAGTTGCCGGCCGTAAAAGCACATGAAACAAGTAGGTATACGTAAAAGTACGTAAATAACGTACTACAACAGTACTACATACATATATACACATATACTATACACACATATATACATATATACATCGTATATATGTAGTTACGTATTTAACGTACGTAAATCCCATGTGCAATATTTACGGCCGGTTACTGTACATCATTGTTCCAAAATCAGATCGAAACACAGCAAAGCTAACTTAGAGAGATATATTGATGATGCTTATAGTTATAATTAGGTAAATACATATTTGCTCTTTATTTGCTATTGTCGGGAATCATATTTAGGTACGATAGGTACTACCATTTTAATTTCGCAGCATTGTATTTCTCGGAGGCACCACGGGTAATATAATCGTATTTCTGGCCACTTGGAATGTATAAAATCATAATAAATGAGGATTTTAATGGTAAAGTCTGATTTCCTAACACTTTCCTATTATTAGGATATATTGAAGCGTGGAAAGTGAAAGTGAAATGGCGATAGGGCTGTCTAGTTTGACGCGAGAGAAATAGAAGACTCTCACGTGCACTGGAACTAAACGCGCTTCGTTTAAATGTAGATTTATGACAAAATGCTATACATAAATAAATTTTTAGCTTAGTCAGTTATTAACATAATTATTTAAATACCTTCGATTTAAAGCAAATTATGAACACATTATGAAACTGTTCAGTTGAGTATAATTAATTAATTTAATTTATTCAGACATTTCATTCATTGAACAATCGTATAAAACAGAAAATAGACGGTGCTACTTTGGAATTTTTTTTTCTATCGAAAAAATTTTCGGTTTTAGTACAACAGTAGACAATATAGTCAAATTAAATATAGTCAAAATTATTTGTTTTCATTTGTATAACACTAATACTACTCTAGATTAAACTAAAGCAACATTTATACAATAAGTGAATGAAAATAAATGTTATATTTAAACATACATAGATAGTAAAAAAAAAAAGCACATAACAATATAAGTAATAACAGAAAAAAATATGGCAAAATTTATTATTACTAAAACGAGTACTTTTAGGAACAACCTGTATCTTTCGAAATCACATTCCTCCATCACTTTTTGTTTACAGACGGTCAGATCAGTCGCCGATGTTCGCTCGTTCGTTAGAATAGATAATTATTCTACATAATACCCTCATTTTTGTTTTTATTTTTATTATTGTTTCATTTTAACTATGAATCTAGGTTGTTTTTAAATAAGTAGGTATATGTAAATTATGTAAGTAGGTAGTCGATGATTTTGGTGCACGGTAAAACTCTAATGAGTTTGTTTGCGCCAACTTAAATATGTTTATAATGTAAGTGTACTACTGATTAAATAAGGCTCTTTAAGGCTCCGTCTATAGGATACTTAGTCTGTGATGCACACCCATATTTTTGCAGGTAAAAATGATTAAAAAGGGTTAACCGTCGTTGTTCCTCAATACAACATACACGTTTCCATTCCAATAATAATTACGGACATTGTATTTCAATAAACCCTGTAGGTACGTATATTTTGTTGCTGACTGTCCCAAAAATGTGTTAATAGATAACTAGGGTATCCGACCGGAATAAGATAAAAAGAGTAGGTGATGAGACAGGTTTTTCAGGTCATGTAAAAAATAATTGCTTTTATTTGTTTAACACTAATAATACTCTAAAACCGCACACTAACAATAAAAGGACACGCGTCTCTCTTAAAGGCTCTATCTACAGGATACAATTTGATAATTGCCAAATAAATATGTACATGATAGAAACATAGGTACCTAGTAATTAAATAGAACAGATAAAATATAAAAATACTGCAAAATTTACTTACGTATCGTGTAGGTGCAACATGCAGTAGGTACACGGCTGTTCAACGGAAGGAATTAAACACAACAATGATCTTTTATATCAAAACACTTAACATTTAACTCGTCTAATAATAATAAATGTAACACTTTACACGTCATACGTACAAGTACAGTTAACAAAAGAGTTGGGTATTCATGCATGCATCATGCAACAAAGGACTAAGGTCAGCTCACACCGAGACGCGACGCGACGCAACGCGGCGCGCACTTTTATCTATACTTATAATAAATCTGTAGAGAGGTCAATTCTGTACATGATATATATTTTCAAAATAACTATCAGGGGGTAATTAGTGATCGATACTGATGCCAAAAATGCAATCAGTAAAATTTTTGTCTGTCTGTCTGTCTGTCTGTCTGTCTGTCGGTCTGTATGTTCCTTATAGAAACAAAAACTACTCGACGGATTTTAACGAAACTTGGTATAATTATTCTTCATACTCCTGGGGAGGTTATAGTATACATTTCATCACGCTACAATCAATAGGAGCAGAGCAGTGAAGGGAAATGTTGGGAAAACGGGAGAAGTTGCTCCATTTTTTAAGCTTCCGTCGCGTGTGCAGCCTTAATGGTTAAAGCTACATAGAAATCATTTATGACGGAAATGTTCTACATAAAATTATCCAAAAAATATCCCACAACAGCATATGTCTATCTTTTATGGTTGACTCACAATAACACGTGTAACTCCCGATAGCTTAGCAGTCCAATACATTAACTTAATAACATACAAGGAGTTACACGCTGACGAAGTCGCGGGCACAGCTATTAATAATAATATTCTGCGGTTCCTTATTGCGATATTTTTCAACAGTATTGTGGATTGACATATTACAACGTGTAATGCTAAATGCGCAAAACCTCTTAAGCGGTCACTGTACTCATCATTATGAACAACTTTTACTATAAGACCAAACCTGAAATCGCGAAAAAAAAATCAGCTGTTCAGTACATTTTGACGAATAAAGGCTCTTACAGACAGAGGCGATATCGCGTCGCGACGCGATATTTTTCTACGGATATAATATAGAAATATCGCGTCGCGACCGCGATATCGCCTCTGTCTGTAAGAGCCTTTATGCGAACATAAATGTACTGAACAGCTGATTTTTTTCGCTATTTCAGGTGTGGTCCCATAGTAAAAGTTGTTCATAATGATGAGTACAATGACCCCTTAAGAGGTTTTGCGCATTTAGCATTACACGTTGTATATTTCCCTACTAAAATTCTGTCTGTTACATCAAAACCACTGAACCGTGGGGAAGGACATATGATACTTTTTTACGAAAAACGACGGAAACGCGGACGAAGTCGCGGGCAAAAGCTAGTACAAAATATAACTTTATTTACTACACAAAAAGATACATATTGAAATGCCGCTCGCGGCGCGCGACGCCTCGCTGCGTAGCGCGGCGCAGTGTTTGTAAACAGTACTCTGTGGTGTAATGGGTAAAGTTGTATTTTGTATAAAAGTGCGCGCCGTGTTGTGTCGCGTCGCGTCTCGGTGTGATCTGACCCTAAAGCTGCGTTTTCACTTGGCGTTCTGAACAGTTTTGAACGAACAAGCATTTGTTCGCGCGATAAATGAAAACAATTGAGCGAGCGAACATGTTTGTTCAGTGATCGGCTGGACTCGGCGAACGAATGCTCGCTCGCTCATTCTTTAATTGAAAACGACGTCACTGCGAGCGAGCATTCGTTTTCTTGCTGTAGTTAAAACAATTTTTTTCTGTTTTGAGCGAACATCGGCAGAACAGCAAGCATTGGTTTTGAACAAAATGTTCGCTCGGCAGTGAAAACGCGGCTTAGGGTGACACCTGACACACACAATCATGTTCGGGAAAACCGAGCAGCAAAATCGAATTATGTAAAAAAGCCGGGAAAAAGCCGTTCGGCTTAGCTCGAATTGTGCCGAGCCGACCTGTAGATGATTATGCGAGGGTAGATGCCGAACGAAGTTGGCCGCTTTGCCTTTTTTGGCCATTTTGTTTTAATAATAAACTGCTGTCACATTATTTATTATATTTCAGAGAGAATAGAACACAAACAAAGCCATTGAAATGAGCCATTTTTTTAGTACCTACTACGCAGAATTTTCTATAAGGAAGATCAGTTATGAAATTTGGAATTGAATTATAAATAAGTGGCGCCATAACCAACTGCGTCGGAATAGTTCGATCCTAGGCAGGCAGGCATTTTTAATAGATATTGTGTGCCTTTTCGTTTATTTGTATTATTATTAGATTCAAAAAGTGAATAATTTGTACAAAAGTGAACAAACTTAGCGATTTCATATATATCAAAGCAAGCAAGGAACTTTGAGAAGATTGAGTGATTTGTACACTGGCCTGCAGGAATCAGTCCAGTCTATATTGAAAATTACTCGTATGCATTTTTTTGTGCTAACAGAACTAGAAATTTCAGAAGAATTTCCCCAGACAATGATACCATATCGGATGACGGAGCAAACATAAGCGTGATAAACCCATTAGCGCAGTTGGTCTGGACTCTGGATGTCTCATTTTTAGCTTTCTTTAATGCAAAAACAAACCTATTCATTTTCATATATTTCATCAATATGCTCCTTCCAGGTGAAATGTTCATCGAGTGTTATACTTACCAAGAAATTTTGTTTTATGTAATTGTTCTACTGTTTGATCTCTATGAGATATTTTAAAGTGGGTACTTATATTTACTTTTCTGCGTGTTGAAATTGATTATTTTAGTTTTTTCTACGTTAACTTTTAAAGCATTGTTATCTTACCAAGTAATCATTTGATTCAGTGTTATTTATATCAGACTCGTATGATTCCTCGTTTTTACAATCAAGGATAACCGTTGTGTCATCAGCAAATAGAACACAATCCTGTTCTATAGCTTGAGGGAGATCGTTAACATAATTATATAAGGAACAATGGTGGCCCTAAGATGCTTCCCTGTGGCACTCCGAAGTAATTTTGTCGGGGTTGGGAGTTAAAGTCGGCGATAGTATTTACTTGGTCGTCAAATTTTGTGATTCTCACTGAGAGCTTATCAATGAGAATGGAGTTATTTACGAAATCGAAGGCTTTACTAAGATCTTAAAACAGAGCTGAAGTTGTACTAACTTTCGAGTTTATGTTATTTAGGATCGATTTCACCAAGTTGAAAGCTGCCACTGAGTTGGATTTGTTTTTTTCTAAATCCATATTGTAGTTTTGCAAGCATATTCAACTTGTCCAAGAAAGAGAGAACTCTCTTGTACTTTAAAGTGCTAATTTTTGTTAAAGTCAAGTGTGTATCCCCGGCCCCCCCAGCCAGCTAAACGATTAGTTTTGGATGTGTGAAAAAATTCAGGGCAGTAGTATATATAACGAAGTTAAAAGGAAAACTATCACAGCTAAGTAGGCTTTTCAAGTTTACGAGTAATGGGCATGAAACAACAAAATGCCTTCTTCTTAGCCCGCATTATTGTGCTAAACCTTACTGCGCGTGGTCCGACACGCACTTGGCCAATTTTTTACATGTTTTTTTATGTCAAATTGAAATGTTTGAGATGGGGTACCATGGGCAATAAAAATAATATTTAATAAAGAAGATTGTTATTCAGGGGGTTCCACGGGCAAAAATATTTGCTCGTGGTACCCCTTGGGGAACGTATTCTTCTGTTTTCTCCCTGGATAAAATTATAGAGAGGGCAGCCACATCAAGCTGCTCCAATCTGTCAAATTTTCCCAATTGAATATGAACCTTATTCCTTTGTAGTAAAGTTGAAAAATCTATGAAAGAAATTTGACAGATTAGGGTAGCACGCCCCCCAGGGGCGTGATATGTAAGTTCGAATGACATTATTGCGAAGGTCGCCATTTCGAAACATTTTGTGAGTGGTACGCCAGTTCGAAAACTCATGAAATCGAAAACCGCTATATCGAATGACGTTATCGGAAAGGTCGCCATTTCGAAAAATTTTGCGAGCAGTACGCCAGTTCGGAAGTCATGGTATCGAAATCCGATGTTGACTTAATTTGTGTGGGAATCGAACTCACGACCCCAATGAGACCGAGACACATACAGCAGGGTATTTTGATGTGGTTTGGAAAAAAAAAAAAAGACAAATTAACTCAACATCGGACTTCGATACCATGACTGGCGTACTGCTCGCAAAATTTTTCGAAATGGCGACCTTCGCAAAAACGTCATTCGAACTTACATATCACTCCCGACTGGGGGACCACGGGCAAGTACCGCATCAAGCTACCCTAATCTGTCAAATTTCTTTCATAGATTTTTCAACTTTACTACAAAGGAATAAGGTTCATATTCAATTGGGAAAATTTGACAGATTGGAGCAGCTTGATGTGGCTGCCCTCTCTATAATTTTATCCAGGGAGAAAACAGAAGAATACGTTAGTATGGAAAGAACGCCAACGACCACGTGACCGCGTTTCCTCATAAATAGTAGGCAAAATGCTGAAGACGTCAGTATGTATTGTTATCAATACCTACTCATCACTGAGAAGTGCTATTGTATTTCCCTTAGTTATTGAAATTCTCTAATGAAGTTGTTTGTTGACATAATATTATTCACTTTTTTATCTAGAAGGACATTGCAAAATCACGAGTTTAATGATAATTTTAATGTAATATTACACGCCTATTATTAAAGAAATATCGGTGTGTACATTTTATATGAACTTGTTCACACACCTACGTGTCCCGGCCGCATATTTCCTCTTCCGTGTTCACTAGGCGATAGTGTCGTCCCGAAACGCGCACGGCTACCCGTCCGCGTTTCGGGACGACACTGTCGCCTACTGAAACTTAACCTTACCTAAATGCCAGCAAAACAGTGTCCATTTAAACACCAATAACGCACGGTTTTGTAACTATATTTCGATTTAAGTGTCCGTGGAGTTTCTTGCCCGTTCTTCTCCATAGAAGTAGGTACTACTAGGTACGCTTTGGAATGGGCAACTAGCTTCATCTTTCTGACTGACCGACCCCTTGACAATTCAAAAGTGCCTGTAATTGGTTTATTTGAAATAAGTGCTTTATTGATGAAGCTAGTTGCCCATTCCAAAGCGTAGTAGGTACCTATGGAGAACAACGGGCAAGAAACTCCACGGACTGGAACTGGTTTATTTCAAATAAGTGGTTTGAGTTAGATAAAAAATAAAAGGTGTTTTAGAGGCCACAAAAACAAACTAGTATTACATTTATAATTTTTTATTTAGAAAAACATAGATAGGTATTATAAATTTTATTAAATCTATTACAATCTTAGCATCTATGACTGAAATGTTGGACTTATGACATTGCACTGACTCCCTATAAACACATTAATAATTAGGTAAGAACTTCCACGCGTTTTGAGCTGCAGTAAGTAAGAAAAATAATTTAAAAAATACAATATCTCTAGTTATTTTCTCCTAAAACTGCTCAGAACACTAGTTATTATATAATTTAGTACACTGCTATAGCAATCAACAATCTATATCTATAAAAATCAATACCACTTTTCGTTGTAATTTTATAACTCAAGAACGGCTGGGCCGATTTAGCTGATTTTGGTTTTGAAATGTTTGACGTAGTCCAGGGAAGGTTTAAACGATGAGAAAAACTGGAAAAGTTGACGGGAAAATTGGAAAATTCTGGAAAACTTAAAGTGGATTTTATATGGGAATATTGAAATTGGGACAGGACAACGTCTGTCGGGTCAGCTAGTTATCTATACAAAAAAAATCAAGACATTTCGGAATAAGAAAATGAAATTATCATATCCATTATTGGTCAAAATATTTACTTACAATTTCGAAGCCGTTAATCAAAACGCGTAAAAGAAATTGCTGCCTAACCCAAGTCCAAAGTCTTTGAATATAATAATACTTACTAAAATATATTGAGGTAAGTCTCAATTATCTTAGACATTTATATTAGTATTACTCTTACCGATCTATAAAGTACGCAAAAATATCGAAATATCATGTAAACATTTACAAAATATCGAGGAATATTATGCTAAGACCACATTATGCACCCAGCACTATCTTATAAATAGGTTTATTATAATAAACGCCATCAGCAATTGCGGTCATAAAACGCGAGAATAGGACGGTGAATAGTCGTAGGTCACATGCATAAACTCACACGTTCTTCGCATAGGTGTACGCAGAAACTACAGAACGCCATCTGCTACGGCCACACTAAGCAATTCCTCTAAAAGCGATTCAGTTCCTGAATTCCCAGCAATTTATTATGATTTTGACTATTTGACATTAAACTTCAATAAAGCAATTCATAATTTGTGGACCATTTTACGAATCTACATACAAAACTGTCAAACAGATGAATTGCGTGCTATGAATTGTACGCAGATAAATTATGAATTGTCAGTCTGTGACCGCTTTACGATTTCAAATATCGTCGCTAATTTATCTAACATTTTGTAACTGACATTTTGGACTAAGCCGATAGCCGACCTAACTATAGTAATTTGATACATTTTCCAAGCCGAATCGATCTGTCTAATCAGCGTATCTGTACCTATGCCTTACGGTCCCTATGATAATTCAAAAATCGAGACCGATATTTCCACAGTTTACAAAAAAAAAAAGAAAAATATCTTGCCTGCTAAATTTTCTTCGAATCAGTCACGTCACTTAGTTAGATTTAGCGACGACATGATTCATAAATACCTATTATCCTATTATGATTCTGCCAAAGTGGCCGTTTTAGCCACCCTGGTTGTGCACGCCGGTTGCGAGTACTACGCACCTGAACTCTATGCTGAATCTTGTGTTGTCTTGTGTTCGCTTCCACGTTGTATGACCGCGCCTGCCACGAGCTATGACGAGTAATATCGTAAAGCTAAAGTTAAATAATTGTAAATAGTATAAATTGACGCCCTTAAGGCATTACTTGTACACGGCAACAAGCAATTTTATACAAGGTGGCAGGGACATCGACGCGCAACCTGTCACATATAAGTATTGCACTTTTGTAAGAAACAACCGATTTTTCTTTCATAACCGGCGAAAAATTTCTACGCTAGGGTCTAGAACACTTTTGTTAGAAATAGTCGATTTTTAATTCATAACCTTTTTTAAAATTTCTAAACTAGATTCTGGAATCCTGTGCTGAATTCATGGTTACAGTTTGCGCGTCGATGTCCCCGCCACCCTGTATAATATCAGCCAGCCAGCCTTAGAATTGGGTTTAAATGTCTTTTTTGTTTGTTATAGGTCCTGTTTCACCACCTACGATGAAGTTCCTATTAACTTACTTGGCAGATAATTTCATACAAATTCTGTTCTATTTTTGAATTTATTCGGTAAGTAGTGGCTATTCGGACATCGTGAAATAAGCCCATAATTGTTAAGTCTATGCTACACTCTTATGCAAGGGCATATTGGACTGACTCCAAATGTCTGTTTCTATCACTTTCAACACTACTCTTTAAGTAACATACAGATGACTTAAAGAGGAGTTACTTAAAATAATCATGGAAGCAAATACATCGTTGGATAATTGTCTCTACAGTACCTTAGCTAAATAGCGTCTACAAAGTAATCAAGCTTTTAAACATATACCGTTCCTACGACTATAATAACTACATAATTAGTAATAAACTATAGAAAGAAGACAACTGAAATTATTCCATTTTTTAAGGCGACTAATACCAAAATGTATTCAATTTGAGCAAAAAAAAAAATGGCAAAATATAAAATTTGAAAGTACTTTAATAGCAGCAAATCAATAAATAAAAATTATCGAAAAATATATTCTAAAATTATCCTACAATAAGGCTCAAATCCATTATGCTTACCACCCCATCCTGTAACTTTAAAATTGTCTGTTTTCGAAATAATAATGGTACGACTTTAAAAAAATGCAATGTGGCAGAAGACCAATCAAAATGAGCCTTAATGATTTAAGTATAAAGTACATATTCGCTTTTCCTTAAGGCGAAAGCGCCAGGGTAACCCGCGAGATTCAAAATTTCTATGTTCAGAGAGTTGTATGGATGATTTTAATGTTTACAATAGGGATGGTGACTAACATGTTTTTTCCCGTCATGTAGATATTATTAAAAAATATTGGACACGTATTTTTTGTTTCTTTACGTTATCAAAAGATTACGGCTATACATTGAGTTAAAATGTGGCATTGACATCACTCCTTGCTAGATTTTATACGTAGTTTGTTATAGCTGTGTTGTGACGGAGCGAAGTACCAACTTTAATGCGTTTTATCTAAGTATTTTTTTATTATTAAGATAAAGCTAAAAGTGCGTGTCTAATATTTTTTTATTATCTGACTAACGGACTAAATAGAATTTCTTTTTTTTTACCCAGGCATCATCCCTATTCTGTAAAAATATGATTCATAACAAATATTATTTGTTACGGCCGCGAATCATATTTTAATATAACCTGGCTGGGCTAGCCTTAGCGCATCCCCCTTAAAACCGTCATTATAACATTACAATATACTTATTTACTAACCAGTTTAGCCGTCAATGTTAAAAATGTTATACTCTTTCCAACCATTTATTTTACTTTTGACATAAGCACGCCTATGAAGTTCCTTATTTATTGACAGGCAACCTAGGCGAGAAAATTCAATACTTCATGACCGCTGTTTTTCTTTACATTATTCTTTAAAATAAAAACCCAAGTGTTAAATCAATTAAAACTTCTTCATAAATAAAGTCGATTGTTATAAGAAATCGAATCGGTAACGCATTAGGACATCACTAATCGATTAATAGTCGAGCTGTCAAAAGTAAAATAAGTGGTTGGTTTCAAAGGCTTCTTGCAAGACACATAGAATTTGGCGAAAAATTCTCACAAAACATTTTAAATGCATATTAAGTCAAGAGGAATTGGGTTTTTTTTAATTTAGTCAGTCTTTTTTATAGTAAGATTGTTTAAAGCCAAATATTAATAGATCACTTTTACAGTCAAGTCAGTTATGTAATTTTTTGTTAGTTTAAGAATCAGTATCACTTTTGAATCAAGGCGGATGCTGATCAAGAAGAAACAGTTTGTCGCAATCTTGTGACATAACCAATTGTCTATTTCTTTAAAACAATACTTGTTCAGGCGCGTTGAGCGATTTTTGGTAGGGGAAATCTTCGGAGTTCGCGTCACGCATCACGCGTCACGCGACATGCTAATGTGACGTACTGCGCTGTCAACTTTTCACTTTTGTCGGCAGTCCCCATGACTGGTTTTTTTTTAAGTGAATCTTTTTAGGCGGGGCGCGGCACGGTGCACGGTGGATCGAAATTGCTATATGAGGGACATTGGGATTTTTTTTTACAAATTCTATTTAAAAAAAATACCTATCGTAAGATCTGTCATTCTGATGAATAATTGTTATGAAACGTTTTTCTCTAAAACTGATAGTTTGCCCGGAAAAAAATATTTTCAATTTTTGTTGTATGGAATGAAGCAGAAACTGCTAAAATTTGGCCAAGTTTTGACTTGACAGGTCTTGCTTTAAAACTACTTTATTTTTATTCTTCGGCTTGTTGGCAATAATTATACGCTATCACGCGTTCAGTAAAATGTGAAAAAAAGTGAGTAAAAGGTACTTTTTCTAATTATATCATAGGTAAAATAATTGTGTTACATTAAAATACTTATAATTAAGGAATATTAAGTAATCATTTCAAAACATATCAATCAATCTGCCTAGCCTTTTCCCAACTATGTTGGGGTCGGCTTCAAGTCTAACCGGATGCAGCTGAATACCAGTATTTTACATGGAGCGACTGCCCATTTCAAAACATATATTTATCGAAAAAAGTACAAAAAAATATATTTTCAAAATTAAAGCATATAATAAATTTAAACAAATTTAAAAAATAAATGAGGTGGAGAGGTACTCATTTATTTTTTAATTTTGTAAAGAGGTACTCATTTATTCCTTAATTTTAGGTATTTTAATGTAACACAATTATTTTACTTATGATATCATTATAAAAAGTACCTTTATCTCACTTTTTTTTCCATTTTACTGAACCTCATAACTCTTGAACGGGCAACGGGCAAGTATGGGCGCGCGCTGATAGTGACGTAGAATTATAGCCAACATACAAATAATAAGAATAAAGTAGTTTTAAAGCAAGACCTGTCAAACGTCGGGAAACAAGTAGGTAGCTGATTACCTCGTAAAAAAAAGGAATATCGCGATAAGACCCGTTCTCGATGTTGTTATAAAATGTGTACAAATCGCGAAAGTATAAGAAGTTTAATTGCAAACCGATACGGGCCGGAGTTTGTTATAAAAATAAAACATCTTGAGTTTCTTCTGATAAAAAAAATTCGCTTACAAACATCATTAAGTTTCCTAAAAAGATGTCGTGACGCTGACTTTGTATCTCTGGGTGTGCGGATCAAGCCACGCAAGGACATTGCACATTCCGAAGGCATTCTGTATAGAATATGTATAGAGTGTAGTGCGGTGCTGTCAGTGAGTGGCTTTGATTTGTGTGATCGTGTTTCTCACAACCAGGCTAGTAGAATTTGAACTGAGAAGTGAACATGACGCGAAATTCTATAAATTAATTAGCCGTCGTGAGGGTAGAAGCAGGCGGAGAGGACACCACACAGCAAAAAAGGAAGCGGTGATTAATTTGTCTGGTCAATCTATTGATAGTGCTGCTCTAGACGTGTTGGCTAAAATGTTAGATTAAGCAGTAACACCCAAGCTTATTCCTTACGAAAATGTCATTAGTACGATCGAAGAGGTTATAATGCGTAACATGTTGCCGTCTAATGATGCAGATACTCTTAGACAGGATTTTGCCGTTATATTACGCCAAGTAAAGCCTCCTAAACAAAATATAACTACGGAAGAGCGTCAAGCATTTAAAAACCTGCGGGATAACCCGGATATTTTGGTGCTTAAGGCTGATAAGGGGAACGCCACCGTGATTATAAACACCAGTGATTATGGCATGAAGGTAAGGGAGCTGTTGAGTGACACTCTAGTGTACAACCCAACCGCTAGTCACTAAACGTATACGGGGTTTAATCAAGAACCATGAAAATGTATTCACGGAGCATGAATTTGAAAAGTTGTTCAGACACAAGAGTTCAGCCGCCAAAACTATACGGTTTGCCTAAGATACACAAACAGAATGTACCCCTGCGCCCTATTGTGAGCCAAATCAACTGACCTACATACGATTTGGCGAAACAGATCACCAGGATCTTGCAACCGTTGATGGGGAAGACTGCATCTTTCGTGAAAGACTCGCGTCACTTTGTAGACATTATCAAGAGCGTGAAAGTGGAACCGGACGAGGTGATGGTGAGTTTTGATGTTGAGACATTATCCACCAACGTTCGTATTCAGGATTGCCTTGATGTCATCGAGAAGAAGCTTAGGGCAAATGATCTGTCTCCGAACTACGTTGTTTTACTGAAAAACTGTCTTGAAGGTAACTACTTCTTATATCGTGGACAATATTATCTCCAGATCGACGGTGTGGCCATGGGTAGCCCGAGCACCGGTTATGGCCAATATCTGGATGGAAGACATCGAAAGATCCATAGACATGCAAACGGCTAATGTGAAACTGTGGAAACGATAAGTCGACGATTATTTTGTATAATGAAAGGCAACCAGCACGAAGTAGAACAATTTGTGAAGCGCTTAAACTCCGTACATCGGAATATCCGGTTTACTTATGAAATGGAGGTAGACAGGTCGTTGGCCTTTCTTGATGTGAAAGTGTCCGTAAGAGGAGATGGTTCCTTGGGACATAAAGTGTACCGTAAACCGATAACCGACGCACATAGATAGGTATCTCAATGCGCAATCACACCATCATCCGCGGCATTTGCAATCCGTTGTAACTTCTCTTACGAGCAGAGCATATGACCTCTGTGACCCTGAACACTTACACAGTGAGCTCGCACATGTTCAGGAGGTACTTAAGGAGAACGGATACAAACGGAAAAAAGGAGATACCAGACGTCCAAAGAAGAAGGCAGGTCAGATAGGAGTTAGCAGAGTGGCAGCGTTCTTGCCGTATTTGAAAGGAGTGACGGACAAAGTTGGAACAGTATTAAAGAAATACTCCATCAAGACTGTATATAGTTCACTCTCAAGCATTTCGAAGTGCCTACGTTCTCCGAAAGACGTAATTCCCCTTCAGACACCTGGCGTATACAAGGTGGATTGCAGCTGTGGTAGTTCATATATAGGGCAGACAAAACGAACAATCGCCGAAAGGATCAAGGAACATATTTCAGGTGTAAAAAACCGTCAAACAAACAAGTCCGCGATAGCTGAGCATTTGCTGGAGGCTGCTCCAAACCATTGGATTCAACTACACAAGCCACAGGTTCTTTCCACTGATCGTTACTATTACTCCAGAATAGAACGTGAAGCGGTTGAAATCAAGAAATATAAAAATTTCAACAGAGAATGGATACAGACTGCCTACAACTTGGAATCCAGTCATTAGCAACGCAGCTTATGCAAGCAACGCCGTCGTCCGACGAGGTCCGCTAGTGTGTAGACGTCCTGTTGTATGTAGAGGTACCGACAGTGACAATAATAAAAATTGTGAAGACCAAGTGGGGCACATACCCGCACTTTACGAAGACGTCGCTGAGCTGTCATCAGTCCTCCCGTGACCACGATCGCTGCAAGGCGGTCGAAACGTCGGGAAACAAGTAGGTACCTGTTTACCTCGTAAAAAAAAGGAATATCGCGATAAGACCCATTCTCGATGTTGTTATAAAAAAGACCTGTTTCTGAAATTTTTGCAGTTTCTGTTTCATTCCGTACAACAAAAATTGAAAAAAAAAATCTGGGCAAACTATCACTTTTAGAGAAAAACGTTTCATAACAATTTATTCATCAGAATTATAGATCTTTCGATAGGTATTTTTTTTTTAATGGAAATTGTAAAAAAATCCCAATGTCCCTCATATAGCAGTTTCGATCCACCGTGCGGCGGAGGTTCGATAATTGGACGCGAAATAAGAGTTTGTAAACGATGTAAATAAATAGCAACTTTCAGAAATTTTTGAGCGAACTCTCACTGATGTCACAATAACTACTAGGGCCAAAACCGGGCTGGCTGCATTAGGCTTTAAGAGCGTAGACGGGCTGCATTTTTCCATACAAATGTATTCCCCTATTCTCTTCCTGGATAATGCCTCTAGAGTAATCGTTTTTATTTATAAAAATCCAGGTCTATTGAAGGCATGCCCCTGTCATTTTTTTTTTTCAAAAAATTTATTACAAAAATAAATATGACTCACCAAAAACCTAAAAAAATACCCCGTTTTTACCTACGTAATCAGACGACTACCAAAGAAAATTGAAAAGTTTTTAAAATAAAAACAAGTAATAGGGGCATAGATCTATTCTTCCTTTAAATTTTGATACCAAATATAATTTAATTGGCTTAGGTTTCGAGGAGAAAACAGGAGAATACGAAACGTCGATCGGTCAAGGTTTTTTATAGGTAAAATCGTTCTGAGCTGCAGTTGTCTCTATCGCACTCTACGGGGGGAGACGAGAGGTGAGGGAGGGTTAGACTAATACGTACACAATTAGGGAAGTGACTAGTGTCGAAGTTTTTATCGAAATCATTTTTCAATTCCCGCGCAGCCCGTCTACGCTCTTAATACATGAATTTAGTATCAAAACACTGATAACGACAAGCACGAAGTCGCTGCGACCGCAAGGCCGCGGTAGCATCAGTACGCGTTATAGTTAATTTATCTCACGAAAGCGGGTTAGTTATTGCAATTTAAACCTTATGATGAACAACAGAAAGAAACTCTAGTTTCCATTTAATAACAAAAGATATATAGCGTCTTTAGCTGTCAAAATACCACAAGCAACATAGCTGGTATAGTCTGTCTTGTCATTGTTTAAAGGTATAAACTGCAATGATTGACGAGCGTTTGTTAAATGTATTTTGTTTATGTGACTTCAGAGGTCAAGTTTTGTATAATAATAATTTAGCGTCTTTAGCTGTCAAAATAACACAAGCAACATAGCTGGTATAGTCTGTCTTGTCATTGTTTAAAGGTATAAACTGCAATGATTGACGAGCGTTTGTTAAATGTATTTTGTTTATGTGACTTCAGAGGTCAAGTTTTGTATAATAATAATTTAGCGTCTTTAGCTGTCAAAATAACACAAGCAACATAGCTGGTATAGTCTGTCTTGTCATTGTTTAAAGGTATAAACTGCAATGATTGACGAGCGTTTGTTAAATGTATTTTGTTTATGTGACTTCAGAGGTCAAGTTTTGTATAATAATAATTTAGCGTCTTTAGCTGTCAAAATAACATAAGCAACATAGCTGGTATAGTCTGTCTTGTCATTGTTTAAAGGTATAAACTGCAATGATTGACGAGCGTTTGTTAAATGTATTTTGTTTATGTGACTTCAGAGGTCAAGTTTTGTATAATAATAATTTAGCGTCTTTAGCTGTCAAAATAACACACGCGACATAGCTGGTATAGTCTGTTTTGTCATTGTTTTAAGGTACAAGTTGCAATGATTGACCCGCATTTGTTAAATGTATTTTGTTTTATGTGACTTCTGAGGTCAAGTTTTGTATAATAATAATTTATCGTCTTTAGCGGTCCCGGAAAACTAGTACTTCTTTCAAGCGATATACGTTTAGTCGTCTTTTGTTTCAAAAGGGTTATTTAAAAAAATAATCATCTCTTGTGAGTTAAGTATCTTTTAACAAATTAAAATAGCACGAATAATCACTGTCAAACATACTTACATATAATAATAACTAAAATGTCTTTTAAATCGTATAAAGGCTCAGTTACACGAAGCAATAAACTAATAAAACATTGTTTAGATGGCACTATATTGCTATGACAAAAGAGAGATTTACCAAGTAAATAATTTAAGTTATTTGTCAAATTACTCCATGTAAATGAGCCAAAGGGCCTGTTTCACATCCGGGATAAGAATTTAAAATTTTCTCGCGAAATTAAAATTTTCTTACGGTTTTTGCAATTTGCAAGACAGTGTCAGGTTGTATCTTGAACAAAATATGATTCGCGTCTCTAACAAACACGTATTGACATAATTATAACCATAAGAATCATCAATACACTCTCTAACATTATTATTAACACAAACGGGATATCTACCATGTTTATTGTTATATGCAAGTTCCCGATATTTCGGCACTGTTGCAAGCACCGTGATCACGGATAAACTCCCAGTTCAGTTTATTGACATTCTATCGGATTCCAGGGATTGACACTGTTGACAACTCACTTGAAGCTCACTTCACATGCGTTTTCACAGTGAGAGTTTTAGAGTTTTACAGAATACCACTACAGAACTTCCGGAAGATGTGAAACAGGCCGTTTGACTTTTCAACCATTTATTTTATTTTTGACATAAGCACGCCTACAGTTCTTTATTTATTGATAGGCAACCATAGACGAAAAAATGCAATACTTCACGTGGACGCTGCTTTTTCTTTTTAAAATAAAATATCAATGTGTTAAATCGATTACAACTTTTTCGTATTAGTCGATTACTATAAGAAATCGACTCGATAACGCATTAGGAAATCACTAATTGATAGTACTCGAGCTGTCAAAAGTAAACTAAATGGCTGGAAAGATTATATTTAGAGGTAAAGTTTTTACTCTAAACTCGGCGCCAGGAACAGTGGGTTTGGTGCGGTATTCAAGTTAGCCGATTGGAAAGATCGCTTTATGCTTACATGAGGATACTGCTCGCGCCATTCTAATACCTGAAATGAATAAAAAATAGCCTGTCAATTAATGTTTATTTGACCAAAATTAATCAATTTGCAACTATGTTGGGGTCAGCTTCTAGTCTAATCGGATGCAACTGAATATCAATATTTTACATGGAGCGACTGTCTATCTGACCTCCACAACCCATTAAATGGGTTCGGGCTTCTGACGACTCGTAACGACTGTCAAAGATCCACGAATGACAGCCGAGACCAACGGCTTAACGTGCTTTCCGAGGCACGGAGGAGTCACCCATCCACGGAACGACCCCAGCAAGAGTAGCTTTACCTGATTTATTGACTTGTGCGGCTGTTATTATTTCCCACGAGCCACGAGCTATTATTGATTTTGACATTAATGTATACAACACTGCTATATATAGAAATAAATAATTCGACTGAAGTCCGGTCGCGAAGCAGAAAGAATTTCGTACCCCTCATTACTTATTTCTATCGCTCGCGCACTAATCTATTGCTGTCGCGCTCGCACATTAGAATAAGTCTTCTATTGTGCTTCGCGATCGCGACCGAACTTTGTAACAAAACATATACCTGTGATTCTTGAATTTGATCGCAGAAACTGACGTCTAGTAGTCTCAGGTGCCTGCATTCGGACAGTATCCTGTAAAAACAAAATACATACTTTAGAAAAAAAAATATTCCGCCTTCAGTAGAAAAATGGTTTGTAAGGTCATCATCGGCTTATCTTGGGTACTCAACCTGCCCAGACGGCGGTCCGAGGCTCCTTGCCAAGGATGAGCCGAGTTAATGAGGAGGGTTTCACAAAGTGGAAAGGAAGAAGAAGAAGCCCAGCTTTCGTAACCTGTGTGGTACTGCACCGAGTGGACCCAACTGTGCCTACGACGCAGCTGTACATTTCGCGTCTGCATCACTCCACGACAGTTGAGGAGGTCGTGCAGTATGTGAAAGTGAAGACCAACTGGACTCTGAGGGTCGGAAGGTTGGAGTCGCGCCACGACGTCAACTTTAAGTCATTCGTGGTGCGTGTTCCAACACAACATCTGCAAATCTGCTTGAAAGAGGACTTTTGGCCGTATTTCGACGTTTCCGAGGACGGTTAGGTACGCGACTCCGTGCAGCGAAATACGACGGTGACATCTTCGGAAAAACCGAAATATAGCGAATGAAATGTGATTATCGACCAATAGAAATTGATTTATATTCCCATCTAAATTATTATAAACTGACGCACTAATTCCGTCACTCCCTTATTGGACCAGTCACATTTAGTTCGGCAAAGTTCGATTTTCCGATGATAAACTATGGAAACTCTGAGCCCTGCCGTACTGTAGTACTTAGAAAATGATTAACTTTAAAAAGCTACTCACGCATCACAAATATCCGGCGTAACAGCTCTGACTCCTAGCAAGTCCAACTGAGCTAATTTCGGAGCCCTAGGCAATAGGCCTCTCAGATCCCGGTCACAAACACCTCGCAGGGCTCCTAGGAACAACTTGCGAAGCTCCCCGCCTGATAACCACGCCAGCCATTCGCCGGAACCACCCGCTTGCAAACTGTCGAATAAATACATGCATGTGTTTGCTTGTTAATGATTAAGTTAAGGTGAAGAAAGACAAAGTTGAAGTGAGGCCGAGATAAATAAATATTACTATACCTTCAGCCAAATAACCGTGCAATAAAAGTCGTTGACGCCTTCTACTAATGTATTCCAATATTTCGAAACGATACGAAAAAACGTTAAGGCAGTCTCAGCAACACGATCAAAACAAACGTATCGCGGTAAGAGGCGGTGACATGATTTTTTGGTTTGTTTGCACTTAAGTTCCGACACTTTTTTTTACAAGTGGGATTAATGACTTTTATAGCACGGTTATCTGGCGGAAGTTATAGATATTACGTGGATCACACTAAAAGTTAAAAAAAATAAAAAACGGAATGATGTAGAAGCCTTATTAATATTTTTATTCCTTTTCGAAGTAATCTCCGTTCCTTTCTAAGCACCGTTGCATGCGATGAAACCATTGACTGAAGCAGTGGGACCACTCATCTTTAGGGATTCCTTCCACGCCTTTTTCAAACGCAGCCACGGCATCCTCAGGGTTCCTAACTTTTATTTTTGGAAGTCACAAGGTGCCAGGTCAGGACTGTAAGGAGGATAACTCACTAACTCCAGACTTTCGATAGACAAATATTCGATCTGGTGGAGAGAGCTGGGGGCCTACTCCCTAAGTCCGTCCGTCTTTCCGTCCGTCCTATCATCCGTCCGTCTGAGATTACGATCCATCAAAACAAGTGTAAAAGTTAAATTTTTCGGACGGGCAAAAACACATCGGGAGTAGGGACAACTGTCAAATCATGTTGTCATTCATACTTCATTCGGGCCCCGAACCAATCATCCATCCGTAGGTGATACGGAGTAAGAAACGCCCGTAACGAATGCCGAAACTACGGGCTTCGTGCTTAGGGAGTAGGCCCCCTGGAGCGTTGTCGTGGCGGCTACCCTAGCTTGACTATTAGGCCAAATAAACAAACACAATTTAAAAAATAAACTTACCACCAGCCAACATCCAACTCTTGCAGGTTCTTACAGTTCCCGAGCGCTCTGATGCCGTTCGGAGTCAGGGAGTATGACTTCCAAAAGTCCACAGACACCAGGTTCGGACAGTTACCGCCGAGAGCAATGGCCACTTCGTCCATTGCGGATATCATTTTGCATGAACCTGAAAAAGTAAGTCATGACATTTTTCATATACATGGCAAGCGTTTTAGACACAAAATAGGTGAAAACATATTACAGCTTGCTAAGGTAAGTAAGAAATATTGACAAATAAATAAAATGTCAAGTGATTCACACCATAGACAAAAAAAAACAATGATAATTGCATGGCACTTAATTCTGTCATTCACTTTGTAGGTCGTGGGTTCAAACCCAAGCAGGCGTAACTTTGCGTAAATAATTTCATTACCACTGCTCTCAAAACGGTGATGGAAAATATCGAGAGGAAACCGACATGTCCTACAACCGGAAATTCAAAGACATGTGTGACATCTATGTACGCGTACGTATATTCGCACTTATATTATTATAGATTGACGCACTAATGTCCGGTTTCTGAAAAATTCTTAAACGGAGTTTAAACTCTCAATAGCTATTGATTCGACAAAATTTAAGCGAATTCCTTCCTTTTGCTCGGTTTTATGAGGTACTCAAATAAACTCTCGATAGTAATTCACTCGACTTATAAGCTAAATTCTTTCTTAACGAAGTGTTCAGAAACACGATATCGAACCAATAATCACTATCGAATGGATAAACTCCGTTTAAAAACCTCAGAAACCGGGAGTGACTGAATAATTCCGTCACTCCCATAAGGGTTCAATGTTTTTTCCATCGTTTGTCTTTGGAAAGACAAACGATGGAACCATTGAACGTTGTCGTACTGTTCCTAGCTGGCTGGCAAATATTTTTACCAAGACATCAGACATGGACTGGTGCTCCGAGAGAAGCTGACAGAATTCTATTAGTATAAATGAGGGCCTCGTGGCTAAGTAACATTAGCCGCATGGGTTGATCGATCGGGTTAGGCTACGCTTTCCGCATCGTCCATGGATGGGTGACCATATTTACATACCGAGACCCCTCCGTGTCTCGGAAAGCACGTTAAGTTGTTGGTCCCGGCTGTCATTCTTGGATCTTTGACAGTCGTTACGTGTCGTCAGAACCCCGAAAGTCTGACAACCAGTCTTACCAAGGGGTATCGTATTACCCAGTTACTGGGTTGTGGAGGTCAGATAGGCAGTCGCTCCATGTAAAATACTGGTACACAGCTGCATCCGGTTACAATGAAAGCCGACCTCAACTTGTTGGGAATAGGCTAGACAGGCAAGTTGTTAATCAACTGAAAATGATGCTTACCAACATTAAGATGACGAAGAGCAGGGTTGGACCTGACAATGGCGACTGCAGCAGTTGTGGTGATATCAGTTCTGTATACGTCCAGGCGTTTCAACTTCTTTAGCGCCGAGAGACATATCCAATCCGAACACCCGACCACGGATCGAAGGCACAGTTCTGAAAATTATCACAATAATATTATAAAGGCGAATGTTGTGTGTTTGTATGTTTGTTACTTCTTCACGCCCAAACGGCTGCTCCGATCTGGATTAAATTTGATATGCAGAAGGCTTATACCCTGGATTAACACATAGGCTACTTTTTATCCCGGTCTACGCGGGTCAAATCGCAGGGCGCAAGTAATAATGCGATATTTTAAGTATTTCCACGCTAAATAGTGTATTTTGTAATACAAAAAAATCAAAGAACTTATTTCTATTCGACGTCGGACATCTAATTAGATGCGAAGATTGCCGATGGAGTAAAGGTTAGGCCAAAGAAACCAGGGCCGTCCAAAAGCGCGTTGGGTTGATGATATCGTCAAAGTGGCGGGAAACACCTAGATGAGGGACAAATGGAACCGAGAAGTATGTCGGAAAAAAGGAGAGGCATATATCCGGAGGAAGTGATTCCGGGCTGAAATGATGATGATGATGATCATTTATTACGAGCACTTTTGAATTCTCAATAAGCCAGTCAGTTTTTTAGAGAAGTTTAGGTTATGTTGGAATTAGGATTATTTAGATTTCCTGTTCAACTTTTCCTTATGCCGGGGCCACATTATACGGACATCGCCGTTGATTACCGTGTTGAAGGGCGATATCTGTAGTTGTAGCCACCACTTACGGCGATAATTTGACCGAATCTTGACTGAATTTAAGTATCGCGATGTTTAAAGCGTTTATGGGCATTGACTTTGACGTATAATGCGGCTTCGGCATTACGGTGGGTTAATAAGTGAATGAAAGATATTTGTATTCATTTTCGCGCATAGAAGGCTTGAGTTTATGGATGGATGGATCTTCGCGCATTTGTCTTATAATTTCTAACGTGATGATATTAAGCCTCTCCTACGCAGACACGGCCTGCGGTGGCGGCTTACCGTGGGCCGTGGATCCGGCCGCTGCAACGACACGCCACCGCGGTCACAGTGGCAGTCGGGTCATTTACACCATTTATTATATAACTCAAGAACGACTGGACCGATTTTTACAATGTTTGATTTGTTGGATTTGTCCCCGCCCCGAATAGCAGAATAACTATTGAAACATCGGAAACATTCACGAAAAGAAATTATGAAGAAATTTAATTTTATCATAGCAACAACAACAAAAGTCGATTAACACTGCTACTTTTACACATCATGTAAATTTAATTTTATCATAGCAACAACAACATAAGTCGATTAACACTGCTACTTTTACACATCATGTAAATTTAATTTTATCATAGCAACAACAACATAAGTCGATTAACACTGCTACTTTTACACATCATGTAAATTTAATTTTATCATAGCAACAACAACATAAGTCGATTAACACTGCTACTTTTACACATCATGTAAATTTAATTTTATCATAGCAACAACAACATAAGTCGATTAACACTGCTACTTTTACACATCATGTAAATTTAATTTTATCATAGCAACAACAACATAAGTCGATTAACACTGCTACTTTTACACATCATGTAAATTTAATTTTATCATAGCAACAACAACATAAGTCGATTAACACTGCTACTTTTACACATCATGTAAATTTAATTTTATCATAGCAACAACAACATAAGTCGATTAACACTGCTACTTTTACACATCATGTAAATTTAATTTTATCATAGCAACAACAACATAAGTCGATTAACACTGCTACTTTTACACATCATGTAAATTAATACAAAATGATTTGATTACCTCCTTTTTTCCTCAAATACCTAAGAGTCCAGTAGATCTTTAAATTATTTTACTTCTGTTCCGATTTGAATTAAATATTTCGCTTAATAATTAAGATTAAAAAACCGGTCAAGAGCGAGTCGGACTCACGCACCGAGGGTTCCGTTCCGATTTCTGAAAAAGTGTGCTACTTAGAGACATCGTTTTATTTTTCCTGTAATCTTTACATAAACTTCTATCACATAGAATAATTTCAAATTTTTCTCTTTGCAAACTTCGGAGATAAGGGGGGGAACGGTATTTTTTTTTACATTTTTCATCAAAAGTCAAAAACTATGCGGCCTAAAAAAAAAAAAAATAGTTTGAGAATGTGCAAATAGCGCTCTTTCATATGATACCCCACATGCCCTAGTAGCCCCACTTAAAATTTTTTAAACCCCCTTTCAGTCCCTGTTGCAAAAAAAATATAAATAGTTTTATTTCTTTCTTATTTGCAAAATAGTTGGGTAAACGTCAACAAAACTATTCTAAATTTCAAGTTGATAGCATTAGTAGTTCTTGAAGATATCCAGCTGTGACACACAGGCAGACAGACAGACACGACAGACAGCCAGACAGACAGACAGACTGAGTCACACCATAAGGGTTCCTTTTTACCATTTTGGTACGGAACCCTAAAAACTGCAAGTGTTAATCGACTTTTGTTGCTGACTGTACATGAAATTCGGACTGGACACCGTCTGTCGGGTCAGCTAGTTTAATCATAAATAGCATAGTAACAAACATACCTTGTAGACAAGTAGAGGTGTCAACGATAGCTCTTAGCACGGAGTTGTCAACGAATTGGCAACAATTCATGCGCAGATGTGTTAATTCAGCGCCGCTGTCTTTGAGGAAACTGAGGACGAAAGCTTGAGTTATTACTTCATCGTGATACATTAAATTAAATCAATAAATTATACATACAATTTATATACATTTGTATGGTTGCTATGAATAAAATATGGGAGTTTGATCTTTAAGGGCGCTATTACATTTTGACCGTGATTTTTGCAATAATGGCAAATTTTTGCGTTCTTATTCCGAGAAACTGAAAAACTTCGACAACTTTGACTTATTGAGTAGTGGAGAATAGCTATTAGTATAGTCCGTAGCGGCCTCGCTTTTCGCAATTTTGTCTTATCTTTAGAAATAAAGCCAAAATTCCAAAGCAAGTTTTTCATAAAATGCGAGAAGGCACTTTTTTGAGCTCGTGGATTGAACTACTTACTTAAGAAAATGAAATGAAAAATATATAATAATTGGTGACAATGGGACCACCACGAGAGTATACCCTTTCAAACAAAAAAAGAATTTTGCAAATCCGTCTGTGATGTGATCCGTGTGTGATGAGTATAAACATGCGAATTGATAACTTCCTCCTTTTTTCATAAGTCGGTCAAAAAAGCGATAACGTTTTTCCCCCGCAAAACATAGTCTAATTTTCATAATTTTTGGAAATGTTGTAGATATCGACGATGAAGTGACAAGAACTCCTAACTGACATTTTTGCGATTTTACTTTTTTTACGTAGATAGACTTTCAAAAAATTGATTGTAGGTATATACACTAGTCGCACATAGCCCCCTATACCCGCTTCTTATTTAATATATATCCAATAACAGTATTTTTCATACCTTGCGTTTAAAATAAATAAAACGTTTTTTTCGTTTCCTGTAAAATCATGTTCTGGTAGATAAAGGTTCTTGTCACTTCATCGTCGATATAATGAAAAAATAGGTCCGTAAGTTTGTTTTTATTTTAAAGAAATATTCCATACGATATAAGTTATTAGCATCTAAATATCTATATTTTTTACTTAAAAACTTCCTCGAGCGTTTTAATTTTTTTTTTATTAAACTAAACTGAATTACTTACTAATGTACTGAGGCAAAATTGTCTCATTTCGTAAAACTAAGGCCGTTTTGGGTAAAGGATAGAAGATTTTTTCCAAATCGTGTAACTTCTCCTTATTTCAACCGATTTTATTTATTTTTACCAAACTGCCCCAGAAGGAGGGTAATGTTTTTCGAGAGTATTATGTATGTAGTTAGGTATGTTTACTTCTTTGGAACGCTCTGTAGCCTAAACGGCTTGGTGGATTTTAACATATTATGAGTTTTCGTTACATTCGTTTTAACTGTGGGAGTGACATAGGCTATTCTAATATTTATACAGGGTTACCTGTAATACGTCGTATTCCTTACGTCATAGTAGGGTAAAATGCAACAAATTTAGCCACCAAATGTTCTACCGAAAGTCAATAGTTTTGAGTTAGTTAGATTTTTAGTTTTTTTTTTTTATGAAAAATACAATTCAAAATTTATTTACGGCGCGACTTTACTGGAATTTATGTTATTATCATAGCTGACGTCGTAGCAGATCTTTGTTAAAAATTAAAAGTTGAAAAATGCCTAAAACTTTGGCATAAATCACTAATAAAACATTTTATTTTTCGTAATTTATATTTTTCTTAGACAATGATTACAAAAAAAAAAACTAAATTTCGGTAGAACGTTTTTGGTGCCTTAATTTGTTCCATCTTAACCCTACTATGACGTCCTGCAACGAATACATCGAATTACAAGTAAGTAACCCTGTTTATTGCATCTGCAAATACAAAAAAAAACTAAAAAGTTTAAAATAATAAATAATAATAAATATCCTTGGACATTTCACACAACGCCATCTAGTCCCAAGCTAAGCAACCTAATGCTTGTGTTATGGTAACGAGATGGCTTATAACCTACTTATATATTTTATTTTTTTTGTAAATACATACATATTATAGATAGAAAAACACCCAGACTCGGAACAAATACTTGCAGGTCGTACAAATATTTGTTGTTGTTTGTGTTTGTAAAATAAAATAAATTATTTAAAAAAACAAAAACCCGACTGCAAAAACACATAACTGAAAAGAGACAAACAAGCATTATTCCAAGACAAAGATAATACAAATCAACAAACAGCCTTAATCTTTCAACAATTTATCTCATTGTTCAAGTTCATGTTACTTGCGTTAATGGCATTAATTATAACAAGACAATGGTCACTCACTTCACCACGTAATTGGGCTGTATCATGAGATGGCTGCCGCACCATGACAGGTCCAGTTTCTGAAGGAACTTGCACCGCATTGACAGGGTTATGAGGACCTGAAATTAGAAAATTGCAATCAATCAATCTGCCTAGATTTTTCCGAACTATGTTGGGGGTCAGCTGCTAGTCTAACCGGATGCAGTTGAATGCCAGAATTTTACATAGAGCGACTGCTTATCTGACCTCCACAACCCAGTTACTGGCTAATACGATACCCCTTGGTATATTCTATACTTCTGCCCATCCCTCCGGGGATGTTATCCCTTAGAATAAAAATGTAGTCAGAACATGAAATTCGATGAACATTACCTGTGACTGCACACAATGCCAGTAAGGTCTGAGATCTATGCTTCTATAAAGTATAGCATCTGAAGCCAGCCTGTAGAAATGTCCGTTCACTTGAGCACATCTGCAGAGAGATTGGATGTCCAAATACTTCATCACGCATAGAATGGTTTCATCCTGAAAGAAAAATGAGAAATGGATTTTTATATTAGGTTTTGTTTTTAGGGTTCCGTACCAAAATGGTACTCTTATGGTGTAACTCAGTCTGTCTGTCTGTCACAGCTGGATATCTCAAGAACTACTAATGCTATCAACTTGAAATTTGGAACAGTTTTAGATGACGTTTACCCAACTATTTTGCAAATAAGAAAGAAGTAAAAATTTTTTTTTTTTTTTTGTAAAAGGGACTGAAAGGGGTCTTAAAAATTCAAAGTGAGGCTACTATTGCATGTGGGGTATTATACGAAAGAGCGCTGCTTGCACATTCTTAAATTAAGTACAGGAAAAATAAAACGTCTCGTGTCTCTAAATAGCACACTTTTTCAGAAATCGGAACATCCGAATCGCTCTTAACCGGTTTTTTTATTTTTATCGAGTGGTTTATTGGCGGTGTTACATACTTACTGTATTATATAGGGTGGCGCTTAAGTCACCTGCATCCGATAAGAGGGTGATTCTACCCGTCATAATAAACAACTTTTGCTGTGAATCTCATATCCAATTTGTGAAAAAGGTAAACAGCAGTAAACAGACTATTTCGATGTATGTAATTATGTATATGCCATCCTGTATAAATAAAATCTAAGAGGTTTTTATAAATCCCTTAGATTTTATTTATACATTATGGCGGACGCGGTGGGGCCGCAGAGGAGGAGGAGTGTCGGTATGGCGTTGGCCGCTCTCCCTATCCTCTGCGGCCGAAAAGTAGTAGGCGGCGGGGCCAATGACCTGACCCGTCAGAGGGGGAACTAAGGGCGCCCAGACACGGGGTCGTCTGGTTTAGTCCCTGGGGTGGTCACGGCGTGCAATATGTTCTGGTGCGCCGGTGGTGGGGAGTACTCCCCAGAGGGTCCGGTGGCGGACAGCCGCGGCGGGCTCACGGATGAGTGCTAACGCGAGCGCCCGTGTTTCCGCCGTAAGCGGCAGAGGAGGACACCGTGGGGTTTTAGTGAGTCCCAGATAACTGCACTATCTCCGCGTGGTAGTGCAGTATGCATGAGCATTTCTCCACGATAAAAAATGGGTGTTAAATGTTAATAAAATGAACCAGATTTCATGTGTTTAAGTTAAAAAGATTTCGAGTTGTTATGTTAAATAGATTAAAGGGTCAAAATGGGCTCCAAATGGTTCGTATAATATAATACACAGCTGCTGCGTCGCCAGTTCTTTTTTCTTGGCTTGACACGCTTAAATTACAAATTGATTAAATTCATAATGTTTCTTTACAAAAAAAAGCTAATCACAGATCTCTAATGATCATTCTATCGCATGCAGTGATTAACGATTGTTTCCTCGAAAATTTTCCGTCATTACCACAGCACCAACCGTCCACCAATTAGACAAAATATAGAATTAAATGGATTGTCATTCTCAGCTGTCCGTCCCTGCCACACTGTATAACAATGTTTTGGTTACTCCACTACACATTGTTTATGTTTACCCCTTGCAAAGGAACCGATAACTAATGATCGAGAGAGTTTATCATCGTTTTATGTGTTACCAAATTGTTTTTATTTTTGTTTTAACTTATGTACCTAACGAGCTATTTTTAACCGACTTCTGAAAAAGGACGGATTTGCAAAATTCTTTTTTTGTTTGAAAGGGTATGCTCTCGAGGTGGTCCCATTGTCACCAAATCAGAATCTGATCAGGGGATCCCATGGAAATCGAGGGAAACCCTCAAATTTTATAGAAACACCTGTAGCGATTTGGGTAGGTATTGTTAATAGTAACTCTTGCATTTGCTCTCGGAAAGCAGTATTTGGTGAAGAGGAACTGATGATGAAGACCACAGCTGGCTATCGGAATTACTCAATAATAGTATTTCACAGGTTCAGATTCGATTACTTTATTATTTGTTTTATTATTTGGTTGCTAAGCAATTTATACTCGTCACAATGCATATTATGGTGAAGTTGAGCTGATGGCTGGTTCTTATTAGGAGAACTCCTCAACAATTAACGTCCCTGCATCGAGAAAAGCAATACTTTGTAAAGGTAATCAGCAGTTGACATTAGGCCATTGCAACTTCTTTTTTACAAAAAAAAAAAACAACCGACTTCCAAAAAAAACACTACAAAGTGAAAAATAACTTTAATTTCGGAAGTCAAAAAAAAACTAAAATACCGATTCAATAATTGAATCAGTATTCCTAATTTTGGAATCAAGACTGTTGCCCTTTGATCGTTACTGTACCTACTGTAATGTAAAATCTGTGTTTTAATACTGTAACAGAATTTACAAATTGTGGAATTATATGTCAACGGTGCGAATTTTTGTCGAGCTCATGGATTTTGGCATATAGGTACGATATGATAGTCAATCCTTTCTATTCTACGAGGGAAGTTTAAGGAGTAAGTATTGTAAAATTAACATAACCCAAAATATTGACTATCCAAAAATCTGATGAAGATACAGGTAACTCAATTCCACGCGTAATGTTTTTCTATCTATCTTATACATTTTATGTGATACATCATGATTGTCCGGACACGGCGGATATTTTATTAACCTTTACCTAACGTATTATAATATAACAGTAGACATGACAATATTGTCTCACAGTACATAGTTTGGTAATACATAATAGTCTATTTATAGCTCCTATTGTTTCTTGATGACTCATAATGTCTAGGTCAGTTTAGTTATGTTATTGGCGATGTGCTAAATGCAACAGATATGAAAAAATATTCCATACATGATCAAAAATTGAGAGGTAACACGTAACTCATGTGTAATCTGAATAATCTGGTAAGTATATTATTTTTTTTAATTCTTCGCAGCTAAACATTTTTTTTTTTAATTACTTAAGTATTATTATGTTTCTGTATTTATAAAAGTTTACATCAGACTTATACTTCGAACTATGCCCCACAAAACAGTTTTCACGGTTTGTCTGTGGGAACAGACCATCACTACATAATTAAAATAAAGTCCCCCGAGTCGTCTGTCTGTCTGAACGTAATAAACACAAAAACTACCGAACGGATTTCCATACGGTTTTCATACATCTTTGGTTTTGACCAATGGAGGGAGTGATTCATGAGGAAGTGTGGTTAGGTGTATAATTCAATAAGGTTTTGTGTAAATTGTCTGAAATATGACGATGATTGTTGAAAATGTCAAAAAGAGTTATATGAAAACAATGTATTTCGGAATGAATACATTGTTTATCTGGATTAACACAAAGGGTACTTTTAATCCCGGTAGTACGTTCCCGTGGTATATTTTCCGACATCCACGCGGCTGAAGCTGCGGGCAAGAACTAGTATAAAATAAAGTTTAAGTTTATAACGCAGCGCGGATACCTACTGAAATTACTGTATACCTTATGTATTTTATCTAATTATCTAGGTTCGCATCGATTGGCAAACAGTGCGTAATTATAATTATTATGGATAGTGTACAGTCGGCTGCATCAATTGGGTACCCCTCAAAAGACATGTGGGTTCAAAAGTAAACGAAAACAGGCTGATGCATAGACAATAGACATCTCTGCTTGAGGCTCGATTTGAGTCTAGATTTAGCTGAGTATAGATTGATTACCGTTCTGGAATAAGAACGATGCTCGAGTACTGATTCTATACATAAACTGTGATCAACTGATCGGCGATCAAACTGGACTTGAGCAACGTTCTGTAATACGGTCCTAAGTCTCTGAGCTATGCCGCGGACAGACAGATGGACATGGCGAAACTATAAAAGTTCCTTGTTGAGTAAGGAACCCTAAAAAGACATTTTCTGAACTTGGAAACTAAATACATATAAACCACTTGATCAAGTTCAATGACGCGGTAGTGTTAAGTAGATATGTTTCTGCATAAATGAAATAATAAAGGAAATGATAATTTGAATGGTTGCTTCTCACGCTACATAAAGTTGATTGGCTTTTATGGTGATCAGGCAAACACGCAATTTTCTAGAATGGTTTTTAGGCATAACTATGATTCGTGTAGTGTAGGTAACTAAATCATGTTTTCTGAATTAGCCAGACGTGTTTCCTGCATATAGCGTTTGTTACGATTTTGAATCCAGTTTGAAAACAAACATTATATCGGGTTAGAATCTAGTTCATCAATTAACTAACTAATTAAATTAAGTCTGAGTTTGTAGCGTTTCTATGTAGTGAGTCAAGAACGGCCTTACTATTGAATTCATCGCGTGATATTACTGTCAAGTGATGCTCTAATTTCAACAATTATCAGTTGAGCATTATTGGAATGGGGATGGATTTGATAATATTGCAGATAGTAAATAAGGTTATAAAATAAAAAGAGAAGTCCTGACTGACTCGCTGATTGACTGACTCATCAACGCCCAGCCCAAACCCTTGGACCTAGAAAGCTGAAATTTTTCACAGAGATTCCCTTTATAATGTAGAAAAGGAATAAGGAAGGAATTCCCGGTAGTACATTCCCGTGGGATATTATACGCGGGCGAAGCCGCGCGGGAAGTGCTAGTAAGGTTATATAAATCATTTCAGGTCTGCCTTTGTCAATAATAGGTCCTTCCTTCATGAATAGGTACAGTCAGCGTCAATAATATCAGGACGAACAGACTGTTCAAAATGATCTAAATAACTATGAAAATGAAATATTAAGACGGTACACGACAAATGTCATTCTGACAAGAACTTTATCCAATTGAGATAAAGTTTAATTTTCTTACTTCTTGAGATCATTTTGAACAGTCTGTTCATCCCGATATTTTTGACGCTGACTGTACAGTCAGCAACAAAAGTCGATTAACACTTGTGTTTTCTAAATCTTAATTAGGTACTGAGAAAAATACTTCATTATAAAATCGGAACAGATGTAAAAAAAAAAATAACTCTTATCTAATAGGTAAATGAAATGCTAAAAAGCAGCACCCTAATTGCGTAACACATTATCAATCGGAGTTGGTTTCATTTTGACAGTTCAACAACATTCATTGCGTTATTTACGTTGCCGAGCTGACAAATTTTCCGAACATACAAAGCAATAGATCAGGAATTTGTTTCAAAATGAAACCAACTCCGATCGTTAATGTGTTACGCAATTAGGGTGCTGGTCATCGTATCATTTTGTGTTAATTTAGATGATGTCAAAAAGTAGCAGTGTTAACCGACTTATGTTGCTGACCGTATGTACATACGGCTGAATTATGAGAAGTTTCAGAAGTTACGTTACACACTAATATTTGTAAAACCTGGTTAGTTTACACGTGATTTCATGTTCGATAACGCAATCTCATTGCAAACTATTAATTATACAGATTTTAAAACTCACAGGTAATCTCTCGAAGTCGCCGAGTGGTGGTCCCGTATCAAGTTGGTTCTGATTTCGAGGAGCAGGGATTTGGGGCACCATCGCTTCATGAAGATTCGATGCTATTACCCTGTTCAGAAGTTGACCTGAAAAATGTTGACCAATTAATTAATTAATTTTTTGAGGAATCGATTTTCAGATAAGGTGGGGGTATGGAAATTTTAGGAGTGAAATGAATCCAAGTGTTGACTCAAAAGCGTTACGTTTTTCTGCGCAACGTACCTTGCGCAACTTTCACTTTGAAATAATGTGTAGGTATACTTGTTTTGTTTATTTTCTGCCAGTCTTCATTGTACACGTAAATTATTTATCATTTAACAAGAATAATGCAGCCAGGATTTCTATATCTTGATTTATAATGTAGTCCATGGAGTTTTTTGTCCCGCTCTTCTCCATAGAGATCTACGTTTTGGAATGGGCAACAAGCTTCAACTTTCTGACTAACTGACCGACTTCCTTAGCAATTCACAAGTGGTAAGTGGTTCATTTGAAACAACTGGTTTGAGTATGAGACATTATGATGCTTCGACCTCTCATTGTATCTAATGCATTGGGATAAGGGCAGGGGTTGATGAATCTTCTTAGTTTCCACAATAGTTGCCCGACCAGGAGCTAAAGCAGTATTATTTTAATGTCTTCAGTGAGAGAAGGAGATGGAGCTATACAGGACGTCTAGCTCCATCTCTCTCGGGTCTAGCTCCAGGGTATAGCTACAGCGTAATCAGACAACCGACTTTTAACCCAAACAACAGGTTAAGAATAAAATAAAACACCTAATTTGCATTTTCATTCATGTCCAAAAATACTACAAAAACACTGTATATTTTGTTGTATTAATTTTATAATTACCAGAAACCACTTATAAGTAAGTAAGTACACTGAACTTGTTAGTGAAAAATAAACTGGATACCAGTCAAGTGCCTATTGAATTAAACATTTAATGAATTTTACTTTTAACGATTTTTTGGCATGACAACTAGGTATAAATTTATATCAGTTTTCAATCTATATTCTGCAATCGTTGACTACCTTCCTCAATAAAAATGTTATCTATCTATATAAATAAAAAGACAAGTCCTGACTGACTCATCAACGCCCAGCCCAATCCCTTGGACCTAGAAAGCACATTTTGCAAAGAGGTTCCCTTTATAATCTAGACAAGGAATAAGGAAGGAATTCCCGGTAGGACGTTCCCGTGGGATATTTACTGACATCCACGCGGGCGCAGCCGCGGGCAAAAGCTAGTAATGCATATTAGGTACCTATACCGAATCAATATAAGATAAGTAGAAATACTATACTACCACAGTATAAAAACATATGATGTATAGACTGTGATACTACTATACTCTGGTGGCGTCATAGAACTATCATGAAACGTGACTACAATAAATCCTATTAAATTGTAGCTATAGGTACAACGCATACAATAAATGCTTAGATCCTTACTGTATCAAATCAACCGTTTAATTACATTTTGAAACGTATGTCCTTCAAAATAAAGATGCAAATCGAACAATTAGAGATACAGCAGCACGGCATGCGGCATCATCCATCAGTAGGGATGATGACTAAAAATGTTTTTTTTTTTGTCCGTCATTTAAAAATATTAGACACAACGTAATTTTTTTCTTTTTTTACGTACGTACCTAATCAAAAGATTACATTATACCTACATTGAGTTAAAATGTGGCATGACGTCAGTCCTTGCTAGATTTTATACGTAGTTTGTTGTATAGCGAGCCCTCACTCCCCAACTTTAATGAGATGTATCTGTCATTTTTAACCGACTTCTGAAAAAAGGAGGAGGTTATCTATTCTGATGTTTCTATTTTTTTTTTTATATATAAATATGATAAGTACTTAAAGTAAACAATACGTGTCTAATATATTATTTATTATCTGACTGACGGACTAAATAGAATTTCTTTTTTTTTACCCTTTTAAAAATAATTAATGTAATTTGATATTTATGACCTTTTTTATAGAGTTGAAAATCGATAAATTACGATTTGACCATGACCATGGACAACCATTTCAGTTAATCGTCTGCATTGGCACTTGAGAAAATATTGCTTTAGAAACGTGACTGGCGCATAAAACCGATAACCTGATCTTTTCTATTCTTAGATTAAACATAAACATAAAATCATGAATTGCTTCCCCGAAGGGTTGGGCAGAGGTGAGGAGTACAGCTACGTATAGCACACCCACATTTCGCCAGTTATGTTTAAAGTTATACTGATCTGCATATTGCTGCTAACTTAGCGCATCACCCTTAAGACGAGTAGTGCTGCCAACTAGCGCCACCATTGAGAAAAAAATAATAAGTCTGGAGACATGGAACATTTTGAAATTTCCTATGCTCACATTTTTAGTCAGACGAGGTAAATTTTTAGGGATCCGTACCGTTAAAAAAGGAACCCTTATGGTGTGACTAAGTCTGTCAGTCTGTCTGTCTGTCACAGCTGGATATCTCGAGAACTACTAATGCTATCAACTTGAAATTTGGAACAGTTTTAGATGCCATTTACCCAACTATTTTGCAAATAAGAAAGAAATAAAAATATTTATATTTTTTTTGCAACAGGGACCGAAAAAATTAAAAATTCAAAGTGCAGCTACTATGGCATGTGGGGTATCATATGAAAGAGCGCTGTTTGCACATCTAGTGTCCGACCGAAACTGGTTTTTACGACCGAAACCGAAACCGAATTTTGGCAAAGGTCTCAGTTTCGGCCGAAACCGAAACCGAAACTTCCTTACAAGGATCATGTTTTGAGGGAAAAATAAAGAAAACGTTATTATAATCAGTCACTTTTATTTTGAGGGTTCCGTACCTCTAAAGAGAAAAACAGAACCCTTATAGGATCACTCGAGTGTCTGTCCGTCTGTCACAGCCAATTTGCTCCGAATCTATTGGGCCGATTAAATTGAAATTTGGTATACACATAAACTTCTGTGACCCAAATACAGACGGGTAAAGAAAATAAATGAATATTGATTATGGGGATCACTTTTGAGGGGCAAATAAGAACATATTAAATGAAAGGGCTTACTGTGAGGATCACTCTATCTATTAAAAAAAACCGCATCAAAATCCGTTGCGTAGTTTTAAAGATCTAAGCATACATAGCGACAGACAGACAGCGGAAAGCGACTTTATTTTATACTATGTAATGATGTAATGAAAATAAATTGTTTTAAAGTTATTTAAGAAAATAGATGAAAATTGACCATTCCCCCCCTTATCTCCGAAACTGCTGAGCCTAAAACTTTGAAAAAAAAAATACAGAAAATAGTTCTTTATCTGTAGATTACAGGAAAACCTATAAGAAGTCTGTGGTCTTAAAATAACATGGTAAATCTCACAATGTGGTGAGTACAAACTTACATTTACAGTTGGAATGTATGGGAGAACATGTTTTTTAACTAAAATGTTAAGTTTTTCTTGGGATAAATTCATCCTAACTACAGAACCCTTCGTAGTGCGTGGTCCGACACGCACTTGGCCAGTTTTTTTTTAATCTTTAAATCACATAGCTCACTACAAACAAAACGAACTGCAAATTCAAGCCAGTCACGACATAATTAGGAACGTGGACGCGGCAAAATGTCGCTTGGATGGAATCTACGGCGCCGGAGATGACCGAGCACAGCGCTAGAACTCCCGAATGCAGTTTCGGTTTCGGTCATAGTTTCGGCAGGTTTGCCGCCGAAACCGAAACTAAACCGAAACCCGTTTTTTTGCCGAAACTCGACCGAAACCGAAACCGAACTTTCGGTCGGACACTAGCACATTCTCAAACATTTTTTTTTATTTTTTTAGGCCTCATAGTTTTCGACTTTTGATGAAAAATGTAAAAAAAATACCGTTTCCCCCCCCCCCCCCCCTATTCTCCGAAGTTTACAAAGAGAAAAATCTGAAATTATTCTATGTGATAGAAGTTTATGTAAAGATTACAGGAAAAATAAAACGATGTCTCTAAATAGCACACTTTTTCAGAAATCGGAACGGAACCCTCGGTGCGCGAGTCCGACTCGCTCTTGACCGGTTTTTTTTTATCAGTAAAATCAACACTAAACCACCTAGGTTCGAAGCCTTAGCACTACTCGCCTTAAGGGGGAAGTGCCAGGGCAGCCCGCGAAATTCAAATTTCTTACGTTTTTTGCAATTTGCAAGTCAGTATCAGGTTGTATGTTCATCATATTACGATTCGCGACCGTGACAAGTACGTATTTTACGAAATTATAATCATTAAAATCACTAATACAACTCTCTAAGTTCAAATTACCCTATCGAATAACATTTCATGAAATCATGACATTTGAGACAAATTCTAAGTTAGAGAGTTGTACTGATTATATTTCTGATAATAGGTACATATTTGTTAATTCCTGCAATTTGCAAAAAAAACGTAAGAAAAATTTCGCAGGCTACCTTAGCGCATCCCTCTTAACAATATTGCTCCTTGACCATACAAAAAAAGTACTAGGTAAGTCAATAAAAAAAAACTTACCCTTCTCCACAACCGGCTGCGTTTTCTTGTAGAACAGAGAAGAATAAGCGAAGTTATTCCTCATATTCCTCACTAGGTTCGGCGGCTGTTTGCCACGAAGCAACACGGCATCCAACTCGGTGTAGTAAGGAAGTAGCTTGTGGTTAAACTCCAGTCTTAGGATTCTGTTAAAATAAATTAGTTTATTATACTGGATAGGCTGTATAATTCTTATCCATATCCTAAGGGCACATCTTCCCTACGATTATCGCGCCCCCCGGTCTACTCCTGCACTGCAATGGTCTCTGTTGCACCATGTAACATGAGGCAACAGGTGCTAGTGTGAGTCTTTGGGTTCATTCGAGTAATCGAGTCTGGTTAAACCACGTTGGGATCGGTGCATTTCATTCATTAATTCATTCAATCAAAAGCAGTGTCCAGTCCAGACAGAGTACTCTCACTTTTAAACACAATCTGAATGATTTTAATTTGAACGTTTTTTGTAAATAACGCAATAATGCCCGATTTCTGAGGTTTTTAAACGGAGTTTATCCATTCGATAGTGATTATTGGTTCGATATCGTGTTTCTGAACACTTCGTTAAGAAAGAATTTAGCTTAAAAGTCGAGTGAATTACTATCGAGGGTTTATTTGAGGACTTCAAAAACCGAGCATTAGGAAGGAATTCGCTTAAATAGATAATTTTGTCGAATCAATAGCTATTGAGAGTTTAAACTCCGTTTAAGAATTCTTCAGAAACCGGGCTTCAATGTTGTTGAACTGTCAAAATGAAAGCCATTGGTGATGGGTGGGTTGCATCATCTTACTTTAACAATAACAAACATCGCACCTTCAGTTAAAATACTTGTTAGACAAAAAATGGGTTGCTCCATTTGACAAGTTGTTAACTGATGTCTTAACTTTAACTGTGACCTTAACAACCCACGCTTCGTTGGTTAATGTTACCTATAATTGTTAATGTTAAATATCTGTCACTTCTGTCAGACGCGTACCTACCCTGATAACTTTAACAGGTGATGAATACGCCGGATGCAACAATTTCGCAGTAACCGTTAAAGTCAGCGTTACAGTTAGGTATTGTCAAATTTGACATAAACCTTTACTTTAACTACTATTGTGGTGCAACCCAGCTTATGTGTGTCACGCAATTAGCCCGCAGGTATCTGCGGTACAGATACGTTATGTTCAGATGATGGTTGTTCAAGACGGTAGGAGTTCGACATAATACCAATTTCACAACACACCTCAAACGGAGGATATCTTAGGTAAGTGAAAAAATCATAAAAAAAAAAGCATGTACTTACACAATGCATATATGCATTGTGTAAGTACATGCTTTTTTAGTGTGAATTTTTTCATAAAAAATCATAAAAAAAACTGTTGTTTGTATAATATATTATACAAACCAGTTTTTTTTTTTATGATGGACGTTTCACTTGTTATCTACAAAAGTGATCTTTCCCATGTACCTACTGCTTAGTAATTTGGTAAACAGCTTCCATTTGCTTTAATGAAGCTGCAAACCCGAAACAACAGCGTTACTTACATAATATCAACTCGTAAATGTTACGAAAACGTGACTTCCTCCTCAAAGTATCGGAAAGCGGAATGTTTTCACTCAAGGAGAATCATGTGAATTTAACAAACAAATTCTTCTGGGCTTTCTCTTTCAAACTACGCTTTTGTTTAGTAGGTAAGTACAAAGCACAAAACGGAATCACTGTCGTGTTTCAAGTTTTATAAAATAACAAAACATTTCATGAGTTTATATTTTGTTTGAGAGCAGACCCTGTGAATCCAAAACAAATGTGTTTTGAATTAACAACGTTCATTTGATTTAAACATACATGCATGCATATGCATATGTATATGTTATGTGCATGTTTAAGACTGTGGTCGCATATTTTCGCGCTCGGATTTTAAACATCTGACGCTCGACGCCGCGTAGCGAGTGCGCGTGTGTGCGTTTTTCCTCATGTACGGCACACAGTTGCGATGCTGCGACGACTAAACGATCTTGATCTGTAGCTATGGCGTACCTATATTTTTTTGAAGTAAAAGCTAGAGGTTTACGGAGAAAATAAAAAGACTGTCCACAATACATTATTAGTGTATTTTAATTAAATTTATACAAATATGGATGAAGAAAATAATATTATGTAGGTACTTCAAAAAAATAAACTCATTTTACTTATTTGCTTAAGTATTTGTATACTTATAAGTAATTGAAGTTTTATAAAAGTATTTGTATTTGACGACACGGTTGGCGCAGTGGCTGAGCAATTGACTGCTGCGCAGCATGTTGTGGGTTCGATTCCCGCACGGAACAAATATTTGTACGACCTACAAGTACTTATTTGTTTCCGAGTCTGGGTGTTTTTCTATCTATAATATGTATGTATTTACAAAAAAAAATGTATATAAGAAGTTTATCAGCCATCTCGTTACCATAACACAAGCATTAGGTTGCTTAGCTTGGGACTAGATGGCGTTGTGTGAAATGTCCAAGGATATTTATTTATTATTTATTTTATTCATTTGTCTAAGGGGATTGATTGACTTTTCCTTGGATCTATAATTTCTGGGAGAACACAATCAGAATAAAATTTTGTTAACAGCGGAGCCATCTTTTGTCCAAAATCATCGTTTTTTTGTGTAAAACAGTTCAATTTAAGCCCTATTTTAATGTAGATAAAGACGCCACGCGCTAGCTATAATTATTTATTTTCTTGCGGCATAGGTTTACCAACCGCATCAAGTGCATAAAACAGTTGAATTTGAACCAACACTAATACATAAATACATAAAGCCGCCTCATGCGCAAATGTTTGGTTTACTGTTTTCAAATTTCAAATAGGTAGGTCACCCCGCTGCCACAGAATAAATAATAGTACTGCTGCGTTCGTGTGGGGTTGGTTTTATAATGTTTATTAGCCTAGGCAGGTATTGTACGTGCCCAGTCGACCTAATGACTATACAGTCGACCACACGTCGCACGTCAGTGGTAACTGGTAAGTGATAAGGATTTGTATAGGTATCGTTTTCATAGTTTTCGATTTCGACTATAGCCAATAGTGAAGTCAAAATTAAAATCCAAGATGGCGGCTGCGAAAATTTTAAAATTTTTCGTCATGGATGTCGTTTTCATAGTTCTCGAGGATGAAGCTGATAGTGAAGTCAATCATCCTAGAAGGGATGATTGACTGCACTATGCGGCCCAAGAGAGCAATGCAATGGTGGCCCAATGGTAACGATCCCGACATACGAGTAGGTCATGGTTTCGAACTCAGGCAGGCACTTTGTGTAAATAATTTCATCACCACTACTCTCAAATCAGTGAAGGAAAATATCGTGAGGAAACCGCCTAGAACCAAGAATTCGAAGACATGTGACATCTACCAACCCGCACTGGGTCCTCGTGGTGTATTACGGCCCACTCCCTCTCACCGAGAGGAGCCCTGTGTCCCAGCAGTGGGAACATTATAGGCTGATTATGATTGAGACCCATTATGTTGTGAGCGAGCACGTTTCAGTGCCAGAGGTCATCACTGATGTGAGACGAGAAGATATATTACGCTCAACACCGCCGCGCGCGGCCCTTGTCCGATCAGAGCGCGGCTAGCCGCGCGTGGCAGCCGCGCTCAAATGCCGCTCTATATTTGGACACACCTTTATATAGTGCCTTTATCTATGCCTCACTCGTTTCGTATCGTTTAGTGCGGTCGCGATTTGAGTGTATTTCCCATAGTTTTATTGATGTTTTCCTCGACCCCTGTTTTCTTTCTGCGGACTTCTGATCTTGCTTCTTGTACGAACCTTGCTACCACACCGGACACGGTACGGAGAACCCCGCATAAACGTTGGACTTGAAATTGTTATTTTGTATATTACGACCAGCCTACTGATTTCATATTGGCACCATGGATCGTTGTGTAAATTGTGGCAAAGTGAGTGTGTGAGTGGGAGTTTACGTGGTCGTCGAGCTGAAGAACTTCAAAAATCAGCTGTTAAGTACCTATATGTAGATCGTTATGTAACCTCACTTTTATTACATCTCTTTTAACTCGGAACTCAGACCGCGAAAATCCGCAAAATGTTCAGTGATGGGTTGATAATATAGTAGCTATAAATTGACACCAATTTCATTTTTTTACAACCCAGGCCCAGGCCCAAGTTTATATGACATGGTTTCCGTCTCCTTTGTCACGGATCCACAATAGAGATTGTGGCAGTAGAGATTTCAAATAAAAATCTGATATAAATTTTTTCTCCATATTCATCCTCCAAAATTCTTGTAGCCATCTTGGATTTACATTTTGACTACACTATCGACGTTAGCACCCACAAGAACCATGAAAACGATACCCATGATGAAAAATTTGAAAATGTTCGCAGCCGCCATCTTGGATTTACATTTTAACGTCACTATCGGCTTTAGCATCCTCGAGAACAATGGGAACGATCCCCATGACGAAAAATTTAAAAATTTTCGCAGCCACCATCTTGGATTTACATTTTGACCAAATTATATTGTATTATTGATATTGTAATTACAATATCAATATTACAAGTAATACAACATAATTCAAGAATTGTAACATAATTCTCCTAAAGTAAGTGTGCCTACCACGTTAGCTTCTTAAAATATTACTTAAATGAAAGGATTAAAAATATTTAGTCGCACTACAATTGACTATATATCACGCGAGGCGCATGCGCGGCGGCGGGAGGTCAACCGACGTAGGTCCTGCGTCGAAGAGCGCCAGAGCGCGACTGACTTAGGCCGTTCGATGCACCCGATTTTATACTCACTTTAAAAAATTATTTTCGTAAATGATTGAAGACGGATATGTTTTATTTTTTACACATATATAGTACAATCTTTCTTCTTACGTATAAAATGATTTGTGTTGCCAAATGACTTTTAGATTCTGAGAAATGACGTGTTTTTTTGTAGTCGATTTCTCGATTTTTGATTATCTTAGACGTGATTAAAATACAAGTTAATGAATTAAAAATCAAACTTTTCTCAATGCAATTTAAATTTCAGGATATGCCTCTTCGAATGAATACCACTTTACCTTCTTAATTAGTAGTAATAATTGGTGTAAGATTACTTCAAAGTTGAGCCTTCGCGCGTCATCTGGAAATCGCGCCTTCGAAATCGACTGTTTTCGTAGTCAATAATTCAATTTGAACAAGTTTTTTTTAATAGACTTTAAATAAAAATATATGATAATTACGATGATTGAAGTCAAAAGAAGCTAAAAAAATAAATTATGTGACCAAAATCACTTCAAAATCTCCCAAGTTCTCGATTTACGTATGAAAAATGCAACAACGCTCTTAATGATATCGCATTCATAGTTTTTAGGGTTCCGTACCAAAATGGTAAAAAAGGAACCCTTATGGTATGACTCAGTCTGTCTGTCTGTCTGTCACAGCTGGATATCTCAAGAAGTACTAATGCTATCAACTTGAAATTTGGAACAGTTTAAGATGACGTTTACCCAATTATTTTGCAAATAAGAAAGAAATAAAAATATTTTAATTTTTTTTGCAACAGGGACTGAAAGGGGATCTTAAAAATTCAAAGTGGGGCTACTAGGGCATGTGCGGTATCATATGAAAGAGCGCTGTTTGCACATTCTCAAACATTTTTTTATTTTTTTTCTAGGCCGCATAGTTTTCGACTTTGATGAAAAATGTAAAAAAAAATACCGTTCCCCCCCCCCCCCCCCCCTATCTCCGAAGTTTGCAAAGAGAAAAATCTGAAATTATTATATGTGATAGAAGTTTATGTAAAGATTACAGGAAAAATAAAACGATGTCTCTAAATACCACACTTTTTCTGAAATCGGAACGGAACCCTCGGTGCGCGAGTCCGACTCGCTCTTGACCGGTTTTTTTACGTTGTATGAAAAGTACAAGATATTACAATGTAAATTACACTGTATTTACATAAAACTATAGGCAAAAAAAAGTATTTGGATTCACAGGGTACAGCAGTCATGGCGCAGTGGTAACGACCGCGACTTACGAGGATGAATTTTGTAAGGTACTATAAACAACAAAAGCAAAGACAACTCACCGTGTTGGCACATTAAGCTGCCGTATCGGTGGGCTGAAGATCCTGGGCGTATCTCCAACGTACTCTGGTTCTCCTTCCCACAGCAGCATCCAGGCCGTAGGACCTAAAGCCCAGATGCGGACCAGCGCTCCAGGATTGTAAGTCTCGAAAATCGACACTTCAAGTGGGTAGACTGCTTTTTCGAAGGACACTTCTGCCGAAAGTCATATTGTTTGCAACGAGATCTTGGATACCATGTTCGAAAACTTCGTCAATGATAATGATAAGTTAGGAGATAATATCTCTTTTAAGTTTTAGTGCATGATTACATTTTACATCAGTGGGGTCGCGGGTTGTTCGAAAGAGATACCGAGGCCCTGGCATAGGCAACTGAAGGAACAAGGGTGGGTTTTAGTCAGTAAAAGTCTGACACGCCCTTCCGCTCCACCCTGAGCGGGAAAAGTCATTTGATGATTTCCCATCCACAAAAAAGAGGGGCCTTGTGGAAGTTGCGGGCCAGAAGGACTTGGGCTAAGTGCACAAAATGATTGCAGCTTACTTTTGTTTTGAATGAACTGATTCACGTTTGAAAAAAAATTAAAAGAGTATGCCTGGATGGTTTGGTCATGTTGAAATGATGAATGAAAGGCGACTAACGAAAGGTATTTACAAGGCAGGTATGAGTGGAACGCCGGAACGCCCTAGTTAGACATATAGTGACCGTATTGGTAAGAAAAGTCAGGTGCGTTGTACTCGCAACCGGCGTGCGTGTATGACCAGGGGGGCTACTCCCTAAGTCCGTCCGTTCATCCGTCCGTCCGTTTATCCGTCCGTCTGACTTAACGATCCATCAAATAATAAATAAATATCCTTGGACATTTCACACAACGCCATCTAGTCCCAAGCTAAGCAACCTAATGCTTGTGTTATGGTAACGAGATGGCTGATAAACTACTTATATACATTTTTTTTTTTATAAACCCACACATATTATAGATAGAAAAACACCCAGACTCGAAACAAACACTTGTAGGTCGTACAAATATTTGTTCCGTGCGGGAATCGAACCCGCGACATGCTGCGCAGCAGTCAATCGCTCAACCACTGCGCCAACCGTGTCGTCAAAACAAGTGTAAAAGTTAAATTTTTCGGATGGGACACATCGGGAGTAGGGACAACTGTCGTATCGTGTTGTCATTCATACTTCGTTCGGGCCCCGAACCAATCATACGTCCGTACGTGATACGTAGTAGGAAACGCCCGTAACGAAGGCCGAAACTACGGACTTTGTGCTTAGGGAGTAGACCCCCAGATGTATGAACGTAAACGAGGCAAAAGGAGATCTAAGGGTCGTAGCAGGTGGCGTCCTGTAATTTCTGCATACCCCGTGGAAAGAAGGCGTGAGTTTATGTACTTATGTATATGTGGTATGGTTCACGTTTCAGGACTTTTGCCCGTCCCCTGTGTCTTGGAGCGTGTTCGTGTAACCACTGAGCCTAGGCGAACCGGAGATTGGAACCCCTAAAGGCCCTGACGCGGAACAGTGTGAATGAGGCTTGATCAGTTATAGGGATTGAAGACAGATAAAATATAGTATATATAGTACATAAATCTTAACGCATGTTGAGTGTTCTTGATTACCTTCGGGGAAACTGCGTCATAGTCATGTCTTTTTTCTTTAGAATGGCAGATAGGTAGGTAGTTTTAATTAGTAGCGGATGGCATAAATTGTCATTAGTATAATTAACATAATTATTATAATAAATACACTAGGAATTGCTAGTAAACGTGGACGGACAGTAAGTGCAACATTTTATCAACAACATTATTGGAGTATCAAATGTTCAGAGCAGAATCAGTCCGTCCGTCCGTCCGTCAGTCCGTCCGTCTGACTTAACAATCCATCAAAACAAGTGTAAAAGTTAAATTTTTCGGACGGGCAAAAACACCCCCGATTGGCCCCGAACCAATCATCCATCCGTACGTGATACGGAGTAGGAAACGCCCATAACGAAGGCCGAAACTACGGGCTTCGTGCTTAGGGAGTAGACCCCCAGGGCTCGCCTGCATTCACGGATTGGAAACGAGACGCCTCGGAAGTGTAAGAGATCGACCTAGATCAATTTGACTAGCTGTTGCCAGGGACTTCGTCTGCGACCCAGGATGAAAAGCAGCCTATGTCCATCTCCAGGTCATGGTCTAACCATGTGCCAAATTTCATCCAAATCCATTCAGCTGCTTTAGCATAACAAACAAACAAACTCACCTTCGCATTTATAATATTAGTTAGGATAGTATATTATATGGATAGTATAGTATATGGATAAACATTGTATTTCAATAACAGTTTATAAACACTTACCTACAAAATCCTGACTGGTGATGGCACTGGCATTTTGTGGCATGTAGTCTTGCAGTGCTGATGGAGCCTCTTCCCACCAAGTTCCATAGGTTCTCTGCAAAAAAAATCTAAATGTTTAGATTAGTTCCATAGGTTATTTAGACAAGTCCCATAGGTTATCTACAAAAAAAAATCTAAATGTTTAGTTTAGATCAGATAAGAACATGGGGAAAGGATTAGCATCAACCTACTCTTGACCATAAGTGGGCTAACTAGAGTTGGAGATAATGGTTCAAAGGTATTCCTAAAATCAGGCTGAATCTTAGTTTTCAATAATATACACAACGTTAATAAATGCATGTCAACTTATAAACAGCTATTACAGCCATCAACATGCTAAGAAGAAATTAAAAAATTTAAATCATTCTACAAAATAATTTATTGACATATTAGAGAATAATTTTACAATCTATGTCTGTTCCTGGTGCAACAATATTAAATTAAAAAGTTGTTTTATTTTGTTTCTTCACAAATGACAAGCAATAAAGCAAATAATAAAAAAAAAACAAAAATCATAAAATCCCCCAGTGACATTTACAATTTCAAGGCCTCAAAAGTTATTAAGCCTTGGATAATATATTGTTTACTTTTAAAAACACACAAACTTGTCTTCCCTTCACATATGAAAGAAAATGTTCAGTATCTGGTGGTTTATTTATAGAATGCCCTTGATTTTGATTTGCATAAGGAAGTTTGTTGTGGTGCCTTTGTCTGATACTGATAAAAAAGACACACCCACTTTCATAATTTATAACTTAGGGCCTATTTCAAGATGGCCAAATAGCCACTACTTCCCAAATAAATTCAAAAGTGGACAGTATTTCTATGAAATTACCTGCCTAGTAAGTTAATAGGAACTTAATGATAGGTGGTGAAACAGGCAGGCAGGATAATTGTAACTAAATGATTTTGTTTTTCATTCAAAATTATTTTTAGTATGATGATAGTTTAGAATTCAAGAGAGTAATTAATTAGTTATTTGTCTAGGTTTAAGAGCCAATAAAGCAAATTAAACTAAAGCGGAGTAGCACTTCCTGGCTCATGCTTTAGCCTGGTTTATTAAAAGAAAAAAAAATGTATATTAGAAAGAAGGAATTCAACTAGAGTAGCCCGGATGTGTGATTATGTGCTAGAATAGAAATATAATATACCTAGTACTACACCTTACCTAGTAGTATACTGTATTAGTTGTCCCCTAAATGTGACACTTGTGGAGTAATAGATGATGTTTACCATTTGTTGATGGAATGTGTTCAATTTCATGCTGAGAGAGAGGAATTATTGGACAAATTAGATCTAGACAAATTGCAGGTTGGAATTATGAATTCAATACTCTCAAACCCTAACAGTGATGGAGCTTGTCTTTTGTTTAAACTATTATCAGGTTAAGTTAAACTAGTGATGTATTGAATTATTGGTTATGATTAATCGGGCTGACATATGCATGTAGTATAAAAGTCCAAAAATAAAGAAAAAAAAAAAAAAAAAAAAAACAATCAAGCTAGAAATGTATTTATTCATAAAAGCCAGGGTTCATTAATTTAATATTTTTTGTTTTTGTTTATCATAATTATTTAACATAATATTCTAGAAGGACCCATGAAAATGGTTAGATGAGTTTTCTATTTAGGAAATACCTAATTAGTTCTTACATAGGATTTCTCAGACGTCAGCGGGTTGTCTTAGTTAATTATTTATTTATATTTTTCTCTAGGTGTTGTAGTTATCAGCAGGGTCAGTGGGTCGTCTTAGGGGCGGGTGCAATGAATAATAATATCATAATAAATTTTCTTTAGATTTAACCTTTTAAGTTTCACTCGTGTGCAAATAGTTCTATATCAATAATGAAGTATTTAAGATGTGGATAACGCCGTGAGCTACACATATGTAATCTCTTTTTTTTCACTTCTTGTTTGTTAAGATATTTGTGTAACTGTTTGTTTTCCCAAATAAATAAATAAATAAATAAATAAATAATATAATTCAGGACTTCGAAATGATTGCCTTAGAATATCAATTTGTATTTTGGAAGCCTGTTTAGCCGCGTAATTCGTACTCACCGGGGTTACAAATTCCGCGGCAAAACGTTAAAAATATAAATAAATAAATATCGTACTTACATAGAAACATAAAGTTAAAAGTATAGGAAAATATATCAAAATATAGCTACTTTTACCATTACGAAGGCTTGTGGATAGTCGCCATAATCAGGAAAATTTGATGGTGGTCCACGAAGATTGAATGCGGTATAGGAAACACTGATTTCACTTCCGTACTGAGAACTAAAATCTTCAACATTGTGAACAAACTGCTCTAATATTTGCGGTTCTTTTTCTTCGTCCACATCACTTTCATTTTTAAACCAAAACAATGAAGATATTACATCCGAACTTTGCATTTTAAACCATTAAAAGTATCCGTCTCCAGAATTGTTGGTGGAAAAATTCAGGCGAACGAAGATAGCAAAGATGCGCGCTCGAATGAATTTACGTTACGAAATGAAATGTTTTTTTTATTGACAGCTGACAAACACAACACAACTGAATACAAACAACAACGTTCCATTCCGCAATTTTTTTATAATTCTGTTCTGATAAAGCTCGACCAGAGAAATAGATATTTTCATAACACGCAACAAAGCAAAATACACACGAGCTCACAAGAAGGATATTTGTTTGTTTTTAAATGTCTTGCATGTAATACAAACTTCTAATAAACGATTTTCTATTTCTATCAATCGGTATAAAAATCAAGATCACAAATGGGGAAGAAATCGCGAATCTATGAACAGGTGGCGCTGCTAACGCTCTACTCATAACATCGCACTGTCATTATTATCTCAATGTTTTTCGGGTTTTAAATAATTGTAACATAAACTAGCGTACCTATGTTTTTTGTTACAACGAACAATGTATTCGACGTGGACAGTACTTCAGTTAAAAGCTGAACTGAAGATCCGAGGAGCTTCACTAAGAGGCTGAAAAGCGGATCTGGTCAGCTGGTATTTACAGCCTACCTATTTTCTTGTTAACAATTGAAGAAAATAACCCAATTTTATATTAGCAACATGTCGTTCATTCATTATCGTTGTAATTACAAACTTTTACGTACTTAGACAATAGTTTTATAACATAATCGATGTTTCATGAGCTACGAACATAACCTAGAAATTAAATCTGAATTTTAATTAAACCTGTTACAGAATCGAATCATTTGATCGTAATTTGAACTGTGAGATATCTCAGCAGCATGAAACTGCTGATACCAAGATGGATATGAACATATCATCGAATTTTCGAAAGATGTAAAATTGCGTATCTTAGTCGCCTTTTCCCATATTTTTTAATTCGTAAGTCTTGAGGAAATGAATTATTTTCATTGTTATTACAACAGATTACGCGCAAAGGCAGCAATTTTTTTATCAGATGCTATCCAAAGTTTTTTGTAAACAAGTTTTGTATGTAATTTGACAGCTAATGTAATTTTCTGTGAGGCGAGCGTTACCAGCGACACCTTGCGGAAAAAGTTGTCAGTTTTCTTCCCCATTCCTTCAAATCGATTATCAAAACAAAAAATACAAGTGTACTTAATAAATTAAGGCGAAAGCGCCAGGGTAGCCCGCGAAATTCAAAATTTCTTACGTTTTTTGCAATTTGTAGGTCGGTGTGAGCTTGTATGTTGATTAAACTATGATTCGCGGCCGTAGCTAATATGGCTTTACAGAATTATTATAATCATTAGAATCAGCAATACAACTCCATAGGTTAGCATTTACCTCAAACCTCATGATTTCATGAAATCGCTAGATTTGAGGTAAATGCTAACTTATAGAGTTGTATGTTGATTCTAATGATTATAATTCTGTAAATTCATATTAGCTACAGCCGCGAATCATATTTTAATCAACATACAAGCTCACACTGACCTACAAATTGCAAAAAACGTAAGAAATTTTGAATTTCGCGGGCTACCCTGGCGCATCATCCTTAACCGACTGGAATAGCAACCATTTATTTTTGAATCGCGGTGTTACATTTTTGTACGCCAGTATAATCTCATTAGGTGGCAAGGTGTGGCGGATTCCGAAAAATTCGGACTTGAAGCTTATTGATTGGAAGTGGAGGTACTTGCTAACCTGGTAAATAAATTGGACCCACGACACCTGGTAAGTCACTGGTGTTTGATTTATTTAGTACTGTTCTGGGCACATTATTGCAACAATTGCAAAGGTGCGGAGACGTACGGAAAAAGATATTGGACGAACATTATTCAGACCCAAAATTTTCAAGTGATTTCCAATCTTGTGCTAGCTACTTCAAGTCTGGCAAAATTTTCCTTCGTCTGTCTGTTTGTTGCTACTCCTCTACATAGGTCGTATTTTACAACCGATCATTTATGCATTAAGGAAAAACTATTTTTGGTATGATTTACAGCCGGTTTATTATTACTTTTTCAAACTAACGCCAGCTTCCGTACTATATTGTTTTATTCCTTTGACAACCGTCAACAGATGAGTTGAGACAGTTGACAAGCACCAGCAATAATGGCGTCATCTGTAATTAGAGTCTGTCAAGCGAGTCGTGTCCAATGAAAAAGGAGGCCAAAAATAAAAATCTTACATGTGTCAACACTGATATAGTACGCTGAAAACATGTTTGATACGTGAATTTTTGTAGATAAAAAAATTCTTAAAAAAGTGCATTTCAATGTAGGTATTTTATTAGTCACAATTAGAACTAAAATCAGAATCTAGAAATTCAATGCCTTCTTATGAGAAATCACTGTCAGTATCATGACGCTCAAAAATTATGAAGGGTTCCAACTCCGTATCGGTTATCCTTTGTTTTCTACATGAATAGTATGATCTGTTCATTTATCCATTAAATATATTTCTTTTCCGTTCTTCTTTAAATTTCCAATAATACAAATTAAATAATTAAAGTAAAGTAAAGTAAGTAATTAAAGTATCAAAATGCTGTAGCATAATAGAACAGAAGTTGTGACAATCCGTTTGACAGATAATAGTATTGCCATTATAAGAAATCAAATACAAATACAAATATATATATAATATATATATTTTGCTGATTTCAAATATTTTTTGAAATCAGCAAAATGGTCGTGGACACGACTCGCTTGACAGACTCTAGCTTTGCCCGTTCCATACACTGAACAGTTTTTTTTTTTTTTTAGTATAGACTAAAATAGTCATTGAGATAGGTGAGAATATCACTGAACTGATGTTACCTATGGACTTTTTTTTTAGTTCATTCAATTATCTGTCATGATTGATGCTTGTCAATAAAAATGGCAGCGGGACCAATTGCCGAAAGAAATCAAGGTATTTACTGATACAATTACTTATTCGAACCATACCGAAAAATCACGATACTAAAATCATTATTGATATTGTAACAAAAAATCAAAAACACTTTCCGTTCTAAGTAAATTACATAGTCAAACTTTTTGAGGTTAAGTATCGTTTTGAAGTCTCCGTTTACTAACCCAAATGACTCCTATGTGGCTCATTTTGGTTGTATTTATGTGAATACTACACTTGTTATTATTAGTTTGCCACACATACTCATTTTAGTATGTTTGGTAGAATTTTACGAGATTATTTGCATAACTTTCAGATGCTACGATTTACGTTGGTGGTTTGGACGACCGAGTTACAGAAAGCTTATTATGGGAGCTGTTTGTACAGGCTGGACCCGTGGGTATGTATTAAAATAAACATGAACTTAGCAGTTCTTCAAATCAATTTTAATTTTGAAAACTAACTTTGTAGGTACATTACTTACGTAAAAATGAATTATATTAACAAAGCATATCTAGGTCAAATATTCTCTAAATAACATATACAAAAACCAGCACAAATATAAAGCTAAGAATCTTAATGTGACTACATAGTGAAAACTGAGGAAAGCCTGCTTAACCTGGTGGGGCCTGATGGGCCTCTTGTAACAAACAAAACACACTTAACCGGCGAGCCCTATAGATATTCTATTCAGTAAGAATCAAGATGATTTTGCTAAAACTTTATATTTCATTGCAGTGAATGTCCACATGCCAAAAGACAGAGTTACTCAAACTCATCAAGGATATGGATTTGTTGAGTTTATGGGTGAGGAGGATGCTGATTATGCCATAAAGGTATGTGTTTTTAAAGTTTTAAGCATTCAGTCTTGTGCCTATCTGAAACGAGGAACAGACATCTAAACAGTAGAACATTTTGTTCAGATTCTTTTGTCTATGGCTTCAGTTCATCATTGTTTTGTTGTGTAAATAAAAGAGGTGTACTCTCGCACTAAAAAAATCATTGCTCTGTGTACCTATACATCATTTATTTTAATAGCTCCTACCTATCTGGAAAATCAATTCATCCAACAGCATACTCTAATAATCTGTAACAACATCCTGATTAATTCTTGTTAACTTAGGTCACAGGCAATTTCATAAACAACAGAATTACTATTGCACTTTGAAATTAAACCTGTCATTTCAAAAAGGGCATGAGGCACACTGAAAAAGGCATTATAATGTCCAAAAAAGTTTACTCTTTTTTAGTAAATAAATAATAAATAAAAATAAAAAATAAAAAAATAATAAAAAAATTGTTTATTGTCACAAATCAGCAAATAGTTACAAATTTGTATTCGAAGTCTCCTTTTAGGCAGATAATGCCTGTGTTAGAAGGCTCCGCTCTTCCATAACAATGGTATAGGTATTTAATTTATGCGTGACGTGTAGCGTGAGGTGAGGTGTGTGTTGTGACGTGAAGTGGTGTGTGTGAAGTTACAGTATTGTGTGTTGTGATATGAATGTGATGTATGTTGTGATGTGAATGTGGTGTTTGTGATTTGATGTGATATGATAATATATAGAATGAGGTGTATGAATGATGTGTTATATGTCTGATTACTCAATCTGTTGTAACAGAGCCTCCGTTTTATCATAGGAAAGTGTTTTAATCCAATTTACTAAGCTTATTTTACAATTGTACCTATTTTTATTATGAACATACACATATTTGTTTATTTTATTATACAATTGAGCTGAACGTTTCTGTAGTTGTCTGCTAGTGAATTTCAATTTAGTTCGGGGAATATCTGCGATTATATCTTTTCTTCTTTTTGATTGGGTACTATTATTATATGGTAGAGACTTATGTTTCCTGAGAACGACTTGAACAACGTACAATTTCCTTACAGAGAGTAAATTACTAATTTGATACAAGCTTTCCGTAGAGAATCTTCTGTTTTTAAAATACATAATTTTGATTAAACTACGCTGAGCTCGTTCCAGAGTTAAAAATTTAGTTTTAGCCGCTCCTCCCCACAGTGGGATACAATAAGTGAGGACCGATTGCACAAGAGCAGCATATACTTCATTAAGAAGATTCCTGGTACGATTCTTGCCTTCTACTAAAAGTTTAGTTGGAACCACAAATCTTAAAGTTATAAACATCCAGCTGAGTTTCCTGATTCTATTGCTGACTTGTTCAAGATGGGGATACCATGACAATGTTTGATCTAAAATAACTCCTAAATATTTTGTTTGTGGAACTTTTTTAAGACATGGGCAGTTACAAGTATCGTTTTGTGTGTTTCCACACTCGTGTATTATTATTTTAAAATCTTGGGTTGGTTGTGTGCGGTTACTTACAGTAAAACAGATGAAATTAGTTTTTAGTACATTTAAGGATAACAAGTTATTTTTAAGCCAATTAGCTATTTGAGCCATTCCTATTTCAGCAGTTTGCTTGATATCTGCCCAGGAGCTACCAGAAAAAACAATAGCTGTGTCATCGGCGTACGCAAAGACTTTGGCGTTTTTTAATTGAATGTTACAAAGGTCATTAATGTAAAGCAGGAAGAGTGTAGGTCCAAGTACGCTACCCTGCGGGACCCCGTATGACACATCCATTTCATCACTAATGTAGCATCCTATCTTTACTCTCTGCTTCCTATTAGTGAGATAATCATTGAGCAAGCTGAGCGCATTACCTCTTACTCCAGCTTGTTCCAGCTTGTTGACAAGGATTGGGATAGAGACGGTGTCAAATGCCTTTTTAAGGTCTAAGAATACTGTTAAGCATGTACGTCCACCATCCAATTGTTCAATTACCTGAGAACTTAATGCAGTAACTGCGTCCTCGGTACTTAAACCTTGTCTGAAGCCAAATTGAGACTGAGACAATAACTTGAATTTATTAAAATACTTCATCAATCTAATATTAATAATTTTCTCTAAAACTTTGGATATGGATGGTAGAATCGAAATGGGCCTATAATTATTGACGTCATCTCCGTCCCCACCCTTGTGAACTGGGATTATAATAGACTGTTTTAACAAAGCTGGGAATGTACCATTTTGGAAGCAAAGATTAGCGAGGTGAGTTAATATAGGGACAGCTTCATGACTGATTAGTTTTAGGAATTTCGTCGATATATTGTCCCAACCAGCGGCACTATCAGATTTCAAGTTCATTAAAATTTTATAGACCTCAGAATCATCAGTTTCAAATAGCACGAAAGTATTAACTTGAGGTCCTACTCTATTTGAATGTCTAGTAGAGTCATTGTTATTAGTTCCTGGTTGAATTTGTTGAGCTAAGTTCATACCAATTTTAGCAAAATAATCATTTATATAATTAATAGATTCCATAGGGGTTGATTTAATATTTAATAGTTCTAAATTTTGGCTTTTTGATTTACTAGTATAGGTGATATTTTTAATATTTTTCCAAAGTAATTTATTATTTGATATAGAGTTTTTAATTAATTCTCTTTCATATTTCCTTTTTATTTTTTTGATCAAATTCGTACAAAAGTTTCTGTATCTTGTATAGGTAATTTTTAGAACTTCATTGTGTGGTTCATTACGACATTGCCTTTGCATTTTATTGCGGTTTCTGATGCATCGAAGGATGCCGGAGGTCATCCAAGGTTTGATGATACGTTCACTGTTTGGGATATTTTTTGAAAAAGTGTTGTCATTTATTACACTGGTTAGAATGTTAACAAAACAATTAATTAATAAATTAGGATCTTCACAGAACAATAGATTTGATAAGTTTTTTTCTTGAAGATCTTTCAGAGCTTGTTCGAAATTTATTGTAGTAGTTGTTTTAATAGGTATCTGAACATTTTTTAACTTAGATAAGGAAAGAAGAGTAGTATAGTGGTCAGAGATCGAAGTGTGTAAAATGGCGATAGCTGCCGAGAACTTGGTTTTATGTAACTTCAACATAAAATGGTCAAGACAGTTGCGTTCTCTAGTTGCCAGTAAATGTCCGGGAAGTATGCCAAATAATGAAAGCATATTAAGGTAGTTGACTCTATTTTTATAATCTTGGGACGATTCATTGTGACCAGGCTTGATATTAATGTTTATATCGCCAGCTATAATAATGTTTTTCTGCGATTTTTGAGTCTCTAGGTGTGAACTAAGTGAGTCAATAAAACTGTCAGTATTTGTATTAGAGGGAGAGCGGTAGATACAGAACACCATGATGCCCAATACATCCAGTTGTAGGCAGGATGCCTGGGTAAGCTGTATTTCTTCTACTTTAGGTTTTAGGGAACTTTTGACATAAACAACCACTCCGTCATTTTGGTTCAGCTGTCGAGACGTTGTATAAGACTGATAATTACTTATTTGGGGAATAGCTTTATTGATATTTAATCTACATTCTGTTAGAATTATTATATCCGGATCGAAATTAATAGAAGATAAAGTGATTAGCAGGCTATCAAAATTACAGTATATACTACGAATATTTTGTGATACGATAGTAAGATCACTTTTATTAATTTTTAAATGCTTGTGTAATTCTGAAGAATCGCATTCAACAGTTCGGGCTATTTTAATGCTATCGATGTCAGATATAGTTTGATGTGTATTATCCATTTAAATAGTAAATTGGTAGAAATGTCATCGCAAATAAGTAGGTGCATATAACAATGTGAATAGGTTTTAGAACTGTATATAGTTTATTTGTAATCAGGCTTATTTTGGAAGACTGTATTTTGTGGATTTTTAGCATAAGTACGGAAGTGTAAGTGAAATTGAGTGTGTGATAATGTTGTCTATAATGTGAAAATGTGTGAGAGTAAATGATTGAGCTGTGCGTGCGAAAGTGAGTCAGTATAATATGCAAATAACTTAATTTTATAACGAGTAATAGAATACAATGATACAGAGTGGAAAAAAATATATCAGAGACAGTTTGAAAATTCCACACGATAAAACATAGGTTTAGGGTTTTAACTGTTAAATTAAGGAAATCTAAAAAATAGTGAAAATATAGTCATTGATCTAGCAAAAGTTTTTGTACCTGTTCTTCAGATGTAATGTAAATAGTTTGACTAGATTCATTCTTTTTCACGTAGACTTTTCCGTATGCAGTCCAGCAAAACTTGTACAATCCAGATTTAGTTAGGTCTCTTGCCAGGAAGTGTAAACGAGTGCCCTTAGGCGTTAAATGCTCAGATACAAAGACTGGGGTGTCTTCTTGAACCTTCATTCCCATATGAATACAGCGTAATTTGTTTTGGTGTTTTATATTGAATGCTTTGGCCATTTTTAGGATCTCTGTTTTCATGATTGTGGAGCCGGTTTCTACGACGATTGGGGTGTTTTGTTTTTCAGCTGTTTTTCCGCGTACTCTGTAGATATCCCTGATGTCGTGTTTTTTTACGCTGCATTCAAGGTTTTTAAAGAGACACATAGTCATTTCAAGAAGATCCTCTTTAGTTTCACCTTTTTTTCTTGGTACATTTTTTATAACTAAATTACTTTTTCGAGCTCCCATCTGTGTTTCCTCAATCTTATTTTCCAGCATAGCGATACATTTTTTATCTTCCACAGACTGCTTCTCAAGGTGTATTATCTTCGCTTTAAGTTCTTCATTTTGAGCGGATAAAAATTCAATTGAATGTTGAATGGTAATGTTGGACTGGTGAATCTCCTTTAATGTTGAGTTAATTTTTACAATCTCATTTCCCTGTTTTTCCGAGAAAATTGTTAGCATTTTCTTTATCTCCTCTTTAAATTCGTTTAATTGTGTAGTAACAGTGTCCTCCAACTCATCCCTGCCTCTCTTTACTCTTTGGAAAACATAGTTTGGTGGTGTTTTAACAGTTCCCGCTAAGTGAATTTCTGTGTCCGAAACAGATCTGTCCATAGATGAGTCCATTACTACCAGGAGGTAAGAGCGTATAAGGAGTTAAACGTACACTTAATGCGCAAGCGACGGGGACGTCCTTCGCAAAACTATTAGCTAATGACTTTGCAGTGTGCGCTCGTGATTGGGCGTCCTTGGGATTCCTTTCACTTTTGGGCGGTGCTAGTGTAAGTGTTGTCGTCCAGTAGCGTAAGGAAGGCGAGTTCTTTTTGTAACAGCCCACTTTTAAAGCACCATACACGCTTTTAATTAATTAGTGTGAGTCTTCTTACGTGCTTGGGGGCAGGTCCGCAGGTCTCACGAAGTGGCGGTGGTGGTGGAGTAGGAGTGCGCTCACGCGTAGTACTCTTGCGCAGACACTCGCGGTTTTTAACCTCCTCGGTTTTATGTGATCCTATTTTATTCGAAGGATTTAATTTATTTAAATTGAGTTTAAATATTTTAAATAAAACAATACAGCTATTAGGGCACGTCAACACCGTACGGCGGTCCGGGGGGAAGAGGATAAGGAGAAATAAATATCCCAAAATATCATGTACTTAAGTTTTGTATTTATCAACCTCTATTATACAATTTCTTCAACAACAATTGCTTTTTTTACAAGAAAAAATATTTTTGTTGATTCTAAAAAGCTTTGATTAATTGACTCATGCCCATTTGTAAAGGGCAGGTTCAATTAAATTAATCTCACGCACAGTGTCTTTACGGACACTGCAAAAACAGGCTCTAAGTATTATTTTTCTATTGACCCAATCTCATGACAAACTTTCATATTTTCCAGGTGATGAACATGATAAAGCTATATGGTAAACCAGTAAGGGTAAACAAGGCATCAGCTCATCAGAAGAATCTGGACGTAGGGGCCAATGTGTTCATAGGAAACTTGGATCCAGAAGTGGATGAAAAGCTGTTGTATGATACTTTCTCTGCATTTGGTGTTATATTGCAGACACCTAAGGTAAACTTCATATTTGTATATTTCTTTTGCATAAAGTACCCACTACGCAACAGAGGATACATCATACTTATGTTTCTTACTTTTTTAAGTGGGTACAATAATGCTTTACTTACAAACATACATAAATTTTTAAGTGAATTTGTGTGCACATAAGTTTTGCTACATTCTTATTATTATTAAACTAATATTGAGCTAGACCAAGGCCAGCCAAACCAGGCATTTGAATTTGCCTGCCAGCACTTCTGTCGTCCGGCGCGCCGGCTAGCGCGGTGTCACTGCTTCCACCTGTAGGACAATTCCCATATTTTTAACGTTTGCAATCTCATCACAGTCTCAATCTGTCAAAAATTGTATAGCGTTTACCTAGGTAGGTAAACCCTATACATGCACATTACAAATAATGTAAATAAAAGCATATTTTGTCTTTTTTGTGTATGAATTATCTTATGTAATGGTAGTAGCCACAGTCTAAGAAATTTTGCTCACCTGGAAAATCTATTGGCCAGCCTTGAGCTAGACTATTGTAAATCTTTTATTATACTTGTGTCCGATGTTTCTTTTCAATTCATTTGTTTAGTTCGCGTCACGTTAAAAGACCACTGGGCAGTGGCAAACTGGCCCTGTAACATAGATTGTGTCTCATAATAAGAGCGCTGGCCAACTGCACAAGCATGCCATACCATTTTTACGTGATGTGAACTAATACAACATATGGTTTTGCAGTTGGCCAGCGTGCTTTTTACGTGACACGATTTATACAACGTTACAGTTGTGCGGTTGGCCAGCGGTCTTTTTACATGGCAAAAATTGTACTTTATCTTGGACGTAATGTGAGGAAATCTAGACTTATAGTGTTAATATTAGTCTGAAATAGCCAACCCATCTTGACCAAGCGTGGTGATCCATGCGCATGCCTTCTCTCTGTGAGAAGAGGCCTTTGCCCTGAAGTGGGACAATAAGGGTCTGTTCACACATACCACAACCACAGCACGTAGCACCACATTTTTTTTTTTTATTATACACTTTATTGCACCACATAAAACAAAAAGGATCAGAAACCAAAGTTGCACATTGCTTTTCCATTTATTCAAGTTTATTTAATTCCTGATGACTTTACAGCAAGTTTTACAATAATGGTCTAAAACAACACATTCAATTTTATTATGTCTTGCAGGTTATGAGAGACCCCGAGACTGGTAACTCAAAGGCATTTGCATTCATAAACTTCGCTTCGTTCGAGGCATCTGACGCGGCGATAGAAGCTATGAACAACCAGTACCTCTGTAACAGACCTATTTCTGTGTCGTATGCGTTCAAGAAGGATGTTAAGGGAGAGAGGCACGGATCAGCTGCTGAAAGGTTTGTAGACATAACATACCTACTTGGTTTTTATTTCTGTGCAATTATAAGTTACTAGTTTTTTCTTGCGGCTTTGCCCCCATGGAAATTATACCACAGGAACATACTAGTGGAATAAAAAGTACCCTATGTCCTAATCCAGGTCATGGTCTACCTTTGTGCCTAATTTCATCCAAATCCGTTCAGCCGTTTTAGCGTGAAAGCGTAAGAAACAAACTCACATTCGCATTTATAATATTAGTTGGGAGTAGTTGGATGTAGAATGCTATTTTTGTGGAAGCAAGCAATGCAAGGAAGATTCCTCCATTGCTCCACAAACGGTTTTTTTTTTTTTAAGTTTATAATAATTATGCAGCTACATACAGAGCATTTGGGTTAGCCAGCCATTTTGCCCAGCTTTACAACAAGTTATTTATTATTCTGGTCTACTACAGTATAACTCTTGCAAGTCAGAATTTACAGTGGCGACCAACCACATAAGCGCGAAACCATAAAGCTGTAACAGTCTTAGATAAATTATTCTATTATCTCTTGGAACACAAAACAAAATAATGGATTGGATTTTCATATTATTAAACCTCTTCTTTCTTTCACAGGTTACTCGCCGCCCAAAACCCGCTATCACACGCGGACCGACCTCATCAACTGTTCGCGGACGCCCCGCCCACAATGATGGGCCCCGTACTAATGGCACCGCCACCACCGCCGGCGCCATCACCGATGCCTCCACAAGGACCGCCGATGAATGCACGACCACCGCCACCATTACCGATGTCGGCGCCACCACCACCTCCAAGTTCCATGCCACCACCTGGTCCCCCGCCCCCTCCTGGCCCTCCACCACCGCCACCACCATTCCATCACTTTCCACCGCCGCCATTCGGACCCCCAGGATTTGGCCCCCCGCCACCGCCAGGGTCAAGACCGCCGCCCCCATGGCGACCCCCACCCCCGTCTTTCAGGCCGCAGTTCCCCCCCCGCGGACCACCCCCGTTTGGACACCCCCCGTTCCCGCCACACCCGCCTGAACCAAATTATAATTATTAAGTGTAATTAAATAGTGTAATTTTCATGACTGTTTTGTATTTATTCCTTTTTGGAATGGAGAATAAAGTTTATTTTCAATTAATGTATTATAATAACTTTCTCATTACCAAATGTTACAAATCCCGTTGAAATCACCCTTTATAAGTAGGTAGATACATCTGTTTAGAAAAATGTCCCAATGCGTTATGTGCACACATGTTTACGAAAACCGAAACGTGCGGCTTCACGTTATTGTTGACAGCGCTATGTTTTGATTTTTTTTATTTAGTCTAATTTAAGTACTGTATTTTTTTTCACATTTTTCATAAAAAGTCGAAAACTATGGAGCCTAAAAAAAGAAAAAAAATGTTTGAGAATGCGTAAACAGCGCTCTTTCATATGCCCTAGTAGGCCAATTTCGAAATTTTAAGACTTTCAGTCCCTGTTGCAAAAAATATATAAATATTATTATTTCTTCCTTATTTGCAAAATAGTTGGGCAAACGTCGTCTAAAACTTCCAAACAAGTTGATAGCATTAGTACTTACCTAGTTTTTGAGATATCCAGCTGTGACAGATAGACTGAGTCGCACCATAGGGTTCCTTTTTAACTATTTTGGTACGAAACCCTAAAAAGCAACTGCGTGTCTTGAACTCGTAGATTACTCTGGGATATCTTCTCGTAGCTACGTTATCATTATCATACTAATAAAGTAGTAGGTGTATGTATGGTGTTAGGTACCTACAAATACCTAATGCGCAAACCTTCAACAAACACCCAAAACTTTTATCTCGATTGTCTTTCCGTTCAGTGCTGAATCAAATCTATGACCCATCGGTGCCTACTGCAAAAAGCCAGCCATTTGTCCATACTTATAGGTATTTGAGGCTTACATAATAATACCCAGAAGTACCTAAAACAACGGTTCCGCATTTTCCCTATTAAAATAGCTATTCAAAATTCACACACGTGAACCAAATATCATAAGTATTAAAACATACTTCGAACACATCGAAAACTCACTGGGCTGTTTAATAAAAAAACCGGTCAAGAGCGAGTCGGACTCGCGCACCGAGGGTTCCGTTCCGTTTCGATTTCTGAAAAAGTGTGCTACTTAGAGACATCATTTTATTTTTCCTGTAATTTTTACATAAACTTCTATCACATAGAATAATTTCAGATTTTTCTCTTTGCAAACTTCGGAGATAAGAGGGGGGGGAACGGTATTTTTTGTTACATTTTTCATCAAAACTCGAAAACTAAGTATGCGGCCTAAAAAAAATGAAAAAATATGTTTGAGAATATGAAAATAGCGTTCTTTCATATGATACCCCACATGCCCTAGTAGCCCCACTTTGATTTTTTAAGACCCCCTTTTCAGTCCCTGTTGCAAAAAAAATGTAAATATTTTTATCACTTTCTTATTTCCAAAATAGTTGAATAAACGTCATCTAAAACTGTTCCAAATTTCAAGTTGATAGCATTAGTAGTTCTCAAGATATCCAGCTGTGACAGACAGACTTAGTCACACCATAAGGGTTCCTTTTTTACCATTTTGGTACGGAACCCTAAAAACAAAACTGCCACATTCACTGGTTGCCTCGGTACATTATTTATTCTGCTGAACAACTTCATTTGTCGTCGGAAATATCGACGAGACGGCAGGATGGGTCCGGTAATAGCGAAATATCTGTAGGTATAGCACTGCATACGGGAGCCACGCATGTGATTCTGACTGCTGACAATATTCTTATTGGATGTCCGGTCCAGGACGTTCGCTGGAGACTAGATCGTTTTAAAAATATTATTGTAGGTATTCGCTAAGCATTTTTGTATTGTCTAGGGTTCAGGAAAGGAGCAATTATTTGAAGATATTTCCGTAAGCACATCTTCAATGCATTTGAAATTGATGTTCTGAAAATTGAATTTATAAATAGAGCGTTTACATTTTCATATACAAAATAGTTGTTGTAGTGTAGGAGCAGCGGTGGCCCAGTGGAAATACAAGTGACTTACGAGTTGTAGGACGTAGATTCTAACCCAAACAGGCACTATGTGTAAAATTTCATCACCATAACTTAGAAAAACATATTGAGGAAACCGTGTGGCTGACACTGGCTTGGCCACCATCAGGGATTTTACTTTTGATAACACAAAGATTTAGTCGTTAATTAGTCGAAATTAGTCGCCAAGTCTGTGATCAATCTGTGACTTGGCGACTAATTTCGACTAATTAGCGACTAAATCTGGGAGAAAACAGATCTTCGCTAGGTGCCCTAGTTTTTGAGATATAAAGGTGGCCAAGCTGGGGAGACTCTCTCCAGATCGGCCACCAATGACCCCTTATAACTTTTGAACCAGTGACCGACAAATTCTGATATTTGGCGACAAATTTCGACTAATTAACGACTAAATCTTTGTGTTATCAAAAGTAAAATCCCTGATGGTGGCCAAGCCAGTGTCAGCCACACGAGGAAACCGGCATGCCCTAATAATAAAAGTTCGAAGACGTGACATCCACCAACCCCGCACAGGGCTCGCGTGGTGGACTACGGCCCACTCCCTCGCACAGAGAACAGGCACATGTCCTAGCAGTGGGAACATTATAGGCTGATTATGTGAGGTGGTTGAGATCCTTGTTGGCGTTGAGATCTTGAGATAAATAAGCGTTGTAGGTAGGTATGTACTAAGGTTAAGGCAACAACATATTGGGCAATCAAACGTTAAGTTTTAGTTCAGATTCACCCAGTAGGATAAATATCAGCTATCTAATTTCCCGATGTTCCTACAAAGGAATATATATATAGGCTATCTAGGTAGATAGGTACAACAACACCTATCTACTTTCATCAACAAAAATGCCCTATGCTGCCGTTAAATTGCGAGTTAAATCTGACGTGCATCGTTCCGCGCACTGCTATAATGGTCGTCCAACGTTGACACAGAGTAGATAACAAAATGAAGTGCTAGTTGAACACAGTCATGGTCAAAAAAATAAAAACAAGCGGTAGAGACGTAGATGTTTGTTTGGGATCACGTAGCATACCTACCTTACATACGTACTTGATCATGACGTTGCTACCTAGATACTGTGTCGAAGTATACAAAGTGTTGACTACCTGTGGAATTCCAATGCAGTTCATCATCATCATTTCAGCCGAAAGACGTCCACTGCTGGACATAGGTCTACCCCAAGCACAGCCACGTCGACCGGTTCTGAGCTTCCCGCATCCAGCGGATTCCTGCGGCCGTGCAGATAGCTCAACTGTACACAAACTATTAGTTAGCTAATTGCAGTCATGCTTTCGGCGTTAGGTACCTACACAAGTGCCTACTTTGTGATAATCTTGGTTTGGACGTCTTCAATAGAAATCATTTAGGTCACGGCCGTAGCCAGGGGCAGGGTTTTGATACTTAATTATTAACACACGATCTTCGAATTTTGTTCTAAGCCCAGTGATTCTTCAAAAAGTCATGAGCATTGTCGCTATCAAAGCAACTGCAGACAATTAACACAGACCTCATAACAGCATTCAGTCACGTGGATGATGTTATTAATGCTTTGCAACTTTTGAGAGATAAAGTTGACAAAGTATACCTCCACCTCTATGAAGAAAAAAGAGATGAATCGAATTACAAAAGAAATTTATTCATTCCATTTCTCGACCATACAATTCAAGAATTGATTGAGAGGTTTACAAAACACCGTAAAGTAGATAGTATCGGCAGTATCTGGTGTGTTACAGTCAAATTTTGCGGCCGGTTGTGAAGTCGAAGAGGCATTTTGTATGTATTCGGCAGTGCTGCCCGAAAAAATACATCTGTCGTCAAACCAGAACTTGTAGCGTGGAAAGCAGCTATGACTCTCGCCTACTCCAAAATCAGCTTTGGAATGCTACAGATATGTGTGACCAAAAACTATATCCAAATATTTACACATTGTTGCAAATATTATACAGAAGTAACCTTTTTAAAAGCCTAAGAAGACTTAAAAACTACTTGCGGAACACAACAAGTGAAAACAGACTGAACGGCTTGGCTCTCATTGTATTCACTATGGTATAGAAATTGATGCGCATGAAGTAGTGGATATATTTAAAAAGAAAAACAGAATATTAATTTTGTAATATTCTGTGTTATATAACAGAACGTTATTTTTTTATTTAGCTGATAGTTTATACTGTCACACTGTTCGAAAAAGGACTCTCCCAATTCCTTCGAGGAGATTTTTTCTGTATGTATTTTTCACATCACATCTTTTTCTTATACAGGGTGGCCGGAAGATTGACGTCCAAATAAAAAAATTAGGTTCCTCGTATCGTGGACTATCCGAATCACACCCATATATGTTCCGCGATTTCTCATAGTTTTCAAGTTATGATTTTTTTCTGAATTTTTGAGATTTCTCGAGCTCGACGTGACCAACTTAAAAAAATTATTTTAAAAAAAGTAAAGGAGTTTTTCGAGATTTTTTTATTTGAACTTTTTCATGAGTCGTAGACCAACATTTTCATAACTTTCATCACAGTCATGAAGCTGATTATTTTATAAAGTAACTCATGAAGATACAGTTCAAAAAAAATAAACTCGAAAAAGTAGGTAAGTATTTTACTTTTGATTGATTCGGATAATCCACGATACGAGGAACCAATTTTTTTATTTGGACGTCAATCTTCCGGCCGCCCTGTATAAGGGTTATTTTATGTACTTTTAGTCGTTTTATTTTCTTGAACCCCCCCCCCCCCATTACTAAAACCTGGCTGCGCCCGTGATTTAGGTACCTACTTATTTCTGACGAGATTGCCGATCCTGCCGATCTGTTCAGTAAAAATCTTACCGTGAAAATTGAAGCGACCTGTAATTCCACCATAGGGATTGACACTATTAGCAACTCACTTGCGGCTCACTTCACCTTAGGTACTTTTTAAGGTGAAACCGGAAGTTACCGCAGAACCACAGACCGCAGACCGCAGACTACCTAGTCCGATTGGCACCGTAGAGCTCCATTTATCCATACTCCATGACCACTCCATGAGGATTAAAAACATCGTTAAGTCCGAAAATGAAACACAAATATTTGCATCATTCGTTACGTGTGTGTTTCAAAAGGATTATACATAGTTGGAATTAATAAGCTTTGCCCTGTTGTTTTAGGTTGGAATATAATATTAAATGTTATAACAAATTCCTGTGAAAGTTTTGTTTGTATTTCTCGATTTGATCTGGTTCAGAGCATATCTACGGATAGTTACAATTTATTTTCAATACTGTGGGTAGTTCAAAATAGGTTATTAGTTCTCGCTATTTTTACATAGGTACATTAGGTGGGTTCCTAGGTTCCTACCCTGAACTGAAACAGCTCACGAGTCATGAATAAGGACTTCAATCGAGGTCTATTACCTAGACAAGTACGTGGTACCATAGTGGTACTACCTTTTCCTTTTCACTAACACTAGACGACACTTAAATGCGCGGTGTTGGATTTTTAATACTCCACTCAACGCCGAATGTTAAAAATCCAACAAGGCACTTTTATTTAGGCATTCATTCAGGTGTCGCTATTGCATAAGGTTGGTGAAAACGGGCATTAGAAAGAAAAAAAATAAGAAAATATAAACACAATGATACAGGTTTAAAAACAAATAAACCGGTCAAGAGCGAGTTGGACTAGGATATGTAATTTTTTTTGATGATTTCTGAAAAACTGCTATTTATTTTCAATCCCTGTTGCATGTATGCAAAACATATCTATATATTTTTATTTCTTTCTTATTTGAAAAATAGTTGAGCAAACGTCTTATAAAACTGTTCCAAATTTCAAGTTGATAGCATTAGTAGTTCTTGAGATATACTACCTACAGCTGTGATAGACAGACTTAGTCACACCATAAGGGTTCCTTTTTACCATTTTGGTACGGAACCCTAAAAAAAACCCAACTTATAAAAAACTAAAATAAAAAAAATGGTCAAGAGCGAGTACGACTCGCGCACCGAGGGTTCCGTTCCGATTTCATCGTTTTATTTTTCCTGTAATCATTACATAAATTTCTATCACATAGAATAATTTCGGATTTTTCTGTATGCAAACTTCGGAGATAAGGCCCCTCCCCCCCTTATCCCGATAAGGGGGGTTACATTTTTCATTAAAAGTCGAAAACTATGCGAATAAAAAAATGTTTGAGAATGTGCAAACAGCGTTCTTACTTATATCAATTCGTCGCGTATATTTTTTTTTAATTTTTGTTATTTTGATTTCTTTCTTATTTGCAAAATAGGTGGGTATACTTACATCATCTAAAACTGTTCCAAATTTCAAGTTGATAGCATAATTAGTTCTTGATACATCCATGTGACAGACAGACAGATTGAGTCGCACCATACGGGTTCCTTTTTACCATTTTGGTACGGAACCCTAAAAACAGAAACTTCTGTCATTACCACTACTCTATAAACCAGGGATCACCAATTAGTTTCATATGGGGTCCGTTTTAAAAAACTGTCGCGGTCATTGATATAAAGTAATATATAAGTCAATGGTCGCGGTCCGTTTATACAACCAAGGTTAAAAATACGTAGTCTATTTATAGAAAAAGAGAAGTCCTGACTGACTGACTCATTAACGCCCAGCCCAAACCCTTTAACCTAGAAAGCTGAGCCGTAGGCGAGGTTGTTTTTGAGCCGAGAACTGCAATAACAAATGTCCACGAGTATCAAACGACGTTTTTCAATACACTTTTGAAGAAATAAAATAAAATAAGAACGGACAATATTTTTGTCATGAATTATTAGGAAACTATGATTTAAATTTTCTTTTTTTTTCGCGCTTTGCTTTCGCCAGGTTGAAGGAGAAGCAAAGGTATAAAGCCGATAAACAGCCTAATATGAAAAATTGAAAATTCAAATATTTTCGAGTTTAGAACACAAATAAATGTTAATTTGTTAATAAACGTTTTTTTTAATGTGATAATCATAGTTTTTGATGATATTCTATTTAAAAACATTATTTAAATATTCAAAATTATTAACGCCTTAAAGTCGCATACCTCTTTGCCGAGATTAAAAAAAAACATTCACCTCCGAATAGAGACTTGTGAATAGAGGCATTGAATCAATTTGGACTACGATTTGGACTAAGTATAGGTATTAAGTTATCTGTGGCAATTTTTATTCCCGCACACATGCGGGAAAATGAAATATCGAACGCGTGTGAAATACATTGCATTGTGAACCTAATCGTAGAGCGACATGAACCAGTTTTCGAGGAAGTGTATTGAAAAATTACATTTTTACTTTGAACTATATGTCTGAAGTCTGGAGTAAAGTTGGTGCAAGCTATTGCCATTAAATCTTGGAGATCGGTAAATCGAGATCGAAATTTACTTAAGGCGAGTAGTGCCGTCAACTAACGCCACCATTGAGACAAAAAGCATAAGTCTGAATATATGGAACATTTAGATATTTCCTACTGCTCACATTATTAGTCAGATGAGGTAGGTCAGGTGAGGTCAAAAAAGGTAACACTCAACCTCCTAGGTTCGAAGCCTTAGCAGTTAATGCCAAAAACGGCAGTTCGAACCTAGGTTCAGTGTTGATTTTTTTTTAATACAAAAATTCTACCTCATCTGACTAAAAATGTCAGCATAGGAAACTAAATGTTCCCTAAATCCAGACTTATGCTTTTTTTCTCAATAGTGGCGATAGTTGGCGGTACTACTCGCCTTAAGGTTGCTCCTTCCTAAAATACGGCGAAACTAAGTAACTTTGTAACCATCTTTTACATTAAATAAAGCATCTTTCTGATAGGAAAAAATAAACAGTAATCTACAATACATAAGAAGTGATTTCATGTATCCTGAAATGTATTTTAGTTTGTAAACCTAAATCCAGGTCTATTTCGGTCTATTTTTTCGAGTTGTTACCATATTACTCCTACAGTTTTCATTAAAAGTGTTCATAAATTTATACAGTTCTTTACAAGCTAATAAGGAATGATTTCTTGTCATTAACTTTTTTAGTTTAATCAACAGATTTTTTGTAAATAGATAACTATTTCATATTTTGCAAACGTTGTGTCATCGCGCTTCTCTTTCTTTTCTATGCAGTCCGACAGTGACCGCGCTTTTTGCGACGGACAAGCTTTAAGATCCGCACAAAATACGGTACGCACGCCATTTGATGATTTCCTGCTCTATAACCTTCTATGTAGGTCTATCATCTTCTGTATGAAGACATTTAAATTCTAGCTTGTGCCATACTGCCCTGATAAGCCTTAAAGCGCTAACTCAATCAGAGTAAGTTTTGAGAAAAACGACTTTTTGTGAATGGATTTTTCCCACCTTCAAACGGGGGTTAAAACTTCTTAGTGGTTTGTTTTAAATTAGATATCGCTATTTGGCTTGTACCATTAGATGCGAAATTATTCTAGCTATTGAATGGTATAAAAAAAAACTAAAAGGGCGTATCTCAGAGATAGCGCCTTTCGGCTTAGCAGGGCAGCATAGTTCACCCAACAACTGACCTCCTAAAATCTAAATATCAGGTCGTTTTTCCTTGTTAGTGTGACGATTCATCGCGACAGACTCGCAACTTATCATAGTTATGAATTTATGATCTTTAGTAACGATACGACCTTTTACGATACCAGATTTTCACAAGCTTCAAGTTTATGTAACTAGTAGGTATCTTTTTGATAAAAATTGGGACAAATAAGGGTGAATATAGGTACCTACCTAGTAACAGAGGAGGTCGTGGCTAAGTAATAACAGCCGCACGGGTCGATCCATCAGGTTAAGCTACGCTTGCCGGAGTTGGTCCGTGGATGGGTGACCATCTTTACACACCGAGACTCCTCCGTGCCTCGGAAAGCACGTTAAGCCGTTGGTCCGGCTGTCATTCGCGGATCATTGACAGTCGTTAAGGGTCGTCAGAAGCCCGAAAGTCTGACAACCAGTCTTACCAAGGGGTATCGTATTACCCAGTTACCGGGTTGTGGAGGTCAAATGGCAGTCGCTGTAAAATACTGGTATTCAGCTGCATCCGGTTAGACTGGAAACCGACCCCAACATAGTTGGGAGAAGGCTAGGCAGATTGATTGAGGTATACCTTGTAACAGTTTTAGATAGTTCGCCTACAGTTCTTTGATTTAGTTCAAGAAAACAAATCATTCCTAAAATCGCAACATCCCAGAAAACGTTGTGATTACCTACTGCTCCTATATTTTCAGTAGGTTGGCTTATTAATTTGAAAAAGTCCTTTTGGCATTGAGGTTTACTAAATATATAGGTGCTTCCATAATATAAGTACCTATCTTCATAATAATAATCCCTAAAGATATATTATTACATCTATTCGATTCTATTTTCCTTCTACAAAAAATATTTCTTCAATATTTTCTGCCTATCCATTAGCTAGATAAGTTTGCTCCCAATATCTTCCTCCTCTATAATATTTTAACAAAGGTAGATACCTACCTATGCATTGGTGCGTTTAATACAGAAACCATTTTTCCTTTGTGAATCTCACAATGACGATATCAGATCGGATCTCATACTCAAATGGAGGATTACTTACATGTAAGTAACATTTTCGATTCGCATAAAATATTACTTTCAATATTAGGTACCGATGATGTATGTCTGTTATTATGTACTTCTATACTCATTCGTCAAATAAAATTAGATTAGATTATAAGTAATGTAACAATTACTTAAAGTTATCTTGGGATTGTAAATCTACTGCAGCGACAACCAATGTATTCGTATTTTAGTATGTGATACTTCCTGCGGTTGAACACTGTTTTCCAAAACACAAGCTTAAGCTTAGCGTGGGAATCAGTAACAGTACCTTTTGTCAATAATACGTTACATATATGTTAGATTACCCTAAGAATGTATTAGCTGGCGACAATAAAGAATTTTTATTTTATTTTTTTTATTTAGTCTATACAACGTGTAACGTTAAATGCGCAAAACTTCTTAGGGGGTCATTGTACTCATCATTATGAACAACTTTTAATATGGGACCAAACATGAAATCGCGAAAAAAAAATCAGCTGTACATTTTGACGAATTAAGCGAACATAAATAAATAACTATCGCCCTGAAATATTCCCCGCTCAATCCTGATTGGTTCATCGATCCCCGGGATCCGTCGACATCCTGGACAGAGAAGGACCGTCTTCCACTGCCCCATACACGACATCAGGAAGGTGCGTAGAGTTGCGTCTATTTTGTACAACTCCAGCACCCTAATGAGCCATGCATGTGGCACCGAGTCATAGGCCTTCTTGTAATCTATCCAACAGTTGTTTTTTTTTTCGCGATTTCAGGTTTGGTCCCATAGTAAAAGTTGTTCATAATGATGAGTACAATGACCCCTTAAGAGGTTTGGTGCATTTAACGTTACACGTTGTATGCAGTCATCAGCATTAACTTATACATTGTTACGCAAAATCCAGAAGCGTTTTTCTCGTGAAATAAAAGTTGCAACTTTGTCAAAAGTCAATTTTATAATAAGTGGTTTGGTTTTATGTTCGTAATAACACCCTAGCTATCAATCTTTTAGGAGGAAATCGTAATTGAACGGTATTTATGCTATAAAGGCTATATAGGCTATGGTATATATGCTAGGTATGTGGATTTTCATTTGACAGTTTTGCTTGTAGAACCCTGAAAAATCCGTATAATCTTTCCAACCATTTATTTTACTTTAGCGTCCATGAAACATTGCATTTTTTTGTCTATGGTTGCCTGTCAATAAATAAGAAACTTCATTAGGCGTGTTTATGTCAAAAGTAAAATCACTATGTATTAATGACTTAGATAATCGGACGACACGGTTGGCGCAGTGGTTGAGCGATTGACTGCTTCGCAGCATGTCGCGGGTTCGATTCCCGCACGGAACAAATATTTGTACGACCTACAAGTATTTGTTCCGAGTCTGGGTGTTTTTCTATCTATAATATGTATGTATTTACAAAAAAAAAAAAAAAAAAATGTATATAAGTAGTTTATCAGCCATCTCGTTACCATAACACAAGCATTAGGTTGCTTAGCTTGGGACTAGATGGCGTTGTGTGAAATGTCCAAGGATATTTATTTATAATATACATCTAGATCGAGCCACCACGTGGCCGGTCATGAGACAGCAATATTAACAGTGAAAGTACTTTGTTTGGCAACATTTTTAAAGCAAAAATACGGCACGCCGTAAGGGACAGAAGATACGATGCTTTGTCTCAATTTTCCTAATTATTTCGTATATATGTGTCTCACTTCCACACTTCACACTGTAATCATGGCAACGTCTAGATGTATAATGTCATTGATCAATGACTATACGAGTATATGTACAGTCAGACAAATTTATTATAGAAAAAAAAAACACGTAATAATATGGCCATTTCATCCAACTGTCAAAGATTGAGTGTTGTGCTTTGTATATAACTACCTACCTTCTGCACATGAATTATGGCTTTAAAAAACCGATCCGAAACCCGCTCTGTGCAACGCCTGTTAGGGCACATCCCTGGGGAGACAATAAAGGGGTCTCTCCAAAACCTAACTGAGCAAGAGTGCAAGGCAGCACATGATCACTGAGCGCCGTTTTCGCTGAGATCACTCTGTAGGCGGACAGAGTCCCCACTCTGAGCACCTGCGACCCCAAATTCCTGCATGCCTTTAGTGATGCAGGTGGAATTTCAGAATGTTAGGCGTCGAGGCGGTAGCCTCTCCGACGCTTTCTTCTCCGAGCAGGATCAGCCCTCTCTCGGTCCCGCTCGGAAGCCTGGACCATCACGGTCTCAGAGAAGGAGGACATTCCCCTCCAGTTTTCCGAATCCGCCAGCATAGACACAACTACTGCTGGTAGAGATAGGTCTCGCCCGATCCTGGCAACCAGCGTCATTCAGATACCTGCCTACGTCTATAGAAATAAAATGATCAGTCAGAGTTATTTTATTTTTCACGTCGATTGCTTCAAGTTCACGAGATTACGTCGAACTAAGTTATTGAATAGGGCTCAGATATTCAATGGCTTAGTTCGCACTCAGGTGAGAGATGAGAATTCCTAAGTGCTATTGAAAATATTGGGATACAGTTGTAACTTAGTTGCTATGAAAGTGATTGGCGTTTATTGTAACTGAAAGATATAACTTAGAAAATTCTTTGTAATCAGACTGTAATAATTTAAAAGATTAAAAAAAATATACCTACTTTTCGATTCTTTCTCGTGGTTTCTCCAATAGTGGCTATATCACGCTATGAGTTTTTAATTTTGGTTACCTAGGTACAGTCTGCAACAGAAATAAGTAACCAGTGTTGTAGTGTGCGTGACACTACAAAACTGTATTGCTACTGTTAAAACGATTCATTACGTACAGCACACAATGCCCTCACGCACAGATCGCGTTCATGTGCGAGTGAGTGCGCTAATGTCTTCTCAATTATAGTATAACATAATTTCGCGTTGAATACTTAAGCGTTCGTAGCCCAACGAATAAGGCATTATACTTCTGAGTACTACGGTGTGAGTTCAAATCTCTGAAGTGATGATTCTTTTTGCGATTTATTATTTTAAGCTAAAGCAATTAGAACAATTTTTGTTAAGAAAATGTTTTATTTATTTAAAATTGCTTAAATAAATAAAACCATTTTTAATAAATATCTTTATTTAAAAAAAAGAACATCAAAAGTGAACATGTTTTATTATAAATACAACAATATGTTTAGAACATGCTATTACATCTTTTTATACCATTATATAATATGTATACAACAATGGGCGGAGTGAATAAACATGTCACATAGATAACAAATATAATCTGATCCAGTAACAATAACATCACTCACACACTCCTACCTACACAGTACCGCCGACTTAATTTATTATGGCTAAATATGCTGTGAAAGTATTAAGTATTTCGTTTAGGTATCTATTATAAAATAAAGTCGCTTTTCATGTCTGTCTGTGTAGCCGCGTTGTTCTTCTAACGCCACAGATTTTGATGCGGTTTTCACTATCATGATAAATATTTAACTTATATATTATAGAAACCTTCATGTTTTAACAAGTCGTAAAAACCGTGCGAATCAGGGCCGGGTCGCTAGTTCAGTTATATACAGATATGAATTACCTACATTTTTGAAAATTAAAATTAAAATAAAAACATTTACCACCTGTATCGGGAACAGTAGGTATTATAATTATTACCAACCATTATTAATTATTTCTAGGAAAATAATAGATTTAAAAACGTTAAAATGTCTGAAATTTAAAGGTAGGTAGTAGGTAGTAGGTTTTAAAGGTAGTATATAATATGTATGTTACGATAAGTCGGTGGTGATTTTCGACGAAGACATTTTTCATCAGTAATTATGACGACATTGTTTTGTCAATCGAAGTGCCGATATTCCGCGATTTTGACGGTGCACGGTATATAACAAAATTTTACGCGTCGGTTTGCAACATGTCAAACCGTCTGCTTGCAGGTGGTTCCGTACAGTTTGCATAATGACGTTGTGTGCTGCTGCTGTTATGCTGGTCTAAGCGAATGGATCTGATGTATGGGTGGCAACAATCTCACGCACGATGCCGAGGCGAAACATTTGTGTAAGCCAATGGTGTCGGTCCAGGCAGGCGACGGTTTATTTCGCTTGTCTCAGTGACAATGCACCCACAGTCGAACGGTTTTTCTCTACAAAAAAAAAAGTGAAAATATTAGGTCTAAACATACACCTCCCAAATTATAAATTAAGAAATAAAAGTTACACAATATAAATACAATGCAGAGAATATATATTTATATACTTAAATACAATTGATATATAAGGCTAGTGGTCAGTAATAATAAAAATTATAATACGATAAAATGGAAATAAAAAGGCAGGGCGAGTGACCTAGGAAATACATAATATCATACTTATAAAAAATAATATAATATAATAATGACACAAATAAAAAAAACAAACAACAAATAATATAATATAATGATGATTTTTTATTTTTTCTAAAAAGTATTAAACAATATTATTATACTTTATTTAGAATAGAAATCCTTTGTTTAATTACCATACATGCAATTTACATTTTTAAATATTTTAGATAAAAAATGAAATCTTTTAAAATTGTATTTTATTATTATTATCTAATCATTTACAAACATATTCATTATTTTTGAATATTTTATTACAAAACACAGATAAAAAACTATTACTATAATACTGTGTAAACCAATAATGGAAATGATTAAATAATTATCGATATAATGAGTGGCTATGCAGTTAACAAAAATTGTATTTATTTGTTAACTGCATAGCCACTCATTATACTAAATTCAACTATTCCGGTGTCATTTCCTATTAGATTCAACTATTCATATCCACAATTCGTTAAATGAGATACAACAGACAATCATAATAAAATTACTGGGTGGGATCACGGTGACATAATAAATTAATACATTCTAATAATAATTTCACTCACCGATAGCATTGGGCGCCTTGCGATTTCACTAATAGAAATATTTTTTTTCTCATGCAAAACAATAATCTGAGCTTTTTGAAATCTTGTTAAATGATGCATGGTCTAAATTAATCAATATATCACAATCACAAACTTCAAGTGCAAAAGAAAGAGTATAATGTGTAGTTGCTAATGCAGACTGACTACATAAGTTCACAATTAAAGGCAGGAATATATTTTTAAAGCGGGTAGTTAGCTTCTAAACTGGGAAATAATTTTAAGTAGGCGAGAAACTTGTGGTAGATTCTCAAACTGGTCAGAATATCGCTTTATTCAGTTAGTATATTCATTTTAAATTACAAAATCTCAAAAATAATATTTTAGTAAACTCGAGGCTCGAACTCAGATCATTCTGTCACTGTAGGTTGAATGCTTACCTGTTGCGCCACGAGAGCAACTATCCTACATTGCGAAATTATGTTACACTATCATTTAAAAGACGTCAGCGCACTCACTCTATGAATGGGATGTGTGCGAGGCTGTCATTGTGAGCAGTACGTACAGTAGGATATAGTTTTGTAGTGTGCGTGTCTGGTTACTTAATTCCTTTGGCCTGTGTACTTACATTGATAAATGTAAAAAGTTTAGAGTATTTTTCGGGTAATCTACGACAAAAAGTCCCTAGCTTTTGGCATTTTTATATCCTTTAACTTCTTTAAGGTGACGATAAGTGCTGGTGACCTTGTGCGACTGTGCGGTGCGTTACCGCCGCATGCTGTTCAGTTCAGCTTCTGGAATATTTATTTTTAGTAAAGAAAAAAATAATATTTAAAAAAAAATCACAGATAAATTATAGATAAATACTAAATAGTCGGTCTAAACAAAAAAATCCTGAAAATACCCGAATATAATATCGTTTTTATGTTTCGGGTAGATATTACTTCCTGAATATATTTCATAAAGTATTTTTCTACAATAGAATTGATGTGTACGCATTTTAGTTTTGCATAACGTATTTGCATGATTTGAAGGCGTAATAACAGATTTAAAAGTCACTTAAGGCTTGTCCTCCCTAAAATACGGCGAAAATAAGTAACTTTGTATCCATTTTTTACAGTAACTGTAGCACCTTTTTGATAGAAAAAATACACAATAATCTAGAATACATAAGAAGTGATTTCATGTGTCCTGAAATCTATTTTAGTTGGTAGAACTAAAGAAAAAAAAGGCTAAACCCAGGTCTATTTCTGTCTATTTTTTCCAGTTTTTACCATATTACTTCTACAGTTTTCATTAAAAGTGTTCATTTTATACAGTTCTTTACAAAATAATAAGGAATGATTTCATGTGATTACTTTTTTAGTTAAATCGGTAATTACTTCATATTTTGCAAGCGTTGTGTCATCGCGCTTCTCTTTCTGTTCTGTGCAGTCCGACTGTGACCGCGCTTTTTACGGCGGACAAGCCTTAAATCAGATATCTGCGTCTGAAGAATGTTCTCGGTCGAGCACATTGACGTACCTGTGACCTTTGAAAATCAAACTTAACTCGAGAAACAACACTACATTCTTCAGTCATGCGATATTTTATAAATTTAAATTCCAATTAAAATACCTATTCATCGCTCTTGAGTTTGCTTTGATGAAACTCGAGTCTGGCTGAATAATTCACGTCTTGACGAAATGACGACGGTAAATAGAATTAAGTTTAATAAAAGTCGAGTGTCTATGGTATGCATAAATATTAAATATGGACATCGAATTCAATTTTTTTTTGTTTATTAGAAGATTTATCTGTATATCGAAAATAATAACAGCCAAACCGCAACTTTAAGTAAAATTAAGTTTTGAAGTATGCTACTTACTGACTAAAAAACTCTAGCTAATAAAATAAATGGATTCGTTTTCCGAGAGGAGTTCGTGTCATAGATTTTTCTATTTTATTTTTAATGTATGAATTTATGACATACGAATACACGAATTAATGTTTTCGGATACGTACTTTTTGAGCTTTCGGTTTTTCTATTTTCTCTCATCGGAAAACTTAAACGCAAAATAAAAATCGTTTAAACCAGGTACACAACACATTAAAATTAAAAGTGCCACCATAAAACCTAGTACACACGCAACATAAAACTATAAATTTTAAGCTATCACCAAAGTCGAATGAAGACACCAATGAGAGACCATAACTCTATCGTTTGGTACTTTACGACCGCTGTACAGTCACACAAGTTATGTAGGTAAACACTTTGATAAAATTCAAAAGTGATTTTCTTGGAAACTAGATTCAAAGTGTATTATGATTATTTATGATCTAAGTACAATCAATAATATTATATGTTCGAAGATACTTTGTGCACATCACTTCAACTATTTCAATAAATATCTTATTCGAGAAAATTCTGAAGTACTTCCAATGTGAATAGAAGTCTGAAAGAGGCATATTTAGTTGTGTGGAAATCGGTTATCATGGTATGAACAATTGACATGACAGGATGAGAATCTCTAAGTGTAGACATATTTCTGCAGTTGCCTGTACAAAAGATATCGAGAATATCGGCGAATGCACACTTCAACTATATCATATGTTTGGACGTTAAAACTTTTTCATTGCCTCCGAGATGAGATATTGCTTTTCCAGTTTTAGTTTTGCGAGATTCGGAAAATATTTCTAGTAGTTATGATGATATTTTATCGATTTAGACGTTGAGTACGTCATTCTGTATTTTGGTGTTTTTACGGTTCCGTACCTCTAAAGAAAAAAACAGAACCCTTATAGGATCACTTCGTTGCCCGTCTGTCTATCTGTCTGTCAAGACCCTTTTTCTCAGGAACGCGTGGAGGTATTAAGTTGAAATTAATATCAAATACGTAGATTTATTATAGTCCCTTGGAGCTTTAAAAAAATCAAGGTTCTAATCAACGCATTAAAAAAATACGGACATTTAATGCGACATATTATTTTAATACTCGCAAGTAAATCAAAACTTATAGGGTACTTACCGTTGACCTAGATTCATGAAATTTAGCATGAAGCAAGGTCTCACCTCACAAGTAAAGGAAAAAGTCCGAAAATTGTTAATTTGTAATTTTATCTCATAATTTTTTTTTTAGGGATAACACTGTTAAGTTTCATTTTGGGACAAATTCTTTTCAACTACGGAACCCTTCATTGTGCGTGGTCCGAGACGCACCTGGCCAGTTTTTTTTAAATTTATTAAATGTTAGCTAGTTGCTGTGGTATCAGTCAGTGCTATTAACGTACTTATAGTTACCTTCTATTCTAAAAAATCTGTTCAAATACGCGCTTCGATCCACGCGTTGAAGAGGGAAGAAGAATTATGAATGAAGATATCACAGTACATAATATTAAATTAGTTGTGATAACAAACAGCATTAATATTGTGTTTCGGGAAATTGCACCGTATCGCTACTTCATAGTTAAAATAAAAAGACCCATCTCGTCTGCTGCTTTTCCCAACTATGTATGTATGTGGGGGTCGGCCCTCAACATACATACACTCTAACCGGATGCAGCTGAATACCAGTATTTTTCATAGAGCGACTGCTTAACTGACCTCCACAACCCAGTTACTGTGTAATACTATACAGGGAATTCCTTTTAAGGTGTCAAGCCAGTGCGAGCTGATAGCAGAGTACCATACCTATCGATTTAACCCCCATGTATGTTCTACGATTTTTGTAGTTTCCGAGTTATTTTGGATCCCTCATTTCATATCAATGGTAGTGGTTAAGCATAATAGTAGGTATAAAACTTATGTTTTTATTATCAACTGAGCTCTGCTTAAACGTAGAGGAATAGTAAATATATCAGGATTGACAAAAATATGCAAAGATAACAATAAATTATAAAATATGAAAATCACAAGATTTCAGATACACACTTTCAACGACTGATTTCAGCAAATAATGCACATTAGTACATTATTTTTCAAAGTTGACCCGAAAAAAAGATATAATTTTTTAAAGCCATCAATCTCGTTGAATCAGGAAAAATATCGGAAAAAAATTATAACTGGCTGGACACATTAAAAGAAACACTCTGTATATAATGTAATAATAATTATGGTTATCAGACTTTCGGGCTTCTGACGACCCTTATATAACGACTGTCAAAGATCCAAGAACGACAGCCGGTGCCAACGGCTTAATGTACTTTCCCAGACACGGGAGTACGAGTTACTGGCACTTGCGAGTTGGATAGTAGCTCGCAGCCGAGTAACTTCAACATTTTTAGTTTTCGTGAGAGCTAGCGTACGAGTCAGTCTACCGAGTAGCTGCAACTCGCACTGTGTAAACAGCCACTGACATGCGAGTTCGCACTTTGTAAACCAGCCATTAGGGTCCTGGGTCAGTCTCCACCAAGCGGATAAATCGAGGATTTTTCCGTTTGGTGGAGTCTGACCCCTTACTACTCTCACAAACACGCTAGGCACAAACACTACTCCGGAAAATTAGGATGAATAACATCCTAATTTTCCGGAGTAGTGTTTGTGCCTCTAACTTGTGGGGAGTGAGAGAGACAATAATAAATGATGTAATTAGCACTGTACTAGGCCTTGAGGTCGTGTCGTGGTTTTTAATTAGGTGCGTCACTTACTATGGTAATAAGTTAACGCCTACGGTAACGGGAACTAATTGTTTTACGTTAATATGTGTTTATTTCTAAGAAAATATTACACATTTAGTTTTTTGCTGAAATGTTAAGATTTTCTTTAATATCACGCCTACCTTTAAACCCCAAAGGATTGAACAGAGCATAGTATTAATATACACCCACATTTCATCGTCAGTTATGTTTAAGTACGATGTTAGACGAGCCTATAAGAGGGCTTGTGGTTAAGTAATAACAGCCGCAACTATGTTGGGGTCAGCTTCCAGTCTAACCAGGAGCAGCTGAATACCAATATTTTACATGGAGCGACGGTCTATCTGACTTCTACAACACAGTTACTGGGTAAAACGATACCCCTTGGTAAGACTGGTTGTCAGACTTTCGGGCTTCTCACGCCTCGTAACGACTGTCAAAGATCCAAGAATGATAGCCAGGACCAACAGCTTAACGTGCTTTCCGAAGCACGGAAGGGTCTCGGTATGTTAAGATGGTCACCCATCCACGGACTGACCGCGGTGAGCGTAGCTTATAACCTGATCGATCGGCTCGTGCGGCTGTTATTACTTAGCCATAAGCCCTTCCAAAGTATTGCCAAAGTAAATACAATTATCCACAAAATAAACGTGAAATAGATCTGTAACATGTGTGTACAAAAATACAATTTCTGAGATATAATACCTAGGTACGTATAATAGAATAGTCTTTATTATGTAGATCATAATGGATTCAAGGTATATGTGAAGAAATTGTACATAGAATGGGCGGTCTTATCGCTAACAAACTATTGTTATTTTTCCCAAGTTTCACAAACATAATAAATATCAAGTTATAATACGTCTATATTAATTTCTGCCTACGCGCAGTATTCAAGTAACCGAATCGTACTAGGCCTCAAGCCTACGCTGCTACGAGTACATCACTCTACGCCCTACGCCTACTACGGCGTAGCAACAAGTAATTTTCTCAATAGTGGTTACGGGTGCTAAATTAGATTTAATATTCTAGTAGCTAGCTATTGGTATATGTGGCTTTCTAATAATAAGGTCGCTAGACTATTCGTAGGTGTATTTGTATATGAACAAAATATTATGTTTTTGTGGGCGACTGATAAAGTTCTAATATCAAAATATTAATTGAGTTTCGTACTTAAAGGTCAGGCGTTTATTAATCAAAACCACCCACAAAATTTCACTGGTTAAAACTGGACTTTCGTCTGTTCTTGGCATAATGTCCTTGCTACAAACATATTTTTTTTTGTAATCGGAACACGTTTAAATTCATTAGCGCTTGTTCAGACACGACGGCCATCACGCCGATCCAGAATCGCGCGATTCCCGCGCGGGTCTTATTAAGGCTCCTCCTCTCTAAAATACGGCGAAACTAAGTAACTTTGTGACCATCTTGCGTATTTTTATAGGAAAAAATACACAGCAATCATAAGAAGTGATTTCATGTGTCCTGAAATATATTTTAGTTTGTAGAACTAAGGAAAAAATGAACTAAACCCAGGTCTATTACTGTCTATTTTTTTCTAGTTTTTACCATATTACTCCTACAATTTTCATTAAAACTGTTCATAAAATTATACAGTTCTTTACAAAATAATAAGGAATGATTTCATGTCATTACTTTTTTAGTCCAATCAGTAGATTTTTTTGTAAATCGATAATTACTTCATATTTTGCTAGCGCTTCTGTTTCTTTTCTATGCAGTCCGACAGACAGTGACCGCGCTTTTTACGGCGGACAAACCTTAATAAACCGCGCGATTACCGCCACTCAACCGCGAGAAAATAGAATCGCGCGGTGTCCGCGCGGTTACTATGGAGCTCCAAGAGAGCGTTTTGCGTTGCGGGTACCGCGCGGTTTGGACGTCACATTGTCACGCGTTCGCAATGGATCGCTTCGACTCTGAATTATTTATTGATGAAGTGGAGAGAGAGAAGAAAATTAACTTAACTAATTTTTGACCATTTGTATGAGGTTCGCCCCTTTGCGGTGTTGGCGACGAATTGGCCTATTTTGCTCATAATTCCTAGAACACGAACCTGAAGACATTTAAGAGGTACACTTCCTTGGGTTACAACAAAATTATGTATATTTGACAAGTTACCTACATAACACTTACGTCAAAGTTGAGTAAGTACCTACTAATTTATATGCAAACTTGCGTTAAAATATAGTACAACGTCTAAAAGTCGGAAAGGTCTCAAAAACGTTGTTCGAGGTAGAATAATCTGAATAATAAGTTTAATATTATTTTATTCATTAAGGACTTTACTGGTAAATTCTAATTAAGCTAACTGTTAACTGCTGGTGCTAACTTGTGTTACTGCTGGTAAGAATCCATTAAAAATACTCTTTTATTTTTAAACAAGATAGTATTTAATAATATCCCCATGTCCATAATTATGTCTACGTTGACGTCGTGGTGGGGCTTGCGCGCTCCGGAACTCTAGGTCTGTGCCAGTAGAGTTTATTTTTCCAAAACGAGTGAGGAGCCAGACCAAGAGAGATACAGAAACCCGCAGAAATGTCAAAGGTGCAAAAACAATTCTCAAACTCAAACTCAAACTCAAAGCATTTATTTCAAATAAACCAATTACAGGCACTTTTGAATTGTCAAAGGGTCGGTCTTGGGTCGGTCAGTCAGAAAAATGAAGCTAGATTGCCCATTCCAAATCGTAGATCCTATGGAGAAGAACGGGCAAGAAACTCCACGGACACTCTTTTAAAATCAAATATTTTACAAAATATTGGTTACATCGTTCATATTGAAAATATACATGTGAGAACAATGTAGAAAGACGTGCACGTTAAAAGCGTCCGTAATAAAAAAAAAAGATAAAATATAAGATAGAAAATAAAAATAAGCCGTGGCAGCTAAGAGACGACCAGTCCCAACTGATGGCGCCCGTTCACGAACATGACGCATGGATCAGCACCAATTAGCTCAACCATTTTGAAGGGAACTTAATGATCCAACACACACGCCACCACCAGCGAGACATTTGAGTGATCATGACATACTCTCAACCGCCAGGGCACATTCAAGTCAGTGAAAGACGAACCCAGTAAAAGGTAGCTTTATATTAGCTACATAGTGCTCACACATGTGCTATGAAATTATACAATACTAAGAGAATTTACACAATGCAAAGAAAATTTTTTTTTCTTCTTAATCTTCAGCAGGTCCAACAATATTTTTGAATGCTAATCAATTAAGTTAAGCGTCCTTGTGGAGCAGGACCAGCATTTAGCCAAGCATTTTTGTCAGCGATGTAATCTCCTAACTTATAATATGCCTGGCTGCATAGTGTGCGTTTTATACATGATTTAAATTTCGTTTCATTCAGCTGGAGTATGTGCGGAGTTATTTTATTATAACATTTTAAACAGTACCCCATGAAGGATGAGTCAATGACAATAGTAATAATAGGCTTGTAAAAAAGTAGAGGCATGTAGGGGAGACCGGGGCTGGTTCTAACAGGGGTAAGAATTAACTCGGTTTCCCAGCACTATTTACGCCGCCAAACCTATCACGACTCGTCAGTCCGCGGCCAATCGCCTCTTTTAGGAGTTATGCTCAGCAAGCCCGGATTGACAGGCAAACGAACTTTTCGTGGTTTGCAATAATTTGACTCAAGATGTAGTTATGGTGGAAACTAAATTAAAGTTATTCAAAAAGGAGAAAGCTAGTCAGGAAAAAATGAAGAGTAAGGATAAAGGCAAATGAAAAGGGAAGGAGAAAATAACTGGAAGAGTAGAAGCAGAAAAGGGAAGAAGAAAATTCTGCAAGAGGATAGTGATACAGAAGAAGAAGGCTGTTTCTGTTAATTGTTTCTCAGACGATGATTACGAGGCATATGAATCATTGACAGATTTTGCCAACTCGTTTATACCTATGCACAAATTATCATATTTTTTAATTTTTGATATAAATTAGATTTAGGTAAGTAAAGACATAAACAAGAGCAAGTTACTAACTTAAGACTAATATAATATGATACTGAACATTATAATTATTTCTTAAAATGTCAGTTACTCGAGGAGATAAAAGTTATTTTTTTAGTTATTTAATTATTGTTAATTAGCACATAAGGCTGCTCAAACATTTTGCCTCTTCATACAAATTAAAAATCGCTCTAAATTAGTATTTTGAAAATGTTATTAACTTAATATCTTGACATATGTGTATTGCGCATGCATGTAAACTTTCATTACTATCCGCCTTTTAATTTTTAGGAAATTTTATGGCAAAGTTTTTATGATTAAGCAATATGTTGGAGCAGCCCTAGCGGAATAGATAGTGCAAATTATATTTTGTATCTGTGATTGAAAAAAGGTTAATTTGATAGAACCTAAGTTGATTAAAGATATTTGTGAAAAAAATGTTGTTTTCTTGGAATTATTTAATTGAAAAACTCCTATGTTACATCTTGCCCCTTGCGTTAATACTTACCTCAGCCCTGTTAAAACTTACCCCCAATATGAGGTAAGTATTAACAACTGACTTTTTCTTTAAAAACCGGTCAAGTGCGAGTCGGACTCGCGTACGAAGGGTTCCGTACCATATTATATGTTTAACAAACGCAAAGATAACTTTTCACTTATTTTATAATGATACTGTGAATTACAAGGTTATTTTTTGCAGTTGCAGAAAATCACCCATGTTTAAAGAAAATACCTCAGTATTGTTGATTAAATACAGTATTTATGGTACCTACATGGTATAAAGAAGTTTCAAATTCCTAATTTGTTGAATTGTTGCGCTAGAGCTCGTACAAAAATAGTCTAAAATTTACAACTTTTGCGGTCCCCTATTTCTTAATTTTAGAAGATAAAAAAAATATGTTTGTACTCTACTCCATGAGTTCTAGACACCCCACATGCTAGATTAAACTTTTTATATTTTTTTTCAAAATGAAAAGTTTATTGTATGGGGACCGACCCCTTAAATTTTTAACTTTGCTTTAATTTTATTATTTGTTGTTATAGCCGTAATAGACAGCGGAGGCTTAGTAAGTTTGTACTGGACTGTACGTGGTCGTCTGATTTCATGGATTTTAATTTTCTTGCGCGGAACCCTAATTATTTTTCTAAAATAAAAATAGCCTAAGTTACTCCTTAAAAATATCAGCTATATGCCGTCAAAATCGGTGAAAATTCGTTGGGCAAGTTTACTAACTTGACTCAAACTACCATTTTTTTAATCGGACTGCGCTTTAAAATTCTTCTATACAAACTTTAACATCCCTGAACCTCATTTGAGGCGTAGTTTTGAAAAACTAATAATGACAAACATTATTACTTACTTATGCAAGTATTTGTGCTAAAGTTTCAAGTTCATTAACCAAATTAATAAGATTTTTCATATAAACTGTATCTCTGTTTTCACGAACACAGATAAAGAATTTCAAAAATCGTCTGGTATGTTTCAATAACTTGACTCAAACATTATTTACACCAATTTTAGAGTTAATCAAGCCCCCAATAAAATCCTCCGCTATAAAATTAACTTTTCACCCCTTAGGGGTAGATTTTTGGAAAACCCTGATACACGTTAGTCTTAATTATTGGTCTCAATTATAAAAACTGAGTTTTGAGTTAATCGGACCGCGTGTTAAATTCCTCCATTCAAACTTTGACACCCCCAATCCCTCCTTAGGGGATAGTTTAGGAAAACTAAAAATGATAAAGTTTATAATTTACTTAGATGAATATTAACTCAAGGGATAGGATTTTTCATACAAAATTTCATCCCCTATTTTACCCCCTTAGGGATGTAATTTCCAAAAATCCTTCCATAGTGGATGCTTACACTATATAAGGTATCTATGTGCAAAATTTCAAGTCTCTAGGTCCATTGGTGTGGGCTGTGCGTTGATATATTAGTCAGTGACTCAGTCAGGACTTTGATTTTTTTATATATATAGATTTACCATGTTATTTTAAGACCACAGACTTCTTATAGGTTTTCCTGTAATCTACAGGTATAGAACTATTTTCTATATTTTTTTCAAAATTTTAGGCTCAATAGTTTCGGAGATAAGGGGGGGGGGATGGTCAATTTTCGTCTATTTACTTAAATAACTTTAAAACAATACATTTTAAAATTATAATAAAAATATATATGAGACCCTCATAGTAAGCCCTTTCATTTGATATGTCACATGGTACAGTTTACAAAACTTTTTTTAAATTTTCTTATTTTCCCCCTAAAAGTGACTCTCATATTCAAAATTCATATATTAACTTTAGCTATACGTGTTTGGGTCACAGAAATCCATATGTGTACCAAATTTTAACTTAATCGGTCCATTAGATTCGGAGCAAATTGGCTGTGACAGACGGACAGACAGACAGACACACGAGTGATCCTATAAGGGTTCCGTTTTTTCCTTTTGAGGTACGGAACCCTAAAAATGTAACTAATTCTGAAAGTATCTGTCTTAGTCACGTTTTTTGTAACTATAATAATAGCTGAATAACTAACGTATGCTATTAATCGAAAGCAATTACTTTGTAAAGTATTACTTATACTATTTTTAATTATTGTGAATGTGAAGACTACGTGGATCATTGTTTTTTATTTATTTTATCCTTTTCTCAGTTTTAGTTATAGTCTGACAGTTTGAGTAATTTATGCGGCCTACCCAAATGTCTTTTCTTTGGTATTGTTCGTCGAATCGTTAAGCTCCTTAAGTTTTGAGTTGAGCTGCACGATTACTGACAAATACGTGCACTGACTGGACAGGTCCACTCAATCTGTGTGGTTCTTTCATCAAAAGACCATTTCAGACTGCAATCTACATGGTCTTCACATGATCTGACCAAGATTATGTCTGGACTTTAAAAGAGCCTGTGACCTCTGAGTTTGTTTCGGCGTTTCTTCTCAGAGTAGTCAGATAGGAAACGTCGAACTCATCTAGTTTAAAAAAATATGTTTGACGTGTAAAAGTGTTTGTACAAACCTACTTACAGAAAATAAATCATTTATCATTTAACATTTAATGCCGAAAAGTCTGTTATGTAAGAAAATATAAACCAAAATATAAAATTTGTTAGAACTGGCCCCGGTCTCCCCTACAGTGGGCTGCATCAATTGGGTACCCCAGTTATAATAAATTCTACAACGTGCCGCTACAATGGCGACATTCATTTACCACGGGTAGGGCTAGTGACCAGTAATCATCACTACATAGTATAAAACAGAGTCGCCGCGCTGTCTGTCTATCTCTATGTATGCTTAGATCTTTAAAACCGGGCAACGGATTTTGATGCGGTTTTTAAATAGATAGAGTGATTCAATGCGCGGGCGAAGCCGCGGGCAAAAGCTAGTAAAAAATATAATAAGAATAATTCGTAAATTGAAAAATTTCAAACAAAATAAATAATAAAGCTCTCTCTTTCCTTCAATTCGTCTACTCTTTGCACGTTATTAGTTTTAATCTCATTGATGTGATGTTAAATGATCCGTGACAAGTACAGGTGCTACTTGAGTACCACGATGCTATTTGAGAAAATTGTAAATAAATAAATAGTAACATAACGAAAAGAAAATACATTCATAAAACGAAAACGCGGAACCGTATAACTGTGTTAAATTAATGTCGCTATTAACCCCTCAAGTGTCGGATTTTGGCTAATTTTAGACCCAAAACCCCAGCGAGTGGGGAGGGTTGGGGGTTAGTGGCGAACCCCATAGGTTCACAACTACTGATGATGATATGTTTTCCATCGGATGATGTTTTTTTACGTTTATATATATGTGATCTAAGCTTATATACCTATTATGTAAAGTTCTGTCCTTTTGCACACTTGGGGTGCATTTGACACGCGGTGGGGGAGGGGGAGTTAGCTGTGAACTCCATAGGTTCACAACTAATGATGATGATTGGTTTTCCATCGGATGATGTTTTTTTACATTTATATATATGTGATATAAGCTTATATACCTAACAAAAAAAGGGTTTTTCTTATGCACACATGGGGTGCATTCGACACTTGAGGGGTTAAAGCGGCACACTGTATACCTCCATTCCTAGTACCAAAATCATTACATTAGAGTATGATTGGCTTGTATGATACAAGCCAATCACAACTCCTAATCAATAGAACCACTAATAACACTCGATACCAAGTTAGGACCGTATTACGTACATTATTAGCTTTATGTTGACAACAATAGGGACCTCCATTTATGAGGCTACGGTGACTCGTGATTGGAAACCTTTAGTCCCTGGATGGTTGTGTATTATATTATAGACTGAGTATGTCTGACCTTTGTAAATGTTTACGTACTTTACAAAGTACGAAAACTTTTGAGCGAAGTGTGCTCATTAATGGTGCTTGCAACAGTGCCGAAATATTGGGATCTCGAATCTAACAGTAAATATCCCGTTTGTGTTAGTAATAATGTTAGTGGCCATGACAGTTTAAAAACTTATATGCTTGAAAAGTTCATTACAAGCTAGCATCCAGCTTTTAAGGGGGCTAAACTTCTTCCAAATTTAAATATTTCATAACTATGCGCTGGTATTAACTCAATAATTTCTCAAAGAAAAGTCTCTGTCTCTGCCAGTGCTGTGTCCACTTCCACATATAATCCATCAGCCTTCAAAGCAAGAGTGAACAGGCATCTTCTGGGGTCACTCGTTCCACCGCAAACCTCATACAAGTCATACATCCCTGTCCATCAGGCCAGATTGAGATCAAGAGCCGATTTAGCAATAAAATCCGGCCAAGTGCGTGTCGGACCACGCACAATGAAGGGTTCTGTAGTTGGGATGAATTTATCCCAAAAACAAACTTAACATTGTAGTGGAAAAACATACTCTCCCATACATTGATATAGGTCACGGTCAATTTTCCAACTGCAAAAATGTTTGTAATCCCAAAAAAATTCTTTTGCGAAACAACAGCAGTTTTTAGGGTTCCGTACCAAAATGGTAAAAAAGGAACCCTTATGGTGTGACTCAGTCTGTCTGTCTGTCACACCTGGATATCTCAAGAACTACTAATGCTATCAACTTGAAATTTAGAATAGTTTTAGATGACGTTTACCCAACTATTTTGCAAATAAGAAAGAAATAAAAATATTTATGTTTTTTTTGCAACAGGAACTGAAAGGGGGTCTTAAAAATTTAAAGTGGGGCTACTAGGGCATGTGGGGTATCATATGAAAGAGCGTTGTTTGCACATTCTCAAACATTTTATTTAGGCTGCATAGTTTTTGACTTTTGATGAAAAATGTAAAAAAAATACCGTTCCCCCCCCTTATCTCCGAAGCTTGCAAAGAGAAAAATCTGAAATTATTCTATGTGATAGAAGTTTATGTAAAAATTACAGGAAAAATAAAACGATGTCTCTAAGTAGCACAGTTTTTCAGAAATCGGACGTAACCCTCGGAGCGCGAGGCCGACTCGCTCTTGACCGGTTTTTTTTAGTTTAGGTAGGTAGGTACGCCATGTTTATCTTCTCAATATAGACATTTTCTTTTTAAACCGTTACGTGATTATTTTTCTCGAATCCGTCAACTTATTTAACCAAAACAAAACACACTTAAAAAACCGGCCAAGAGCGTGTCGGACCACGCACAATAAAGGGTTCCGTAGTTGAGAAAGAAAAGAAATTATCCCAAAAACAAACTTACATTGGATCCCAAAAAAATTTTTTTATGTAAAAAAATTACAAATTCACAATTTTCGTACTTTTTCCTTTACTTGTGCTGGGAGACCTTGCTTATTGCCAAATTTCATGATTCTAGGACGACGGGAAGTACCCTATAGGTTTTGATTTACTGGCGACAGTTGCGAGTATAATAATGTGTCGCAAAATGGCCGTATTTTTTTATTGCGTTGACTTAGACGCTTGATTTTTTTAGAACTCTAAGAGACAATAGACTTACGTATTTAATATTAATTTCAACTTGATACCTCCACGCATTCCTGAGAAAAACGGTCTTGACAGACTGACAGACAGACAGACAGACGGACAAACAAGTGATCCTATAAGGGTTCCGTTTTTTCCTTTTGAGGTACGGAACCTTAAAAACAAAAACAAAACACGTCTACTGCTTTTAAAATACGGTACGGATTAAAACATCTTTTTACCTTCACGACTTTCCGTTTGTTTGTAAGCTGAAACTATTACGGCTCGCTCCATTAGTTCGTGTTAATTGCGCCATTTTTCCTATATAACGCGTAGATACTTTTCCGTTTAGACGTTATTCAGTAGCTTTTCTGAGAAGAGCTAATGTTTTGCTGGGTTTAAGTTACGGAATATTACTTTTTGCTTAATTTTTTGTTTGTGTAAATGGGAAGAGACTTGGTTTTAATGAGTTTGGCTCAGGTTTCAAGCATTCCTAACTGTCTGCGAAGGGAAGTTGGGCTTGTTGGAGTCTATGTGCAATATTGCACAAAATAAACGATGAAATCATTAGTAAACTGAGAATTATCTTTTGGGTTTGTTTTATTTAAGATGTACAAGTCATAAAACACCTGGGTGGACCTTTGTACCCATGGTCGTCTTATCTTTCATAAAGAAAGATAAGACGACCATGGGTACAAAGGTCCACCTTAATAATTTTGAAAGGGTAAACGCCACCGTCCAAGTGAGCACTATTTTAGCAGGTTCTGCCGGTCGATTCTGTAACCATCTCACCGTGAAAACTTAGGTGAAGTGAGTTTGTTTTTGCTAGGAATTGACACTAGCGACAGCTCACTCCACGCTCACTTCACCTAAGTTTTCACGGTGAGATGGTTACAGAATCGCACTGCTGTTCTGCCTTCCCAAGGAAATAAGTGTAACTAATAAGTTGCATAGAAGCCAACCCCAACATAGTTGGGAAAAGACTATGCAGACGATGTTTGCAAAAAAAAAAAAAAAACTCATTGCAAACGAGTTTTTTCGGTATTCTAGAAGTCCAGGGGGCTTACTATGACCTCTTATAGCAGGGCAGAAGTTGAACGTTTCCAGTGAGAGCGACTGACGGAGCTATATACGACCTATAGCACCGTCACTCTCTCTCACTGGAAACGTTCAAGTTCTCGTACTTAAAAAAACGTTCGAATTCAAGTCGCAGCAATCAATGTCAAAAAGTTGTCAAAAATGTAGTTAAATCGAGTTAAAAAAAAATGTATTTTTGACAGATCGAACTGAGATTAAATAGAAAATAATTAGTTTTAAAAAATTTGTTACTTGACCCTTAGGGTCAGAAAACACATGCCTGTAACTTGCACAAAAGTAAGTATGCAAGTAGCTTGCGTGCCGTGTGTCATAACAACTTCTGATTGATCAATGTCACAATGGCATGGCAGCTATTTGCACAGTTTTGTACCAGCTACAGGCACGTGTATTCCCGCCATTAGTTTTTATCGCCACACACTACACTACGATTCTATTGACTTCCGGAATTCTGTACTGCAATAATATTTTTACGGTTAGACTCATAAAAATCAGCACATCTGGCCAACTTCAATCCACTATGGATGCTCAAAGGCACTCAATATAGTGCTATTATTTAGTTACAACAAATAAAACTACAACGTAAATACGAATTATATTTATTTTACTGCGAAAGCCGTACCTACACATTAACTAAGGGGAATGCGTTTCTGTGGGAATGAGGAAATGGAGGAAAATGGCTGACCGACTAATAAATCTTGATCTTTTAAACGAAGCTACTAATGTAGTAAATGGGTGCAAGAGGTCAGAAGGAAGAGCATGTGGAAGAGATCACATAAAAGGGAAGGTTTATAGAAGAACTAAGCCATTTAGCCGTTACATTTCAACGTAATAGAGTGTGAGCCTACTGCCATCTACCGGGCAAAAGTTTAGATTCCGGAGTGCTACTGAACAATTTCTAAGCTAAAATACCACTAAATCGAACCCAGAAAACCACATTCTCAGCAGTTGCGCTTGCGTTCAGCGGATTTGAGCGGATTTGAAATAATAATAGGCAATAAGCTCGCCCTTTTTATTAGAAGGGCGAGCTTATTGTCTGTTATTATTTTTATTTATTATTAATAAATATTATTTATTATTATTGCTTATTGACCCTGTGTAGGTATGTATTAATTAAATTAGCTAGCGTAACTCCGCAGACGTGATGGGAGGACATCGATATTTAAACGAGATAAGACAAGAAAAAAAAATAATTTCATGTTTTAGGTTTCCGTACCTGAAAAAACGGAACCCTTATAGAATCACTTCGTTGTCCATCTGTCTGTCTGTCTATCTGTCAAGACCACTTTTCTCAGGAACGCGTGGAGGTATCAAGTTGAAATTAATATCAAATACGTAGGTCTATGTATTACTTTATATAGTGTATTATCTATGGGTCTATGGTCCCTTGGAGTTCTAAAAAAATCAAGCTTATTCAACGAAATAAAAAAATACGGCCATTTATGACACATATTTTGATACTCGCAGCTAAATCAAAATCTATAGGGTACTTATCCCGCTGTCTTAGGTCCGTATTACAGAAGGAAACTCAAGCACCCTATCTTTATTTTACCTTTGTTTAAAACCAATCAAATAGCTTGGATCTAGTTTTAAGTAATGCTTAAATATTGAACGACGTTCTGTAATACGGGCCTTAGAATCATAAAAGGCAAAGAAGCATGTTCTCACAGCACAAGTAAAGAAAAAGTTCGAAAATTGTTAATTTGTAATTTTAAAAGCAGATTTGCTTGGTATGAAAGTCATACAGTCTACTTTAAGGCGATCCCCCGACGAAAACCTTGCGATGGTGCGTTATTCAGAGGCTATTAATTCATTAATTAAGAGTAATAAATTACATCTAAAAGCACATTATTAATGTTCGATATTCTATCATCACATTGCACGTTCACTTTTGTTTTTATATGAAATAAATATCTACATTTAAAATCTCCTTGTAAAAAAGTGTCTAAAATTATTGATTCCATGCATCTTTTGCTAAAGGTGACTTTCTAATCATTTGAGTATTACACTAATGGATAGATAATTTAAAAATCTAAATTTACGTTTTTTTTTTTATAGTTCGCTATTCTTTTTTTATTTAAATAATTCCAGAAAAAATGTGATTTTTTTGATGAAGGGGCGTGCGCAGGGAGCGGGACAGAGCGAGGCTGAGCGGCCGGACAGAGAAGGACCGAACGCTCAAGGTCGTTTGGTCGGGTTCTGGCCTTAAATACTGGTGCTTTGAAATGCGAATCGTTAGCCTCACAAAGTGCTTCAATTTATGTGTTATTGTAGTTTAGGCTAGGGTAGGTAGGGGTTTCATTTTGTTATGTTATTTTGATTAAACAAAGATATTTGAAAATGAAATTGAATGAAATACTGGTGCGAGAGTCGCATCAGACTCGCTTCGAAATAATATTTTTTTGGGATTTCAATGGGTATAAATTGTTTTCAACTAAGTACAGAACCCTTCATTATGCGTGGTCCGACACGCACTTGGCCGATTTTTTTTAAAGTGAAAAAACTAAATAAATAAACTGATATTTCAAGTAACTACACTACGTACGGTCGTTGACATATCGATAAACATCACGTACTCTGCAAAGTTAAATAACTGGCGAAATGTGAATGTGTTGTGTGATGATACCTCTACCTAACCAATCGGAGAATATGGGTGTGTGTGATATCATCACTGAGTTTAGTGATAGCATCGCACTGGTATTACTGACTCAAATCAGCTCGAACAAAATCAAATTACACAATTCCCTCCACTTCATACCACCATCTTATCACCAAACTGTCAAATATGTTCATAAGTTACGTTTCATTTCTTCTTCATGGTGCCATCGAGGAGTGTGGAAGTGCATAATCTAAGTAAATGTTGCGTCATTCACGGGTCAGTCTCCCTTAGGGCAACGCACTGAAAATAACAGTCTTGTTCTGATGTAAGGATGGGGTTGTAATGGGTTTATTTCACACTGATTTCACACTATTTCACACTAATAATATATAGGCTACTTTTTATCCCGGTCTACGCCGTTGAAACCGCGGGGCGCAGCTGGTATTTTCATAAGTTACGTTTAATTTCTTCTTCATGGTGCCATCGAGGAGTGTGGAGGTGCATATATCTAAGTAAATGTTGCGTCATTCACTGGTCAGTCTCCCCTAAGGCATCGAATTGAAAATAACAGTCTTGTTCTGATGTAAGGATGGGGTTGCAATGGGTTTATTTCACACTATCACACTAATTACGAGTATTATAAAGGCGAAAGTTTGTGAGTGTGTGTATGTTTGTTACTTCTTCACGCTCAAACGGCTGGACCGATTTGGATGAAATTTGGTATGTGGATAGCTTATACTCTGGATTTACACATAGGTTACTTTTTATTCCAGTCTACGCGGGTAAAACCGCAGGGCGCAGCTAGTATTTTCATAAGTTACGTTTCATTTCTTCTTCATGGTGCCATCGAGGAGTGTGGGGATGCATATATCTAAGTAAATGTTGGGTCATTCACGGGTCAGTCTCCCTTAGGGCATCGCACTGAAAATAACAGTCTTGTTCTGATGTAAGGATGGGGTTGCAAGATGGTATTACTTGATTGCTTCTTGTAATAAGAAGGTCGTCAAGTTGGTCACAGTTACTGTAAAAGTTTGTACAAGTTTTCGCAATAAACCTTTTTATTTTTTTGTTTATTTTATTTACTAGGCCACATCACAAAAAGACGATCCGTGAGTATACATAAAAGAGTATCGACTAATTGCATATGTCAGATGTCCAATATGTTCAGTCCTGGGCCCGTACTATGACGTGAAAAAAGATCATGGATCCATCATGGTGCCGTTGTGAAAAAAGGATGGTGCTGTAGGTCGTATATAGCCTCGTCTCTCTCTCACACTGTAACCATGACAGATCCATGATCTCTTTTCACGTCATAGTAGGCGGTATGGCCAATAAGATAGTTACCTACTTTAGTCCTTTTTGAACACAAAATATTTGAATTTGGAATTCCTAAACAAACGCCATGCCAATTCGACAAAACACCAATTTCATTTATAATAAAAGTTAGGTAACATTAAAATAAAAATACGAGTATTACTAGCTCCCATAGCACTCCCACCCTTACCTATCTTCCATCGGATAGTAGCACGTCGCCGTAGTTCACGTCGCGTGATATTGGGCGGAGCGGAATTATGTGCATTCCGACGTGAAGGGCGGCTGCAATAGAACCTCTTTTTCCAATTTTTCGACTCAAATCGTATAATACAAAGGACGGGTGTGACAGTTTAGGATAGTATAAAAGGGATATTCGGCAAATGGTGAGTGAAGGACCATTATTAAAAAGTGAGGCTTAGAAAAGAAGCACAATAGAACAAAATGAATCCGAATTATTACTTATACTAGCTGTGCCCTCGGCTTCACTCACGTTACAGTGTATTCATTTGGCATCCTAACTAATATTATAAATGCAAAAGTGAGTTTGTTTGTTTGTTACGCTCTCAGGCTAAAACGGCTGGACGGATTTGGATGAAATTTGGCACATGGGTAAACCATGATCTGGCGAAGGACATAGATTACTTATAATGCCGGATCGCAGACGATGTCGCGGGCAACAGCTAGTTTTATATAATTAATGGAAACGTGAAGTCATCCATACTAATATTATAAATTCGAAAGTAACTCTGTCTGTCTGTCTGTCTGTCTGTCTGTCTGTCTGTCTGTCTGTCTGTCTGTCTGTTACCTTTTCACGCCTAAACCACTGAACGGATTTCGATAAAATTTGGCAAGGCTTTATATAACATCCTGGGGAAGGACACAGGCTACTTTTGGTCTTAAAAAATAATCTTACAGGGGGTGATATAGGGGATGAAAGTTTGTATGGGAAACTCAGTATTTCTTAAGTTAGGGATGTGAAAATTAAAATGTATGCTTTTGATAGGAAATAAAGAAATATGAGATTCAGCGTTTTTGAAAAATCATCCCCTAAGGGGGTAAAATAGGGGTTGATTTTAAAATTTACAAAACTGCATGGATTTCGACAAAATTTGGCAAGGCTTTATAAAGCATCCAGAAGAAGGCCATAGGATACTATTTTTTTCAAAAATAATACTACAGGGGGTGATATAGGGGATGAAAGTTTGTAAGGGAAACCCAGTATTTCTTAAGTTAGGCATAACAAATTTATGCTATTGGTAGGAAATTAAGAAATATGCGATTCAGCGTTTTTGAAAAATCATCCCCTAAGGGGGTAAAATAGGGGTTGATTTTAAAATTTACAAAACTGCATGGATTTCGACAAAATTTGGCAAGGCTTTATATAGCATCCTGGGGAAGGACACCGGCTACTTTTGGTCTTAAAAAATAATCCTACAGGGGGTGATATAGGGGATGAAAGTTTGTATGGGAAACTCAGTATTTCTTAAGTTAGGGATGTGAAAATTAAAATGTATGCTTTTGATAGGAAATAAAGAAATATGCGGTTCAGCGTTTTTGAAAAATCATCCCCTAAGGGGGTAATTTAAAATTTACAAAACTGCACGGATTTCGACAAAATTTGGCAAGGCTTTATATAGCATCCTGGGAAAGGACATAGGATACTTTCAAAAACAATACTACAGGGGTGATATAGGGGATGAAAGTTTGTAAGGAAACCCAGTATTTCTTAAGTTAGGGATAAAAAAATTATGCTATTGGTAGGAAATTAAGAAATATGCGATTCAGCATTTTTGAAAAATCAACCCCTAAGGGGTAAAATAGGGGTTGATTTTAAAATTTACAAAACTGCACGGATTTCGATAAAATTTGGCAAGGCTTTATATAACATCCTGGGGAAGGACACAGGCTACTTTTGGTCTTAAAAAATAATCTTACAGGGGGTGATATAGGGGATGAAAGTTTGTATGGGAAACTCAGTATTTCTTAAGTTAGGGATGTGAAAATTAAAATGTATGCTTTTGATAGGAAATAAAGAAATATGAGATTCAGCGTTTTTGAAAAATCATCCCCTAAGGGGGTAAAATAGGGGTTGATTTTAAAATTTACAAAACTGCATGGATTTCGACAAAATTTGGCAAGGCTTTATAAAGCATCCAGAAGAAGGCCATAGGATACTATTTTTTTCAAAAATAATACTACAGGGGGTGATATAGGGGATGAAAGTTTGTAAGGGAAACCCAGTATTTCTTAAGTTAGGCATAACAAATTTATGCTATTGGTAGGAAATTAAGAAATATGCGATTCAGCGTTTTTGAAAAATCATCCCCTAAGGGGGTAAAATAGGGGTTGATTTTAAAATTTACAAAACTGCATGGATTTCGACAAAATTTGGCAAGGCTTTATATAGCATCCTGGGGAAGGACACCGGCTACTTTTGGTCTTAAAAAATAATCCTACAGGGGGTGATATAGGGGATGAAAGTTTGTATGGGAAACTCAGTATTTCTTAAGTTAGGGATGTGAAAATTAAAATGTATGCTTTTGATAGGAAATAAAGAAATATGCGGTTCAGCGTTTTTGAAAAATCATCCCCTAAGGGGGTAATTTAAAATTTACAAAACTGCACGGATTTCGACAAAATTTGGCAAGGCTTTATATAGCATCCTGGGAAAGGACATAGGATACTTTCAAAAACAATACTACAGGGGTGATATAGGGGATGAAAGTTTGTAAGGAAACCCAGTATTTCTTAAGTTAGGGATAAAAAAATTATGCTATTGGTAGGAAATTAAGAAATATGCGATTCAGCATTTTTGAAAAATCAACCCCTAAGGGGTAAAATAGGGGTTGATTTTAAAATTTACAAAACTGCACGGATTTCGATAAAATTTGGCAAGGCTTTATATAACATCCTGGGGAAGGACACAGGCTACTTTTGGTCTTAAAAAATAATCTTACAGGGGGTGATATAGGGGATGAAAGTTTGTATGGGAAACTCAGTATTTCTTAAGTTAGGGATGTGAAAATTAAAATGTATGCTTTTGATAGGAAATAAAGAAATATTCGGTTCAGCGTTTTTCAAAAATCATCCCCTAAGGGGGTAAAATCGGGGTTGATTTTAAAATTTACAAAACTACACGGATTTCGATAAAATTTGGCAAGGCTTTATATAACATCCTGGGGAAGGACAAAGGCTACTTTTGGTCTTAAAAAAAAAAATTACAGGGGGTGATATAGGGGATGAAAGTTTGTATGGGAAACTCAGTATTTCTTAAGTTAGGGATGTGAAAATTAAAATGTATGCTTTTGATAGGAAATAAAGAAATATGCGGTTCAGCGTTTTTGAAAAATCATCCCCTAAGGGGGTAATTTAAAATTTACAAAACTGCACGGATTTCGACAAAATTTGGCAAGGCTTTATATAGCATCCTGGGAAAGGACATAGGATACTTTCAAAAACAATACTACAGGGGTGATATAGGGGATGAAAGTTTGTAAGGAAACCCAGTATTTCTTAAGTTAGGGATAAAAAAATTATGCTATTGGTAGGAAATTAAGAAATATGCGATTCAGCATTTTTGAAAAATCATCCCCTAAGGGGTAAAATAGGGGTTGATTTTAAAATTTACAAAACTACACGGATTTCGATAAAATTTGGCAAGGCTTTATATAACATCCTGGGGAAGGACAAAGGCTACTTTTGGTCTTAAAAAAATATCTTACAGGGGGTGATATAGAGGATGAAAGTTTGTATGGGAAACTCAGTATTAAGTTAGGGATGTGAAAATTAAAATGTATGCTTTTGATAGGAAATAAAGAAATATGCGGTTCAGCGTTTTTGAAAAATCATCCCCTAAGGGGGCAAAATAGGGGTTGATTTTAAAATTTACAAAACTGCAAGGATTTCGACAAAATTTGGCAAGGCTTTATATAGCATTCCAGGAAAGGACATAGGATACTATTTTTTTCAAAAATAATACTACAGGGGGTGATATAGGGGATGAAAGTTTGTAAGGGAAATCCAGTATTTCTTAAGTTAGGGATAACAAATTTATGCTATTGGTAAGAAGTTAAGAAATATGCGGGTCAGCATTTTTTTAAAAATCATCCCTGAAGTGGGTAAAACAGGGGTTGATTTTAAAATTTACAAAACTGCACGGATTTCGATAAAATTTGGCAAGGCTATAGATAGCATCCTGGGAAAGGACATGGGCTACTTTTTGTCTTAAAACATAATCCTACAAGGGGTGATAAAAGGGATGAAAGTTTGTATGGGAAACCCAGCATTTCTTAAGTAAGGGATATGCCCTATGTTTTCCACATGAACGTTCCCATGGGATATTTTCCGACATCCACGCGGGCGAAGCCGCGGGCAAAAGCTAGTAATATTATAAATTAAATATCTACAAATGACAGCCGGGACCAACAGCTTAACGTACTTTCCGAGGCACGGAGAGTTCTAGATTTGAAATGAATGGTCATCCATCCACGGACCGACCTCAGCAAGCGTAGCTTAACCTCTGATCGACTCGTTTGGATGTTATTACTTAGCCACGAGTCTCTACAAATACCATCTACATAAACTAAAATCAATGCTCTAAAATGCAACTTCAAAAACAGTACCCAAGTTTCATCCACTTTAACGAGACGTAACATAAATAAAATAAATTAAAATGCAATAAAATACACAGAAGGAATCCATTCCGAACTGTCTGACGCAACAAAGCAAGCCAGCCATTGTTCCCCGAGGCACTGTATGTGACTATTATTCAATTTACTACGAACTCGAAAACAAGAAACGTAAAGGAAACACACTTGTAATATCCGATTTTCTGGTACAAGTCGACAAAACTCCACCTCACCTCACTGGGTAAATACGTAACGAAAAATCGCAAGATGAAAATGTAACCAATGAGCGTGCTACGTTTATGTTGTGTGGTGTGGCGTGTTCCAAGTCCGTTTTCGGCTTTATCCGTTACCGGTAAGGAAGGAAATGGTTAGTAGGAAGGTTCCGAAATATTGTATGCAGTATCTGAAAAGCGATAATCTTAGGGGCAATTCTCGTATTTTTAACAACGTTCGCAATCTCATCTCGGTCTCAATCGTGTGCGTACGCGCAGCGGAATGTTGTTGAATTTAAAGATTTTAATTATGCAGATATTTAGTGTATGACGTCGTATAATTGTGTATGGTAAAAAAAAAATTGTGCACGCAACCATTGTGGAGAAATTCACCAAAAACTGATTCCGCTGGGCGAACGTTGTCCTGGCGGAACTTTTTTTAATCCATAGACTTTAGAAGAAAAGAGATGTGTCCAAAAATTAGTGTGTATTTGTGTGTAATTGTGTATGTATGAATAAAACTAGTGCATGCATAAACTTCGGAGAAATTCAAGTTTCCGCTACGCGAACGTTTGGCCATTAGCTAGTTTTCATATAAAGCGCTTACATAGAGAGCTGTAGATTTTTACATACGTTGTTTTGAATTTGTTTATATTTGTTTAAAAAACAGATTTAGAAAAAATCGTAGGGCTTAAAAGATAAAAATATAAACGTAAAATACGCTTATTAGGTCTTAGTTCTTAAAGTATGCACTTTGGGGTCTAGATTTTCACGTTTATACAAACCTTGTAAGTGTCTGCAACATGTTGCCAAGTATCAATGATGTTCCGTTAGTAACTAAAGAGTTATAGGACAAATTTACCATGAACAGATCACTGTTTACAAAGCAGTCAAATATCACGACGTTCTGAAGGAATTGCATGGTAATATGTATGTCAATAATTAGTGTATTCATTCAACTATTCTTATGCAAAATTTCATGTCATTAAATTCAGTAATTAAAGAAAAACAATTATAATACTGACGAAGCATCGAAAACCTACATAACCCGACCAAGTTCGGATGGCTACAAAAAAGCGGCCGTGCAATATATTTAGGTAACATCCCAAAATTTACAGTATAATACCGGTATTGAATTGGTATAGGTGATAACACAATTGTTGTTTCGATATAATTTGTAGGTCATTTATTTTTGTACACCTACTTTTTTAAATATATTTGACTATGACAGAAAGTAGGTACTATTTACGTAGGTACTTTATTTAAGTATGCGCTTGAGACTTGAGATATAATCTAAATATATTATTTAAGACAAATAAAATTCATACAGCTAATTTCTATTGAAGATTTCACGGATCAGGATTCTAACTATAGACGCCTTAGGGAAATTAAATATTTACCACATGTAAGTATGTACTACTGTTTAGGTAAATATTTATCATATTGTAGCTTATTACACTATTTAACCAATAGACATGCACGAGCGTTCCCCTTTGCAACTTTAGTGGATCAAACAATCTAATAACTTAAAAAAAACTACTTCTTGAATCGATTTTTTTTTCTTATGTATGTGAGCGTGTTCCCCCGCATCCCACCAAAATATGCAGAATTATTTTGTTCGAAGTTCGGTTTTTATACCAATGTTTTAGTTTATAAGCACTTTTTTAGTGTTGATCAAATCTAAACAACTGAATAGGTTAGTTATGTGATGTGATTTTAATTTTTATTGAAGCTCGAAATATTATACTTACCCTAAGTTTCGTCATCCACGCGAACGAAGTCGCGGGCAGAAGCTAGTTCATAATCTATTTTAGTTAAAACACATTTAAGTCTATTGCTGTCATTGCAAGCGTTTGTTAACGTTATTATAATTACATAATTAAGTATTATAAGTAATTAAAAATATTTTTGTACGCGGATATTTAAATAGAGAAGTACTTGTTAATTGAAGATTTGTTTTTATCGTAGATACTGGCGTTATTATTAAAAAAATATTTTTCATTCAAGAAATGCAATTGTTTTATTTTTTCCTAACGCTTGTGTACGCAACTATACCATATTAATAAATACTATATTGGAAGGTTAAGAACGTTTCTAAGATATATGGCATGGCCGCTTTTTGGTAGCCATCCGAACTTGGTCGGGTTATGTAGGTTTTCGATGCTTCGTCAGTATTATAATTGTTTTTCTTTAATTACTGAATTTAATGACATGAAATTTTGCATAAGAATAGTTGAATGAATACACTAATTATTGACATACATATTACCATGCAATTCCTCCAGAACGTCGTGATATTTGACTGCTTTGTAAACAGTGATCTGTTCATGGTAAATTTGTCCTATAACTCTTTAGTTACTAACGGAACATCATTGATACTTGGCAACATGTTGCAGACACTTACAAGGTTTGTATAAACGTGAAAATCTAGACCCCAAAGTGCATACTTTAAGAACTAAGACCTAATAAGCGTATTTTACGTTTATATTTTTATCTTTTAAGCCCTACGATTTTTTCTAAATCTGTTTTTTAAACAAATATAAACAAATTCAAAACAACGTATGTAAAAATCTACAGCTCTCTATGTAAGCGCTTTATATGAAAACTAGCTAATGGCCAAACGTTCGCGTAGCGGAAACTTGAATTTCTCCGAAGTTTATGCATGCACTAGTTTTATTCATACATACACAATTACACACAAATACACACTAATTTTTGGACACATCTCTTTTCTTCTAAAGTCTATGGATTAAAAAAAGTTCCGCCAGGACAACGTTCGCCCAGCGGAATCAGTTTTTGGTGAATTTCTCCACAATGGTTGCGTGCACAATTTTTTTTTTACCATACACAATTATACGACGTCATACACTAAATATCTGCATAATTAAAATCTTTAAATTCAACAACATTCCGCTGCGCGTACGCACACCTCAATCGTGTGCGTACGCGCAGCGGAATGTTGTTGAATTTAAAGATTTTAATTATGCAGATATTTAGTGTATGACGTCGTATAATTGTGTATGGTAAAAAAAAATTTGTGCACGCAACCATTGTGGAGAAATTCACCAAAAACTGATTCCGCTGGGCGAACGTTGTCCTGGCGGAACTTTTTTTAATCCATAGACTTTAGAAGAAAAGAGATGTGTCCAAAAATTAGTGTGTATTTGTGTGTAATTGTGTATGTATGAATAAAACTAGTGCATGCATAAACTTCGGAGAAATTCAAGTTTCCGCTACGCGAACGTTTGGCCATTAGCTAGTTTTCATATAAAGCGCTTACATAGAGAGCTGTAGATTTTTACATACGTTGTTTTGAATTTGTTTATATTTGTTTAAAAAACAGATTTAGAAAAAATCGTAGGGCTTAAAAGATAAAAATATAAACGTAAAATACGCTTATTAGGTCTTAGTTCTTAAAGTATGCACTTTGGGGTCTAGATTTTCACGTTTATACAAACCTTGTAAGTGTCTGCAACATGTTGCCAAGTATCAATGATGTTCCGTTAGTAACTAAAGAGTTATAGGACAAATTTACCATGAACAGATCACTGTTTACAAAGCAGTCAAATATCACGACGTTCTGAAGGAATTGCATGGTAATATGTATGTCAATAATTAGTGTATTCATTCAACTATTCTTATGCAAAATTTCATGTCATTAAATTCAGTAATTAAAGAAAAACAATTATAATACTGACGAAGCATCGAAAACCTACATAACCCGACCAAGTTCGGATGGCTACAAAAAAGCGGCCGTGCAATATATTTAGGTAACATCCCAAAATTTACAGTATAATACCGGTATTGAATTGGTATAGGTGATAACACAATTGTTGTTTCGATATAATTTGTAGGTCATTTATTTTTGTACACCTACTTTTTTAAATATATTTGACTATGACAGAAAGTAGGTACTATTTACGTAGGTACTTTATTTAAGTATGCGCTTGAGACTTGAGATATAATCTAAATATATTATTTAAGACAAATAAAATTCATACAGCTAATTTCTATTGAAGATTTCACGGATCAGGATTCTAACTATAGACGCCTTAGGGAAATTAAATATTTACCACATGTAAGTATGTACTACTGTTTAGGTAAATATTTATCATATTGTAGCTTATTACACTATTTAACCAATAGACATGCACGAGCGTTCCCCTTTGCAACTTTAGTGGATCAAACAATCTAATAACTTAAAAAAAACTACTTCTTGAATCGATTTTTTTTTCTTATGTATGTGAGCGTGTTCCCCCGCATCCCACCAAAATATGCAGAATTATTTTGTTCGAAGTTCGGTTTTTATACCAATGTTTTAGTTTATAAGCACTTTTTTAGTGTTGATCAAATCTAAACAACTGAATAGGTTAGTTATGTGATGTGATTTTAATTTTTATTGAAGCTCGAAATATTATACTTACCCTAAGTTTCGTCATCCACGCGAACGAAGTCGCGGGCAGAAGCTAGTTCATAATCTATTTTAGTTAAAACACATTTAAGTCTATTGCTGTCATTGCAAGCGTTTGTTAACGTTATTATAATTACATAATTAAGTATTATAAGTAATTAAAAATATTTTTGTACGCGGATATTTAAATAGAGAAGTACTTGTTAATTGAAGATTTGTTTTTATCGTAGATACTGGCGTTATTATTAAAAAAATATTTTTCATTCAAGAAATGCAATTGTTTTATTTTTTCCTAACGCTTGTGTACGCAACTATACCATATTAATAAATACTATATTGGAAGGTTAAGAACGTTTCTAAGATATATGGCATGGCCGCTTTTTGGTAGCCATCCGAACTTGGTCGGGTTATGTAGGTTTTCGATGCTTCGTCAGTATTATAATTGTTTTTCTTTAATTACTGAATTTAATGACATGAAATTTTGCATAAGAATAGTTGAATGAATACACTAATTATTGACATACATATTACCATGCAATTCCTCCAGAACGTCGTGATATTTGACTGCTTTGTAAACAGTGATCTGTTCATGGTAAATTTGTCCTATAACTCTTTAGTTACTAACGGAACATCATTGATACTTGGCAACATGTTGCAGACACTTACAAGGTTTGTATAAACGTGAAAATCTAGACCCCAAAGTGCATACTTTAAGAACTAAGACCTAATAAGCGTATTTTACGTTTATATTTTTATCTTTTAAGCCCTACGATTTTTTCTAAATCTGTTTTTTAAACAAATATAAACAAATTCAAAACAACGTATGTAAAAATCTACAGCTCTCTATGTAAGCGCTTTATATGAAAACTAGCTAATGGCCAAACGTTCGCGTAGCGGAAACTTGAATTTCTCCGAAGTTTATGCATGCACTAGTTTTATTCATACATACACAATTACACACAAATACACACTAATTTTTGGACACATCTCTTTTCTTCTAAAGTCTATGGATTAAAAAAAGTTCCGCCAGGACAACGTTCGCCCAGCGGAATCAGTTTTTGGTGAATTTCTCCACAATGGTTGCGTGCACAATTTTTTTTTTACCATACACAATTATACGACGTCATACACTAAATATCTGCATAATTAAAATCTTTAAATTCAACAACATTCCGCTGCGCGTACGCACACGTCTCAATCTGTCAAAAATTGTATAGCGTTGGTTTACCTACATTTTTGACATTTGATTGACGCTGGCATGAAATTGTGAACGTTTTTAGGTACGAGAATTGGCCATCTTATATCTGTGAAGTATATTTTAAGGAAGGAATCAAAACCCCTTGGTTTGATTCGAAGAATTAAAAGTCAAGTTAAATAATTTATTTAAATTAGGCATTATAGGCACTTTTGAATGTCAACATTTACAAAAAATATAGGTAATTTATTCTAGTTGCCCCGTACAAAAGATAGTTTTGTTAGAAGAATGTGCAAGAAAATCCATAAAAGGTGATCGTCATTTAAAACCATGTAAAACTACATTCATACAAATAAAATTCTATTCTATTCTATTCTATTTGTTTTGATGCCCGTCAAGAAATAATTCTCAGGCCTATTTCACAGGCAACTGAAGGAACATGGGTGGGTTTTAGTCAGTAAAAGTCTGACACACCCTCCGCTCCACCGGGAGAAATCGTTTCATTATTTCCCATTTACAAAGAAAAAAGGCCTATTTCACGATGTCCGAAAAGCCACTACCTACTCACCAAATAAATTAAAAAACGGAACAGAATTTGTTTGAAGTTATCTGCCAAGTTAATCGTAGGTGGTGAAACAGGCCCTTAATGTACAATATTAAATTTTGGAATAGAGAATTCTGTATGATAATTTTCTTTTCCTCCAAAACTAAAGCCGTGTTTACCCACCCTCTACGAAAACATGTTCACCCATACAGAAATCAATCTTACACCATCGAACGTCAAAAATCCCCATTCATCATTTCTACTGGCCGAGCTAACCCGGTCAACGCACCCATTTGGAAAACATCGCATACTTGTGAACTGAGAGCAGTTTCCTTGATAACACTGAACAAATCGTTTTACCTCTACAACTTGGAAAACTGATTTTTATTGAATCGTTTCCAGATAAGAATGGGTGTTGGAAGTTGAAGGCGCCAGAAACATCGTCTGACGTCAAACTTTGCTCGTCAACATTTTTCAAAAGGGTCGCGTTTAGTTCTTCGAGTACAGTGTTTTTAGGATTCCGTACCAAAATGTTAAAAAGAAGCCCTTATGGTGTGACTCAGTGTGTCTGTCTGTCCGTCTGTCACAGCTGGATATCTCATGAACTAATAATGCTATCAACTTGAAATTTGGAATAGTTTTATATGACGTTTGTCCAACTACTTTGCAAAAAAAATACTTCACTTTACTGAAGTGTTTTTTTTAATATGACTGAATATATTTTTTTAATTCTCGCACAGAGAATAACTATTGCTATTCAACGCGGAAATGCATCCATTGTTCTTGGCACCATGTCTCATGGACACCCACTTTTGTTAGATTTTTAATTTTTCATTTAATTTTACCATACCCACATTTGTTATCTAAGTTATGTAATTAAATCTTACTTTTACTATATGACTGTAGTGTTATTTTGTGCCCTGGTACAGAACCCTATGTGTGCGAGTTGGACTCGCACTTGGCCGGTTTTAAGAACCACGTCATATGGTATTTTATTAAGTAACTTTTCCCAATCCAACACCTAAAACTGCTTGGAATTACCCATTCAAACCAATGAAATTTTCGAAAATTTAGACGTCATTCAGTTCGCCATATTTGTTTACCTTCTATCATAAGACAAGTAAATAAAAACACACTTTAATATATCGCTACAACCTAGTACTTACTTATTTAAGTTTTAGTTCTATGAGTTGTCTGTATTGCATAAGTTTTGCGAGATTAATATACATCTCATCATTCTAACGTACATTCCTACAATCGTTTGAGGAAAGTTTCAATGCAACTGCGTACTCGTACCATTTAATAATTCATGTTATACATGATATACTGAGCATGGGTCTGGTGTTCGATTCCCAGGCAAAGTGTTATTGGGTTTTTCCATCAGAAATTTCTCACAGTAGCAACACAGAGTCTGGCTTTGTGCCAGGGCCTCAAGTCTGCTATTACAATAGTGTCAGAATGGTCTATCATTGATTTCATAATTGTTGATTTTGACAAGTTCTACTAATATAATGACGTCATAATGGCGTCATTATGACTTTTCAATGGTCAACCACTGACACTCCATTGTAAGAAATTATGAATTTAGCAGATTACGAACTTTTAGCAAAATGACAATGCAGTGACAATGGGATCGTGTTGGAATGACGAATTTCTAAAAAATAGCAGACTTGGGGCCCAGGGTTGACGGCAATAGGTTTGCCCCCTATTACATGGGACTTAAACATAATTTTCGAAATGTGGGTGTACCTACATCTCTGCTTAACCCTTCGGGGATTGCAGGCGTGATGATTTATGATTATCGGGTATAAGAGTTATGCCTGACTCGTCGCTGTTTCGATTCGTCATTGAAAAAAGATCACAATTCGGAAGGCCGTAGGTACCCCTATAACTCAACTTCTTGCATTGTGGATATGATACATACTAGTTGCGCCCCGCGACTTCATTCGCGTGAAAGTCGTAGGATACACAATATAGTAAAAAAACCGGTCAAGAGCGAGTCGGACTCGCGCACCGAGAGTTCCGTAGACATCGTTTTATTTTTCCTGTAATCTTTACATAAACTTCTATCACATAGAATAATTTCAGATTTTTATCTTTGCAAACTTTGGAGATAAGGGGGGGGGGGAGCGGTATTTTTTTTACATTTTTCATCAAAAGTCGAAAACTATGCGGCCTAAATAAAAAATAAAAAATGTTTGAGAATGTGCAAATAGCGTTCTTTAATATGATTTCCCACATGCCCTAGTAACCCCACTTTGAATTTTTAAGACCTTCAGTCCCTGTTACAAAAAAAAATATAAATATTTTTACTTCTTTCTTATTTGCAAAATAGTAGGGTAAAGCTCATCTAAAACTGTTCTAAATTTCAAGTTGATAGCACTAGTAGTTCTTGAGATATCCAGCTGTGACAGACAGACAGAGTCACACCATAAGGGTTCCTTTTTTACCATTTTGGTACGGAACCCTAAAAACCAGCCACATTCGTCCAACAACCCGCGCGGAGGCGTTGCGTCACGCTATTACTTCGTTTTCGCTTAGCGTTCTTTCAGACTTTTTTCTTTTTACTCAGTTCCTAAGGTCGTAGCGTGATGTTAAATAGTGTATACCCATCCTCGGGAATTGGCCTACCAAATACAAATAATTTTTTTTAAATCTGATTTTTTGTTCACAATTTCATGGGTTTTATTTTTTTTGCGGGTAATCCTTTTCCAAAATAAAAGTAGCCTAAGTTACTCCTTATAATATCAGCTACCTGCTAATGAAAGCCCCGTCAAAATCGGTCCAGCCATTTCGGAGATTAGCTGGAACAAACAGACAGACAGACAAAAATTTTATAAACTATTTTTTTGTTATGAGTACAGTACCGTATTACTTTCATTATTATTATGCATTTAGTAAAAAGCTGTTATTTTGACATTACAAACAGACACTTCAATTTTATTTATTTGTATAGTATAGATTATTTAAAACTAGAAGAATCGCTCACGATAAAATAAAACCGAAGACTTCTCCGGCCTTAACACCTTTTTCCTGGCTAGCCAACCCAATTTCCTGTATCACTATACAGTGTGGAAGGGACATCGACGCACAAACGGTTACCACGTATTCAGTACATCACCCTGAGCCCCCCTACATAGAAAATTTTCATCGGTTATTAAAACAAGAATCTGCAGTTTCCTACAGTAGTGCAATACCTACACGGTCAAAATGTATGGAATAGCAGATTTTTTTTTCAATAAAAGATGAAAAATTTCTATGTAGGGGGGCTCAGAATGATGTACCTACGTGGTAACCGTTTGTGCGTCCTTTCAAGAAAATATGAACATCTAGCAAGATTATTCTGCACTCTAATAGCTAGTTGACACAGTGCGAGCTAGCGTGCGAGTCGGCCTACCGAGTAGCCGCAGTGGAGCAACTCACATTGTGTGGACGTATCACCAAGGGGCCTACTCCCTAAGTCCGTCCGTTCATCCGTCCGTCCGTTTTTCCGTCCGTCTGACTTAACGATCCATCAAAACAAGTGTTAAAGTTAAATTTTTCGGACGGGCTAAAACACATCGGGAGTAGGGACAACTGTCGTATCGTGTTGCCATTCATACTTCGTTCGGGCCCCGAACCAATCATACGTCCGTAGGTGATACGGAGTAGGAAATGCCCGTAACGAAGGCGGAAACTACGGACTTCCATCTTAGGGAGTAAACCCCCTGATCTGCATATTGTACCTCGCTTCTTCGTCCCAGACAATTACTGCCGCGGCAGAAAGCACAGGCTGTTTGCTGTGCCCCCATGTCGCACCGTTGCGCGTGCTAAGTCCCCAGTACCTCACACTCTGGCCGCACTTAATGATCTCTTGGATTCTAACCCAACAAACGATCTGTTTGCGGATGAATGGACGGAGATATTATTGGTATGTCAGAAGTACAGACTGTGAGAAGGATTCGTGAAAGTACAGTATTGCAAATTATTGTTTTATCATTTTACATTTTCTTTTATGTGTATGCCTTTAATTATTGTAATTGGTTTTTAACCGTGTTAAAGTTACTCGCACTTGCGAGTTAGACAATAGCTCGCAGCCGAGTAGGTAACTTCAACATTTTTTGTTTCCGCGCGAGCTAGCGTGCGAGTCAGCCTACCGAGTAGCTGCAGTGCAGCAACTCGCAGTGTGTAAACAGCCAAGGCAAGCCGAGCTATACTGATATTCGACTACACAGTGCAAGCAGCTGTCTACTGTCTATTCAGCAGCTCGCACTGTGTAAACCAGCCATTAGTGAATAGCACATACACTTACGACTTAATTTAAAATATGTATTTGCAAAAGAAACTCACATTTACTTAAGTTGTATCTGTGATTCTGTTTCTCCAAGATCTTCGCCCATACCATCTTTTATCTCAAAGGAGATTTCTCTTTACTTCAGTGTATAGTAAATAAAATCTTCGCTTTGACTCGATTTTCTTCGTCGCGTTTTGAAAGGAGTTAGTATGAAAATATTATGATTAAACTTAGTCGATTTAAGTATTTTCGTGTAAGTCGGCCAGTGGGTGAGGAGGATGTATCTTTGAGGGGATTATGTCAGCTGTTTTTAGAATGCCTTGCTATGCTTTTAGTGGATGTATAAGTGGATTAAGAAGTGCAACGTTTAATTGCAATGTAAGGTTCAGTTTGGTTTATATTTTCTTAATGTATTTGCAACGTCGAGCATTAAGAACTATACGTACCTACTTATTAAGAGTCTTAAAATAGAACATTTTTTTTTAATATGCTCTCGCCTCGTTTTAAGCGACGCACATATTTACGCTTTGGCCCATAAACGGCTATAATTTTAGATGTAGAATATTACAAAACTGCCAAACGAAATATTACCACCGACATGGATAAGCTCCCCAATTTCGCCGCTTTTATACAACTTCCTGAATCTATCCATAGTTTCATACCATACAAAGGTACCATATTTTTCACAGACAAAACCAAGTTTTTTTTACTATTCACTAGCTAGACGGTAGCCTGTAGAGAAAGCCATCTGTAAACCGAATATTCTGTTTCGGCAACTCACGTTCAAAGTGAGTTTCCGAAACAGAATATTCGGTTTGCACTTCGAATGAGCCTTCTCGAATTGAGGAAGTCGAGTAGAAGACACCTTGACTCATTTTGAGTGACGTAAATTACGCTCATTTGGCAATGACGGTACAACACCTTCTTTAGTAGTAAATTAGTAAATTACTTAGGCCCACTTGCGCGTTCTTAAGTTATCCTATATATAACTCGGAGTTAACAGCTAATTCACGGTTAATCAATTAATTCTCTAATCTTGCACCACTTACAGGTAAACCTAGAGTTAAACTTCTAAATATTTAACTCACTGATGTAGGAGAGTTAAGTCTCTAAAATCTGGGTTAGATAAAGGTCAGTTGTTATACTTAGTATATTTCAAAATTTCACTATAAAAGTATTTACTTTAAGTACAAATTTCGACGCAGACATCAAGCGTTTGTAAAGCGTTATCTGCGTCGAATTTTATACTTAAAATCAATGATGATACAGTTACTTATTCAGTGAAACTTTTGACTACTTCTCGAATCGATCCACAGTCCATGTATACCATGTTTTCCGCGTACTAAAACCAAGTTTTTTTACTATCCATTGACTAGAAGGTCCATAGAGAAAGCGACGCGTAATGACTCTAGCTGTCATTAGCCTGCCTCTCGCGGCAGATTGAAAATTTAACGAGCGCCATCCCTGATACAGGGTTGAACGTCGCATCTTAATACGGTGCTTTATGTTGTTTGTTTTTTAAATCTTTGTAGAATGGAGGGTGTGTATAGTCTGAAGAGGTTTTAATGTTGGATTAATTAACTTGATGATATAGTACAGCCGGTCTATTCTGTAAAAATCCTATCATGAAAACTTTAGTGAAGTGAGCTTGAAGTGAGCTCTCATTCCACCTGAGGTATTGTCACTATTGACAGCTCACTATTAATAATATATTTTTCTTTCTTTCTTTCTTTTTGAAATTTTTACAGCTGCATAGCTGCACGCGGTGGTGGAAAAACCTTTACATAATAGGTATATAAGCTTATATCTTATAATATATAAACGTTAAAAAAACATCATCCGATGAAATGGATGGAAAATTTTGTTTTCCATAGGATGATGTTTTTTACGTTAACCCCCCGCCCCCACTAGGGTTTTGGGTCTAAAAATTAGTTCAAGGTGGACATCTGAGGGGTTAAGGGCTGATTTTTCAATAGACAGATAACTCTTATCTGAAGAATTAATATGACAGTTTTATTCTTCAGGAGTTGTCTGACTATTGAAAAATTTTGACCTTAATGCGATATTTTATTTATTTATATACAGTGTGTCTGTATACTGTGTGGCGAAAATTAAGGGTGTGGTACAGACTATCAAACTGAACAACTTTCTCCCGGGGACCAACATCGTAATCGTGAAAAAAGAATCAGTCATCCCATACAACACTTATACCTACAATACATACTCGACTAAGTGTATGGGACGACTGATAATTTTTTCGCGATTACGATGTTGGTCCCCGGGAGAAAGTTGTTCAGTTTGATGGTCTGTATACCAAACCCTTAATTTTCGCCACACCGTAAACAAACACATTGTATACTTTATTGTACACCACAGAAATACATAACAAAAACAAAATACCTATCAAATACTACAAAATATACAATGGGCGGCCTTATCGCTTTCAGCGATCTCTTCCATCCAGGCAACCTTAGAATGAACAGTGACTACTGATCCATACAAGACAGCTGTAGTGCTATTCTGTAAATATCTTACCGTGAAAACTTAGGTGAAGTGATCTTAAAGTGAGCTGTCAATAGTGTCAATCCCTAGCATCGGGTGGAATGACAGCTCACTTCACGCTCACTTCACTTAAGTTATCACGGTGAGATGTTTACAGAATAGCATTGCAGGTCCGCTACTATAACAATAAATTAAAATAGGTATACAACGCTCGGCGGAGGTTGCCTAGGAAAGGAACTAAAAAAAGTACAACCTAGTAGCTATAGATTTTTTTTTTTTAAACTTTTTTTTAAAAACTACCATAGTTTTCCTTTGAAACTTCACCTACTCACGCCAACAGCCAATAAACTCGATACATCAAACATATTGGCGCTACCGATACACCAAGGGGCTTCTTAGTAAAAGGATATTTCGAATGAAGCGGTGCATAATTTTTACATCCAAGTGTACTTTGTGAAGTGGTTGGTCACAGTCGCACAGAATTCCATTAGGGAGTTTTGGACGTAGGCCAGACTATTCGTGTAAATCGGAAGACTTTTGATTTTTTGCAGAGGCGGTGGTAGGTAGAATGTTTCGCTTTTTGGGAGTAGTGTTGCATAATTATTTAATATGTAGCAATAACTATATACAACGTGTAACATTAAATGCGCAAAACCTCTTAAGGGGTCATTGTACTCATCAGTATGAACAACTTTTACTATGGGACCAAACCTGAAATCGAAAAAAAAACAGCTGTTCAGTACATTTACGTTAGCATAATTCGTCAAAATGTACTGAACATCTGATTTTTTTTTCGCGATTTCGGGTTTGGTCTTATAGTAAAAATTGTTCATAACGATGAGTACAATGACCCCTTAAGAGGTTTTGCGCATTTAACGTTACACGTTGTATAAACTTTACTTATTAATAACTTTTCGTAGTGTAGAAAAGGTTTCTTTTCGTACTGAGAAGGAACTAGTTTTGATGACGTTTAGTGACTGTATTTTAACCATTATGATGGAAGGTGGTCAAATATATTTACCCTGTGTCCTAACCGAAAGCGACTGTCGTGCGAATAGGCGATTACGCGATCGTTTACATGAAGTTGATCGTTCTACATCATTTTCAGGCGGCGAATGCGCGATCGTAGCGAAAATGTCAAAATGTTGTGTCCTAAAAGCGATCGTCGAGGACGAATGGCCGCATCGCGTATTCGCGACAATATGTCGCATTTCACTATGGACGTTAGAAACGCGTAGTTTTTATTATCGGGCAATATAATTTACCTTGCTGAGCTAGATAGAGAAATCAACAGCGAAACACAGAGACGTTCGTGCGAATGTCAGTTAGGCCACCTGTTTGTATAAGTATGTTTGATCGCACAATCACACGTACTAAGTTCGCGCGAATTAGTAATCAAACATTTTATTCGCGCGAATACAACGAGGGAATGTCAATTAGGATACCAGTTCGACTCCAGTACGTTTGATCGCTAGTTCGTACGAACAACGCGTGAACTTACGATGGTCGCGTAGTCGCTTTCTGTTAGGACGCAGCCTAAAAATGTTCAATTTTCGAACGAACAAAAGTGTCGGTTTAACTTATACTTGGTTTATTCGCCAAGTCTGCAAAAGGGAACGGAACTTAGTTCCAACCGGGTGTCACCCGACATCTCTCGACTGTTTTTTGTTATGTTTTGGAACGTTAGTTTAATAGAAAATCATGACAAATGTCATGTTTAGGTTAAATAAATAAATAAATTGACTAAAACCTTTATAGCCTTAGCGAAAAGCTGAAATGGAAAGAAAACTCCTCTTTCAGCTCCTTTATTCGCTTTATTTAATCACTTACACCATAGTGTAAGAAAAATTACCATCCACATTTTTATTGATGCTTACACTTTCACCTTTTCCTTGTAGCTTTTCAAATCCTGTGAACCAATACCTCATGTGTACATAAATCCGACATATAATATTCAGGTGAACATTACGTTAGAAAGATAACTTCCTCGTGCAAAATAAATCCAGTTCACTTACCTGCGTGGGAAAAGCAGTGACCTATAAAAACGTTCGCAGATCAATATGTAGTTACTTCCACATTATTATTTATGCCTATTTGACCCTCTGATTTTGTTCGCATTTTAAATTCATTGGTCGGCCCTTACTCGTTGTGGAGACCACGAATTAAAATGTACTGTCCACTTCATTCACGAGTGGGCCGCAAATAATTAGAAAACTCGACCCGCCCTTTGAGTATTTAAAAAACCGGCCAAGTGCGAGTCGGACTCACACGGTAAAGGTTCTATACCACCGTACAATATTTAACACTACATATAAAAAAAAACAGCGAAGAGTGCTTTTTTAACATTCGCAATGATAACTTTGTATTTTATATTGATACTGTGAATTACAAAGTTATTTTTTGCAGTTGCAGAAAATCGCCCATATTTAAACAAAATACCTTATGAATGGGCGTTTTTAGTATTTGTTAATTAAATACAGTATAATAATATGGTACATGATAAATACAGAAGTTTCAAATTCTTAACTTGTTTAATTTTTGCGATAGAGCTCGTAAAAAAAGGTCCAAAATTTACAACTTTTACGGCCCTCTATTTCTTCATATATGAAGATTAAAAAAAATAAAAACTATATATTGTGCTCTACTCGATGAGTTCTAGACAATGACACCCCACATTCTAGGGTAAGAATTTTTTTTTCAAAACGGAAACTATTGTATGGTGCGACCTCACCATACAATAAAGTTTCCGTTTTGTTTGAGTTTTAATTTTTTAAATTACTTTAGTTTTGTTATAGCTGTAATAGAAATACACAATCTGTGAAAATTTCAACTGTCTACCTATTAGAGTTCATAAGATACAGCCCTGTGACAGACAGACGGACGGACGGACAGCGGAGGCTTAGTAATAGGGTTCCGTTAGGTACCCTTCGGGTTTGAAACCCTAAGAAAGAAGTCGTGACGTCAGTGACGCACTTCGCACTAAGTATGCTTCGAATATGTTTTAACGTTTTTAGAGGCAACTTTACGCATGGAGTTTTCTGAAAAGAAAAATTTAAAAAATGCATGGAATATTTCAGTTAGACGTTTTAGTTTTGGATGGGTATATTTCAATTCTCAATTCTCAATTTCTTTATTGCGTACCATAATGTATACCTACAGTTGATAGGGAAATTATTATATAGTCACAACATATCATATTTCGTAACTATTTGACGGGAAAAATCTACTTTGCGTGCATGTTATTTGAAAATTCCTGCTTTATTTAAATGTCAGAAATAGTGACTTACGAGCTCTTTACATTAAAGGTAATATCTGAGATTTTCAAGCCTGATTTATGCGTTAGGCATTTGAATTTATCGCAATGTCGTTGCTTATTGGATTGGAAGTGTGAATTACTTTGTGATGCTCTACTTGGCTTTGTAATTCTTTTCTAGAAGAATTCATTAAGTATATGCGATTGAGAATAGACTTTACTTATTAAATATAGATGGTTCGTTTTTTGGTAAACACTATAATAGGGCCATAAGTGTTACCTCTTAGATACTCTAATGCCTAATATTTTTGTAAAACACATAACCCTCCTTTTGGGCTTCGCCGCAGTCGGGTAAAAAATAAAGGAGCTCATGGCTAAGTAATAACAGCCGCACGGGTCGATCCGTCACGTTAAGCTACGCTTGGCGGGGTTGGTCCGTGGATAAGTGACCAATCTTTACATACCAGAAAGCAGGTTAAGCCGTTGGTCATTCGTGGATCTTTGACAGTCGTTACGGGTCGTCAGAAGTCTAAAAGTCTGACAAATAGTCTTACCAAGGGGTATCGTATTAGCCAGTTACTGGGTTGTGGAGGTCAGATAGGCAGTCGTTACTGGGTTGTGGAGGTCAGATAGGCAGTCGCTCCATGTAAAATACTGGTATTCAGCTGTATCCGGTTAGACTGCAAGCCGAAACCAACATAGTTGGGAAAAGGCTAGGCACATTGAGTGCCTAATACTTTTAATATGTAGGTATTAGTTTATTATTTTTTAAGAATAATTTGAGTATTTTTTCTATGGACCTTAGTTGCCTATTTGGCTTTGATTTTTAAAGGTTTATCGAAGAAAAATATTTCGTTGACGTAGCGATGTTCACGAAATATTTTCCTTGTACTTATCGATGATCACGATAAACCATTGGTAAGTATAAGAAAAACATCAACACACTAACTTTCTGTTTATATTCCTTCCTATGTAATGGAGGAAAGAATGGAACATGAAACGATAAAAAACTTTTCACTCAGAACCATTTGCGAGAACTCTATCAAAACATTCCTGATACATTGGGTCACCCGCATAATTGATAGGAAAACAGTTCATACCCGTATCGGAAGGATGAACGGATAAGGTATTCATCTAAATAAAATCCATTTACCATAAAATATTCATTTATTCGCTACAATCTTTCATAGAATGCAACAACAGTGCATTATGTTCGAACTCCTGCGCTCTCGATTCAAACTCGCGTGTGAATTATACATGAGATGATATTCTCAATCTGTCGCCGGTCGTTACCAGTTAACCTGAGCCTCCTTGCTTCTCTTTTATATTGGTGATGTAGAAGTTAGAGAGGTAAGGAAAGGTGGAATGAGAGGTATAGTTATAATGGTTATGTTCGGTTATGTTTTCGTTGCCGGCGAAAGTTTGACAAATAGCTCGCAGTGCAGTTTCAGTCCTGATAAGCTGATAGGACCCTTCGGTGTGTGAGCGTTTCCCCAAGTATCAGTTTCGAGTTTCGAGTTTGTCCGTCGCCAGTGATTTATGTTATCGCTTTCTTTTTGTCGCAAATATTTTTGTTTGTGTAAGTAGTTTATATGTGAAACTGTGTGAAATATACGGAGTGGGATTGTATCTGGAAGTTAAGTTGGTCGGGTTGGGAAAACGATTTGTTTGTGGAATATTTTTACTGATAGGGGTTTTGTTTAGAGCTGTTTTATGTTTATACTGTATGCGTAAATAATACAATAGAATACTCGATTTAACGAGCCGGAAGGTTCAGAATTTTTATTCATAAGTATTTTACTTGATACGATGAAATATGGTAATATATTAGGTACGGTATGAAAGCAAACAAGGGTGCTCGAGGCTAAGTAATAACAGCACGGGTCGATTGTTGGGAAAATGCAATGCAAATTGGTTGGTATGAAAGCAATCTATTGAAATAAAAAGAGAAGTCCTGACTGACTGACTCATCAACGCCCAGCCCAAACCCTTGGACCTAGAAAGCTTAAATTTTGCACACACTTTATAATGTAGACAAGGAATAAGGAAGGATTTCCCGGTAGCACGTTCTCGTGGAATATTTTCCGACATCCACGCGGGCGAAGCCGCGCGGGAAGTGCTAGTATAATACAAGTTTTATAGTGGTAAACAGTGATTTCATGAAACGCTATCAGGTTGAGTAGAAATTCTGAAATTAGGTACTAGTGTATAACTGCATATTAGCTTGGTACTTGGCACGAAGGGATCAACCTCAGTAAGCGTTGCTTAACCTTAAAAAACATTTTGAAAATACCTGTAAAATATCCACCACGATAAAAAAATAAGCTGCTTATCCACTATGAACACCAACGTAAACTAGTGAAAACACCTGAAAATGTTTACGCCAACTAGTTAGCTAGTATAAAAGCTGAATTTAGGCCAACTCCGTTAGGCGGTCCGTTAATGGCAAACTTCTGCGCTTTGTAGTCTAACATACAACTTAATTATCGCACAGGCACGGGATAATTACGTCACAGACCGATCGAAAAAAGACAGTTCTGACACAGAATAATAATTTTACAGAAGTACGTCTTCATAGAAAATGGCCGAAACGACGTGGAATTTTTTAACCTCACCTGGAGGGTGTGTGAGGAGTACTTTAAATAATGGAGATAGCAATTTTTACTCAAAGGAAACATTCTTCAAATCTTATTAAATGAGCTCCATTTTGTTGGAGGACCAGGCCCGGGTAGACGGCGCGTTGTGTTCCACGCGCGCCTCAAAGAGATGTCAACAAAAGATGGTGTCCAATAGGGCCGATGCCTCCGGGGTCGCGGGTTGTTTGAAAGAGATACCGTGGCCCTGGCATAGGCAACTGAAGGAACACGGGTGCCCTTCCGCTCCACCCAGAGCGGGAGAAGTCATTTGATAATTTCCCATCCACAAAAAAAAAATCCTTATCCTATCCTATCTCCTATCGATTGATGCCATAAAAGTACAGGGTGTAATTTTTTCAGATTTTAGCCGGTTCGATTCCCATCCATTCCAAATCTCAAAAGATTTGAAAATCTTTGAATGCAGATTTGTTTCTTTTTATAAATAATGGAATGTTTCCTTTGAGTAAAATTTGCTGTCTCCAGTATTTGGACTACTTTACCTCCAGGTGTGGTTAAAAAATTCCAGCCTGTGTAGGCAAGTTCGAGTGCGCGGTAGTTACGCACGGACGGACTCGGACCTACCGAGCGTCCTTATGTAATTAATTCAATGTCACTGCCCAGATAAACTACTGTAGCTTTATTATTCTGTGGGTTGGTTTGGCGATTATAATAATTTTTGTTGATGTTGTATGTATATTCGTGTAGTTTTTGTTGTCTAAAGTCGTGTTTACTTGCTAGTTGATTAAAATAGCCGATAATAATATATTGATGTTGTATTGTTAGTTTTTTAGGGTTCCGTACCTCAAAAGGAAAAAACGGAACCCTTATAGGATCACTTGTTTGTCCGTCTGTCTGTCTGTCAGTCTGTCAAAACCGTTTTTCTCAGGAACGCGTGAAGGTATCAAGCTGAAATTAATATCAAACACGTAAGTCTATGGTCCCTTTGAGTTCTAAAAAGATCAAACTTCTAAGTCAACGCAATAAAAAAATATGGCCATTTATGAGAAATTTTTTGATACTCGCAAATAAATCAAAACCTATAGGGTACTTCCCGTCGTCTTAGAATCATGAAATTTGGCAAAAAGCAAGGTCTTACAACACAAGTAAAGGAAAAAGTCCGAAAATAGTTAATTTGTAATTTTATCATATAAAAAATATTTTCAAAGTTGTCAGTCTGTCAAGACCCTTGTTGTCAGGAACGCGTAAAGGTATCAAGTTGAAATGAATATGAAATACGTAAAACTATAGTCTCTTGAAGTCCTAAAAAACTCAGGCTTCTAAGTCAACGCAATAAAAAAATACGGCCATTTTGCGACAAATTTTGATACTCGCAACTGTCGCAAGTAAATCAAAACCTATAGGGTACTTCCCTTTGACCTAGAATAATGACATTTGGCAAGAAAGCAAATTCCCTTACGAAGGTCTCCTAGCATAATTAAAGGAAAAAGTCCGAAAGTTGTGAATTTTTAATTTTATGACATTTTTTTTTTTATATACATAATATCCAATGTTAAGTTTATTTTTGGGATAAATTCTTTTCAACTACTACTTCTTTTCAACCCTTCATTGTGCGTGGTCTGACACGCACTTGCCCGGTTTTTTTTATTCTCTGTCTCAAGAACCAACTTAAAGAACTGCAAGCTTCTTTCCAAATATCTGAGTTCGGATATGCAAAAACGAAAGAATTGCAATCAATATTGTTTTGTAAAACGCTTCTGCTAAGCATGGCCTCGGTTCATTCCCGGGTCCGGCAAAGTGTTATTTATTTATTTAGTTTAGCCAACAATTGTTTACACAATACATCTATTAAATAAAAGGCAAAAGTGATGATGAGTGTTATCGACACACAGCCCAAACTGCTTATCTAGAGATTCCAAAGGCACGTAGGATCTTTATGAGGTCTAGGGGTGCACTAAGAAAGGATTTGTCAAAATTCATACCCTAAAGGGGTGAAATGGGGGTCCAAAGCTTGTATGAAAAATCTTATTCCTTGAGTTAATAGACTAACCTCCACGCAGGCGAAGCCTGAAAAAGCTAGTTAACAATAGTTTCGTTATCAGTGCTTACGTTATTGGGTTTTAACATCTGGAATTTCTCAGTAGCAGCGAGGAGTTTGGGTTTGTGCCCGGTAAATGGCAATAGGCTTGCAATATTATATAGGATTTCAACATACCAAACTGACGAAATGTGGGAGGTACACCTCTGCCTAACCCTTTTGGAAACTGAGGCGTGATGATATATTATGTCATTATTATTGGGGATTTTTATACGAGTATGTAGTGCAAGGAAGCTAAACCTTTGCCGCCTTATCACAAAACAAGGTTCATCTTCAAACCCGGGTTTAAACCATGGACCCTTTTTTGAATTTCGAATTTTATTCCGACACACTAAGATGTCAGTTTTACAAAAGTGACAACTTAGTACCGGACTATGTTGTCAGTTTTGTATAAAGAACTGTATTTCTATCACAGCTAGGTTCTTATTACAAAAACTGAATCGATGGTTTAAACCATGACAGAAGAAAAACCTCGTTTTGTAATAAGGCCGTTAAAGTCCACCGTAATTACGTTACACCAACATGAAAAACATTACCCTCCTTCAGGGTCAGTTGGGTAAAAAGGACAGTCAACATGCGTAGGATATTCAGCGCTTTGCAGTTAGTTTGAAATACAATGTCTTTGTTCGTAGCTCGGTAATTGTTTTCCAACGTTACTGGGATATTTTTCAGTAAAAGTTTTCAACATTTTTCGGGCTGCATGAATAGAGATGTGTTCGTTGAAAATGGAGTGATAAAAAATTTTGTTGACCATGTAATTTGATGGAGTTAAATAAGTACCTATTAAGTTATTGTCTGTGTATAATATAAATGCTGTCCAGCATATTAAATAAGTACTATTTGCAAATAATACAGGGCATATAATAGGCCATGCTTGATATAACCCTACTAGTAATAGGGGGCAGTGTTTAAGTTCCATGGTGGCGAGCCTATTGCCATCAACCGGGCAAAAATCCAAACTCCGGGCTGAAAAACCCAATAACACTTTGCTCGATCTAGGTGCGACCACTAGACTAACTAGGCAGTCAAAGTCAAAGTCAAAGTGGTCAAAGAAAACACCCAATAACACTTTCCATGGAAGGTGGGAAGGCCTTTAGTGTGAGATGCAACGTGTGTCGATACTCTCACGACATCCCATCTTCCTGGCTCGGCGTGCTGTGCTGCCACTGCTGCTGCGGCTGCGGAAATCCTCAAGCGGCGTAAATATAATTACCATATTGGTAACTATATTTTCGGGCCGTTTGGGGTTGAAACCCTCGTTCCGTGGGGTCCGAGTACTCATGTTCTCTTTAAGGATATCTCAAAACGGCTGGTTGACACTCCCAAGGGCTGGCTTTTATCTTGGCCAGAGGCTATGCATTGCCATACAACGTGGCAATGCCGCCAGTCTTTTGGGTACATTACCAGTCGACAGCGATGCGGATGAATTTTTCGACGCCATGTTTTAGTTTGTGAATAGTTTTAGTTATGTTAGGTTATAATTTTGTTATTTTTAAGTTAACTTTATATTACATTTAAATAATAACACTGCCTTTTTTTTGTGATCAAATGACTTTTCCCGCTCTGGGTGGAGCGGAAGGGCGTGTCAGAATTTTACTGACTAAAACCCACCGTGTTCAGTTGCCAGCAGAACAACCCGCGACCCCAGCAGCATCGGCCCTATCGGATCCCATCATTGCTGACATCTCTTTTTTTTTTTTTTGCCTGACTTTGGGATCGCTCCCAAGACCTCCCGCTCAGCACTCACGCTAGCGGCTAGTATGTACACGAAGGAGGCAGTCGATATGATATAAGATTCTAACAAATAATCATAGACTTATAAAAAAAGATGGACTCCGCGCCACGCATATCGAAAGTGAAGCACAGTAAGTATTGACCGATTGTACAAACACGCCTCGCGCACACATTTACATCATAGTATGCCGACCGGCCGCCATTACGTGACATGAGCGACGGCGTCTTTGCAGGTACTCAAATCATGCACACATAGATCGGTACGGTGCTTCACTTTCGATATGCGTGGCGCAGAGTCCATCTTTTTTTATAAGTCTATGCAAATAATGTACCCAAACACGACACAAAACTATTTCAATGCACCCTACACGACAAAAAGTTTTGAACACTTTTAACTTCATCACCCCACTGAAACCAACCCACAAAGACTTTCCGAACCCACTGATACACATCCCGACACTCCATTTCAAGCTCTGTTTGATTTCAATCTGTGCTAGTGATGTGACCCAATTAGTGGTTCGTCGTAAGTGATACTCGACGTGTGAACACTATTGTCTATAGGTAGTAGTAGTAGGTTACTCCAAGTTGAAACGCAAGCGAACTGGCAGGTGATAGACGGGGCTTGTCTATTAGAGTTCGAAACAATAAGGTGGATTTGATTTTGGAACGGCTCAACATTGGCTAACAATATAAAATACTGAAAGTACGATCAAAAACAAATTTTAATAATGTCCATTAACTAACACTGTCACTTTACAATCTTACTACTATTATATATGCGAATGTTTGGATACATGGATCGATGTTTGTTACTCAATCACACCAGAATAGCTGAACGGATCTGGATGAAATTTAGCACAGAGATAGGTTATAGTCTGGAATAGTACATAGGCTACTTTTTATCCCGGAAAAATGTACGGTTCCCGTGGGATAATTCCCGACATCCACGCGGGCGAAGCCGCGGGCAAAAGCTAAAATAAAAAAAATATTCCCTAAACTGCTGTTTAGCTTTTCATAATGTAATAGCTAGGAGTTTATATTATTTAGATGTTACTTCAGTTGCGGTGGGTTGCTGTTATTTTCTCGCTGCTGTTTTAATAAAGAAATATTTAATTATTTTAATTAAATGTTTTGCTCAATAACTAAAACAACAAAAAAAAAACTGATGTGACTGTCACACAGCTTAAGATAAATTATAAATAAGTCACCCGGGGCTATTGTAGCCAGGGGGGAAATGTAACTAGTTGACTAATCATAGACAGCATGGAAACGCAACAATAACGAGTTATCTCAATCCGTTACATTTGCCCCCTGGTTACAATAGCCCCGGCTGACTTACTACATAATTAAGTGACAAGTGAGATAATATAAAATCGTGTATTTTTCACATTTTTCACGAACGATACTGCCGGTCGATTCTGTAAAAATCTCACCGTGAAAACTTAGGTGAAGTGAGTTTGTTTTTGCTAGGAATTGACACTATTGACAGCTCACTCCACGCTCACTTCACCTAAGTTTTCACGGTGAGATGGTTACAGAATCGCACTGCTGGAGCACATCCGTCTCAACATTTCTACGTTTGAATCAAAGTAGGCAGGAGGCTCTGCAAAGCTAGGCATAGTGATTTCTAAAATACGAGTATATTTGTAAACCACGTCATATCAACATTTGCCGTACGCCATCATATTTAACGACGCAAAACATGGACAGTACAAAAAGGCATCCCGTCAACTTTGCCCAGCAAAGCCGCGGGCGAAAGCTTGTTAGCAGCAAATGTGAATGTAAAGAACTCCGTGTCTGCATATTTGAGGCGAGGCGACGGGACGGGCATGTGTAATGTGTCTCATGTTCCTTAAATGTTTGTGTTAAAAAAAAAATAAGTAGGTATAAAAACTGTAACCCGACTACGGAAAAATAAAAGTGATCTAAAAATTACAAAGTATTTATTTACTTAAAGAATATGACATAATATATACATATTTGTATTGTGCTTGTCAAGACCTTTCTTTTGATAGCAAAATTTTTACGATTATATCAATTTAATTTTTTTCGAGGTGAGAAAACGTGTAAAGTCCACCATATTAAATTTAGGAAGAATTTATATAGCCTATGTCACATGTCACCCGAACCATTATTACAAATTTATCGATACCGCATTCACCAAAATTGGTTCAGTAATTTAGGAGCTACGGTGGAACACACGTCCTTTTGGCTTTGCCGTAGTCGGGTAAAAAGTGCATACAGGGATACAGGTTGGCAGGGACATCGTCGCGCAAACTGTAACCATGAATTCAGCATATGATTCTAGATCCCATAGAATAAAACTAAGCTTCTTTGGTGTTGCTCCACAAGTATACAATAAAATACCCGATGAAATAAAATGTATGCCATTGCAGAAGTTTAAAAAAACACTTAACGGGTTACTGCTTGAAAGATGTTACTATAGTCTAGACGAGTTTCTTAGTGACGAATCTCTATAATTATATAATGCTGACATTTTAAATACTTTACATTATTACATTTATTTTTAAAATGAATTGAATTTTCATTTTTTTTTTGTGACATGAACTGAAATTGACTATAAAATTGTTATAAAATTTAATTCGCATTCATGCGTTTATACAATTACGTACTCAAATAATAATTATATTGTAATAAATTTATCGTTGTAATTTAATAGTACCCATGCAGTCATGTAATCGTTTTCAATAATTTGTATGTCAATATTGGCAAAGCATAGCGCACTAATTAATTTTTTAAGATCTTTTTATGTATTACCTATGTTTAACAAATAAATTATTCTTATTCTTATTCTTAAAAAAAAATTATCTATGCGTTCCAAATTTATATGGAACAGCTAATACATGCATACATAAACTGACTCCTTCTTCCCATGGGGGTGTGCAGAACCTACAGAACGCCACCTGCTGCGATCCTTACATACTCCATTTGCCTCGTTTACGTTCATACATCAGCGGGCTAGTCTGTATCACCTCCGGACGGATGATTCATTCAGGACCCGAACGAAGAATGAATGACAACACGATTTGACAGTTGTTCCTGATCCTGATATGTTTTGCCCGTTCGGAAAATTGAACTTAACACATATTTTGACGGATCGTTTTGTCAGTCGGACGGACGGACGGACTTAGGGAGTAGACCCCCTGGTCATACACGCACGCCGGTTGCGAGTACTACGCACCTGAAGATTATCACCAATAAGGTCACTACACACAACACACACAGCACCCATGCGGGACTTGAGAGTTAATGATGCAAGTCATTTTATTGCTTCAATTTGGTACGACTTTCCATTGACGTCCGTCGAATCAAGGGTGGGGAGGGGGGTGGGGGGAGGCGGGGGGGGGTGGGTACTACCCCCCCTTAAAGGGAAAAGTTGCGGAGCCCCCCCCCTTTTCGAGTTTCAGAGGGGATATGGCGCTCGGCGGCCGCTGCCGCGGCACCGCTCGCTTCGCTCGCTCGCCGTCGCGCGTTAAGGGTCACTTTTCTAACCTAACCTAACCTAACCCAAATGATTCACCAGCCATAGAGGTAATGGCAGGCCTCTTGCACTGGTACATTCCGCTCGAGATAAGTACCTACAGCTCGCGGCAACTCTGGGTTTCAAATCAGTCAGGGTGTATTACGCGCTCAGCGAGCGAGACACGTACGGCCGCCCATGAAAAAATTAAATCTTAGATGACTATTCATATTATCACTATACTATACATACATAAATTAGTGATATAGTTACTTTTTTAATGACGAAAATCCATTACGAAATGTCGAGCCCTGTTGCTACCTTTTTTTTATCTACCTACCTAATTACTATAGTTGCCGACATTTAACTTGAGTTCGCGGCGGAGTGGTGGGGGTTTGTATGCGCGTCGTATTGTTTCAGGAGTAAGGTCCAAAATCGCTTAGAGTAATTAAGGATTAACTTGGGGTTAACAAGCAATTGTACCTTGTATTGTGTCTGTGTATTCATGTGAAGTGTAATAATTTAATTGTTCTTTTGTGTGTTGTGCTGTGTCTTTTGTGTGCATCAAATAAATGTTTTATCTATCTATCTATCTATCTACCCGCGATCGTACGATCGCACAAACTTAGCCACTGGTGCGTTGAGGCATCATTACTTGTTTTATGACCATGTTCAGGCGACTAAAGTGGCCCAAATGTCACTTTAAATTTAAGACTTGTTTGTACCTTGTTTACTTTAGAACACTTCTAAATATTATACGAGATGATGGTGTATTCAAAATAATTGATGATTGAATGATGATCATGATTTAATAATGATTGTTTGATTGAGTAATAAAAAATAACGTTTGAAAATTATAAGACATTACATTAAAGTGAAACAACTCTAGATAGACTACTCATAAATACAATAAAAGTATAAAAAGGTACCATATACCCCACCACCACCATACAATATGGTATGTATGGTATGGTATGGTGGTATGGTACCATATTTTATTTTTCTTTGCGGACAGCCCTAGTACTCGTCTAAGCGGCGTAGGTATGTTACGGACGAGTAACGACACAAAGTAATAACAACTCTCAAGCGCGGCGATTAAGAGCAATTTAGCTTGCGTATGGGGGGGAAAAGATTTTGTAGGCTATTATAAAAGCGGCTTTCTTCAAGATCAAAGGAGTGCAACTTCTGTACGTTAGTACTATTACTTATTCTGTGGTAATGGTCACTATTCTAACCTAACCCAAATGATTCACCAATGCGAAGTTTCGGACGCGCGGGTGTGATAGTACAGTGGAGCCCCGCCATCCCCTTCTAACCTAACCTATCCGAGTCGGGGTGCCCTAAAGTCCAGATTGCAATCAGTTTCTCCTATAAAGTAATAATAGAATTGATATAAATACTGCAAAAATATTTATTTTCAACATTTTTTTTCTCAAAAAGTACGCGTCTCCGCATGTTGAGACTTTACGTGTGTTCTTATAATAATTTAACCTTTCTGTAAAAAAAATATCAACCCCCAACTCGACGGCCGGCAATGGAAAGCTTAGCCTTCAATTTTATTGCATGCCTCAGGCAAGAAACTTGCATCTTGTAAATTTAGTTTTAGTTTAGGGATCCTGCCTTCCCTTAAAGATGTTTTGTATATTTTAGAAAACAGTCTTTGCCGCAAAAAACCAAGAGATAAACCACTGCGCCAATCCTTTTCCAAATACAAGAAATAAAAGGCATAGCAACATCTAAATACATTATTCAATGCTCCATTATTCTTAGGAAAGCCTAAATTTCTAGAACCTTCACCAGTTGATTTGCGGCCTTACATAAACTTGTCTACCTTACCGTAAACTAACATACTCAAGTAGGTACAGTCGGCTTCAAAATTAAATGCTTTTTGTAGAATTATACGTTTTGTGAGTTATTTTGAATTAAAAGGTGGAGCTATTGTTATAAAAACTTATTAGATATGGCAAAGTAAAGAATCATTTAAGTTTTAGCACAATAATTTAAAAAAAATTTGCTTGACGAGAATACCCTTTCGGCCGCCATGGCAACTGAGTTTCGCAACCAGTTGTGAAAAAGGAATTTTTATTTTTTCTTGGCAACTAGTTGCGACGGAAGAATTTTCCTTCTTTATACGCAACCAGTTGCTAACAAAGAATACTTTTGCCGCCATGGCAACTGACTTTCGCAACCAGTTGCAAAATGGGAAGTTTTATTCATTTGTTGGCAATCTTCTCGGTCAATACCTACTGGCCAGCCAGACAATTTTAAATGACGAGGCGGCACCAGCTGACGACTATCCCTTTATGCACTATGCAAGTGCACCCAAGGACAACCCCCGGATGGTGCAGGACTATTGCAGAACATGGAAACATATTGGGCTATGGCTTTCGGTGGCTATAGTGGATCGGGTACCTTAAGCTATGGAAGAACTATGTCCCCTGCCTTACCGATGTTATATAATATACACAGTTAAAATGGCTTGCACACTCAATAATGGGCCCCCGGAATCGATCGCTAGCACATAGGAATGATATTATTAGTACCTACATTTATTTGTTTCAATATACCAACCAGGTATAGTACCCGAACTGGGCCTCTTAACTAATCGTGAAAAACGGTGTGACAGAACGGTCCATTAAATAAATAAATTCTTCTATTGGAACTAGCGTTTTTGAAAAATTCTTGGTTGGCAACTGGTTGCGAAACTCAGTTGCCATGGCGGCCGAAAGGGAGAATACTACCTACACACTGAAGTATTATTTTTAGTACAGATTTTGAATAAATAAATAAAAAAATAATCTTTTTTAAAGACGGCTAACAAAAGGTATTTAAAAGGCAGATGTGAGTGGAAACACCGGGAGGAGACGCCCTAAGAAGACATTTAAAGTGACCTTATTGGTGATGTTATAAGGAGCTCGTGGCTAAGTAATAACAGCCGCACGGGTCGATCCGTCAGGTTAAGCTACGCTTGCCGGGGTTGGTCAGTGGATGGGTGACCATCTTTACATAGCGAGATTCCTCCGTGCCTCGGAAAGCACGTTAAGCCGTTGGTCCCGGCTGTCATTCGTGGATCTTTGACAGCCGTTACGGGTCGTCAGAAGCCCGAAAGTCTGACAACCAGTCTTACCAAGGGGTATCGTATTACCCAGTAACTGGGTTGTGGAGGTCAGATAGGCAGTCGCTCCACGTAAAATACTGGTATTCAGCTGCATCCGGTTAGACTGGAAGCCGACCCCAACATAGTTGGGAAAAGGCTAGGCAGATAGATAGGCAGATAGATATTGGTGATGTTCTTCAGTATGTTTAGGTGTGTCGTACTCGCAACCGGCATGCGTGTATGACCAGAGGGGCAATTTCCGTATTTTTAACAACGTTCGCAATCTCATCTCAGTCTCAATATGTCAAAAATTGTATAGCGTCGTTTACCCACATTTTTGACAGTTCATTGTCGCTGGCATGAGATTGCGACTAGAATTTGAACGTTTTTAGGTACGAGAATTGGCCCTCAGAGGGGCAATTCTCGTAATTTTAAGAACGTTCGCATTCTAATCTCCAGTCGCAATCTGTCAAAAAAACCTCTAATTTCCCTACATTTTTGACATTGATTGTCGCTGAGATGACACTGCGACTTGAATTTGAACGTTTTTTAAGTACGAGAATTGGCCCTCTGATGTAGGAATGTAAACGAAGCAAAATGATTATGTACGTATCGTAGCAGATGGCGTTCTGTAGTTTCTGCCTAACCCCATGTCAAGAAGGCGTGAGTTATGTGCGGTCAGCAACAGAAGTCGGTTGACACCGCTACTTTTTTACATCATCTAAATTAACACAAAATGATTCGATAAACTGCTTTTTTTTCGTTTAACTGTTAAGAATTAATGTTCTTAAAATTTTAAATACTTTTGCTCCAATTTGAATTAAATATTTCGCTTATTAATTAAGATTAAAAAGCCGCAAGTGTTAATCGACTTTTGTTGCCGACTGTACCTATGTGTGTATCTTTTATAAATACAAAGTTCGTTTGATACACCGCCATAGGTCATGGAGTGCAAACTAAGAAACAATTGGAAAAAATATCAAACACAGGGAAAATTCCCAGATTTATGTAAATTTAGTTATGTATTTGACTGTATCTACGTAAAATGTGTGTGTAAATATTTCATACTTCACACCACACGTAATATCAAAGCAAATCCGGAGCCATTTATTCCAAGAATAAGCTTTATATTGCCTAACAAGTTTTCTTGGAGAAATCTCACGAAAAAAAGAAATTTTCTACGTTTACTAGGCCCGAGAATTCTATATCTTTCTAGATTTCTGCCATATCATTTTTCCAGGCCATTAATTTTCATGCCTACGTTAGTGTCTGACATTGACATTGTTGTGTCTTACCTGTCTTTCTTTTATATTAAGATCGGTATTTACCATTTACCTTAAATGTCTAGACATTTTTCACGTAGACATCTTTTTTGGGATTTTCTAGCAAAAAAATAATGGTGATAGAAAACTGCTAAATCTGTTTTTGTGAGATTTGTCTATAGCAATACATTGTGGGATAAGAATAGAAGATTGATTGAATAGGTATACAATGGTGCCGATTCTGTTGTGCACAAAGTACTTTAAAAAAAATAAAAACCGACTTCAGAAACCAAAAACGAATAAAATAACTTTCATAAAAAACTTATCTTCTGAAGTCGGTGACAAGGTAAGGTGCATCAATAACTCACAATGTCATCAACCAACCATATTTGTGTCGGTAAAATCATGAGCATAATTACCTTAGTGTCTAAACACACTATGCCGAAGTTATGCGACCGAACTTCGGCATGATTACGCCTGCAATGCTATTTGAATTATTGACGACACACTATGCCGAAATTACGTTGCGTTCTAGAGTACAGCGGAGCTTCGGTCGGGCGTAAGTTCAGCGGCAATTCGGCGGCAACGTTTTCTGTAGAGCACACACTATACGCGACTGAAGTTCGGTTCGATTGCCGAAGAAGATCCGGGGCGGGGAGCAGCGGGAGGCAGGCATGCCCGCGCCCCGCGTGTCCGCCCCACGGTGCTATAGCTTAAGCTGGGCACTCACGGTCAGTTCATTTGGATTAAACAAATGGATAAACCACTAAAATACTTGCATAGGAAATTGATTCGTGTTGCCTTGTAAATAAGGAGAATATTCGTATCAGCGAAAAAATCCTTTGACGTTCAAAGTATTTTTATTTGCAAATACGAAAGTGCTCCTTATTTATGTAACGGCATGGCTCTATTTCCTATTCAAGTACTTATGCACGACAGCGTTCAAGACACTGAAGTTCCGCAACTGATTTTCCGTCGCGTAAGTTCGGCACTTATGGTGTGTCATATCAGCCGAACACGTCGGAACGTAACATCAGCCGCGGAACTTCGGTCGCGTAACTTCGGCATAGTGTGTTTAGACACTTACAGTTACGCAAATCACAAAAGTGATTGTCTCATAAAACAACAATTGCAAGTTTGAGAAAAAACTTATTTCATAATACGAGTAGTATGGTTTCTATAATACTAATGTGGTTAGCACCATAGAATATCTGTCAATACTTTAGGAAAAAATCGTTGGGCTCGTGGTTAAGTAATAACAGCCGCACGGGTCGATCGATCAGGTTAAGTAAGCTACGTTTGCCGCGGTTGGTACATGGATAGGTGACCATCTTTACATACCGAGACCCCTCCGTGCCTAGGAAAGCACGTTAAGTCGTTGGTCCAGGCTGTCATTTGTGGATCTTTGAGAGTCGTTACGGGTGGTCAGAAGCCTGAAAGTCTGATAACTAGTCTCACCAAGGGGTATATCGTATTACCCAGTTACTGGGTTATGGAGGTCAGATAGGCAGCCGCTCCATTTAAAATACGGGTAGTCAGCTGCATCCGGTTAGACTGGAAGCCGACCCCAACATAGTTGAGAAATGGCTAGGCTGATGATGACGACTTTAGGAGAAAATCGCTTTTGAATCTTGCGTAAGTGTAAGGTATTATGCTCGTCACTGCACTGTGTTTTGAAGTCGCTCATGCAAAATTTAACACAAGAACAAAATATTCTCGATAAAATAACTTTTTACAAATTCAACATATTGGAATTCAACATTTTGCAAATTCAACATTGTGGTCCGGATGGGAAATTCAACTTTTTGCAAATTCAACATTATAGGCCAGAAGGAACAAAAATAACCCAAAATAAAATCATAATCCTAGCAAACAGAAATCGATTATGAAATAAACAAATGGGAGTATAATCCCGTGCCTTATAGCTTAGCTGGTATCAACAAAGCTGCGTGACTCCACGCTCTCCCAAGGAATTAGTCCAACACTTAATATTAATTCTATGCACAGTCTTAACAAACTTGTTGACAACCATATCATATTGCTGAAGTAGCTGTTACCCGCGATCATGTACACTACTTAAACAGGTTGGCGATTTAGTCACCTGCATTCATCAAAAAGGTGATTCTAACCGTCACACTGAACAACTTTCGCTATGAAACTGATAGCCGATTCGTAACAAAAGAAAAATAGTACATTTTGATACAAGTGGAGAACGTTTGTTATTGCATTCGAGGCGGAATTAACATCCTAGCCGTAGGCGAGGTTATTTTTGAGCCGAGAACTGCAATAACAAATGTCCTCGTGTATAAAAAGACTTTTTCAATACACTTTTGAAGAAATAAAATAAAATAATGAAAAATATTTTTGTCATGAATTATTAGGAAACTATGATTTAAATTTTCTTTTTTTCCGCGCTTTGCTTTCGCCAGGTTGAAGGAGAAGCAAATGTATAAGCCGATAAACAGCCTAATATGAAAAATAGAAAATTCAAATATTTTTGAGTTTAGAACACAAATAAATGTTAATTTGTTCATAAACGTTTTTGTTATTGTAATAATCATAGTTTTTGATGATATTCTATTTATAAACATTATTTAAACATTCAAAAAATATTAACGCCTTAAAGACGGATATCTCTTTGCCGAGATTAAAAAAAAACATTCACCTCCGAATAGAGAGGACCGTCTCTGACGCGAGACCGTGTGAGTATAGGCATTGAACCAATTTGGACTAAGTATAGGTATAAGTTATCTGTGGCAATTTTTATTCCCGCACACTTGCGGGAAAATAAAAAATCGCACGCGTGTGAAATATATTGCATTGTGAACCTAATCGTAGTGCGATAAGAACCAGTTTTCGAGGAAGTGTACTGAAAAAAACTTTTCATACTGTATGCATCGAAATAGTCTGTCTACCAATAAGTAAAGTGTAAGTGTAATAAAGTAGTAGTAAGTACCTATAGGAATTTGTATTTTTTTCCACGAATCGAATATGAGTTTTATTGCGAAAGTTGTTTAATATGATGGGTAGAATCACTTCCCAAACGGATTTAGATGACTAAATCGCTACCCTGTATAAACTTTAACCCCTGTTTGCCTAGATCAAGGGTGGAGTTAAAGATCCAAAGTCTTCATCTACATCTTTCTTTCTCTTACATCTTTCTGTCTCGTTTGTTTAGTCGCAAGCGCTAATGCTGATGTTAGGGTTTTTCTTACGGAATTTTTCGGAGACTTGTGTCCATAGTGCATAGTCTCCTTAATTCATGGGACTTTTCAAACTGTCGAATTGTGGAGGTGGAGTTTTGCTTACTTTTATACGTTCTAAGCAACCTGTCTTTCAAATTGTAGTTATAATGGCTTTCTCTCCAGTGTTTTAAACGTTGTCAGCAAGTCACGAAACCACCAACTTTATAAGACATGAAGACCGAGATGAGTAATGAAACTATTAGAAAAGCCGGCGACTCAAGCAAGTTAATTTTTAATTAAAAGCACCCGAGTGTAGGTACGAATACTTTCGAGCTCGCGTAGTGAAATTAATATGAAACATTATGTTGTTATTCATGCTTCTACGTCTTGCTTTAGCTTTCATAATGTTATGAACGAACATAGCTGCACCTGCGTCTAAATATTGTTTGTTTAAAAGAACTTCTGCTTTATGGAATATTGCATTGCTGTCTTTCACATTTTCTATGAATAAACATTAACACAGACGGATGGAAATAGGGTTTTATAAGTTTAACGTGTGTATCTGTGTGTCTGTGGCATCGTAGCTCCCCAAACGACTAAACCGATTTAGATTTTTTTTTTGTTTTTTTTGAAAGGTGAATTGATTGAGAGCGTCCTTAGCGTTGATTCAAGAAAATCTCAAATCAAATCAAATCAAATCAAATCGTTTATTTGTGATGCATGGGTTACATACAGGTGTTCATTACATAATTATATACTTAATAATGTTCACGCCATGATCAGCAACTTGGGCATACAAATGATTAAATAAATTATAAATGAGAATATGATTATAAAATTCTAATAATTTGATATAAATTCTATTATTACTTAATCACAACAGACACAAGACAACAACAATAAACTTTCGTCAAGATACATGAAACATTTAACAAATTCAAGTCAATAAAAAATCAGCAACAGAGTAATAAGAATTTTCAATAAGAAATTGGAACAATTTATTTTTAAAGACATTAAAATTGCCACATTCTTTTATGTCATTAGGAATCTTATTGTAGATCTTTGTGGCCATAGCAAACACACTTTTTCCAAAGAGAGCAGTCAGATCTATTCAGCTGTTTGAAGATTATCAGCTCTTTTCTAGTTGATGAATTAATGTGAGCATCTTCCACAGGTCTGATCGAGTCGAAATTTGGTATTCTCATTCTTATTACTTCAATGATATTAGAATAACATAGTAACTTAGAACTGATGTTGCAGCATTACTTGGAATTTCAGGATATCCAACTTCCTCACCAACTTACAGCAGAGGTATAGTGTTTGGGTTCATTGAAATGTTCTCAATGAATAGGCAATGATGGTCTGATGATGGAGTAGCAAAAAAAATGAGAGTAAAGTGTCGGGGGTTTTTAAATTTTAAATTTAACTTGTTATCTATGCTAAGTTGTTTTACTAGATATAGGTAATCCACATACTGCTTGCTACTAGTAGCAGGCCTCCGCTTCTTACTTATTTCTTATACAGTCCTTTCACAGTTATTTTATATACAGGGTGTAAGGGACAGCCCTCCGCAAACTGATAGGGTGAATTCAGTATGTCATTCTAAGTTGACCGGTACACGAATTTTTTTCAGGAACGTTATGGGAGTCCAATAAACCTGATTTGTTTGTGTTTTTGTGCACAAATCAGAGCGTCTATTACTGGTTGGGAGGGGTAGTTAATAGGTATGCGGTGAGTTCGATAAACTCTGTAGCTAGATAGAAAGTGAACAGCTAATTTCACGCGTCATTCGTTAGCGTATTTCTACATCCATTGCTGGTTTTTTTGTTTTGAGTTTTGTTTTTTGCTGTTTTTTTACATAAATGGAGTGCTGCGAACACACAATGTAATTTTACATTGAAATAAAGAAAATGTAACTGAAAAAAATATTTAAAAAATGAAAATTTTCCTGAGAAAATTTCCGGTGGAATATGATTCAAAATGAGGAGCTGAATCTGCACCCTGTTAGTTTGCGGAGGGCTGTCCCTTACACCCTGTATAGACAGTGATCCATAATGTCATTACAATAAGGTTGCTGTTGGATTTGCTAACACTACGGACAAGTCTGTCAAAATCAAAGTGATCTTTAGTTTCGTTACAATTAAGTTCAACTGTATCGTTGTAGTTTTTTTATTGTTAAATATTTTGCTGTTTCTAGGGTTCCATGTCTCAAAAAAAAAAAATTGAACCCTTATAGGATCACATCGTTGTCCGTCTGTCTGTCTGTCAGTCTATCAAGACCTTTTTTCTCTGGAACGCGTGGAGCATATGCGGAGAATACAGAAAATCCTCCATTTACACCTTCAATATCCATTACATATTACTATACGCAAAGTATTGTGTCATACAAACCACATTACACCAAGAACACTTCACATGTTTAGACCCTTATAAACCCAATACCCTATTACAACCAAACCGAGCACTCGAAACCAATAAAACTCCTCATAAACTCATAAACATCGATCGTATTACCTATAAAATTGTTGGTTATTAAAAGTTTCTCCCCTTAATTGCGTATCCTAAGCCGAAATCCTTATTACTGTTATGGTTGGGCAAGTCCTGCTAACTCTGCCTAAAGGTTTGTTCACAACACCTATTGTGTGTTCAAAACTTTTTGATGCGAACTTTTTTCGACTTGACTTTTTTATTTGTTTGAATGATGGCTGTATTGTATGATTGTGATTTTTTACTGGTCACTCCAGTAAAAAAATTACAGTCATTTTAGAATTTTAGAGAACTTTTTAGAAAAGCAAAAAAGCAGTGTATGGGCACAAGTTTTAGGGTGCGTTTCCACTGATGCGAAGCTAGGCGGTGCGGAGCGGAGAAGAGTAGTGAAAAGTGGCGAGTGTTTTCAGTGAAGCGGAGCGGAGCGGAGTGGAGATTTCGAGCATTGTGATTGGTCGGACCGCCCTGCTCTTCTCCGTTTTTTCCGGCCTGGGGCCGCGTGTTCATATATTTTACTAGCTTTTGCCCGCGGCTTCGCCCGCGTGAATGTCAGTAGTTATCCCACGGGTACGTGCTACCGGGGAATCCTTCCTTATTTGTTGTCTACATTATAAAGGGAACCTCTGTGCAAAATTTCAGCTTTCTAGGTCCAAGGGTTTGGGCTGGGCGTTGATGAGTCAGTCAGTCAGTCAGTCAGTCAGGACTTCTTTTTTTATTTATATAGATTTACAAGTTCGTTCAGCTCCACTTACACTGTTTCCACTGACGCGGAGTAGGCGGAGTGGAGATTTCGAGCACTGTACCTAATTGGTCGATTAACGGTCCGCTCCTCTCTACTCCGCCCAGCTTCGCGTCAGTGGAAACGAACCTAAGGGTAATATGCATCCTTGAGAGGGGGTAATAAGGGGGGTTGACGTTTACTTATTGCACATTTATTTTTGACATTCAGTTCCCTTCAAAATGGTTGAGCTGAATGGTGCTGATCCATGCGTCATGTTCGTGAACGGGTGCCGTCAGTAGAGACTGGTCATCTCTTAGCTGCTATGGCTTATTTTAATTTAGTTTAATTTTTCAATTGTTTTTAGGTTTAATTTTTTTTTACTAAGGACGTTTTAAGGTGCACGTCTTTTTATTATATTGTTCTCACATGTATATTTGCAACATGGATATTAATCAGTTGGATCGGCTGCTGCCGCTTTTTATATTTGTAGGCTTCGAATAATGTAATTTGAGTTTACTTTTTTTGTCTGGGTGTATTTCTATCTATATTAAGTATGTATTTACAAAAAAAAAATGTATATAAGTAGTTTATCAGCCGATATCACAAGCATTAAGTTGCTTATCTTGGGACTAGATGGCGTTGTGTGAAATGTCCAAGTATATTTATATTTATTTATTTACGCATGAAGACGCGGGTACAAACTAGCTGTATATGTAATATTTGATGAGAAAGAATAATTATATGATTAATCCAAACATCACTGATCAATCTATTTCAAATGAATGGAGTGTGGTAAATCCATAAATGCAGAAGCCAGCCAGGCTTTATAATATTCTATTACGTCATCGCTCTTGCAATTACCATCAAAATATTAACAATTCAAAGTAATGAATATTGAAATGAGAATTCATGATTACCTGATGTATCTAATAGAGCACGAAATTAGTAGGTATTATTTGGCGATTGATTGGCAGTGTACATAGTCAAATTTAGTTTTTTCTAGTAGAAAAAAAAGTTTATTATTTCGACCTTTTCCTTTTTTTTTGTCACCCAGGGAAACCATATACTATAGGAAGCTAAGTAAATAGTCGACCGAGCTCTGCTCGGGTGAAAATGGGGAAAACTAGTTTTTCCAGTTATGAGACCCAGCTAGATCGATTTATCGCCCCCATAAACTCCTAAATTGCAACTTTCATCGAAATCGTTAGAGTTGTTTTCGAGAAAGTGATTACAAATATATCAGGGTGTCAGGGACCGCCCTCAGCTGACTGAATTTAGTATATTCATACGATGACCGGTTTCAATAAACCTGATTTGTTTGTGTTTTGGTGCAAAAATCGGAGCGGCTGTTACTGGTTGAGAGGGGTAGGTAATAGGTATGCGGTGAGTTCGATGAACTCTGTACCTAGGCAGAAAGTGAACAGCTGATTTCACGCTTCGTTCGTTGGAGTATTTCAACATTCATTTCTGGTTTTTTTTTTTGCTGTTTTTTTACATAAATGGAGTGCTGGGTACAGATAATTAAATGTAATTTTACATTGAAATAAAGGAATACCTAGTTACTGAAAAAACGATTAAAAAAACATGAGAAATTTTCCGGTGGAATACGATTCAAAATAAGGAGTTGAATGCACCCTGTTAGTTTGCGGAGGGCTCTCTTATACCCTGTATACAAATATTGCTAATTTAATATTACCTATAGGATACCTAAGTATATCTTAGTCCACGCAACAGTGTTGAATTTATGTTTGAAAGATTATGGTAGCCAGACAGATGAAGACCTTGGGCCATACGTGAAAAAAGATCATGGATCCATCATGTTTCCAGTGAGAGAGACGGAGCTATATATGACCTATAGCATCATCCTTTTTTCTCAACGGAATCATGATGGATCGTACGGCCCCTTTTTTTTTTTTTTTTTTTTTTTTTTTTTTGAGGGTGGGAAATCATCAAATAACTTCTCCCGCTCTGGGTGGAGCGGGAGGGCGTGTCAGACTTTTACTGACTAAAACCCACCCGTGTTCCTTCAGTTGCCTATGCCAGGGCCGCGGTATCTTTTTCAAACAACCCGCTGAAGTAAAAATTTCAGCATTTTTTTTCATGCCAGTCATTCATCAGCCAGTAATTGTCATTTGCTTTTAAAAAACAAAAGACGCTCTAATTCATATGACTCTCTAGTAAATTCACAAATCAAAGTCGCAGCAGTCCAAAGCTCTATGGTAAACAAACCCTAAAAGTCACTAAGTCCCATTACGTCGGTCCCTATTATCCCTTCAGAACATATGGCCGTTATTGGAACGACCTTTAATGGGGAATCACCTCCGTAGTGGTCGATAGACATAAGTTATTACTATTAATATGGCAAGGGTGGATGGAGTCTGTCTTTTTTATTGCGTGATTTGATATATTTCGATGTCAGATATTGATTTGACCTATAATTCAGGCATGAGAACCTACTCATATCTAAATTATAGTTCAGGCGAGTTATGGTACCTTTCTATACCTCCAGGTATAGGAAGATGGGAGATTAATATGAGTACCTACCTAATTTATTAGTTTTAAGTTAATTTATCAATAAAATGCCCAAGGCTCAAGGCCCGGAAGGCTCGTATTTATAATCATATATTTATAAGCAAGTAATTACTTGAGTAATTACTTGCTACTAAGTAATTTCATACTTGTGGGTAGAATTCTTAAGTAAAGAAAATGGTGACTATTACTTGGCTAATAATTCTAAGCTTTGACAGTTCTAACTTCAAGCAATTACTAAACTATAGAAAAAAAATCATTGCTTGAGCAATTACTTTTACTTAAGTAAATACTTTTACTTGACTATAAATACGAGTGTACCTAAGTCTTAATTACGTTTTGGTCTTCACTTTAGGAGAAATATGAAAGAGAATTACATAAAAACCAATAGGTACCTATAGTACCTACTAAAACTGTAATATTAAACAAAAAGTATCAAGTAATTTCTCAGTAGCAGCCCAAAGTATGGATTTGTGCCCGTTTGATGGAAATAGGCTAGTACCTACAAGTATTACATGGTACTTGGGCTTCTGACGACCCGTAACGACTGTCAAAGGTCCACGAAAGAGCCGGGAGAAACGGCTTAACGTGCTTTCTGAGGCACTTAGGAGTATCAGTATATGTAAAGATGGTCACCCATCTACGGACCAACCTCAACAAGCGTAGCTTAACCTGGTGGATCGACCCGTGCGGCTGTTATTACTTAGCCACGAGCTCCTCGAGCTCCGAATTCCATCATAAACACAATCTGCAATATTGATTATTGGCGAAGCTTACAAATTAATTATTTGCAACGAACCTTTTTGGTCGCATCAGTATTAATTTATCCGCCATTTTATATTGTACTGTCAAACATTAACATTGTTTGTTAAATCTGATTTACGTTATAGACACAAAAGTTAATTAAATTAATTCCTTTCTTTGATCTCTGCTCGGGGCTTGGATTTAACGAGAAAATAATTTGCTCAGAAATTAGATTCGATTTAGTCAGGTTGAAATCTGAAACACGGGGATCGTAAATGTTTTGAATAGATAAGTAAACAATTGGACTGTTTTGTATTGGATTTGTAGTCTGAGTAGTACCTATTGAGTTCGTTCTTAGAAATTGGGTAAGATTTAAACATAAGCTTGGAATTGAGCTGCTTGCTCTGCTAAGTATTGCGATAATATCATAAAACTTGACATTTTAACTATGATATGACATGATTGCTTTGTAAAGTATTATATTACTTTAATTATTGTGAATGTGAGGACTATGCGGATAATTTTTTTCTTTCTCTGTTAGTTTGAATGATGATTGGCAATTTGAGTACTTTATGCGGCCTACCCTCAGTCTTACCAAGGGGTATCGTATTACCCAGATACTGGGTTGTGGAGGTCAGATGGCAGTCGCTCCATGTTAAATACGGTATTCAGCTGCATCCGGTTAGACTGGAAGCCGACCCCAACATAGTTGGGAAAAAAGGCTAGGAAGATTGATTGATATGCGGCCTACCAAAATGACCTTTTTTGGTATTGTTCGTCGAGTCGTTGAGCTTCTTAAGTTCTGTTCTGAGTTGAGCTGCACGGTTACTGACAAATGCGTGCACTGACTGGACAGGTCCATTCAAATCTGTGTGGTTCTTTCCTCAAAAAACTATTTCAGACATTTAATCTACATGGTCCTCATATTATGGGCTCACCAAGATTATGTCTGGACTTTAAAAGAGACTTTGATCCCTGAGTTTGTTTCGCCATTTCTTATCAGGGGTTGTCAGATAAAAAATGTCGACTAAATCTAGATTTTTTTTAAATATGAGGTTTATCAGTCATTCCGATATACTATTTACAGAATAAACATTTTCATTTCATTTCAAATCAAGCTTTCGATATCCTTAAAATACTGTTGATAATAAAACTTCACTATTATAGTAAAATTATAATTTGTTACAACAAAAATTATGTGAGATATTTATATTATGTGTAAAAAATACACACTCACAGTAAAAGTTTAATTATTCACATGAAATACGATTGTAAAATTAACTTAATTTCTTAAAAAATACTGTCAAATAAAAAGTTATACAAAAATGTACCTAAGTTTACGTCCCCCTATAATTATTATATTTAAACAGGTCGACCTTGCCTTAAGATGCAGATATATGTTAATGACCTTGAATGGTTAAATTGCTGTTCTGTGCAAACAATAGATATTAAATTGAAACACGTATATGTACTACCTATAAGATAAATAGCAAAATTATTTTTAAAATGGTGCAGGTTTCATAAAAATATACGCTTATTGTGTGATTCTCAGTTTTTTATCAGCGTTAGACATAACTTTACAAATTAATGGTGATTAATTTGTAAAATCTAAAATATTTAAATAAAAAAAAAAAAATAAAAAAAAAAATAATAATAATAAAATATACAGGGTGTAAGGGACAGCCCTCCGCAAACTGATAGGGTGAATTCAGTATGTCATACTAAGATGACCGGTGCATGAAATTTTTTCAGGAACGTTAAGGGAATCCAATAAACCTGATTTGTTTGTGTTTTTGTGCACTAATCGGAGCGTCTGTTACTGATTGGGAGGGGTAGGTAATAGGTATGCGGTGAGTTCGATGAACTCTGTAGCTAGACAGAAAGTGAACAGCTGATTTCACGCGTTGGTTAAAGTATTTCAACATCCATTGCTGGTTTTTTTTTTGCTGTTTTTTTTGCAGTTTTTTTTACATAAATGGAGTGCTGCGAACACACAATGCAATTTTACATTGAAATAATGAAAATGTAACTGAAAAAAAAATTGAAAAAATGAAAATTTTCCTGAGAAATTTTTTTTTTTTTTTTTTTTTTTTTCAATACTCAATATATTTAATTTCCGGTGAAATATGATTCAAAATGAGGAGCTGAATGCACCCTGTTAGTTTGCGGAGGGCTGTCCCTTACACCCTGTATATTTTTTCCAAATAATTACTTCTATTTATTTCTAGACGTGATCTTCAGTTTAAAATCATTAAAAGTCGGTTATCGTTGCCTTAACACTTCTACGACGCTCCATATTTCTGCCATTATAAAAGTTAACGTACGTTATAAACACAGACCTTTTGTTTCTTTTACAGCTTACATTAAATTTATAATATAACTTGTGTGTATTGCTTATAAAATGATGTGTGCTTATGTGCTACATAAAGTTTCCTTTTTACAAGCCAAGCAACTTAATTCATGCTTTTATTTATCGTGAACCCACTTGCCTCAAACTTGCATTAATATACCTAAACTAAATGAGCACAATACAGCATGATATTATGTGTGTTATGTGACATCACATCACGCTGTAATCCTCGAAGGTTTAGGCAGAGATGTACCTACATTTCGCCAGTTACATAATTTTTGTTTGTTAGAACTGTTTGTTAAGTATCTTTAGATAACAAGAACAATACACATTCATAACATTATTATGCCTTTCTCTTTTTAACCGACTTCAAACAGGAGGAGGTTCTGAATTCGTCGGAACCTTTTTTTTTTATTTTTTTTTTTTTTATGTATTTTCCCCGATTACTCGAAAATGGCTGGACCGATTTGGATTTTTCTTTTTTTTTCGAAAGGGTATACTTCCCAAGTGGTCCCATGATCATCAAGTCAGGGTCTGATGATGGGATCCCATGGAAATCGAGGGAAACCCTCAAATTTTATGGGCACACTTATATCGATTTCGGTATTTTTTATAGTAACTCGTGCATTTGCTCTCGGAAAGTACCATTTGCTGAACTGGAACTGATGATGAAGACCACAGATGGCCATCGAAAATGCTCAATTATATCTAAGTACCTATATCACAGGTTGCGATTCGATTACTTTAATATGGTTTATGCTCGTCAAAATGCATAATGGTGATGGTGACTTCACCATAAGCTCCAGTTCTCCTGGTTCTTACTAGGAGAACTCCTCAACAATTAACGTCCCTGCATCGGGAAAAGCAATATTTTGTAAAGCGTGATGAGCAGTTGACAATGGGTTATTGTAACTTAGATAAATTACAAAATGACCCACTAAAAAGTGAAAAATAAAAACTTTTTTACAAAAAACAAAACCGACTTCCAAAAAAAAACACTACGAAGTGATAAATAACTTTAATTTCGGAAGTCGGGGGCAAAAACCTAAAGCTAGATCCAAAGACACCGTCTTCCGAAATTAAAGTTATTTTTCACTTTGTAGTGTTTTTTTTGGAAGTCGGTTTTGTTTTTTGTAAAAAAGTTTTTATGCACTTTTTTTGTAGATGGAAAATCATCAAATGACTTCTCCCGCTCTGGGTGGAGCGGAAGGGCGTGTCAGACTCTTACTGACTAAAACCCATCTGTGTTCCTTCAGTTGCCTATGCCAGGGCCACGGTATCTCTTTCGAACAACCGGCGACCCTGGCGGCGGCGGCGCCTTTTTAGGGTTCCGTACCTCAAAAGGTAAAAACGGAACCCTTATAGGATCACTTGTTTGTCCGTCTGTCTGTCTGTCAGTCTGTCAAGACCGTTTTTCTCCAGAACGCGTGAAGGTATCCAGCTGAAATTAATATCAAATACGTAGGTCTATGGTCCCTTGGAGTCCTAAAAAGATCAAACTTCTAAGTCAACGCAATAAAAAAATACGGCCATTTATGCGACATTTTTTGATACTCGCAAGTAAATCAAAACCTATAGGGTACTTCCCGTCGTCCTAGAATCATGAAATTTGGCAAGAAGCAAGGTCTCACAACACAAATATATTAAAAAGTCCGAAAATTGTTAATTTGTAATTCTATGACATACATTTTTTTTTTTGATATCCAATGTTAAGTTTGTTTTTGGTATAAATTCTTTTCAACTACGGAACCCTTCATTGTGCGTGGTCCGACACGCACTTGGCCGGTTTTTATGCCTTAATACACGATACAGCGTGAAAACAAAAGACTATCAAAAAATTACTGTGGCCGTATACCCGTATGTTTGTGCTTGAAAGCACAGAATAATAAGACTACAGTAGTTTATCTGGGCAGTGACCTTGAATTAATTACCTACGGCCGCTCGGTAGATAAATACGCGTCCGTGCGTAACTGCCACGCACTCGAACTGTTGCCTACTGTGGTAGGTATACAGAGTGAATTTTTAACGGTTGTTTTCCTCTTAAAGCGTCATTGTACTCATCATTATGAACAACTTTTACTATGGGACCAAACCTGAAATCGCAAAAAAAAATCAGCTGCTCCCTACATTTTGACGAGTTTGATGTCTACATAAATGTACTGAACAGCTGATTTTTTTTTCGCGATTTCAGGTTTGGTCCCATAGTAAAAGTTGTTCATAATGATGAGTACAATGACCCTTTAAGAGGAAAACAACCATTAAAATTTCACACTGTATACTGAGATTTCGGAGCGCGTCGTTTCAGCCGTTTTCTATGAAGATAAACTACCGTAATATTACTATACTGTGCTGAAAGGCTTTGTTCACAAACAAACAACATAACTCTTTGGCAATAGCCAAGATAAGTTCGTTATCAATTAATTAAGGCTGGTATCTGATCGTTGGTCTGCTACATCATTTTTTCCCCTGGCCAGACATTAGCGACAATCCCACTTAAGCTTAATGAACAACTTCATTAATTTTATTCCCCTGTTGCCATGTCACAACCTTTCGTATTGTAAAGTTGTTTGGCAGAAAATCAACTCAGTGGCGTCTTTTAAATAAATACTGAAACAAAACACTCTTCTTCCAATTTTTTGCGCTGAAAGGAAAAATTTTACTTGGGTACGGTCACGGTCATAAGTCCATTACCAATCTCACAAAGCAATAGATTGACGCTTCAGTTGGACTTACGACCTTCTTCTATAAGTTGTCACACAGATATAGGTACGACGGCTATCGTGTGTTCACAGCAATACAATCCTTAGCGTGTTGATGGATTAATGAGCTTCACTGTACATAGATAAACTCACGCTTTCTTCATATGGAACCCCCAGGCAGAAACTACAGAACGCCACCTGCTAGTACCTACGATTGTTCCGTACTCCTTTTGCCTCGTTTACGTTCATTTCTGAAGAACATCACCAATAAGGTATACTATTACTATTACTTATTTAGTCGTAAAAGTCGTTCTGTGACTTTCAAATAAAGAAAAACATTATTTTTTTCTAATTTTATGGATTCTCCAAAAAATACATGAAAATCTATCCGCAGGTGGAACCACCACTTGCAGTGATTCCACCCCTCTCAAGGAGAGGACTTGAGTTCCAGTTCCAGCGATGGGGATGCTACAGACTGCTTAAATTTTCTGTGAGTATGGCAGACTAGCAATTTAAAAGCGTACTTACATCATTATTAAATCTTCGTACTTAATTTCATTTGCATCCTCTTTTTTCTGGCCGGCCATAGATCTATATTGTCCATGCCCATCTCAGTTGTTTCTTCATGATATTAATAACTAACTGTAGTATCAGAAACACACACAATTTCGACGTTCAATAATGCCTCTCACATGTACCTTTTTATTTAAATAAATGATTTGATTTTGATTTTGACTCTAACCGTCTTATTACAAATAAGGTTCATCTTCAATCCCGGGTTAAACCATAGACTCTTTTTTGAATTTAGAACTTTATTCCGACACATTAAGATGTCAGTTTTACAAAACTGACAGCTTAGTAACGGACTAAGTTGACAGTTTTGTTTATAGAACTGTATTTCTATCACAGCTAGGTCCTTATTACAAAAACTGGATCGATGGTTTAAACCATGACAGAAGAAAAACCTCGTTTTGTAATAAGACCGCATGTATATTAAAGACAAATAAATTCCTTAATTTTCTGATTTACCTACAATGTGGGGACTACAAAGGGAAGCCCCAATACCTACAAACTTCTGTTGGCGATTAGCGGAAGACTCCTGAACGAGATTAAATTTCTTTATTTTTCACTGCCCCATTCTTTTATTGTTGACTCTAATTTATTTGACTTGTATGATATTTGAAGTCTATTTTAATTTGTTTTTTAAGACGGAATATTACGTCTTTTGTTTGTTAATAAACGAATAATTAATGGTAATTTCGAGACTTTATTTTATACAAGAACATTTGTCTTCTTTTGTTTTATTTTTATGATAAGAATAAGAAGAATTTATTTGTGAAACATGCGTATACGTAAACTGAAAAATCAGACATGCAATGTATTAAATAAATAAATGTTGTGAGCGTCCATGTTTTGCCATTAACGGCGTACAAATTTTGTAGGTATCAAAAATTACGTAAAATTTCATGCATATGGTCATTCTAAAGGGTTCTGTAGCTGAAAAGAATTTAAAAACAAGCTTAACATTGTTGTTGAAAAACATGTTCTCCTATACATTGATAAACGTCACAGTCAATTTCTCAACTGCAAAAAGTTTGTAATCCCAATTTTTTTTAAGTGTTAAAATTACAAATTATCGATTTTTGGAACTTTTACTTGTGCTGTGATACCTGCAGGTTTTGATTTACTTGCGAGTTTAAAATATGTGGCATATAACTAGCTATCCTAACGCCCGGTTTCTCGATGGCTATTCAAATCTAAAATTAACTAACCATGTGTAAAATCTCTTGTTAAGTCGAAAACGAGTTGCACGAACTGTGATTAAGTACTTTGATTTGAATCTTTGATCACTTGACACAACAATCAAATTAGTACAAAAATCTCTTGTTAATTCAGAATTTGGGTTTCTGAACAAACGATTAAGCTCGAATGTCATGTCAAGTCACTGTCAAATGTTGTGGTTAGCTAATCTGTCAAGCTTGGGCGATTATCTTTGCGTTCCCCGTGATTTTCTGTTTTCTTTTGATATTTTCTAGTTTTAATTAATAAAAAACAACTTCTGCTACGCATAACGGACTCGAGATTGCTTTTCTGAGATTTGTTAACCGTACAAATATTTTCCTACAAACAAACGGAACCGTGAGGTTGTACGAAGGATTTCACGTTTTCACAAACTAGAAATACACATGTAAGTAGCAATGGTTAACAATCATCTTCTTATTATTTACTTGTATAAAAATCTAAAACCAAACAATAAAAATTCTAGTAACATACGGTACATATTTTTGTTATAGATAATGGAATCGTCCCTGTCGTCTTTGTCTTTGTCTAGTAGCAGTGAAGATGAGCAAACAGATACCAGGTCTAGAGTTTATCGCCAAAGAATCCATCCAATGGAACATTACAATGATGAGGAGTTCAAGGCCAGGTATAGGCTATCTAAGCAGACTATACTCCAATTAGTGGATCTCATTGGCACCAGGCTAAAACCATTTACTGTGAGAGGCAATGCAATCAGTGCTACCGAGCAAATATTGCTAACTATAAGTTTTTATGCAACTGGAGCGTTTGAAATGACAGTGGCGGATAATATAAGAGTACACAAGAGTACCGCATGCCGCTTTATAAAGAGTGTATCACATGAGTTGGCCCAACTGCGACAACATTTTATAAAAATGCCTACAAACGAAGAAGAGAGAAATAAAATTAAAAGTGGTTTTTATGCCCAAGTCATTCCCAAATATTGTGGGTGCAGTTGATTGTACACATATAAAAATACAATCTCCAGGTGGTGATCAAGCAGAGCTGTACAGGAACCGAAAAGGATATTTTTCCTTGAATGTACAAGCTATATGCAGCTCAAATTTAAAAATCATGGATGTGATAGCTAGGTGGCCTGGTTCAGTGCATGATACCACAATCCTCAATGATTCCCACATTCGTGCCGATTTTGAACAAGGTGTATATGGAACTGATTATTTGTTAGGAGACAGTGGATACCCTTGCAGGCCTTATCTCTTAACACCATTCCTACACCCTGTATCACCAAGTGAGCAGGCATATAATGAAGCACACATAGCCACCAGAAACACTGTTGAGCGATGCTTTGGTGTGTTGAAAAGAAGATTTCCATGTTTATCCATGGGCCTAAGGACAAAACTAGTAATTACAATGAATATTATTGTAGCATGTTGTGTGCTGCACAACATTGCAATTGATAACAATGATACAGTTGAGGAAGATCAAAATGATGAAGCTGTTGTACAGTGGGACAGTAATTATGAGGTTCCAACATCAAACCAGAACACTGCAGTACGCTCTTCTCTTCTTTTGACACATTTTAGTTGATAGGTGAGTAAGCCGGGCTCTTTATTATTTGTTTACTTTGTAAGAACATAATTATGTAAAAATGACTGTTTTTTAAATGACAAGCAAAGATTACATTTTAGCAAATGGAATCTTATACCTCATCACATCAGGCAAGATAGGTGTTTTTGAGATACCAGAAAAAGTAAAATAAAATACTTTGATAAAATGTTTTATTGACATAACAGTAGATACATATTTAAACTAACTACCAAAAATTGACTTAGAGCATATCCAAGGCGATGCCACACACATAGTTGGCATTTAACTGTAGCAAAATTTGTACAATCCTTAATTAGATGCCTAACGTTTGGGGGCACAGTCACTGATATCTTTAGGAGGGATATGCAGCGAGCACCTACATGATGTGGCGCCAGACTGACCTCTCATTGTATATAGATAATACGCGACGAATTGAGAACCTCCTCCTTTTTTTTTATGAAAAGTCGGTTAAAAAACAACATGACTATGGTAACCCTTGTGATTGTCTCAGTAAATTGTCATATTCAAGTTTCTTAATTTTGATATCTAAATCTAAATTTTTTTGTTTACTTATAGCATTCTTATATTCAACTAATTTAATCTTTTTCTCAATTATCGCAATTTCTACTTTCTTTTGATAAAATTGTTTTTTCAAAATGTCACTATTTCTAATTTGTTTTTTCTTTGTTTTCAGGATACGAGTAGCCTGGAGCCTGCAGGAGGCATTGGTTGTTTTCCGACTGATTGGAGAGGTTATTGCTGGTGATCTGGATTCGTTATTACCTTGGACATTTTGTTCCGCTGTATTTGTATCTGAAAATAATAAAAAGTAACAGTTTATTACTGACTTTTTTTTGTTGTGTAAACATTTCATTTCACAGCCAACCTACCTAGCATCTATATAATGATTCATTATTGTAGGCAAAATTAACTGTTCTTATTGTTTCGTTTTATAAAAGCTATTATACCTTCATGAACCTAAATTGCTGTTATATTTTAATACGGTAGGCACCGTAGGCATATTACAAAGCTGAGGAAATGTATTGAAGGGCTCTCATTTTTCTGAGAAAAATATATTGTTGCAAATATTAAATTTAAAATCTTTTACTTACCAATTGCATAATATTCTGGATTTTCTCCAACCTCATTTTGGTCTGCGGTTTCCACTGCAATTAAATTAAAATTTTAGCACTTAATGCTGTTTCTGTATAATAGAATGTTCTGCACTGATTACATTATGTAACCTATATCACTAACCAGTAACATAATATTCAGAAGCACTATCACAGTAGTTCGCTAGTGGCTTTACTTGGGAGCCCATTAATGCCAGTATTTGAGCTCCAGCATCATTCAGCACAGGTTTGTATGTTCCACCTCCAGTTGCTCTAATTTTATAGGCTAAACTTTATAGGCAATGATATGAATAAAAACGTGCAATAGTTACTTACCTATCTACTATACTCAACAGTGAACATTTCTCGCGTTCTGTGTAGTTTTTTCCTCTTGATGATATCGATGCCATAATAAATAAAATGAAAAGTAGGTACTTCAAACAATCTTATAACTTTATCCTCAAACATTCATATTTTCAATAAAATGCCGCCTTTGTCAACAGTGTCAACTTGACATTAAATTGAACGAGTTATTTGTCAAAATGAATGAAGAATACGATGTTGCCATACACATAATCTATTTTCTTTAATCAGTTGACATTGATCGTTGATTATTTAATTTTATCGTAATCGCCGATTCAGCAACCCAATTTGATTTGACTGGTCTGTTAATTTAACCAGTTTGTTAGTTGATTTTAGATTTGAATAGCCGTCGAGAAACCGGGCGTATGAGTACGTTAAATAGTTAAATAGTTATTAGTATGATTTTGTTAAGCCAACCAGGGCGGCATAATCGCATGTGCGACAAAGCCCTTTCCATTTAAATAAAAAAAAAAAAAAAAATTACTAGACACATAATTTTTTACATGTGAACTATTTTTAGCGGACAGTACTGACAGACAACTAACCCTTCCTAAATTTAATGCAATAGCCCCAGAAATCAAAATTATCGAAAAAAACTCTCTTCGTCTCCTCGGGTCTCCAATCTATGAAAATTCTTTTCCTCTTTTTATTGAAGAAAAAATTCAAAATTTCAATGACGTTTCGGAAAGATTATTCCAAATTAACATGCATTCGGCCATAACTTTAATTCGTTACTGCTGTTTTGGCCCTAAATTAACATATTTCCTTCGCGCTTCCCATTTATGGAAGCACACTCACCTTTTAGACGAAATGGACAAAATTATCCGGCATACTTTAACTTTGATCTTAAATGTGGCCTTGGACGACCGTGCTTGGGCACAAGCTACTCTTCCCATCCGTATGGGAGGCCTCGGCGTCCGCAAAATTTCTAGTATTAGTTTACCGGCGTTCATATCCTCGGTCCACGGCGCAGAGAAATTAATCAGGAAAATCCTAGCCTCCATACTGGTTAATTTTGATGTGCCTTGTTTCACCGAGGCTATGGATGCCTGGAAACTCGCTTGCCCGAATTCAGACCCACCCGACAATCCATCTTCCCAGAGACGGTGGGATGAGCCGCTCTGCAGAGTAGTACAGAACAATTTACTTGACACGTCTGCTACTACTGCGGAGCGTGCGCGCCTGCTTGCTGTGGGCAAGTGGGAGTCGGGTCTGTGGCTTCATGCGCTACCGTCGTCGCACGTTGGCACTTTGTTCGACGACACTACTTTCCGCCTCGCTGCTTCCCTGCGACTTGGAGCTCCTTCGTGTTCTCCTCATCGCTGTCACTGTGGCGAAGTTGTCAGCAGCCTCGGACACCACGGCCTGTCTTGCAGCCGAAGTGCGGGTCGCTTAGCGCGGCACGCTAACATCAATGACATCATCCGACGAGCCCTTGTCACCGTCGGCGTTCCAGCTGTATTAGAACCCAATGGCTTGGCACGCGACGATGGAAAGAGACCGGACGGCATGTCATTATTTCCATGGAAGGTGGGAAGGCCTTTAGTGTGGGACGCAACTTGTGTCGATACTCTTGCGCCATCCCATCTTCCTGGCTCGTCGTGCTGTGCTGGCACTGCTGCTGCGGCTACGGAAAACCTCAAGCGGCGGAAGTATAATAACCTTATCGGTAATTATATTTTTGAGCCGTTTGGGGTTGAAACCCTTGGGCCGTGGGGTCCGAGTGCTCATAGTTTGTTTAAGGAAATCTCCAAACGGCTTGTTGACACTTCCCGTGACCCAAGGGCTGGCTTTTACCTTGGCCAGAGGATTAGCATTGCCATACAACGTGGCAATGCCGCCAGTCTCTTGGGTACTTTACCAGTCGACAGCGATGCGGAGGAATTTTTCGACGCCATATTTTAGTTTTTTATTAGTTTTAGTTTAAGATATTATATTTTTAAGTTATTTTAGCTTATTTTTTACTAGGTACGTCGATTTAGAAGTTTGATTTTTTTAGAGCTCCAAGGGGCCTGATGGCGGGGGAATGATGAACGATTGAATGCAATGAATGATGAATGTCATTATATATTTTATATTCACTGTCGAAATGGAAGACCTCTTGTCAAAGTAGCGTCAACTGGTGGCGTAAATTTTAATGAAAACCCTCAATCCACCCCCTTTTTAGGGTTCCGTACCTTAAAAGGAAAAAACGGAACCCTTATAGGATCACTTGTTTGTCCGTTTGTCTGTCTGTCTGTCTGTCTGTCAGTCTGTCAGTCTGTCAAGACCCTTTTTCTCAGGAACGCGTGGAGGTATCAACTTGAAATTAATATCACATACGCAAAACTGTGGCCCCTTAGAGTCCTTAAAAAACTCAAGTTTCTAAGTCAATGCATTAAAAACATACGGCCATTTATGCGACATTTTTTGATAGTCTCAAGCTGTCTCAAGTAAATCAAAACTTTAGGGTACTTCCCGTTGTTCTAGAATCATGAAATTTGGCATGAAGCAAGGTCGCACAACACAAATAAAGGAAAAAAGTAAAAAAAATGTAAATTTGTAATTCTATCACATAAAAAAATGTTCAAGTCTGTCAGTCTGTCAAGACCCTTTTTTCAAGGACGCGTGGAGATATCAAGTTGAAATTAATATAATTAGGTAAATCTATGGTCTCTTACAGTTCTAAAAAAATCAAGCTTCTAAGTCAACGCAATAAAAAATACGGCCATTTTGCGACACATTTTGATAAGTACTCGCAACTGTCGCAAGTAAATCGAAACCTATAGGGTACTTCCCGTTGACCTAGAATAATGAAATTTGGCAAGAAGAAAGGTCTCCCAGCACAAGTAAAGGAAAAAGTCCGACAATTGTGAATTTGTAATTATATGACATAAAAAATTTTTTTTTGGGATCCAATGTTAAGTTTGTTTTTGGGATTAATTCTTTTCAACTACGGAACCCTTCATTGTGCGTGGTCCGACACGCACTTAGCCGGTTTTTTGTATAATGGAAATCATCAACGACTTCTCCACCGCTCTGGGCGAAGCGGGAGGTCGTGTCAGACTTTTACTGACTAAAACCCAGCCGTGTTTCTTCAATTGCCCGTGCCAGGGCCACGGTATCTCTTTCGAACAACCCGCGACCCTCAATCCACCTCTGGCTAGGCTATTCTGCAATATTCTAAGCAATGCCTACATTCATTCACAACACAATAAATACACATTCATTCATTCATTGTGTTTTAATACAATAAATATTCATAACACAAAAACAGTACCTATTTCACTTTAACTTTATAACACACATTTCATACTACATGTACATTTCGCAGCGAAAAATTCTAATAAGCAATGAAACGCATACAGGAGCTATGCAAATGTATTTTTACTCTGAAAACGATGAAAATGTACACTCTATTTTCTATGTAAGCACAATGCTTAAGAGGGAGTCACCGAAAAGCCGCAGGTTTAAACCGGGAGCGGTTCAAAAGCGGAGATTATAATAAAATTTAAATATAGTAAGCTGTTTAAACGGACGTGGTCCGAATGATTTATAATTACAGCGCGGATTTCGTATTGTGCGGTGCTGCTGTGCGTAAGTGGAAAGGGTGGTAAGTAGTAAAGATTTATTTTATGAAGAGTATTGCAACTTTGTAACAAAATAACAAGCTTTCCTGTAGGAGAACTAGAAGGACAGATGTAAAGGACAGAGATAAAGTGACAAGCAACTTCCGACCCACATGTCAAAATGAATCGAAGTAAATGATGAAGAAATCATGTAGCTGAAGAAAGAAATAGTGAGAAAGCATAAGATAATTCTGTATTATTCTGATGTTAAAAATTATGGATTTCCTATATCCGAAACTACAAACAAGTAAGTACTCGCATCTTTATCTACTTCAGTTTAAAACTCAAAATCTATCAAATATTACTTACCCATCTGTTAGTTTACAGCCTGCACCGAGTGTATGGACCATGGTTTATCTGCGAAGCTTCCCTGGATTCTGTGCAATGCGTAATTATTTTTACGGTGCATATGCCCAGGGGATGCTGGGGATGAAGTGGAATCTCTGCGAGCTATTTGGGCTTGTAGGGTTTTAATAATGTCGCGTTAATTGCCATGAGAGGTTCCGGTTAATGTGATGAGAATTACTTTGTAGAAATAATGGGGTGTTAAATTAATCTTTCATAAGGTTAATTATTCAATTGTTATAATACTAAAGGTATAAATGCCAGCGAATTATGTCATTGTCTGTTTATAGGCTTATTTTCATTGGTCGATGGGACTCACATGCGGGGTGCTGGAGATTTCTGTAAAGTATACCAGAGGGCCCGATTATTGTGCAGTAAAAGTTGCTTTAAATCGAAGGTATTTAAGGCGGTGAGAGCCGTAAAAACGTCGTTTAGTTTAGTGTTTTATTCGTAGATAACACGGATTTAAATTTTGAAAAAAATATATTACTTAGTTCAGACTTCCATCTACAAATTTCGGCCGTCCGATACACGATTACTTGCACTTTACTGCATCCAATTAAATCGCAAAGACAAGTCTAAATTATGATCTATATCTTATTTCATTTGATTTATATTAGGCTTTGAACAATAAAACTTATGCCATAATAAAGGTCGTAAAAAATGTAATTTATTACGGCTATCATAATTTGAAATATCAAAATATTTATATCACTAATTCCAATGTCAAGTGTTTTCAGCTTCGCAAACGCTCGCCCTGAGCCGTTTAGTCCCGAGCGGAACGTGACGGAGGTCGGACGTGTGCCAATTTTTCGAACCCGCCACCCCCGCTAACTTCTGTCACCGGCTGCGACCGGCACAAATTAGCATGTGTTGAAAACAGTTGAATTTGAACGCTATGCCTATGTAAATAAAGACGTCACGCGCGCAAAAGCTTTATTGGTATTTATTTTTATCACGGCCTATGTTTACCAATCGTATCAAGTGTGTAAAACAGTTGAATTTGAACCCTACACTGGAGCTTATAAAGCCGCCTGACGCGCAAATTTTTGGTTCACTATTTTCAAATCTCAAATAGGTAGGTGCCACAGAATAAAGTTAGTACGGGTGGTTTTATAATGAATATCGGATAGGAAATGAGATTTCTTCATAACATCACGCCTGAATTCTTTCAAAGGGTTGGGCAGGGATGTTCAGAAAATAAGTAGGCCCTCAAATGTATTTTTCTGTATACCTACATAAATAAGATTTTTTTTTTTAATTAAGTTTTTTTTCTAATTAGGTATCTTCTTATTTTTTTTGTATTTCAAGGTCAAAATGAAAATCCAAGATGGCGGCTGCAAAAATTTCCAATTTTTCGTCATGGGTGTCGTTTTCGTGATATTTTAGGTCGCTGAAAATGATAGTGGGGTCAAAATGAAAATCCAAGATGGCGGCTGCGAAAATTTCCTAATTTTTCGTTATGGGTGTCATTTTCGTGATATTTTAGGTCGCTCAAAACGATAGTGGGGTCAAAATGAAAATCCAAGATGGCGGCTGCGAAAATTTCCTAATTTTTCGTCATGGGTGTCATTTTCGTGATATTTTAGGTCGCTGAAAACGATAGTGGGATCAAAATGAAAATCCAAGATGGCGGCTGCGAAAATTTCCAAATTTTTCGACATGGGTGTCATTTTCGTGATATTTGAGGTCGCTGAAACCGATAGTGGGGTCAAAATGAAAATCCAAGATGGCGGCTGCGAAAATTTCCTAATTTTTCGTCATGGGTGTCATTTTCGTGATATTTTAGCTCGCTGAAAACGATAGTGGGGTCAAAATGAAAATCCAAGATGGCGGCTGCGAAAATTTCCAAATTTTTCGACATGGGTGTCATTTTCGTGATATTTGAGGTCGCTGAAACCGATAGTGGGGTCAAAATGAAAATCCAAGATGGCGGCTGCGAAAATTTCCAAATTTTTCGTCATGGGTGTCATTTTCGTGATATTTTAGGTCGCTAAAAACGATAGTGGGGTCAAAATGAAAATCCAAGATGGCGGCTGCAAAAATTTCCTAATTTTTTCGTCATGGGTGTCGTTTTCGTGATATTTTAGGTCGCTGAAAACGATAGTGGGGTCAAAATGAAAATCCAAGATGGCGGCTGCGAAAATTTCCTAATTTTTCGTCATGGGTGTCATTTTCGTGATATTTTAGGTCGCTGAAAACGATAGTGGGGTCAAAATGAAAATCCAAGATGGCGGCTGCGAAAATTTCCAAATTTTTCGACATGGGTGTCATTTTCGTGATATTTGAGGTCGCTGAAACCGATAGTGGGGTCAAAATGAAAATCCAAGATGGCGGCTGCGAAAATTTCCAAATTTTTCGTCATGGGTGTCATTTTCGTGATATTTTAGGTCGCTGAAAACGATAGTGGGGTCAAAATGAAAATCCAAGATGGCGGCTGCAAAAATTTCCTAATTTTTCGTCATGGGTGTCGTTTTCGTGATATTTTAGGTCGCTGAAAACGATAGTGGGGTCAAAATGAAAATCCAAGATGGCGGCTGCGAAAATTTCCTAATTTTTCGTCATGGGTGTCATTTTCGTGATATTTTAGGTCGCTGAAAACGATTGTGGGGTCAAAATGAAAATCCAAGATGGCGGCTGCGAAAATTTTCAAATTTTTCGTCATGGGTGTCATTTTCGTGATATTTTAGGTCGCTGAAAACGATTGCGGGGTCAAAATGAAAATCCAAGATGGCGGCTGTGAAAATTTCCAAATTTTTCGTCATGGGTGTCATTTTCGTGATATTTGAGGTCGCTGAAAACGATAGTGGGGTCAAAATGAAAATCCAAGATGGCGGCTGCGAAAATTTTCAAATTTTTTGACATGGGTGTCATTTTCGTGATATTTGAGGTCGCTGCAAACGATAATGGGGTCAAAATGAATGACTATCGTTTTCAGCGACCTAAAATATCACGAAAATGACACCCATGACGAAAAGTTACGAAATTTTCGCAGCCGCCATCTTGGATTTTCATTTTGAACCCACTATCGTTTTCAGCACCCTCTAAAACCATGGAAACGACACCCATGACGAAAAATTAGGAAATTTTCGCAGCCGCCATCTTGGATTTTCCTTTTTACCCGACTATCGTTTTCAGCGACCTAAAATATCACGAAAATGACACCCATGACGAAAAGTTAGGAAATTTTCGCAGCCGCCATCTTGGATTTTCATTTTGACCCCACTATCGTTTTCAGCGACCTAAAATATCACGAAAATGACACCCATGACGAAAAATTAGGAAATTTTCGCAGCCGCCATCTTGGATTTTCATTTTGACCCCACTATTGTTTTCAGCGACCTCAAATATCACGAAAATGACACCCATGTCGAAAAATTTGGAAATTTTCGCAGCCGCCATCTTGGATTTTCATTTTGACCCCACTATCGTTTTCAGCGACCTAAAATATCACGAAAATGACACCCATGACGAAAAATTAGGAAATTTTCGCAGCCGCCATCTTGGATTTTCATTTTGACCCCACTATCGTTTTCAGCGACCTAAAATATCACGAAAATGACACCCATGACGAAAAATTAGGAAATTTTCGCAGCCGCCATCTTGGATTTTCATTTTGACCCCACTATCGTTTTCAGCGACCTAAAATGTCACAAAAATGACACCCATGACGAAAAATTAGGAAATTTTCGCAGCCGCCATCTTGGATTTTCATTTTGACCCCACTATCGTTTTCAGCGACCTAAAATGTCACGAAAATGATACCCATGACGAAAAATTAGGAAATTTTCGCAGCCGCCATCTTGGATTTTCATTTTGACCCCACTATCGTTTTCAGCGACCTAAAATGTCACGAAAATGATACCCATGACGAAAAATTAGGAAATTTTCGCAGCCGCCATCTTGGATTTTCATTTTGACCCCACTATCGTTTTCAGCGACCTAAAATATCACGAAAATGACACCCATGACGAAAAATTAGGAAATTTTCGCAGCCGCCATCTTGGATTTTCATTTTGACCCCACTATCGTTTTCAGCGACCTAAAATATCACGAAAATGACACCCATGACGAACAGTTAGGGAATTTTCGCAGCCGCCATCTTGGATCTGTCTAAAATGTCTAAAATGTGTCTAAAATGTCTAAAATCTGTCTAAAATGTCTAATCTGTCTACAACTTTCAAAAATACTTACTAGAACAATAAAACAAAATAAACTTGTATACTAATCAGTTCAAGTTTATCTACTGCATTGCTCTATTCTGTGACGCAACATAGTACCTACTCGAGTTCATGAACTCATGAGCGGTGCGCTTGGCGCGCGTTTCCCGCGCATCGTAATTTATTACGTATCGCTACTCCTTGCGGGGGCTGCGGTAAGCATTTAATACCTACGGCGCTTGCTTTCACCCCGCCTTAATAAAAATATGTTAAGAACTTCCTAAGCAAAAAATGGATTTAAGTATCGAATTTTGTCATAAATCTACATTTAAACGAAACGCGTTTAGTTCCGGTGCGCGTGAGAGTCTTCTATCTCTCTCGCGTCAAACTAGACAGCCATAACGCCATTTCATTTACACACCAAGCTAAACCTCCCTTCAATATATCTTCTTAAGTGGATGTGGATTTGGACGCGGTTGCTGACACAAATCAAAATACGTATGGGGAAGATTTTTGTTACACATACATACGACCAAAATCTTTCACTTACAGAAACTAGCTTACAGCAAGCGATCGGAGATGTCAATATCATCTCATACAGACTGCAGACAGTGTGCATATTTTTGTTTCATTTCCGTCACGAAAATTCACCTATGAAAAATATCACATATTTTTAGAAAAGCCGAAAGGAATATCGATAGGCCTCCGAACTATCACGTTCGGATAATTTATAACACTACAGGCTGTGTTTCGAATGCCAAAGTTCACTACAGTTGGGATTCGGGTGCTATATCTACTCAATAACAAATGGTAGTGAAAATATTGACTTAGTATAGTTACGTGAAAAATCTGTGTGTTCAGTTCCAAGGCTTGTTAGACATCTCTGAACATCAATGGGTAGGTACAAACATCGACAACATTATTCATTTGACTGTCTACAATATTTATGTCCATAATTTTGTATCAATGTGTAGCAATATATTGTTCATATTTAGAGGAGCTCGTGGCTAAGTAATAACAGCCATACGGGTCGATCCGTCAGGTTAAGCTACGCTTGCCGGGGTTGGTCAGTGGATGGGTGACCATCTTTACATACCAAGATTCCTCCGTGCCTCGGAAAGCACGTTAAGCCGTTGGTCCGGCTGTTATTCGTGGATCTTTGACAGTCGTTACGGGTCGTCAGAAGCCCGAAAGTCTGACAACCAGACTTTCCAAGGGGTATCGTATTACCCAGAAACTGGGTTGTGGAGGCAGTCGCTCCATGTAAAATACGGTTAGACTGGAAGCCGACCCCAACATAGTTGGGAAAAAGCTAGGCAGATTGATTGTGTAGCAATATATTGTTTCAATTTGTAGCCACAATATGTTTTGTGGCTACAAATTGAAACAATGTTATGGAACAAAGACACATCTTTTTGAGGCTAACTGTACTAAAGGTGAATAACTTTTTCAATGTGACCAACACCAACAATAATCAGTTGTCCCATACAAAACTTCAACTAATTACTGGACCCAAATTTATGGAACAGCAGATAACTTTTCGTGATTACGATGTTGATCCAATGGAGAAAGTTGTTCAGTTTGATATTGTGATAAACGCTGTAGATACATTATCCTCAATAGTCGTATATTTAGCTTAAACCAATCAATAGCAAAACATAGGAGCTTATAACTTTGGAAATAATCCCATTTCAATACAACCTGCACAAATGCCAGATACAATTACCAACATCAATTTCAATGTTTGAAAGCATAATTAATTATTATTGTTTACTTAAAACCAAAGGGAATTAGTTAGCATTTCATTTCCGAACTGTTGATAACCCGTTGCTCTATTCAATACTATATTAACTGAGTCTGAGCAGTCATTCTGCTAATTATATTATTTATGAAATGTTGTGTGAAATGCTAATTGGATTTGTTTATGCCATTACGGTATGTTTGTGATGTAGGGATAATGTTTTCAAAACCTATCTATAGTCTATCTATCTATATAAATAAAATGAGAAGTCCTGACTGACTGACTGATTGACTGACTCATCAACGCCCAGCCACCTAGAAAGCTGAAATTTTGCACAGAGGTTCCCTTTATAATGTAGACAAGGAATAAGGAAGGAATTCCCGGTAGTATGTTCCCGTGGGATATTTTCCGACATCCACGCGGGCGAAGCCGCGGGCAAAAGCTAGTCCAAAATAAACATAATGCATGTCTAACCAAGGTGATTCTCAATTCTTCTAAGCACCTTTAATATGGTATAGCCTGCCCAAAGTACCTAACATTCGATTAACGATGACGCTAGTAGAAAAGCCAAAAAATATTGTGTGAGATTGGCTATCAAAATGTCACGTGATCATAAAGGTTATCAACTCGGAAAGGGATCGTCACCGTATCGCCTTTCGCCTCCACCGTGTCCCGAGGCGAGGCGATTACGTTACGATTCCGTTATGCGTTGCAGTAGAGAGTTTTATACAAACAATACGACAACAATTCGACGACACGGTTGGCGCAGTGTTGAGCGCAGCATGTCGCGGGTTCGATTCCCGCACGGAACAAATATTTGTACGACCTACAAGTATTTGTTCCGAGTCTGGGTGTTTTTCTATCTGTAATATGTATGTATTTCCAAAAAAAAAATGTATATAAGTAATTTATCGGCCATCTCGTTACCATAACACAAGCATTAGGTTGCTTAGCTTGGGACTAGATGGCGTTGTGTGAAATTTCCAAGGATATTTATTTATTTATTTATTTAATACGCAATACTGCACGGGTCGAGTTGATATGGTGACGATGCCTTTCTGAGTTGATAAATGTGTGCTATGACCTTAAGTCAACGCCAGCGATAACTTCCATAGAGATGCGTCGATAGTGATTGTAGAAATAGAATCGCTCCGAAGCGAATGCCATTTCTCTAGGCCTACAGGTAGAGTAATTTATTCGTGTACGAGATAGTTATTTACGCGAATTATATTTAACTATTTAACTACTAACTTACGTTTTTTAAAAGTTATTCTGAATTTTGCTCAATCTACACACACAAAAGGACATGAACTTGCATGGCTTGAAGTGGTGGATTACGAACCCAATCATAGGAGCCCTGTGTTCTAATCCAACAATGCGAACATACAGTGCAGCCGTCGAGAGAATGCGTTCCTGTCACCTGTCAGTTGGACAATTTCTAGTTGTAATAAGGATCAAATTAGCAAAACACATAAGCTTAGACTATTTACCTTTAGACGTAGCCATGATTATAGAGTGTGAGGTGTGGAAGTGAGATGCATATATACGAGATTAGTAGGAAAATTGAGACAAAGCATCGTATCTTCTGTCTCTTTCGGCGTGCCGTATTTTTGCTTGGCAAACTTTTGAATGTTAGCCAAACAAAGTGCTTTCACTGTTACAAAATTTATCTTGCGTCGATTAATTTAGCTTTTTTGGAAAGTTTTTGCATTGTGCGTCTGTATTGACATGGGTTTCAATCCAAACTGAGGAAGATTTCTTACGTTAAACCTCATTTCTCATACCACATAACCTAGAAAAAATATTATATTGCTATCTCATGAGCGGCCACGCGGTGGCTCGATCTATAGGTATAATTATCTAAGCACATAAGTATTCGTTAGTATGGAACTGCACCTGACACCTGTCAAGAATGCATTCTCTCGACGGCCGGACTGTACTAGAGCGATAATGTAGGTAGGTCCTGTCAAAGAGGTTTATCAATTGTTCCAACAGTACGTGTACCTACTGAACAGCGTACCTACTCTAATAGTTGATGACGACACCAACAATCTCTCCACTATAATAATATTTCTATTTCGAGGGCCCAACACAATTTTCCGTCGGAAATTTCATTATCCGTTGCTTAATCAAATAGCCCGCGTAATGGCCGCCGAGCCTTTTCCCTCTCCATTGCATTTTCATACCCTGCACTACTAACGTTTTATACTACACACTCACGAATACGTAGGTAGGGACAAAGGATAATAAAACTGCAGTAGTTCATCTGGGCAGTGACCTTGAATTAATTACCTACGGCCGCTAGGAACTGTTGCATACTGGTAATGACTGAAATTTCGAAGCGCGTTATTTCTGCCGTTTTCTAAGAAGATAAACTACTGTACAGTACCCAACTGATAAGGCGCGTCATGAATCTTCGGTCGGAGATTAACGAGAATGCTTAAAACTTACAGTCAACCTTAGATCACTACTATCAGGCTCATAATACACTGCAGCTGTTAGTTCCGTCTCATTCGCAAGTATGGCGGCTGTCAAGCGGCGCGCGCTAACATGGCGGCATCATCCGACCAATAGCGGTACAGGAAAAAGCGTGGAGCATGCCGATTGGTCAATAGCATTTCCCGCGCTTTGAAAATTCATCTTCTGCGCAGGTACATCGATAAGCCATATTGGTTGGGTACTACTGTATCTTTAATTTACTGTGATACTGCACACTCACGAATAAGTATGTAGGCACGTAGGTATGTAGTTTAATTATAGTGCGGTCCCGTTTTTATGGAAATGAATGTTTTTATTCGTTTTGTGGAGTCCATAATTCTTGGTTAATATAGTGTTCTTCGTGGTATGTTTCAATAGCACCATGGGAATTTTATTTTGCATGTGATGGGTTAGCAAAGGTAGTACTGCTGGTCCACAAGCTAAGTGGTCTGTGCGGTCCACATTTATAGACATTCAATAAAATCAATCAATTTATTAACTTTGCGTGGGTAGTTTTTGAGTTAGCTTCAATGACCTATAGGTACGTATTTTTCCCACTTTCTATGTGGACGATTTTCTAATTTCTTTTGCAGGTAGTGGTATTCGAATTTGTGTGGGGTATAGGTACCTCAACTAAATAGTGAAAAATAAAAACTTTTTACAAAAAAAAAAAAAACACTACAAAGTGAAAAATAACTTCAATTTCGGAAGTCGGTGGCATAGAATGAAAATACAAAACCAAAAGCACCGACTTTCGCAATTAAAGTTATTTTTCACTTTGTAGTGCTTTTTTTTTGAAGTTCCGCGGCTTCACCCACGTGGATTTCGGAAAATACTCCATGAGAACGTACTACCGGTATTAAAAGTTACCTACCAGCCGGTTTTGCGCTAATCCGGAACATAAACATAAACAGATAAACAGACAATGTTTTAAAAAGTTTGTGTAACTTATTTTCAGCATCAGACTCGTTCCCACACCTCGTAGCAATGACTTTTATTAAAAATATTTAATATAAGTAGGTACCAATTTTGACTAAGTTACCAAGTATTTTATTATAAATGTATTATAGTAGATGGTGGTGGATTACTATTTGAAATATAATTCATTGAATAACTTTTCAATAACTGGGCGATTAGGTCACGTGCGGCTATCCACATTTTCCATTTGTTCTTTTTCAATTTCAATTTCAGAAAAATGTCCCATTACCTACATTTGAATTTCGAATATTAAACAAAAATAGTGATGACATTTATTATTTACTTTATGAACGAAAATGTGGGTCATTTGCGGGCTTTTCCATTACTTACGTCCAATTATATTTTGCGTCCGTTTAAAATTGGATTAATATTCCATGTTAAATGCGATATATTTCATTTTGATTTTTTATATAAAATTATATTCTGAGAAGCTCATCACTAGGGCTTGATAAGCGATCTAAAAGCATTGAGCGAAACTATAATCAGTTATTTGTAGTTTTTTGTTGTTGTTTTTTGTAAGTTTTTTTTTATAATTAAATTAATATTTTCGTCGAATTAACCTAACTAAAAGTACATTATTAGTTTTCCTATTATACTTTCTGCGCTGAGAAACATGTAGAAAGCCTAGCCTTAGGATGTTGTCTTAGTCCCAAATATTTATTTATTTATTTTTATCTATTCAAACTTTATGCACAAGTAAAAAAAAAATACTGTTCCAAGGCGGATATAGGTAAATATCTACATGGGCAACCATAAATCGGGCATCGTTTTGTTCAAAGTGAGCATTTATTCATATAGCTAACTTACTCTAGAACGCAAAAAAACTAAAACATTATCAAGCAAGAATCTCACAAATTGTAGAAGTCAGCTAGGAAAATACATAGTTGGCTGCTTGTAAGCAATGGCCAGCTACTTCTCACTATTAATCTAATGGTTTAATCTTACTCACCGTAGTACAGTACAACGTTCAAAGGGTCCATCGTTTATTTTCGGAAAAAAACGAACTTTGCCGAGTAAAATGTGACTGGTCCAAGGGAGTGACGCGGAACTAGTAGGTACCTCAATCCTCACTAATATTATAAATGCGAAAGAGAGCTTGCTTGTTACGCTTTCACGCTAAAACGGCTGAACGAATTTGGATGAAATTTGGCTCATGGGTTGACCGTGACCTTGATTGGGACATAGGATACTTTTTATCCCGGTAGTACCTACATTCCCGTGGGATAATTTCCAACCTCCACACGCGGGCGAGGCCGCGGGCAAAAGTTAGTTTATCTATATAAATAAAAAGAGAAGTTCTGACTGACTGACTGAGTGACTCATCAACGCCCAGTCCAAACCCTTGAACCTAGAAAGCTGAAATTTTGCACAGAGGTTCCCTATATAATGTAGACAAGGAATAAGGAAGGATTTTCCGGTAGTACGTTCCCATGGTATAATTTCCAATCTCCACACGCGGGCGAAGCCGCAGGCAAAAGCTAGTTTATTAAACATAAAACAAAAGGTATTAAACATATACTAAAAGATAAGTAATTAAATTACCTTTCAAATGGTGAAGATTTCATAAAAATACGCTCGGTAGTTTTTGCGTGATTCTCAGTTTTTTATTCGCTGTAGACATAACTTTAAAAATATTCACGTAAGTATTAAGAAGTAAGTTATTAAGAAAATGCTATTATTTAACTTATTTTTTCCAAATCACACTACTCGTTTAGACGTGATCTTTAGACTGCTGTGCTTCTGTTTAAAATGATTAAGGACCTGACTCACCACCTACAATTAAGTTCCTATTAACTTATTAAAAGTAAAATGTTTTTAAACAATTTTTTTTTCTTATCTTTGCAAAAGTATCGTAATACCTAAATCAAATCAAATCAAATCATCAAATCATTTATTGGTTTGCAAACATGGGTAATTAACACGTATGTATGTACTTAGATGTTTTATAATAAAAGTCCTCCATGTTCTACCGTCACGTGGGCATGCAAATCTTATTATTATTATTATATGTAATTGACCAACTAACCAGAACAACTTTAAAGAATTTTAAATGAGAAGTAAACAGTATGCTGTCTTGATAATTATCTTAGCTTACAAAACTACACACTAAACACACAGTTAAAACACTAGCACACACACTACACACATACAAATTAGCACGCACTTTCTAGCACTTTTCGGCACGTTGCAAGACGACAAGAAAATATTTCGTTCCACTATGATGGTCAAAGTTTTTTGGTGGCTTCACACACACAACATTCATAACACCTTCTCACCTGAATCCTACAAAGAAAGTCCTATAAATAATTCGATGCATGGCTACAGGTCGTAACAATAGTAAATAATAGGGTAGGGCCACACTGTGGAGCGGCACAGCGTAACTATTACTAAGCTTAGGTCGGAAAATTGAAAAGTTAACGAGCCTATTCCACGATGCTCGCGTTTCCACCGACCACCTTTGTTATTAACGCCCGTCGGAACTCGGCCTTATTAAGGGGAAATTGCTTGGAGTAACATGAAAGGTGTGTGTCGATGACCTAATTAGGGTTCCGTACCAAAATGATAAAAAAGGAACCCTTATGGTGTCACTCAGTCTGTCTGTCTGTCTGTCTGTCACAGCTGGATATCTCAAGAACTACTAATGCTATCAACTTCAAATTTAGATTAGTTTTAGATGACGTTGACCCAACTATTTCAAATAAGAAAGAAATAAAAATATTTATATTTTTTTTGCAACAGGGACTAAAAGGGGGTCTTAAAAATTCAAAGTAGGGCTACTAGGGCATGTGGGGTATCATATGATAGAACGCTGTTTGCATATTCTCAAACATTTTTTTTCTTTTTTTTAGGTCACATAGTTTTCGACTTCTGATGAAAAATGTAAAAAAAAAAATACCGTTATCTTACCCCTTATCTCCGAAGTTTGCAAACAGAAAAATCTGAAATTATTCTATGTGATAGAAGTTTATGTAAAGATTACAGGAAAAATAAAACGATGTCTCTAAATAGCACACTTTTTCAGAAATCTGAACGGAACCCTCAGTGCGCGAGTCCGACTCGCTCTTGACCGGTTTTTTTTGTTTTAAATCTTGTGGGAGTAATAAGTTTGTTAATAGGGCCGGGGGATATATTAAAAGGGGATATATTATTCTTACAAAAGCCATTATAATAATATTTATATCAGCCTATTACTGTCTCACAGCAGGGCAAAGGTCTCTTCTCATACACAGAAGGCACGAGCATTGATCAGCACACTTGCTCAAGACATACCTATTAGAGATTTCAGATATGTTAAAAATAATTCCTGGTTTCCTCACGATGTTTATCCTTCCAATATCAGTAATTTCCAAGAGGAGCTCGTGGCTAAGTAATAACAGCCGCACGGGTCGATCCGTCAGGTTAAGCTACGCTTGCCAGGGTTGGTCAGTGCATGGGTGACCATCTTTACATATCGAGATTCCTCCGTGCCTCGGAAAGCATGTTAAGCCGTTGGTCCCGGCTGTTATTCGTGGACCTATGACAGTCGTTACGGGTCGTCAGAAGCCCGAAAGTTTGACAACCAGTCTTATAAAGGGGTATCGTATTACCCAGTAACTGGGTTGTGGAGGTCAGATAGGCAGTCGCTCCATGTAAAATACTGGTATTCAGCTGCATCCGGTTAGACTGGAAGCTGACCCCAACATAGTTGGGAAAAGGCTAGGCAGATTGATTGATCAGTAATTTCCAAGATTACAGAGTTACATTGGTATTTGGCCGGATTTGTACCCAGAACCTCGTGCATGAGAGTCGAGGCCTTAACCACTGAACCATCACGACGATCCAAACGACAAGAGCCAGTGACTACTATAAACAAAGGCACACATAAACTAAATGTACCAACCTAACACAAATTGAAATTAACTTCGGTAGGTAAAGAAAAAAGTATGAAAACTGCTCTCAAATGGTAATTTTATTTTTCCTAGATCAATGACCTTACCATACCATAGACCCCTGCCATAGATGCCTTACCATAGACGTATAAAAAAGGAGCACTCCCCGCCACGCATATCGAAAGTGAAGCACCGTACCTATCTATGTGTGCTTGATTTGAGTACCTGCAAAGACGCCGTCGCGCGTGTCACGTAATGGCGGCTGGTCGGCACACTATGATGTAAATGTGTGCGTGGGGCGTATTTGTACAAACGGTCTTATATACTTACTCTGCTTCACTTTCGATATGCGTGGCGCGGAGTCCTCCTTTTTTTATAAGTCTATGCGACTTACTTAGTTCTCCAGTAGCAAAACACTGAAATAAGTCAACTCCAGTAAAAATAAAAACAAATACGCGACATAATTCCTTTTTCAAATCTTCCCACAGAGTAAAAAATAAACAGAGTGGAAACACTAAAAACAAGTGAGCGTTGACTAGCAGTAGCTCAACGGTACTTAACCCTTAACGAGGCTACGTGACATTCCCGGAATTAAAACAAACAACTTCGCACAAGTCGAAATTCCTACTTATTCAACAGGACATTAATTATATACTTTCGTCGTCTTTTGTGGAGCTCTAAATGTCTTTTCAGTTTCGTACATTTTTTTGTTAAAGAAGACAATAAAGAAAAATATGAATATTTATTTTTGGATGTGCCTTTGTGAATGTTTTATTTTTTGTTTGGGGTTTGTAGGTAGCGGAAATACCTTAATTTTATTTTAAGTTAGATTAAGTACTGTTTTTCACACAATTCTTACTTATTCAGAATCTTGCTACCTGTCTGTTCTTTTCTATCAAGGCTGTTTATCCTATACTATCAAAAGAGCAATATTTGTATAAATATATATAGGTATTTATAATCACGTTCTCGAAAACTACTCTAATGATTTCGATAAAAGTTGCAATATAGAAGTTTACTAGGGCGAAAAATCGATCTAGCTAGGTCTCTTTTCTGAAAAAAAACGATTTCTCTATTTTCACCCAAGCACAGCTCAGTCGCCCAGGTCTTTGTATTTACAGCTACAAGCATAATAGTGTGTTATGTATGTAGAATTGGGATGTGATCAGAATAGCCCTAATTCTTTTTCTTTTTCTAGAGTTTCTGGCCGAATAAATATTGTTTTTATTGCTGGCTGGTACTGCTTTTGACCTCGATTACGCTTGATGGAAAGCAATAGATGAGGTCTATGATGGAGCGAGCGTGCCCAGAAGCAGCCTCTTCACTCTTGCTTCGAAGGCAGATGGGTTATATTTCCACACAGACGCTGGCGGAGAGTTAATAAAACCACTGTGACTCGCATAGATCTACGTTTCGGCCATAGAACGGGTTAATACTGACGAAAGACATTGACAAAACGTATTAGTCGTCGAAAAAAAAACAAAAGAGCGTGAAAAAATGTCTTCTTTTCTACACTTTGGTTGTGGACATAATAAATGTGGAGGAAAAGCGGTGAGTACGACTGCCCAAGTGCCCTGCAGTACGCCTGGTAGTCCGGTAGTATAAGGGCGATTGTAGGATCAGAAGTACAGTCTGTCGAAAACCGACAGGCAAACAACATTACGACGCTGAGCCAGGCTTTGAAGCTTAGCCACCAACTAATTTTGGTGACAGTTTCAAAATAAGACATTTTTAGACAACACAACAAACCCTAAAAAAACCGGTCAAGAGCCAGTCGGACACGCGCACCGAGGGTTCCGTTCCAATTTCTGAAAAAGTGTGCAAGTTAGAGACATCGTTTTATTTTTCCTGTAATGTTTACATAAACTTATATCACATAGAATAATTTCAGATTTTTCTCTTTGCAAACTTCGGAGTTAGGGGGGAAGGGGAACGGTAAAAAAAAATAAAAAAATGTTTGAAAATGTGTAAATAGCGCTCTTTCATACCCCCAGGCCCTAGTAGCCCCACTTTGAATTTTTAAGACCCCCTTTCAGTCCCTGTTGCAAAAAAAATATAAATATTTTTATATTTTTCTTATTTGCAAAATAGTTGGGTAAACGTCATTTATAACTGTTCCAAATTTCAAGTTGATAGCATTAGTTCTTGAGATATCCAGCTGTGACAGACAGACAGACTGACAGACAGACTGAGTCACATCATTAGGGTTCCTTTTTACCATTTTGGTACGGATCCCTAAAAATAAAAGCAAGCCAAACTTTAACAACAACAAAGTGTTCAAGCAATAAAATGAATTTAAAACCTTTACAAGCCTACTTTTAAATAATTATTATGTTTTTCTTTTATCGACTCACGGAGTCATTACGACACAACTCGAGTATTTTAAGTGAACTTTTTGTGTTCTTACCTCCTTATTCATAAAAAATTAAAACACTCTATAAACCTATTTTAGTTATAGAAGTGTTTAGTAAATTTCTTTCGAATTATGATTTGAGTTTGAGAGATTTCTATAACTAAAATAGGTTTATTGAGCATTTTAGTTTTTTACGAATAAGGGGAAAATTCTTTAAACCGAAAATTACAAATTCTAATAGCTGTGCCCACTTCATTAATTCCGAAGACCATCTTATTCAGCCGGGTTATAATTCAGTTGAAAAGAAAATATTTTTACATCCACTGGAAAGGCCTTATAGCTAATGTTTGAGTCCATTATGTCTGCCAAATGGCCTCGTCTGACGGTCTGATCACAGTTCGGTTAAACGGATATTAAAATTTCCACGACTTGAATTATACTTTCCAGCGATTTGATATCTTGAGGGGAAAATTGAAATGTTTTTGCGAACGAATTGTTCAGGGATTTTGTGTGAGTAACAATTTCGCGATCACTTCACATAAATGAAATGATATTACAGATTATTGAGAATATGATTGGGTAATATTTGTTATACGGTTTATTTCTTGATACTCTTATGTGTATTGAGCCGGATTATTAAAGAAAAATTGTTTGTTTTTTCTGTAATTTGGTAGGTTGAGATGTACTGTCAATCTATTTACGTACTTATCTATTTATTGGCCAAGTATTGAGTTAATAATACAAAAAGCGTCCGTTTGCATAGATACTCGTTTAATGACATTATGACGTGTGTGTGTGTGTGTGTTTTTAGGATTCCGTACCTCAAAAGCAAAAAACGGAACCCTTATAGAATCACTCGTGTGTCTGTCTGTCTGTCTGTCACAGCCAATTTGCTCCGAATCTAATGGACCGATTAAGTTCATATTTGGTACACATATGTATTTTGGTAACCCAAACACGGATATTTAACGTAAATAAATGAATTTTGAATATGGGGGTCACTTTTAGGGGGCAAATAAGAAAATTTAAAAAAAAAGTTTTACAAATTGTACCGTGTGACATATCAAATGAAAGAGCTTACTATGAGGATCTTAAATATATATTTTTTATAATTAAAAAATAATTGTTTTAAATTTAATTAAGAAAATAGACGAAAATTGACCATTCCCCCCGCTTATCTCCGAAACTACTGGGCCTGAAATTTTGACAAAAATACAGATAATAGTTCTTTACCTGTAGATTACAGGAAAACCTATAAGACGTCTGAGGTCTCAAAATAACATGGTAAATCTCTCAATATTGTGAGTACAAACTTACATTTACAGTTGGAATGTGTGGGAGAACATGTATTTCAACTAGGATGGTAAGTTTGCTCTTGGGATAAATTCATCCCGACTACGGAACCCTTCATAGTGCGTGATCCGACACGCACTTGGCCGGTTTTTTCCACAGAAGCAACAGGGTTGACTATTCTTATGCGGGCAACTATAAACTTTAATATCAATGTTGTACAAATACTTACCTAAGCCCACTTTCCTTTGACTGCCACGTTTGATTCCTGAAACGGAATACTTAAGATAAAACCTACTTTATACATCAATGGTTATAAGTTACAACTTTGAAGGATGTTTAACAGGCGTCACCTACAGGTGGAACTTATTAGTAGGTAGGTATCTAATTAATTTAATATATTTCAAGTTTAATTAATGTTATGTGCCAACTCCGTAGTTTCAGTACCTAATATACATATAAATGTTTGCGAAATTAACAATTTTGGTGTACCCTACCTACGCGTGTATATTTGGCAAGTTTGTCAAAGTCCTTTTATCGAATCCACTACACATAAGCATACCTAAGCAGCCTATAATGTTCCCACTGCTGGGATACAGGCTTCCTCTCGGTGAGGGGGAGTGGGCCGTAATCCACTACGCGAGCCCAGTGTGGGTTGGTAGATGTCACATGTCTTCGAATTTTAGGTTCTAGGACAAGCCGGTTTCCTTACGATGTTATCCCTCACAGTTTTGAGAGACTGACTGACTCATCAACGCCCAGCCCAAACCCTTGCACATAAAAAGCTGAGATTTTACACAGAGGTTCCCTTTATCAAGAGGTTCAAGTAAACCAAGTATTTAAATTGGTTATTACTATTTGGGCGATGTGTGTTTTGTTTTTATACTCACACCATAAATTATTATTGTAAATCTATAGGTTAGGATTTGTTATTGGCTTTTTGGTACTATGGTTTCCTTTTTTGTTTGTTTTTATTAGCTGTAAGTCCTCCATGTTCTAAAATAAATAAATAATGTAGACAAGGAATAAGGAAGTTAAAGGATATTTTCCGACATCCACGCGGGCGAAGCCGTGAGTGCTAGTTTGTAAATAAATCGTATTACAATGTTTGATTTTTAACTAAAATAATTCAAGTCAGTAAGTTTTTTCACAAACTTTGTGACTTACCTAACGTAATTTTACTTACATCTACATATATTAGGTCTTTACCTATGAAATTGCCGTTCTGCAGTACTGGCCATTTCAAATCAAAATAATTTTTGTTTGGCTAAGAATTCTAATTTCAAATTAATTTTATTTTAAAAACATGGATTTTTTTTCCAAAAGTAGTCATTTGTTTATTGATTAGTGTTACATTTTCATCGCATTTCAATCTTTTTCGTCATCATGGATACGTTAAAAATTCGAGTAATTATGGAATATGAGTACCGTCGTGGCAGCAACGTGGCACAAGCGGCACGCAACATCAACGACGTTTACGGAGCTAACACTACAAACCAACGCACCACCTGTTATTGGTTTGCTCGCTTCCGTTCTGGAAATTTCGACCTGAAAAATGAACCTCGCGGTCGTCCGAAGACTTTGGTCGACAATTACGAATTAAAGGCGATTGTGGAAGCTGATGATACACAATCTACGGCTGAATTAGCAGCAGCTTTCGACGTTAGCGTTAAAACAATATTGGTCCATTTGCGTCAAATTGGCAAGGTAAAAAAGCTTGACAAATGGGTGCCCCACGAACTCAATGATAGCCAGCGCGAAGTACGCGTCGAGACGTGCCTTGCACTGCTCAACAGGCACACAAATGAAGGAATTTTGAACCGCATTGTTACCTGCGATGAAAAATGGATTCTGTTTGATAACCGCAAGCGCTCAGCAAGTTGGTTGGACCCTGGTTCAGCACCTAAACAATGTCCTAAACGAAAACTTACCCCTAGAAAAGTGATGGTCACTGTTTGGTGGTCTAGCGCCGGTGTGATTCATCACAGCTTCTTACCAAACGGGGTGAGCATTACTGCAGATGTGTACTGTGAAGAACTGAACACAATGATGGAGAAGCTGGCACATCTCCAACCAGCATTGGTCAATCGCTCGTCTCCGCTGCTCCTGCACGACAACGCGCGACCTCATACTGCACAGCAGACGGTCTCCAAGTTGCAAGAACTGGGGTTGGAAGCTCTCCGTCATCCGCCCTACTAACCAGACCTTGCGCCTACAGACTACTACTTTTTCCAGAATTTGGATAACTTCTTGGCGGGAAAAAAATTCAATACCCGAGAGGCAGTACAAAATGCCTTTGAAGAATTTGTTGCCTCCCGACCAGCTGATTTCTTAAAGAAGGGCATCAATAAACTGCCACTGCGTTGGCAAAGATGCATTGATTGCATGGCTGATTACTTCGATTAATACAAATAAAAAATACATGAAAAAAAATTGTTTAAATTTTTTCATACAAAACGGCAATTTCATAGGTAAAGACCTATTATAAATAAAAAGAGAAGTCCTGACTGACTGACTGATTGATTGACTCATCAACACCCAGCCCAAACCCTTAGACCTAGAAAGTTGAAATTTTGCACAGAGGTTCCCTTTATAATGTACACAAGGAGATAATGTAGGAGGAGGAATTAACGGTAGTATGTTCCCGTGGGATATTTTTCGACATAAACGCGGGCGAAGCCGCTGCCAAAAGCTAGTATACACACATAAACACACGACTTCTTCCCATGAAGGTAGGGAGAAACTATATAGAATGCACCGCGAACCGCCGCCGTGGGGCGAACGTAGTTTTGTCAGTAATTAAATTGAATTTCATCGCTGAAACCATTGAAATAATATAATAATGGCTTTGTAAAACATGAATAAACTTGTTGCAATAAGGAAAGAGTTCAATATAGTTATTTTCAGTTGTACTTTTTAGGTCTTCTTCTACGACCTGTTGGTTGGCTAACAGTTACCTTCGTTTAATTTCTAACTCAAATGAAGTTTATAGGACTTCTCTTTCACAAATTGTATTATTAATTCTTGGTAGTTGAAAGTTGTGGGTGGAAGCCTTTACCCTCAGACTAAATAAAAAACCAAGACATAGCGCTGCGAGCAATACAGTGCATGCGGAAAACTACGCCTCACTCTGTGCATACACGGTCACACGCACACATTTACACCAAACTACAACTAAACTACACCTCACTAAGTGCACAAATGTTTACAAAACCGGCCTCACGTTGACAGCGCTGTGCCTCGGTTTTTAGGGTTCCGTACCCAAAGGGTCAAACGGGACCCTATTACTAAGACTCCGCGGTCCGTCTGTCTGTCTGTCTGTCTGTCCGCCTGTCACCAGGCTATATCTCATGAAGCGTGATAGTTACAGTTAATTTTCACAGATGATGTATTTCTGTTGCCGCTAAAACAAAAAATACAAAAAAAACAGAATAAAATAAACATTTAAGGGGGCTCCCATACAACAAACATGATTTTTTTGCTCATTTTGCGCGATATTGATAACGGCAACAGGTACACGCTTGAAATATTCACAGAGTATTTAAAATAGTTACACATTCACTTTAAAAATAAATAATTAAATTAAAATAAAACAAATATTCAAGGGGGCTCCCATACAACAAACGTGATTTTTTACCGTTTTTATAGGTAATGGTACGGAACCCTTCGTACGCGAGTCCGACTCGCACTTGGCCGGTTTTTTATTTGGTCTGAGCCTATACCATAGTGTATATCAAAATAGGGCTCCATATCTTATTGTGTCCCCTTTATAAAAGACATTCATATCATATCCAAAGAATGATACTCAAACTAGAGAATACAAATGTCTGCCTGAACGTCTGGTTGGTCTACAAGTGGTACCGCTGAGCATGATGAGGTCCAGGGCCTCAAGTCTGCTATTACAATAGTGTCAGAATGGTCTATCATTGATTTCATAATTGTTGATTTTGACAAGTTTGGTAATCTACTAATATAATGGCGTCATAATGGCGTCATTATGACTTTCCAATGGTCAACCACTGACACTGCATTTTAAGAAATTATGAATTTAGCAGATTACGAACTTTTAGCAAAATGACAATGCAGTGACAATGGGATCGTGTTGGAATGACGAATTTCTAAAAAATAGCAGACTTGGGGCCCTGGGTTCCATTCCCAGGTCGGGCAAAGTGTTATTGGTTTTTTCAATCAGGAATTTCTCAGTAGATTCTGGATTTGTGCCCGGTAGATGGCAGTAGGCTCGCCCCCTATTACAAGGGCGACATCTGGGTACGTTATAGGAACACCTCTGTCTAATCCTTTGAGTATTACAGGCGTGACATAATGTTATGCTAGAGTACAAATGTTGAGTAATCACTTTACTTACAGGAAAAATGTTTTCACATTATATTACACTTACTAATTATAGGTAAGCACAAAACCATTTTTTAAATAATTTAGTTATTATTATAAAACTAGCTGACCTGACAAACGTTGTCCTGTCAAAAAAATTCAATAGGTATTTCATATAAAATTCCCATAGAAAATACAACTTTTTAAAAATTTTCTTTCATACAAACCATGTCCTGACAATTACAAACACAACAAAAAAATAATTAGGCAAATATTATGTAGTTGCAACCGTTCTGAAGTGATGCGTTTATATATAGTTATATAGATAAATAGAGCAGACTCGTCTAACAGACAAAATAGAATGTCAATAATTGAAATACCGTTTGTTTTGCGATGGTGAATTTTCATTTGTGAAAACCTTCATTTAATGAAAATTCACCATCGTTTTAAATCGAATACCTATCATGTTTTAGCACTGGCCGTTGAATTGTGTATCTGGCATCGATGAAGGGAATTCTGCCTGAATTTCATCAAGCAATTTTTGGTGCCAGCCTAATTGGATATAGGGATAAATAAATCAATTAAATTGTTCCGCTGACTGGGCTCTCTAATGGTGTTGGATGTTGGTGCGTAAAAACCAACCTAGGATGACCTACCCCACCCCTTTCTCCCATATTAATTATAGGATATGAGCTGCGAAAATATTTTGAGAGACAGGGCTCGATTGAAATTGGCGCTTTTGTTGACAATGATTCCATGATTTTGAATTCGGATGTAGATTGAATTTGAGTTCGGAAGTTTTAACGTCCAGATGCCTTAGTGCGAGCCCACTGTGGTCTTAGTGCGAGTTTTTATACTTACTCGATCGCGTTTACGTTAACGTTACCTTACGTCCATTTGTATGGAATAATTGTGTTTCCCATTATACCTAGTCACCAGACGGCGCTTATTCAGTTTCAGTACAAATTGAAGTTTACGTTAAGGCCCCGCGCCCACGGCGACTTTTTGTAGCGATGCAGTAGCAATGTCGTCGCGCGTTTGCATCGATACAGTCGCGATGCGGTGCTAGCTGTTTGCCCTCGCCTACACCACGATTCGATTCGAGTAGCGATGCTGTCGCGCGTTTACGAAACGCGCGACGACATTGCTACTGCATCGCTACAAAAAGTCGCCGTGGGCGAGGGGCCTAACGTGATCGAGTAAGTATAAAAACTCACACAAGGCCACTGCACTTGATAGCCTATATAAAAAAAATAAATAAATAAATATCCTTGGACATTTCACACAACGCCATCTAGTCCCAAGCTAAGCAACCTAATGCTTGTGTTATGGTAACGAGATGGCTAATATAGGACAATTCACTGAGAATTCAAAGTAAACAAAAAACACTTCCTGTGTATTTAATTGTAGGAATGGGTACTTATTAAGAGATACTTACTTAAAATGTAAATAAGCTGTAATGTCCGTGTATTAGAACTTTCATTGTTTCAAATATTATTTTCTAATCGAAACCTGTCATTATGTGGCTAACTTGATGTCACGCATGGGATGTCAACTTTGTATAATTATGTCAGATATTTAATTTTTCATAATAGATACAGTACTTAACTATGTAGGTATATGAAAATAGCAGGGGGGCTAAAACGGACACTTTGGCAGAATATATTATGAATTGTCAGTTATATATTATGAATTGTCAGTTTGTGACCGTTTTACGATTTCAAATATTATTCATAATATTATCCTATTATGATTCTGCCAAAGTGTCCGTTTTAGCCCCCCAGGACATATCATTGCTATTTCCTTAAAGTTACTTCTAGTTTAAAATTGATACCTACAGTTTTTCATTTTGAAAATGTGTGTGAGTTTGTGTGATGTGAGTTTTATGATTTTTAAGACCTTCAGAATAATTAACGGCCGGGTACAAAAGCAGGCATTATGTCGAGTTCATAGAAAAACCTATACTTTTTTAAGAGAACTTCTTTAGGTACGTTGAGCGATTTTTGGGTAGGGGGAAATCTTACGGGTTCGCGTCATAGCGTCACCCATTGATGTATAAAATTAGGAAGACAGGCCATTCTCTAACGTCACGTAAACCTTATTGGACTCGAAACACTTACATGTAAACACACCAACAAAACTACATTTCCCGATGTCATGCGTCATGTACTCAACAACCGAAGTAGAGAGACATATTACGCGGACTGTAAGACATATTACGCGGGCGGGAACGAGATAGCATTAAGAGGAAACGTGGGTGCTCTTTTCTCCATACAAAAAGATACAAACGCTCTCGCCTGTTTTCTTTCTGGTTAATGACCATAAAGCAATGATTTTTTACAGAAATATAGATAACAGCTACTTGTATGCCCCTATGTTTTCCTTTTTGATGATATATTATTTATATAAGAACTAGAACCCTCAAAAAATGCTCAAAATTGCCTATTCAGACCGCTGTCAACAGACGCCTAGTGTACCAATTTAACAACTATTAACAAAAAAGAAAAACATAGGGGCATAGTATATATCCTTCTTATTCAGTTTATGAAATATATTTTAAATTGGTCCAATATTGGAGGAGGAAATAGGCGAGAGCCAAACCTCGAAATGTGACTTTTTACACAGTCTATTTAGCCGATCCTGCAGTTGTCCTTATCGCACGAATTCGAGGGTGGAGCGCTCGCAGAGCGACAGCAATACCTTCTTAAAATACCTAATTTTTCGGCCCCATTTCCTCTTAATTGTCACTGTTACGTACCCATAACAACAGATATAGGAGCCGGCGCTGTTGTGCAAGCGAAATCGCGTTAGCCGCCGAATGTTTACGGTTATGAATGACATTGCATCTATCTCGCTCTCACAAACATAGCGAAGCAAACATTAAATATTACTATAATTTTCAACAAATTAACATTTTTCGCTGTATTTACGAGTGAAAGTAATACCGTGGAACTTGTTTTTGGTTCTTGAACTATTTGTGCACATTTTGAAAGCGCAGGAAGGCATTGTTGCTGCTTCTTTAGACGATTACGGTAATTTTACTTAACGTGCTACACAAACGACAGTTCGATTGTGACTAAGGTCAATTGTGTGCGTGAACATATTATGTGCGGTCCACGTCGAGGAGCATGAACCATATCTTCCTAATTTTATACATCAATGGCGTCACCGCTATACCGCGAAACCTACGTTTAAGTTTTGCCTATTTTTTATTATCAATAGACACTGATTTTGGCAATCGTCTGCCGCATAGTGTGCGCCGGCGCTTCAGCTTCATAGAACATGTTAATTTTGAACACCTACCACAAGAACTCGGACCAACAACGATTAATTGTTTCAATTTAACAACAATTTACACAACATATTGTATAAGTAAGGGTTGGTCTTCACAATGTGTGGAAACCCTCATCTACTTCGTATTAAGATAGTTTATGTTCTTCGGATTCAACAATTCGGGTGATTAAGGGTTGACAAAAAAAAGACTATTCTTTGTTAAATGATTAGTTTCACCTCTCACCGCTTCAAATCCGGGACTTTTTCATTTCATAATATGTACTACTTTCTGAATTTATCTTGGACGTTACTGACCTCGGTGGAGGAAGAACATCGTGAGGAAACCTGGACTTGTAGTTAATATAAGTCTGAAATCGCCAACCCGTCTTGAGAAAGCGTGGTGATCAATGCCCGTGCCTTCTCTGTATAAGAAGAGGCCTTTTTCCTGAAGGTGGATAATGATAGGCTGAAATTATAAAAGATAAGTCACAATATTTATGTTAAATATCGAAGGAAAATATACACTCCTATTCTACTATCAACTCACCTTATCGCAGTCTACTGCTGGACATAGGCCTCTCCCAGGCTGCGCCACAACACCCTGTCCTCCGCCTTCCGCATCCAGTCTGTCCCAGGCACTTTCTTCAGGTCGTCGGTCCATCTAGCTGGGGGGCGTCCCACACTACGCTTACCGATACGCGGTCTCCACTCCAGGACTCGTCTGCTCCACCGGCCATCGGTCCTTCGACCAACATGGCCAGCCCAGTGCCACTTCAGTTTGCTTATTCCGCAAGCTATGTCGGTTACTCCGTTTCTGCTAGACAGTACTATTCTACTAGACAGTTGCCTGGGAGTCTGATATTAACTGTCTGTGCACCAATCGGTTTGCAAGGTTTAATTTGGTACTAGGCTTAAAACGTTGTGGCGGCATCTACAACGCCACATGCGAACTACGCATCAAAGACCTGACGTCACATAAATCCTGCATCGCGCAAGCAGAGTTCACCGCGCGACTGGCATATATACAACATCCCGACATCAACCGTCGGGCAGTTGCCCACCAGACATAACACCCTGTTTCTCGGTCTAGTGTAGTCGGAGTATGCTCCCTTTTCTATGGAAGATGAGTGAACTTTACATCTTGTTCCTCATGCCTCTACAGGGTGACTTTGAAAACATGCATGAGGGACCAACATCGAATTCGCAAAAAAAAATTACCTTCCCATAATAAACTTAAAGGTATTGGACCCTTTTGTAAAAGAAGGTCGGAGTTTTTTTTTGCGAATTCGGTGTTGGTGCCTTAGTAAAAGTTGTTCATATTGATGCGTAGAACACCCCCTTAAATTTTGTCGCATGTTTTCAAAGTCACCCTGTATAACGCAATAAAAACATATAGCTTAGATATATTTTACTAAGGATTGAGTGAAATTACTACAGAATTGAGCAATAAATAATTGAGTGATGTAGAAAATGTATAAGGATAAAATATAATGGTGAAAACAAAAATGGAATACTGACCTTATTTGAATGAATAACCAATTGAGATTTTCGACGGCTTTCCTTCATATTAATAATAATTTTTATTGCATGGTTTCAAAGAAATGGACCTGCCATTTCTTTGAAACCATGCAATAAAAATTATTATATTAAATAAGTACCAGACGTATTATACCAATCCTCTTGACACGCATTTTAAGATCCTAAATTCAGGAAGAGGTACATACCTACCTATATTTTTTCCTGACTACAAGTCATTAAAAACATATTTATGTCAGAAACAGATATTGCTGTGTAGGTAGTAGGTATCTAAATCAATAATCATAATTCATTCGCTCAAATCGCTCGCACAGCTCAATCCTAACCCCATAATGATAATAAGCGGTATTGTTGGCTGCGAGGCTTAAAACCCTGAACATGTCATGGAGTAGAACTGGCTGGAGAGTCGTTTATCAGAGGCCGGTCGAGTAGCGGCGCGTAATTAAACGTTATATACTGGTGATCAGGATGTGAAGCTTCGCGGTTTTGAGCGGTTCGACGGTGGTGTTTTGGCGTTTGGATCGTCATTTTGTCTAATTTTATCTGTAACTAATGTAATCGGCAGATTGTCGTTTTATTTTAAAGCAAAAAAAAAAATCATCTGCCTAGCCTTTTCCCAAAAAAAAAATTCTATTAAGTTGTTTTATTTTTTTGTTAATATTTTACCAAATTTTTTAGAAAGTGTTTGAATTATTGCTTATTTCATTATAACGTAGCGAAAAGTAAAGAAAATGAGAATGTGACTACACCCCTCTTTTTTTAAGTTGACACTTTTATGTTATTAGCAACTATAGACATTAATTTGGCAAAAGATTATACTGATGGATGCAATGAAAAGTTTCTATACTTAAGTACCTAATACTTTGTGTTATTTCTATATTTTTTATTCCATTCTCCTTTTTTCCACTTTTGGGTAAAAGCCGTACAACATCCTATTTCTTTTAAACAACTGTTGGTTTTTATTATATACTGAAATTACAGACATAAGCGAGAAATCGTGAGGCGAATCACATCGGCCCGTGGACAAGAAACTGTACATGAAGATCACGACCGCTCTGACAAGAGTGCCACAAAGAAGATGATACACTCCAACAAAAAACATCCTTAAACTTCCAACAGCTCACCAAACTCCAAACCCGTGTATCCCAACATTCACAACCAACGAACAAACAGGCGGCCCAGACAAGTGAAATGAAATGGATAGGAACGAAGTCGCGTGAGATGTCGCTTCGAGTATGCCGAGTACGCTGTGTCGCAATTACTCTCCATACTACATGTCTGTGTGTCACGGCGCACGAGTTCATAGCGAGTGATTAAGTATCGAGTTGACTTTGTTTCGTCAATTTGAAGACTGATTTAAAAGGTTTTTTTGGGGTCTTGTTAGTTAGGTGAGATAATTAACTGTGGTTTTTGATGTTATGAAGCAATTGGCTTTTTGTTTTTTATGTCAGCTTGTACACACGGTATATCAAGCTATAAATTTCCAGTAAAAGCTGACCTATCATTGTACCGAAATCCTATACAATGCGAGATCAGCTTATACTGGAAACGTGTAGCTTGATATGTTCAGTGATAATTAGATGATTGCCGTTCTGTGTTAAAGTAAAATAAATAAATATTGAGATAATATTGTTTTCAATGTTATTAAGTTGCAACTGTAACGATTTCCGTAGATACGGTAGAGGTGCCTGTTATAATACATATATTATACCAGTCAGAACGTGTAACTATTATGAGTTTTTTTAATTGTAAATAATATCCTCATTTACAACCGCGGACACCGCGTGGTAGCTATACCATACCTATATGTGTTATTTTTTGACCAAGCGAGCGAAGCGAGTGAAGCGCCCCTGCTTCAAGTCTAGCATTTGCTTTCGTCTGTCTGTTTGTTGCTAATCCTCTACAGGTCGTACTTTGCAACCGATCTAGACGAAACTTGGTACAGTCACCTATAGCATTAGCTGACCCACCCTTACATAAATGGTTGAGATTTTTTAGAATACGAGTCGTTAGAATTTTATAATTCTTTTATATTTTATTTATTATAGGTATTTAAATAAAAATAACTATGAAATTCTATCGATTCGTATTCTAAAAAAACTCAACATTTACGCAAGGGTGGGTAATGTCAATATATGTAAAGTCGTACTTTACATATATTTTTGCTGCTGTCGGGGATTTTTAAATGGAAGGGTAGTTCCTCGCATTTGGTGCTTCAATTTTATTGGATGCTACAGCTACAGGCAAAAACCTTGCTACCGTGTAAATGTGGCTTTAATTCTGAAATGCTAGTGACACATTTTATAAAAAAAAAAACCGGTCAAGGCGCTCTTTCATATGATACCCCACATGCCCTAGTAGCCCCACTTTGAATTTTTAGTCCCTGTTACAAAAACATTACCTAATATTTTTATTTCCTTTTTATTTGCAAAATAGTTGGGTAAACGTCATCTAAAACTGTTACAAATTTCAAGTTGATAGCATATTATGTAGTTCTTGAGATATCCAGCTGTGACAGACAGACAGACAGACTGAGTCACACCATAAGGGTTCCTTTTTTACCATTTTGGTACGGAACCCTAATTACCATTAAAATATTTAACATCTCAGATATAAACTTTAACGTTCTATTTCCGTGTTCCCAAAACGATTACGCTTAATTAAACATTTCCAATAACGGGATTATTTAACAAATGTTTTCATTAACCAAACTCCCGTCGTCAAAGTTTACAATTTAATAAGCCTTATGAACAACAACACTTCCCTACATAAACTAAATTGTATTAGGTGGCAGGAAGGCTTTATTAAATACTTGTTATTGTATTTAATGACACGAGGCACGACAATGACACGATGACAAGAGGAATATAGTTTTCGGTTAATTTTTACCGTTAAATGTCGACCTGTATTAAAAAAAAAAACAATCTGCCTAGCGTTGTTTTTTTTTGTTGGGGTCGGCTTCCAGTGTAACCGGATGCAGCTGAATACAAGTATGAGCGACTGCCTATCTGACCTTCACAACCCAGTAACTGGGTAGTACGATACCGCTTGGTAAGACTGGTTGTCAGATCACTCGTGTGTTTGTCTGTCTGTCAGTTCGTCCGTCTGTCACAGCCAATTTGCTCCGAATCTAACAGACCGATTTAGTTGAAATTTGGTACACATATGAATTTCTATGACCCAAACACGGACGTGTAACGTAAATAAATGAATTTTGAATACGTGGGTCACTTTTGGGGGCAAATATGAAAAAAAAAAAATATTTGCAAACTGTACCGGGTGACTTAACAAATGAAAGGGCTTATTGTGAGAGTCTCAAATAGTTTATTTTTATTTTTTATTACTATTTTCAAATAAATAGTTTTAAAGTTAATTAAGAAAATAGACGAACATTTACCATTCCCTCTTATCTCCGAAACTACTGAGCATAAAATTTTGAAAAAAGTACAGAAAATAGATCTAGTTATATTTAATAGATTACAGGAAAATTGATAAGAAGTCTGTGGTCTTAAAATAACTTACAATTGCAGTTGGAATGTATGGGAGAACATGTTTATCAAATACAATGCTAAGTTTGTTCTTGGAATAAATTCATTCCAACTACGGAACCCTTCATTGTGCATAGCCCGACACGCACTTGGCCGGTTTTTTCTAACATATAGGTATCTTCTTCTCGCAACGAATTTTTTTTTATCAACCTGTAGTGTCCCACTGCTGGGAAAAGCTTTCACTCACAGCTTTCCACTCTTCCTGTGTTTTGCCTTCTCCGGCCAATCCCCGATAAACGCTTCTAAGTCATCACGTCAGCGTTTCCTCGTCCTCCGTCGGCGACAACGCGTCTTCTGGATCCCATCTGTCCCGATACATCCTACTTACATGGCCTGCTCAATCCCACTTAAGCGTTTTTTTTTTTTTTTTTGTGGATAGGAAATTATCAAATGACTTCTCCCGCTCTGGGTGGAGCGGAAGGGCGTGTCAGACTTTTACTGACTAAAACCCACCCGTGTTCTTCAGTTGCCTGTGCCAGGGCCACGGTACCTTGAGTTTCTCGCAACGATCCTTTTTTTTAAAGGCCGAACACCGAACACAAGATATTATTATCACTGAATAATAATTCTAGTAAGACATAGACACATACGAGGCAGACATATTATACATATACGTACATTACAATTGTCTATTTTCCTAAGTGCCCTGTTGAGAGCTATTTAGCACAACATATATCCAGTTTAGGCGTAAAGTGTTATTACTGTATTGTCTAGACTTTAGATGTCTACAGAATGCCCTAAAGACGTTTTTCACAAGACATTAGAACTAATGTCTTTAAAAATATTGGATTATTTTCGTAACTCTTGCTTTGCTGCAATGCTGATAATGTAAAGATAGTGCAATCCACGAAGACGCGCCCCACTACTCTTCCTAACCGTTTAAAGTATATGTGTGCAACGGTTAGGAGTAGTGGGGCGCGTCTTCGCGGATTGCACTATCTTTACATTATCAGCATAATCAGCCTATAATGTTCCCACTGCTGGGACACAGGCCTCTTCTCTTCGAGAGGGAGTGGGCTGTAATCTACCACGCTGGACAAGTGCGGGTTTAAAAATTAGTCCTAGCTGCGCCCCGCGGTTTCACCCGCGTAGACCGGGATAAAAAAGCCATGCCCATGTCAAAATCCAGGGTATAAGCTATCTCCATACCAAATTTCATCCAAATCGGTCTAGCCGTTTGAGCGTGAAGAAGTAACAAACATACAAACACACACAACACTCACAAACTTTCGCCTTTATAATATTAGTGTGATGGTCCGATATAAATTAAGTTACTGGTTCTTATATTAAGGTTTCTACTAGCTTTACTAACGGTCCTGGGGGGCTAAAATGGCCACTTTGGCAGAATCATAATAGGATAATATTATACAAAAAACATTTTAAGAATGCAAAACATTTTATTTAATAAACACACTTTTATGTAAAAAGTAATGATTTGACTACCCATTTGTAACAGCGTCCTTAATGAGTCCTGAAGAACACCCAGCCAATCAAGACAAATATATGATGATTTTGAGGGGAAAATGAATTGAGTGATATCGGGGGGGCTAAAACGGCCACTTTGGCAGAATCATAATAGAATAATAATATTATGAATAATATTTGAAATCGTAAAACTGTCACAAACTGACAATATATTGTGAATTGTCAGTTTGTGACCGTTTATTTTTTTATTATCCTATTATGATTCTGCCAAAGTGGCCGTTTTAGCCCCCCAGATATCACTCAATTCATTTTCCCCTCAAAATCATCATATATTTGTCTTGATTGGCTGGGTGTTCTAAAAGAAACACTTATGAAATCAGTTCATTTCGTTTCCCTTTTAAAGAATGTAAGGCGTATAATGTATTGTAACTTCTTATTGTAATACAATGACATTGTGATGAAAAAATTACCGCTTCAATTAATTATTCTTTTAGAAAAGTCCACGTTTACGTACCGTCATTGTTACTAATTCGTCCATTGTGTTCTTCTTTTCAAGTCGGCCATCTTTGTTTCCAATGATTCCTCTTTTTATCAATTCGCTGCAGGATCCTGTCTGTTTTATTTCTGGCAGTTTTTTAATTGAATTAATTAGACAGTTATTTTGGTTGAGTAATTTAAAGGATCAAGAAATTCAATTTGAGTTTGTAAACATTATGAATTTATGAATGGGTGTTACGTAACATGTTATAACATATACCTACTTACACTTGAATTTTTGCTTTTCTTGCTTCCAAATAATTTTGGTTTCCCTAATGTTTTTCAAGTCTTGCGGATCGCATAGGTACACCTCATCTATCATCGGCCGAAATATGCTCGTGTACGACGTCGAACTCGACCGATCGAACCATACATTGTAAAAGAAAGCTGGTATATGTATTTTGTGGTGTGATAACTTAGTGTGTCACCTCGAGTTGCAATACAAAATCAAATTGTTAGCAAGAGCATACATTAATATTGTTTTCTATGATGACAAATCTGCTTGACAAGCGTGAGAATTTATTAGAGCAATATGTTCCCGTGATTATTCATTGTAACTGTCTAGTAGCCTGTTGCTAGTTCTATCGTCATAATATCAAAAAGCAGTTTCAGTAAAACCTGGCTTGAATTCCAGCCATCCCTTTCCCAGACCAGTAATGGCTGCAGTATTACCTCTACCTGCCTGTTCTACGGTGATAACACTACTTGCCCAGCGCGGTCTTCTTCGTCGTATCGATAATTCCATTTTTAGGGTTCCGTACCTCAAAAGGAAAAAACGGAACCCTTATAGGATCACTTATTTTTCAACTAAAATATTAAGTTAGTTTTTGTAATTAATTCATCCTTGACACGCACTTGGCCGGTTTTTAGGGTTCCGTACCAAAATGGTAAAAAAGGAACTCTTATGGTGTGACTCAGTCTGTCTGTCTGTCTGTCTGTCTGTCACAGCTGGATATCTCAAGAACTACTAGTGCTATCAACTTGAAATTTGGAACAGTTTTAGATGACGTTTACCCAACTATTTTGCAAATAAGAAAAAAATAAAAATATATGTATTTTTTTTGCAACATGGGGTGAAAGGTGGTCTTAAAAATTCAAAGTGGAGCTACTAGGTCATGTGGGGTATCATATGAAAGAACGCTGTTTGCACATTCTCAAACATATTTTTTTTTTAGGCCGCACAGTGTTCGACTTTTGATGAAAAATGTAAAAAAAAATACCGTTCCCCCCCCTTATCTCCAAAGTTTGCAAAGAGAAAAATCTGAAAATATTCTATGTGATAGAAGTTTATGTAAAGATTACAGGAAAAATAAAACGATGTCTCTAAATAGCACACTTTTTCAGAAATCGGAACGGAACCCTCGGTGCGCGAGTCCGACTCGCTCTTGCCCGGTTTTTATTATTTAAAATATGCTTCGACCAGAAATCGGCAAAGTCGACAGCGTTTGCTTTAGCCTCGCAGAATTCGTTCATAGTGCAGATATTATTGCACAGAGAGCACGAAAGGACTACAGGAGACATTGTATGAGATGCAGCTCCACAATCGCATTAAGGCTCATTGGAGTACCCCCACCCGGCTAAGTTGTACCTGAAGTGGCCCCCCGTGGCTTCGTACTCGGTTCAGAAATTTCCAGGTGGGCCATGACAAGTTGGTATTAAGGAAATTTCCCCTTTAGTCCACTCTATTGTGTTTAAGTTGACATAAAGTAAAGTTTTCTGAAACTCGGCAGCATCTCATCCATATGCAAAGTAGATGTGGAAATCTGAGATTCAGCTAAGCCTAGTGAACAATACGTTTAGTTAGTTATAACTTTTGTGAGTCCCCGAGCTCTCAACTCTTGTAGGCTAGATCTACAATACAAAGAAGATGAGCATAATTCGTTCCCCAGCCCGCCCAGCAGCTCTTTGTTTCAGGGAGTTTCACCCAGAAAATGCCCGCTAATTTCGCCCAGTGGTTCCACGGCGCACTGCAGTGTATAGATAAGAATGTGATGCATTAGGGGGCGCGGTACGGTACAAAGTAAACAGTTGCCTGCTATCACTGCTCCGCCCACCACTGCCCGGCTGCAGGCGAGATGTTTATAGGGAGTTACGAGGTTGGGATTATTTGGGGAAGAAAATATTAATGACGTGTCTCTGAAATATAGGGGGATGTCTAAACAACTTGGTGCTGGTGACGCAAATTGCTATTACTTAATTGTTAATAAATAATAAGTAAATATAAATTGTTGATCACAGCTGAAGTATAAAAACACTTGTGGTGAAAGTCACAAATATGATTCACGAATCGTTCGTTAGTTTCAGGAATTGCTTAGTTAGATTCTTGTCTCCGCTTCGCCAGCCATATCTCCGAATTATTCATTTTATTTATTTAATAAGTAAAATAGACGATGAGCCTTTTACAATCAGATGTTTTACTAAGGCAAAGTGTAAGAAAATCCTGCAAACACCATAAAAAAGACACAACGAATTAACTCGAACAAAATACAACTCGTCAAAATATCGTTTTACTCTCGTAGCTCAGGATGAAGCGTCCATATTTCGTCTACAATCCGTCTAGACTTCGTTCCGTTTTGCCAATGATCGCGACGGAATGCGCGCTTTGTTTGAACATTGATTCATTCCATTTTGTTACGTTCTTTGAACATGTTTCACTGGTTAATAAGTGGCTCATTGTTTTTGTTTGTTTTTCAATGAGGGCTTGAATAATTTGGTTTGAGTGGCGGATCTGTGAATATGATCTGTTTCGTTTACGGTTGTGTTTGAATTTATTTTTGGGATGGAATCGTAGAAACGAGTCGTTTTCGAATACCATATTTTGGTGTAACGTTTTGTTATCTAGATAGCTTTAGGTATTATTGCAACATTATTTTAATTTAAAACCATACAGACCTGTACGCGTAGCATGACCACTATAGAAACAGGTTTTATCGACGGAAGAATAGACGAAATGACAGATTATAGAAATATGTCTACGCATTCTACGCGTCTAAGTATGGCAATATGTAATTTTGTCTATTCTTCCGTCGACAAAACGTCGTCATGCTACGCGTGCTGTTCCCAAATTGTTTGACGAACAACGAACAAATAAATTTCTTATTCTTTTTAATACAAAAATCAGCCCTTGTGTCCTTCCAACCAGTGCTTAAAATACGGGAAAAACATTTTTTATCATCTTTTTTTCTGCCCCTCTTAAAAACCTAACAAGTAACAACACACTTCCATACCACTTAACTCTGCTTGCGTGTCCCTATGTTCGTGTAATACGACACTTTAGCCCCAGGCTAACTAGTTTAAGTGAAAGAAGGACCGGCACACCATCACAAAGTAATCTTTGGCATCGATCATTCACAAAGCGAAAGGTGCCCGTGACAGTTTATAGCTCCAGAGCTGCTCTTTATGTCACTGATGTTAAAAGACCTTGGAAGTGTCATGACGTCACTCTTGTTACAAAGTGGAACTGAAAATATTTGTATGTTGTTTTTGTTTTGTTTTATTATGTTCATGAGATACCCATTCGCAGTAATCTAGTAATCAATACTAATAATCTAAGGTACAAAATAACAAATGTTTTTTTCAATAATGTATGCAATTCCAGTAATTGTATTTTTTCGTCCAGTGACGAGAACAAAAGAAGAAGATAAAACGGGTTCTTAATTACAATGGCTTTTTCTACATTTCAATTCAATTACAATTAGAAAAACAAGCTCAGACTTTCATTTTCATTATAATTTTTAGTATTTGCGCCATTGTCTAGCTCCATAGGTCAACAACCTACAAGAAATCCAATCCAACATTTCATCAACAACTCCAATTTAATCAACAAACAAAAGACTGTCTTTTTTACTTTCCAACTTTCAATTTAATCAAATAGTCACATCAAAGACATTGTCTTTTTTACTTCGAAATGCTCTCGAATATAATTGACAGATATAAATCTCGCCCTTCACTTTTCGGTCTAATTTGTTCAACTTGATACATTACTCCTACATTAGACTGAAAATAGAGAAACGAGTTAAGAATTCAACATGTTCATTCAACCGACATTCTCAGACGCCTTAATCTGTCCTGCTCGTAACGAGGGTAGGTTCACACGATACCTGCTTGTTGTGAATTAAGAGGTGCAAACTGAGGAACGAAATACTCTGGGCATAATTATTTGCACAAAACGTCGCCTAATTGCATGCTCTGTTGGCGACACTTCCGAGGGTACGTGACGGGCCCATAAGGATCGGGATATGGTACCTATAGCGGATGATGTGAATAGAGCTTTTGAGCTTGAATTTGTATGTTTGTAATAATTATGTGAGGAAGCATATGAAAGAGGGATGATGATGATATTTTGATGAATACATGAGCACGCACGTCGTGTTAGTAAAAGTTACCGATAAATATTTTTGTTTAATAAATATTATTGGCTTATGTCAATCCAGTTTAAAGCCAAAACAATATTTGGCTTACCTTATTGTCATTCAACATTATTCAGACGTCGTGTTATTTGCAGTAGATGTACCTAATATTTATCCGAAGGCGACCGCAGTGAAGGTGGCATGACGATCAGGGTGCCTAGACAAAATCCCTTTTGTTTAGGCCCCCTGGACAATCATATTTTGCAGATCAGACTTGGCCAGATATCGTACAAAATAGTGAGGTTTGAAAGAAGTAAGGGGGGTCAGTAAGGACACGAAGGTGAACATTTGTTCTTTTATTTTCAGACGTATATGATATTCAGCTTATTGTTTTCCGCTAATCGTGTAGCCATCGCCACAGCCTAACTTTTACGTTCAAGTTTATGGGACGTTATGAAACACCGCTCCACCGGGACAATGTAGCAAAACAATTTGGCGCGATAGTTTTGACACTTTCATACTTTGTTAACAAGTATTACGTTACCTGTGTCGCGAATTATGTGAGAAGTTTCATGTTTTATACGGTATAATTGCTGTTATATTAGTTGGGGTACTTCAGTAGTGTGGAGACTAAGTTTTTATGGTCCTCATCATTGGTTGGTATAAATCTGAGGGGATGTGGGCGCTGTTTTATCGTCGTGGGATAGTTATTTTCTTCCTGTAGCATTTATGTATGTTAGGGGGGCGCTCGTGGCTAAGTGATAACAGCCGCACGAGTCGAACGATCAGGTTAAGCTACGTTTGCCGCGGTTGGTCCGTGGATGGGTCACCTTTACATACCGAGACCCCGCCGTGCCTCGGAAAGCACGTTAAGCCGTCGGTCCCGGCTGTCATTCGTGGATTTTGACGGTCGTTACGGGTCGTCAGAAACCCGTAAGTCTTGACAACCATCTGTACCAAGGGGTATCGTATTACCCAGTAACTGGGTTCTGGAGGTCAGATAGGCAATCGCTCCATTTATTACTGGTATTCAGCTGCATCCGGTTAGACTGGAAGCCGACCCCAACATAGTTTAGAAAGTCTAGGTAGATGATGACTTGTTAATATTAGGCACTATGTCAGTATGATATACAGACATACATAAATACATAAGCCTTTGTCCCAAAAAAAACTAAAAACTTCTAACCGGCTGCTGTCAAGCACGCGTAGCATAACGACGTTTTGTCTACGGAAGAATAGACAAAAAAACACATTTCCATGCTTAGACACGTAGAATGCGTAGAAATATTTCTACAATCTATCATTTTGTCTATTCTTCCGTCGACAAAACCCGTTTCAACGACGGTCATGCTAAGAGTGCAAGCTTGTTATTGAGGTTGTGTGGCATTAAACATTCGGACTTTAGGAGGTCGGAGGTCTACAAATATTTGCATGTTCTAAATTCTTTATTTCGAAAGGGCTCATTGTTTTTTAGAAAGATTGAGTAATTCATCAACTCGTCCCACATGTTTACGGCCCATTTGGGACGACTTGACGAAAATCAAGCTTCATCTTCTATCATTAGCTCTCTACATTTAAGTTTTTACTTGTAGACCATAATGTCGCATACATTGTCTTCACATAATTACCACAGCATAATCAACCTATAATGTTCTCACTGCTGGAACAGAGGCCTCCTATCTTCGAGAGGGAGTATGCTGTAATCTACCACGTGGGCCCAGCAGTGTGCGTTGGTAGATATAACATGTCTTCGAATTTTTGGTTTTAAGCCATGCCGCTTTCCTCACTGTTCTCTACATATCTGTCTTCACATATCCGAATGGAAAATACTACGCATGTGTAACATCGTGCTCCTAGGCAGAAAAGCATACAATTTTTCACACATTCCTCTGAAATTCTCGGTACTAAGGCTTTGAGAGATTTATGGCTATAAGACTTGACGCTGCGTCATTGGGCCGAACAGCAATACATGTGAGAGCATCGGGGACACCGCTTTGTTTAAAAGATTAAAGGTTGAATAGGTTTGTTGACTTTTAAGCTCAGCTACTAATCTTTGTTGGCTATAATAAGCAGTAGTGGTCGAGTAGAATCCACAGGATGGCTAAATTATGTAAATAATACGTGTATTTTTGAGCCAAACAAAATTATAGTATATCAAAAACTGAATAAATATGTCGAAACAACCTTTTTTAGTGATTTCTTCATACGTTATTGTTATTTTCCTCGGGAACAGTACCTTTTTGTCGGGATGAAAGATACCTTCCGTTTCTGTACACCTGACAACGTATAATATGCAAAATTTCAGGATGATCGATTCAGCGGTTTAGGCGTGAAAAGGTAACAAACAAACTTACTTTCGCATTTATAATATTAGTCAGTATTACTTCAATCGTTCCAGTTTGTATGTATCATAATTATATCGTCGCTAATTTAACTAACAGACGTATCTGACATTTTGGACTAAGCCGATAGCCGACCTAACTATAGTAATTTGATACATTTTCTAAGTGGAATCGATCTGTCTAATCGGCGTATCTGTACCTATGCCTTACGGTCCCCATGATAGTGCAAAAATCGAGACCGATGTACATACAGTTTACAAAAAAAAAAAGAAAAAAAGTAGTTAAAAAAAACTAAAAAACCCGACTGCAGTAAAAAACTAAAACTGAAAAGCTAAAAACAAGGCCATTTAAATTTAATAAAAGTTGGAAGCAGGCGGGACCCGTTTGAGTTTGAAAATATAAAAAGGGAATGGGTCCCGCCTTCTTCCAACTTTTATTAAATTTAAAATGGGCTTGTTTTTAACTTTTCAGTTTTAGTTTTTGATGTTAATATAGCCAGTGACACTCGCGCCACCAAGACAAATCTAAAGACGTATAATTTTATTTATCCAAATCCGTTCATTCGTTTAGGAGTTACGAGGGAACAAAGAAACGGACATGCACACATAAATACATACATACATACTTACTTACATACATACAGTTCAAACACATAACCCTCCTTTTGGGCTTCGCCGCCGTCGGGTAAAAATAGCTTGCCCTGTAAAATTTTCTTCAAATCAGTTACGTTACTTAGTTAGATTAGCGACGATATGATTACTTTTGTTTGATAACAAGTTCAATAACTACATAACAAACTCCTCTTCCTATGAAAAACGTTATAATTGTATTACATAAAACTTTGTGGCGGCCATCTATATCGCCACATACGAACTACGCATCACAATGACATGACGTCACGAAATCCTGCATCACGCAATTAGAGTCTACCGCGCGACTGGCATATATACAACGTCCCGACATCAACCGTCGGGCAGTTGCCCACCAGACACAACACCCGTCTGATCGGAGGATCCTCCCTTTTCAATAGAGGATGAGTGAACTTTACACCCTGTTCCTCATGCATGTATAACTTATTTACGACCAATACCGAGACTGACGTCACAAACATGTTATTTCTGTCCATACATACATCAACAAAAGTCCAAACATCATCAATGTAGACGTGTAAGAGAAAAAAAAAAAATAAACAATAATAAAACCACAGGCTGTAGACATATTTATTTCGCTCTAGATAGATATTCAGTATATAGGGTGAATAATTATGTTTATAAATATTATGTAAAAAATTAAGTCTAAAAACTTTAAGGAGTGCTTTAGACCATAGAACTGAATAACTTTTACCATGGGACCAACTTTGAAATCGCGAAAAAAAAATCTGCTGTTCCGTACATTTTGACGAGTTATGCGAACATAAATGTAGGCAACAGCTGATTTTTTTTTCGCGATTTTAATGTTGGTCCCATATTAAAAGTTGTTCATAATGATGAGTACAAAACCTCTTAAAAGATTGCCACTGTTTACACTTACACCCTGTATATTTGAATTCTGAACCTAGAACACCATCAGGATCAGTCCATCGGCACTAAATGAAATCGATAAAAGATATTATACATTAATTTGAATCAATCAGTTCATTACTTAAAGTTCAGAAAGATTTTGGGAATGTTTATTGAATTAACCGGATCATTGCAAGCACTCAAGAAGGTAACAGAGTAATTTAGTTTCTGTAGCCATGTCAAAGTTTCTAAGATTCAGCATTTGGAACTATGTTTGTTGTAGGTGTTTCATCCGTGAATTCTGAACTTATCTTATTCAAGTTTAAGTTATTTAGCTTCAGAGACGCTTCCTGTATACCCGAGTTATGTATGGGTAGGTTTTAATAATATTTTGCTGACATCAGATATTATTTACGTTTTACTTTATTACAAAGAAGAAGTAGGTATTGTACTGCTGGTTTGTCACACCATCAACAACATCATTCAGCCGATAGGCCTCCCTCAAGCACCGTCACCTCGACCGGCTCTGTGCTTCCCGCATCCCGCAGATTCCTGCGCATTTACAAGGTCATCGGTCCATCTTGTGGGAGGCCTTCAAACGTTACGTCTTCCAGTACGCGGCCGCCACTCCAGAACCTTTCGGCTCCATCGGTCAACTGTTCTGAGAGCAATGTGCCCTGCCCACTGCCACTTAAGTTTGGCAATTCTTTGGGCTATGTTGGTTACTGGTTCTCCTGCGGGTCTCTTCATTTCTGATTCGATCACGTCACACAATGAGGAAAAAAAAAGTTTCACCAATCTAGATTATAGTAAAAAACTGAATTATTATAATTATAATAATATTTATCAGCTGCAAACTTAGAGCATGCAAAAAGTCAACATTATTGAATCTACATAAAAATACAGTTGTACTTACATAACTTCTGTCAAAAGGTAAAATAAAATTAAGTGTTTTAACATTGTCAAATGTAAATCAAAAGTTAAACATACATATTAAGCAACCCTTGAAAGACTTCTCCTGGTATTAGGAAGTTTATTTACGAAGTACAGACAAAAAGCAACAAACATTTTTCTTTTGCTCCACGTTACGTAAAAGCGGGCTGGGACAAATAAAATATAAATAAAATACAGGGACCTTTTATTCAGGTATAAAAGAAAGCCTCGGTCTAAGATACTGGAAAAGATTTTTAACCTGCTTAGGAAAAGGCCTCAAGCAAATACAAAGACGATAAAAAGTTACCAAGTAAAATACGAAGTAAATAAAAAAGATCTCCACAAGAGAACGCTAGAAGAATATAAAATTTTCGTCGCATTTTCTTATGAAGCGTTTAATTTTATCAAAAGATAAAAGTTATCCAGTCTGCCTTCGTGAAATGAATCGATAAGTTAAGCCTGATTGCCGTGGACTAAGACTTGATTTTAAATTTTAGAAACAAATTGTTTTGTCATAATTAATTTTAATCTGCTTGACAGTTGCGGCCCTGAAGTAAGAGTTCCTAGTCCCCTCTTGAGAGCCAATTTATCGAGCTCCTGCATGATAATGACAAATAATTAATTTCTGTAGGTTTAGATAAAATCTTTTCCATGTCAATAATATTTAAAAAACTTGATGGTGTTTCGTATACGACTACTCCAAGGATAAATACTGAAATAAAGAAGTCACAGTCTCTTCTAAAATCCAGACATGTTTTTGGTCAGATCATGGTGAATATTGAATCTTTCACGTTTACCTTTATCAGTATCATCTATTAACCCTAGCCCTTAGATTAGAAGGATTATAAAGCCTATAATGTGACGTATGTTTGTCATCTGTTTTACAAGCATCCAAGTTACCCTGGGCGCCATATAATTAGATTGGTTGTTTGTTTGTCTGCGCACAGACCACAGACGCACAACTTTTGTCCCGTTCCGCGTCCCGATCGCAAGTTGTTTCTTTCCGTAAACAACGTTACGTCGCGCTGTGTTCCGTTTTGTACTGTCCAACTTTTTTATGTTTTGTTTATTCTTTGGAAATTTTTTGGTCATTTGAATTGGGGTTATGAATTGGAGATTAATTTTTGTGGTGATTAAGTTAAGTGAGAAGTGGGTAGAAACTTTGTTGATTATTTGAAATTGGATTGTCATTTTTATTCTGTGTACCTCAGATCAACAAAAAAAGGTAGATGGAGCGCCTCGAACATCAAAAATGAAGCCACAAACCGTGCTCCTGCAAGTAAAATACACGCTCACGCACACACATACAACTTAAACCACGCTCACTGCTCTTAGTACGTGACGAGTCATCGTCTACTTAAAAAAGTTAAAAAATTGAATTATGCCTTCCTGCGTAGTGAAAACTTGTAAAATCAATAGCAAATTACATAAAAAGTCTCACGGAATCACTTTTCACTTGTAAGTATCTGAAATAACATTGTTTTTTTGATTAAATAACCAGTGAGTAATAGGTTACTTGGAACAAAAAATCCAACGAACGAACGCAGTGACATAAAGTGCGAGAGTTGCCATAATACGATTTAAAATTTCCCCATTCGATTAAATATGATAAATCTTACCCATAAAATATTACTCCCCAAATTATAAACCCTTCGACACACAAAGATAAAAAGGTGGCTTCACTTTTGATGTTCGTGGCGCTTCATCTTCCTTTTTTTGTTGATCTGAGCAATGTACTTACTTACTGCATAAAACGGTATCATTCATCGACCATTATCTGTACGGGTAATAGTCTGACATCCAGTATTACCGCGTGGTATTGTGTTAACCGGGTTATGGAGGTCTTATGCAGTCACTATATGTAAGTAAAATTCTGGTATTCAGCTGCATTCGGTTGACTGGAAGCCGGCCCCAACACATATAGTTGGGAAAAGAATAGCCTTTTCCTAAATATGTTGGAGTCGCAGACGATGACTATATGGTGCATTAAAATAACCTGTATGAGGCAGTATTAATCAGGAAAGGATAGAGGGAGGAGGCTGGGAATAGTATGATTTTTTATATTTTTGTATGGATTATTTTATATTGAAATCTGAAATAAATAAATTAATAATCTACGACTGGCGCACATTAGACTGGTAGCCCCGCTACGCCATTGCTAACTGACAAATATTTGTAACCGTGCCATGAGCTATTTTAATCAATTCTTGCCGACACGATAGAAATATACTACATAGAGGAACACGCCACAAAATCTCCAAATTAAAGCAAACTAACTCCGATACAAGTAGCCCCAATATGAGCGCTCCATCGCGTGGGTCCCACGATCGTATATAACGACTAGGATGTCGTAACTCTTTGTGATGGATTAGTGCTTTTCCGGCTTTTCAACGGACCCCCAAATGGACGGACCCTTGAGGGAGCAGCATCTGTTTACCTATTACTATGAACGGTGTTGGTTAGTGTAAAATGTTTGTTTAATATACATAATGGTCAGAGGATTGTGGGGTACTGTATGAAGAAACTTATAGAGGTTTTTAATTTTAAATGTGTACTTTTCTTTTAAATTAAATTAAACTAAACTTACACCTACCACCATCTAATGTAGATCAAGTTGTCCTTTTTTAATAAATATTTATCATATACTTATGTAGGTATATTATATTATTACTAGTCTTTGTACTAAGTAAATCACCATGATTGTAATTACAGGACCTATATTGTTAATGGCATGGCTAAGCAATAAAAGCCGCATGGGTCGATCGATCAGGTTAAGCTACGCTTGCCGCGGTCGGTCCGTAGATGGGTGACCATCTTTACATACCGAAACCCCTCCATGCCTCGGAAATCACGTTAAGTCGTTGGTCCCGGTTGTCATTCTTGCATCTTTGACAGCCGTTATGGGTCGTCAAAAACCCGAAAGTCTGACAACCAGTCTTACCAAGGGGTATCGTGTTACCCAGTAACTGAGTTGTGGAGGTCAGATAGGCAGTCGCTCCATGTAAAATACTGGTATTCAGCTGCATCCGGTTAGACTGGAAGCCTACTCCAACATAGTTGGGAAAAGGCTAGGCAGATTAATTGATATTGTTAATGGCACCACCTTGCTAACTTAAGGAAATTAACCAAAATTAAATAAACAAAGAATAACTCAGAGCAAAAAGACTTATAAGCGACGAGACATTGGTGGCGAGGCTTCACAGAAATTGGCGTAATGTTGCTTGTTTGTCGGTCTTCTACATATTGTACTCCGAAGAGTGAACGCAGGAACTCCAAGACCTGATCCCGCCATCGCCCTTTTACTACTGGACTATTGTAGTGTACCATCCGCACTTGGTTGATATCTCGACTAGTCACACTCAACGCTTGTCCACATTTATAATACACACAGCCAAAGTGTGGAACTCTTTGCCAGCGTCTTTGTTTCCTTCCACATATAACCTTTAACCACATATCGTCGCTAAACTAACTAACTGACGTATCTGACATTTTGGACTAAGCCGATAGCCGACCTAACTATAGTAATTTGATACATTTTCCAAGTCGAATCGATCTGTCTAATCGGCATATACCTATGCCTTACGGTTCCCATGATAATGCAAAAATCGAGTCCGATGTATCTACAGTTTACAAAAAAAAAGAAAAATACATAGCTTGCCCAGTAAAAATGTGCTTCGAATCAGTTACGTCACTTAGTTAGATTAGCGACGATATAAGAGCGAGCGCGCACTGCGGTGCGTTTCCGTTAGTTCTGCCAGACTGGGCGGGGCCTACAGTAACAAAACGCATGACCGCAGTGCGCGCACTTCAAAGACATTCCATACTTCACAGATTATGCGGTAGAAAAACGCACCGCAGTGCGTGCTCGCCCTAAGCCTTCAAAGTACTAGTGAACAGGTATCTTCTGGGCACGCTGGGTCCATCATAGACCTCATCCATCGCTTTCCATCAGCTGTGATTGAGGTCAAGGAGCAGGCTCATTCAGCAATAAAAAAAAAACCTATTAGCATTTGGTGAAAGAAAAAGTCGCAAAATTAAACACTAGACAGATAACACAGTTTCGACCTTAAAAGTTTCAGTACTTAAAACTTTAATAATTAAACGAAACATTATAATTTAATATTCCGAAGCAGAGAATTCTAGTAACGTAGGTAGTATATTATACACTTCTTTGCAAAAAAAACGGGCAGTTTGGATTTTTCTACATTATTGGTAATCATTTAGTTCTAATGAGGTTTTAATAGGCAAACTATATTCCTGGCACATAATAAAGAGTCTGGGTATGAAAAAAAGTTAATTTCAAATTCAGAACTGTTGTTTTTAGAAATAATAATCTCTTTTTCAGTTTATGACTTTTTACTTACTATTCGCGGGTTTGCGGTTAAAAGGTTATCAGGCAACTAAAACTAACTTCTCGTTATTTTTATTAGATTAATTTATGTTTGTCGCATAATCCTGCCTCATTGTGACTTAAAACAGATATCTTTGTGTCGATTATAATGGCAGAAAAAGCAATAAGAGCTAGTAAAATTATAGCGCTGCTGGAAGTGGGGTGTAGCCAATGTTACGGCTCACAGCCGTTAAACGTGAGTGGTTCCACCGTCCAAGGAACCTGGACTCGATACCAAGAGACAGGTTCCGTTCAAAGAAGCAAGGTTGTGGGAGAAAACGTTGCACACAACCTCGAGACGACCGCTTTTTAGTGACTCGGGCGTTGAGTAATCGCAAATGCAGTTACATAGACCTCAAAAGAAACCTTGAAAAGGTACGAGGAGCACAAGTTAACCTATGGACAGTGAGGAGGAGGCTTTTAGCGGTTGATATACGCAGTCGACGACCAGCGCGGGCCCCCAATTTACTCCGTGAGTATCGGATTGCTCGACCGAGGTTCACTAGAAATTGTCTATCTTGGACACTAGGTAACTGGAGTAGCGTACTCTTCTCCGATGAGGCTCGAATTTGTCTGAATGGTGAGGACCGACGTCGGCGAGTGTTACGAAGACCAGGGGAACGCTATGCCGACGTGTGTTCTGAAGAAATCACCCCTTATGGTGGAAGGTCCGTTATGTTTTGGGCGGGCGTAACTTCCAGCTATCGTACCGAGATAGTGTTCATTGCAAATGGCTCACTAAATGCGCAAAGGTACATAACAGGAATAATTTGTCAACATGCACAGCCCGCACTGACTGTAAATTGGTGAAGATGCCATTTCATGGACGATAATGCTCGGGACCACCGTTCTGGCGACGTAGATGCTTATATGCAAGAGGTCGGTATTCGTCTTCTGTATTGGCTAGCGTGGAGCCCCGACCTTAACCCCATTGAGCACGTCTGGGACCTCCTAAAAAGGCGAGTACGACCTGTCCAACGACCTTCCACAAAACATCAGGTAGCTTAAACGTGTGATTTCGGCTGAGTGGGAACACATTCCACAGGACACCATCAAAAGCCTGGTGGAAAGCATGCCAAGACGATTACATGCCGTAATCGCTGCAAGGAGAGGTCATACTCGTTATTAATTTTTATTTTTTAATGTCTTTTTTTATTAAAATACCATAAAAATACTCGTAGTCTTAATTTAATTATACCCTAAAAATTTCCATTTTAACACGACTCTCTGTTTACATTGACTAAAACACCGATTCCAGGATTTAATGGTTAAAAACTATATTCTCAATGATAATAAGAAATTTCTAGTAATTTATGCTAACGACATACTAAAAATATTAATATTATCCATAGAAAAGCCAATGACTGTAAGGTGCCCGTTTTTTTTGCAAAGGAGTTTAGATATTCATCTCGAACTCAAGATATACGAAATGATGGAAACGCACAACCCTAAACTCTTGCAATAAAACTTCCTTCAGCGTCTATAAATTAAAGATATTGTTAAAAATTTAATCAGATTCTCGGGAAGTTAAAGTTTTAAACGGCGTAAATGAAATTACGTCCCGCCCTTATCTTAAAGAAAGTTCTTTTGGATGGAATTTAATATAACCTTGGAAGTTGTTATCTGTTCTGTGATGGTGTCTGGGTTAGGTGTGAATTAATTTTATGTGTACATTCATAGTAGGCTGCTATCTTGTGTTATGATTTTACTTTCGCGGAGTTTTGGTACTGGTATTGTAAGCCTTCGTACTGAGACGAAGTGTTTCAGCTGATATGATTCGAACTGACAGTAGTCGTGTGTATTGTGTAAATACAGGTTCGCACGGCTACAGATCAAGTTATACATTTCCAGTATAAGCTGATCTCGCATTGTATAGGATTTCCTTACAATGAGAGGTCAGTGTAAACTGGAAATTTATATAACACATGGTCTATGTTATATGAAACAATCTAATAATATGATTAGCTATTATATACCTACTATTAAGTATAATCGCTTATGAATTAGGGTACTTTTTATTATTTTTTTACCAAACAGAAAAAATATAGCTTCATATCCTTCCTCCTTCTACGTACAGTCAGCAACAAAAGTCTATTAACACTTGTGTTTTCTAAATCTTAATTATTGAGAAAAATACTTAATTAAAATCGGAACAGATGTAAATTTTAAACAAAATTAACTCTTATCTAATAAATGAAATGCTAAAAAGCAGGTTATCATATCATTTTGTGTTAATTTAGATGATGTCAAAAAGTAGCAGTGTTAACCGACTTATGTTGCTGACCGTACCTATATAAATAAAGTTAGCCGAGATGAGTATTTTTGTATAAATGTCGCATAGCCTTTGGAAATAGCGCTCGAAGGCCGCTGCGGCGGCACCACTCGCTTCGCTCGCTCGTCTCCTACGCGGTTGGTCACAGTTATAACCTATATCCATTTGGTGCCCTGCAGGGCTAACATGGCAAGCACGAGAAAACGAGATATCACGATTTATCGAAATTTGTCGTCAATTCTGACGTTATTATAATCCCTAACATGAGCGTTAAGCTCGAGTAAATTCGAAAAAGGCACTTTGACACTTCTCTATCTCGAGACGAGAGACCGATGTAGCAAGTTATTAAAAACAAATCATTTATATCATAGCAACATCGGCTTGAGGTTCCGTTCTTTTTTTTTTTTTTTTTCCTTTTGTTCCATAAGGAACAGGCTAGGATCAGAGACCATGCTGCCTAGTCATCAGTTAGTTTATATTTTTTTTGTAAATTCAGTTATATTCATCAGTTTATTTTTTGATAATTAGTATGATCCAGTAGTAGTCATTAGTTTGATATTTGTCCATAAGTAAGTAAATCCAAGTTAAGTCATCAGTTTCTTATTTTTCCTTAGTAAAGTAAATCCGAAATAAGTCATCAGTGTTATATATTTATTTCACTATAATCCATGTGTAAGACTTTTTTTCAACAAAATCTTAGGTAAAATCCAAAATAAGAGTCAATCATTTATTTTTAATAAAAAGTTATTTTTGTAAGAGCCATGTGTCAAGTCCTTTATTTTTTTTTTAAACCCCATCTGACGTACGGGATTTGAGGTTATCTTAACCTCTTAACAACGTCCTATTTTATCAGTTCACCCTATCACTAAAATTTTTTTTCAGCAGTACAAAACGAAATAAGTATTGCGAAATATTATATACACAAAACAGGTATCTATATATATACAAAAGGAATTAAAGAAGAATTAAATTTGCCCAACTGTATTATTAATGAAATTAAACAAATGTAAATACGTCGAACTATTTACAAGGAGAGCCTGGATGGAGCGCGGTACCAAATCTGGACTACCATATATTTCAATAAGCTCATCCATTAGCACAAGGCGCTGGATGCCAAAAGATGAGCAGTCAAAGAAAATGTGAGCTAAAGATTGCTCAACTTGGGAATTACAATGATCACAAAGAGGACTATGCACAATTTTCAGACGAAACAGATGATAATTTAGACGACAATGACCAAAACGAAGCCTGAGTATGGTGGAGTAAAACTTCCTGTTCATGTAAGTATTGATTTTACAGAACCACGGCATGGTTCCTATGGGAACATTATAAACAGCATACCATAAACCTTTATTTTCAATTTGGACTGTGTGGTTCCAATGCCTTTTCCATATACCAGTGGACCTTTTTTTCAACAGAGGGACTATATCTGAGCATGGAACAGATATGTTGAGGAAACTACTAGAATCCGGGATATCATCAGTATTTGTTATAGTTCTGGCTAAAATGTCAGCCCTTTCATTTCCCAACACACCAACATGTGAAGGGACCCACATGAACAAAACTTTAATATTATGAGAAGACAAATGCAGCCAAGACTCTTTTATTAATGAAATTAGATAGTTTGTATTAGCATTCAACCTATTGTTTTTGAGATTTTCAAGAACACTCATGCTGTCACTAACTATTATCCATTCACAACATCCATCATTTTTATGTTTAATGTGTTTTAAGGCAGCAAGAATAGCCACAGCCTCAGCTGTGAATATACTTGTGTTTGAGTTTATTTTATAACCAATACCAGTATTCAATAGCCCATCGTAAATAGCAAATGAGACTGCAGACTCAGTTTTGGACCCATCAGTATACACAAATCTATAATCAGTAAACTCAAGTAGTTTACTATGCACATCTTCCTTGGTGGATAAATTGTGGTCAATGATGATGTCAATTGCAGGAAATTTGCTGTTAAAATCCCCCTGATAACATGGAAGAAGAGATGACTTATGAATTTGCAGAGTTTCAAGAAAATTTACATATTGAGAAAAACCCTGAAGTATATAAAGAGAGTTACAAATAGATGGTGTACTAGATTGTATCAAATTTGAAAACAGGTGATTATTATTTTTACTATACAGTTTTAATAAAAACCTTTCTTTCAAGTAGGAGAATCTTATACTTAATGGAGGAAGATTACATTCAACTTGCATTGCATTGATTGGAGTGCTTTTAAATGCTCCAGTAATAAGTCTCAAGCTTTTATTTTGTATTTTATCAAAGATATCTACTATCCTTTTATCACCAGCAAAACAGAGAAAACCATATTCAAAATGACTACGGATCAGAGATTTGTACAAAAGCAACAATATTTTGGGATCAGCACCCCAGGAGGTTCTACACAAAGATTTCAAGATATTGAAAGCTCTGTTAGCTCTTGAACTTACCAATTCAACATATTTTTTCCATGAAAAATTATGAGTAAAAGTGACACCTAAAAACATAGCTTCATGAAAAATAGGAATAGAAACTTGATTGTAATACACAGAAGGACTGTAGTTGCTAGCTTTGCCAAAGACTACTAGTTTAGACTTAAGTGCATTTATATCTAGATTTAAATAAGAAAAGTATTTAGATAATCCATCCAAAGCCTTATTTAGACTATTTGTTATATTTGTTAGATTTTTCCCAGACAAATATACAACCAAATCATCAGCAAATTGAAGATTTTTGACCTCAGAACCCAGAATCAAATTCAAACGACGAATATACAGAATGAATATTAATGGAGAAAGTATTCCTCCTTGACAAACTCCAACAGAAGCAAATCTTGGACCATATAATTTATCATTATACTTAACATAAACTTTCCTTTCAGTCAAGAATTCACGGACCCAGTGAACTATTTTGTTTGGAATTCCAATGAGAAGCAATTCAGAACAAAGTACATCAATGTTGACACTATTAAAAGCTCCAGCAACATCAAAAAATACTGACACTAAACAATTCTTATTAATATAACTATTTTGTATATCAAGCTGTAACTGACAAATACTTTCACGAGCCGATGTTCCCCTACGAAAACCAAATTGATTAGCAGGTAAAATATTGTTTTGTTCTATGTAAAATTCCAACCTTTGTTTTATTAATTGTTCAAAAATTTTACCAACACATGATGTAAGAGCAATAGGTCGATAGGAATCAGGGTTTGACTGAATTTTATCAGGCTTCAAAATAGGTACCAAACAGTCAGACTTCCAAGAGTGAGGTATATCGTTGTTCAACCACAGGTTATTTAATATTTTGAGAAAAATGTGCAAACCTCTATCACTGAGCTTTTTCAACATAACATATGGAATACCATCCAGTCCAAAAGCACTATCTTTTCTAGAATAGATAGCAGCCATGAGCTCCTGTATTAAAAATGGTTTTACTAAGAAGATATTTACAGAATTTGTCTCACTTGCAAGAGGAAAATTTGATTTACTATTTACATAGTCTGGGGTATATTTTTGCAGAAAATCTTGAATCCAACTATCATCATTATTGTGGCAAGAATATGTTTTATTAAATTTGCGCATATATTTCCAGATTCTCGACAGAGGCGTACATCGATTAAAGGAGCTGCAAAGTTCAACCCAACTATTTGATCTTTCTGTTTTCAAAGTAAGTTTTTTGAGGGCTTGTAATCTTTTAAACTGTATAAATGTGTCATCTGAAGGATTGTTTTTAAAATTAATATAAGCCAACTTAGATTTTTCAACTGCTTCTGAGCATTTTTTATTCCACCAAGGAAGAGGAGGGTATTTAACCAAATTCCTATGAGATGAGTTATTTATGAAAGAATCAGTATGAAAAGAAACTGTCGTATTGTAAGGAAGACACTTATCAATTGCAGAATGCAAAATTTTACAAAACGCAGTATAATTTTCCAATGGAGCAAAGTTTTGGTCCTGAAAATTAGATAATTCTAAATCTACATTTTGTTCATACAACTTCCAATCAACCAATTTAAAGTTAGGATATAAGGGCAAATGTGTGTTGCTACTAGTGTTTGCTAAATTACTATTATTTACAAAAACTTTAATAATTACAGGAAGGTGGTAGCTGTCGAGTGGATCATTATGTACAGACCAATCACAAGAAAGAGCCAGTGATGGGGACACCAAGGACAAATCTAAAGCATTTGGACGCCACGTCAAAGAACCGACTGTTGTCACTTCACCAGTATTTAATAAAATTAAATTATTATCATCAATGATCTCTAAAATATCCCTACCTCTTGGATTTGTAGAATTACATCCCCATGATGTGTGATGGGCATTGAAATCACCAGCAAATATCATCGGTTCAGGCACTGATTTTATTAAAGACTAGCTGTGCCCGCGACTTCGTTCGCGTGCATGTCGGTGTAGGTATCACTCCTCCAATAAAATGAAGAATCTTCGAATAGCGGGGTTTAGGTACCTTTTTTTTTTTTTTTTTTTTTTTGAGGTGGGAAATCATCATATAACTTCTCCCGCTCTGGGTGGACATCAGACTGTCTTTCGTTTATACCGTGAACATCCATGTATAGGGACGCAAAACTTTTAAAAACGATCGAAGTCCATGATTAGTGACCACGGATGCAACTACCCAGTAATTTTCTTTGATTTCTGTACAATAACCAAATCAGTGTACGTATACCTACTGTATCTGCGTTATTGAAGAGTTCAATTGTCAGATCTTCACCATAGTAAAGGTGACCATCTCTGGAGAAAACTCTTTCAAACATTAGGTGTGTGACATACGTACGGACAGGACGTAATGATAAGACTTCCCTTTCTATGTACTATTTGGCTACGGAACCCTAAACAGAAGAATTGAAAACTTCTTTCTTTTGAAGTCGGTTATAAAGATGCCTCAAATAATCTCGACCTCTAGAGAGAAATCCAGGTCCAGAGACCGGAATTCCTGGACAGCATATACGAAACTGCTATATTTCAAAGGGAAACCCATTTTAAAAAAAAGTGTGTGTGTCAGTTCTGACGACGACTGGTGTTTACTCCTTTTTAGGGTTCCGTACCTCAAAAGGAAAAAACGGAACCCTTATAGGATCACTCGTGTGTCTGTCTGTCTGTCCGTCTGTCACAGCCAATTTGCTCCGAATCTAATAGACCGATTAAGTTGAAATTTGGTACACATATGGATTTCTGTGACCCAAACACGTACGGCTAAAGTAAATAAATGAATTTTGAATATGGGGGTCACTTTTAGGGGGCAAATAAGAAAATTCTAAAAAAATGTTTTGCAAACTGTACTGTGACATATCAAATGAAAGGGCTTACTATATAATTATTTTAAAATAAATCGTTTTAGAGTTATTTAAGCAAATAGACGAACAATGACCATTCCTCCACCTTATCTCCGAAACTACTACTAAAATTTTGAAAAAAATACAAAAAATAGTTCTTTACATGTAGATTACAGGAAAACCTATAAGAAGTTTGTGGTCTTCAAATGACATGGTAAATCTCTCAATATTGTGAGTACAAACTTACATTTACAGTTGGAATGTATGGGAGAACATGTTTCAACTACAATGTTAAGTTTGTTCTTGGGATAAACTCATCCCAACTACGGAACCCTTCATTGTCCCGACTTTCTATTTTTCGGTCATTTCTGTCGGGTTTTTTCAATGAATCCAGTGCTACACAAAAAGCAACATTAAGGTGTTAAGGCGCTCGTCCCCCCCTCTCTCACCCAACCTCTCAACCCTCCTCCTCTAACTCTCCTCTTACCCACATCTTACCGTCCCCCTCCCCATCCCCCTCTCACGTTCCCCTCTATTTCCCCGTCACCACAACCCCTTCCCCCTACCTCCCCCTCACACCTCCTAACTGCTTCCCCCTCCCCCTCACCACGTCCCCCTTCCCCTACCCTCTCAACCCCTCTCCCGCTCCTTCTCTATGTATAAAAAGTTGATAGGATTATTATCTGACATTGCATTCTTTTTCACTTAGAACACCACATCAGTTATTAGTATTAACTATCATCTTACTATTATATCTCCATTTTTAGGGTTCCGTACCTCAAAAGGAAAAAACAGAACCCATAAAGTATCACTCGTGTGTCTGTCTGTCTGTCCGTCTGTCACAGCTAATTTGCTCCGAATCTATTGGACCCATTAAGTTAAAATTTGGTACACATATGGATTTCTGTGATCCAAATGCCGTCCGCATTTGGATCACAGAAATCCATATGTGTACCAAATTTTAACTTAATGGGTCCAATAGATTCGGAGCAAATGTAGGTAATGAAGGTAAAGTAAAAATGGATTTTGAATATGGGGGTCACTTTTGTGGGGCAAATAAGAAAATGAAAAAAAAAAGTTTTGCATACTGTACCGTGTGACATATCAGATGAAAGGGCTTAATACTATGAGGGTCTCAAATACATATTTTTTTATAATTTTAAAATATATTTTTAAAAAGTTATTTAAGAAAATAGATGAAAATTTACCAATATATCCCCTAATCTCCGAAACTACTCAGCCTGAAATTAAAAAAAAAAAATACAGATTTATGTAGTTCTTTACCTGTTGATTACAGGAAAACCTATAAGAAGTCTGTGGTCATAAAATAACATGGTAAATCTCTCAATATTGTGAGTACAAACTTCCATTTACAGTTGGAATGTATGATAGAACATGTTTTTCAACTATAATGTTAAGTTTGTTCTTGGGATAAACTCATCCCAACACGTACTTGTCCGGTTTTTTATATTTGAAATTCTTTTAGCGTTACTAATCAACCACCAAAAGAATCAATCTGCCTAGCCTTTTCCCAACTATGTTGAGGTCGGCTTCCAGTCTAACCGGATGCAGCTGAATACCAGTATTTTACATGGACCGATTGCCTATCTGACCTCCACAACCCAGTTACAACACCAGTGGAAAGTGATTTTTATTGAAATAACACAGACACAGGACGTGATTATAATATTTTATTTTGTTAGTACCATTTGGTATCAATAGATGTCGTTACGTGTACGTATGAACTTTAGACACCGTAATGAAAAGTTTTTCTTGAACAATTTAAATTCATATATCTTTTGAAAGACTGAAGCGATTGCGATGAAACAAAAACTAAATATGACTCTAAGTTACACACAATATTTGAGTATAACATTTAACCATATTGGTTTTGTACTTTTGACGTGATACTTGAACAAAAAAATGAGCTCTCACAGACAAACAGATAAACAGACAAACAGACAAAAATGAAAAAAATGGTAGAAATGGCATCTGCTGGTCATTCTTTAACACCCCAACTATTTTTTTTTTAAATATTTGTAATGTACAGAAACGCTTCGTCTACAGATTTATTATATGTATAGATTCAAACTTATGTTTGTTAAAAGAAGGAGTGCAATTTGTTGGACAATAAAAACTTACAATACTTATTTCTGTATTATTTACATTAATTCTTACACAAATATTTTGTAAAGAATTGTCAGAATATGTATTTATGTTTCTGTAATCTATACTATTGTGAATTAAAATAGCTACACCATTATGTTTGTTACCAATATCATTTCTTTCTATTCTGTATCCTCTAATGTTAAAATGTTTAATAGGTGTCAACCAAGTTTCTGATATAATTGCTACATGTATATTATGATCATAAAGAAATCGGGTTAATAACAGCTTATTACTTAAAATACTTTGTGCGTTCCAATGTATGACATTAAGATCCATTGCTTTAAGAGAAAGTACTATTTCTGAATGTGTGCTGAAGAATTTCTTTTATAGATGTAGAATTTATGGGGTTATCTTTTTGGCTTACTATAATTTTTGTTATTGCATTTGTTAGAGTATTCATGAAAAAATCTGACTTAGTTAGGTTAATAATCTGAGTTTCAATATTTTTGTGTGTAATTTGTGGAAATGAATTTTCATTGAATAAATCTGAATACTTGACGGCTCTGGATTTAATTTTACTTTCCTCAATTTTTTGTTTCTTTTGGGGACAAGTGTTTGAAATGGCGACATGATTACCACCACAATTGGCGCATTTAGCGTTTTTAGGGTCTTCTTTGCATATCTTAAAACTATGGTTGTATGTACAAACAGAGCATACTAAATCATTTTTACAATATTTTGCAATATGTCCAAACTTCATGCATTGAAGGCACTGTTTTACAGGAGGAACGTATACGCTTACCTCATGCCTCCAAGAGTCGAGATAAACATACTGAGGCAACTCTGTTGACGCAAAAGTCACCGCGACAGTTTGAGTGGGCTGATACGTGACCGCACCACCCTCACTCTGACTCTGCACTCTGCGCATGAAGCGCCTCACCTGTATTACATTCCTGGAACTTCCAATTAGCGCAAAAATTCTTTTATTAGATAAGTCCGTAGGGACTGAGGTAAGAACCCCTGTCACTTCGGTGTCGACAGCAGGTATCGTAGCTTTGAAGCCCATTTCTTCTAAAAGTTTTTTATTTTGCAAGAAAACATTTGCATTATTAGAGAGATCGAAAGTGATACCAATTTTATATTTATTTATTGACCTCAAATGAAGTATCCCAGTCACACAATATTTCCGTATGGCATGGGATATGGCCAGCCTATCCTTGTCTGTAAATGTTTTGCTCTCATTCTGATGAGATAAGAACACGATGTACTCGGATTTTTTACTGTTTTCAGGATACTTCCTTGAATACCCTGGGACTTTAAATATACTGTACTTCTTGCTGCAGTCGTCATCAGAGTCAGAAGAAGTATCCTTATCTGATGCTCGTCCGTCAGGGGGCTCCTCCTTTTTCCGTTTCTTGTTTCCCCCCATCTTCAAATAACTATTTACAACTATTGACACTAACTATAGATTTAATATTTCTAATTCTTCCCAAAATATACAAAGGAAATACAATATTAACAATTTAATTTGAATCGATATCAATTTTGGCGCCTTGTTTGTACCGTTTCCCGCGCTTTTTCGGTTCCGTTCTATTTCACTCATTTTTCATTTTTTTGCATGGAATTGGTATGTACTATAATGATTTTACGTGCACCTCTTTTAATACCTATTTGTTTAGTTTTTCATAAATGTTTTTCATTGGTGCCGAATTTAAATACAAAATGACGGAAATGAAAATTAGTGGCAAATAATATACATACCTACTCACTTGATAACTTAACATAATCAGCCTATAATGTAGGTACTGCTTTAGGCATGCCGGTTTCCTCACGATGTTTTCCTTCACCGTTTTGAGAGCAGAGTGGTGATGATATAATTTACACAAAGTAAAGCGCCTGTCGGGGTTCGAACCTATGACCTACAACTCGTAAGTCAAGGCCGTTACCACTGGGCCTCCACTGCTACACTACACTCACTAGAGAATCACCACAAATGACAATGAACTAGAGATTTTAGTAATTATGTTGCGAAGGTTTGTTATTGCACTGTCATAACTCCCTCGATTTTGTTAATCACCATAATTGGCAAAGTGACTGGTTATTACCTACTGAAAGGGATGCTCATCTACGTTATAGTGTACCCCTCCGTCACAGTTTCTCTCGCGGCCGCCGAAAAGAACTTCATTCCAATCCAAATATAGTTTAAAACTAAGTATTTTCATTAATAATCATCATCATATCATTCTCCTGCCCTTAACCCAAAAAAACTTGGGGTTGGCACAACAATTTTCATTAGTAATATAATCACACTACCTATACATATACAGGGTGGCCGGAACATTGACGTCCAAAAATAAAATTTCGGTCCCTCGTATCGTGGGGTATTCGAATCACCCCCATGTATGTTCCGCGACTTTTCATAGTTTTCGAGTTATGAATTTTTTTCTGAATGTTTGAAAATTTTCGACCTGACCAACCTAAAAAAATTCTAAAAAAAAAAGTAGAGGGTTTTATCGAGTTTCTTTTTTTGCAACTGAATTTTCATAAGTAGTACTTTTATGCATAAAATAATCAGCTTCGTAACTGTGATGAAAGTTATGAAAATGTTGATCTAAAGTGAAAAATTTACGTTCGGTAAATTATGACTCAAATTTTCAACTTTAAATTAAAAATCTTAACAGGTGACTTCATAATTCCTAAGTAGGCTTCAAGAATGCGCCAGACTCTCAGCTTTCATAATCATAAAAAAAATGAAGTACTTAATAGGGCTACTTTGTTTAAAATCGGCCTTCAAAGACAGCGAGGTGGAAAAATTCTTAAAATTACCCATCTGAGTAATTATTTTTTTTTGGCTATTTTCTCGTTCCTAAGGTTAATTAATGATAAGAATACTGAAAACTAACCACATTATATTCAATATTCATAATTACCACACGTGGGCGAATGAAAATCCACTCGAAGTGAGAGCTTCGACATTTCAACATCGCTTCAGCGTTAACTTGTGGTCTGGTATCCTCAATGGCGAACTAATTGGTCCGTTTGAACTGCCGTCCAGACTTGATGGAGAAACATACAAAAACTTTTTGGAAAATGAACTTCCATTGTTGCTGGCAGATGTGAATCTCGAACTCAGACGAACCATGGTGTTGCAAAATGACGGCGCCCGTGTCACTATGCAACCCAGGTCCGAAATTACTTAGATGAAACATACCCCAACAGATGGATCGGACGCAGCGGACCAATTAGGTGGCCTCCACGCTCACCTGATCTCAACCCCATCGATTTCTTTATTTGGGGCTATTACAAGGAAATAGCATACGCCCGAGACTGTTCAAGTGAACAAGAGCTGAGGCAGTTGATTGCAGAAGCTGAACGTGTTGTGAGAGAGAACAGAGACGCTTTTAGACGATTGCCAGACAATTTCTTACGTAGGTGTAGAATGTGTATTGCTGCTGGTGGTGGCCACTTTGAAAACCTTTTGTAAATGTTAAAAATAAATTAAGTACTTTTTTCACATTATCATCTGTGTTTTATTCAAAACCACTTTTTACGTAAAACTTTTCTTACCCAACTCTGAAACTATTTGTTGGTTAGTTTTCAGTATTCTTATCATTAATTAACCTTAGGAACGAGAAAATAGCCAAAAAAAAATAATTACTCAGATGGGTAATTTTAAGAATTTTTCCACCTCGCTGTCTTTGAAGGCCGGTTTTAAACAAAGTAGCCCTATTAAGTACTTCATTTTTTTTATGATTATGAAAGCTGAGAGTCTGGCGCATTCTTGAAGCCTACTTAGGAATTATGAAGTCACCTGTTAAGATTTTTAATTTAAAGTTGAAAATTTGAGTCATAATTTACCGAACGTAAATTTTTCACTTTAGATCAACATTTTTATAACTTTCATCACAGTTACGAAGCTGATTATTTTATGCATAAAAGTACTACTTATGAAAATTCAGTTGCAAAAAAAGAAACTCGATAAAACCCTCTACTTTTTTTTTAGAATTTTTTTAGGTTGGTCAGGTCGAAAATTTTCAAACATTCAGAAAAAAATTCATAACTCGAAAACTATGAAAAGTCGCGGAACATACATGGGGGTGATTCGAATACCCCACGATACGAGGGACCGAAATTTTATTTTTGGACGTCAATGTTTCGGCCACCCTGTATAATACTATAAAGGCGAAAGTTTGTGAGTGCGTGTGTGCGTGTATTTGTATGTTGTTAGTAGGCACACACATAGGCTAGGTACTTTTTATCCCGGTCTACGCGGGTGCAACCGCGGGGCGCAGCTAGTGTAAAATAAAATTATGACTAAAGTACGTGAAATTATGAGACTTTAGTTCATTTTAGTTTTTTTTTTTTTGTATCATAATTTTGTCTACTCGTCTCGTCGTCAAAATCGAGGACGACTAAACGAGACACGAATCGGGGATTTTCTCGTGTTTATTGTCAAAATTCTGTCAAAAGTCGAGTTGTCTGAGGTGCCATGTTAGGGTTTGTCTTTCTCGACAACAAGTTTGACAGAACATTGTATGGCAGCGCTGTCAGAAAACGAGAAAAGCTTTGAACTGTCATAAAATTACTCGCGCGAGAGCGAGTAATTGTCGCGTGTGTTCATGTTAGGCCTGCTGGTTGAGTTACTGCGACCAATTCGGCTCGCGCGTGGTTGGTCACAGTTCCAACCTAACCTATAATTGAATATCATTCAGGCAACTAGTTGAACGGTGCCGTTTAGTTAAAAGGCTAGGCGGTTAACTGAAAGGCTAGTTGGCTGCGATATAGATACTATATTAATAAAAAGAGAAGTCCTGACTGACTGACTGACTCATCAACGCCCAGCTCAAACCCTTGGACCTAGAAAGCTGAAATTTTGCAAAGAGGTTCCTTTTATAATGTAGACAAGGAATAGGGAAGGAATTCCCGGTAGTATGTTCCCGTGGGATATTTTCCGACATCCACGCGGGCGAATCGTATGGCAAAAGCTAGTTTTATTATACAGCTGAAAATAAACCAACCTTTGTGTGTGAACCAACAATGAACATAAACACATAATTGTACAAAGAACAAGAAGTATTTTAAATTCCTTTACAAGCGAAGCCAGACGGTCATATCGTCCACGTAATGTATTATAGTGTTCCGGCCAGTTACTATGCCCGGGGTTTCGTACTACATGATTAGAGTACCATAGAATAAAGAAACCGTATAGAACTCCCGATCCTCCAACCCGCTATGGCCCGGGCTTCGATATTCAGCCTATAACTTTCTCACTACTGGGACCTGAAGCTGGTCACCTCTTTGCGAGAGAAACCCACGCTTCAACCAGCCGCCAATCAGGGTTGTCAAAGTTGATGACCTGGTGGATATAGGACTATCCAATCGCACTCCATTGAACTCAATCTTCGGCGAGTCTAATCTATAGTCCACACGCCACTCTAAGATCATGGCCTCACCTAGACTAAGGGCGCTCCTACCCTGCGTTTTCCAATTCGCGGTCTTTACTCAAGAACACGTCTACCCCAACGTTCATCGGTGCCACAGCTATGTAATCTGCTCTGTAATCCTGACTATACTGAACGTTTCTTACACCCCGAAACTGTAGACTGAAATTAAAATGGGCATCCTCTTACGTGGTCATTGTACTCATCATTATGTACATCTTTTACTTTAGGACCAAACCTGAAATCGATTTTGATAAATTTTTTTCGCGACTTCATGTTTCGTTCTGTAGTGAAAGGTTTTCATAATGATGAGTACAATGACCACTGAAGAGAATGCCTAAAATAAACTAGCCGTTGCCCGCGGCTTCGCCCACGTGGATGTCAGAAATTATCCCACGGGAACCTACTACCAGGATAAAAAGTAGCTTAAGTGTTAATCCAGGGTATAAGCTATCTACATACCAAATTTAATCCAAATCAGTCCAGCCGTTTCAACGTGAAGAATTAACAAACATACAAGCAAACACACACGCACAAACTTTCGCCTTTATATTATTAGTGTGATTTGGAACGAGAGTTTCGCTTCTATACATTCTTATTCTATGTTCCTACTTCCTATAGTTAGCACTAGGAATGTTTCACTCGTTACGTTTGTTTCAATTTATTTGTTGGTACATACTTTGGTACTCGTAGCTACTGTTTAATGTGGCGAAGAATTTTTGAGCTTAATTGAGAGCGCATTGTAGACTTCATGTATACTCGGTTCTATTTATGTGTTATTCGACTAGACTTCTTTCTCGCTTTATGTTACTCTTGTTTCTTCAATTTTATATCTGTTTCTTTTTAAAATTATCTGCTTCTCAATTTTGGTAAATAGTTTTTCAGTAGTATTTTAAATCAAGACTACCAATTTTTTGTTTTTCATGACACTTATATGCACTTATCTGATTAAAATCTGAGACGCGGTTAAAATCAGTGTTATGGTGCAATTAACACATAAAGTACCCGTCACGAGAAGCTATAAATTATGTAAACAAGTGTTCAGGAGTTCACAACATTTGGACCAACAAAAAAAATTAATTTGTTTAAGATTTAATAAATTATTAAGTAACAAATATTAATTAACATATATTATTTAAGAATAATTATTCGTCAGATTCAGATGTTTCCATTTCTGTGTCAGAATCAGTGACATGTATCACGAAGCATTCGAAACTCGAATGACGCCATTATTTCAAAATGGCGTCCCGATAGTTTACAATCCCTGCGACGGACGCGTTCCGGTACCAAGAAACACAAACGATAGCGCTTTGCGTCGTTAAAATATGATCCGACTAAATTAAATAGGTTGTTACTTTCATATAACCCGTCTATATTTCATGTCGATTGAATATGGTCAATTTATTATTATCTCGCAGTATAAAATGTTTACTTAGTAAAAGATGTTTGTTTACATAATTTATAGCTTCTCGTGACGGGTACTTTAGGTACCACATAACTTACTCCGTTGATTTTTGATGTTTAGCTGTTGCTTTTATAATTAATAAAAGAAAATATCTACAGCGAAGTTTATGATGACACAGTAACGCATGTCATTCAGTTTCTAACGGAACTGAACGGGAAGAACACGTGGTTTTTTTGACATGTGGATGACACTTGATGTCGATGACATTGACAACGTCAAATTGGCGAGCAGTGGCACCAACAAGAAGTAATATGAAGATCTAAAACCTTATGGATTATAATGATGACCGTTCCGCTTTACAATTTGGTCCTTTGAAACGGTGTGTCAGGAAATTCTCTGTTTCCGCCTGACACACCCAGCGGCCGACATGCGATGCTACACCATAAACATTTTGCGTTGCTCAATCTTGCGGAATTAATAAGAACTTTTCTTGGAATACAAATTCGGTCATGTAGAATTTTTATGGTATAGTTATTATATATTATGTCTAGTATAGTAGATAAGAAGAAAAAGTGTTGCGCCGACCCCAAGTAACATGGGTTAAGGATGGGACGAATTAATTATTATATCTACCATTGCATTTTACATAACAAATGATCTTGTATGTACCCCTAAACCAATATACTATGATGTTGAGTTTTGTGCGACGTTTTAATCGATACAATTTTTCCAATACCCTCGGGCAGTAAAGTTATTAAATTTACAATTTGTCCTCGTCCAAAAATACGTTTTCAAAAAGGAAAGTTTAATTAACTTCTGAAAATTATACTCTTTCATATTGTATTAGTTCAATGTTTTAATTGCTACTACTATTGCTAGCTCGATAGATTGGTGCCCTTGGGCTAACTTTCCTAAGCTACACATAGTTTGAAATAGTCAAGGTAAAGTTGGTGTTCTACATAGACTTTTGCTAAGTAATGGTGTTAATATTTTTCGTCGTTGGTTCATTCTAATTCGAGTCAAAGACGAAGAGTAATATTATAGGACAAATAATAATGATGAGTACCTACCTACTTACGTTGTTATCTACGGATACGTGATTGACATTAAATGTACTGATGTGCTGTTCAAATCGTGTTATAAATAAATTACGGCGAAACACAAAAGTCATTAGTAGCAAGAAACCCTACAAACAATAATTTAAAAAAAATAGGGTCCCGACATTATGACATGTCAAAGACAATTAATAAATAATATGAAATAATTACCTAAGTATCCCAATCTAAAGCTGTACATAGCAATACACTATAAACACGTTATGTCATGGAAACTAAATAAACTGCAAGACCAAAACCCACATTATTTGGTAAAACTTATTATAAATAAAGTCTTAATGAGTCAACACGAAGTGGAAAACAGCAATCATGGAGGGAAATGAACCGTCCTAATGATGTTGTTTTTGAATCATTCGCGCAAATTAAGGGACAGCGAATTATTTTCGTGTTACCTACTTGCAGTACAATAAAAAAGTTTATTTTTAGTGTGTTCGAAGTATAAAAGGCAGGCAATATCATGTAGGATTAGGAAAAGAACAATAGCAAATAATGTATAAATATACAAGAAAATATCATGAATATCCAATAATTACAAATACCATTACGCGTACGCCTCTCGAAAACCAATCTAAGGACCAGCACAAAGGAACTACTAAAGTCCTAAGCAACGATGAAAGTGACGTTACTCCAGCCAGAGATTTAATATATTCACCCCTTAGTCTTCACAATACCTTCACGGCAACAATAACAAACATGTGTGAACCCGAAGTGTCAAAGAGTAAGAATGCAAAGTTACCGAATACCAAAGTGATTAATATTGAATCCCCGATATCTTGGATGGTTGATTAAATTCCAGAGAGTTACAACCATTCTGAAACGGCGGCGGCGTAAACTTTACATCGATTAGAGTCAATAATTTCAATGGAAGTTCGGTACTAGGGACGTAAAGGGACGATTTAATGTCTCACCTCACATAGTTTAGGGTGAACTATATTGATCTCTAGGCTTTATTGGATTAATCAAGTGGAATGGAACAGGTATAGAATTGTGTGAATTGTGTGTCAAAGTATTAAGACGAGAATTTATGGAGCTGAGAAGATAGATGGATCCAATAACATGTCGATTACTGAGAAGATTACTTGCAATGATATATTTTGATCAATGAATTGATTAGACACCTTTTTAATCTCTAAAGTGACTTTAAGATTTAAACCAATGAAACAAGAATTTATCAACGTTTTAAACTATTAAAGAAATTCATCACGCCTGCTAATGATTTCGCCATAGAGAATTATTAATAGAGATGGGCATACGGTTATTTGATAGTAGTTACAAGGTCTAGTTATAAATTCAATATCCAATCTATTCTAAAATGTATTTTTGTCACGTATTCTAAAAGCAAACATGGATCTAAATCTCTGATAATAAAGCAGAATAACAAATTCTAACATCCATTTTATAAAATGACGGATCATTTTTATTTTAACCTGGTTTTGTCAAACAAGAGGGTTTTATGATACCAAAATTAAACAATCACGAACCGAACATTTTACAGTTCCAAAAGAATTGTCGGACAATATTGCGTACGTACAATTTTTCCTGAATACGAGCCTAAAATTCTGAATGGACAAACGAGAAGGTTATGGACGAACGTTGGGACAATTAATAATAACACTCGGTTATATAGTGATGGAACACCAGATAACTGTTCCAAGTTTTTTGGAAATACCTCAAAGTATTTTAATTTACTAAGATTCTAGTGACTTTATGGAGCAGTGGTGGCCCAGTGGTATCGGTGGCCGCAACTTACGAGTTGAAGGTCGTGGGTTCGAACCCTGGCAGGCGTTAAAAAAAAATGTAAATTATTTCATTACCACTGCTCTCAAAACGATGAAGGAAAACATCGTGAGGAAACCGGCAACTCCTAGAACAAAAATTGGCAGACTGTGACATTACCAACCCGCACTGGGCCAGCGTGGTGGTTTATGGGCCACTCCCTCTCACAGAGAGGCGGACTGAGTCCCAACATTGGGAACATTATACGAGTAGGCTGATTAAGCTTATGCTGGTGACTTTATTGTCGCGACGTATAATATAAAAATAATAACAAATTATTCCAAATTATTTCAACGCAGTATTATTATACTTTCTGTAAGATAAATAAGAAATTAAGGGCCAAGAATATCATTTAATTTTTACGCTATAATTATATCCGTTGCTAATTACAATTTCATTGTAACATTTCTGAACCAAAAGTTTCCCAAGAATAATTAATTAGTTACTGTTATACTTGAATTTCTAGGGTTCCCTTGGCGCCTCGGCAAACATTTATTAATATAATTGACGAAATCGAATCAAATCATGGAGCGTTTAATAACTGGTTCATTGAAAACTAATACTCATTTTAAATAACAGTTGCGCAATCACAGTTCGAGTGTTCGTTTTTATTCCCTCCCTAGTAGCCCCCGAAACAATTTAGCTGAACAATATGTCGCAACGAAATATTAATTCGTTGATACAAAATCATTTTTCAGAATCGTTGTAAATAAATGATTTTTTAAAAACGAATCCATTTTTAAATGGGGACTACCTAACATATGCAGTTGAAATAGTGGAAAACTTTTGATGAATTGATTTTGAAACTTTCGCGCGTATGAATCTAATTTGTTAAATGGTTCTATCAAATACGTAACGAGTATGTAGGAACTTTTTTTTTTCTAAAATAACATTAGCCCGTTTTGTGTTTTTAGTGTTATTTTAAAACAGTAGAGTGGAGTGCCACTTTCATAATCACTGTGTAATTGTTTTACAATTCGATGAAAAAAGCTACTAAAACTAGGCTGCCATATCATTGATCCATATTACAAGCAAAATCGTTGTGGAATACATCACCTAAGTATTTGTATACTTAACTGTAGTGGTCCTACGACATGCATTCTTTTCACTTTGCTGAAAACGCGTCAATTTTCCGATAGCTACCTACTAGGTACTTATAATAAAACACTTCATTAAAATAACGATTGTTCCACGAAAAGAATACAATCTACGCCAATTTACAGGATGTGCTTAAAATATTTAAGGAAAAAAAACAATAATTTCGATAAAATGTTTGCCAAAATAACAGGAAAAACGCAGAAATGTCTTTTTCATTTTCTTTATCAGAGCCATTTCAATGATTTTTCCGTTGATTTTCCCTAACCAAATTACTACCTTATAGATAAGAATTCGGACAATAGACTGAGTTTCTTTGTTCCCAAAATACACAACGCAAGTAACGATACATGTAACAAATTGTTAGGGCCCGAAGTCCCTTGGCATCTACTATGAAACTCGTAATACAATCATTCTACTCCTGATTTTGAAATTCATTGCTGGCTTTCCTCAGTCGTATCCCTTTTGACGATATGACGTTGCCATAGTAAACGCTTAATGGATTACGATGATAGTGAAATGGCCGAGTTTTCTAAGGACTTGATGCACATAAAGTCCAGCTTACAACACAGACAATTTATTTCAAAAGAGGGACCCGTTTTTGCCGTTAACCTAATGTGTAAATAAATGTGTGCAATAATTAAACACAAAACAGAATGACGTGAAACTAATTGCCTTAAAACCTTGCTCTCATGTTTTAGTAATGAAACTCATTTTGATTATATTTTTAATCGTTTTGCTGGCTGTGATGAACCGCCATTGAGTTAACTCGTTTTTTAATCGTTTGAACACAAAAGGTTGTTTGTATTGTAATAATGTTTTCAGGACTGCGTCGTATTTTTTGTTTGTTTTTTGTGTCGACACATCCTGTAGTACTCGTATGAATTGTAGGATTTCTGACGTTTCCATTATGATACTTTTTTACGCAACATTTTGGCCCAATGTTTCGATAGTAGGGAATCTGTTGGATTCTGAAAAGATGACTGTTTGTTTGTACAACATCGTATGAAATATTTTTGAATATTCAACAAGTAGGTCGAATCATATTTTGAATATTTCTTTTTAGAAAATTAGCGAACCGCCCCCCTGCTTCGCACGATTTTTAAGACATGACAAAACATCAGAATCAGGTCACCAGATTTCTTTGTTATATGTAAGTTTAATAATAATATATTATACATGTCGCAGCCAACTAGTTAACAGCCTAGCCTTTTAACTGAAATCTAGCGGTCTGAATGATATTCAATTATAAAAATAATAATAAAAAAAAAATCTTTAATCAGTTCAGAAAAACACGGTACAATAAATAAAAAAATCTAGTATCAGATAATAATATCAGGTGTCCTTAGGTGTTAGATTTTTACGAATTCTCTGGACCCCACACTAGGATTCCCTGTGTCGTGGGGTATTATAGGTTAAGTTGGAACTGTGACTAACCACGCGCGAGCCGGATTGGTCGCAGTATCTAAGCCGGGGCACCCCGACCAAATGGTTTAGGTTAGGTTAGAACTGTGACAAACCGCGCGTGAGCCGAGCGAGCGAAGCGAGCGGTGCCGCGGAAGCGGCCAGCGAGCGCTCTTCCAAAGGCTAGGCTGTTAACTAAACGGCGGATTAAGCTAGTTGGCTGCGACATTATACACATAAAACTTTCGGAATAAATTCTCAAAATTATGGTGAAAACTACATCAAAATCCGTTGCGCAGTTAAGAAGAACAACCCGGTCACACAGACAGACCCGAAAATCGACTTTATTTATATGTAGATACTAGCTTTTGCCCGCGGCTTCGCCCGCGTGGATGTCGGAAAATATCACACGGGAACAAAAATCCTTCCTTAATTTCTTGTCTACATTAAAAAGGGAACCTCGTGCAAAATTTCAGCTTTATAGGTCCTAGGGTTTGGGCTGGGCGTTGATGAGTCAGTCAGTCAGACATTTTCTTTTTATATATTGAGATAGCTTCTGCCCACGACTTCATCCACGTGAAAGTTCTTGTTCCCCCGAACCACACCTCCTGGTAGTTCCAGAGATTAGCGCGTCTAAACAAACAAAAAAAAGTGTGTGTCTGTTCCGACGCACGACTGGAGTTTATTCCTGTTTTTGTGCCGTTCCGAGTTTCAGACTTTCTATTTTTCGGTCATTTCTGTCGGACTGGGTTTCCTCAATGAATCAGTGCTATACAAACTCTCACTTTAACCCCCTCTAACCCCCTCCCCTATCATGCCCCTCACCATACCCTCACCCTCCCAACCCCTCGCCCTCTCACACCCTCACCAAATCCCCTTCCCGCTAACCTCCCCCTCCCCCCCATCTCACACACCTTCACCTCTTTCCCCTACCATTCTCACCCCCTCTCACACCCCTTTCACCGCCTTCCCCTCCCTTCTCACACCCGCTTCACCGCTTTCCCCTCCACCTCTACCCTAACCAACTCCTCTCCTCCCCTCTTTCCTTCTCCACACCCTTGCCCTTAATCACACCCTCCCCTCTCCCTCCTCACCACCCCTATCCTCCCTCTCCCTCTCACCACACCGTCCCCTTCTACCTTCCCTTCTCACCACCCCCTCCCCTTCATCCTTTCTCTCCTGAACACTCCGTCCCCTTCCCTCTGGGGGAAAAACTATTAATGAGAAACTTTATTACTTGCTTAGGCAAGTATTTGTGCCAAGTTTCAAGTTAATTAACTAAATGAAGATTTTTCATATTTAAAACTATATTCCCTGTTTTCACCTCCACAGGGATGTAGTTTTAAAAAATCGTTTGGGATATTTCCGTTACATGACTTACACCAATTTTCGAGTTAATCAAGCCTCGCAGTAAAATCTGCCCTGTAAAATTGACTACCCCTTTTCACCCCTTTAAGGGAAGATTTTCGAAAAACCCTGATACACATTATTCTTCCTTTTTGGTCTCAAGTATAAATACTAAGTTTCGAGTTAATCGGAACACGCGTTAAAATTTCTCCATACAAACTTTGATACCCCCCAATCCCTCCCGAGAGGGTTGTTTAGAAAAACTAAAAATCACAAACTTTATAATTTACTAAGATAAGTATTCATGCCAAGTTTCAAGTCTATTAACTCAAGGAATAAGATTTTTCATACAAGCTTTCATCCCCTATTTGTCCCCCTTAGGGATGGAATTTCCAAAAATCCTTTCTTAGTGGATACCTACACTGTATAAGGTATCTATGTGCAAAATTTCAATTCTCTAGGTCCAGCGGTTTGGGCTGTGCGTTGATATATCAGTCAGTCAGTCAGGACTTTGAATTTTATATATATAGATAGATGCTTCGTTCACCAAAAATTATGAATTCGTAAAACAAGGAATATTTCACGCTGACATTATACATGTAAAACAAATGACAGTCTCCTCTTGAAAGATGCTTCGCTACATTTGCCTAATTATTAGGGGGAGTTCAGAAAATATGACAGTAATCTTTTCTCATCCCTCGCATATCTGTCCTTGCCCTAAAATAACTTAGTTACCATTATTTGCTGTCAAAATGATATATAGGATGATGATCATAGAGTGCATTTAGTATATCAAGACTTATTGTGTTTTGGAAGGAAAGAATAATTTATTAATTACCTAATTAGTTATGTTCGTTTTGGAATTGTGTAAATGTCGCAGCCAGCTTCGGCTGAGACTGGCACAGAAACTAAGACTAAGGCTCGTATTTATAGTCAAAGTAATTGCTTGAGTAATTACTTGCTACTAAGTAATTTCATACTTGAGGGTAAAATTCTTAAGTAAAGAAAATGGTGACTATTACTTGGCTAAGAATTCTAAGCTTTGACAGTTCTAACTTCAAGCAATTACTAAACTACAGAAAGAAAATCATTGCTTGAGCAATTACTTTCGCGGCACACCACCGCGTAATCTATTCTCACCATTAGCTGGCTTGAAATAAGGTTGAAAATTGAAAATAATATTTGTGTTGCCGAGATGTGACTAAGCTGCGAATGTGCATTTATTTTCCGGGTTTTCATTAGATTATTCAAAATATACACAATAAATTAAATAATTGTCCGGTTAAAGTTTAAAAACAATGCTAATTCTATTAAATTCTTAAAAAAAAAGCATGTCGTTATCGCTGAAAACACAGAGATGTTCGTCGCCAAAGTTTATTTTTATGGAGCAACTTTCAATTTTTTTATTGGGAATATCAAACTATTTTTTACTATTCTATTCTAGGTTAAAATTGTTCTTTAAACCCTTCTCTATCCACTGTATTTTTTGCGTGGGATAGTTTCATTGTGTTACGTCATACTCGACAATCCAAGAAACCAATTATTGTAAATATTGAGCTAATACCTACCGCGCTTTAAATAGGTAACTACTTTCTACTTAAAAAAATTTAATCGGAATCAGCGACCGTAGTGTAGACCCATCAGTCTCATCCAGCCGTTATTTATTTCTGTGATTATATTCCATTTACCTTCTTCTCTATTCAGAATCGTAGGTAAACATAGACTTCCGTAGGTTACCTACTTAATTTCTATAGAAATTGAAACTGAATACTTACTTACTCATAAAACTTTTGAAATTTTACCCCAAAACCAACGCACGGTTTCCAAACTAGATGATTGTTTTTATTTCCATAAACGAACATCCCCAATGTAGTGCGTTGTCAAATATTTACGCCCAATGCTCGCATTTGACAAGGGGCAAACAATTTAACGCTATCGCTCCAAACAGACGTTTTATGTATGTAATGGCAATAAATATTGAAAATATATGCTGTCATTCAGGAAAGATCATTTATAAATAAGGTATTATTTATGAGGAAACCTTTATGGTAGCTTAGTAAGAATGCTGTGAAACTTGTGTGATGTTAGAGACATTATGAAAATTTATTAAATCTTGAAACAGGATACAAAAAAGAACGAGAAGAATACCTAAGAAAGACGACATCATTAACCGCTTGATTACTTAGATAATTGAATAGATTTTCGTTTGTTGGGTGTTACTTTCAGTATAGAAACCTCGTCAAAAAACATGACCATGACCTTTTACACATTTTTCTAACGCCAAGAAGAAACCCCAAATCTCCTTTTTTATAAATACACGACAAACATCAACAGCCTACTTATAAACCACGGACGTACAACAACATACATACACACAACACAACATAACACAACATACATGTACTTAAGACGCAGATAAGACGTGCCAGCGGCCTTGAGATGGTCAGCTTGCGTGTTCTGTGCAGAGCTCACGCAACGCATCGTACGTCCACCCAGTAATAGGACTCGCCCATCAAGGAGCGCTGTACCAAATTAGACGCATTATTAATTGATTATAAAACAAAAATTATTATATTAACACCTAAACTAAAAGATAAATAATTATATTAAGTATCTTTAAAATGGTGAAGGTTTTATAAAAATCTGTTTGATAATTTTTGCGTGATTCTCAGTTTTTTATCCGCGTCAGACATAACTTTAGGTACAAATTAATTACACTATGTAATATTTAAAAGTAATCTAAAATATTCAAAATAATTATGCTCTAATTAAACTTTTTTTTCCAAATCATTAACACTACTCGTTTAGACGTGATCTTCACTTTAAAATCATTAAAAGTTAGTTATCGTCGCCTTAACACATTAACCCCTTCACAGCGACGTCCATTGTAACAAGAATAACCCTACGAGTGCTCGGAAAAACATCCCCAGTTCTTACGTTACTCAAAATAGCAAAACATTCTCGCTTTTGAGGAGTGCTTGACATCCCTACCTCCCATCCTTTCCCTTAATAGAGGATCGTTACTACAAGGCAAGAGCATAGAAGGGTACTCCACGCACCGTTCCATAGAAATATTGCGTGCCCTAGTTCTAATTCTATTCACACAATTGTAAAAACGGCTGGCTAAAGTAGTTTACTGGGTTCAAGCGTTATGCTAACGATGTCAGATCTTGAAAAGTTTTTTTATTCGATCACCGTAGGGTGAGAAACTGCGCTGTTGTTGTAATAATGGTTGCGTTTTTTAAACTGTAAATGAGTCTTGTAAGGTTGCTGGTTGTAATAAAGTCCCGTTGAACTTGATGATAATTTATTGGTAACTTAACTTGTTTTAAGTTAAACATTACAATAATTATTTTATATCATGTGCAACGGGGCTTTATTTTCACAACCAGCAACCCTACATTGGCGCCCAACGTGGGGCCATTGAATAAACACTGCCGTAAGCGTTGCAATGGTGCAGAAGAATGAAGTTTTTGTTGAATAAACATATTTTTACGTTTTTTATTGCCGTTTGCATGTAAACATAAACATAATAAAATCATGGATGCTAATGCTAACCGTAACATTGAATCTTCTCATGAGGTCCAGGGGAATCGTTTTAAATTGTCTAAGTACTCTCCAAAAAAGCAGTGCGCAACGCCTCCAAATCCGAGCAAGCATATTGCAGTTCCCAATCCCCACCTGTGACATCACACGGCATAATATAAATCAAACATACAATACTGCAGGACGCAGGGTAAATGCGCCAATGCCACGAAGCATAAATTAACCAGCTTAAGTAACGTTATCGCGCTGAGAACTTCAATGTGTGCTGCGGCTCTCAATCGGTGCTCCCACCTGGAGTTACGTGTGGAAATTGCAAAGCTGCTCATTAAAGTAGGTTAAGCCGATGCAGTCCAGTTACTGGACGGCTGGCCCCAACTTATTGTTAACTTCCACTTTTCTGCTATGGTACAGAACTAGAATAAACTTTGCACTTTCAATCCGCCATAGGGCATGATAAAGACGGATTACCTTCGACTAAGGCGACAAAATACTCCTTAGGCATAGACACTCCCTTTTAACTAGTAGAGAAAAGGTAAGTTTCACATAACAGAGTAATTTTCAGATGAAAAACGGGATGGCACGAATTTTATGTAATTAGCATAACTAGCCTATACCTAATGTTCCTACTGCTACTCCACCACGAGGGCCCAGTGCGGGTTGATGGTAGATGCCACGTCTTCGAATTTTTGGTTCTAGGACATGCCGGTTTCCTCACGATGTTTTCTTAACCGTTTTGAGAGCAGTGGTGATGAAATAAATTACACAAAGTAATGCACCTGCCTGGGTTTGAACCTACGACCTAACTCGTAAGTTGCGGCCGTTATCACTGGGCCACCACTGCTCTTATTTTAATTACTAGTATGTAATTATATTTTAGTATGTAATTATATTTTTATATTTTGTCCAAAGTATGCATTCATCGTTGAATAATATCGCAGTTCCAAAGCGGGGCACTTAGCTATCGGAAAGTGGGCACTGTCCGTAGTTTTAATAGGATAGTGATCGTAAAACTAAATTTCTAGTACCAATTTACCTGACCGGGGAACCTGATACTGGCTTACCTATTACCAAAACCGGCTCAGATTCCCAGGAATTATTCTGAAACATTGAATCAATGAACGGACCACAGATCTAGCAAGACTTATGCCGCAAATTCTAACCCCATAGGTGAAATACGAGAATGAGACAGTCAAGAATTAGGTTAATTGCATTCGAGGATCGCATTATGTCACATTACATAACTGAAGGCGGCCAGGCAGCACTGCCATGCATTTTAAATAGTTTTGTGCATAATTTAAGGTCTGTTCAGATGGGCTACAATCACAGCGTCAAAAATGTTGCCGGTGAGTGGCTAATGTGTATTCTGTCGCTGCAACTGCTCGGAGTTACGACGACCACTTCTCACGTGGTTGCATTTTGGCCACAATGTTGCCAGTATTGACCAAATGTTTGCGACAACTGTTTAACGCGACTGCGAACTTTAGTACGTATGAATGGAACTAGTACAGACGCTTGCAGGTCAAGCCACCCGAAACTGTCAAATTTTCCCAATCAACCTTGAACCTAATGCTTTAGAGATAAAGATGAAAATCTATTAAAGAAATTTGACAGATTGTGGTAGCTTGATGTGCTGGTCTGTACACCTTTTCATACAATGTTGTGGCTGGCCACATTTTTTCTCGCTCTTGGTTGTGGTTGTTGTAGCTCGACTAAACAGACTCTCAGTGTCGCAAATCCGCGTCACATTCACCGCGCAGATATTTTATTTTACGGAAATTAACTTTAATGAACTTGGCTATGTTTCAATTTGCATTTTCGAACACACTTTTACTCAGATTTTCAATTTTAAGCTTTATAAAGTGGAGTTAGTGCGGTGTCGGAGTTCGCTTGGCTGTTTTTGAAGGCGAATTAATAGTTCCAGTGATTTCATAAAGTTGTTGTTATTGGTTTAATCAAAGTAGTTTAGTAAGTAGAGATTCGTATACCTACTTTTACAATGTTTATAAATGTGTAAGCACCATGTAGCTATAACATAATAAAATTAATTTACTGTCATTGCTTCATTTTTGATTCTTATTAACTATTGTAAAACATTGTAAAACAGTTTTAAAATAGTAACGGTGGAGTTTCTTGCCCATTAGTCTCCCTACGAAAATAGCTTATGGAAGGGGCGACTAGAATCAATTCTATTTTTTTTTTAATTTTGACGTTCAAAACTGCCTTTTATTTGTATATTTGAAATAAATGATTTAACTTTGAATTTGACTTCGGAAGAGCACTTTTAAATTAGAATTTCGAATTAGAGCTTGTTCACTCTGAAATTGCAAAAGTGCCTTTTATGTGCCCATTTGAAATAAATTATTTGATTTGGATTTTTAAGATAGAAGAAAAGTTCCTCATAGCGAACTTTCTGCCTGACAGAAATACAACCCTTCTTTAATATAGAACAGCTAAACACTTGATAAAACGTTACAAAGTACTAAAACGGTGCTAAAAGTTGTCATTGCACCGTTTTCCACGACTTTGTTACTGTTATGGACAATATCGCCTTTATCACATGCCAACGATTATGTTTACTTTCTATAAAAGTGGTTCTATATGTGTTGTCAGGTACTTTATTGTAGTACTTTTCTGTTATTTTGGTTTTATTAGATTATGGGCCTTTTGAGAGTCATAATAAGGGATTGACGTCACTTTACTATGGACTCTATGGAGTAGTAAGAAAAATGAGGATATACGTATTAAAAGGATAGATGATGAACGTTATTTCTTTATTATTGAACGAACCAACTTTAGGTAAACAATAACACTAGTAATATATAATAATATGTTATAATAGTCTGAAGGCATTACTGGATACTGGAAGCGTATGTCACCCCACATGTTTGCGAATATTTAATGATGATGATCAACAATTCATTTAAAATCATCAGGAGATGAGATAAGTCATCATTTTGTTTTTTTTCAACAGCCTATAATGAAGATCCCATTGCCCAATTATTTGAGGTTGGCTACCTTAAAAATTGGGCAATGTAGTAATGTGTCCCAATGATATTATTATAATATCATTGATGTGTCCTATGTATAGTTCTAGTCGTATTCCCTTGCCTTTGCCTTTGGCCTTTGGGCCTTTTGGCCTCGTGCAGGATTTTTTGTTTTTTTTTTTACTTTCATTTTACATTTTTGTTTTATTAGGGTTCCGTACCTCAAAAGGAAAAAACGAAACCGTTAAAGAATCACTCGTGTCTGTCTGTCTGTCACAGCCAATTCGCTCCGAATCTATAATGGACCGATTGACTTGAAATTTGGTACACGTTTGCATTTTGTGACCCAAACATGGACATGGACGTAAATAACTGAATTTTTAATATAGGGGTCACTCACGGGAAAATTAGAAAATTTTAAAAAAAGTTTTGCAAATTGTACCGTGTTACTTATGCAGTTGGAATAGTATGTGAGAACATATTTTTCAACTAAAACGTTAAGTTTGTTTTTGAGATAAATTCATCCTAACTACGGAAACCTTCATTGTGCATGGTGCAATACGCAATGGGCCGGTTTTTTTATGTTTCTATAAGTGTGTTTAGTTCAGTTTGTGATCTTCCTGTGCGAGTGAAAATAAATACTTTTTTTTCTTTCTATTCTTTATTTTACAGGAACAAAATTTGATAATGTACCTATATTAAACTGTAGACTAATAGATCATACCTTCATTTTGTATTAACTGTCACTGTCACTGTCAATTTGTCACCACTCAAATTGAACATAAAACAAGAACTCAACAGCGAGTAGACAACCCCGAGTCCGTTTTCCATTGAATAATAATTGATAATAACTATTGGCTCCAATTATTGTACATTCATGAACAGTGGTGCAGTATAAATTATTTCCTGTCAATGTGACAACCTATTGTTGGACATACAATAGTCCTAGAATAATGAATGGATATTAATTATTTTAATTTTCATAAATTTTGTGGGGATGGTAACAAAGGGTTGGTGTAATAAACCTGTGGAAAAACGTTACGTAATCGCTTATAATATAATAATAGTGGGGAATATAATGCTCTCGTTATTATTTTATTATGGAGTTGTTGTCTTGATTTATTTTAGGGATTTAATTTTTGAAGTACAATGGTCGGTACAATTTTTGAAGTAATTGAATGATGCTTGCGTGTTGACGTTTTTGTATCATGTGCTAATTATGTTAATTAATTATTTTAATACTAGTTTTTGCCCGCGGCTTCGCCCGCGTGGATGTCGAAAAATATCCCAAGGGAACCTGCTACCGGGAATTCCTTGCTTGTTCCTTGTCTACAAAGGGAACCTCTGTGCAAAATTTCTGCTTTCTAGGTCCAAGGGTTTGGGCTAGGCGTTGATGAGTCAGTCAATCAGGCAGTCAGTCAGTCAGTCAGGAGTTCTCTTTTTATTTATATAGATATAGATAGATTGATTGCCGGGTTGAGTTTTTCCCCTAATTTCAAAGTTTTGCTTGTTTACAGACACGAGACAAATAAATAAAATTAAAGTATCCGTTTATAATGTCAAATTAACAGCTTTTTACTAAATGCATATGAAAATATATACGGTACTCATAACAAACAAAAAAACAGTTTTCAAAATGTTTGTCTTCTGTTCGTTTCGGCTGATCTCCGAAACGTCTGGACCGATTTTGACGGGACTTTCACTGACAGGTAGTTGATGTCATAAGGAGTAACTTAAGCTACTTTTATTTTGTAAAAGGAATTAAAGTTCCTCGCAAAAAACCCATGAAATTGTGAACAAATAGACGGATTTATTTTTGTTTTTGGTAGCCCCATTCTCGAGAATGGTTATATGCTACTTAACATCACGCTACGACCCTTAGGCCTCTGCCTCGAATTTCGCGGGCAGCGGGGCGGCGCGGCGGCGGCGGCGGCGCGTCTCGCATTGTCCCGCCCCGCTCCCGCGCCGCTGTTTTCGAGAACTGGTCCATTTAAATGTACGCATAAGATCCTGCCGCTCCCGCGCCGCCGCCGCGCCGCTGCCCGCAAGATTCGAGGCAGAGGCCTTAGAAGCCGAGCAAAAATAAAAAAAAAGTCTGAAAGAACGCTAAGCGAAAACAAAGTAACAGCGCAAGCGGGCGATGCAACGCGGCGGGATGGGGGACGAGGGAGTTTCACTAAAATATGACGACTTCCACGCGAACGATGTCACAGGGAACAACTAGTTGAAAATAAGCCTCTGGCACAAATTTTCCATTCAAAGTTCAAAGTAATTTTTATAACAAGTTTATTTAAACAATTTTTTACGAGACTGGCTAGTCAAAACAACAAAAAAAATTGTCACACCCATTCCAGTATAAAAATTGGCTTTTAAAAACCAATTAAAAAAAAAAACATCCAAGCCACTATAAAATATAATAAAAATCTCCATCAGTAACGGCTGTACAATTCAGTGCTTGTATACAAGCGAAAAACTTATAAATAGAAAAGCCAGTACCAGAAAAAAACACGCAATATGGAAAGTTATTTCATAGTGAGGTTAAAACCAATTCGAATATTGGATAGACGTGACACGAAACCAATTTGGAGGCGAAACCGATCTCGGCAAACCTTCTCTATTGTCAATAGGACTGCGACATACTATTTTTTGGGAATCGAAAGCGAAGATTTTTGTGTTTCAGAATTTTGAGCATACAAAGGCTTATAAGCCTAAGGCTTAAAAAAGGCTAAAAAGAAAGGACGAAAGAAGAAAGAAAAGAAAAAAAGTAAAAGAAAAGAAAGAAAAAAGAAAGGAAGAAAAAAGGAGGAAGAAAGGTTAAGGCTTTTAAGCTTACACTGCACCTACTTCAACAAATGCATGGTTTAAGAAAGAAAGAAAATTGTTTATACACGGTGTAAGTGTAAACAGTGGCAATCTTTTAAAGGGTCATTGTAATCATCGTTATTAACAACTTTTAATAGGGACCAATCCTGAAATCGCGAAAATAAAAATCAGTTGTTTATACAGGGTGTAAGTGTAAACAGTGGCAATCTTTTAAAGGGTCATTGTACTCATCATTATGAACAACTTTTAATAGGGACCAATCCTGAAATCGCGAAAATAAAAATCAGCTGTTCCCTACATTTTGACGAATTATGCGAACATAAATTGAATGTACTGAACAGCAGATTTTTTTTCGCGATTTCTGGTTTAGTCCCATAGTAAAAGTTGTTCATAATGATGAGTACAATGACCGCTTAAAAGATTTCCACTGTTTACACTTACACGCTTTATATACACACACACGCCTTCGTCCCATGGCAGGCAGAATCTAGAACGCCACCTACAACGATCTAACATACTCCTTTTGCTTCGTTTACTTTCATACATCTGGTCATACACACTCCATCTGTTTTAACCTAACCTTACTGAAGATCATCACCAAAATGGTCACTTTATGTCTTTCAAGGGCCTCTCCAGGTGACTTCTGCCTTGTAAAATTATTTATTTCTGCAGAAAAGCACATTAAAACCAAACAAAATTCAAAACGTCGCCAAAAGGCCAAAATTCAAAACACTAGTACGGTATTCAGTGCCTACCTAACTATATTCAGTGTTTGTTAATAAGAGGGCTTATGTGAACTTATTTTCTTGTACTTATGAAAACTAAACTTACTGTAAAGTTGAGCACTCGCCGCGAGCGTGAAAAGTTTTTCCGGGTTGAAAATTATACCTTCTCCTTGTTCTAGTAACCTCTTTTTAACCGGCTTCAAACTTCTTAGTGTTCAGTTTATTTATAAAATAGGTTCATCATTTTATCCATGAATAAACAATGAAAACAGATAGACAGTTAACTAGATCACGCATCGTTCTGGCTACACTTTATGCTATTTGCAGAATAAAGTTCCTTTATTGTATTGGGGCAGAGGAGCTCGTGGCTAAGTAATAACAGCCGTACGGGTCAACCCATCATGTTAAGCTACGCTTGCCGGGGTTGATCCATGGATGGGTGAGCATCTTTACATACCGAGACTCCTCCGTGCCTCGGAAAGCACGTTAAGCCGTTGGTCCCGGCTGTCATTCCTGGATCTTTGACAGTCGTTACGAGTCGTCAGAAGCCCGAAAGTCTGACAACCTTACCAATTTCCAGTGACTGGGTTGTGGAGGTAAGATAGGCAGTTGCTCCATGTAAAATACTGGTATTCAGCTACATACTGTTAGACTGGAAGCCGACCCCAACATAGTTGGGAAAAGGCTAGGCAGATTGATTTTATTGTATTGGTATTGTTCAACAAAATATCACAACAAAAAGTTCGACTCATACTTGATAAAGTTCTAGTAATACATTCCTGTCAATAGCGACCGCTAAACCACATCAGCACCGCTGACAGCGCTGCCGGTGGACTATTTAGCTAGTTATTAAGCCTGATCTGGCCTGTCGCCAAACATTCAAATTGTACTGGAAATTGCCGTGTTAGAACATGTATTTAGATGCTATCCGCGTGAATGCGGCCCATGAATAACTTGAAGTAACGTCTAAGAGAAAATGTTTAAGCCCTAAATCTTCTTAGCGTAGAATTTGGCAAAGAAGCCGCTCAATTTAGTCTTGGCAAAGTATTCGATTAGTCTACACTTTTGTAAATCCTAAAGCGCTTAAAGCGCTGTAACATGTTGCGAGATGTAGGAGATTGTGAAATTTGCTAAATGGGAGTAAGTAGAAATGAGCCAATAACAATAAACAAAATGTCTGCTGGATTCAGACTGAAAGAGATACCAATTAAAGTTTTTCATTTCTTGAAAGGAGATAATAAAACTCACGAACAATAAACTCGAAACTCAATCCCGCTATCACTGTCCATTAAAAGGTTGCATAGAAGAGGTCGCAGAAAACTCGCGCCCATTGTATGTTTTGTAGTGTTAAATTTATTTCTTCTAATATGTATTTTCTGGTGTACAATAAAGTATATTACTATGATTATAAAACTGGTATATATCTTCTATCTATCTATATAAATAAAAAGAGTAGTCCTGACTGACTGACTGACTGATTGACTGATCATCAACGCCCAGCCCAAACCCTTGGACCTAGAAAGCTGAAATTTTGCAAAGAGCTTTCCTTTAGACAAGGAATAAGGAAGAAATTCCCGGTAGTACGTTCCCTTGGGGTATTTTCCGACATCCACGCGGGCAAAGCCGCTGGCAAAAGCTAATAAATATATAAATATGACGGCAGCCATATTGTTTAGCAGCTACGAGAGACGGCGACTAGATGGCGCTAGTGGAACTTGCACCAGACGCATTTGGCTTAAAGGACTTGAATTCAGTCAGTAAAATATTGTGACTTTTTCCCACCACTAGCGATCTTCTTTATAAGGAGCAGAATTTTTTTCCCGCCAAGAAGTTATCCAAATTCTGGAAAAAGTAGTACTCTGTAGGCGCAAGGTCTGGTGAGTAGGGCGGATGACGGAGAGTTTCCAACCCCAGTTCTTGCAACTTGGAGACCGTCTGCTGTGCAGTATGAGGTCGCGCGTTGTCGTGCAGGAGCAGCGGAGACGAGCGATTGACCAATGCTGGTTGGAGATGTGCCAGCTTCTCCATCATTGTGTTCAGTTCTTCACAGTACACATCTGCAGTAATGCTCACCCCGTTTGGTAAGAAGCTGTGATGAATCACACCGGCGCTAGACCACCAAACAGTGACCATCACTTTTCTAGGGGTAAGTTTTCGTTTAGGGCATTGTTTAGGTGCTGAACCAGGATCCAACCAACTTGCTGAGCGCTTGCGGTTATCAAACAGAATCCATTTTTCATCGCAGGTAACAATGCGGTTCAAAATTCCTTCATTTGTGTGTCTGTTGAGCAGTGCAAGGCACGTCTCGACGCGTACTTCGCGCTGGCGATCATTGAGTTCGTGGGGCACCCATTTGTCAAGCTTTTTTACCTTGCCAATTTGACGCAAATGGACCAATATTGTTTTGACGCTAACGTCGAAAGCTGCTGCTAATTCAACCGTAGATTGTGTACCATCAGCTTCCACAATCGCCTTTAATTCGTAATTGTCGACCAAAGTCTTCGGACGACCGCGAGGTTCATTTTTCAGGTCGAAATTTCCAGAACGGAAGCGAGCAAACCAATAACAGGTGGTGCGTTGGTTTGTAGTGTTAGCTTCGTAAACGTCGTTGATGTTGCGTGCCGCTTGTGCCGCGTTGCTGCCACGACGGTACTCATATTCCATAATTACTCGAATTTTTAACGTATCCATGATGACGAAAAAGATTGAAATGCGATGAAAATGTAACACTAATCAATAAACAAATGACTACTTTTGGAAAAAAAAATCCATGTTTTTAAAATAAAATTAATTTGAAATTAGAATTCTTAGCCAAACAAAAATTATTTTGATTTGAAATGGCCAGTACTGCAGAGCGGCAATTTCATAGGTAAAGACCTAATATCATTTCTATATTTCTACATTTTCTAAATTGATAACTGATTGTTCGATTGAATTAATTTGTGTATTGCCATATCTGAGTTCTATTTCTGATGTTTGGGCTAATCCTACAAATACATTTATTTGGTTATGATTACGAACTGCTAAAAAAACGTTGGGATAGAAACAAAGAATAATATGGAATAATAGATCTCCTTATTCCAATATTTGGAATTTATTGTCCTTGTCAAACTAACAGCAAAATGGCTATTCCCAAGATATAATTTCAAGTACAATGGCTGTTGCTCGAATCCGCAACCGACTCGAAGGAAGCCGCAATTTTAATAGCCTAATAGAAGGTTTCCTTTAACGGGTAGAGCACAAAGCAATTCCAAAATATGATTAACGCTCCAACAATACCTGTTATGGTGAATAAGGTACAGATTTTTGGGTCTGTATGGGAATGGTAGGGAAAATAAAATTTAGCATTAAACTAGACAAAACTACAATTTTAAAATACATGAAAGTAAAGTAAAAAAAAACAAAGCTCATATTGTTCATTCGGCCAAAAAAAAAAACAAATTACTAATTGCTCCAACTATTCCAAATTCAAATTAATAAAGCATCCCGCTCGCTACCGTTTGGATAAAAAGAAAAAAATAAATAAAGCTTCCTACTCATTTTATTGAATTTTATATTAGTACTTTGGTGCTTATTCTTTGAAAATATTTAGTGGTTCGTAGTATTAGTCATTAAAATAAAGGTCGACCAATTTATTCTACAAATTGAAAAGACGTTATGTAAAGTTCTTCTCTAAAGGCTTTGAATTATTTTAAGAACTCCTAATTAAAATTTTCTAGGTAAATAGCTTATCGTATCGTACAGACAGAAATCTTCAACATACTCCTAGGTACAAAACAACATACCTACAGAATTTCCGAATAAAATCTACAAAACGCAAAAATACACATAAAAATAAATCCCAACCAGCAACAAAAACAAAATACATAAAGATAATCTAGATTTTTTTTTTCTAGTCCCGTTCCATTTTTATATTTCTCCCTGGCGTTAACGCATGAGTTATTATGAAAGGCGAGAGCTGTGAAAGAAATACGCACGGCCTGTGTTCGAATGAACCACTGACCGAGCTTAGTTTAAAAAGGACTGGCCATATTTTATTACACATTGATTTATGTTGACTTGAGACCTGAGGTCACGGTAATGAAAACTGCGTATGTAGTTGTCGAGTACAGTTAGAAAAATGGATGGATACATTAATTGACACTTGTTGACGGCGCGTTTACGCCGCGTAGACGTGGCGTAACCGTCGCGTTACCTCAGCATACTTTTGAGCATAACCTGTGCTAGATGCATATCTCAGCCTAAAGTTAATTCATAGGGATAGATGTAGTTACACTGATGTGTTTCAGCTCTCACTTTCAACTTTGCATTTGAGGCATCAGTCGGCTAACAGCGCGCACCGTTAGCGATGAATTTGCTCAATGCACGATGGAGCCTCCCATTAAAAATACCGACTGGAAAAGGTGAAATTGATTTTCGTCTTGTCATAAAATAAAGAAAGAAGAGAAAGAAAGAAAAAAAATACATTTATTTAGGACAAAGTAATACACAGCAGATTAAAATAGTAATAGTAAAAAAATTAAGTAAAAAAGTAAGTAAGTATAGGTAGTAAGTACAGTAAAAGTATTTTCTTAATGTCCCTCGGCAAACTTCGTGTTTCGTCAGACGTCGGATTTCTATCAGTTGCCACATCTACATTTGTAGAATTTAGATACGCAAACTAGGTACTATACATAAAATAGCATGGCAACTGATAGAAATCCGACGACTGAGGAAACATGATGTTTGCCGAGGGACATTAAGAAAATGGTTGTACTTAGTCGTTAAAGCGATAGACAAAGTATGAGAATTTGAACTTATTTGAATAGGACATACCTATAGACTTCCCGGAAACTACAGACTTTCTAGACCGTTGGTATTTGTAAGTTGTATGCTATTTCTTGACAGTTAAGGCTCTTACAGACAGAGGCGATATCGCGTCGCGACGTGTCGCGTAGCGGTGTTGAGACGCGATAATATCGCAATATAGCTCGCGATATCGCCTCTGTCTGTAAGAGCCTTTATTTTGAATTTACTCTTAAAAATTGTCAATTATTTTCTATTTTCTAAGAGCAATTACCAAAATAACTGTCAAAAAATAGCATACATACTTATAAATACCAACGATCTAAGAATTTGTCACAGGAAATGGTCCTTTGATTTAAATTTAATGAAATAATCACGAAAAACCTCTAGACATGCGACGTTGCAAGCCCGCGCGCGATCTAATATCCGTCAAAATGTTTAGGTTTGAAATTGAAAGTAGTGTGTTACGCATTATGAGTGCTGCTGGTCATACACCCACGCCGGTTGCGAGTACTAGCACCTAACCTTTCTGAAGAATATCACCATTGATATTTCTTTCGAGGGCGTCCCCTTCCATTTCCAATCACATCTGCCTTGTAAATACTCGTAGCTTTTGTTAGCCGCCTTTCATTCATCCTCTAAACATGACCAAACCTTTTAAATGAACCGAATGAATCGTAAAATTTTCTGAAATGTTGATTTGGATTCGAGATAGGGATGAGGAACAGGGTGTAAAGTTCACTCAACCTCCATCGAAAAGGGAGAATCCTCCGACCAGACGGGTGTCGTGTCTGGTGGGCAACTGCCCGACTGTTGATGTCAGGATGTTGTACAGGGTGTAAGTATTAACAGTGGCAATCTTTGAAGGGATCATTGTACTCATCATTATGAACAACTTTTACTACGGGACCAAACTTGAAATCACGAAAAAAAATCAGCTGTTCCCTACATTTTAACGAATTATGCAAGCATAAAAGATTGTTACTGTTTACACTTACACCCTGTATATACCGGATGACTTTTTTTACCGTCTCGAAAAAAAATTGGGTATATTAGGTGAACAGAGTAGAATCCTATGGCATACCTAGTCTTTTTTGTTTTAATAGCTTAGACAGAAAAAAATATCTAAGTAACAATAAATAGTACAAATTCGATGTAAACTTTTCAATTTTGTAACATAAAAACAGAAATTTTGAAAAAAAATAACAAATCGTTAAAAAATATCGAAATTCAAATCTTAAGCAGCCTACATATGATGTGAATTTTTGATTTTTGGTTTTTGGTTTTTAGTTAGGTATGCCATAGGCTTCTACTCCGATCACCTAATATACCCAATTTTTTTCGAGACGGTAAGAAAAGTCATCCGGTATGTTAGTCGCGCGTATGTAAACTCTGATTGCGCGATGCAGGATTTTGCGTGACGTCAGTGTGATGCGTAGTTTGTATGTGGCGATGTAGATGCCACCACACACCCCTATGCGTTTCACATGATATGACGGTATTCAAAATCCCATTTAGAAACCAACAAATTGCACTGATTACTCTATCTATACACAGTCAGTTCAATTGAGTTGTAATAAAACTATTTTGTAAACAGGAAGCCAGCACATAGCAAAGTTATTATAAAGTAATGAAGTGCGTATTTTTTTTTTTAAATTAAACTGAATGGCAATGACATTATCATTACCATTAAACTATTGGATTTACTCGGTTTTGTTTGCTAAAAATACATATTATATACACTGTTTGACCACCTCACCGGGAACGGGACGTCAACGAGAAAACAGATCACGTTACCGAAGTAGCGATGGTACATTTACTATGGCACCATCGTCTGTTTTCTCGTTGACGTCCCGTTCCCTGTGAGGTGGACAAACAGTGTAAATAATATGTATTTTTTAGCAAACTGAAGTTAGTCTTGGTAAAAGTGTAAGTATAAGATAAAAATTTACAGTTTTCCTTTGTGTCCATTTTTTTTTTGACGTAAATACGTCTTTAATTACGGTTCCGTAACCCTTATGGTGTCACTCTGTCTGTCTGTCTGTCACAGCTGGATATCTTAAGAACGACTAATGCTATCAACTTGAAAGGAACGGTGTTAGATAACGTTTGCCCAACTACTTTGCAAATAAGAAAGAAACAAAAATACATAGGTTTTTTATGCAACAGGGACTGAAAGGGGGTCTTAAAAATTCGAAGTGGGGTTACTAGGGCATGTGGAATATCATATGAAAGGGCGCTGCTTGAACATTCTCAAACATTTTTTTTTCTTGTTTTTACCGCGTAGTTTTCGACTTTTGATAAAAATGTTAAAAAAATACCGTTCCCCCTTTTCTCCGAAATTTGCATAGAAAAATCTGAAATTATTCTATGTGATAGTAGTATCTATAGGTATAGATTACCTACAGGAAAAATAAAACGATGTCTCTAAATAGCACAGTTTTTCAGAAATCATCAACGAAAATTACATAGGTATAAATGACGGTAAGGAACCCTCGGTGCGCGAATCCGACTCGCTCTTGACCGGTTTTTTTTTCAGAATATCACTTCTTTGCCGAATTTGATAAGAAAATGGAGATTTTCAAAACATAGATTACGCTTCTACCTAGAATCTGTAAAGACAGGCTGACAGGTAACCTTTTCTGGTGTCTATCTTGTTTTAAAAAGTCTTTTTTATGGTTCCGTAGTTACTCATTAAATTACAAAAAGATTTTTTTGATATTAGCGACACGCACGATTACGCATTTCATTTTAATGGCTAACAATTAGAGATCGTAGGCATAGATCATAATAATACTAAAAACATTTCAACTACCAGTAAAAGTACTAGTTACAATGAAATTATTGACATTACTGTACGCACTGGGATTAATTTCGGTAATATAAAATTGTAAATACTTACACAATAGGGGTGATGACTGGGTAAAAAAAAGAAATTCTATTTAGTCCATCAGTCAGATAATAAAAAAATATTAGACACGATTTTTTTGTTTTATTCTCAGATCAACATATTATTAATTTTATATGACTTAGATAAAGATAAAACGCATTAAAGTTGGGGAGTGGGGGTCGCTACATCACAATCTATAACAAACTACCTACCTACGTCTAAAATCTAGCAAGGAATAACTTTATACCACATTTTAACTCAATGTATCGCCGTAATCTTTTGAAAGAAAAAAATACGTGTCCAATTTTTTTTATCTATATGACGGACAAAAAAAAGTTTAGTCATCACCCCAATAGAGATGCATATTTTGTGTGTTTGTAACATGCGTGATTTTGTGTGTTTGTAATAACAAACACACAAAATCACGTCTTATTCCCCGAAGTGTGAAGGCAGAGTACCTAAAGAACACTCACATTTCGCCCGACATGTATATAGTATATTCTAAGTAACTATGTGTTGTATTGTGAGATTCCATTTGACTTCAGCTTCTTCAAATCAACGTTCTCCCTAAGAATAGGTACTTTAATTTATTTTTCGGAGGCTCATTAATCTTTTTGGGTTAATAGGTGTCCCGGCTCACTCCACCTACCAATATATAACATCTACAACAGACAGCAGCCGATCTATTTTGGTAAACATCTTACCGCGAAACCTTATGCCGCCTCTTCACAATCGGCAATCATAAACTTTCATCCCCTGTATCACCCTTTAGGAATATTTTTGAGACAAAAAGTAGCCCATGTCCTTCCCCAGGATGGATCTCCATGCCAAATTTCGGAATCCGTTCAGTGGCTTAGTTTATTTTTCAGGTAATCGACTATGATCGCCGATTGTGGAGTTGCCACTATGTGAAGTGAGCTTGAAGTAAGCTGTCATTTTACGAGATGCTAGGGATTGTCACTATTGACAGCACTTCATCTAAGTTACAGCGGAGAGATTTTTAAAGAATAAATCGGCAGTTTTAAACTTTCTCGGTTCATAACTATACTTACATTGTCACAATTACAAACGGCATAGGTATATTACCTTCCAATATTCTTAAAATATCGGTATCCACAAACAATCGCAGATGTCACTTTAGTGACATATGTACCTACATTATTAGCATTTTGTAGCTCTTGCACAGTAATGTACCCACAAAATTTTAATGTAATAGAAAACATTGTACTTTTCAGGCTATGCAAATAGTCCCCGAGCGGCATGAGATCGAATATATCAACCATAAATATCTCAAGAACTTGTCCATAACATTTAGGAAGCTCAGTCGTAAAAGCCCTCATTATGTCAATATGGAAATCGATTCGAACACTGGAGCCGGCAACAACCTAACGGTAAATTATCTTTTCTGATTGATTTACTTAGACTGACTATCCCGACAAAGGTTGTTTAAGCCAACGTGTCCGGACTTACACTAACCAACCTTTATAGCCAACTAAGGCTACATTAGCCACAAATGAGCACATGCTCGTAACCCATAGCCGTCAAATAAGTACGTCCCAAACGGTTACTGTAGCTTATATCAGTATGGGAATATACAGGGTGTAATTTAAATAAGTGACAACCTCTTAAGGGGTCATTGTACCTACTCATCCTTATGTGATCAAATTTTACCATGGGACCATACCAGAAATCGCGAAAAAAAAATCTGATGTTTCCTACATTTTCAAACTAATTATGAAAATGAAATAACAATGAATGACACAAGGAATGTTTAGAATGAAGACAGTACACGACAACTGTCATTCCGACAAGAACTTTAGCGAAATTGAGATAAAGTTTAATTTTCTTAGTTGTTGAGATCATTTGGAACAGTCTTTTCGTCCCGATATTTTTGAAGAAGACTGTACTTGAATAAATTCTTAAGGTTTCCTAAATTGCCAATAATAGTTAGGGAGGCGAGTAAGGGAATTTCGGTAATACTCGAGCGTGGCAGTTTAAGATATGAGAGATACCTTAGACCTAATAGAACAACCTTGTAAAGTATTTAGCTCTATATGTAGTGACGCGCGCCTAGGATAGACGATCAGATTAGTAAAAAAAAATCGATAGTCTGAAATACTCGAGCGCGTCAGATTAAGATATTGGGGGTTGATTTTAGTGTTTTAAGACTAAATTTAACTAATCTGACGATAAGTCCTTGACGCCGCCGAGTTATAGGGTCGAGAACTTGTAAAAAAAAAACGTTAATCCGGCATTCTCGAGCGCGATTTTTTTTATTTTTATTTTGAAGAATATAATCTAAAACTTACTAAAAATACAAAATCTGCCGGTTTCCGCATGACCCGAAGTGTGGAGGAGCCATTTCGTCTTCCGAAAAACGCGTTGCGGCATATAAGTCGCGAACGATACATTTTACAAAAAAAAAGTTTAAATAAACAAAAAAGGTAATTTTATTTTACATAAAAAAGGTCTCCTTACATTTTTGTCCAAAGTTAAAACTTTTTGACTTGAAGCATCATAAAAACTCAAACTCCCGGTTTTTTGAGTATATCTCGAAAACTGAGGGTGTTAAAAAAATTGATATGAAATAACGATGATTAAATTATGTGACTTTTATTATATTGAATTGTATTGAGCAAAAATGTAAAGGCCATACATAACAATACAATTATAATACAATTTTTATATCATTTCATTTTTTTATACAATAAATAATACAAATTCGTACTACATTTCATCTACATTTACGTATTTACGTTGGTTGTATCTATCGCTTTATTGTCATTCTTAAATTCCCCGTTTTATCAAGGAGAAAGAAAGGAAAAAAGAAACCAAAAAACCTTTTTCGGTCAGATTAAGAGAACCCACCAACATTTTTGTCAGATTAAGAAAATGTGCTTTCAGGATACCGAGATAAACCTCCCCTATGAAAATCTGACGCGCTCGAGTATTTCAAAAAAACCTTTTGTTTTTGCATTTTCAAAAATTCATCGTAACTTATCGTCACGCCGAAATCGTCAGTTTTTTTAAAGGGAGCTTCCTTGGGGCCTACTTATCACCCCTTCCGAAAATCTGACGCGCTCGAGTAAATTTTTTTTTTTTGCATTTTTGGCTACTTTATATGCCTACCCCCACCACGCAAACCGGCAGATTAGTATACCGTTGTTATCAGAGGCACTTGGGACATACGTAGTATGAATATCTGACGCGCTCGAGAATGCCCAAGTAACTGTTTTTTTTAACATTTTTGAAAACCCGTACACGCCAAACCCACCGCTAAAATGGTTTTTACCATACGAGCTTTTCTTTTCGAAATTATTTTATCTTTCGATTTTGATAGGTCTCGACGGCGCCGTTGAATTACGCCATTTAGCTACCTCGCCTCCCTAACTATAAGTTTGTGAAGCACCATTCGATATTGTAATATAAATCAAAAAATTGTGTTGTTTACCTTTTGTCTGAGATTTGATTGTAAAATCATAGAACTGTCGCATTGTGTCGCATTGTGCGGCACTGGAATACCGTCCACGGATCCGGAGGTGGCCTCTGTAACATTAAATAATTATTTAATTGATGAATAATAAATGATTAATTAATAATTTTAAGTACTAATAATACTTATAGGTATGTTACCCATAGGTACCTATAAGTATTATTTACTAACAATGTATGGAATGTTTTATTCTGCTGCACTAAATTATCAATAATTATTATATTAAATCAGGTCGTATGTTCGAACCCTGACAGACGTTTTACTTTGTGTAAATTATTTCAGCACCACTGCTCTTAAAACGGTAAAGGAAAACATCATGAGGAAACCGGCATGCCCTAGAAACAAAAATTCGAACACATGTGACATCTACCAACCCACACTGGGCCCGCGTGGTGGATTATGGCCCACTCCCTGTCACAGAGAGGAGGCCTGTGTCCCAGCAGTGGAAACATTACAGGCTGATTATGCTAAGAACATTTTTGATGGAGTCTTTTTTGTAAATGTTTCAGGTTAAGATGGAGCTATTTGAGTTCCTGGGCGGTCATTACATACCAACATTTATCGTAGGAGAGTACAAGCTATGTGATTTTCTATACAAAGAGCCATTTTTCGGCACAATGTATGCCAAACAGCTTCCCGGAAATTGGTCATGTCCTTTCCCTGCTGTAAGTACATACTCTTGTGATATGTATGTGTGTATGTATTAGATATCATACTCTGATTGAAAGAACATTATTAAGAACCGAGTAAAAGATCCGATACTAATGATAAGAGAAATCTTACAAATCACGTCTCACTTGTCTCCCAAAAGTGACCCCGTTATTCAAAATTCATTTATTTATAACACATTTGCTCGTAAAGGGTCTCTTATTTCACCAATTTCAAAATCGTAATGTATGTCATTACGTACTTGTGCGTTATCGTAAAGTAAAACGCACGGGTTTCTTTTTAATAGGGTAACACGGTTCATCATGATGCTCCGTTTAAAACGAACGGTACTTTTTTAAATCTTAGCAAAGAGTTTTTATGTCACAAAAGTGGTCAACATTTTATGAATAAAATTAACTTTGGGATAAAATAAAATTAAAGAATTAAATATTAAACATTTAATTCTTTAATTTAATTAATTTTGATAATAAATTACAACCATTTATCTGTAACAAAAACAAAAAAATATTAATTTACTTTAATAATACTGGCTGTTTTTGTGCCTTTGCCTTAAAAAAAAAGCGCTGATGCGTGCGCATCGCTAATTTGTGAACAAGTAAAAATTATTCCGCGCGCTTTTTCTTTTCGCTGTATTGTTTTTATTTGAAAATGTCGTCAAGTTATGATGAATTTATTCATTCGACACCGCCAGAAGTCTCAGAGGCAGCGAAAAAGGCTACTCTAAGCCTCTTGCCCCAAAAATCGACCGATAGATACTTACAAGGTACAAACAAGCGTACCTATCAAAATTTCATGGTATGGAAAACAAGCAAAGATGCAAATTCATTTTCAGAAAGTGTGTTTTTAAAGATTTATTCGTTTAAGAAAGTCCGAGTTTTATTTATTTCCTCGAAAATATGTTATAAAACGTCGTATGACATACGTGCGCTTTGATAATTACAGCCTCTGCTTTCTTGTAGCCCTCACCTACGGCTCGGGCTAGCAATATCGCCTCGGCTGTAATTTTCAACTTACCGCACTTATATCATAATGTACTATTACGTAACATGTCCGTATTTGGGTCACAGAAATTGACATGTGTACCAAATTGCAACGTATACGATCCATTAGATTCGCAGAAAATTGTCTGTTACAGACGGACACACTGAAAGAAATGCGAGTGATACTATAAGGGTTCCGTTTTTAGGGTTCCGTACCAAAATGGTAAAAAAGGAACCCTTTTGGTGTGACTCAGTCTGTCTGTCTGTCACAGCTGGATATCTCAAGAACTACTAATGCTATCAACTTGAAATTTGGAACAGTTTTAGATGACGTTTACCCAACTATTTTGCAAATAAGAAAGAAATAAAAATGTTTATATTTTTTTTGCAACAGGGACTGAAAGGGGGTCTTAAAAATTAAAAGTGGAGCAACTAGGGCATGTGGGGTATCATATGAAAGAACGCTGTTTGTTCATATTCAAACAATTTTTTATTTTTTTTAGGCCGCATTATTTTCGACTTTTGATGAAAAATGTAAAAAAAATATAATTCCCCCCCCCCCATCTCCGAAGTTTGCAAACAGAAAAATCTGAAATTATTCTATGTGATAGAAGTTTATGTAAAGATTACAGGAAAAATAAAACGATGTCTCTAAATAGCACACTTTTCAGAAATCGGAACGGAACCCTCGGTTCGCGAGTCCGACTCGCTCTTAACCGGTTTTTTTTCATTTGGACATACGGAAATTCAGATAACATTAACAGATTTACCAAGTTAATCTTACTTTACAGGGCGAGTATCACTTCATGAATCTAATAATACATCTGGAGAACTTTCCTTACAACATACCGTTCACATACTCGTCCATGATCGTGAGAACCCGAGTCGATGTCGAAGGCATCTTCACGACTACTAACGAAGAAGTCTTTAGATGGAAAACCTTCGTAAAGGTCACGCAGAAAATGAGGGATGCCAAAAAGACCAAGCCGTTGATGCAACATTTCAATAAAGCTTTAGTAAATAATTTTGTAAATTAATTAGATTATTATAATTGCAGTAAAATAATCATTGGTGTTTTTATTAAAACCCTTCTGTTTTCGTGTTGATGGCACATAGACAGACATACCTATATATACATGCTGAAGCGAAATAAAAAATAAAATTCAACCACTTCAACAAGTATAATTTGTTGATCTCTTTCTCTGAATCTAAATAAAGGTTTAAGATAAACTTAAACCTTTATTTTAAGGTTTAAGATGAAATTCATACCATACATGTAGGTATATAATGATCTCTTGGAGTATTAAGTTTCTAAGTCAACGCAATAAAAAAATACGCCCATAATATGCGACATATTTTGGTACTCGCAAGAAAATCAAAACCTATAGGGTACTTTCCGTTGACCTAGCATCATGAAATTTGGCAAGAACCAAGGTCTCACAGTACAAGTAAAGGAAAAAGTCCGAAAATTGCAAAACAAAATACAACTACTTATCACATACAAACATTTTTTTTTGCGATTACAAACATAAATTTGCAGTCGGAGAATTGACCGTGACTCATGTCAATGTACGGGAGAACATGTTTTTTAACTACAATGTTATGTTTGTTTTTGGGATAAATTCCTTTAAACTATGGAATCCTTCATTGTGCGAAGTCCGACACGCATTTGGCGAGTTTTTTTGTATCTATAAGTGAACGAGACAATTAATAAAAAGCACGATCTCAAAATCTTATTGTGCATTTAATTTGACAGTAAAAATAATTTCTGAAATGTTGATTTACACATAATACAGGTAGGTAGGGTCAGCAACAGAAGTCGGTTAGCACTGCTACTTTTTTAAATCAACTAAATTAACAGAAAATGATACGACAACATGCTTTTTAGCATTTCATGTATAAGATAAGAGTTAGTTTTCTTTAAAATTTATATCTGTTCTGATATTAATGAAGTATTTTTCTCAATAATTAAGATTTAGTAAACACAAGTGTTAATCGACTTTTGTTGGTGACTGTTCCTACTGGAGATGTCCCTGTGACATTTCGCATAATATGACGGTATTCAAAATCTCATACAATTAGGTATACCAACAATTTGCCTGATTACTTAATTTATAGTCAGTTCAATTAAGTATTCAAACATCGATTTTGTAAACAGGAAACCATATCAAAGTTATTATAATGTAATGAAGTGCGTATATTTTTGTTGAAATTAAACTGAATGGCAATGGAATTTAACTATAGGACGAGCTCGGCTTTGTTTGCTAAAAAATACAGGTTTTATTCTTATTAAAACTGTTTAAAATAAGTACCTATGTACAGTTTTCCTTTGTGTCAATTTTCTTTCATCAAAATATAATTTCCTTGCCGAATCTGAAAAGAAAATGAAGATTGTTATAAAAATCCGAAGTTTTCAAAACCTAGCTTCTACCTAGAATCTGTTTAAGACAGGCTGATAGGTAACCTTTTCAGTATTTTGAATTTATTGCGTTGACTTAGAAGCTTGATTTTTTTTAGAACTTTTAAGGTTCATAGACTTACGTATTTGATATTAATTTCAACTTGATACCTGCACGCGATCCTGAGAAAAAGGTTCATGACAGACTGACATACTTGAAAATATTTTTTTATGTGATAAAATTACAAAATAACAATTTTCGGACTTTTTCCATTACTTGTGCTGTAAGACCTTGCTTTTTGCCAAATTTCATGATTCTAGGTCAACGGGAAGTACCCTATAGGTTTTGATTTACTTGCGAGTATCAAAATATATCGCATAAATGGCCGTATTTTTTTATTGCGTTGACTTAGAAACTTGATTTTCTTAGAACTCTAAGGGACCATAAATTTACGTATTTGATATGAATTTCAACTTGATACCTCCACCCGTTCCTGAGAAAAAGGGTCTTGACAGACTGACAGACAGACAGACAGACGGACAAACAAGTGATCCTATAAGGGTTCCGTTTTTTCCTTTTGAGGTACGGAACCCTAAAAACATTTATTTACTTTAGCCGTACGTATTTGAGTCACACAAATCCATATGTGTACCTAATTTCAACTTAATCAGTACATTAGATTCGGAGCAAATTGGCTGTGACAGACGGACAGACAGACAGACACACGAGTGATCCTATAAGGGTTCCGTTTTTTCCTGTAAAGGTAGGTACCTAACCCTTAAAAGTTCTTTTTATGGTTCTGTAGTTATTCATTAAATTACAAAAAAGTTATTTTTGATGTTATTGACACGCACTGTAACGCATTTCATCCTAACTAATATTATAAATGCGAAATTGAGTTTGTTTGTTACGCTTTTACGCTAAAACAGCTGAACGGATTTGGATGAAATTTGTCACATGGGAAGACCATGACCTGGAATAGGACATAGGTTACTTTTTATCCCGGTAGTACGTTCCCATGGGATGATTTTCGATATCCACCCGGGCGCAGCCGTGGGCAAAAGCCAGTAATATAACAATGCAAATTAAAATTTCATTTGCTAATATTAACCCTAACTGTATTTTAATGGTTATAATCAATCATAGATCGTAGGCATAGATCATAATAATATTAAAAACATTTCAACTAGTACTAGTAAAAGTGTTAGTTACAATGAAATTATTGACTTTGCTGTCCGCCCTGGGATTAATTTCGGTAATGTAATATTAAAAATAGTATTATGACATTTTTTTCTACCGACCACACCTCCGTCACAGTGGACATTTTTTTCTACCAACAACACCTCCGTCACAAGGGACGTTCTTTACTACAGACAACGCCGCCGTCACACTGGACATTTTTTTCTACCGACAACACCTCGGTCACAGTAGTATTTTTTTTCTACCGACAACACCTCCGTCACAGTGCATATTCTTTTCTACCGACAACACCTCCGTCACACTGGAAGTTCTTTTCTACCGACAACACCTCCGCCACAAAAGACGTTCTTTTCTACCGACAACACCTCTATCACAGTGGACATTATTTTCTACCCACAACACCTCCGTCACACTGGACGTTCTTTTCTATTCTACCGACAACATTTCCGTCACAAGTTTGAATATTATGTCACAATTATTTTGTAAAAAGCTGTGTAATATTGAAAACGGAAGTGTTTAAGATTATTTTAATGATTGTATTGTCAAAAGATTTTAGAAAAAAAAAATGTGAAACTGAATAGTTAGGAAGAAAAACGATTTTCTTTCGGAGGAGACAATTGTCGATGAAAAAGAAGAACTACCCAGTTAGACAACATATGGCTTAAATTGAGAGTGGTAGAACTCTCCACTTAGGCCACCTGAGTGACATTTGAATCAGTCTACATTTTACAGATGTGTATGCAAAACTATACTTTTCAGGCTATGCAAATAGTCCCCGAGCGGCATGAGATCGAATATATCAATCATAAATACCTCAAGAACTTGTCAATAACATTTAGGAAGCTCAGTCGTAACAGTCCTCACTATGTCAATATGGAAATCTATTCGAACATTGGAGTCGGCAACAACCTAACGGTAAGGGTTCTTTTTATATTGATTTACTTAGACTAACTGCAAATATTGTCTAAGCCACAGTGAGAATTATTATATTTTTGCCTTAAGGGCTTTGTAAAGAATTAAGTAGAAACAGTCTTCTATAAAGTCATTTTTCGTGCCTGTCTGCGCGTTGTTCTTCTTTATTTATTTATTTATTTATTCTTATGGCAACTACAACAGGTAACAAACAAAGTAGATATATAACTAAATTCACATTAAAGGTTTCGACCTGATTATCACCCAAAACGTAATCGCACAACATGACCAGCAGCACAATCCATACTAATATTATAAATTCGAAAGTAACTCTGTCTGTCTGTCTGTCTGTCTGTCTGTCTGTCTGTTACCTTTTCACGCCTAAACCACTGAACGGATTTCGATAAAATTTGGCAAGGCTATAGATGGTATCCTGGGGACGGACATAGGCTACTTTTTTTTTTCAAAAATAATCCTACAGGGGGTGATATAGGGGATGAAAGTTTGTATGGGAAACTCAGTATTTCTTAAGTTAGGGATGTGAAAATTAAAATGTATGCTTTTGATAGGAAATAAAGAAATATGCGGTTCAGCGTTTTTGAAAAATCATCCCCTAAGGGGGTAAAATAGGGGTTGATTTTAAAATTTACAAAACTGCATGGATTTCGACAAAATTTGGCAAGCCTTTATATAGCATCCTGGGGAAGGCCATCGGATACTATTTTTTTCAAAAATAATACTGCAGGGGGTGATATAGGGGATGAAAGTTTGTAAGGGAAACCCAGTATTTCTTAAGTTAGGGATAACAAATTTATGCTATTGGTAGGAAATTAAGAAATATGCGGTTCAGCGTTTTTGAAAAATCATCCTCTAAGGGCGTAAAATAGGGGTTGATTTTAAAATTTACAAAACTGTACGGATTTCGATAAAATTTGGCAAGGCTTTATATAGCATCCTGGGGAAGGACACAGGCTACTTTTGGTCTTAAAAAATAATCCTACAGGGGGCGATATAGGGGATGAAAGTTTGTATGGGAAACTCAGTATTTCTTAAGTTAGGGATGTGAAAATTAAAATATATGCTTTTGATAGGAAAAGCGTTTTTGAAAAATCATCCCCTAAGGTGGTAAAATAGGGGTTGATTTTAAAATTTACAAAACTGCACGGATTTCGACTAAATTTGGCAAGGCTTTATATGGCATCCTGGGAAAGGACATTGGATACTATTTTTTTCAAAAATAATACTACAGGGGGTGATATAGGGGATGAAAGTTTGTAAGGGAAACCCAGTATTTCTTAAGTTAGGCATAACAAATTTATGCTATTGGTAAGAAGTTAAGAAATATGCGGGTCAGCGTTTTTTAAAAATCATCCCCTAAGTGGGTAAAATAGGGGTTGATTTTAAAATTTACAAAACTGCACGGATTTCGATAAAATTTGGCAAGGCTATACATAGATAGCATCCTGGGAAAGGATATGAAAGGGCTACTTTTTGTCTTAAAACATAATCCTACAAGGGGTGATCAAAGGGATGAAAGTTTGTTTGGGAAACCCAGCATTTCTTAAGTTAGGGATATGCCCTATGTTTTCCACATGAACGTTCCCATGGGATATTTTCCGACATCCACGCGGGCAAAGCCGCGGGCAAAAGCTAGTAAATATATAATTAACACAACTACAGTAAAAAATGAAACTAGTTCACAAGTTACAGCCACAAGGTCATCTGCCCTCCGACACACTGCTACTTAGGCAGAGAATGTGTAGGAGACCAAACACCAGGTAAAGGACCAAAAAATTACATTATTAAAATAAAACATTATACGATTACAAAGAAATAGTACAAACAAGTCTTTTGAAAGCAGCGGCACGGGAATCGAAGATGTCAATACTGTTATTGTCTTTTAAAATTTCATTGTAAAGTCGACACATTCTAACGATAGGGTTGTAATAAGAGGTGTTATTTGTAAAGACCAGCAGTGTAAAAGTTTTCGGTGTACGGGTGTTGTACCTAGTATTAATGTTAATGAGAGACAGCAGAGCTGAAGAGTCCAGCGTGGAATGTAGGATCTTATGCAGGTTTATTAAGTCTTGCTGTTTGCGACGGGCATGCAAAGGTTCCAAATTGAATTTAACGAGGCGATCGGAATAGCTTTGTAGCGTTCTAGAGAAGCCGTACCGATAAGAGACCCACTTAACACATTTTCTTTGCACACTCTCAATTCTGTCAGAGTGTACTGCATAACACGGTGACCAGATTATTGAACAGTATTCCAATAAACTTCTTACCAGGCTTTTATAAAGCAATACGAAGCTTCTAAACTATGCAACGGAGTTAGATACGGATTTCACTTTCATTAAGAATATTTATTCCGGAATGTATATCGCACACCTAGATCTAAACTGAGACAACTCAAAAATCGTTAATTTTGAGTTGTTTGAAAAACATAACTCAAATATTTTATATAATAATTATATCGATAAAAAGTATTGAATTTTAGCCCCAGTTTGTATACAGTGACACTTGACAAGCTATTTATTATCTAGAATCAAATTAAGGCGCAGATTTGCTGAAAACGATCAAAAAGGTGGTTTTTTAAAGCTGTGTATCTCATAAACCGTAAATAATTTTGACATGTAAAAAAAATATTTTATTTTCAAGTCCTTTTCGCATACAGTGATGGAAGCCAAAACATAATTAAACATACTTTAATGCACCAAAAAATCTTTAAACATACCTCCTAATAATCTTTAAAAGCTGTTTATCCCTTCATTAGTAATTATAATTATAATTAAAAATATACCATGAAATGTCAAATTCCAAACTGCATCCAGTGATGGATTACTTTTTATTAAATAGTTAATTTCAAGTTTTATACGATTTTATTTGCACTTTTACGACATAATTCCGGTGCGCGTGAGAATCTTCTATCTCGTACGTCAAACTAGACAGCCATAAAGCCATTTCACTTACACACCGAGCTAAACCAAGCTTGGAACCAGGGCCTTAAATTGTATAACTTCCCTAACGAAAAATGCAGATATACCTACGTTTTTATCGTCTCTTGAAAAATGACCTTTTTTGAGTTGTCTCAGTTTAGATCTAGGTGTGCGATATGTGTACGAGTATAATATTAAACTTGCATTTAATAAAGAAATCTCGATGTTTGTTCAAACAGGAGCGAGTCGCTAGTTATTCATAAATCTTATCTTTTGTACCTAAAATAGGGCTAACTGTGATAAATGACGCAGGCTTTTGCTAGGTAAAAGGGTGAGCGCAAATGACGTCTTTCGCTGAAAATAAGGTGTAGGTACTTAAGCTTCATACCTTCGCGAATAAATTTTTAAGGTTTCCCAAATTGCTATTGGCAATTTGGGAAAACTTAAAAATTTATTATACTGGTTTGTGAAGCACTATTCGATATTGTAATAAAAACACTTTTCTTTAGAACTGTCGCGTTACATCCTATTATATAATAATTAGATGTGCGTACAGTCTGTACTGTCACGAGCATTCATATATTATTATAGAAAGCTCGGCAATAATATCTGATTTCATGATTCATTCGCAATGGATGAAAAAATAAAAAAAGTAATTTTAATATAATTATGTCGGCAAATATATTATGTGATTATTTGTGGAAGGCAAATATGGCAAGTGACAGCACAAATAATTATGTGATATCGAAGGAACTCCAAAACTATCTGGTCAAGCAACGCCAAAATATAGGCTGCTGCATCAGCTTCAAAAATATGTGTCAAGCACATTGACTTATTTATTATGGTCAAGCAATACGTGGGGCATATTGAAAGTTTCTGGAACTGGCCCCTTATAATAAAAAATAATAAAAAAGCAATTATGGAATTCGAAAATGGAACTCTCTGAGAACATGTTATTTTTTAATTTGCGAGACTGCATTTTAGTGGCGTCCTTTAGGAAATTATGTGTCTCTATTACAATGAATTTGCTCAATGATTTTGTGATTTCCGCTGTAAGCAACAGCGAAATCGCAAAATCATTGAGCGAATTCATTTTCACACAATCAAACGCCGAAAGACACTACGCCGACAGACTGAACACCGACAAGATTTACTTCGATGGGACTCTTCGCCGACAGGACACTTCGCCGACAGGACTCTTCGCCGACAGGGCTCATCAGCGACGGAACTTTCGTAATTCGATTCGATTTTCGATTCCCGCACGGAACAAATATTTGTACAACCTACAAGTATTTGTTCCGAGTCTGGGTGTTTTTCTATCTATAATATGTATGTATTTACAAAAAAAAAAATGTATATAAGTAGTTTATCAGCCATCTCGTTACCATAACACAAGCATTAGGTTGCTTAGCTTGGGACTAGATGGCGTTGTGTGAAATGTCCGAGGATATTATTATTATTATTTTTATTTGTCTTGACAATTCTCGGGACCCTGGAGTCCCGGACCTTTAGAAGGCGTACGAGGGGCCAAAGCCAACTCACAGAGGCCCGTTAGACGCTTTCAATGAAATGAGGCACCAACCGACGATTATCCCTGTACGCACTATGCAAGTGCACCCAAGGACAACCCCCGGTTGGTGCAGGACTATTGCAGTATATAGAAATAAAGAGATTGGACTATGGATTTGAGTGGCTAAAGTGGACTGGTTGCCTAGAACTATGAAAGGACTATGGCCCCTGCCGGATCAATGTTTTGTAATACACGGATAAAATGGCAGGGGGTGACTTGCACACACAATAATGGGCCCCGGAAAAGGTCGCTAGCACATAGTGTCGTAGCGGCAAGGGGGCAACATGTCCTGAGGTGCTTGTGAGGAGTGGAGAGGTATCCCACGGTTCTCAGAACAATCCCAGAGTCCGGAAGATGGTCAAGATCCTTACAAACACTTACTGGAATACTTCCTTCCTCCGAGCACGTTTGCTCTTGCGAATCTCCACTCAAACCGGCCAATAAAGGCAAGAAAAAGGTGGGAGCTCTGTTCCTCGTCAGTGTTCACTCCAGCCGGCCAATAAAGGCAAGCGAGAGGTGAGGAACAAGACTTCTCCCGGGAGATAGGGTCCGTGGGGTCGCTACTGCCCAACAGCTCGCCACATGCTGCCCTGCGGGTTTCTGTATCTCTCTTGGTCTGGCTCCTCATCCTAGACCTGTTCCGGCAAAGTGAACTCTACCGGCACAGACCCAAAATTCGGAGCGCGCAAGCCCCACCACGACGTCAACGTAGAGATACTGCGGTGGGGTTATTATTATTATTATTATTTTTTTGTCTTTGACATATCTCGGGACCCTGGGGTCCCGGACCTTTGGAAGGCGTACGAGGGGCCGAAGCCAACTCGCAGAGGCCCCTTAGACAATTTTAAATGACGAGGCGGCACCAGCCGACGATTATCCCTGTATGCACTATGCAAGTGCACTCAAGGACAACCCCCGGTTTGTGCAGGACTATTGCAGAACATGGAATCAAAACATATTGGGCTATGGGTTTGGGTGGCTATAGTGGATCGGGTACCTTAAACTACGGGAGAACTATGTCCCCTGCCTTACCAATGTTATATAATATACACAGTTAAAATGGCAGGGGGTGACTTGCACACTCAATAATGGGCCCCCCGAAACGGTCGCTAGCACATAGTGTCGTAACGGCAAGGGGGCAACATGTTCTGAGGCGCTTGTGAGGAGTGGAGAGGCATCCCACGGCTATCAGGACAATCCCGGAAGTACGGTCAAGATCCCTACCAGCATCTTACTGAAATACTTCCTTCCTCCGAGCACGTTTGCTCTTGCGAATCTCCACTCAAACCGGCCAATAAAGGCAAGAAAGAGGTGGGAGCTCTGTTCCTCGTCAGTGTTCACTCAAGCCGGCCAATAAAGGCAAGCGAGAGGTGAGGAACAAGACTTCTCCCGGGAGATAGGGTCCGTGGGGTCGCTACTGCCCAACAGCTCGCCACATGCTGCCCTGCGGGTTTCTGTATCTCTCTTGGTCTGGCTCCTCATCCTAGACCTGTTCCGGCAAAGTAAACTCTACCGGCACAGACCTAAAATTCGGAGCGCGCAAGCCCCACCACGACGTCAACGTAGAGATACTGCGGTGGGGTTATTATTATTATTATTAATTAAAATAAACATAGAAAAAAAAACAAACTTGACCTAACCAAACCAAACAACTGTCTAGGGTCAACAAGAGACTTCAATTGGCATTTGGTGATGAAGCCCCATGTCGCAGCTTTGTGTATTCGTGGTTCAAAGAATTAAGACGTGGACGTAAAATCTACATGACGATGTATGTGAAGGTCGGCCGGCGATGGCGGTTACAGAATCCAATATTGTTACCGTAAGACAACTGATTGAACCTGACATAGTACATTATGATATAAGTGCGGTAAGTTGGAAATCACAGCCGAGGCGATATTGCTAGCCCGAGCCGTAGGCGAGGGCTACAAGAAAGCAGAGGCTGTAATTATCAAAGCGCACGTATGTCATACGACGTTCTATTACATATTTGCGAGGAAATAAATAAAAGTCGGACTTTCATAAAGGAATAAATCTTTAAAAACACACTTTCTGAAAATGAATTTGCATCTTTGCTTGTTTTCCATACGATGAAATTTTGATACGCTTGCTTGTAAGTATCTATCGGTCGATTTTTCGGGCAAGAGGCTTAGAGTAGCCTATTTCGCTGCCTCTGAGACTTCTGGCGGTGTCGAATGAATAAATTCATCATTACTTGACAACATTTTCAAATAAAAACAATACAGCGAAAAGAAAAAGCGCGCGGAATAATTTTTACTTATTCACAAATTAGCGATGCGCACGCATCAGCGCTTTTTTTTAAGGCAAAGGCACAAAAACAGCCAGTATTATTAAAGTAAATTAATTTTTTGTTTTTGTTACAGATTGTGTAATTAAAACCATGCATGGTTGTAATTTATTGTCAAAATTAATTAAATTAAAGAATTAAATGTTTAACATTTAATTCTTTAATTTCATTTTATCCCAAAGTTAATTTTATTCATAAAATGCTGACCAATTTTCTGACATAAAAACTCTTTGCTAAGATTTAAAAAAGTACCGTTCGTTTTAGACGGAGCATCATGATAAACCGTACGGGTTACCTTATTAAAGAAACTCGTGCGTTTTACTTTACGATAACGTACAAGTACGTAATGACATACATTACGATATTGAAATTGGTGAAATAAGAGACCCTTTACGAGCAAATGTGTTATAAAAAAAATTACTTGTCTGCAAATTCGTACTGTATTAGGCATTGGAATGAATGTTGCATGTGCTTTTGAAGGTTCGGAAGCTTTGCAGTTGGCACTCGATGGATACCGCATGATTTAACGGAAGACCAAAAACGAGTGCGTGTCGAGTGGTGCCGTAAAATGATAAAAAAGTTTAATGGAGGGCAGTAATTTTCTGACTATAATATCGTAATAGTCTAATATCTGGTCTTATTTATCCAGAAACTTTTAGATCGACCTAAATATTAACATCATAAATATCTGCCAACTCTGTAAAATTCAGAAGAATGTGATACCTCCTTGTGATCAAAAACATCCGTCATCACTTTGGCAGCAAAAAGTTTTTGATTCTTAACGTTTTAATGCAGTATTTTATCCTTTTTTCAGATAAAGATGGAGCTATTTGAGTTCCTGGGCGGTCATTACATACCAACAGGTGTCGTAGGAGCGTACAAGCTGTGTGATTTTCTATACAAAGAGCCATTTTTCGGCACAATGTATGCCAAACAGTTTCCTGGAAATTGGTCATGTCCGTTCCCTCCTGTAAGTATGTCTCCTGTGTTGATGCAATGGTAAGGACTCGGAAGTTTCTTATTCTGATTGAGAGAATTACTCGAGCAGACTTCAGTGATCTAGGCTAGACTAAACAGCTAATTAAACCAGTTGGCTGCGACAGATACATAGTATAGGTGTACCTAATTTAATAAAGTCGCTTTTCTTGTCTGTGTGTGACTGCTTAGTTCTTCTAAACTACTCACTGGATTGTGATGCAGTTTTGACTATCATTTAGAGAATTTAACCCGGAAGTTATATGTGTATACTAGCTGACCCGGCAGACGTTGTCCTGTCCCAATTTCAATATTCCCATATAAAACCCACTTTCAGTTTTCCAGAATTTTCCAATTTTCCCGGCAATTTTTCCAATATTTCTCATCGTTTAAACCTTCCCCGGACTACGTCAAACATTTCAAAACCAAAAGCAGCTAAATCGGCCCAGCCATTCTTGAGTTATAAAATTACAACGAAAAGTGGCATTGATTTTTATAGATATAGATATAGCGCAGAAATCTCGGTATTTTGATATGTCGCCACAACAGTACATTGCACCCGTGCAAAGCAGGGACAGGTCGCTAATAGTATATTAATTTAAATGGTATATAGTATAAATAATCTTACTATTCAGGGCGAGTATCACTACATGAATCTAACAATACATCTGGAGAACTTCCCTTACAACATACCCTTCACATACTCGTCCATGATCGTAAGGACCAGAGCTGATGTCCAGGGCATCTTCACGACTACTAACGAAGAAGTCTTCAGGTGGAAAACCTTCGTAAAGATCACGCAGAAAATGAAGGATGCGAAAAAGAAGACCAAGCCGTTGAAACAAAATTTCAATAAAGTTTTAGTTAAATAATTTTGGAAATTAAAAATTGGTTGCAAAATTATCATTGGTGTTTATATTAGAATATTTCTATTATCGTGTTGATGACATCAATCAATCAATCTGCCTAACTATGTTGGAGTCGGCTTCCAGTCTAACCGGATGCACCTGAATACCAGTACTTTACATAGAGCGACTGCCTATCTGTCCTCTACAGCCCAGTAACTGGGTAATACGATACCCCTTGGTAAGACTGGTTGTCAGACTTTCGGGCTTCTGATGACCCGTAACGACTGTCAAAGATCCACGAATGACAGCCGGGACCAACTGCTTAACGTGCTTTCCGAGGCACAGAGGAATCTCGATATGTAAAGATGGTCACCCATCCGCGAACCTGATGGATCGACCCGTACGGCTGTTATAATTTAGCCACGAGCTCCTCCTATTGATGACATTCATACATAATTATACAGTCTTCAGTCTTTATTTTGCTAATTATGACTCTCTAATAATGTGTTATTTTTGTGTGTTCCGTAGTTATGTTTTTTAACGCATTTCTACGCTTTTACTAAAAGTGTGACTTAATTAAATAAATTATTTTTTCATGATTTTTTCATTTACTCTTCTTTGGACCCACCTCAAAAAAACACCTTCAAACGCAAGTTTATTGTGAACTGAAATGTCGGAATATTATTTCGAATGAGGTTGTGAGTCTATCAAAGATAAAGGAGATGCTTTCATATAACAAAATCAATCTGCCAAGCCTTTCCCAACTAATATTGGCGTCGGCTTCCAGTACAACCGGATGCAGCTGAATACCAGTATTTTACATGGAGCGGCTGCCTATTTGACCTCCACAACTCGGATACTCGGTAGCAAGATCGATTTGGGGAGGCGGTTAACCCTACCAAGTGTCAGGCTATCATTGTAGGGTCACAGTTAAGCCATTTAGCTTCCTCATACTGTGAGGGCTTCGTAATATGAGGAAGCTGAATGACTTAACTGTGACCCTACAATGATAACCTGCTTGATGTTTGACAACTCAGTCATCCCGTTTAGCTCCAATGTTAAAGATCTTGGTCTGCATGTGTCTGACTGGCGAAAGCAAGTCACGACTGTAAGTAAAAGTGTCACCGGAACGTTGCGGTTAGTCATAGGTTGAAAAACGTTCTCACATCACACATGAATGCTTGTTCAGTCCATAATTTATGCCATAATAGACTATGCTGATGTGTGTTACTATGACCTGAATGCAGATATCCTCAATAACCTGACCGCCTTCTAACTATCTGCATTCGATCCGTTTTCTTCTTCGTATGATCATGTGTCCCGATTGCTTTTAAAATGGTTACCCATACGTCAGTCCAGAGAGGTGAAGAGAATGTTGTATTCTACGAGTATACTTAGCAAACCCACGTCTTCTTCTTACCTGACCTCCTATGTTCAAAACTTTTGATCTGCTCATAGTGAAAATCTTCTTTCCACAAATAATCGTCTTCTACGAAGTCCTTCTCACCGCTCTGGTTTTATTCACTTTTCTTTCTTTGTCCAGGCAGTATTTCTTTGGAATGCGCTCCCTCTGAACATCAGGATGGCAACCAGTCGATTATCTTTCAAAGTGAAGGCACGTGAACATATTCATATGTAAGTAGAATCATATCAGCGCTGATTTGCAGGATTCATTTTTACCTTCACGTACCTATCCTTATTTCTCTTGACAAAGTTCATTTTGTTTATATGTACCTATGAAATGAAATGAAATGAAATGAAATTGAAATGAAATGAAATGAAAGTGTTTATTCTGTAAATAGGATATCGAAATCACTTTTACACGTCATATTTTTTTTTTTTTAATAAGCTAGATGAAGTCGACATTTCCTATCTAACTACCCTGAGAAGAAATGGCGAAACAAACTCAGGGGTCAAAGTCTCTTAAAGTCCAGACATAATCTTGGTCAGATCATGTGAGGACCATGTAGATCCAGTCTGAAATGGTCTTTTGAGGAAAGAACCATAAAAATTTGAGTGGACCTGTCCAGTCAGTGCAAGCATTTGTCAACAATCGTGTAGCTCAACTCAGGATTTCAGGAGCTCAATAACTCGACGAACAATACCAAAGAAAGGACGTTTGGGTAGGTCGCATAAAGTACTCAAAAATATCAGACCATCAATAAAACTAAAAAAGAAAAAAAAAGATCAACATAGTGCTCACATTTACAATAATTTTAATTTTTTCAAACTCAAACTCAAACTCAAACTCAAAGCATTTATTTCAATTAAACCAATTACAGGCACTTTTGAATTGTCAAAGAGTCGGTCAGTAGGTAAGTCAGAAAGTTGAAGCTAGTTGCCCATTCCAAAACGTAGATCTATGGAGAAGAACGGGCAAGAAACTCCACGGACACTCTTTTAAATCAAAATATAGTTACAAAATATTGGTTACATCATTCATGTTGAAATTATACATGTGAGAACGATGAACGTTAAAAGCGTCCGTAATAAAAAAATAAAAAAAAAACAATTCAAAATTAAAATTAAAATAAGCCGTGGCAGCTAAGGTATGACCAGCCTCCACCAACAGCGCCCGTTCACAAACCTGATGTATGGATTCGTTAAATGATCCAACACACGCGCCACCATCAGCGAGGCATTAGAGTGAGCATGACACACTCTCAGCCGCCAGGGCACATCCAAGTCAAATAAAGACGTACCCAGTAAATGGTAGCTTTAGAGTAGGTACATAGTACTCACACATGTACTAAGCAATTATACAATACAAAGGTGATTGAGTCTACACAATGCAAAGCTATTCTTACAATCTTCAGCAGTTGCTTAACAGTATCTTCAAATGTTAATTAATTAGTTGAGGTTGTGGAGCAGGACCAGCATGGAGCCAAGCATTTTTATCATTTATGTAATCCCCCAACTTATAATATGCCTGCCTGCATAGTGTGCGTTTTATACAAGTTTTAAATTTCGTCTCATTTAGTTGAAGTATGTGTGGAGGTATTTTATTGTAACATTTTAAACAGTACCCCATGAACGATGAGTCTACTTTAGCCAGCCTGAAACCTGGTTGAGCTAATAGGTCCTTATTTCTAGTATTATAATTATGCCTTTCACCTCTTTTATTAAAAAGATGTAAATTTTTTTTACGTACATGATGTTTTCGTAGATATATTGACAAGGTACCGTCATGATGTTAATATCCTTAAACAGTTCCCTTAGAGAATCGCGCCTGCGAAGATTATATATGGCTCTCATGGCTCGTTTTTGCAGAATAAAAATGGACTCGATATCTGCAGCCCGTCCCCAAAGTAAAATACCGTAAGACATGATACTGTGAAAGTAACTAAAATAGACTAGCCTCGCGGTATCTACATCAGTAAATTGACGGATTTTTCTGACAGCATAAGCTGCTGAACTTAGCCGTCCTGCAAGTGATATTAAATGAGGACCCCATTGTAGCCTTGAGTCGAGCGTAATCCCCAGGAAAACGGTTTTATCGACGAATTCTAGTTTCTCTTGATTCAATACTATCTCACAATCACTACTTTTGACATTTGGTAAAGAAAATCTGATGCACTTAGTTTTTTTCCCATTTAATACTAAATTATTAGCAGTGAACCAATTTTGGATCTGCAGTAGGGCGTTATTGACGTCGTCAAAATTTGTAGCACGTCTATCTACCTTAAAAATTAATGAAGTATCATCAGCAAATAGCACCATTTGTGGTTGATTTTTTAATAAATGGAGTAAATCATTAATATACACTAAAAAGAGGAAAGGACCCAATATCGAGCCTTGTGGAACACCCATTTTAACTTTTAAACACAGTGAATTGACACCATTTATTTGAACTTGCTGTTGTCTATCATTTAAATAAGATTTTACTAAACTGAGGGCAAGTTTTCCAAGTCCGTAATGCTCAAGTTTCAAGAGTAAGGTTTCATGATCGACGCAATCAAATGCCTTGGAGAGGTCACAAAAAATGCCTATGGCGTCTTGGGCCTCTTCCCACGCGTTAAAAATGTGTTTTAATAAGGTTACACCGGCGTCGGTCGTACAACGTCCTTTGGTGAAACCAAACTGTTGATCGTGAAGTATTTTATTCGTGTTAAAATGATTGAGCATTTGATTAAGCATTACCTTTTCAAACACCTTGCTGAAAACCGGCAACACGGATACTGGTCTATAATTATTTTTGTCTTTACTGTCTCCGGATTTAAAAAGTGGAATTACCTTACTGTATTTCATTAAATCCGGGAAAACTCCTTGATCTACACAAAAATTAAATATTAAGGCTAAATAAGGCGCTATAGTCTCAATTATGGAGGTACAGACTTTAATGGACATTCCCCAAAGATCTTCGGTCAGTTTGATCTTAATTTGCTTAAAAGCTTTTATTACTGTTATGGGGTTAATATGCTTAAAGTTAAATTCAATCGGGCAGGCCGATACGTTCGCTCTTACTAAATCAAAAGAGAGCGAGGGCGAGGAGTTTAAGACCTCAGTAGTTTTAAGTGGGATACTGGTAAAGAAATTTACAAATTCTTGAGCAACTTCTTTACTATCGGAAATGAGACCACATGACGACTCCAGTGTGTAATCAATATTATGCTTTCTGTTCCTGTTCGTTTCATTGTTGATAATTTTCCAAACTGTCTTTATTTTATTATCTGCTGATTTAACCTTGTTGCTAATGTATAAGGCTTTAGCTGCCTTACAAGTGTTCTTAAAAATTCTAGAGTAAGTAGCAACATACTTATTAAAAGTTTCCGTGTTAATATAAGGCTTAAGGCCATACAGCTCGAAAAGTCTTTCCCTACTTTTCCTGAGTCCTTTAGTTGCCCAGTCACTAAATAGAAACTTAGGGCTGATGGTTTTTGTGATCTTCTTAAATGAATTATCGAACTCTGTTTGGACTACCGAAAAGAATTCTTTATACAAAATATTAACATTGTTCATTTTCAGTTCTTGATCATTTAACTTACAAATTAAAGTGTTATTAAATTTATTTAATTTAACAGATGTTATTGGTCTGGATTGTATCTGCACTTTTTGCATAGGTATGTTGGACTCAAAAGTTACGGTTTGACCACTGTGATCAGAAGGGAGATAATTAACAATGCATTTATCTAAATAGTCACAACAACAGAAAACATTATCAATACATGTAGCAGTAGTCGTGGTTATTTGGGTAGGTTCTACAAACACATTTGATAAATTAAATGATTTAAACAAATTTAATAATCTACTGGTATCTGAATTATTTTCTAAAATATTAATATTGAAGTCGCCACAGATAATTACTGACTTATTACCAGCTGCAAGTCTTGACATAACTTCTTCCATTACTGACTCGAATATAGAGTAGTTTTGATAATTTGGGGGTCTGTAAACGCACACTATGACATGCTTATCTAGCTCAACACAGGAAAGTTCAATACTATGTTCAAATGATAGTTCAACTATGTCTTTACGATTTTTCGATTTAATACAATTTTTAATTAGGATTAATGAACCACCACGCGCCATTGATGTTCGATTAAAACAACTGGCCACACTATAATTCTCATAATTAATTAACATTTCGTAATCCTTTAACCAATGCTCGGTTAAACAAATAATGTCAAACATTGTTTTTTCTAAAAACAATTCAATTTCCAATTGTTTGGATGAAAAACCTTGAATATTTTGATGAAATAATTTCAAGGATTTCTGATTAGCCCCTTTTCTACAGTTAACTATTTTAGAGCTAGAAAATACCTTTTTGTTAATAAGTGTAACTATACTGTTAGTGGTACTTTCTGTTGTCTTACAAACTAGTTTAAATTAATAACCACCTTAACATTAGTACTATTACTAACTGTGGTGCTAATTAAAGATGACTTCGACATACTAATTATGTCTGGGTTAATATTAAAAGCTAATAGCCTAGCTATTTGATGTCTAAAACTACTGGGCAGATACACCGTATCCCTAGTCGAGCTTAGCTTATCAACAAAAATGTTGGTGTCAAAAAATATAAACTTGTCACTATGGTGACTAACTAAGAATTGCATGTAGTTATTTAACATGTAAATGTAGTTGTTTTGTCTGTTTGACAAGTACTTAAAGTATGGAAAAGCACACAAAATTATTTTCTTACAATTTAACTTCAATAGCTCGGTGACACTATCAGTAATATCATCTTTTTTAACATTAAGACATTAAAATTCTTAGTTATTGAAGCCATTATTTGTTTGTAGGAAGACTGAGGCATACAATAGTTTAGAGAAGAATGACTCAGGTTGTTGCTAAGTAATTTTCCTAACCCTTTTCCAAAACTATCAGAAAACATAATGGAATTATAACATACTTTACTACTACAAGGAACAGCACTAGCATCTGTCTGAACTACTTGCAATGGACCTAGTTCAATATCTGGTGAATCTTGACAAGACATAGATACCTGAGCACTTCCTGACTGGGACGGGTCCTCCGTTACCTCGGGTTGAAAAGTGCCAAGATTGGATTTTCTATGCAATGAACATTGAGGGCTGCTAAGAGTCAGCAGGTCCACTTTATCTGCATTAGAGTTGCACATATCCACTAACTCCCTTGTAGCAAGTATGTGCTCCTGAATTTGTTTTTCAGACCTCACATACTTATTATACAGTGAATGAATTGACTCTTCCAGTACCTGAATTTCAGACTGTAATCGTTGAGTGTCAATCTCATAAATGTTCTTACTGTCTTCTAATTTAATTTGATAGTTTTTTAATTTATTTATAAGAAAAATACGCTCTTTCCTTAGTTTAATATTATTGGAACTGTGTTTTTGTTGTTTCCTAAATTTAATGCACTTATTTACCATTCTATTTAGTTTTGCATATTTTTTTATTTTATTTTGACTTACTTTAAAACTACTATTATTATGTGTCAATATTGACTCTTCAGTAAGGTCTATTGTTACTAAGGAATGATGGTTGCAATTAATGTTTAATAACTCATCATGCAAGCTAATATTACTCTGCTTAGCCTGAGTACATTCTTTTTGTTTTAGTAATTTAGTAATCTGTACATTTGCTAGAATTAATTCTTCTTCCAGGTCCCTAACCTTACACAAAGCCTCCTCATATATGTTACTGCAGTTGTTGAAACCATCCGTGACCACCCGCAGTTTGTCCCGTTCATCAACAACATCCAGGTATTGTTGATGTAGGTCTATTAGCTCCTTTTTCAAGCATGTGTTTTTGAAGACGACCTTCTCTACTTCCTTCTCACTTTCATCTATCTCCTGTAACAGCTGTTGACATTTGCTGTTTGAAGCGTTAAGATCCTGGATGGCCGTTCTTAATTTGAGCTCCAACTCCTGAGCAGCAGTCTTACGGGTCATCACAGGCATGGTTTCAGGAACAAGAACTGAAAGTAGAATTAAAGGAAAAGTGAGAAGTAATTAGTTAGACAGATAAACAAAAAAAAAACAGAAAGCTTGAAATGAAAGGACAAAAAAAATAAAAAAAATGGGAGAAGTTAGAGCTTTATGGAGAAATGAGGTAGGCTGGTGAGTCAAATTGAAATGTAACTAGATTAGATTAAGTACCAAGTTACAATGATTTTATTGTCATATGATTTTACTTTTCCTCACGTGGGTAGGACATAAAAAATTAAAATTAAAATAGTTTACTATAAGTACTTAAAGATAACAATCCAAAAAAAAAAAAAAAAAGAAAAAACCAACTTTCTTATTGTAGTGTATTCTAATATTGTATTATAGATTTTAAGTAAGTAGTCAGAGAGTTCACTACATAAGCATTAGGTACCTACTAGGTTTCGTTGAACTTTAAGTAGGTACGTACTGATTATTATAACAATCCAACCGTATTATTGGTTACATAGGTACATGAATAAATGATAATCAATAAGCTATAATGAGCCTAATTTTTTGTGGAGTAAATTATGTAGTGTTTATTGTCTGAGCGAATGTTTTCGTCATCAATTTTGCTTCCACTAGTTGTCAAGCAAAAAGAGACATAAACCGTGCCAATGTGTGATGGACGTAGCTCAGAGGCTGAGCAGTATTTTGTGATGTTCAGTGATGTTCAGTGGTGTGTTATTATTGTAATAAAATAAAACAAAATACTCCCCGGGTTTTATGATATTTTGAAATCCGTCACCGTTGAGTTGACAGCCGAGGCCGGTTTAGTATCCTTTTTGTGCGAAGTTCTCGCGACAAAAAACACTGTATAATCGCTGGGTATACTACTTAATAACTAGATCCGACTAGAACACTAATTTAACATAAATAAAACACTTTTTATTAATTTTCTAAACTAATTAACCTAGAGATCGTTTTTTTGACGACCGGCTGCCAGTGTTGCCAGCGTAGATCAATTTAATAATTTACATTAATTTTTTAAACAAAGGTTTGTCATTTTGTTTATTATAATGTGTATGTCTATGTATTTATTATTTTTCGAGTTATCTATCCCTTATATTGCTCCTGCAATGTCTTGTCTCTGCATCACCCTAAGGTTGACTGGTAGAAAATGCCTCAGGCATTAAGTCCGCTTTTGTACAGTATTTTTTTTTACATATGCATAAAGTTTTTATAAATTTTTATAAAATAAAAAAATATTGCCTTTTTAAAGCTTCACCTCATCAAGGTGAAAGAGTCACCGTCATTGAGGTTGAAGGTAACATAAAGTTGGATATAATGATGATTGCTGAATAAATTGTAGTACCTACTAACTGATGGATGATGATTCATGAATTCGTGATGAAAAAAATAACTAAATCAATGAATGAATGAAATGATCTTTATCTTTACCTTTGCCTGTTGCCTCTTGTTACATGGTGCAACAGAGATCATTGCATATCTAGGAGTAGACTGGGTTAGTAAGGGGTTGATAATGGTAGGGAAAACGTGCCCTTAGGATATGGAAAGGATAAAGAGCCTACCAAGTAAGCAATGGAAGTGTGGAGAGACGGTTGATATAATTATACCAATCAATCTGCCTAGCCTTTTCCCAACTACGTTGGAGTCGGCTTCCAGTCTAACCGGATGCAGCTAAAAACCAGTATTTTACATGGAACGACTGCCTATCTGACCTCCACAACCCCGTAACTGGGTAATACCCCTTAGTAAGACTGGTTGTCAGACTTTCGGGCTTCTGACGACCCGTAACGACTGTCAAAGATTCAAGAATGACTGCCGGGACCAACGGCTTAATGTGCTTTCCGAGGCACGCAGGAGTATCGGTATGTAAGATGGTCACCCATCCCTGACCAACCCCGGCAAGCATAGCTTAACCTGATGGATCGACCCGTGCGACTGTTATTACTCAGCCACGAGCTCCTCGGTTGATATAATTATATATGGTCTCTTTTTACGACGTCGCGACGCTGCCAGGTTGCTTCAAGTCCAGCTTCCCCGGTGAATCTTTTGACGGTTAAACTGCGTTTTCGACTATTTTTATTATGTCACTGCTATGCTGTATTACACGTTGCTGTTTCCAAAATCTTCGTCTGAGGTCTCGCTGATAACCGTTTCTGGTTTCTTATAAATTTTGCTAACGGCATTCTTAATCTTGTCTCGTTCTTACAGAATAAATTGCCAATATAATAAACTGTGAACCATCTTTGTCCATAAGAAAATTTCCAATTACCAGCTTTCGTGTTGGTTTTGTTTACTTACTCGCTTTAGCTTTCTAAAAAATTCTTCTTTTCCACAGTTAACGAGGTAGAAGTTTCAACAACACGAATTTGATCAAGTTACTTCTGAATCGGATAATTGATGATATGTTATGTGTAATACTGATATTGTAATTTTCCATTATATCATCGTGGTGAATGCTATGAATACAGAAAAAAAATATAAGAATTTTCATAGAAACTTTCTAGGGAAGCAAAGAGAAAACAATAAAAAATATACATTTTGCACAAATTCAACGCATACAAAATAAAAATAACACTACACTGCCATTTCAGTCTTCTTTACTAGTAAGTGATTATTAATTTCTTTTAGATATTCTATTGATAGGATGTAAAAAAATGCACTGAAATAAATTTATAATGATAGTGAATTGCAGTGTCATAAGTATGATTACATAATAAAGTAACGTCTGTCATTAGAATTGTTTTCATTTTACGTTTGAAAATATAAATCACTAGCAGTTTGCCTACTGCACTGCATTTTGGAACTCCACTAGTTCTGAAATGATGAAGGTTTTATTTTTAATGTTTAGCACTATTCAATTTATTTTGGTAAGTCTTTAATTCCTTTACTAAATTGTTGTTTTGTTTCTTGTTTTGGTGAAGATTCTGAGTTCGGTCTTTCCGAAGATAAACAAGCGATGGACCATTTGAACATTGTCGTACTGTAATCTCCCTTTTCTTTAATTCGTTATGATTCCTTACACAATTCATCCATCTCTTCAATAGCCATCCTTTTTTACCCGACTGCGACAGAAGGGGGGTTATGTTTTCTAGTATTGTATATAGGGGAACTAAAATCTGCCCTCCATGTCTCAACCACTTAGCCGAAGAAATCGATTGTTAACTTTTAGAACATAATTCAATATTGTTTTTAATTTCTGAAAATTGTAGTCCACAGAAATATATCCTGAGAAACTGGAAACCATAATCAAGAGCAGCAAACATATTCACAACATCAAATTCACGTTCAGAAGGCATAGTCGGAACAGTCCTTATTACATCGATTTTGATTATATGGCAACCTCTGGATACGGCAATAACTTCACGGTACGGTCCTTTATGAATTACAAAAAGAAGAAATAGAGTCACATTTGGTAGCTTCTGTACATTAGTTAGGTGACATATTTCCAGTAGAAATCTGGTAAAATTCTGCACACTCTTTCAAACACACTCACACTCACTCACTTTTTTTCACTCTTTCTTTCTTTCAAATACATCAACACGTTTAACTATGTACGCGGAGTCTTAATATAATTTCACGTTGAATACTAGCTTAAATAAAGTCCTATGCAGGCGAGTCTGATGGTGATGATATTCTTCGGGAAGTACATTGTACCTAACGTTATTGAAATTTAAATTGTACCTACTTACTTTTGGGCACTTTTCCCACTGACAGCAATGCGGACGAATTTTTTGATGTCCAATTAGCTCTCCTTTTTTTCTTTTTATACCTGTACATCTATATGGGAGTGATACGTGAGTTCGAATGACGTTTTTGCGAAGGTCGCCATTTCGAAAAATTTTGCTAGTGGTACGCCAGTTCGAAAACTCATTACATCGAAAACCGCTATATCGAATGACATTATCGCGAAGGTCGCCATTTCGAAAAAAAATGCGAGCAGTACGCCAGTTCGGAAGTCATGGTATCGAAGTCCGATGTTGATTTAACTTGTCTTTCTTTCTTTTTTTTCCCAAACCAATTCAAAATACCATGCTCTCTGTGTCTCGTCTCATTGGGGTCGTGAGTTCGATTCCCAGACAAATTAACTCAACATCGGACTTCGATACCATGACTTCCGAACTGGTGTAGGTACTGCTCGCAATTTTTTTCGAAATGGCGACCTTCGCGATAATGTCATTCGATATAGCGGTTTTCGATTTAATGAGTTTTCGAACTGGCGTACCACTCGCAAAATTTTTCGAAATGGCGACCTTCGCATAAACGTCATTCGAACTCACGTATCCCCATTCTGCCCGCGACTTCGTCCGCGTGAAATTTCTTGTCCCCAACGACGCATCGCATCGCAAAGCCTGCCCGCGCTATTATTTCGTTTGCGCTTAAGCATCCTTTCTGACATTTTTTCTTTTTGCTCGGCTCCTAAGGTCCCTAGCGTGATGTTAAATAGCCTATATCCTTCCGCATCGCCTGCCCGCGCTATTACTTAGCGCTCGGCTCCTAAGGGCCCTAGCGTGATGTTAAATAGACTATATCCTTCCGCGTCACCTGCCCGCGCTATTACTTCGCGCTCGGCTCCTAAGGGCCCTAGCGTGACGTTAAATAGCCTATATACTTCCGCATCGCCTGCCCGCGCTATTACTTCGCGCTCGGCTCCTAAGGGCCCTAGCGTGATGTTAAATAGACTATATCTTTCCGCATCGCCTGCCCGCGCTATTACTTCGCGCTCGGCTTCTAAGGGCCCTAGCGTGATGTTAAATAGCCTATATCCTTCCGCATCGCCTGCCCGCGCTATTACTTCGCGCTCGGCTCCTAAGAGCCCTAGCGTGATGTTATTTAGCCTATAGCCCTCCTCAAGAACTGGGTTATAAAATGCAAAAAGATTTTTTCAAATCCGACTGGGGTAGTTCCAGAGATAGCGCGTTCAAACAAACTAACAAAGAAACAAACTCTTCCGCTGTATTCCACCGAAATTATTGAAATAATAAATCGAGAGGGTCGTCAATCCGCAGAAAATCTCGCAATTCAAAAAAAATACTTATTTGCACAACGCCAACTATGGGTAAATTGATAAAACGTCCGCACTAAACATGTTCGCTCAAGAGCGACCGGTATGAATTAAAGTTATTTTGCGTTTTAGTCATTTTATATTATCTCCGAAACTGTATGACCAATTGACATACTGTAAAGGCCAAATCTTATCTCCATGATGTCCTTGTGATCATAAAATAACTTATTTTTATAAGGATTAATGTTTTGTTGTTTAAATAATCATCCAAACGTAAGTATGTCTAAAAATACTTTTTTAAAGCAATAAAAGATGTATAAAAGATAAATTATAAAAGATAGAAATATGGTGTTCTGGACTTTTTTGTAGAAATATTTAAGACGGACCAGACTGCCATACATTCTTTTCAATTATAAACAACCGTTTAGGCAGCGCATGCAAAAAAGTCTGTTTAAAGAGGTATTTCTTTCCGACTTGTTAGACAAAAATTGTGATAGCTCGGCTAATATGCATGACATAAATATAATTTATAGCCTATAGCACTCAGGAATAATGTAGCTTTCTACTTGTGAAAATTTTTTTAGAATTGGATCATTAGTTCCGGAGATTACCCCCTACATACAAACTTACAAACATACAAACTTACAAACTTACATACAAATTTTACCTCTTTATAATATTAGTATAGATATCTAAATTAGTCTCGGAAAAACTCTGAAATGGCTCGACCGATATGATTTTTTTTTTTGTTTTATTCGCCTCGATATGGCAACATCCGAAAAATCGCAAAAATCTATATATGGGTATTGCCACTTCGGATTACTCTCGTAGTACGAAGTTCACCGGGTCATCTAGTAATATAAGTATTAATACCTACTTATATTTTAGTAATAATAGTAATATTGTTAATTGTTAACAATTAAGGGAAAGAGCGAGATAGCCCAAACACAAGTATTATCAATTGCTTACTGGGGATTTAGTCCGGTCAATTTAGACCAAAAAATGAGAGTGAAGTTACATAAAGTCCCAACAAGCTGAATTTCAGTGAAATTGTTCAAAATATAATTATAAACAATGTCTAGAAGTTCCCCATCATTCCCCTGTAAGGAAAAAATTTTATTCAAGGTCAAAGGTCAAAAAAATGAGTTTTTCGCGATTTTCAGCAAAACGGTAAGTTTTATCATAAAAGTACCTCAGACAAAAATTGTAGATCATAAAATTATCTATAAAAAATGTATCAATACTTTTTTTCTTACGAGCCACTGTTTCTGAGATATAACGATTCATAAAGTTATAAAAGTTGTTATCGTCATAATATACATGAGTACGCCACGTATATACATCTAGAGTTGTTATATATAAAATAAAAAAAATAAAAAAAAAAAGAAGCTGAAGTTTTTAAAAAGAGTAATTCAACTCAACAAGAAGTTATTACCAACGGCATCCGCTTTCTTCTTTCTATGTACGGAGCTCCTAAAAAACTACCTGTTTAGATAAGCATCGATATGCATGTTTCGTTAAAAATACTAAAAATAAAAAACAAGTTCAATTAGCTTGTCTTCCTCCAACCTCAGTTGCTGCTCACCAACATCTTTTTCGAGTATATTACCAAGTTCAAGTGTGGCTTGGTTATCAGCTAGACCCTACAGACTGGGGTTGGAAGTTGGTCAACAACATATTAGAGCCAGTTCAAACTTTACTTCCACCTGCGCCGGAAAAACTGCTGAACACTATTTTTTGCAACTGCAAAAAGGGATGCAGTGCTAAATGTGGTTGCAAAAAAGTCGGACTGTCTTGTTCTTTGGCATGCACAAATTGTCAAGGCCAGTCGTGCTCTAATATTTAATCACAAACAATGGAGGATTCGTTTGACTCCGACGAAGTATCATGCGATACATCGCTATTGACGCAATTTACTTGCATCCAAAATGAAGATGAAGAAGAAGCAGGAGAAGAAGAACAAGAAGAAGAACAAGAATTTGAAACTTACGAATAAGACGAATAAACTTCAACACTTTTTTTTAATTTACATCGCTTTTATCTTTCCCAATCTTTGAAAATTTCCGTTATTATGCAATAGTTTTACATTAAACAGGATCACAACTGACCCGTGGAGTAGGCCACTGGGGAAACCACGTTAAAAAAACGCGCTAAGTACACTACCTCATAGGTGGCGTGGAAACGTGTGCATATTATGACGATAACAACTTTTATAACTTTTTGAATCGTTATATCTCAGAAACGGTGGCTCGTAAGAAAAAAAGTATTAATACATTTTTTATTGATAATTTTATGATCTACAATTTTTGTCTGAGGTACTTTTATGATAAAACTTACCGTTTTGCTGAAAATCGCGAAAAACTCATTTTTTTTACCTTTGACCTTGAATAAAATTTTTTCCTTACAGGGGAATGATGGGGAACTTCTAGACATTGTTTATAATTATGTTTTGAACAATTTCACAGAAATTCAGCTTGTTAGGACTTTATGTAACCTCGAATGTCTAAATTGACCGGACTAATTCTCATAATTAAAATCCATGTAACTGTTTTTGGGACAAATAAACATTTTTATTTTTTTTTTATTTTCATTTGTATAAATTCTCTTATTTTAGCTAAAATGGCAGTTAAATGAATACATAAGCGGACGCTATGTACCGGTACCGGTACAGTTTGAGTATAAGTTGTGCGACTTTTTGTACAAAGACCCATTCTTTGGTCAAATGTACGCAAGGCAACTTGCAGGAAATTGGTCTTGTCCTTTCCCTCCCGTAAGTACTAAAGCCTAACAAGATTTTGTGTAGTTGTTTCTAGTACTCGTATGTAGTTTCCTAGGGTATGTCAGGTCGGGCAAAGTGTTATTAGGTTTTTCCAGTAGGATTTTTTTAGTAGCAGCTCAGAGTCGGGATTTGTGTCCGGTTGGTGGCACTAGGCTCGCCCCCTATTACATGGGACTCAAACATAACTGGCGAAATGTGGATGAACTATAGGTACCTCTGCCTAACCTTTGGAGGATTATTGGCGTGATGTTATGTGGGATATTATGTTCTAGTATGTACCTAATATCTACCAACCGCACTGTGCCCGCGTGGTGGATTAGTTACGGCCCACTCCGTCTCAGAGAGGCCTGTGACCCAGCAGTGGGAACAATATAATAAATAAATAAATTTATTGAAACGAAAAAACTCAGTTTACAGAAACATTGTGTACGATAACAACTGCATTAGTAAATACTGTGTCGCAGTCAATATAGACTGATTATATATAATTATGCTAGTGTATACCTCTCTGTCCTATGAAGAACATTAGCTTTCATGTACAGTGGGCTGCATTAATTGGGTACCCCAGTCGTATTAAAATGTTAATACTAAGATCTAATCTGGGACATTTCGCCGCTCTCCCGAGACTCTGTAGGCAATACAATGAATTGTCAAAGCGTTGTAACCTGGACATAACCCTCCCCATTTCTAAACACAAAAAGAATTTAACCACCGCAAAATAAAAACTATGTTTCTTCCATCTGAATATTAAATAAATGTGACTGACATAATTAATTATTATTATACTAAACGAATGCTCAATTTTGACATGTTAATTTAATTTTTTTTTCTTCATTTGATTTAACTATTATTTTTCCCTCCAATAATCAATAAATGTGAAATAACTATCATTATATTAACCAATTGTAATATTCATGAATCTTGACATGTAATTTTTATTATTTTTTTTCCCAAATTTAATAATTTAATTTTTTACTGTTATTTTTATCCTGTTTACACGTAGTTATATGCTGTGGTGTGTGTTATGCTGTGGTCTCCGATAATTGAAGGAGCACACTTGAAAGAACCTTTTTAATTATTGTAATTTATATTGTATATGTGTATCCTTTGTTGGAGATCCCCAAATAAATAAATACAACTGGGGTACCCAATTGATGCAGCCCACTGTACCTATCTGTATTAGTTTATACTACATATGTAATTTCCTTTTTCAGTAAGTCAGTAATTAATAAGACTTCTTCTAATTTCTCTATTTTTTTCAGGGAAGAAGCCCGTTCAGAAACCTAGTAATGCACATTGAGAATATGCCTCGAGTACCGTTTACATATTCGTCACTGATAGTGAGAACCCGTGCTGACCTCATTATATTCATGGGCCCACCTGTTGAAGAGATTGCTTTAGTGAAGATATACCTGACAGTGAGGCAAAGCTTGAAGAAGATTGATATGAACACATGGAACGGAACGATATTGGCTAATCATACGTTTGCATAAAATGTGGCTATAGCTTTGCAACAGTTGTTTTGAGCCTTGCAAATGGCAACCATGCCATACCTATCATAGTACCTTTTTTTTGGGTGAATTTGATTTTATTTTAATAAAGGATATTGGATATAGTTATATAAGTTTTCCGAGATTTTAGCTATTCCATATTATAGGCTAATCTCATCCCCTTTTCTCAACAAACGATCTTCAAGCTCTATTGAAGCGAATTATAATAATAATGCCAACACCTAAGGAGGCTCTCGTTGGGCAGCTGCATTTAGGGCATGATTCAGAAAGCGGTACTTCTGGACACGGCGCGCATTGTTAGGAGGTTCCTCTCTCTGGAGCCCTGACTGCCTGTAGCTTGGACCCTGTTCCCGATACCGGCGGGCTACTATTTAATAATTTTTTTTTATTCTAATATTTAAAAATGTAATTTATATACATGTATATTCATGAAATAAAGGATGTAATAATATTTAATCTCATTTCATTGAAAGCGTCTAACGGGCTTCTGCAAGTTGACTTCGGCGCCTTCTAAAGATCCGGGAGCCAAGAGTATAAACAATAAAAATAAATAAATAATAAATATATTATTATGTTTTCTTTGACATATCTCAGGAGATATGTCAAAGAAAACATAATAATATATTTTATGATTACAGATACACTTACATTTTAATAGCAAATATTGTACAACATGGGCTTCAAACACATCATCACCAAATATCACACCAAAACATAAATCCAATAGAGCAGAGTTATATTCAATACACAAACCAGACAAGATACAGCAAGTATCTTACGTTCACAAGCAGTTCATTAGTTTGAATGGTCAGTCAGATTCTGGCAAGTTGCACGAGGCAGTTGCCAACATCATAACGAAGATTCTAGAACAGAAACAAAGAGGCTCTTATTACGACGATAACGTTGTAATGCCAACATTGCTTTGTTATGTGGCCCAGTAGGTACAGTGGAAATCTAGACAGTGTTAAGTGGGTACAGTGGAAATCTAGACAGTGTTAAATAACGGACAGCGGGGCCCGTTTTACCCTTTGGGTACGGAACCCTAAAAATTAAATTAATAACTTTTGGCTTTATAGGTATCTACATATAAGTCTGAAGTTAATATAAGTCTGAAATCGCCAGCCCGTCTTGAGCAAGCATGGTGATCAATGCTCGTGCCTTCTGTGTATGAGAAGAAGCCTTTGTCCTGAAGTGAGACAGTAACAGTATACCTACCTAATACATTTGTGGCGGCATCTACATCGCCACATACGAACTACGCATCACAATGACATGACGTCACCTGGTGCATCAAAATATTCAAGGTTTTTTGAACAAAGATTTAGAAGTAGAATTATTCTTGAATTGTAACGATATAGACATTCTTTGTTTGACAGAACATTGGCTTAAAAGCCACCAGTTCATGTTCAATTTTAGTAATCACCAGGTTGGTAGTTCGTTCAGCAGAGTAAATGCTATACACGGTGGCTCATTAATTTTAGTAAATAAACAGCTTAAATTTAAAGATCGTAAGGATATTGTGAGCCTATCTGTTGAGCGGACAATTGAATTAGCCTGTATAGAATTGGAGCAGTTCATTATATTAAGTGTGTACAGGCCTCCATCAGGATTGTATGACTGTTTTGAAAAGGTTATGGATGAAGTATTGCACAAAATCTATAATTCTAACAAGTCTATCATCACTTGTGGTGATTTTAATGTTAATTTGTTAGAAAATTCTGGGTCAAGTACTAAAATTATAAGTTTGTTTCAGTCATACAATCTTGCTAACCAATTTTTAGAGCCCACTAGAATAACTCCCACTAGTGCCACATGCCTAGATAACATTTATACAAATATTACACCAACCCACAAAGAAATTATTAATTTATTAGACTCAGATCATTGCGGACAATTGATTACCATTCCAAATCTAATAAAAAAAAATACTAAAAAGGATATCACTGTTAATCCAAAAACAGCTGATCGTTTGGAATCATTTAAAACTAAACTTTTGAGTAAATTACCACTTTTGTCAACTAATGATGACCCTAATGAACAATATAATGATTTTTTTAATATGTATTGCACACAATTTGATAACACTTTCATTCCAAAGGCATTCTCGGTTAATAATAACACTTGCTTCAGTGACTGGGCCACCATTGGTATACATAAAAGTAGAAAACGACTTTATGAGTTGTATGATGAACGGACTTGTATTAACACTGCTGAATTTAATTTATATGTTAAGAACTATTCTAAATTATTTAAAAAAGTTTGTTGTATGGCCAAGTCACGTTACTTGAGTACAAAAATAAAAAATAGTAGTAATGTAATAAAAATGACATGGAATATCATTAATAGCGAAACAGGAAGGTCAAGCAACCGAAGTAGTGACTACAGCCTTGCTATTGATGACAACATAATTAAATCAGATTCCCAAGTCGCCGCGGCCTTTGAAAAGTTCTTCGCTGAGATTCCCGTATCAACTACTAAATCTCTAAGGTCATCACCCACTGCTGCAGAGTCTTTACTTAAAGAAAACGTTTCAGTTTGTGATTCTGAGTTTAATTTCCAATATGTTACCTGTAGAGACATAATTAAAACCTTTCACACATTAAATATTAAAAAGACTGCTGATCTATGGGGTAATTCTGTGGACGTTGCTAAATCAATTATAAACATTGTAGCACCTACTTTAGCAGTTATTTTTAACAATTGTATTGACCGTGGTGAGTTTCCTGATCTTATGAAATATAGTAAAATAATACCGTTGTTTAAATCGGGTAGTACATCTGACCCTACTAATTATAGACCTATTTCAGTGCTACCTACCTTTAGTAAAATTTTTGAAAAAGTTATTTTAGATCAACTGCAAAGATTTTTTAATAAACATAAATTATTACATAACAAACAGTTTGGTTTTACAAGGGGTCGTTCGACTACTGATGCCGGTGTTGAACTTTTAGGTCATGTTTATAATGCATGGGAGGATAAATGCGATGTTTTGGGCATTTTTTGTGATTTGTCCAAGGCATTCGACTGCGTTCTTCATGAAACATTAATCAGGAAACTGCATCACTACGGAATCCGGAACGCCTCTCTGGATCTTCTCACTTCTTACTTAAGTGATAGGATTCAAAGAGTTGATGTTAACGGGAAAAGATCACCCGGATCCGTAGTAACAATGGGGGTCCCCCAAGGATCAATTCTTGGCCCGTTTTTGTTTCTTATTTATATTAATGACTTGCCTTACCTCATAAAGGATAATCATGATATAGTGTTGTTTGCAGATGACACTTCACTTTTATTTAAACTCAAACGTCAGCAGCTGGTTACTGACAATGTAAATAGCGCCCTCGCAAAAGTAGTTAACTGGTTTAATGTTAATAACCTACTTCTTAACGAGAAAAAAACTAAGTGTATTAAGTTCACTATACCTCATGTTAGACAAGTAAAAACTAGTGTTCTCATAAAGGGTGAAGAGTTGATTCCCGAAGATACCACAGTGTTCTTGGGCATAACTTTGGACGCCAAACTTCAATGGGGCCCCCATATAGATAAATTGTCGAAAAAGCTTAGCGCTGCAGCATACGCCGTTAGGAAAATTCGTGATTTAACTTGTTTAGAGACAGCCCGTTTAGTTTACTTTAGTTATTTTCATAGTGTGATGTCGTACGGTATTCTGTTGTGGGGAAATGCCGCCGATATTCAGACAATTTTTGTTTTACAAAAAAGGGCTATTCGTTCAATTTACAAATTAAGTCCCAGACACTCCCTCAGAGATAAATTTAAAGAAATTAATATAATGACTGTGCCTTCTCAGTATATCTATGAAAATCTTTTGTATGCTCATAAAAATATCAATTTGTTTAAAAAATACAGTGACGTCCATAATGTGAATACTAGAAACAAACACAAATTTGTTGTTCCTACAACCAGGCTTAAGAAAATAAGTGGTTCGTTTAGTTGCCAATGTATACGTTTTTATAATAAACTACCTAGCCACATTCAAGAACTAAGCCTTAATAAATTCAAAAATTGTATAAAGCGGAAACTTTGTCAGAAAGCCTTTTATACTGTCAAAGACTATATTGAGGACAAAAAGGCTTGGGATTGAGCTGCTCCAATAAATTTACACTATTAATGTTGATTTAAATACCTTTTTACATATTCTATACAATGACATGAATATTTACTTTGTAAAGTATTACTTATACTATTTTTAATTATTGTGAATGTGAAGACTACGTGGATCATTGTTTTTTATTTATTTTATCCTTTTCTCAGTTTTAGTTATAGTCTGACAGTTTGAGTAATTTATGCGGCCTACCCAAATGTCTTTTCTTTGGTATTGTTCGTCGAATCGTTAAGCTCCTTAAGTTTTGAGTTGAGCTGCACGATTACTGACAAATGCGTGCACTGACTGGACAGGTCCACTCAATCTGTGTGGTTCTTTCATCAAAAGACCATTTCAGACTGCAATCTACATGGTCTTCACATGATCTGACCAAGATTATGTCTGGACTTTAAAAGAGACTGTGACCTCTGAGTTTGTTTCGGCGTTTCTTCTCAGAGTAGTCAGATAGGAAACGTCGAACTCATCTAGTTTAAAAAAAAAATATGTTTGACGTGTAAAAGTGTTTGTACAAACCTACTTACAGAAAATAAATCATTTATCATTTATCATTTATCATGCAATCCTGCATCGCACAATTATAGTTTACCACGCGACTAGCATATACCTATACAATACAACGTCCCGACAAAACACCCGTCTGGTCGGAGGATCCTCCCTTTTCAATAGAGGATGAGTACCTCATGCCTCTAAACATTAATATTAAATTAAGATCCCAACTAATATTATAAATACGAAAGTAAGTTTGTTTGTTTCTTACCTATTCACGCCTAAACTGCTGAACCGATCATCCTGAAATGCATTTAGGAACTTATACGTTTGTCAGGTGTACAGCGGACACCTTTCATCCCGAAAAAAGTAGTTCCCAAAGAAAACAACAATAAAGTTTGTGTGATAATAGACGGTGCTAGTCTTTCATCATCATGAATTATGATTGAATTATATTATTACAAGGAATAAGGAAGGATTTCCAGTACATTCCCGTGGGATATTATCCGACATTCACGCGGGCGAAAGCCAATGAAATCTCGACGTTTTGAAGTTGAAAAAAACGTGCGAAACAGGGGCGGGTATAGTCTATAAACGCATTAAATTAGAGTTTTCAATCATGATAATTTCAGTACGAATCACGTAGGTATCCACAAGAATCACATCCAATTATTAAGGATCCTCTTTCTCATTTTTGGGCACTTACACGGGTCATTTGACACTCAAGTATCTCGAGAATTTTGCAAAGGTCATTAAATTTATAGAAATTAAAATAATTGATTTAATTAATCAACTGCTAACATCTTACCTTATCTTAATTTCATTGTTCTATTGTTGTTTTTTTGCTCAGTTAGTTTTAATGATTATCTGGCAGTTTGAGTAGTTTATGCGGTCTACCAAAATGTCCTTTCTTTGGTATTGTTCGTCGAAACATTAAGTTCCTTCAGTTCTGAGTTGAGCTGCACGATTACTGATAAATGCGTGCACTGACTGGTCAGGTCACTCAAATCTTTGTGGTTCTTTCCTTAAAATATCATTTCAGATACCAATATACATGGTCTTCACTAGATTACGTCTGGACATAAAATACACTGTGACCTCTGAATTTGTATCGGCCTTTCTTCTCAGAGTAGTCAGATAGAAAACGACGACCTCATCTGGGGGCACGGTAGTGCCCCCGCCAAGATGAGCCAAGCGAAGCGCAAGGGCACTACCTACCTTTTCTCGAAGCACTTCGTCGTATTTTTGAACCTTCTTAACTTGGGTTTGGATTATACCAGATAAACAAAATTTTCGGGATATGATGACAGTGGTTGACTTATTAAACCTATAAAGTTTCAATTGCATAGCTCTTATACTTAGTCAAAATATGTGGCTTGGCCGTTTCGCTGCCATCACATGTGCGCAAGGTGAAAAATGTATTCACTGTTCATTACTTTTCTGTTATACAATAGTTTTGTAGTAACGAAACGGCCAAGCCTCATATTTTGACTAAGGTGTAGAGTTTGTGAAGTTAGAGCTTGGAGAGTTAGAAGCTTGGCTCTACATGAGATTTTTGTCAGTGCGAGCTATATGTGGTCTCGTCTTGGCAACATTTTACATGAAAATATTTTTGGTGGGATCTAGTTTTTAAAATATGATTGACATGTAAACGTGTTTACACAAACCTACTTACAGAAATAAAATCTACCAAGTAGGTACGTTTAATTGCGGATTTGACCAAACTTTAGAAGGTATGAAATCACTCCTGCCTCTGCAATTAATCAATCCTGAGATTAAAATCACTTTTTATTCTACAATTAAGTACTTTAGATTGCGGAGAAAAATGTGGTTTTATTCCTAAAATAAAGACCTATTCAAGTTTAGTGAAATCCACCCTAAATGAAATATTGTAGTGTTTCGCTTTCTACCTTACAGCTAAACCATTTCATCCCTAATTAAGGACCCACCTCCAACGCATTAAATGAAAATGATAAGCATCTGTCCGAAAAGCCAGTAATGAAAAGATAGAACTACGAGTATATATTTTTATGAAGCCGTTTCGAGCACTATCGGGCGTTCCGGTTCAACGGCCCGAGACGATTCCAGTTTATCGTGCAACCGTGCCGTGGTTACTTTGTCACATATTTTATACAGTCCTTAAAAATCTTTGTGGTCCGTCACAAACTTGAATGAAGGTAGGACCGACCCACCTTAGACCTTAAAAAAATGGGTGTTTAAATTTTTATTCTGTGCTATAATGTTGGCTTTTTTAGGGTTCCGTACCTAAAAAGGAAAAAAAGGAACCCTTATAGGATCACTTCGTTGTCCGTCGGTCTGTTTTTCTGTCTGTCAAGACCCTTTTTCACAGGAACGCGTGGAGGTATCAAGTTGAAATTAATATCAAATACGTAGCTCTATAGTCCTTGGAGTTCTAAAAAATCAAGCTTCTAAGTCAACTCAATAGCAAAATACGGCCATTTATGCGACATATACAAGTAAATCAAAACTTAAAGGGTACTTCCCGTGGACCTAGAATCATTAAATTTGGCAAGAAGCAAGGTCTCGTAGCACAAGTAAAGGAAAAAGTCCGAAAATTGTTAATTTGTAATTTTATCACATAATTAGGGTTCCGTACCTCAAAAGGAAAAACGGAACCCTTATAGGATCACTTGTTTGTCCGTCTGTCTGTCTGTCAGTCTGTCAAGACCCTTTTTCTCAGGAACGCGTGGAGGTATCAAGTTGAAATTAATATCACATACGTAAGTCTGTGGCCCCTTGGAGTCCTAAAAAACTCAAGCTTCTAAGTCAATGCAATAAAAACATACGGCCATTTATGCGACATATTTTGATACTCGCAAGTAAATCAAAACCTATAGGGTACTCCCCGTTGTTTTACAATCATGAAATTTGGCATGAAGCAAGGTCGTACAACACAAATAAAGGAAAAAGTCCGAAAATTGTTAATTTGTAATTCTATCACATAAAAAAAATGTTCAAGTCTGTCAGTCTGTCAAGACCCTTTTTCTCAAGGACGCGTGGAGATATCAAGTTGAAATTTATATCAAATAGGTAAATCTGTAGTCCCTTGGAGTTCTAAAAAAATCAAGCTTCTAAGTCAACGCAATAAAAAAACACGGCCATTTTGCGACACTTTTTGATACTCACTACTGTCGCAAGTAAATCAAAACCTGGTACTTCCCGTTGACCTAGAATAATGAAATTTGGCGAGAAGCAAGGTCTCCCAGCACAAGTAAAGGTAAAAGTCCGAAAATTGTTTATTTGTAATTTTATCACATAATTAGGGTTCCGTACCTCAAAAGGAAAAAACGGAACCCTTATAGGATCACTTGTTTGTCCGTCTGTCTGTCTGTCAGTCTGTCAAGACCCTTTTTCTCAGGAACGCGTAAAGGTATCAAGTTGAAATTAATATCACATACGTAAGTCTGTGGCCCCTTGGAGTTCTAAAAAACTCAAGCTTCTAAGTCAATGCAATAAAAACATACGGCCATTTATGCGACATATTTTGATACTCGCAAGTAAATCAAAACCTATAGGGTACTCTCCGTTGTTCTACAATCATGAAATTTGGCATGAAGCAAGGTCGTATAACACTAACAAAGGAAAAAGTCCGAAAATTGTTAATTTGTAATTCTATCACATAAAAAAAATGTTCAAGTCTGTCAGTCTGTCAAGACCCTTTTTCTCAAGGACGCGTAGAGATATCAAGTTCAAATTTATATTAAGTAGGTAAATCTGTAGTCCCTCGGAGTTCCAAAAAAATCAAGGTTCTAAGTCAACGCAATAAAAAAACACGGCCATTTTGCGACACTTTTTGATACTCACTACTGTCGCAAGTAAATCAAAACCTATAGGGTACTTCCCGTTGACCTAGAATAATGACATTTGGCGAGAAGAAAGGTCTCCCAGCGCAAGTAAAGGAAAAAGTCCGGAAATTGTGAATTTGTAATTTTTTGGCATAAAAAAATAATTTTTGGGATTCAATGTTAAGTTTCTTTTTGGGATAAAATCTTTTCAACTACGGAACCCTTCATTGTGCGTGGTCCGACATGCACTTGGCCGGTTTTTTTTTTGTGTTTACAATGTTATTTGTTTTTGGGATAAATTATTTTCAACTACGGAACCCTTCATGGTGCGTGGTCCGACACGCACTTGGCTGGTGTTTTTATTTCAAATTTTACGTTTTGTCTACAGTTTAAGCTGTGTGAAGTAAAATGTTTATAGGATCTTTTTTATTTTGGCGTTTTTCACACGTTTTTGTCATTGGCACGGGCGGATAATTGTAGAAAAACAAAAAAATTCTAGTCTTTGTTTGGACTAACTTATTTTTGCCTCAATGTAATTTGAGGCTGGGGAGTAAAATGTAAATGACTCTATGGTGACTCTATCTTTCTAAAATATGAATTTTGCAATCCGATACTAGCCAAGTCTAAGACCGGAAAAAAGTTAATATACTAGCAATAAATAATGCAATGCTTAAATATGAAATGTCCGGTCTCAGGGCAAGATTCCAACGAAAAATAACAACTTCATATCATTTGAATACGATGAAAAGCCAAACGGTATGCATTATTCATTTGAGGAGAGTCGGGTGCTCGCATACGATAAAATTTATTATAAGTGCACGCAATATTATGACATGGTCGCGTAGAGATGAATGGTCTTATGTATGTTTTTCCTGTAAACTGTTTTACAGAGTCGAAGCTTCAAAAAAATGAATGAATGAAATGAATGTTGTATTGAAGTAATGTTCCTGGATACATCGGCGCTACACTCTTTTTGTCATACGTGCCGTATCTGATATAATGTGAAACATCTATATTAATTTCATAGATCCATTTTTACTGACACAAAGGATTTCACCATAATTGAGAGACACAACATACTATAAATAGGTGCTTACTATTATTTTTAACCAGACGTTTTTAAATCAAACAGTCTAATAAGAAGTTTTGCAGTGGGCTAAATGGCAAAACGACAATTACGTATCCATAAATCCAACTCAATCAATCAATCTGCCTAGCCTTTTCCCAACCATATTGGGGTTGGCTTCCAGTCTAACCGGATGCAGCTGAATACCAGTATTTTATATGGAGCGACTGCCTGTCTGACCTCCACAACCCAGTAACTGGGTAATACGATACCCCTTGGTAAGACTGGTTGTCAGACTTTCGGGCTTCTGACGACCCGTAACGACTGTCAAAGATGCACGAATGACAGCCGGACCAACGGCTTAACGTGCTTTCCGAGGCACGGGGGAGTCTCCATATGTAAAGATGGTCACCCATCCACAGACCAACCTCGGCAAGCGTAGCTTAACCTGATGGACCGACCGTGCGGCTGTTATTACTTAGCCACGAGCTCCTCTGCATCCATAAATCCAACTATTAACATATAATTAATATCCATAATTAAGTCCTAAATAAAACTCATGACCACCATTATCCCTCAGTAAATTAATATTAAAAAGCACTAAGAGTCATTACTCCATCATTAGCCCAACGGTTAATCATAACAGCGAAGCCGCAACAAAAATAAATTAGCGAAGCCACAACACTGTGGCACTTCAAACAATTTGTCTCGTCTATCATTTGTCTGACGATTTGCTTAAACCTCATCTGCTTAGGACAGAAAGGGGAGCAAAAACATCGAGGGAACTTATCCAGTTCACCCCACAAAAGTCTTCCCGATCCACACTAAGCCGACGTTCGCACGGACGTAAAAATAACGCGGCGATTTTTTTTCGCGCGATGGATTTTCAACTCGAGAGTTCAAAATTCAACAGTACGTTTTTTCGACGCGGCGGGATGTACTCTGTTGTTGTTAGATTGGATTCTCGAAGCTCGGCTCAACACCAAGAGTTGAAAATTTTTACGTCCGTGCGAATGTCGGCTTACCCAGCTATTCTGTACTCGACTGCACCGCACACATGCATACTTTCGCTGTCATGACGTCACTGTGCACGTAGCCAGTCACATTATGCAGATTAATGTGTGCACGCGTACCGCCACTGTTGTGAAGTATACAGTGAATCAACTCTGTATTCTCTGTGGACAGCCACTTGGATGTCGGCGGATGATTGATTGCTCTGGTGTCGCTAACTCCGTGACACTTGGTTATTCTTAGCGACGGATCATGGACAGATGGGGTAAGATAGCGTTAAAAACCCATAATTTACGCGCGGTTATGACAAATACATTTTTGTATATTTTGTAAAGAAAATTAACTTACAAGAGAATTTCTATTCTTGCTGAATGGTAGGGACTCGTCTCGAATACGTAATGTAAGAACTGACATTACTCACACGCAGCCCCAAAATACAAGTAGATATCCAGAAAAGGTACCTATTTGCACTGATTTAGATATCGAACCCTCTTGAACACAGAATTCAGTTGATTCGCAGAATCAAAACCAACATCTATTTATTTTTTTGCAAGCCCTTCTATAAATATGACCTACTTTGGTACTAACATAAGTTCATCATCTGCCTAGCCTTTTCCCAACTATCTTGGGGTCAGCCTCCAGTCTAACCGGATGAAGTTGAATACTAGTATTTTATGCCTATCTGACCTCCACAACCCGCGTACTGGGTAATACAATATAACCCTTAATAAGACTGGCTGTCAGACTTTCGGGCTTCTGACGACCCGTAACGACTGTCAAAAATTCACGAATGACAGTCGGGACCAACGGGTTAACGTGTTTCCAAGGCACGGAGGGGTCTTGGTATACAGGGTGGCCGGAACATTGACGTCCAAAAATAAAATTTCGGTCCCTCGTATCGTGGGGTATTCGAATCACCCCCATGTATGTTCCGCGACTTTTCATAGTTTTCGAGTTATGAATTTTTTTCTGAATGTTTGAAAATTTTCGACCTGACCAACCTAAAAAAATTCTAAAAAAAAAGTAGAGGGTTTTATCGAGTTTCTTTTTTTGCAACTGAATTTTCATAAGTAGTACTTTTATGCATAAAATAATCAGCTTCGTAACTGTGATGAAAGTTATGAAAATGTTGATCTAAAGTGAAAAATTTACGTTCGGTAAATTATGACTTAAATTTTCAACTTCAAATTAAAAATCTAAACAGGTGACTTCATGGTTCTCAAGTAAGCTTCAAGAATGCGCCAGACTCTCAGCTTTCATAATCATTAAAAAACGTAGGACTTAATGGGGCTAACTTTGGCCTTAATCGGCCTTCAAAGACTGCGAGGTGGAAAATTCTTAAAATTAGCTATCTGATTAATATTTTTTTTTTCCATTTTCTCGCTCCTAAGGTTATTTAGTTTGCTAACCAAAAATGACTGCAGGAAAGCTAAGATTTAAACACGGAGATTTTTTAAAATGTTAGTTTAATGAATTTTGCGCGATCCGTTCTCGTGGACTATGGGTTGTAAACGAGGGTGCAACTCTTTTACCTGCAATAACAATCCACTCGAAGTGAGAGCATCGACATTTCAACATCGCTTCAGCGTTAACTTGTGGTCTGGTGTCCTCAATGGCGAACTAATTGGTCCGTTTGAACTGCCGTCCAGACTTGATGGAGAAACATACAAAAACTTTTTGGAAAATGAACTTCCATTGTTGCTGGCAGATGTGAATCTCGAACTCAGACGAACCATGGTGTTGCAAAATGACGGCGCCCCGTGTCACTATGCAACCCAGGTCCGAAATTACTTAGATGAAACATACCCCAACAGATGGATCGGACGCAGCGGACCAATTAGGTGGCCTCCACGCTCACCTGATCTCAACCCCATCGATTTCTTTATTTGGGGCTATTACAAGGAAATAGCATACGCCCGAGACTGTTCAAGTGAACAAGAGCTGAGGCAGTTGATTGCAGAAGCTGAACGTGTTGTGAGAGAGAACAGAGACGCTTTTAGACGATTGCCAGACAATTTCTTACGTAGGTGTAGAATGTGTATTGCTGCTGGTGGTGGCCACTTTGAAAACCTTTTGTAAATGTTAAAAATAAATTAAGTACTTTTTTCACATTATCATATGTGTTTTATTCAAAACCACTTTTTACGTAAAACTTTTCTTACCCAACTCTGAAACTATTTGTTGGTTAGTTTTCAGTATTCTTATCATTAATTAACCTTAGGAACGAGAAAATAGCCAAAAAAAAATAATTACTCAGATGGGTAATTTTAAGAATTTTTCCACCTCGCTGTCTTTGAAGGCCGATTTTTAACAAAGTAGCCCTATTAAGTACTTCATTTTTTTTATGATTATGAAAGCTGAGAGTCTGGCGCATTCTTGAAGCCTACTTAGGAATTATGAAGTCACCTGTTAAGATTTTTAATTTAAAGTTGAAAATTTGAGTCATAATTTACCGAACGTAAATTTTTCACTTTAGATCAACATTTTCATAACTTTCATCACAGTTACGAAGCTGATTATTTTATGCATAAAAGTACTACTTATGAAAATTCAGTTGCAAAAAAAGAAACTCGATAAAACCCTCTACTTTTTTTTTTAGAATTTTTTTAGGTTGGTCAGGTCGAAAATTTTCAAACATTCAGAAAAAAATTCATAACTCGAAAACTATGAAAAGTCGCGGAACATACATGGGGGTGATTCGAATACCCCACGATACGAGGAACCGAAATTTTATTTTTGGACGTCAATGTTCCGGCCACCCTGTATAAAGAAAATATTGTCACCCAATCGCGGCAAGCGTAGCTTAACCTGATCGAGCGACCTGTGCGGCTGTTATTACTTAGCCACAAGCCCCCCATATAGGGACATACGTAAGTAGATTATGTAGCTGCATAGTAAATGCAAGAAAAGAAAGAAAGAAAAAGTATTTATTGTGTCTTGCACAGGAAGATCACCAACTAAAACTATAAACACAATGATAAATGAACATTAAAGTCTTGTCTCGACACCAGGCTGCAGGCAATTCAGGGAAGACCCCTGGACGGTACGCTTACCAGGCGGTTATTAAGTCTGGACAGGAACGGGCTGCGCCTGGTGACGGGGAACATCACGGGACACTGCTAATTAAACAAACACTTCCATACAATAGGAATAACGGACAGTCCTCTGTGCAGGGCCTGCATGGAGGCCGAGGAGACCATTGCGCATGTTCTCTTTGAATGCATAGGCGTTACCCAAATTAGAACAGAAACTCTTGGAATACCCCGATCTTTCACAGATGTTCTTAACAGACCCAGAGATTTGATTAACTTCTGGAGGGACCCACGAAGGCCGCCATGGCTTACGCACAATGGTCCACATGAAGGACTAAGTGCGGAAAGCAAATCTATAACATAGAACATTTATAGTAGTTCAGAAAAAAGAAGCACTGTGGATTGCTAACATCTGATGATAACTCTGATGTAAGTTTGACACACTTTCCTCCTCTTTACCATCTTATATGATCCATATTTCCATAATACATAAATTAATATAGACACTATCTCACGTACGATGGGTTCTGATCCCAATTTTTTTCAGCTCATACGGAATTACGGCATTGTATCCCAATCGCAGGTGGACTTACCCAAAACAAACAAACTGTGTACAGTTAAATTAATTGAATTAAATAATTGAATATGTATATTCATTACACAAATTAATTAAACCAAAGCCATTGAACTCCGATGGCGTCAAACACACGCTTCCAAATTACTTGGCGATGAAGAGTGGCTGTGATAAACACACTATATTGAAATCGTTCAATAAGTTTTGGTAAAGCTGCGTCCACGAGAGATCTATTCTTTGGCTGCGTCCTCTTTGAGTTTTAATTGTAAGAAGCAACAAATGTTCCTTATGATGAGTAATCAGTTCTTCAGTTTATCAGTTTACCCGAGGTTACGATTAGAACTATACGGCATTCTTCTGAGTTGATGAATACTGTTTAAATGGATTTGATCAATGCTCTAAATTGCAGTGGTATAAATTGGAAGGATGCATAAGCATAATCAGCCTATAATGTTTCCACTGCTGGGACACAGGCCTCCTCTCGGTGAGAGGATCTCTCTGATGGGAAGGATGATTTAAAATGAAAGAAAAAAAAACGATTATTTAATTTATTACCGTAACAGATTGGAAAGTTATAAGTTTTTAGAAATCTTTACTCAGCTTCTTAGTGAATGTTTGCGTTGATAATAAGTTCCAAAATAAAATGTGACAACCATTTATAATTCTAAAACTTTACAAAAACCAAGACAGAAAATTGTGGTAGTAAAAGTATTTAATCACGGTCTTGTTTTAAAACTAAGTACTTTCTGGAGTTAAGCAGAACTTTTATAATGGCAGTATCATTTTATTTAGTTAAGAACCTGAGTTGGGAAATGTTTTATCTACGTTTGAGTTGTTTGCCCGGAGGCCCTGCGGCCCGTTAAAGCGTGTTCAAAAGGGTCGAAATGAAAAAAAAGACTGTGACTGTACTGCAATTTCAATTTACGAAATAAATTCGGGAGAAAAATTAATAGACAACACGCGTTCGTGATTTTAATTTAAAAACTGGTAGGTATGTACAGTGTTACCTATTATATTTTGTGCTGTGGCTTTTACAAAAAAAAACCGCCCAAGTGCTTGTCGGACTACGCACAATGAAGGGTTTCGTAACTGGGATTAAATTAATTATCCCATGAACAAACTTAAAACGTATAGTTGAAAAACATGTTCTCCCCTATTATTCCAACAGTAATTGTAAGTTTGTACTCAAAATATTGAGAGATTTACCATGTTATTTTGAGACCACAAACTTCTTATAGGTTTTCCTGTAATCTACAGGTATTTTTTTTTTCAAAATTTTAGGCTCAGTAGTTTCGGAGATAAGGGGGGGGAATGGTCAATTCGTCCGTTTTTTTCTTTTGAGGTACAAGTCAAATAAAGACGTACCCAGTAAATGGTAGCTTTAGAGTAGGTACATAGTACTCACACATGTGCTAAGCAATTATACAATACAATGGTGACTGAGTCTACACAATGCAAAGCTATTCTTACAATCTTCAGCAGTTCCAACAGTATCTTCAAATGTTAATTAATTAGTTGAGGTTGTGGAGCAGGACCAGCATGGAGTCAAGCATTTTTATCATTTATGTAATCCCCCAACTTATAATATGCCTGCCTGCATAGTGTGCGTTTTAACATTAAGGTTGATGCGCCAGGGTAGCCCGCGAAATTCAAAATTTCTTACGTTTTTTGCAATTTGTAGGTCAGTGTGAGCTTTTATGTTGATTAAATTAGCATTTATGTCAAATCTAGCGATTTCATGAAATCATGAGGTTTGAGGTAAATGCTAACTTATGGAGTTGTATTGCTGATTCTAATGATTATAATTCTGTAAAGCCGTATTAGCTACGGCCGCGAATCATATTTTAATCAACATACAAGCTCACACTGACCTACAAATTGCAAAAAACGTAAGAAATTTTGAATTTCGCGGGCTACCCTGGAGCTTTCGCCTTAAAGAAAAAAATCAGTCGAGCCGTTAAGTCTTAGTTTACCAACGAACAGCATTCCATTTTTATTTAGTTACACAGGATCTAAGTGTATACAGGGTTATTTTTCAATGACCAGCCAAATTTTCACACGGTGTTCTAACAATGAATATGAAATCACGAAAAAAAAACCAGCGGTTGCCTACAAAAGTTCAATACCTACTCGATCAAAATGTATGAAACAGCTGATATTTTTTTTGCGATTTCAAAGTTGGTCCCATAGTAAAAGTTGTTCATATTCATGGGTAGAACATCCTGTGAAAATTTGGCTGTTCATTGAAAAATAACCCTGTATAGTGGCAATATTTTAAGTGGTCAACTTTTACTATGGGACCAAACCTGAAATCGCGTAAAAAAAATCACTGAGTCATTTTGGCGAATTACTTTTAATTCAATTTAATTCATTTTCAATTATTTATATTCATTTACAATGTTAATATAGATATCTATGGTTAATACCTACATTAATTGAGCTCCTCTTTACTAACATAGTTTTTAAGATAATGTCTTACTAACAAAAGTATGGACATTTAATAGTCTGAAATAAACGATTTTTTCTTTTTTTTGGCGAATTATGCTAACATAAATTCACAACAAATGATTTTTTTTTCGCGATTTCAGGTTTGGTCACATAGTAAAAGTTGTTTCAAATATTGCCACTGTTTACACTTACATCCTGTGTAGCAAGAAGTATCTATATCTCTGACTAAACTTGTGTTAAATCTCAACCTTCAAAGTCCACAAGCCTATTAAAGCCTTAACAGTACGGATTTGATTTTATTGAATTGGCTCCCATTTCTTTAGTGTCGATACGGAACACTGAAAATAAATAGAGTGAAACGAATTGTTCGAAGTTCTTGAATTAAAGTTATACCGTTTTACTTTGTTTTGGAAAACTGTTGAGGCATTGATACATAATGCTTTGTTTATTTTTTAATTAAATGAAGTGGCAGTGGTCTTAGAAGAAATAAAGGTGGAATGGTAGAATGTCCTTCGTTAATTCATTTGTTTCGTGTAAAATAATCTAGGTATGCCATTACATTACTTAATATCAAAATAATGTTCTGTTTTTTAAGACTTAGATGGGTATCCTTTTTAGGGTTCCGTAGCAAAACGGAACCCTTATAGATTCGTCATGTCTGTCTGTCTGTCTGTCTGTCCCCCCTGTAACTTCTAAAATAAGAGAATGATAAAACTAAAAAAAATATATGATGTACATTACCATGTAAACTTCCACCGAAAATTGGTTTGAACGAGATCTATTAAGTAGTTTTTTTTAATACGTCATAAATCGTAAACCGCAATTTACCTTTCATTCAATCAACTCAAATATAAAAATTTAAAAAAAACATTCAATTTCATAAACATAAACCTTATGCATAAACCGTGAACCATTATTTTCTAATAATAAATCTGTAATCTGTAATCTGTCTGTGTCAGGAGTGTTTATGGTACGGAACCCTTCATGTGTGAGTCCGACTCGCACTTGGCCGGTTTTTTTTAATACGAATATGTTTTAAAGAGCATTGTTATTCCTCATACAATCTTGGCAAAATATCAACAGTTTTGGAATCACGCCCGCCGCAATATAAAACTCGACAAGAAATTTCTCTAATCTTTCGCAGTAGTTTCGCAGAGCCATATGGGCCCGTTCTTAATGAAAACACAGCCTAATATACACCAGTTGTACCATACGATGGGAATTGAAAAATAAAATTGGCAGTACCCCAATTTTACGCTTCGATAAATGCAGTTCACTGCAATTGTGTGCAGTACACGGTAGTACTTTTGTTTTCCTGAAACTTGTTCTGAGGAAGTATGCCAATTGGAAATTGTTGTTTATTTTCTTTTCTAAGAGGACTAGAGTTTTTTGTTCAATTGAGTGCGGCCAATTGAGATTCTTGGGCTCAATTGTCTCGATTCGCTGTTCGATTGGTATTCAGATTTGGTTTCGTTGTTTAAGTTAATTCGACAATGTTGGCACAGTTGATACTTGCTATTTCTAGAATTTGTATTAGCGTAACTTATTCCAGTTTGCATACTTAAAAAGCTATGACGTAGGCCTTCTGTAGTGTTTTTTTTTTGTAAAAAAACTAGAGATAGTTGTAAAAAAAACTAGAGATTGTAGAGGTTTTCAAGTTATTTATTAAGAGTACACAGAAAGGAACTGTTAGCTACCTTATAGATTCAACAATTTAATCATTTTCCTAGAAGATATTCTTACATTGAGATAAAGAGTGCCGTTGTATCTTCACGTTGTGTAAACTTTCTTCGGAAATGTATCTTCTTAATATTCTTATACAAAAAAAAAAAAATGTTTTCTTTGATCTAATACGGGTTGGTTAAGAAACAAAAATAGATAGGAAACCCAACGGAAAAATGTTGACAGGACAACGTCTGACGGGTCAACTAGTTTCTATAGTTTCTAAATTAGTCCTATGTTGATGGCGACCTAAAGGTCCTAAAGGGTTGTATTATAGGTACAACGATACATGATCATAAGGGAATCAAGCTGAAGCTTATACTTACTTAGACTCAGTTAAACGCCCCAGCGTAGACTATCTCAAACCAGTGATATCTTGGAAGTGATAGTTAGTCGAAGTAGGGTTACCACAAACACTAAGGTGACCTACATAGTAATGCATTCTAGAACTTGGGAGTAAGTTTATGTTTTTGATACCTAGGTGCTCATATGCCCGGGGATATTAATAGAAGTGTGGTTTCTTATTGTGTTATGTTAACAGTGAACCTTGTGACCAATATTTGAACCAAGGCAAGTTTGAAAAATTAATCCTGTTTTAAGTTAGCGCAAACATGTCTCGAATTTTTAAGATAACGCAACTCAGGCTCCTAATGTTCAGGCGCCAGTTTGGGGACCACTGTTCAAATAACTATGTTAAATATTCTAGTTATAGTGAGGCACACACTATTGTTGTTAAAATATTATTTTCACATTGTTTTTTCTTTTGTATTTTTGTGTTTCACGAACTGTGCCCAAATAAACGTTTTTCATTCTTTCTTTTCTTTTCTTTTAGTTACTTACAGTAAGCATAAAATATTTTTTATTTTATTTATTTTGTACCAATAAATTATTCTATTTCATTCTATTCTATTTAACCCTCAAATACTAATCAGTATTGAATAGTTTAAATAAAGAAAAAGTAACTAAAAATTACAGATATTGGTAACTATAAAAACAAGCTGTTTCCCGAAACGTTGTTCATTAAATCTAACGACATACCCCAATTCTGTTTTGACTTTTGCCTTTTTGCAGATGCCACGAATATATACAGGCTACATGTTAATTTTGATAAGTATGTCCATATTTTTTCGTCACATAAATTCAATGATAACTACACTAAACTTTTTCAATCCAAAAATAATAACTACAAAATTACTAAAGGTATCATAATACAACTACAAACAGATATATTATAAAAGCTTTTTATTAAAATAATTGCTCTTAATAACGGGTTATTATTTACGGGGCAGGGGCCATAGGAACTAGCTCACACAATTAAGGGGAATTACCTATAATTGACCAATGAATTCTCATTAATGGACTCGGGTAAGTGAAAAGTTACCGGACACGTATTACAATAATGATTATTACGGGAATCAATCTATCTATTCGATTAATAAATGTCGATCGACGATAAACGACAGTCTGTCTTTTTTGTATTTTTTTTGCTGTAAGAACAATTTTCATATAGGTATCATTAGATAGTGATTAATGGTGACAGTTTAAAGTGAACGTGGTCCAGAATATTAATTTGAAATGTAGGTGCCTAGTTTTGGAGTTTATTTGCCACATACTACATAAAAACATTATTATTATATAAACTTTTTTTTTTATATTGAGTCACACACAACCCATGAAGGGTTAGAAGTACCTTCAGGCAATAAAGATCCATAATGTTAGTAATACCTTATAGCTAGTGTTAGGAAGTGATATTATTAATTCGTTTATTAATTTTTTTGCTTATAAAAATCATTTTTAAGTATTTCTTAAAAATATATAAAGATAATAATAATTCAATAATAATATTATTATTTGAGTTTGAAGCATTTTGCACAGAAGATGACCAAGTAAGGTACGGTTTCTCACTTGGACATCCTTTCCACAAAGTGCCTCAAAATGAGAGAATAGAAACTCTCTGTCATTGTTTTCAGAATGCTGTTGCTATTCGTGTTCTAGTTACTAATGATGCGATGTTGTTTCGAATGATCGCATGAAATCCGTCAGACGATTCTGTGCAAAAATATTTCCGACGCACAACAAAACCGGGGCAGTTTCAAGAGCTTTCACCAATGACATTACCTGTACTACAAAAGGAAAAAATAAACCAATAATTGCAACAAAATTTATAAAACTTTTATTGGTTTATTGAGTCCTGCAAAACTGTTAACTCTTCGATAAGGTGTGCAGATAACAATAAAAAGTCAATTGTGTCTGCTAATTGGCGTGCAACGGGTTAAAACATGATTGGTCAAACAAATTCAAAATAAAATTACACAGGAACGATTTCACCAAAATATGTGCTTATCTAAATATATTTCTTCCGTTATTTCACGTAAAATCATTAAAAAGTGTTTACCAACAAAATGCATTCAATAATTCGATTCAAAATTTAGTTTACAATATTGAAAGTGTTGAACGCATACGCATACTAATTGAAGCTTTGCCGACAAGATACGTTTGTTCACATTCATAACTATGTACTGAAAACAGTTGTGAAAACATTTTATGTAACAAACACAAAACACACGAGTGCAGTCTCCGGGGATGAAATAACCCGGATACCTACATCATACACGAGGCTACATTTTCTAACTCAAATTCAAAGCATCTATTTCAAATAAACCAGGTCAGTCAGAAATATGAAGCTGTTGCCCATTTCAAAGCGTAATGGGTATCTAAAGAGAAGAACGAGCAAAAAACTCCACGGACACTTTATTTCAAAATATTGGTTTTGAAATCATGATGTAAAAAGATCTGCGTCTAAAAAAAAAGAGATGACTAGTCCTTACTAATGGCGTCTGTTCACGAACATGACGCATGCATCAGCACCATTCAGCTCAGTGCAGTGCTCATTCAGTGCTAGTAAGGTACCTGTATCTATATCACTATCTTCAATTTTGCAAGTGCCAACAACAAAGTGATAGTAAGCCAGGATATTATTTGCTAGCTTCGTGTATTCCAGCAATAAAATAGAAGAGATAGAAAAAGTTAATTTCAATTAATTCTCTTAAAGGTCAGTCAATTAGCACGCTAAATAGTCCCTACTGACTGACGAAACATTGCATTTGTTTGACCGTTTGATTCCCTTCAAACGATCTATCCCGATCCGATCTTGTCCCAAGGGTGTCATAAAAACAAAAGAAAGGAGGTGAATTGTCAGGAGAGCAGAATTTTTCTTTTTCAGTCTCAGCTGAATAAGCCTTTTTGCAGTTTTCCATTACACTATAATGATTAAATCTATTGTCAAGTTTTCTAGTACAGTAACAGCCAGAAGCCGACTAGCAATCTCACAAAACTATGGCATAGCAATATTAGTTTACTTATGACCTTCTTCGGCGCCGCAGCCCGTATAGGTATAAGCGCCGCAGCCCGTATAGCGCAGGCGATAATGGTCATTGCGGTGTAAGTGGACTTCTGGCCGTTGACTGTACATACAAAACCAACACCGTAAACAAAGATTACAATCAAGACAAATCCTCTGACGGACGTTCAAATTCCTTCAAAGAAGTAGGTACAACGTGTGCCACGAAATATGAGACTTGACATACCACGTGTTTTTACTTGCGCTGCAGGTTATAAATATCTATCTGATTCTGATTATTCTGATTTATAGGTCTCTTTAGCGGTATGAGGTCTGAGACGGGGAAAGACCGGGCGGCGTATATAGAAATGCTAATTCAGTACGTCCCCTTAGGCGGAGACGAATACCTCTAGTTAGCGCATTTCCAGGCGTTAAACACAAGTAAATGCTAGTATTCAGTAGCATTTACCAGCATTTAAGTGTGTTTAACGCTTGGAAATGACTTTATCGTCTCCGCCTGAGGGGACCTACTGAAGTAGCATTTCTATATACGCGACCGTGCGTCATTGGGGCGGCGGAAAGAGCGCGGGAGACGCGATACTTACTGCGCTCGTGAAGTCAAGTCTCATCTTTCGTGGCACGCATTGTACTCGTACGTAATCCAATCCCAAGGAAGACAATAGTATCAAAGGAACTAACATTACAATAACCGAACAATAACTAAACCCTCTTCACCATCCATAATTACCTTGTAATAACTGACGCAAAACCAAAGTCAATGGTTACGTACCGACTATACGTAATCGATACGTTTACCGTCTTAAAACGTCTAAAAACCTATGTCCGTCAAACCGTCCGTAACCGTCTATGTTATGATGGTCTGAAGGGATAAAGCAACACTAACAGCAAAAAAGAACATATTTTTTATAAACTTATGCTAACACAGCTAAACAAAGCAGATCTGAATTCACCAACCCAAAATGAGCAAGCGTTGTGATTAATGCTCATTTCTTCTGAGTACGAGAAGAGGCCTTGAACAATGGGCAATTACAAGTTACAGGCCGATCAAGAAACTCAATCTTAGACATAATTAATTCGATAAACTTAGAAGAAAAACAGACGGAATGCCCACAGTCTAAAATAGCCAACCCGCAATGAGTAATGCTCGTTACTTCCCTGTAACAGAAGAGGCCTTTGCCATGCATTAGGACAATTATATTGAATGTATGTTTTGGAACCATAACCACAGATTAATACAGATGGGACACTCCCTAGTTTAGGTATGAAGCTACAAGTACGCGGCGGGCCCCGTCCGCGGTGCTAATTCAGTAGGTCAGAAGGTATAAGAGTTACGCGATAGAAAGATAGGCAACTTGTAGTTGAATATAACTGTAGGTAATAAGCGTTGTGGACCTGAATTGCACTTTATTGTGTCGTAGCAAGAGTCGCTTTTTATTTAAATGATTTTTCGGAGTGTCCCATCTGTATTAATCTGTGTCATAACCCACCTTGAATAACCGTGGCAACAAATACTCGTTCCTTCTCCAAACAAGAACACTTGGACAACTCGTCTAATATCAAGTGATTAACACTCGATCTTCTCTGTTAGAGAAGAGGCCTTTGTCCTGCAGTAAGACAATTAATTACCTATATAGCATTTATATTGTCATGACATCAACAACCCACCTTGAACAACCGCGGCGACAAATGCTCGTTTCTTCTCCAAATAAGAAGAGGTATTTTCCCTACAATAAGACACTCAGTCTAGTACTTAGTAATTGACGCTCGTTATTTGTCTGTAAGAGAAGAGACCTTTGTCCTGCAGTAATACAATTAGTTACCTATATTGCATTTATATTGTTATGATATCAACAACCCACCTTGAGCATCCGCGGCAACAAATGCTCGTTTCTTCTCCAAACAAGAAGAGGTCTTTGCACTTGACGAGCAGGCAAATAAGTACCAAACCACGTTAAACTAAAGCCAATACTGCCGATACGTAATAGGTGCGTACAGGATAAGTTTTAGATATCCCATTACGAGACTCGACATGGAAGGGGCGTGGGACTGGCAGACTCCGGAGGGTCATTACGACCAATATTCTTTGTGTTTAATTTGCTGTCGCTTAGGTTGTGTTGAAAGGAATAGTTATTGGTTGTTTGAAAGTAGCTGGTGGGTTACAAATAGAATTTCTGTTTTTGAAATGTAAAGTTTTCAATTTACTGCAGTATTTTTCTTGGGTACTGTTGCCTCTATGCCAAAAAAACAGTATTATAGTTGAGGTGTAAAATTTACAGACTAACAAATTCACTTTGCATTTGATAGTTCTTAGTTTATTATGGACTTGCTTTAATTGTTTCCTGATATAGTTAGTGCAATCCACGAAGACGCGCCCCACTCTTCTTCCTAACAACTTACAATGCAAGTGTGCAACATTCCGCTAGTGTTTTAGTTTTGTCAATGCACACTAATTGCAGGTAATTAAATATCCTAAATATCCTTCCTTGGACATTTCACACAACGCCATCTAGTCCCAAGCTAAGCAACCTAATGCTTGTGTTATGGTAACGAGATGGCTGATAAACTACTTATATACATTTTTTTTTTGTAAAAACATACATATTATAGATAGAAAAACACCCAGACTCGGAACAAATACTTGTAGGTCGTACAAATATTTGTTCCGTGCGGGAATCGAACCCGCGACATGCTGCGCAGCAGTCAATCGCTCAACCACTGCGCCAACCGTGTCGTCAAACAATTAACTATAGGTATGTGTAATTAGTGCGTACACTTGTACAATGTTCCATACTTGTACTGTAAGCGACTAGGAAGAAGAGTGGGGCGCGTCTTCGTGGATTGCACTAACTATACTCAACATTAAAAAACCGGCCAAGTGCGTGTCGGACTACGCACAATGAAGGGTTCCGTAGTTGGTATGAAATTATCCCAAGGACAAACTTAACAACATTCCAACAGTAAATGTAAGTTTGTACTTACAATATTGAGAGATTCACCATGTTATTTTAAGACCACGAACTTCTTATAGGTTTTCCTGTAATCTAAAGGTATAGACCTATTTTCTGTATTTTTTTTTCAAAATTTTAGGCTCAGTAGTTTCGGAGATAAGGCGGGGGGGGGATGGTCAATTTTCGTCTATTTTCTTAAATAACTCTAAAAACTATTTATTTCAGAATTATACAAAAAAAAAAAAAAAATTGAGACCTTCATAGTAGTAGTAGTTTGGGTTATTCATAGCAGTACCTAAACAGTAATTTGGGAATATTTTAGTCCTCAAAAATCATTTAACAAACAGTCACATCTACACAAACACGAAGAACGAGAATAAGAAGTATTTTTTCTATTTGTTTGTAAACGTAATTTTTAGGCAGGCAACTCTAATGTCATAAGTAAGTGACAGACGGACAGACAGACGCGCTTTCTACTTCAACGAAGAGTGCTTTTACTTTCCCAATTCACTGAATTATTCACGCGTTCGAGTTTTTTCGTCTCTCGCCTAAATTCATATTCGCATTAAGGTGTATGTACAATGCATTGGTCGAGCACATATGGTTTAAATATTTGATCATCGGGCAAAAAGGGGTACGTTCATGCTGCCGTACGGGGGAAAACGTTTACTAAGGTACAACATCGTTTAACCTTTTATATGAAAAAAAAAAACTGAGTAGGCTTCGTTGGAAATTATGCCATCAGAAGGAGTATAATAGACGATTAAAAAAATGAAATATTAAAACAGGAATTTTTTCCCAATTTTTGGGGAAGACACGAAATAAACCGGTCAAGAGTGAGTCAGCCTCGCGCACCGACGGTTCCGTTCCGATATCTGAAAAAGTGTGTTATTTAAAGACATCGTTTTATTTTTCCTGTAATTTTTACATAAACTTCTATCACATAGAACAATTTCAGATTTTTCTTTATGCAAACTTCGGAGATAAGGGGGGGAATGGTATTTTTTTTTAATTTTTCATCAAAAGTCGAAAAATAAAAGAAAAAATGTTTGAGAATGTCCAAACAGCGCTCTTTCATAATTATGTTACCCCCATATGCAATAGTAGCCGCAGTTCGATTTTTTAAGACTTTCAGCCCTTTCAGTACCTGTTGAAAAAAAAAAAAAAACTTCTTTACCAAAAAAATCTTCCTGATAGCATTAGTAGTTCTTGAGGTATCCAGCTATGACAGACGGACAGACAGACAGACTGCGTCGCACCATAAGGGTTCCTTTTTACCATTTTGGTACGGAACCCTAATGAAAGATACACACATATATACATTACACACACACATACACACGTACATACATTATTATGATGAACGATATAACGGCTTGATCGCTCACAAGAAAGGATAGGTCTTAGATCATTCAAACCGTACCATAATAATAATAACAGCCTATTACTGTCTCAAAGGTACAAAAGCAAAGGCTTTCTCTTCTCGTAAAGAGAAGGCACGAGCATTGATCGCCATACCATAAATATTTTAAGCATAGCTTTTCCTTATTACCAACATTATTAATATTCATGTGTGTCCAGTGCTTTATGACTCACGCTTTAACTAAAACAGATGCTTCCTACAAATTGATGTCTGTGATGATGTGATGATGACTGTTAAACTTTTCAATGTTGGTCATTGAAAAGTTTAACAGTTGCCGACACCAAAAAAAAAGACTTTTAAAGAATAGTCGTTTAAACGTCAAGTAAAGTAGCCATTGGGCACGCCACAATAGCGGCGATAAGTCCCCTCTTTGAGGAGTGGTTAGAGAGGCGCCACGGCGTCCTCACCTTCCGCCTGACGCAGGTCCTCACCGGACACGGTTGTTTCGGGAGGTTCCTGTTTCGCATAAGGCGGGAGGAAACGCCCGGGTGTTTCCATTGTGTGGATCGCCCGGAGGACACGGTGGAGCATACAGTGGAGGTCTGCCCGGCTTGGGCAGAGCACCGCCGTGTTCTCACGGAGGCGATCGGCGGCGGCGATCTCTCGCGTCCGAGCCTGGTCCAGGCCATGGTGCGGAGCGAGAGTGCATGGGAGGCCGTCACCTCCTTCTGCGAAGCAGTGATGCTCGCGAAGGAGGAGGCGGAACGCGTGAGGGAGAGGCAGCCTCACGCCCTCAGTCGCCGCAGGAGACGCCCTGGGCGGCGGGAATCGCGGGGCGATTTCCGGCCACCGTAGGCGCGGGCCTGCGGACGGTGAGCAGCGGGTAGCTCGCCGTCCGGTAAGGACCAGGCCCGAGTCGACGGCGCGTTGTGTTCCACGCGCGCCTCAAAGAGATGTCAGCAAGTGATGGGGCCCAATAGGGCCGACGCCGCTGGGGTCGCGGGTTGTCCGAAGGGGTTACCGCGGCCCTGGCATAGGCAACTGAAGGAACACGGGTGGGTTTTAGTCAGTAAAAGTCTGACACGCCCTCCCGCTCCACCCAGAGCGGGAGAAGTTATTTGATGATTTCCCACCCTCAAAAAAAAAAAAAAAAAAAAAGTAAAGTAGCCATTAGCCAAATTATTATTGGCAGTTATATTATTCTAGCTGTTGTCCTCGATTTTGTCTGCGATCTAGGATGAAAAGTGGGCTATGTTTTTCTCTAGATCATAGTCTACTCATGTGCCTTTCAACCAAATCCATTTAGCCGTTTTAGCGTGAAAGTTTAACAAACAAACAAACTCACTTTCACATTTTATAATATTAGGAATATTTATATTTTATTAAAAGTACCTAATAGAGTTCTCTTTAAGTTGTAGAATAATTAAGGACTTATTAGACACAGTCTGGGAACTGTCATTTAGACTTATTTTATATCTGAAAACTTTTAACATAATACCTACTAAGTCGTTTACAATGGTTTGTTATGCAATACTCTAACTTAGCTCGTAATAAGTATATTTTAAGAAAGTCGTATGTTTTTGTAAAGAAACTTAGCAATAAAGTAGGGTGCTTAGGCAGAATGTTAAGTAATCACTGAAGGATTGTTCTTACATTAACTTCTCGAATAATAATAATCTATATCTATAAAAGGAAAGCGTTACTGACTGACTGACTGACTGACTGACTAACTGACTGACTGATCTATCAACACACAGCTGAAACCACTGAACGGATTGAGCTGAAATTTGGAACACAGGTAGCTATTATGAGCTAGACATCCGCTAAGAAAGGATTTTTGGAAATTCGACCTTTAAGGGGGTAAAAAGGGGGGATATTGTTTGTATGAAAAATCTTATTCCTTGAGTTAATAAACTTGAAACTTGGCACGAATATTTATGTAAGTAAATTATGATTTTTGTGATTTTTTGTTTTTCTAAACTACCCCCTAAAGGGGAACTGGGGGGTCTCAAAGTTTGTATGGAAAAATTTTAACGCGCAATCCGATTAACTCAAAACTCAGTATTTATACTTAAAACCAAAAATAAAGAATAATGTGTGTCAGGATTTTTCGAAAATGTACCTCTAACGGGGTGAAAAGGGGTAGTCAATTTCACAGGGGAAGATTTTACTGCGTGGCTTGATTAACTCGAAAATTGGTGTAAATAATCTTTGAGTCAAGCTATGGAAATATCTCAAACAATTTTTTTAAATTCCATCCCTGTGGGGGTGAAAACAGGGAATACAATTTACATGAAAAATGTTATTCATTTGGTTTTAATTGACTTGAAATTTAGCACAAATATTTGCCTAAGTTTGTCATTATTAGTTTTTGGGGTTCCGTACCTCAAAAGGAAAAAACGGAACCCTTATAGGATCACTCGTGTGTCTGTCTGTCTGTCTGTCCGTCTGTCCGTCTGTCACAGCCAATTTGCTCCGAATCTAATGGACCGATTAAGTTAAAATTTGGTACACATATGGATTTCTGTGACCCAAACACGTACAGCTAAAGTAAATATATGAATTTTGAATATGAGAGTCACTTTTAGGGGAAAATAAGAAAATTTTAAAAAAAAGTTTTGTAAACTGTACCGAGGGACATATCAAATGAAAGGGCTTACTATGAGGGTTTCAAATATATATATTTTTTTATTTTAAAATTTATTGTTTTAAAGTTATTTAAGAAAATTGACTATTCCCCCCCCTTATCTCCGAAACTACTGAGCCTAAAATTTTGAAAAAAATATAGAAATTAATTCTATACCTGTAAATTACAGGAAAACCTATAAGAAGTCTGTGGTCTTAAAAAAACATGGTAAATCTATATAGGTATATAAAAAAATCAAAGTCCTGACTGAGTCACTGACTAATATACCAACGCACAGCCCAAACCAATGGACCTAGAGACTTGAAATTGTGCACATAGATACCTTATATAGTGTAAACATCCACTAAGGAAGGATTTTTGGAAATTCCATCCCTAAGGGTGAAACAAGGTAAGGATTAAACAGGGGATGAAAGTTTGTATGAAAAATCCTATCCCTTGAGTTAATAGACTTGAAACTTAGTACGAATATTCATCTAAGTAAATTATAAAGTTTATCATTTTTAGTTTTCCTAAACTACCCCCTAAGGAGGGACTGGGGGTGTCAAAGTTTGTATGGAGGAACTTTAACACGCGGTCCGATTAACTCAAAACTCAGTTTTTATACTTGAGACCAAAAATTAAGAATAACGTGTATCAGGGTTTTCCAAAAATCTACCCCTAAGGGGTGAAAAGTTAATTTTATAGCGGAGGATTTTATTGGGGGCTTGATTAACTCTAAAATTGGTGTAAATAATGTTTGAGTCAAGTTATGGAAACATACCAGACGATTTTTGAAATTCTTTAGGTATCTGTGTTCGTGAAAACAGAGATACAGTTTATATGAAAAATCTTATTAATTTGGTTAATGAACTTGAAACTTAGCACAAATACTTTCATAAGTAAGTAATAATGTTTGTCATTATTAGTTTTTCAAAACTACGCCTCAAATGAGGTTTAGGGATGTTAAAGTTTGTATAGAAGAATTTTAAAGCGCAGGCCGATTAAAAAAATGTGTACCTACTTTGAGTCAAGTTAGGAAACTTACCAAACGAATTTTCACCGATTTTGACGGCATATAGCTGATGTTTTAAGGAGTAACTTAGGCTATTTTTATTTTAGAAAAATAATTAGGGTTCCGCGCAAGAAAATTAAAATCCATGAAATCAGACAACCACGTACAGCCCAGTACAAACTTACTAAGCCTCCGCTGTCTATTACGGCTATAACAACAAATAATAAAAATAAAGCAAAGTTAAAAATTTAAGGGGTCGGTCCCCATACAATAAACTTTTCATTTGGAAAAAAAGTAAAAATTTTAATCTAGCATGTGGGGTGTCATGTCATTATTTCATCACCGCTGCTCTCAAAACGGTGAAGGAAAACATCGTGAGGAAACCGGCATGTCCTAGAACCAAAAATTCGAAGACATGTGACATCTACCAACCCGCACTGGGCCCGCGTGGTTGATTACGGACTCCCTCTCACCGAGAGGAGGCCTGTGTCCCAGCAGTGGGAACATTATAGGCTGATTATGTGTTATGTGGGGTGTCATCGTCTAGAACTCATTGAGTAGAGTACAAACATATTTTTTTTTTATCTTTTAAAATTAAGAAATAGGGGGCCGCAAAAGTTGTAAATTTTAGACCATTTTTGTACGAGCTCTAGCGCAACAATTCAACAAATTAGGAATTTGAAACTTCTTTATACCATGTAAGTACCATGAATAGTGTATTTAATCAACAATACTGAAAACGGCGATTCATAAGGTATTTTGTTTAAAAAAACATGGGTGATTTTCTGCAACTGCAAAAAATAACCTTGTAATTCACAGTATCATTATAAAATAAGTAAAAAGTTATCTTTGCGATTGTTAAACATATATGGTACGGAACCCTTCGTGCGCGAGTCCGACTCGCACTTGACCGGTTTTTTAAAACTACCCCGGAGGGAGGGTTAGAGGGGGAGGGGCAAGGGAGGGGTGGTGAGGAGTATGAGGGGGAGGATGATGGACGCAGGGAGAAAGGGCAGGAATTGGTGAGGAGAGGAGGAAGACATGGTAAGGCTGAGGGTTGAGGTGGGGTTGGTGAGCCGGAGGTGGAGGAGAAGGGGAGAGGGAGGGGACGGGCTGGTGATAGAAAGAGAGCGAAGGGGAAGTGGTGAAGGGGGTGTGAGAGTGAGTGAGAGGGGGAGGGAGAGGTAGCGGAACGGTGAAGACGGAAGTGGTGAAGGAACGAGCTAAACTCTGGAACTACCCTACCAGTCGGACTTTAAAAAATCTTTTTGCATTAATGATAGCCCAAATCTTATAGAAGGCATATTTAACATCACTCTAGGACCCTTAGGTGCCGAGCAAAAAGAAAAAAAGTCTGAAAGAACGCTAAGTGAAAACGAAGTAATAGCGCGGGTAGGCAATGCGATGCGACGGAGTGGGTCGAGCAAAAAATAAATTTCTCGCGGACGAAGTCGCGGGCAGAAGCTAGTATAATATAATATTAATATACTTAATATAGTAATATTAGGTATTACCTACTTCTTTCGAAAGCCAACCTCTTTTTGTTATTAAAATTATTGCGATTTTAAATACAATGAATATGTTTCAAAATTGTTATTTCAGCTGAGATTAATTGAAAACAACAAGATTTATCATCAACTAAGATCTTCATCAGCTAAGATCTAAAAGTTACCCAGTCTTATTATTGTTGTTACCGAAAAACAGTTGAATACGCAGTGTTCGCTTTTTAAACAGTCGGCGTTTTCTGTTTACTTTCCCATCCCTCGGCAAACAATGAAATGTTTCGAAAACTTTTAATGGTGATCAAACAATCGTTTCGTTTCGTTTTTGCGAGGCACAGGCTCGCGCATTGGACGGGTTGCAAAAATTTTATAAAATTTTTATTTTTTCCTATAAAACATTCCATTTGCTTAATGCTGCCATTTGTCGCTTTTTTGAGTAGCTTTAATGGATTCTTTGTTGACGCCGTTATTATTTAAAAATTAAACTAGGACGTCTTTTTTGTATGTTAATAAACATACAAAAAAACCTAGTCCTAGTTTACTTAAAGGCTCTAACAGACAGAGGCGATATCGCGTCGCGACGCGATATTTTTCTACGGATATAATATCGAAATATCGCGTCGCGACCGCGACATCGCCTCTGTCTGTAAGATCCTTAAATTGAGATCTATAGGCTGTACTTTTTATTCAAGTTAAATTAAACACATTTTTAATCAGAGGCAAGTTATTTATTATTTGCCGACCGACACAATGTTTTTTATGAGTCTGCTCCAAAACACGATTCCATTCCATTCTACGCCAAGGTACATTAAAAATGTAGACATTAGAAAGACATTTTTACCTTATAAAATGATTTTGTCGTCGTTTCTAATAATAAATACATAAAACAAATTCAAAAGATACGCTTTAATATTAATATCACTCACTTTTATGCGCTCATATAAATGTTATGGCCTTTTTACGGCGTGTCCTCTTGATGTCCTCGCACCCTTATTAATTTTACTTGATCGAATATTAATATCATATTAGGTTTTGCCGTGGTTTATTACTCTTCGCAGACTTTATTCTAGGTTATAATGGTAATAACATATTACATACGTCTTGCTCGTAGTCATTTTATTATATATTAGCTTTTGCCCGCGGCTTCGCTTACGTGAAAAATATCCCACGGGAACATACCTACTACCGGAAATCCTTCCTTATTTCTTGTCTACATTATAAAGTGAACATCTGTTCAAAATTTCAGCTTTCTAGGTTCAAGGTTTTGGGCTGGGCGTTGATGAGTCAGTCAGTCAGGAGTCAGGACTTATCTCTTTTTATAAAGATAGATAATGAAGGACCTTTTTACAAGGACTTCAAAGTTTCAAAGTTTGTTTGTACTCTGTCTGGGTCTAAAGAGGTTATACTTTTTGGAGGTATTTTTGTTAAACTGTATTAGTTTCCTAATTGAGCTGTTGTGGCCTTGGTGAATGTTGATTTTATAATCAAACTGTTCTGATATTTTTGTTATTTCTAAGGTTCCATACGCAAAATACGCGCATTGACGTGGAATTGCGGGTACCAGCCCGTATTACCTATTTTTAAGGTTATTAGTGAGTGTTGAGCAAATTATTTAAAGACAGCTTTCATTTCAATCGCGTCAACGAGACACCCCACCTTGGGAAAATCGTTAAAAAAATAGATTTATTTTGATTTGAAAGTTAAATAAATAATCAAACAAATCACACGATACGAATGTCATTGATAACAATAATCAATACCTAGAAATTTAATATTAGAATTCTGAGCCAGACATTTACACGGCCACAACTGAGCAATTCACAAAATCATAAAGATTCGTCTGAACGCGGATTAATATTAACAAAAAGCAAAAGGTCTCATTCAACTGAAAATATGGACAAAAGATTGCCGAAGTAAATCCCAATGTAAAGCAAATTACTTTTCTGAATGTATAAAAGAAATTGTAAAGGTACCTCCGTTCCTTCGTGGACAATAAACTGCACGCGCCATGTCAAGATGGCAGAACCCTTGGCAAAGAGGAGTAAATTTTATTAAGGCTTGTCCACCGTAAAAAGCGCGGTCACTGTCGGACTGTACAGAAAAGAAACCGGTCAAGTGCGAGTCAGACTCGCGCACGAAGGGTTCCGTACCATATTATATGTTTAACAATCGCAAAGATAACTTTTTACTTATTTTATAATGATACTGTGTTGTGTCATTGTGTCACCCTATGTAAAATTTCAACATTTATATCTGTAATTTTTATGGTGTGCATAATAAAGAGTATTCTATCTATCTTCTATCTATACTGTGAATTACAAGGTTATTTTTTGCAGTTGCAGAAAATCACCCCCGTTTAAACAAAATACCTTATCAATCGCCGATTTCAGTATTGTTGATTAAATACAGTATTCATGGTACCTACATGGTATAAAGAAGTTTCAAATTCCTAATTTGTTGAATTGTTGCGCTAGAGCTCGTACAAAAATGGTCTAAAATTTACAACTTTTGTGGCCCCCTATTTCTTAATTTTAAAAGATTAAAAAATATATGTTTGTACTCTACCCAATGAGTTCTAGACGATGACACACATGCTAGATTAAATTTTTTATTTTTTTTTTTCAAAATGAAAAGTTTATTGTATGGGGATCGACCCCTTACATTTTTAACTTTGCTTTATTTTTATTATTTGTTGTTATAGCCGTAATAGACAGCGGAGGCTTAGTAAGTTAGTACTGGACTGTACGTGGTTGTCTGATTTCATGGATTTTAATTTTCTTGCGCGGAACCCTAATGTTTTTTCTAAAATAAAAATAGCCTGAGTTACTCCTTAAAACATCAGCCATATGTCGTCAAAATCGGTGAAAATTCGTTTGGCAAGTTTCCTAACTTGCCTCAAAGTACCATTTTTTTAATAGGACTGCGCTTTAAAATACTTCTATACAAACTTTAACATCCCTAACCACATTTGAGGCGTAGTTTTGAAAAACTAATAATGACAAACATTATTAATTACTTATGCAAGTATTTGTGCTAAGTTTCAAGTTCATTAACCAAATTAATAAGATTTTTCATATAAACTGTAGGTATCTCTGTTTTCACGAACACAAATAAAGAATTTCAAAAATCGTCTGGTATGTTTCCATAACTTGACTCAAACATTATTTACACCAATTTTAAAGTTAATCAAGCCCCCAATAAAATCCTCCGCTATAAAATCAACTTTTCACCCCTTAGGGGTAGATTTCTGGAAAACCCTGATACACGTTAGTCATAATTTTTGGTCTCAAGTATAAAAACTGAGTTTTGAGTTAATCGGACCGCGTGTTAAAGTTCTTCCATACAAACTTTGACACCCCCAATCCCTCCTTAGGGGGTAGTTTAGGAATGGGAGGCCGTCACCTCCTTCTGCGAAGCAGTGATGCTCGCGAAGGAGGAGGCGGAACGCGTGAGGGAGAGGCAGCCTCACGCCCTCAGTCGCCGCAGGAGACGCCCTGGGCGGCGGGAATCGCGGGGCGATTTCCGGCCACCGTATAGGCGCGGGCCTGCGGACGGTGAGCAGCGGGTAGCTCGCCGTCCGGTAAGGACCAGGCCCGAGTCGACGGCGCGTTGTGTTCCACGCGCGCCTCAAAGAGATGTCAGCAAGTGACGGGGTCCAATAGGGCCGACGCCGCTGGGGTCGGCCCTATTGGACCCTGTGTATGTGGCCCTGGCATAGGCAACTGAAGGAACACGGGTGGGTTTTAGTCAGTAAAAGTCTGACACGCCCTTCCGCTCCACCCAGAGCGGGAGAAGTTATTTGATGATTTCCCACCCTCAAAAAAAAAAAAAAAAAAAAAAAAAGGCGGTAGTTTAGGAAAACTAAAAATGATAAACTTTATAATTTACTTAGATGAATATTCGTGCTAAGTTTCAAGTCTATTAACTCAAGGGATAGGATTTTTCATACAAACTTTCATCCCCTATTTTACCCCCTTAGGGATGGAATTTTCAAAAATCCTTCCTTAGTGGATGTTTACACTATATAAGGTATCTATGTGCAAAATTTCAAGTCTCTAGATCCATAGGTTTGGGCTGTGCGTTGGTATATTAGTCAGTGACTCAGTCAGGACTTTGATTTTTTTATATATATAAATTTACCATGTTATTTTAAGACCACAGACTTCCTATAGGTTTTCCTGTAATCTACAGGTATAGAACTAATTTCTATATTTATTTCAAAATTTTAGGCTCAGTAGTTTCGGAGATAAGGTGGGGGAATGGTCAATTTTCGTATATTTTCTTTAATAACTTTAAAACAATATATTTTAAAATTATAAAAAAAAAATATTTGAGACCCTCATAGTAAGCCCTTTCATTTGATATGTCACACGGTACAGTTTACAAAACTTTTTTTTTTAATTTTCTTATTTTCCCCCTAAAAGTGACTCTCATATTCAAAATTCATATATTTACTTTAGCTGTACGTGTTTGGGTCACAGACATCCATATGTGTACCAAATTTTAACTTAATCGGTCCATTAGATTCGGAGCAAATTGGCTGTGACAGACGGACAGACGGACAGACAGACAGACAGACAGACAGACAGACAGACAGACACACGAGTGATCCTATAAGGGTTCCGTTTCTTCCTTTTGAGGTACGGAACCCTAAAAAGAGAAGCGCGATGACACAACGCTTGCAAAATATGAAGTAATTACTGATTTACAAAAAATCGAGGGATTGGACTAAAAAGTGAAAATGATGAAATGAAATGAAAAAAAAAAACATGAAATCATTCCTTATTATTTTGTAAAGATATGTATAAATTTATGAATACTTTTAATGAAAACTGTAGGAATAATATGGTAAAAACTCGAAAAAATAGACAGAAATAGACCTGGGTTCAGCCTTTTTTTCTTTAGTTCTACAAACTTAAATATATAATATTTTAGGACACATGAAATCACTTCTTATGTATTCTAGATTATTGTGTATTTTTTTCTATCAAAAAGGTGCTATAGTTACTGTAAAAATTCACAGATCTCATGCACCATATGACCTTCAAATAGCATTGGAAATGAACTTCGGTAATAAAAAAAAGAAAACAAACAAGTAAGAACATTTATTTTTCAAAACATTTTATTTTAAGAGAATACAGGCTTTTCAATACTACTAATGCTAGTTAGTATTAGTTCTACAGCTTTAATGTACGAATATGTACGTTTATTAGTATTTGTCAAAAAATTATTTTAATTTATTATAGAAAATGCACAGGTTTCAATACTATTTCTATAAGTACTACATAATCCGACCCCAACATAGTTGGGAATAGGCTCGGCAGATTGATTGACCACATACTACAGCTTTGTTATACGAACATGCATCTTATTTTCATGTTAATTTGTATAAACATTTATTTTCATTTAAGTACCTATTATAGAAAATATTGAGGTTTTAATACTGCTTCTATAGGTAGGTACTACACACTAACAGCATTGGTTGTACCTAGCATGTATTACATAAATATGTTATTTCAATTTTATTGTATTAGAAAATACAGGTTTTTCAATGCCTACTACTAATGCATTTTATGTTGATTTTTTTACATTTAATTATTTAGTATCGGAAATACTGAGGGTTTAATACTACTTCTATACTACACACTAAAAGCTTTGTTATACTCACACGTAATATATTTTTCATCACTGATGCACTGAAAGTAGCAACTTTATGAACCCTCGCTCGCTTCGCTCGCTCGTGTGCTTATATACCTCGGGTGTAATTGATTACTTACATACCATGTTTAACAATCTTCTATATTTTTAAGTAAATTTAAATATTTACATTTTATTATATAACCGTACAAATGAGTTTTAATACTGCACACTAACAGCTGTAGACGAACATTTATACCTACTTATTTATTTATTTTTATGTTGATTTTTTAAACATTTACTTACTAATTTTAGAAAAATACGGTGGTTTTAATAGTATAAGTACTTACATACTTCTACAGCTTTGTCGTACGGTAGACCGCACCTGTAACGCAGTGGTAACATCCATAAACCTTAAGCCTCGCGCATAGAACTCAAATTAGCACAAAAGTGTTACCAAACGCGCGCGCCCGAGACGCTCAAACCTAGATCTTAAAATCGTTGTAACTCCAAAAGTTATTAATGTTTTTTGAATTTCGAAAAACGGTCGGAGGCATAACCTTCCTGAACATGTACATGTAATTTTTTTTTTAATATTAATTAATAAGACTAGATGTTGGGTACATTATGGACCCCATAAATATGACCATTTTAGTGCTATTTTCTTTAATTTTTTAAAGAAATATTTGACTAATTTAATTTTCCTTTTTTGTACATTGTAGCCCTCGTCAATACAAACATTTTGACACCTCAATTAACTATATTGACTTAGAAATAACGGAAATATTGGCATGTCGCACTTTTCTTGAAAAGAGGGCCTATACCGGAGCGATCGAAAAAACATTTCCAATGTTAAAAACGGATACAAAGTTACTTATTTTCGCCGTATTTTAGGGAGGACAAGCCTTAAAACGCCACAAAAATATTCTCTGAGCTGTCTCTGACAGTCTGTGGCAATATATTGGTATAGATAAATGATGGTAATGAAATTTCTGGGGTAAAAGACTTGCCCCTAGTTTATAAAAGTCGTCAGTCACTGATCATTGAATGGAAAGTGGCTTTTAAACCTAGAGCCAGCTGTTTATGTGTTGAGATTTCAATGGTGACCAAAGTGACCAAATCATTAACTAACATGAGGCTAAGGACCTGTTTCACTACCTACGATTAAGTTCCTATTGACTTATTGGCAGATAATTTCATACATATTCGCTCCATTTCTGAAGTTATTCGGTGAGTATTAGTGGCTATTCGGACATCGTGAAATAGGCCCTTGGATATATCAACGCTTTGAATAAAGATCTGTCATAATAGAATGGAATACTATTTAGTATGTACATAGGTACCTAATATAAATTATTGATGTAAATTTAGATATATTAATCAAAGATCTAAGTCTTAATTAATGATTAGGTGGCTCTAATCGAACTTATAAGAATTAATCATACATTTTTTTTAGGTTTTTCATTTCATTTTATCGTTTAACTAGCTTTTGCCCGCGGCTTCGCCCGCGTGGATGTCGGAAAATATCCCATCGGAACGTACATGTGGAAAACATAGGGCCGTCCGATATAACTGTGCAAACTCAAATCGCTACGATATATCGTTACCGTGTATAGTAGGCATAAAGCTACCAGTCGGCATGAGTTTTTTCCGACATCTTCAACAGTCGTCGTCATATTTCAGCCAATTTACACAAAACCATAATGAATTACACTGAATCACTCCGTTTATTGGAGAAAACCGTATGAAAATCCGTTCGGTACTTTTTGACATTATCGTATTCAAACAGACAGACTTACGCGGCGGGGGACTTTGTCAATTACTTAAAATTTACTATGCCAGTCACGCTCTAATAACAAATAACTTTTGTCCGAGTGTCCACTCGTTCAAATAATTTCGTCGTAAAAACGTCGAATGAAATAAATACTAAATGTTACCTCAAGATTCGAACTATGACTACATTTCCAATCCCTTAAATCTCTTAAAAAGAGGTAGGTACACAAAAATTTGTCAACCCCTATTGTACCCCCTCAAAAACGCTGTACCATATATTTCTTTATTTCCTACCAAAAGCATAGATTTGAATTTTCATATCCCTAACTTAAGAAATGCTGGGTTTCCCATACAAACTTTCATCCCCTATATCACCCTCTGTAGGATTATTTTTTAAGACAAAAAGTAGCCTATGTCCTTCCCCAGGATGCTATACAACGTGTAATGCTAAATGCGCAAAACCTCTTAAGGGGTCATTGTACTCATCATTATGAACAACTTTTACTATGGGACCAAACCTGAAATCGCGAAAAAAAAATCATCTGTTCAGTACATTTTGACGAATTATGCGAACATAAATGTACTGAACAGCTGTTGTTTTTTCGCGATTTAAGGTTTGGTCCCATAGTAAAAGTTGTTCATAATGATGAGTACAATGACCCTTTAAGAGGTTTTGCGCATTTAGCATTACACGTTGTATAAAGCCTTGCCAATTTTTATCGACATCCGTGCAGTTTTGTAAATTTTAAAATCAACCCCTATTTTACCCCCTTAGGGGATGATTTTTCAAAAACGCTGAACCGCATGTTTCTTAATTTCCTACCAATAGCATAAATTTGTTATCCCTAACTTAAGAAATACTGGGTTTCCCTTACAAACTTTCATCCCCTGTAGTATTGTTTTTGAAAGTATCCTATGTCCTTTCCCAGGATGCTATATAAAGCCTTGCCAAATTTTGTCGAAATCCGTGCAGTTTTGTAAATTTTAAAATCAACCCCTATTTTAACCCCTTAGGGGATGATTTTTCAAAAACGCTGAACCGCATATTTCTTTATTTCCTATCAAAAGCATACATTTTAATTTTCACATCCCTAACTTAAGAAATACTGAGTTTCCCATAGAAATTTTCATCCCCTATATCACCCCCTGTAGGATTATTTTTTAAGACAAAAAGTAGCCTATGTCCTTCCCCAGGAGGCTATATAAAGCCTTGCCAAATTTTATCGACAACCGTGCAGTTTTGTAAATTTTAAAATCAACCCCTATTTTACCCCTTTAGGAGATGATTTTTCAAAAACGCTGAACCGCATATTTCTTAATTTCCTATCAATAGCTTAAATTTGTTATCCCTAACATAAGAAATGCTGGGTTTCACTTACAAACTTTCATCCCCTATATCACCCCCGATGCTATATAAAGCCTTGCCAAATATAAAGCCTTGCCAAATATAAAGCCTTGCCAAATTTTGTCGAAATCCGTGCAGTTTTGTAAATTTTAAAATCAACCCCTATTTTACCCCCTTAGGGGATGATTTTTCAAAAACGCTGAACCGCATATTTCTTTATTTCCTACAAAAGCATACATTTTATAAATACTGAGTTTCCCATACAAACTTTCAACCCCTATATCACCCCCTGTAGGATTATTTTTTAAGACAAAAAGTAGCCTATGTCCTTCCCCAGGATGCTACATAGCCTTGCCAAATTTTATCGAAATCCGTGCAGTTTTGTAAATTTTAAAATCAACCCCTATTTTAAACCCTTAGGGGATGATTTTTCAAAAACGCTGAACATCATATTTCTTAATTTCCTACCAATAGCATAAATTTGTTATCCCTAACTTAAGAAATACTGCGTTTTCCGTACAAACTTTCATCCCCTATATCACCCCCTGTAGTATAATTTTTGAAAAAAATAGTATCCTATGTCCCTCCCCAGGATGCTATATAAAGCCTTGCCAAATTTTGTCGATTTCCGTGCAGTTTTGTAAATTTTAAAATCAACCCCTATTTACTATATTTTACCCCCTTAGGGGATGATTTTTCAAAAACGCTGAACCGCATATTTCTTTATTTCCTATCAAAAGCATACATTTTAATTTTCACATCCCTAACTTAAGAAATACTGAGTTTCCCATACAAACTTTCATCCCCTATATCACCCCCTGTAGGATTATTTTTGAAAAAAAAAGTAGCCTATGTCCGTCCCCAGGATACCATCTATAGCCTTGCCAAATTTTATCGAAATCCGTTCAGTGGTTTAGGCGTGAAAAGGTAACAGACAGACAGACAGACAGACAGACAGACAGACAGACAGTTACTTTCGAATTTATAATATTAGTATGGATGTGTATATCGCACAATTTGAAATCACGTCTTAAATGGGTACTTATTGTATACACATGTCTCGTAATTAACGCAAACACTCTTAAAGGGTCATTGTACTGATCATTATGAACAACTTTTACTTTGGGACCAAACATGAAATCGAGAAAAAAATTTGCTGATTCATACATTTTGGTCGAGTAGATATTGAATTAATTTGGTCTCATAGTAAAAGTTGTTCATAATGATGAGTACAATGACCCCTTAAGAGGGTTTACATTAATTACGGGACATGTTGTAGGTACTTTTGCTTTAATAGAGCGTCGTTGGACAGACATTATAAATATAGTAACGGAGCGCCACTGGCACCCTTTGACTACATAATCCAAAAAAATGATATACCACTAAAACACACTAACGCACCTGTGTATTTCAAGCAAAATTTATATTTACAACGTCACGTTTTTAGGATTAGATTTATGGTGCTTTTATGTATTTTATATTGTAGTTTGAAAGCCTAACGATGTTATAACTTTCTGTAGGTGGGTCTTTTCAAGCAGATTTACTGACGGTCCTACTAAGCCTTTATTTGGAACAGCGTTTGGAGTATTTTTACAACCTTTTAACTTGTCGTTATGTGTCGTGGCTTAAGAGTCTAGAACGTTTTAGGTGTTAGGCTTATGTTGCGAAAATAGTTTGAACCTTTCAATATAGTTTTAGAAGATAGAGGTACTTACTAAAGTCCTGCCCCCATTTTTCCATCAAATAAACAGGAATTTAAATAGGTGTATAATGTTATAATTTTTTTAAATAAAATGGGGTATTCTCAAACTTAACCAGCATAAAGTTTAAAAATGTATTTTTTTAGAGTAACGTGATTTTTGTAATCCTTTTTTTTGTTTTTAAGCTAATAGAAAATACATTTTGTATGTAATTGTAATTTGTAGTTTGTAATTTAGTTCTAAATCAATGTTTCGGTTTTTAAATTAGGGCCCCAAATCAAAAAACAAAAAAACAAACAAAAATTTGTCAATTTAAATAAGAACCCAATGCACGCGACTGCAAAAATAAATTAAAGAACATTATTGACAGCTAGATAGACAACCGGCTCTTTAAACTTTTTACCCTGTATTTTGCCGCCCTGAATAATTCATTTAAGAGGGTGCGTGAGCAAATTCACCGGAACTTTCTAATGTTACGAGTGGAATAAAAGTTCGTCTCTGCCTTTTAATTTCAATGTCATTACAAGCTTCTCCTTAAATCTTTGTTCTTTTTTCAAATAAGGATGCTAGTTGTTCTTTTTTTAATAGTGGGGTGCGTTTCTTTATTGAGACTTATTCTATTTCCTGGGGTGATTTACTTTTGATTTAAACTTTAACTCGTCGCAAACCAATTAGCAGACACAATAGATTTTCTATTGTTATCTGAACACCTAGGTGTGTAATCGACATTTAAAGAGTTAAAAGGCGAATTTTACCAATGAAACTGAACGCAATCAACACAACCGCGTTTAAGAGTTGTCACTGTCAATATTCAACAATGTTGACACTGACAGCTTTTGATCGCGATCATTGGTGAAATTCGCCCTTAGACGTTCATCAAAATGGGTATATCCTACACAAACACACACACAATGGGTACATTTATGCAACAATAAGATAAGTATGATTATTTAATCAATTAATGTTACCTCCAATCACCTGAAACACAGGATTATCTAGTTCAGGCACAAGTCATGGGTGAACTTGCCATAGATTTAAGGAAAACTGTATTTATCGTTAGTCCTTATATATTTTTGAATAAATTTGATTTGATTTGATTTTGATTTGATTTTTGATGCTGCTGCATAGGGGTGCTTGCTGAAAAATGCTTCTCAAAATGCAAGATGTGAACATCCATTTTTTTACTGAAAATTCTTAATCTGCTACAATATTAGTGGACAACGGATGACTAAATAAATAATTGAAATACAATTAAAACGATACTATAAGTTTTCAACATAATTAAACTATGAACTTAGCAACCTCCCTTTTAACCCCCAACTAGCCGACCACTCTATTAAAACCTAATACACTAAAACTTAACAGTTTACTAACAAACAAAACTACGAAAATCAGAACCATTTAATAACAGCCGGTGACCAATAAAGGACGAAGCCCGAAGGTGTTTGACTACGTATTCCCGCTGCGTCACTGCACTTCCACTTTTAATAAGTACACAACCCTCCTTTAATATAGACAGCCCCTGGGGGTCCCGGGGTTCGAACCCCACGTACAAGGGGGGTCGTAAATTTCTTCACAGCACTTGTGATTGTGATTTTTCCCGTCCGAGAATGTAATAATTGCATTTCTATTGTTTATTTGGCCGTTTTACGATACTTAATTACGTTGTAATTGGGGGTTTAAAAAATTTGGTAGGTTAGGATGTAATTAATTGTTGGAGGGACCGTTTTGCAAATAAAAAATGGTCAACTTTGTTGCGTAAATAAATCGTGGGGAGAACTTACTCCCCTATCGCCCGCGTTGATGTCGGAAAATATCTCACAGGAACGTACTATCGGGAATTCCTTCCTTACTCCTTGTCTACATTATAAAAGGAACCTCTATGCAAAATTTCAGCTTTCTAGGTCCAAGGGTTTGGGCTGGGCGTTTATGAGTCAGTCAATCAGTCAGTCAGGACTTCTCTTTTTATTTATATAGATTAAAACGCTCTACAAACCTATTTTAATTTAAAATAGTGTTTTGTCAATTTCTTTCGAATTATGATTTGAGTTTGAAAGAAGAAGATAAAACACTATTGTGCAGAACGCACCTCTTTTATAATTGTCTTTGTTTTTTTACTTGTTTCTATTGTCTTTTTTATTACTTTTGACATATTAAAAATTGATTTTCATCTAGTACTACCACGAACCAGCGTATTATTCATTTCGGTAGTTAATAACTATTTTAACTAAAATAGGTTTGTAGAGCGTTTTAGTTTTTTATGAATAAGGGGGTTAATGTTTACCTACACATCTTTAATCATGGTAGTAGTGTGAAATGCACTAGTGTCACAGATTAATATGCATTATCTTTAGAACTTAAGGAAAATGTCGTGGGGAAAGTTTTGAGTATGAATGTCGATGGCTATAAGAGTAGGGGAAGACCAAAGAAACGATGGATGGACTGTGTGAAAGATGACATGGCTAGAAAGGGTGTGACTACCGAGATGACGACTAATAGAGAAGTATGGAAAAAAAGGACATGTTGCGCCGACCCCAAATAAATTGGGATAAGGGCAGAATAATGATGATGATATGTAGAACTTAAGGAACAATTAGGGTTCAATAACATGACTTACTGAACCATAATAAATGCATGCGGTATAAGTAAATATCAATAGGTTTAATGAAATAGTTTGCGTCAATAATACCACAAAATTTTTAAATAGAAATATATATATGAGTATAGCCGCACGGGTTGATCCATCAGGTCCAGCTACGCTTGCCGGGGTTGATCTCTGGATGGGTGAATATCTTTATATACCGAAACTCCTCCGAGCCTCGGAAAGCACGTTAAGCTATTGGTTCCGGCTGTCATTCGTCGTTACAGGTCATCAGAGGCCCGAAAGTCTGACAACCTGTCTTCAATCAAATACTAAGGGGTTATCGTATTACCCAGTAATTGGGTTGTGGAGGTCAGATAGGCAGTCGCTATATGTAAAATACTGGTATTCAGCTGCATCCGGTTAGACTGGAAGCTGACCCCAACATAGTTGAGAAAAGGCTAGGCAGATGATGATGATTAATGAGTATATTAGTGGTCCTAGTTTTAATAATATCGTATAACGGCGTATCCAGCAGGTCACACTTAGAACATTCCCTATTTATTAAACGTATCCAAAACGAAAAGTCTACTTCTTTACAAAATCAGAACCACCAGTCATGGTCACAAATCAGAACCACCAGTCATGGTCACAAAATTTCAGTCTGTTTGTAAGCTAAAATAATTTCGGATCTAGCTTCAGTAAAATATTAAATTCCGTTCCCAGATCCGTCACAATCGAGGACCCTTTGTGGCGCGATATTATTGGATTTGGTAACCGCGCCTTATTTTATTATTTGCTCACTTTAAGCGCAAACACACAAAGGAAAATGAAATCGATATTTTTATTCGAAAGCGATTGTGGAGATGGGACGCTTCCAGAATAACTATGACCGTTGATGCTTTTATTGTTTGTGGTACGGATTTGTGCGTAGTTTTGATGGTAGCTAATAAAATAGAGGTTGTCAGCAAATATTTTTAAGGTTCTGTGGAGTGGAAAGTTTATGGTCTCTCGTCTGCCAGAAGCAGAAGTGGGGATAGTTTATTCTCTATGGTTTCGGTTTCATGAATGATTCAATTCACAAGCCATTTGATCGAACTCATTACTATTATAGGTAAGCAGGAAGAAAAAAGTGGCGATATTGTAAGTCAAATTATTTGTCAACAAGCAAATCAGAAATTAATAACATGTAAATTATAATAAATAATGTTTTTTTTTACTAAACTTTTTTTTTCTCTAATAGGTCCAGTAATATTTTATTCCATGTAAGAAACTTTCTCCCGTACACCTGGGAAATGACAGCTGAACAAAACTATGATTTATTCAAAACAATAAGTACTTACCGCTTGTCTATAAATCCTTATTTACATTGCCCTAATTAACTTGGAAAACTTTTGACACTAAAATATTCAACGATACAAATAAAAAAATATCTGCTTGGGCTCTTCTCAATCTCTCAAGTGTCTATCTTTTTTATAGACCTGTTAGCTAGATCTTAACATTTATAACTTTGTATCGTTGATTAGTTATCCTCTCCAATGCATAACCAAACCACCGCACCGCTTCGCTCCCCCCAAAAAATAAATAAAGGTAAACATTAAAAAATCCGGCATATCACTGAAAAGTTTACCTCCCGCCACCTCCCCTCCCTTATCGAAGAAACGCCTCCAATTCAAAGTTTTAATGAGTAAATAACGAGTCGTGATTCCGAGTACTGCTCACTTCACCGCACTACGTCCACGAGACGTATTTTGAATATTTCTTATAATAAAGTTTTAAAGTAATTATGGATGCCATCAGTTTGAAGGAATCATGTTTTGATCTTACTTAAGTTTGGAGGTAACAAGATTTACGGTTTGTGATTGGAGTTTGGGCACGTGTTCTGTTCAACTTTCTACATTTACATCTAATATGTTACCGGTTAAACCCGATTTCAGGCCAAACTAGTTTATCCTAGGCCATACCGGTTTATCCTACGCGTGTCAGGTCGCTTACGGTTTGTGATTGGAATTTGGGCACGCGTTCAATCTTCTATATTATTACTTGATCAGCTTTACATGCAATATGTTACCGGCTAAACCCGATTTCAGGCCAAACTAGTTTATCCTAGGCCAAACCGGTTTATTGTACGAGTGTCACGTTGCAGCCAAGGCTAGGTTAGAACTGTGACAACAAAATCAAAATCAAAATCAAAAGTCCTTTATTCAAATTAGGCTGAGAATCAGCACTTTTTGAACGTCGAAATTACAGTAAGACAGTCCCCACAAAACGCCCGCCCTTCACCACTTCCTAGTGCTTTAGCTGGGAAGAAGAAGTATCGGAACAAACTCCCCAGCAGCACAGCTGTCTGTTCAGTTAGAAGAACTAGATTCTATACAATAGTACCTATGCAAAATAATTTACGCAACACAATACATTAAATTATATTTTTGTCAAATAAAATAAACAATTTTAGTACTTAACTCATGTAACCTGTCATTATGTGAGCTGATCCTGGAGAAAGAACATAACATAAACATTGTCTTGAGTTAATCACAGCGACCAACTATTCTTATCGTTTAAGTAATCGTTGATAGAATAGTATGCCTTTGAACAAAGATTGGATTTAACTTTAATTTTAAACGCATTAAAAGGCAAATCTAGCAAAGAAGAAGGTAGCTTGTTATAAAAAGTTATACCAAGACCAACAAATGAGTTATGAACCTTATGAAGCCGATGAAATGGAGCACGTAATTTGTCCTTATTTCTGGTGTTAATATTGTGAATATCACTGTTTTTACTGTACAAATGTATATTTTGCCTAATGTATAAGATATTGGCGAAGATGAACTGTGATGCCACCGTGAGAATACCAATATCCTTAAAAAATTCTCTCAGAGAAACTCTAGCACCTAGCTGGTAAATTGCTCGAACAGCTCGTTTTTGAAGAACAAAAATATTTTGAATATCAGCCGCTTTGCCCCATAGCAGAATACCGTAGGACATAACGCTATGGAAATAACTAAAATAGACTGTATCAACGTCAGTGTATTGTCTTACTTTCCTGACGGCGTAGGCGGCTGAACTGAGCCTTCCCGCTAGGCTTGATATATGTGGGCCCCACTGAACTTTAGCATCTACCGTTATACCCAGAAAAACTGCTGATTCTACAGTCTTAAGCACCTCTTCATCTAAGACGATGTTGGGTCCCAGATTTCTAACATTCGGTAAGGCAAACTTTATACATTTAGTTTTCTTGGCATTGAGAACTAAGTTATTTGTCGTAAACCAATCCGTAACCATTGAGAGTGCACTGTTTACGTCATCAAAATCATGTCTGTTTCTGTCTACTTTAAAAATAAGAGAGGTGTCATCTGCAAACAGTACAACGTCACAGATACCCTTTAGATAGAATGGTAAGTCATTGATATACACTAGGAATAAGAATGGACCCAGTATTGAGCCTTGAGGTACACCTAACTGAACTGGTAGCCCGGAAGATTTCACACCATTAACATCTACACATTGTAACCTATTATGTAAATAAGAATTTATTACTTTGAGAGCTTCGTTTTGGACACCATAATGACGTAATTTACGCAAAAGCGTGTCATGGTGCACGCAATCAAAGGCTTTGGAGAGATCACAAAAAACTCCAATAGCATTTTGCGAGTTCTCCCAAGCGTTAAATATGTGTTTCAGCAGAGCAACACCCGCATCCGTAGTCGAACGACCTTTAGTGAACCCATATTGTTCATCGTGAAGGAGTCTGTTTAAATTAAAATGTTTTAGTAACTGCTTGAGTATTAACTTTTCAAATATTTTGCTAAATGCAGGTAAGATAGAAATAGGCCTGAAATTTCCAACTTCATTTTTATTACCGGATTTAAATAATGGTATGACTTTGCTACTTTTCATGAGGTCAGGAAAAGTTCCTAAATCAACACATTTATTAAAAGTAACAGCTAGATAGGGGGCTACGATGTATATTATATTACTTAATAGTTTAATGGAGATGCCCCAGTAATCACCAGTGTTTTTAGACTTAAGTGTGTTAAAAACATTAACTACTTCACGAGGTGTTACATGTTCGAAGCTAAATAAGCGACTACATTTGGGCACACTACTATGCAAAAGGTTTTCCGCTTTAGATGGGGACGAATTTAAGGAGCGAGTCGTAGTTATAGGTATGTTGGCGAAAAACTCATTAAATGCCTCAGCTACGTCAGCTGCTTTACTAATTAATTTATTGTCAACCATAATCTCAAGTTGTTTTTCTTGTTTCACCGACTTACCCGTTTCATTGTTAATAATTTTCCAGGTTGTTTTTACTTTATTATTGGATTTTTAATTGTATCGCTTAAAAATTTAGATTTAGCAAAAACACAAATGTTTTTAAATAATTTTGAATAATTTTTGACATACTCTAGGAAAGAAGTATCAAACCTGTATTTTTTCAAACCGTATAACTCGTATAGTCTCGCTCTACTTTTATAAATACCTGGAGTAGCCCATTGGTTAAAGCCAACGGAGGTGCCATTAATGTTAATGGTTTTGGTCTTGAAAGTAGATTGGTATTCTTTTTGCACAACATCAAAAAGGGCTCCATAGATTTCATTAGGATTCTCGTGTTCTGCTAGAGATGGTGTAATTCTACGAGCTATATTATTTTTAAACTTGTTGCAACGACTAGCTGTATAAGGCCTGCATTCTCTTTTATGTGGCTTTTTATGTAATGGCATAGGGAAGCTAGCTAATAAACCACAGTGGTCAGATGTTAGGTCACTTAGCACTAATTTATTTTTGACCTCACAATCACTAAATATATTATCAAGACATGTTGACGAAGTTGCTTGATCCTAGTAGGTTCGAAAAACAAGTTAATTAAATTATAAGACCTGAACAGATTGAGAAGTCTAATACTTAATGGAGTAACATCTAAAATATTAATATTAAAATCTCCACATAAAATTATGCTTTTATTACTTGATTTTAACCTATTGAGTGTATCCTCCATAACCAATTCGAAACGAATAAAATCCCCAGAGGGGGGTCGATAAACGCAAATTATAAAGTATCGCTCGAGTTCAACACAAGACAACTCAACAATGCGCTCAATAGAAAGATAAACTATATCTAAACGTTGTTTACATTTCAACTTGTTTGAAACAAGAACTAAAGACCCACCGCGAATAGCACTTTTTCTCACAAATGCACTTTGTACAGTAAAATAATCATCATTCATAAAGACTACTTCATGTTCTTTCAACCAGTGTTCAGTCAAACATAACACCTGAACATCATACTTCTCCATAAATAAACTTAACTCTAACTCTTTGCCGGACAGACCCTGCATGTTTTGATGTACAACATTCAACTTATGCGGCCTACCCATTGTCACACCTAATAGTTTAAACTACAAGGCGTATCCAAAATGATATTAGTACTACTACTAACAGTTTTCGATGGTACACTACAAGTACCGGTGTCACTATGTATATTGTATGCTAAAAGATTAGCAATATGTCTCCTACAACTAGGTGGCAAATACATTTCATAATTAGTCAGTTTGTAATCAGTAATAAATTGATTACAATCAAAATATAAATATAAACAACGCGCGAGCCGAGCAAGTGAAGCGAGCGGTGCCGCGGTAGCGGCCGACGAGCGCTACTTCCAAAGGCTAGGCTGTTAACTAAATGGCTAATTAAGCTAGTTGGCTGCGACATATCGCGCGTAGTATAAACCGGTTTGGTCTAGGATAAACTTGTTTGGCCTGAAATCGGGTTGGGCCGGTAACATTATATCTTGTTTCTATGACTACGGACCAATTTGTATGATTTTTGTTTCTTTTTAAGTTTAGCAAAATCACAAGTTTTGACCAAATAGCATTCGATTTAGCATCTCGTATTCAGTCGATCGTTTCACCTAAGTATTCACGGTGAGATTATAACTGAATAGACTTAAGTCTTCTCTTACCTAGGCAGATAGATAGGATAGATATACTACTCTCTATTATGTACACCATAAAAATTACAGATAATAAGTACCTATAAAAATACCTATAAATGAAGGAATTTTACAACGGGACACAATGGGCGGTCTTATCGCTATAAGTGATCTTTCAGGGCCTTAGCAAACTTCCGCCGAGAGACCGCAAAACCGCATGAAGTTCCATCATGCGAGTCAGTGGAAATGAACTACTGCAGTTTCGCTGCTATGGTTTCGCGGCGGAGGTGTACTAAGGCCCTTAGAAAGACCACCTTGGGATGGATTATGGGAAAAGAAGAGACAGAAAGAGGGAGTAGATAGACAGCTGTAAGGAAGGTGATAGCAGTTGACACCAAAACAATAATATTGCTGAACTTGAACAAACAAAGCACATTTTAGAGGTTATTTCCAGTCGCACTACGCTAGCTGGTCAAGATCTAAATAATACGTATCAAAGTACTGGAGATTACATGAAGTATTTGATCTCCTGCAGATAAGTTGGAACAAGCTCTGCATGCGGATTTTGAAACTAGCCAAGTTTCCGCCAAGCTGGAAAATATAGTCTTTTCTTTTGTGTTTATTGTCCAGATTTCACAGGGAACTTTAAGATTTTTACTTAAAAACATAACTTTTATGTATTTTTTGTTTTGCTTTTGTAGTACATCTGCTGGCGCGTATAGTTGCAGCTGAAATATGGATGGCTCTCTTTGTTAACCGACTTAAAAAAATAGAGGAGGTTCTGAATTCAGTTGTATTTTTATGTAAAAGAAGCTTATTTCTTATATTTACCTTTTTTTAAATTGTTTCACGCAGAGTACAACTGTGCTGTCGTATATCAAACATGAACGGATTCATAAAGAATGAGATAAAATGATAGTTAGGCATGTAGTATAAATAGATAGATTCTAATAAAAGTTTAAAGCGGCGAATGGGCCGCTCAACGAAAAAAAGTAAACATTTCATCATCAATCAATAGTAGTAGGTACCATTTAGCGACTTTAGTCACTATTGGCACTCAAGCGGTACTCAATAAGGTGAAGAAGTTCCATTTTGAAACGTTCTCGTTCGTTCAGACTTTCGGACTTCTGACGACCCGTAACGACTGTCAAAGATCTACGAATGACAGCCGGGACCAACGGAACAACGGGGGGAACGGAAAACACCAGGTGTTTTCCGAGGCACATAGGAGTCTTAGTATGTAAAGATGGTCACCCATCCACTGACCAACCCCGACAAGCATAGCTTAACCTGATGAATCGACCCGTGCGGCTGTTATTCCTTATCCACGAGCTCCTCACAATCATTATCCAATTTCCAGAGCGCTAGATGTGCTCGCTTGCTTCATTTGTATTGTGTAAACTGCCTTTACACAATACAAACTTAGCACGCTATCTCATCTAGCGTTCTGGAAATTGGATAATGTAATGGGCGCTTTATTCGATACAATCATGGAAAGTCGGTTAAAAACAAAAACGAAGCTTCAATACAACCAAAGACAAAGATAGTTTTGTACTAATTACATCTCAGACCATTCACTCAGTTTCTAACAATATATTTGGGCGTAGATGAGGAGGCAAGTTCGGGTTAATTAATTACTGTTGCGAACAGAACGTCTTCAAGATGGATGGTGGCGACAACTCAAAACAAAATGTCTGTTCGACCGATGTGCGGCGAACATTAATCACATTGATGACATTTTTTTTGGCAGTGTTTGGTGCGAGGGTAAATCTGTGGGTGACAATTACGTTTGAAGTTCAGTGTATTACTGTACTTTATCTTATCTATGTACAGTGGGCTGCATCAATTGGGTACCCCAGCTGTATTAATATTTTAATACAAGAGGGTACCCAATTGATGCAGCCCACTGCACATTTATACATTTTAGTTTAAGATTTTCATCGGGCTTGTGGCTAAGTAAAAACAGCCGCACGAGGGTCTTGTGGCTAAGTAATAACAGTCGTACGGGTCGATCGATCAGGTTAAGCAAGGTTTGCCGTGGTTAGTCCATGGAAGGGTATATACCGAGAATATCTTTACATACCGAGACCTCTCCGTGCCTCAGAAAGCACGTTAAGCCGTTGGTACCGGCTGTCATTCGAGGATGTTTGACAGTCGTTACGGGTCGTCAGAAACCCGAAAGTCTGACAACCAGTCTTACCAAGGGGTATCGTATTACCAAGTAACTGGATTGTGGAGGTCAGATAGGCAGAAGCTCCGTGTAAAATACTGGTATTCAGCTGCATCCGGTTAGGAAAAGGTTGGCAGATTCTATGATGAGTTTAAGATTTTCATCGACTTCCAAAAAAAATTTATGTTGTTTGTAATTGATAGTAAACGCAAATTTAACCTTGTTATTCCTTCAAAATTATTCTCTCAACTTATGTATTGTTAAAGTAAACTTAAATAATCTTTGGCATTCCTTCAAAATTATTTTCTCAACTGATGTATTGTTAAAGTAAACTGAAATAACCTTTGGTAATCCTTCAAAATTATTATCTCAGCTTATGTATTGTTAAAGTAAACATAAACTTAAATAATCTTGTTATTCTTTTAAAACTATTCTCTCAACTTGTGTATTGTTAAAGTAAACTGGAAGAGCTGGACCACCTAATACAAGCAAATCTTTGCTTAAAAGGTGCCTCCAAACTTAAAGCTATGTAAATTACAAAGTTGTCAAAATAAACATATTTTTTTTTTTTTTTTTTTTTTGATACGTAAGTATATTTTTTAGGTACTTACCTACAGTATTTCCTAAGATTTTTGGCCGATTTACATGATTCTTCTTTCATTTTGTATAGAAACCCCGCGAATGGGGTTTTCACGAATATTCACGCCACCAATTGGCGCCACTTTCTCAAGAGGTCTTGCATTTCGACAATGAATATTTTTTTATTTTTTTTATTCTTTATTAAGAGCGTGGTCGCCTATTTTCGCGCTCGGATTTTAGACATCTGACGCTCGACGCCGCGTAGCGAGTGCGCGTGTGTGCGTTTTTCCTCATGTACGGCACACAGTTGCGATGCTGCGACGACTAAACGATCTTGATCTGTAGCTATGGCGTACCTATATTTTTTTGAAGTACAAGCTAGTGGTTTACGGAGAAAATAAAAAGACTGTCTACAATACATTATTAGTGTATTTTAATTAAATTTATACAAATATGAATGAAGAAAATAATATTATGTAGGTACTTATAAAAACTAAACTCATTTTACATATGGATACGTCAACCCATTGTACCTTATACTCTATTTACACACCAATACACACTTGTAATTATATTATATTTTACTACACTACTAACCACCACCACTATACATAACTACCTACTATGAAAATAGAAAAGAAATCACTGCCTAGACTTCTGCATTAAACCACAAATTATGCGTTTAGTTCTTTCTGATTTACGTTATATAAAATATAATATATGATGTTCATCATTCGTTTCACTCACTAATAAAGAAAATTATAATAGGCGCTTTGACACTTTTGACAGGTGCCCGACCTGACGTCTGTGCTGTGAGTCTAGTGAACGCATTTCAGAAAACCCTCAGTGATCACTATAGAATGTGTTTACTTTGAGTACATAAGTACCTATTTAAATGTGAAAAATAATGTCAGTTAACTAAAACGCTCGTATATTCTACTACTAGAAAGGTAGTTTCGGAAGACCAAAAATTAATAAACATATTCAAAGCCACCTAGTTTATTGCACTTTAGTACACTTTGTTAGATTTTTATTTATTAGCACTTAGCGCTACAGCGTCACTGAATTTGGTTTGGTACGTTAGCAAATTTCGTAGTGTTGACAGCGAACTCATAATGTAGGTACCTATTAATATTGTATTTTATGGACATTTTATGTTTCTAGCTTTAAAAAAACCTAATTATTACAAAAATGTCATGTGGATATCAGTGATGCTGCAGTATGAAAATCTCACCGTCAAAACTTGATGCGGTGAAGTGAGCTGTCAAAGTGTCCCTAACAATCAAGTAATCTCTAGTGTCTATTGTTTAAAAAACTATTCTATGTCTATGACTATTCTGGTCTATTCTGTATAAAACTCACCGTGAAAACTTAGGTGAAGTGAGTTTGAAGTAAGCTGTCAATAGTGTCAATTCCTAGCATCAGGTGGAATTACAGCTCACTTTACCGACGTATTTACGGCGAGATTTATACAGAATATACCAGCTGTGCTCTACTCTTATCAACTCACACACAGACAACAAAATACAGCACACATAAATGCATTCACCCCTCCACAACTAACACAGCATGCAAATTCAAGAACACACCAATCGAATTAAATCCAATTAACATCCTATAAATACGGCCCATCAAATGATCCGTGCAGAGCTAAATATTTACAAGGGCACGCTTGCTCGACTCGACTATGAATACTGCATCATGCGTGATAGGGCCAATACACACGCAATTGGAATCAATAGAGAGATGCAGCGACACTTTAACTGCATGAATTATTTAGATGAGTCTGTCTGGTAGTCTACCTGTCGTTTGTATAAATGTTTGGTTGTATTATGGACTTAAGTGTTTTGTAGATAAACGTTCGAGATTTTTGCAAAAAATATTGGATGAATAATAATGTCAGGACCACGGAATAAAAAAAAGAAGGACTCCGCGCCACGCGTATCGAAAGTGAAGCACCGTATCGATCTATAAGTTTTTTTTTTGGGGATCTGCTGCAGCTGACAACTGTGTCAGCTATTTATTTCGTATTTTGCGCCATTAAAATTTTAAATAATTGCAGATACCACTTTCTTGCAGTGCAATCATCTACTTAAGAGCATATATTGAAGCGTGGTTTAGCTCGGTGTGTAAGTGAAATGGCGTTATGGCTGTCTAGTTTGACGCGAGAGAGGACTCTCCTCGCGCACCGGAACTAAACGCGCTTCGTTTAATTGTAGGTTTTTGACAAAATGCTATACTTAAATCAATTTTTAGATTAGTAAGTTCTTAACATATTTCAATACCTTCGATTTAGAGCAAATTTTGCTGCTCAATAAGGAACTGTTTACGTATAATCGTATAAAACAGAAAATATTTCAAGTATGTAATCATGTTTGGCTTTAGTATAGCAAAACAATACATATAGTCAAATAACACATATGGAAAATTCAATTGATTTAACCATTTGGTTCTATAGGAATTTTAAAAACACAAAATTATCGTTGTATCCCCTTAATAAAATACAGTAAATACCTACACACAAAAGCTCTCCCGAGTCAGAAATTAAATACAGAAAATTACTGGATTTTAATTAATAGAAAGAAACTCATGAATTCACACTTCAAAGTAGACTAACCACAGAAAGTTTATAATAATTAATTTATTAAACCTGCCCTACTTTGTTTCTTTTTAATAACCTAGTAGTTTGCACTCCAAAACAGTACGTAACTACTAATTAATACTTTTAGCAAGCACAAAGAGCCCGCTAACAATGTTTTCCATTTTCAGTTAACCGTGGTAAAGTCTGCCAGAAAAGTCGATGAACACTTGCAGTTTTTTAATCTTATTTAATTCAAGTACTTACTTAAAATTTTAACAGTTAAACGAAAAAAGTTAAAAACTAAAACCCGACTACTGAAAAATCACGCTCTAAAAAGTGTTGGCAACTCCAACAAACTATATTTTTTTATCTATAATTTTTATCAGTGCCTAATGTCAAATTACTGTCATTCGCTTAGTCGGCAAATAAACTCCGCTCCATTCACGTATCGCCAAAAGCCTGCTTTTTATTTCTGCTTCCACACCATCGAATACCTGCATGAACCAGCCCTGCTGCAATACCCCAACATCTTTGTGGTCCTTCGAGCCGGATACATAAATCCTAATGGGTCAAAGAATTTGGAAATGTAACTTAATATTTAATATTTGTATGAAACAAGAAAATATTCTCATCTGAAATTAGAATAAGACAGACAAATTAAAAATCCGGAGTCACACGTCATGTTAGGCATAAATCGAACAGATTACGTACTCCGGATTTTTAATTTCTCTGTCTTATTCTAATTTCAGATGAGAATATTGTCTTGTTTCATACTTTTTAGAGCGTGATTTTTCAGTAGTCGGGTTTTAGTTTTTAACCGACTTTTCAAAAACAAAAAGTAGGAGATCAATTCGTCACGTATATATTTTTTTTTAAATGTATGTACACCGATTACTCCGTCAATTGTGGACCGATTTTGGAAATTCTTTTTTTGTTTGAAAGGGTGTGCTTTCGCGGTGGTCTCATTGTCACCAAGTCAGAATCTGATGAGGGGTTCCCATGGAAATCGAGGAAAACCCTCAAATTTTATAGGCACACCTACAGCGATTTGGGTATTTTTTTATAGTAACTCGTGCATTTGCTCCCGGAAAGCACCATTTGGTGAAGTGGAACTGATGAGGAAGACCACAGATGGCCATCGGAACTACTCAATAATACGTATTTTACTTGGGTTCGTCACAATACTTAAGATGAAGTGGAGTTGATAGTGACTTCACCATCAGTTCCAGATCTCCAAGTTTCTTACTAGGGGAACTCCTCAACAATTAACGTCCTTGTATCGGGAAAAACAATATTTTGTAACAGGTGATGAGCAGTTCACAATAAGCTATTGTAACTTAGATAAATCCCATAAACTGACCCACTAAAAAGTGAAAAATAAAAAAACTTTTTTACAAAAAAAATCAACCGACTTTCAAAAAAACTACTACAAAGTGAAAAATAACTTTAATTTCGGAAGTCGGTGACAAAAAACTAAAATACAGATCCAATGACACCGACTTCTGAAATTAAAGTTATTTTTCACTTTGTAGTAGTTTTTTTGAAAGTCGGTTGATTTGTTTTTTGTAAACAAGTTTTTTAAACTTACCTTTTATTTAAATAATTTTGGGGTTATAATTTCGTTTTGGCTAGAGTCAACTTACATTTCTATAGAAGCATAATTATTATAAGTATAGTTATGTATTTTCGGTAGGTTTGAAGAGACAATATGTTTGGCTCACATCTAAGGCGTGATTTTAGAAATTAATATTCCCAATTAGCGGTCCTATGCAAGCAAAGCCGCGTGCAATAGCTAACAATATATACATTTTTGAAATGTGCTAGTCCTTTCATTTGATACCAACACAGTTAGTGACTTTATGTCCTCTAGAGGGCGCCATTTTCAATTTAATGTGAAGTCACATAGCCTATAACTAAGCGGACAAAGACGCTTCCAATGATACCTCATTTGTCAAATTATGACAAGTAATTTAGAAGTTATGAGGGAACAGATGAACATACATACATGCCGGTCAAAATCATAACCCTCCTTTTTGATTCGCCGTAGTCGGGTAAAAAAAGCAGTTTATTTGCAGTTTATCGATTCATTTTGTGTTAATTTACATGATGTCAAAAATTAGCAGTGTTAATCGACTTCTGTTGCTGGCCGTATCTACAGCAGCAAGCGAAACAAAAAGTTAAATAAAAAAATAGGTTAGAGCTGTTTTTACACTTTTTTCAGTCAGGTTAGATATCCGCACGGTTCCACCTCTAATTCCGCTAGTGTTGTGCCATCGATCAGTTAGAGGGACGGCCACCTTTCCGCGAAATACGGACCGGACTGCGGTGTTTACGGGTTTTTGCACCCGCAGTCTTTCAAGATGAGTGAACACGTTACACGACACTATTCGCTTGCTGATAGCTGTTTTACATTGAATTAGGGGTAAGGGTCATTATTTAAGGGTATATTGTAAAAGGTTTGTTGTTAAAGTGCTGTTTGATTGTTGTTTTGGATTTTGTTGATTAATTGACGTGTATTTATGAAAATTGGTATTGTGAACGTATAACAAAATGAGTCATAAAGCAAATAATTGGGTGGATAAAGTTTTAATTATGTAGTATACAACAATGTTTAAAGCTACGGTTTATTATGTCTTTTATTAGCTTTTGCCCGGGACTTCGTCTGCGATCCAGGATGACAAGTAGCCTATGTCCATTTCCAGGTCATGATCTACCCATGTGTCATATTACATCATAATCTGTGCAGGAATATTAGCTTGAAAGCGTAACAAACAAATGAACTCACTTTCACGTTTATAATACTACCTACTAGTAGCGCCCCGCGGTTTCACCCGCGTTAAGGCTCTTTCAGACAGAGGCGATATCGCGTCGCGACGCGATATTGCGATATTACATCCGTAGAACAACTTCTATGGAATCGCGCGCGACCATACACACAGGAGCGACGCGATATCGCCTCTGTCTGTACGAGCCTTAAGTCTGGGTCGGTGTGGGAGAAAGAGCGGGAAAGCGTAGGCTAGAATTTAAATAAAATAAAGTCATTTCACCGACATAAACCTCTACCACTTGAAATTGTGGACCAGTCTGTTTGTGGAACAGAACAAAAATCAAATATAGATACTAATACTTGCCAGTCGATACGAAAACCACTGAGTGCACTTGCAAAACTTTTGAGTGCCCTACAGGAATATGCACGGATAACTCGTTCAAATGAATATGGATTGAAAAAGATATTATTCCTTTGCTATATACTATTTTACCTCTTGTGTAATAAGTTTCATCTAATTCCCGGCTATTAAAATCTATTTATTATTTTTTACCTACTAAATTAATTAATAACATTTTTCATTTTTTGTTGGCGGCTGTGATTCTTAGATCTTTGACAGTCGTTACGGGTAGTCAGAAGCCCAAGTCTGACAACCAGTCTTACCAAGGCAGTCGGCCCATGTAAAATACTGGTGTTCAGCTGCAACCAGGTTAGACTGGAAGCCGACCCCAAAATACATAGTTGGGAAAAGGAAAAGGGAAAAGGCTAGACAGATTAATTGAATTAATTGATGACATTTTCAGGTAGGTACCTACCTACCTATCTTATTGTATATGTTTTTATTTCAGATAAAAATACATGACTTATTATCCCTTTTCACAGTTCAATGATCGTTCCTCGATCATGAATACATTATATTATATATTTGAAAATATACGGATACACCTCGTGACAAACCTTTGTGTGTGAGACTGTACCTACTTGGTACACGTGGAAGCTCTTATTTGTATGGAATACTTACTCTCGAAATAAATATAATATGGTGGGGAAAATAATGTTTTGAGTAGGATATATTGTGTTATTTCTCGATGTAATTTGATTGGAAAGGGTAGTTATTGAAGTAACTCGTAGAAGATACAAAAGAAGACATAAAAAAATATGTTAGTTTTTTTATTAGTTACGTGATCCTTTTATAGTAAACTATTAGTGGGTTTACACGTAATCATTAGTAGGTAGTTAGTAAGCTGTTCCTAGAAGAGGCCATAAATTTTATCTGAATGAAAATCATTATCAAATTATGCGGTCTTTTTCGCGAAAAGACATTTCCGCGAGTCCGCGACTGGAATTTTGCGCGAATGAACTTTTGCGTGCATCCTGGATAAAAACAGTCAATGTCCTTCTTCAGATCATGTGCCAAATTTCATCCAAATTTGTTCAGCCATTTTAGCGTGATACGCTTTCACGCTAATATGGCTGAACAAATTTGGATGAAATTTGGCACATGATCTTAACAACATTAACAAACAAACTCGCATTCGCCCCTGCGGCTTCACCCGCGTAGACCGGTATAAAATGAAGCCTATGTGTTAATCCAGAGTATAGGCTACCTACATAGCAAATTTCATTCAAATCGGCCGTTTGAGCGTGAAGAAGTAACAAACATACAAACACACACATATACTCACAAACTTTCGCCTTTATACATATTAGTGTGATTAGTGTGATAGTGTGATTAGTTAGGATGAACACTAATGATGAATGAATGATGAATAAGAAATAATGATGAATGAACACTAATAGGTGACAGCAATGAAACAGGACACCAATGTTTAACTGCTGTCACCTATTATTATCATCATCAGAAGTTTAAATTCTTGGAAAAAATTATAACGATAGTTTAATAATATTTTTTACTCACCAAATTATGAACACGTATTACAATTACTTGAATGAGATCTTTTGCATGATATCTAGCGATGATTTTTAGGGTTGTTTGGGTTTTATTTATTTATTTATTTAACTGACCAACTTAAACTAACAGTAAAATACTACACATACAAGTTATAGGTCATATATAGAGGTACAATAATTTTATTAATGTAGCAGGGCGAGCCTATTGCAGCCATCAACCGGGAAAAAACAAAATCCAGACTCGGGCTACTAACCAGATGGAAAACCCAATAACAATTCGCCCGTCCCAGGAATCGAACCCAGGACCTCATGCTTAGCAGGAGCGCTAGCGACCACTTGACCAACTAGGCTGTACAGACGCCAGCACATCAAGCTACTACAATGAAATCTGTCAAATTTATTTAATAAATTTTCATCTTTATTACTAAAGCATTAGGTTCAAGGTTGATTGGGAAAATTTGACAGTTTCGGGTGGCTTGACCTGCTGGCGTCCGTACATGAATTATGCGTAAGTATAATAGGTTTGCCTAACCAAACCCCTGGTCACCAAAACAAGCTCTCTAACAAAGCACTTAAATGTTTATATGGTAATAAAAAATCTATTTCTAGCGACCATTGCTCCACAATATTGAACAATATACTTTTATTTGTGCGAGGAGACATTCTGACCCGGGTCTCATGCATATTTTAAATGAAATAGCCAAACGGACCGCGATCTTTTTGTGTATGTTGGTACTGCTGGAAATCTATTCGATTTAGTGACGTCCGTTTGTATTCGAGTTTTGTCGATGCTTTATTCGAAGTCATTTAGTTGGAAGTGTATAAAATGGTTATTTCTGCTGTCTGTGACTCTTTTGGATGACTGCGGATTCTATGAAACATACCTAATTTAAGATACTCTTTTAAAAATAACAGTGTTAATAGTGCCTATTCATCACCAGTTAATATTTTTTTAGTGATTCAGGTAGCAACAGCTGATTGCAAAAGTATCGCCTATTTAATTGCCTAATTTACACAATTAAAAGCATACGGAAACAAAACATTTTCTATTATATTATTTGATGTAGGCATTTGCTCATTTTCTCTCATGGTTTTGATGGTATCAGAATATTGTGGAAATTATTAATTTTGGGCTAAATATTTGAAAGCCAAACAAAAAAAAAGTTAAATTATGTCAGATCATGTTATTCTCTTCACTTTTCACTAGGGGACCAAATCTGCAGGGGCATTCCCTGCACTGTTATACGAGTTTTAAAAATACTGTTTTCAGTACGTATTATTTAAAAGATGATAAAAAAATAAAATAAAAACAGAAATATATAGAGAAAAACATATTCTTTCGGAAAATTGTTTTTTTATTTGTGTGGCTTGACTGCCACATTTAGCCCAAAAATGTATGGTACAACTGTCTCCATGAGTCCACCATAGTAATCGTGAAAAAATCTCTGTCCCATACAAAACTTCAATACCTACTCGACCCACCCCCTTAAATTTTAGCACACCTTTTTGATACACGCTGTTTGTTCACAGTAAACAATAATAGTGAATCCGATGAATAATTCCTGCGGAAACTTCGTCGTCATTATTTTGGTTCACGTCTGCCCTTACAAACTTGATGAAGTATCGCCATCCATTGCTGTTCATGGTATATTAGGAACACAGGATTTAGAGGTTATATTAATTAGGTAGTATCTTTAATTATCGGACGCACGGTACCTATTGTTATTTTAATTAAAATAGTAACATTATATGTTATTTATAAGCACGAGTAAAAATAACACAAAAGCGGAACTTATGCCTTAGGTTTGCTTTCGTTTTTACTTTTACTTAAAAACCTGTTTTTTTAAACAATTCGTTGCACAATAATAGCTTAGAAGAAACCATTAGCGCTATTACGTATACATAATTAAAACTTCGTTCCGTCTTTGTCAACTTCATAGTCATACAAAAAGAGGCTAAAAGGAGGCTGCATCACTAGTTTTTAAGGTTTACTTGTTTTAAAAACATAACCTTCCTTTGGATTTGCCGTCGTCAGGTAAAAATAATAAACCGTTATTGTTTTCTTTTTTCATTTTCCTTTTTGATACTGCTGAATAAAATAAGTTTGAATTTAAAATATGTTTAACACTAATAAAATCAAGTTATGTGAAATTTTATGAAAGCAGGCTAGAACAGGAAAATTATTAAAAACAAAAAATATTATGAGCCGTTCAAATTATAATCAGAATCACATTGAAAAAAAATCTTATGATTCGAATAATAATTCAATTCCATTATGAAAATAAACGAGTGTCACATCACTAAATCTCGTTATTGTATCTTGCATCCTCCGAATATACGAAGATTTTCAGATATAGTCTTTTGTATAAGTAAATGCTAAGATCTCTATGTTCGATAAATCTGTTTCATATTACTATGATTCAGAAAATGTTTATTATAAATAACCAGGCGTTTTGGTTGGTTATTTCGGACGAACTTAGGTATTAGAACTAGAATAAAAGCGGTTGGTACAGACGCGCGTTGGACTTACAAGTCTTTGTGAAGGTCTATTATTTTTGCTAGGTACATACTTTAGGTAGGTACTTCAACGAGTACCTACAACCTTGCAAAAATAACCAAATAAAAATAAATATTTTCACCAAAGCGTAAGTACTAAATGAAGTCCAATACCATAATTTGAATTGATTTTGTCATGTAAATCACAATTTCTATCAAGTCTTGAACATTTTATTATTAATAAGGTAGTCTCAGACTAAATAAAAAACCAAGACATAACGCTGTCAACAGTGACGTGAGGCCGGTTTCGTAAACATGTGTGCACTTTGTGAGGTGTAGTTTAGTGTAAATGGTGTGCGTGTCAGCATCTATGTACAGTGCGAGGTGTAGTTTTGCAAATACATCACTTTATTGTTCGCAGCGCTAAGTCTTGGTTTTTTATTTAGTCTGAGGGTAGTGCTGATTTTCTAATAGGTATTATTTTAATTAAAGTCTCAAAAAAATCATGAATACAAGAAACTTGTTCCTAATATTCTTTACTGGTAAGTTATAGTAAACAACCTACCAAAATGACTAACACAAAGATCTATAAGCAGGTACTCGAACCTACAACAAAAAGCTACACAATTTAAAAGTCTATCACTTAAGGTGCTTTCAAGTTCCTGTCTAGACTTCCAGTAGACTTTAATATAGCGTCTCCCGCCGATGGGATGGCAACATTGAACGCTACCTGTCAAACCATTATAATGTGATATGCCCTTTTGACGCCCCCACTCAAGATCGCAGACTGGGAATTTATTGCGTCGCGAATTTCAAAGGAATTTCTGGTTTCTGTGATCGTCAAAGGGTTATAGTGTTCTTTTCTTGGTATCTTCTGATTTAATATACTGTGTTTCCTTCTATCTCTCCAGCTGTGTAGTGTAGGTAAGTGGGTTATAATATAAACCTACTCAATACTCAATATTATTATTATTCTTGCAAATAAATATCATTCATTCATTCATTCATTCATTCATTCATTCATTCATTCATTCATTCATTCATTCATATAATTTTATACTAGCAACCCTGCTACACACGGTTTTTACGACTTTGCCAGCTAAACAACGAGATTTCTTTATTATATGAATTTGAAGGTTCGGTAACATGAATGTATTATACATGTGCCGGACGGGCGTGATCGATGGACACGGTGAGGTGAAAGGAGTGTGTAAGCCTATCCATGTGTATGCCTATGTGTGAGGTTAGGCCTCTTAGTCCATACGGCGCTGACGTCCTGCACCTATAGGCTCAGGCTATCTGCAACCGATGACCAGCGGCTATGTTCTGAGTGAGGTCTTGAAGGATTATTTTCAATGAAACAGCATCTTGATAAGTCTTCAGGAAATTTCAGGAGACGACTGGCGCACTCTTCAGCAACAGTTTGGTACCATGCCGATGGCTACAAATATCGATTTTGGCTTGCGCGCTTAAGTACCTCGTAACTTTACCGTAACTAGGACCGCGAATCGTCTCCTGTTTTCAACTTTATTTTGACTGAGTTTTTATTACGAAATTATCACAAAATCGCTTATAAATAGCTTAAATATTTCATGAACTATCATATGACAAATTGTCAGAATCTTGATTAGACTGCGCAACTATTGAAATACCTGAAAATCCTGTAATGCTTTCCACTGTAAAGATTTTACTGTGTAAACAATAAAAAAATAATTAATTTATTTAAAAAATATTTTTCAAGCTAAATTACTCAAAAACTACTGAAGCTATTTTAATGGTCTAAACAGGTATCTCAAGCTGGTCTAATGAACTAAAACAATACGATAATTTAAATATCGAAACAATATATTTCAGGGCGTGACGCGCCCCGAAAACCTGAATCGATAAAACATATTAACAAAAATTGCACGAAATACAGTTCCAACCTCTATAAACCCAATTGAGTCGAACTCAAACTCAAACTCAAACTCAAACTCAAACTCAAACTCAAACTCAAAGCATTTATTTCAATTAAACCAATTACAGGCACTTTTGAATTGTCAAAGAGTCGGTCAGTAGGTAAGTCAGAAAGTTGAAGCTAGTTGCCCATTCCAAAACGTAGATCTATGGAGAAGAACGGGCAAGAAACTCCACGGACACTCTTTTAAATCAAAATATAGTTACAAAATATTGGTTACATCATTCATGTTGAAATTATACATGTGAGAACGATGAACGTTAAAAGCGTCCGTAATAAAAAAATAAAAATAAAAAAAAAAACAATTCAAAATTAAAATTAAAATAAGCCGTGGCAGCTAAGGTATGACCAGCCTCCACCAACAGCGCCCGTTCACAAACCTGATGTATGGATTCGTTAAATGATCCAACACACGCGCCACCATCAGCGAGGCATTAGAGTGAGCATGACACACTCAGCCGCCAGGGCACATCCAAGTCAAATAAAGACGTACCCAGTAAATGGTAGCTTTAGAGTAGGTACATAGTACTCACACATGTGCTAAGCAATTATACAATACAAAAGTGATTGAGTCACAATGCAAAGCTATTCTTACAATCTTCAGCAGTTCCAACAGTATCTTCAAATGTTAATTAATTAGTTGAGGTTGTGGAGCAGGACCAGCATGGAGCCAAGCATTTTTATCATTTATGTAATCCCCCAACTTATAATATGCCTGCCTGCATAGTGTGCGTTTTATACAAGTTTTAAATTTCGTCTCATTTAGTTGAAGTATGTGTGGAGGTATTTTATTGTAACATTTTAAACAGTACCCCATGAACGATGAGTCTACTTTAGCCAGCCTGAAACCTGGTTGAGCTAATAGGTCCTTATTTCTAGTATTATAATTATGCCTTTCACCTCTTTTATTAAAAAGATGTAAATTTTTTCTTACGTACATGATGTTTTCGTAGATGTATTGACAAGGTACCGTCATGATGTTAATATCCTTAAACAGTTCCCTTAGAGAATCGCGCCTGCGAAGATTATATATGGCTCTGATGGCTCGTTTCTGCAGAATAAAAATGGACTCGATATCTGCAGCCCGTCCCCAAAGTAAAATACCGTAAGACATGATACTATGAAAGTAACTAAAATAGACTAGCCTCGCGGTATCTACATCAGTAAATTGACGGATTTTTCTGACAGCATAAGCTGCTGAACTTAGCCGGCCTGCAAGTGATATTAAATGAGGACCCCATTGTAGCCTTGAGTCGAGCGTAATCCCCAGGAAAACGGTTTTATCGACGAATTCTAGTTTCTCTTGATTCAATACTATCTCACAATCACTACTTTTGACATTTGGTAAAGAAAATCTGATGCACTTAGTTTTTTTCCCATTTAATACTAAATTATTAGCAGTGAACCAATTTTGGATCTGCAGTAGGGCGTTATTAACGTCGTCAAAATTTGTAGCACGTCTATCTACCTTAAAAATTAATGAAGTATCATCAGCAAATAGCACCATTTGTGGTTGATTTTTTAATAAATGGAGTAAATCATTAATATACACTAAAAAGAGGAAAGGACCCAATATCGAGCCTTGTGGAACACCCATTTTAACTTTTAAACACAGTGAATTGACACCATTTATTTGAACTTGCTGTTGTCTATCATTTAAATAAGATTTTACTAAACCGAGGGCAAGTTTTCCAAGTCCGTAATGCTCAAGTTTCAAGAGTAAGGTTTCATGATCGACGCAATCAAATGCCTTGGAGAGGTCACAAAAAATGCCTATGGCGTCTTGGGCCTCTTCCCACGCGTTAAAAATGTGTTTTAATAAGGTTACACCGGCGTCGGTCGTACAACGTCCTTTGGTGAAACCAAACTGTTGATCGTGAAGTATTTTATTCGTGTTAAAATGATTGAGCATTTGATTAAGCATTACCTTTTCAAACACCTTGCTGAAAACCGGCAACACGGATACTGGTCTATAATTATTTTTGTCTTTACTGTCTCCGGATTTAAAAAGTGGAATTACCTTACTGTATTTCATTAAATCCGGGAAAACTCCTTGATCTACACAAAAATTAAATATTAAGGCTAAGTAAGGCGCTATAGTCTCAATTATGGAGGTACAGACTTTAATGGACATTCCCCAAAGATCTTCGGTCAGTTTGATCTTAATTTGCTTAAAAGCTTTTATTACTGTTATGGGGTTAATATGCTTAAAGTTAAATTCAATCGGGCAGGCCGTTACGTTCGCTCTTACTAAATCAAAAGAGAGCGAGGGCGAGGAGTTTAAGACCTCTGTAGTTTTAAGTGGGATACTGGTAAAGAAATTTACAAATTCTTGAGCAACTTCTTTGCTATCGGAAATGAGACCACATGACGACTCCAGTGTGTAATCAATATTATGCTTTCTGTTCCTGTTCGTTTCATTGTTGATAATTTTCCAAACTGTCTTTATTTTATTATCTGCTGATTTAACCTTGTTGCTAATGTATAAGGCTTTAGCTGCCTTACAAGTGTTCTTAAAAATTCTAGAGTAAGTAGCAACATACTTATTAAAAGTTTCCGTGTTAATATAAGGCTTAAGGCCATACAGCTCGAAAAGTCTTTCCCTACTTTTCCTGAGTCCTTTAGTTGCCCAGTCACTAAATAGAAACTTAGGGCTGATGGTTTTTGTGATCTTCTTAAATGAATTATCGAACTCTGTTTGGACTACCGAAAAGAATTCTTTATACAAAATATTAACATTGTTCATTTTCAGTTCTTGATCATTTAACTTACAAATTAAAGTGTTATTAAATTTATTTAATTTAACAGATGTTATTGGTCTGGATTGTATCTGCACTTTTTGCATAGGTATGTTGGACTCAAAAGTTACGGTTTGACCACTGTGATCAGAAGGGAGATAATTAACAATGGATTTATCTAAATAGTCACAACAACAGAAAACATTATCAATACATGTAGCAGTAGTCGTGGTTATTCGGGTAGGTTCTACAAACACATTTGATAAATTAAATGATTTAAACAAATTTAATAATCTACTGGTATTTGAATTATTTTCTAAAATATTAATATTGAAGTCGCCACAGATAATTACTGACTTATTACCAGCTGCAAGTCTTGACATAACTTCTTCCATTACTGACTCGAATATAGAGTAGTTTTGATAATTTGGGGGTCTGTAAACGCACACTATGACATGCTTATCTAGCTCAACACATGAAAGTTCAATACTATGTTCAAATGATAGTTCAACTATGTCTTTACGATTTTTCGATTTAATAAAATTTTTAATTAGGATTAATGAACCACCACGCGCCATTGATGTTCGATTAAAACAACTGGCCACACTATAATTCTCATAATTAATTAACATTTCGTAATCTTTTAACCAATGCTCGGTTAAACAAATAATGTCAAACATTGTTTTTTCTAAAAACAATTCAATTTCCAATTGTTTGGATGAAAAACCTTGAATATTTTGATGAAATAATTTCAAGGATTTCTGCTTAGCCCCTTTTCTACAGTTAACTATTTTAGAGCTAGAAAATACCTTTTTGTTATTAAGTGTAACTATACTGTTAGTGGTACTTTCTGTTGTCTTACAAACTAGTTTAAATTAATAACCACCTTAACATTAGTACTATTACTAACTGTGGTTCTAATTAAAGATGACTTCGACATACTAATTATGTCTGGGTTAATATTAAAAGCTAATAGCCTAGCTATTTGATGTCTAAAACTACTGGGCAGATACACCGTATCCCTAGTCGAGCTTAGCTTGTCAACAAAAATGTTGGTGTCAAAAAATATAAACTTGTCACTATGGTGACTAACTAAGAATTGCATGTAGTTATTTAACATGTAAATGTAGTTGTTTTGTCTGTTTGACAAGTACTTAAAGTATGGAAAAGCACACAAAATTATTTTCTTACAATTTAACTTCAATAGCTCGGTGACACTATCAGTAATATCATCTTTTTTAACATTAAGACTGCTACCTATAAGTATAGTAATAATGGCATTAGGATCATATTCATTCTTAGTTATTGAAGCCATTATTTGTTTGTAGGAAGACTGAGGCATACAATAGTTTAGAGAAGAATGACTCAGGTTGTTGCTAAGTAATTTTCCTAACCCTTTTCCAAAACTATCAGAAAACATAATGGAATTATAACATACTTTACTACTACAAGGAACAGCACTAGCATCTGTCTGAACTACTTGCAATGGACCTAGTTCAATATCTGGTGAATCTTGACAAGACATAGATACCTGAGCACTTCCTGACTGGGACGGGTCCTCAGTTACCTCGGGTTGAAAAGTGCCAAGATTGGATTTTCTATGCAATGAACATTGAGGGCTGCTAAGAGTCAGCGGGTCCACTTTGTCTGCATTAGAGTTGCACATATCCACTAACTCCCTTGTAGCAAGTATGTGCTCCTGAATTTGTTTTTCAGACCTCACATACTTATTATACAGTGAATGAATTGACTCTTCCAGTACCTGAATTTCAGACTGTAATCGTTGAGTGTCAATCTCATAAATGTTCTTACTGTCTTCTAATTTAATTTGATAGTTTTTTAATTTATTTATAAGAAAAATACGCTCTTTCCTTAGTTTAATATTATTGGAACTGTGTTTTTGTTGTTTCCTAAATTTAATGCACTTATTTACCATTCTATTTAGTTTTGCATATTTTTTTATTTTATTTTGACTTACTTTAAAACTACTATTATTATGTGTCAATATTGACTCTTCAGTAAGGTCTATTGTTACTAAGGAATGATGGTTGCAATTAATGTTTAATAACTCATCATGCAAGCTAATATTACTCTGCTTAGCCTGAGTACATTCTTTTTGTTTTAGTAATTTAGTAATCTGTACATTTGCTAGAATTAATTCTTCTTCCAGGTCCCTAACCTTACACAAAGCCTCCTCATATATGTTACTGCAGTTGTTGAAACCATCCGTGACCACCCGCAGTTTGTCCCGTTCATCAACAACATCCAGGTATTGTTGATGTAGGTCTATTAGCTCCTTTTTCAAGCATGTGTTTTTGAAGACGACCTTCTCTACTTCCTTCTCACTTTCATCTATCTCCTGTAACAGCTGTTGACATTTGCTGTTTGAAGCGTTAAGATCCTGGATGGCCGTTCTTAATTTGAGCTCCAACTCCTGAGCAGCAGTCTTACGGGTCATCACAGGCATGGTTTCAGGAACAAGAACTGAAAGTAAAATTAAAGGAAAAGTGAGAAGTAATTAGTTAGACAGATAAACAAAAAAAAAAAAAACAGAAAGCTTGAAATGAAAGGACAAAAAAATTTAAAAAAAAAATGGGAGAAGTTAGAGCTTTATGGAGAAATGAGGTAGGCTGGTGAGTCAAATTAAAATGTAACTAGATTAGATTAAGTACCAAGTTACAATGATTTTATTGTCTTATGATTTTACTTTTCCTCACGTGGGTAGGACATAAAAAATTAAAATTAAAATAGTTTACTATAAGTACTTAAAGATAACAATCCAAAAAAAAAAAAAAAAAAACCAACTTTCTTATTGTAGTGTATTCTAATATTGTATTATAGATTTTAAGTAAGTAGTCAGAGAGTTCACTACATAAGCATTACCTACAAGGTTTCGTTGAACTTTAAGTAGGTACGTACTGATTATTATAACAATCCAACCGTATTATTGGTTACATAGGTACATGAATAAATGATAATCAATAAGCTATAATGAGCCTAATTTTTTGTGGAGTACATTATGTAGTGTTTATTGTCTGAGCGAATGTTTTCGTCATCAATTTTGCTTCCACTAGTTGTCAAGCAAAAAGAGACATAAACCGTGCCAATGTGTGATGGACGTAGCTCAGAGGCTGAGCAGTATTTTGTGATGTTCAGTGATGTTCAGTGGTGTGTTATTATTGTAATAAAATAAAACAAAGTACTCCCCGGGTTTTATGATATTTTGAAATCCGTCACCGTTGAGTTGACAGCCGAGGCCGGTTTAGTATCCTTTTTGTGCGAAGTTCTCGCGACAAAAAACACTGTATAATCGCTGGGTATACTACTTAATAACTAGATCCGACTATAGAACACTAATTTAACATAAATAAAACACTTTTTATTAATTTTCTAAACTAATTAACCTAGAGATCGTTTTTTTGACGACCGGCTGTCAGTGTTGCCAGCGTAGAAAAACGGTTTCGCAGATTAGCTTATCTGCGAAACCGACTCAATTGGGACATCTAATATTACGTCCAGGGCTAGGTCTTGATCTAGGGTACCTGGGCGCACCAACAAAACTATAAAAACCGGCCAAGTGCGTGTCGAACCACGCACAATGAAGGGTTCCGTGTTGAAAAGAATTTATCCCAAAAACAAACTTAACATTGGATAAATTATGTCATTAAATTACAAATTCACAATTTTCGGACTTTTCCTTTACTTGTGCTGAGAGACCTTACTTCTTGCCAAATTTCATTATTCTAGGTCAACGAGAAGGTTTTGATTTACTTGCGACAGTTGCGAGTATCAAAATGTGTCCCAAAATGGCCGTATTTTTTTATTGCATTGACTTAGGAGCTTGAGTTTTTTAAGACTTCAAGAGATCATAAACCTACGTATTTTATATTAATTTCAACTTGACACCTCTATGCGTTCCTCAGAAAAAGGGTCTTGAGACACTGACAACTTTGAAAATATTTTTTTATGTGATAGACTTACAAAATAACAATTTTTGGACTTTTTCCTGTATTTGTGTTGTGAGACCTTGCCTCTTGCTAAATTTCATGATTCTAGGACGACGGGAAGTAACCTATAGGTTTTGATTTACTTGCGACAGTTGCGAGTATCAAAATGTGTCGCAAAATGGCCGTACGTTTTCATTCCATTGACTTAGAAGCTTGAGTTTTTTAGGACTTCAAGAGACCACAGACCTACGTAGGTATTTGATATTAATTTCAACTTGATACCTCCACGCGTTTTTGAGAAAAATGGTCTTGACAGACTGACAGACAGACAGACAGACAGACGGACAAACAAGTGATCCTATAAGGGTTCCGTTTTTTCCTTTTGAGGTACGTAATCCTAAAAACGGCTATATAGCCCACTCAATTGAAGTTTATAGAGGTTGTACTTACAGTTTTCCTTAGGAAACTTCACTTATTGTTCTCAAACGAGCTATAAAACACTATTACGTTATGAATTTACGTTAAATTGAATAAATAAAAAACTATATCACTATTTGGTGACGCATCGTCGCGAACAATACACATAAACCTTCCGGAATAAATAATCTAAATGATGGCGAAAACCGCATCAAAATTCGTTGCGGAGTTTAGAAGAACAACACGCACCCTAATTACGTAACACATTATCAATCGGAGTTGGTTTAATTTTGCGTTATTTACGTTGTCGAGTAGACAAACTTTTCGAACCTAAGAAGCAATGGCATAGCAATTTGTTTCAAAATGATTCTAATTCCAATCGATATAGTGTGTTACGCAATTAGGGTGGCAGTCAAACAGACCGACAGTTGACTTTAAATTATAAAATTTAATAGCTTTTGCCCGCGGCTTCGCCCACGTGGATATCGGAAAATATCCCACGGGAACGTACTACCGAGATTAAAAGTAGGTACCATATTTGTGTCAAACCATGTATTAATTCCGTCATACATTTTTTTCATAAGACTATTAGTTTTTTTTTTGGTTTGTGCCCGGTTGATGGCTCGCCACCTATTACCATACCATACATCGCCAGTTGTGTTTTATTCCCATGTAATAACATGGGAATAAAACACAACAGGCGATGTATGGGTTTGTTATACCTAGGTGCACCTCTGTATCATTATTTTCGAGACAAAAAGTAGTCTATGTCCTTCCCCAGGATGTTATCTATCACTTTGCCAAATTTTATTGAAATCCGTTCAGTGGTTTTGGCGTGAAAAGGTTATAATATTAGTTTGGATCGTATAGTTATAGATTTTATCAATTGTGTTAAAAGGCCTCTTGTTTTCTTCTGGTTAATTTATCTGGCAGATAATTTTGTACGAAAAGTTATCCATTTTCATATAGGTAGATAGTGATTATCAGCGCTGAACAGATCCACAATAATAATTTTGATTGTCTTCGGAAAACTTGTTATATAGTAGGCACCGGTTGATACAACTATACAAGTAGTAATGGCCATGTCTTTAACAGTCATTCTGAAGCCTGAAATTCTGATAACTGATGTAACCTTAGAATATCGGCGCCCAGTAATTGGATTGCGGAGCTCAGAATGTAGTCGATTCAAGTCCTTTACATAGGTACTGAGACCCCTCCGTGCCTCGGAAAGCACGTTAAGCCGTTGGTCCAGGCTGTCATTCTTGGATCTTTGACAGTCGTTACGGGTCGTCAGAAGCCCGAAAGTCTGACAACCAGTTTTACCAAAGGGTATCGTGATACCCAGATACTGGGTTGTGGAGGTCAGATAGGCAGTCGCTCCATGTAAAACTCAGTATTCAGCTGCATCTGGTTAGACTGGAACTGCCCTCAACATAGTTGGGAAAAGGCTAGGCAAATTGAGTTACCTATGATTCGAATTTTCAAGAAACACTTTGTTTTTCTGCTAAGGACAAGGTTTCTGAAAAAATTCTACCTACAACGCGTTACGATATTCTTTGACCGACAAAAAGAAAAAATGACAAGACATTTTTTGGCAACTTTTATTCAAGAAGCTTTTTGTTCTTTCCAAGGTCGTAAACCTGAATTTTTAATCCTCGCTTCTTTTGTTAAGATTATCTACTTGCTGAACTACATGTCGCTTTTCATGTTTATGAACTTGTGTGGCAAGTGTTGAAAAAAGTACTAGGAAAGTTTTTGAAGTCTTTTTAGAAAAAAGAAAGAAAGAAAAATTGTTTATTCTGCACAAATAAAACGCAAATTATAAAATAAAATAATAAAAATTACAAAGTTATCAGAAAGTATAATTATCAACAATTTGCTCCGATTCAATTAAATTATTTTGCGAATTTTACACTCGTGTCCATAGACGTATCAGATTTAGAACTGTCAGAGTTAATGAGACTTGACCGGCACTGACTTGGATATTACATCATCAGTTTTGCCGTGAGAATTTTTAATATTCCCTTCAGACTTGAGGTCTGGCCTGGATTGAAGAAATCCACTCTCGTCAACAATAACATGCCTGACTACATGTAATTTTTCGCACTCTGGGTTCCAAACTTTATTGCGTTTGGTTCATAACCCACAAGTATCCCTTTCCATGATTTTTCATAAAACTTGGTCTTACTGCTTTTATTATGAACGTAAACAGTTGGACCAATTAACTTCAAGTTTTTTATTTTAATTTGAGGTTTTGTATCATGCCACATTTCGAATGGTGTTTTTGAAAACTTTCAAAGTTTTAGTTAGGATCGTTGGTATCGCCCAAAACACTTTGTTCCATTGAGTACCGCTTATCATGGAACGAGCTTTTTCAGTAATGATTCTGACCATACGTTCAGAAACGCTATTCTACTGTGGTGTTCTCGGAACTATTAAATGATATGATATTTTTGCAGATATCCCTCTCTCTACACAATAACCTTTCATTTCAGTCGATAGATATTTGCCACCATTATCGCAGTATAAGTTGACTAATTTTAAATTAAACTTAGCCTCGCTTTTAGCCACGAAATCTTTAAAAACAGCAAACACGTCTGATTTATATAGGTTAAACAGGTACGTAACAAAGTAATCCGTATACTCATCAACAAAAAGTACAAAGTAGTTTTTTTTTTTTTTCTATAGTTGGGGGTATAAACCGTAACAATAGTCCACAAACATCTGAGTGCACAATAAATAATAGCTGTTTAACATGACTTTTATTTTTGACCTAATATGAACGGAAGTCGACTTTGTTTCATATTTTTACAGGCCTCACGGGCATTTTCGTCAAAATGTCTACCAACCCACTTATGGGATGTCCCATACATACAAGTTGCAAATAATTAACATTTTTATAACATAGAAGTGTCGAGTAATTATTAAATAGTTCCAAAAGACTAGTTTTCTTTTTTACTTAAATTGCCAACAAAAATAAAAAAAAAAGTAACAAAATTAAATCCTGAAATGTGGCATCTTACGTCTTGCAGTACTGTCCTTATTATTTGGTAACGGTCATGACCAAAACGTATCTATGTTACTATTTATTTACATATATTATTTGAAATAAGCTCCATAATTATAATAAAAAAATACATACCTAGCAAAATTCGTAAAATTTATCATTCGACTAAATCAAGAATTTGCTTAAAATATCCAAAACAATGTTAGTAAGCTGTTTTCAAAGTAGGTAGCAGTTTAAAAAAAAATGCCCTCACACAACTTATCATCCAGGCTGTTTTGATTTGGCTGGTGTCATCAACCATTACATTATTTTTATTTATTTTTTATTTCGATGAATTAATTTTTACTTATTATGACCAAAGCCATAATTTGTACATATTTTTACTACTGCATACTTGAGAAACAGATTGACACTTATTTACAGATGCCATTAAGTCTACAGCAATTAAATTATTTTTATCATACCTTGCATGATAGTTTTATTATCCTTACGTATTTAGGCTCGTTGCTGGTCGAAAATGAATGTTGTATGGTACCTCAGCACAGAAGAGCACGTCCTCCTAAACTTCTTGAACGCCCATGTTGCTGGTCACATACATCGTTCCCTGAAATAAATTCACCATTTTTAGCAATATAAATTTTAATGGCGTTTGCAAGCCGGTGTGACTAATGAAAAGATCTTCCCTGTTTATAATATGGTCCGAAGCTTCAGAATCTAACAGGACAGTAACTTTGCTTCCATCATGATCCGCTTGATAGTCTGCCATCATAAAAGCAAAGTCAGAAAAATAGCTCGACGTGGATGGTTCACTGATCTCAACTGCCTGGACCGTCCTTGTCCTCTCCGTATTTTCTGCTGCTGCTGTTGAGCTCTTTTGAAGTAGAAGCAGTCGTTTTTCACATGCCCCTTGTGGCCACAGTCCACCACCACTTCACGAACTGAGACTTATTCTTCTGGTTGAAGCTATTATTCCTTTTATTATTTTGAGAATTAACGAATTTTCTTTTTAGAAATTCCTGTCCATTTTTCCTCTCAACTTGCAAAAATTTGACGCTGGTATCACTGTACTCATTTCTAAACATGACTTCATGATCCAAAAGCCTTGGTTTAACGAATGTTAGCATTAAAATTATCCTCCGATAAAGTTTCGATCGCAGTTATCACGCCATCATATTTTGCGGGTAGGGTGAGCAACAAATGAGCTACCTTATCGGTTTCTTTCAACTTCGTTCCGGCGTGCCGGCTAACAATTCGATAATCATATTATTATTTTAACCACTTACATTGCAGTAAAAACGTAAACTCGCCCAATAACCTGTTGGAAATCTAGTTTCTAATACTTCAATAAAACGAGTTATGGGCTTTTTAAAATATAAAGATTACTAGCTTTTGCCCGCGGCTTCGCCCGCCTGGATGTCGGAAAATATCCCATGGAAACGTCCATGTGGAAAACATAGGGCCGTCCGATATAACTGTGCTAACTCAAATCGCTACGATATATCGTTACCGTGTATAGTAGGCATAAAGCTACCAGTCGGCATGATTTTTTCCGACATCTTCAACAGTCGTCGTCATATTTCAGCCAATTTACACAAAACCATAATGAACACTGAATCACTCCGTTCATTGGAGAAAACCGTATGAAAATCCGTTCGGTACTTTTTGACATTATCGCATTCAAACAGACACACTTACGCGGCGGGGTACTTTGTTAATTACTTAAAATTTATTATGCCAGTCACGCTCTAATAACAAATAACTTTTGTCCGAGTGTCCACTCGTTCAAATAATTTCCTCGTAAAAACGTCGAATGAAATAAAGACTAAATGTTGCCTCAAGATTCGAACTATGACTACATTTCCAATCCCTTAAATCTTTAAAAAGAGGTAGGTACACAAACATTTGTCAACCCCTATTGTACCCCTTAGGGTACGATTTTTTAAAAACGCTGTACCATATATATTTCTTTATTTCCTACCAAAAGCATAAATTTGAATTTTCATATCCCTAACTTAAGAAATGCTGGGTTTCCCATACAAACTTTCATCCCTTATATAACCCCTTGTAGTATTATGTTCTAAGACAAAAAGTAGACCATGTCCTTGCCCAGGATGCTATCTATAGCCTTGCCAAATTTTATCGAAATCCGTGCAGTTTTCTAAATTTCAAAATAAACCCCTATTTTACTCACTTAAGGGATGATTTTTAAAAAACGCTGAACCGCATAGTTCTTAATTTCCTACCAATAGCATAAATTTGTTACCCCTAACTTAAGAAATACTGGGTTTCCCTTACAAACTTTCATCCCTTATATCCCCTGTAGTATTATTTTTGAAAAAATTAGTATCCTATGTCCTTTCCCAGGATGCTATATAAAGCCTTGCCAAATTTTGTCGAGATCCGTGCAGTTTTGTAAATTTTAAAATCAACCCCTATTTTACCCCCTCAGGGATGATTTTTCAAAAACGCTGAACCGCATATTTTTTTATTTCCTGTCAAAAGCATAAATTTTAATTTTCACATCCCTAACTTAAGAAATACTGAGTTTCCCATGCAAACTTTCATCCCCTATATCACCCTCTGTAAGATTATTTTTGAAAAAAAAGTAGCCTATGTCCGTCCCCAGGATACCATCTATAGCCTTGCCAAATTTTATCGAAATCCGTTCAGTGGTTCTGAGTTTCCCATACAAACTTTCATCCCCTATATCACCCCTGTAGGATTATTGTTTAAAATAAAAGTATCCTATGTCCGTCCCCAGGATACCATCTTTAGCCTTACCAAATTTTATCGAAATCCGTTCAGTGGTTCTGGGTTTCCCATACAAACTTTCATCCCCTATATCACCCCCTGTAAAATTATTTTTTAAGACAAAAAGTAGCCTATGTCCTTCCCCAGGATGCTATACAAGGTGTTAAATAAATAACCAGCAACCTCTTAAGGGGTCATTGTACTCATCATTATGAACAACTTTTACTATGACACCAAACCTGAAATCGCGAAAAAAAAATCAGCTGACCAGTACATTTATCTACATCAAACTCGTCAAAATGTAGGAAGCAGCTGATTTTTTTTCGCGATTCCAGGTTTGGTTCCATAGTAAAAGTTGTTCATAATGATGAGTACAATGACCCCTTAAGAGGTTGTGGGTTATTTATTTTACACCTTGTATAAAGCATTGCCAAATTTTATCGAAATCCGTGCAGTTTTGCAAATTTTAAAATCAACCCCTATTTTACCCCCTTGGGGGATGATTTTTCAAAAACGCTGAACCGCATATTTATTCATTTCCTTCCAATAGCATAAATTTGTTATCCCTAACTTAAGAAATACTGGCTTTTCCTTACAAATTTTCATCCCCTATATCACCCCTGTAGTATTATTTTTGAAAAAAATAGTATCCTATGTCCTTCCTTAGGATGCTATATAAAGCCTTGCCAAATTTTGTCGAAATCCGTGCAGTTTTGTAAATTTTAAAATCAACCCCTATTTTACCCCCTTAGGGGATGATTTTTCAAAAACGCTGAAGCGCACATTTCTTTATTTCCTGTCAAAAGCATACATTTTAATTTTCACATCCCTAACTTAAGAAATACTGAGTTTCCCAAACAAACTTTCATCCCCTATATCACACCCTGTAGGATTATTTTTGATAAAAAAAGTAGCCTATGTCCGTCCCCAGGATACCATCTATAGCCTTGCTAAATTTTATCGAAATCCGTTCAGTGGTTTAGGCGTGAAAAGGTAACAGACAGACAGACAGACAGACAGACAGACAGACAGACAGAGTTACTTTCGAATTTATAATATTAGTATGGATTATTAGCCAATTAAAAGTCACTAGGAAGGTTATACGTCCGTCTTTATCAAAGCTCAAACATGAAGTAAGGTAATAATAATGGTGGGTAGTATTTATATAATAAGTACCTAGGATATATCGATTATTGCAGAATCGACTAAAGATTGATTTTTGTAAGTAAGTAAATTAGTTATATCAACAACTGGGGATGACGTCATCTTCGGCAGATATACCGGTCCCTGCCGCAGATTTATCGATCCAGTGCGCTCAGTAAAATATAAATCAATACAAAGCAACAAATCCGTACGGTGCCAACGCGGACGCTCCAATTCCGACCCGGTGGACGAACAACTTTACCCGCTTCGTGCTTTACCACAGAAATCAGCATAGAAATAATAAGGCTAATAACTCGATCCACTTCTTAAAATTAGCCTTCAATGTTATCTAAATATGGCACTTTAGAAAATAGTTGGAGGTTATTATTGAAAACGCATTTATTACACGAATGCTGAGGTTTCATCGAGATGCCATTGTTAGTTTTCAATAGGTCTCGTTAAGGTTCTGAAATGGCCCTCAACCGGCCTATCCCTTTTGTTAGCAAACGAGCCCTTGATCGATCTCACAACAATAGACCAATTTCAATGCTAGTTCGGAGGCTTATTTCCAAACTATGTTTGCGTGTTTGGTGCAAGTTAAATGCTCTAGTTCCCTTAGTGTTACAAAGCATTGTCTACCGTAGAGGCTTGCTACACTAGATTTTCAACATACTGTTGCTGGATTTTGGTAGCATATGTAAATATTTATGACCCAGAGTCAGTCAAAACTTGACATCTATTGTGGGTTATGTCCATACGTAATGTAGGAAAAATTGTACCAAGCAAGCCACATCTTAGTGAATTCAATATTTTTGTACCATTTGTATTTAGGTTGTACTTTATTAAGTTGTAAATTAAATACCTATTTTTATGTACCTACCAACCTAATTTCTAACATCTGATTTAGATTAATCGCTACTGCTTATCACCATCATCTGCCATGTATTTGCTAAGCTTAATGTATTACGCAGTTTAATCATTATGTTTGTACATTTTCAAATCCGAACTTCATTTACTGATGACGTCAAGATGGGAGTATGTCAAGTATCTCGGGGCTTTATTTTACATTATGGTGCCTGTAATCGGCTGACAGGTTTTATTGAAATTGCAGACGTGATGGTGAATGGTGACGAGTCGGCCTACTCTAAATGGTCGTAGTTTTAAAAAAAAATATTAAGAATAAAATAAGTATGGCTTAAAAAGGACAACGTTCACTCCCGTAAACAACATTTTCCGAGAAGCTTTTATACCGGTAATCGACTTACCTATCCCGTAATAATAGTTAACAATAAAATGATAAAATTGCGTATCATGCTTCAGATGAAAATGCTGATTTCTGGGAAAAGAAAATATTATATTATTATTACCTTCATTATTCAATCAGCTCCTCCTAGCTATATCAAACTCAATCAAATCAATTACATCCAAAACCCATAAATAACAAACCAAATAAAAAGCACTTAGTACAAAACACTTAAAACCCACTATAGAACAGCATCATATTATCACAATTACTGTTCACAGTTATTAAGTTTAAATTGGATAACAATTATCCGAATGAAACGCCAATCAAGCCACAGATGGGCTGTAATTAAGCGGTGGGCTAGTTAGCATGACAAACGAGTCGGCTCCCGCGCTATGTTATTATACTGCGTAGTGAGGAGACTACGCTGTGGTCTATTCACGTTTGAATGAATTCAAAGTGAAATAGAACGATTGATCGATTTAAAAATGAAACTTCCTTTAATGATCCATCGATTTCAGCACTCAAACTTGTATTGGTACTTTTAGGATTACACATTAGAATAGTTTTTTATTCAATAAAGCCGCATATGGGCTTACGGCCCATATGCGGCTGCAATCGCGAAAAAAAATCAGCTGTTAAGTACATTTTGACGAATTATGCGAACAGAAATGTACTGAACAGCTGATTTTTTTTTACGAGATTTCAGTTCTGGTCCCATAGTAAAAGTTGTTCATAATGATGAGTACAATGACCCCTTAAGAGGTTTTGCGCATTTAACGTTACACGTTGTATAGAATTTTTCAGTGCAACAGACCGTGCGCCTCCTTACTCGAAAAGATACGCCCCGCCGGCGGACCTTATGGCGGTGAGAGCGTTAAAAATATAAACTTGATGACTCATATCGATTGTTTTTGCTAGGCAGGAATATTGGCAGGCACTCTTGCTAGAAAGTAGCCACAAAGAGTGTATTTTTAGCAGTGACATACAACTATTTTGTTTGCATAAATTATGTGAAAATTTTTCATTGAATTAATCCAAAGATAGGCTTAAATTCAGGCGGAAGGTTAGTTAGCAAAAAAACGGCTTTAAGTATTAAGGTAATCGGACTATTTGTGATTAGGTTATTAATTATAATCCGTTCAGTAGAAGATTTAGACCGCATCACGAACTAATTATGTGCTAATTGGTCGAAGGTGAGATGGCAAGTGTTCATTGGACTGAAATCTAACCGCAACATAGCTGAGAAATTGCGTAATTATTATTAATGATGACTACATACATAATCTTGTCTATTTATTTATAGATACTTACAGTATAGATAGTAGGACGGAATAGATATAGACTCAAGCGATTTTTCACAAGAATTAATAATTATTCATACCTATTCCCATGGTGTCCCATCACTTTTCCTTCATATGTGTATCTACGGCATTTACTCGTACCTCCAGCGACCGGTTTTCCGGGATATACGGTCTTAGATACCATTACTTATGAATAGTTAACGCCTCGTTGGAAACATAGTAGGTATAAGTGTCATGGCTGACATTTTTAAGGGACCACAGACTATTAAATCATAGTCTGTACGGTAAATGTTTTCTTGATTGATGTGGGAATGGAAAAAAGATGTAGGTAGCTACTGCTTGTTAGTTATTTTTTTGTAATATTCAATATTCATTGCCATGACTTAACAGGATACCGAAGATTTGTTATTTAGGTTTGAGATTTTATATTTATTTTGTAGGTCTGACTAGATCTCTTCGGGAAGGAGCTTTTACGGGGAAGTGCTACCATTTATACTAGCCATAAACAATTTTGTTACTTTACGGTTACAAAGGTAAATTTGTAGTGTTTGTCCACCACACAACGTCAACGGGACGTCAAAGAGAAACGAGATTATTCGAACCAAACGTGACGAGTTTGAATGAATGAAATCTATGTAAAGCCACTTCGGCACCGTCATCTCGTTCTCGTTGACGTCCGCTTGACGTGGAGGTGGACAAACGATGTCCGATGTGTGAGGGTAGTGTTGAGTGATTGAAAACTGATGGATAAGTTACCATTCTCGTCTACACTGCTTTGTATTTATTAACAGACATTATGATGACGCTGCTGCCTACCTTTTCAACACCCTTTTTCGACCACCACGAATCCGAACCACTCTTGGCAAACCAATGATATCAGTACCTACATTTGTTGTTTCTTTGCCCCACAGAGGCAGGTAGCAACAGTTCCTTTTTATCGTACTAAATAAATAAATGTTACTAACTAAATAAATCACCTCTGAGAACATCTGTGGTCAAGGCTAGGTACGTCCTAAAGGAAAAACCCTATAACACACAACGCAGAAACATTCATAAATAATATATTTCAGGCAGGGAAATATCTAGAGAGCAATAGTAATAAAAGTCCTTTCCTACATTTCAGCTGGACTAACCTACGTAACCATCTGTAGTTGTATCGAAGTAAAAGATGTTACTATACTTTAAATTCTTCTGAAAATTGGAACTGATGGAAATGAATGTTTTTCAAATCGAGTAATGTTCGAATCAGAAATCATTCTTTGACAGTGTTATGTAGGTACTGGCTATTATGTTACGTTAAACCACAAACTATGTCCTTGCTCAGTGTTCAAAGTATCCCCATATCAAAATTTCATCAAAATCGGTTCAGCCGTTTAACCGTGAAAGCGTAACAAACTAACGTACAAAATAAAATCTTTTCTCATTAATATTAGTTTAGATAAAAATTTGTTGTCATTTATTTTTATTAAGTTTATTTTAATTTGTTAATAATTTTTTTTTTTTTTATAAAAAAATATTTAATTTTAATTTTTTGTTATTTGTTGTCATTTATTTTCATTAAGTTTATTTTATTTTTTAATAATTTATTTTTTTTTATAAAAAAATACTTAATTTTAATTTTTTTTTATTTAATTTATTTATGAAAATGTAATAAAAATGTTTTTATGTAAGTATTAATTTTGAATTTCTTGCATTTGTTACTAATTGCGTACTTAGAAATATTAATTAAAATATTTCTGCTCCGTTGACGGTAAAACTAGCGTTCATTTTATTAATATTGCACGGAGAAAAAAATCTAGTTTAGTTTACCAGAATTTTGCGACGTTCACTAGAAAGTATTATAACTATTCATTTTGTAAACGTTAGTAAAAATATCTACTTTCTCATAATACTAAGATATTGTTATGTTCAACCTAATTTGCGGTACACATTATTATAGCAAATGTGTACTGTGTGCAAATAGCAATGGTTGAGCTTACTGACGTGCTTTATTTTTGACACCACAAAGCAAGATTTAATATAAACCGGACGAATTTTTTTACCAAATTTTTTTAGTATTCCTTAAAATGCGATTAAATAACCATAACAATAATTCTGATAGACATGACCATACATTGTTTTCTTTTACTAGATTATTGTTTTACAAGTCGTTCTGGTAATTTAGTAGTATATTTTTTTCTCAGTGTGACAACATCTTTTTATTTATATACTTGTTCTAAAAATATTTTTTTTTTAATTTGATTATAGATCTCTCCATTTTGTTTTAATTTTCTTTATTATTCGACTACTTTATCACGTGACAAATAAAACAATTTTTCTTTCTTACTTTCTTAGTACCTACTGAGAAAATTCAGTATGAGACTGTGTCATGAGATCTCTAACCCTTTATTTTACCTAAGCATCTTCATTCGTGTACTTACTAAATACACACGCCAACCGCATTTGACATAGTATTCCGCTGAATGTGATCTCTCAGTACTCTTACAGAAGTCAGGTTTCTCGTCTTGCTTTACACGAACTAATTGCGAGATGTTACTATTTATACTAAGATAATTCAAAAAGAGGTGCCTAATTCTTTGCCGGAAACCAGAACTACAAAACATTGTTTACTTACCTAGTTTATTTAAATGTCAGACACTATAAAACACTAAGTAATAACTAATAACAGTCGCACGGGTCGACTGGTCCGTGAATGGGTGGCCATCTTTACGAACCAAGACTCCTCTGTGCCTTGGAAATCACGTTAAGCTCGGCTGTCATTCGTGGATCTTTGACAGTCGTTACGGGTCGTCAGAAGGCCGAAAGTCTGACAACCAGTCTTACGAATCGTATTACCCAATAGCTGGGTTTTGGAAGTTAAATAGACACTCACTCCATCTAAAATACTGGTATTCAGCTGCATCTGGTTTGACTGGAAGCTAACCTCAATATAGCTGGGGAAAGCCTAGGCAGATGATGATGATGACACTATAAAATCGTCAGAAAGAATAATGTAACATACTAGTCAGAAAGAGACCGCCACACAGGTTTGCTTGATAGATGAGTTAGATACACACCATATCAATTTTTATATTTTTTTGAATTAGGCTGTTATATCGGTTTAGCTAATTAAATGAAGGTAAACAAAACAAACCACGTGTCTGGTTAACCGACTAAATGTAGTACCTGTCACTTCAGTCGTCATGCTACGACACAGTTATACTCTTCAATTTATCAACGTTATACAACGAATTATAAAGTTGCTAAATTGAAGAGTATAACTGTGTCGTAGCATGACAACTCAAGTGATAGGTATTACGTTTAGTCGTTTAACCACACATGGTTTTTGTGTCGAGAGGAGCTCGTGGCTAAGTAATAACAGCCGCACTGGTCGATCCATCAGGTTAAGCTACGCTTTCCGGGGTTGGTCAGTAGATGGGTGCATCTTTACATACCGAGACTTCCTCCGTGCCTCAGAAAGCACGTTAAGCCGTTGGTCCCGGCTGTCATTCGTGGATCTTGACAGTCGTTACGGGTCGTGAAGCCCGAAAGTCTGGCAACAAGTGTTACCAAGGGGTATCGTATAACCCAGTTACTGGGTTGTGGAGGTCAGATAGGCAGTCGCTCCATGTAAAGTAGTGGTATTTTTTATTAGACTGGAAGCCGACCCCAACACAGTTGGGAAAAGGCTAGGCAGATTGATTGTTTTTTTTGTTTACCTTTTTTTAATTACCTAAACAAATGGAGTAGGTGCTTCGTCAGTGCCCCTCCAAAGTCAACCTGTGACGACACGACGCGTGAAAAGAGGACTCCACGTGTCTCTTTTCACAAAAATACTTGTCATAAAAGCCGCACCTTTTCCCACACTCGATACCTAGACCTTGGTAATTTCAAGGCCTTCCAATCAAGATCCATTGATGCCTTAATCAGTACACATAAATCGGGAATTCCGATTCTTTCTCCGTGGTTTCTCACGGATATACTTATAGCTATAAATCTCCTGTGGGCCGCTAATTTGCAAGCGGTAGACGAATTACAGGCACCCACGCGTTAAGCGAAGACCGGGATTCCAACATTTTTGTTGATCAAAGACTTGCAAATGTGATTGGTGTTTCTTTGGGCAGGTCGAGTGTGTAGGGTGACTGTAAGATAGAGGTTTTATTTATTATTTAATACTTCAAGGACAAATGTACAGAGGCGGACTTAATGCCATAGGCATTTTCTACCAGTCAACCTTTGGGTGATGCAGACACCAACAGTGGTAGGCTTGGTGCTTGTACAGGTTTTGTATATACTTCCATAGTTAGGTACTTGTTATGATTAGTTTGTAGGTATTTCTTACAATAAGTACCTATGTACATCGATTAAAAAACCGGTCAAGAGCGAGTCGTACTCGCGCAACGAGGATTCCGTTCTGATTTCTGAAAAAGTGTGCTATTTTTTTTTTCAAATCAAATCAAATTTAATCAAAAATATAAGGACTAACGTTAAACACAGTTTTCCTTAAATCTATTCCAAGTTCACCCATGACTTGAGACATCTTGAGACATATTTAGAGACATCGTTTTATTTTTCCTGTAATTTTTACATAAACTTCTATAGATTGAATCATGCAATAATTTTTCAAAGAGATGTAAACTGCAACTGGCAACCCTTACAATTTTTTTATAGAAAGCAGAACTATAGAGCCTTTCTCAAGCGACACACATTTTAAAAATATTCACAGTCCCATCACGTACACAAAATAAAATAATTACCTACATCACAGCCTACAGATACATTCTAATTGCGTCTCAAATAATAGCACCAGAACACGTTCGCGATTAACTACATTAAAGTATGTATCTCGTAATTAGAACTTTACGCGACGTAAGACGACGCTGGTAATTTTATGTAGATTACTCGATCTAATTTGGGTGTATTTGAGGAGTTACAAGTGGAACGACACAGGTATATTATTAACTTGGGTATATTTGGGATTTATCGGTATAATAATGTCTAGATTTTTAGTAATAGTATCTACTGCAGTAGGTACAGAATTTAAAACATGTGAATACATGTCAAAAGTGTTCTTTGTGTCTTCGCAGCTTTCCGAATTAATTTTATACCTTTTTGGAAATCTTCCGCTGAAAAATGGGAAAAAAATTACTAAAGTCAGTACACGTAGGTAACTTATTATGAAACCACAGATGCTTTTTAGGGTTCCGTACCAAAATGGTAAAACCAGACCACCTTTTAGGTGGTCTTAAAAATTCAAAGTCGCTACTAGGGCATGTGGAGTATCATAATATGAAAGAACGGTGTTTGCACATTCTCAAACATTTTTTTCTTTTTTTTAGGCCACATAGTTTTCGACTTTTGATGAAAAATGTAAAAAAAAAATACTTTTCGCCCCTTATCTCCGAAGTTTACATAGAGAAAAATCTGAAATTTTTCTATGTGATAGAAGTTTATATAAAGATTACAGGAAAAATAAAACGATGTCTCTAAATAACACATTTTTTCAGAAATCGGAACGGAACCCTCGGTGCGCGAGTCCAACTCGCTCTTGACCGGTTTTTTTTTCATAGCGTATCAATCGTGTCAGTCCAGAACTTGGGTACAAGAATACTGTCTGAAAATACTAAAACCGTGTAAGCTCGGAGAAAGATTTCAATTATTCACTCCCTTTTCTTATAAAAACAAACACAAAATCATTCAATAATTAATTAATGGCCGGCTACCTTTCAAAAGATCGTAGACTGATAAATCACCTCACACACAACTACGTATAAAATATTAATTATTAGCGAAAACAATGGTTCACGTTTGTGGAAATAATCGATTCTCTTTGTTGTCTAATAGCGTTGGTTTCAGTGCACACAAGACACAGAATAATACAGAAGGTCAGCTCCATTCATAGAGCAAGAACTCATGCACATAATAATAATCATTCATTGGGAACTAGCTTTTGACCGTGGCTTCGCCCGCGCGGATGTCAGAAAAACGGGAACGTACATCGGTATGTACGTTCCCGTTTTTCTGACATCCGCGCGGGCGAAGCCCGGTGCATTAAAATACCTTAAGTGTAATCCAAGTCATAAACTATCTCTGTGTCAAATTTTCATCTAAATCCGTTCAGCCTTTTTTGTGTCAATCCGGAAAATACATCCAGACAATCAATCTGCCTAGCCTTTTCCCAACTATGTTGGGGTCGGCTTCCAGTCTAACCGGATGCAGCTGAATACCAGTATTTGAAATACATCCAGACAAACGGACAAAAATTCTAAAAATTATATTTGGAATCTGAATCACTTTGAAGCAAATTGCTAATCCATTGCTTCTTAGGTTCGAACAATTTGTCCGCTCGACAACGTAAATAACGCAATGAAAATTAAACTGATACCGATTGACAGTGTGTCACGCAATTGCTCCGCGGGTTGTCAAAATGGAAACACCTCATAAAAGCGATTTAAAATAAGAATTTAAAGTGTATTGAAGCCTACGAAGAAGTAGATTGAAGCACTCAATTTCCAAGTAGAATTTAAAGTGTATTGAAGCACTCAATTTCTAAGTGCCACTACAAAATTGTCTGCCACAGTAACGTTTACTGATCTATTTGTTTACATTATCAACAGAAAGTTTTGGAACATACATTATGTGCGCCTGTTTTCGCTTGTTATAAAAAGCTGACCTTTTGCACGTCTACTCTTCTGTGTCTCAGTGCACCCAAGAAGCGGTAATTAAAAGGCTTTTCATATAGTGAGCGTCAGTAGTATTATTTGAAATCGGATTCCTCCAACTAAATGAACTTCCATGAAAATATATCTAATGGATCAAAATGTTCCTTTGATTACTTTCTTGGGCATATTGTTGAATGAGAAAATTGTACAATAAGAGAAGTTTTCAATTAAAACTAATTGATGAGTAGAAAGCTAAAGAGTTCTATGCTAACACAACATTGACAATAGCCTCCAAGTTTTATTAAGGAATCGCTCTTAAGCCGCGGTCCTACGGCCCGTTAACTGACAGGCCGCGCCAGGAGTTTCTACGCCTGTCGAAGCCTATCGCGGCCCGTGTTGAGCATTCCGACGACAGGCCACCGCAGGCCTCATCGGATGCGACGGTTCCCATGGCCTCTCGGCCTAGCTTGGCGCGATCTGGCTGGCCTGTGAGAAATCGGGCCATGGGACCGCGGCATTAGGTATTCTAATACATAAAGGTACCAAAAACGTGGAACGATAGACGTTCCATGTTTTTGATGCACAGGACAGATAGAGGGTAACCTAGAGGGTTGCCAGCGCTGCAAGGCAGTTCAGTTTGAAATGCGAAACAATGAACAACAGTGAACTACAGTGAACTAACAGTGAACTACAAGTATTTCTGATTACTGTATTTGTGACTATTTATACAAAGTGTTAGTGTATTTTTGGTGTAAATTGGTATTTATTCCCTAACTCCAGCTCGTAATAATATGTTGTTTTGACATTTCTTTGTAACTTTGCTTGAACGAAGACAGTCATTCATGTTCTATCTTAAATAGTCAATTCAAAATCGATAACTGCCATACATATTTGGGGCAAATCTATCTACTCAATGCGTTAAGCCGGCTAAATAAAAACCGAATTTTCCCGAAACAGAATAAATAAAAAAGATACTAAATTGTAAAGCCTATCGGATTGAATTTACCAATATAACACGCAACATTTTAAAAATCGAATCAAAATTGACATTTCCATTTGGCACTTTCAATAATGAAGAAAGTTCGATAACCACATCATTGCCCTTTTAACGGTTCTTATCAACAAAAGGCCAACTTTTAAAAAACTCATTACAAAATTAATGAAAACTTTCCGCTTAATTGGTATCGCGATACGAAATACGGAAGCGATAACGATATTCTGAATTCACTTCGATATCTTTGGGTATTAATCTACACTTTTAAGGCAAAAAGTGAATTTGGATTGGGCAGGCTAAAGGCGAAAACTTTAACCGTATCGCAACCGTTGATTATGCAAATTGCTGGTATTAGCAAGAATTCAATTTCTGAAAATTATGACTTAATGCCATACAATGGTTTGGTTATTGACCCGTAATAATATGGTGTAACATTCTTTATGATTATTATGTGAAACACGTAAAGGTTATGAGCTTCTGTTTCAGTTTTGGCTAGTTATTTAGGTTGGTACACACGGCTACACATCAAGCTATACATTTCCAGTTTACACTGACCTCTCATTCTGAGGAAATCCTATGCAATGCGAGATCAGCTTATACTGGAAATGTACAACTTGATCTGTAGCCGTGTGTACAGTCGCGGGAAGAAAATGTTGAGTTTGTTGTTTCTGTTTTGGAACTCATTTTCATTCATAATGTTGGTAAGTTAGTGCGTTGGTAGTTGTAAAAAAGTCGGTTAAAAAAAGTAGATATCGTCACAGTATGGACGATGTAATGATGTGTGATGTGTGTATGTGGATGTAATGGATACAGTAGTTTATCTTCGTAGAAAACGGCCGAAAAGACGTGATTCTAAGGTCCGTATTACAGAAGGAAACTCAAGCACTGATCTTTGTTTAAATTTAGTTTAAAACTAGTTTCAACCAATCAAATGGCTTGAATCTAGTTTTAAGTAATGCTTGAGTATTGAGTGACGTTCTGCAAAACGGACCTAAATCTCAGTCAGTACGCACGGCTACAGATCAAGCTATACATTTCCAGTATAAGGTGATCTCGCATTGTATAGGATTTCCTTACAATGAGAGGTCAGTGTAAACTGGAAATGTATAGCTTGATGTGTAGCCGTGTGTACCAGTACAGTACGCAACATTTCGAGCGCGCCGGATACGTACGGACTGACACGTATTTATCTACCGAGCGGCCGTAGGTAATTAATTCAAGGTCACTGCCCAGATAAACTACTGCTAGCTTTGTTATTCTGTGGTACCGTGCACGTTTCAAGTGAAAAATTGATTGAAGTGCTGCTAACCTTTTCATTTCAAAACTGTAGATACCTACCTACTACCTACCTAGAGTTTTACTAAGCTTGATTATTTCATAATAACCAGGAGCATGTAACAGAGTTGTATTTTTTTCTTAATAAAGTTTTCCTCGTGAATATAAAAGACCGAGGATATTTACCAGTTGACTCAAAATTAAAGGATTGTAGAGAAGCAAACCACGGTTAAGGAAACCATCTTATAGATACAATTTTCTTGAGAATATGTAACACAAAATTTTCAGTTTGTACAAAAGAGGGAGGCTTTGAGTAGAGAGAACTAGCGATGTCCGGTTCATAACTCATCATCTGCCTAGCCTTTTCCCAAGTATGTTGGGGTCGGCTTCCAGTCTAACCGGATGCAGCTGAATACCAGTATTTTACATGGAGCGACTGCCTATCAGACCTCCGCAACCCAGTAACTGGGTAATACGATACCCCTTGGTAAGACTGGTTGTCAGAATTTCGTGGTTCTGACGACCCGTAACGACTGTCAAAGATCAAAGAATGACAGCCGGGTCCAATGGCTTAACGTGCTTTCCGAGGCACGGAGGAGTCTCGGTGTGTAAAGATGGTCACCCATCTACGGACCAACACCGGGCAGCTTAACCTCATGGATCAACCCGTGCAGCTGTTATTACTTAGCCACGAGCTCCTCCGTCCGGTTCATAACTATTGGACTTTAAATAACCCTACATGTGTGCTATGCCTGCTACATCGCAGACTTCACCCCAAAAGCAGCCAAGCTCAAATGGGACTGGGCTGGACACGTTTGCCGCATGTCGGATGCATTGTGTGGGCTAAGACCACCACAACATGGGTACCTGATAACGTCCAACAGCATCGCGGAAGACCCAGGCGTAGTTGGCGGGATAAACTTGTCACTTCTATGAGGGATTGGTCCATATTGACTATGGATCGAGTTGAGTGGAAAAAGGAAAGAAAGGCCTTTGCCCTGCAGTAGGGCTATACAATCTGATTATATTGTACTACTAGCTTTTGCCCGCGGCTTCGCCTGCGTGGATGTCGGATATAATCCCACGGGAACCTAGTGCTAGGAAAGTAATAGATGTGTTAATCCAGGTCTACCTGTGTGCCAAATTTCATCCAAATCCGTTCAGCCGTTTTTGCATGATTGAGTAAAAAACATCCAAAGATCTAAAAATACAAACTTTCACCTTTGTAATATTACTAGCTGCGCCCCGCGGTTTCAACCGCGTAGACCAAGATAAAAAGTAGCCTATGTGTCAATCCATGGTATAAGCTATCTACATACCAAATTTCATCTAAATCGGTCCAGCCGTTTGAGCGTGAAGAAGTAACAAACATACACGCACACACACACTCACAAACTTTCGCCTTTATAATATTAGTGTGAATTAGTGTGATAGGATTTAAGCAATATGATTTCAAAAGGGAGGGGTCGATTTTGTTTAGACATACAAACTTTCACATCTATCATAATTATTAGTAGGATGACCCTACATTGTCGTCTCGGAAATTTTTGGCCAGACTTCAAAAATGGATTAGCAACCTAGACTTGATGAAAAAGATGTAAAATATAAATTTAACTCGAGTAAAAGATGCAGTTTGCGTCGTGCGATACTGGAAAGCGGGCAGCACTTTAGTTCGGATTAAGATTTAACACTTCAAATGTTACCCGCGGCGCTTGCACAAAACATCTTGAACTACCCGCCTACGATTGTTCTTAAGATATCGCCTTTGTATAGACTTTAAAGGAGAACAGTCCAAGACGAAACTTGGACTGTTTTGTTATTTAATTTTGAAGGAATTTTGTTTCTGCTATTGTTCAAAATTTAATAGAGCGGGCTTGACTAATATGTAGTTTACTTATGGATACAATACGTTACTATATTTTTCATAACATAATTAATATTATCTCTATTTATTGTAATTACTATTTACCTATTTGACTCAACTCAAACACGAAGTCTCATTAATATAACTCAAACAACATCGAAAAACATGTTATTAAAACATAAGTACCACTGTTGTTTTCTATTTACAGTAGCAATGGAAAGAAACGCCTATATTATTCTATGAAAAACTGAACCATACAATTTAACAACTCATAATTACTAGTATTACGAGCTTTTTCAGTACTGAAAATTCTAAATTACTAGTATTAGACGTAATGTTTCACCTTGAAAAGGCGAGGAATTTACGAAAGAACGGTATTACGGAGGCGCTCGAAAATTATACATTCGACTTATCTCTCCCACAAAGTTTAGGTTTCTCGTTATTTCTAAGACTCAAAAGCTTAACCGTTCATTTCATTCAAATCCGTTCACCCCGAACAGACCGAACGTGTAATAGAGACATTCTATTCAGAAAATTTGCTCATACACGTCGTGGGGTTAGGGCGAAATGGGTCCCAAAAAACCACAAATTTGTCTTATTCTTCGTCATGATTATAAAAATTGAATATTTTCTATAATGAAATAGGAGGACCAAAACACGATTGACACAATTTGGCTCGATACAAAAAAATCGCAGTGTCCTCAAAATTTGTATTTTTTACTAGCACTTCCACCGCGTGGATGTCGGAACATATCCCACGGGAACGTACTACCGGGAATTCCTTCCTTATTTCTTGTCTACATTATAAAAGGAACCTCTGTGCAAAATTTCAGCTTTCTAGGTCCAAGCATTTGGGTTGGGCGTTGATGAGTCAGTTAGTCAGTCAGGACTTCTCTTTTTATTTAAGATAGATAGATTAGAAAAAACTGTTTTATTCGATTGAAATTAAAATAATTTCAATAAAATTTAATCTACACGTTTACCATTAAAGACAAGGGTAGGTATTATGGGTTTATTTTAATATAACAGAGCATTTAGAATTTCAAAAAGAAATATTTATAAAATGCTATGCTCGGTTTGGCTATAAGTATCAATGCTCCAAACTCCGTTGCGATACCATTTCGCTATTCAGGGATTCTCTTTGTTTACATTTCTTGTAGAGAACAACTAGGAAACTTAGTACTTTAGTGGAAAATTGATAAGACAGTAGGTACTGCGGAAATCTTAACTACGGATTGTATTCATGAGCTTGTTGTTATAATATTGCAGTCTCAGGAATTTGCATTTTGGCTGCTTCTGCTGGCGTCCGTTTTGATCAACTCCAAGTATTTTCGCAGACGAATTTTTAGCTTTTTTGTTGATGTTAAGTATCGTCTCCGTTTCGCCGTTAAGCGGTTATTTATTATGAAAATATTTGTATTTTCCTTCCTTTTCATGGTCACGGCTCGCGAAGAGATTTATTTTGTAGGTAGTTATTCGCCATCCAGTTCTCTCATATCCAATAATTTTAATACAAGTTACATACCTACACAATTTAACAATATGAAGTAAGAAAAAGTTCTTTTATAACACATTTGCTCGTAAAGGGCCTCTTATTTCACCAATTTCAATATCGTAATGTATGTCATTACGTACTTGTGCGTAATCGTAAAGTAAAACGCACGAGTTTCTTTCTAATAAGGTAACACGTAAGGTTTATCATGCTCCGTCTAAAACCAACGGTACTTTTTTAAATCTTAAGAAAAAAAAAGCAAAGAAAGCAAAGCAAAGAGTTTTTATGTCAGAAAAGTGGTCAACATTTTATGAATAAAATTAACTTTGGGATGAAATAAAATTAAAGAATTAAATGTTAAACATTTAATTCTTTGATTTAATTAATTTTGGCAATAAATTACAACCATTTATCTGTAACAAAAACAAAAAAAATATTAATTTACTTTAATAATACTGGCTGTTTTTGTGCCTTTGCCTTAAAAAAAAAAGCGCTGATGCGTGCGCATCGCTAATTTGTGAACAAGTAAAAATTATTCCGCGCGCTTTTCCTTTTCGCTGTTATTTGAAAATGTCGTCAAGTAATGATGAATTTATTCATTCGACACCGCTAGAAGTCTCAGAGGCAGCGAAAAAGGCTACTCTAAGCCTCTTGCCCGAAAAATCGACCGATAGATACTTACAAGCGGATCAAAATTTCATCGTATGGAAAACAAGCAAAGATGCAAATTCATTTTCAGAAAGTGTGTTTTTAAAGATTTATTCGTTTAAGAAAGTCCGAGTTTTATTTATTTCCTCGCAAATATGTTATAAAACGTCGTATGACATACGTGCGCTTTGATAATTACAGCCTCTGCTTTCTTGTAGCCCTTGCCTACGGCTCAGGCTAGCAATATCGCCTCGGCTGTAATTTTCAACTTACCGCACTTATATCATAATGTACTATTTCAGTTAAAATAATTATGCTAAAATTCTTGTCAATAAAGTTGATAACGAAGCTTAAGATCCCATGTTTATTATTCATTTTCATACCGATTGACACCGTCTTCATTATAATGCAATTACAAGATAAGGGTGTGAGAGAAAACATGAATCGCTTAACATACTTGTGAGAAATGAAAGGGATATTATTATTTATACCTACTTTGTATGTTAAGCTACGCTTTCCGAGGTTGGTGCATGGATCGGTGATCATCTTTACATACCGTGCCTAGGCAAGCTCGTTATACCGCTGGTCCCGGCGGTCATTCGTGGATCTTTGGCAGACGTTACAGGTCATCAGAAGCCCGAAAGTCTGAGAACCAGTCTTACCAGGGGTATCGTGGTGTTTTAATTTGGTCTGACATTAAAGACATGTCAGACCGAATAAAAAATGTGACTGACAAGATGGCTGAATTAATCCGCAGTATCAATTGACATTACGACGTAATATGCTGAGTCGGTAAATCAGATTCTATCTTGTAATGCGCAGACAAAACTAGCTCTTAAGGTGACGAACATATTTTGGATATGACTGTGAAAGAGTTTAAGGATAACGGTATCAATTGCAATACTAAGAATATTCTGAAACTCACAATATTATGTGATGGCATTCAAGTACTCAAGCTTGACGTTTACCCGTGTGTTTAGCAGTCAATATCAACGATTAATTTTTTTTTTTCTTTCATTAGTTCCAAATCTTCTTAAAATGTGAGATGCGATCACTTTACTATATAATTCCGCGAATATATTTGAATACCAATAAAACCTACAATATTTTAAACATCAAAGAGAAAATACTCATTTTAATAACACAAGGCAATACAAGCCATACATAGACTACATACAGGACCACATAATGCAGTACCTTATTACCTCGAAAGCTAAAATCTCCCCTTACAATACCGTAACAAAAAACGGGATCTTCAATTTAAGAGCATCGGATAAGACGGAGGCAATCTCATTTCCCATCGAACTAAGGCGGGGCATAAATCACTACATTCAATAGGTTTTAATATAAGTTCGCAAATGAACATGAAATGAAATGCTCTCTTGTAACAGGGAGCTTGATTAGATACAAGGCTGTCTTGCATTCGGATAGTTTAGATTTGCATATTCGTATTGGTGAACTCTGTATGTGAAAAATGTTTGATGGCAATGTTGTTAAGCTAGGGAAGCAGCAAATGGAAAAGGTTTTCCTTTTCCATTTTCCAAAAAAAATGTAGTTTGTTAGCAATTGTATCTAATTTTGTCACGGCTACTATTATAGTAGTCAGTAGCCAACCCGACTGGCTGTCACAAGATGTAGAAGCACACTATTCCAGAACAACTGTTATAATATGTCTGTCAAAATATATAACCAAATACCTAAACAGATCAGAGAGCTACCATTAAATTATTTTAAGATAAAACTTAAGAAATGGCTCTGTATTAATGTGTTCTACACTTTAAGTGAATTTTTAAATTATAAGCTAAGTATAAAATAATTAAGCTAACTTAACTAGGTATATTTAAATTCATCAATTTATGATCTCACTATTCTCATTTTTAATTTTATAACTTAATATTTTTAAATATTTTCTTGTTCACATGATCTCAGTAGGCTAGTAATAAGTGTTTTTGTTCATATTTTTAAGGTGTTTTTTGCATGCTGAAATAAGTAAGCAAAATATGTGGAACTAATTTTCTATTTAAGACCTTTTATGTACCATATTTTATGCAAAATAAAGATTCTATATTCTAGTAGCCTTGCTGACGATATAAAACGGATAAAAACAACGATGAACAATTATTATTTACCCACTAAGATTGATTAATGAACTTACTTAAAAAAAAAGCGAAAACTTTCTGACAGCGGACATTCAAGTGGATTAGCAAGAAATTACGTGCTTGGAGGATGCCCATGTCCAGCAGTGGACGACTTTCGACTGAAATGACGATGATGATAATGATGAAGAACTTAACTGTCGATTTGTCGTAAAGTACTATGTTCGATAATAGTTGTAAATAAACAAACAAATAAAACGTTCCAAGTTTAGCACAGTCTCACTCGTTTTATTGTTTGAAAGGGAAAACAATTAAACCTATTCAACTCTTGAAAATACAATATCATATTCTAAGGACACAAAATAATGACGATCCACGTGCCGAAAAGGGATCACCAAACTACGAGTACCTACCTATCTCAAAACTCACCCGATTCTATACAATAATACAACTAACAACAATAACAAAATATTTCAGATACTTCATAAAAGGGTCCTAGAGCACGCTCCAAATATTTTGAAGAATAATAACATCGGAACACCAAACACATGTCCATCCCAGGATAATAACGAAGCATTTACAAAAGCATATATTCAAACTATAGCTGTCCCACTCAAGCACATTGCTGGATACGAGGGGCATTATCCCGATAGCCGTATGTCCCATATCGGCGTGGGACAAAATGTGACCGTATTAACAAACTGGATTGTTCCGAGCCAAGTTGGGAAACCCGTCGGGAGGAAATTTAATACAATCCTAATTTTCCAGCCCCTACTGACGCACAATAGCCAACAATGTGGAATACTTACTATGTAGAAACGCATATAGTCACATAACAGTTATGAATTGTTACTACAGTAACGATTGAAAATAGACAAACAATAATAATCTACATATATATTATTAAACAGTTATTTTTAAACTTGATACTACTCGTAATAATGTAGTACCTGATCTACGAATAAGTACCTGATATTATAATCACACTAATATTATAAAGGCGAAAGTTTGTGAGTGTGTGTGTGTGTGTGTGTGTATGTTTGTTACTTCTTCACGCTCAAACGGCTTTACCGATTTGGATGAAATTTGGTATGTAGACAGCTTATACCCTGGATTAACACATAGGCTACTTTTTATCCCGAAAAAATGTAGTGCTCCCGTGGGAAGAGCAAGGAATTCAAATACATATTATGCTACTCTTTCAAACTCAAACGGCTCGACCGATTTCGATGAAATTTGGTGTGAAAGTAGCTGACACTTTGGATTAACACATATACTACTTTATATCCCGAAAAAATGTAGTGTTCCCGTGGGATGAGCAAGGAATTCAAATACATATTATGCTACTCTTTCAAACTCAAACGGCTCGACCGATTTCGATGAAATTTGGTGTAAAAGTAGCTGACACTTTGGATTAACACATATACTACTTTATATCCCGAAAAAATGTAGTGTTCCCGTGGGATTAGCAAGGAATTCAAATATATTTGCTTCTCTTTCAAACACAAACGGCTCGACCGACTTTGATGAAATTTGGTGAGAGAGTAGCTAACACCCTGGATTAACACATATGGTACTTTATATCCCGAAAAAATATAGTGTTCCCGTGGGATGAGCAAGGAATTCAAATATATTTGCTACTCTTTCAAACTCTAACGGCACAACCGATTTTGATGAAATTTAGTAAGGAAGTAGCTGACACCTTGGATTAATACATAAGTCACTTTATAGTCTGAAAAATGTAGTGTTCCCGAGGGATGATCAAGGAATTCAAATATATTTGCTACTCTTTCAAACTCAAACGGAAGGACCGATTTTGATGAAATTTGATGTGGAAGTAGCTGACATCCTGGATTAATACAGAGGCCACTTTATATCCCGAAAAAATATAGTGGTCCCGTGGGATAAGCAAGGAATTCAAATATATCTGCTACTCTTTCAAACTCAAACGGCTCGACCGATTTTGATGAAATTTGGTGTGGAAGTAGCTGACACCCTGGATTAATACATGGCTTACTTTATATCCCCAAAAATGTAGTGTTCCAGTGGGATGAGCAAGGAATTCAAATACATATTATGCTACTCTTTCAAACTCAAACGGCTCTACCGATTTCGATGAAATTTGGTGTAAAAGTATCTGACACCCTGGATTAACACATAGTCCACTTTACACCCCGAAAAATGTAGTGTTCCTGAGGTATGAGCAATGAATTCAAATATATTTGCTACTCTTTCAAACTCAAACGGCTCGACCGACTTTGATGAAATTTGGTGAGAGAGGAGCTGTCACCCTGTATGAATACATAGGCTACTTTATATCCCGAAAAAATATAGTGTTCCCGTGGGATGAGCAAGGAATTCAAATATATTTGCTACTCTTTCAAACTCAAACGGCTCAACCGATTTTGATAAAATTTGGTAAAGGAGTAGCTAACACCCTGGATGAATACATAGGCTACTTTATATCCCAAAAAAATATAGTGTCCCCGTGGGATGAGCAAGGAATTAAAATATATTTGCTACTCTTTCAAACTCAAACGGCTCTACCGATTGTTATGAAATTTAGCGTGGCAGTAGCTGACTCCTTGGATTAACACATAAGTCACTTTATACTCTGAAAAATGTTGTATTCCCGAGGGATGAGCAAGGAATTCACATATATTTTTAGCTACTCTTTCGAACTCAAACAGCTCAACCGATTTTAATGAAATTTGGTATAAGAGTAGCTGACACCCTGGATTAATAAAGAGGCCACTTTATATCCCGAAAAAATATAGTGGTCCCGTGGGATGAGCAAGGAATTCAAATATATTTGCTACTCTTTCAAACTCAAACGGCTCGACCGATTTCGATGAAATTTGGTGTGAAAGTAGCTGACACTTTGGATTAACACATATACTACTTTATATCCCGAAAAAATGTAGTGTTCCAGTGGGATGAGCAAGGAATTCAAATATATTTGCTACTCTTTCAAACTCAAACGGCTCTACCGATTGTTATGAAATTTAGCGTGGTAGTAGCTGACTCCTTGGATTAACACATAAGTCACTTTATACTCTGAAAAATGTAGTGTTCCCGAGGGATGAGCAAGGAATTCAAATACATATTATGCTACTCTTTCAAACTCAAACGGCTCGACCGATTTTTTGTGCGAAATTTAGTGTGAACGTAGCTGACACTTTGGATTAACACATATACTACTTTATATCCCGAAAAAATTTAGTGTTCCAGTGGGATGAGCAAGGAATTCAAATATATTTGCTTCTCTTTCAAACTCAAACGGCTCGACCGACTTTGATGAAATTTGGTGAGAGAGGAGCTGACACCCTGGATTAACACATATGGTACTTTATATCCCGAAAAAATATAGTGTTCCCGTGGGATGAGCAAGGAATTCAAATATATTTGCTACTCTTTCAAACTCTAACGGCTCAACCGATTTTGATGAAATTTAGTAAGGAAGTAGCTGACACCTTGGATTAATACATAAGTCACTTTATAGTCTGAAAAATGTAGTGTTCCCGAGGGATGATCAAGGAATTCAAATATATTTGCTACTCTTTCAAACTCAAACGGAAGGACCGATTTTGATGAAATTTGATGTGGAAGTAGCTGACATCCTGGATTAACATATATACCGAAAAAGTGCAGTATTGCAGTATATGAGCAATTTTTTTGTGAATACTTTTTTCACCGATTAAATAATACACGTTTTAGTGTATGTCATAAACCGCGGGTAACACCGCGGGGCGCAGCTAGTTGATAATAATAGCCAAATTAATATCATCATTAGAGATAATGATGTGGTTACGGTGTCATTAAAATGGACTTGTCAGCAATATTTTAGGTTAATTAACCCGTCGCACGCCAATTAGCGGGCACAATAAATTTTTAATTGTTATCTGAACATCTGGGTCTCCATCGACGGTTAAAGAGTTAAGGAGATAATAATGCACCTGTGGATTAAACGAAAATGCTGAACTATGTTTCTTTCAGCAGGTATTTAGAAATTAAAACCTAATACAAATAATACTTTTTCAAATAAATTCAAATAAATATTAAGAAACTTTTCGTGCAACGGAAGAAGCAGTGTTAGCGACAGTATATTTTATCTCACAAAGTCTATAACACTAAACACTAACCAAAACCATAATTTCAAGCCGAGATGGAAGAAGTACCGCACAATATCAACACCAAATATCTCCTAAAGTACACTTTGAGAAGCACAATTTTGCCCGAAAACGCCGCAATAACTACATGTAGGGAAGCCGAGACGTGTCTTGCAAAATTTCGAGCGTCATGTGTTTGTGACTCGCTTTTTGCGAAGTTTCCTCCCAACACTGCGCTGTGCAAAAAAACGTGAAATATTTTTTCCTTTGGCACTTCGGTGTCACGTTCGTACGTAATATTACTTCCATGCTCCAATAATAGCTTGAAATATCGCCGTTTTATATCAGTTCATGAACTATGGCGAAGTCTTGATCTAATTCTTTTGAAATTGGCCGTTATTTTTGAGTTAGGGGCAATTTGAAATTGCAAATCTGGATAAATGCGGTTGCTTTTTCTATGTATGCGTAAATAGTACATTTTGATACAAGTGGAGAACGTTTGTGGTTGCATTTGAGGCGGAATTAACACCCGAACCGTAGGCGAGGTTATTTTTGAGCCGAGAACTGCAATAACAAATGTCCACGAGTATTAAACGACGTTTTTCAACACACTTTTGAGGAAATAAAATAAAATAACGGAAAATATTTTTTGTCATGAATTATTAGGAAACTATGATTTAAATTTTCTTTTTTTTCCGCGCTTTGCTTTCGCTATGTTGAAGGAGAAGCAAAGGTATAAAGCCGATAAACAGCCTAATATGAATAATAGGAAATTCAAATATTTTTGAGTTTAGAACACAAATAAATGTTAATTTTTTCATAAACCTTTTTTTTATTGTAATAATCATAGTTTTTGATGATATTCTATTTATAAACATTATTTAAACATTCAAAAAATATTATCGCCGTAAAGACGCATACCTCTTTGCCGAGATTAAAAAAAAACATTCACCTCCGTATAGAGAGTTGTGAATAGAGGCATTGAACCAATTTGGACTAAGTATAGGTATAAGTAATCTGTGGCAATTTTTATTGCCGCACACGGGTGGGAAAATGAAAAATCGCACGCGTGCGACATACATTGCATTCTAATCGTAGTGCGATATGAACCAGTTTTCGAGGAAGTGTATTGAAAAAACAATTCTTCTGGATCAGTATCTTTAACAGTTCTGTCTTATAGTCGGACTTACGAAACCATAAAGCCTTCAATATGAAGTATGGGCTCGTCTATTCATATTGATGTTTATTCATTAAAATACTCGAACAATGCTAACCAACTTCGATTGTTCGTATTCATCCTAGCTTAAACTGCATAGCCAGCCGTACACGGCTTATCTATGATCGTAACTATCTGTGATGATTTGGAACTCGTTGGCTCAACTTAGCCTAGTCTAGCTAAATTGGATATTTTCGTTCGATGAGTTCATTTCGTATAGTTGCCGATAAAAGCAGTTAAAATCAGTTTTGATCATTGTGTCTCTTGCAAAGTGAATTCTCGTAAGTTGTGGCCACAGGGAGACTTAATCCCTTTGATGACATTCACAGGTCACGATACTTGCTGGTTTTTTTATAACATGTGTTGTTATGTTGGTGGCCAAAATTCTCGCACTATCGTAGTTTATGATATAAAAAAGTACGGCCAAAATTACAAAAAATCCCTCAACAAACACACGTTTACAAGCAACGTAAAAAAAACCGTTGTATTCGGTTGTAAATTTACGAATTATTCCAACATGTCGGATACGGCCGATGTGTCAACACTACGTGATGGCGATTTCAATCACTCCGCCTCTTCTATTTTTATGTTTCGCTGCTCTCGACAAAATTCATTTTAATCCGCGCAGTGCACTCTGCCCAATTGGTGGGCCTTATCAAAATCGGGACCGTGTCCACATATTAATCAACGGTTTTTGTGAAGATTTTCGACCGTATTGAACACAGCGGGATCCTGCGGGATATGTGTAGGGTGAAATATGGATGTCAATGCGTTTATTTTTGTGTCTTTTGCTGTATTTTTCAGAGCGGTCACAGGGTTTGGGTGCGGAAATACTATTTCGATAGATGTTTCAGGGGTTTACAATATTGAATGTATAAAAAACTTTTTTTTTCAACAGAAGTGCACTCTATTCGTTTACTTATTAAACACAGAAAATGTTGAGTTTGTTCTTTACAAACTTCATAAAACTACTATTAGAATTCCCACTGATATGCCAATAATGTGCCTAAATTGCTTAAGTTTCGCATCATAACGATAAGCACAGCATTTTTAAAACGACAATATTTCTCGAAAACAAATCGAACAACATGAAAAATTGTTTAAATTCCCTCCACATAATATTCAAGCCGAAAATTCTTCAAAAGAGAAAGCTGTAAACAGAATAAATTTTATATTATAGATCAAAATGATACTCCTGGTGACTGGTCAGTATCGATTGACATTCCGTAGCCCGTGATTGATGAACTTACTCACAAATGACGAAACATGACCCTTGCACATTTCGATACTTTTATAAAAGCTATTTTTTGTTACTTTCGGTAATCTATCATATGCTGTAGATTTATTGGAAGGAAGGTTTGATAAAAATGATATTTGGATTGGGATTACTGGGATGGTTTCAGTTTAAATCACTTTACTATTTTTTTCTTTTACTAAAATAAATATTTAAGTATCGTTAAAAAGCCGTTCCACAAAATTACGGTAGCCAACAATACCAGTATTATTGTCTACCCATATCTATTTCCGAAAAGGTCAAAACAAAACCGAACGATCAAGACCACGGACAGTCATGCTCTCACCACTTAAATTGGTGCCAGAGATAGCTAATTGACAGACGAACTGACATCACACCGATAGACCGTTAGTATTATTGTTTCTTTAATTTCTGGGGCAGCTGCTGCAGGTGCGGAAAACCTCAAACGGCGCAAATACTCCAATCTTATTGGGACTTATATGTTCGAGCCGTTTGGGGTTGAAACACTAGGGCCATGGGGTCCGAGTGCCTTTTTAGTTTTTCGGGACATCGCCAAGCGGTTGGTCGACTCTACACGTGACCAAAGGGCTGGCCTATTTTTTGGACAAAGAATTAGCATTGCCATACAACGTGGCAATGCTGCCAGCTTTTTGGGCACCTTTCCTCTCGACAGTGATGCGGATGAATTTTTCGATGCCCTATGATTTCCCATCCTTTTTACAAAAAGGAGGGGAAATCATAGGGCATCGAAAAATTCAAAAAAAAAATCAGCTGCTCCCTACATTTTGACGAGTTTGATGTAGATAAATGTACTGGTCAGCTGATTTTTTTTCGCGATTTCAGGTTTGGTCCCATAGTAAAAGTTGTTCATAATGATGAGTACCTTAAGAGAACCTCAAGAGGTTGTGGGTTATTTATGTTACACCTTGTATATATAGATTCATGTAATTTGTTATCATTTAATTTTTCATGTGTGTGTTGTGCTGTCTTTAGTGTGCACTGAATAAATGTTTTATCTATCTTATGTCACTCAAAGGATGAAATAATCCAATTTATAGTAGAGCTATAGACTGTATAGCTGTTAATTTACCTTCTCAAAGCATCCATCATTCCAAAACATAATTCAATTCATGAAAACCAAGCAAAGCTCAAAATATCTTTGACTCCATAATAACATTCCTGATTGCCGTTGGTTAGAATAACAAGGCAATTCATAAAGATGATAATAATGATAGAAAAGTTTAAACATTAATCCGATATCCTGTAATTGATGTTTTTGAAGGATCAACTCGAAACAATAATGATCAAAAGCCAATGTTTTGCACAATTTCTTGAGCAGATGGGTCGTTTGTTTTAGTAATATTTTGTAACCAAGAGAAGTTTGAGATAAATCCTTGAATGAATGGAAAGTTTTGGACTATACGAGTCAAATAAATTAATGTGTTTGTTAATATGGTTCTCATGAATGTGAGTGCAATTGAGGATAAAATTAATTGTAAATTCGGCTTACAAAAAGTATTGTCCTTTAATTAAAAAATATACGTTGATAGCAACGTTTTTATTCAGCATTTCATTTCAAAGACACAACATAAAATCAGGTCAATGAGCCTGACTTTATGTTGTGTCTTTGATTGAGGAAACGTGACACACGTTTCCTCAACCCTGAACAGAAAACCAACAAAATGTGCCACAAAACTCGCTTGCATTCTCTAAAACTAAAGTAAACAATTCACCTTAAGAGCGTTAACGTCGCGCGCGCTGGCAACGTCACATTTCCAAAGGTTTTTCGTGATTATTTTAATAAATTTAAATCATAGGACAATTTCCTCTCTCAAATTCTTAGATCGTTGGTATTTATAAGTATGTATGCTATTCTTTGACAGTAATTTTGGTATTTACTATTTAGAAAATAGAATAATAGAAAATAATTGACAATATTTCATTTTCTAAGAGTAAATACCAAAATAACCGTAAAAAAATAGCATACATACTTATAAATACCAACGATCTAAGAATTTGAGAGAGGAAATTAGTCATTTGATTTAAATTTATTAAAATAATCACAAAAAACCTTTATAAATGCGACGTTGCCAGCGGGCGCGACGTTAACGCTCTTAACGGCTAGCAGTACATTAACAACACCCCAACAATGCATTACTTTCACCTTCAATTACCTTATACTGCACTACAGCAACTATATAGTTGCTTAGTACCTGGCCGTTGATGGCACATAGCCTATAGAAAAAATTCGGCTTTGAAAAAAATTTGTTTAAAAATTTCCACATTTTTGCAGTGATATATCAAAAATCTCATATAAATGACTGCCTTTTATGTAGTTGCTGAGTTTTATTGGGTTTTTCCATTGGATTGTTTTCTGAGTCAGGCCTATGCCCGGTTAATGACAGTAGCCTCACCCTATTACAAGGAGTTAAAACAACCGTCGAAATGTGGGTGTGCCTTTAGTGTGGGACTCAACGTGTGTCGATACTCTTGCGCCATCCCATCTTCCTGGCTCGGTGTGCTGTGCTAGCGCGCTGCTGCAGCTGCGGAAAAGTCAAGCAGTGAAAGTATAATAACCTTATCGGTAACTAGCTTTCGCCCGCGTGGATGTCGGAACATATCCCACGGGAACGTACTACCGGGAAATCTTTCCTTATTCCTTGTCTACATTATAAAGGGAACCTCTGTGCAAAATTTCAGCTTTTTAAGTTCAAGCGTTTGAGCTGGGCGTTGATGAGTCAGTCAACCAGTCAGTCAGTCAGGACTTCTCTTTTTATTTATCTAGACTAGATTGATAAAATTTTCGAGCTGTTTGCGTTTGAAACCCTTGGTCCGTGGGGACTTAGTGCTCATGGTTTGTTCAACGAAATCTCCTAACGGCTGGTGGACACTTCCCGTGACCCAAGGGCTGGTATTTACCTTGGCCAGAGGCTAAGCATTGCCACACGAAGTGGCAATAACCGGCGCCAGTAACAGGCGGCATTTGCCACTTTGTGTGGCAATGCTATTTTTTGATACATTACCAGCCATATTTTAATTTGTTAATAGTTTTAGATGTGTTACGATATTATAATTATTTTAATAGTTTGTTAGTTAATTTAAGAAGTTTAATCAATGTATATATTTTTATACTCCTTAATAAATACCCGTACACACCTTTTCGTAGAATACAGGCACAATGTTATATAAGTAAGATATCATATGAACCAACAAAATGAAATCACAGGACCCACAACAATTGGATTAAGCATACCCATTGTAGCGAGGCGATAAATTTTTCTATTCTGTTCGGCTAAGCTGGAGTATAGCAATGTTTTACACCGGCGACCACTTTGTGGGGTTAACTCCTGCTCTCGTATTGTTTTGAGAACGCTCCTTCTTTTTTTTCAACCGCACCACGTCCGCTGAAATGGCTTTCGCTTACAATTAATGCTGTGAAGTTCAACGTTCGTGGACCCTGAAGCAATAAAAGTTTTAGTTGCTAGTAGATTATTATTTAATACGTCTTAGGACTTATTTGAACTAAGTCGCATATCTTTTATCCGTAGAATAAAATTTATTCGAAGATTAAGACTTATACTGTAATAAAAGCTTGGTCAAAATCACCTACTGAATGAATGAATTGAAATGATGAATTGGACTACCAATTCATCAAAATTACAATGACTGCCGATGGGTAGATGGGACTACATCAGCAGGGTACCTCATGGCTTCTAAATACTTCAACTACTACTTCTGAGAATTACGCAAGCACTATCTGAGGGGCAATTCTCGTATTTTTAACAACGTTCGCAATCTCATCTCAGTCTCAATCTGTCAAAAATTGTATAACGTTTACCTACATTTTTGGCATTTCATTGACGCTGGCATAATATTGTGAACGTTTTTAGGTACGAGAATTGGCCATCTGATATCAATAAACCTCTTCCTTTCAAGACTTTGGGACATAGCCGCCGGCTGATTCAAGAAAGATTCCAGGAAATTATAGGTGCAGGACTAGACCAGGAGAGACCTATCATCACACCGGGATAAACCTGGATAGGCTTACACCCTTCTTCATCTCTTTGTATCCAGCGATAACGCCAGTCCAGCACATAATTGGCCCTATAGCCAGTCGGTAAAAAGGACCATAGAAAATCGATTCCCTTTTATCTCTCTGCATTCCTTTGCAAACTACATCGACATTGGTTCAAATTCAAATAGCCTTTATTAAACTAATTGTACACATCGCTGTGAATAATGTGATTATCAGACATTATAGTTGGTTTGTCTTGCTCACCAGCATTGGCCTCCCCAAGACCCTTCCAAAGTACACGATCTTGTCCTTTTCTCTTCCACGCGGCGCCTGCCTTCAAGCTGAGATCATTCTCCCATCTACGAACCGGCCTTCCCCGTTTCCTCATCCCCTCTCGGCTACCATTCAATGACGTCTCTGGCCCACTTCTCTATTCTGCTTCTGACTGTGTGGCCTGCCCATCGACAGTGATACTGTAGATTTAATCAATGCAACCAACAAACAAACAAATCAAATATCCTTTTGAAATTCAAACAGCAAAATGATCTGAGCTAATGAATTAAAACCACTACATCAGAATTAAACGATATAATACCTATATACCAAAGTCAATGCAGACCAGTTGATAGAATAACGACTATTATAAGTTGCTCCCTACGATTTGAAAAGTGATTCAGGTTTGGTAATGTCACAGAGGTCTTGGTTAACTGGTTGGTGATAGCGTGTTGTGAATAAACCATGAGTTGTTTTCAATTTAGCGTAAAAGCGTTCTGTCATAAAAGCAGGTCCGGTTTCATAATTAACATTTTATGTTCGTGTGACAAATGTATGTGGACAAGTGCATTGCTAGTATCTGTTGTGGCTTCATTTAATCTGAAGATGCATTCAGGAGACGATACGTATGTACCTAAGTCCTTTTTGAAATGTATTAGCACGTTTCGGTCGTATGTATGTATGAATTGAAATCAGGGTCCTGACAATTACATTGAGTGTTTTTACGGTCAACGAAATAACAAATCTTCTAGATTGTTTAGTACTGAGTGGCTTTCAACTGATAATCTTAATTAAGTGTAAGAGCTGTCATCTATCGACACCTTTTCTGACTTAATGTTTTTCTCATACACTATGAAAGGGTTGTTTCATTACATATCGTGATGGTAATATTCTACCCTATTTTGTTTTTCATTTTTATCTGAGCTTAAAAAATTGTGAAACAGTTAATCCAGGATTGTACTACCATCATAACCTTTAATTATTAATCATTATTATTTCTTTTATTTTACTTTAAACATATTTGTTACATTTTTAAATATTACAATAAAATAATATAAAAACATTTAAAAATATAAAAATAGTAGTCCACCGGTATAGGGAACAGGGGCCAAGCTACAGGCGGTCAGGGCTCCAGAGAGACGAACCTCCTAACAATGCGGGCCGTGTCCAGAAGTCAATCAACTCAGCCTATCGCAGTCTACTGCTGGACATTAGGCCTCTCCCTGTCCTCCGCCTTCCGCATCCAGTCTATCCCAGACACTTTCTTCAGGTCGTCGGTCCATCTAGCTGGGGGCGTCCCACACTGCGCTTACCGATACGCGGTCTCCACTCCAGGACCCGTCTGCTCCACCGGCCATCAGTCCTTCGACAAACATGGCCAGCCCACTGCCACTTCAGTTTGCTTATTCTGCTAGCTATGTCGGTTACTCCGGTTCTTTTCCAGATAACTTCATTCCTGATTTTATCCTTCAAAGAAACTCCGAGCATAGCCCGCTCCATAGCGCGCTGAGCGACCTTGAATTTGTGGACCAGCCCGACTGTAAGTGTCCACGTTTCAGCACCGTATGTCATAACGTGCAGGACGCACTGGTTGAAAACCTTGGTTTTCAAACATGGCGGGATGGGTGACAAAAAGACTTGACGAAGTTTACCAAACGCTGCCCAACCCAATTGGATCCTTCTGTCGGCTTCTTTTTCAAAGTTGTGTCTACCGAGCTGGATGACTTGCCCTAGGTAGCCATACTCTTTCACAACTTCAAGAAGCGACCCCTCGATACGATTGGACTCGGCAAGACGAGTGAATTGTACATAACTTTCGTCTTGTCTAAATTCATACCGAGGCCAACTCGCCTAGAGGCTCCATTTAGGCTATGCAGCATCTGGTCTAACTGTTCCAGCGTCTCTGCTAATATGACGATGTCATCGGCAAAGCGAAGGTGTAAGATGTACTCGCCATTCACGTTAATACCCTGTCCAGTCCAGTCCAGCGTCTTGAAGACGTCCTCCAACGCATTGGTGAACAGTTTCGGGGATATCACATTCCCTGTCTCACCCCTCTGAGCAGTTGGATGGGTGCTGGTTTTCTGATTTTGGATCTGAACAGTCATCGTGGCAGCATCATACAGACACCTCAACACTTCAATATAGCGCCAGTCAATTCGACATCGTTGCAGAGAGGCCAGAACTGCCCATATTTCGATGGAGTCGAAGGCTTTCTCGTAGTCCACGAATGCCATACACAGCGGCTGATTATACTCCTCGGTCTTCTGTACAATTTGCCGAATAGTATACATCCATACTATTCGGTCTACGGTACTGAATGAAGCCTTTTCGAAAACCGGCTTGCTCTGGTGGCTGGAACTCGTCAAGTCTTCTGGCGAGACGGTTCGTGACGACCCTCGAGAACAGCTTGTAGACGTGACTCAGAAGTGAGATGGGTGTATAGTTCTTCAGCAAGGTTTTGTCACCTTTTTTGTGTCCTGAAGTACCACTTTCTGAATCAAGCCCTTGATCCAGCTGCACAACGAGAGCCTCCTTAGGTGTTGGTCGAGACTATTGACAATTAAGCCATTGGCTGATACGACTATCGGCACAATGATTGCTGAGTCCACATCCCACATCATTAATACACGCACATAATTCATATCATCTCATCTGCCTAGCCTTTTCCAAGCTATGTTAGGGTCGGTTTCCTGTCTAACCGAATGCGGCTGAATACCAGTATTCTACATGGATCGACTGCCTATCTGACCTCCACAACCCAGTTACTGGGTAATACGATAACCACTTGGTATCTGATTGAAGAATGGTCGTCAGACTTTCAGGCTTCTGACGACCCGTAACGACTGTCAAAGATTCACGAATAATAGCCGAGGCCAACGGATTTAAGGTGCTTTCCAAGGCACGGAGGTGTCTTGGTATGGAAAGATGCACCCATGCACAGACCAACCGCGGAAGCGTAGCTTAACCTGATCGATCAACCTGTGCGGCTGTTATTACATAGGCACAAGCCCTTCAGACGCACATAATTACTACCACTTTTTTATCAGAATCTAATCTTCACTAGCTTATATTCTCTCAAACAGATCATTACGAAATAGATTTAAACAGAGCATGAATACTCACAGAGTTCTCCTGACACAAGCAGAAGACGTATTTCTATTCCCCGCACCATTAAGGTGGTAAAAGCGAGCAAACGGAGCGTTCCACAAAATTTTAAAGCTCGATTTATATGTCCCACGAAACGTATGGCGACGATTAAACGTAGCAGTACCGGGCGTGGACAAATGTTAAGTTATCACTTACCACCATTCTGAGACTAAATCTTCATTGGAGAAGAGGTTTACTGTAATGTCTTGATTTTCTTGGGGAAGAGCTTTTCTTAAATGTTTTGGATTTTTTTTTTGTCTTGTGTTTCGTTAGGACGTTGTGTATTTTAAAATTAGGGAGTTGGTATCTTATTACTCTCTGTAATTCTAAAATAGTTGCGATGGATTTATTATTTTATTAAGTATACGATAAAATATGAGAATTTGACATAAGATATTATTTCAATCTCACTTTCCCAATTACATTATTTTTTATCGCGACCTTATGCCTATCCACAAGGACAGCGCAGCGCTGATAATAATTATGTGTATCATATGACTAAGTATTATGAATAAAGTTCACATTCTACGCAGAATTTTATAGCGGACGCTTGCAGTAAAAATGCAGGAGCAACCTTACAAAAAAGTGCAAAACTTAAAAACGGTAGTAATAAAATTGAGTTCAAAAATACTAACCGTCTTAACGACCACGACTTTTAATACTTCGCCTTTACTTGAAAACTTTCCATAGTTGGGGGAGGCACTAATAGAAAATTTTAAAGTTCCAATGTTAAAATCGAAGTCGGTTGACAGCAGTGGTCGCACATCCGCTGTCTTCCAAAACTTTAGGGTCGCAAACTTCTAACAGGAAACGTTACTTTGAAATTGTGGATTTGGGTTCCAGTCGGTAATTTTGGCTAAATGTTTACGAATAGAAGAGATTGTATTTTTAAATTGAACTCTAAGATCAAAATTTAATACTCGTAGATATTCATAAATGGTAGTTAATGAATTAAAACAAATAAAAGATTGTTACAATTTGATATAGGTAAGTACCTAATAGTTGTATGAAGTTCCGGTAGTAGGTCCATTTATCTTTGAATTTCCGTTCACGGGTTATTTCAAGACGTTATCTTCTTGATTTGTTAGCTGATGGGACATGGCATGATATCCATGTCTTAATTAGGTACCTATAGCAAAGTATTGCTTACCTATAGGCCACCAAGTTGAAGTAGTTATACATTAAACTTCAACATACTTTACAAAACAAATACTTCCCAAACAAAATTTTCAGCATAACCTGACTCAACCTCCTTCAAATGTGTCAAACCGATCTCCCAGAAATACTTTTTCAATTGAACCAAATAATATATTCCAGAGTACATTAGAGTGCACAAACCACGGGTAAGTTCGAAATAGAATGAACGATTTTAGGATCGAACCCAATCGGGACGGAACTTGGGGCTTAGCAAGTTTGTGCCGATCTCCGGCTTCCGTTGCTAAATGGCTGCCACGATTCGGTCAGAGGTGAGAGTTGCCAGCAATTTATAGCCGGGATATGTCGCGGAGTCGAAAGTAGCGCGGCAACTACATTACCAACGGATATGTTCAAAATCGGCACACAGTTTGAGAGTCCAGGATTTTCAGGCAAATACGCAAGTCATGCATGAATAACAGATTCTGGAGTGAATAAAATGTTAGAGCTTTTGAGATAGACTTTATTTTTCACATAAAGAACATTAACAGAAGAATGGAAACGGCCCCGACTTACCAGTTGTAGATAGCGGGTTCAAACCCAGACAGGCGCTTTACTTTGTGTGGATAATTGACGACACGGTTGGCGCAGTGGTTGAGCGATTGACTGCTGCGAAGCATGTCGCGGGTTCGATTCCCGCACGGAACAAATATTTGTACGACCTACAAGTATTTGTTCCGAGTCTGGGTGTTTTTCTATCTATAATATGTAGTTTAGAGGCATGAGGAACAGGGTGTAAAGTTCACTCATCCTCTATTGAAAAGGGAGGATCCTCCGATCAGACGGGTGTTGTGTCTGGTGGGCCACTGCCTGACGTTTGATGTCGGGACGTTGTATATATGCTAATCGCGTAGTAAACTCTAATTGCGCGATGCAGGTTTGCGTGACGTCATGTCATTGATGCGTAGTTCATATGTGGCGATGTAGATGCCGCCACATCACTCCCCTCCGGGGACCGGAGGTCGATAGTGGGCTGAGTCGTGTATCTTGCGATGCTTGCCAGTGCCAGTTGTGGTTCCAGTGAGTCGGAACCGGGTGCCGCATAGTTCACGGTGAGTCGGAACTGTCTGCGGTGATACCCCAGTGAGTCGGGGTGGCGCTGCGTTATGCTCCAGTGAGTCGGAGTGTACAGCGCTGGGTTAAGGCTGAAGGTGATGACCAGGAATGCGCGTCCGCTGCATGCTGGTGGTCAGGATACCCGTTGAATCCGTGGATGCTGGCTGGCTGTGTGACTCACCGGTCGAAAGCTTGAGGAAGTGATGCTGATGACGTCACGCTGATGTAGTTGCACGAAGGCTGCGCTGACGTTCATGCTCGGGGTCACCAGTTTAGAGGCATGAGGAACAGGGTGTAAAGTTCACTGATCCTCCATAGAAAAGGGAGGATCCTCCGACCAGACGGGTGTTGTGTCTGGTGGGCTACTGCCCGACGGTTGATGTCGGGACGTTGTATATATGCTAATCGCGTGGTAAACTCTAATTGCGCGATGCAGGTTTGCGTGACGTCATGTCATTGATGCGTAGTTCATATGTGGCGATGTAGATGCCGCCACACCTATGTATTTACAAAAAAAAAATGTATATAAGTAGTTTATCAGCCATCTCGTTACCATAACACAAGCATTAGGTTGCTTAGCTTGGGACTAGATGGCGTTGTGTGAAATGTCCAAGGATATTTATTTATTTATTTATTTATAATTTCATCACCACTGCTCTCAAAACGGTGAAAGAAAACACTGTGAGGAAATGCGCTAGAATCAAAAATTTGAAGACAGCTAGCTACCAACCCAAACTGGGTCCTCGTGATGGATTACAGTCCACTCTCTCTTGAGTAGAGGAGGCCTGTGTCCCAGCAGTGGGAACATTGTATGCTGATTTTGCTATATTTACTTGGTTTATAATTTGATTAGTACCTAAACAAATCTTAAAGTTTTGTAGTACATACCTAAGTATCGTATTTACTTAGTTTCAGCTTAACACAGACAAATTACAGAAACCTATTTTAGGACCAACCATAGGTTTTATCCTCAAAATCCGGTAAAACTGGTAAGTAAATGTCTGCACAATAAAAAGGTTTACCACAATAAAGTATAAAACGCAAAGTTGAACAAAAATATAAGACCCTTTTCAACTGAGATTAAAAGTGTTACCCAAACAGAAGTATGAAATTACATATTAATTTAATTAAAATTCCCACACAAATTTATTTAGGTGTCGAGGTTGAAATTAAATAATAATTATTCGGCTATCTTTGAATTATGGGCAAACATCCTAAAATGGACCTAGATAAACTTCACAAAGATGATGCGGATGGGATATACAAGAAAATTAAGTAAGTTGTCAAAAGCCCGAAAGTCGGATAACCAGTCTTACCAAGAGGTACGTATCGTATTACCCAGTAACTGGGTTGTGGAGGTCAGATAGACAGTGGCTCTATGTAAAACACTGGTCTACTGGTCTAGTCTGGTCTGGTCTGGTGGGTCTGGTCTGGTAGCTGCATCTGGTTAGACTGGAAGCCGACTCCAACATAGTTTGGAAGGCTAGGCAGATGAGATGATGATGACCGAACTTACTGGTTTTGTCTTTCATGAAAGTCAGGAGCGTAGTACACGCAACCGGCGGCGGCGGCGGCAGCGTGCGTGTTTGACCGATACATAAACGTTCACGAAGCGAGCAGAAAATGTACGGATTGTAGCACATACCGACTGTAGTATCTGACGTAGAAAAATCCTTGAGTCATTTTAGAACTAACATTATGAAACTGAGACGAAATAAAAACCATCAATTGATGAGTGCTTTTGGAGGCAGCGCAGAAGAAGTAAACAAAGTTGCTTGAAGTTTTTCATAATAGCGAATGGAAGTGACAGGCGATTTTTTTTTTCATATAATTATCATAATTATTATAATATATATTATAAATGTATTATTATATTATAAATATTTAATAAGCATTGCTCAACAGTTAGACCATGTCTGTTTAAAAGAGTAGCGAATATTTTTCACCATGCGCTAAGCCATGATTAAATGACTTTTAATCTAGTGGAACGTAAATAATATTAAGGCTTGTCCGCCGTAAAAAGCGCGGTCACTGTCGGACTGCATAGAAAAGCAGCGCACAACGCTTGCAAAATATGAAGTAATTATCGATTTACAAAAAATCTAGGGATTGGACTAAAAAGTAATCACATGAAATCATTCCTTATTATTTTGTAAACAACTGTATAAATTTATGAACACTTTTAATGAAAACTGTAGGAGTAATAGCTATGGTAAAAACTCGAAAAAACCGCCCAAGTGCGTATCGGACCACGCACAATGAAGGGTTCCGTAGTTGAATAGAATTTATCCCAAAAACAAACTTAACTTAAGATATCAAAAAAAAAAAAATTATGTCATAAAATTACAAATTCACAATTTTCGGACTTTTTCCTTTACTTGTGCTGGGAGACCTTGCTTCTTGCTAAATTTCATTGTTATAGTTCAACGGAAAGTACCTACCCTATATAGGTTTTGATTTACTTGCGACAGTTGCGAGTATCAAAATGTTTCGCAAAATGGCCGTATTTTTTTATTGCGTTGACTTAGAAGCTTGAGTTTTTAGGACTTCAAGAGACCATAGACCTACGTATCTGATATTAGTTTCAACTTGATACCTCTATGCATTCTTCAAAAAAAGGGTCTTCACACACTGACAACTTTGAAAATATTTTTTTATGTGATAGAATTACAAATTAACAATTTTTGGACTTTTTCCTATATTTGTGTTGTAAGACCTTGCTTCTTGCCAAATTTCATGATTCTAGGACCACGGAAAGTACCCTATAGGTTTTGATTTACTTGCGAGTATCAAAAAATGTCGCATAAATGGCCCTATTTTTTTATTGCGTTGCCTTAGAAGTTTGATCTTTTTAGAACTTCAAGGGATTCCATAGACCTACGTATTTGATATTAATTTCAGCTGGATACCTTTACGCGTTCCTGAGAATAACGGTCTTGACAGACTGACAGACAGACAGACAGACAGACATACGGACAAACAAGTAATCCTATAAGGGTTCTGTTTTTTCCTTTTGAGGTACGGAACCCTAAAAATAGACAGAAATAGACCTGGGTTTAGCCTTTTTTTTCTTTAGTTCTACAAACTAAAATAGATTTCAGGACACATGAAATCACTTCTTATGTATTCTAGATTATTGTGTATTTTTTTCTATCAAAAACGTGCTATATTTAATGTAAAAAATGGAAACAAAGTTACTTATTTTCGACGTATTTTAGGGAGGACAAGCCTTAACATCGATGTTTATTTTAATTGCTGATTTACTATCGTCCAATTATGAATAGTTTGATGAAATTGGCCCCCAGGGGTCAACCAAATTAGCACTAACCACCAGATTTTTAAAGTGGAATGAAACTTATTTAACTATATTTGGAAGATATCTGGGTGTACTGACACAAGCCATGTGAAAAGTCTTTAAAAGTTCCCTACTTAACTAATGTCGATCTCATCTAGTTTTAAAAAAAATATGTTTGACGTGTAAAAGTGTTTGTACAAACCTACTTACAGAAAATAAATCATTTATCATTTATCAATGATTTTTAAATTGTCTCTTCCTGTTCTTTTATTCTTTAACTCTTGCCTGCCAATACAGTCACAACTATTCAAGTAACGAACACATAAACAGAGACGTATTTCACGTCCCGGACGTCCGTCTCACTCTGTGAATGGGCTGCGTTCAATGTAGGAGCATTTTTAACGTTGCCAGTTGTAAAAAGTAAAACATAAACAAAGTTGGAGTGAGATTCGAAGTTGCGCATTTTATGTTGGACGTTCTGATTTTTGGTTGCAGATTTGAAGCCAGTTTATTTAAAATTTTTTTGCTGAGTTTGTATAGTAGTGTGTCGAAATCATACACCTCAATTGCAGTATTGAATATAATTTATTCACTTAATTCCAAAACACATGGTTATTAACAATCACAGTTATCACTTATCATCATGAATTTAATAAAAGTAGCACGGATCCGTCAGATATGCTTACAGGTCAAAGCCTAGAAAAAGACTGACTCTGTCCTAGCAAATCAGTTGCCAACTGAAGGATCCCCACTTTAAACGGAAGTGAACACTCAGCCGGCTAAAACTTAAACAATAATTATTTACTAACTGTATTAAAGAAATATACTTTAATAATAGTATTCTACAAATGAATACCTAAACGGATGTATAAAGTTCGTGCAATCACTAGCGCCATCTGTCGCTTGTGGAAAAAAGTCTTATTCGTAATTATTATTTTAAAAATCATTACATTCGGCCATCCGACATCGTGCGATCTCCTGACGCACGATTTTACAATTCCAATAACAGTTAAATTAAAATAAACCTTACATACCTATATAATCATTACATTCGGTTATTCATTGATCTCGGATTTGATTCTGGGGCATGGTTTATCGTCAACATTATTACTTTCAGCACCAGAAGATGAGCTACTATTATTATTTGATGAACTTTTATGGTCTTACAGTCATCGGAAACTATGCTTTTATATTGTATTCTTCCGTTTATTTTTCGTTTTTTTTTTTTTTTTAATTAAAATAAGTGATAGACATAATTATATTACCTACTAGAAATAAAGATAAAATAGATCAACCATTTTTCAGATTAGCTAAAGAATACCGATTTTTTGTTATTTTATTTACATCTTTTATGGGGTACCTGCTGTGTTAAATGTTACAACAAAATATTTTGTGACATATTGCAATTAAATAAAAGAAAATTCAAAACTCATATTAAAAATACGCTTTGTAAACAAGCATAATACAAATTATAGGATTAATCCAGGATTAGAATGCTTGGAAACATGCTGGTCCTGTTCATAGGACAATCTAGAGTCGAGATGAAATGAAACTGGTTGCTAATTTAATTGTATGACACGTGACGTTATTATTTTATGACATTGATTTTACATTCTGTGATTACTTTAACTCACGACTTGTTACTTATACTATATTAATTTTTATTCTAGTTGTATCATCTTCACATAATAATGATTTATTAATGTATACAAAATATTGTAAAACAGTTTTTTCTAAAGAGTAACGCTAAATTTTGGAAGGGACAGCTAGAAACAATTTTTTTTTTTTTTTAATTTTGACGCTCAAAAGTGCCTATTTGAAATACATTATTTGATGTTGACTTTTATTAAATCCCAGAATTTCAGCAATTTTATATTGGTCATTACCTAAAACTCGATGATTTTGCACGAACCTTCTTTATAGGTACTAACAGGCCTTTCGGCATCATAATTAGCTTTTTGTTTTTCTTGGCTAACTCGGATATTGGTGCTGGCCTCATCTCTTAAACTTTGTAACGTGTCTGGTATGGCGTCAAAAAGATTTGACAGAACTAGGTAACATTTACCTGTGCCTATACGACAAGTAGCCTAATGTAAGTTACATCATTTACCAGGTTTATTACTATTAACCTTATATGTAAAACATCTCCAGAATAACAAGAACATAAAGCAAAAACTTCGAACTAATTCGAATATGTTTTATTGTGATACGTTAGATAGCTGAATGTGGTTTTGAAAGATAATTTCTAGGGAATTCAAAATCACTGGCGTTACAACGGAGCCCAGGAGTTTTGCAAAAGAATAACGTACCTACTATCGTCTTTAAATAAAGCTATGGATGGTAATTCAGTACAATTCTAACCAATCAGTAAAGCAGTCTGCATAAAGTCATATTAACCAGTACTTCTACACTCGATTAAATGATACGATGTCAAAGCATATTTTAATCGTAATAAAATTCCCAATTAAACTAACGTATTTTATTGGATAAGGATTAGTAATATAACCGTCAAATTATCTTTGGAAATAACAATTTATATATATTTTTTTTTAAATTGTAAAAGATAAAAATTGTTACTGTGAATAATCCTTACAAGAAAGACACATGCAGACTTTTCTGCATAGACTTTCCTGTTGAACTTTTTAATATATACAATCCCATAGAACATTAATTTTATTATCTCTTACCATTTAGTCAGCGCACGCCATGTAAGTGCTAAAAAAAACCTATTTTTCACGACTTGATGGCAAATTTCAATACTATCTACGTTTATGTTTAATATACATGGATAACACATAAAAACCTTCCAGAACAAACTATCTAAATGATGGTGGAAACCGCATCAAAATCCGTTGCGTATCTACGAAGAACAACGCGGACACAGACAATCAATAATACCGTGAGTTATACAATCTACGGCTCTTTGACCAGTAATATGACACCTGTGTATAAGCATTAATTTGTCGTAAAAATATTCAGATGAGTTATCATTACTTTGAGTCGTACGAGCTAACATTTCTTCTAGAAGCCGACCATAATTTTGCTCACTTGGAAACTCCTTTGTAAGTTTGGCTTGACAGTAAGAATCTTGTAATTAATCTAAATAAAACAAAAGTTATTCATTGCCACCAGCGTCGTAGTTAATGCTGACATTCTATTAACAGCATATCATGGATTGGTCGCTTCTATTCTTTTTAGATATGGTGTTGTTTTTTTTTTTTTTTTTTTGGGAAAGTCAACTAATAGAGAACTTATATTCAGGATTCAAAAAAGATGTATACGATCAATGTGTGGTCTGAGAGTAACGGATAGTTGTGTTCCTTACTTTAATAAAAATTAAAAATACTAACTTTACCATGTTTGTACATATTAGAAACTGCATTGTTTGTAAAAAACGAATCCCAATATGAGAATTTGTTGTGCCAAATCAAATGCAAAACTGTTTTATTAAAAAAAAAGAGTTTCTTTGGTATTGCTCCAAATATTTATAGTAAAATACCTGATTCTATTAAATGTATGCCTATAAACAAATTTAAAAGTCCCTTCAGGGTTATTATTAGAAAAGTGCTATTACAGCGTAGATGAATTCATAAATGATATTTTCCTTGTATAGTATTCTCAAATTAAATTTTAATTTTGACATTTTAATTTTGAATTTTGACTTTGTAATTATAAAATAAATTTTGACATTAAAATTTAATTCAAATTGCTCTTTCTTTGCTTTTTTTTTTGTATTTGTTTGTCTAGTATGACTAATTATATACGCCATAAATGGCAAAACATCTAGCTACCTCATATTAATTATAAGACCTGTATAATTTTACTCATGTTTTACAAAATAAATATATCTTGTATCTTTTCCTTCCTTGAAAAACATTCAAAAGATTCAGTACCTCTTTTTGAGAATAACTTGATGTCCTTTTCTGTTTCTTGCGTCGTGGTGGTGTACTTGTTGTATCAGATATCATGCTTGAAGACGAAGAGGTCGAAGTAGACATCTTGCGCTTCCATTTAGATCGCTTCTTTGCACGTGTCGTCTTTGTCTCTGCCTTGTTCGACACAGGGGCTACTGGTTTGTCTTGTAACAGGCGGCTCTTCTTCTGAAGTTTGCCTCAAACATAATAATACACTGGTTAATACAGTTACACAATTTGGTAACTTGTCACATTAATGTCCCATTAGTCATTTATAATAATCTAGTAAGTCAATAATAATAACCCAGTCCAGGGAATACTGTCATCACATGAATAATTTTAATACTTATGTAATTTTAAGCTCATTTTATAATAATTATCTCTTTAAACTTTAGTACCTACATTAACGTAATGTCCAATTAAAAGTATTTCATTAAAATAAACAAGTAAAATTAATGTCTAGGGAAAGAGAAAAAATAACTAAAGCAAAAGACACACACACACATGGCTCAATAGGCATACATAGCCTCTAGTAACTAAAGCACACTTGTCTTCCTATTGTAGGCACACATAACCTCTGACAACTAAGCACACATGGCTCAATAGGCATACATAGCCTCTAGTAGCTAAAGCACACTTGGCTTCCTATTGTAGGCACACATAACCTCTAACAACTAAGCACACATGGCTCAATAGGCATACATAGCCTCTAGTAGCTAAAGCACACTTGGCTTCCTATTGTAGGCACACATAACCTCTAACAACTAAGCACACATGGCTCAATAGGCATACATAGCCTCTAGTAGCTAAAGCACACTTGGCTTCCTATTGTAGGCACACATAACCTCTAACAACTAAGCGCACATGGCTCAATAGGCATACATAGCCTCTAGTAGCTAAAGCACACTTGGCTTCCTATTGTAGGCACACATAACCTCTAACAACTAAGCACACATGGCTCAATAGGCATACATAGCCTCTAGTAGCTAAAGCACACTTGGCTTCCTATTGTAGGCACACATAACCTCTAACAACTAAGCGCACATGGCTCAATAGGCATACATAGCCTCTAGTAGCTAAAGCACACTTGGCTTCCTATTGTAGGCACACATAACCTCTAACAACTAAGCGCACATGGCTCAATAGGCATACATAGCCTCTAGTAGCTAAAGCACACTTGGCTTCCTATTGTAGGCACACATAACCTCTAACAACTAAGCACACATGGCTCAATAGGCATACATAGCCTCTAGTAGCTAAAGCACACTTGGCTTCCTATTGTAGGCACACATAACCTCTAACAACTAAGCGCACATGGCTCAATAGGCATACATAGCCTCTAATAATTAAAGCACACTTGGCTTCCTATTGTAGGCACACATAACCTCTAACAACTAAGCGCACATGGCTCAATAGGCATACATAGCCTCTAGTAATTAAAGCACACTTGGCTTCCTATTGTAGGCACACATAACCTCTAACAACTAAGCGCACATGGCTCAATAGGCATACATAGCCTCTAGTAATTAAAGCACACTTGGCTTCCTATTGTAGGCACACATAACCTCTAACAACTAAGCGCACATGGCTCAATAGGCATACATAGCCTCTAATAACTAAAGCACACTTGTACGTACCTTAGATAACACTACTTGGCTAATTAGCATTTTTAAGGCTCCACAAGAAGAATTATTTGAGGTTCACAAAAATAGGCACAATCATTACATTAGAGGAAAGAAAATAGGAATTATTTGAGATTTGATTAAATACCTAGATGCCGTTTGCACACATGGCCAAATATTTTAAAATCTGACCTACTTAGTCAATAGTAAATCGATGAATCTAGGTCATAGTTAATCGATAAATTCATGCTTTACTTACGTGCTCCAGGATAGCTTTGTTCGTATCGGGCACACTTGGCCCAAGTCTTTGTTAGCTCACTTGGCCAAACAAAAACTTTAAAGCACACTTGGCTTTATCTTTAGCACACTTGGCTAACCTTTAGCACACTTGGCTAACCTTTAGCACACCTGGCTAACCTTTAGCACACTTGGCTAACCTTTAGCACACTTGGCTAACCTTTAGCACACCTGGCTAACCTTTAGCACACAGCACACTTGGCTTCCATTATATAGCACACTTAGCTTTACTTTAGGCATAAATAACCTAATATTTCTTAAGTCACTATTATTGTAGGCTTTTTTTTTTTTTGTAGGCATGTCCCACTTCTGAGATGTGACGAAATATTGAATATAATTTATTCACTTAATTCCAAAACACATGGTTATTAACAATCACAGTTATCACTTATCATCATGAATTTAATAAAAGTAGCACGGATCCGTCAGATATGCTTACAGGTCAAAGCCTAGAAAAAGACTGACTCTGTCCTAGCAAATCAGTTGCCAACTGAAGGATCCCCACTTTAAACGGAAGTGAACACTCAGCCGGCTAAAACTTAAACAATAATTATTTACTAACTGTATTAAAGAAATATACTTTAATAATAGTATTCTACAAATGAATACCTAAACGGATGTATAAAGTTAAGGTAATTATTATTTTAAAAATCATTACAGTAGGTAAAGGTAGATGCTAAAAAATATTACCTACCGTTTTTTTCTGTTTTAATAGTCTGTTTTAGCTTTGAATAGTCTGTGTTGTTGATTTCGATGTCCGAATAAAATAATGTACCTACCTAGATTGTCGAAAATACACATAACTAGATAACATTACATCACGCCTATATTATCCGCAGTGTTAAGCAGAGATGCACCTATTACACCCCACATTTTGTCAGATATATTAAAGTAAGCCTATTGCCTAAATAACGAAATGCCTAACAAAACACACATAAACCAAATAGTATGAAGCTATTGAAAATAAAAATAAAACAATACAAAATCGTCTAGTAAGACCATCGAAGCGTGGTTTAACTTGGTGTTTAAGTGAAATGGCGTTATGGCTGTCTCCAGGGTCCATAATTGTGACTATTTAATTTCCTTAACAGCTGTACTTATATACAATAAAGAATTGAGAATTGAATTGAGTTTGAAGCGCGATATAGAAGACTCTCACGCGCACCGGAATTTAAACGCGTTTCGTAAAAATGTAGATTTATGACAAAAATGCTATACCTACTTAAATAAATTTTTAGCTTCCCAAGTTTATAAAAATTTACTGCAAATTTTACTGCACAATAAGGAACTCGTATATTAAATAAAATAGATTGTGCTACTTTGGATTTTTTTCCACCGAAAAAAATTCAAATAATCATATTTCGGTTTTAGTACAGAAGTAGACAATATAGTCAAATATCACATAAGGAAATGCCAAATGATTTACCTATATACATTTTGTTGTATATGAATTTTAAAAACACAAAATCATTGATGTATCCCCTTAACCGTAAAACATTTTCCTATGGAAGCAAGTATACTTAACCATCTACAAGATCCTAAATAGGCACTCACGATAAAAGGGAGTCGTTATGAAAACTTGACGTCTTCATCGAGTGTCGACAACTCGATAGTCAATGAGCATTTATCGATTCTTATTAAATATTCATAAGAACTTCGTGATCGGAATATCCGATCCCTATAATCGAAGGAGTCTTTCGCTGAAGAAACGTTGCAATCAAGGCGGGGTTAGGACATGCTAGAATTAATCTTTTATTATCCTTTCGATGTAACAGTTTTGTAAGTGACAGCGGGTGGGAAATTTTATTGAGTAACAGACTGGTTGTGGTATATACAGTGCGTTTCAAATAAGAATAGGAACGTCAATGACCTCTATCTGTCAAATGTTGATTGAAAAGTACGGTTTGCAAAGAAAACTTATTTGCGTATCAATAACGTTTTGTTTTGTCTTAGTTAAATCAAAGTGAAAACAGACATCAAAAAAATATTCACAATTAGTTTTTTATAAATTATGCTTCTTTCTTTCATATTGTCATTGTTGGCAACAATTTTTTTCATTTTTTTCAAATTCTTCATTCATGATTCGTAAATAAATGTTAACTAAAAAATGTCTTGTTTTGCTCACCCTACCCAATTCAGTCTATTTGAGCGGCTAAATTTGAGCTCGATACCTTCAAAATCAGCTGTTTTTATAAAGTTTACAAGGCCATTTTGACATCAGACTCGGTTTCCATCGAAACCAGAAAAGTCATTTCTACCAACACCTATTATTGGACGTTAGATTACTGTTGCTTTGATTTCGTCCAATACTGAGATTCCTACAATGGCACCGAGTCGCGGTGCGCCGGCGTAAAAGTGTTCCTCCAATGAAGACGAGTGAAATTATAACTGACATTTCCGACACTTCAAAATTTCTAAATGTTTAATTTATGCTTTTATACATATTTTTCTTCATTTTTATTAGTTTTGCATTTGTATTTAAGGTATTTTTAAGTCTTGTGTTTCCTTTGGAGATGCCGCAGTGCGCTCAGGCGAACGAAGTTGAGAATTCCCAAGGTGTGTCAGTGGAAAATCAGGTACAGTGCCATGAATGCTCTCAAGTACGTTTTTTCAAGGGACAGAAAGGTTTGAAAATTCACCAAGCTAAATGCCATAAGAGTGATAATATCCCACTTTCGACTTCAAATTCAAATCAAGAAACTAATAGTTCCCGTACATCTCCCGATATAACGTTTTGGAAGACTTTGTCTCATTGCAAAATTTCTTTACCCGTTTTAAAACGAATTCCCCGAGGCGCCCGCATCTCTGTCGCTACTGCACTTTCACACGCTGTAAAGGCTGTATTACTGCATAACTCAAAACGTACCTGGGAGCATTTGCTGTTCTTCCCGTATGCTGTACTTCATGTCACAAGCGACCCAAAAATTAAAAAATCTTTAACAGTTAGAGTTAAAGAAAATTGTGTGAGGTACGGTGTACTGGAGGATACATTTTCACTTTTAGACAATATCTCGTTCACAAATCGAAATCCTAAATTTACTTTAAGACCGTTCTCCGAGTCTGCTACCTACAAACTTGTAGAAAGCAAACTTGGTGACGGCGATATAAAAGGCGCTGCCAGAATACTTTTTTCTAGTGACACACTAGCACCGGCCACGCCAGAAACTCTTTCAATATTGAAAGAAAAACATCCGCCTCCGGCAGAAAATCTTCACCTTCCGGAAGCACCGGAGGAATCTGATGATGCCGCCGTTGAAGTGACCGCCCAGGAGGTATCAGCAGCCGTCGCGTCTTTCCAGAGCGGCTCCGCAGGAGGTTTAGACGCTCTTACGCCGCAACACCTTAAAGACCTGTTGTGCGGCGGCACTGGCGAAACCGGTGAGACTCTGCTGAGAGACCTAACGGCTCTAATTAATCTAATGCTGTCAGGACGAGTCAATGGCGACATCGTAGAGATTCTTTACGGTGCAAACCTTTGTGCTTTGAAAAAGAAGGACGGCGGCATCAGGCCTATAGCCGTTGGGACCACGTACCGCCGTCTTGCAGCTAAAACTTGCTGCAAAAACGCGGGCCTCACGTTGGCTTCAATTTTTCAGCCAGTGCAGCTAGGTTTTGGCTCCCGAGGTGGCTGCGAAGTAGCCGTCCATTCCGTGAGGACATTTTTGAATCAAAATTGTGGAGATGTGCTGCTGAAGGTGGATGTTAAGAACGCATTTAATTCTGTAGATAGAGGAGCCCTTTTAACACAAGTTAAGGACAAAATTCCAAATTTATACAGATTTCTTTGGCAATGTTATGGTTCTCCCACAAAATTAACTTATCACGGCAATGAAATTTTATCAGCGACTGGTTGTCAACAAGGCGATCCTCTCGGCCCAGCAATATTTAGTCTCGCCATTCATCCCATCATCCAACGTCTACACTCCAAGCTTAACGTTTGGTATTTGGATGACGGGACTTTGGGTGGCGATGCTAATACCTTATATGATGATCTTCGTAATTTGATAGACGAGTTTCATTCCATCGGCCTCAATCTAAATTTTTCCAAGTGTGAACTATACGTTTCAGACACATACGCCGCAAAAGATTTGGTTATTCAAAATTTTAACAATTTGGCCCCCAATATCACAGTCATTAATAAGTGTTCCCTTCGTTTACTGGGCTCTCCTATTCTTGATGAATCGTTCCCCCTATTTTTTGAAGAAAAAATTCAAAATTTTTTACAATATTCGGACCGTTTATTTAAAATTAATACTCACATGGCTTTTACTATAGTACGGTTTTGTCTTTTTGTTCCAAAATTTACATATATCATACGTTGTTGTCAACTTTGGAAACACATAGAGATTCTTCAAAATTTAGACAACATCATAAAAACTACTTTGGCATCTATTTTGAATATAAATTTAGAAGAGCGGGCGTGGTTACAGGCTTCACTCCCTGTGAGATTGGGGGGTCTAGGCGTCCGGTCCATTTCTGGTGTAGCCCTTCCTGCATTCCTGTCCTCCATACATAGCACTCAAAATTTATCAAAAAAAGTTCTTGCGGCATCTTTGGACAGTTTCGAAATAACTTATTTTAACGAGGCCAGGAATACATGGTTGTTAGCCTGCCCAAACACCGAGTTCCCAAAAATTTTTACATCACAGAGGCTATGGGACGGGCCGCTCTGCGAACAAGTACGGAAGCAACTCCTACACACGTGCTTGAACTCCGCAGATCGTGCCCGCCTCTTAGCCGTTGCCCAATGGGAATCGGGTTTGTGGCTCCAGGCTCTTCCGTCACTGAATACTGGCACCTTAATGGACACGTCGACTTTCCGTCTCGCAGCGTCGCTTCGCTTGGGAGCATCGTGTTTTGCTCCACACCGCTGCCAGTGTGGCACTGCTGTCGACCGCCTCGGTCACCACGGCTTGTCTTGTACAAGCAGTGCTGGACGAATTCCCCGCCATGCTAGCCTTAATGATATCATCCGTCGGGCTTTTACCACCGCGAACTGTGCGGCTATTTTAGAACCTCGTGGTCTCTCACGTGACGACGGTAAAAGACCTGACGGAATGACCCTTATTCCGTGGAAGATGGGGTGGCCTTTAGTGTGGGACGCTACTTGTGTAGACACTCTTGCGCCGTCACATCTTCCTGGAACACAAAATAGGACTGGTGCGGCGGCGGAATCAGCGGAGAACCTCAAAAGGCGCAAATATAGTTCCCTTGATAGTGGATACATGTTTGAGCCTTTTGGGGTAGAGACGCTGGGTCCGTGGGGACCGGGAGCACATAAAATTTTCAAAGATCTTTCGGCACGTTTGGTCAAAGCTACACGTGACCAAAATGCTGGCCTGTATTTTGCACAAAGATTAAGCATTGCCATCCAGCGTGGCAATGCTGCCAGCATTTTGGGTACGTTGCCAACTGGTAGCGGTTTCATAGATTTATAATAAGTAATTTATAAGTTTAGTTTTAGTTTTTTTTTTTGTATATTCTGTAAAGAAAATTAACTAATAAATATCTCTTATCGTCTATTTGGCAGCTATGACGTCACAACATGGCGCTGAGTCGATCCTATTCTTATTTGAAACGCATTGTACCTTTTTTTTTTTTTTTTTTTGAGGGTGGGAAATCATCAAATAACTTCTCCCGCTCCGGGTGGAGCGGAAGGTCGTGTCAGACTTTTACTGACTAAAACCCACCCGTGTTCCTTCAGTTGCCTATGCCAGGGCCGCGGTAACCCCTTCAGACAACCCGCGACCCCAGCGGCTAAACGCATTGTACCTGACTTATGCTCGATGTCTTACGTAAGCAACTGTAGGTATACTGTAGAGGCTTTAAACCTTATCGGTGTTATTACAAAACAAGGTTTTTCTTCTGTCATGGTTTAAAAAACCATCGAGCCAGTTTTTGTAATAAGAACCTAGCTGTGATAGAAATACAGTTCCCTAAACAAAATTGACAATTTATTCCGGTACTAAGAAGTCAGTTTAAAAAAAAAAAAAAAACTGACAACTATTTGTGTCGGAATAAAGTTTGAAATTCAAAAAAGGGTCCATGGTTTAAACCGGGGTTTGAAGATTGCGACTTCCGTGGATGTTTAAATACTTTATGAGACATACTAGGATTTTGAATTGATGACAGAAGTCAGGTGCCCACGGGCCGAAGTGATAGTTGGAAAACTTATTGGAAAAGATCTGTAATTTAATTCTATTATTATTTTATCAGTGTTCAATAAGCAGATTCCTCTTTGATTAAAGTACGAGTAGTTATTTATTTATTATGTATTTAATTTAATGCACATTTTTTTTAATTTCTATATCTGTCTAAAACAAAATGAATGGCTAGGCTAAATATGTTGCTAAGCGCAAAACTCGAGAACGGCTGGACCAATTCCGCTACTTTTTTTTTTGTCAAATATTCATTGGTGTCCGAGAAAAGTTCTTATGAAGAGAAAAATTGGAAAAATTGCCGGGCAGATTGAAAAATTCGGGAAACTGACAGTGTTAACGTTTTCTTAAAGTTGTCGCGTTTGTCATAAATATAATAGAAACAGAGTAGCTTGTAGCACAGATAGTTGACCGCACAAAAATGACAAACAATCCGGGCATTCTTTGGTAAACCTTCTTTTATTTTGTCTAGACATTTTCACTAATTCTATTTCCTACATTCATCAACAACCAACCTCATTTCCCACCGTCATCCATATTCACGCCATGTTTTATGCAATAAGATTGCGCCTACGGCTATCGTAAATATGACCCTTATGACCCCAAGATCCCTCGTCGCTTCTTTTTATGCACGAACAGCGATTCGGGACCCTTGGACCCTGGAATCATACGTTCAATTTAATCACGATAGGTCAGTGTCTGTTTTCCTTTGGAAACAGTATTCTTTTTTCAATTTTCAGATGTTTTTTTTTCTGATGGATGCTCTCTTCATCAAATAGGATTGTTCTAATTTTAGATTAAGTAGAAAATTGATTTTTTTTTGGTAATGTTGTTACAAGTCAAGGATGTTTTTGTTTTCTTTATTGTGTAGATACTTCGTTTTGATTAAGTTTAGTACGAAACGCTTCTCGTGATTAATTTAGTCTCGTTTTTCGTGATTATATAATTTTCTTTCAAGAATATAAAGGTTAGATTTAGTAACTTTTTACACCCTATTACATTGTAGATACTTATGGTCTGTTTATTAATCTCGGAGACTAAATAGACAGGAGAAAATGTTAAAATGATCTTTATGATAATGTAATGTACCTAAGCCAGTTTGACATTTGCTCCTGTCAATTTAGTCTCCGAGATTTAAAAATGCACTATAGGTGAACATTAAGTGGCATTTGGGTGTAATATCTGTAAGTAACGTACGCCACTGCGTAACGCTTCTGCGAAACCAAGTTTAATGAAATGTTAGAAGTATTGATAGCAGAAAGAAGGTAATCAAAAAGGAAACTGATTAACTCAGATAAAACTTACCTATTTCATAACTAAAAAAATTGACATACAAAAAATCCCTTTTCTGGAACCGAAATTCCAAGGCATTTTCGCATCTATAATTACGCTTGCTGCTACAGTCACGCTCGCATGATATCATAGACAGATATTACTCGGCCTGAATACATAGCCTAACTTGACACCATAATAAGTACCCTCCACTGTGACCATGCAGTGGTTAGCAAATGGAGCGATCACTTTGTGAACGCGATCGACAAACGCACAAACACATCGCACACTGGCGGAATAATAAACAATGTTGTGTACCTAAGTTAAAATTTCCCACGATTGACGATACTTAAATGTAAGTAAGTCCGTCGCACCCCACGGGTTAATTACGTAACACTAACAGTAGCAATGGCTTTCATTTTGACAGTTCAACAACATATGTTGTAAAGCAGACACTATTTCGAACATTATCCTTCAAAATCATTTAGATTTTGATTGAAAGTGTGTTACTCAATTAGAGTCAGGGTAGTTAGCCTGCTATCACCATGCTGATTGGCTAATCTTTTTACTACGACATGAGCATTGATATTTAATTAATACTGAAACCGAGAGATGATGCATGTTACTCATATGTGTGATTTTTTGTTTAAAAAAGAAGGAATCACAAAAGGTGACGACAATGTAACATTACCTAGGTATGTGAAAAGGTTCCATAGCAGCGTCTTCGTGATGCTTCAAATAACAAATGCAATCATGAACCATCTGCAAACGTGGTGACAGTTGCAAATTCACGATTACCAGTTATTGGGCAGTTACTCAGTTTACAGGTGCTGATATACTTATCGTACCTACCTGCGTGAAACATAACCCCCTCTTAGAGTTGGTAATTTTAAAATAGGTGTTCCGGGGATTTTACTACTTTGTTATGCCCGAAAATAATCACATTTAATTTTAAGTCACCACCTACACTGTACACATTGTGGAATGCAAATAAACTATTGAATATTGTAGGGCTCCATTCACTATTTCCTCATTACTCTGTGGTCCTCACTTGTCACCGACCTACTCAAATATTCTGGTCTTGTCGGCCGAAGTTTTCCTTCAACTCGTTTTAATATGATACTAAAGTTGGATATAATCCGCACTTTAAGAGTTTATTCCATGATATTGCCGATAAAAAATGAGAAAATGGTGGCGTAAAATTTTTGTTAGTACTTAAGTAATTTTGGTTATTGTTATACCAGTTTGAGAGGGTTTTGTGTTACTTATTTAATGTTATAATGAAGTGAAGTTATATTTCTTCATTATTTTTGAATGTTCAGTATCTAATCGTTTATGAAAACATTTTTAACAGCTTCGTTTTCTATAATGCTGTGTATATATATACCGGCCCAACGAATGCCAATGAATGGGTTTCGCTGATCTTCGTTGGTCCTGTCTGGACGATTTAGCAAACGCCAACAATCGTTCGTTGGCTTGTGCCGGCTATCCGCAGCGTGGCGGTAACATCAAAGGGATAGAAGCAATCGACCGTTCGTTTGCTCGACCACTAAATGTATTTATTTATACGTGCCTTCGAAGGCCCACAAACGTGCGGTAGCCAGCGACGCATATCTTCGATGGCGTTCGTTGCGCTGGTTTGTACGCAGCATAAAACAAAAGATGGCAAACTTTTTTTTTTTTCTAGCATATAGGATACAGGCTGATGAGAAATACATTTCAAAATAGCAAAAAGAAGATTTTTAAATCCTACCCTTGATTGCATATTGCGAAAATACTGAGTAAAAGATAAGTACTTAGCTAATACCTACTAATACTAGTACTACTACTAACACTAATAGTACTAACACTAATACTAATACTTATTAATGCTAGATATACAGGGTGGCCGGAACATTGACGTCCAAAAATAAAATTTCGGTCCCTCGTATCGTGGGGTATTCGAATCACCCCCATGTATGTTCCGCGACTTTTCATAGTTTTCGAGTTATGAATTTTTTTCTGAATGTTTGAAAATTTTCGACCTGACCAACCTAAAAAAATTCTAAAAAAAAAGTAGAGGGTTTTATCGAGTTTCTTTTTTTGCAACTGAATTTTCATAAGTAGTACTTTTATGCATAAAATAATCAGCTTCGTAACTGTGATGAAAGTTATGAAAATGTTGATCTAAAGTGAAAAATTTACGTTCGGTAAATTATGACTTAAATTTTCAACTTCAAATTAAAAATCTAAACAGGTGACTTCATGGTTCTCAAGTAGGCTTCAAGAATGCGCCAGACTCTCAGCTTTCATAATCATTAAAAAACGTAGGACTTAATGGGGCTAACTTTGGCCTTAATCGGCCTTCAAAGACTGCGAGGTGGAAAATTCTTAAAATTAGCTATCTGATTAATAATTTTTTTTTTCCATTTTCTCGCTCCTAAGGTTATTTAGTTTGCTAACCAAAAATGACTGCAGGAAAGCTAAGATTTAAACGCGGAGATTTTTTTAAATGTTAGTTAAATGAATTTTGCGCGATCCGTTCTCGTGGACTATGGGTTGTAAACGAGGGTGCAACTCTTTTACCTGCAATAACAATGGACCGAGAGGAAAAGAGACCGAATTATTGCTATCTCTCTCACGCAAGGCGCGCAACCGAAGCCAACGCAAAACAAGTACCTCAGTCGTACTCACATTGTGTTTACTGCTATACGCGTGTCGCCATTTTGAAAACTATTTGTTGGTTAGTTTTCAGTATTCTTATCATTAATTAACCTTAGGAACGAGAAAATAGCCAAAAAAAAATAATTACTCAGATGGGTAATTTTAAGAATTTTTCCACCTCGCTGTCTTTGAAGGCCGATTTTAAACAAAGTAGCCCTATTAAGTACTTCATTTTTTTTATGATTATGAAAGCTGAGAGTCTGGCGCATTCTTGAAGCCTACTTAGGAATTATGAAGTCACCTGTTAAGATTTTTAATTTAAAGTTGAAAATTTGAGTCATAATTTACCGAACGTAAATTTTTCACTTTAGATCAACATTTTCATAACTTTCATCACAGTTACGAAGCTGATTATTTTATGCATAAAAGTACTACTTATGAAAATTCAGTTGCAAAAAAAGAAACTCGATAAAACCCTCTACTTTTTTTTTTAGAATTTTTTTAGGTTGGTCAGGTCGAAAATTTTCAAACATTCAGAAAAAAATTCATAACTCGAAAACTATGAAAAGTCGCGGAACATACATGGGGGTGATTCGAATACCCCACGATACGAGGGACCGAAATTTTATTTTTGGACGTCAATGTTCCGGCCACCCTGTATGTTCCTACCATGTAAACCATGTCCGTAAGGATTGAGTCGCCAAATTTCGTATCTTAATGAAATTTAATACTTATTTAGTAGTAAGTTTAAAAATTTTGTAGGTTCGATCCTCGATTTTGTAGGTATAATACTTCAAAAGATATATGAACATAAAGGTGGCACCTCAATCTAAATATTTGGATTGAGTCGCCACGTCAGAACTAGGTACATGATGGATGAATGTTTATCATTATTTGGTATGATTTAGTAGTAGTTGTGTATAGTACCTACTAAAAATCTGAGTCCTGTACTGTTGATATTGAAGAATATACAATACTTTTAATGTGGCTCCTCAATCCATCAATCAATCAATCATAAGAACGTGAATTTCCATGAAAGTAATTAGTCAATTTATATTCCACTCCAAAGAACATTTAGTAGTAAGTGTGTTCGAATTTGTAGCATATAGAGAAAGTAGTAAAACTGAGTGAATTTAGTAAATAAACGCATTTTATTTGGCTCCTCAGTCCTGACGTTCTGCAAATAAATAATTGATTGTATCTACCTGAGATCACAACGGAATCAATAACCAGAGACACTAACATTTAGTATAAATGTCTACAAAATACTTATGTACAAATCAACATTGTATATATTCGGTATCTGAAAAAAAAATACTTTTCGATATTCATTAAGAATTCGCTATTGAGGGTGACCATGTTGTTTGTGTACCTGGGACAAACGGTCAAACTAGGTAAGTCCAGCTTCGTTAAGTTAGGGAAGCTACGGAAGATCTTCTTGTCCAAAATATCGCAGTGTCTCGAAACAAAAGTCTTTGACCAGTGTGTGTTGCCAGTTATGATTTACGGCACTAAGACGTAGCGTTTTACAATGGGCCTCATAAGAAAGCTCAAGGTCACCCAAAAGCCAAAGAAGAGGGTTATGCTCGGTGTTTTTCTGCGAGATCGAGTTAAGAATGAGGTCCCTTTTGGGGGGAGCAGTGGACGTCTTTCGGCTGAAATGATGATGATGATGATGTTAAATGAAACCAGGATGACTAGTTTTTGAAATTTATTTTTTTAATAAAATCCCTACTTATTTCTAACAGAATTGTATTATTCACTTCGTAAAGGAGAAAAATAATAAAGTGTTCTTCCTATACGTTCTAAATAATTGCCACTTAAATACTAACTTACCTAATAAATAAACACATTAATACTAATTGTAAAAAACTATTGAAACTGCCCATTGATACCTCTGATGTTATGGTAAGCGTTTATAACTACGATTTTGTATCGAAGCGCTTTTGTGTTTTAAAACAAATCACAATTGAAATCAAGATGTGCCAACAAAGATAATTATGCAAATTACATATAATAACAATGTTACAAAACCGGTCAAGAGCGAGTCGGACTCGCGCACCGAGGGTTCCGTTCCGATTTCTGAAAAAGTGTGCTATTTAGAGACATCGTTTTATTTTTCCTGTAATCTTTACATAAACTTCTATCATACAGAATATTTGCAGATTTTTCGCTTTGCAAACTTCGGAGATAAGGGGGGGAACGGTATTTTTTTTTACATTTTTCATCAAAAGTCGAAAACTATGCGGCCTATAAAAAAGAAAAAAAATGTTTGAGAATGTGCAAATAGCGTTCTTTCATATCATACCCCATATGCCATAGTAAACCCACTTTGAATTTTTAAGACCCCCTTTCAATCAATGTTGCAAAAAAAGTATAAATATTTCTATTTCTTTCTTATTTGCAAAATAGTTGGGTAAACATCATCTAAAACTGTTCCATATTTCAAGTTGATAGCATTAGTAGTTCTTGAAATATCCAGCTGTGACAGACAGACAGACAGACAGACTGAGTCACACCGTAAGGGTTCCTTTTTTACCATTTTGGTACGGAACCCTAAAAAGGAACTATCCCTATACTATATGTTTTAAAAAACAGCACATAATAAGTGGTAGGTCCACTAATCGAATCGCAACCCGCGAAATACAATAATTGAGTAGTCCTGATGCCCATCTGTGGTCTCCGAGAGCAAATGCGCGAGTTAGAGTCAGCTCACACCGAGACGCGACGCGACGTGATGCTGCGCGCACATTTTAAAAGAGCGACTCAAAATATAACTTTATTTTCTACACGAAAATATACACATTTCATTGTGAGAATTTAGAATACGTTGCACCATGCAGCGCTGCGCCTCGTGATGCCTCGCAGCGTATAGCGATGCATCGCGACGCAGCGGTGCTTTGCCGGTACGCGCGTTGTGCAAGAGCGGTGCTGCACCTCACGAAGCCGCGCGACTACTCTACTACAGTCTCTACTATTTCCGTCCAGACTTCGTGTAGAATTGATGCAGTTTGGTCGAGTGCTCGAGTGAAATTATAATGATAGACTGGGATCTTGTTATAATCGGACTTCTTGCAGAAGAGGAAGAGGAAGAAGAATACAAAAATAAAATTAAAAAGACGCAGGGCGGGGCGGGAGCACGTGGCGAATGTAGACACGTTCCGCTGCGCCGCGCGGCGTCGGCATGAAATGGCGGCTGCGAAAATTTTTGCAGCCGTCATCTTGGATATCCATTTTGACCTCATGAACGTTTTAGGTTTTTTTTTTTACCTCTAGTGTTTTACACCCTTAAAAAATTTCACAAGTTCCATGATGAAACTATGATGATAATGAAGTTTGCTGTGTTGACTGTACAATATAATCCAAAAAAAATAGGCTTGGTAGTGTCGTTAATTGGAAACGATACTACTGGTAGTGCGGCTGGTAGTGTCGTTGCCAATAAACGAAAATTCTCAAGGATCTCTTCATCAGATTCTGACTTGGTGACAATGGGACCACCTCGAGAGCATAACCTTTCAAACAAAAAAATAATTGTGCAAATCCAACTATACAGGCTGACTTTGAAAACATGCGACAAAATAGATTTTGTTTCTATAAGCCACGAAACGTACATTTTCTTTTTAAATCACGTATTCATGGTCACCCCACAAAAAAATTTCATAAGAAATTAAAGAATAGCTAATAACTTCGTAAATATGTACTTTTTTTGTATGTTTTTATACGTGCATTTAGTAGAAATTTATACAAAATATTGGCGTTTTTTGTTCCAAATTTCGTCACATGATTATGTAGATTAGAGGAAAATCTATTCACCGAAGCATCTGAATTGAGGAGCCACATTAAATATGCTATATCTCCCATTTCTTTCTTTTGTGATTGCCGACTCTTATCCTACAAATCTAATATTTTTACTACTAAATGATGTTGAAATTGCACATTAATTGAACTACTGCTTCTTTGAAAAATGACCAGTCGTATGTGTATGGTCTGAGGAGCCACACATAATGTATTGTAACTTTTTTAATTTTAACACTACCGAGCTCAGATTTTGTCTACTAAATACTCTCAAATACTACTAAATCATACCAAATTATGATAAACATTCATCCATGATGTTCTTAGTTCTGACGTGGCGACTCAATTCAAACATTTAGATTGAGTTGCCACCTATAAGTTCATATATCTTTTGAAGTATTATACCTACAAAATCGAGGATCGAACCTACAAAATTTTTAAACTTACTACTAAATAAGTATTAAATTTCATTAAGATACGAAATTTGGCGACTCAATCCTTACGGACATTGTAAACCTCCCTCACTCTCTCCCTGTCTCCTCCACAAATTTAACAAAACAAAACAAATACACCATAAAAAAACTAAAAACACCATCCACGAACACAAAAAATGACGCATTCACGTTAAAAAAACTCGAACTCAAAGTTCAAAACATACTTACGTACTCCATACAATTTCCACTAAAACTATATTCGTAACTTGTTTGCCGTTGAAAAGCTTCGAAAAATTGCTCGTATGTACGGTCAGCAAAAGAAGTCGGTTTACACCGCGACTTTTTGACATCATCTAAATTAACACAAAATGATACGATAACCTGATTTTTAGCATTTCATTTATTAGATAAGAGTTAATTTTCTTTAAAATTTACACCTGCTCCTGTTTTAATGAAGTATATTGCTCAATAATTAAGATTTAGAAAACTCAAGTAGTGTTAATCGACTTTTGTTGCTGACTGTACTATCGAGGAAACTTCCATCTGACGCATCTGACCAATTTGAAAACAAAATCCTATGCACGCGATGACCACATCTGTTAGCAAAAGCTAGCGGCCGAGCGCTGCAAGCAAGAATAGTCCATACGATGTATTAGTTCATTTCTCCGACAGTACCTGCTACCTTTTTTTGAGCTAAAATCGGACTCGGCACGTTTTTCTATCCGTAAATTGTTCACAGTGCCCTGAACAATCAAAAGTTGCTTTTCATTTAAGTTATCGGGTTCCAAACAATGCGGGTATCGGAAAACGCGGGAACGTTGAAATTAGTTTATACCTTTGTCTTGTTGCTTTAAACCGCAAAGAATCGGATTTTATTTAGGAACATGAATATGTATGTGTGTGTTTTGTGTGCGTGAGTTATTTATTGAGAGAAGATTAAATCGTTTGGAAGAATTGGAGAAAGAATGAATTGAACAATGGGTTTGCAGACTTTATCTGTATCTAAGTTATAGCCAAATATTATCACAAGTAACGAAAAACATAGTCACAAGATTGAAAAGTGGTATTAAATCTAATCCCAGGAGAAATAAAGAAAGTCATAAAAACTAATTTAACTTTTAATCTAAATCCAAACAATCCGAAATTGAATCTTTTTAAATCCGTTTAAAAGCCTTTGTGTCACGCCTCGCAAACTGCTAGAAAGACACCTAGACAAAATAAAATTACTTTTTTGTTTTTTTTTGTAATAAGTTTGATTCTATACAATTCATCATTCATCATGTGGTATTAACGACCGCAACGAGTTGTAGGTCGTAGTTTCGAACCCAGACAGGCGCTTTACTTTGTGTAAATTATTTCATAGCCTCTGCTCTGAAAACGGTAAAGGAAAACATAGAGGAAACCGGCATGCCCTACAACCAAACATTCGAAGAGTTGTAACATCTACCAACCCGCGCTGGGCTCGCGTGGTGAATTACGGCCCACTCCCTCTCACCGAGGGCCTGTGTCCTAGCAGTGGGAACATTAGAGGCTGATTATGAGATACAATTATGATTACCTATTACTTTTGTAAAAAGATTCTTCATTAATATAATACTAGCCTATTATAGTCCTACTGCAGGGAAAAGGCCTCTTTTCATACACAGAAGGCACGAGCATTGATTAGCACACTTGCTCAAGATGGGTTGGCGCTTTCCTTCTGCCCGCGACTTCATTCGCGTGGAAGTCGATAAAGTAATACAGCTCATGTTACTCGCTGATAATGTAGCTTTCTATAGGTGAAATAATTTTTAAAATCGGTTTAGTATTTTTTGAGTTTATCGATAAAAACACAAAAAATCAAATCTTTTCTCTTTATAATATTTATTACTAGCTTTCGCCCGCGGCTTCGCCCGCGTGGATGTTGGAAAATATTCCCCGGGAACGTACTACCGAGAAATCCTTCCTTATTCCTAGCCTACATTATAAAGGGAACCTCTGTGCAAAATTTCAGGTTTCTAGGTTAAGGGGTCTGTCTGGGCGTTGACAAGGACTTCTCTTTTTATTTTTACAGAGTGTTAAAGTAGTTGCGTGCCGTAGCTTAGAGGTAGGTTCAGTATCGATAAAGGAACCCAGGAAAAAAATTGAAAAGAAAAAAAAAACAAAATAAAATAAAAAAAAAAAATTTGCAAGGTCAACCTAATTTAGTACCCACTAACATAAAATAGCAATCGTTTAGAATTAAAATTATTGTAGTACTCGGACGCGAGAAGTGAAGGACAAAATGACAACGCGTTCGATACTAGGTAAGTATGTAATTAAAGCATTTAAACAAATAAAATAATTTTAATTCTAAACGATTAACTATTTTAAGTTAGTAGCTGTACTGAATTAGGTTGATCTTGCAATATTTTTTTTTTATGTTTTTATTTTGTTTTTTTTTTTTTTCCAAGGTTTTTTATCGATACAGAACCTACCCCTAAGCTATGGCACGGAACTACTTTAACACCCTGTATAGATTAACTACAAGTCCAGGTTTCCTCACGATGTTTTTCCTTTACCGATGTCAGTAATGTCTAAGATAAACTCAAAAAGTCATATTGGTACTTGCCCAGAATGAACCCACAACCTCGTGCATGAGGGGCGAGACCTGAACCACTGGACCATCACGACAGTAGGTATGTGACATTATCATTGTTTTATTAGGGTTCCGTACCAAAATTTACCATTTTGGTAAAAGGAACCTTTATGGTGTGACTCAGTCTGTCTGTCTGTCTGTCACAGCTGGATATCTCAAGAACTACTAATGCTATCAACTTGAAATTCAGAATAGTTTTAGATGACTTTTACCCAACTATTTTGCAAATAAAAAAGAAATAAAAATAATTATATTTTTTTTGCAAGTGGGACTGAAAGGGGGTCTTAAAAATTTAAAGTGGGGCTACTAGAGCATGTGGGGTATCATATGAAAGAACGCTTCTTGCACATTCTTAAACTATTTTTTGTTTTTTTTTAGGCCGCATAGTTTTCGACTTTTAATGTAAAATGTAAAAAAAAATACCGTTCCCCCCACCCCCTTCCCCCCCTTATCTCCGAAGTTTGCAAAGCGAAAAATCTGAAAATATTCTATGTGATAGAAGTTTATGTAAAGATTACAGGAAAAATAAAACGATGTCTCTAAGTAGCACACTTTTTCAGAAATCGGAACGGAACCCTCGGTGCGCGAGTCTGACTCGCTCTTGACCGGTTTTTTTTTAAATTGCTCATGCCATGAAATTGCTTCCTTTCTTTAGCAACGTTAAAGCATTATTCCAATATTAACAGTTAAACCCACAAAGGCAAAGTTACCAGAATCATTTAGATCAAAAATTATTTTAGTTCATAAAACAGTGGTAATTAAATTCAAGGAAGTAATTCTGCCCATCCGGCCGAGACTCCGCAATTTCCTGGCGATTGTACCCAAGCCTTCAGATGGCAATGTCATTATAAACTTAGATATTGTTGGAAATTAGTCTAAAAGTAATAATCGTAATATTAATTATAATTACTGGAGGGAATGTCAATGAGTGTAATGGGAAATTGTTCTTTGTGAGAGACAAATTGAGGTTCAGATGAAAGACAGAGAGGAAAATTTACTGTTTAGAAAAGGCAAATTGCTCTAGCCTAAATTATTAAATGTAATGTCAGACTAAGTAATAACAGCCGCAAGGATCGATCCATTAGGTTAAGCGACGCTTGCCGGATTGGTCAGTGGATGGGTGACCATCTTAACATACCGAGACTCCTCCGTGCCTCGGAAAGCACATTAAGCCGATGGTCCCAGCTGTCATTCGTAAACCTTTGATAGTCGTTACGTCAGAAGCCCGAAAGTCTGACAAGTAGTCTTACCAAGGGGTATCGTATTACCCAGTTACTGGGTTGTGGAGGTCAGATAGGCAGTCGCTCCATGTAAAATACTGGTATTCAGCTGCATCCGGTTAGACTGGAAGCCGACCCCAACATAGTTGGGAAAACGCTAGGCAGATTGATTGTAATGTCAGAAAGAGTTTGGCTTACATTACATTCATTATGAAGCATTGGGACACCATGAAGTTTAAGTTTGGTTATGGTTATAATAAGTCGATAGATACTAAACACTCGGATACTATACTCGGTACTCAGCTAAAATATAAAAATATTATTTTGAAGAAAACGCGTCTATTATAAAAACCATAATTTATTCGTTTAATCCATACTAATATTATAAATTCGAAAGTAACTCTGTCTGTCTGTCTGTCTGTCTGTCTGTCTGTCTGTCTGTCTGTCTGTCTGTTACCTTTTCACGCCTAAACCACTAAACGGATTTCGATAAAATTTGGCAAGGCTATAGATGGTATCCTGGGGACGGACATAGGCTACTTTTTTTTTCAAAAATAATCCTACAGGGGGTGATATAGGGGATGAAAGTTTGTATGGGGAAACTCAGTATTTCTTAAGTTAGGGATGTGAAAATTAAAATGTATGCTTTTGATAGGAAATTAGGAAATACGCAGTTCAGCGTTTTTGAAAAATCATCCCCTAAGGGGGTAAAATATAGTAAAATAGGGGTTGATTTTAAAATATACAAAACTGCACGGATTTCGATAAAATTTGGCAAGGCTATAGATGGTATCCTGGGGACGGACATAGGCTACTTTTTTTTTCAAAAATAATCCTACAGGGGGTGATATAGGGGATGAAAGTTTGTATGGGGAAACTCAGTATTTCTTAAGTTAGGGATGTGAAAATTAAAATGTATGCTTTTGATAGGAAATAAGGAAATATGCGGTTCAGCGTTTTTGAAATATCATCCCCTAAGGGGTTAAAATAGGGGTTGATTTTAAAATTTACAAAACTGCACGGATGTCGATAAAATTTGGCAAGGCTTTATATAGCATCCTGGGGAAGGACATAGACTACTTTTTGTCTTAAAAATAATCCTACAGGGGGTGATATAGGGGATGAAAGTTTGTATTGGAAACTCAGTATGTCTTAAGTTAGGGATGTGAAAATTAAAATGTATGCTTTTGATAGGAAATAAAGAAATATGCGGTTCAGCGTTTTTGAAAAATCATTCACTTAAACAGGGGTTGATTTTAAAATTTACAAAACTGCACGGATTTCGACAAAATTTGGCAAGGCTTTATATAGCACCCTGGGAAAGAACATAGGATACTTTCAAAAACAATTGTACAGGGGGTGATATAGGGGATGAAAGTTTGTAAGGGAAACCCAGTATTTCTTAAGTTAGGAATAACAAATTTATGCTATTGGTAGGAAATTAAGAAATATGCAGTTTAGCGTTTTTGAAAAATTATCCCCTAAGGGGTTAAAATAGGGGTTGATTTTAAAATTTACAAAACTGCACGGATGTCGATAAAATTTGGCAAGGCTTTATATAGCATCCTGGGGAAGGACATAGACTACTTTTTGTCTTAAAAATAATCCTACAGGGGGTGAAAGTTTGTATGGAAACTCAGTATTTCTTAAGTTAGGGATGTGAAAATTAAGCTTTTCATAGGAAAAAAAGAAATATGCGGTTCAGCGTTTTTGAAAAATCATCCCCTAAAGCGGTAAAATAGGGGTTAATTTTAAAATTTACAAAACTGCACGGATTTCGACAAAATTTGGCAAGGCTTTATATAGCATCTTGGGAAAGGACACAGGATACTTTCAAAAACAATACTACAAGGGGTGATATAAGGGATGAAAGATGGGAAACCCAGCATTTCTTAAGTTAGGGATATGAAAATTCAAATTTATGCTTTTGGTAGGAAATAAAGAAATATGTGGTACAGCGTTTTTGAGTGGGTACAATAGGGGTTGACAAATGTTTGTGTAATTACCTCTTTTTAAGAGATTTAAGGGATTGGAAATGTAGTCATAGTTCGAATCTTGAGGTAACATTTAGTCTTTATTTCATTCGAAGTTTTTACGAGGAAATTATTTGAACGAGTGGACACTCGGACAAAAGTTATTTGTTATTAGAGCGTGACTGGCACAATGAATTTTAAGTAATTAACAAAGTCCCCCCGCCGCGTAAGTGTGTCTGTTTGAATGCGATAATGTCAAAAAGTACCGAACGGATTTTCATACGGTTTTCTCCAATGAACGGAGTGATTCAGTGTAATTCATTATGGTTTTGTGTAAATTGGCTGAAATATGACGACGACTGTTGAAGATGTCGGAAAAAATCATGCCGACAGGTAGCTTTATGCCTACTATACACGGTAACGACATATCGTAGCGATTTGAGTTTGTGCAGTTATATCGGACGGCCCTATGTTTTCCACATGTACGTTCCCATGGGATATTTTCCGACATCCACGCGGGCGAAGCCGCGGGCAAAAGCTAGTTAAACTATAAAACCACGCAAAAACCTATCATATAGCGCTCTTTTAGTGCCATATTCAAGTCTTTTCAGTTTCAACACAAAACCTACACCATTCGTACATAATTCGGACCTCAAAGCAACCCTAAACTGCCGATATGGTCCATCCGCCGCGCAGTCGACTGTCAAAGGGCCTAGCAGGTGAATTCAATCAGGGTCTCTTTGCCCCAAAGGGTACCGACCACTTACAACTTTACCCAGAATAATGGATACGAAACCGCACGTTATGAACTTCCACTTGGTATTGCAATATGGCCGACAATTCCATTTACGAATTTCGAATTTGAGAATGATTTTAGGCGATAGCTGATTATTGAGGTTGAATGTTGGATTAAAGTTTTTGGAACAAAGTTCCATATCGCATCTGCGCACTTGGCGAATGAGGGATAGACCGAAAACTGACATTTTGACCGTCACGACACTTTGTTGATGTTACACTTTTTAGGGTTCCATACCTCAAAAGAAAAAAAAACACGGATCACTTCGTTGTCCGTTTGTCTGTCAGTCTGTCAAGACTATTTTTCTCAGGAATGCCTGGAGGTATTAAGCTGAAATTAATACCAGATACGAAGGTCTATGGTCCCTTGGAGCTTCAAATAAAATCAAACTTCTAAGTCAACGCAATAAAAAAATGCGGCCTTTTATGTTTATATTTTGATACTCGCAAGTAAATCAAAACCTATAGAGTATTTCCCGTTGACCTAGAAACATGAAATTTGGCAAGAAGCAATTTAAGGTCTCACAGCACAGGTGAAGGAAAAAGTCCGAAAATCGGAAAATATTTTTTTACACATAAAAAAAAATTGTTTTGGGATTTCAAACTTTTTGCAATTGGAGAATTGACCGTGACGTTTATCAATGTATGGGAGAACATGTTTTTCAACTACAATGTTAATACATAGTTTGTTTCTAGGATAAATTCTTTTCAACTACGGAACCCTTGATTGTGTGTGGTCCGATACACACTTGGCCGGTTTTTTTCAGTCTAGCACTCGTTCGCTCAAGCGAAAGCGAAAGGATCCTCGTTCCGACTCTGCTCTGGTAAACATGGTTTTGACCTAATGGCTTGAATATAGATAAGCGTTTTTTTAATTACTCTAGCGATACCTCGGTAAGACTTAGTAAAGGCTCAGGCGTGACGCGTCGGCGCAAGGCGACTCTGGTGGAACAATTTCTATGACAACTTCGTGGAAATTGTTTTACCGGAGTCGCACCGCGTGTCTGTGACACGCGCGTGTGTGTGTGTGTGCGTGTGTGTGTCGCGTGGGTGTGTCTTAAATAAGGTTTTTCTATTAACTTATTAGGGTTCCGTACCAAAATGGTAAAAAGGAATCCTTATGGTGAGACTCAGTCTGTCTGTCTGTCTGTCACAGCTGGATATCTCAAGAACTACTAATGCTATCAACTTGAAATTTAGAGCAATTTTAGATGACGTTTGCCCAACTGTTTTGCAAAAAAGAAAGAAATTAAAACATTTTTTGTTTTTTTGCAACAGGGGTTGAAAGGAGGTCTTAAAATTTCTAAGTGGGGCTACTAGGGCATATGGGTTATCATATGAAAGAACACTGTTTATACATTTTGAAACATTTTTTGTCTTTTTTTTAGACCGCATAGTTTTCGAGTTTTGATGAAAAATGTAAAAAAATACCGTTGCCCCCCCCTCCCCCTTATCTGAGAAGTTTGCATAGTGAAAAATCAGAAGTGCCATTTTAAGTGATAGTAGAAGTTTATAAGATTACAGGAAAAATAAAACGATCTCTCTAAATAGCACATTTTTTCAGAAATCGGAACGGAACCCTCGGTGCGCGAGTCCGACTCGCTCTTGACCGGGTTTTTTTAGTTATGTCAGCATCAGACTGACAAACCTTCACGGATGTAATTTATACTCTATAAACTTTAATTAATTTTATAAGATTTGCATTTTTTACTGTATTATGTTAGCGTTCGGCCACATACAATAGGTACTAAGGTACCTTGTAATTGTAAGGCAGTAAACACACACTACCAAGCAAATATTACTCTGCCTCTACACGTAAAGGCTCTTACAGACAGAGGCGATATCGCGTCGCGACGCGATATTTTTCTACGGATATAATATCGAAATATCGCGTCGCGACCGCGATATCGCCTCTGTCTGTAAGAGCCTTTAGCCTTCGCCAGTATTACCACAGAATAAATAATAGTACTAACGTACAGAAGTTGCACTCCTTTGATCTTGAAGAAAGCCGCTTTTATAATAGCCTACAAAATCTTTTCCTCCCCATGCGCAACCTAAATTGCTCTTAATCGCCGCGCTTGAGAGTTGTTATTACTTTGTGTCGTTACTCGTCCGTAACATACCTACGCCGCTTAGCCGAGTACTAGGGCTGTCCGCAAAGAAAAATAAAATATGGTACCATACCACCATATACCATACCATACTTACCATATGGTATGGTGGTGGTGGTGGTGGTGGTGGGGTATATGGTACCTTTTTATACTTTTATTGTATTTATGAGTAGTCTATCTAGAGTTGTTTCACTTTAATGTAATCACACTAATATTATATAGGCGAAAGTTTGTGAGTGTGTGCGTGTGTGTGTGTGTGTATGTCTGTTACTTCTTCACGCTCCAGCGGCTGGACCGATTTGGATGAAATTTGCTATGTAAATAGCTTATACCCTGGATTAACACATACGATACTTTTTATCCCGGTCTACGCGGGTGAAACCGCGGGACGCAGCTGCAGTCTTATAATTTTCAAACGTTATTTTTTATTAATCAATCAAACAATCATTATTAAATCATGATCATCATACAATCATCAATTATTTTTAATACACCATCATCTCGTATAATATTTAGAAGTGTTCTAAAGTAAACAAGGTACAAACGTCTTAAATTAAAAGTAACATTTGGGCCACTTTAGTCGCCTGAACATGGTCATAAAACAACTAAAGATGCCTCAACGCACCAGTGACTAAGTTTGTGCGATCGTACGATCGCGGGTAGGTACAGTTGCTTGTTAATCCTAAGTAAATCCTTAATTACTGGACCTTACTCCTGAAACAATACGACGCGCACACAAACCCCCACCACTCCGTCGAGATCTCAAGTTAAATGTCGGCAACTATAGTAAGTAGGTAGGTAGGTAAAAAAAGGTAGCAACAAAACTCGACATTTCATAATGGATTTTCGTCATTAAAAAAATAACTATATCACTAATTTATATATAGTATAGTGATAATATGAATATTTAAAATCTAAGATTTAATTTTTTCATGGGCGGCCGTACGTGTCTCGCTCGCTGAGCGCGTAATACACCCTGACTGACTTGAAACCCAGAGTTGCCGCGAGCTGTAGGTACTTATCTCGAGCGGAATGTACCAGTGCAAGAGGCCTGGTATTACTCCTATCACCCCATTATAAACCACTTCGATGGGTCTATTGTAAGCGGAGCAATGGACGCAATTCTCTAGACGTTGGCCTGTTTGGACTGTGTATCCGGAGCGTTATAATTGTGTTTGTAGGTAACATTAATAGGCTTTACGTAAGGTATTTATATACTTTACGTATAAGGTACTACTTATGTATTACGTATAAGGTATTTACGTACCTCGTACCGTCGTATTTAGGTACCTTATGTAATTGCCTATATTCAAGTTGAACATAGGCTTTACGATACCCGTTGGTAAGACGTAGGTACCTATATTATTATTATCATCATCCACATTTCGTCTTGCCTTCTGCTCAACTCCGTTTGAGTTCCATAATGCTCTTTCCGATATCAAAGACCCTCGTACGTCTTCGGCATCCTAATTGCTTAACACATAATCGATCGGAGTTGGTTTTATTATGAAACAAATTGCTAATCCATTGCCTTCATATGTTTGAAAAATTTGTCTGCTCGACAGCTTAAATAACGCAATGAATGTTGTTGAACTGTCAAAATGAAACCAACTCCGATTGATAATAATGTGTTGCGCAATTAGGGTGCGGATCTCGAAGTTTGGAACTCGGTCTATTAGTCTGATGCCAAGCGTGGAATGCTCCATGGCTCTTTGTGCAATTATTATTTTATTCTACCTAAGTCTTACCAAGGGGTATAATATCTATATTGTTACCTAGTAACTGGGTTGTGGAGGTTAGATAGGCAGTCATGTAAAATACTGGCATTCAGCTGCATCCGATTATACTGTAGGTAAATTGACCCCAAGAAAGTTGGGAAAAGGCTAGGCAAATTGAATACAGACATTTTAGCGTTGTCGTTGTTGTTGTACTTAACAATACGTAGGTACGAGTAATGATGTGAAGTTGTTTGCTTGCTCTAAGTATCTACCTGTTGTCTCTGTGAAATCCCTTACAATCAAATACAAGTTTTACTTAAGTAGTAAAAGCAAAACTCCAAACACCTTCCTCCAAAGTTTCCCGTAGATACCAACCGTAGCGGAGGTTTGCGATGAACCACTTTTCAACCTATTACCTTGGCAGTGGTAGTAAGTAGTGGTTCACCGCAAATCTCCGCAGTTGTACAAATGGTTTCATAGCAAAAACTTACAGATCTCAGTAACGTCATCTGTAAGTAGGTAACGCCACCTTTCTCGATGTTATGTTCTCACTTGTTTGGTTTCAAATACAATTCAAAAGCTAGCATCATCTGCCTAGTCTTTTCCCAACGATGATGGAGTCGGCTTCCAGTCTAAACGAATGCAGCTGAATAATACTTTACTTACTGCCTATCTGACCTCTACAACCCAGTAACAGGGTAATAGGATACCCCTTGGTAAGATACGTTGTCAGACTTTCGAGCTACTGGCGACCCGTAACGACTGTCAAAGATGCACGAATAACAGCCGGAACCATTCGAGGCACAGAGGGGTCTTGGTATATAAAGATGGTCACCCATCCACGCACCAACCGCGGCAAGCGTATAGCTTAACCTGGTCTATAGATCCGTGTGGCTGTTATTACTTAGCCACAAGCCCCATAAATTGGCATGGTCTTAGTCTAAAATTAGACACGACAATAGTAGGATTCAAATAGGAGTGCCAATTGGTAAATTGTACTCAAAAAATGTTACAAAAATGTTTTAGGTTCATGATTCAGACGGCTTATGTGGGCAACTTTCATTTGAACTAATTAATAACAACTTATTTTCTATCCTCTTCTTTTAATAATTTTGTTGCCCCTTATTACATGGGACTTAAACTTATCTAGCTTTGGCCATGCAAAGATAGAGTAGCTTAACCTGATCAATCGACCCTTGAGGCTGTTATTACTTAGCCACAAGCGTCCTACCTCTGGGAGGAAATGGATAACTGATAAGTATACCGTGTTGATGTTTACAACAGCATTTCCGGCAAACGCTACACTACCTAAAATTCGAGCTTGCACCACAAACGAGGCTATCCAATGCAACCTAACTTTTGTTTTGTATTTACCCTACTCTGCACACCGACCGCAACACGTGAACTAATGATGCGCGCTCAATGAAGTGTAAACTGAAACAATAATTAAACTTTCGATTCGACCAAACAGAGGAGTACAAACATACGGTCTGCAACTCATACGGAACTATCCGATATCGCTTAACGTTCTCAAATGCTGGGTTGGGATTAAATACAAATCAACGATACGTAACCGGACGGATTCCTCTTGGACCTCGACGGGGATTGGAATAATAAATTGGAATCGTAGCTATTGCTGTATGTGTGTGTTTTTGGAACTGTTCTGTTTACTTTAAGAACGATATTTGGGACTTCTATGATTCTTATTTTCAGTACTTACATTTTTATGCAAGTGCACCCAAGGACAACCTAAGGATATTTAAACAAAGATATTGGATTATGGGTTTGGGTGGCTAAAAAGAACTGGTTAACTAGAAATATGTAAAGACTTGCCCATGCCTGACCAATGTTTTATAAATATAAAATGCACAAATAAACTGTCGGGGGGTGACTTGCACACTCAATAATGGGCAGCGAAAAGATCGCTAGCATCACATCATAGTGACGTAGCGACAAGGGGGCAACATGTCCTTAGGTGCTCGAGGAGTGGAGAGGCATCATCTACCAACAATTTCACTAGGTACTTGTCTCGTGAGTCGCCATAAGCCATAGGTCAATCACAGTATGTAAGTCGACGTTCGCACGGACGTAAAAATATCGCGGCGGGATTTTATCGCACACTGGATTTTCAACTCTCGGTATTGAGTCGAGCTTTGAGAATCCAACAGAGTGCATACCGGCCATTCCCAGCGGGTTGAAAAAACACACTGTTGGATTTTCAACTCTCGGCGCTAAGCAGAGTGTTGAAAGTCCAATGCGCGAAAAAAAATCACCGCGTTATTTTCACGTCCGTGCGAACGTCGGTCGGCTTAGTGTGTAGAAGTAGAAAACAGACATACATACGCTGCAATCTGCTGCCATTGGTACCTGTACAGGTTCAAATTAAATTAGCTAGCGAAACTTCGCAGACGTGATGGGTATCTAGGTATATCTAAACACGACAAAATAAAAATATAAAAAAACGAGCTAGTCTGACTCGCGCACCGACGGTTCCGTACCATCATTTATATGTAATTTTTGTTGATGATTTCTGAAAAACTGTGCTATTTAGAGACATCGTTTTATTTTTCCTCTAATCTATGCATGACTTTCTATCACATAGAATAATTTCAGATTTTTCTCTATGCAAACTTCGGAAATAAAGGGGGAGATAAAGGACGGTCTTTTTAACATTTTTAATCAAAAGTCGAAAACTATGCGGCCTAAAAAAAGGAAAAAAATGTTTCAGAATGTACAAGCAGCGCTCTTTCATGTGATATCCCACATGCCCCAGTAGCCCTACCTCGAATTTGTAAGACCGTCTCTGTTTCAAAAGAAAACACTTATGACTTTTTTTTTGCGGGTGCCCTGGTGGTGTTGTTACTTGAAATGTGAGGTGAGAAAATCTTATTTTGATTTATGTTTTATCATGTTTAGATATCGATACTTATCCATCTACGTTTGCGGAATTCAATTTGACCCTGTATATCCCATGGGTAATCTGGTTAAAAATCATTACGGAATTATTATTTGTCCGCATACTCTGCCGCATTTAGTAGAAGTTGGTTACTAAAATCCGATCAAGCTTTGTGAGCCTTGAGTTATAGCGACGGTCACAAAAGGAATAAACCAGAACGCGTCATGCACTGTTCCCGACTGTTCTTAATTAATCTAGTAGATTTTGAACTTCGACGATATTTGATAATATTCCTGTCAATTCTTAAAACGTTACAATTTTCTTGAATGATTTTGATGAAACATGTTGTTGAAAATTCTTTGTAAGATAATGTAAATGGCCTCTCAGCTTAACTTGGTTCTTTTTCAAACAATTTTTTTTTACATCGAGGTGTATGTATGTTATTTTATTATATTTTAAAAGTGGTCTAGTAATCAAATCCCGGACGTCTAGTTTGCATTAAATAGGAATCCTACTAATATAAAAAAATGTGAAAGTTTGTGAAGATGTTTGGATGTTTGTTACTCATTCACGCAAAAACGGCTGAACGGATTTGGATGAAATCTGGCACACAGATAGTTTATAACCTGGATTTATCACATAGAATACTTTTTTATCCCGTTAGTAGGTTCCCGTGGGATAATTTCCGACATCAACGCGGGCGAAGCCGCGGGCTGTAATAATGCCTGGTGTTATTATTATTTATTCCTAACTAATGCAAACTTTTATTATACTGCCCCACTGCAGGGCAAAGGCCACTTCTCACACAGAGAAAGCACGGGCATTGATCACCATTCACCACGTTGCTCAAGATGGGTTGGTGATTTCATTCTTATATCCTAACTTCTTAACTAATATTATGAATGCGAAAGTGAGTTTGTTTGTATATTTCTTTGTTTGTTTGTTACACTTTCACGCTAACGGCTAAACGGATTTCAATAAAATTTCGCACATGGGTAGACCATAACCTGGATTAGGACATAAGTAAGTAGAATACTTTATATTCCAGTAGTGCGTTCACGTGGGGTAATTTCCGACCTTCACTCGGGCGCAGCCGCGGGAAAAAGCTAATTGACTATAAAACCAGGTTTCCTCATGATGTTTTCCTTCACCGATGTCTGTAATGTCCAAGAAAAACTCAGAAAGTATTTTTAAAGAGAAAAAGACAATTTTATTTTTAGCACCTTTTACCTAGTTACCTCTTATTGAAGGTACAGATATTAACTAGCAAGCACAAAGAAACCAAAGAAACAAAGAAACGGGTTGGAATTACGTTAATAACATATTGTAAACTAATGTCACGGTCTTGGAGTGGTCATGGTCTGAAGAACGTCGTAAGTGGCTCCATCTTATGTAATTTTCCGCAATGACGGACAAATAGATAATCTGCATAGGAACGGACTGTGTATGTTAGTTGCATGTCACTAATGCTACGGAGTATGGGGAGCAATTTTGTTGCGGTGTCTTTTATTAGTTTTATAGACAACTAGCACTTCGCCCGTGACTTCGCCTGCGCGGATTTCGTACTTTCCTCTACGTAATTCAACACTCTCTCTACCCCTTTAAAAGGTAGTTTTCGAAAATTAATTAATCATTAAGATCTATATTATTGACAGAGAGAGATGGAAAGAGAGTGGGAGGCCTTTCCCAGCTGTGGGACAATAATAGCTAATAAACCAAAATATAAAATAGTTCCCTGAGACAGAAGGGTCCATGATAGCTATTCAGGACCAAGTAATAGAAACCCGTAATTACCAGAAACACATAATGAGAGTTCCTCAAATAATAGACAGATGTAGACGATGCAATAGTTCCGCCGAAACCATTCAACACATAACGGGTGCGTGTAAAGCAATAGTCCAGACTGATTACAAACACAGACATGACCAGATAGCGAATATAATCCACCAAAAATAAGCAATAAAATATAAATTAATTCCTACACCACCTGTAGCTTATTATAAATATAAACCTGAAACTGTTCTCGAAAACTCCACACACAAGCTTTATTTTGACCGAGCTATCCTCACCGACAAAACAACACACTACAACAGACAAGAAGATTAACAAAACTGCACAAATCATAGACATAGCCGTCCCTAATACACACAATCTACAGAACACTATAGCAGAAAAACTATCAAAATATACAGACCTCAAAATAGAAATTAGCCGAATGTGGCGACTTAGCAATGTCACCATAATTCCTGTTGTATTGTCAACAACAGGTGTTATACCTAAACAACTCCACCAGTCTTTAAAAACACTCGATTTACCACCCTACATCAGACTCTTCAGAAAGCTGCAATCTTGAATACCTGCAGGATTTTCAGAAAATTTCTGCAAAATGACAACGAAATATCAATCGTCACCTCATACACGAGTGCAACCACCGCACGAACACAGTCTCATGAACAGACACACTCACCATCACAAGACCCGAACACCATCTCATTATAATCTTACCAATTTTCAGGGGTAGCACTTGGCTTCGGCCCGTACTACCCCATAAAGCTGTCGCAAAGCCGAGACATAAAAGTATAAAAACAAAATAATAATAATAATGGCTAAAAAAAATAATAATAAAAGATCAGTGCCTAGTTTTAAGCTTCTAAACCGAATAAATAAAATCTTTCTTACCAACTACACAAAGTTATTCCTCCTTTTCGTCGTATTAGGTGTAACTATAAACTTGCCTAACCCTACGGGAAATGCATGTATCATTTGTTTTTGTCAATCCTCAACGGAATCTGTGTATCCAATCAGACTGCATGTAACCAATCAAAAGTTACATTGTATGTTTAAAAATCGAACAGCTTTTGGCTAAGTTTAAGTTGCGCGTCCACCGGGTCGGACTCGGTCCGTCCGCACCGTACGGAGCGTCCGTATTTACAAAATGCCTATAGGGTGCGTCCACAGCATTCGGATTTTTCATCGGCAATATCAACCAGTTTCCACTTTTAGGGATTTCTCTCTTTGTTTTAGGGTAAAATTACCAATATATGCTTACTGCATTTGCTTATTTGATTTTTGCTTTGCTTGCTTGCTTTTAGAGCTTAGGGCTATTTTATATTGAAAGGGATGTATTAGACAACTTAGATATTAGACAACTCTAGGTACATATTATGTACTTACTTAGAGTTGTCTGCATTGCGACAGGTCGCAGAACAATAAAATATTTTTAAGTGTTTCTTGATCTGTAGTTAACTCAACAATAGTTAAAAATAGTTAAATTTTAACCAATAGTTAGTATTCTTAACTCTTGGTAGAATTAACTACGGATATAGAAAGCGGCCTTCAGTTATTCGTTTGAAAGTAATTTTAATTAAAAATGTTTTTGTTTATTATTCATTTCAATTTGCGCATCAATGTGCATCAATCACGTAAAAATTTACAATTTCAATTTATTGATCGTTTCGAGGCGTTAAACCGTGAGCCTGGTAACACTTGGCACGTTCATGTGCGTACCTATGGACTGAGGGCCCGTTTTTTGAACCGTTGCGAAACGAAATAAGACTTATAGGGGATTTAGTTAAAAATAGTAAAAACTTAAAGCAAAGGTCCATAAATTTCTTAAACGTGAATTAAAACTTTTACGATTAAATAACTTGGGCCCTCAGTCCAGACGCTTGCATAAAGTGGCATAGTCTGAATCTCAGTAAGTACTATATCTGGGTTAATAATTTTTATTTAGGAATTTAGTTAAGAATTTCTTAAATATTTTAAGAAATTCCCAAGTCTGTAGAATATGACATTACAGATTTATGGCGATATATCTAGGGCCCTCAATTCATTATTGTTTGAACTGAGGAATCTGCAAAACATGAATTTATCTGAAGAAATACATAAATACGACTTTAACATATTTTACTTAGACATATAGGTGAATTAGTTAAAAAAAAATAATGACACAAAAGTTAATTGTTATGAAGTACCGTAAAACATGGCAACTTTGCCCATAAATTTAAAAAATAAATGCTTAATTAATGATATTTTGGAAAATTTTAATAAATTGATTATTGTTTCGGTGCCACATAATACTATATGCTCATGTCTCGATACACAAAACTAAAAATAGTAAAAAAAAAGCATATTTATTAGTGAAAATAACAATTATAGGTGTTGGGCAAAAAATCATATACATTTGGTAACTTTGCCCACATTACAGATCTCCGTTACTATGGACTCTAACACTATTCGAAAAGGACTGAATGAAAATACTGAGCAATGCAATAATGTATTAAATTATACGCCAAATATTCACATTCCTTGACCCTTAAAAATGAGTGGGCAAAGTCAAAAAGCCTTCTAGAACATTTTTCGTACAAAATGGCGATTTTTCAAGGGTTGTCACCATTGACAATACTTAACTATTTAATAATTTTTATTGTGGAATATTATAATATATTATAATGATAAATTAAAAATAATATAACATCATTTTTTACATAATATGCTTTATTTCTAAAGTGTTCAAAACTAAAAAATAATTTAAAAAAAAACTAAAAAGTATGTACCTATCTCGGTCTTTGTTTTTATATGAAAATAACAAATAACACTAAAATTTGTAATGAGTTTTACAGAAAAATTATATTACTATGCAATATAATTTTTAGTAATTTTAAGTACCTATAAATATTAGGTACTTACCTATCTTTTATGTTATTGTTATATAATATAATCAACATTTAGCGTAAATTAATTTGGATACATATCTACACTGACGGACAAATAAACTGCAACAAAGTTCAGGATTAGGTACTAGTATGCAAAGTTTTTAGATTAAACTAAATGAAAATGTCGAGACTACCCATTATTAAAAAAAATGTAAATTTATAAACAGAACTGCAGTAAAAGATAAAATTATAGCCGGGAAAATAAAATTTGAATAACTTTCATAGTAGGTACTTATATTAACAATTATATTAGAAATTATTTTATGAATTTTATCGCGGTAGCGGTAAAACAAGAGTACCTAGGTAGTTTGATTTCGATGTAAATACATGACGGCAGCCATATTGTTTAGCAGCTGCGAGAGACGGCGACTAGATGGCGCTAGTGGAACTTGCACCAGACGCATTTGGCTTAAAGGACTTGAAGTCAGTCAGTAAAATATTGTGACGTTCTCCCACCACTAGCGATCGCCTTTATAAGGAGCTGCGCTGTGGAGTCGGGGGCATTTCGTACGGATGCGTCTTGGAGCACGGACCACTGTCTCTTGACTGCCAGTACTGCCCGGTTATTGGATGTGGAACACTGTCTCTGACAGTTAGTACTGTCTTTATTGCGGTGGGTGCGTGGACCACTGTCTCTGACAGTCAGTACTGCCCTATGTGACGGCCTTCACTACTATTATTAGTTATTTAATTAATTTTATATCATTTCTATATTTCTACATTTTATAAATTGATAACTGATTGTTCGATTGAATTAATTTGTGTATTGCCATGTCTGACTTCTACTTCTGGTGTTTGGGCCAATCCTACATACATATAGTTTTTAAGAACCTAAAACCAATCAACAAAAAACTTTAAAAACACAGTCAGAATTTGGAAGATACGAGCCCTCGTATCTTCTAAATCCCGACTGTGTTTTTAAACTTTATATGTTTACCAACATTATTAACTGTTCATCAAATCCGAACCCTCCTTTTTTTACTAGGTTAAAAAATGTACCACGGGTGACAACCCTAGTGAAAAAGAAACGTTGGGCAATGTTGTCAACGATATTCAAAAAATATGCTTGTGACTTTGCCCACCGTTATATTTTATGATTATACGACGCATTTAGCGAAGAAAACTAGTCTATATTATTCATTTCCAATGTAATAACGGATGTATAAAAATTACTTACCTGCGATAACTCCAAGTAGCACTTCTCGAAAAAGTTTTATTAAAAGATTTTGCCCGCAAAAAAACACTCTAACTTCAACGACGTCTGACAGACAACTGAAGTAACATCTGTGACTGCGCGTCACACAGTGTTGCCAGAAAAATGATGAATTTTTTACCATAGACAAAATATTCTTACTAACTACAGACAAATTTGGTATGTATTAAGTTTTTTAAAAAATACACAACTGGGCAAAGTCAACTGTCGAGGGCAAAGTTGCCATGTTTTAGGTAAATGAAAATTGAATTTTACTAAAATGTCTGAACTGAGAGCCCAATATTTTCGGCTTTATTGACTAGGCTCGACCTCATAGATGAACACAAATAAGAATAATATTTTTAACTATTTCTTAAATAAATTGTAACATATCGTCCGTCCTTCTAAATATTATACTTTAAAAGAAAATTGATTTTTAACTTTTTATATGAGAAAAATTAGTAGGGTGACCATAATGTTCATAGTAAGTACCTGTACATTTTGTAAAGCACGGTAGGAAAGTCATAAGATAAATAAAACACGGTCGGTATAATTATAAAAAACCATTTACTTCACACAAATGTAACCTTAAAATAGTCTTATATCCTAGTAAGTACTATACTTACTGAGATTCAGACTATGCCACTTTATGCAAGCGTCTGGACTGAGGGCCCAAGTTATTTAATCGTAAAAGTTTTAATTCACGTTTAAGAAATTTATGGACCTTTGCTTTAAGTTTTTACTATTTTTAACTAAATCCCCTATAAGTCTTATTTCGTTTTGCAACGGTTCAAAAAACGGGCCCTCAGTCCATACGCACATGGCACGTTCACTGCGGATGGCGTCATCGGCAGAAATACCGGTCTCTGCTGCAGATTTATCAAAGCAACAAATCCGTACGGTGCCGACGCTCCGATTCCGACTCGGTGGACGCGCAACTTTACGCTCCGGTAAAAATGTGTTCAATATGAGCGACCACAATGTTTCAGTCTACCTACATAGTCAGGCTAGATAACTCGTAGCCACTAAAAGCTACTGTCCGTTTCACTAACACTGGTGGACACGTCTCCAATGAATGCCAAAATAAAAGCGAACTATTAAAATTTCAACGCTTGGCTCAACGCGGATAATCCAATAGTTAAAAATCCATCAGTGCAATAATATCTAGACATTTGGTGTTTCCTAGTGTTAGTGAAAACGGACAGGAGAATTCAAAACCCTTAAGGCGCGGACTGACTACGATTTTAAACGGCACACAACCGGGTAATCTGTTGTCACCATTAGCTGGGTTGAAATAAGGTTGAAAATTGATAATAATATTTGTGTTGCCGAGATGAAGTGCGAAGTGCGTGTCGGACTACGCACAATGAAGGGTTCCGTCTTCCGTAGTTGGGATTAAATTCATTATCCCAAGAACAAACTTAACATTATAGTTGAAAAACATGTTCTCCTATACATTCCAACAGTAAATGTAAGTTTGTACTCACACTATTGAGAGATTTACCATGTTCTTTTATGACCTGTAATCTAGCAGGTACAGAACTATTTGCTGTATTTTTTTCAAAATTTTAGGCTCAGTAGTTTCGGAGATAAGGGGGGAACGGTCAATTTTCATATATTTTCTTAAATAAATTTAAAACTATTTATTTTAAAAATTATAAAAAAATATATTTTAAACCCTCATAATAAGCCCTTTCATTTGATACGGTACATTTTGCAAAACTTTTTTTTTAATTTTCTTATTTGCCCCCTAAAAGTGACCCACACATTCAAAATTATTTTATTTACTTTAGCCGTGCATGTCCTAGAATCAAAAATTCGAAGACATGTGACATCTACCAACCCGCACTGGGCCCGCTTGGTGTATTGCAGCCCACTCCCTCTCACAGAGAGGAGGCCTGTGTCCCAGCAGTGGGAACATTATAGGCTGATTATGTTATGTGTAGCCGTACATGTTTGGGTCACAGAAATCCATATGTATAACAAATTTCAACTTAATCCGTACATTAGATTCGGAGCAAATTGGCTGTGACAGACGGACAAACGGACAGACAGACAGACACACGAGTGGTCCTATAAGGGTTCCGTTTTTCCTTTTGAGGTACGGAACCCTCAACTTCCCCCTACTTTGGCTTATTTGGTCGGAGTAATAATGGTTATATTACTGATCGTGATCGTATCCCATCAGTTATATTTCTAGTAAGACAGTTATGAACTGCTTTCATATAACTATTGTAGGCAAAATGTGTACTGTATTTTTATAGTTCAATAAAATTACGAATCGCTGACACAACTGACTTGTAATTTTGACAACATATAATATAGAATAAAAAACAGAAATATATATAAAAACGTTGCAACAACTATAACACGTTATAATAATATATAGCTATATCCCTAGGGATATAACTATATCACGTACGGCTTCAACCATCTAACTCGACATATCAATAACACGAATGAAATAAATTATATAAACAAAATTAAAGCCTAGGTACTCCCTCTATTTTTGGTGATAATTAAGACCATGTTTAGACCCGCCCATACCTAAATTACGAAAAAAACGTCCTTCAAAAACATTTATATAACCTAATCTGTCTCCAAACACCTTTCCAAGAACCTCATCAATCATCTCTACTCTAAACCTCATCATACGCAAGTTCGCCACACCTACACTAAGTATGATCGAGGCTAAAGCCCCATTCACATGCTAAGCCCGTCCCGATGTCATAAGCGCACTACACGATTCTATAATATTAATATTTCCCCGCAAGTGCGTCATGCATCTCTCTGGTGAGAGCACTTCGGGTAATGGAAACTACCATTATAAATTTTCAACACTAAGAGCTTGTCAGACGGGACATTGATATTTTTCCTTAGAGTCAGCTTTGAGTATCAGACAAGGTGGTCTAATGGTCTGACCGTCTGACGTCATGACGTCAAGTGGCGAGGTGTTTAGAGTTGAAGATTTTGTAACAAACCTATGAAGTTTCCTTCTTTTTATTTATGTAATGTATGTTCAACGATAATTCTTTATCACGTCAACCGATTCTGGTGATCCTTATTTTAGGGATACGTCAGTGGTTTTTGAGTTAGCTTCAATACTTATTTATTTTTAATTATCAACGTGGAAAATACTCTCAACAGAGAGTTGGCATCAATAAATTTGGAACTCTTTGGAATTTGGAACTTCCGAACTCAAAGCAGTACACTGGCCATTGCTTTAGAAGAACTTCGGAAACCCTGCTAGTTGACGCCGTTGAGGATATTACAACATTGAAGCGCATTGGTGGATGGAAATTGACGGCCGTCTTAGATTATTCTATGACTAACAAAATTTTAGTTTCAAATTCCAGTCTTTGAATTTTATTTCATGGTGTTTTTTTCTATCAAATTAGTAGGGTGACAGCAAGTACGAGCACCTCTAATGCCAACACCTGCGCAGCAATACATAATACATTTTCATAATTGCAACATACAAAACTTGAATAATTATTATAAGCAATAAACTATTTCTTACTCTTTTAACTTCGTTCTTTTATTACTAGGTTCAATCCTAATTTAAGAGAGTAGATAAAGCAGTGTATTAAACTGCACATAACTAGGTATTAAAACACTAGTGTGATACTATCAAAAACCTCGCCTACGGCTGTGACTCAGTTTTTAAAAGCACACCCGTGTTTTAATTACTTTGTAATACTTACACCAAAGAAATTGAAAAATTAAATTTTTTTTTACAAAAAAAGCCCACTTTTTAAAAAAAAGAAGTCGGTTACTTTCTTTTTGGTAAAATGTTTTTGATAATAATCATAATATAATTTTGGATATATTTTTAATAACATACTTACACATGTTCGTTCGATCGCATAATGTTCTTTCGTAAAGAACATTATGCGATCGAATTAATAAAATAAGAATGTTTTCCTCACTTTATTTTACCTCATACTAGCTCAATAGCGAATTTCGAAGAATATTTACTTATATGCTTCGTTAAATATAATTCAACGAGCCTAGAATTTTATTTCAAAGACTCTGAAATTAGAACAAGGTCTTATTTATACCAAGCGTTTGAAACATAAGCTCCAGAATATTAAATTAATTGGGTGCCTATTTTTTTTTTGTAAGAAGGGAAATTATTTATACCTACTTTGGTTTAGGTTACATAATTTTTTTTTTTTTTACTAGATATGCCGTAATAGATTCACAATTCCCCCATCATTCATTCATTTCATTTAATACCCTTAAAACAAAAAAAAAACTGATAATGAAATGAAATGCTGTCGGAATTGGTAACAATATATGAAATAAGTCACATATTTATTTAAATAAACAGATTAGGTAGCTAAGACGGATAGATGCATCTTAGGTAAGGCAATAAAATGAATACGTACCTTAAAGGCTCTTACAGACAGAGGCGATATCGCGTCGCGACGCGATATTTTTCTACGGATATAATATCGAAATATCGCGTCGCGACCGCGATATCGCCTCTGTCTGTAAGAGCCTTAATAGTGTAAAGCATTGCATCATCCTGAAATACATCAATTTAAATTAAAAACTGAAAACGACAAACGAAGTTTAACAATGTTGAAATTATCCAACTCATAATAATGTGTAAGACAAACTTTTGTTAACTTTTGTACCTACTAAAGCAATAAAAAATGCCACCGAATAAAAAACATTGTATCATCCGGGCCTACTCTGAAATACTGAAATAAAAAGCAAACAGTAGCTGGTAACAACTTTTCAATACGATAAAATAAATCAGAAATTATTGAGCACACGACAGTCTTGTTCTTTACACTCGATATAACACCAACCATACCGAACTTTGGCCATTCGATATCGGCTAACTTAACGAAATATATTCTTCTCACAGGAAAACATGTTTTATTAAACTTTGACGCTATGAGGAGAAAGTAGGTACGTAACTAAGCGTATGGAGTTTTTTATGTAGTTGTCTGTCGCAGTTTTACATAACCTCTAATCGTTGACCCACTGCATTGATAAATGCAAAACGTTTATGCAATTCTGCGTGTTAGAGTTCTGGGGGCCTACTCCCTAAGTCCGTCCGTCTTACCGTCCGTCTGACATTACGATCCATCAAAACAAGTGTAAAAGTTAAATTTTCGGACGGGCAAACACACATCGGGAGTAGGGACAACTGGCGAATCATGTTGTCATTCATACTTCGTTCGGGCCCCGAACCTATCATCCATCCGTAGGTGATACGGAGTAGGAAACGCCCGTAATGAAGGCCGAAACTACGGGCTTCGTTCTTAGGGAGTAGGCCCCCAGAACTCTAACACGCAGAATTGCATAAACGTTTTGCATTTATCAATGCAGCGGGTCAACGATTAGAGGTTATGTAAAACTGCGTGAAATGAAACGTCAGATGGCCGGTCGCTCGTGGCTCTTTGTGTAATAATGGCGTCGGAAACAGAAATAAATAAATCGACCTATGAGTGAAAATGACCCTAACTCGAAAAAAGTGATGTTAATTTTAGTATAAAGTTAGTTTTATGAAAGTCAGTCCTAAAAAAAACTAAATAGCCAAGTATCTGCAAACAACTTGGAAGTAGCGCTCGCCGACCGCTACCGTGGCACCGCTCGCTTCGCTTGCTAGGCTCGGTTGCTCGCAGTTCTAACCTAAACCAATTAATTGGTCAGGGTGCCCTAGCTTAGTTACTGACCGGTTAGGCAGTAAAAGCTTCACCAAACGCTTATTGTGACTGCCGATAAGCCATTCTGCATTACTTCTAAACGTGGGCAGCAGTTTTGTTAAACATAATGCAATGGCAATCCAGCTGAACGTTGTTCACCTCCTTCTGCGAAGCAGTAATGCTCGCGAAGGAGGAGGCGGAACGCGTGAGGCAGAGACAACCTCACGCCCTCAGTCACCGCGAGACGCCCTGGGCGGCGTGAATCGAGAGCCGATTCCAGGCCACCGTAGGCGTGGGCTTGCGGACGGCGAGTAGTGGGTAGCTCGCCGTCCGGTAAGGACCAGGGGGCCTACTCCCTAAGCACGAAGCCCGTAGTTTCGGACTTCGTTATGGGCGTTTCTTACTCCGTATCACCTACGGATGGCTGATTGGTTCGGGGCCCGAACGAAGTATGAATGACATGATTTGCCAGTTGTCCCTACTCCCGATGTGTTTTTGCCCGTCCGAAAAATTTAACTTTTACACTTGTTTTGATGGATCGTAATGTCAGACGGACCGTTAAACGGACGGGTGGAAAGACGGACGGACTTAGGGAGTAGGCCCCCTGGCCCGGGTCGACGGCGCGTTGTTTTCCACGCGCGACTCAAAGAGATGTCAGCAAAAGATGGGGTCCGATAAGGCCGATGCCGCCGGGCTCGCGGGCTGTTCGAATGAGATACCGTGACCCTGGCATAGGCAACTGAAGGAACACGGGTGGTTTTAGTCAGTAAAAGTCTGACACGCCCTTCCGCTCCACCCAGAGCGGGAGAAGTCATTTGATGATTTCCCATCCATAAAGAAAAAAAGCTGAACGTTGTTCAGTTGTTTTAGTAACTATAGCGGTTATGTAAAACAACAAATTAAGCAATGCATCTGCGACATATATAGGGTGACTGGTAATTAGTGACGTGCTCATGATAACAAACAACTTTTACTATGGGACCAAACCTGAAATCGCGAAAAAAAAATCAGCTGCCCCATACATTCATGTTCGCATAACTCGTCAAAATGTAGGGAGCAGCTGATTTTTTCTGATCGGTCACTAGTTACCAGTAACCTTCATCAAATTATCTCTTGATAAAAAAAAAAAAAAATAAGGTCCCATTAAAATAGATGGACAAATTAATATTCTCAGGGTGTTCTACCCATGAATATGAACAACTTTCACTATGGGACTAACTCTAAACTCATGAAAAAAAATCAGGTGTTTCATACAAAAGTTCAATACCTACTCGACCAAAATGTATGAAACAGCAGATTTTTTTTTTGTGATTTCAAAATTGGTCCCATCGGGAAAGTTGTTCATATTCATGGGTGTGAAAAATTTGCTAGTCATTAAAAACTAACCCTGTATACATTACACAAAGCCAATTTTTGTGTCTGTCTGTGTGACCGCTTATGAATTTTGATGCGGTTTTCACAATCATTTTATTTTACTCCGGAAGCTTTATAATACATACCTATTAAACATGAATAAAATAAAGAAAACTCAATGTTTTTTAAGTCGTAAAAAGCAGGTGTGGATCGCTAGTCTCTAAGTAGATAAAATTATGTTCATCTTTTTCCTTTTACACTGTCTACTTTTGTAAGAAAATCAAACTAGATGTGTTCATTAAAATGCGAACGGTTTTTACGGATACGTTTAAACATTTTTACGGTTTTTGCTGAGAGCGCGCTCGATAAACTCGATGCTCTAAAATTTTCAGTTCTATGTTTTGTATCTGCATCATCCAGTCCGCTTTTGTGCAGTTTTATCTTTGTTTTTTTTTTGCATTTCTTTTACGCTACATTTTTATTTACCATAGATTTACTATTTTATTTTTCTTCCTCAACTATGAAAAAAACCGGTAGCTATTCCGATCACATGAGCATTAGAAGCATTTGGAAACGAATACATATTATACTTACAATATTATTCCATTACAGGATTATTCAATAACGAATTCTGTGTTGACGTTACCTACGTATCCTTTCATATTCATACAAGAAAACTTTTCAATACATGGTAGTGCAACTACTAGTACCTATTTCTAACTGATCTAACATCCAACTAATCCGAATGTGTTTCGCTAGAGATAGTTTCGCTACATACCAGTTCAGTAGTCTGTTCACAACTTTGCACTGCAACTGGTGCATAATTTTGCACACATAATAATATCCACACTCAATACTCAGATTTTGCTGTTAAATACCGCATGAAGTAGAAATCAAAACAAAATCTATTAAAAAAAAACACTAACGCAGTAACAACGGTGAAAATAATGTTTTTATAATGACACCAAAAGCTGATAAGTCCAAATTTTTATATCGAAATTCGATATTGTACCTACCTACAAATTCCACAAATCAATAGCTGAATACCTATATTTATATAGAATACCTGTCATCACGGGTGTTTAGACCCGTAAAAATCACATCATATCATGTTTACCGATCTAAAAAATATATAAAAAAACATGGGATGTTTCTAATAACAATAAAAAACACGTTAGTATTAATAAAAATTAAACCAACCTGCCACACTGTCATAATTTGTTTTGTTCATTAAACTTTGTTTGCGCACACCGCATTGTTGAATCTTCCACATTGTTTATTTTTATATGAATCCTTCTACCCCTACCCTTATTTGTATTAAAGGGTCCTCATATACCTTTAATGCTTTGGCGGCTTTCCCCATTACCATTAGGGCAGATCTGTGATATTGAAGAAAGGTTTTTCAGCATATTGCAGCAGTAATTAATATTTTATGTGGCACTTTCGGCGGCCGAATGTGTTAATTATAAATTGTTCGAATTTAATTTGGTTGAGGATTAGATTACGGGCTGTCTGTGAGGGTAGGGGGAAAGGTAGAACTTTATCTGGGTATTTGTGGTTATTGTGAAACGACAAACAACGACCAAAAGACCTTGATTATTATTTTCATCGCCCATGTAAAATCGTGTTTTTTTTTTTTAAATTTTATAAAAGTAGAAAATAACATAACAAGAAATTTCGTATCGGTAAAGCTTGAAAATCAGTTTAGCCATAGAACTATTATTACAGTCCCCGGCGATAAATATTGCACATCGACCTTTGGAAAGAGACAATCGTCTAATTTCGGCTTCGTAGAGCGTTATCTCTGTCGCACGAAATACAAACACTCCGGTATCTATTAGGAGCTGTTAAAACAATTATGATTTGCTTCTTTTGATAATTCTTTTTATTCTTTGTATAAAATACACCAATTTTTCTATAAGTGATGGCTTTAGGTTGGGGTAAAATAAAATAAAAAAAACATGTTCACATTATGTTTACGTATTTAATTATTTTGGAAAATTACAGCTGTTTTTAAATCTGTCAGCTTCGGTTACAAAATATTTATAAACATTGTAGATAATTTCGCGTGACTGACCTCGTAAAGGTTTCCCTCTTTTTCCTAAAGATGCCAACAGCACAACAACTTTAAATTACAACTACTAGTACAACTTTAAATTATTTAAATTTGGGGGTGTTAACAACTCTGACTATATATTTTGAACTAACACTATCGCACTTGAGCAACGACTGACAAAACGTCACATAGGTAGTGTGCGACAGAGATAACGCTCTACGAAGCCGAAATTAGCCGATTGTCTCTTTCCAAAGGTCGATGTGAATTATTTATCGCCGGGTACTGTACTAGCGTATAGAACCAACGCGACGCGACGCCGCAAACCAGTTTTTGCCATGCTTTCTTACCGACCGGCAACAACTCATTTAGTCAAAATCAAAATCAAATCAAATTATTTATTTTTGCAGAAACCACTGTTACAATGGTGTTATTAAATGATTCTACCGTACGTAAGGCATGCAAAATGTATACAGTCAAGGTTTACCAAAAGGTTGACATTAAAAAATATAAAATTAGGTTTAAAAAATAAAAAATATTTGTTTAAATTAATGGAATGTCCTACATAAAGTTATATTAATACAATTTTTTTTTTAAATAATAATAATAGTCACTCGCACTAAACGTTTTAAGCGGTCTAGCGCTGCATGTTTTAGTTTGGTGAGACGAATGTGTAAGCGCTGCAGCGCACTGCCCCCCCGGCTGTCATCCTGTTATGACACTGTTTTTGCTTCAGGTAGCCTCTCTATACGTAGTACTTTATCTCAGTGATCTGAATTGTAAAGCTCGTTATAAATACCATATTTTTCTTAAATATTGATTCTAAAAATATACCGGTATTTTCAACGTGCTTTTTATCTAGCACCCTTTTTCAGGGGAGATTGCCACTCGACTGAAATAAGTTTATTACGATACTGACCTACGGGGTGACTTTCGTTACTATATAACATCCCCCTAGTTTAAAAACCGCTCGGAAACGTCGACGTACCGCAGTCAATTTATTGACATCGGTCGTTCGGTCAATGACACGCGTTTGCCAATGTGAACGCACCCTTAAAACAGAACAACAAACAATTTTTAATTTTGTAGAGTCACTTTTGTAGTTCATGCAATTTTCGTATTCTGAAAATTAGGTCGTTTACCTCTTAAGCTCCGTTTACACGGTGCTTCTGGAACATTCAAGAGCAATAATCGCATGACTAAAGCACGTTCAATTTTCTTGCCATTCATGAATTGCATGCAAGTGTTTACACGCGTGCGATTCACAAAAATAGTTGAATGGAAGTTTTGCCATTCAATAAAATCAGCTGCGACTTAATTGTACGTGTTGTATAGACGGTGCCAGTTCATTGCCCTTCAATTTCATGGTATGCCACAGGCAATAAACTTGTACCGTGTAAATGGAGCTTTAGGAAAATAACAAGTACGAGTACATTAGAGTGGGTGAGTGGACGAAAACATTCTCGTTTTGTTCTACTGACGGCATAATAATATCGTAAAATTCTGTACGATAGTGGTATTTTATCGAAGCAATATTTTAGGTACTGTGTTTTCTCAATTTCTAGTTACATTTTTCGCTTTTTATTTCACAGACTAATTTGGAAGGCCTTTAAAAGTTAATAAATTATTTTTTCTATTGTAGTTTTTTTTTATTTTGTATATGTAGGTACCTACTGTAAGAATTAGAATCTCACAAGGGGAGTAGCTATACTACGAAATTATAGTGGACTAGCTTTTGCCCGCGGCTTCGCCCGCGTGGATCTCGGAAAATATCCCACGGGAACGTACTACCGGGATTAAAAGTACCCTAGGTGTTAATACAGGTAAACAATGTCTTCTCGCACTGCTTTTACTGAGGGACCAGACCTGAAATCAGCAGCTGATTTTTTTTTCGCGATTTCAGGTTTGGTCCCATAGTAAAAGTTGTTTGTTATCATGAGCACAATCATGGGTTTAGGTATCGGTCACTAATTACCAGTCAACCTATACAGGGTGTAAGGGACAGCCCTCCGCAAACTGATAGGGTGAATTCAGTATATCATACTAAGATGACCGGTACATGAATTTTTTTCAGGAACGTTATGGGAATCCAATAAACCTGATTTGTTTGTGTTTTTGTGCACAAATCGGAGCGTCTATTACTGGTTGGGGGGGGTAGGTAATAGGTATGCGGTGAGTTCGATGAACTCTGTAGCTAGACAGAAAGTGAACAGCTGATTTCGCGCGTCATTTGTTACAGTATTTCTACATCCACTGCTGGTTTTTTTTTCAGTTTTGTTTTTTTGCTGTTTTTTTTTTACATAAATGGAGTGCTGCGAACACACAATGTAATTTTACATTGAAATAAAGAAAATATAACTGAAAAAATTATTTAAAAAATGAAAATTTTCCTGAGAAAATTTCCGGTGTAATATGATCTAAAATGAGGAGCTGAATGCACCCTGTTAGTTTGCGGAGGGCTGTCCCTTACACCCTGTATAGTAAGCGAGGAGCGGCGCGTGGATTGCAGTATGATTGCTGGAGGATAAGAAATAAGAATAGTAACCTAACAATAGTAACGGAATATTTAATCATCCCGACCATCATTTTACTTTTAAAATTATTTTATCTCTTTGGAAATCCATTTAATTTTTAATTTAATAAATGCGATAATGAATCCGCTTTTTTGTTCAAGCACTGATATTTAAGTACTTTTTTCCTATTTAGGTAGTTCTCTATACAATTTCTAGAGTAAGGTATTTTATTTTCGTATTCTAAATAAGTAAACAGGTAAGTTGCTGTGTTCACTAGGTAGGTACTGCTATTTCAATGAACCCCTCCGACTAAGCTAAATATTATGTTTCTACTTTTATGCTTGTTAGGACTGTATTCAGTTCACGGCAATTCATACAATTGGGGCTCGTGGCTAAGTAATAACACCCGCACGGGTCGATCGATCAGGTTAAGCTACGCTTGCCATGGTCGGTCCTTGGATGGGCGACCATCTTTACATAACCGAGTCCCCTCCGTGTCTCGGAAAGCACATTAAGCCGTTGGTCCCATCAGCAGTCAATCTTGGATCTTTGACAGTCGTTACGCGTTACGTCAGAAGCCCGAAAGTGTGACAAAAACAGCTTTACCAGGAGGTAACGTGTTACCCAGTAACTGGGTCGTGGAGGTCAGATAGGCAGTCACTTCATGTAAATTACTGGTATTTAGCTGCATCCGTTTAGACTGGAAGACAACCCCAAAATGTTCGGAAAAGGCTAGGCAGATTGATTTTGGTGTTGAGCATCATAAAATTGGTCACTTTACCTGTCCACAGCATCTGCCTGTCAACGTGACGTCATTGTGCGCAGAATGAAGCCATCTCGTGATTTTGGGGCACAAGAAAGCTCAAGGCAGCACAAGATTGCTGGAAGGCTGGCTCTTTAGTTATAAGCATAGCCTGTAACTGTGTGTACATTGTGCATTAAATGAATAAATAACTAAATAAATAAATAAGAACGGTTACTTAGTTTTGGGAACGAGTTTTAACTATTTTGAAGTATACTTTTTTAATTTCAATATGTACGATAGTCATATTATTAACTGTCCTTTATTTCATTTTATACACATTATTATTATATTTTTAAATATGTATTAGAACATAGAAACATTTAAAAATATAAAAAACCGGCCAAGTGCGTGTCGGACCACGCACAATGAAGGGTTCCGTAGTTGAAAAGAATTTATCCCAAAAACAAACTTAACATTGGATCCCAAAAAAAAAAAGTTTTAAATCATAAAATTACAAATTCACAATTTTCGGACTTTTTCCTTTACTTGTGCTGAAAAACCTTGCTTCTTGCCACATTTCATTATTCTAAGTCAACGGGAAATACCCTATAGGTTTTGATTTACTTGCGACAGTTGTGAGTAACAAAATATGTTGCAAAATGGCCGCATTTTTTATTGCGTTGACATAGAAGCTTGATTTTTTTAGGACTCTTAAGGGACCATAGACTTACATATTTGATATTAATTTCAACTTGATATCTCCATGCGTTCCTGAGAAAAAGGGTCTTGACCGACTGACAGACTTGAATTTTTTTTTTATGTGATAGAATTAAAAAACAACATTTTTCGGACTTTTTCCTTTATTTGTGCTGTGAGACCTTGCTTCTTGTCAAATTTCATTATTCTAGGCCCATGGGAAGTACCCTATAGGTTTTGATTTGCTTGCGACAGTTGAGAGTATCAAAATGTGTCGTAAAATGGCCGTATTTTTTTATTGCGTTGACTTATAAGCTTGATTTTTTAGAACTTTAAGGGACCATAGACTTACGTGTTTGATATTAATTTCATCTTTATACCTTCACGAGTCCTTGACAAAAATGGTCTTGACAGACTGACAGACTTACACATTTTTTTTTATGTGACAGAATTACAAATTAACTATTTTCGGACTTTTTCCTTTATTTGTGATGTAAAACTTTGCTTCTTTCACAATTTCATGATTCTAGAACAAGGGGAAGTACCCTATAGGTTTTGATTTACTTGCGAGTATCAAAATATGTCGCATAAATGGCCGTATGTTTTTATTGCATTGAGTTAGAAGCTTGAGTTCTTTAGGACTTCAAGAAGCCATAGACTTACGTATTTGATATTAATTTCAACTTGATAGCTCCACGCGTTCCTGAGAAAAAGGGTCTTGACAGACTGACAGACAGACAGACGGACAACGAAGTGATCCTATAAGGGTTCCGTTTTTTCCTTTTGAGGTACGGAACCCTAAAAATACCCACCGGTATCGGGAACAGGGTCCAAGCTACCGGCGGGCGCCGCGGTGTCTGGGTTCATATCATAATATTATTATTGCTAGGTTTTGTTTGTCGTTAAAATGTATCTTTTTTTATAACCAAAGGTTATGCTAACAACCAGTGCTTAGCAATCCTCTAGCCTAAGCATAATGCTGACGTTTGAACCTACTAAAACTAGCTGTAATACTATAGACCGTAAACATTTATTCTATTCTTTTACGTAAGCTAGAAAGAGACACGTTTCCATAACGTCTTGTAGATCTTTTCACCTTCAACGGCTACTGAACAAACACAGAAACTCCGTACAAACAACCACACTACTCATCTCATACTAAACCTTACTCAAGTTCGGAGACGAGAGAAGATTTATGAACATCTAGATTACCGCTATCCTCATTACGCTGCTCTGCCAGTTTAGCTCCATATCAGAATGCCTTTATCGACGTAAGCACTTATTTCCCAGCTCCGAAGGGGGACGGACGTCTGGCTCGAATGATAATAGCCTGATTAAGAAAGGTCACGTCTTTCAGCCTTGTTTTGTTTTCTCTTGGCAAAAAAATAAAACAAACAAACGGAGAAAGTTCAGGAGTGAATAATTTGAGTCGGCGGAGTGAAAGACCAACTTATCGGGCTGATTTGAAACTGTAAATAGAACATAGTAAGTTAGTCATTTACTTTAGTACCTAGTATGAATAGCGTTAACTTGTATACTGTTTATAAACCACAAAAATAAACAAATACAATTTCTAAACAAAAAAAAAATAAAAATAATAATTGAACATTATTTTCATGGTAATGATCTATAATAGTTATTTATGCAACTGACGGGGTTTTATAAGGGGTATTAAAACACGAATGTGGGTTTATCACACGAGGCAAAGCCGAGTGTGATAATAGTATCAAATGAGTGTTTTAATACCTAATTATGTACAGTTGCATACAAGACTTTATCTACATCCATGTTATCAATCCTCTACAAAAGGTTCTGCAACAGTTTTTTGCAATACTAATACTCGTATCGAACATGGCGGCCGGCGTCTTATTATACGACGTGAATTCGAATAAGTTCTTTTTTAAATTACGGCGCTGTTGTAGTGAAACGCGCGTGCATTACAATGTTCTTTTTTTGAAAACGAGTGGCATTATGAAATTCAGTACAACATTAAAGCACCCGTTTGGATGCTATTATGGTTACCATGGTTACTATGACACTGGCTGTTTTAATGTTGGCAATAAGCTAACTGTTTCAGAAACTTTTATAGAGAATTTATAGCATGGGTGTAGATAAAAATACAAATACTTACACTACCTTATTTACTTTACTACTAATATTGACGGCAGATTACAAGATAGAACATTATGAATGAGAACGCATCGAAAAAGGCCGCATGTATGGAATTTCGTGGGAGACAGTCGGTAGAAAATCGGTAGGAATGCTGAACCTCAACGATTCACTATGCCGCCTTATTGAGCAAACAAAAAACTATTTTTTCACTAGTATGTACGAAGCCTAAAGGAGCATTCACGTGTAATGTAACGTTACAAATTCGAGCATTACATCAGTGAGGAAGGAAAATCGAGCATTACAGCGCGCACCTTGTAATGATACAATGTGTAATACCTTGATACAACTTGTAACATCAATGCGCTCCACTTGTAATTAAATGTTACATTACACGCGAATGCTCGTCAGTTAGGGAGGTAGTAGTGTAATGTAATGCTCAAAATTGAATCTGTAATGTTACATTACACGTGAATGCTCCTGATGAGAGAGCACCTTTAAGTGAAAACCATTTTAATTTAAGAAAACAAATACCAAGACATGCATTGACAAAGTTCAAGATGTTTGTTAATTTTAAAATAAAGGGCTTTTCATTCTTATTGAATCTTGTTAAGGGCATGTGCTTCAACGATGCGTTAACAAATAAGTTTACTCATTTTTGAATACATTAAGGCTGTGCACAGACTAGGCCAATACTGTCTGCAGACCGACAATATTTATTTATTTATTTATCATCCTTACAGCTATCATTACAGGCTTTAACCTAATGCGACAGTGTAGTCATCGACTGTGACCCAAAGCTGCTTACCACAACCTATTACGCGTTATGCCAATCAGTTATTACATATGGCATATCCATTTGGGGAGGATGTGCTAAGACTCAGCTGATCAAAGCAGAAAGAGCGCAACGGGCTATTTTAAAAACTATGCTGTTTAAAAAATATAGATTTTCGACCGATGAACTGTACAAGTTAAGTGCTGTTCTTAGCGTTCGACAACTATACATTGAGAAAATCTTACGTATTCAACATAGCAAACCACCGGATTTTCCAGACGCTATACGAAGAGCGTACAAAGTCTATAAACAACCAATATATAGGACAAAATTTGCACAACGATTTCTTTTCTTCCTAGCTCCGTATATTTATAATAAATTTAATGTGACTCTAAGCCTTCGGAAATGTAATTCACACATATTTAAAAAAATTGTGCGGGAACACTTACTCTGCTTAAATTATAATAGTACTGAAGACACATTTAAAATCCTGAAATAGCAAACTCCATACTTACATACATTCATTCATTCATTCATATAATACATACACACAATCACATTCTTATACCTACGACAATCATACTCACATAAACACAATCACAGAAAAGCCATAATAGTATTAAGTTTAGCAATATTATTGCAAAATTAGTGTAAGTTTTTCATTTGTTTAAATTTATTTTCCTAACGGGTCTTAATTTCTTAAGTTCTTACTCGTTTGTTACTCTACGGGTCACAGCAATGAGGAATAATACCCTACTGTAATACAGTATAAACTAGTACGGGGGGTATTGTGACTGTTACTGGCGGCCTTATATATTGTCAACAAATAAATAAATAAATAAATAAATAAATAAATAAATAAATCAACTACACCTCTAATATAGACCAATAATAATAATAATACCTAATAAGCAAGGGACATAGTTCTTCCATAATTCAAGGTACCCGATCCACTATAGCCACCCAAACCCATAGCCCAATATGTTTTGTTTCCATGCTCTGCAATAGTCCTGCACCAACCGGGGGTTGTCCTTGGGTGCACTTGCATAGTGCATACAGGGATAGTCGTCGTCTGGTGCCGCCTCGTCATTTAAAATTGTCTAAGGGGCCTCTGCGAGTTGGCTTCGGACCCTCGTACGTCCTCCAAAGGACCGGGACCCCAGGGTCCTGAGATATGTCAAAGATAATAATACCTAATAATAATAACCTACCTATACCTAACCATCTAACCTACCTATAGAGGTAATATGTACCTCTATTATATGAAAACAATGATAAATTCATAATAAATGAAAAGTTTCACTGTCACAGTTGCCAAAATGAACTGAAAAATTGTTTTGACACAAGACAAAACTGTTTTGTTTATAGTGTGTGCCCTGCCTAAGTCAAAATTTATGTCTAGATACAATATGAATGAGTTTGCCGGAGGCCTCAAAATGTTTACTTGTTAGACTTTATATTGTTAAGAATATTACAAAAGGTACGTTATTCTTGTTGCACCGTAATAAATATCAAATGTTTTCTTGCAATTTCTGATGAATATGAGTGTTCTTAAATATCATGTAGGCATCTTAACTAATAATATAAATGCGAAAGTGAGTTTGTTTGTTTGTTACGCTTTCATGCTAAAACGGCTGAACGGATTTGGATGAAATTTGGCACATCGGTAGACATTAATTGGATTAGGACGTAGAATACGTTTTATCCTGGTAGTAAGTTCCCGTGGGATAATTTCTGTCATCCACGCGGGCGAAGCCGCAGGCAAAAGCTAGTAGTCTTTAATTCAAACTGACTTTCAACTATATTCTAGTGACTAAAATAATTATTTAAACAAATACCTATGTATTTTGTGAAATTATTCTTAAGATTTTCAAACTGTAATCAGTTTGTAATTTTGTCTAATTACGTATCTCAATAATAATTTTCTTTAAAACCTAAATAACTTTTGTATTTGTAAGTTCCATGCTATATGAGTAGACCATGTACAATTGCACATACTAATTTGGTACCTGAAGAAAGAACTAAGAAAGTGTTTTTCTAAGCCACCCCTGAGTGTAGGTCAGTCAGACGAAAGTTAAAGTTTCAATACGAACAAAAGCCCGTTCAAAATAAAATAAGAAAACTAGGTCTGTGAAGTCAGTCTGGATATCCATCAATTTTAATACCAAGTGTCAAGAACTGGCCAAACAATCGTTCATATTCTCAGAGGCTACTGAATAGTAAATTCTTATTTATGTTGCCTATTTTTCGTACAAAGTTCGAGTATTCTTTTAAAAGTTGTGATAAATTCATGTAAGGGTCAGACTCCACCAAACGGAAACATCCTCACGGATGCTTGAGCATTTTTTAAAAATTTCACTCACTATGTACAGATAGCGCGCGAGTTGAATGCAGAGGTTAGGAATGCGGTAGTGCTGTGACCTAATTATAATTAGCACTACACTGCAGGCGCGTGAGGTGGGGCGTGCGGATAGCGGGGCGCTCTTTACCTCAGACCCCGACTGCATTCAACTCGCGCGCTATCTGTAACTGTATCAGATCAATATCGCAGACAACAACACAACAACTCTGTGTCTTTGTTGAGATAAAACTCTTGATGTCCCTTAGAGAAAAGTGACGGATAAAACTCATGCTAATAGTAAGGCTGTATAATATTATGACAAAAAAGCCGGCCAAGTGCGTATCGGACCACGCACAATGAAGGGTTCCGTAGTTGAAAAGAATTTATCCCAAAAACAAACAACATTGCAATCCACAAAAATATTTTTTTATGTGATAAAATAACAAATTATCAATTTTCGGACTTTTTTCTTTACTTGTGCAGTGAGACCTTGCAAATTTCATGACTCTAGGGCAACGGGAAGTTTATTTTTTTATTTACTTGCGAGTTTCAAAATATGTCGCATAAATGGCCGTATTTTTTTATTGCGTTGACATAAAAGTTTGATTTTTAGGGTTCCGTACCTCAAAAGGAAGAAACGGAACCCTTATAGGATCACTTCGTTGTCCTTCTGTCTGTCTGTATGTCTGTCTGCCTGTCTGTCTGTCTGTCCGTCTGTCTGTCTTTGTTTGTTTTGTTTGTTTGGGTTTGAAGACCCTTTTTCTCAGGAACGCGTAGAGGTATCAAGTTGAAATTAATATCAAATACTTAAGTCTATGGTCCCTTAGAGCTGTAAAAAAATCAAGCTTCTAAGTCAACGCAATAAAAAAATACGGCCATTTATACGACATATTTGGATACTCGCAAGTAAATCAAAACCTATTAGGGTGCTTCCCGTTGACCTAGAATCATGAAATTTTTTCAAGAAGCAAGGTCTTACAGCACAAGTAATGGAAAAAGTCCGAAAATAGTTCATTTATAATTTTATCACATAAAAAAATATTTTCAAGTATGTCATCTGTCAAGGCCCTTTTTCTCAGGAACGCGTAGAGGTATCAAGTTGAAATAATATCAAATACGTAAGTCTATGGTCCCTTAGAGCTGTAAAAAAATCAAGCTTCTAAGTCAACGCAATAAAAAAATACGGCCATTTATACGACATATTTTGATACTCGCAAGTAAATCAAAACCTATAGGGTACTTGCCGTTGACCTAGAATCATGAAATTTGGCAAGAAACAAGGTCTTACAGCACAAATAATGGAAAAAGTCCGAAAATGGTTAATTTATAATTTTATCACATAAAAAAATATTTTCAAGTATGTCATCTGTCAAGGCCTTTTTTCTCAGGAACACGTAAAGGTATCAAGTTGAAATTAATATCAAATACGTAAGTCTATGGTCCCTTAGAGCTGTAAAAAAATCAAGCTTCTAAGTCAACGCAATTAAAAAATTCGGCCATTTATGCGACATATTTTGATACTCGCAAGTAAATCAAAACATATAGGTTACTTCCCGTTGACGTAGAATAATGAAATTTGGTAAGCAGCAAGGTCTCACAGCAAAAGTAAAGGAAAAAGTCCGAAAATGGATTATTTGTAGTTTTATCACATAAAATAATAGCTTTTAGTTTTTTTTCTGGCAAAATGTGGGTGTATATGTACACCTCTGCCCAAGCCTTCGGGGAAACAAGGCGTGATGTTATTTTTATGAATAGTTTTTTGCGAATACAAACTTAAATATGCAGTTGGACAATTTTCCGTAACGTATATGTGTATGTGTATGGGAGAACATGTTTTTCAACACAATGTTAAGTTTGTACTTGGAATAAATTCTTTTCAACTACGGAACCCTCATTGTGCGTGGTCCGACACGCACTTGGCCGGTTTTTTATAACTCCAAGGGACCATCAAATACGTAGGTATAATATAATATATAATTATACCTACGTATTTGATATTAATTTCAACTTGATACCTGCACGTGCTCGTGAGAAAAAGGTTCTTGACAGACTGACAGACAGACGGACAACAAAGTGATCCTATAAGGGTTCCGTTTTTTTCTTTTGAGGTACGGAACCCTAAAAACGGGCTGATTGACAAGTTGTCAGAATTTAAAGTAGGTAGTCGGTTATCATCATCATCTGCCTAGCCTTTTCCCAACTATCTTGTGGTCAGCTTCCAGATCGACTGCCTATCTGACCTCCACAACCCACTGACTGGAGTTGAAAGTAGCAGATAGGTATATTAATGAATCGATCAGAAACACTGGTTATAACAGTGTCTCATTGAATTAAATGTCTGATGCAATGCATTAATAACAATTTCATCAAATTGGATTCTGACATAATTATCTCAAAACAAACATTAATTTACAAACAGGCAATGTACCCGTCTCTTTATTGAAATCGGATAAAGATGGGTGGGTAGGTACGTCTATGACGTCATCCGTCAATTGTGGCGTGTTTTGACGTAGCGTGTATTTGATTCGATATCAAATGCCAATCATAACCCTCCTTACCTGAAATTGTGTTAAAGATAGGCGCTTACCCCACGAAATTGTATATTATGGTATGAATTGAATAAGTAGGTACCTACAGCAATGCTTACAAACCTAATATCAATTTAGTTTAGTTCAACTGTTGCTAAGCTTTTGTTTCTCTTTGACTTGACACAATAATTTTACATTCTTATAAAATAACTAGCTTTTGCCCGCGGCTTCGCCCGCGTGGATGTCGGAAAATATCCCATGGGAACGTTCATGTGGAAAACATATCATATCCCTAACTTAAGAAATGCTGGGTTTTCCTTACAAACTTTCATAAAGTATCCTATGTCCTCTCCCAGGATGCTATGTAAATATAAAGCCTTGCCAAATTTTGTCGAAATCCGTGCAGTTTTGTAAATTTTAAAATCAACCCCTATTTTACCCCCTTTGGGGATGATTTTTCAAAAACGCTGAACGGCATATTTATTTATTTCCTATCAAAAGCATACATTTTCATTTTCACATCCCTAACTTAAGAAATACTGAGTTTCCCATACAAACTTTTCTACCCTATATCACCCCCTGTAGGATTATACTTTAAGACCAAAAGTAGCCTGTGTCCATCCCCAGGATGCTATATAAAGCCTTGCCAAATTTTATCGAAATCCGTACAGTTTTGTAAATTTAAAAATCAACCCCTATTTTACCCCCTTAGGGGATGATTTTTCAAAAATGCTGAACCGCATATTTCTTAATTTCCTACCAATAGCATAAATTTGTTATCCCTAACTTAAGAAATACTGGGTTTCCCTTACAAACTTTCATCCCCTATATCACCCCCTGTAGTATTGTTTTTGAAAGTATCCTATGTCTTTTCCCAGGATGCTATATAAAGCCTTGCCAAATTTTGTCGAAATCCGTGCAGTTTTGTAAATTTTAAAATCAACCCCTATTTTACCCCCTTAGGGGATGATTTTTCAAAAACGCTGAACCGCATATTCCTTTATTTCCTATCAAAAGCATACATTTTAGTTTTCACATCCCTAACTTAAGAAATACTGAGTTTCCCATACAAACTTTCATCCCTTATATCAACCCCTGTAGGATTATTTTTAAGACCAAAAGTAAGCTGTGTCCTTCCCCAGGATGCTATATAAAGCCTTGCCAAATTTTATCGAAATCCGTGCAGTTTTGTAAATTTTAAAATCAACCCCTATTTAACGCCCTTAGGGGATGATTTTTCAAAAACGCTGAACCGCATATTTCTTAATTTCTTACCAATAGCATAATTTTTTTATCCCTAACTTAAGAAATACTGGGTTTCCCTTACAAACTTTCATCCCCTATATCACCCCATGTAGTATTATTTTTGAAAAAAATAGTATCCTATGGCCTGCCCCAGGATGCTATATAAAGCCTTGCCAAATTTTGTCGAAATCCATGCAGTTTTGTAAATTTTAAAATCAACCCCTATTTTACCCCCTTAGGGGATGATTTTTCAAAAACGCTGAACCGCATATTCCTTTATTTCCTATCAAAAGCATACATTTTAATTTTCACATCCCTAACTTAAGAAATACTGAGTTTCCCATACAAACTTTCATCCCCTATATCACCCCCTGTAGGATTATTTTTGAAAAAAAAGTAGCCTATGTCCGTCCCCAGGATACCATCCAAATTTTAATCTTGCCAAATTTTATCGAAATCCGTTCAGTGGTTTAGGCGTGAAAAGGTAACAGACAGACAGACAGACAGACAGACAGACAGACAGACAGAGTTACTTTCGAATTTATAATATTAGTATGGATTACAGTTCAAGAATTCCGTTTATTACATTTAAAATAATTCCACAGTCCTTAAGATCTTATTTAAATCACACTAATATTATAAAGGTGATAGTTTGTGAGTGTGTGTGTGTGTGTGTGTGTGTTTGTGTTTGTGTTTGTTTCTTCTTTTGTTACATTTAAAATAATTCCACAGTCCTTAAGTTCTTATTTAAATCACACTAATATTATAAAGGCGAAAGTTTGTGAGTGTGTGTGTGAGAGTGTGTTTATGTGTTTGTTACTTCTTCACGCTCAAACGCCTAGACCGATTTGGATGACATTTGGTATGTAGATAGCTTATACCCTGGATTAACACATAGGCTACTTTTTATCCTGGTCTACGCGGGTGAAACCGCGGGGTGCAGCAAGTATTATTTAAACTTCAATTTCGACCATTGAAATAGGACTTAAGAAGCTGATCTAGAAAATAATATGAAAACCATAACTTTCTACTTATTTTCTTGTAAGAACGATAGGAGGTATTTAAGACTGAATTTCTGTAAAGTAGGTTAAGGATCTAAGTATGAAAAGGTAGTTAATAAAGGCAGGTACTTGCACCGTAAGCCTTTATCAACTGATAACTAGGGCTTTTAAATAGGTATAGGTATCATTAAATCATTCTATTTAATATTTTTTATACCATTCCCCCTCTAAAAAGCTTATTTTATTCACTGAAAACAGTGAATAAAAAGCACTTTTACTCACTGTTTTGATGTTTGAAAATGGAACACACCAATGTATTCGACCACAGATTTAGAGTAGCCTAGGCTAGATACGGCATGTTATTAGATAGTATGAAAACCGAAAGTCTCATCTTTTTTATACCTACGATAACTTTACCCCAGCCATTTAGTGATGTGCTCAACGTAAACAGAATTGTTTCAATCGCTAAGCGTCACTGAGCTAACAGACTTTTTTTAGTACGAACAGTCGAACATGCAGGGCTCGCTTGGTCGTGGCTTGCCGGATCTAGTGTAAGTGTAATCTTTGTATTCGACCTATATTGATGTGTTCTAAATTCAATTTGATTGGTCGACATTTTCGACAAGGAGTTTAGCATTAGAATAAAAACTGTTTTGTGTTCTTTGCTGTCCTTAGTAAATTGGCGCTATTTTGAATACTGTAAGTTGTACGAACACAAAGTTTAGTGTTACTTTAATGTTTAATTTTGTGTTTGTTTAGTGTTGTTCTAATCGATTAAAAATGCATTCTAGTGATGAAGATGTGTTAACACCTGAGTTTATGAAAGAGAGGGCGGCCGATATAGTGGAAAACTTGCTACCCAAAAAATCACGGCTGGTTTACATCAAAGCCAATTTAACTTTCTTTTTTCTTCATTATATGTCTATTTTCACTTAAATCTTTCTATTTCTCGTAGTCATGGTATAAAGTAAGTGGTAAGTGGTAAGAACTCTTGAATAAAACGGATTTATATCGAGGGCCATGAATCACTCGCGTCGTTCCAACTCTTGAATAAAACGGATTTATATCGAGGGCCATGAATCACTCGCGTCGTTCAGGATTCTAACACTCGCTACGCTCGTGATTCAATCATCATGAATCACTCCCTGCCGTCGTGATTCAATCGTTAGAATCCTTCACTAGCTCGTGATTCATCTATGGCCCTCGCTTTAAATCCGTCCTTTATTCACTAATTGCATAATATACTATTTAGCAATTATTACCGTCATTGTCAAACTACCGAAAAAAGCCAAAACGCAATAAACTCAAATTAAAAACCAATTTTTCACGAACAAAAAACATTTAAGGCTATTAATACACCATCATATCACCCATGGGAACCTCAAAACTTCACAAAAAACTACGTCAAAATTTATCGCGGAATTTAATTACTAAAAATCTTTTAGCTAATACAAGGGCGCACCCTAGCGGTATTTAATTATGACGTGGCATATTCGCGTCACGTTATGGTGTTTCATTAGTAAGGTAAACAGTTTTAAACGGCACAGTGTAGCCGCACCCTAACAATAGCGTAGACAGAAAAACTTTAGTATTTGTTTTGATGACTGCACTTTTTTTTCAGCGTTACTTGGATAATGAATGGGAGTGTTTTGTGGTGTTGCGGTTTAATCGCTTGGGTCCTTGACTGTTGCAAGTATTTTTTATTTTATTAGTCCGTCTAGTCTAAATCCCAGGTTCCAAAGACTGCTGGGGTCGGGTTGTTCGAAAGAGATACCGTGGTCCTGGCATCTTCCGCTCCACCCAGAGCGGGAGAAGTCATTTGATGATTCCCCACATCCACAAAAAAAAAGGTGGGAAAGGCTTCGCAAAAGTTAAGACAGTATTAATCCTTTCGTTATACCTACAACGTTCGATTCTTATCAGGATAAGGAAATAAATAATTTCAGCAAATGGAACAATCGTGAATGCGTATTTTGGATGGTTGACCAATATTATTAACACATTAAGAAGATGCCTATGTAAGCCAGCGGGACAATTGCGTAACAAATTATCAATTGGAACAACATTCATTGCGTTATTCACGTTGTTGAGCAGACACATTTTTCAAACATATGAAGCAATGGATTAGCAATTTGCTTCAAAATGATTAATATTCCGATTGATAGTGTGTTACAAAATTAGGGAGCAGATAAATCTTGAAATTAAGATATCAGTCACGCTTTATTATAATTTTACGGAGGTCGTTTGTCTGACTATAAAAAAAATAATCCTAGAAATCGAATAGAAAGTAATGTATGTGCTAGTTAAAAATAAACTCAAACTCAAACTCAAAGCATTTATTTCAAATAAACCAATTACAGGCACTTTTGAATTGTCAAAGGGTCGGTCTTGGGTCGGTCAGTCAGAAAAATGAAGCTAGATTGCCCATTCCAAAGCGTAGATCCTATGGAGAAGAACGGGCAAGAAACTCCACGGACACTCTTTTAAAATCAAATATTTTACAAAATATTGGTTACATCGTTCATATTGAAAATATACATGTGAGAACAATGTAGAAAGACGTGCACGTTAAAAGCGTCCGTAATAAAAAAAAAAAGATTAAAAAATAAAAATAAGCCGTGGCAGCTAAGAGACGACCAGTCCCAACTGACGGCGCCCGTTCACGAACATGACGCATGGATCAGCACCAATTAGCTCAACCATTTTGAAGGGAACTTAATGATCCAACACACACGCCACCACCAGCGAGACATTTGAGTGAGCATGACATACTCTCAACCGCCAGGGCACATTCAAGTCAGTGAAAGACGAACCCAGTAAAAGGTAGCTTTATATTAGCTACATACATACATATAACAACCCAGTAACAGCATCGCCCTCACACAACCTCACCATAACCGATATCTCCTTGAAATTTAAGAGCAATCCTACATTACTTATTTATTGGCAAAGCGTCCCACGCACGAATATTAATGAAGACGCCTGCGCCGTCCGGGGGGCGGGTCGTACATGTACCTATTGCAAATGATATCAAATAAATCAGAGGAAATCATTTACAGTATGACTGGTTAAACGAAGGACATAATATGAGAGGGTAATCGATTTTTGTTCATAACACGTAAAGGAATACGTCCTTAATGTTTCAACTACATTACCATAACATAACACGCCTGTAATCCCCAAAGGGTATAACAACACAATAACAACTCAACAACAACAACAATACAACAACAACAACATCAAATAAACAACAACAACAACTTGTTGGGGGTACAACTCTGCCTAACCCTTTATGGTGAAATGTAGATAGACTAACTTTAAGTCCTATGTGTGTGTTATAGGGGGCGAGCCTAATTGCCATCAACCGGGAACAAATCCAGACTCTGGGCTGCTAAGAAGTTCCTAATGGAAAAATCCAATAACACTTTGCCTGACCTGGGAAACAAACCGAAGACCTTGCGACCATTACACCAACGAGGTTTGAAAGACAAGCCCAACACACTTTTGCGACCACTGCAACTCCTGAGATCCAGAATCCATAGAGAACCACCACCAGAAAAGCGCTGAGACAATGAAGCTCTAAGGGTTCTTACAATGATTCAACTGCCTTTAAACCATTAAGAAATTCAATCCGAAAAACAGCGAAAAACTAAAGAAACCATAATTAGTATTAATCTCTACTTAACAACAAGAGACAATAAGAGCTGGGCTACAGGCACATTGATTGTGAACAGGAACACATTGAGGACACACAGTTTGAGGTATGGCGGAAAAACGGAAAACTTTTTCAAAGGTAAGCCTGATGTTTCCTTTTCAATTTCTACAAAAATCATGTGTGTGGTTCCAGAGACTAGTACGTGCAAACAAACAAAAAAATAAACTTCATCTTTATTGTTAGTATAGATAGAATATAATTACATTAAAATATCAATTATACTATAGTAGGGTAGTTATAGGATGTATGTACAATGTCCCTTGTTTAACTAGTCTAACTGTATAATCGGCGTATGTAAGAACCTAATGAAAGGACCCATAGTTGTCTCAATATCGAGTATTTATTAATGTCGTATGTGTCGTAACATTGTCTCGGTTTGTTGAGTGGGTATGAATTGTTATGACGATGTTTGTGTTCAAACCATGTAATTGTTGTACCTATGTCTGTTTAACTGTTAATTATTTGGACTTTTAGTTATTCGGCCATGTTGGCGAAAAAAAATTGTTCATCAAACGTAAAAAATTATTCTTCAGCGTGTGAGAGTGCTCTTCTCTCGATAAATATGTCGTCTTATCAAAAATTTCCAACATAAAATCGTTTATGTACTCTCAATTACATCTCATTACAATTCTTATAACCAGGGAAGTATTAAAAACTAGAGACTTGAAATTATAAGATTAATATATTTTTAGATAGATATTATATCTTGATATACAAGGTGTAAGTGTAAACAGTGTGAATCTTTTAAGGAGTCATTGTACTCATCACTATGAACAACTTTTACTCCGGTACCAAACCAGAAATCGCGAAAAAAAATCATCTGTTCCCTACATTGTGACGAATTATGCGAACAGAAATGTACTGAACAGCTGATTTTTTTTTTTCGCGATTTCAGGTTTGGTCCCATAGTAAAAGTTGTTCATAATGATGAGTACAATGACCTCTTAAAAGATTGCCACTGTTTACACTTGTAATTTTGAAGTTACATTTTTTGTTATACAGGGTCTGTATAACAAAAAATGTAACTTCAAAATTACATGTAGTGCTTTCCGTTTGGAAGTATGTCGTCGTCACACACAATGGATTAATCTAAATGTACTTAAAGAAGTTTTCTTTCATCCTTTGGATGAACCCTATTGATTTTCGTCATCAAACTGATAACTCACTCTCTCAAAAATCTATGAATTTTCTGAGATGTTTTTCGTAAAATTTACCGTCAACATGTTTCTATCTTTGAAGCGTGCACTTTTGGATTTTCCAATTTTGTTGTTTCCCTGGTTTGATCTAGCAGTTTCGCTACTCAGCATCTTAGGGTACCGTCCACGCGGCAATGATCAGTAGATACGATATTTTGTTTCAGTGTAATTTTGGGATGACTCGGCAGTTTCATACTGCAGTTGTTTTTAACCGTATGAACAGTGGGATATTGACATGTGATCCTAAGTTTTTATCGAAAAATATTGTGCTCATCATCGTATCAAATGTATGTAATGGACCTTACCGTATTTTTCATAATGCAAATAAACAATGAAACAGATGTTCATTATTACGATTTACTTTTCCACAATGTTTCCCAAATATTTAACTAAGTACTATTTATTGGAAATTATACTTACTGTGTAAAAACTTTTTATGAAAAAATAACTGTCAATTTAATATTGTCAAGTTTTATCTCTGTGCAAACAACGGTTTTATTTCGCAATCCAAGTTACCTTGTTTTATTTCATCAAAAGGTTATGGGCCCAGTCACTAAATTTGCCATCAAGAACCTTTGCGGCCTTGATGATTATTCTACATGGAAATTCGCAATTAAAATGGTTCTCATACGAGAAAAATTGTTCATGTATACAACAAACTACCCAGATTCCAAGGACTCCACCGCCATCGAGAAGGACCAAGACGCATTAGCTTTAATTTGTTTACACGTGGAACCTACACTTTACGCGTATGTCCAAAATTCAAATCATGCTAAAGATGCTTGGGATAATTTAGCGAAAGCGTTTGAGGACAAAGGCGTAAATCGCAGGATTACCCTCATGAACGCGTTGATGGATGAGAAGCTAGAGAGACACTCGTCGATGCACGAATATGTTGCTGCAGTTATGTCTCTTTCTCAAAAGTTGAAGGATATTGCCACCGGATTTGACGATGATCTTGTAGCTGTCGTGTTATTGAGAGGACTACCTGAAGAGTTCAGGCCTATGCGAATGGCACTGGAACACTCTGGGATGAAGTTGACTTCAGAAAACGTACGGCAGAAATTACTGCAGGAGGATTCACGTCAAGGTTGTAGTACATTGCCTTCAGCGGACTCGGCATTGGCTGTGAGTAAGAGTAAGAAGCGGAATGGGAACAAAGATTTGAATATGACTAAAGTTAAATGCTTTAAATGTGGAAAGAGTGGACATAAGAAGCCGGACTGTCCTGAAGGAAGGAAAGCAGGTTCGATCTCCAAACCGAGTGACGTCGCGATCGTGAGCCTGTCTTCATTCAGCGCCGGGGACTCCTTCAATCCGACGGAGTGGTACATCGACAGCGGAGCATCTTCACATATGTCTTTCCAGAAACATTGGTTCAAAGATTTGGTTATGAATGTTGGTATGAGTAATGTAACATGTGCGAATAATGATACGATTGAATGCAAGGGTAAGGGTGATATCATGGTGAGTTTGAAAGGACGAATGCTTGCTGTGAGGGATGTCATGTATGTACCCGGTTTGCGTGTTAATCTGTTATCAGTATCTAAATTAGTAGAGAAAGGATGGAAGGTAAATTTTGACAGAGATGGGTGCAAGCTAATTCACCATTTGGTTCCAGGCCATTTCAAGGGAAAGCTGCTTCTGGCTACCGCAAGTGAAGTTTCAGGAATCTACAAGCTTGAAGGTTGTCAGGCGGTTGTAGATGAGACTGCGTTGGCGTCAGTGAAAGCAGGGAATCCTTTGATGTTGTGGCACCGGCGGCTTGGACACGTAAATGAGCGGGATTTACGTAAGCTTCCGGGTATGGATTTTGGAACAAGCGTAATGGAGCCTTGTGTCGCCTGTATTAAGGGGAAGGCACATCGTTTACCTTTTCCAGTTGGTGAGGCTGAGAGGGCAATCGAAAGACTGCAACTGGTTCACGCAGATATCTGTGGTCCAATGTCTGAACCCACGTATGGTGGATCTCGGTATATGCTAGTTATTTTAGATGATTTTACACGTAAATCTTTTGTATTTTTCCTTAAATCAAAAGATCAGGTTTTCGATAATTTTAAAGTCTTTCTAACTAGTGTAGAGGTTGAAACCGGGTTAAAGGTAAAGTGCATACGCACGGACAATGGAACAGAATTTGTGAACAGGAAATTTGATGGGTTTCTACACCAAAAGGGTATAAAACATCAATTGACTGTTCCCTACACTCCAGAGCAGAATGGCGTAGTGGAGCGAGCAAACCGCACTATTGTGGAGATGGCTCGTGCTATGTTGGCGGAAAAGGGTCTGAGTGCGAGACTGTGGGCAGAGGCATGTTATACGGCTGTTTATACGAAGAACAGGCTGCCTCACAGTGGCAATAATGGTAAGATTCCTGAGGAGTTGTGGACAGGGAAGGCTCAGTCATTCGATCATTTCAGAGTTTTTGGAACGAAGGCGTTTGTGCACGTGCCCAAGGAAACTCGGAAGAAATGGAGCCCTAAAGCGGTAGAACATATCTTTGTTGGTTACTGTGAAGAAACCAAAGGGTATCGTTTCATAAATCCCAGTAATCCTCGCGTCATTGTTAGAGCAAGGGATGTAGTTTTCTTGGAGGACTCTATAGCAGCAGTTTCAGAGGATTCTAGTCAGCTCGTAGGTAGCAGTGACAAGGGTGCTGAAGTATTCTGGGAACTTGCAAAGGTAGAAGGCCAGTCAGGTTCGTCACCTGGTAGTGCAGAAGCTTCTCAAGGGCCGAGTTTCACAGATGAGGCTGAAGTATATGAAGACGCGGAAGTGGAGCTGGGAGAAACGGGTGATAGCGGAGCAGAAAATGTCGTGGTGGAAAATGTTGAAGTTGAAGAGACTATAAATAGAGGAGAGTCAAACGAAGGTGAATGTCGTTATCCTCTACGTAGTAGAATCCGAGAAGGAAATCTTCATGGACTTGCATGCTGTACAGAAGGGCAGGAGCCTTTGACAGTTAAGGAAGCCTTAAGTTGGCAAGATAAGGATAACTGGAAGGAAGCCATGAAGAAAGAGATGGATTCTATGTACGAGAACAAGGTCTGGAAGCTCATCAACAAGCCACCTGGAGCTAAAGTCGTGGGAAACAAGTGGATCTTTAAGTACAAGTTTGATGCAGATGGTAACAAGACCTATAAAGCTCGACTTGTGGCGAAGGGTTTCACTCAGTCCTACGGGGTCGACTACTTCGAAACTTATTCACCGGTCGTGAAAAGATCGACAGTTAGATTGCTGCTATCGTTGGCTGTTGAAAAGGATTTGTTCATCAGTCACTTCGATGTGAACACCGCCTTTCTGAACGGTGATTTGCATGAAAGAGTTTATATGCGACAGCCGGAGGGTTGCATAGACGAAAACTCGAAAGAAAAAAGTTTGCTTACTAGAAAAAGCGATATACGGCCTCAAACAAGCTTCACGGTCTTGGAATGAAAAAGTAAATGAAGTGTTATTGTCTTTGAACTTCAAACGCTGTGACTTTGATAGCTGTCTTTACAAAAATAATAATTTTTATATCGCTTTATATGTTGACGATTTTTTATTATTTTACAAAGACAAACAGCAGAAGGAAGTTTTATTAGACAATCTTTGTAAACATTTCAAGATAAAGGATTTAGGGGAAGCGAGACAAGTTTTGGGTATGCTTTTGTTTAAGACGGACACCGGAATATATTTGAACCAAGAGAGACTTATTTCAAAGATATTGGATGAATATGGTATGTCTGACTGCAAACCAGTGAAAACTCCGACGGAAATGAATTTCCATAAAGCCTTGGCGGAAGGGGAAGGAGGTAAGCTCTTATCCTGCCAAGACTCTCGTAGTTATCAGGCGCTCATAGGGTCGCTGAACTATTTGGCCTGTAACACACGCCCGGATATTGCAGCTGCGGTCAATTTTTTGGCGCAGTACAACTCATGTTGTGAGGAACGCCATTGGAAAGCTGCTAAACATATCTTGAGATACCTAAAGGGTACAAGGGATCTATGTTTGATATTTCTCAAGTCACCGGTGCAGGACATCACGGGATTCGTAGATGCTGACTGGGGAGGGAACATCAAAGATAGGAAATCTTATTCTGGGTTTATTTTTAGATGCGGAAACTCGTTGATTAACTGGGAATGCCGGAAGCAAGCTTGTGTGGCACTGTCGTCAACGGAAGCCGAATACATTGCTCTTTCAGAGGCAACCAAGGAAGCAGTTCACTTGCGGCAGCTGAATGCATTTATAAGAGGTGAATGTCTTGGGTCTATTTGCATTTTCGTAGACAATCAGAGTGCTATTAAACTTGCGTACAATCCTGTAGCGCATAGAAGGACGAAACATATAGATATAAGGGCGCACTATGTCAGAGATTGCATTGCTCAGAATGTTGTACGTCTGAATTATGTGTGTACGGAAGATAACCCAGCAGATGTGCTGACAAAACCATTAGGTCGTGTGGCATTTAATAAGTGTGTGCGCGATCTGAGTCTGGGTATGACTGGTGTGGTGTAATGTGAGGATATCTAATGATGGATGTTGTTTGAGGGGAAGTGTAAAAACTTTTTATGAAAAAATAACTGTCAATTTAATATTGTCAAGTTTTATCTCTGTGCAAACAACGGTTTTATTTCGCAATCCAAGTTACCTTGTTTTATTTCATCAAAATACTGACTGACGTACTTATCGAATGTGATTTCGGTATGATTAACATTTTACATGACCTCATTGATTTAAACTGAAATGCGGATTACAGGCAAGTTAAACTTTAATTAGTACTCAATTAATATTGCACCAAGTTCGGTTATTATTTTATTTTGCAGTCAATATTGACTGCAAAATAAAATTAAGTTGAAGAAGGAAGGAAGGAGGCTAGGAAGGAAGGAGGTTCGCTCAGGTAAAGCTACGCTTGCCACGGTTGGTCCGTGGATGGGTGACCATGTTTACATACCGAGACTCCTCCGTGCCTCGTAAAGCATCATAAGCCCTTGGTCCCAGCTGTCATTCGTGGATCTTAGGCAGTCGTTACGGGTTGTCAGAAGCCCGAAATTCTGACAACCAGTCTTATCTAGGAATATCGTATTAGTATCCCAGTAAATAAGTTGTGGAGGTTAGTTATGCAGTTGCTTCATGTAAAATACAGCTATTCAGCTGCATCTGGTTAGAGTGTAAGCCGACCCCAACAGAGTTGAGAAAAGGCTAGGCAGATGATGAATTAAAAATTCTTAGGGTAAATATTTCTATACTTCTCAAGACTCGCAACTTCGAAAACTAAAGTCTATACAGGGTGTAAGGGACAGCCCTCCGCAAACTGATAGGGTGAATTCAGTATGTCTTATTATGATGACTGGTACATGAAATTTTTTCAGGAACGTTAAGGGAATCCAATAAACCTGATTTGTTTGTGTTTTTGTGCACAAATCGGAACGTCTATTACTGGTTGGGAGGGGTAGGTAATAGGTATGCGGTGAGTTCGATGAACTCTGTAGCTAGAGAGAAAGTGAACAGCTAATTACTCGCGTCGTTGGTTACAGTATTTCAACATCCATTGCTGGTTTTAATTTTTTGCTGTTTTTTTTTGCAGTTTTTTTTACGTAAATGGAATGCTGCGAACACACAATGCAATTTTACATTGAAATAATGAAAATGTGACTGAAAAAAAATTTGAAAAAATGAAAATTTTCCTGAGAAAATTTCCGGTAGAATATGATTTAAAATGAGGAGCTGAATGCACCCTGTTAGTTTGCGGAGGGCTGTCCCTTACACCCTGTATTATACTTAATAGGTGTCTTATTTCTCTAGAATCTAAATTAATCAGAAAAATCAAGACCTAATGCAATCTATTTAGAATACAGATTTATGTTCTTTTTGTGATTCCAGTTTCACGTCGCTAAGTTTGATTAATATTTTCAAAAGATATAGTAAACACAACATTTTATTAGTTGACCACCATCCCTTACAAAACACAGTCCGAAGCATAGATGAAGATGTTACTCAATTGAGTACTCAATACCCGATCGAACACTCAGACTCAACTAACGATGTAGCCACACAACACGCTGACGTGCACCATCATTAGCCATGAGTTATGACGTCAGTCTGCGCGGAACTGACGGCGTATTGTTCAAGGTAAGGGAGGATGACTTATTGGATGCGGGATGACGGTCATTGTTGCTGCCGTGTTGTGTAATGCTGAGATGGAGGGAAACTCATTTAGCACCTACTAAGTACCTACTGCTGACTGTGGGTTTAGGATTTTGGTTAACTGTAACTTTAGAGACCGCAATTCGTTTAAGTATTATTATGTTGATAGTAAGGACAACCTGCACCGTAATTGCTATCAATCGCATTGCACTATCAATCGGAATCGTTTCATTTTGACAGTTCAACCAAAATTCATGGCGTTATTTACGTTGTCGAGCAGACAAATTTTCGAAAATATATGAAGAGCTCAATAGATTAGCCGATTGCTTCAAAATAATTCAAATTCAGATTTATAGTGTGATAAGCAATTACGGTGCTGATCGAGATTCTTTTTGTGGCTAATAGGTATGTAATTAATTGATCAGCCTATAAAGTTCCCACTGCTGGGGCACAGACCTCCTATTTATGAGGGGGAATGGGCCATAATCAACCACGCGGGCTCATTGCAGGTTGGTAGATCACACAAATGTTTTCGAATTTTTTCTCCGTTTATTATTTTGTGTATGTTTTTGGTTAAAATCATACACAAAAGGATAACTAAATTAGATACATTAGAATAACGTACACGGTAAGCACAGTTCCATTATTTCGGTCCCAATAAAAGTATGATCTGCAATAATAATGGTGTTCTGAACCTAGGTGTTTGTAGGTATATGTGAGGTGTGTATCTGTCAACGCACGACAGACACAGCAGAAATTCGATGTATTACATATACATATTCAACTATAGACCACCACACGCTCATTGAAAGCTTCTCATAACTAAAAAACCGGTCAAGAGCGAGTCGGACTCGCGTACCGAGGGTTCCGTTCCGATTTCTGAAAAAGTGTGCTACTTAGAGACATCGTTTTATTTTTCCTGTAATCTTTACATAAACTTCTATCACATAGAATAATTTCAGACTTTTCTCTTTGCAAACTTCGGAGCTAAAGGGGGGGGGGGGGGAACGGTATTTTTTTTTACATTTTTCATTAAAAGTCGAAAACTATGCGGCCTAAAAAAAATAAAAAATATTTGGAGAATGTGCAAACAGCGCTCTTTCATATGCCCCACATGCCCTAGTAACACCACTTTAATTTTTTAAGACCCCCTTTCAGTCCCTGTTGCAAAAAAAATTTAAATATTTTTATTTCTTTCTTATTTGAAAAATAGTTGGGTAAACGTCACCTAAAACTATTCTAAATTTCAAGTTGATAGCATTAGTAGTTCTTGAGATATCCAGCTGTGACAGACAGACAGACGGACTGAGTCACACCATAAGGGTTCCTTTTTTACCATTTTGGTACGGAACCCTAAAAAACAACATCGATGCAGAATTTAATTTAACGAAAGTTTTAAACTTTTTCGCCCCGTAAGAGCACTTAATTCGGCCATCTTTCGCAACAAACCGACCATCTCACCAATAAGGGATCGTTCCACCGATCAATCTGGCGTTTCTTATCATCGGTAATTACGAGCCGTAACAAGAACGCCGACCGGTCGGTAACAGTCTGTATCACAACAAAAGTCCATTAGTGGGTCCCGCCAAACGAATTAATTAATTCAGAAGATTCGCCCCCTATTTACTATAAACGACCCAAGATGTGCCCTATTCGGGGATCAGCTATGGTCAATGATTCCTAATGTGATTTGATTTAACTTTGTTTTGAGAGTTTTGATGGTTTTCGAAGTTGCCGAATTTGACAGAAAGGAAAAGTTTAAAAGTAATTAGAGCAGCATAAAATAAAATAAAATAAAAATGAATGAGTTTTTAATTGTTTTTAATAAGAATTAATTAGAAATTAAAATTAGAACATTTGTACCCCGTTGACGGCAAGAGCAAGACATAGCGTTAATTTTTATGAATAATATCAACCATCATTTTCCTCGGTTGATATGCTCGCCAAACAAGCGTGTGATGATGGAGTTCCCATGAATATTTCTCCACTGTATTCGGATTATTTTGGAAAGGTTAAAAGAAAGTGTTTAGATCTTTGGCAGGAATATTTTGATGAAAGATCAAAAGAAAAAGGGATATGGTATCGCACTATCCAGCCAGAGATTTCTCGGGTTCCGTGGATTGATTGTGACCTAAATAAAAACCTAATTACTATAGCCTTAAGACTTCGCTCCGGACATATTCCATCAAATAAGTTTTATTACTTAATGAGGAAAGCTTTGTCTCCAAATTGTGATGACTGTGGAGTGGTTGATGATGTCTGTCATATTTTGATGGAGTGTGTCCGGAATGAAAATATTAGAAGTAATGTTTTCGGACGGTATAAAAGTTACGATATTGGCTTTTGTAATTCCATCCTTGCTTTTCCAGTGTCCGATAAGGCTAAAGAATTGTACAAGTTAGTTATTAGGTAGATTATAATTTTATTAATAATTTTGTGTTTTTCTGCACTGGGCGATGTGGTCGCTAAGCGACAAAGCCCTTTAAATAAATTAAAAAAAAAAAAAAAAAAAAAATCAACCATCATATCATAATCAGCCTATAATGTCCCCACTGCTGGGACAGAGGCCTCCACTCTATGAGAGAGAGTGGGCCGTAATACACTACACACCCGTGTAGTGTATTACGGCCCACGGGTTGGGTTGCTTGAATAATAACATAAGTATTTTTCGTTTACCAAATAAAAAAAATTGAATACTTACATTGATTTTTGCTGTAGCATAGTGTAGATAATATATTTTTCAATACACTTCCTCGAAAACTGGTTCATATCGCACTACGATTAGGTTCACAATGCAATGTATGTCGCACGCGTGCGATTTTTCATTTTCCCACCCGTGTGCGGGAATGAAAATTGCCACAGATAACTTATACCTATACTTAGTCCAAATTGGTTCAATGTTCAATTGTTCATAACTCTCTATTCGGAGGTGAATGTTTTTCTTTAATATCGGCAAAGAGATATGCGTCTTTAAGCGGTTAATATTTTTTGAATATTTAAATAATGTTTCTTTATAGAATATTATCAAAAAACATGATTATTACAATAAAAAAACGTTTATGAATAAATTAATATTTATTTGTGTTCTAAAACTCAAAAATATTTGAATTTTCTATTTTTCATATTAGGCTGTTTATGGGCTTTATACCTTTGCTTCTCTTTCAACCTGGCGAAAGCAAAGCGCGGAAAAAAAAAAGAAAATTTAAATCATAGTTTCCTATTAATTCATGACAAAAATATTTTCCGTTATTTTATTTTATTTCTTCAAAAGTGTATTGAAAAACATCGTTTGATACTCGTAGACATTTGTTGTTGCAGTTCTCGGCTCGAAAAAAACCTCGCCTGCGGCTCGGGTGTTTTAATTCCGCCTCGAATGCAATAACAAACGTTCTCCACTTGTATCAAAATGTACTATTATTAGTAGATAAACCCTAGCCAGAAACAAACGTATTTTAGTGTAAGTACCTACGTGTGCAATCAAATTTAAAAAAACAATAGTGAAGTTTAGCTATTTACGTAGCAAATTTTATTGTTCTTAAGGGGGATGCTCTAAGGTAGTGAAATTCAAATTTTCTTGAGTTTTTTTGCAATTCGCAGGTCAATGTCAGGTTGTATCTTGTCAGTTTGTCAGGTTGGTTGTCAGGTTTGATCACATAACAATAAGAAATATGATTTCCTCCGGATTCGTCTGATTTCCGAAATTAGACCAATCCGGAGGAAATCTAACTTAGAGAGATGTATTGATGATTTTTATCGATAAAATTATATAAATAAATATTTCTTACTATCGCGAAATAAAACTTTGATCAAGATACAACCTGATAATTGCAAAAACGCACAGGTGGGCTACCACAGCGCAATCACCCTAAGAACTTTTACCGTTTTTTAGGGTTCCGTACCTCAAAAGGAAAAAACGGAACCCTTATAGGATCACTCGTGTGTCTGTCTGTCCGTCTGTCACAGCCAATTTTCTCCGAATCCAATGGACCGATTAAGTTAAAATTTGGTACACGTATGGATTTCTGTGACCCAAACACGTACAGCTAAAGTAAATATATGAATTTTGAATATGAGAGTCACTTTTAGGGGGAAAATAAGAAAATTTCAAAAAAAAGTTATGTAAACTGTACCGTGTGACATATCAAATGAAAGGGCTTACTATGAGAATTTCAAATATATTTTTTTTATAATTTTAAAATATATTGTTTAAAAGTTATTTAAGAAAATAGACGAAAATTGACCATTCCCCCCCCTTATCTCCGAAACTACTGAGCCTAAAATTTTGAAAAAAATATAGAAAATAGTTCTATACCTGTAGATTACAGGAAAACCTATAAGAAGTCTGTGGTCTTAAAATAACATGGTAAATCTATATATATAATAAAATCAAAGTCCTGACTGAGTCACTGACTAATATATCAACGCACAGGCCAAACCAATGGACCTAGAGACTTGAAATTTTGCACATAGATACCTTATATAGTGTAAACATCCACTAAGGAAAGATTTTTGGAAATTCTATCCCTAAGGGTGTAAAATAGGGGATGAAGGTTTGTATGAAAAATCCTATCCCTTGAGTTAATAGACTTGAAACTTAGCACGAATATTCATCTAAGTAAATTATAAAGTTTATCATTTTGAGTTTTCCTAAACTACCCCCTACTAATCCCTCTTGATTGGGCGTGTCTAAGTTTGTATGGAGGAATTTTAACACGCGGTCCGATTAACTCAAAACTCAGTTTTTATACTTTGAGACCAAAAATGAAGACTAACGTATATCAGGGTTTTCCAAAAATCTAACCCTAAGGGGTGAAAAGTTAATTTTATAGCGGAGGATTTTATTGGGGGCTAGATTAACTCTAAAATTGGTGTAAATAATGTTCAAGTTATGGAAACATACCAGACGATTTTTGAAATTCTTTATCTGTGTTCGTGAAAACAGCGATACAGTTTATATGAAAAATCTTATTAATTTGGTTAATGAACTTGAAACTTAGCACAAATACTTGCATAAGTAAGTAATAATGTTTGTCATTATTAGTTTTTCAAAACTACGCCTCAAATGAGGTTTAGGGATGTTAAAGTTTGTATAGAAGAATTTTAAAGCGCAGTCGATTAAAAAAATGGTACTTGCCAAACGAATTTTCACCGATTTTGACGGCATATAGCTGATGTTTTAAGGAGTAACTAAGGCTATTTTTATTTTAGAAAAATAATTAGGGTTCCGCGCAAGAAAATTAAAATCCATGAAATCAGACAACCACGTACAGTCCAGTACAAACTTACTAAGCCTCCGCTGTCTATTACGGCTATAACAACAAATAGTAAAAATAAAGCAAAGTTAAAAATTTAAGGGGTCAGTCCCCATACAATAAACTTTTCATTTTGAAAAAAAAAAAAAAAAAATCTAGCATGTGGGTTGTCATCGTCTAGAACTCATTGAGTAGAGTACAAACACATTTTTTTTATCTTCTAAAATTAAGAAATTTTAGACCATTTTTGTACGAGCTCTAGCGCAACAATTCAACAAATTAGGAATTTGAAACTTCTTTATACCATGTAGGTACCATAAATACTGTATTTAAGCAACAATACTGAAAACGGTGATTCGTAAGGTATTTTGTTTAAACAAAAAATAACCTTGTAGGTTCACAGTATCATTATAAAATAAGTAAAAAGTTATCTCTGCGATTGTTAAACATATAATATGGTACGGAACCCTTCGTGCGCGAGTCCGACTCGCCCTTGACCGGTTTTTTCTTATTTGAAGTCGGTTAAAAAAACCGCTACACTCAAATTATGTACATATTAGTATTGCAGATGGCAGCGAAGGAGGGGTTATTGACTCACAGATAATTAATTAACAAGTAAATAGAGACGAAATAATTAAATTAATTTTCAGGTAAATAACTTTTTGCGTGCATTGGCTGTGGCGTTTAAATGAACTTCAATTTAGCGGTTATATTTCGACACACAATCCTGACTGGGACTTCAGAGGAATTTGTTGTTTAAAGCTGAAAGTAAATGAACGAGAATTTTGCATGCAACGTTGATTAAATTACGAGTGAATTTAATATGATGAAAATTGACGGGGTCACTGTCCGTCTGCGACCTTCTTAATTAATTAATTAAACCTAAGTACTTAAAAATGGGCATACAGTAGTTAACCCCTCAAGTGTCTGAGTTTGTCTAATTTTAGACCCAAAACTCCAGCGAGTGGGGACGGTTGGGGGTTAGTTGCGAACCCCATAGGTTCACAATTACTGATGATGATATGTTTTCCATCGGGTGATGTTTTTTTACGTTTATATATATGTGATCTAAGCTTATATACCTATTATGTAAAGTTTTGTCCTTTTGCACACTTGGGGTGCATTTGACACGGGGGGGTTAGCTGCGAACTCCATATGTTCACAACTAATGATGATGATTGGTTTTCCATCGGATGATGTTTTTTTTTTATATGTGATATAAGCTCATATACCTAACAAAAAAGGGTTTTTCTTATGCACACATGGGGTGCATTCGACACTTGAGGGGTTAAACGTGAAGTAAATAGTCATTATTACGGTAGTTAAAAATCTAACTATGCAAAGGATTTGAACACCAAGATGAAATCACAAAACTAGTCGCTTATTAAAACTTAATTTTATTGTATGTGACATTTATTTACGAATTTGTAAAAACACTCACGATACAGAAGAACTTCCCAAAGTTAAAAACGTGTTATATAAAAAACACTCTTGCCTTTTCCGAGTGTTAAGGAATAAAGGTAAAACACGTATTTTTATATTTCTTAAACACACGTAAAATATACAAATATTTTTTTAAATAGTATTATTTCACCTCACGTTGGCAACACAGAACTGTCACTTAGGAACAAGCTCTGTTTTATGTACTACAGAGTAGTTCCATATACTTACATTCACTAGGATGTCTTGAAAGAATAAGTGAATATAGTAGTAGGTAGGCTAATTATTGCAGCTTTGGGGCTGTTAGTTAGAGTGGCGGGTTATTTTACTTTAGATTATACTTTAGATTGCCGTTTATAAAATCAGAATCAAGACTTCGCATGACAGGTACAGTACAACTATTTTCTTAATGTCCCTCGGCAAACGTGAGAGCATCCGGTGTGCACCAAGTACAAAGGGATACTCGTAGAAATTCGACGACTGACGAAATACGAAGTTTGCCAAGGGACATTAAGAAAATACTGTAAGCTCGTTTTCAAAGAAGAAAGTCCCTGCCTATTTTCTCTGGTAATCAAATCAACCACCTTTTTATATGTTCCAAACATTTCATCCCATAAAATCAGTAAGCTAAACCCGCTCAAAACGTCAATTAAGACTTTCTAACGGCTTCATAACACTTTGGCCAGGTACTGTTCTATTGTGTTCCAGGCGGGCATTGTCCGGGACAATGAAGATCCGGCAGCACTAAACATCGGACATCAAATGGCATGCAAACAATACTGCTGCAAATTAGCATCGTGGCATCACGCTAGGGAAAAGTTTGTGGCTTTCTTAGAAAATGGTGGCGAGTTTTAATGAGAAAAATGTGTGGAGTTACGCATAATCAGCCTTTAATGTTCCCACTGCTGGGATACAGGCCTCCTATCTATATATATGAGAGGGAGGGAGCCGTAATCTATCACGTGGACCCAGTGCTGGTGATATCACATGTCTTCAGATTTTCCGTTCTAGGACAAACCGGTTTCCTAACGATGTTTTCCTTCACCGTTTTGAAAGCAGTGGTGATGAAATAATTTACACAAAGTGCCTGCCTGGGTTCGAACGTACGACTTACCACCGTCACCACCGTCACCACCACCGTCACCACCACCGTCGCCAACATTACCTCTGGGCCACCACTGCTCTACGCGTTCTGGTGTTCCGCGAATGGATATAATAAGAAATGAGTACCTACATAAGAGGAAGTCTAAAAGTGGCATCGGTGACTGAAAAGTTGTGCGGAAATCGGTTGTCATACTATGTGATGCGGAGGAATGAGGAAAATGTCGTCAGGAAAGTTTTGAGTATGAATGTGGATGGCTATAGATAAGAGTAGGGGAAGCCCAAAGAAACGATGGTTGGATTGTGAAAAATGACGTGGCTAGAAACGGGGTGATTACCGAGATGACGACTAATAGAGAAGTATGGAAAAAAAAGATATGTAGCGCCGGCCTAAAATAGGCCAAGGTACTTTAGGTCTTGAAAAAGCGTTAATGTCTATTCGAAGCCACACGAAACACCGCTAGCATGGACAATGAAAGGGGAATTATAAGTAATCATTATGTAGGTACCTTAGCACCAATATTTGGCAATCATCACATAAATACAGAATAGCTCTTGATGTACCTATAATAATATTATAAATCACATCACATCACACTAATTTATAAAAGCGAAAGTTTGTGAGTGTGTGTGTGTTTGTATGTTTGTTACTTCTGCATGCTCAAACGGCTGGACCGATTTAGATGAAATTTGGTATGTAGATAGCTTATACCCTGGATTAACACTATTATTTATACCAGCCTACGCGGGTGAAACCGCGGGGCGCAGCTAGTAATATATAAGATCTATGTATTCATACACGAAATCTCTTAAGGGGTCATTGTACTCATCGTTATAAACAACTTTTACTATGGGACCAAACCTGAAATCCCGAAAAAAAATCAACTGTTCGCTACATTTATGTTCGTATATATACGAGTTCGTGTTCGTGTATATTACTATCCGACTAAATTTCTATTGGGATGCCTCGGATATAACTCATTAGAGGTAAGGCGAGCCCGAGATCAGCTCACTATAGCCTGCAAGACATTCCGTGGCACTATTGATGCACCTGATCTGCATGCTGTCCTGGCTCGCTTCTTCGTCCCAGACAATTACTGCCGCGGCAGAAAACACAGGCTGTTTGCTGTGCCCCCATGTCGCACTGTTGCGCGTGCTCAATCCCCAGTACCTCGCACTCTGGCCGCACTTAATGATCTCTTGGATTCTAACCCAACAAACGATCTGTTTGCGGATGAATGGACGAAGATATTATTGGCATGTCAGAAGTACTGTGAGAGGGATTCATGGAAGTACTACGTATTGCAAATTTTTTGATTGTTTTTTATTTTTACAAATTTTGTTTTCTGTGTAATTGTTGTAATTGGTTTTTAACCGTGCTAATTAAAGTTAAATGAATAAATAAATAAAGTCCAGTCAGCAACATGGTATACGGGCTAACTGCCCAACTTACTTACATTGTAAGGGGAGTGATATGTAGGTACGAATGACGTTTTTTCGAAGGTCACCATTTCGAAAAAATTTACGAGTGGTACGCCAGTTCGAAATCTCATTAGATCGAAAACCGCTACATCGAATGACGTTATCGCGAAGTCGCCATTTCGAAAAAATTTGCGAGTAGTACACCAGTTCGAAAGTGATGGTATCGAAATCCGATGTTGAGTTAATTTATCTGGGAATCGAACTCACGACCCCAATGCAATGACACGAGGCGCACAGAGATCTTTTGATTTGGTTTGGGAAAACAAAAAAAAAAAAGAAACAAATAACTCAATATCGGATTTCGACACCATCACTTTCGAACTAGTGTACTACTCGCATAATTTTTCGAAATGGCGACCTTCGCGATAACGTCATTCGATGTAGCGGTTTTCGATTTCATGAGTTTTCGGACTGGCGTACCACTCGCAAAATTTTTCGAAATGGCGACCTTCGCAAAAACGTCATTCGAACCTACATATCACTGCCCATTGTAAGTATCGCCCCATCATGAATGCTATCTCATAATAAACCAGCTAATAATGTTAATTATAACATTATCAACCTACTAATGTTTTACTCGTAATACTAGTCTTTCAGTCCATCATTTGGCTATAAAGAGTAGTTTTACGGCGTTTTTACGGCACAATATCATGCAAATCAAAGTACTAAAGATCGATGAGGTCCGTCTTACCTCGTAAACCTCATGGTGCCGAAATAACATGGAACTACCAACAACTCATTTTGGTATACGACTTTGCAAACTATTATTTGTTTTAGTTTAGTACTTTTTGTATATTAAGTTTTGTAGATAGTAAATTATGTTGTAGCGTTTATGTTTTTTTTGGGGCTGTTTAGTGAAATTACACAATATATATGTAAGTAAGACGTAACATAACATCACGCCTGTAGATAATCCTCAAAAGGGTAGGCAGAGGTGTAGGTACCTATAGTTTCCGCAGTGATTGAAGGCAACGGTATTAAACCAGTGCGTCCTCCTCGTCATGATATACGGTGCCCAAACGTGAACACTGACAGTCGGGCTCATAGATATATAAGAAAGAAGGAGATGTGCCCAGTAGGTACCTATTTTAAAATGTATCGGAACCCTGTGCCTCCACTTATTCCCTTTGTCACTTTCATGATTTTAAAGATAAATACGGTAATATACTTGTACTACATATGGAAAGTGATTCCATGATTAACATGGCTTCGGTTTTTACAAGAAAACACTGACATTCTTACACACGGCATTCTTATAAATTGTCACGGTCACAGTCGAAAGCGCACTAGTTCGCGGAGACGGAATTTGTACTATGAACGGCTCATACTGAGCATGTCGCGCGGACACATTTTCGCCCGCTTGTCACTTCTCCTGTTTTTTTTATATTTCTACCTATGGTCGGGCTAGTCCACAAATTCAAGGTCGCTCAGAGCGCTATTTATTTATTTATTTAATAAGGCACCAAGTCCCATAATACACATCACAAACACATAAAATTAATTCAAATTAAATCATCATTAAAATAAAATACATTAAAAGTCATTAGATCATAAAAATAAAATACATCAAATTCCATACAACATCAAAATAAAATACATTAAAATTCAATACAGTCACAAAATAAAACACTAAAACTGAATATACAATAAAATTAACTCACAATAAATCATCATCATCTATGGAGCGGGCAATGCTAGGAGTTTCTTTGAAGGGTAAAATCGGGCATGAAATTATCCGGAAAATAATCGATGTTACCGACATAGCTTGCAGAGTAAGCAAAACTGAAGTGGCAGTGGACTGGCCATGTTTGTCAAAAGACCGATGGCCGGTGGCAGACGAGTCCGAGTGGAGACCGCGTATCGGCAATCGTCGCGTGGGACGCCCCCCAGCTAGAGGGTCCGACGGCCTGAAGAAGGTGGCTGGGACAGACTGGATGCGGAAGACAAGGTGTGGTGGAGCAGCCTGGGAGAGGTCTATGTCCAGCAGTGCACTTCGATAAGCTGAGTTGATTGATTGTACCTATAGTACACCTACACTTCGTCAGTGTTGTCGAAGTAATAACAATAGGGGGCGAGTCTATTGCCATCAATCGGTCACAAATCCAGACTCTGGGCTGCTTCTGAGAAATTCCTAACTGAAAAACCCAATAACACTTTGCCCGACCTGGAAATCAAACCCAGGACCTCATGCTCAGCAGAACCGCTTGCGACCACTACACCAACAAGGCAGTTGAAGGAATGTATCACTTTCACTACATAGTATAAAAAATAAACTACATAGTATAAAAAATAAAGTCGCTTCCCGCTGTCTGTCTGTCCCTATGTATGCTTAGATCTTTAAAACTACGCAACGGATTTTGATGCAGTTTTTAGGGTTCCGTACCAAAATGGTAAAAAGGAACCCTTATGGTGTGACTCAGTCTGTCTGTCTGTCTGTCTGTCTGTCTGTCCGTCTGTCTGTCTGTCTGTCTGCCTGTCACAGCTGGATATCTCGAGAACCACTAATGCTATCAACTTGAAATTTAGAACAGTTTTAGGTGACGTTTACCCAACTATTTTGCAAATAAGAAAGAAATAAAAATATTTATATTTTTTTTGCAACAGGGACTGAACTCAAACATTTTTTAATTTTTTTTAGGCCGCATAGTTTTCTACTTTTGATGAAAAATGTAAAAAAAAATACCGTTCCCCCCCCCCTTATCTCCGAAGTTTGTAAAGAAAAAAATCTGAAATTATTCTATGTGATAGAAGTTTATGTAAAGATTACAGGAAAAATAAAACGATGTCTCTAAGTAGCACACTTTTTCACAAATCGGAACGGAACCCTCGGTGCGCGAGTCCGACTCGCTCTTGACCGGTTTTCTTATTGTTAATAGATAGAGTGATTCAAGAGGAAGGTTTATGTATAATACACGCGGGCGAACCCGCGGGCAAGAACTAGTAGTGTAATATATTGCATCATAACTACTTTAAAATGTAAAAATGACAATGATGATGTCGAACAGAGTCAAATTAAATAAACTAGTGAAACTTCACAGACATGACAGGTATCGATATCAAATCATACACTGTGTCCATATTAAAATTTGGAAGCTTTAGAATGCATCAGTGACATCAAAACTTTAATTGCTGGGCCAACTTTTATGTTATTACTACGCAATAGATACTGTATTAGGTACCTTTTGCGGTAAACCATGATGATGATGATAATGGTGTACCATTATGTGTACCATGGTTCACCATCATCATCATCATGGTTCATGGTTCATGGTTCGCATGGTTTGGTTCACCGCAATATCCGCAATAGTACATTCTATGTCATTACTACTTACATGACAGCAATACTGTAATGTGTGGTTATAGTTACAGTAATTAATATGAGGCTCGTGGCTAAATTATAGCAGCCGCACGGGTCGATTTGCTTGCCGCGGTCGGTTCGTGGATTGGTGACCATCCATTACTTATCGAGACCCCTCCGAGGCTCGGAAAGCACGTTAAGCCGGTAAGTTCCGGCTGTCATTCTTAGATCTTTGACAGTCGACTGGTTGTCAGACTTTTGGGCTTCTGACTGCCCGTCAGAAGTCTGACAACCAGTCTTATACCAAGGGGTATCGTACTATCGTGTTACCCAGTAACTGGGTTCTGGAGGTCAAATAAGCAGTCGCTCCATGTAAAATACTGGTATTCAGCTGCATCCAGTTAGACTGGAAGCCGACCCCAACATAGTTGGGAAAAGGTTAGGCTGTTTGAATTACTTACAGCAATCCACCACTTAGTTCGTTTGAAGCGAGTGAGATTGAGTGAGAGTTCATGTACCCCTCGAATCATAATGCACCTGATACATTTTACATGTCGAATCTCAACAGCTCGACTAACAATAAAATATACATACTTATCGCAATCTCGAGCCGGTCTCGACCTTAATGGGACTCTCATATGCGATATCGAATTTCCCTATTGTCGACTTCGGAAGGGGAGACTCGAAGTCGGACCTTTTTTTGTAGCTCATTTAATACCAATTTGCAACAGCTATTTATAACAATTCGACAGAATAATACAGGGTGGAAGTGGTATTTATTTACGCGAAAGCGTTTATTTATTTTGAGTTCGTAGGTTTTTACGGGTTTTATAATGTTGTCCTTGCTAATGGAAAGCTGTAAGTGCGGGTCAACGAAATACTAATGAATGCGGTTCCCAAGATACCTAAAACATTCAACGAAAATTACCTATGTGATAAAATATTAAGTGCCTCCATATCATGACATCAAATATCTGTCGTGTATGATAATGAAACAAGTCAATTGGACGCCGAAACAGCCGTCACAAACTTGTCTTATCTTCGGCGATGAGCTCTTGAATGCTGATTACCCGGCGACTCCCTCAAATGAACTGAAACGAGTCGGTGTCGAGTGGATCGGGGGCATTCGGGGGCTATCAGAGTTCATCCCATCTCCGGAGTGTCATTAGTTAATGTTGCGGGCAGTTCCTACAGAGATTTAATCTAGCCGCAGTCTGAGATCAGTCGATTCGCCCTCGCTTCCTCACCGAGCGATCTTATCGCACCGTCATTACCGTTCTACCGGCGATAACACGCCCTCCACGCAGTATATCGCCTCCGAGATTAGAACAACTCTATTACTTCGAACTTTTATTGCGGCCGTCTCGAAGTAAGTCGCCGAAATTCTAAATTCGGTAGCCGCTCATTAATTGTAACCATTAAACCCGTTCCATTACATGGTCAAGCGAGAGCATATCAGTGTATCGCGACCGCAGCAGTGCGTATGGAACGAAACAATTAACACATTCCGTCCACAAATCTGGCGGCAGAAACCGAGCGTGCGTTCATTTTAAACTAGGGAGCATGTTTTAAATTACGATTGTGCTGCATTAAGGCAGGAGAGGAAAATATTTAGAAACAAGGAGGCGTGCCGCCTTGGGGTTGGATCCCCTCGGAATAGAAATAGTTTCCGGCCCTGTCGTGGAATTACGACCGGAGCTCGGGTCAACGGAATGAATTTTGATTTTGCTTTTTCTATCGAACCGAAGTCGGATTATTGTGCTTCGTGTCCGCACCCTTCGCAAGTTTACTTATGCAAACCTGCCTGCCCACCTGCCCCAGTGCTTGTACAAATTTGAATATTTATAAGCACCCCGTCGACCTCTAGAATTTTTATGACATTGCGAATTTGATACTATTCCCATAATTCTTTCCTCATTCTTCCATTATTTTCCTTTGGAGTATTTTCTTGAGCTTTTTACCAAATTTGTTTTTCATAAGTGATGCAGAATGAAATTAAATATACAAATAATTAATACGGCGTTTCTTTTTTTTTTTTTACTTTTTTCAATGTTTGCTAAAAACACGCGAGCTTGAAATTATAATGTGTGTCTGAGTTATATTTACTCTCGCCGTGGGCTCAGAAAATGTAAACACATGTCATGTTTTCACACTTCCATTATTAAAATTTAGCACGAGATACGTATCATTAAAATTTAAAAGAAGCTTTGAAAGTTCCTACACTACATTCGTTAATCCTTTTCCACCTTTATCGACACTAAACATGAGATCCTAATCAGCAAGAAAGGCGTATACCAATAGCTAAAACCACACTGACACATGTAGGTAAAACCTTTTGATTCTGATGTTTTCGCATACAAAATCAGCATAATACGATTACAGGCAACAGAAATAAAACAAATCCATCCAGCTCTTTATGACGCGGAAGTGTACAATAAAAACACAAACATCGTTGTCCGCGTTCGGTAAAGAGTTGGCTCGTAAACAGCCCATAAATGTCTCTAGTATTTCATTTTGGAAAGGGAACCGCTCTATCTCTAACAACAGTAAATTTGCTTGTAAAAATATCACAATGCTCCAAGGTTTATTGTTTTCCCTCTTTTTCCTCCTAATTGTCGAATTTTATGTTCGTGTGAACGTTTGTTGAGCTGTAAAAGTAACCTGTATTTCAGAAAATGGAAGTATATTTTATGACATAGGAGATATTCGAATGTCACTTTTGGGTTTGCGTCCAGATAGAGCAGTAGGTAATGCAATTAGCCTAGGCTTTCCGAAACTCCAAAAACGAACGGGCTCTGAATATCTGCTGACATTTTGTCAGATATTGCCAACCAGAATGTACAAGTTGACAATATTTAGAGCATTTTGAGCAGTGGTGGCCCAGTGGTAATGGCGGCGACATACGAGTTGCAGGTCGTAGGTTCCTTCCTTTCTGTTGACAAACGTAACCCTCTTTCCTTGCTTGACCTCAGCTTATTTCCAGTTCAAGCCATATTCTATACAAAACTAAACTAAACTGCACCAAAAACTAAAATTAATACACTTCCACAGTTCCCCGTAGTATTTTATGTAGTACGTATGTGCTTTATGATTCAACCACTCGAATTTACTCTCACAAATCAAAACGTACAAATCAGTGACAGATTATTCGTCGCCATGCGGGATCACACAAACCACAGAGGGGATGATCGTAAATTTTCTAACAATAAAACAATATTATGATGTCAACATAAAATTAATGTTTACGGCTAAAGCCATAGGGGAGATGAGACGAATTTGTTTAACAAACAACAAAGAGTAACAATCGGACATGACGTATTCTGGAATCACTCGATTTGGTTTGCAAATTCGTATCATTCATTTGTTTGTTGGTCGTTGTCTTCGGCCTTTGAAGGCTTGTTTATTTATTTAAACTAGATTTGTCAACAGACCCCATTATTCATTGTTTCATTTCCTCAAATCTTCCCTTTCCATTATTGACGTTAACAAAGTCGTTATAGACGCGCTTTGGGATACCATCTGCACTTCTTGATCATCCTGATATATCGCACTCAGCGCGTCTTCTCAAACATTTTTGTTCATAAAGCTAAAGAGTGCATCTCCGCGTTTATATTTCCTACAATACCTACCTATACAAAAAGTTAGCTAGCTATATAAATCTGAAAATAACTCTAAAATAACACGATTATTTTTAATCAAAGTCCTTGAACTCAGTGAGAGTGTTACCAACCGCTCCCTTGTTAACTTAAATGACTTCTGCGGTATCATAAGCAAACATCCTGAGTATAGACTAAGACAAACATTAGACAACCTTACCACCCGTCAGTTCCCTAGCCTCAAAATTACCCCTAGTTTCACAGCCCCAAATAATCCAAACTAATTCGACAAATTTAGCCTCGATAAACTTTCGGCAAATACACTACGCACATAATATGACTACATCACGGGCTTAGCGAGTGTGTTATTTTGGAAATTCAAAATCCATTTACCGTGTTGTTCAAATTGGGTAGGCTTAACGCAAACAAGACTATCGATGTACACAATATTACTGGTCATTGTTTACAGATCGAATGCTCTGTGGAAATAATTTGCTAGTTATGATTAGGAACTGTTTCGTTTTTAGAGTTTATGTAATATCATGCTAGTTTCGTCCGAAGGTGTTGGTAGAAGACTCAACATTTCGGCAGCTACCAATGTTATAAGTTAAAGTAATAGCGGTTGGGCCTGACAGGACCCAAATAAAGACTCCGGGCAGCAACAGAGAATTTTAAGATCGTGTAGGTACTTTTTATAAAGAAAATAATAAGTTATCAAAAGTAGCCAAAGGGTATAAAAATCATCCATTCAAATCCAGCTAACAATATTAATTGAAGTAATCGAACACGAAACCAATTAACTAATTTAATGGGTACCAAAGACACAGTTAACCATTTAATTGTAACAATCTCTCTGAAATAAACTCTAAGTTGTAATTTAAACCTATATAACTTTGTTTCAGTTTCATCAAGAGCGAGACTAAGGGCTGTGTTCTCCACATTCAAACCGCCGGTTAGGTATTTAAACAGTTAGTTTATGTCAAATTTAGAAGGAAATTTGACATTAACCAACTGTTTAAATACCTAAATAAACGGTGCGGTGGTTTGCATGTTGGTGATGCCTAAGGCTGTCTGTCTATTGAAGCGGAGCGATTGAACAGAGAAGAATGAACTAGAAGCGTAGCTAAGTGTCCGTGTTCACTCAAGCGAGAATGACGTGAATTTAGTGGAATATTATTGGTGTAAACTAAGAGATGAAGAGCGAGTTAGCAGTGTACCGGAGTCGTGCGAAGCCGAAGTGCAAGAGCGACAACACGATCAGCGGAAACAGCGTATCACACATTGCGAAAAAAAAATCAGCTGTTCAGTACATTTATCTACATCAAACTCGTCAAAATGTACTGAACAGCTGATTTTTTTTTTCGCGTTTTCAGTTTTGGTCCCATAGTAAAAGTTGTTCATAATGATGACCACATTGAGCACAATCTCCCATTTCGATTTGGAACATGTTTTAAATTTCATCCCGTATGTAAAACTTATCTCCGTTCCCCTGTAGGCCTGTAGGTGACTCGGCGGAGAGCGAAAAGGCTTTCAAAGCAAAATCAGTTAGTAGACACTGATTGATATCTTACTTTATTATTTTCCTAGCTCCACAGCTCTTCGTTCCAATATAAGTACAGGCAGCCTAGCCTAATAAATCTAAATGTCTAGGTCGGTTTTGCGGAACAATGTGAACATGTTGCTGCAATGTCAGGGAGGATGTTGTGGGATGTCAGCTGATGTTTGATTCCGGATGTGATGATTATTGTTTCAATTTGTTATAAGTGCATGTGTAGGAGTTGAATTATGAATTATTTTGCTCTTGCTTCATCGTTGAAACTGTAAATGACAATTTTTGTTCATAAAGGTTTAAAATCGTAAATCATGAATCATGGTAGTGGTTTCAGCCGGATATCAATATTTCTTTCAAGATAGACTTTCATGTATGTTGGTCTGTAACATAGTATTGTCAGAATAAATATATGAACAGTCAGGAAGCTAAGTACAAACGGTCGAAACGGCACACTCACAAAAACGCGCGCACCGAAGAGGCCAGAAGCGATAGTCGCGGTGCTCTCAGTATATTTATTAGCGGTCTCGTCAATGCGCACGCGTATTTGTGTGCCGTTTCGTACGTTTGTACGCACGGCTACAAATCAAGCTATACATTTCCAGTATAAGCTAATCTCGCATTGGATAGTATTTCCTTACAATGAGAGGTCAGTGTAAAGTGGAAATGTATAGCTTGATGTGTAGCCGTGTGTACGTAGTTTCCCTACTGTCCATATTTATACGGTGGTATTGTACTCTGACTACATCCACCAACCCACACTGGGCCCGCGAGGTGGATTATGTCCCAGCACTGGGAATATAAGCCAGGTAAATTAACTGAAGTTTAAAAGGAACTGGTGAAATAAGACATTATACTTCAAAACAAAGCTAGACTGCCATAAAATTTCCGAAGAACACGAAAAAAGATATCACGACGAATACAATTAACACTGTATATCCAGTATCAACACATCTATCAAGATCATGTCAATATGAAGATATTTGCTCACTATCTCGGTTTGATAGAAAGAAAGGGATACTTAACCCTCCAGATACCAGCCACTGTACATTTATCTACGGGAGGAAAGTAAACATCCTGTTAACACAACGGGCCCCTATGGCGAGAGATGTTAGAATAACTGCCAGGATACAGGTAGGGATTTGGTAGTTGGTTTGGGCTTAAAGTTGACATCTTTACATTTCTGTAGTACATACTTTTCGAGTTAGTAACTCGAAAAGTATATACAAATTGTAATTTAAATACAGTGGAATCCGTTTATGACTAAGCCTGTATTGACCAACCGCTTAAAATGAAGTAAATGCGAAGTTTAATTGGTTTTCATATAAAATTCTTTATTATAAAGTTCAGATAGTGTTATAATGACTGCGCTTATTATGACATGTCGCTTAGACCTATTTATAATAAATTATATTTGGTTATAGTGACAAACTGAAAAAATCCGACAAAAATATAACTGCACGGTAGATACATAAAGTAACCTTTTCCATCGATAGATCATGATTAAAGAGGGCATACCAATTTTATATTTCAAAATTCTCTTGGATCCTCTCTCAAAAAATGTCACATTAAAATGATAAATTCCTGAGATACGTAAGCAAATTCTTTAAAAACAAATCTAATCTGGGGCACCCTTGCAACCCGTCCCCCAAATCCGTGCTTCTTCCATAGTTTTTATGTTTCCGCAGGCAGTAATATATCGTTCAAGTGTAGGGATTTCTCATACTTTTATTATTACGTACAACGTAAAAGTCAGAATCGAAAGTGGTATGTCAGAGGGCGCCTGTGTTTTAAGGTCCCATTGAGATACTTAGAAAGGGTGATCATTTTAAGAGGATTTTTCTATGACATGATTGTATCATGGTGTGAATGGAGCTTTAACAATTCAAAAATATCGGTATCTATTTATATATAAATCAATTGCCGTGCATTAGTCTAGCAAAAACTGGAAAATGGCTCGACCGATTTGTTTTTTTTTGTTGTTGTTGTTGTTCGACTTATTGTTGGGGTAGTTTAGGAAAAAAGAAAATTAGGAAAAACACAAAGTAAAAAGTAACAGCCGTAAAATAGAAATTGGTATTTTTACAGGACAACGTGTGACGGGTTAGCTAGTTTAATAAAAAAGCTACTGTTAGGAACCACTGCAGTATAAAACCCATCACTTTTATATAATAACAATTTTTTTTTGGTTCAATATGGGTATATTTTAGTGTATTTTTGAAAACCCCAAAGTGCGGAAAATCTTTGGCGCCCAGAACCAAAAAATAAAAAAATCGTAGTTTTTATAGTAGCTAATTTTTTGGGTAGAATAGACACAAAAAGGTTCCTTTTTTTAACCGACTTCAAAAAAAGGAGGAGGTTCTCAATTCGGTTGTATTTTTTTTTTGTTTCTTGTTTTTTTTTTTTTGTATGTTTGTTACCTCAGTACTCCGTCATCTATAAACCGATTCGGAAAATTCTTTTTTTTATTTTAAAGGGCTTCCAGATTGGTCCCATTTTTATCAAAATCCAGTTCTGATTTTGGTATTTTCATCAACAAATCAAGCGTTTGCATTCAGAAAGTATCATCTGGTGAAGTGGAACTGATGAAGAAGACCATAGACGGCCACGGGAACTCCTCAACGATGATAAGTATTTCACGGGTGGCGATAAGATATCTCGATTAAAATAGTTAAGCGACTATGACGAAGCTTTAAATAAATGGTTCTGATGAAAATGGTACCATCGAACCGATCTGACGAAGAAACCGGAAGGTAGGCAATAAAAATAATAAAATAATGTATCCTAGCCGTGTTTGGGCTTATTGGAATTGTCATGAGGTATGGCTATAAATGATGTAATGGTCACTATATGCCGCTTCAAATTGCGCTACTTACTTGAGTTGTATGTTATGTACATACGTTATGTGTGGCCTTGATTGTCAGAAGGCAGATTTCGTAGCCTCGTTATCTCCGTCAACTAAAACTACGCCTACCAAACTTCTATTTGAAATGGTATACTCCTGAGATGGTATACTATTTTGCAGAGTGGTATTCAGATTTGTGTGGGGTACGCACCACTAAAAAGTGAAAAATAAAAACTTTTTACAAAAAAAAAAACAACCGACTCCCAAAAAAACACTACAAAGTGAAAAATAACTTTAATTTCGGAAGTCGGTGGCAAAAAAACGAAAGTAAATAAAAAACGAAAGACACCGACTTCCGAAATTAAAGTTATTTTTCAGTTTGTTTTTTTGGGAGTCGGTTGTTTTTTTTTTTCTTTTGAGGTACGGAAACCTAAATTCGAGTAGGCCGCATAAAGTACACAAACTGCCAACCATCATTAAAACTAAATGACAAAGAAAAAAGAATATCCATGTAATAGTAGTCCTCACATTCACCTATACAACACTTTAATTTGTTAATGAGCTCATTATTTAACAACGAAAGACTCTTCTACCCTACCGTACAAGATAATCTATCTCCGTAATGTAATCTAATAGAAACAGCATAGCATCTCAGCTAATACATATTATAATCTAAGACGAAGCTACGGTATTACGGCACACATACAAGATTACGTTAACTTAAACACAGTTTGTACATAGCAGTACGGAATTAACTAGTCTTGTGTGGCTATACATTTTGCATGTTATATTATTTTAGAATTATTAATGTTCTTGGGGTTCTAATCTATCTATTTCTATTTCTTCTTTCTTCTTCTTCTATATATAAAAAGAGAAGTCCTGACTGATTGACTGACTCATCAACGCCCAGCCCAAACCCTTGGACCTAGAAAGCTGAAATTTTGCACAGAGGTTCCCTTTATAATGTAGACAAGGAATAAGGAAGGAATTCCCGGTAGTACGACATCCACGCGGGCATAGCCACTGCCAAAAGCTAGTATATAATTTTATCTTAGTTCAGATAATTGGTTTTTAGGGGTAATGAAAACTAACTCTTTAGGGTAATACTAGTTTGTCTGAGGTATAATATAACCCATACTTACCGCATATGATGCAAGAGTTTTAAAAATTAGCAAACTTGTTTATAAATACTCCGTGATAATTATTGATTGTGTGTTATTATAGTGGTTGGTATAAAGCATCCAACCTGCTTATTTTATATTTTTTAGGGTTCCGTACCTCAAAAGGAAAAACGGAACCTTTTTTGGGTCTATTCTACCCAAAAAATTAGCTACTATACCTAATTCTACTTCCCGCTGACCTAGAATCATGAAATTTGGCATGAAGCAAGGTCTCACAGGGCAAGTAAAGCAAAAACTCCGAAAATCGTTCATTTGTAATTTAATTACATAAAAAAATGTTTTTTGGAATTACAAACTGAAATTTGCAGTTGGAGAATTAACCGTGACGTATATCAAGTATGGGAGAACCGGTTTTTCAACTACAGAACCCTACATTGTACGTGGTCCGGCCGCACTCGACCGGTTTTTTTAGGCTTAACGTTTCCTACTGGTAAGTATTTAAAGAAATTCTTTGCATTCATCATAATAATGCCCAAGAAATTAATAACAGTAGCATTTCAACCATACTTTTCCTCAATTTTCATTTTCAAAAAGTTTTAAAGTACACCTACTTATATCTCATTGTTACTTTTTATTAAAAAAAATGTTCTCACAACAACCGTCCACTTTTTCTTTCATTTTCTTGTTTGTGACATTTTCCTAACAAATATTTATAAAGAAGAAGAACTTTTTTATTCCATCAGCTCCTTAGTCACTGGGCGGAAGTCTGTACGTGACCGGAAATGAATTTCCCGGACGTACTTGATACTTTCAGAAAATGGCATGAAGATATTCAATATTCTTCGCGACACTATTGGAATCTACTTAAGTGCAAATTACTTTTTAATAGAAATATTTTAATATGAAAATGTATTGATAATTCACGTTTTAAATCAAAATCAAAAGTCATTTATTCAAACTAGGCTGAGAATCAGCACCTTTCGAAAGTCCAAATTACATAAGACAGTCCCTAAAACGCCTGCCGATCACCACTTCCTATTGCTTTAGCTGGGAAGCAGAAGTAGCGCAACAAACTCCCCAGCAGCACAGCTGTCTATTGAGTTAGAATTGTACGCAAAATAATTTACATTACGCAACACAAAATATTAAATTAAATTATTTGCCCTAAATATTGTCAGCTTGGTATATTGGCGTGTGCTACGCCAATATACCAAAAAAAAAACAAACATCGAAAACTATACTCAAGCAGAAATAACAACTAAAAACGTAAACAGAACTTTATATCTATGACAGCTGGGACTATCAGTCGTGGATATTTGACAGTCGTTACGGGTCATCAGAAGCCCGAAAGTCTGAAAACCAGTCCATACACCAACGGGTATCGTATTACCCAGTTATTGGGTTGTGGAGGTCAGATAGGCAATCGCTCCATGTAAACTACTGGTATTCAGCTGCATCCGGTTAGACTAGAAGCCAACCCCAACATAGTTGGGAAAAGGCTAGGCTGGAGATTGTATGGGGAACATGTATGGGAACATGTTTTTCAACTACAATGATAAGTTATTTTTAACCGACTTCTAAAAAAGGAGGAGGTTCTCAATTCGGATGATTGTATTTTTTTTTTTTTTTTTATGTTTGTTCGCGCATAACTCCGTCGCTTGCCAACCGATTTGAAAAAATATTTTTTTGTTGGAAAGGGTATACTTCCCAAATTGTCCCATTTTTAACAAAATCCCGTTCTGATGATGGGATCCTGGAGAAATCGAAGGAACTCTTCAAATATTATAGGCACACCTATAGCGATTTGGGTATTTTTTATAGTAGCTCGTGCATTTGCTCTCGGAAAGCACCACTTGGTGAAGTGGAACTGATGATGAAGACCACAGATGGCTACCGGAACTACTCAATGATAAATATTTCACGGGTTGCGATTCGATTACTTTAATATGGTTGCTAAGCAATTTTCGCTCGTCACACAATGCGTGTGCTGAGTGGTTGTTGAGGAGTTCTCCTGGTTCTTACCAGCAGAACTCCTCAACAATTAACGTCCCAGCATCGGGAAAAGCAATATTTTGTAACGTGTGATGAGCAATTGACATTAGACTATTGTAACTTATACAAATTATAAACAGACCCACTAAAAAGCGAAAAATAAAAACTTTTTAACAAAAAAAAAACCGACTTCCAAAAAGCACTACAAAGTGAAAAATAACTTTGATTTCGGAAGTCGGTGGCAAAAAAAAGAAAGTAAATAAAAAAACGAAAGACACCGACTTCCGAAATCAAAGTTATTTTTCACTTTGTAGTGCTTTTTGGAAGTCGGTTTTTTTTTGTTAAAAAGTTTGTTGGGATAAATTCTTTTTAACTACGGAACCCTTCATTGTGCGTGGTCCGACACGTACTTAGCTGGTTTTTTAGGGTTCCGTACCTCAAAAGGAAAAAACGGAACCCTTATAGGATCACTCGTTTGTCCGTCTGTCTGTCTGTCTGTCTGTCTGTCTGTCTGTCTGTCAAGACCCTTTTTCTCAGGAACGCGTGGAGGTATCAAGTTGAAATTAATGTCACATACGTAAGTCTGTGGTCCCTTGAAGTCCTAAAAAACTCAAGCTTCTAAGGCAATGCAATAAAAACATACGGCCATTTATGTGACATATTTTGACACTCGCAAGTAAATCAAAACCTATAGGGTACTTCCCGTTGTTCTAGAATCATGAAATTTGGCATGAAGTAAGGTCATACAACACAAATAAAGGAAAAGTCCGAAAATTTTTAATTTGTAAATCTATTACATAAATAAAATGTTCAAGTCTCTCAGTCTGTCAAGACCCTTTTTCTCAACGACGCGTGAAGATATCAAGTTGAAATTTATATTAAATAGGTAAGTCTATGGTCCCTTAGAGTTTTAAAAAAAACAAGCTTTTAAGTCAACGCAATAAAAAAATACGGCCATTTTGCGACACATTTTGATACTCGCAACTGTCGCAAGTAAATCAAAACCTATAGGGTCCCGTTGACCTAGAATAATGAAATTTAGCAAGAAGTAAGGTCTCCCAGCACAAGTAAAGGAAAAAGTCCACAAATTGTGAATTTGTAATTTTATGACATAACATTTTTTTTGGGATCCAATGTTGTTTGTTTTGGGATAAATTCTTTTCAACTACGGAACCCTTCATTGTGCGTGGTTCGACACGCACTTGGCCGGTTTTTTTTAATGATTTAACTCGTAATTTATGCAGAACAATTTTTGAGAACATTGATGATTCTACTAGCATTATTGCACATTGTGAAAACGAAACGAGAATAGCGGGTACGGTGAGTGAGGAAGGCAATGTGATGTATTTATCATACCTTTATCTAGACGAAACCATCATCTTCACTTGAACATAACCGAGGGTCATATTTTATTTTTTATCTCTATGGAAGTATGTTTGTTTGTTATTTTTCTTGATGAAACAAATAAAACTTTTACGAATAAAGCACGGAAATAAAAATAAATTTCATCTAATTTTATTTCTAATTATTTTACTATAATTAAGTTTTACAAAAATTAGAGGCAAGGTTACCATAGAAAACTAAATAAAATATGTTCTTAGAATTACTTGATCCTATTAAAAAAATAAAGGTAAAAAGTTAATTACTAACCCTCATACAAATAAACACAGAATAAAGTTATTCCAAATTTAAACCTATAAAAATGTATGGTTATTCCTTTGTTATCCCTGATATAACCTTATTTGGTGTTTTATTTGGAAGAGGAAAAAAGTTTATTCTTTGGAAGTAGGTAAATAAGAAACAGTAGTATCATCATCAACGATAAAACAGTAACTAAGTAGTTGGTTTTAAAAAAATGGAGCTTTATTTCTTCATTTAACTAAAATTTGATTTCATCTACATAATAAGACTTTTCAACTCCCCGCGGGCAGTTGCTGTGAAAAACTACAATCCCAGTCTTTAATCTCATTTAAGTAGAAACTGATTCCTCTTGAGAATTTAGTTTAATACGATTTAAGAGTATGAAATAAACATTCTAAAAACAAACATCGTGTACCACATTAATTTCGCTTATATTTAGGAGAAAAATAGAACAGCTAATTGGCTATTAGATTTAAGGCTTGTCCGTCGTAAAAAGCGCGGTCATATTCGGACTGCATAGAAAAAAAAGAGAAGCGCGATGACACAACGCTTGCAAAACATGAAGTAATTGTCGATTTACAAAAAATCTATTGGTTGGACTAAAAAAGTAATGAAATCATTCCTTATTATTTCGTTAAGAACTGTATAATTTTAAGAACAGTTTTAATGAAAATTGTAGGAGTAATATGGTATCAACTAGAAAAAATAGAGAGAAATAGACCTAGGTTTAGTTCTTTTTTTCCTTAGTTCTACAAACTAAAATAGATTTCAGGACACATGAAATCACTTCTTATGTACTGTACATTGCTGTGTATTTTTTCCTATCAAAAATATGCTATACTTACTGTAAAAGATAGTCACAAAGTTACTTACTTTCGCCGTATTTTAGGGAGGAGGAGCCTTAAGTAGTTACCTATTATTAAGCTAAGCAAAAGACGAACGAAATTGTAGGAACGAACTTAGAACTAATTTTTCTAACATAATGTACAGCCATTCTCATTTTAAACCAGAAAACTACAACCCAATTACCTTAAGACCATTCACACTAAACCTCCATCCGATATCATAACATAAAATCCGATACTTCTCACTAAAATAAATAACGATTATTCGAATCGAAACGTTGCCACAGTAACCGCTTTTAACGATACGAGTAACGATAACACCTGCGGTTTCGACGATAACCCACCGATTCATTTGTATGCCGCACCGGTATCAGAGTTAGTGCTGTACTAACACTTTACTGAGCCACGTAATTAGCATGGTTCGGGTGTGTTATGTTTGCGAAATGTGAGCTTTATGAAGTTGAGGAGTTGACTAAAAATGGTTCAAAATTTGGTTGGCACTGTTTGAGTTTTGGGAAGCTGAAATTAACTGCACGACGAAACATGGTCCTCTTGCAAGAATTGCCAGTTCTAATAAATCTTTGACTGGTGTAGCAGAGAATGCAATTGGCGTAAACTGGGAAGCATCTCACAAAACAATGTGGGAAAAAAAACTGATCCTGTAATCTGAAAATCCTGTAAATTAAATATTATAGCCCGCACTAACACTACCTACTCAAAATTATACATACGACTTTCAAAAGTAACGAAACAAAATATGGCTACTGCCCTGGGGTCCTCAGATAAACTATTAGTAGCTATTAATATGACAAAGTTATTGAAGCACAATTTGTTCCTTAACCGAGTGTTCAGATATCGAACCAATAACACTATCGAATAAATAAATTCTTCGTTCAGTAGGTACCTCAGAAACCGGCCATAATGTTGATTTCCAGTTATGATTTAATGACATTCAATAAGTTTATCCAATGAGGGCTAATACCATCGACGTCTGGTGGCGCCTCTGACACGACAGGTACAGAGAAATGCCAAATGACCGCGAAACCTATGGCTTTTTGATAGTTATTTGTGTTTTGTCAGAATAAACTCATTGTTTTAACTTTATTATGGACGACTCAAGGTACGGTGAAATGTTAATGAATTAAGATTACAACTTCAAAACCTGTCAAGAGTGAGTCGGACTCACGCACCGAGGGTTCCGTTCCGATTTCTGAAAAAGTGTGATATTTAGATACATCGTTTTATTTTTCCTGTAATCGTTACATCAACTTCTATCACATAGAATAATTTCAGATTTTTCTCTTTGCAAACTTCGGAGATAAGGGAGGGGGAGGGAAACGGTGTTTTTTTTTACATTTTTCATCAGAAGTCGAAAACTATGCGGCCTAAAAAAAGAAAAAAAATGTTTGAGAATGTGCAAACAGCGTTCTTTCATATGATACCCCACATGGCCTAGTAGCCCCACTTTGATTTTTTAAGACCCCCTTTCAGTCCCTGTTGCAAAAAAAATATAAATATTGTAATTTCTTTCTTATTTGCAAAATAGTTGGGTCAACGTCATCTAAAACCATTCTAAATTTCAAGTTGATAGCATTAGTAGTTCTTGAGATATCCAGCTGTGACAGACAGACAGATAGAGAGACAAACAGACAGACTGAGTGACACCATAAGGGTTCCTTTTTTACCATTTTGCTACGGAACCCTAAAAAGAGGGGCATAAACCAGTGGAACAAAAGAAAAACTTGTATCTCAAAAAAAAAACTATGTATTTGAGAACCATTTTTAAGGAAGCTTTAAATATGTCTTTTGAATTGCAGGCTTCAAGATTGCAAAACAAAAACATCGAACTTCTATGTAAATTATGTCTAACCTACACCTACAAACTTATATAATGTTTGACAGATACCTTCTATGCTAGTGGCGCCAAGTGGTGGCCCTGATAAAAGTAGACCCCATTGAACTCCAAAGCTACTCTACATTGATATACATAATAATTTATCATAGTAACAAAACCAACATTATCACATTAAAAAAAAATCTCTCCAATGCACAGTAACCCATTGGCAGGTGACAGCCGAGCACTGACAGGTTATCACACTATCATTGTATCACAACAGGCGTCCATTTCAACTGACAGTTACCGGTAGCTTGCTCCTTGTATTATGCATGGCCCTTTGTTGATTACATTTATTTATTTGTAATTGATATTGTATTTGAGGAAGGTAAATAACTGGTGACACATATAAATGCTCTTCTGGATTGCCTATGGGTTTAAGTTTCAGGCTTTGTATGGAGGTCGAATTACTGACTATTTGTTGATTTATTATAGTGGCAAGACTTCAAATTATTGTATGCCGAAAGGCGGGTCACAGATGTACTGTAATATGTAAACTGTAACACCATATTTTTAACTGTGTACCACAATAAACTATTTGAATTTGAATTTGAAAAGTGTGAATAGGATGTAAGAAAGCTAATACGTGACAAAAATTATATCAAATAAGAAACACAGACCCCACGAAACCCTAATCAAAAATTTAAATTTAAATTTTAAATAGTAGGGGGCGAGACTATTGCCATCAAATGGTCACAAATCCAGACTTCGTGCTACTACTCAGAAATTGCAGATGGAAAAACCCAATTAACACTTCATGATATCATAATCCTCAATACTACGCCTGAACTCACTGAAAATTCCAACCCCATCGTTAAACTCACGTGCTACAAACACACGTTTAATAGACAATTTGTAAGTGAGCACACTTCTTCGGAGTATAAGTAAGTTACCTGGAACATTCTCGCGTTCTCACTTTCACCGACAATCAACGAGTAACGGGCGGTAACCGAGTTTCGCTAACGAACTCGGCTTAACTAGATAGTAACGATGGTACAACTTCTAAATTAACACAAACCGACGATTGTAAACGAACATTTTTGTCAGTTTCAGTAACTATGCAGTTTTGTTACTGTTAAACTGTTTTTGTTTTATTAATGTCAGCATTAACCCGGTTTTTTCGTAGCGTTTTCGAAATTTTCGGTTGTTTTGTCGCGTCGCAGTAACTCTTAAACGTTTCAGTAATTGTGCTGGGAACTAATTTAAATGGAACTCTGCAAAGCACTTTTTCGTGTATTGGTTTTAACACAATTGTGTCGTAAAAAGTGTTTGACTAAGATGGAATCAACCATTCATCATTTCAATCAAACTCTATCTATCTAGATTACTAACAAACAAATGATAATTGATCTTCTATAATACCTACATATTACATAACATATACTTACATCCCGCCACGACTGTCCCGTTTGGGCTCACTGGGTGGCAATAGTTACGGGAAGATTGTGACTGTATTTTTTACCTACTAACATAGATCTTAAGAAAATTGTTACTAACACTTATATGGATTATGTCTGAAGTAAATATAAATAAATAATAGTTATTTATGCAACTGACGTATAATAAGGGGTATTAAAACACGAATGTGGGTTTATCACATGAGTGTTTTAATACCTAATTATGTACAGTTGCATACAAGACTTTATCTACATCCATGTTATCAATCCTCTACAAAAGGTTCTGCAACAGTTTTTTGCAATACTAATACTCGTATCGAACATGGCGGCCGGCGTCATAGTATACGACGTGAATTCGAATAAGTTCTTTTTTTGAATTACGGCGCTGTTGTAGTGAAACGCGCGTGCTTTACAATGTTCTTTTTTTGAAAACGAGTTGCATTATGAAATTCAGTACAACATTAAAGCACCCGTTTGGATGTTATTATGGTTACCATGGTTACTATGAAACTGGCTGTTTTAATGTTGGCAATAAGCTGACTGTTTCAGAAACTTTTATAGAGAATAAATTTATAGCATGGGTGTAGATAAATAAATAAATAAGCAAATTAAACAATTTCGTGTCTTTATTGAATCAATGGGATAGATATTTGACTACGTAAAACGCCATTCTCGCTTAATTGAGGCCGATATTATGTCCTATCTGCCTCGATGGTCTAGTGGTCGCGCTACTCAATCTGCCTAGCCTTTTCCCAACTATGTTGGGGTCGGCTTCCAGTCTAACCGGATACAGCTGAATACCAGTATTTTACATGGACCGACTGCCTGTCTGACCTCCACAACCCAGTAACATGGGTAATACGATACCCCTTGGTAAGACTGGTTGTCAGACTTTCGGGCTTCTGACGACCCGTAACGATTGTCAAAGATCCATGAATGACAGCCGGAACGTGCTTTCCGAGTCACGGAGGAGTCTCGGTATGTAAAGATGGTCATCGATCCACTGACCAACCCCGGCAAGCGTAGCTTAACTTGATGGATAGACCCGTGCGGCTGTAATTACTTAGCCACGAGCTCCTCTTAGTGGTCGCGCTACTGCTGAGCATGAAGTCCTGAGTTGGATTCCGGGTCGGACAAAGTTTTATTGGGTTTTTTTTAAATTATACATTTCTCAGTAGCAGCCCATAGTCTGGATTTGAGCCCGGTTGATGGCAGTAGGCTCGCCTCCCATTACATTAGCCTTAAGCATACTACACATAGTAAAATGTGGGTGTACTATATGTACCTACACCTCTGCCTAACTCTTCGTTGAATACAGGTGTGATGTTATGTTATGTTTATTTCCTATCTGACTCACTCTGAGAAGAAACACAGAAACTAACTCATGAGTTCATAGCCTCCGTCCCCGAGGCCGCTGTATGTACCTAAAGCTAAAGGTCAAAATATAGGGTAATATCAATCCTCAACATCTACTTCAATCATAATAAAATAACAAAAAATCATCTCACAAACTCACCGGGTAACTAAACAAATAACAATAACAACCCAATAAAGAAAAAAAGAAAAATAAACATGGAAAAACAAACGACTGTTACTTCTTTTTATAAAGGAGCCAATTACCGGGTTTTATCGTGAAGCGGGTCCTATCTCAGTGTCTGCCTATCGCCCTGATTTGATGAATAATTTTCCAATCGAAGAGACATGAATGGAAGGAACGGTGAAATAAAAATGAAGGACTTAGGCAGGTATGGTGAACCTATGCCGAATGAAAATTCTGGCACAATTAATAATGGTTGATGAAACAACTAATGTTTTGTTACAGATGGGACACTCCGCAGTTTAGGTATGAAGCTACAAGTACACGCCAGGCCCCGTCCACGGGGCTAATTCAGTAGAAATGCCGCGCGCCGAAGGTATAGGTAACAGTCATGCGATAGAAAGAGAGGCAATGTATAGGTGAATATAACTGTAGGTAATTAGCGTTCTGCGAACTGAATTGCACTTTATTGTGTCGTGGCAAGATTCGCTTTTTATTTAAATGATTTTGCGGAGTGTCCCATCTGTATTAATCTGTGCTAATGTACCATATAGTAGGTACAATACATAACTACATACACAAACTCACGACTTTTTCTTCCCATGGGGGTAGGCAGAAACTACAGAATGCCATCCTTTTGCTTCGTTCACGTTCATACATCTGGTGATACAAGCACAATTATAATGATCATTCATTTTCAATTAATTAGACAGTGCTGCACACCAACACCATCAACCAAAAGTCAATTCCATTTACTATGACTGTTTCAGTAATCTTCATAATAACGGATTTGGTTCCGTATGTCTGAATGAAAAAACGGAACCCCTACAGGATCACTCGTCCGTCTGTGACAGCTAATTTGCTCCGAATGTACCGGAACGATTAAGTTGAAATTTGAAATACATAAATAAGAATTACTGTGACCCAACAAAGACTTGTAACGTGAATAAATTAATTTTGAATATGGGGGTCACTCTTGGGGAGCAAATTAGAAAATTTAAAAAAAAAGTACGGAACCCTTCATTGTGCGAACAAGAAAAAAAACCGGTCAAGACCGAGTCGGACTCGCGCACCGAGGGTTCCGTTCCGATTTCTGAAAAAGTGTGCTATTTAGAGACATCGTTTTATTTTTCCTGTAATCTTTACATAAACTTCTATCACGTTGAATAATTTCAGATTTTTCTCAATGCAAATTTCGGAGAAAAGGGAGTATTTTTTTTAACCCCTCAAGTGTCTGAGTTTGGCTGATTTTAGACCCAAAACCCCGGCGAGTGGGGAGGGTTGGGGGTTAGTTGCGAACCCCATAGGTTCACAACTACTGATAATGATATGTTTTCCATCGGATGATGTTGTTTTACGTTTATATATACGTTATCTAAGCTTATATACCTATTATGTAAAGTTTTGTCCTTTTGCACACTTGGGGTGCATTTGACACGCGGGGGGGGAGGGGAGGTTAGCTGCGAACTCCATAAGTTCTGGGTTTTTGGGTCTATTCTACCCAAAAAATTAGCTACTATACCTAATTCTACTTCCCGCTGACCTAGAATCATGAAATTTGGCATGAAGCAAGGTCTCACAGGGCAAGTAAAGCAAAAACTCCGAAAATCGTTCATTTGTAATTTAATTACATAAAAAAATGTTTTTTGGAATTACAAACTGAAATTTGCAGTTGGAGAATTAACCGTGACGTATATCAAGTATGGGAGAACCGGTTTTTCAACTACAGAACCCTACATTGTACGTGGTCCGGCCGCACTCGACCGGTTTTTTTAGGCTTAACGTTTCCTACTGGTAAGTATTTAAAGAAATTCTTTGCATTCATCATAATAATGCCCAAGAAATTAATAACAGTAGCATTTCAACCATACTTTTCCTCAATTTTCATTTTCAAAAAGTTTTAAAGTACACCTACTTATATCTCATTGTTACTTTTTATTAAAAAAAATGTTCTCACAACAACCGTCCACTTTTTCTTTCATTTTCTTGTTTGTGACATTTTCCTAACAAATATTTATAAAGAAGAAGAACTTTTTTATTCCATCAGCTCCTTAGTCACTGGGCGGAAGTCTGTACGTGACCGGAAATGAATTTCCCGGACGTACTTGATACTTTCAGAAAATGGCATGAAGATATTCAATATTCTTCGCGACACTATTGGAATCTACTTAAGTGCAAATTACTTTTTAATAGAAATATTTTAATATGAAAATGTATTGATAATTCACGTTTTAAATCAAAATCAAAAGTCATTTATTCAAACTAGGCTGAGAATCAGCACCTTTCGAAAGTCCAAATTACATAAGACAGTCCCTAAAACGCCTGCCGATCACCACTTCCTATTGCTTTAGCTGGGAAGCAGAAGTAGCGCAACAAACTCCCCAGCAGCACAGCTGTCTATTGAGTTAGAATTGTACGCAAAATAATTTACATTACGCAACACAAAATATTAAATTAAATTATTTGCCCTAAATATTGTCAGCTTGGTATATTGGCGTGTGCTACGCCAATATACCAAAAAAAAAAACAAACATCGAAAACTATACTCAAGCAGAAATAACAACTAAAAACGTAAACAGAACTTTATATCTATGACAGCTGGGACTATCAGTCGTGGATATTTGACAGTCGTTACGGGTCATCAGAAGCCCGAAAGTCTGAAAACCAGTCCATACACCAACGGGTATCGTATTACCCAGTTATTGGGTTGTGGAGGTCAGATAGGCAATCGCTCCATGTAAACTACTGGTATTCAGCTGCATCCGGTTAGACTAGAAGCCAACCCCAACATAGTTGGGAAAAGGCTAGGCTGGAGATTGTATGGGGAACATGTATGGGAACATGTTTTTCAACTACAATGATAAGTTATTTTTAACCGACTTCTAAAAAAGGAGGAGGTTCTCAATTCGGATGATTGTATTTTTTTTTTTTTTTTTATGTTTGTTCGCGCATAACTCCGTCGCTTGCCAACCGATTTGAAAAAATATTTTTTTGTTGGAAAGGGTATACTTCCCAAATTGTCCCATTTTTAACAAAATCCCGTTCTGATGATGGGATCCTGGAGAAATCGAAGGAACTCTTCAAATATTATAGGCACACCTATAGCGATTTGGGTATTTTTTATAGTAGCTCGTGCATTTGCTCTCGGAAAGCACCACTTGGTGAAGTGGAACTGATGATGAAGACCACAGATGGCTACCGGAACTACTCAATGATAAATATTTCACGGGTTGCGATTCGATTACTTTAATATGGTTGCTAAGCAATTTTCGCTCGTCACACAATGCGTGTGCTGAGTGGTTGTTGAGGAGTTCTCCTGGTTCTTACCAGCAGAACTCCTCAACAATTAACGTCCCAGCATCGGGAAAAGCAATATTTTGTAACGTGTGATGAGCAATTGACATTAGACTATTGTAACTTATACAAATTATAAACAGACCCACTAAAAAGCGAAAAATAAAAACTTTTTAACAAAAAAAAAACCGACTTCCAAAAAGCACTACAAAGTGAAAAATAACTTTGATTTCGGAAGTCGGTGGCAAAAAAAAGAAAGTAAATAAAAAAACGAAAGACACCGACTTCCGAAATCAAAGTTATTTTTCACTTTGTAGTGCTTTTTGGAAGTCGGTTTTTTTTTGTTAAAAAGTTTGTTGGGATAAATTCTTTTTAACTACGGAACCCTTCATTGTGCGTGGTCCGACACGTACTTAGCTGGTTTTTTAGGGTTCCGTACCTCAAAAGGAAAAAACGGAACCCTTATAGGATCACTCGTTTGTCCGTCTGTCTGTCTGTCTGTCTGTCTGTCTGTCTGTCTGTCAAGACCCTTTTTCTCAGGAACGCGTGGAGGTATCAAGTTGAAATTAATGTCACATACGTAAGTCTGTGGTCCCTTGAAGTCCTAAAAAACTCAAGCTTCTAAGGCAATGCAATAAAAACATACGGCCATTTATGTGACATATTTTGACACTCGCAAGTAAATCAAAACCTATAGGGTACTTCCCGTTGTTCTAGAATCATGAAATTTGGCATGAAGTAAGGTCATACAACACAAATAAAGGAAAAGTCCGAAAATTTTTAATTTGTAAATCTATTACATAAATAAAATGTTCAAGTCTCTCAGTCTGTCAAGACCCTTTTTCTCAACGACGCGTGAAGATATCAAGTTGAAATTTATATTAAATAGGTAAGTCTATGGTCCCTTAGAGTTTTAAAAAAAACAAGCTTTTAAGTCAACGCAATAAAAAAATACGGCCATTTTGCGACACATTTTGATACTCGCAACTGTCGCAAGTAAATCAAAACCTATAGGGTCCCGTTGACCTAGAATAATGAAATTTAGCAAGAAGTAAGGTCTCCCAGCACAAGTAAAGGAAAAAGTCCACAAATTGTGAATTTGTAATTTTATGACATAACATTTTTTTTGGGATCCAATGTTGTTTGTTTTGGGATAAATTCTTTTCAACTACGGAACCCTTCATTGTGCGTGGTTCGACACGCACTTGGCCGGTTTTTTTTAATGATTTAACTCGTAATTTATGCAGAACAATTTTTGAGAACATTGATGATTCTACTAGCATTATTGCACATTGTGAAAACGAAACGAGAATAGCGGGTACGGTGAGTGAGGAAGGCAATGTGATGTATTTATCATACCTTTATCTAGACGAAACCATCATCTTCACTTGAACATAACCGAGGGTCATATTTTATTTTTTATCTCTATGGAAGTATGTTTGTTTGTTATTTTTCTTGATGAAACAAATAAAACTTTTACGAATAAAGCACGGAAATAAAAATAAATTTCATCTAATTTTATTTCTAATTATTTTACTATAATTAAGTTTTACAAAAATTAGAGGCAAGGTTACCATAGAAAACTAAATAAAATATGTTCTTAGAATTACTTGATCCTATTAAAAAAATAAAGGTAAAAAGTTAATTACTAACCCTCATACAAATAAACACAGAATAAAGTTATTCCAAATTTAAACCTATAAAAATGTATGGTTATTCCTTTGTTATCCCTGATATAACCTTATTTGGTGTTTTATTTGGAAGAGGAAAAAAGTTTATTCTTTGGAAGTAGGTAAATAAGAAACAGTAGTATCATCATCAACGATAAAACAGTAACTAAGTAGTTGGTTTTAAAAAAATGGAGCTTTATTTCTTCATTTAACTAAAATTTGATTTCATCTACATAATAAGACTTTTCAACTCCCCGCGGGCAGTTGCTGTGAAAAACTACAATCCCAGTCTTTAATCTCATTTAAGTAGAAACTGATTCCTCTTGAGAATTTAGTTTAATACGATTTAAGAGTATGAAATAAACATTCTAAAAACAAACATCGTGTACCACATTAATTTCGCTTATATTTAGGAGAAAAATAGAACAGCTAATTGGCTATTAGATTTAAGGCTTGTCCGTCGTAAAAAGCGCGGTCATATTCGGACTGCATAGAAAAAAAAGAGAAGCGCGATGACACAACGCTTGCAAAACATGAAGTAATTGTCGATTTACAAAAAATCTATTGGTTGGACTAAAAAAGTAATGAAATCATTCCTTATTATTTCGTTAAGAACTGTATAATTTTAAGAACAGTTTTAATGAAAATTGTAGGAGTAATATGGTATCAACTAGAAAAAATAGAGAGAAATAGACCTAGGTTTAGTTCTTTTTTTCCTTAGTTCTACAAACTAAAATAGATTTCAGGACACATGAAATCACTTCTTATGTACTGTACATTGCTGTGTATTTTTTCCTATCAAAAATATGCTATACTTACTGTAAAAGATAGTCACAAAGTTACTTACTTTCGCCGTATTTTAGGGAGGAGGAGCCTTAAGTAGTTACCTATTATTAAGCTAAGCAAAAGACGAACGAAATTGTAGGAACGAACTTAGAACTAATTTTTCTAACATAATGTACAGCCATTCTCATTTTAAACCAGAAAACTACAACCCAATTACCTTAAGACCATTCACACTAAACCTCCATCCGATATCATAACATAAAATCCGATACTTCTCACTAAAATAAATAACGATTATTCGAATCGAAACGTTGCCACAGTAACCGCTTTTAACGATACGAGTAACGATAACACCTGCGGTTTCGACGATAACCCACCGATTCATTTGTATGCCGCACCGGTATCAGAGTTAGTGCTGTACTAACACTTTACTGAGCCACGTAATTAGCATGGTTCGGGTGTGTTATGTTTGCGAAATGTGAGCTTTATGAAGTTGAGGAGTTGACTAAAAATGGTTCAAAATTTGGTTGGCACTGTTTGAGTTTTGGGAAGCTGAAATTAACTGCACGACGAAACATGGTCCTCTTGCAAGAATTGCCAGTTCTAATAAATCTTTGACTGGTGTAGCAGAGAATGCAATTGGCGTAAACTGGGAAGCATCTCACAAAACAATGTGGGAAAAAAAACTGATCCTGTAATCTGAAAATCCTGTAAATTAAATATTATAGCCCGCACTAACACTACCTACTCAAAATTATACATACGACTTTCAAAAGTAACGAAACAAAATATGGCTACTGCCCTGGGGTCCTCAGATAAACTATTAGTAGCTATTAATATGACAAAGTTATTGAAGCACAATTTGTTCCTTAACCGAGTGTTCAGATATCGAACCAATAACACTATCGAATAAATAAATTCTTCGTTCAGTAGGTACCTCAGAAACCGGCCATAATGTTGATTTCCAGTTATGATTTAATGACATTCAATAAGTTTATCCAATGAGGGCTAATACCATCGACGTCTGGTGGCGCCTCTGACACGACAGGTACAGAGAAATGCCAAATGACCGCGAAACCTATGGCTTTTTGATAGTTATTTGTGTTTTGTCAGAATAAACTCATTGTTTTAACTTTATTATGGACGACTCAAGGTACGGTGAAATGTTAATGAATTAAGATTACAACTTCAAAACCTGTCAAGAGTGAGTCGGACTCACGCACCGAGGGTTCCGTTCCGATTTCTGAAAAAGTGTGATATTTAGATACATCGTTTTATTTTTCCTGTAATCGTTACATCAACTTCTATCACATAGAATAATTTCAGATTTTTCTCTTTGCAAACTTCGGAGATAAGGGAGGGGGAGGGAAACGGTGTTTTTTTTTACATTTTTCATCAGAAGTCGAAAACTATGCGGCCTAAAAAAAGAAAAAAAATGTTTGAGAATGTGCAAACAGCGTTCTTTCATATGATACCCCACATGGCCTAGTAGCCCCACTTTGATTTTTTAAGACCCCCTTTCAGTCCCTGTTGCAAAAAAAATATAAATATTGTAATTTCTTTCTTATTTGCAAAATAGTTGGGTCAACGTCATCTAAAACCATTCTAAATTTCAAGTTGATAGCATTAGTAGTTCTTGAGATATCCAGCTGTGACAGACAGACAGATAGAGAGACAAACAGACAGACTGAGTGACACCATAAGGGTTCCTTTTTTACCATTTTGCTACGGAACCCTAAAAAGAGGGGCATAAACCAGTGGAACAAAAGAAAAACTTGTATCTCAAAAAAAAAACTATGTATTTGAGAACCATTTTTAAGGAAGCTTTAAATATGTCTTTTGAATTGCAGGCTTCAAGATTGCAAAACAAAAACATCGAACTTCTATGTAAATTATGTCTAACCTACACCTACAAACTTATATAATGTTTGACAGATACCTTCTATGCTAGTGGCGCCAAGTGGTGGCCCTGATAAAAGTAGACCCCATTGAACTCCAAAGCTACTCTACATTGATATACATAATAATTTATCATAGTAACAAAACCAACATTATCACATTAAAAAAAAATCTCTCCAATGCACAGTAACCCATTGGCAGGTGACAGCCGAGCACTGACAGGTTATCACACTATCATTGTATCACAACAGGCGTCCATTTCAACTGACAGTTACCGGTAGCTTGCTCCTTGTATTATGCATGGCCCTTTGTTGATTACATTTATTTATTTGTAATTGATATTGTATTTGAGGAAGGTAAATAACTGGTGACACATATAAATGCTCTTCTGGATTGCCTATGGGTTTAAGTTTCAGGCTTTGTATGGAGGTCGAATTACTGACTATTTGTTGATTTATTATAGTGGCAAGACTTCAAATTATTGTATGCCGAAAGGCGGGTCACAGATGTACTGTAATATGTAAACTGTAACACCATATTTTTAACTGTGTACCACAATAAACTATTTGAATTTGAATTTGAAAAGTGTGAATAGGATGTAAGAAAGCTAATACGTGACAAAAATTATATCAAATAAGAAACACAGACCCCACGAAACCCTAATCAAAAATTTAAATTTAAATTTTAAATAGTAGGGGGCGAGACTATTGCCATCAAATGGTCACAAATCCAGACTTCGTGCTACTACTCAGAAATTGCAGATGGAAAAACCCAATTAACACTTCATGATATCATAATCCTCAATACTACGCCTGAACTCACTGAAAATTCCAACCCCATCGTTAAACTCACGTGCTACAAACACACGTTTAATAGACAATTTGTAAGTGAGCACACTTCTTCGGAGTATAAGTAAGTTACCTGGAACATTCTCGCGTTCTCACTTTCACCGACAATCAACGAGTAACGGGCGGTAACCGAGTTTCGCTAACGAACTCGGCTTAACTAGATAGTAACGATGGTACAACTTCTAAATTAACACAAACCGACGATTGTAAACGAACATTTTTGTCAGTTTCAGTAACTATGCAGTTTTGTTACTGTTAAACTGTTTTTGTTTTATTAATGTCAGCATTAACCCGGTTTTTTCGTAGCGTTTTCGAAATTTTCGGTTGTTTTGTCGCGTCGCAGTAACTCTTAAACGTTTCAGTAATTGTGCTGGGAACTAATTTAAATGGAACTCTGCAAAGCACTTTTTCGTGTATTGGTTTTAACACAATTGTGTCGTAAAAAGTGTTTGACTAAGATGGAATCAACCATTCATCATTTCAATCAAACTCTATCTATCTAGATTACTAACAAACAAATGATAATTGATCTTCTATAATACCTACATATTACATAACATATACTTACATCCCGCCACGACTGTCCCGTTTGGGCTCACTGGGTGGCAATAGTTACGGGAAGATTGTGACTGTATTTTTTACCTACTAACATAGATCTTAAGAAAATTGTTACTAACACTTATATGGATTATGTCTGAAGTAAATATAAATAAATAATAGTTATTTATGCAACTGACGTATAATAAGGGGTATTAAAACACGAATGTGGGTTTATCACATGAGTGTTTTAATACCTAATTATGTACAGTTGCATACAAGACTTTATCTACATCCATGTTATCAATCCTCTACAAAAGGTTCTGCAACAGTTTTTTGCAATACTAATACTCGTATCGAACATGGCGGCCGGCGTCATAGTATACGACGTGAATTCGAATAAGTTCTTTTTTTGAATTACGGCGCTGTTGTAGTGAAACGCGCGTGCTTTACAATGTTCTTTTTTTGAAAACGAGTTGCATTATGAAATTCAGTACAACATTAAAGCACCCGTTTGGATGTTATTATGGTTACCATGGTTACTATGAAACTGGCTGTTTTAATGTTGGCAATAAGCTGACTGTTTCAGAAACTTTTATAGAGAATAAATTTATAGCATGGGTGTAGATAAATAAATAAATAAGCAAATTAAACAATTTCGTGTCTTTATTGAATCAATGGGATAGATATTTGACTACGTAAAACGCCATTCTCGCTTAATTGAGGCCGATATTATGTCCTATCTGCCTCGATGGTCTAGTGGTCGCGCTACTCAATCTGCCTAGCCTTTTCCCAACTATGTTGGGGTCGGCTTCCAGTCTAACCGGATACAGCTGAATACCAGTATTTTACATGGACCGACTGCCTGTCTGACCTCCACAACCCAGTAACATGGGTAATACGATACCCCTTGGTAAGACTGGTTGTCAGACTTTCGGGCTTCTGACGACCCGTAACGATTGTCAAAGATCCATGAATGACAGCCGGAACGTGCTTTCCGAGTCACGGAGGAGTCTCGGTATGTAAAGATGGTCATCGATCCACTGACCAACCCCGGCAAGCGTAGCTTAACTTGATGGATAGACCCGTGCGGCTGTAATTACTTAGCCACGAGCTCCTCTTAGTGGTCGCGCTACTGCTGAGCATGAAGTCCTGAGTTGGATTCCGGGTCGGACAAAGTTTTATTGGGTTTTTTTTAAATTATACATTTCTCAGTAGCAGCCCATAGTCTGGATTTGAGCCCGGTTGATGGCAGTAGGCTCGCCTCCCATTACATTAGCCTTAAGCATACTACACATAGTAAAATGTGGGTGTACTATATGTACCTACACCTCTGCCTAACTCTTCGTTGAATACAGGTGTGATGTTATGTTATGTTTATTTCCTATCTGACTCACTCTGAGAAGAAACACAGAAACTAACTCATGAGTTCATAGCCTCCGTCCCCGAGGCCGCTGTATGTACCTAAAGCTAAAGGTCAAAATATAGGGTAATATCAATCCTCAACATCTACTTCAATCATAATAAAATAACAAAAAATCATCTCACAAACTCACCGGGTAACTAAACAAATAACAATAACAACCCAATAAAGAAAAAAAGAAAAATAAACATGGAAAAACAAACGACTGTTACTTCTTTTTATAAAGGAGCCAATTACCGGGTTTTATCGTGAAGCGGGTCCTATCTCAGTGTCTGCCTATCGCCCTGATTTGATGAATAATTTTCCAATCGAAGAGACATGAATGGAAGGAACGGTGAAATAAAAATGAAGGACTTAGGCAGGTATGGTGAACCTATGCCGAATGAAAATTCTGGCACAATTAATAATGGTTGATGAAACAACTAATGTTTTGTTACAGATGGGACACTCCGCAGTTTAGGTATGAAGCTACAAGTACACGCCAGGCCCCGTCCACGGGGCTAATTCAGTAGAAATGCCGCGCGCCGAAGGTATAGGTAACAGTCATGCGATAGAAAGAGAGGCAATGTATAGGTGAATATAACTGTAGGTAATTAGCGTTCTGCGAACTGAATTGCACTTTATTGTGTCGTGGCAAGATTCGCTTTTTATTTAAATGATTTTGCGGAGTGTCCCATCTGTATTAATCTGTGCTAATGTACCATATAGTAGGTACAATACATAACTACATACACAAACTCACGACTTTTTCTTCCCATGGGGGTAGGCAGAAACTACAGAATGCCATCCTTTTGCTTCGTTCACGTTCATACATCTGGTGATACAAGCACAATTATAATGATCATTCATTTTCAATTAATTAGACAGTGCTGCACACCAACACCATCAACCAAAAGTCAATTCCATTTACTATGACTGTTTCAGTAATCTTCATAATAACGGATTTGGTTCCGTATGTCTGAATGAAAAAACGGAACCCCTACAGGATCACTCGTCCGTCTGTGACAGCTAATTTGCTCCGAATGTACCGGAACGATTAAGTTGAAATTTGAAATACATAAATAAGAATTACTGTGACCCAACAAAGACTTGTAACGTGAATAAATTAATTTTGAATATGGGGGTCACTCTTGGGGAGCAAATTAGAAAATTTAAAAAAAAAGTACGGAACCCTTCATTGTGCGAACAAGAAAAAAAACCGGTCAAGACCGAGTCGGACTCGCGCACCGAGGGTTCCGTTCCGATTTCTGAAAAAGTGTGCTATTTAGAGACATCGTTTTATTTTTCCTGTAATCTTTACATAAACTTCTATCACGTTGAATAATTTCAGATTTTTCTCAATGCAAATTTCGGAGAAAAGGGAGTATTTTTTTTAACCCCTCAAGTGTCTGAGTTTGGCTGATTTTAGACCCAAAACCCCGGCGAGTGGGGAGGGTTGGGGGTTAGTTGCGAACCCCATAGGTTCACAACTACTGATAATGATATGTTTTCCATCGGATGATGTTGTTTTACGTTTATATATACGTTATCTAAGCTTATATACCTATTATGTAAAGTTTTGTCCTTTTGCACACTTGGGGTGCATTTGACACGCGGGGGGGGAGGGGAGGTTAGCTGCGAACTCCATAAGTTCACAACTAATGATTTGATTGGTTTTCCATCGGATGATGTTTTTGTACATTTATATATATGTGATATAAGCTTATGTACCGAACAAAAAAACGGTTTTTCTTATGCACACATGGGGTGCATTCGACACTTGAGGGGTTAAAGCGAAACGGTATTTTTTTTACATTTTTCATCAAAATTCGAAAACTATGCGGCCAAAAAAAATAAAAAAATATTTGAGAATGTGCAACCAGCGCTCTTTCAAATGATACTCCACATGCCCTAGTAGCCCCACTTCGAATTTTAAGACCCTTTTTCAGTCCCTGTTGCAAAAAAAGTAATTTATTTCTTTCTTATTTGCAAAATGGTTGGCAATGGGGACAGAAAGACAGACAGACTGAGTCGCACCATAAGCGTTCCTTCTTACTATCTTAGTACGGAACCCTAAAAACCGGTCAAGTGCGAGTTGAACATAAATCTTAACTTGGGCTCGCAGTATGTATGTAAAAAGGTTCACCAACCCTGGCTAAGATTTCGTATATTTGTATGTACTTACCTACTCAACGTTGTCATACTTAGGAAAGGTTCAGAATATTTCGTTGTTTTCCTTCGCTTGTTTTATGTGCGGACGAAACTGAGACCTTATAAGCGTAAATTTTTGACGAAAATAACTTCGAAGTTATTTTTGGCTGCTATTTGGGTTTGCCGTTCGTATCTTCTAGACTAATTGAGGTTTTTGAGCTAAATAAATGTTTGGATAAGGAAAGGGTGAAGAAAATTTTAGAATATTATTGTGTCTGTAAGATAAAAGTTAATGCAAACTAGCTTTTCTTACCGAAAACAATGGAAGGGATTATAAAGTTTTCCAGCGGGTCGCTCATTGTTTCGTCTTTTACAAAACGTTGTTTGAAACATAGAATATTTACGGAAACCGAAAAGGTTAAGTAATTTTTTTTCTGAAGATTCACCGTACGTTTATCTCCATTTTTAGGGTTCCGTACCAAAATGGTAAAAAAGGAACTCTTATGGTGTGACTCAGTATGTCTGTCTGTCTGTCTGCCACAGCTGGATATTTCAAGAACTTCTAATGCTATATTGAAATTTAAAACAGTTTTAGATGACGCTTACCCAAATATTTTGCAAATAAGAAAGAAATAAAAATATTTATATTTTTTTTACAACAGGGAAAGGCGGTCTTAAAAATTCAAAGTGGGGCTACTAGGGCATGTGGGGTATCATATGAAAGAGCGCTGTTTGAACATTCTCAAACATTTTTTAATTTTTTTTTAAGTCGCATAGTTTTCAACTTTTGATGAAAATTGTTAAAAAAACACCGTCCCCCCCCCTCCCCCTTATCTCCGAAGTTTGCAAAGAGAAAAATCTGATATTATTCTATTTGATAGCGGTTTTTGTAAAGATTACAGGCAAAATAAAACGATCTCTCTAAATAGCACACTTTTTCAGAAATCGGAACGGTACCCTCGGTGCGCGAGTCCGACTCGCTCTTGACCGGTTTTATTATTATAGTATCGATCATTTCTAAAATTCTTATATCATCGCAAATAAATTATTTATTTTACTAGCGAAAACTACTTTTCTGTATGTAATTGCTATTTGCCAAATTAAAACCCAAAAAAATGACCCGACACCAACATCGCTGTGGTTTAAAAGTATTTATATATAAAACAACCCACAAAGTGCTTACTCATTCATCTCTGAAACGATTTAAGCTTTAAAATATGGTATTAATGATAAAAAAAAAACAACTGACCCCGTGGTCGGCCCCCACCTATTCACTGGCAATTTTTTCAGCGACAAAAGCATTAAGGCATCTCGCGGAAAATTAATGGCATTCCCCATTAAGGTTAAGTGCCTATTTTAGCCTATGTGACTTGACAGAAAGTTTGGAAGTTCGCAATATGCGTACATTTTTGGTGGACGGCCCGTCAGATAGGGTCTTGTCACGCAATTGTTTCGATTAGGCTGAGGGCGGCTTTATGATTTTATACACGCATAAAATAGTAATAAAACGTCTTGTTTCACGCTTGCTTTTATTACAAACTAGCTTTTGCACGCGGCTTCACCCACGTGGATGTCGGAAATTATCCCACGAGAACCTACTACCGGGATAAAAAGTATATTATATATTAATCCAGGTTATAAATTATCTGTGTGCCAAATTTCATGTCCAAATCCGTTTCGGCGGTTTTGCGTGATTGAGTAACACACATCCAAACATTTAAACATACAAACTTTCACATTTATAATAGTAGTAGGATTAGTTAAGAATATTGCTTAAAAAAATTATTATTTTCCAATTGGCCAGCACAATTTTATCCTAACAATCAGTCAAAGATACTCGTAAAGCTTAGAAATATCATGTACCTACACTACGGCTGACGCGACATATCTTGGCGAACCAGGGGGCTTACTCCTTAAGTCCGTCCGTTCATCCGTCCGTCCGTTTATCCGTCCGTCTCACTTAACGATCCATCAAAACAAGTGTAAAAGTTAAATTTTTCGGACGGGCAAAAACACATCGGGAGTGGGGACAACTGTCGTATCGTGTTGTCATTCATACTTCGTTCGGGCGCCGAACCAATCATACGTCCGTAGGTGACACGGAGTAGGAAGCGCCCGTAACTAAGGCCGAAACTACGGACTTCGTGCTTAGGGAGTAGACCCCCTGACATAGGCTCTCCGAAGTTTCGCGCATGTTCTCCCACTCACTCTTGCCTAATGTCACCATTTGGTTCCTAAAAAATCTTACTAAGCACTCTTCTGCGCGAATTTCGGATTCGCCAAGATACGTCACGTAGGCCGTATTTTAGTTATTCAAATTATTGTCTTATTTAGTTATTCAAATTATTGTCTACCCTGATAAATTGAAAACTTCGATCATTAAGCCGATCTATAAAAAAGATGATAGAGAATGTCTGGAAAACTATCGACCGATTGCCTTAGTTCCAGTGATTTCTAAAATATTTGAGAAACATATTCACAAAGAACTTAATAATTATTTAGAAAAAAACAATATCTTGGTAAAGGAACAAAAAGGCTTTAGACCTAATAAAACCATAAACATGGCCATATATGACTTTTTGGACTTTGTTATGGTTAATATTGACAAAAGAATACCCGTCTGCTCTATCTTTATGGATATGACTCAGGCTTTTGATTACGTTGACCATGATATATTAGTTAACAAACTCAATGCCTATGGAATAAGAGGTAATGTTCTCAAACTAATTGAATCATACCTCAAAGGCCGTTACCAGTACACTGAAGTGACTAAAGTGAATGTTCTTACTAAACAAGAAGAAACCTTTATGTCACATAAACGAAAAATAAACTACGGTGTACCACAAGGTAGCGTTCTGGGTCCACCGCTATTCATCATATACATTAATGATCTACCCAATGCCACAGACAATCCTATAGCTCTGTTTGCGGATGATAGCACTGTTACCGTCAAATTTAGAGACAAAAATACTTATGAAGATGACTTAAATAGCACCTTAAGCTCTATTATGAATTGGTTGAATTCAAATAACTTAAAAGCCAACTTAGGAAAAACAAAACTACTGAACTTTAGACAGCGCATACCAACACAAAGCACCCTAAATGTAAATTTTAATAACCAGCCTATTGAGGAAATAGACACAACAAAATTTCTTGGGTTGTATATTGATAATAAAATGACTTGGAAACCACATATTGAACAATTATGCAAGCGAGTGAGTCGTTCAGCTTATGCCTTACATGAACTTGCATATAAAGTGAACCTTAGTACACTCTTGACTGCATATCATGGGCTTGTAGCGTCTATAATCAGATATGGTATAATTTTTTGGGGGAATTCCACCAACAAAGATCTTGTTTTTAAGGCACAGAAACGATGTGTTAGGGCCATGTTTGGTTTAAAATCCACCGAGAGTTGTGTACCTTTCTTCAAGAAGTACAGTATCCTACCATTGCCTTCGTTGTACATATTTGAAGTAGCTGTCTTTGTGAAACTAAATCCTCAACTCTTTATGTTAGCATCTGAAGCTTATAATCGTACTCAAAGGGACGAAAGTTGTCTCTATGTTCCCAAAACGAATACTGCCTTAATGTATAAGAGTATATTTCATATGGCACCAGTCATTTATAATAAATTGCCAAAAGAGCTAAAAAAATTACATAATAATTTATTTAAACAAAGATTGAAAACTATGTTATGTCAAAAATGCTATTACTGTGTCTCAGATTTCTTAACAGACAAATTTTGACATTATGTATTATTTAACTTTTTGATTACATACATTACATTACATTTTGAATTTATTTAAAAATTTGATTATGTAATTCTAATTGGACATCATGACATAATTTTTCAATTATCTGACCAAAGCATTTATTTTGACATACATTTTTGTTAATTTAATTTTTTTATTGATGACATTTTTAATTTATTAATTTTTGGCTACATTCACTACTTATTCATATTTGTACGCCGTCATCGGCAAAACATAGTGAACATTATGTTTTATTAACAACACCTGTTTTTTACATCACCTATGTTTTACAAATAAAACTTTGACTTTGACTTTGACTTTGATTTAATATCTAAGTCTTGTCAAAAAGAGCTCGTGGCTAAGTATAACAGCTGCACGAGACGATCCATCAGGTTACGCTACGCTTGCCAGAGTTGGTCCGTGGATGGGTGACCGGCTGTCATTCCTGGATCTTTGACAGTCGTTACGGGTCGTCAGAAGCCCGAAAGTCTGACAACCAGTCTTACCAAGGGGTATTTTATTGTATTACCCAGTAACTGGGTAGTGAAGGTCAGACAGTCAGTCGCTCCATGTAAAATACAGCATCCATGCCATGCATCCAGCTCCATGTAATTCAGCTGCATCCGGTTAGACTGCAAGCCAACCCCAACATAGGAAAAGGCTAGACAGATAGATTATCGCAGTCTTGTCAATTTCGTGTTAAATCTAATTTACGAATGGCAATTTTGGTTTGATTGATCCCGCTCTTAAACTACCCACAGCCAAACTTAATATTGTAAAAAACGGCAGGTTAGGATTTTAGAAATCAGGAGCCAAACTATCAAGTAATAAATCCATCACAGTTCCTTAATAAAATGGGATACCTACTTAGTTATATTCGTCCTATGAGACACCATTATAATTTCAGTAACAATATACCACGTCTTTGATCCAAACGTATCAAATTCCTGATATGTACCTAATTCTGTACAGATACACTTCCAAATCTAAATACGCTACGTTCATTGACGTTCAAAATCGATGAGCAAGGGAATTACCGCTATCTATACACATTACCGTATCATCACGACTACCTGCCTACCCGTGTGCGTAAGATTGACTGCTCAACAAAGGAATATGAGCGTGAACTTATACATAATATCTTATCTTAATTACAGATAAAATTGGGGACGTTCTGAAATGTGCGTAAACCTTAGCATATCAAATTATTTCGTACCGGAATTACACATTGGTACAGTACAACTATTTTCTTAATGTCCCTCGGCAAACTTCGTGTTTCGTCAGTCGTCGGATTTCTATCAGTTGCCCTTTGCACTTGGTGCAGACCGAACGCGAAAACATTTTAACAGTCATTTCGATTTCATTGTAGGTTCACAAAACAAACAAGTTTTTTTTATTTAGTATTAAGGCAATTAAATATTTTCGTCGTATAATCACAGTCGAAAAGGCTTATAAAAAATTAGAAACTACTAAACATGTCATGACGCAACTCCAGAATGCCTCAGGAATCACCGTCACACATAGGAAAGACCTAATGACGATAGCTACACAGTTTTATAAGAACCTCTACACATGTGCAAATAAAAATCATGAGAAACCAATGTCTAAAACTTATAAACCAGCCCAAGAAACAGTAATACCTTTTTTAGAAAGCGAGATAGAGATGTCTATAGTAAAACTAAAAGCAGGAAAGAGCCCAGGACCTGACGGAGTGACAAACGAAATGATAAAAGCTGCGAAAGAGAAACTAATAAAACCACTCACTAAGCTCTTTAACCGTATTTTAATAACAAAAGAACTACCAGAAACATGGACATGCTCTGAAATAGTTCTACTGTACAAAAAAGGAGACCCCAAACTGATTTCTAATTACAGACCCATCAGTCTTATATCCTGCCTGTATAAAGTATTTGCATCGACCCTACTAAGACGTATAACAACAATTATTGACGAGAACCAGCCTTTGGAGCAAGCGGGATTCATGAAAAATTTCTCTACCAATGACCACATACATACACTGAAAGTAATAATCGAACGGTATATGGAATATGACCTCCCCTTATACGTTGCTTTTATAGATTACTCGAAAGCTTTCGATTCAATTTCACATGAATCTATATGGCAGGCTTTAACACAGCAAGGATTAGACCACGACTACATAGAACTTATCAAAGCGATCTACTTAAGAAGCACGACAAGAGTACGCCTAGACTCAAGAGGACCAACATTTCAAGTCGAGAGGGGGGTAAAACAAGGCGATCCACTTTCCCCAAAGCTTTTCATCGCAGTCCTAGAATCCATTTTCCGAGACCTCGATTGGAGTGATATGAGAATAAAAATCAATGGCAAGTACCTCTCTCATCTCAGATTTGCGGACGACATAGTACTGCTGTCGGAAGACTCACATAAACTGAACCATATGATAGAGTCTCTTAGTCAGCACAGCGAGACCGTTGGCCTACAAATCAACTGGGACAAAACGAAAATTATGACTAATCGTGCAGAAATACCTATATCCATACAGTCTAAACCTGTAGAGTATGTCGCAGAGTACGTTTACCTGGGACATCTAATTTCGATAAAATCCTGTACCGAGAAAGAAATCGATCGCAGAGTGAAGAATACGTGGAACAAATACTGGTCTATGAAGGAAATTTTCAAAGGTCCCATACCCACAAAATTGAAAACGAAAGCGATGAACATCTGCATAACGCCGGTCCTTACCTACGCATGCCAGACCTGGTCTCTTAAAAAGTCACTCTTAAATAAAATAAGGAGTTGCCAAAGGGGAATAGAACGAAGTTACATGAACATCAAATTGAAAGATAAAGTCAAAAGTTCACTGATAAGGAAAAGAACAAAGGCAAGTGATGCGGTCAAACAGGTCCTGACACTAAAATGGAAATGGTCAGGCCATATTCAGAGAGCTAAGGACGAAAGATGGTCACAAATAATTACAAATTGGTATCCAATATATAAAAAAAGAAGGAAGGGTAGACCATTTAAAAGATGGAGTGACGACATTGCACAAATAGCCGGCAACTTATGGCCAAGACTGGAAAAGGATAGAGCCACCTGGAACGGTTTGGAGGAGGCTTTTACCGCAATAGGCGGCCCTTACACCTAACAATACTAACCTTAATTAAGTACAAAACTAACATTACTAACAGATAAATAAATAAGTACACAACAAGAAATAGTAGATAAGAACAACTGTAAGGGATATAAAAATAAAGCTAATAATAAAAATAAAATAATAATCACAGTCGAATGAAACATTAATATTTGAATTAGTAAGAAAAATATTGCTAGTGATATTACACAGGAAATAGGTAGTAGCATAGGTGCACTCACACAAATGCAAAGCTCAGCTTAAACCTCACGGACTGTACCTACCTATTATGATGGATGAAATCAAAGGTGCGTCTACGCTAGACGAGCCAAGCACGAGCGAAGCCGTTGCGGGCGTCGTCGTTCGCGGCGTCAAGTGTGGACTAACAACGAACCTACAATGATCACTGTCCTCAAACGCGATGCAAATCCCTTTGTGTTCGGCAAAAAAACGACGATTGGCGGAGCACCGTCGAGCACGAACCTAATGCTCGAAGCGCGCTCGTTCGAGGCTTGAGTCGGCACGAATTTGTGCCCAGCTCGTGTTCGGCTCGTCTAGCGTAGACGCACCTAAAACGCTTTATTTTTTACGTATACAGGCTAAATAAAGAACTAGGTAAAATGAAAATAGGAAAAACACGTTTATTCGTATCGTTCTCGTTCCTACCATTTTTTCTAGCCTATTTTCCACATGACAATATAGGTCTTGACAGACACCGAACTACGAGTATCTTGTGCTACTGCATATTTTAGTAGCTAAGCCTCATGTCTCTCATGTAAGTCTCTTGCTGAAAAAACTAAGGTACGCAGAGAAACTGAAAGTGAACAAAAAAGAAAATGTAATGTAGGGTTCTTTTTAGGGTTCCGTACCTCAAAAGGAAAAAACGGAACCCTTATAGGATCACTCGTGTGTCTGTCTGTCTGTCTGTCCGTCTGTCCGTCTGTCACAGCCAATTTGCTCCGAATCTAATGGACCGATTAGGTTAAAATTTGGTACACATATGGATTTCTGTGACCCAAATACGTACAGCTAAAGTAAATGTATGAATTTTTAATATGAGAGTCACTTTTAGAGCGAAAATAAGAAAATTAAAAAAAAAAGTTTTGTAAACTGTACCGTGTGACATATCAAATGAAAGGGCTTACTATGAGGGTCTCAAATATATTTTTTTTATAATTTTAAAATATATGGTTTTAAAGTTATTTAAGAAAATTGACGAAAATTGACCATTCCCCCCCCTAACCTCCGAAACTACTGAGCCTAAAATTTTGAAATAAATATAGAAAATAGTTCTATACCTGTAGATTACAGGAAAACCTATAAGAAGTTTGTAGTCTTAAAATAACATGGTAAATCTATATATATAAAAAAATCAAAGTCCTGACTGAGTCACTGACTAATACATCAACGCACAGCCCAAACCAATGGACCTAGAGACTTGAAATTTTGCACATAGATACCTTATATAGTGTAAACATCCACTAAGGAAGGATTTTTGGAAATTCCATCTCTAAGGGGGTAAAATAGGGGATGAAAGTTTGTATGAAAAATCCTATCCCTTGAGTTAATAGACTTGAAACTTAGCACGAATATTCATGTAAGTAAATTATAAAGTTTATCATTTTTAGTTTTCCTAAACTACCCCCTAAGGAGGGATTGGGGGTGTCAAAGTTTGTATGGAAGAACTTTAACACGCGGTCCGATTAACGCAAAACTCAGTTTTTATACTTGAGACCAAAAATTAAGACTAACGTGTATCAGGGTTTTCCAAAAATCTATCCCTAAGGGATGAAAAGTTAATTTTATAGCAAAGAATTTTATTGGGGGCTTGATTAACTCTAAAATTGGTGTAAATAATGTTTGAGTCAAGTTATGGAAATATACCAGACGATTTTTGAAATTCTTTATTTGTGTTCGTGAAAACAGAGATACAGTTTAAATGAATAATCTTATTAATTTGGTTAATGAACTTGAAACTTAGCACAAATACTTGCATAAGTAAGTAATAATGTTTGTCATTATTAGTTTTTCAAAACTACGCCTCAAATGAGGTTAGGGATGTTAAAGTTTGTATAGAAGAATTTTAAAGCGCAGTCCGATTAAAAAAATGGTACTTGCCAAACGAATTTTCACCGATTTTGACGACATATAGCTGATGTTTTAAGGAGTAACTTAGGCTATTTTTATTTTAGAAAAATAATTAGGGTTCGGCGCAAGAAAATTAAAATCCATGAAATCAGACAACCACGTACAGTCCAGTACAAACTTACTAAGCCTCCGCTGTCTATTACGGCTATAACAACAAATACTAAAAATAAAGCAAAGTTAAAAATGTCAGGGGTCGATCCCCATACAATAAACTTTTCATTTTGAAAAAAATATAAATCGATGACACCCCACATGCTAGGGGTGTCATCGTCTAGAACTCATTGAGTAGAGTACAAACATATTTTTTTTTTATCTTTTAAAATTAAGAAATAGGGGGCCGCAAAAGTTGTAAATTTTAGACCATTTTTGTACGAGCTCTAGCGCAACAATTCAACAAATTAGGAATTTGAAACTTCTTTATACCATGTAGGTACCATGAATACTGTATTTAATCAACAATACTGAAAACGGCGATTCATAAGGAGTTTTGTTTAAACATGTGTGATTTTCTGCAACTGCAAAAAATAACCTTGTAATTCACAGTATCATTATAAAATAAGTAAAAAGTTATCTTTGCGATTGTTAAACATATAATATGGTACGGAACCCTTCGTGCGCGAGTCCGACTCGCACTTGACCGGTTTTTTTTAGTCTAGTCAACTAGTAAATAGAATTTTGATAAAATTGAAGAATAATTTGCATTAAAAAAACCTTTGTAAATGTTTGTAAATGGTAACATAACCAGTATACTGCTGGCCTCTTGTTCTATTGAAACTCCGTACTACGCTAGGCCAGCTCAAGGTCGAAGTGTTACTATTGTAACTTTTATTCACTAACTTAATTTATTTCAACACAAAATATTCTTCATTAAATTTATTTTATGTTCTGACTGAAAAAACTTGCAAATTAAATTCCACTAAAAATTTTTAGTCGGCACCGAGTAGTTACCTACTTACTTATTAATTTGTGTGCAAATTTTTATTTTTCGCTACTTTTTTTCATGTGTCGTGGCCTCATTTAAAAGGGCTCCGTTAGAATCCGCATACTTCGGTAGACCCAAAACAAACAACTGTTCACATTTATTAACAAACTTAAATCCAGTCCCCATTTTAAAAGAGCCTTAACTTTGACTAATTAAATGCATTGTTACAACACGAAATCCGTCAAAAAGGGAACCGTGTTAACTTTAACACAAAACGCGTCAACCAGCAGACCATATGCGCTTCGCAAATTGGCTCCACAGTGCAAGAGTGTTAACCGCACGATACTAACGAACCACAACTTTTAATTACCAAACTTAAATCCTACCAGAGACACTCAGAAACCCGCAGTTAAAAATAACCTCCAAGTTTTCCGCTTTTTATTAAGATAATAAAGCTCGGTATTGCAGCTCTCACCGTCTGAAACTTAGTCCGTATTGCGGCCAACATAATTTCAATTAGTTTTTTCTTTTCTTTAAGAATCTGTGGGTGAAATGCCGGAGGAAGTTTACGAGTTCTTCTAGGCCTCGCGTGGGACGCCCATTGTGAGGCGACTAACAAGTTATATTATGTATACTGTTGTCAGACTGGAACGTATCTAATACGGAGAATGTAATGAATCAACACTGTCGGTATGAGAGTAATTGGCGGTACGGTTGTAGTAGGGAATTAAATGTTGACAACCAAACAGCTACCGTCAGCAAATTTAGGTAAATACTGCAATGCAATGTGATAAGGCTGTATAGTGTGATTATTTATGGAGGTTTTAAATACTTTTTAACATTTGGAACTATACCTACTTATGCATAACTCAGAGCTCAAAATTATTTAAACCGTTTAAATAACTAGGCATAAGTACAACCATCACATTCATGGCGACTGTTGTAATATATTGTTTGCTGTCGAGCAGTACGCTAATGTAGATAGAGAGATTTTGCACTTTTCCAATAAGTATGTAGCCCCAAACGTAATAGTCCATCAGTGACCTTCCTTAACTAAGTTTTTCCCCAAAACTGCCCCTATGTTTTTATTTATAAGATATTATATCTTATAAATAAAAATAAATGAATGAATGAATTGCACCGACCCCAGCGTGGTTTTATATATCTTATAAATAAAAATAAATACCTAAAAATCTTTATTTATACAAAAACCTTCAACAATGTTTAAAAACTAGGTCGCATGAATTTCAGTGAATTAAGTTCATACAGATATAATAAACCCTGACTCCCAAACTATGAGATCCTGTGACTCAGGAGTGTTCTGCTGTCAGTATGATACTAAAAACCTTTTACTAAAAAGTGTGTTAAAATATCGGTATACAAAAAACAGGTTTGAAAGTACAAATAAATTATTTAAAAAATTAAACTAAGAGTAAAGGAATTTATTAAACGGAGTTGTAATGTGAGTGTGCATGTGTGTGTGTTGTGTGTGGACGTGACTATACAAAATAAAAAATAAAAACGAACACGACCAACTCAAACAAAACTCAAGTATTTAGAAGCACGAATTTCTGTTTAAAAGAGCAACATCATAATAATATTTTTAAAACAATACCGTTGTTCACACCACATTTCAGCGAAGTTTCGAAGCGAAGCAGTTAGCGGTATACTTCCTTATACCTTTATACCTGAAAGTTTCAGAAGCACGCATTAGACTGAAATACTTTCACCGTATTGGGGTAAGCTGATGCTTTCCATAATGGATTTTACGAAGTTTCTTTGCTTAAATTTTTTAAACGTCGTTCAACATGAAAAGTTTTCGTTAGAATTAAGGATTTATAAAAAATATTACCTGCATCACAACAATATGCAGTGGGTATATTTTTCTCCCAGCTTTTAAAATTTAATAGTAGGTACTAGGTACCCATTTATGCGCTAGGTTTTATAGCATAAAAGGTAGTCTGTGAATACGTCTCACTGAAATTGACAGCCGGAACCCAAACTAACGTTTTCTTATAGGTACTGTCTCATAATGGTTTTTCGCATATTTTTCTCAGAAAAACGTTGAACCGGAGATCGTCACAACCTACATCAAACACATTTCTCATCAATATGACAACATAATCATGATATAGACAACCTCTAGACGTTCATTGCTACCTTAAATGTCCTCTAAAAAAACTTTTAGTTCCACACTTGGATAATGCATTGGTCAACATCTTTTGTTTTTTTTATTTACAGAAAGAAGAGCGTTAGGAATTCCTCAGTAGTAGCCGGTCCTGGACTCCTGGAGTCTGGATTTGTGCCTGGTTGATGACAATAGGCTCGCTCCCAGGGGACCTAAAAAAAATATAACTGTCAAAATGTGGGTAGGTATATTAATAATTTATGACACACCGCCGCCGCTCAATTAGTACCTACTATGCACACATGTATACATATTAGTTTGGCGAAAAAGTACCTTCGTATTTTATATACATGGGTCAAAACTGTTTTGTGGTCAACCCCTAACTCTTCAACTATTTCTTAACCACTAATATGCCAATATAGCTCCACTTTTCCAAAAATGGCACTAGAGCGAGCTGCATCTTTGACATCAAAATTCCCGGAACGAAAACGCTTGAACCAACTTTGTGCTACTCTTACTAACAATGCGTTAAGTCCATAAACGTCACAATTTTTTACCCGACTGCGCCAGAAGGAGGGTTATGTTTTTCGAGAGTATGTATGTATGTATAATTGTTTGGCACGCTCTGCAGCCTGAACGGCTCGATGGATTTTAACTTGAGAGGTGTCGTTAGTTTCGTAGTTACTGTGAGAGTGACACTGGGTATATCAAAATAAAAAAAAAAACAAAATGGCGGATTTTTGGCGCCAAATTATGTCTTAAATTTTTTTTTTTTTCTCAAAACCTGTCGAGTGTGGTATCAAAATAAACGGTTTTAAAAGGTGATTACAAAAATATAGACAACTTATATGCTTAAAAGTACCTCGAACTGACAAATCTTAAAAAAACACGTACAATAAAAACGTCTGCGAAATCTTTGACATTTGTAAACTAAAAAGCCAGAAATAAAAAAAAGTAATTAAAAAATTTTAAAAACCCGACTGTGGTAAAAGACTTAAGTTTAAAAAAACTGAAAAGCTAAAAACAAGCCTATTTTAAATTAAATAAAAGTTGGAAGCAGACGGGCACCCATTCCATTTTTATATTTTCAAACTCAAATGGGTCCCGCCTGCTTCCAACTTTTATTAATTTAAAATGGGCTTGTTTTTAGCTTTTCAGTTTTTTTTTTTAAACTTAAGTCTTTTACCGCAGTCGGGTTTTTTAAATTTTTTAATTACTTTTTTTTATTTTCGTTCGTTGTGTTGCATTTTCCCTTTTTTGTAATAAGACTTCAAAATGTATCGAATTTGTTCGTTAGATCTACGAATAAGTAATTCGTAGCGTTAGGTGCACTCATTTTGGCGGGCAGAAAAACAATTGAAAAATGGCGGGAAATCGTTTTTACTTTTTATTTTTCTTTTCTAAAATGTCATCTATTTAATGGTATCAAAACCAGCCAGATACAAACAGTAGAACCAAAGAGATTTTATTACAACTTTATACCTATAAATAAAATACGACAAAACTTTTTCCCCGACCTATTACCTATATGCAGGGTGTTTCTTTTAATGTGTCAAGCCAGTGCGAGCTGATAGCAGTGTACCATACCTATCGATTTAAAAACAAAAACAAATTCAAGACATACTTATTGAGAAAGGGCTATTACAGTGTTGATGAATTCCTAGAGGATAAACGACAGTAATCTGCTTGGATTAGCCGGAATATTAGGATTATTATTATTACCTACTATCTATATTTGAATTGTATTTTTTGACATTATTTGTTTATGTTTACTGGAATGTTTTTAATGGAATTTGGATTACTATTATTATTTTTTTTTTATATAGGTATATATTTGACATTTTATTTTTGACATTACATTCTTATTATAAATTTATTCATTATTATTGTCAATTAATGAGATGTTGTTATTTACTGTTTTTATGTACTGGTTTTGATTATATTTTACACTTTCTACACAATGTATATTGTTAAGAAATAAATTACTTATGACTTATGACTTATGACTTATGACTTAACCCCATGTATGTTCTACGATTTATTGTAGATTTCGAGTTATTATTATTTTTCGATATTTTTCCTAATTCAACGGCATTAAAAATTTTTATCTTTTTTGGTTCAACTTTGAACAACTACTAAAAAGGGCATTATTAGCTGAAATTGGTCGTTGATAGCGGTGTATCTGAAATCTTGTGAGTTTTCATATTTTATATTTGCATATTTTTGTCAATCCTGATATTTACTATTCCTCTACGTTTAAGCAGAGCTCAGTTGATATGAAATGAGGGATCAAAATAACTCGAAAACTACAAAAAATCGTAAAACGTACATGGGGGTTAAATCGATAGACATGGTACTCTGCTATCAGCTCGCGCTGGCTTGACACTTTTAAAGAACCAAGTAGTTCCAAGAAGCGAGTGAAACAGCGGACAAAAGCTAGTTGTAAATTCAAACGCAAAATTGAGACGTAGCCATTCCATTTACGAACCCCGGACCTATTCACACCGTAATACATCTTGTTTATAAATATTTCTGCAACCATCCATATGTGCTCGAAAAGTAATATTTCCGTTTGAACCAGCGTCCATAAAATGTTTGTCTTTGTCGGAAAGGGTACGGTGTGACAGATGACAAATGTTGTTTGTTGAAACTGAAATGGTCGAGGGTTCACGGTTTTCACTATATTGTTTACTTTCAATAGGCGACTTTGATTAATAGCAACTATCTGGTGGAAGGTTTGTTATCTTCGAACTAAGTAGTAGTCTGGTGGAGTGAACAAGAGTTCTAGAGAAATTGAAACCTGTATAGGATTAATTCTGTAAAGGAAAGTGTTTGTAGTTGAAGTGGTGGGTTTGAAAGCAGTGGCGGCAAGGGTAACTAAATAAAATTGTTTTCAAGCTTTGTAATAAAATCAAAGCTTTATTTGTTACCAAATCCTCGAAATCAATCTAGCCCTTGCCAAACTATGTCAAGGTCGACTTCATCATGCCAGTCATGATATCTGGTGAGTATTCACGTAAAGTGACTACCATTTTTATTAATCTTCTGTTCCAGTTAGATTAGGTTAGCCAGTGGCAAACGATATCATAAATATGAGTTAATGATTTCGATTTAATTAAGAAATAAAAATAAAATATATACTAGAACAAAGAACCTAAAACTAAAAACCATAGTAACTAAAATATATTATTAAAAGGAGTCCCTTTAGGCAAGGTTCCGAAGATACTGGCAGCGTTCCCCCTTTGAATAGCTAGACTAATTCTTTGTCCGAGGTAGCTGCCAGCTCTTCGGTCTCCTGTGACGTCGACCAACCTTTTCGTAATTTCCTTAAAAAGCCTTATAGCGGTAGGACCCCACGGACCAAGGGTCTCGACACCGAATGGGACAAAATCATATTCGGAGCCTAGACCCCTGTATTTCGATACTTTACCTTTTTCAGCCGTTTCACAAGCCGCACCAGCTCTGATGCTGGTTCCAGTTAATTAGCAAGCTTTCAGATTATAAAAATTTGCGCCGGAACTTTGTTGGAAAATAAAAACCATAACAAATTGATGTATAAATACAGGAAGATAGGGTACTCTCTAATGTCACGTAAACATTATTGGACAAGAAACAAATTACATGTAAACATACCCACACAACTACATTTTCCGATGTCGTCCCTCATGTGCTCAACAACCGAAATAGAGAGAAATATTACGCGGGCTGTAGCGGGAATGAGATCGCAATAATTTTCACTGTTACGTACCCCTAACAAATCCACTAAACGCCGCTTGCGCTGCCGCCTGTCTCTTCACACTCTTACGAATCATAAATTTCTATCCCTTTCTGCAAATGGCGACCTAGCGGCAATATAAATCAGGAGAAATTTAAAAAAAAAATAAGTTTTGATGTACGATTACGAATGAAAAGTAATCCCGTGATACTTGTTTTTGGTTTTTGAACTATTTTTGCACATTTTGAAAACACAGTAGGCATTTTTGCTGCTTATTTAGACGATTACTTTAATTTTACTGAACGTGCTTCGCATGTGCGACACAAACGCCTGTCGTCCATTGTGGCTAAGGTAAATTAGGCCCGTGAGCACAATTTATGCGGTCCATGTCGAGGACCGCGAACCATATCTTCCCTTATTTATACATCGATGCCATAACCTAAAAAACTGTGAAAGACTGTAGGTATAAGAAGATATAGGATAACGGCTTTCGGAACTAAGATTATGAGTGCTTCAGAGAGTAATTCTGGCTATATAAAGTCAAAACAAACACAAACAAACAAATACAACAAACACAAACAAATAAATAAACAACACATTTTTATGACAAATAAATTCCAAAGGACAGACTCTAATTTCTAACCAATAATAACCGCATTCAAACTGAAAATATAGCCCATAACTACAAGAAATTATGTGTCCTATACATAAAATATTGCCATGTTAAACATTGTGTTACTTATTGGCTACATTGTTTCTCCGTACCGCAACAAACTGCACAGAATCTCGAACACCCGTTGTGTCTCTAATAACCCGAATGTTCCCGGTCGCAACAAAAATAAATATTGTTATTGTTCCCTTAAAGAGGTTTGCGCTTCCCGAGGGCGTTCATCAATCATAATTTATTACCCTATTGTTACAGTGGCCCTGAATAATCGCTCATATCCGAAACACCTTCCTAGGGACGCGGTCACACTTGGGACCGCGGGTCTAATAAATTGATGGTTACATGTTTTGTAACTCATTAAGGATTAATGTTGCTTATTTTGAGATTAAGGGGTTATATCTTGTTAGGTACTAAACTACATTTTGGCTAATTTTTGTTAAAATTAGAGTTACGTGATTTTGGCTTATTTTTGTTAAAATTAGAGTCATGTAGTTTGATTTGTCAAACTTTGATACAGTGAATCATCCACCGTTTAGATAACAATGGATGATTCATTGTATCAAAGTTTTATATTATTAGCTATTTAATAATTAGCCTAAAATACTCTACGGGCTGTAGTAAAAGCCACATTATCATAGAAATGAGAAAAAGAATAGTGAAAGTAAACACGATTACGTCTTTTTCTACTATAATGTTCTCTAGACATAAAACCACTTTTTCTGCAAGTATGCTCGGAATGCCGACTACCACAGACTGAAAACTACCTCGCAATAGGGTATTACATCCATTTTTGAAAAGTGTCTCAATTAGATTCCATACTGCTAATAAGGCACTAAAAAAAAAACAACATTTTTATTCAATCGATAAGTGCCATAAAAATACATTTAAATTTTACATTTTCAAATTTCGCGCGAAAACGCTAGAAGCATTGGACGCCATATTGCTCTGTGGTCATGACGTCAGTTAGTCAGTAAACAAACAATTTTTATACGCTGATCAGTTGACAGTTGACATTGACACTTATACTACCGTAATGACGTAATAACATGGCGGCTACTTTCATGGTGTTAGAAAACAGATTAAAAAATTGAAAACTTTGAATTGAATTTTAAACTTTATATTGTTATTTTACGAACTAAAGCTAACATTTTCCGACTGCTTTTTGCCTAAGCTATCTAAATAATATATTTTTAGATTTATTCTCCTAAAGAGTAAAATACCGTATTCAGCAGAACCCTAAAAACGTACGCTATATGGTATACAACACCAGTTTCACCACAGACTTGAATTCCCACAAAAAGGGGAAAAACACCTCAACATAAACCATGAATATAGTCATAACAGTGTAGAGCCGTGCCCTACGACCCATATTACCTTCATCACTTCACCCAGATTTACATCCCGCCAGTATAACAGTATAACACGATATCATCGGCCCAGTGTGAACGGAGGGCGAACCTCCTTCGTCCCTCCAGTATTGCAGCCTAAGAAAATTGCTTTTTTCTTTATACTCGGGTAAGTTGATATCGCGTGAATTATGAAAATTGCCGGCTAAATTGTTGATTTATTGCGTGCCATCTATTGGATTGGGTGCCAAGGAATTGTTTTACGGTTTTCTGGGGGTATTTAGGGTGATATGTAAAGGAGATTTAAGTAACAAGTTAGGGTTTGGTCGTGCTATCGATTTTGTAGTAGAGGTGGAAGGTTCTGAGTTTGATTGTAAAGTTAACGTTTTAATTTTTTCTGACAAGAATTTAAGAAACTATAGGGAATCGTGGCTAAGAAATAACAGCCACACTGGTCGATCGATCAGGTTAAGTTACGCTTGTCGCGGTCGGTTCATGGATGGGTGATCATCTTGACATACCCAGACGCCTCCGTGCCTCGGAAAGCACTTAAGCTGTTAGTCAGATTAGGATCGTCAGAAGCCCGAAAGTCTGACAACCAGTGTTATCAAAGGGTATCGTGTTACCCAGTAACTGGGTTGTGGAGGTCAGATAGGCAGTTGCTAAAAGTAAAATACAGGTATTCAGCTGCACCCTGTTAGACTGGATGCCAACCCCAACATAGTTGGGAAAAGGCTAGGCAGATTGACTAAAATAAATCAAATCGGCTCTACCTTTCGGGAAATACACAATATCAATTTAGAACAGTGGAGAAAAGCTCCATGTGAACATGAGAGATCAGAACTAAACATTTTAAAATAATAGTTAAGCTAATCTCTCGAGATTTTGTCACAGTAAGTGTGTTACCACGTATGCAAATTCCCAAATGGCATTAGACATTAGAGTGAGTGACAGTTACATTAGAAACATTAGAGGGGACTGCATATATAAAGACTGACGACGAATATTCGAGCTTAGGTGAATATAATGTAACTTTCAAAAATATTTCTTTTGAAATTTAAGAAGTTCAGCTCTTTTATGATAAACTATCAAGTAAACAATGTTTGCCTTTAGTAATTATTAGGTGCCTATTTAAAAAGAGTAAGTTTTGCAATGGCATAATAATTAGTCAGCGTTCCCACTGCTGGGACTCTATGAGAGGGAGTGGGCTGTAATCCGCCAAGTGGGCCCTTGTGCGGGTTGGTAGATGTCACATGTCTTCGAATTTTTGGTTTTCTTCACCATTTTGAGAGCAGTGGTGATGAAGTAATTTAAAATAAAAATACCTATTTGTAAGTCACGTCCATGCAAAACTGGTGACCCAGTGGTAATAAACCACTGGGTCACCAGTTTTGCATTGACAGGAAATAATTCGAATTCAACTTTTGATCACCATTTACGTGCTTCTGGAAAAGAAGGAGTACCTAGGTTCTATTTTATTATTTACTAGCTGACCCGAAAGACGTTGAACTGTCCAATATATGTCCTATTTAAGAAATATGGTATGGTAGGGTTTCAAAAGGTAGGGGTCATTTTGAAACACATTTTATAACAGTCCCGTGCCACATATTTTGATTAAGTCATTCCGAACAATAATTATTGAAAACAGTACAGTGTTTCGTTTTATTTCTTAGTAACACGTACTCACCTAATAAGATCAAACGACGAATATAGTTCAGAAAATTATCATTATTTTACATTATGTATATGTCACAGTAAGATGGTTGTAGCCGTGATATAGTTAGTTATAGGTATATAGCTTTATACCGTTATATAAAATCTGTCAGAGTGCCCTAATTTTGTTAGGTACTACGACCAATTTCGACTCGCCGACCGCTGCTCAGCACCACTCGCTTCGCCCGCTTGGCTCGCGCATTGTTGGTCACAGTTCTAACCTAACCTATATATTATGGTCGGAATCAGCCCTAATACTTAATATTACTAGATCATGCTCGTATCATAGATAGATTCCAAGTAAGATAGTTAAGGACCGCTTTCACATAACTACATTACGATGACCGATATTCCTAGACATCCCTAGGGATATAATTATATCACAGCTACAACCATCTTACTACGACATATTATATGTCCTTATATCAAATTAAACACTAATAATATTAAATGATAAATATCCCTACCGAATGATCACCAAACCGATATACTCGTTGAGACATTCCTTACGGAATAACCTTGATATTTATTACCCTAGATTAGTTCGATTCATGGCCACACATATTACACTGGCAGGCACTTAATAATATTCAATCACTGAAAGTTTCAGTTCAGTTTCAATCTTGTAGTTTTTAGAGACAGTTTCAGTTTGAAACTGTCTCGAAAACTACAAGATTTTACTCGAAGAAATATAATAAAAAATATTGTTAAAAACGCCAAAAAGAGAGTTTGCGTAGAAGTTCCTTCTTCTGTGCCAGACTGTCCAGACGCACCGCAAGTCCGCAACACAAAATTTTATTAGCAAACCTAAATACCTATTTGCAAGCCTCCTATATACCACAAAAATCTCCTACAGATAAATCTGGAAATTTTTAGTGCCTGTAAAATGAGGAAAATTCGGTAGGATTTTTGCGTCAATCAAGGGACTCCTATAAAAACAACATTATTTAATCTTACACGATCCACATAGCACCTATACCTAGGTAGCTACACACTCAATTTCACACGAAAATCTATATAAATAAAAATGAATGGCTAAATAATAATGTGCTGCTAAGCGCAAAACTCGGGAACGTTTCAGACCAATTGGGCATTTTTTTTTTCATATATTCGTTGAAGTCCGAGTAAGGTTCTTATGAAGAGAAAAATTGGAAAAGTTGCCGAGAAAATTTTAAAACTGCATTTTCTATGGGAATAAAATTAGGGAAAAGAGAAAGTGTATTTTCTGTGGGAATTTTGTATGAATTATTGCAATTTGGACAGGACAATAAATGTCTGTCGGGTCAGCTAGTACTCAATAAAACCAAAGAAACAAACGTACAGCTTGTTACGGACCGACCGCACGTTACGTTTAGTTACGACCTTCTCATGATGCAGTGCTTCGTTAGTTTCAACGTGAAGCGAAACGAGTGGGATTTCATATTTTGTAGGCTAGTAAACTTTAATAAATAGAGATCGTACCAACCTAGGTTTTATTTATTAAAGTTTTACGTCTTCTTATTATTTCGACGGATTTTCAGGAACATTTAAAAATTTTTTAAAAGATTATTTTCAGTCTATAATATTTCAGTCTCTCTGAAAGTTTTGTCAAATAATCGCTACGATCGACGATTATTAAAATGTTTGTATGTTCCGTGCACCCTGGGCAATGGGTAGTCAGACACGACCACCGGCTGACTGACTTATATTTTCAACACGGCTTCAGCTATAAATTCATAGTTCCCATATGGGAAAGAAGTGTTCAATGTTTTTTCCACAAATATATTTTTTAGCTGTCACAATTTTATTGAAATTGAATCACAATTGACAACCAATCTTACCAAGGAGTAGGTATCGTATTATCCAGTGACTGGGTTGTGGATGTCAGATGTTAAATACTGGTATTCAGCTGCATCCGGTTAGACTGGAAGCCAACCCCAACATAGTTGGGAAAAGTCTAGGTAGATGTTGATGACATTCAGAGAACTGTCATTATTCTGTTTTTATTTTATTCAAAGAGTAAACATTATCCCGGATCTGCCTTTCGGATCTACCTTAAAACCTTCTCTACCTTAAAACCTTCTCTACCTTAAAACCTTCTTCATTCTAAATAGTCCTTGACCTGATTAAAGTCAACCGATTTGTAATCAAGAACTTTTAAATTAGTTTCCCGAGCCAAGTCTTGGAGGCCACTTGGGAGCGTTAACCTCATCTAGTCATTTAGTTTCACGTTTCTGTTACAGTCTGCTATTTACTATTTGCTTTTGAGGCATATCTTTATCTTTTAAACTTTCTTTTTTTGCTTCATTTCTAACTAGCTGCACCCCACGGTTTCACCCGCATAAACCGGAATAAAAAGTAGCCTGATTCAGCTTTCGATTTATAGTATGTTACGCTACCAGTTAATATCAGACTCCACGTAAAAGCTCGCTAGTTATTTTATTAATAATCACTTTACATAATATTATATTTGTTAGCATTTACGTAGGTAATAATTCCATAACAATGAACTAAAATTCCTTGAAATTCTACTTAAATCTCGACTACCATTTTCAATTTTACCCCTAACCAAAATGCTTTGTTTTAGTACGCTCGGTATTACGAATTATATCATTTCTATGTAAGATATATGAACGATAAGCTGGATTATAGAAGCAACCAACAAACTTCCCATTTACTATATGGCCGGAACCATATAATGATCGCACGGAACGCGTGGATATACGAGTCGGGCTTGTTCACAGTGACAAGCGGGTGCGGTTACTAAATATAAAACTTGTGATTTGAGACAATATCCTACTAGTATGATAGGACCATTGTGATTTAAATAAGAACAAAATAGACATTTCGCGAACTGTGCAGTTTTTCTCTCACACCATCATCTGTTGCGTCAGGTAAAGTAAGATTTTGAATAAAATATGATGACGCATCAAAGTAAAGTTAAAGCCCACCAATAACCTAATAATAAATAACAAAAATAATATAATAGTAATAAAATAATAGTAGTATAGTAGTATATAATAGTCTAACCTACTCTTTTACTGTTCAGTTTAAGTGGTTAAAAAGTGACGCATTTGGCGCAGATTAAAGATTATCTGCGTCAAATACGGCAGTTTCTCCCTAAAGTTAAAACGAAGTCGCCAAGACTGACTACACTCACCACCATGCCCTCACCCGAAAGTTGTACGTGAACAAGCACTAAGATTGTGCTACAATTAAGTGATTCGAATACGGAATTGTTGTATTTAGGTATATCCAGTAAGCGGAAATTGGACTGGCGTGTATATCGGAGCTTTTGAGTATTTTGATTGTAGTTTAAGATTTCAGGGATAATTTTATTGTAGGGTTAGTTTCTTTCTAGGAAAATACCTACTAAATAACATTTGAAAGGTTTTATGTTCACATTTACCTCTTAAACATTTTGTTCAATCTGGTTAAAGAACTTCAGATGTATAGGTATACAACGTGTAACGTTAAATGCGCAAAACCTCTTAAGGGGTCATTGTACTCATTATTATGAACAACTTTTAGTATGGGACCAAACCTGTAATCACGAAAAAAAAAATCAGCTGTTCAGTGCATTTTGACGAATTATGCGAACAAAAATGTACTGAACAGCTGATTTTTTTTTTCGCGATTTCAGTTTTGGTCCCATAGTAAAAGTTGTTCATAATGATGAGTACAATGACCCTTAAGAGGTTTTGCGCATTTAACGTTACACGTTGTATAGATATAAACAACGCAAAAACAGTAACAAAGAATTGAAAGGAAACTCATGTGAAGGCCCTAAAATTAAATTATGAAGCAGCTGTTATATTTAAATTTTTACTCACAGCCTTCTCACAGCATTGGCAAACATTTAGTAGATCGATGCTTCAAAAAATCCAGTGGGTCATCGCAAAAATGAATGAATTTTCTTTTTTCTTTATAACAAAAAACAATCGAGAAATGAGTTTCTCGACAGCTTCCAAATACAAATTTCAAACTGCATGCGAACTCATTTTGCAAATTGCACGCGTGACGTAACGTAACATTTAGCTGTAGTTGCTGCAACCTCGCAGTATTTGCTACATGAGCTTGTAATCTACAAATCCAATACAATTATTGTAGTACGTGTTCGCTACAGTCTACAACACGAGTTGGTTTGCCTTATTTACTGGTAAAGTAAATAAACTTTAATTTCGGAAGTCGCTGTCTTTAGTTTTTTATTGACTTTCGTTTTTTTTGCCACCGACTTTTTTTGGGAGTCGGTTGTTTTTTTTTTTAGTTTGTATTTTTCACTTTTTAGTGGTACCTACCTACCCCACACAAATCTGAATGCCACTCTGCAAAATAAATTAGAGCATCATCCATATGGACTAAATGGGAAAAATACTAAATTATTGAAGCTAACTCAAAAGCCACTCATCAGAACTTGAAGATATTTTTATGCGACCATCTCAGGAGATAAAAACTTTGCAAAAAGGCAAATACGTTGCGCTAAGTCGTGTCAGAAGTTTGGTAGGCGTAGTTTTAGCTGACGGAGATAACGAGGCTACGAAATCTGCCTTCTGACAATCAAGGCCACACATAACATACAACTCAAGCAGCGCAATTTGAAGCGGCATATAGTTAGCATTAAATCATTTATAGCCAGAGTGCACCTCATGACAATTCCAATAAGCCCCAACACGGCTAGGATAGATTGTTTTATTACTGAGTTCCGATACCTACCCTCCGGCTTCTTCATCAGATCGGTTCAATGGTACCATTTTCATCAGAACCATTTATTTAAAGCTTCGTCATAGTCGCATAACTATTAATCGAGATATCTTATCGCCACCCGTGAAATACTTATCATCGTTGAGGACTTCCAGTGGCTTTCTGTGGTCTTCTTCATCAGTTCCACTTCACCTGATACTTTCTGAATGCAAACGCTTGATTTGTTGATGAAAATACTAAAATAGCTATATGTATGCCTATAATATTTGAGGAGTTCCCTCGATTCGTCATGGATCTCATCATCAGAACTGGATTTTGATAAAAATGGGAACAATCTGGAAGTATACCCTTTCAAATAAAAAAAGAATTTTCCGAATCGGTTCATACATGACGGAGTACTGATGTAACAAACATACAAAAAAAAAAAAACATACAACCAAATTGAGAACCTCCTCCTTTTTTTGAAGTCGGTTAAAAAATAGAATAAAATAAATATTTAAAGGGGGCTCCGATACAACAAACGTGATTTTTTTGCTCGTTTTTGCTCGATATTGATAACGGCAACATAGACGCTTGAGATATTCATAGAATATTCAGTTATATATTCACTTTAAAAATGAATAATTAAACTAAAATAAAACAAATAATTAAAGGGCCAAAAAATCACGGTTAAAAAAACGGCCAAAAAATCACGTTTGTTGTAAGGGTACGTTACCTTACAACAAACGTGATTTTTTGGCCGTTTTTATAGATAATGGTAGGGAACCCTTCGTGCGCGAGTCCGACTCGCACTTGGCCGGTTTTTCAACTACTAATGTCGAGTTTGTTTTTGGGACAAATTCATCCTTACTACGGAACCCTACATTGTGCGTGCTCCAACACGCACTTGGCAGTTTTCTTTTTACCTACTAACAGGCTCAGTAAAACTCAAAGACTTAGTAATTATCAAATGAGATCCTAGTTAGGAAGAAGAATGCCTCGCAACTGAACTTTCTTATGAAGCTGCTCACATACATTTCATATGAAGCCTAACTTAGTTTAACTTAGGCGCTCATTACAGACCTGTTCACAAAGCCGGTATACAAAATGTTACCAGACTACAATTTCAAATGTTTTTAGCTGGAAAATTCATTGTGATGTGAATACAGTAGCTTGTGAGAAACTTTGATTACATGTTTATTAGTTCGTATGCATCTTCTTTAGTCTTGTGTAGTTGGTATATTACTTGAATTAAAGAAGTTGGTTGGTTGTTTATTCACAATTATACGAGAAGTGCCTAATTAAAATATTGTGCGCACAGTAAACCTTACAATTAATAAAGAAAGAAAGAAAAATAAGTTTATATAACACAGAGACACGTGCATACAAAAAGATAATTAACTCGAGTAAAACAGTAACAGAAAAACCGGCTAAGTGCGTTTCGGATTACGCACAATGAAGGGTTCCGTAGTTGAAAAGAATTTATCCCAAAAACAAACTTAACAGTTATGTAATCCCAAAAAAAAATGTTTATGTGATAAAATTGAAAATTAACAATTTTCGAACTTTTCTCTTACTTGTGGTGTGAGACCTTGCCTCTTGCCAAATTTCATTATTCTAGGTCAACGGGAAGTAAGTACCCTATAGGTTTTGATTTACTTGCGATTGTCAAACTATGTCACCTATATGGCCATATTATTTTTTTATTGCGTTGACTCGTAAGCTTGGTTTTTTTAGAATTCTAAAGGACCATAGACCTACGTATTTGATATTAATTTCAACTTGATACCTCCACGCGTTCTTGAGAAAAAGGGTCTTGACAGTCTGACAGACAGACGGACAACGAAGTGATCCTAAAGGGTTGCGTTTTTCCTTTTTAGGTACGGAACCCTAAAAATGAAAAACGTACCTATTAAAAATATTTTGTTTCTTTATTAATCGTTCCTGTCAGCTTTATGGCCCAGTTATTGTAATCTTGAAAACTCAATTTGGTCCATCAAAAATTAAATTCCAAAAGTTGTAAGTAGTTGAAAATCCCTGAAAAATATACTCTTGTGATATATTTAAAAACAACTTTATTTTGATGTCAATAGCTGGTGTTTATAGAAAACAGAAGTTTTGACACCAAAGTCTTTTGCAAGAATAAACTCTGGTTCAAAACTTCCAGAACTTCAATATTCCGGATGTTCCCTTTCGGCGTTTCTGTAACCCTATATACTAGGTACCCACCGAAATCAAAACAAACCAATAACTCTACAGAACCTTACATTTTGATTACCTAACCAACCTACACTACACCCGACGCCTACGACCAAATAAATAATCAACTCAATTATTTTCCCTGAAACCATAGAATAATAAAACTGTAGAGAAGCGAAACTCGTCTACTTTCCTTTTGACGGACATCGATGCCGACGAAATAATCACCTGCCTCTTGCTGTTAATCGTTAACCTGTAACGTCTGACTTCAACGGAAACTTATTGTAACAGGTCATTTTTTAAGCTGCAGTGAACGAATATTAATGAAAGTGGCTTGTGGCTAAGTAATAACAGCCGCTTGGGTCGATCCATCAGGTTAAGCTACGCTTGCCGGGGTTGGTCAGTGGTGACCATCTTTACATACCGAGACTCCTCCGTGCCTCGGAAAGCACGTTAAGCCGTTGGTCCCGGCTGTCATTCGTGCATCTTTGACAGCCGTAACGGGTCGTCAGAAGTCCGAAAGTCTGACAACCAGTCTATTACCACAGGCACAGTAAAAATATTTTTACTGTAACCAAGGGGTATCGTTATTACCCAATTACTGGGTTGTGGAGGTCAGATAGGCAGTCGCTCCATGTAAAATACTGGTATTCACCTGCATCCGATTAGGTTAGAGTGGAAGCTGACCCCAACATAATTGGGAAAAGGCTAGGCAGATTGATTGAACGAATATTAATAAAAATCGTAATTATTGAGTGATAAAGTAAATTTTAATATTTTTATTAATATTCGTAAAATTTACAAGGCACCAAAATGCAGATTATCGAATCATTTTGTGTCAAATTTAGATTATGTGTAGGTATGTGATGAATCGACTTGTGTTGCTAACCGTACATACCTATGGTAAGACACTTTAGGATATTATAGGAGATCCTAGCCTAATATGATGCTCCAAAAACGACGTTAGAGTTGAGAATCATCCTCAACTGTTCTGCGTCTTTCCGATATGCCCCAAAACTGATATAGGCATTTCGAATTCGAGACCGGAGCGATAGTCTATACTGATATTATTCTATGCCCATGCCGAAACCCTGTTACGCGCCGAATACGGTCGCACACAGGGGAGTAACGGGAACTTTAGACATAATTATTAACAAGACACTTAAAATTAGGGTAAAACTTAACACAACCCATGTCACATTACTTGTTGGAGTTAGTTCGTGACGTTTCGGAAGGCTGAGTTTGCTCAGTTAGAACTATTGAGTATTCTGATGTGTTTGATACAAGACGTAACCTACTTTTCTATTGTGTACAAGAAGTTAGTCCTTAAAGGGCTTTGTGTCGTGATGATGTTTGTCGAAATAAATTTGTACCCATATGAAGAACACAATGTGTTAATCTAGAACATGGACTACCCGTGTGCCAAACTGCCAAGTTTCATCCAAACCCGTTAAGCCGTTAAAGGGTGATGGAGTAACAAGCATGCGAAACTTGTAGGTTGTGGGTATACCGCGTTCACGATTCAGTTTCCAAATATGTAAACAATTATGTGTTTTTGGAATCACATCTTGGCATATTATGGACTGCCTCGTTGGTCTAGTGGTCGCAGCCGCTTCTGCTGGGTGCTGAGCATGGGTTTCTGGGTTTAATTCCCGGGTCGAGCAAAGTATAATTGGGTTTTTCTATCTGGAATTTCTCAGTAGCAGGCCGAAGTCTGGGTTTGTGCCCGGTTGAGCGCTACAACCTCAAAAGTTTTCATGATGTTTTCCCTTTTAAATCAACTTAGTACTAATAAAATAGCTTGTATTGCTATTAGTCTTGAGGACGGCTCGACCGATTTGGAATTTTTTCTTCTCTTTTCGTAATTGTTAGGACAAGGTTTGAAAGAAAATTTTTGGAAAACCCACCGTGGTATTCGGAAAATGAAATTCACTTGGGCGACGGCGGGCATGAACAGCTAGTGTTAAAATAAAATTAATTGGAAACAAGAATTTGAATAGACCTAAAGTACGAGTAGGTGCTACAGATTTTCCGTAAGCTACACAACTTTATGGGGTGCGGAGACAGGAAACCTCCCCGAGTGCCCGTGGGCTGGAATTCCCTTCGGATACGTCCGTGGGGAAGGCCAGTCTTCGGGACGGTGCACCCTGGGGTGCGGGCAATGGTTCCCCTTAGGCACAAGTGCCTAAGGGGTTTCGTTGCCCGTATGCCAATATCCTGTCGGAGGAACGCTCCAACGTGTGTCCCTCTGCTCTAAGCAGAGACGCACAGCGGCGGAGTAAGAACGGGCTCGGTGTGCACTAACCCTGCCGCCGGGCAGGCAGAAGGAAGCCATTCATCCACCATCAATCATCATCATCCCCGCCACCATACACCATTCATCATTCACCACATCATCATTCCCATCCCATCATCCACCATCATCATTCCCATCATCATTTCCATTTTCATTTCGTCATTTCCTTCTGCCACCGTTAGTCTCGTAGCCCCGAAGATCGTTCAAGGTCATGTCTCTGACTTTTGACGGGGGTCGAGGGTCTTGGCTTAACCGCCCGGACCGCGAGGAAGAAAACCTCTATATAAAAAATTACCCCAAACCTCCAAGCGGCGGCGCACCGTGAGGGAGGTTGGTAGCTTGATTAATGGGTAGCTAAATTAGTCGCTAGTGCGAACCACGGAGATTTGAGCAAGTACACAAAGTTTTTACTCGTGGGAACAAAATGGAATTGTTACAAGAAACCCAACGACGTGAGAAGGAGAAGGCGATGAGTGATGCGGGGTCGGAGTCCGACACCGCATCGGGAGCGAAGGACGCGAAGGGCTCTTTCAAGAGCCCGGAGAGCGTAGTGGGAGGCAGTAGTTCCGCTGGTAGGAATGCATTCCTGAAGCGGAACGTGGAGGAGAAGCCGGGGGATGGCCAGGGGTCGTCTTCCTCGGACGGCGGGAAGGGCTCCGCCAAAAAAGCTCGCCGGGTTCTAGGCTGGAGCCACAAAAAGTCCAAGAGCAAGAGCCGGGCAACCGAGGAGGATGACTCCGTCGGCTCGGCCGAGGGGAGCACTCTGGAGGCGTCTGGCGATGAGTCGGACGCCGCTGGTGGCTCCAAGGCGGAGCGGGCCAAGTTCGCGGAGGTCGTGGCTGCTGCAGTGAGGGATGTGGCCTTAAAGAAGAAGCAATCTTCTAAGGACAAGGCCATACCCGCAGCCAAGGCCTCCATTATGGCGGCAGCGGAGGCCCTACTTCAAGGGCCTCCGTCGGACGGCATGTCAGAAATGCGGGCGGAGGTCGCCCGCTTGACAGCCGCCATGGAGCTTCTCCGAAAGGAGAACGAGGAGCTCCGAGCGGACCTGGCCAGGCTCCGCGATGCCGATGCCGGCCCTCAGAAGGCGCCGCAGGAGGGGGCGCAGCAGGGGCAGAGCGGGCTTGGGCCCGCAGAGGACAGACTTCTGACCCTGGTGCGGAAGGAACTGGCTGCGTTCAACAGCCGGTTCTCTGTCCTGGAGGGCATTGTCCTCCGGCCCCCGCTGGCGGCGAGCCGGCAGGCCTCGGGCCAGCCAAAGGCGGCATCGTACGCCGCCGCCACAGCCGCCACGCCCAAACCTGGGTCGGCGGGGCAGGCGAAGGGCGGGGCCGCTCCTGCAAAGGCGCCTGCGAAGGCGCCTGCGAAGGCGCCTGCAAAGGCGCCTGAGAGGGCCCCGGCTGTGGCGGCGGCGACGACGACGCGGCCGCCCCCGCCTTCTAAATCTCCTCCGGCTGACGCCGAATGGCAGGTAGCCGGGGAGAAGAAGAAGGAGGGCAAGGCGGCAAGGGCGGCCAAGCGGAAGGAGAGGCGGCGTCGGCGCAAGGAGCGAAGCGTCGCGGCGAGGTTGCGCGCCCCAAAGTCCGCAGCTGTAGTGATCACACTACAGCCGGAAGCGGAGAAGAGGGGCGTGTCCTACCGCGACGTGCTCACCAAGGCGCGGGCGGCGGTGAACCTGGAGGAGGTCGGGGTCACGAAGGGCTTGCGAGTTAGGGTCACGGCGACCGGGGCTCGTATGCTCGAGATTCCCGGTGCGGCCAGTGGCCCGACCGCTGACGCTCTGGCTGAAAAGCTCAGGGCGTCCTTAAATGCGGACGAAGCCCGGGTGTCCAGACCCGCCAAGTGTGCTGACATGCGCATCCTGGGTCTGGACGACTCCGTCACAGAGGGGGAAGTTGTGGCCGCCGTGGTCAAGATGGGGGGGTGCGCTATCGAGCAGGTGAAGGTAGGCACCATCCGTCCAGACTCCACGGGGTTGCGAGCCGTCACGGTGAGCTGCCCCGTATCGGCGGCCAACAAAATCGTTGGGGAGGGCCCTAGATTTCAGGTGGGCTGGGATTCCACGCGGGTGAAACTGCTGGAACCCAGACCTCTGAGGTGCTTCCGTTGCCAAGTGGGCAACCACGTGGGAGCGAAATGCACCTCGGAGGTGGACCGCAGCAGTAACTGCTTCCGCTGTGGTCAGCCCGGTCACAAGGCCGGCTCGTGCAATGCCACGCCGCACTGCTACCTATGTGCGGCAGCTGGCAAGCCGGCCGATCACCGGGCTGGAAGCAAGGGCTGTGGTCCACCCGCGAAAGCCCGGGGCAAGGGCAAGCCCTCCGCCCCCTCTACCGCCGTCACCGCCGCAGCCGTCGCCACAGGCGCCGTCGCTGCCGCCCCCACTGCCGTCACCGCCGTACCCACTGCGGCGGAGCCCTCACAGGGGGCTCAGGAGGGGGCTGCAATGGAATGCCAGTAGTGGCCCCATTGCGCCTCCTCCAGGCGAACATCAACCACTGCGCCGCCGCTCAGGATCTGTTGATCCAGAGCATGGCGCAGTGGTCGATTAACATCGCCGTGGTCGCTGAGCCGTACTTTGTCCCGCCCAGTGATTACTGGGTGGAGGACCTGAGCGGCTCAGTGACCCTCATTTCGTCGGCCGCCGCCGGTACCCTGTCCCTTGAAGCCGTCAAGAAGGGACAGGGTTGCGTCGCAGCACGGTTCGGGGGGATTGTCGTGGTGGGGACATACTTCTCCCCGAGCCGAACTCTCGCCGAGTTCCACAACTCCCTTGCGGAGTTGAAAAACGTCGTCGTCGGGTTTCGTTCCCTTCCCGTGCTTGTCCTCGGGGACTTCAACGCCAAGAATGTGGCTTGGGGTTCCCGGTGTACGGACACACGGGGCAGGATGGTGGAGGACTGGGCTCTGGAGACAGGCCTGGTCGTCCTAAACCGGGGTTCTGTCCCCACGTGTGTGCGGATGCGGGGCGAGTCGGTGGTGGACATCTCGTTCGCCAGCCCCGCTCTGTTGCCGCACGTGGTTGACTGGCGCGTCATGGAGGGGGTGGAGACCTATTCCGATCACCGGTACATCCGGTTTGACGTCTCCGCCCATACCTCGAGCGCGCCGGTCCGACAGGCCCCGAGTGGTCCGCGGTGGGCGCTGAAGAAGCTGGACCGGGAGCTCCTCCTGGAAGCCTCGATCGTGCAGGCCTGGGTGTCACCACCGGACAGGCCTGCCGACATCAACGACGAGGCGGAGTGGTTCCGGGAGGCCATGTCCGAAGTGTGCGACGTGGCAATGCCCCGGGTCCAGCCCAGTCGCGCCTTTCGCCAGGTGTATTGGTGGTCGCCGGAGCTGACGGCTCTGCGCGAGGCGTGCGTCGCCGCGCGACGTCTGTACACCAGGCACCGCAGGCTCCGTATCCGCCCTCCGGATACGGAAGCCATTCAGGCGGAGCTGTACGAGGGGTACAGAGCGGCGAAGACCGCCCTCCGAGCGGAGATCTTGCGGTCCAGGGATCTGGGCCGCGAGGAGTCGCTGGAGACTCTGAACAGAGACCCATGGGGGCGCCCCTACAAGTTGGTGCGGGAGAAACTCCGCCCATGGGCGCCCCCGCTGACGCAGAGTCTCCGGCCCGAGCTCGTGGAGGACGTGGTGAGCGCTCTGTTCCCTTCGCGAGGGGAACATACTCCCCCGCCTATGGCTCCGCCTCATGCGGTGCCCGCTGCGGACCACGACACCGACGACGACGTTGATGCTCCGGAAGTGACCGAGGTAGAGTTGAGAGCGGCGGTACGTAGGCTCAGTGCCAAAAATACCGCCCCAGGACCCGACGGCTTACCTGGAAGAGCCTGGGTTCTGGCCTTTGGGGCTCTCGGGCCTCGACTAGGGGGGCTCCTAAGCGCATGCTTGGAGAGGGGCCAGTTCCCGCTTCGCTGGAAGACGGGGAAACTGGTCCTCATTAAGAAGCCGGGGCGCCCTGCGGACTCTCCGTCCGCTTACCGGCCCATCGTGCTGCTCGACGAGGTGGGCAAGCTCTTTGAAAGAGTAATTGCAGACCGCCTCGTCGGGTGGCTGGTGCAGGAGGGGCCGGATTTGGCGGAGACCCAGTTTGGTTTCCGCAAGGGGCGCTCTACGGTGGACGCCATCATGCGCGTGCGAGCCCTCACGACGGGGGATGCAGTGGCCCGGGGTGGGGTCGTCTTGGCGGTGTCCCTAGACATCGCCAACGCCTTTAATACCCTGCCCTGGAGTTGCATCAGGGAGGCATTGCGGTATCACCGGATGCCGACCTACCTCTGTCGAGTGGTCGAGGCCTATCTGACGGACAGGGCCGTCATCTACCCCGGTCATCAGGGAGAGTGGAACCGGCGAGAGATGTCGTGCGGTGTCCCACAGGGATCGGTCTTGGGGCCGCATTTGTGGGACATCGGCTACGACTGGGTGCTGCGCGCCGACCTCCCTGGCGGCGTCAGCGTAGTATGTTACGCTGACGACACGCTGGTCCTGGCGCAAGGGAGGTCGCACCAGGCGGCGGCGGACTTAGCGACACGCGGGGTTGCGATAGTCGTGGAGAGGATCCGGCAGTTGGGACTCGAGGTGGCCTTGCACAAGTCCGAGGCCATGTGTTTTCATGGTCCTCGGAATGCGCCACCGTCGGGTTCCGAAATAACGGTGGGAGGGGTTCACATCGGAGTCGGGTCGACGATGAAGTACCTGGGACTCGTCCTCGACAGCCGGTGGAACTTCGTGGAGCACTTTCGACGTTTGGCTCCCAGACTGGCACGGGCTGGGGCTGCCTTGAGGCGGCTCCTGCCCAATCTGGGGGGTCCAAACGCCTCCTGCCGGAGGCTCTACGCGGGGGTCGTGCGGTCCATGGCCCTTTACGGAGCACCGGTGTGGGCGCGTTCCCTAAGGCTGGGACCAGCCGGCAGGTTGAACGCGTCCCAGAGGGTCATGGCCATCCGGCTAGTCCGGGGATACCGCACGGTCTCCCGGGAGGCGGCGAGCCTCCTTGCCGGATTGCCACCGTGGGATCTGGAGGCAAAGGTCCTCGCGCACGTGTGGGAGTGGCGCGAGGAGGCGAAACGCCGGGGCGTAACTCCGCTGCCGCGAGAAATCACGGTACAGCGGACAGAGCTCCGGCGGGATCTCATGGCGGCATGGAGAGCGCGACTGTCGCAACCCAGCGCTGGGCACGCCACAATAGCGGCGATAAGTCCCCTCTTTGAGGAGTGGCTAGAGAGGCGCCACGGCGTCCTCACCTTCCGCCTGACGCAGGTCCTCACCGGACACGGTTGTTTCGGGAGGTTCCTGTTTCGCATAAGGCGGGAGGAAACGCCCGGGTGTTTCCACTGTGTGGATCGCCCGGAGGACACGGTGGAGCATACAGTGGAGGTCTGCCCGGCTTGGGCAGAGCACCGCCGTGTTCTCACGGAGGCGATCGGCGGCGGCGATCTCTCGCGTCCGAGCCTGGTCCAGGCCATGGTGCGGAGCGAGAGTGCATGGGAGGCCGTCACCTCCTTCTGCGAAGCAGTGATGCTAGCGAAGGAGGAGGCGGAACGCGTGAGGGAGAGGCAGCCTCACGCCCTCAGTCGCCGCAGGAGACGCCCTGGGCGGCGGGAATCGCGGGGCGATTTCCGGCCACCGTAGGCGCGGGCCTGCGGACGGTGAGCAGCGGGTAGCTCGCCGTCCGGTAAGGACCAGGCCCGAGTCGACGGCGCGTTGTGTTCCACGCGCGCCTCAAAGAGATGTCAGCAAGTGACGGGGCCCAATAGGGCCGACGCCGCTGGGGTCGCGGGTTGTCTGAAAGGGTTACCGCGGCCCTGGCATAGGCAACTGAAGGAACACGGGTGGGTTTTAGTCAGTAAAAGTCTGACACGCCCTCCCGCTCCACCCAGAGCGGGAGAAGTTATTTGATGATTTCCCACCCTCAAAAAAAAAAAAAAAAAAAAAAAAAAAAAAAAAAAAAAAAAAAAAGCTACACAACTTTATAAGATACTAGCTTTTGTCCGCGGCTTCGCTCGCGTTAATTTAGAATTTGACAATCAATTCGGGTTACAACCCGAGTACAGAGTACACTCTGCTTGTAATAATATAATTCTATCATGATTCCAAAGGCACGTGGCGCCATCTATTATCATAAGAACGTTATCGTTGTTTTCCTCGAGAACAGTACTTTTTTTCGGGATGAAAGGTACACTACGTCCGTTTCTATACACCTGACAACGTATATGCAAAATTACAAGATGATCGGTTCAGTGGTTTAGGCGTGAAACGGTAACAAGCAAACTTACTTTCGCATATTAGATAGGGTAGGTATCAATAAGTCACATATCCACACCTTCTTATACCGATATCCCTACCACCTAGCAAAAGTTAGCTCCGCATCACCGAGCAGCTAGTCATGTGAGTTCTGCTCCAACTTGCAGACAACTTCGCAATGTAAACACTGCTGGAATTCGTGTTATCACTCCAAAGCTAGTAGGTGTGAAATTTCACGCTATGTGGATTTAACTTTGAGGGAATAGTTTGAGTTTTAGAGTTAATTGTCATTGTGGTATTATGATGCTGGAAGATCTTTGGTATATGGATGGGATTTTTGGCTGTTGTTAATCATCGGCTTCTGTCGTAGACGACTCAAATAACATTAAAACAATAAATAGTCACATAGAAAATATTATGTTTTTAAGGAACGAAGTTCTTTAACCCGGTTTGCAGTTCCTACCGGGCCAGAATTAAGCGTTATGTCCGAAAAAGTCAGTTTCAATTGAAGTGTATTGTGTGCGTGAGACTTTAGCTTGCTAAAAACTTGTATTATATGGCTCTGTATTAAAAAAAAAAACATACTTTTGATTCTTGAAACTTGAGACCATACTAGATGACTAATGTATGAATCTTTTTTTATTATATTTAAGGCAAAAGTGATTGACTGATGTATCAACGCACAGCCCAAACCGCTTGGTCTAGAGATTCCAAAGGCACGTAGGATCTTTATGAGGTCTAGGGGTGCATTAAGAAACGATTTTTCAAAATTCACCCCGATTCGATTTTTCAAACGGGGGTCCAAAGTTTGTATGAAAAATGTAAACTTGAAACTTCCACGCGGGCGAAGCCGCGAAAAAAAGATAGTACATAATATACAGCGAAAGGAACTTCCTTCCAAACGGGTGTCCCTCAACACCGTATTTTTTTAATAATCCTAACTACTTAATATTGTAAATGCGAAAGTAACTTTATTTGTTTGTTACGCATTCACGCTAAAACGGCGGGCAAAAGCTAGTTGTTTACTAAAACAGAATGCAATGAAAATAGCACCGCGTCTGAAAAGTGAGTTGAAAATAGATTTCCATCATGATTACTAATCGTTTTCTCTGAATTTCTATTTAATTGTAAAATAACGGTTGAACTGACTATGACAAGACTACTCAAATACATACAACGATTTTCTTGTTAACTTCTTTTCAATTTTATTTTCGCCTCAGTTTGCTGCTAAGAAACTCTTTATTTGAATTGAACTCAAGAGCACTGGTATCTTGCTTGATAATAAGTTTTATCCTAACTAATATTATAAATGCGAATGTGAGTTTGTATGTTACGCTTTCACGCTAAAACGGCTGAACGGATTTGGATGAAATTTGGCACATGGGTACACCATGAGCTAGATTAGGACATAGCTTACTTTTTATCCCGTTAGTATGTTCCCGTGAGATAAATTCGCTGCATGCAAAAGCTAATATATCAATCAATCTGCCTAGCCTTTTCCCAACTATATTGGGCTCGGCTTTTAGTCTAATCGGATGCAGCTGAATATCAGTATTTTACATGGAGCGACTGCCTATCTGACCCCCACAACCCAGTAACTGATGGGTAGTACGATACCGCTCGGTAAGACAGGTTGTCAGACTTTCAGGCTTCTGACGACCTGTAACGACTGTCAAATATCCACGAATGACAGCCGCGACCAACGGCTTGACGTGCTTTCTGAGGCACGTAGGGGTCTCGGTATGTAAAGCTCCCTCTACCTACAAAACATGAATAATGAAGTACCTATCTTATTTCTCTGTTTTACGATTTCACCGCTTATTTAACTCAAAATCTCCCAACAATTACAAAAACTACAACAACTGAATTATTATGATTAAACTTGAATTGTTGATCTGCTAGGCATAACTGTAATATTAATTAGTTATCTGAAGCGAGAACGACGTTATATAACAAAGTGGGTATTCATTTACGTACTAAAGACTGCTGAGAATCTACCTACGAACGATACGTTAAGAAAACCCGTGCGGCTAAAGCTAATATACAGGGTGAAATTTCAATGTAATATAAACATAACCTATAAACAACAAAATTATATCCTAACTAAACTATTAAAAAACTAAAATATGGCGTCGAAAAATTCCTCCGCATCGCTGTCGACTGGTAGAGTACCCAAGAGACTGGCGGCATTGCCACGTTGTATGGCAATGCTAAGCCTGTGTGAAATTATCATGGTTGTTTTCCTCTTAAAGGGTAATTTTACTCATCATTATAAATAACTTTTACTATGGACCAAACCTGAAATCGTGAAAAAAATCAGCTGTTCAGTACATAATTAACTACTTCAAACTCTTCAAAATATAGGGAGCAGCTGATTTTTTTTTACGTTTTCAGGTTTAGTCCCATAGTAAAAGTTGATCATAATGATGAGTACAATGATGCTTTAAGAGGAAAACATTAAAATTTCACCCTGTATAATAAGACAAGTTAGTATTTGGGCTCCTACGCGGTAAAGAGGTACTGCTACGACTACGCAAACAGAACTTTTGTGGATTCTTGATTTTCTTAGTAGAGACGGCATTATTACTATCACATTATTAATAGTACCTACGCACACGTAAAACTGATCTCTTTATTAATAATTAGCAATCTTATAATATGATCTCTTATTAAATGTTTGTAATAATATTACCTAAGTACCTAAATATAATTTTATCTAAGAAATAACAGTATAATAATATATTATTGGTAAGTAGGTAGCTATCTACCTACTTACCAATAATAGAATTATTTATGTTATTGTTATTAACTTTTTATGCGAATTATTCAGTTTTCATGCATAATTTTTATTTTTTTTTGGTTTTTTACTATAAGTAATAATAACTGTGCCCTGACAGGGTCTACAACGGCTCTTAGCTGTAAGCCTTTTGTTAACATAATATGTGTACATTTTCTCAGCAAACTGATAATTATGCAGCCTATGTAGGTAGGCTAAAAGACTATGCAGAAAAAAGTATTTTTATCACTAATATCTTTTTTGTTCTACACATTACCTATGTCAAATCCAATAACTCCCATAATGTTATAAACAACGCAATACGTATCAAAAAACGTCTAGTTCTTCACAAAGTTGGTCTCTTGAAATCTCTCGATATTTCAGCCCTCGACTCAATCAGCCCAGGAAGAGCCGAGGGTCTCTTAAGGAGATTGTTCAGACTCCCATCGCTTCTTGCTGCAATCCATCGCTTATTTTATTATTAAACTCAAATTAAGTTGCACTAATTTTTATTCGAGATTTTGATTTTCTGGACCTTTTTTCATTTGTTTTGGTGTTTTTTAATTATTTTGTGTTGATTTTAAGTTGTTATCAGTTAACACTATCTCTCTTATGCTTTGAAAGGTGAATCGCTAGCTTCATGAAGTGCCTTTGATTGTCATTCATTACCTTCAGTTAATGTAGTATTAGGATAATTTTGATAAGTACCTGGACGACAGTGCTCTGCTCGGGTGAAAATAGAGAAAACGAAGTTTCCCAGATATGAGACCTAGCTAGATCGATTTTTCGCTCCCCTAAACACCTATATTGCAACTTTCATTAAAGTCGTTAGATAGGATAAAAATGAAATTCCGTTCGTTGGTAAGCGCATATCTTGAGAACAGCTGGACCGATTTGGGTATTTTTTTTACGTTTGTAATATTCCGAATTAATTGTTTGGGCAGGACAACGTCTGTCGATGAAACCTAACAAGCAAACAGACATTTACTTTAGCACTCATATGTGTATACCTGTAGAATAATGAATTTACGTACTGCGTTTTTGAATGCTGCTACTAGCTTCATCTTTCCGACTGACCGACCCCTTGACAGTTCAAAAGTACCTGTAATTGGTTTAATTGAAATACATGCTTTGAGTTTTTTTATTCCATAAACTTTTACCTATCCTTTGTGTACCATAAACTTTTAATAAACCAAAAGTTTATGGTACACAAAGGACCATTGTGTACAAATAAACGTTTTTCTTTCTTTCTTTTAGAAGTAGGCATAAAGGCTGCCAACCTAAAATGAGATTAGGCGGGTCATGTCTACCGCATGCATAGCGACCGCTGGGCAACAGTCTCCACACGGTGGGTGCCTGAGGATGGACGGCGCCGCTGAGGAAGAAGTGGCGAGACGACCTAGTCGCGTACCGCAAGGTTGGATCGAGGTGGCTCTGGAAAAGGATGCTTGGAAGTATTTGGGGGAGATCTTTGCCCAGCAGTGGTACAGTGCAGGCTAACATAAAAAAAAAACTTTTGGTACACCACACGAATATTTTTTTGCTAGCATAATAAAGCCCTAGGTACGCACGGCTACAGATCAAGCTATACGTTTCCAGTATAAGCTGATCTCGCATTATATAGGATTTCCTTACCACGAGAGGTCAGTGTAAACTGGAATTGTATAGCTTGATGTGTAGCCGTGTGTACATAAGGTTGTTGCTATAAACTCTGAAAATGTTTTCCATCGATCGCAATATTTTTTGCCAACATCATTTTATGGGCGAACGATGTGCCCTAAAGAAAAGTGATACATTGTAAAGCTTATTTCCCTAGCGGTATAGGAGATTAATTGAGTTCGACGGAAAGAATGGACCGCATTAATTTAATGTCAATACTAGATTATCCTTCATACATATTCAGGATTTTGTAATTATTTTCGCTGGTGTTGATATTATATTGGTATTAGTCGATCTGGAAATATCCTGATCAGTTCTTGAACTGCATCAGTTCAATGAGTACCAGCAGTACATAACCCAAACCCACGTCTATTGTTGTCAGCATAGCATGTCTAGTACTTGTTTATGGATAAGAATTTTGGGCCACTAATAGGGATGAATGAAAAGGAATTTGCATGCAGCTGAGATGAGAATGCTAAGAGGGATGTGTGATCTTACACGAATAGATAGAATAAGAAATGAGTACATAAGAGGAAGTTAGAAAGTGGCCCCCACAGAACAGATAAAAGTTTGATAATGAATGTCGATGGGTATAATAGTTGCGCGCGCGCATCCTTATCGGCAGGACGCGTTTTAAAAATGTCAACGGTTGTGAAATGTAACTCGTGCAATGTCGTTATCGATGAGTTGTTAGCGTACGTGCAGAATAAATTGTCTGTTGCGGACGAAAATACGTTAGTAAAAATCTGTGTATCTACGTTTACCAGTGAAGAAATAAAACAGTCGAAATCGTTACTGTATGAAACGCTACCCGCAGTGAAACGTAAAATCGTTCGTAAAAATGATGGCAAGGAAAAACGTGATTTGCTTGACATAATATCGTTATTGAAAGTGGTGGATCCAGATGCAATACCAGTATTTGTGGCCCGTGATCTGGGAAAACTTCCCCCTATCACGTTCGATCACCTAGATGCTTCACAACTCCTAAAAGATATGTTGGTACTACGTGAAGAAGTGAAGAACATCAAATCTAGTTACGTGACTAAAGACCAGCTAGAAGAACTCAGACTTAATCTGGGTAATAAGCAAGAAACGCAATGTCCTCCATCAGCAATTAACACGATTAGTCATCACAACGAGATAACAAAGCAGGGTGTCGTAACTAGCGAAATATTATCCGAAAATATCTTTGAGGATTGTTTAGATAAAACACCGTCATTAATAAACTGTGAAAGTGTGAATACTGAGAAAGACAGTGTAATATTAATGTCGTCGTGCAGTGATAATAAACAGCTGTACTCGGTCGAAACCGAATTAACGGGTAAGGTGCCATCGCTCGGTGACGCATCAACACAGCGAACAGATGATTCGCGGCGGCTATTGAGTAGTGAAATACATCTACCCACAGAGGCGAGTAGCTATAGCTGCGTCACTAGTAAGATGTCAGGACCGGACTCGAGAACAAAATATGATAAACCAAGAAGCGATAATGCGAATGACTGGCAGTATGTAAGTCGGAAGAAAAAACCGTATTACCGATACAGGGGTCAGACCGGTGTTGCGTGCGAAACGGTCGGCTTTAAGGCTGCCGATAAGAAGTCACCTATATTTATAACTAATGTACATATGGATACGCTGGAAGCCGATATTGTTAATTACATTCATTCTAAGACGCAAGAAAGAGTTTCCTTAGAGATAATAAATGCTAAAAAACGGATGGACCACAAGGCATACAAGTTTTTTTGTATCTGATCACAAGGTACCTTTATTTTTAGATGAAAACTTGTGGCCTCAAGGAATAATTTTTAGAAGATTCATGCATTATAAACAAACATATGTGAATAATGTTTCATATAGTGACGGCCGCAGTATGGAACGCAATGGATAGATTGTACAGAATGGTATCGTTCAACTGTAAAAGTGTAAAAAGGTCTGTAAACAGCATTAAAGAATTATGCAGATCTTCCGATATAATTGCTTTGCAAGAGACATGGTTGCAGCCGGAGGACATACCATATCTTTGCACCATTGACGACAACTTCAGTGCCACGGGAACGTCAGCTGTTGACACGACGGCCGGCATGTTACGCGGTAGACCATACGGTGGTGTTGCTCTGTTATGGAGGAGTAACGAATTCCAAAATGTGTCAGTGTTACAGTGCAATAACCCTCGTGTGTGTGCAATAAAAATAGTAACTAACAGTAGACCTATTATTGTGATGAGCATATATATGCCTACTGATATGAGTGATAACTTACCGGACTTCACGGACTGCCTCGGTACGGTGAGTGCTGTAGTAGACGATTGTAGTGTAGAATCAGTATTTGTTTTGGGGGATTTTAATGCGCATCCTAATACATTGTTTATGAGTGAGCTGTCAAACTTTTGTAAGGAACAAAGGTGGATTTGTGTTGATATAGACAGACTGGGGTTATCAAGTGACACTTACACTTTTATGAGTGAAGCTCACGGCAGTAGGCGATGGCTAGACCACTGCGTAGTCACACACTCGGCATTAAGTTCCGTTGTTGATGTTTACGTAAGAAATGACGTACTATGGTCTGACCATTACCCTATGATATTGGAATGTAAGTTTGATTTGTTAACACCTAAGATTGCAGATAATGTAATTGCTCACAATAAAATTGTGTGGGGGGAAAGAACCAAGGAGCAAATTAATTTATATTCCAATGAATGTCACAAACGATTAAGGATGATTGATTATCCTGTAGAATTAAATGGTTGTGGTGATATTTTTTGTAGTGAATCCTCCCATAGGACTGTTATTGATAAGCTGTATTCAGATATTGTTTGTGCTCTCAGTGAGTCATCAATTTTTAGTGCGGAAAATAAGTTTGTTAGTCGTAGGAAAAATGCTCAAATCACAGGCTGGAATAAGCACGTCAGTTGCGCTCACAGGCTGGCTAGGCAGAACTTCCACATCTGGTTATCGTGTGGAAAACCATCAACTGGCCCAGTGTATGATGCGATGCGAGAAAGTAGGTCGTTTTTCAAATCGCGGCTTAAATGGTGTCAAAACCACGAGGAACAAATAAAGATGGACATAATTGCCTCTAAGCATTCAAAGCGTGATTTTCGCGGCTTCTGGAAGAGCACTAATAAATTGAATATTCGGCCAGGCCTGCCTGTTGGTGTGAATGGTGTTACTGATTCAAAGGATATTGCGAACCTTTTTAAAAATCATTTTGTTTTAAAATCACCGCTGGGGAGCTCTTCTGTGATGTTGGATGCTGAGCCCCGTTGTGGCGAGGTGAGTACACGTTTCAGTGCCAAAGATGTGGCCAAGGTCATCAGGTCTGCGACCAAAGGCAAGTCCCCTGGTCATGATGGGCTCAGTATCGAGCATTTACAATATGCCGGTCCTCACTTGCCGAGGGTTTTGGCGCTGTTGTACAATCTATGTATTGCTCATTCATACTTGCCTGCCGACCTTATGAGGACGATTGTGGTTCCTATTGTTAAAAGTAAAACAGGTGATCTTTCGGATAAGGGGAACTATAGACCTATTTCTCTAGCGACCACAGTTGCCAAGGTTCTTGATGGTCTGCTTGAGATACAACTAAACGAACGTCTTGTGCTGCACGACAATCAGTTCGGATTTCGGTCAGGACTTTCTACAGAAAGTGCAGTTCTCTGTCTCAAGCAGGCCGTCAGGTACTACACAGAAAGGAGAACACCTGTTTTCGCTTGTTTCCTTGATCTGTCCAGGGCTTTTGATCTGGTTTCCTACGATATATTGTGGAAGAAACTTGAAGCTATAAGCTTGCCTATCGAGCTTATAAGTATCTTCAAGCATTGGTATGGAAGCCAGGTCAACAATGTTCGGTGGGCGGGTGTGCTGTCGGAGCCGTATCAATTGGAGTGTGGTGTGAGACAGGGGGGGTTGACCTCCCCTCACCTCTTCAATTTGTATATGAATGCCCTGATTGAGGCGCTTAGTAGTCACCATGTCGGTTGTCATATTGACGGTGTCTGTGTCAATAATTTAAGTTACGCGGACGACATGGTGCTGCTGAGCGCGTCAGTCAGCGGTATTAGGACATTATTGGCCACGTGTGAGCGTTATGCAACTGAACATGGGTTACTGTATAACGTTCTAAAAAGTCAGTATATTGTTTTTGAGGCGGGGGGGACCAAGTACCATCTTGATGTGCCTCCCATATGGTTAAACAGTGTTTCTCTTGAGCGAGTGGAACAATTTAAGTACCTTGGTCACTTGGTAACCACTGACCTTAGAGACAATGCTGACATAGAAAGGGAACGGAGGGCTCTTTCCGTGCGTGCGAATATGATGGCCCGCAGGTTTGCACGTTGTACTGCAGACGTAAAGGTGACGCTCTTTAGAGCATTCTGTACAACCTTCTACACGTGCAGCTTGTGGGAAAAGTATTCGCGGGCATCGTATGGAGCCCTTCGTGTCCAATTTAATAACGCGTTCAGAAAACTGTTGGGGCTGCCATGGCGTTGTAGTGCATCAGGGATGTTTGCGGCGGCGCGTGTAGATTGTTTTTACACAATAATGCGCAAGCGCGCAGCATCGCTGGTAGCTCGAGTCATGGCTAGCCCTAACAGGGTTCTGAAAATGATTGCTGACAGAGTGGACTGTCCGTATATAATCCACTGCTGTCAGTTACATGTGCCATCGTTTCGTGTTGTTTACTAACACTTAGTTTTAAGGGAAAATGTTACTAACCCTATATGAGTCTTTGCTCGAAATAAAAATTTTGAATTTGAATTGAATTTGAATAAGAGTAGGGGAAGACCAAAGAAACGATGGATGGACTGTGTGAAAGATGATATGGCTAGAAAGGGGGTGACTACCGAGATGACGACTAATAGAGAAGTATGGAAAAAGGACCCCAAATAGATTGGTATAAGGGCAGGAGAATGATGATGATGAGCAGCATTGCTGTTTTTGTTTCTTTTGAAGTAAATTTTCGTTGCACGTGAAATTACAGGCAACTATGTTTATAAGGCCGATAACGCATTGGCAGTTCTCTGGGTTTGGTTAATGAGGCTAAAACCATGGTATAAATTCCTTTGTGAGGTAATGTTAAATTGGTTTTTAGGGTTCCGTACCTCAAAAGGAAAAAAACGGAACCCTTATAGGATCACTTCGTTGTCAGTCTGTCTGTCTGTCCGTCTGTCTGTCTGTCAAGACCCTTTTTCTCAGGAACGCGTGAATACATCAAGTTGAAATTAATATCAAATACGTAAGTCTATGGTCCCTTAGAGCTGTAAAAAAATCAAGCTTCTAAGTCAATGCGTTAAAAAAATACGGCCATTTACACGACTTATTTTGATACTCGCAAGTAAATCAAAACCTATAGGGTACTTCCCGTTGACCTAGAATCATGAAATTTGGCAAGAAGCAAGGTCTTACAGCACAAGTAATGGAAAAAGTCCGAAAACAGTTAATTTATTATTATATCACATAAAAAAATATTTTCAAGTATGTCATCTGTCAAGGCCCTTTTTCTCAGGAACGCGAAGAGGTATCAAGTTGAAATTAATATCAAATACGTAAATCTATGGTCTCTTAGACCTGTAAAAAAATCAAGCTTCTAAGTCAACGTAATACAAAAATACGGCCAAGTATGCGACATATTTTCATACTTGCAAGTAAATCAAAACCTATAGGGTACTTCCTGTTGACCTAGAATCATGAAATTTGGCAAAAAAACAAGGTCTCACAGCACAAGTAAAGGAAAAAGTCCGAAAATTGATAATTTGTAGTTGTATCACATAAAAAAATACTTTTTAGTTTTTTTTTTCGGGCAAAATGTGGGTGTACTATAGGTACACCTCTGCCCAACCCTTCAGGGAAACAAGGCGTGATGTTAAGTTTAACAATAGTTTTTTGGTACTAAAAACTTGAATATGCAGTTGGAGAATTGTCCGTGACGTATATCAATGTATGGGAGAACATGTTTTTCAACTTGTCTTTGGGATAAATTCTTTTCAACTACGGAACCCTCATTGTGCGTGGTCCAACACGCACTTGGCCGGTTTTTATCCCAGTGCAGAAAATTACCTTCACGATTCACTAAAATATTTTTTTCCCATACAATTATACTGCCTTGTGTTATCGTAATGCCACGATAAAATAAATCCATACTAATATTATAAATTCGAAAGTAACTCTGTCTGTCTGTCTGTCTGTCTGTTACCTTTTCACGCCTAAACCACTGAACGGATTTCGATAAAATTTGGCAAGGCTATAGATGGTATCCTGGGGACGGACATAGGCTACTTTTTTTTTCAAAAATAATCCTACAGGGGGTGATATAGGGGATGAAATTTTGTAAGGGAAACTCAGTATTTCTTAAGTTAGGGATGTGAAAATTAAAATGTATGCTTTTGATAGGAAATAAAGAAATATGCGGTTCAGCGTTTTTGAAAAGTCATCCCCTATGGGGGTAAAATAGGGGTTGATTTTAAAATTTACAAAACTGGACGGATTTCTACAAAATTTGGCAAGGCTTCATATGGCATACTGGGGAAGGACATAGGATACTATTTTTTTCAAAAATAATACTACAGGGGGTGGGTGATATAGGGGATGAAAGTTTGTAAGGGAAACCCAGTATTTCTTAAGTTAGGGATAACAAATTTATGGTATTGGTAGGAAATTAAGAAATATGCGGTTTAGCGTTTTTGAAAAATCATACCCTAAGGGGGTAAAATAGGGGTTGATTTTAAAATTTACAGAACTGCACGGATTTCGATAAAATTTGACAAGGCTTTATATAGCATCCTGGGGAAGGACATAGGCTACTTTTTGTCTTAAAAAATAATCCTACAAGGGGTGATATAGGGGATGAAAGTTTATATGGGAAACTCAGTATTTCTTAAGTTAGGGATGTGAAAATTAAAATGTATGCTTTTGATAGGAAATAAAGAAATACGCGATTCAGCGTTTTTGAAAAATTATCCCCTAAGGGGGTAAAATAGGGGTTGATTTTTAAATTGTAACTGGACGGATTTCTACAAAATTTGGCAAGGCTTCATATAGCATCCTGGGGAAGGACATAGGATACTATTTTTTTTTTAAATAATACTACAGGGGTGATATAGGGGATGAAAGTTTGTAAGGGAAAGCCAGTATTTCTTAAGTTAGGGATAACAAATTTATGGTATTGGTAGGAAATTAAGAAATATGCGGTTCAGCGTTTCTTAAGAATCATACCCTAAGGGGGTAAAATAGGGGTTGATTTTAAAATTTCCAAAACTGCACGGATTTCGATAAAATTTGGGAAGGCTTTATATAGCACCCTGGGGAAGGACATAGGCTACTTTTTGTCTTAAAAAATAATCCTACAAGGGGTGATATAGGGGATGAAAGTTTTTATGGGAAACTCAGTATTTCTTAAGTTAGGGATGTGTCAATTAAAATGTATGCTTTTGATAGGAAATAAAGAAATATGCGGTTCAGCGTTTTTGCAAAATCATCGCGTAAGGGGGTAAAATAGGGGTTGATTTTAAAATTTACAAAACTGCACGGATTTCTCGAAATTTTGGCAAGGCTTTACATAGCATCCTGGGAAAGGACATAGGATACTTTCAAAAACAATACTACGGGGGGTGATATAGGGGATGAAAGTTGTAAGGGAAACCCAGTATTTCTTAAGTTAGGGATAACAAATTTATGCTATTGGTAGGAAATTAAGAAATATGCGGTTCAGCGTTTTTTCAAAAACCATCCCCTAAGTGGGGGTTGATTTTAAAATTTACAAAACTGCACGGATTTCGATAAAATTTGGCAAGGCTATAGATAGCATCCTGGGAAAAGACATGGGCTACTTTTTGTCTTAAAACATAATCGTACAAGGGGTGATATAAGGGATGAAAGTTTGTATGGGAAACCCAGCATTTCTTAAGTTAGGGATATGAAAATTCAAATTTATGCTTTTGGTAGGAAATAAAGAAATATATGGTACAGCGTTTTTTAAAAATCGTCCCCTACGGGGTACAGTAGGGGTTGACAAATGTTTGTGTACCTACCTCTTTTTAAGAGATTTAAGGTATTGGAAATGTAGTCATAGTTCGAATCTTGAGGTAACATTTAGTCTTTATTTCATTCGACGTTTTTACGAGGAAACTATTTGAACGAGTGGACACTCGCACAAAAGTTATTTGATATTAGAGCGTGACGGGCATAATAAATTTTAAGTAATTAACAAAGTACCCCCGCCGCGTAAGTCTGTCTGTTTGAATGCGATAATGTCAAAAAGTACCAAACGGATTTTCATACGGTTTTCTCCAATAAACGGAGTGATTCAGTGTAATTCATTATGGTTTTGTGTAAATTGGCTGAAATATGACGACGACTGTTAAAGATGTCGGAAAAAATCATGCCGACTGGTAGCTTTATGCCTACTATACACGGTAACGATATATTATAGCGATTTGAGTTTGCACAGTTATATCGGACGGCCCTATGTTTTCCACAAAGTTCCCATGGGATATTTTCCGACATCCACGCGAGCGAAGCCGCGGGCAAAAGCTAGTATATATTATAAATAATATAAGTATAATAAAATAAATTTTAAAAAAGCACAATGTATGTTTATTTCACTATCTTTAACACCGATAATACCTACTTAATTTGCTAGGTGGCGCCACTAACCACACGTTTAAAACATCGGCGCCGACGTAGAAATATAGGTACCTCCACATATTTTAATTAACAAAGAGGCTGATATCAAAGCTTTCAGCGATACATTAATATCGCCAGGTTATTATAAACTCAAGCTTGCAACAGATACCTTAATAACTGATATGAGAGCAAAGGATTAATTTTAACCTATGTATGTATAGGTTCTGCGAGCGAAAGGCAATTTAATTAAGTAATTATTTATAGAATAATAGCATTCCTGCTAAATGTATGAGACATTTCAATTTTGTCTGAAAAGTTAAAAAAAAAACTTATGAACCTTTTCCATTTTTTCTAAAAAGTTTAAGGTTTCCAGAGGCAGCAGTCTACTTCATAACTAAAATCAAAACAAAATCTAAGAGTAATATAAATAATAGTTTGTTTATTTGAAAGCGCTAATCTCTAGAACACCCAGTTGGATTTGAAAACCTCTTTATGCATTTGATAGCCCAATTCTTGAGGAAGGTCACAGACTATTAAAGATCACGCTATGATTCTTAGGAGCTGAGCAAAAAAAGAAAAAGTCAAAAAGAACGATAAGCGAAAACGAAGTAATAGCGCGGGCAGGAAATGTTGCTGTTATTTTAGTATATTGTGGTGTCTTACGACTTCTACGCGGACGAAGTCGCGGGCTAAGCTCACTAGCTTCTGCTAGTAACCTTATAAAATCCTTGGCAAAAGTTATACAGGGCTATTTTTAAATGACTAGCTAAATTTTCACAGGGTGTTCTACCCATGAATATGAACAACTTTCACTATGGGACCAACTTTGAAATCGCAAAAAAAAATCAGCTGTTTCATACATTTTGATCGAGTAGGTATTGAACTTTTGTAGGAAACTGCTGGTTTTTTTTCGTGATTTCAAAGTTGGTCCCTTAGTGAAAGTTGTTCAACCCTGTGAAAATTTAGCTAGTCATTTAAAAATAGCCCTGTATTACGTGTCCCAAAATAGCTGTAAGAAACTTAGTTGACTAGTATTTCTGCGAACAGTGCACCTCGCGAGCACAAACGGTTTGCAACAATTAGGTACCAAAAAAATCGAAAAAACTTTTTTACAAAAAACAAAACCGACTTCCAAAAAAAACACTACAAAGTGAAAATTAACTTTAATTTCGGAAGTCGGGGGCAAAAACCTAAAACTATAGATCCAAAGACACCGACTTCCGAAATTAAAGTTATTTTTCACTTTGTAGTGTTTTTTTTGGAAGTCGGTTTTGTTTTTTGTAAAAAAAATTTTTTAGTGGGTCAGTTTGTAATGTTATCTAATTAACAATATCCTAATGTCAACTGCGCATCTTCTTTTACAAAATGTTGCTTTTCCCGATCCTGGGACGTTAATTGTTGAGGAGTTCTCCTAGTAAGAACCAGGAGAACTGGAGCTGATGGTGACTTCACCATCAGCTCCAGTTCTCAGAAAGAATGAAAAGCTGGCGGACTCTGAGAACTGTTGTTTCACGATAGAGTAAGTCAGTAGAGAACCTGAAGGGCTTCTTTAAAAGTTACTTTAAGAAGCGTTCTCTGTGCTCGTTCTACTTCAATCAAGTAGGTCTTTCCAGCACTACCCCACACGCTGATGCAATACTGAATTATGGATTGGCATAGCGCTAGGTAAACTTGTAGTAGTGTGTCTGTGGGCAGTCTCGTAGTCTACGCATGCTGTGAATGAGTTTCCTTACTCTGATGCAATACTGAATTATGGATTGGCATAGCGCTAGGTAAACTTGTAGTAGTGTGTCTGTGGGCAGTCTCGTAGTCTACGCATGCTGTGAATGAGTTTCCTTACTCTGATGCAATACTGAATTATGGATTGGCATAGCGCTAGGTAAACTTGTAGTAGTGTGTCTGTGGGCAGTCTCGTAGTCTACGCATGCTGTGAATGAGTTTCCTTACTCTGATGCAATACTGAATTATGGATTGGCATAGCGCTAGGTAAACTTGTAGTAGTGTGTCTGTGGGCAGTCTCGTAGTCTACGCATGCTGTGAATGAGTTTCCTTACTCTGATGCAATACTGAATTATGGATTGGCATAGCGCTAGGTAAACTTAGTAGTGTGTCTGTGGGCAGTCTCGTAGTCTACGCATGCTGTGAATGAGTTTTCTTACTCTATATATATATATACTAGCTTCTGCCCGCGACTTCGTCCGCGTGAAATTTATTTTTTGCTCGACCCACCCCGTCGCATCGCATTGCCTAGCCGCGCTATTACTTCGTTTTCACTTAGCGTTCTTTCAGACTTTTTTTCTTTTTGCTCGGCCCCTAAGGGTCCTAGAATGATGTTAAATATGCCTTCTATAAGATTTGGGCTATCATTAATGCAAAAAGATTTTTTAAAGTCCGACTGGTAGGGTAGTTCCAAGTTTAGCTCGTTCCTTCACCACATCCCCTTCCGCTACCTCTCCCTCCCCCTCTCACTCACTCTCACACCCCCCTCATCACTTCCCCTTCGCTCTCTCTCTCTCACCACCCCGTCCCCTCCCTCTCCTACTCTCCTCCACCTCCGGCTCACCAACCCCTCCCCACCGCTCAGCCTTCACCATGTCTTCCACCTCTCCTCACCAATTCCTGCCCTTTCTCCCTGCGTCCATCATCCTCCCCCTCACACTCCTCACCACCCCTCCCTTGCCCCTCCCCCTCTAACCCTCCCTCCGGAGTAGTTTTAAAAAACTTATAATGACAAACTTAGGCAAATATTTGTGCCAAGTTTCAAGTCAATTAAAACCAAATGAATAACATTTTTCATGTAAATTGTATTCCCTGTTTTCACCCCCACAGGGGTGGAATTAAAAAAAATGGTTTGAGATATTTCCATAGCTTGACTCAAAGATTATTTACACCAATTTTCGAGTTAATCAAGCCACGCAGTAAAATCCTCCCCAGTGAAATTGACTACCCCTTTTCACCCCGTTACAGGTAGATTTTCGAAAAACCCTGACACACATTATTCTTTATTTTTGGTTTTAAGTATAAAATACTGAGTTTTGAGTTAATCGGATTGCGCGTTAAAAATTTTCCATACAAACTTTGAGACCCCTCAATTCCCCTTTAGGGGGTAGTTTAGAAAAACAAAAAAACTTTTTAACAAAAAAAAAAACCGACTTCCAAAAATCACTACAAAGTGAAAAATAACTTTGATTTCGGAAGTCGGTGTCTTTCGTTTTTTATTTACTTTCTTTTTTTTTTGCCACCGACTTCCGAAATCAAAGTTATTTTTCACTTTGTAGTGATTTTTGGAAGTCGGTTTTTTTTTTTGTTAAAAAGTTTTTATTTCTCACTTTTTAGTGGGTCTGTTTATAATTTGTATACAATAGTGTAATGTCAATTGCTCATCACATGTTACAAAATATTGCTTTTCCTGATGCTGGGACGTTAATTGTTGAGGAGTTCTGCTGGTAAGAACCAGGAGAACTCCTCATCAACCACTCACCACACGCATTGTGTGACGAGCGGACATTGCTTAGCAACCATATTAAAGTAATCGAATCGCAACCCGTGAAATATTTATCATTGAGTAGTTCCGGTAGCCATCTGTGGTCTTCATCATCAGTTCCACTTCACCAAGTCGTGCTTTCCGAGAGCAAATGCACGAGCTACTATAAAAAATATCCAAATCGCTATAGGTGTGCCTATAATATTTGAAGAGTTCCTTCGATTTCTCCAGGATCCCATCATCAGAACTGGATTTTGACAAAAATGGGACCATTTGGGAAGTATACCCTTTCCAACAAAAAAATAATTTTTCAAATCGGTTGGCAAGCGACGGAGTTATGCGCGAACAAACATAAAAAAAAAAAAAAAAAAAAAAAAAAAAAAAAAAAAATACAAACATCCGAATTGAGAACCTCCTCCTTTTTTAGAAGTCGGTTAAAAAACCGATATAGCTAGGTCTCATTTCTGGGAAAATTTTTTTTTTTTTTTTAATTTCTTATTTGCCCTCTAAAAATGACCCGTATGTTCAAAATTCATTTATTTACTTTAGCCGTACGTGTTTGGGTCACAGAAATCCATATGTGTGCCACAAACAACTGAATCGGTCTATTAGATTCGGAGCAAATTGGCTGTGACAGACGGACAGACAGACAGACACACGAGTGATCCTATAAGGGTTCCGTTTTTTCGTTTTGAGGTACGGAACCCTAAGAAGGCATAAATTATTTTCAACTACGGAACCCTAAAAAGGGTTCCGTAGTTGAAAATAATTTATCCCAAAAACAAACTTAACTTTGTAGTTGAAAAACTAAAATCCCAAAAAATATTTTTAAACGATAAAATTACAAATTATCGATTTTCGGACTTTTTCCTTTACATAGGTATTATTTGCTGTAAGACCTTGCTTCTTGCCTTTCATGATTCTAGGTCAAATGGAAAGTATCCTATAGGTTTTGATATACTTGTGTATACTTTCATTATACTAAAATATGTCGCAAAAATGGCAGTATTTTTTATTGCGTTGAATTAGAAGCATTTTTTTTATCTACGCATTTGATATCAATTTCAACTTGATTCCTTCACGCTTTCTTGAGACTGACTGACAGATAGACAGACATACATACCTACAGACGGACAACGAATTGATCCTGTAAGGGTTCCGTTTTCCTTTTGAGGTACGGAACCCTCAAAATCGACATCTTTTCGTTTACGTACCCCAAGCATGGAGTATATTATACGCTTCGTCAATTGCGTGTGCTTGGGTAGGCAGATACTTAGCCCAGTCAATCAATGTCAATCATATTGCGGGATGCTTGACACCCGGATATATCGATCTGTCTGTTCTGGGTCACGTACTGGAAGGCAATTCTCGCGCAAATCGAATTCGATTTTGTCGTTCGGCTCGTACTTTTCCCTCGTCTTAGCTATTCTCGCCATATCGATTCTAGCATTTCTCGCATTAAAGCCACGCGACATGCCTTAGTTTACATGCGACATGAAGATATGAGATGACTTCATGGCGACTGGTGGCGCGGTCGTACCAACGTCAATGTTGTGTCATTCATGATTGTGTCAATTGCGGGAGAAAATAATAAATATCTTTTAACAAAATGTGTTACGAGTTCATAAACATTTAAAATACGCTGCGATTGCCACAACAAGGAAAACCACACGAAGAAAGCTTCAAGCCTCCACCAAAGTTGCACTATTTGTGCGCCGTCGATTGATCACACAGACACATCTGAGATACAAAAGCGGAAGGCGCCGGCTTCTAAAACCAGTCAAATGGATGAGGACGGCTTTGCTCTGGTTGAGGGCAAGAAAGGTTGATCGCGTCGCTACCACAACAAATGCGGTATCAGTCTTGTAAGCGAGGATTTTTGAATTGCAGTGCTCACCATCCTCCTGCATATTTCCTAGTTGGACCCCACAGACATCGAGAGAGAAGGAGCTAACGCCAAATCAGTACCGATGGAAGGACGAGGTTCCGCGCTGCAAAAAGCCGCCGCTCCCGCCAGGCAAAATTCTGGGCTAAGGACCACCATTGTGTGTAGATGTTACAGGGAAGCAGAACAAACCCGAGTGTGGTGTGATAATAATTATGTTTTTGTGGTTTACTAGTTTATGTATGTATGCTAGTCTGTGATGTACGTATGTAAAGTGTCTTTTGTAACTTGAATTATGATATACTTACCTATTACGACAGGGCCATCAACATGATACATAATTTCAAAAGCATTTCAAACAATAAAGATTTCAAATATATGTTTTATTTTTCTTCACTAAAAAACTTATAGCTAATAAAAATACTGGACCTAAACACTACAATATAAGAATCACTAGTTTACATGATTAGTCGGCGTCATGTGTGGTGCGCTGTTCAGTGGCCAGCTTAACGGTACTTTTCCACCAGAGATGTGCTATGCTACGTTGCTATGGATTCGTTTGATATCCACCAATCATTTTCATTGGTCCACATAGCATAGCACTGGTGGAAACAGGTTCAACAGGTAGCTATTACAATCTTCTTCACTTCGGCGGCGCAACTTCATGGTATATCTTACTCGCTCCGCTACACGTCTTAGCATTAGTGGAAACTGTCACATAGTTTCGTAGCTTAGCTTTCACATACTCGCAGCATAGCTGCATAGCACATCTCTGGTGGGACAGCAGCCTAAGGATCGCCGGACTATTACACCTCTTGTCCAAAGTCTTCATGAATTTCGACAGACGTTCGTCCAGCACTTTCACCACAAACAAAATATTGAAATTCGTGTTGTGAGGAGCCTCCTACGACTTGACCCTCAAGGAAGAAATTTGTTTTCGCAATTACAATCTTTTCTGTCTTTGTAGAGTTATGTATCTGGAACACGTAGATACAGCTGCACCGTTGGAACGGCAGGACGCAGCAGCCATTTTGAGAACAGTCTGAGAACCGGTGATTCGGTTCGGACTTTACGACAATCACGCTTCATTTTCTCCATCATGATAAGACTTGATGTAATTTCGGTAGTCATCAGTTTACTTATTAAATATTATCATTGGCAGTAATTCTGTTTTTAGTTATATTAAATTACTTTATACAAACTATGTATGTAGATAACCAATGTAAACAAACAATAAAATTATGACCTATGACTTTAATTTGACGTCTTATATATCGTTGACATTGACAAATTCAGCCATGCATTCCGTTATAACAAATACTAAGAACTTATTTTATTGTGAATATTAAATAAAAAATGGAGTTAATGATGAATGATGACATTGTTAAATAATTATGAAATACGTAAAAAATGCTGCTCAAAACATGTTTTTGACTTTAAAATCATTTATAAAGATGGTTAAAAGTACATTAACGATTGCGTATAAAAATTTGCATCGTTATGTGGAATGGATTGCTTCGCGCGACGTATAATGGCAACATTTTTGTCCTTCCACTCGATGTACGAACGACGTGTAGTGAGAATACCAAAATCGGGATAATGTCACCATTTTATAAGCGATGAAGCAGTCCATTCCACTTATTGATGCTACTCAAAGACTACTATGCTACTTTTTAAACGCAATCGTTATTGTACTTTTGACCACCTTAAAAATGTTTTTTTTAAAGTCTAAAACATGTTTTGAGCTGCATTTTATACGTAGTATGTCATAAACATTATCAATATCATCATCGTTATTGATTTCGTAACTCCGTTTTCATTTTATTATTCATATTAAAATAAGTTCTCTTCTCCTTAGTACCTATTTGCTATAACGGAATGCATGGCTGTTTTGTCACTGTCAACGAAATTTGCCACGTCAAAAACATACTTATATTATAAAAAATCGAAAGAAACCCTGTCTGTCTGTTACCTTTTCATGCCTGAACCACTGAACATATATTTCGTTAAAATTTAGCAAGGCGCTAGATGGTCATTGAATGGTCTTAAGGAAGGGCATAGGGCATGGTAGGATATAAAGAATTATGTGGTTCAGTGTTTTTGAAAAATCAGCCCTTATGAGGGTAAAATAGGGGTTGATTTTAAAACAAATATTTAAATTTTTGTGTAGGTACCTCTTCTTAAGAGATCTAGGGGATCGGAAATATAGTCATTGTAGTCATAGTTCGTATCTTGAGGGGTTTTCTTTTGTTTTAATACTTGGGTCAATATAAACAAAAATTTTTTTTTTTTCAATTTTGGTGGCGAAATTTTTTCTTTAGTTTTCGTGAAAAATAAGGACCTGGTATAAGGATAGAAAGTCCAAGCTAGAAGGATCTTCAAGAGGTCTGAGAATGTCTCGATAACTTTTTGAGATATTTTAGTTCAAAGACTAGTGTCGCCACCAAAATTTAAAATCGCCCCACCAATCACCAAAATCGAAACCATCGAGATCAATGGAGAAACGCCACCAAAACCACCAAAATTGAAACCAGGCATAAAAAAAATCTTTAAAAATATGGGTTTTAAGTTACAATTAAATTAATACCACTGATTTATGCGTAACTAAATCACTACCTCTAACGTGTAGCTTTAAACACTAATCGATCCACCGAAAATTTAACAATTCTTGTCCCACGTGCCACCCAAGATCATACATACGTTTTTGGCGGGAAATCACAGCACTAATCACACGCTTGTTACGCGCAAGTACCGGCGCTCGACTGAGAGATGCGAAATAATAAAACGCGATTGATCATCATTCATTCATCATCATCATCATCCTATCATTTAACACCTCGATTCTCAACGTGGACACACGTGAGCCACACTGGCCACACTTGAACGGTCAACGTCAATGCACATTGAATTCAAACCACTCGTCAATCAGCAATGTGAATGCCGTTGTCAAAATATCGCGTAGTGGTGGCTACACCTACCGTTATCGCCCTTCAACGCGATAATCAACGGCGATGTCCGTATAGTGCAGCCCTGGCATCACAACTTATTGGTTACTAGCATTTCCCGCGGCCTCGCCCGCATGGATGTCGGTAATTATTCCTCGGGAACAAAAATCCGTCCTTATTCCTTGTCTACATTATAAAGGAATCCTCTGTGCAAAATTTCAGCTTTATAGGTCCAAGGGTTTGGGCTGGGCATTGATGAGTTAGTCAGTCAGTCAGGACTTTTCTTTTTATATATTGAGATAGCTTCTGCCCGCGACTTCCTCTGCGTAAAATGTCTTGTTCCCCCGACCTACCCCGTCGCATCGCAATGCCTGCCCTCGCTATTACTTCGTTTTCGCTTAGCGTTGTTTCTGACTGTTTTCTTTTTGCTCGGCGCTTAAGAGTTCTAGAGTGATGTTAAATATGCCTATAGCCCTTAAGAATAGGGCTATCAAATTCAAAAATAACTATTAAAGTCCGAGACTCTCCCCCTCCCCTATCGTCCCCCTCACCACCCCTCTCACCCCCCTTTCACCACCCTCATCCTCCCCATCACCCCCTCACCATCTCCCTTTCCCGATAACCTCCCCCACCTCCAGACACCCTTCACCACTTTCCCTCTCCCTACCCTCACCAACTCCTCCCCTCCCCCTCACTACACCCTCCTATCCCTCTCCCCTTCTCCCCCTTCCTCCATCATCCCCCCTCTCTCCTTCCTCACCACCCCTCCCCACCCTCACCCACTCACCTTCCCCTTTCCCTCCTCACCACACCCTCCCCTTCCCCCTTTCCCTCCTTACCACCGCTCCCCTTCCCTCTCCCCCACTAGCCTTCCCTCTGGAGGAAAAACTATTCATAACAAACTTTATTACTTGCATCCGCAAGTATTTGTGCCAAGTTTCAAGTTAATTAACCGACTGAATAAGATTTTCCATGTAAATTATATTGCCTGTTTTCACACCCACAGGGGTGGAATTTTAAAAAATCGTTTGGATATTTCCGTAGCTTGACTGAAAGATTACTGAAGACACCAATTTTCGAGTTAATAAAACCTACCCTGTAAAATTGACTACCCCTTTTCACCCCTTTAGGGGTAGATTTTCGAAAAACCATGATACGTGTTATTCTTCATTTTTGGTCTCAAGTTTATATACCTACTGAGTTTTGAGTTAATCGGACCGCGCGTTAAAATTCCTCCATACAAACTTTGACACCCCCGAATCCCTCCTTAGGGGGTAGTTTAGGAAAACTAAAAATGGCAAACTTTATAATTTACTTAGATGAATATTCATGCCAAGTTTTAAGCCTATTAACTCAAGGAATAAGATTTTTCTTACAAACTTTGGACCCCCGTTTCACCCCCTTTTTTTTTTTTTTTTTTTTTTTGAGGGTGGGAAATCATCAAATAACGTCTCCCGCTCTGGGTGGAGCGGGAGGGCGTGTCAGACTTTTACTGACTAAAACCCACCCGTGTTCCTTCAGTTGCCTATGCCAAGGCCGCGGTAACCCCTTCGGACAACCCGCGACCCCAGCGGCGTCGGCCCTATTGGGCCCCGTCACTTGCTGACATCTCTTTGAGGCGCGCGTGGAACACAACGCGCCGTCGACTCGGGCCTGGTCCTTACCGGACGGCGAGCTACCCGCTGCTCACCGTCCGCAGGCCCGCGCCTACGGTGGCCGGAAATCGCCCTGCGATTCCCGCCGCCCGGGACGTCTCCTGCGGCGACTGAGGGCGTGAGGCTGCCTCTCCCTCACGCGTTCCGCCTCCTCCTTCGCGAGCATCACTGCTTCGCAGAAGGAGGTGACGGCCTCCCATGCACTCTCGCTCCGCACCATGGCCTGGACCAGGCTCGGACGCGAGAGATCGCCGCCGCCGATCGCCTCCGTGAGAACACGGCGGTGCTCTGCCCAAGCCGGGCAGACCTCCACTGTATGCTCCACCGTGTCCTCCGGGCGATCCACACAATGGAAACACCCGGGCGTTTCCTCCCGCCTTATGCGAAACAGGAACCTCCCGAAACAACCGTGTCCGGTGAGGACCTGCGTCAGGCGGAAGGTGAGGACGCCGTGGCGCCTCTCTAACCACTCCTCAAAGAGGGGACTTATCGCCGCAATTGTGGCGTGCCCAGCGCTGGGTTGCGACAGTCGCGCTCTCCATGCCGCCATGAGATCCCGCCGGAGCTCTGTCCGCTGTACCGTGATTTCTCGCGGCAGCGGAGTTACGCCCCGGCGCTTCGCCTCCTCGCGCCACTCCCACACGTGCGCGAGGACCTTTGCCTCCAGATCCCACGGCGGCAATCCGGCAAGGAGGCTCGCCGCCTCCCCGTTTCACCCCCTTAGAGGGTGAATTTTGAAAAATCCTTTTTTAGTGCACGCCTAGACCTTATAAGGAACCTACGTGTCAAATTTGGAATCTCTAGACCTAGCGGTTTGGGCTGTGCGTTGATATGTCAGTCAATTTCTTCTTTTTAACCGACTTTTCAAAAAAAAAAGAGGAGGTTATCAATTCGTCGCGTATATATATATATACATATATTTTTTATGTTTGTACACCGATTTCTCCGTCAATTGAGGACCGATTTTCTAAATTATTTTTTTATTTGACAGGGTATGCTCTCGAGGTTGCCTTTTATAGGTACACCTATAGTGATTTGGGTATTTTTTATAGTAACTTGTGCATTTGCTCTTGAAAAGCACCATTTGGTGAAGTGGAACTGGTGATGAAGACCACATAATATGGCCACGGGAACTACTCAATAACAATTATTTCACGGGTTGCGATTCGATTACCAATAGCTCGTCCGTTACAATACATGTGGTGAAATGAAGCTGATGGTGACTTCACCGTCAGCTCCAGTTCTCCTGGTTCTTACTAGGAGAACTCCTCAACAATTAACGTCCCAGCATCGGGAAAAGCAATATTTTGTAAAAGATGATGAGCAGTTGACATTAGGCTATTGTAACTTAGATAAATTACAAACTGACCCACTGAAAAGTCAAAAATAAAAACTTTTTAACAACAAAAAAAACAACTGACTTCCAAAAAAAACACTATTTATATATTTAGATTACGAGAGCGTGACCGGCATAATTTCAACTAAACAAAGTCCCCCGGCGCGACTGTATGTCTATCTGAACGCGATAAACTCAAAAACTTCCGAACCGATTTTGATACGGCTATCACCAATGGACGGTTTGATTCATGAGGAAGGTTGGTACTTTTAATCCCCGTTTTACGTTCCCTTCGGATATTTTCCAACATCCACGTGGGCGAAGCCACGGGCAAAAGCTAGTTAAATTCGTAATTGTGATGTAAGTCATGAAGACTTTGGACAAGAGCTGTGAGGCGGCGGGCACGAAACCATGCAGCGGCGAGGAGCGATGGCCGAGCGGGGCGATGTGCCTGCCGCCTGAGTGCTCAGTGCGACGCGACGCGCGACGCCGCCACGGTGTATCGAAACTGCTAATTATGAAGGATATTGGTTTTTTTTACAAAGTCCATTAAAAAAAATACCTATCGAAAATAAAAAAACTAATAGTTAATAACAAAACAGCACTAATATATTACTAGTGCGCGTGCATGCAAAAGGACATGGCTAAGCCACTGCCCTAAGCATGTATAGAAATTTCGCACTAGGTTATAACATTCAAATTATATTCATTCAAGAATTATAACGGTTTTATTATTCTCCTAGTTCGTTCGTTGCGCTTTCACAGTATTTTGGATGTTTACTATTGACCCTCGCTTGTTAAACAGCCTTATTGTATTTGCTCATCTACCTATTCACCTACCGCTACTCTACACGGATTTACCTTGCCTATCGATTCATCATGAGATGCATAAACTGTGGTGTACCCAACACCACAGTGTGGTGTGTTTGTGGTGTGCAAAGACTGCGGAGGCATTTTGCCTCTTCTTCTTCTCTCTTCTCTACCTGGTGTTCTGTTTACTATGTGTGTGTACACATTATGAAAGCGAAAGTACAAGTAATCCATTAGAGGACATACTTGCATATTACTGCAGCTGTATTGTGGAGAACAGAACTGTTGGCTGCTGCTGTGACGTCATTCATGACAGTAATCTGGTATTTGGGGTGACCAGACCACGTTGTCTGCTCCGGCTTCAGTTTTAGATCATGTACTTGTGAGACTAACAGAATAATCTCCATCTAACGCATATCGCTTTTGCTCCATAGTAAATAATAGTGTAGGTAGCTACATTTTAAATGAATAAATATCATTGTTGTTAGTTTATTTCAAGGTTTTGTTTCTCCTTGTTTATATTCTATAGATACTGATATTCAGCTGCATTCAGTTAGGCTGATAGCCGAGCCCAACATAGTTGGGAAAAGGCTAGGCAGATGATGTCTCCTTGTCAAATCAATGCAAAGCATCAATACGTAAAATATGTATGCGTGTCTGAAAGCCATAGGGTAGGTACGTAAGTGTAATACGATAACATTTGGTTAACATTGACTGGTTGTCACCAGTAACTGGTATTACCCAGTAACTGGTATTACCCAGTAACTGGGTTGTGGAGGTCAGATATGCAGTCGCTCCATGTAAAATATTGGTATTCAGATGCATACGTATCTATGCATAGGGTGGTTTACATAACAAAATATTTGTTTTTTACCTATTTGCTGAAGCTTGTAAACAAACGCCTAGCTAAAGTACATAGCAAAATCTTTTACTTTTACAAGTTTGTTTACCTATTGATGTAGGAGTTTCTACGATTTTATTTTCAGGATTAAAGCGATATAAAGAGTTCATATAACTATTTTAATAAGAAATACTAGAATTCAGCTATTCAGCTTTACATATTACTAGGTACAATTTTAATACACTGCTGGGGCAGTCGCCCATACTTCCATTTAGCCATGTTTTGAAAACATCGCTTGCCTAAAAAATGTAAAGGTCGTGAGTTCGAACCCCGCTGTGTACAGATTATTTTTTGAACTTTTCAAAATTTGTTTATGAAGAATCTAAACAGTACTTAATCGATATAATTGCGGTTTCTTTTGCGTCTGGTGTTCTTTTTTATTGAATTTTACTGTTCTTTTTCATATGTTTTGTTAAATTCTTAAATAAACAGGGCATTTTTTTAAGCAGTGCGCAAATTTTCACAGGGTGTTCTACCCATGAATATGAACAACTTTCACTATGCGACTAACTCTGAAATCGCGAAAAAAAAATCAGCTGCTCAGTACATTTTATCTAGGTACACGAAACTCGTCAAAATGTAGGGAGCAACTGATTTTTTTTCGCGATTTCAGGATTATTCCAAAGTAAAAGTGGTTCATATTAATGAGTAGAACACCATGTGAAATTTGCGCACTGCTTAAAAAATATCCTGTATATAGATAAAGCTTGAAGTGAAAACTCGTCACAATTAGTGGATAGTTGAGCACTTTGGGGCGGAGAGGCTTGAAGCTTTTGACGTTAGTACGCCGCCCGGTCGACATGAAGTTTCGACTGGTCCCGACCACTCTTTGCATGTCGCATGTAAACTAAGGCAAATCGCGTGGCTTTCATGCGAAAAATGCTCGAATCGATGTGCAAGAATAGCTCAACGAGGGAAAAGTACGAATCGAAAGATATTAGCTGCCTTCGTCAATTGACGTCATGTTGACCCATTGAGATATATAAACCTATGGAGATGGCATATTCTACTATAGGAATAATCTCAGAAGAACAACAAGCATAGAAGTAGTGTTTAAATAGCAACTGAACTCAATATATTTGTTCCATTTTGACTTATGGAGCCGCTATGATGTAAAAGAAGGACACATATACAGAAGACGTTTCGAAATTTTGTAGGTTGTCATTCATTTTATTCTGACTAGTGATGTACCCACTAAATTTCAACGTCGATAGAATTTACAATGACATTCTTTCTTATACTGCCAAGAATAATAACCGTAGGTACACCCGGCTACACATCAAACTATACATTTCCAGTTTACACTGACCGCTCATTGTAAGGAAATCCTATACAATGCGAGATCAGCTTATACTGGAAATGTATAGCTTGATCTGTAGCCGTGCGTACCTAAAATTTTGAATTAACTAAGCATCCTTATGATCCCAATACTTAATACATTCGTTCAAAATGAAACAATACTTTAAGTATGAACTAAATAGTTCGTCATCATCATCACCAAAGTCTTCCTTGGTTCCCGACAGCTCTTCATGTATTAAATCTGACCCGGCTAAAAGAATGTATTTAATTGCCATAATAACTGATGAGTTTATTGAAAACAAGTGGGAGACATTCGGTTTTGCAAATGTTTTTAGCAACTTACTTTCTCATATTTATTTGAATTTTAGATTACATCATAGACTACTCAACAAAGTCTAGGGAACAAGGGTAGGTATTCAAAGCACCTAATAATTTTTATTTTAATACTTTTTATGTAACACATTATTTTAAATCGGTAGAAGCGTAATTTAATAGAGATTTGAATTATTTGATTAAATAAAATGGTTGTTAGTGAAAAAATAAAATTTATTATGAAAATTCAAATTTTTGTACATAAAAAAATAAATAACGACCAGATAATATTTTAAATAAAAAAATAAAATGCCTAGCAACTTTAATAATCTGTTAGGCGAATTCCAGCTCACACCATAATCATTCCGCCCTGATACGAATGAACTTCCTGAGGATTCTGGAGTCGGCTCTGGCGACCAGGAACTCGCCAAAAGCGCAGTCTTCTTGAATCGGGATGGAATCCAATTATTTCTGAATTTGTTATTGTCATCTGTGTCAAGGATTCCTAAAACAAACAGTGCTCAATAAAATTTATGTAAGATTTTTTATCAACATTTTTATTTAGGTATGTACCTAAATAAAAATGTTGATAAAAAATCTTAAATCTTTAAACTAAGTTTTATTTGTATGTCTTACCTGACTGATGTGAGATGATTTCACGAGATGTCAAGATCAGTGGCGATTCATTAATCTGTATCGATGTACTATGTCCTGTTTCAACTTCCATTGCTACGGGATCCTACAATTACGTATTTTTTATTAAAAATAAATAAATAAATTTGCACACGATTATATTTCCGACTGGGATAATTAGAAGAATGATATCGCATCAATGATATTTTTAATATAATATCATTGTATCGCATATATCAAGTGAACATATTTCTGAAATGTTATACCTGTCTTCATGTTAGATTGCTGTTGATTGTGAGCGGTTCTTTTAATTTACAGTACTGCGCTATGTCCTTCTTCGCAGACTTCCATAAGTATTTCCTGTAATGTAATAAATAAAGTTTTAATTTGAACGGGATATTATTTATTGCCAATAAAATACCTTAATTATATCATAATACTGGATGAATTTTTTATCATGCACCAAATCGAAATGAGAGATTGTACTCATCATTATGAACAACTTTTACTATGGGAACAAACCTGAAATCGCGAAAAAAAATCAGCTGTTCAGTACAGTTATCTACATCAAACTCGTCAAAATGTACTGAACAGCTGATTTTTTTTTCGCGATTTCAAGGTTTGGTCCCATAGTAAAAGTTGTTCATAATGATGAGTACAATCTCCAATTTCAATTTGGTGCATGATAAAAAATTCATCCTGTATATCGGACCATTTCATCTGTTCTATCCATAACAAATAATGTGACGACTTAAAGAACATGCTACATCCATTTCATAGGTTCATTACCAAATGAATACAAAGTAAAATGCTTGGAGCATATTATGTGGCTGTGCTTTTTGGAGTCCAATTTCGTCTACCAATACAATTTATCCATTTTTTTTCACATCGTCTAGGAAATCTGTAAAAGAAAAGTATCGACAACATTATTTACGTCACTATGGCTGATCAAGATAACCCCAAAACAATTTCCGAATATTCGCTAATAACTTCTATTGGAATAAATATTACGACTGGTTTCAGCTATATAGTGACACAGCAATATTTGTTATGTATTTATATTCGTTTATCAGATCATATGCAACAAGAAATTGAGCAAAAACTTACCGATGGAAGGTCAATATTTATTGTTCATTTTATTTTCGCCATGAATGGGACTTGCAGCCCCCAACCACACAAGAAATTGCTCCACAGCGTCCACACACTCACTATTTGTAGTTAAACAAAGAATTCATGCAATCTAACAGTAGAAATATTATTAAAACATCGCAAAACCATGGAAGATTACGACAAACACGTAAACAATGAACACGCGAATAAGTCAGGTAGTTCAATGAACGAACTGTCAGGCATTGAAACAAAGTACTATCAAATTTGGCCGCGTCATACTATAACTTTTTTAACCAAATGACAATTGATCTTGTGACCATGCCAAGAAAGTAAAACAAAGAGTAAAACATTTATCTCTTTCCCACATCCTTTATCGTACCTTTATCGTACCTAATAATAGAACGGGACTAAAGGTAGTTACAGAATTCTGTTTTTAACCTTCCTTCTATGCTTTGTTATTGTTCTGAGGGAATAATAGTTATACAAATATCTATCATATCGACACACAAATGTCAAAAATCGTTTTGTCTCTTTTTGACTCAGCAAGAGCTGCATATGAATGAAAAGAGAGACATCTAAATGTTTGTCAAGGTCTAAAGGCAACACTTGTGTTACGTCCAAATCATGTGTATGCGTGATCGGTTGCCATGTTGATTGCCGATTGTTGTGGTAGATGATTGGTAGATCTGGTGTCAAACGGTTGCTTGCTCTCTTGCACTCGCAGTAACAACCCTACGAAAGGCGGCCATGTTATGTACCCGATTTTTGTAGGTGTGCACGCTACGCTAATTTTGTAGGTATGGCACGTCCATAGGTTTATAAGTCCGTGTGTCGGTGTCGACCTAACGTCATAGGTACGTCATTCATTACCTATTGTGTCAACCAATGACATTATGTCAACTGAAGTGTCTGTCGTAAGAACCAAGAAAATATTTTATTTATTTAAAACACCAGAAATGAGTGACGAATTTTGAGTTGAGTTCATGCAAGACATAGTAGAAGACGCTGCAATTGCCGCTACCGAGCCACCATCGTCAACAACGTACTGACATTCTGGAGACTGTGGACCATTTGAGCTAAGCGAGGCGGCATTCGAAAAGCATTTCAGATTACTTAAATAAAAATCTAGCAGAAATGCTTAAGCAATGGTAGAACCAGTGATAGTAGAATGCAGGCCAATATAAGTCTGTGAATGCAGAACACATTATAGGCGTTAAAACAAAAGTTAATATAAAATATGGTTGTATGGTAAACCTACTACTAACATTATCTCTTTTTCATGACTTTTAAATTTGTCCTCGATCTTTATTTTATTCTTGTTACATGGAGTGACGGCCCGTCTGTCCTCCACAACCCAGTTACATAGTAACACGGTACCTTTTGGTAAGACTAGTTGTCAGAATAGTGAGTCCGCTAGGAGGTGTACAAGTAGGTACATACTACATACTTCTATACTTATTGTGACCGATTTACATTTTCACCACGATAAAATAGTAATTTACTGTAGCGTAGCGACCTCTGTCGTTGGGTGGCGGAAAGGAGAATCCCCTTTAATATAGAGCGCCCTGTACTCGTACCAATCAAAAACCAAACCTAGTGTATTTGGAGGAGAATTCAATGCTCTTCCTTTATTGCGAAGTATGATCCGATTGATTACAATGTATCCGAGAATTTGTATTTATGCCCGAGAAAAAGTGCCGTGTGTGCCGCGACTTGTAGCGCGACTGTTTCCTCGTCTTCCTCGTCGGCTTAAGGTACTTCAAAAATGAAAAACGTTGATATTATTAGCTATAAACGTTTAATCATATTTAATTACGTGTACACATTATGATATTATTGTATAGGTCGTATCATATAAACCGGTCCTGTGCTTCTCGCATACAGTGAATTCCTGCGACTTCCACCAGGTTATCGGTCCACCATGTGAGATGCAGTGGACTTCTTTAGCTGAATGATTATGACGATTATTATTTTAAAGAAAACGCAGTCGTTTGTTAAAACATAATCTCTAGATAGTCGAGACGCATTCATTCAAGCCTTGGAACACGTTAACACGTAGAATCGTCGGTCCTCATGCAGAAAACATCATATTTCATGTCCAGGGATTTTCAAATATTCGTATCGAATACACCATGATCTAAAAAAATAAACGTTTGTATGCACTTCACGTCACCAGTCTGTCACGTCACCACAGAAACGTAAAAAGGAAACAGCACAGACATGACAATATTCTAGAGAAAATGAGTTGCTGTGGGTACCAAACTCTTTTCGTAATAAAAATGCATAAAATGTATTTCAAAAATAATAAATATTGAAATAATGATACAACAAGTACTTTTTTTCATGATGTCAGAAACCCAGAAGATTTTTCATAATATAAACTTAAATCTGATTTAAAATATAGGAGTAATTTTATGAACTAGATTTGGTTGAGACTCGCACCCCAATGGCATTCTCCTTTAACCAAAAAATAGTTGTTGTCCGCGTTTTCAGTCGCATCCTATATTTTACTAATTTCATTTCAGGTGATAGTGGTTGGTGTCTAACACCGGTTCTTCAGACAGAGGAAGGAACAGCTGCATTTAGATACAGTGAAGCCTTATAAAAGCACGAGCAACGATAGAACGTTGCAATGGTGTTCTGAAATCAGGTTTCGGTGTTTACTGAAAGTCCTTTTTTACAAACTCAACAAAGCTACGCAAATAATAAACGAGTGTTGTGTGCTGCGCAATATTGTGTGGCTAACAACTACCATGATGCAATTGAACCAGTGGCAGACGATGAACAATCAGGCATTGCGAACGAGCCCAGCCGAATAATAAATAATTATTTCAATTTAAAACATTTTGCAAATAAAAGTTATTGTTTATTATTGAAGCTAACTCAAAAACTACCAAAACTAAACTTAATAAAAGTTTGGTTTGGGTAGTTTTTGAGTTAGCTAGGACCTCGGTCTACAATATTGATGTAGGTAGGAGGCTACGAGCTCGTGGCTAAGTAATAACAGCCGCACGGGTCGATCCATCAGGTTAAGCTACGCTTGCCGGGGTTGGTCAGTGGATCGGTGACCATCGTTACTTACCGAGACTCCTCCGTGCCTCGGAAAGCACGTTATGCCCCCGTGACGTTATGGTCCCGGCCGTTATTCGTGGATCTTTGACAGTCGTTACGGGTCGTCAGAAGCCCGAAAGTCTGACCACCAGTCCACCAGTCTGAAGTCTGATGAGTTAACCAGTGTTACCAAGGGGTGTGTGTTTTACCCCGTTACTGGGTTGTGGAGGTCAGATAGGCAGTCGCTCCATGTAAAATACTGGTATTCAGCTGCATCCGGTTAGACTGGAAGCCGACCCCAACATAGTTGGGAAAAGGCTAGGCAGATTGATTTATGAATACAATCAGCTTATTGATTGATTGATCTAAAATATTGATGAAAATATCAATGAAACAAAAAGAAAATACATCCATCAACCGAGTTCGTCTGTACGAACTCCACCTTTTTTGAAGTCGGTTAAAAGCTCAGTTTACCAATTCGACATGAACTTAGTCTTTCCATAGGCATCGAAACTTATTGTGTGAGCTGAATTGACGCGAAGAATAAGCGACTCGCGACTTCGTTTATGTTTATTTATAAAGCTGCTAATCTTTTTACACCCATTATAAATAAACATTGTTGCAGTTTGCTATGTTCGTAGGTAAACATAGTCTTAACATTCGTAGTAACCCTTGTTCTATCATTGTTATGAGCATTTCTGCTAGATTTTTATTTTATCTGAAATGCTTTTTAGGAATGCTGCCTCTCTCAGCTCGAATGGGTCCACAGTAGGCATCTAGAATGTCAGTACGTCGTCGACGTGGTGGATCCGCGGCGGCAATCGCAGATGTTTTGCATGCATAAAATTAAATATTTTTTGTTTTATACTATTATTAGTATTCTATGTGTGTAAACTGTACGTAAACTAGTAAATAAAATAAATGGTTTGAATTTAAGTAAGTTGTAACTTTCTTTCCATCATTTATAGTATTATGTACTTTATTCGAAAAAAATAGTTGGTAGACAAGCAAATTTTGCCAGATGTGTATAAGTCTCATGTAATAGGGAGCCTATAGCCATCAACCGGGCACAAATCCTTACTCCGGGCTGCTACTGAGAAATTAAAAACACAATAACACTACCCCACCTGGGAATTGAAACCAAAACTAGTGTATAGTCTATGACCAAAACCACTTAGCAGTCAAGAATTTGACGTCGTAAATATCGTTGAAATTGACAAATCAGCATCAGCCATGCGTTCCGTTGTAGCAAATACTAAGGAGAACTTATTTTAAAACATTTAAAAAATGGAGTTACATGAAATCATTAATGATGGTGATATTGATAAATGTTTATGAATTATACGTATAAAATGCTGCTCAAGACATGTTTTTGACTTAAAAATTATACTTGTAGGTGGTCAAAAGTACATTAACGATTGCGTTTAAAAAGTAGCATCGTTACGTAGAATGGGTTGCTTCGCACGACGAATAATGGCAACATTTTTTCCTTCGATTTGTGGTGTACGAACGACGTAGTGAGAATACAAATGTCACCATTTTATATGCGACTATAAGAGACGAGCGGCAATGACGAATGTCACTCGAACGAGTGTAAACGCGAGAATTGGCTTCCTGGGAATGCGTTTACATGAGTTATTCGAAAGCGAGAATACAAGTTATACAATTGACATAATCCGGAGAAATATTGTGTGAAAATTATTCGGAGTACAGATAGAAACAGATTTTGTAAAGAGAAAAAACATTCCAAGGACATAAAATAATACCTACTGTCAGAAAACTAAATGTACAGAAATAGTTATTTTTCGGGCATTAGTAACTTACTTAAATAAGTAGTACACTGAATAAAGAAATAATAAAAATAAAGATATCTGTGTTTGTAAATACATAGATAAGTACCTAATTAATTCACTAAAATATTGCAGTTGTCACCTGATAAAGAAATAAAAATAAAGAGTTAATTTATACTTAATAATATAATAATAATATTATAAAAACGTAAAATTAGTTCGGAATCACTGATGCGATTTCAAAAATTCTTGCACTATTGGGAAGCTACAATATTGCCGAGTGTCATAGGATATACGAGTATTTTATGGTAAAATATAAAATTTTCCGCGGACGAAGTCGCGCGCAGAAGCTGGTGTGTTTATAAATAGGTAACTATGAATTTGATATGCTTAGTCGTACATGATAAAACAAATAAATGAATTCAAAGAGATACTTTTATCGAAATACATACCTATTGACAGAAGATAATGATGACCTAATCGCAAAAGCAAATGAGAATAGATTGACAAAGAAAATGACCCTTATCACAATGATAAGACATCCTAAGCTTTAATTCAATCTAAGACCAGTCGGAGACAGATCCCTTGTACACGACGATAAGACAAGACAAGCTGAGCCTAAAATTCTATCTAAAAGATATCAAACCAGACTACCAATTAATCTAAAAGAGTATCACACCACCCAAACCAATACACGTCAGATCTTCACGCTTGTCAACTGTCTCGAAATAGTCGGAGCGGCAAACACGCGTACGGTCTGCCAAAAAAAAAGGTCTATCAATTTTGACAACAATTAATGTACTCAATTCAATTCTCAATTCTTTATTGCAATCCACAATGTATAGGCTTAGGTGGTAACTTGACAGACAGTGAAAACTTCGCTGGTTTAAATTTTATACATGGAACGCGTGACGTCACTTTAAAGACAACAACACAAAGAGCTTTAGTTTCCTAGGAAAGCGGTTCCGTCATATTATAACGGCCGTCATGAAAATCTGTCATTTTCAATAGTACCTATTTGACATCAAGGTGTCAAAAAAAGCTCTGTATTCGGACAGACGTTATTGTGTGACCGTTCACCGCTTTCTTTCGAAAGCTTCAGGAGAGAATTGTGCTGACGGGCTTGACAAGTGTCATTTCGGAGCGATTCTATTTCTACAATCGCTACAGCTTCAAAATGACATTGAAATGATCGCGTGACATTTCAAAAGCTTATGTCAACCTCATACATTCTTTGGCTTTTCTACTAGCGTCATCGCTAGTCGAATGCTACTTTGTCTATGTTCTATTGCGAAAATTGGAGTGAAATAGATAAAGTAGTTGCTGTTTTGTTTTTTATTAGAGAGAGGCCGGTTTTTTTAGCCGACTGTACAAGGAAGACTTATGACAACCCTCGTCAAACACTGGGGCAGTGCATGGCTGCTACACGAAAAACGTTTTACTTCAACCAGCATTTTATTGGTTTCAATTTCACCGTTGCGTTGTTGCGGATAATACTGTAACGCTACAGTACTCGGCGTAGTACGGTAACGTTTTTGGCTCGAATACGCATTTTGGTAGGCTATTAGTGCAGTACGCTGCCGGATTTTCGTATGATGAGTCATGAGTTTATAATACGAGGATTGGAAGGGATTGTTTCGTAGTTTGTTTTTGTCGGATTGTTCGTAAAATAAATGTTTTATGAAATTGTGCTGGTGTAGCGGAGAATTGGAGTGTAATAAGTAGATAAATCATTAACTTGTTTTATAATTATTGTTGTTTTTTAGCCAGCCAATACATTTTATCTTTAATCCACAAAACTATAGAGCGAACCTACCTAATTAATGAAACCTTATCAAACTTTTAGACCTTCTTCCAAAACTAAAACTCCAACAAATATTATACCCATTCAATAACGAAGTAATTTTCGAAATGAATAACAAGTACTAACTTCGATATAAGTTCGTACGTTAGTGACAAATTAACATCATGCTTCGTTTCCAAAACTATACAACACAATTCCACCTCTATTCCTTACAAAATACAGGTTGAAATCCTGTGTAATTTCAGCATGAATAACACTATCACCAGTACATTACTCGAGCATAGTTGTGACGGCATGTTTACACAGTGACAGGGAGTTAATTTAGTTGAACGCGTTCGCTCTTCGAAATGTTATTAATTTTATCACAATCCCATTGTCACGAACATTCGTTATAAATTAATTAACTCCAATGAAATATAAATTATAATTAGCTTGAAGTATGTATTGAAAACAAACGCGTATTTGTAAAGGTATTAATTTTACACCGGATGGGATGAAGGAGGATAACGTTTAATTAAATAATGGTAATTGGTTAATCATGAGAGGCTACATATACGTGTTGTATTTTTGTATGAACAGATATGGGATAAGTTTTTAATTGTTTATATTGACTTACTCTATGGTTTCTTTACCTGTGCTTTCCAAAATAAGTCATAGGGCCTGTTTCACGCCCTGCGGACTCTCCGTCCGCTTACCGGCCCATCGTGCTGCTCGACGAGGTGGGCAAGCTCTTTGAAAGAGTAATTGCAGACCGCCTCGTCGGGTGGCTGGTGCAGGAGGGGCCGGATTTGGCGGAGACCCAGTTTGGTTTCCGCAAGGGGCGCTCTACGGTGGACGCCATCATGCGCGTGCGAGCCCTCACGACGGGGGATGCAGTGGCCCGGGGTGGGGTCGTCTTGGCGGTGTCCCTAGACATCGCCAACGCCTTTAATACCCTGCCCTGGAGTTGCATCAGGGAGGCATTGCGGTATCACCGGATGCCGACCTACCTCTGTCGAGTGGTCGAGGCCTATCTGACGGACAGGGCCGTCATCTACCCCGGTCATCAGGGAGAGTGGAACCGGCGAGAGATGTCGTGCGGTGTCCCACAGGGATCGGTCTTGGGGCCGCATCTGTGGGACATCGGTTACGACTGGGTGCTGCGCGCCGACCTCCCAAGCGGCGTCAGCGTAGTATGTTACGCTGACGACACGCTGGTCCTGGCGCAGGGGAGCTAGGTCACACCAGGCGGCGGCTGAACTAGCGACACGCGGGGTTGCGATAGTCGTGGAGAGGATCCGGCAGTTGGGACTCGAGGTGGCCTTGCACAAGTCCGAGGCCATGTGTTTTCATGGTCCTCGGAATGCGCCACCGTCGGGTTCCGAAATAACGGTGGGAGGGGTTCACATCGGAGTCGGGTCGACGATGAAGTACCTGGGACTCGTCCTCGACAGCCGGTGGAACTTCGTGGAGCACTTCCGACGTTTGGCTCCCAGACTGGCACGGGCTGGGGCTGCCTTGAGGCGGCTCCTGCCCAATCTGGGGGGTCCAAACGCCTCCTGCCGGAGGCTCTACGCGGGGGTCGTGCGGTCCATGGCCCTTTACGGAGCACCGGTGTGGGCGCGTTCCCTAAGGCTGGGACCAGCCGGCAGGTTGAACGCGTCCCAGAGGGTCATGGCCATCCGGCTAGTCCGGGGATACCGCACGGTCTCCCGGGAGGCGGCGAGCCTCCTTGCCGGATTGCCGCCGTGGGATCTGGAGGCAAAGGTCCTCGCGCACGTGTGGGAGTGGCGCGAGGAGGCGAAACGCTGGGGCGTAACTCCGCTGCCGCGAGAAATCACGGTACAGCGGACAGAGCTCCGGCGGGATCTCATGGCGGCATGGAGAGCGCGACTGTCGCAACCCAGCGCTGGGCACGCCACAATAGCGGCGATAAGTCCCCTCTTTGAGGAGTGGTTAGAGAGGCGCCACGGCGTCCTCACCTTCCGCCTGACGCAGGTCCTCACCGGACACGGTTGTTTCGGGAGGTTCCTGTTTCGCATAAGGCGGGAGGAAACGCCCGGGTGTTTCCATTGTGTGGATCGCCCGGAGGACACGGTGGAGCATACAGTGGAGGTCTGCCCGGCTTGGGCAGAGCACCGCCGTGTTCTCACGGAGGCGATCGGCGGCGGCGATCTCTCGCGTCCGAGCCTGGTCCAGGCCATGGTGCGGAGCGAGAGTGCATGGGAGGCCGTCACCTCCTTCTGCGAAGCAGTGATGCTCGCGAAGGAGGAGGCGGAACGCGTGAGGGAGAGGCAGCCTCACGCCCTCAGTCGCCGCAGGAGACGCCCTGGGCGGCGGGAATCGCGGGGCGATTTCCGGCCACCGTAGGCGCGGGCCTGCGGACGGTGAGCAGCGGGTAGCTCGCCGTCCGGTAAGGACCAGGCCCGAGTCGACGGCGCGTCGTGTTCCACGCGCGCCTCAAAGAGATGTCAGCAAGTGACGGGGCCCAATAGGGCCGACGCCGCTGGGGTCGCGGGTTGTCTGAAAGGGTTACCGCGGCCCTGGCATAGGCAACTGAAGGAACACGGGTGGGTTTTAGTCAGTAAAAGTCTGACACGCCCTCCCGCTCCACCCAGAGCGGGAGAAGTTATTTGATGATTTCCCACCCTCAAAAAAAAAAAAAAAAAAAAAAAAAAAAAAAAAAAAAAAAAAAAAAAAAAAAAAAAGGGCCTGTTTCACCACCTACGATTAAGTTTCTATTAACTTATTTTACAGATAATTTCATACAAATTGTGTTCCATTTTTGAATTTATTCGGTAAGTAGTGGCTATTCGGACATCGTGAAATAGGCCTTTACCCTTAAAGGAAAAGAATGCCTTTAACTTTTAACTAGGTAACGAAAAAAAAACCGGTCAAGAGCGAGTTGGACTCGCGCACCGAGGGTTCCGTTCCGATTTCTGAAAAAGTGTGCTATTTAGAGATATCTTTTTATTTTTCTTGTAATCTTTACATAAACTTCTATCATATCTAAGCAATGCGAATAATCGTTTCCGATTTTTCGCATTGCAAACTTCGGAGAATAGGGGGGGGAACGGTATGTTTTTTCACATTTTTCAACAAAAGTCGAAAACTATGTGGCATAAAAAAAAGAAAAAAAAAATTTCCGAATGTGCAAACTGCGCTCTTTCATATGATAGCCCACATGCCTTAGTAGCCCCACTTTGAATTTTTAAGACCCCCTTTCAGTCAATGTTGCAAAAAAAATATAAATATTTCTATTTCTTTCTTATTTGCAAAATAGTTAGGTAAACGTCATATAAAACTGTTCCAAATTACATTTGATAGCATTAGTAGTTCTTGAGATATTCAGCTGTGACAGACAGACAGACAGACAGACAGACAGACAGACAGACAGACAGACAGACAGACAGACAGACAGACAGACGGACGGACGGACAGACAGACAGACGACAGACAGACAGACAGACAGACAGACAGACAGACAGACAGACAGACTGAGTCACACCATAAGGGTTCCTTTTTTACCATTTTGTTACGGAACCCTAAAAAGGAGGAGGTTCTCAAGTCAACGCGTATTTTTTAAATGTGTGATATAAAAAATGTGTATATAAAAAATTATCATGTTTTAACACGATAAAAAACTTTTTTACAAAAAAAAATACGAATGTTCGTCTGGCGCCGCCGGCTCAAACTTTGTTAGGTAGGTAAGTACTTAAACTAATTTAGGAGGACTAAACGGTTTTTTTTATTTTGCGCTTTTCAGTTTTTTTTACCGTCGCTTTAATTTTTTGTAAAAAAGGTGTTTTTACGTGTCAAAACAAGTTTTTTTTTTAGTAGCTTGCTCTTATTTAAAATACGGCCTAGTTAAGCTAACATCTTCTTTACTTTTCAGGCAACTTACTGTAGAATGACCGATCTTCAATATAATTTTCCAACTAATATACTTTAAAAGGTCTCTTAACTAGAACTTGTAGAGCAAGGCAGCTAATTAAAATGTCTACGGTATCAGTGTTGTCACTAAGATAATAATCCAGGCCAAGCCACGCTGTAGCTAACTTAAGCTATCATCGGATCAGGCTAACAAGAATCCACCCTGTACAAGACAGATCTTTTACGTAGTATGAAAATAAACAGTAGATCACTAGGTAGACTGTTGAAAGTTGCAACATTTTAGTAAATATTTTTTCTGCGTTTACTGTCCTTTTGACTGTCATCTGTCAGTTGATTTTGATCTTGTCACTTGTGAGTGGAAATGGAAATATAATATTGCAGATTTATTGTTCTTAGGAGCAAGACACGTTTTATTATACCAAGCCCTTTTCCCTAAAATAACCGGGAAATTCCTAATACAATTTCCACACTAGTCCTTCAAAAAGTGTCGTGCAGGAGTATTGCCGCCGCCACCGATAGATTGAGAAATATAAACTCATTAAACCACTAAACAGACTAGCTTACATCAATATTTTGAGAATTATTTTTAGAGTGTAGTTTAACTTATGTACAAGCAGACTCGACTAGACTCGAAAATTGCAATTGTATGGTTACTGGAAAGCACGTTAAGCCGGTGGTCCCGGCTGTCATTCATCATGTCATCTTTGACAGTCGCTACGGGTCGTCAGAATACCGAAAGTCTGACAACCAGTCTTAACAGGGGTATCGTATTACCCAGTAACTGAGTTGTGGAAGCCTGTTGGCAAGGATAATGATTGCAGTTTTCTATGTATAATTAACAGTAAGAATATCTGAAGGATGCCGTTAATTGTTCTCTATAACTAGACGTTTGCTTATCAGGGAGCTACGAATGACCAATACCTGCATTTATAAAGATGCCATTATAACGTGGCTTAAAAGACAATAGGTTTAGGACAGTTTGATATAAGCAAGGCGTCGCTCATCATTTTGAGTTAAGTAATCTCTAGTTGACACAGACGGGTGGGAAAAACGGGTCGGTTAGCATATTATTCGAGAGGAATAACATTATGTCAAGACCAAATTATAGCCAGGAAAGAGGAGACAGATATTACACAAAGAAATGTACTTCACTAATTGACCTACTGTTTTCCCTACCCTGTGTACAACAAGTAAGTGAAACTATCACACTCACGCGAGAAGTCTGCCAGAACATGTCACTAAGTTAGCCGTCCTTGTACAACTTTCAACTTGCCTTGCCTTAACTTATGAAATCCATTTCAATTGTCAAGTTTTAATTGTTATTGATCAGTGGTGTTATGCAGTTATGCTTACACGTGCCAAACGTGTATTTTAGGAGGGTATAGCAGGTACACACAGTACTTACGCGTAAATGTCTCTTTCTCTTTAGCAATTCACTTACTTCTGCTCGGGACTCTGTTCGCGTGAAACCCAACTATACCATAAATAAAATATATCTGGCATTCGGCAATAGTCTAGCTTATTATCAGTAATAGTGCATTATTGCAAAGGCCGTGAAAAGGCCTCCAAACTCATAATCGACCTGCGATTATGAGTTTGAAGCCCGAGCCGTAGGCGAGGACTTCGATAATACGAGACAGGCAATTGTCATTTCCGTCGAGGCATATATAGTGCTTTTCTCAAAAGAATGCAGGGAAATAAAAAATACTTTTTATATTATACATTTAATTTCATATTGGGGCAATTGCTAAAAGAAAATGTTATTGATTTCCCCGGTACATTTATGTTTGTTTGTTGAACTTCTGATGAGGTTTGCAGGTGGGCATTGGATGTAGTGGTAGTTGGCTGAATATGCTGTTTTGAGGTGGATGGCTGTGGCCTTAGATGTTGGAAAGTGGCCAGTGGGTGAGATTTTGTTTCCGAATTAGGTTGCAATGTGATGTTTTGATTTATTTTATTATTTATATCAGTTTGTTTTCAATTGAGTCCTCAATGTAGCCTTCAGCCACTTTATCAGACTTCCAGCCTCCGTGTCTTTTCAGAGTCGTCAAACTCGCTACAGAATCATACAGAAGAGTGGCTGAAGACCTACAATGTCCAGTCTAACATTCAGGATTGGTCAAGTTTAAATAAGTTGCTATTTCTTTAGGTAAATATTTTAGCTATTTTGTGTCTTCCAATGACCTGCTTCGTGCACGCCGTTTCATACAACATTGCTGGAGCGTTGTAATGATCCAAATTCAGAAAACGCTCCTGCAATGGATTTGATTTTCTTTGACCGTAAATTCGATACTTCGCGTGTTCTTTTTTCGTAAATAATGACAATATTTCCATGCATGTTTGAGAAATAGTAGATTATTAACCAAGGGGATAAAGCAGTGTCTTCTGTCGCGGGTGACGATTTAAATCGCGAGCGTAACGAAGGACTCGAGGTTTACTCCCGAGCGTAGCGAGGGTGTTAAAAACTTAAATCACGAGCGAAGCGAGGGATTTAAGACGAGTCCTGAGTGTAGCGAGGGATTTAAGTTCACCCAAGACTAAGACAGCTTTATCACCGAGGAAAATACTCTACTTTTCGTACCATTTGCGAAAAAATTAACACAATAATAATATGAGATAAGCATTTATTAAAAATAATGACAATTAAAAGTAAAATAAACTTAACGTTTATGTATTTGAAGAAAACAAAAACGCGGCAAATTCCTAGACTAATATTTTTTTGTCGGAAAAGCAAAGGCATCAAGCTCATACGGCCTCGTCGGTTTTCGTAATTTTATTTAATAATCATAACTGCATAATAAATGCGTATTCCTTTTTCAAAAAGATGTATAATGCTTTATATACAAACTCAATGGTGTAAACACAGATGTAGTTCAGTATAAATTTCGGTAAGTATTCCAAATTTAAATCACAGAAAATTGTACTGAATTTCATTCATCCTCTAGGGGGAGACCCTAGAGGATGAATGAAATTCAGTACAATTTTCTTTCCCTGTTTTTAACAGATTAAAAATGACTATTGTTATTTTCGCTTTTTGTGGCATAGAATGTCACTTTTTTGAGCAAGTGGTACGAAAAAGAATTTTATAAATCGGATGAGGAGTGTCGGATATTATTTCCTACATCTAAACTTACACACTTTATCTCTTCCATTGCGTTGATCTGGTTTTCTGGAAGGGGTATTTGCTAAACATATGGGTATTATGCTGATTCCATCAAGAAAGATATTGCGATCATGGGTGTTATGCAATAGATTAAAGCCTATTTCACTATGTCCGAATAGCCACTAATCACCGAATAAATTCAAAAATTGAACATAATTTGTATGAAATTATCTGCCAAGTAAGTAAATAGGAACTTAATCGTAAGTGGTGAAACAGGCCATAAGAGCCTGATTACCTGATTTATTTAATCACATGAATTCTAAGCTGTACCATTGGACTTGGATGTCACAAATACAAGTTTGTAAAAATAAACATTTTGGTAAACAAAACAGTGAATCAAAGGTAGTGCCGAGATTTTTTTTATGATAAAACTTTTGATAATTCTAACAACTATCCTTACCCTGAATGTATCATGTAGTAAATAAGCTACATTCATACCTAAGCTCCTTTTCTTCCGACAAAATAACAAACAATTGTGTTTGTCTAACTCAGGAAAATATTCTACATAATTATAATTTCAAGCTCGACTTCATTCCTTCGCAAAATTTTCAAGACGCTAATTTAATTCAAAAATGTCCGTTCCGAGGGCAGTTTCACAAATAAACAGAAACATCTAGAATGTTGGGTGAAACAATTCCAAGTCACATTTCACCATCATCTTTACAGTAGTACTCAACTAATAAGGCGCGTCGTGAATCTTCGTTCGCACAGAAAAGAAAGTATGGCCCCGAAGATTAACGAGAATAATTAAAACTTACAATCAACCTTAGATCACTACTATAAGGTTCATAATACACTGCAGCTGTTAGTTCCGTCTCACTCGCAAGTAGGGCGGCTATCAAGCGGCGCGCGCTAACATGGCGGCAGCTACCGACCAATAGCGGTACAGGAACAAGCGTGGAGCGTGTCGATTGGTCAATAGCATTTCCCGCGCTTTGAAAATTAATCTTCTGCGCAGGTACATCCATAAGCCATATTACTTGAGTACTACTGTACGCCTGTTGGAATTGGTGCTAAATGACCAACATTGGCACCAATTGTCAAGTCAAATGAGTTTTCTTGGATGGAAAACTTTAAATTGAGAACACTGAAAAATGTGCTCTTTAAGATACCTACCACTCTACTGCTAAGTCAGAATAAGTTGTGGATTTAAATGCAGATTTTTTAGTCGATCAACAAAAAAACATTGTGCTGCTGCCCGCCTGAAAATTTTAAGAATCAACTATTATTAATGCAGTTAATTTATTTAGTAAACAGATTAAATTCACATTTCATTTTAATTAGGTATTTCGAAAAATACAACTAAATCAGAAAATTTAGTTTTTATTTTTTTATAGAGCGGTGGTGGCCCAGTGGTAGCGGCCGCGACTTACGAGTTGTAGGTCGTGAGTTCGATCCCAAGCAGGCACTTTACTTTGTGTAAATTATTTCATCACCATGCTCTCAAAACGGTAAAGGAAAACATCGTTTGGAAACCGGCATGTCCTAGAACCAAAAATTCAAAGTCAAGTGACATCTACCAACCCGCACTGGGCCCGCGTGGTAGATTACAGCCCAATCCCTCTCACAGAGAGGAGGCCTGTGTCCCAGCAGTAGGAACATTATAGGCTGATTATGTTATCAGAATATTAAAAACCTTTACCATAATTTTCAATCATTACAAAGTCATGTTAACAAGCGCCTAATCTACAAAAATAAGCAACCACACACACTTTCGTGACTATGGCCAAACATTGGCTACACAAAGCTACTCTTGCTGAACAACCTTACTCATTCCTCGAATAGAAATGAGGGGCACAAAACAATGGTGTAGTTTGGCCAAATGAGCGCGAGAGGAAAATTTAGTTCAAGGCACGCACGAGTCCTGAGATAAAGTTGGTTCAAAGTTTACGTGAAAAGCCGGGCGGTGCATGAATGGCTTTATATAGAACATTCATGTTGGTACAGGTAAACCAGAAAAGTTATGCGCTTCGGTAATCTTCGTGTTTCAGAATTAGCACGATCGTTGCGCTACAGAGTAACCCTCTCACAGAGTCTTCTACGTTTTGTACTTCTACGTTTTGTACTATTACGTTTTGTACTTCTACGTTTTGTACTACTACGTTTTGTACTTCTACGTTTTGTACTACTACGTTTTGTACTTCTACGTTTTGTACTACTACGTTTTGTACTTCTACGTTTTGTACTACTACGTTTTGTACTTCTACGTTTTGTACTACTACGTTTTGTACTTCTACGTTTTGTACTACTACGTTTTGTACTTCTACGTTTTGTACTACTACGTTTTGTACTTCTACGTTTTGTACTACTACGTTTTGTACTTCTACGTTTTGTACTACTACGTTTTGTACTTCTACGTTTTGTACTACTACGTTTTGTACTTCTACGTTTTGTACTACTACGTTTTGTACTACTACGTTTTGTACTACTACGTTTTGTACTTCTACGTTTTGTACTACTACGTTTTGTACTTCTACGTTTTGTACTACTACGTTTTGTACTACTACGTTTTGTACTTCTACGTTTTGTACTACTACGTTTTGTACTTCTACGTTTTGTACTACTACGTTTTGTACTTCTACGTTTTGTACTACTACGTTTTGTACTTCTACGTTTTGTACTACTACGTTTTGTACTTCTACGTTTTGTACTACTACGTTTTGTACTTCTACGTTTTGTACTACTACGTTTTGTACTTCTACGTTTTGTACTACTACGTTTTGTACTTCTACGTTTTGTACTACTACGTTTTGTACTTCTACGTTTTGTACTACTACGTTTTGTACTTCTACGTTTTGTACTACTACGTTTTTTACTTCTACGTTTTGTACTACTACGTTTTGTACTTCTACGTTTTGTACTACTACGTTTTGTACTTCTACGTTTTGTACTACTACGTTTTGTACTACTACGTTTTGTACTACTACGTTTTGTACTTCTACGTTTTGTACTACTACGTTTTGTACTTCTACGTTTTGTACTACTACGTTTTGTACTACTACGTTTTGTACTTCTACGTTTTGTACTACTACGTTTTGTACTTCTACGTTTTGTACTACTACGTTTTGTACTTCTACGTTTTGTACTACTACGTTTTGTACTTCTACGTTTTGTACTACTACGTTTTGTACTTCTACGTTTTGTACTACTACGTTTTGTACTTCTACGTTTTGTACTACTACGTTTTGTACTTCTACGTTTTGTACTACTACGTTTTGTACTTCTACGTTTTGTACTACTACGCTTTATTTACTTATTTGTATAACAACTGCTTGCTGCACTTACTGTTTACGAAGCGCGCCAACAACATAACATTTAATTAAAAAACTTCAAGCAAGCATTGAACATAGATTTACTGCTCTACATAATATGTCAACATCTGGCTCCTGAGCAATCACGTTCAGCAGATTGATCGCCTGGGTCGTGGGAGCATATCAAGCAGTATGGGTACACACTGATGGAGCCCGAACAGACACCGCGAGGCACAGGGGCATGACCACCGCAGCTGGGCTTCTACTCCCTAAACACGAAGTCCGTAGTTTCGGCCTTCGTTACGAGCGTTTCCTACTCCGTATCACCTACGGATGGATGATTGGTTCGGGGCCCGAACAAAGTATGAATGACAACATGATTTGACAGTTGTCTATACGTTTCTGCCCGTCCGAAAAATTGCAAACTTTTACACTTGTTTTGATGGATCGTAATTTCAGACGCACCGACTGACGGACGGACGGAGTTAGGGAGTGGCCCCCTGGTCCGGAGAAAACAATGAACAGTGAGCTAGAGTAGCTTTGTAAGTAATACACCTATCATTGCACATAAATATGAAGGTGATTGATTGTCAGCTGTCACACAAGTTTTGAAAAGTTTTTGGAATTGTAGTTGTTATTCTATGATTTTGTAATCAGGCTAATAAAAAATAGGAAACTGCTTCGATGGTTGTAACAACTCTTTAACTCAATATTACGCGTTAGTATTTCCGAAGATAGACGAAGTTTCCCGAAGCGCATACTTTTCTTGGGATATCTGCACGTTAGTGTGTGTGTGTTGGAACATTCATGTCGGTAACGTTAGCGTATAGTAGTCGAGTTCGGATTAAAATGTGTTTATCTGTTTTTGAGATGCATGGTTAGGGTAAAGTTCGTGAATGCATTATGGAAAACAGAACATTTTATTTTGTTTTGGTGTGCTGAAAAATGTGAGGTGATTTTCAGGGTGAAATTCTTTCATTACAAATCGCGATTGCGATTTTGTAAAGAATAAACACTGTCTTTACTTGTATTCATTTAGTATTCTTTTTAAGATAACCAACATCACAATTCGCATTGTAAATAGGTATATATTTGTGGGCACTTAGGCAGGATTTAAAAAAACAATTAAATTGGTACTTCAACTATTTTTTTAAACAAAATGTTCGGTGTTTATTTCAATTCGCTATCGAAATTCTCAGTCTGAAAGCATTTAGGCTGCTCACTACATCAGACTATCAACAATGTTAATTCAAATACAACTATTCTAAATAAATAAATCCCAAGACAATCTAGAGAGCTCGGAGAAAACATTTATTTAGAAGAAAATACTGACCGTTTACAGCTACTAATGTTTCTTAAATAGTGGATGTAGATAAATTATACAAACTGTATAAAAGCCTTTAATGGAATGTTCGATCGCAAAATGGTCTACATTTGGAATAAAGGCTCCTACAAACAGGCGCGACACGCGATATTATCGCGCGCGACACAAAGGCACCGCTCGAAGCCTTTGAGTCGCGCACGATTTGCTTCGTGTGTTAAAGGTCACGGTCAATTCTCTAACTGTTTGTAATTACAAAAAAAAATATGTGATAAAACTACAAATTAACAACAATCGGACTTTTCCTTTACTGGTGCTGTAAGACAAGTTCCTGCCTAATTTCATGATTCTAGCTCAACGGGAAGTACCCTGTGCTGTAGAAATGGAAGATTCGAATAAGACTTACCGGTCGCTCCCGTCCGCCGCACACCGATGGGCTAAAAAGGCGCGCACGATAGTTCTGAAGCTTGCTTCAATTCCACCTCACATATTTTTCCACAGGCGCTGGTTCAGGGTATATCTGGTATCTTGCGGGGATTGTAGCACGTTTTCACCGAAGGACCTTATTTTCGTAGAAAAGTAGAAATCGCGCGTGGCGTGTGTGCGTCGACAACCGTATGGTTCGTAGTACAGTAGTACAGTGAAAAAACACGCAGGAGCGCGGCGCTAGTGTGCTCATCCGCAACCAATCCGACGGCTCCACGAATGGGCGATGAGCAAACACCGGAAGCTTATTCAAATCAACACCCTCGGCAATTACACATAAAAGCCTGATTACCAGTTGTGGGGTGAAGAAAACACTATTCTAAAATCTCTAAGAATTAATTCAGTAGGTACGTAATACCAACTGCAAAGAGAACGGTACGTAACATGCCGCTCGCCTTAAAAGAATGAATTTCTTTTAACTTTAAATTAAAAGACAAAAAAGAATGTAACATTCGAAAAAAAAAAGAATGAAAAATGCTACGAAAGCATGAAGCCTTAAATTTTTTAAACTAAAGTTATTTCTAACTTAAGATTACTTAACTAAGATTCGCAACAATATTAACTAAACTTACAGAATGATTATTCTAAGGGCAAAGGACATATTTTGACTACTGAGCGTTTCACGAAAGTTTTGCCCATCTGTAAAGTTACGACGCGAGTAATATTATCGGAACCTGGGTGGAGAGTATGGACACGAGCCAGTCTCCATTGTAATGGTGGCAAATTATCATCTCGTACAATGACAATAATACCTTCACGGAGTTGTGAGCCGCGATCTCGAAACCACTTGTTACGTTGTTGAATTTCGTGTAAATATTCACGACTCCAACGTTTCCAAAAGTGTTGCACACATTGTTGTATTCTACGCCATCTAGTGAGTCGATTTGAAACATTATCGGTTAATGAAATGTCTGGTAAGGACGTCAACGGACCTCCTATTAAAAAATGAGCTGGTGTCAAAGGTAACGGATCTAATGGGTCAGCACTTAATACACAAAGTGGACGTGAATTAAGTACCGCTTCAATTTGACAAAGAAGGGTATGCATCTTATCATAAGTTTGAGTTTGCGTACCGAGGACTCGATGTAAATGATGTTTAAAACTTTTAACACCGGATTCAAAAAGGCCACCAAAATGAGAGGCGTAAGGAGGCTGAAAATGCCAAGTAATGCCTTGTTCTAAAATTTTACTATTAAGAGTGGCTTGAACAGAATCATTACGTAAAAAATTATACAAATCTTGTAGATAATTATTACAACCAACAAAGTTCCTTCCACAATCAGAGTAAATGTCGGTGCATAAACCTCTACGGGACGTGAAGCGTCGCAATGTTGCCAAAAATGCATCAGTTGACAACTCGGATACGAGTTCGAGGTGTATGGCCTTGACAGACATACACACAAAAACAGATACATAACATTTAATAATTTTCGCATTTCGAACTTTATTTGCTCGAACGTAAAACGGACCCGCGAAATCAACAGATGTTTTAAGAAATGGCCGCTCGGGGCGCACTCTGACGGCCGGTAACGGACCCATGCATGGCTGCGGATTCACGGGGCGCGCACGGAAACAACGAACACAGCGATGTATGCGTGTACGTATAGCGTCACGACTAGACATTATCCAATATTTTTGGAATAAAATGTATTGCACGGATTGCGGACCAGCATGTAGATGCGTGATATGTGTATGGTCAATGATTATATCTGTAAGATGATGTTTCTTAGGCAAAATCAATTGATGTTTGGAAACAAACGGTAAAAGTGATTTATGAATTCGCCCACCTACCCGAAGATTATTTTTGTTATCCATGAACGGGTTGAGTCGACGTAATTTAATTGATGGATACCTTCCATGTGAAATATTATTAATGTCTTCGGAAAAACAAGAATGTTGAACTAAATGGATAAGTCGATTTAAACAAAAATTAAACTCGGATACAGTTATGTATTTTGGATAGGAATTTTGAACTTTCTTACATTTATTATAGAATCGAAATAACAGTGCTGTTATCCTAACAAGTTTACCTAGAGGAGAAAATCTAGTAATATACTCGACCACATCAGGTAGTGCTGAGGTGGAAGAGTTTGACACCATAGACATAGGTAGATTGCGTTTGTCTTCAGTGACTTCTAGTATTTTCTTGGGACTTGGCCAAGAACTAGAATCACGCGCGAGCCACCAGGGCCCATGGAGCCACATCTCATTTTGGACAAAACTTGTAGGAAGCATTCCTCGAGAAGGTGCGTCAGCTGGATTGTCAGCTGACGGGACATGTCTCCAAGTTTTGGCCGGAAGCCTGGATAAGATTTCACTAGTGCGATTAGAAACGAATGTTTTCCACTCGTGTGGTGGAGAACGAAGCCACGCTAACACGATGGATGAATCAGTCCACGCACAAACATGTTCACAGTTTAAGTGGTTATCATACACACTTCTCACTTTATCAATCAACTTTGATAACAAAACAGCTGCGCACAACTCTAGGCGCGGAATAGTAAGAACCGGTTTTATAGGTGCTACACGCGTTTTAGCGAGAAGAAGAAATGTTTTAACGTTATCATTATTATCGGATATACGGGCGTAAACACACGCGGCATAAGCCCGCTCGGAAGCGTCGGAAAACCCGTGAATTTGAATTGCATTCACTGTTGAATAGTACGAAGGGCTAAGTATGGTGATGAGCTGACACCAAAGGTGACGGTGCGCAATCGATAATCACGCAACGGTTCAGTGGGTGATTTACGCCACACAATGCGTTGAAAATCCCAATCGGATTGTTGTAATTTTATGTTTCTGTACATCTGCTTTATGTCGGCAGTGACAGCAATAGCATGGATACGAAAACCCAATAAAACGTCTACTATATCCTGGTGCAGCTTCGGACCAGTCAGTAGAAAATCATTAAGTGATATTCCATTCGAAGTTTTACAACCCGCGTCAAAGACGACACGAGTACGAGTAGTCTCACTGGACTCTTTGACCACGCAGTGGTGCGGAATGTAATAGCTATTAGCTAACGAAACAGGTAAATCAACAGGCTCCATGTGACCGAGTTCCAAGTACTCCTGGAGGCACGCATGATAGTCTACCTTAAGTTGAGGATTGTGTTCCAACCTATACTCTAATTTCTTAAACCTGGAGACCGCCGTACCTCGTGATGCGCCGAGGGTGGGTGCATCAGGTTTGAAAGAGAGTGGAACAACATATCGCCCAGTTTCATCACGAGTATGTGAATTTACGAATATAGATTCACACAACGCTTCGTCGGGACTTAGAATTCTTTTTTCCGGAAGAGATTCCAATTCCCAGAACCGTCTCAGGTTGATGTCGTCATCGTAGGATGAGCTTAAACTACTGAGACAAACTTGAAGTGAAGTAGATGTATTTTGGTTGTATGAAACATCACCCATCAATAAATAACCAAAGATACTGTTCATAGCCATCGGTGAACCGGGTGGACCCGTGATCACGTGACCTAATAAAACTTGGGATAGTATATCCGCACCTAAAAGCATTTCCACTGATTGTGGAAGATAAAACTTAGGATCAGCTAAAGTTAAGTTTTGTATGTGTGGCCATCCCTTAAAAGGCAATGTCACACATGGCATACGTGAAATAAGATTAGATAAAATTAATGCGTTAACTGAAATTGAAGGTTGATCCCCGTGTGTAGGAGTGATATGACAAGATACTACACCCTTTGGGTAAACAGCTCCAACCTCGGTCCCTCCAACACCGAACACCGGAACGTTCGCTTGGCTGCGATGTAACCCTAACCGCTGAACACAAGACTCGGTAATAAAAGTCGCCTGACTGCCTGTATCAATAATACATCGAACTGTGTGTTTTTGTGGGCCAACATGCACATTGATCAGTGCCGTACATAGGAGCACCGTACTCGCGCTAACCGACGGAGCAATAGAACGCGAATCGTTCTTGCGATCGTTCACCGCCGCAGTCATCGCAGCGTGCGAGGTACTGGGAACCGCTGTCTCTGTCGTTTCGTTCACAGAAAGTGAGACCGCATTATCACTACTACCACTAATAACTGATAAACTGTTAGACTTTTCGAAATGAATTAATGAATGATGTCGTTTATGACATGAACGACAAACAAAGTTAGATTTGCATTTTTTTAAATCATGACCGACATGTAAACAATTGAAACAAACGTTCTTGTTTTGAATAAAAGAATACCTATCACGGGGAGATAAATTAAGGAATTTCGAACATTTTGTCAACGTATGTTGAGCATCACAACATAAACAATTATTTTTTAAATTATTCTGTTTGGTAGACTGTAAGTCTGTTGTATTCGAACTCGATGAAGCGACATTGGCTGCGAGCGCGCGTCGCGAGCCTTCGTTACCGCGCGATGATCGGGGAGTACCTACCTTTTCAAGATTATTTTTAGTTTGTGGGTGAGAAGAGAATTCGCTTGCAGCTAACTCGCGTTCTAAGAAAGTTATCAATGTACTTATGTCAGGTATATCCGATGGCCTCGATAGTGATAATTCGAAACGTTTTCGAACACTAGACGGAATCTTACGTAGTAAAATCGTCACTATTATGAAACTCCACTGATCTATCGGAAATTGCATAGCCTGCAATGCCTTGATGTTTCCTTGATAAACATTGAGTAAGTTTCTTAGACTTTGAGTCATTTTCTCGGTACTAGGTTCAATGTCTAATATTTTTTCGAGATGTTTCGTGGCGATAGCCCGTTTATTATCATACCGAGAAACTAAAATATCCCACGCAACACTATAGTTTTCGTCTGTAATTGGTATCGATTTAATAAGATTATAGGGTTCATCTTTTAATGACAGTAACAGGTAACGAAACTTCTCTGTCTCCGTGTAGGTATTTTTGCCATGTACTAACGAACGAAACAAATCGTGAAATGGGGGCCAATCCGTGGTTTCCCCTGAGAAGGTAGGCATTGGAAGAATAGGTAATCTACTTGCACAACTATTACTCGTATGAGTAGATGGAACATGTACCACTGAGTTATTATTAAATGACGTACTAGAGGACATTCTTCGTTTACGCTCATTATCCTCTTCCTTAAGTTTATCTAAGTGGACACTAATTGCGAAATAACAATCATTAAAATTGTTACGAATCTTCAGTTGTTCGTCTTTGTCGAAAGTATTGGATTTTATTAAGAATTTTTCTATTTTTGCCTGAAGTTTGAAGAACTTTCTTTGTTGCAAAGTTAATTCTTTTGAGCGTGACCTAAACTGTTGTTCGTCTGAATCTATGAACTCTAAAATACGCTTGAGATCATCGATAATGATCTCACGTTCAAAAATGTCTTGTTGAATAAGTTCCGCCATTTTGGACGCGTAACGCCGCAAATGGACTTTGAACTAAGAACACTAGGAAACTAGGAAAATAACCCCACAACAAGTACCTAGATATAAATCCAGGCTCGAAGAGATCAAACAATTATGTGCTGTAGAAATGGAAGATTCGAATAAGACTTACCGGTCGCTCCCGTCCGCCGCACACCGATGGGCTAAGAAGGCGCGCACGATAGTTCTGAAGGTTGCTTCAATTCCACCTCACATATTTTTCCACAGGCGCTGGTTCAGGGTATATCTGGTATCTTGCGGGGATTGTAGCACGTTTTCACCGAAGGACCTTATTTTTGTAGAAAAGTAGAAATCGCGCGTGGCGTGTGTGCGTCGACAACCGTATGGTTCGTAGTACAGTAGTACAGTGAAAAAACACGCAGGAGCGCGGCGCTAGTGTGCTCATCCGCAACCAATCCGACGGCTCCACGAATGGGCGATGAGCAAACACCGGAAGCTTATTCAAATCAACACCCTCGGCAATTACACATAAAAGCCTGATTACCAGTTGTGGGGTGAAGAAAACACTATTCTAAAATCTCTAAGAATTAATTCAGTAGGTACGTAATACCAACTGCAAAGAGAACGGTACGTAACATACCCTATAGGTTTTGATTTATTTGACAGTCTCAAAATACATACATAGACTCACACCTTCATCCTATGGCGGTAGGCAGAAACTAGCTACGATTCTTACATACCTACTCCTTTTTCCTCGTTTACGTTCAAACATCATTCACGCACGCCGCGTCGGTTGCTAGTACTACGCACCGTATCAAAATATGTCGCATACATGACTGAATTTTTTTATTGCGTTGACTTAGAAGTTTTATTTTTTTAGAGCTCATAGGCACCATAGAATAGAATAGAATAGAAAGAGTTTATTTCGACCAACAAAGGATCATAGTCTTAAAACTAAAACAAAAGAAATAAAATAAAGCACACATAACGAAATTACAAATCTCGATTGCTCAGTATGTGAACCACACAGCAATGGTTCAGGTACTGACAATCGAACCTCTGCGTGAATGCCCTCAGGATGCCGTTGGAGCTGGCCCGAACCCTGCGCACCAGAGATGTGCATCGTTTTCGCATAGTAGAATAAAAACAGTCTACTTGCGACCCGGCGAACATCCCTGATGCGCTGCAGAATCGGGGCAGCCCCACAAGCACCCTGAATGCGTTATTATATTGCACACGCAAGGCGTTGTACTGTCCGCGCGTGTATGAGACCCACAGGCTACTCGTGTAAAAAGATGTACAATATGCTCTGAACAATGTTATTTTTATTTCAGTGGTACAACGAGCAAACCATAGACTTACGTATTTGATATTAATTTCAACTTGATACCTCCACGCGTTCCTGAGAAAAAGGGTCTTCACAGACAGACTGACAGACAGACGGACAACGAAGTGATCATATTAGGGTTCCGTTTGGTCCTTTTGAGGTAAGGAACCCTAAAAAGTAACAAATTCAACGCACGCGCCTACATTGGAAACATTCCTGATTTTACTAGGAACCACCGCATATTTATAAGGTAAATGAGATCTACTTTAAAAATATCTTGGACTTGACATTCTTCAATCAAGTTCGACGCCTGAATATATTTTTGATTAGATTTTACTTATTTACGAAGGTATCTTTCAATTCAATTTGACGTTCGTTTCAGTAAAAGATTTCCTACTGGCTAGAACCTACGTCGGGTCCTTTTTTTCTCTAGATTTGATTCAGAAGATAATCTTCAGAAATTCTCTCCACATTTCACTAAACAGACTTTAGAGCTTTATGCTATGCTGACTATACTTAATGCTCTCCATCGACTTCTAAACACGGGAGGTACCTATTTGTATCGCTAAGTAACCCTAGTAAGTTCCTATATGAAAGAGTTTTCCTAGACCTATTCGTCTTGAACTTCCCCCCACTTCAGAAATCCAAAACCATACAACAATTTTCAGACATCCAAAAAAAACTCCAGTCTAAATTTCTACATTCAAATTGGCCAACCCACTTCACAAGTAATCGATCCCTACAATAAAAATCGAAAGCGATTATCCGACAATTAGTCGATAGTCGTCAATACCGATACCGGTAATCCGACACACGGAGGACGGTGTTATGCCGCTCCACTTCACTTGATCCGACTGCTGGCTTACAGGAACTTTTTAAATGGAAACTATGTAGTCTTTTCACTATATTGAAGGTTATCTTGATCGGAATATGACCAAACATTTTTTTGTCCGTCATGCTGATTATTCAAAAATACACGTATTTTGTCTTTTTTTACACAATTAAAAGATTACGGCTATACATAATATTACACATTGATTTAAAATGTGCCATCATGACGTTACTCCTTGCTAGTTAATAAACGTAATTGTGACGTGGCTAGCCTCCACTCCCCAACTTTAATGCATTTTTATCTAAGTTTTTTTTTTTATTATCTGACTGTAAATAGAGTTTCTTTTTTTTTTATTCAGGCATCCCGCATCAGAACGAGGTGAGCGGTTAACGGTAATCTTTGTTTGTGACGTTTTGAAACCGAATTTTGGGGTGAAAGGTTGGATTTTACCTTTCGAAATACCTACTGTAGCTTGGTCCTACCTTAACTTTGGGGACTCGAAAGTCCTGAAGTCAACTCGGTTAAGACGGCTGCCGATTTAACTTGTTTAATTTGTATTTTGTGTTTCATGTAACTTCATGATGTGCTTATTAGCTGTGTAGCGATGTATGTGTATGTTAAAAACCTTTAGGATCGTTTGATTTTCATAGTGAAGCTTGGCATACATCAATTATCTTCTTATTTAATATATAAAAATCAACAATAAAAAAAATATATAAATTCGTTAGTCTCGCTAAAACTCAAAAACGGCTTGACCGATTTGAATATTTTTTTTTTGTTTTGTTTGCTCTAATACCTACAAAGGTGGTTTAAAAGAATGAAAAAAATAGGAAAAAGATAAATTGAAATTTTGACAGGACAAAGTCTGACGGGTCAGCTAGATATAAAAAAATGCTGATAACCGCAGTCTGTTACTGTCGCACTGCAGGGCAAAGGCCTCTTCTCATACAGAGAAGGTACGAGCATTGATCTTAATTTTAATTTATTTAAATGTATTTTTATTTTATTTTATGTTAAATTTATTTTAATTTTATTTTATTTCATTTTAAATTGAAATTGGACTCACGTTATCTAAAGTAAATTAATTTAATTTAATTTAATTCACCACAACTAAGTTTGCTTGGTTCTGTTGAAAAGGGGAGCTTGGTGCGTATGTTAAATAATCTGCTTCTTTAGCAGATTATTTAACATACGCACCAAGCTCTGGTGGAAATAGACATAGCACACATAGCTAACCTACGAAAGGTTAGCTTCACCACTTAACTTCCTCGCACATTTTTATAAAAAGGTTGTGGTGAGGGATGAAGACCAATTATTTTTTTAGCATTTTATAAAGAACTTACTTCACCATAGGTCCCGAACCGAAACAAGTTTTCATACAACTTCAGAACTAAAATGTACTATGCAGACATAACCACGTTTAACTAGGTACTCAACCACTTCCCAAGACACGAAAATAAATATTAGATATTATGATGTAGGTACTCGTAGATGACTTGCAAGAGCCTTCCGCTTCGCAAGTCATGCTGTTGTCAAACAAAATAAAACGAGTAACTTACTCTAAGTTACTCGTTTAAACTGTAGAATTTGTAGATTGATACATTATTGAAGATGTCACTTTGGCTTAAGTACTATTTATAATAGAAATTATAATTAGAATTAAACGTTTCAGTCTGCGATATATTTTCTCTTACCCAGTATAAATGTCGCCGCCGGATTGTATAATACGCGGTGATAAAAAACGTCTAGCCGAAATATTTAGGGTGACTGGTAAGTGACCAATACCTAAACACATGATTGTGCTCACGATAACAAACAACTTTTACCATGGGACCAAACCTGAAATCGCGAAAATAAAAATCAGCTGCCCCATACATTCATGTTCGCATAACTCGTCAAAATGTAGGAAGCAGCTGATTTTTTTTTCGCAATTTCAGATTTGGTCCCATAGTAAAAGTTGTTTGTTACTATGAGCACAATCATGTGTTTAGGTATCGGTCACTAATTACCAGTCACCTTATATAATGGCGCTGTTTTCTATTAGGTACTGCTGATTGACGATCAGCCAAAATGTATTACGGCTAAATAATGACGTACACCGCATTGTGACAGCGCATCGCGTTTTACAGTGCGGGCAGTACGGCTCATCAACGTTCTGCCATAATACAATTTCGCGCGTCACTTTGTAATTTTTACAGTGCGGGCAGTGCGGCTCATCAACGTTCTGCCATAATACAATTTCGCGCGTCACTTTGTAATTTTTACAGTGCGGGCAGTGCGGCTCATCAACGTTCTGCCATAATACAATTTCGCGCGTCACTTTGTAATTTTTTCAGTGCGGGCAGTGCGGCTCATCAACGTTCTGCCATAATACAATTTCGCGCGTCACTTTGTAATTTTTACAGTGCGGGCAGTGCGGCTCATCAACGTTCTGCCATAATACAATTTCGCACGTCACTTTGTAATTTTTACAGTGCGGGCAGTGCGGCTCATCAACGTTCTGCCATAATACAATTTCGCGCGTCACTTTGTAATTTTTACAGTGCGGGCAGTGCGGCTCATCAACGTTCTGCCATAATACAATTTCGCGCGTCACTTTGTAATTTTTACAGTGCGGGCAGTGCGGCTCATCAACGTTCTGCCATAATACAATTTCGCACGTCACTTTGTAATTTTTACAGTTCGGGCAGTGCGGCTCATCAACGTTCTGCCATAATACATTTGGCACGTCACTTTGTAATTTTTACAGTGCGGGCAGTGCGGCTCATCAACGTTCTGCCATAATACAATTTCGCGCGTCACTTTGTAATTTTTACAGTGCGGGCAGTGCGGCTCATCAACGTTCTGCCATAAAACAATTTCGCGCGTCACTTTGTAATTTTTACAGTGCGGGCAGTGCGGCTCATCAACGTTCTGCCATAATACAATTCCGCACGTCACTTTGTAATTTTTACAGTGCGGGCAGTGCGGCTCATCAACGTTCTGCCATAATACAATTTCGCGCGTCACTTTGTAATTTTTGAGTTCCAAAATGGTTAGGTTAGAACTGTGACCAACCACGCTACGCTACTTCCAAGTTGGTCCCAGTTACTTGGCTTGGTTACCCTATATTTTGATCTGTTTGCAGTAGGGCTAAAGGTTGGCCGCCGTTATTACGACATTTTGGCTAAACGACAATTAGCCGTAATAGAAAACAGCGCCTTTAAGTATTTCGGCTAGACGTTTTGTATTACGCCGTATTATTTCATTTTGGCTGCGACATAAACATGATTTTCCTTATGGTCGAGCACTTGTTATGAAAGTTCTCATACAACAAAATGAGCCTTAACCTAGTTTTCAGCAATTTTAGTCTGAAATTGAAATTATCGCCTAATGGTTCGGGGTTCAACGTGATTTCACCACAATTTCATGTTCATTGCTTTTACCGACACGTCATCATACGCCATGACGTCATTATTGCCTATCGCAAGGTTGATCGGACCAGTGGTCTATTGACCTAATAATTTATCGAGGAATATTCGACGAACTACCATAGGGGTGGAATAGTGAGCTGGGAAATCAATTTATATCCAGCTTGTTCGATTTTCAGTCACGGTTCTGTCCATTATTATTGGATTTGGACTGTGTATTGAAAGTCACACTAATATTATAAAAGCGAAGGTTTGTGAGTGTGTGGTGTGTTTGTATGTTTGTTACTTCTTCACGCACAAACGGCTGTACCAATTTTGATAAAGTTTGCTATGGACGTAGCTGACACTCTGGATTAACACATAGGCTACTTTTTATCCCGGTCTACGCAGGTGAAACCGCGGGGCACAGCTAGTATAACATAAATTAAACTTTTGCTCAGGTGCATTCTTAGGGTTCCGTACCAAAATGGTAAAAAAGGAAACCTTATGGTGTGACTAAGTCTTTCTGTCTGTCTGTCTGTCGGTCTGTCTGTCACAGCTGGATATCTCAAGAACTACTAATGCTATCAACTTGAAATTTGGAACAGTTTTAGATGACGTTTACCCAACTATTTTGCAAATAAGAAAGAAATAAAAATACTTATTTTTTTTTTTTGCAACGGACGGACTGAATCGGGGTCTTAAAAATTAAAAGTGGGGCTACTAAGGCATGTGGGGTATCATATAAAAGAGCGCTGTTTGCACATTCTCAAACATTTTTTTTCTTTTTTTTATGCCACATTGTTTTTGACTTTTGATGAAAAATGTAAAAAAAATACCGTTCCCCCCTTATCTCCGAAGTTTGCAAAGAGAAAAATCTGAAATTCAGATTTTCTGTAATCTTTACATAAATGTACTACATAAATGTAAAGATTACAGGAAAAATAAAATGATGTCTTTAAATAGCATACTTTTTCAGAAATCGGAACGGGACCCCTGGTGCGCGAGTCCGACTCGCTCTTGACCGGTTTTTTTTAATTTTATTTTGCTATAGCTGAAGCTAGCTAGGATTCAATACATTTCCTTTATACTCGGGGCGCCTTGTTCCATTAATCTAAGAGCACATATTTAGCGCGTAAAACATATCTACTAATATCAGCCATAAACCGTCTTATTAAAAAGTTGATTTTATTACAAAAGAATCCACGTTTCCAAACTAATATGCTTTGAAAACGAAAGTCTTGAATAAATAACGTTTGCTTCTCAAAAGTAAAGTCAGAATGAATTTCTATGATGAGAAAAACGTCGACCTATTTCAACAATAAACAAAATGGGCAAGAGAACATGAAATTAAACAAGCTTTTTTCCAACTGCTCAGAACTCGGTCAGAATTTATACAAAATTAAAATTGTTTACTGAAAATTGCTATCAAAATCTTCTACAAAGCCTTAAATATTGTTCTCTGAATATTATCATATCAAACTACGTCTAACTTACGTGGTGTACTAAGTAAACTTAACTCTAAAACAACATTCGCCACCCTGAAATAATCCGGGAGCTTACCGCCACTTTTCCTTTATAATTTTCATACGCAAATCTGGCGGTGGCCTAAAACCGGCTCAGACGTAAGCCGTTGTGACCACAGAGTAAGAAGCTCATGGAGTGACAATGTTTTGTGAAAAACGGGTTACTACCGCACAATATAGCTAGGGGTAGTAGGTACCTAGTTAAGTGAAAACTGTATTACCATAAAGGCAGGATAAGCAATTTCGGGGACATCTTTTCCAACTATAAATTTTAATGAAAAAAACAACAAACAACAACAACTTTAAATAAGCAGTAATTTTAAACAATTTCAAGTTGTCGTTTGGATCAGTCAAGACGTGTCCTACAAAATCTGTTGTCCTCCATGTAAAACATTGTGTAAAATTGGCTGGTGAGAAAAAGTTATACAAATCAATGCCATATTCTTTTCTGCCCAGTATTCTCACGAAAAGTTAGTGCAAATCTTCGAATATGTACCTACGTGTTTTAGCACTCCATTAACTACTACTACTCCGTGGTGATACCTGAGGCGGTATTCGGAAATGGCATTAGCTCACTTGACATTCGAGTCGCACATCAAGTTATGTCTCTCGCATTTAGGGAAGTCCCTACTTTACTTTTGTTGCAGTTTTGCAATGGAAAGTTTCAACATTTGAGAGGAAAGCTGAAGGTACCTAATTTCTACTGTTATTGCGATTTTGTAAAATTTAATCTGCCGATAGAGGAATGTGAAAAGCTGAACGCAGCGTGAAAAAATTCTCATAAGTAGATAGGTCTTGAATAACTTCCAGGTTATTTTCGTATAAAAAATAGTGAATAGAAAATTAACGCTGCGTGAATAAAATTCTTACGGTTCCGAATAACGTGAATATTTTAACGTCCTTAGTTTCCGTACAAGTTTTTCAGGTAAAAAGTAGTGGACGAGAAACGAATTTTAAAGGAAAATATTCTTGAATAGAGTTTTATTCAATCATCCATACATGACATTGACAAGTCTTATGAAACTACAGGGTGTATCAAAAAAGTTTTGTCAAATTTAAGGGTGTGGTATTACAGACCATCAAACTGAACAACTTTCTCCACGAGACCAACATCGTAATTTTGATAAAATTAACTGCCGTCCCTTACATTTCAGTCGAGTAGGTATTAAAATTTTGTACGGGACTGCTGATAATTTTTTCTCGATTACGATGTTGGTCTCATGGAGAAAGTTGTTCAGATTTCCACACCCTTTAGTTTGACCACACCTTTCCGATGGAAACTCATAAGATGTAAATAGTATTTATATACATGCAAATCATACAATCAGTGAACTTTAAGTATGTCAATCGCTTCATGGTTATTATTATTTCGTGTAGGTGCAGCGCGTTGCGAGATAATATTTACCAGCGTGTTGTAGTTGTGGGATAAAAAACTTTTTTACAAAAAAAAAACCGACTTCCAAAAAAAACACTACAAAGTGAAAAATAACTTTAATTTCGGAAGTCGGTGTCTTTGGATCTGTATTTTAGTTTTTTGCCACCGACTTCCGAAATTAAAGTTATTTTTCACTTTGTAGTGTTTTTTTTGGAAGTCGGTTTTTTTTTGTAAAAAAGTTTTTATTTTTCACTTTTTAGTGGTTCAGTTTGTAATTTATCTAAGATACAATAACCCAATGTCAACTGCTCATCACGTTTTACAAAATATTGCTTTTCCCGATGCAGGGACGTTAATTGTTGAGGAGTTCTCCTAGTAAGAACCAGGAGAACTGGAGCTCATGGTGAAGTCACCATTACCATTATGCATTTTGACGAGCATAAACCATATTAAAGTAATCGAATCGCAACCTGTGATATACTTAGATATAATTGAGTATTTCCGATGGCCCTCTGTGGTCTTCATCATCAGTTCCAGTTCACCGAATGGTAGGTGTGGGTCGTTACGTGATTTTCGCGAAACGTAACGTAACTAGTGACTTCGAAGGCGTCACCAGTTCTGAAAACACGTGATTTTAGTAACTAGTTATTTTTCAAATTCTGTTCAGTGATTCAACATGGTTATTCTATCGAAGTATTACAGTTATTTACGAAACGAAAACATTGTACCTACCTAATGTAATTTACTTACGTTACTTATCACAGGTTTAGTTTTTGTGGCTATGTAATTACATAAATAAAAAAAATAACCAGTTTTAACAAAGTATTGCAAAAACATGCATGAGGCAATTAATAATTCTCAACAACACGAACTAATTTGAACTAAACGTAGGTAAATAAACCATCAATGATATCTTTCCTTCCTCGGTGAGCAGTGAGCATTGTAATGTAACTACTTACAAAATCACGTGTTTATAGTTGCACTCGAAACTAGCTATTCGGTTACACGCCCATAACTAGTTCGGATTAATTCGTGTCACCGCTCGGGATTTCGGCTCATTCATTCGGTCACTGCATTGTAATGTAACTAGTTACAAAAATCACATGTTTATCGTTTCACTCGAAACTAGTTATTCGGTTACATGCCCCGTAGCCAGTTATTGTAACTAGTGACGTGAAATAACGCCCATACCTACCGAATGGTACTTTCCGAGAGCAAATGCACGAGTTACTATAAAAAATACCGAAATCGATATAGGTGTGCCCATAAAATTTGAGGGTTTCCTTCGATTTCCATGGGATCTCATCATCAGATGCTGACTTGATAATCATGGGACCACTTGGGAAGTATACCCTTTCGAACAAAAAAAGAAAAATCCAAATCGGTCCAGCCATTTTCGAGTAATCGAGGAACATACATAAAAAAAAAGAAAAAAAAAAAAAAAAAAAGGTTCCGACGAATTGAGAACCTCCTCCTTTTGGAAGTCGGTTAAAAATAACGTCTCATCTCACAATAAGTAGGCATTCCGTTAGCTACCAGGATAAAAACAACATTATGGGGGAATGCGCTAAGATAGCCCGCGAAATTCTTTTTTTTTTACGTTTTTTGCAATTTGCAGGTCAGTATCCTGACACTACAACCTGTTATATGTCGATTAAAATATGATTCGCGGCCGTAACTGACATGGCTTTACAGAATTATAATCATTAGAATCAGCAATACAACTCCATAAGTTAGAATTGACCTCAAACCTCATGATTTCATGAAATCGCTAGATTTGAGGTAACTTATCGCGAATCATTTTAATTTCAGCCTGTATACTCATTCTCAGTCAATTCGAGCTAACAGCTTATGTACCTAATTTGGCTTATTTCCTATTTTCATGCTAATCTGAGTGTAAAAGGGAAACATTGAAGGTATTAAACTGTTCGTAATTATGCTAAAGGTGTTAAAGTCAATTGAGAGGAAGGGGTTCCAAAGGTGAAAATCGTATTTTAATTTATGCACAATTAGAGCCCTTGAAATAAACACGCTTTTGCTGCAAATAACTAGGAGGTTCAAATCTCTCCTTATTTGTAACCAAATGATATCTGTTATTTATATCACAACAGATGCCCACAAGTTCCTGTTACAGGTAACAGTTTACTGTTACCTGTAACAGGAACTTGTGGGCATCTGTTACCTGTAACAGGAACTTGTGGGCATGCAAGACCCATTCATAGCGAAAATAAAATGAACAACAAATATTGACCTTCCATCGGTAAGTTTTTGCTCAATTTCTTGTTGCCTAAGATCTGATAAACGAATATAAATACATAACAAATATTGCTGTGTCACTATATAGCTGAAACCAGTCGTAATATTTATTCCAATAGAAGTTATTAGCGAATATTCGGAAATTGTTTTGGGGTTATCTTGATCAGCCATAGTGACGTAAATAATGTTGTCGATACTTTTCTTTTACAGATTTCCTAGACGATGTGAAAAAAAAATGGATAAATTGTATTGGTAGACGAAATTGGACTCCAAACAGCACAGCCACATAATATGCTCCAAACATTTTACTTTGTATTCATTTGGTAATGAACCTATGAAATGGATGTAGCATGTTCTTTAAGTCGTCACTTAGAGTACATGCTGTTCCTACATTATTTGTTATGGATAGAACAGATGAAATGGTCTTGATATATTATGATATAATTAAGGTATTTTTTTGGTAATAAATAGTATCCCGTTCAAATTAAAACTTGATTTATTACATTACAGGAAATACTTATGGAAGTCTGCGAAGAAGGACATAGCGCAATACTGCAAATTAAAAAAACCGCTCACCATCAACAGTAATCTAACATGAAGACAGGTATAACATTCAGAAATATGTTCACTTGATATATGCGATACAATGATATTATATTAAAAATATCATTGATGCGATATCATTCTTCTAATTATCCCAGTCGGAAATATAATCGAGTGCAAATTTATTTATTTATTTTTAATACAAAATACGTAATTGTAGGATCCCGTAGCAATGGAAGTTGAAACAGGACCTAGTACATCGGTACAAATTAATGAATCGCCACTGATCTTGACATCTCGTGAAATCATCTCACATCAGTCAGGTAAGACATACAAATAAAACTATTTACCTAAATAAAAATGTTGATAAAAAATCTTACATAAATTTTATTGAGAACTGTTTGTTTTAGGAATCCTTGACACAGATGACAATAACAAATTTAGAAATAATTGGATTCCATCCCGATTCAAGAAGACTGCGCTTTTGGCGAGTTCCTGGTCGCCAGAGCCGACTCCAGAATCCTCAGGAAGTTCATCCGTACCAGGGACCCAATTCCGGGCTCGAGCTAGATATCACGACCATGGAGATAAATCTCTGTTTCAAATCTCCGCATCAATGTCCGGTCCAAATCTCGATACTATCAAAAAACCGTATTCTGGTAGACCATGGAGAAATATTTACAACGGAGAAAATAATCTCGTCTAAAAGACGTTCCATTTTTATCGACTCACTTTGATTGTAATCGATTATGCTACGTTTTTCTTTTTTTAGTATTAATGACGAGTTTAATTTATTAAATCCAATCAAACACATTATAAAAGATAATTTTAGTATAATAATATTGTGTTTCTTTACCTGTGTTTTTTTTTTTACTTACTGAAAATAGTAATTGCAAAGTAGCGTGATCAGAAACGCATTTCGCATGATTTGTGTCCATTTTCTGACATAGGTAGGTTTTAATTTTCATATTAAATAAGACTATTTTTAATCGTGATTAAAAAGGTGTGGAATAAAATTAGTTGTCATGAACTAAAATTCACACCAACAAGTGACTTCAAGTGCAAAAACAGTACTGTATTTTTTTTTCTTTTGCTTATATCTCGAAAACGGTGTGTCAATCGCAATCGCAAAAATAATGAAAATTTGGCCCCCCTTTATGAAACCCATAAACCCCTAAGCTAATATAATGTAAGGTACATGTAGGTACAAAAAAAAAATACGAATATAAACCTACGAATGTAAATTTTGACAGATGTTCCAACGGAGATTTCATATCTCCATACCTTAGGACCAGCCGTGATATCTCGCTGGTTTGCGATCGAAAAATTTTTGAATGGAGATTGTTAGAATAGCATTTTTGCGTTTTCGACGGAGATAAGCAGTTTCTCGACTGATATTTCGACCATGGAGATAATTTCCATGCCACCGGAATTGGCCTCCAGGGCGGAATGATTATGGTGTGGGCTGGAATTCGACTAACAGATTATTAAAGTGGCTAGGCATTTTATTTTTTTATTTAAAATATTATCTGGTCGTTATTTATTTTTTTATGTACGAAAAGTTTTTGTCGCTTTGGTACCATTTTAAATTTTCATAATAAATTTTATTTTTTCACTAACAACCATTTTATTTAATCAAATAATTCAAATCTCTATTAAATTACGCTTCTACTGATTTACAATAATATATGTTACATAAAAAGTATTAAAATATAAATTATTAGGTACTTTGAATACCCTTTTTCCCTAGACTTTGTTGAGTAGTCTATGATGTAATCTAAAATTCAAATAAATATGAGAAAGTAAGTTGCTAAAAACATTTGCAAAACCGAATGTCTCCCACTTCTTTTCAATAAACTCATCAGTTATTATGGCAACTAAATACATTCGGGTTTAGCCGGGTCAGATTTAATACATGAAGAGCTGTCGGGAACCAAGGAAGACTTTGGTGATGATGATGACGAACTATTTAGTTCATACTTAAAGTATTGTTTCATTTTGAACGAATATATTAAGTATTGGTATCATAAGTATGCTTAGTTACTTCAAAATTTTTGGTACGCACGGCTACAGATCAAGCTATACATTTCCAGTATAAGCTGATCTCGCATTGTATAGGATTTCCTTACAATGAGCGGTCAGTGTAAACTGGAAATGTATAGCTTGATGTGTAGCCGTGTGTACCTACGGTTATTATTCTTGGCAGTGTAAGAAAGAATGTCACTGTAAATTCTATCGACGTTGAAATTTAGTGGGTACATCACTAGTCAGAATAAAATGAATGACAACCTACAAAATTTCGAAACGTCTTCTGTATACGTGTCCTTCTTTAACATCATAGCGGCTCCATAAGTCAAAATGAAACAAATATATTGAGTTCAGTTGCTATTTTAACACTACTTCTATGCTTTGTTATTGTTCTGAGTGTAGATGCATGAATAGAATGTCAAAATAGATATTTCTGTTTATTTTTGTTTATTATTAAGTTACTGTATGGTTGTCTCATTATTGCAATAAAGATTATGATGATTATGATTAATTGATGATACATAAACTCACGCCTTCTTTTCATGGAGGTAGGCAGAAACAATAGAACGCCACCTGCTACGATACTTACATATTCCTTTTGCCTCGTTTACGTTCATACATCTGGGGCCTTACTATGAGCTCTTAAAGCAGGGCAGAATTTGAAAGTTTCCAGTGAGAGAGAGTGACGGTGCTATAGGTCGTATATAGCTCCGTCTCTCTCTCTCTCTCTCTCTCTCACTGGAAACGTTCAACTTCTGCCCTGAAATAAGAGCTCATAGTAAGCCCCCTGGTTGTACACGAACGGTTGCGAGTACTACGCACCTGACCAGGAGTGCGATTCTGTAACCATCTCACCGTGAAAACTTAGGTGAAGTGAGCGTGGAGTGAGCTGTCAGTGTCAATTCCTAGCAAAAACAAACTCACTTCACCTAAGTTTTCACGGTGAGATTTTTACAGAATCGACCGGCTGATGATGCTGATTTTATTGACAAGTTATCGATAGTGACAAATTAGGTGTGTTTGGTTTATCTGTAGAAGAGCTCGTGCTCGTGTAACAGCCGTATGGGTCGATCCGTCAGGTTAAGCTACGCTTGCCGGGGTTGATCCGTGGATGGGTGACCATCTTTACATACCGAGACACCTCTGTGCCTCGAAAAGCACGTTAAGCCGTTGGTCCCGGCTGTCATTCGTGGATCTTTGACGGGTCGTCAGAAGCCCGAAAGTCTGTCAACCCGTCTTACCAAGGGGTGTCGTATTACCCAGTTACTGTGTTTAGGCAGTCGCTCCATGTAAAATACTGGTATTCAGCTGCATCCGACTGAAAGCTGACCCCAACATATTTGGGAAAAGGCTAGACAGATTGATTGGTTTTTTTGTAGAAAAGTGTTATTTCAATGAAATGGACAGAATGTACAATCAGCGTCACGATGTGGTTACCCCCCTTGCAAGCACCGGTGCTTTCAAGGGGGATAACCACATCGTGACGCTGACTGTACATCGCATACGTAATCGCTTATATGATAAAACAACATTTACTTGGGTAATTATAATTGGTATGTTTAACTCAGCGCTTTCTATGTATGTAGGTATAGCAGCAATGTAAGTCCAAGAAAGGTCATGTTCAGGATCGTAATGTAATACATATACCTACTCTTTTTTTTGTTATTCTTTGTTTAATTAGGAACTTTTATAATCGCAATGCGTATGACAGTCCCATCGTACCCTAAACACACTGCACTGCACTGCTACAGCTTACATATACTCCACATAGAGTCTTACATAGAGTCCTACGTCTCGTTTCAGTTTTTCTCTCTTTTGTTTGTATTATGAAACGAGTCCAAATTACACCTGAAGATTATTTTTGACTAGCATTCGCCAGCGGTTACGCCCGCGTGCATGTCGGAAAACTGGGATAAAAAGTATTCTCAGGTCATGGTCTACTCGTGTGTCAAATTTCATCCAAATCGTTCAGCCGTTTGCGTGAAAGCGTAACAAACAAACAAACTCACTTTCGCATTTATAATATTAGTTAGGATTAACTATGATATTTAAATATGATGTTAATAGGCACTTAAGGGCACTTAATAGGCACGAGGAGCTCGTGGCTAAGTAATAACAGCCGCACGGGTCGATCCGTCAGGTTAAGCTACGCTTGCCGGGGTTGGTCAGTGGATGGGTGACCATCTTTACATATCGAGATTCCTCCGTGCCTCGGAAAGCACGTTAAGCCGTTGGTCCCGGCTGTTATTCGTGGATCTTTGACGGTCGTTACGGGTCGTCAGAAGCCCGAAAGTCTGACAACCAGTCTTACCAAGGGGTATCGTATTACCCAGTTACTGGGTTGTGGAGGTCAGACAGGCAGTCGCTCCATGTAAAATACTGGTATTCAGCTGCATCCGGTTAGACTGGAAGCCGACCCCAACATAGTTGGGAAAAGGCTAGGCAGATTGATTGTTAATAGGCACTTAATAGGCACTCCAAGACTCTATCGGCCTAATTCTTTTAATTGCTTTATCATTCTACTTTTAACTAATGTTTTAGGATTGCCTGACAAAACCTAATTGAGAACTTTAGTAAACCAAATTATTTCAGGCATTAAGTTTGAAAACACTAACTACAGTTTTGTAAGTCACCTTTATAATTTAACTTAATTTGTGCTTTTAAACTAATATACAATACTAGCTTTTGCCAGCGGTTTCACTTGCATGGTGGACGGAAATTATGCCACGGGAACGTAGTTAGGTACCACCGGGATAAAAAAGCATCCTAGTCCTAATCCAGGTCATGGAATACCTGTGGGCGTCATCGAAATCTGTTTAGTCATTAAGACCCCATACCATCTCAGCTTTTTGTCTCGCTCACACAATACTCGTGGACTGAGTGAGAGCTAGTCTGAGTGCGTTGCAGGGCGATATTTCAGGAAATTGCTTTTTACGCTGAAAATAATGGTAATTTGAAAAAAATAAAAAACATAAGACCTGCTTTACAGTTAGTTTAGTTAGTATCAAGTTAGTATGCAAAGTTTCATGATCTAATTTGAAGTATTTTTTTAATGCCAGAAGTTTATTGTTCGGTTTGGAGGTACTTAACTTTGGATATTTTTTCGATCGAGAATTTTTTTCGTCATACGTTTGACGAAAACACGATTCCGTACTTAACATTAATCCTCAACTTTACCATATATTTATTTCAAAATTAATGCTGCAGTATTTTCGACATAACGGAGGATCATGCTAAGCCATTTGAGGTAGTATAAGCTAGGTGCTCCTTAGTCGGCGCGCGGCGGCGGCTCGAACTCGTTGGTGGCGTAGCTAATATACATGCCAACCAAATAGGCTACTTTATTTATTTATTTTGGTTTATTTATTTACCATGTATTTGTTTAGTATTTATTTAGTTTTTATGTATTTAGTGAAATAGACGATGATTTCTAACGAAAATGAGCGCATAAAATTTCATGAACTAAATAAACTACAGGAACCTACAGGAAACTACAGGATGTATTCATTTAAAGAAAAGTTATTTGCATTTTTCAATAAATTATCTATGCTTGTACGGTAACAATTTTGCCATTTTCATACTCCGGGAGCTATTTATTAACGCCCAACGATGCGTTAAAATTAGTGTTGAAATGTAGAAGTTTCGACGCTCATAACTTCCAAAACAATATTTTTTAGGGTTCCGTATCTCAAAAGGAAAAAACGGAACCCTTATAGGATCACTCGTGTGTCTGTCTGTCTGTCTGTCTGTCTGTCCATCTGTCCGTCTGTCACAGCCAATTTGCTACGAATCTAATGGACCGATTAAGTTAAAATTTGGTACACATATGGATTTCTGTGACCCAAACACGTACAGCTAAAGTAAATATATGAATTTTGAATATGAGAGTCACTTTTAGGGGGAAAATAAGAAAATTTAAAAAAAAGTTTTGTAAACTGTACCGTGTGACATATCAAATGAAAGGGCTTACTATGAGGGTCTCAAATATATTTTTTTTATAATTTTAAAATATATTGTTTTAAAGTTATTTAAGAAAATTGACGAAAATTGACCATTCCCCCGCCCCCTTATCTCCGAAACTACTGAGCCTAAAATTTTGAAAAAAAATATAGAAAATAGTTCTATACCTGTAGATTACAGGAAAACCTATAAGAAGTCTGTGGTCTTAAAATAACATGGTAAATCTATATATATAAAAAAATCAAAGTCCTCACTGAGTCACTGACTAATATATCAACGCACAGCCCAAACCAATGGACCTAGAGACTTGAAATTTTGCACATAGATACCTTATATAGTGTAAACATCCACTAAGGAAGGATTTTTGAAAATTCCATCTCTAAGGGGGTAAAATAGGGGATGAAAGTTTGTATGAAAAATCCTATCCCTTGAGTTAATAGACTTGAAACTTAGCACGAATATTCATGTAAGTAAATTATAAAGTTTCTCATTTTTAGTTTTCCTAAAGTACCCCTAAGGAGGGATTGGGGGTGTCAAAGTTTGTATGGAAGAACTTTAACACGCGGTCCGATTAACTCAAAACTCAGTTTTTATACTTGAGACCAAAAATTAAGACTAACGTGAAGAAATTCCAGAAATCTAACCCTAAGGGGTGAAAAGTTAATTTTATAGCGGAGGATTTTATTGGGGGCTTGATTAACTCTAAAATTGGTGTAAATAATGTTTGAGTCAAGTTATGGAAACATACCAGACGATTTTTGAAATTCTTTATTTGTGTTCGTGAAAACAGAGATACCTACAGTTTATATGAAAAATCTTATTAATTTGGTTAATGAACTTGAAACTTAGCACAAATACTTGCATAAGTAATTAATAATGTTTGTCATTATTAGTTTTTCAAAACTACGCCTCAAATGAGGTTAGGGATGTTAAAGTTTGTATAGAAGTATTTTAAAGCGCAGTCCGATTAAAAAAATGGTACTTTGAGTCAAGTTAGGAAACTTGCCAAATGAATTTTCACCGATTTTGACGACATATGGCTGATGTTTTAAGGAGTAACTTAGGCTATTTTTATTTTAGAAAAATAATTAAGGTTCCGCGCAAGAAAATTAAAATCCATGAAATCAGACAACCACGTACAGTCCAGTACAAACTTACTAAGCCTCCGCTGTCTATTACGGCTATAACAACAAATAATAAAAATAAAGCAAAGTCAAAAATGTAAGGGGTCGATCTCCATACAATAAACTTTTCATTTAAAAAAAAAAATAAAAATTTTAATCTAGCATGTGTGTCATCGTCTAGAACTCATTGGGTAGAGTACAAACATATTTGTTTTTAATCTTTTAAAATTAAGAAATAGGGGGCCGCAAAAGTTGTAAATTTTAGACCATTTTTGTACGAGCTCTAGCGCAACAATTCAACAAATTAGGAATTTGAAAGTTCTTTATACCATGTAGGTACCATGTACTGTATTTAATCAACAATACTGAAAACGGCGATTCATAAGGTATTATGATTAAACATGGGTGATTTTCTGCAACTGCAAAAAATAACCTTGTAATTCACAGTATAGATAGAAGATAGATAGAGTACTCTTTATTATGCACACTGTTAATGGTGTGGATTGAAGTAAACACCGCGTATTGAGAAAAAGGATTTATATTTCCAAACGTAGGTTTGGAACAAAACTTTTGAGGTAAGGAAGCGCGCACTGTCCGTGGCGTTAGAAATGGCACCCGCTCTGACCCCGCGCACTCCCTTTTACAATTTTTACTTAAGTAGGTATTTTGGTTTATTGCGTCGCTAACATGCCCCACCCCAGTGCTGCCTCAGCAGCACTCACCATCAACTGGTATTCGTGCGACACGCGTGGCCGACCTGGTCAACATTCCTGACTTGGTCTTTATTCGAACCATTCTGACTCGGTCGTCTCTTCCAGGTATCACTTCCTGAATTATTCCCTTGGGCCAAGAGTTGCGGGGACTGTCAGGGTCCACTATAAGTACGAAGTCACCCACTTGTAAATTTTTATGTTCCTGTTCCCACTTCTTTCGGGGTAATAAGTCTGGCAGTACTTCCTTGACCCATCTGCGCCAGTACATGTCAGCTAATCTTTGTGATATTCGCCATTGCTTTCGCAGATAGACGTCTGAGTCATCAAATTTTCCGTTGTGAGGTAAGCCAGACGACGATCCCAGTAAAAAATGATTAGGCGTTAACGCTTCAGGATCATTTGGGTTCACAGATACGTGAGTCAGCGGCCGACTGTTCACCATATTCTCTACTTCTGCCAACAGAGTATTTAGAGTTTCATCTCTGGGAGCGCGTTCTTTTAAAATTATTTTCAGGCTGGTCTTCACGCTTCTGATGAGCCTTTCCCACGCCCCACCCCAGTGGGGACTCGCGGGCGGTATGAAAGTCCATTTGATTCCTTGATTTAAGGCCTCATCATTCAGCACTTCTTCGTCCAGTTCTTTTATAGCCTTCTTCAGCTCTGTATCCGCTCCTCGCAGGTTTGTTCCGTTGTCGGAGTACAAATATTGTGGCCATCCCCGTCTCGCGGCCATCCTTCGCAATGCCATAATAAATGAGTCGGTTGTAAGGTTAGTGACTACTTCCAGATGGATTGCTCGTACTGTCAAGCACGTGAATAAGACGCCGTATCTCTTCTCGCGACGCCTTCCCACCGTGACTTCCATGGGACCAAATAAATCCACTCCGCAGTAAGTGAAAGGCCGTTCATGATGGGCCATTCGAGCACCGGGTAAGTCTCCCATTCTTGGTACTTCTGGTTTGGATTTTCTTATTCTGCAGGTTGAGCATTTAGATGTTACATGTTTCACGGTAGGTCTAAGTCTGGTGATCCAGTATCTTTGTTTAACTTCATTTACTACTGTTTCTTGATTTCCGTGTGCGTAGTAGTAATGATAATACTTAACAATCAATCTCGCAATGTAACCTTTTCCATCTAATATTACAGGGTTTTTAGTTTCAGGTAGAATGCCAGCAGCAGCACCGATGCGGCCACCGACGCGCATGACTCCGTGTTCGTCCAGGTAAGGAGACAAGGTAAGTATGTTACTTGTTTTTTGTACACATCTGTTGTTTTTTATTTCAATTAATTCCTTGCTAAACGATTCAGCTTGTGATTTTCTCAGTAATAATATTTCAGCCTTATTCATAGTGTCGTCGAACTCACAGGTAAGCTTCTTGCATTTATTTATAAACTTGAGTACCAAAGAAGCCGATCGACGCAAGCGAAGCCAGGAACTAAATCGTGTAGCATCAGGTACAGGTAAGTTAATTTCTTGTGCATCTATTCTTATTAAATTAATACACTCCAGTAATGTTTCTTTTCTTTCCACAGATATGACGTCATGCGGCCACTCGTCTGTCTTGCAGCGCAAGAACGTAGGTCCGTAAATCCATTCATCTTGCAGGACGGGGCAGATGTAGTTTTCTCTCGTAGCAATGTCAGCTACGTTTAATTTTGTAGGGACGTATCGCCATTCATTCTTCTGTGTTAATTCATCGATTTCGCCTAAACGGTTTGCTACGTATACTTTATAGTCGCGAGCATCATTTCTTATCCAGTGTAGCACTGTTGTCGAGTCGCTCCAGAATATTCGTTGCTCAGGCTTGATAGTATGTTCTCTAGCCACTGAGTCTGCTAGTCTCGCCGCTAGGACAGCAGCTTGAAGTTCCAAGCGTGGAATAGTTATCGGTTTGTTTCCTACAACCCGACATTTACTCGCGATGAATGCTACGCGTGTATTATCCTTGTCGTCATTCCATCTCCAGTACACGACGGCGCAATATGCCTTGCTAGACGCATCGCAAAATACATGCATCTGTAGGTTTCTATAACTATTTTGTGTGGTAATATTGCGGTCATTGACATTGCAACAGCTGTGCGTCGTAGCACTCGTAGCCGGTGTCGCGTCTGCTACGTTCGTAGCAATATTCGTAGCACTCGTAGCCGTGGCGCTTGAGGTGGATGGCGGGGGGATTTCATTTTTCTTCGCGCTCACTGCTATGGTAGCAGCCGGATAGTGCCTTGGCAAGCTAACATCTTGTAATGTTTTCAATAAACCAATCCATTTTAACCATTTCTCGAACACTGTATCAGATATACAATCATCCCAACTGATCTTTAATTTCCAAGTTTCTTGTAATATAATTTTTCCATTTATGGTGTACGGTGCTAGAATGCCATATACGTCAAAAATGGACATTATCACTCGTAACATTTCTCTCTTGGTAGGTTTTTTTGTCCCATTTATAATATTTTCGGGTATCCTCTTGAAAGATACGTCGAATCTCAAAGTATCATCACTTGGATGCCAAATCAATCCAAGCGTGCGTTCACCTTCATATTGTTGGCCTATTTTGAATTTGACGGCTGCATCGCCTAATAAATCTTTAGGTAGGCTCGCAAGTACTTGTTTACTATTGCTCGTCCAATTACGCATCTCGAACCCGCCTTTCTGGTGAATGGACATGACGTCATGAATCAGCTGTATCGCGGTCTCTTCGTTAGGTAGGCTGTCTATATAATCGTCCATATAGTGACTTTTATATATAGCAGAAGCCGCAGCGGGCATTGATGACTCATACTGCTTTGCGTTTTTGTTTTTTACAAATTGGGCTATAAAGGGCGAGCAATTAGCACCAAAAATTAGAGACGTCATAACGTAGGTGTTTATAGGTTCTTCTGGCTCTTCTCTATATAGAAATCGGAAGGCGTCCTGGTCTTCTGGTCGAATTTTCACTCTGAGGAACATATCTTTGATATCTCCGGACACGGCTACTCGATTTTCTCTAAATCGCAACATAATGCCGAATAACGACATAAGTAGGTCAGGGCCTTTTAATAAGTAATCGTTAAGTGATAACCCATTTGTTTTAGCTGCCGCGTCAAACACTAAACGCAGTTTCTTCTTGTTAGGATTATCGACCCCAAAGTGAGGCAAGTACCAAGTTCTCGGCGGAGTAACATTTAAGTTGGTACATCTTTTTGCGTAGTCGTTATCAAATAGATGTCGTATGCGTTCTTCGTATCTGTTCGCATATTCTATGCTTCTTTTTAATTTTAGTTCTACTCCTTTCAGTCTACACAGAGCCGTCGGGTACGAGTCCGGCATCACACATTTCTCGTCTCGCCAAGGTAAGCCAACATGCCATTGACCATTGGTCAGTACAGAAGTTCGTTCCAAACATTCTACAGCGCGTACGTCTTCTGAGTTTTGTCTTGGCCTGCCAGACACGCCCATGGCCTCGATTGAGAACGACCTTCGTACCTCCTCCTGGATCTCTCGCAGAGTACATTCGGTTTCTGTGACGTCACTAGTGACAAACAATGAGGAGTGACGTACAGCAGAACCAGGTAAGTAAACATTAGGTACCCTTCCATGCAGGCACCAACCCAGTGGAGTCCGGGTGGCACAGGGTTCATCGGGTCTACCCACCCTCATTTCCAAAGGTAAGAGAAGGTGACAATTATCTTGTCCGATTAAAACTTGCGGTTGTAGTTGTGTTTCTTTGCATAAATTATGGCTGACGTCACATAGGTGCGTGTAGTTTTTGGTATTTACTGTAGACAAACTTTGTGGTAGGTTTAATTCTTCAACAATTCGCGCGTCGATTGTAAACATCTTATCATCAACGCCACACAAAGTCACCTTTGCGCGCTGTGCATTGCACACTAGTTCGGTGTCGTTCCACGCGCCACACACACGAAGACGTTCCCGGCGGCCGCGCAGCCCCACTCTCTCCGCCAGCGGAGCGCTAACCAACGACACAGTCGAGCCGTCGTCCAGCAGCGCGGTCGTGCTCACACTTCCGTTCGGTCCGTGAATGTTTATAGGTACAATCTTCAACATTACGGAACAGCTGACATTAATATTTGTTATTGTTTCGGATGGAACTTCGGTATCGGGTGGAACTTCGGGTTGTACCGCTGGCACGGATTCACTGTTGTCTTGACGCGGCACATAATGTAATAACCGATGATGAGATTGTCCACAATTGTTTATATCACAGCTGGGAGCAGTGCATGCGTCCCTGCGATGATGCGCTATTAAACACTTGTAACAAATACCGTTACGCTTTACGTGCAGCCATCTGTCCTTTCGTAGCGATTTTTTAAACTTTTTACACTCAGTTAATTTGTGATTAGCAGTACGACAATAACGACACTTTTCTTCACTTTGTCCGTCTTGCACTAGTACAGTTTGTATATTGTTTACTCTATCACTTTGTTTACGTTTGAAATTGTCCTTTCTAGGTTGTAATAAAGTAGCACTACAGGTTGATATTTTCACAGCTTCTTCGGTGAGGAAATCTGACAGCACATCTAGTCTAGGTTTTGGTGATTCGGCAGTGATGAACGGGTAACTATAGTCTGTCCACTTCGCGAGTAGTGTAGTAGGTAGCTTTAATAAAATAATGTTAGCTACTTCCATGCCTTGTAGATATTCATGGCGACCAAGGGCTCGTACAGCTGCGACGTAGTTCTTTATTTTGACAGAAAAGGGTACAATTTCTCGATAGTAATCTGTAGACAGGTTGCTCATCTTTTTTATATCTGACACGATGCAAGAAAGGATGACGTCAACGTTTCCGAATTGCAGCTTCAAAGTGGAAATTACGTCTGCAGATGAAGCACCACTGATAAGCAGGCCAGCTACAGCTTCTTGAGCGGCGCCGCGTAGACACTTACGTAACCGCCACAGGTTTTCTTTATCGGTGAAATTACATATTTCTGTGGATTCCGTGTAAGCTTGCTCGAAATGGAGCCACTCTTTTGGGTCGCCGCTGAAACTAGGGAGTTCTTTCGGTGTGCTGAGACGACTTATTAGTTTGGTATTTTGATGGAGTGCGGAAGATGTGACGAGTTCTTTCATTGCACTCGCAAGCTGTTGAACTGCTCCTTCTGTGTCGGCCGGGTTCGTGTGCGACTTGTGTTTAGCACTGTCAAGCTGTTGTAGTTCTTGTTGACTACGCTCCAACCACTTTTCAATATCACCCGCGCCGTGATTTTGTTCCGATGTTTCTGATGGTGGACTGTATTCTTCTTCGAGTTCTGCTAGGTCCGCCGCTAATTTTCTATCGATGAGTTCCATTTCAATACGTGCCTTCGCCTGGGCTGCTTCTAGTTCCAGTCTCTTTTTCTGTGCTTGTATCGATTGTGATGATGACGGTTTCTTGGACCTAACTGACTGACGTGATGTATGTGAAGGCGGATTTTGTCTTCCGGTTCGTTCCGATTTCACTACACTCGCGGCACAAGAACTTTGTACTTTAAGTTCATCATCGTTATCTTTTACTGGTGTAGGCGGTGGCATTTCCTTTGTTCCGCTTGCCGATTGTAGCTTTGCCTCCAACTCCTCCTTTCTTCTCAGCTTGCTAGTGGTACTGCGGGTGTTTACCATGTTTCTTCCTGGCGGCGGAGTCGTAAACATTCGCGATCTGGCTCGAAGACCACTGTTAATGGTGTGGATTGAAGTAAACACCGCGTATTGAGAAAAAGGATTTATATTTCCAAACGTAGGTTTGGAACAAAACTTTTGAGGTAAGGAAGCGCGCACTGTCCGTGGCGTTAGAAATGGCACCCGCTCTGACCCCGCGCACTCCCTTTTACAATTTTTACTTAAGTAGGTATTTTGGTTTATTGCGTCGCTAACACACACCATAAAAATTACAGATATAAATGTTGAAATTTTACATAGGGTGACACAATGACACAACACAGTATCATTATAAAATAAGTAAAAAGTTATCTTTGCGATTGTTAAACATATAATATGGTACGGAACCCTTCGTGCGCGAGTCTGACTCGCACTTGACCGGTTTTTTTTTACTATTCAGCTTCCATACAGGCCTAGATAATGACAAGAAAAATTGAAGTAATTTTTGGTTCTGAACGTACACAGTCAAACAGACGAGTAATCACTAAACTACGTTTGTGTGAAAGCATAAGCGACTTGCGTGCCCTTAAACGTGAACGTCCACTGGTCCGCCCCTACCGCAGCCGGTGCAGATCAGTAGACACACACCTTTAGAGGACACTAACGAGACACAATAGAAGTTTTATTGTTATTACTGTTATAGCAGTATAATGTTTTTCGCGTTTATAATATTAGTATGCATTACCGCCACCTTGGTAACAGCAATGTTATATTACACTATACTAATGGCATTAAAATATCCTTCACCAATAAATAAAAATATATTATTAACGTAATTGAAATAAAAAGTTATTACAGTTTAAGAAAATAGGTACATCAATCACACGGAATTTGGGACCTCCCATTCCATGAAAAAGTACATTTATATCATACATTAGGTATTTTATTTACCTACTAACCTGTACATATTTTATATTTCAAAGTGATCCATCTATGTCAAGCATGTATCTTTATTTATTTAGTGTGTAGGTAAAGTATATTAAAATAACATAACATTATTTGGAAAATATTTTTCTTATTTCGTCGAATGAAAATATTAGTATCTAACGATCAAAGAATATTATTTTAGTGTAGATATTCTATCTGATAGAAAAATATTAGTAAATCGATAAGTACATATTATCAATTAGAACCACTTTTCGTGTCTGTCTGTGTAACCGCCCAAAATCATATTCAAACATTAATGCCATAAAATTATTTGTCAAATAAAGCCAGATTAATTTTTCTGTGTTTATTTCCATTTAAAGTTCCTCGTTTCTAAAAAAACACCCGATACAAGGATCATATTATAGTATTTGTCAAACCTTTTTTTTTTGTGGATAAATGGGAAATCATCAAATAACTTCTCCCGCTCTGAGTGGAGCGGAAGGGCGTGTCAGACTTTTACTGACTAAAACCCACCCGTGTTCCTTCAGTTGCCTATGCCAGGGCCACGGTATCTTTTTCAAACAACCCGCGACCCCAGCGGACCTATTGGACCCCATCTTTTGCTGACATCTCTTTGAGGCGCGCGTGGTACACAACGCGCCGTCGACCCGGGCCTGCCGGTCGATTCTGTCAAAATCTCACCGTGAAAACTTAGGTGCAGTGAGTTTGTTTTCGCTAGGAATTGACACTATTGACAGCTCACTCCACGCTCACTTCACCTAAGTTTTCACGGTGAGATGGTTACAGAATCGCACTGCTGGTCCTTACCGGACGGCGAGCTACCCGCTACACACCGTCTGCAAGCCCGCGCCTGCGGTGGCCGGGAAGCATATATAGAAATGCTACTTCAGTACGTCCCCTCAGGCGGAGACGACAGAGTTATTTCCAGGCGTTAAACACACGTAAATGCTAGTAAATGCTAATTCCGCGTAAATGCTACTGAATACTAGCATTTACGTGTGTTTAACGCCTGGAAATGCGCTAACTCTAGGTATTCGTCTCCGCCTGAGGGGACGTACTGAATTAGCATTTCTATATACGCGGCCGGGAATCGGCTATCGAATCCCACCGGCCAGGGCGTCTCCTGTGGCGACTGAGGGCGTGAGGCTGCCTCTCCCTCACGCGTTCCGCCTCCTCCTTCGCGAGCATTACTGCTTCGCAGAAGGAGGTGACGGCCTCCCATTCACTCTCGCTCCGCACCATGGCCTAGACCCAGGGGGCCTACTCCCTAAGTCCGTCCGTCTTTCCGTCCGTCCGTTCATCCGACCGTCTGACATTACGATCCATCAAAACAAGTGTAAAACTTAAATTTTTCGGACGGGCAAAAACACATCGGGAGTAGGGACAACTGGTAAATCATGTTGTCATTCATATTTCGTTCGGGCCCCGAACCAATCATCCATCCGTTAGTGATACGGAGTAGGAAACGCCCGTAACGAAGGCCGAAACTACGGGCTTCGTGCTTAGGGAGTAGGCCCCCAGGCTCGGACGCGAGAGATCGCCGCCGCCGATCGCCTCCGTAAGAACACGGCGCGCGGCGGTGCTCTGCCCAAGCCGGGCAGAGCTCGCATTTTGTCAACCCTAAATTCAGGTTCTAGGGCCCTATTTCAGAAAAGTAAGTATCAGACGGCAAGTGCTCAGATATCTGCATACAAATGACTAAATATTTACTATGTAGATACTCAAATAAAAAAGCTGTATCTAACTTTGATAATTTCAAACTCAATTTATAGCAAATTGTAAAAAATACTCTCTTATATTCATTTACAGAAACTTAATTCATGGAGCAGTTTCCTATTTCAACATTAATTACAAAGCAGGTGGTATCTTTGAGTATAATAAAAAAATAATAAAAATAACAAGGTTTATTCACAAAAAAAAATACAGAAACACATTTAAAATGTACATTACATTATAGGACTTTTTATCACTTTATGTAATCCGGAATATTTGTTTATAAGAACATTCCTCATAAGATAAGGTAGATATTAAACCGCAAAGTCTGAACTGAAAACGTGGGTAAAAGGTAAAACACGATTTTTCACCAAGATTTGCTTTAGGAACTAAATTATAAAATTAAAGACTTCAAAGAATTATAATCAACCGATTACAAACTTAATGATTTAAACAAGCGTCAAGCTAATTTCCCTTACGTCATTCCGGTTTCCAGTCACTGCATTATAATCGTATGGAGAGTGAAGTGTTTTTCGCAGCTTCCGGCACGAGCGCCCAAACCGGAAATTGACGTCAGCGCCCTCCCCCGGAACAACATCCGGTACATAATCGCGAACGACACTGGTCGCATTCATTTTTATAATGACTTTGTGAAATGGACGCATTCGTGTTATGTGCGACAGTGAAATAGATTGATGATTTTGATGATTATGTTTTGGGGATGTGTGCTGTTACAGACGATTCCAGAGTGTGGTCTACATCTGGGTGGAAGTTATAAACAAAATTAAAAGTTTTAAACCTTTCAAAATAAATCTGAGAGCAAAAGATAAAGTAGTAGACATATTCAGTACACAAACCAGAGGGCATAGACAAGTGGCATTCGCTTTGGAGCGATTCTGTTTCTACAATCGTTATGGCTTCAAAGTGACATTAACATGATCACGTGACATTTCGATAGCTTATGTCAACCGCGGGTTGTTCGAAAAAGATACCGTGGCCCTGGCACAGGCAAGTGAAGGAACACGGGTGGGTTTTAGTCAGTAAAAGTTTGACACGGCCTTCCGCTCCACCCAGAGCGGGAGAAGTCATTTAATGATTTCCCATCCACAAAAAAAAAACCCTAATTTTTTTGGCATTTTTGCCTTTTCTACTGGCGTCATCGCTAATCGAATTTTACTTTGTCTAGGCAAATCATATTTTTTTTAAACCAACAAAAGAAAAAGAAGCGAAGACTTAAAATTAATTGTGATATTATGTAAACGGTGGATGTGCCACAGGCTAGATTTCTAAAATAAACACCGTAAAACAAACATAAAAATATTATTTTAAAGAAGAATATGTTTTGTTTTGTTTAGACGAATTATCAGGTTTTATTTTTAATTTAAATTTTTGTATGTTCTATTTCTTTTTTTTATAATTTTACATAATTTTTAATTTGTGAAAGCTTTTAAATGGCAATTGTAAGCGATATTGTTACATAACTTACCTTTAAAGATATTAGACTGTAGACCGGCCGTAATAGTAGACCGAAGAATATATAAATAAAATAAAATTATAACTAAAAAGTCTACAGCACCGCCCCGCGATGCTTCCAAGAAAATAGTGAAAACAAAACACTTCAATCAAGTTCCATTAGATTAACTGCTAATTACATCAACTGATGACGGTCGATAGCAATCGTGGACGCGTTGGCGTTGGTATCGCGATTGAACTTAATGACTAATTTCACAAGCCTATTTGCATGATCACGTAATACGCCTGGAAAATCTGATTTTAGCGTCAATATTGTGATGGACTTTACAACTGTAGTTAACATTATGTTTGTAGTTTAGGTAACTATGTCATTACTACCTTGTGTGGTTCGTAGGAAAATAGGTTGCTTAAACGTAACTCGTGCTGTGAAAAGTCAACACATCACAATGCAATTGGCATGGGATACCAATTGTATCGAACAACTGGCATCGATCGCCTGACATTATTTATACGAAAGTACATATTATGCGTGGTTCAGACGGTGGTCATTGGCGGTGTCGGAGTACCTACTACTATCAGTTGACAGTAATAGTACTATCTGACATAATGTCAGTTGGTAGTAATTGTACTATCTGAGATAATGTTAGTACAACTGTTGTTTAATTCAATATACTTAAAAATAAGCTAAAATAACTTAAAAATATAATATCTTAAACTAAAACTAATAAAAAACTAAAATATGGCGTCGAAAAATTCCTCCGCATCGCTGTCGACTGGTAAAGTACCCAAGAGACTGGCGGCATTGCCACGTTGTATGGCAATGCTAATCCTCTGGCCAAGGTAAAAGCCAGCCCTTGGGTCACGGGAAGTGTCAACAAGCCGTTTGGAGATTTCCTTAAACAAACTATGAGCACTCGGACCCCACGGCCCAAGGGTTTCAACCCCAAACGGCTCAAAAATATAATTACCGATAAGGTTATTACACTTCCGCCGCTTGAGATTTCCGCAGCCGCAGCAGCAGTGCCAGCACAGCACGCCGAGCCAGGAAGATGGGATGGCGCAAGAGTATCGACACAAGTTGCGTCCCACACTAAAGGCCTTCCCACCTTCCATGGAAATAGTGACATGCCGTCCGGTCTCTTGCCATCGTCGCGTGCCAAGCCATTGGGTTCTAATACAGCTGGAACGCCGACGGTGACAAGCGCTCGTCGGATGATGTCATTGATGTTAGCGTGCCGCGCTGAGCGACCCGCACTTCGGTTGCAAGACAGGCCGTGGTGTCCGAGGCTGCTGACAACTTCGCCACAGTGACAGCGATGAGGAGAACACGAAGGAGCTCCAAGTCGCAGGGAAGCAGCAAGGCGGAAAGTAGTGTCGTCGAACAAAGTGCCAATGTTCGACGACGGTAGCGCATGAAGCCACAGACCCGACTCCCACTTGCCCACAGCAAGCAGGCGCGCACGCTCCGCAGTAGTAGCAGACGTGTCAAGTAAATTGTTCTGTACTACTCTGCAGAGCGGCTCATCCCACCGTCTCTGGGATGTTAGTGGACAGTGATTTGTACTATCTGACATAATGTGTACAGAAATTGTACTATCTGACATAATGTTAGTTGACAGGAATTGAACTGTCTCACAATAGCCCGCCACCGCTACCGCCTCAGTCTGAACAACGCATTAAGTGCCAAAATTATTGCCACAACAAAAAAAAATGTTTTTTCAGTATAGCAAAACACTGCTGTTATTTTTATACACATTAAACGGTTCATGTCGGGATTTTTTAAAAGTAATCCGTGCAGTGATCCGGTCGCCATTGCCATCGATTAAATTATCGTTGATTACATTTTGCTGATCCTGGATGCAATGAAGTTACAAGCTCGCACATGGCAACATAATCCCTTTGGCCTATTTACAGTACGTGGCACGACATGGACTAGAAAACTTTACTGGAGTTCGCATGATACATAGAAATAATATATGACAGAATAATTATTTTTTGGGACCAGTATTTTGATGTCACATCACGAAAATAAGTAGATATTTGGTTATTTCCATTAGGGATAAAGGGAAAACGAGAACGTTATAGGTATCTTAAGTAGACCCAACGATATTTGAGTCAATGCTGCCTATTTTATCCCATAAGCAGCCCTAATAATAATTATATAAGCTAACTTAAAGCGATATTAGTCCGGGAATATCCACAGATAAACAAAGGCTAATTTCTGTAGCATTTTGGAGTTGCAGATGTTGCTTTAAACGATAAATAAACCACGACAGATGTAACCTTGTGATTTTGATATGTTGTATACGAGAAGTTTAACATTTCAGACACAAAAAACCGGCCAAGTGCGTGTCGGACCTAGTACAATGAAGAATTCCGTAGTTCAAAAGAATTTATCCCAAAAAACAAATTTAACATTGTAGTTGAAAAATATGTTCTCTCATACATTGATGTAGGTACGTCACGGTCAATTCTCCAAGTGCAAATTTAAGTTTGTAATCCTAATTTTTTTATACGATAAAATTACAAATTAAAGATTTTCGGACTTTTTCCTTTACATGTGCTGTGAGACCTTGCTTCTTGCCAAATTTCATGATTCTAGGTCCTATAGGTTTTGATTTACTTGCGAGTATCAAAATATGTCGCAAAAATGGCTGCATTATTTTGTTTATTGCGTTAACTTAGTTAGAAGCTTGATTTTTTTAGAGCTTCAAGGGACCATAGATTTATTTACGTATTCGATAATAATTTAAACTTGATAGTTCCACGCATTCCTGAGAAAAAAGGGTCTTGACAGACTGACAGTCAGAGATTCAGACGGACAGCGAAGTGATCCTATAATCCATTTTTTACCTTTTGAGGTACTGAACCCTAAAAATGAGCAAGACTTTTCAAACAACCATAATATTACAGTTCCTTCAAAAGAAAACTGGCATACCTCTACTAATTCTTATGTAAACAAAACAGAAACTACTCTGCTTCCTCAAAGGATATTCCCAGTTCAACAAACACTGCATAAAAAACCACGTAGAATTTTGAATGCCGTAAAATTGACGACAGCTCCATACGGCTTCAAAAAACAATTTTCCCAGTTCCGACTCCTTTTTATTCAGTGGAGGTCCGTCCAATCAAAATCTAACTGTGTATCGGTACGGACGGGCTTCGAAGTAAAAATGAGCAAGATGGATGGCGTGTCACCGTAGATACTCGGGAACTCGGGAAGGGCGACGTTTCCCGGGTATTATTTGCTGATATTATGGAATATGCGCGCTTGAAAGTTGGCAACATGTGCTTACCTGTTGATGTAGGTAGGTATTTGTGTTTTGATGAAGCCGTTTGAATTAGGAATTCTAAATTATTATTTGAATATGAATGGATGTTTCACCACCGACGATTAAGTTCCTATTAACTTACTCGGCAGATAATTTAACACAAATTCTGTTCCATTTTTGAATTTTTCAATGAGTAGTGGCTATTCGGACATCATGAACTAGGCCCTATACTAAAAGTATTGGTGACGTACCTACTTTAAAAGTTTTTATGTGTGAAGACGATTGGTATGAAATAAGTTTTCCGAAGAACTAATAGGAACTTTTCTTTTGTGCAAATACATCTGACATTAGGTTTCTAAGCAGTAGTTGTAAACTTAACACTTATTACGGGCTTACTCAACCTCCGCTTAGATCGCTGCAACGCATCTTGGAGGGTAATACTATAATCCCGACAATAAGGCTGCTGGATGAAAACTGTGCGGCCTTACAAAACAATAGTGTAGTTCCTTCTTAAGAAATGCTTGTAGAAATATAAAACTCTATTTTTTTTGACAGATTGAGTCTTGAGATGATATTGCGAACGTTGTTAAAAATACGGGAATTGCCCCTCTGGTTAATACACGCACAGTTGCGAGTACTACGAACCTGACCATTCTGAAGAACACCAAAAATAAGATAACTAACTATACTTATAGGTATATTAGGCATGTTTCCCACAATTCTATCCCAAGCAAATGGCGTCGATGCGAAGGCTTTGTTCAAATTCATGGCCTACGTCTTGTGAACGTACAATTGTTTAGGATACGATGGGACTGATAATATTCGCTATGCGTAAAAGCCCCTATAAATAAATAAAGAAAAAAAAAACTACCTATAGTAATGTAACAATACATTACATACAATACAATACATTTTTATTAACTTTATATGACTGACAAATGCCTCTATTCTTGCTGTCATAGAGGTCAATATCCGACAAATTAACATTTAAGGTCACAAACATTCGTGTCATTCCTATCATTGATGTCATGTGCTCTACTAGTTTATCAATAAAATTGCTTATTAAAATTGATGAGAACTGCACTTGATATATGAAAATTACTGTGTCTAACAGTTTTTATGGCTCTATTGTGATTTATATTAATTGTCAGTTAACAACAAGTAATTGAAACCGAGGTCTAATCATCATGTTGAAAGCTGTTGTACACACGGCTACACACTAAGCTGTACATTTCCAGTTTACACTGACATCTCATTGTGAGGAAATTTTACACAATGCGCGATCAGCTTAAACTGGAAATGTATAGCTTGATCTGTAGCCGTGCGTAAAGTCCGGCAAAAACGTCTAGAAACGGAACTAATTTTTATTTGCCAAGAGCCTCGACCAACACCTAAGGAGGCTCTCGTTGGGCAGCTGGATCAAGGGCTTGATTCAGAAAGCCGTGCTTCTGGACACAATTAAAAAATACTACCCCTGTTTTAAAGCGAGTTCCCCGGGGCGCAAGGCGGTCTGTTGCTCTAGCTTTGACGCGATGTCTCCGCCTTGTGACCCAGGAGAATTCTTATAGCGCCTGGGAGCAACTACTCACCTTCCCTTATAGGATTTTACATGTTCAAAAAAATTTGGCAACTAAAAAAACATTGACAAACCAAATTAAAGACAACTGCAACAATTCGACTCTTATTTTAGATCCAAAATTACCTGATTTCAGTAAAAATTCTCGACGAGGCTTATGTTCATATGTAGAATCTAAAATAAGTGAAGGTGACATCAGGGGAGTGGCCAGGCTACTTTTCAGTAGCGATGTGGTGGCGCCATACTCTCCAGAAACTCTTTCAGCCCTGGAGAGCAAACATCCAGCGCCTGCGGTTGGTCTCACATTTCCCGACCCTCCCCTCCCTCCCGATCCGAATTCAACTCCCTTTAATGTTTCTGCCCCCCAGCTGACTGCAGCCGTGAGCTCCTTTAGAAGTGGTTCCGCCGGCGGCCTCGACGGCCTGACTCCTCAGCATTTAAAAGATTTATTGAGTTCAGGCGCCGGGGAAGCTGGTGAGTCGCTTTTGAAGGAGCTTGCGGCTCTAATTAACTTGATGCTCAACGGCAGTGTGAATGATGCCGTCGTCGATGTCTTGTACGGGGCCAACTTATGCGCCCTGCGCAAGAGGGACGGCGGCATTCGTCCTATTGCCGTTGGGTGCACCTACAGGCGTACGGCAGCCAAAATTTGCTGCAAATTATATGGCGAAATCTTGACAAATAAGTTCCAGCCCCTACAGCTTGGCTTTGGATCCAAAGGGGGCTGCGAGGCTGCCGTACATGCCCTTTCCAGTTTTTTAAATGCCGGGAAAGGTGAGATCATCCTCAAGGTTGACGTTAAGAACGCATTCAATACCGTTAACAGGGACACTTTGTTGGCCGAAGTAAAAAAGGAGTTACCAGAAATTTTTGGTTTCATGTGGCAGTGCTATAGGCACCCATCAAAATTATTATATAAAGATAACGTTTTGGAATCTGCAGTCGGATGCCAACAAGGGGATCCTCTCGGGCCAGTCATTTTCAGTTTAGCTATCCATCCCATAATAAAATAAATAAATAAATAAATAAAGCCCTTATTTCCCAAATTATAGTATACATAATTTCATAACATTTCCATGCACATTACAATTTAATACTAATTAATTTTTATCCTAATTTCATTTGAGTATATTCAATACAATATTATTTAAAATTAATTAATTTACATAATTATTATTTTTAAAATCATGCTTTCATTTAATATTATATAATTATAAACATTATTTTTTAAAAATCATATTCCAATAACACATATTTTGTAAACATCCCATAATACAAAAACTAAATTCAAAATTTAATGTGTGGTATTTAGATGATGGAACACTAGGAGGTGACGTAGACACCGTTCTAAAAGATTTTCAGTTCCTAAAGCAGCAGTTCCAATCTATCGGCCTTGAGCTCAACAACTCCAAATGCGAAATTTACCTTTGTGACAATACCGACAGACAATCAACTATACAGAAATTCAATTCAATAGCCCCAGATATTAAAGTTTTGGATAACAGTTCACTGCACCTCCTGGGTTCCCCAATTTTAGAAGACAGTTTTTCAGCATTCGTCGATGATAAAATTAAACATTTTAACGATATTTCGGATAGACTTTCTAAAATTAATTTACACTCTGCATTCACACTTATCAGATATTGCTGTTTCGGTCCAAATTTTATGTATTTTCTCCGCTCTTCCTCTTTATGGAAGGAGCCATACCTTTTAGACAAAATTGACCATATCATTCGAAGTACCCTTACATCAATTTTAAATGTGGCATTGGACGACCGCGCCTGGCTGCAAGCCACACTACCCATTCGTTTTGGTGGGCTCGGCGTCCGCAAAATTTCTAGTGTAAGCTTACTACCGGCGTTCCTGTCCTCTGTCCACAGCACCGAAGAGTTAACCACAAAAATCTTAGCCTCTTCTCAGGTTGACTCTGACGTGCCGTGTTTGTCCGATGGGGTGAACGCCTGGAAAGTGGCTTGCCCGGATACGGTTCAGCCCGAGAACCCGTCTTCCCAGAGACAGTGGGATGAGCCGCTCTGTAGATTGGTACGGTATAATCTTATTAATACGTCCACCAATACTGCAGAGCGTGCCCGCCTGCTGGCTGTGGGTGAATGGGAATCGGGCCTCTGGCTTCAGGCACTACCGTCACCCAACATAGGCACTATGCTGAGTGACACCACATTCCGGCTCGCTACATGTTTGCGTTTGGGGGCTCCTTGCGGGGCTCCGCATCGCTGTCAGTGCGGTGAAGGAGTCGACTGCCTCGGACACCATGGCCTATCTTGCAGCAAAAGTGCTGGCCGGATGGCACGGCACGCCAGCATTAACGACATCATCCGTCGGGCTCTTGTCACCGCCGGGGTGCCAGCTGTTTTAGAACCTAATGGCCTGGCTCGCGACGATGGGAAGAGACCAGACGGAATGACCATAATGCCTTGGAAGTTGGGTAGGCCTTTGGTGTGGGATGCAACCTGTGTCGACACCCTCGCGCCATCCCATCTTCCTAGCACGGCGTGCTGCGTTGGAGCGGCTGCTGCAGGTGCGGAAAACCTCAAACGGCGCAAATATAACAACCTTATTGGAAGCTATTTGTTTGAGCCGTTTGGGGTTGAAACACTAGGGCCTTGGGGTCCGAGTGCTCATCGAGTATTTCGGGACATCGCCAAGCGGTTGGTCGACTCCACACGGGACCAGAGGGCTGGCCTATTTTTAGCCCAAAGAATTAGCATTGCCATCCAGCGTGGCAATGCCGCCAGTCTTTTGGGCACTTTTCCCACTGACAGCGATGCGGACGAATTTTTTGATGCCCTATGAGCTTTTTATTTTTTTTATTTTTTTTATACCTACTTGTACATAGTATAAATAATTTAATTTTACCATTGTTTGAACAAAATAAACCGTACATTTGACTTAGAAAATTTTTTATTTTAATCTTTGTCAGTGTTGTCTCAGTCCATGTTATATCAGGCAAATGTGTATGAATACGATAAGATTGATTTAAAATTAATAATACTATATAACGTTCTGTCAAAAAAAAATTTTTTTTTAAGTTTAAATTTTGTAATGTATGACTACTAGGGTGGTCCAAAAAAATTTTTTTTTGTTTTTCAGATTGACCACCCCGTAAATTTGTTACACGTATTTATAGTAATAACGTAGTAAAATTCCAGCTGACTAGCTTTAGTGAAAGAGGGTGCTCAAGCGAGTGTTATTTTTGAACTATTTATGAAAAATCCTTTATTTTGATTCATTGTTTGCAGGTTAGTTTTCAGTGCTAACTTAGTCTTATTAATATTGAAATACTTAGAACATAAACAGTGTTTAATAAACGCAGTTTTTACACAAAATGTTACCAGCGCTCTTGACCGTAACAAAATAACTTGGTTGTGCAATCTTGCTTCACTCCCTATTTCGCGGAGATCAATTCGACGAGGCAGAAAACAAACTAAGATGGAATTCAAAGCGAATATTAAAGAAACCTTCAAGCCCACTTATCCACTTGTAATACATTGGGATAGAAAACTATTGCCTGACATAACAGGAAATAAGAAAGAGGAGCGCCTACCGATTCTTGCCTCCGGCAGTAGTTGCGAAAAATTATTAGGCGTACCCAACATTATTGCAAGCACGGGGTAAAACATGTCTGATGCTGTTTTTGATGCATCGGAACAGTGGAACGTCAGAAATCAAGTCCGAGCTATGAGTTTTGACACTACTGCCTCTAACACCGGACCCAAAAAAGGCGCATGTGCTCTCCTAAAGCAAAGACAGTGCGTGATCAGGGGGCCTACTCCCTAAGTCCGTCCGTTCATCCGTCCGTCCGTTTATCCATCCGTCTGACTTAATGATCCATCAAAACAAGTGTAAAAGTTAAATTTTTCGGACGGGCTAAAACACATCGGGAGTAGGGACAACTGTCGTATCGTGTTGCCATTCATACTTCGTACGGGCCCGAACCAATCATACGTCCGTAGGTGATACGGAGTAGGAAACGCCCGTAACATAGGCCGAAACTACGGACTTCGTGCTTAGGGAGTAGACATAGCCATAACAGGGGTGTTATGGCTTGATTTTCGTCATCACATGTTTGAAATATTGCTTTGAAAAGTATTTATTTTTGCTTTGGTCCATCAAGTTCTCCTGAGATCCCAATGTTCAAAAGATTTAGGGTTGCTTGGGTTTCCTTTTGCTCGAGAACACTTCAACTGTCTCTAGCGCTGAATAGTTTGCTCAAATTGCTCTTGAGAGTCTTACAACTGCTTTAGCTGCTGAAAAATAAGTCCGGGATGATAACAACGAGCTAATAGAGCTCACAATGATAGCTCTGAACAATCCACCTGCGAGGATTCTAGGCATTCCCCGGGACCAATATTCATGCTCGTTGGATGGCGAAACTGTTGTATGCAATGAAGATTGTGCTTTTCAGAGGTAATTCAAACGTATTTAAGTTAACCAAAAGGGAAGAAAAACAAATTATCCGATTTATTATTTTCGGCGCCCTAATTTACACCAAGGTTTGGATCGAACATAACCGAAAAATCGTTTCTACTGAAACTTCCAAAAAAGCGTTAACAAACTTAGTTTCAGGTTGAGAACAGAGCTGTATATTATTCATATTTTATGTCCTACTTTGTTTATAATATTTTGTGTGTTCTTTAATACTATTTTGGAATAAAAACAATATTTTTTGAGAAGAGTTTACATTTTTTTCTTAGTATACTGGCTAGTGCTTTTTTTATAAAATTTTCATAAAATTCAGATATTTCAAAGTCGATGAGCACCCCCTTCTACATAAGATAGGGGGTTGAAGTTTTAGAAAGATAATACCTTAGATATGTGTATTATAACAACGGGGTGGCGTAACTTCTACCTGTAATTTTTTTTTCGCCATACTAGCTTGGACCACCTTAATGACTACCCTCATTTTTTTCACTCTTTTGTGTCGAGCTTATGGACACTAACTACCGAGACAAATGAATATCTGGAATTTCGAGACGATTGAAATCATGAAATACTTAACATTTTATATTCTTATTATTTCTTACTTTAAAATGCTTGTATACAATATTCAACACAACTATAATATTACAATAGGTCTAAATTAAATGACTAACTAACTAAGTCTACAACTAAATACAAAAACAAAAAGGCACTTATGCATGAAAGTACTCGTCCGCATCGCTGTCATCCGGAAACGTGCCCAGAAGGCTGGCAGCATTGCCACATTGAATGGCTTATTTTTTTACAGAAGTGAAATGCTAGATCTCAGAGCTTAGTACCTGTAGATCATAGCACAGATTGCACCTGCTCTAAAAATGATAAAGGAACTAAGGAAACCGCGGGCATGACCTAATACCAAAAGTCAAAAAAAGTCAAAGTTAGTCAACCTGCGGAGTAATTGCATAACACACTTGCAGTAGCAATGGCTTTCATTTTGACAGTTCAACAACATACATTTTGATTTACGTTGTTGAGCTGACAAATTTTTCGAACATATGAAGCAATGGATTAGCATTAGGTATGCTTCAAAATCATTCAGATTGTAACTGATAGTGTGTTACGCAATTAGGGTAGGTACTGGTGTCAGAGTTTTTATGCCGCCCATGAGCCTCTGTCTTGCCGGTTTCCTCACGATGCTTTTCGTTTTGCAGTCTTTAGTTATCCGTGGAGAAGGAGTTGGAGGAGCTCATGGCTAAGCACCTATTAACAGCCGCGCGGATCAATCCATCAGGTTAAGCTATGCTTGCCGGGTTGCTGGTCCAGGCTGTCATTCGTGGATCTTTGACAGTCGTTAAAGGTCGTCAGAAGACCGAAAGTCTGACAACCAGTCATACCAAGGGGTATCGCATTACTTACCCAGTTTTTGTTTTGTGGAGGTCAGATAAGCTGTCGCTCCATGTAAAATACTGGTATTCAGCTGCATCCGGTTAGACTGGAAGCCGACCCCAACATAATTGAGAAAAGGCCTGGCAGATTGAGTCTTTAGTAATCCGTTTCCTTACTAATCACAATCCCATGAATTCCTATGATTGATGACTGCTGCAATTTTATTATTGTATCGCCTAATTCCTTATAGAAAAAACAGATAACCTTTATAATTAACCACATAGGCTTTTAACTAAAGTTCGTTCGTTAGATTACGCAGTTTTCCCTACTAGAAAATGCAACATTCTTATCCAAGGTCCGAGTGTGGCTTTCCGACGAAGTAAATCATTAACTTACTTTCCCCACTTACCGCACATTATACGGTGAAGTTAAACAAGTTTTATTTACATTTCCCGACGGTTCCAGGCCAGGTGTTGAAACTCAACAACTGACTGATTTTTAACCGACGAAAAAAAAGAAGGAGGTGCTCAAGTCGAGGCGTATACTTATATATTTTTTTATGCATGACCACGCATAAGTTTTTACAGAGTAGTCCGATTTCAACGATTCTTGTTTTGTTCGGGAGGGTATTACCTACACCTCGAAGTTGGTCCCACGAAACATTTATTAAGTGGTGGTGTAGTGGAACTGATAATGAAGACCACAGATGGCCATTGGAAGTACTCAATTATACCTAAGTATTACTTTAATATGGTTGCCAAGCAATTTATGCTCATCAAAATGCATAACGGTAATGACTTTACCATGGAACTTCAGTTCTACTGGTTCTTACTAGGAAAACTCCTCAACAGTTAACGTCCCTGCATAGGGAAAAGCAATATTTTGTGAAAGGTGATGAGCAGTTGCCATAGGGCTATTGTAACTTAGATAAATTACAAACTGACCCACTAAAAAGTGAAAAATAAAAACGGTTGTTTTTTTTTGTAAAAAAGTTTTCATTTTTGTAAAAAAGTTACCTACCGAGAACTACCACTATGTCTAATAACTTTTACCTAGTATATTAGATTTCTTCGATCGTTTGTAAAGTTTTAAGGCTCTTCTTACAGACAGAGGCAATATCGCTATAGCGATAATATCGCGTCGCAACACCGCTACGCGACACGTCGCGACGCGATATCGCCTCTGTCTGTAAGAGCCTTTACACGTCTACTTTTAATAAGTTACAGATAACGCTGCAATGGAGTCCCCCATTACAGTTATTTGTAACTTATTTTCAGGCAACTTTATTTTTATCACCAACATTTTTTTTTTTTTTTTTTTGTAATATCGCGATCCATGATCACTCAAGATAGATGTAATTGTCTTTCCTATTTTCAAAAAGCATAAAAGTATCAGAAGATGCTTCCTCCATAACATAGGTAAGTTATGGGATTTAGCTTTGCTAAGCGAACAAATGGCGTACGCCGCGTAGTCGTCTTGCTGACGCAGATACTTCCCAGGTACCATGACTTACCCATAATCCAATAAAGACCCTTACTTCCTCAGATAAGCACAAACAAACCGACCTAAAGCCCTGTATATCAAGCACAAGAAGCCCTCGGATTCTCGGATGCAATGTTTCGAAAGCGAATTTCTCGTGTGTTCCGTCGATCACGTTTTATGTAGCGAAGCGAAACGAATCGATGCGAATGAGGGATGTTAGCGAAATACAGAGATAAGTCACGTTCGCTAAGGCCCCTACTAGTTGATGGATTAACCGTTTACTGCTTTAACTCGATCGTATTAATCATAATTTGGAGGAAAGTTTGAAGCGCGGATAATAATCGCTCGCTTCATTTTTCGGTGGAAAGATTTATTATTCGATGTTGTGTCAACATGCAAAAGCTCCAGAAGGTAAGAATTGAAATGTTTCTGTCTACACTAATACTAATAACGCTGAAGAGTTTGTTTGAACGCGCTGATCTCTGGAACTACCGATCGGGTTTGAAAAATTCTTTTTGCATTTGATAGCCTAATTCTTGAGTAAGGTTATAAGCTATTTAACAACACGTTACGACCCTTAGGCCTTATTTACGGAGACGCGGGGCGTCGCGCATCGCGTTGTGCGGCGCGACCCGCACTAAATTCAAACATAGGGCGTTCTATGAGAGCGTTTACGGAGAAGCGATTAAGAGCGAACGCGCACTGCGGTGCGTTTCCGTTAGTTCTGCCGCACTGGGCGGGGCCTACAGTAACAAAACGCATGACCGCAGTGCGCGCACTTCAAAGACATTCCATAGTTCACTGATTATGCCCCCCCCCTTCCCCTTCCCCCCTCCCCCTCCCGCCCCCCCCTTAGATTCCCCTTAGATTTTCGCCCTTAGATTTCTTACACTTAAGGGGCCGCGGCACCGCGCACCGCGCCGCGCGACGCCCCGCGTCTCCGTAAATGAGGCTTTAGGAGCCGAGCAAAGAGAAAAAACTCTAAGGGAGAACGAAGTAATAGCGCGGGCGGGGCATAATTTCACGAGGACTAATTCGCGGACCGAAGCTAGTATTTACATAAAGCTAGCTATTATAATTTATATCAATTGTAATTGCTAGAATTCCAAATAGTTTTCTGTATTTTGATTGGTTAATCAGAAGGAATAAAAAACATAATACTCGTAAAACTATGTTTGGAAACTATTTATTTATTTCTGACGTAACTTCTGTAGCAACACAAGCCTCTGTTTCTTTAAACTTTTTATTCTTTACTAGCTGCACCCCGCGGTTTCACCCGCGTATACCGGGATAAAAAGTAGCATATGTGTTAATATAGGGTAGGTATAAGCTATCTACATAGCAAATTTCATCCAAATCGGTCCAGCCATTTGAGCGTGAAGAAGTAACAAACATACAAACTCACACACTCACAAATCGCCTATATAATGTTAGTGCTGTGATATACCATGAAAATATGCACATAATCCAGCCAACACAAGTCTATCAAAAAACGCATCAGACTCATGGTACGGCCATTAATATCAAACGACAGCTGCTTGCTTCCATCGCTAATGTAGTGAACGGGAACAGATCTGTGATGCTGAGCTATCTTGCAATGGGCTCTCGAGTGATTCAAATCATACACTTATCAATTTGAACGTTCAATGACAAGTAAGCTTGGTATTAGATAATTTTGCAAGCAAGTGCACGATGGGAACTGGGAATTCTTGGGAGATCTGGAAGACGTTTGAATTAGATAGTTTTGCAAGGAAGTGTAGGTAATAATTTTTGAAGATTCTGAAGACGTACAAGTGAATAGTGTGAATGTTCAGCTTGGTATCAAAAAGTGGCTAGAATCACTATCATTACATATTATAAAACATAAATAGAGTCTGTCTGTCTGTATGTTCGCGATGACCTCAAAAACTGAACGGATTTTCATATGGTTTTCACCAATGGACGGAATGATTAATGAAGAAGGTTTAAGTATATAAGGTGAAGATAATTGTTGAAGATGTCGGAAATAATCATGACGACTGGGAGCGTTACTGTGGTGTGCGCATTGCGATACATACATTTCTGTGGGATTATTTCTGACCACCAGGTGGAAGAAACCGCGGGCAAAAGCTAGTCTAGAATATAATTATGTTGATAGTACCTATATAAAAAAATATAATTATAACATATGTTAAACAACAACCAGTAAACATAGAAAAAATGTCTTTAACAATCCCATTTATTTGATTTTAGATAGGTAATCCATACCAGGACTCCAAAGCGAAGTCAAAAATCAACATTAGCGTGAACAATCTTAACCAAAGCAAAAGTTATTAAGGCATTAAACAGAAAACTCCACTCCTTATTTACATAAAAAGCTTGTAAACCAATTGACCCACAACATGCAACCTGCAATTAGGTAATAAAGCATTATAATTATTTCTAACCTTCAAAGCTTTCCAGTAAAAAGAGTTCCTAGGCTACACGGCAAATATCAATAACCTTCGACACTTACCTAGGTACCTTCGAAGGTATACGTCCATAAAAGCATAGTGCTAACCCAATATCGCCTAATATACGCACATCCTTCACTATTTTTTTTATTATTCCTGAATCCCCCAAATATGCACGGCCCATTTTTCAAGGTGGGGGGCCAGACCACGCTGGGCCACGTGCACCTGCAGATAAGAGCCCATCAATCACACTTGGCTATAAACAGAGCAACACCATTACCCCTCCTGGATGGAAAACCTTTGGGAAGCCATATTTCATGGCATGTTTATTATGTACACAGTAGCAGATTCGTTTTATGTTTAGAGAGAAATTGAGTGTGAAATTAGTTTTGGATGTTATATGCATTTGATTTTATGCAGACGAGGACAGATTTATAAACAAGAGACGTCAGCTTTAACGTAAATAATAAACGCAATAATTTTGTTTGCTACATTTAATTCCCGGGGATAATTGAAAATTCAAATTGGGTGAGCGGCCTACGCTATATCTAAAAACCTCAAAAGGAAAAAAACGGAACCCTTATAGGATCACTCGTGTGTCTGCCTGTCTATCGTCTGTCCGTCTGTCACAGCCAATTTGCTCCGAATCTAATGGGTCGATTAAGTTGAAAATTGGTACACGTATGGATTTCCGTGACCCAAATACGTAAAGTAAATAAATTAATTTTGAAAATGGGGGTCACTTAAAAAAAAAAAGCAAATAAGAAAATGAAAAAAAAATTGCAAACTGTACCGTGTGATATATTTAATGAAAGTGCTTACTATGAGGGTCTCAAATATATATTTTTTTATAATTTTAAAATAAATCTTTTTAAAGTTATTTAAGAAAATAGATGAAAATTGACAATTCCCGGGCCCTTAACTGCGAAACTACGGAGCCTAAAATTTAAAAAAAATACAGAAAATTGTTATATATAATCTGCAGGAGATTACAGGAAAACCTATAAGAAGTTTTTGGTCTTAAAATAACATGGTAAATATCTCAATATTATGAGTACAAACTTACATTTACTGTTGTAATGTATGGCACAACATGTTTTTCAACTATAATGTTAAGTTTGTTCTTGGGATAATTTCATACCAACTACGGAACCCTTCATTGTGCGTAGTCCGACACGCACTTGGCCGGTTTTTTTTGAAGTTGGCTAAAAAGAAGAGTAGATTTTACTATCGTCCATTACGTGGTACTGAAATAGTGACGTCGACATGTCACTCTATTTTAATATTTACTAAACTAATACTAAAATATAAAGTTTATTACATATTATTACTATTCCTGTTAAATCCTGTTATATGGTACAAGTTTCTGGAACATTTAAGAGCAATAATCGCATGGCATTAAGCACATAAAATTTTATTGTCATCCAGGAATTGCATGCAAGTGTTTACATGCGTGCGATTTCCATAAAATGGCATACAATAATTGAATGCAAGTTTTGCCATTCAATAAAATTTCAAGGCGATTATTCCATGCGAGTTTTGCTTCGCCTAAACACAGAGTTTAATTTCCTTGTACAATTGATTGATTGATTTCGCTGACAAATATTTCATTCAATTTTATTGAACGTCTTGTTTCGTTCGCTCATTTTTGAATGATAAAAAAAACATGCCAGAATTGAACGGCAAGTAACTTTCCCGTATCGTGCAATTATGTTGTACGTGTTGTTTAGACGGTACCAGCTAATTATTATTGCCCTTCAATTTTATGGTATGCCACAAAATAAATAAAAGCGGTAAATGGAGCTCAAGCATATTACATAATAAAATATTAATGCTTGAAGAAATCTCACATCAATAGTGGAGCATTGCCCATTTCATATACGACTTGAAGAATACAACAACCCACTTACGTCAAAATGAAAAATTCCCTAAACTTCTCATTCCATTTTCATGCAATTTTAAATTCATAAAACTTCACTTCAATATCAGAAAGCATAAAATAGCACCGTATCATCATATCAACGCATATTGCGGGATCTTTCGGTGAAGTGTACCGAAACTGTCGCTCGCATACCGGGACCACAGAATAGATAAATACAGAAGGCTACTCCATACAAAAAGCGAAAACAGGTAGTACAAATAGATCACAAACAAATGCCTGTCGGGTCGCGTCGCTAGTTCGCTTGCACTCGCTGTCCGGGGTCGTGTCTGTGTGTGTGCGTTTTCGCTCATTCTAAGAATCTGACCTTCTGTACCTATCTATTCTATGCCTCCACAGAAATTATAGTAGCAATATCCTCCTAGTGACGTAATATACGGAGAACATATAAATCTAGATATTGTTTTTGTCTGTGTTACGAAGGTTGTGTGCACCTGTATGTATGTTAAACATGGTGTGATATTGCCTGGTTTGAGGCTGCAGGGATTTGACGTTTTGGGAGAAAATTTCCTTTGAAGCGAGTGGAGGTGACTACATATTATGACTGTGTGTGTGAGGCTTATGACCAGCTTTGTCAAAACTGAAAGTGCCTGTTTTGTATTAATTTAATTCTGGCTGTTCATCTGGATGGTGTTCTGGATGGGGACCAATTGAAATATCTATCATCTACTCACCGAGGACCTTAAAGACCATGCTGACATGGAGCGGGAACGGAAGGTGCTGTCGGTGCGAGCCAACATGATAGCCCGCAGGTTTTCGCGTTGTTCTGCTGGTGTGAAGGTCACGCTTTTTAGAGCGTACTGCACATCACTGTACACGCGCAGCCTGTGGGTTGACTATACTTAAAGTTCTTACAGCCGGTCGATTCTGTAAAAATCTCAACGTGAAAGCTTAGGTGAAGTGAAGTTTTCACGGTGACATGGTTACAGAATCGCACTGCAGTACCCTGCGTGTCCAGTACAATAACGCGTTCCGGGCGGTGTTGGGGCTGCCCCGTTGCTGTAGCGTATCAGGGATGTTCGCGATGGCACGCACTGACTGTTTCCAAGCCTCTATGCGCAAGCGGTGCGCGTCCCTGGTGCGCCGGGTGCGGGCCAGCCCCAATGCCATCTTGGCAGTGATCGCCGGCAGGCTGGACTGTCCGTATATCCGGCATGGCTGTGGCAGGCATGTTGCTGTTCCTATGCCGGTTAGAAAATTATAATTATGATGTTTTGTTTTTTGTACCTATTATGATCTCATTTTAATTTGATATAATTTTGATTTACTTTAATTTAATGTAATTTTAATTTGACATGATTTTGATTTAATTTGATTTATTTTAATTTTTAATTTGTATTAATGTATTTTCTAGTCATTTTAATTATTGTGTGTTCCTTTTATTTCTTGTATGAGTCTCGTTACTTGAATTAAATGATTTGATTTGATTTGATTTAATAAGATGGATAAAATGGCGACAGGTTACAGGAACAACTTGCGACCCACGGATGCCCCTCAAGTTAAAGGGGAAAATTTACAAGTCCGTGATAAAGCCCATGTCGTACTATATGGATCAGAATTCTGGGCCGTGAAGAAGACGGATGAAAAAAGATTACATGCAGCGGAGATGAGAATGTTGAGATGAATGTGTGGAGTGACAAACATGGATAAACTAAGAAATGAGTTTAGAAGAGGAAGTTTGAAAGTGGCGCAGGAAAGTTGAAAGGAAATCGTTTGGCTTGGTATGGGCATGTGATGAGGAAATGCATGTAACTAAAAGAGTGATGAATATAAATGTTGATGGATGGGGAGCGAGAGGAAGGCCAAAGAAAAGATTTTGACAGGGGAGAATGGAAGAAGAAAACGTGTTGCGCCGACCCCAAGTAACATGGGGTAAGGGCAGGAAGATGATGATGATTATAAGTAAACTATTAAAGTAGGATAGGTACAGTCAGCAACAAAAGTCGAATAACACTTGAGTTTTCTAAATCTTAATTATTGAGAAAAATAAGTACTTCATTAAAATCGGAACAGATGTAAATTTGAAAGAAAATTAAGTCTTATTTTATAAATGAAATTCTAAAAAGCAGGTTATCGTATCATTTTGTGTTCATTTAGATGATGTCAAAAAGTAGCAGTGTTAACCGACTTCTGTTGCTGACCGTACATACACACATTTGTGATCAAATTCCTGGTTATGATTCCCTTTTTGTAACTTTTTAATAATTTTCTTTTCATTAGAGTAGCATGAATCGTTCAACAACAAAAACCTTCAACGTATTGCTAACATTTCAAACTTTACATCGGTCGACTTTCCAACAATACTTACCGCTCCACAAATCCAAGTCGATATCGTAATGCGAAAAATAATTCTCAGCAATTCGAAACGGAATCGAGACGAGCGGATAGCGACGATGGATCTATCCGCATTTGCCGGGAATTCCGCAAGATTAACGTCTGCTGGAGGAAGCAGAACGATCCCCTTATTGCCCCCCCCCCCCCCCCCTGCGAACAGGAGATTCCTCCGGCCCTTATTGTGGTCCGTTATTATTACAAATGCCAATTGAGACGACAGATCAAACAATGGACCCTAACTAATTGCGATGCAGAAGTAATCCATATAAATAGTAAAGTTGTCCGTAATTGGCCAAGTTTGTTTAGGGGTTGTTTATTATGATATTTATGAGCGTATCGGAGCAATTCATTGATGGTAAAATCAAATTTGAAAAGAAATTATGGGACATAATACGGCCTGATTTTATTTGTCACCATCCAAATATGAATATCTGGGCTCCACTGCACTTTAACACCCGCTAACTGGTAAAAAATATGCTGTTTCCTACAAAAGTTCAATATCTACGCGGTCAAAATGTATGGAACAGCAATTTTTTTTTAACACCTAACGAAACATTTCAAAACAAGCTGAAGAATTATGTACTAAATCCCGCTTAGTCCACTCTCGGCCCCTTGACCCCTAAAAAAGGATTTTTTTATTTGTTTCGTCTCAACCCCTAAACATAGTTCACACTCGACCCCCAGGGGGTGAGACTGAATTTTCATACAAAGGACAGGCATACCTCGTCCACTTTCACCCCGTAGTTTGGTAAGTACCTAATGTTAATATTTGCGTACAGTAAGGTACAAACCAACTAAACTGACTAACAAAAACAAAAGCAACTAAATAAAACAAACTTAATTTTTTTTTTTTTTTGTTGTTACTTAAGTTGTAGATTGTAGATGGGGTGGGGTTGAAGTTACAAATTTTAAATACTATACTACTACTATACTATCACTTATAGTCGGTATATCCTGGTATATCAGACATATTTGCAAATAGAACTGGTGCATGCACCAATCACTTGATAACTAAGTACTAAAACGCAAATGCTTTATCATCGTAACTGTACTTTGGGGGTCGAGAGGAAACTAAAACTTGGCTGGAAAATAAAATCCACTCTCGACCCCCAAGATTCGAGAATAAAGTATATTTAGGGGTCCAGTGGACACATTATTTATTGGGGGTCTAGGGGCCGAGAGTGGACTAAACGCTAAATCCATGGTAACAGGTTGCGCGTCGATGATGCCACCCTGGTGATGTCACGTAAAGTTGAAGGATTCATAGTTTAATATAAAATAATAAAATTAGTTCTGCTGCTGTATAATTAGGTGGTCAGGTTCAGTTCTAAAACCAATTTATTGCAATATAGGATTTTATAAAAAAAAACTAATTTGATTTTATATAAAGCTTGTTTATTAACGTCATGTTTTGCAAAATAGACAAATATACACTTTTAAATTGTCCTTTCACTTAAAAATTCCGCATCAACATTTAACAATTAATATAATACATAGTTACACACGCATACACGCTAATTTTAACGCACAAAACACATTTATCATACGTTACAGGACGCTGCGTCATTACACTACCTCATGAACTGGATTCTTTATAATAAATCTCGTTACCTACGTTTATCGTATAAAATGTAGAATTAAGAAGTCAGTTCACGGTCTGCTCATCATGTAATTTACAAGAAACGTGTTTCAGCCTTTAAGATAAATACACTTTGTACAAACTCATAGCTATATATCAATTACATAATTTATTCATTTACTGTTAATAAAGATTCAATATTTCATAATCGAACATAATAGATGGTGTATAAACAAATTAAATGTACTTAAAGTTATAACACTAATTATTGTCGTGGGTCCTTAAATTTTGATTAAATTTTTATTCCACACGAAAAAATTTGATTGGCTAAAGCAAAGCTAACAAAAGATAAATATGGTAAGGAAAGCTTAATCTCGTATTCGGCATAGGGCAAAACGTTGCGTGTCATAATTTATCTAGTAGGGGACTTTTCATTAATCGCTTACATTTTATTTTCATTCATTTTTTACAATAATTACAAGTACCTAACGCAGAGTCTTTTTTGTTATTACAGAGTCCAAATCCTAAATCTACAACCAATTGCGTAACACATTATCAATCGGAGTTGGTTTCATTTTGAATTTTCGAACATATGAAGCAATAGATTAACAATTTGTTTCAAAATGATTCAAATTCCGATCGATAGTGTATTACGCAATTAGGGTGCTGGGTATTTTTTCTTCTGTTAGACATTCAAAATCTATTTAAATTAATGAATACCCAGAAACATTACAAAAATAGTAGGGGCCATCTAAAAGCGTAATGTCATGATGTTTTCAAAAGATACGTCACATAATGACGCGCAACATTTGCTCCCGACCGAGCACGATTTATATCTCTTCCTTCAACATTCCCCGTCAAGCCTTACATGAATACTTTTCCTTATCTACACGTAATGGTATTTTAATAACTTTATTACGTATTCCCGTTTCATTATTCATACGACCAGTCTTATCCAGAATATTATAATTTAGTACCGATAACGTTTGCAAGTTAGTTCCAAATCAATAAATAATTTGTGGGTAGAAAAGTTTGTTCGATAAATTAATTCCATCAGAGTATACAGCCGAATTCCATTGGTGAGTCGAGTGTGTATATTCCCTAATTTTGCTGATTTCGATTTATTTAATTTAGGCATTTCTGTTCCACTCCTTGTCGTGGTAGACCCTCGACTTTTTAGAAATGACATCAATCGATTTAATGCCTTTGGTTCGATCCCAAAATATCTTTAAGAAATTATATAGTTTATTTCTAGGTCAGAGGTGTGAGACAACTTTCTTTCCTCACACCTTCAATTTTATTAACATGATTCATAAAAGAATTCGATCAAATGAATCAATTCAAACCGAATGCCAAATTATACTGTTTATTTTTTCAATGTTGAGTTTATTTAAGTATTTTTCTTAATCAATGGCATTTAATTTTATAGAATAGGTAGTAATACTTGTCTTTAACAATGGCATATATGATTTCGTAAGTTACTTTTACTAGTTATATCTCTTTTTCTATCAATTTGTTCGGACAATTCCTCAAGGTGAATTCAAAACCTGCGCCTGAGTGACGACATGTTGAGTTAAACTAAGATACGTTCTACGCATGCTAAGTCCACAGTATATAATTTTCCTGTCCCCATTCATAATAAATCATAATAATTGAGCATAAAAATAAATTGTTTACAGTTTCTAGAATGACGCAAGGATATTTTTCATTAAATGTTATTATTTTTCCTGCAGTAAAGTCTCTTCGCAGTATTTCTATCTAAATTGGCATGGTTTTGACGAAAACCTTAGTTTATTTTATACTTCTCAGTATTCTTGATTTAGTTTCTCAAGGTTTACACAAAATGTTTCCAAAGACTACCTTTGCATATAAAGCAGTTGATGTCATTTCTCAAACTATCTTACTCATCCTTGCCAGCTAAACCCAAGAATTTTAGACAAAACTGTAATATCCAAAATTGTCCACATTAAATATAATTACGAAAATAAATAAATAACCTATTTGCTTATAACATTCATTAATTATACATTATGACTAGCTCTCGTAAAGGAAATAAAATGCACCACTTTTTTTAGTTCACTATTTTCTATCGTATGGCACTACACATTTTCGTCTATCAAGAATGTAGGTTCCGATGCTGAGGTCACATCAGCTAATGCTTAGATAAAATCATTAACTTGGTCATGTACTTTATAAAAATATTTAATTTTCTTACACTAGGTATTAACAACCATACGTTTAACAAGCGATTAGGCTGGGGTTAGGCAGATTGTAGCCGCGGCTGCCTCAATAAATAAACTCAAATAATCAATATAACAATTGCATAAAAATACATAACCTAAATGATAAAATAAGCCTTTTGTATCGTTGTACCAACTAGACCCAGCCTAAAGAATCGGTAACTTAAAAAAAACTTAACTTAACTTAACTTAAAGCTAATTAATTATATATTATCAAACAATTCAAGCAAAACAATAAGACAATAGAACTTTTGCAAAATAATATTATAAACAAGTTTTAAGGCGCTATCACAGGAATGAAATCATGAATGAAGTTCATACACCTTACACGGTCGCTCCGCAATGCTTTGAAGATTTTAATGTGAGTGGTTTGAAAGCAAATCCTAATCTCATTTTAGAAAAAGCTCAATTTCAATCTCAACATTATTGAAAAGAATTCAAGATTGATGTTAAGGCCAATCATTAAGTACCTAAAGTGTAAAACTACTGTTAAACAATTCGATGTGACTAATTCAGTGCCAAAATAACTTTAAACAACAAGTATTACATAAATATTTACATTAAATTTAAATTCTAATAGACTCAATCGTCCGCTTTTCGTTCAAGCTCATTGTTGGTTAAGAACTTAAATTCTTATAATATAATAATCGGCTGTTTTACATTTAATTTTACCGCGTTCAAATTCTTGCGGAGCACCACTCATCACTAAATCTTCAAAGCCAATAATACTGTTACCATTATCAGTCTCGAGTGTATTACCTTGAATGTTGTCAAGTTGTTCACCAACCGAGTCTTTTTCATTGTCATTCACTTGATCATCAACATTGTCTTTCACTTCACTTCACACATAGTCTCTTCTGCCGGCTCCTATGATGCTATTTCGTTCACTCACCACCGATACTTCTGAGCCGTCCTTTTTCCTTTTACACGATGAGAAGAGGTGTGAGGACTGTTGAGAAATATAAAGACCATCTTAATTCCGTGTACTTATTGTTAAAAATACAGTTCAAGAATTTGGGAGAACAGAAGTTTTGTAGATTAATTTGCAACGTTGTTGTTTCTATTGAAACTTTATTACTACTACATCTACAAGTTAATTATAATGTATACTATATAATAGTATACATATATCATTGTTTTTATTATCATTTTTAGTATTGTTAACTTCATTATTATCTGTTTTATCCTCCTTGAGATCTGTTTTACTGCAGAGCGTCTGGTCACAAGTTGTAGGTATATGTAGTTTGTACCGGTTTTGTGCAAACTCGTTACTTTATTTTAAATTCTCTTTTAAAAACCATCAGTGATAACAAAGATCTTTATTCAATTAGTTTATAGGAATTCTCAAATTCAACATTCTTTATTAACCGACTTCCAAAAGGAGGAGGTTCTCAATTCGTCGGCATCTTTTTTTATTTATTTTTTTTATTTTTTTTTTTATGTATGTTCCCCGATTACTCGAAAATGGCTAGACCGATTTGGATTTTTCTTTTTTTGTTCGAAAGGGTATACGTCCCAAATGGTCCCATGATCATAAAGTCAGGATCTGATGATGGGATCCCATGGAAATCGAGGGAAACCCTCAAATTTTATGGGCACACCTATATCGATTTCGGTATTTTTTATAGTAACTCGTGCATTTGCTCTCAGAAAGTACCATTCGGTGAGCTGGAACTGATGATGAAGACCACAGAGGGGCATCGGAAATACTCAATTATATCTAAGTATATAACAGGTTGCGATTCGATTACTTTAATATGGTTTATACTCGTCAAAATAATGGTAATGGTGACTTCACCATGAGCTCCATTTCTCCTGGTTCTTACTAGGAGAACTCCTCAAAAATTAACGGCCCTGCATCGGGAAAAGCAACATTTTGTAAAACGTGATGAGCAGCTGACATTGGGTTGTTGTAACTTAGATAAATTACAAACTGAACCACTAAAAAGTGAAAAATAAAAACTTTTTTACAAAAACAAAAACCGACTTCCAAAAAAAAACACTACAAAGTGAAAAATAACTTTAATTTCGGAAGTCGGTGGCAAAAAACTAAAATACAGATCCAAAGACACCGACTTCCGAAATTAAAGTTATTTTTCACTTTGTAGTGTTTTTTTTTGGAAGTCGGTTTTTGTTTTTGTAAAAAAGTTTTTATTTAATTATAGTCTATTCTGTAAAAATCACATCGTGAAATAGTACGTGAAGTAAGCTTGCAGTGAGCTGTAATTCCACCTGATGATAGGTATTGACACTATTGCCGGCTCACTTTAGCTAAGATGTCGTGGTGAGATTTTACAGAATAGATCGGATGGTCACTTGAATAGTAACACATTAACAACCATACCTTAACAAGAGAACGGACGGGCTGTTGCAGCACGAAGATGGCGAAGATGACGACGCCCTGCAGCGCGTTGACGAGGTCGAACACCGACCACACGGACATGACGTCAGAGCCCGCGCCCGCCGCCCACGACACCACCTCCAGCACCCACGACAAGCCCATGATGAAGGATAGGAGGCAGCACATGCGGAACCTGGTGGGGAACATTGAAATTTTGAATAATTCAAAAGATTCGAAGAGTATATTTTAGGTAAACAATTTAAATAAAATCTGTTACGAAACAACGCATTGTTTTATATGCCAATGATCCTGCTTAACCAGGGTGGTCGTGTCCTACAAGCTTGTAAATTCCTCTTCAGAATATAGCAAACTACTGTAATAACAGTCGTAATGGAATAGCAGTGTTAGGTAATCAGAAGAAGATGAAAAGAACAAAGTAAAATAAATTTTCTCAGAATCAATCAAGCGGGAATAAAAATTGAATTGAATCAGAAGCTTATTACGTTTACATCACTTTTAAGGTAACCAATAGATCTACTGATTTGCGGTCGAAGCGAGTGCTTCGTTACCCAGATCCAGTATTGGCTTACATAGAATTACTCCGCTTGGTAGTACCTAAGTTGATTGCAGTTAACACTTTCGCTGTCCCATAAACCACATAAGGTTCAGGGCAATTGTTTAAATATTGTGTTTGCTTTGCGGACAGCGAATACGCTGTTAAATCTTGTGGTCACTTCCTTATAATTAGTTTAGTCTCCTACGAGCATAACGATTTAATTAGTCTCTCTTGGTAGCTTCATTTACGCGGCGAGCGAAGAAAAACACACATATGTAGGTGCTCACAATGTAAGCCAATAAATTCTATTGATATCAATGAAATACCATGACGTCTTTCAAAGACTTTCTTTTTATGTATGACGTGTTGCTATTCCAGAGACAACACTGAAATATCTCATGTGCACACCGGCCTTCAGACCCTTCAAACCGGAACACGGCCAACAAAGGGGCATAGAGGAACCGATGTGATGGTAGGATTTAATCTCCTGCGTAATCTATAAGTAAATACCTTATAAACTACGAATACTTACAATTTCTTGTACTTCTTGAGCCGCTGGTTGAAGTTGGTGGGTGCTTCCACCGGCGGCGACGACGTGGGCTCGTGTACTGGCAGCGGCTGCCCCAGCACCGTGCCGAGCCGCACCCAGTCGTCTGACGTACTGAAGTCTGAGTGCGTCAGGTCTAATGCTGGTAAGGGAAAGATGTTTAAAGACAATGACCAGCCTAATTGAGTAATATACAATCACAATACCTTTCGTTTGAAATTTTAACAATGTTTATTTCGTTATCTACGAAGTCGAGAAGACGTATACCGGTCTATGTATATTTAAACTTTGAAGTATATACATAATTATTTTAATAGTCATCATAAAAGGGATTGTGAGGGAATAGAGATTATGCCTGTGTAAAAAAAAGAAATTCTACTTAGTCCGTTAGTCAGATAATAATAAAAAAATATTAGACACGTATTTTTTTCTTCATCAAATTAATAAAAACGCGTTAAAGTTAGGGATTGGGGGCTCATCACAGCTATAACAAACTACGTATAAAATCTAGCAAGGAGTGACGTCATGCCACATTTTAACTCAATGTAGCGCCGTAATCTTTTGATTACGTAAAAAAGAAAAAAGACGTGTCCAATATTTTGTAATAATCTACAAGATGGATAAAAAAAAATTTAGTCATCATCCATATTACGCAATTGGGATGAAGTTGTAACAGTTCACTCACAACAAATTGTAAGTACGGTCAGCAACATAAGTCGATTAACACTGCTACTTTTACACATCATGTAAATTATACAAAATGATATGATTATCTCCTTTTTTCCTAAAATACTTAAGGACCTGGTTCCAAGCTTGGTTTAGCTCGGTGTGTAAGTGAAATGGCTGCCTAGTTTGACGCACGAGATAGAAGATTCTCACGCGCACCGGAATTATGTCGTAAAAGTGCAAATAAAATCGTATAAAATTAGAAATTAACTATTTAATAAAAAGTAATCCATCACTGGATGCAGTTTGGAATTTGACATTTCATGGTATATTTTTAATTATAATTATAATTGCTAATGAAGGGATAAACAGCTTTTAAAGATTATTAGGAGGTATGTTTAAAAATTTTTTTGGTGCATTAAAGTATGTAATTAAACATACTTTATTGTTTTGGCTTCTATCATATTTTTTTTACATGTCAAAATTATTTACGGTTTATGAGATACACAGCTTTAAAAAACCACCTTTTTGATCGTTTTCAGGAAATCTGCGCCTTAAGAATCTATAAATTAATTTACTTCTGTTCCGATTTTAATTAAATATCTTGCTTAATAATTAAGATTTAAAAAACTGAAGTGTTAATCAACTTTTGTTGCTGACTGTACCTTTAACGAATTTGGTGACCAGTGTGGTAATGGTATAGTTAAACTATGTATATATTAGGTTTAAATTGCAATATCTAACTCGCCTTCGTGAAATAGTTTTACTATACCTAATGCTATTGGAATGTAGGAAGACCTTACCTATTCTGTTATTTCTTTTTTTGTTCCACTATTCACTAGATGAATAATAATAATTGGTTGGAGATCGTACTACCATAGACATAATTATTTCATCAGGATAACCGACTGGAATCTGCTTTGGCATCATAAGAGGCAATAAGTCAACGAGACTGGTACTAGATAACTAACTGAGCCAAAGACTGCATGCCAAAACAATACATTAAGTCACAAGTCACGATCCTCAGCAATGAGGAATATTACTGAAGAGGAGGACAATGACCGATGGCAATCGCCACTATTGCTATTTATCCCAGACTTGTATTTTCTTCTTTTCTCTTATAAACTTAATACAATTTTCTTTATAACAAGTATTGTTTATTGAAGATATTTTGAAGAGACGAATCCTAACTATTAATATTATTTTATAAAATAATATAAATGCGAAAGAGAGATTCTATGTTTGTTATGCTTTCGCACTAAAACGGTTAAACGGATTTGGATGAAATTTGACAGATAGGCAGATAGGATTTGGCAGACAGCTGGAGAAGGACATGGCTATTACTCTCATCCTGGATCGCAGATGAAGTCGCGGGCAACAGCTAGTTGAAATAATAAAACTCAAAATATTGCCACAGATTAATACAGATGGGACACTCCGCAAAATCATTTAAATAAAAAGCGACTTGCTACGACACAATAAAGTGCAATTCAGTTCGCAGAACGCTAATTACCTACAGTTATATTCACCTACACATTGCCTCTCTTTCTATCGCGTAACTCTTATACCTTCGGCGCGCGGCATTTCTACTGAATTAGTCACGCGGACGGGGCCCGCCGTATATTTGTAGCTTCATAACTAAACTGCGGAGTGTCCCATCTGTATTAATCTGTGATATTGCGAAGAATTCCCATTCCGCGGGATTTTCGCATGTTTAAAAGAGAAGCTAAAATGAAAACACAATTCAATGCATACAAATATTATGAAACTTTCAAGGTTCATTCAATAAAAATAAAGATAGGACCACTTGCATTATGTTTTGTCTACAAAATGATACAGCTTATCTCTAAGGACAAAACATTGCAAAACATTGCGATGTGCACATACTGATTGCAAATAATAAAATATTTACTGAAGACCCGTCTTGCATTGTTTGAAGATTTGATTATCTTTGTAATGACCAATAAAGTTTAGCTATAACCGTTTTATGAATCGTTAACAAAGCGTTACGATGACGATAAAATTTAAAAAGCAATATTGTCAATGAAAAATGTTTCATGACAAATTAAATTGATGATAAAGAACTGCGAATATTTTCGATACAGTTGTACTTGTAATTCGATTCATTGATAGTCTGGGCCTATTTCACGAGACGTCCGAATAGCCAGTAGGTACTTACCGAATAAATTCAAAAGTGGAACAGAATTTGTATGTTTGTATTTGTATGAAATTATCTGCCAAGGAAGTTATTAGGAACTAAATCGTAGGTGGTGAAACAGGCCCTAAGCACAAAGAAATAATTTACATTCACTGCGCATTTTCTAAAACGATTATTGTGAAAACTACTTCAGACATTAACAGCCTTATTTATAAACGATGGTTAAATTTTAATCAATTGGTAAGCAACTGATTAGCAAAATTCTTATTCATAAACGCTATTTAGCGCTAAGAGGTCGATAAGCAATTGAATATTAGCTGTCAAAATAAATCTGCATGGTCCTTACATGATGTAACCAAGTTTGTACTTTATAAGAGACTGTAACCTCTGAGTTTGTTTCAGTGTGTCTCCTCAGAGTAGTCGGTCTCATCTATTTTTTTAAATATTATCGACGTGTAAAAGTGTTTGTAATAACTTACTTTCAAAATTAAATATCATTATTATTTACTTACGGGTGACATCCTTAAGTTTATCATAATGTGTGGCAATGGCTCGTGATGTGAAGAAAAATATACAAAGATTGCTAAATAGGATCAGAGCCACCGGCCCGTAGAAGTATGGCAACGCTGCTTCGTCCGCTGTGAAACAAACGTATTGGTTAATACACACATAATACACAAACATAATCTCACTCCTTTTCCCATAGGGGTAGGCAGAAACTACAGAACGCCACCTGTTACGACCCTTCTATACTCCTTTTGCCTCTTGATTCATACATCTGGTCATACGCGCACACGCAGGCTGGTTGCGAGTACTTCGCACTTCACCTGGTTAATACTAATCAATCTGCCTAGCCTTTTCCCAACTATGTTGGGATCGGCTTCCAGTCTAACCGGATGCAGCTGAATACCAGTATTTTACATGGAGCAACTGCCTATCTGACCTCCACAACCCAGTAACTGGGTAATTGGGAACCCTTGGGAACTGGTTGTCAGACTTTCGGGCTTCTGACGACCCGTAACGACTATCAAAGATCCACGAATGACCGCCGGTACCAACGGCTTAACGTGCTTTCTGAGGCACGGTAGAGTCTCGGTATGTAAAGATGGTCACCCATCCACGCAACCCCGGCAAGCGTAGCTTAACCTAACGCATCGACCCGTGCGGCTGTTATTACTTAGCCACGAGCTATCGTCAGTTCCTTGTGATTTAATAATAATATTAATATTCTACAAAGAAAAACATGGGAAAAACGTATGTGTAAAATATAAAGAGAGGTTTTTCATAAAGTTGTACTGCAATAATAACGAGTAATCTATAGGTTTTATTTTTTATCATCGCTTCAATAATAAAGTTTTAATATACTTCAACTGCGTATATTCACAAAATATGATATCATAGCTGCTGCTGTATATTTTGGTTTCATTGTGCTTTCTTAATGAAAATCAAACAAACTTTCTGCAACCGATAGTAATCCGATTTTACTAACGATAACGAACTAACTCTTTACAAATAGACGAAATATTTAATTTCGTGAAGGAAAATATTTGTTGGAAAATAAATAATAATTATCTTCAAACATATACAGGTTCAAATTAAATTATTTAGCTAAACTCCGTAGAAGTGACGAGTATCGATATCTAAACATGACAAAATAAAAAAGAAATTTGATGATTTTTTTTTTTTTTGGTTGATCAAGTTCAACCGACGGTAGTGAAGTCACTTAAAATATCAGTTTAAAAATCTGTTTTCGTCGAGTAAACTTCACAGACGTGATGGATATCAATATCTCAACAAGATAAAATAGATTTTATCAACTCACACTTCAAGTAACAACACTACCAGCGGTCAGACCCCAAAAAAAAAATCATTTTTTTTATATTTCGTCGTGTTTAGATATCGATACCCGTCACGTCTGTGGAGTTTCGCTAGGTAATTTAATTTAACCCTACATTATAATAAAAGAGCAGCGAAAAGATCTAGAACGATTTTCAGACTGGAACCTTACTTGTTTAACTCAACAATAATTATATACTAGATTGTCACTGAGAGTAAAAATTCAGACTCCAAAAAATGTAATCATTTTAGCCTATTATAGCCCCACAGCTGGGCAAAGGCCTCTTCTCATACAGAGAAGGCACGAGCATTGATCACCACGCTTGCTTGGTTATTAACAATAAGTCCAGGTTTCCTCACTTTGTTTTCCTTCACCGATGTCAAGACATAGAAAGCATAATTTAATATTAAATTATTAGAATTTAAATATAATTGTAGTTACTCTTCACGTAGGTATTCATTTCGGATTTTTAATTCAGTGCAAATGTTTTGACTCATATGTTAGTTGGAGGTCGAAACTACGAAATCAGTATATAATGTTCCCACTGCTGGGAAACAGGCCTCCTCTTTTCGGCTGCTCTTTTTTTTGGTGCTTTCGGGTTGGTAGATGTCACATGTCTTAGATTTTTTTATTCTAGGACATGCCGGTTTCCTAACCGTGTTTTCCTTCACCGTTTTGAGAGCAGTGGTGATGAAATTAATTACACAAAGTGCCTGCCTGGGTTCGAACCCACGACCGACATCACTCATAAGTCGGGGCCGTTACCACTGCTCCTCGCTGAAACTACACTCGCGAGCAACCAAATCGCTCAACCCCATACAACCCGTGCATACAAATTAGTTTTTTTTTTTAAGTTGTCATGCCATTTTTGAATTTTTTTTAAGACTGACATTTCAGCTTTAAGAATGGTACCACCATAAGTATTAAAATCGATTTAATTGTTTACGAGTTGAGTCGTTTTGGTTGCTCGCAAGTGTAACGTAAGGACGTAAGAAGTAATAAACCTTCAAACATTATTCTTATTTGCTTCGTAGCATGATATAGGCAAAAATAATAATAATTACATTTTGACCCAAAATTCCTTAAAAACAAAACAAGTAAACCGAAGATATAATCAACTTACTCTTAAACCAGCACCCCTTAACTCCGAAGTTAGGCTTCAGATAAGTGCTGGGCACAGCCGGAGAGAGGTCCATAGTGATGGTCACTATCAGCAGAAGTATTGGGAACAGCACTGCGTACACGCAGTACCACGCGAACCTTCGTCTCATACTGCGTCTTGTCACTGATGCGTTTATGTATCTCCTGTGAATTGGAAACGATTAAGATACTGTTTTTAAGCTTCAGCACACAGAATCCGAAACAAACTGTAGAGGCGTACCTGTGCTATTATATCGCAAGGACATATTTATACACGCCATAGGTATTGCTCTACAGATCGGATAGAATGGTCGGATCGCATTATCTGTGCTGAAGCTCTTACATGAAATAGAGAAAGTTTGTCACCATTGTAAAATAAACTTTGTACCTGGGCGACCGACCTCTGCTCTGATGAAAATAGAGAAAACCAACATTTTTCCCCTGTTATGAAAAAAAGTCGAATTTTCGCCACCGTAAACTCCCTATAGGAGTTTACGGTGGCGAAAATTCGACTTTTTTTGTATTGCAACTTTCATCGAAATTCTTAGAGCCGTTTTCGAGGACGTGATTACAAATATATTAGGTCTTTACCTATGAAATTGCCGTTCTGCAGTACTGGCCATTTCAAATCAAAATAATTTTTGTTTGGCTAAGAATTCTAATTTCAAATTAATTTTATTTTAAAAACATGGATTTTTTTTTCCAAAAGTAGTCATTTGTTTATTGATTAGTGTTACATTTTCATCGCATTTCAATCTTTTTCGTCATCATGGATACGTTAAAAATTCGAGTAATTATGGAATATGAGTACCGTCGTGGCAGCAACGCGGCACAAGCGGCACGCAACATCAACGACGTTTACGGAGCTAACACTACAAACCAACGCACCACCTGTTATTGGTTTGCTCGCTTCCGTTCTGGAAATTTCGACCTGAAAAATGAACCTCGCGGTCGTCCGAAGACTTTGGTCGACAATTACGAATTAAAGGCGATTGTGGAAGCTGATGATACACAATCTACGGCTGAATTAGCAGCAGCTTTCGACGTTAGCGTCAAAACAATATTGGTCCATTTGCGTCAAATTGGCAAGGTAAAAAAGCTTGACAAATGGGTGCCCCACGAACTCAATGATCGCCAGCGCGAAGTACGCGTCGAGACGTGCCTTGCACTGCTCAACAGACACACAAATGAAGGAATTTTGAACCGCATTGTTACCTGCGATGAAAAATGGATTCTGTTTGATAACCGCAAAAAAATTCAATACCCGAGAGGCAGTACAAAATGCCTTTGAAGAATTTGTTGCCTCCCGACCAGCTGATTTCTTTAAGAAGGGCATCAATAAACTGCCAATGCGTTGGCAAAGATGCATTGATTGGGTGATTACTTCGATTAATACAAATAAAAAATACATGAAAAAAATTCGTTTAAATTTTTTCATACAAAACGGCAATTTCATAGGTAAAGACCTATTATATATATTACTAGCACTTCCCACGCGGCGTCGCCCGCTTAGATGTCGGAAAATATTCCGCGGTAACAAAAGTTCTTTCTTATTCCTTATCTGCTTAGTAAAGGGAACATCTGTGCAAAATTTCAGTTTTCTAGGTCCAATGGTTTGGGCTGGGCGTTGATGAGTCAGTCAGTTAGTTAGGACTTCTTTTTATTTATATACATATAGGTACCTATTTATACAGGTTGTAAGGGACAACCCGCCGCAAACTAACAGGGCGCATTCAGCTCCTCATTTTGAATCATATTGCACCGGAAATGTTCTCACAAAAATTTTAATTTTTTTTATCGTTTTTCAGTTACAATTCCTTCACTTCAATGTAAAATTACATTATCTGTCATCACTCCATTTATGTAAATAAAACAGCAAAAAAAACCAGCAATGGATGTTGAAATACTCTAATGAACGACGCGTGAAATCAGCTATTCACTTTCTGCCTAGCTACAGAGTTCATGAAATCATCGCATACCTATTACCTACCCCTCCCAACCCGTAACAAACGCTCCACTTTGTGCACAAAAACACCAACAAATCAGGTTTATTTGATTCCCGTAACGTTCCTGAAATAATGTCATGTACCGGTCATCTTAGTATGATATACATACTGAATTCACTCCATCAGTTTGCGGAGGGCTGTCCCTTAAACCCTGTATACAAATATTGCTCATTTATTAGTATAGAATAAACTTTTATTTATTAACAAGGTTCTACTACTAGTAGTTTTTTTTTTGGTTTAGGTAATATACACAAAACCACAATAATATGTAAAGGCCCTAAATTACGCTTTTACATTAAAGTTTCAACCTTCATGTTGATGTTAATAAATTTGGAAATTTGAAAGATTATAAAAGCCCAGTAATACGAGTAATATATTATATTGAAATCAATACGCCTTGGTTTGAAGTATTTTACTTTACACGCCTAAGTACCCTAAGCCTCTTAAGACGCAGATATATGCCTTGCCTTGAGTGGTTAGCTTGCGTTTTCTGTGCTAAGCTCACACAACGCGTCGTACGTCCACTAAGTAATAGGACTCGCCCATCAAGGAGCGTTGTCCCTAATTTGACGCATTATTAATTTAGTATACATAAAACAAAAGGTCTTATATTAAAATACGTATACTAAAAGATAAATAATTCAAACGTAACTTTACAAAATGATATTAGACAAAAAATTGGAAATATCAATTACGAACTCCTCACACGTAAACACTTAACATAATATGCGCTAAAAGCTACGATGAAAAAGCTCGTGAAGTACGTACGACGAATAAATGTAATAAGGATACATTTAATAATGTTACAGTTAACAACGTTACATTTAAGTACTTACCGAACGTTCAAGAATATGTCGAAACACATCACGTTTAGCCAGAAGAAGCAGGATACGAACGAAAACTGGATCAAGTACGCTGAAACAAAAAGATTTTAATAACATCGAATATTTGTATGAGATATTTAAGAAAAGCAAGCCTTAATGTTAATTAACAATTTTATAAAATTTCGAGTGTAAACAAAGCTCTTAAAATTCCAACTATAAAATGAAATTCTCTTGAATTTGATACATTTTAGACCAACCATCTTAAGAGACATTAAATACTGAGGGTACTTATAAGGGGGCTCTCAAAAGAGAGCAATTTATTAATAAATACAAGCCGTTTGCACTTCAAGTACGGTATCAAAGTAATTAGTAAGCCTTTAGTGAAACATATTTAAATCCTTTCTGAAGTTCAGTCATGAAACCTCAAGTAGCAAGAAAATATTAAAGCTCAATTTTATGTAGGGATTTGTCTCATTCTTTTCAATGAGCTGGACCTATTTATATAGTTGGTTATATTCAAATTAAATCAGGTGTCCTGTTTCCATACACTAATATTGATTTTAATTTTTCAGAATTAAATTATTTCATGCTCAAAGAACGCTAATGTGATGATCCTAAAGAACCTCAACTTACCCATAATAGTGCACGCAACAGCAGGAAAAGCATGTCCAGCAAGCTGTGTGGCAGCTAAACAAGTGAAGGCGAGAGCCAAACACACGGTGTGACAGGCAAGAGCCTTTCCATGGGTGTCCCGCAGCTCCGTAATGAACAGGTATACACAGGCCGTCGCTAGCAGGAAAGGCACTGATATTAGAAGCCCTGGAAAGGAAAATACGCTTTAGTTTTCGGAAGGTAAATATATGTTTAGCGTTGACTAAGGAGGCTTATTTGTCTATGTATGTTACTGTTGGGATAGCAGTTAAGGTACTGAAGTATTTCTGTTTGATGGTCTGTACCACAGCACAGACTATGAAACTGAACCACTTTCTCCATGGGACCAACATTGTAATCGAGGAAAAAATATCAGCTGTCCATACATTTGGGTCGAGTAGGTATTGAAGTTTTGTACGGGACAGCTCATATTTTTTTCTCGATTACGATGTTGGTCCCATGGAGAAAGTGGTTCAGTTTAATGCACAGAGCGTTAAAACACACACTTAAATTTGACTTCACCTTTCTGATACACCCTGTATAAGAAATAAGAATTAAATAATGTGATGCTACAAATTGTACCTTTAGCAATTTGTGTTTTGTATTCATTAAAGATCACAAGAAATTAAAAGCGCTCGTTCACAAATTAAATAACGAGATATTATTAATTAAAATGTAATTTGTAATTCTGGTAACCCTTAAACCTCGCCTCAAGCTTCAAATCCCTTAATAAAAGCTTTCATAGTATCAACTCCCAAATAACTTGTATTATAAAAGGCTGAAGAAACTTCTCAAAATCTTTTGGAGACTAGAACAGCGATCAAATAGTTAAGTAACTCGGTAACTAGAGTTTTCGTAACAAAGTTAACAATTTGTTCTTGTTGCCAAGAACAAAAAGTGGAATTAATTAATGATCAACTCAGTTAGTATTTACTTTGGACGAAAAACATACAGCTGGGTATTTTCCCACAGGAGTCGATATATTAAATTGGTTATTTCGTGTTTACACAATAAATAAGTAATATATAGTATTATTATTTGCTGTTCCTATACGCGACTTCATTGATCTGAAATTATTATTTCGTGATTACGAAATCAGATGTATATGTATATTAATTTGCGTCCGAGTATAAATTTATCGATATACGGCATGCAATGCTATACAAATCACATATGCTTGCAATTTCGATAGCGGATAGATAAACAATAAAATAATAATCAAATATTACTAGTATTAAAAGACTAGATAATTCCCCCCATCTCTGCATTTTACGCCTGATAGGTGTTCCAATAAATCCCATACATAGCATAATTCTACTGCTAAGACACAGGCCTCCTCCCTTCGAGAGGGAGTAGGCTGTAATCACCACGCGGACCCAGTGCGGGTTTCCTCACGATGTTTTCAAAACTACATGTCATACATTGAAAATACATGTCATACATTAAAAAAATACAGATACATGATTTCAAATCTCTTTTAGATAGATAGATAGATAGATAGAATACTCTTTATTATGCACACCATAAAAATTACAGATATAAATGTTGAAATTTTACATAGGGTGACACAATGAGCGGTCTTATCGCTAAGAGCGATCTTTTACAGACAACCTTTGGATGGATTATGGGGAGAAAAGAGAGAATACTGTAGGTAGTCTGTGGTGTACCATATATACATACATAAATACAGATACTTATATAAATATATACTTATATATACTACTTGAAAAAGAGCAAGGAACTATACACGTAATGACGATATTTAAAGAGAGAGGAAATGTTTTTAGATGTATTGACTTACTGAAGGACTATCACCAAATAGTAGTACAAACCTGTAGCATAAGCGATAAGTGTAGACGACGTTTTAGTATCTTCCATGGGACTAGTAAAACACACTACGGGTAATGTTATGCCGGCTGGCACCGACTCGTTCCAGAAGGTTTCCATGCAATAGTCCCGAGTGCCCAGCAGTGGGGGTCTTGAGTACGGAACGAAGAGGGACCCGTTTACTAGAAGATAGAACTCGTCTTGGCTGTGAATGTCCGGCTGTAGTTTGTATCTGAGGACAATGTTTTACATTAACACTTTGTTACACAACAATAGAAGTTTTATTGTTATCATGCCGTTCTAGGTTCTGGAAGGTGTAAAAGACAGATGACAGTTTTCATTGAATTTGAGAAATATTTACAGAATGAGTTTGAAACTGACTCAATTAAATCAACGTTTGATTTCGTATGCAAAATTCGCTTCGAAGCTTATCATGATAAAAAAATGCAGCCACGAATAAATAAGAACGGTATTAGTAATAAAAACCAATGAGAACAGAAAACATTTCAAGATCAAATTAATAAAGCACTTTTCTCAAATGAATTAACCACTACAAATCGTTTTATACGGGACACTCGCAATTTCATGGATGGAGGAATTTGTTCTACGATTCCTAATGAGCTTAGGACCCCAGAATATAGAACTCTTACCCAAGAATATAAAAGATTGAATAAAAGTCATCGAAATTTCGTAAGTGGGCATACCCCAATTAAATATTATGAGTCATTTCCTTCGATACAGGATTGAGATTGTATTATTGCTTTATCAATGGAAATGGAATTTTATCGGAATCAGACGGAATATCTTAAGTTTTCGTTTTATAAGTAATTATGATAGCGAAGGTATTTGATAACATTAGATAATTAGTTGTGTACTGCCAATACCTACACAATACATTGTCTTTTATCATAATTATTATCACTAGATTCGAAAACTTTTCTGATTCTAGGTATCGCTGTTGCCATCCAGCAGTTTTAAAGTTCATTTTATAGCAAACTAGCGAGTTGCCCCTGCTTCGCACGGTTACTACGACTTGATCGAGATTTCTTTATTATATGTAAGTTTAATAACATTGTATTATGCACAACCTTCCGGAATAAATTCTCTAAGTTCTGGTGAAAACCGCATCAAATGGTGAAATCCGTTGCGCAGTTTAGCAGGACAACGCCGTCGCACGTACAGACAATAAAAGTGATTTTCATTTATAATTTTATATAGATATACAACGTGTAACGTTGAATGCGCAAAAACTCTTAAGGGGTCATTGTACTCATCATTATGAACAACTTTTACTATGGGACCAAACCTGAAATCGCGAAAAAAAAATTAGCTGTTCAGTACATTTTGACGAATTATGCGAACAGAAATGTAATGAACAGCTGATTTTTTTTGCGATTTCAGGTTTGGTCCCATAGTAAAAGTTGTTCATAATGATGAGAACAATGACCCCTTAAGAGGTTTTGCGCATTTAACGTTACACGTTGTAGATGTTGTGTTCTTGTTATGGCTTTTCTTGTGATTTATTTTCAAATTTTGCTTCATTTGCTTATTGAGTACGAAAATCAGGATCACTTTGTAGGCAAGGTTCTAGGTTTAAGTCGATCAGAAAACCACGATCTGCCCATTCAGGGACGTTTGAGTACAACTGCTAGTTACCAAATCATTCCATAGGTACTAAGAGTTTCCTAATCATAATTTTTATCATGAACTAGCTGACCGGACAGACGTTGTCCTGTCCCAATTTCAATAATACAAAATTCCCATAGAAAATTCACTTAGCGTGTAAATTCTATCTTATGTTCCACACTCTCTATATGAAATCTATATGAAATGAATCCTTATTTCCCTTGGTCATCGCATCACGCGTGAACGGATGGAACGATTTCGCTAATTATTTTTTTGTTGAGTTTATTATTGTCAGGAGAAGGTTTTTATGTAGAGAAAAATTAGAAAAGTTGCCGGGAAAATTGGAAAATTTGGGAAAACTGAAAGTGAATTTTCTATGGGAATATATATATAGATTAATGACAACAGGCGAAGCAGGCAGGAGTATCAGGAAAACAAGTGAAGTTTAGTTTTTTTGGGGAAACTCCCAACCTAAAACAATATAAATAAAATAAAACCTATATTTACTTTTCATATTTACAGGGGCTCCCGACGATGGTCTCGTACACATTGCTGTCGAAGCTGAAGATGTGGGTCTCGTTGGCCTGGTGGAAAATCGGCTGGAAGGTCAGCGAAGACCGGGAACAGACGGTCTTGACTGTTCCATCGTCAATCATGACGGTGAGGTTCTGTCCGCTTGGACAGCATTTTGGAACTACTGGTAGCTCTTTTACTTCTTGGTCCTATGAACAAGGGAAAAAATGTATATTAATGACTTTGAAGATGAAAATGTATAAAAAAATGGTCGTAAAACAATAAATTACTGAAGAAAAGTATAAGGAGTACAATAATTTATTTCTGGCTGAAATACACATACACACATATAAACTCACGCTTTCTTCCCATGGGGGTAGGCAGAAACTACAGAACGCTACCAGCTGCGATCCTTACATAATTATTTATATTTTCAAAAACAAACATAATAATACAAAATTAAATCTAAAAGTTTTACTGAAACTGGAAGTTAATAATAATACAGCTATCGTAAAATCCTTTCCTACTCTATGAAATTATCGTAGACCTGTGGAATAACTAAATAATTCATGTTATACTGAAGTAAATTAATGGTTGTCATAATTGATCAAAAACAAGTTGAGATATTTTTTGGTAGGTAACAAGTAATATTAGGTACCTACATATATTATGTTAAATAAAGACCCTACTCAAACAAGAGTCCAATTTAATAATAATTCTTCGAAAGCTTACTTCGAATTTAGTCACATAATGTTTTTCTAAGACGTGACGACATATTTTAAATTGGGTCGCGCCACAAACACAAGGTAAGGACAACATAATTATGGATGTCATTCAAACGATGTTAAATTGCAATGCTGCTTGACTGAGTCCCATCAAAATTCAACATGAGTATTTGATCTTTGACGCACATAAAAGAAATTCAACTGAGTTTGATGACGTAAAACGTTCAATTATAATCGGGCACGTCTTTTGCAATAGTTAAGCTTGAATATTAGTCGGCGAGGCAAAGCTTACACGGAGAAAAAACAAAATTCAGATATTCGTTGGTAATTTTTGCATCCACACACTAACTTTTTATCCCGCGTTCTAACCACAAAGATAAACTCGCGCGACAATCGCGCTGGTTAGGACGCGTTCTCACTGTTTACTCAGAATGTAAAAATAGAAAGAAACTCTCAACCCAAAGAAACAGTTGTTGTTAAAAATATAATTATACAGATTACGTACAGATGTTGGCGAATGCCAAATGTACTACTAATTTTATTTGTTGAAATAGTACGAAGCAAAGTCCAACACTGAGTAGATTACCTCTACGTACATTGGAATGTTAAATGCCAATTTGTTTATATAAAAGGAAAATCAATGGCCTGAGTCATTAGATAATGGCTTTGCAGAGTCGTTTGGTCTCGGGTCGTTGACATTTACTCACCTAATGTAGGTGTAACCCTTTCAATTTTACGTACGTTTCTTGTGAAACGATAAGGTCATAGGTAACAGAGGCAACCTAATGATAAGACACTCAATTGGCAGATATTTACACCTTTATAAATAATAAAGCTGTGTTTTTCAGTTGTTTAGGCTAAACAACTGTTTAACACGACATTTATTTAACCCGTCGCACGCCAATTAGCAAACACAATAGATTTTCTATTGTTATCTGAACACCTGGGTGTGCAATCGACGTTTAAAGAGTTAAAGGAATTTGTTGCTTCTAGTCATCACTACAAAAGTGCTTTTATGACAGCGGGTACTATGAATTATGAGTATTGGCACTTTTTTCATTATCTTTTTATTAACCTACTTATCTTTTTTTTTAAATTATTTTTACAATTTTTTTTAATCCCTTTTTTCTTACTGCCAATAACCCCCACTATCGCCATTTTGCGTTTGATCCACGATTTTTTACCCACCCTGTATACGCATTAAAGAACTTACATTAATAAAATCACTAAGTTTATCTACATTATATACTTTTAACTTAATTATTTCTTGGAACACGATAATTAATCGATTCCTGCATTTTCCTTAAAGTAAAATTTTCCGGTAAACCGAGTCAAGCAATTTTCCTCATTACGTTCAAGTTTCCCTTCGCATGTTCTATCTATAACAGCCTCAATTTGCAAAAATAAATTAATAATAGAGATTACTGGTTGGACCACTCTGATCGTTCAGATTAAAATACATTAATCAGAAATCGAAGGACGAACGAGACACATCATCTGCCTAGCCTTTTCCCAATTATGTTGGGGTTGGCTTCCAGTCCACCCGATGAAGCTGAATACCAATATTTTACATGGAGCGACTACCTATCTGACCTCCACAACTCAGTTACTGGTTAATACGATACCCCTTGGTAAGATGTGTTGTCAGACTTTCGGGACTGTAAATGATCCACAAATGACAACCGGGACCACGTGCTTTCCGAGGCACGGAGCCCCTCCGTGTCTTGGTATGTAAAGATGATGACCCATCCACGAACCAATAGCTTAACCTGATCGATCGACCAGTGCGGCTGTTATTACTTAGCCACAAGCCCCTCCACACAATAGAAGTTTTATTGTTATTGGGTACGTCTGGGGACGTTTAGTGCCCCGCAAAGTGTTAACGAAACGAAACAAACGATTTTCCCGGCATTGACAATGTAAGTAACACACTCGTATCGGCAGAGGCCTGCACGGCTGCAGCCTAATTGCATATCACACTTTCAATGACAATCCGAGAGTTTTGGAGGATATTGCTAACCCATTGCTTCATAGGTTTCGAAAATTCGTCTGCTCAATGACGTAAATAATTCAAACTGTCAAAATGAAACCCATTGCCAGCAATTGTCATTATATGTGTGTAATAACGCAATTACCCCGTTGTATACAATAGTTAATACAAATATTAGCCTTTAGATAAGCAATTCCAAGAATAAACGAGTTATTTACTGGCAAGCAGCACTGCTAGCAGTACTTTACATTTTATAATTGACTTTTAAAAAGGAACAGATTAACGATGTTGGGCATGTTTTTCGTATGCATAATGCATAATCAGCCTATAATGTTTCTACTGCTGGGACACAGGCCTCCTCTCGGGGAGAGGGAGTGGGCCGTAATCCACCACGCGGGCCCAGTGCGGGTTGATAAATGTCACATGTCTTCGAATTTTTGCCGGTTTCCTCACGATGTTTTCCTTCACCGCTTTGAGAGCAGTGGTGATCAGCGCCTGTCAGGGTTTGAACCTACGACCTACAATTCATAAGTCGCGGTTGTTACCACTGGGCAGCTCTACTATGTTTTTCGTATGTTTAGACTATATTAGCAGTTTCTGATTTCATTTTATTTGCAGCAACACCTAAACATGGACATTTATTTCCGCATCGTAACCAAAAAATAATCTTTAACATTTCGGCTAACCAACAAAGATAGATACACTCCAAAAATAAGATAAAAACGTATACATAAGGTCATCTACGTGCCACAAAGTACTTTCTGTCGGTACATTACATTTCGTTCAGCTATAATGTGAGTAAGAAGCCGGGTATCGAAGGCGCCACGTCTGTCACGCGTCTTGTTAGAAACGTGCCCGCAACGGTAATGAGACAAGCGATGACATCTACCGTTCTGTGAGCTCCTGGTAATGCAAGAAGGGTGAATTATTCGGATGGAAGGTTTTAAAAACGGATCTTATAAAATTGATGGATTGTGTATCAACTGTTCAATGTGAACATAAATGTATTTAATATGGAAAAGAGATGTTATGTTTTACTGGTAGTTCAAGACTTTGCCATTATGGTTCTCACCAAAAGAACTATGCATTTTCATTAACATAACCATACATTAGTATTACGAGAAGATTTTCAGCAACATCTTTAATATTATGCTTTAGTTATGTGCACTAATAACGACATGCATGTTACATTAAATCCTATGCAAATAAGAAAATCGCACTTATTTTAAACACCTTAAAGACTAGAAAAACAAATCCCTTAAGCCACTCGCAGAGCCTCCAAATAAACTGCCATATACGCGCCATTTACAAAACTTCTAAGTGGGTGATCACGGCACCATGTTTGTGAATCGTATGTGTTTAGAGAAAGTTGTGATTTTTCTTGTAAACAGGCGTAAGTATCAGATTAGGTTGTTTGCATTAACAGTTTGGGGAGATTGGACCTCACCCGGCTCGGAGGACCGCCTGAGTAGGTAGTTGTGTGCCGATACATTATGTGGGTATTAGCTACCTTTTCTTGAATATAACAGAAAATCGGGCGCGTATTTGCTAAATGAGAAAGGTTCAGCTTAGTTTTACTTACAAGAATCGGTTCGCTTGGTCAAGGTTCGAGATATTTCTCACGCAAGTTATTAGCGGTCGCATAAATATTAGAATTTTACGGGAAGTATTCAGTTTTTAACAGCAAGATATTTTATACCTAACATAATTATTATTAACCAATAAGAGAAGTACTTATTTATGCAGTAGCACTTCCCGCGCGACTTCGTCTGCGTTAATTTCGTACCTACTTTAGTACCCCATTAGGGGCAGATTTTCAAAAAGCCCTCATACATGTTATTCCGGACTTAAAATTAAAACTGAGTTTCGAGTTAAGGCTCTTACAGACAGAGGCGATATCGCGTCGCAACGCGATATTTTTCTACGGATATAATATCGAAATATCGCGTCGCGACCGCGATATCGCCTCTGTCTGTAAGAGCCTTTAATCGTACCGCGCGTTAAAATTCTTCCATACAAACTTTGACACCCTCAATCCTCCTTAACGGTTGTTTAGAAAAACAAAATGTGACAAACTTCATAATTTACTTAGATAAATATTCGTGCCAAGTTTCATGTTTATTGACTCAAGAAATAAAAAAAAAATATGAACACAATCCCCTCTTTTCACCGCCTTAAAGGTTGAATTTCTAAAAACCCCTTTTTTGTGCTCCCGACAATTACAAAAGTACCCGTGTGTAAAATGTCACCTTCCTAGCCACAGTGGTTTAGGCTCCGCGTTGATGAATCAGTCAGTCAGGACAAGACTTAATTAGGTATACTCGTATTATGTATAGAAGATTGTTTAATATAAATCTTGTGGTTCAGTGCCTATACCTGTCATTGAAGCTCAACATAAAGCTTCGAACACACGACCGTGTTTAGGTCAGACCACATATCGCTCGACTGTTAAATGCACTGTCAAACATACGTCAAGCTGATTGGCAGTCTAATAAATATCTTTTGTTTATTTATCTTGGAAAGCGACTACAATAATTTTGATGAATGAACTCTTCTTGGTTACCAATGTTTTATTGTTAAAGAAGTAGTGTTGAAAATATTGTTATTGTGAACATAATTTGATTATTCGATTATAAGCTCTTCAACGACTTGTTACGCCTTTGCCACCAAATAAAAGAACTTAGGTAAACAAAAATTGCGAAACAAAAAAAAGTTTATTTCAGAAACAAAAGCCTAGAAACCCGTTTAAGTCGGAAACTCGAAGAATTTCTAAATGTTAAAACAATTTGTTTTTAAGGCTTCTTTATGGAAATATCCGGGGACTGGGAGCCGTGACGACACTGACAACTTCCGCGAAATATTCGCAAAGGAAACCTTAAAAATACTCATATGAGTTTTTTTTTTTCTAAAAATGTTTTGGTTTGGTAATCACCAAAAGGATTTTAGATACGTAAGGGTTATATTACGGTAAAAAAGACGTCGCGTTACATTTGAAATTATAACCAAGTTCATGTATATTCACAGCCTTTTTAACGGAAAGAATTCTTGAAGCAGCGAAAGCTCATGCGCAAATAATTACATGAAATTAAATAAGGGTATCCTTTAGTAGACAAACAGTAGGATGGTTCATCTACAATGTATGTTGACCTACATCCAGGTACATTGGTAATAGGTATACTGTACATTGGCAACAGCTCCCACGGGATGATCGAGAATTCGAGAACCGTTAGCTACTCGTAGATTTCCGAGAAATTATTTATAACTATCAAACCAACATGATGCTTCAAAACCAACAACATGGGTGGACCTCAATTCAACTAAACTTAGGCCGTCAATAAAACCGTTAAATTCATAAAAGTATTGGAAGTAATTCTACAGTTAAGCCTATTAACGAGAGAGAGCTCCATACCGTCTTTTACTTCGTGATATCAAAAAAGAAAATTATATCAATGTTGTTTTGATACTAAAAATAATCACTACTCATCATGCATTACCACCCAACACGCTAATAAAACAAAATCTTGAATCAGAGTACATAAATACTTCACATGTAATCGCATCAGCCGATGTTTGCACCTACAGTCGCGTATCTACTGAAATATTGTTATTAGGCCTAAGGCATTCTGCCAAGTATTCAGACAAATTTAGTGAAACAATTTCGTGGATTACCTAGGCATAAAAATGGTCTTAACACTGTGTTAACCCAGTTGGAGCACGTGACTTCGTGTGCATGATAGCTTTAAATTTTGTGTTTTTAAAATTCCATTATAAGTAAATGTATATGGTTAAATCATTTGGATTTCTCTTAAGTGTCATTTGACTATATTGTCTACTGCTGTAGGTACTAAAACCGAAACATGATTATCTATACTAATAATATAATAATATAATTATAATAATATTATAAAGAGGTAAAATTTGTATGTAAGTTTGTATGTTTGTAAGTTTGTAAGTTTGTATGTAGGGGGTAATCTCCGGAACTAATAATCCAATTCTAAAAAAATTTTCACTGGTAGAAAGCTACATTATTCCTGAGTGCTATAGGCTATAAATTATATTTATATCATGCATATTAGCCGAGCTATCACAATTTTTGTCTAACAAGTCGGAAAGAAATACGTCTTTAAACAGACTTTTTTGCATGCGCTGCCTAAACGGTTGTTTAAAATTGAGAACAATGTATGGCAATCTGGTCCGTCTTAAATAATTCTACAAAAAAGTCCGCGACACCATATTTCTATCTTTTATATTTTACCTTTTATACATCTTTTATTGTTTTAAAAAAGTATTTTTTAGAGATACTTACGTTTGGATGATTATTTAAACAACAACACATTAATCCTTATCCAAATAAGTTATTTTATGATCACAAGGACATCATGGAGATAAAATTTGACCTTAACAGTATGGCAATTGGTCATACAGTTTCGGAGATAGTATAAAATTACTAAAACGCAAAATAACTTTAATTCATACCGCTCGCTCTTGAGCAAACATGTTTAGTGCGGACGTTTTATCAATTTAACCATAGATGGCGTTGTGCAAATAAGTAATTTTTCTGAATTGCGAGATTTATTATTTCAATAATGTCGGTGGAATACAGTGGAAGAGTTTGTTTTTTTGTTAGTTTGTTTGAACGCGCTATCTCCGGAACTACCCCAGTCGGATTTGAAAAAAATCTTTTTGCATTTTGTAACCCAGTTCTTGAGGAGGGATATAGGCTATTTAACATCACGCTCTAGGGCCCTTAGGAGCCGAGCGCGAACTAATAGCGCGGGCAGGCGATGCAGAAGGATATAGGCTATTTAACATCACGCTAGGGCCCTTAGAAGCCGAGCGCGACGTAATAGCGCGGGCAGGCGATGCGGAAGGATATAGGCTATTTAACATCACGCTAGGGCCCTTAGAAGCCGAGCGCGAAGTAATAGCGCGGGCTGGCGATGCGGAAGGATATAGGCTATTTAACATCACGCTAGGGCCCCTAGAAGCCGAGCGCGAAGTAATACCGCGGGTAGGCGATGCGGAAGGATATAGGCTATTTAACATCACGCTAGGGCCCTTAGAAGCCGAGCGCGACGTAATAGCGCGGGCAGGCGATGCGGAAGGATATAGGCTATTTAACATCACGCTAGGGCCCTTAGAAACCGAGCGCGAAGTAATAGCGCGGGCAGGCGATGCGGAAGGATATAGGATATTTAACATCACGCTAGGGCCCTTAGAAGCCGAGCGCGAAGTAATAGCGCGGGCTGGCGATCCGGAAGGATATAGGCTATTTAACATCACGCTAGGGCCCCTAGAAGCCGAGCGCAAAGTAATACCGCGGGCAGGTGATGCGGAAGGATATAGGCTATTTAACATCACGCTAGGGCCCTTAGAAACCAAGCGCGAAGTAATAGCGCGGGCAGGCGATGCGGAAGGATATAGGATATTTAACATCACGCTAGGGCCCTTAGAAGCCGAGCGCGAAGTAATAGCGCGGGCTGGCGATACGGAAGGATATAGGCTATTTAACATCACGCTAGGGCCCTTAGAAACCGAGCGCGAAGTAATAGCGCGGGCAGGCGATGCGGAAGGATATAGGATATTTAACATCACGCTAGGGCCCTTAGAAGCCGAGCGCGAAGTAATAGCGCGGGCTGGCGATGCGTAAAGATATAGGCTATTTAACATCACGCTAGGGCCCCTAGAAGCCGAGCGCGAAGTAATACCGCGGGCAGGCGATGCGGAAGGATATAGGCTATTTAACATCACGCTAGGTCCCTTAGGAGTCGGACAAAAATAAAAAATGTCCGAAAGGATGCTAAGCGCAAACGAAGTAATAGCGCGGGCAGTCGTTGCGATGCGATGCGTGGGGTTAAGTGGGTGTGGGGGACAAGAAATTTTACGCGGACGAAGTCGCGGGCAAAAGCTAGTTTGAAATATTTTCGATAGATAAAAATTCCAAAGTAGCACCGTCTATTTTCTGTTTTATACAATTATACGTAAGCAGTTCCTTATTGTGCAGTAAAATTTTGTTGAATCAAAGGTATTTAAATATGTTAAGAACTTGCTAAGCTAAAAATTGATTTAACTATAGCATTTTGTAATAAATCTACATTTAAACGAAGCACGTTTAGTTTCGGAGCGCGTGAGAGTCTTATATCTCGCGCGTCAAGACAGCCGTAATGCCATTTTACTTACACAACGAGCTAAACCACACTTCGATGTATCCTCTTAACTCCCTATAAGACAATTCGCATACCAGAATCAAGACTGTTTTGTAGGAATGCGTGACACCATTTGTATTTAGGAACCTACATAGAACGAAATTTTGTCTACTTTCTTGACTGGTGTTATTTCATGCATTAATTAAATAATCACCATTTTTCGGGAAGTACATTCAAATAAACGCCTTAGAACTTATTCTTTGTCATGTTTTGAACTTTCGTTGTTTTCTCTGACGAAAAAACAGAACAAACCAGATTGAATTCCTTGTGTTACAAATTACGTTGTCTTCGACTTGTGTTGATGTATTGAAATTACCTGTTACAAAATTACTAACACCTACAATTTCTAAGAAACAGTTTTGACGTCACGATTTTTTTCTCCTACGCAAATCTTTCCTAGCATTACTATCCCCTCGAGTACTTAAATAACTGTTCTAGTATTTTTTCACCGAATTGACACACATTCTTGGCACTTATCGCAATTTTTTATCGTTCTCGTAACAGTGACAACAGTGGTAACACGTCACAGTGATAATATCGGAATCCCGACGTTTTCCGAGAAATTTTATTGAATGTAAATAAATATTTCGTGAAGTGTATTTTTTTCCTGCAGATTTTTTGCAAAATCTTATCTGTCGGGATTTCAGGAATTAGAAAGTTAAGCTCATAAGGTAGCACGAAGACGAGGCATTGCTCACAAATACTATATACCTTCATCGAAGAACTGAAACTGTTCGAATTGATGATGACTCGGTACAGTAATACGCGAAGGGCAAAAACGCGTTGTTGTGTGGGTGACTGTAATCAGGCCTTGTCAAAAATAAAAGAGATACAATTGACCAGAGACCAACAGGAAAACGCAGTACAAAGTGTGTGTCGATAAAATAATCCACCTACTCAAAAAATCTGTAAATATCGCAGATGTTCCAAGCATTGGTTAGTTTGTATAGCAACCACGCAATGTGCATAATTTATTAAGCCGGCCCAACTCGAGGCTCGACACTGAAAAAGCAGAATGACATAATATTCTACTCACACACATAATTCTATTTGTAACAGACATTTTTCTTGACAAGTATCCGAATTAAATTCATAAAGGGAAAGCTATCAGATACCAGGAGGACATACACGCAGGCAGGTAATAGGAATGAAAATATTTCAACCACGCGAGGCACGTATTCGTTCCGCGTAATAACTAGGACAACGCGTGAAAGTAAATACGTCTAGAAAACCTCCTACATATTCTATTTGCCTGGTTATGATAATACGTATCGATAATAAGTTGATAAGTATTCGGTGGGAGATTGGAAATGTCTCCAACATGTCAGAACGCCTAGGCACGGCGCGTACGTTTGGAAAGTATGTAGTAGCTTTATAATATTTTATACTCTTACTAGTGACTTGCCCCTACTTCGCACGGCTTTAACGAATTGATAAAACATCGAGAATCCTTCTGAAATAAATTCTCCAGGTAAGTGATGGTGAAACCCGCCTCAAAAGCGACTTTAGAAAAACAACGCGATCACACAGATACTTATCCTGTAAATTCGGGCAGAATTTGTGTTTTATCCAAAGAGAGAACCCTTCGATGTTGATCGAGATTACACAAAAGGCTGGTTTTGTTAGTGGACTGTAGTGTATATCACCGTGAAGACTGAGGTAAAGCGAGCTTGAAGTGAGCTGTCTTTAGTGTTAATCCCTAACTTCAGTAGGAATGAAAACTCATTTCAAACTCACTTCACCTAAGTTTCACGGTGAATATATAATATGTATAGATAAACATTATAGAGATAGAGAAACGCCACAGAGAATAGTAAAACTTTTCTTATTTACATTCTTCACACTGAACTTTTTTCAGGGATCTTGGTTTTATTTAAAACGTCTGACTATCGTGACATAAGATTGCCTGTGAAAAGTGTTCGGGACGCCGCGCCGAGAAATGTCTAAAGTTTAATAAACCGTGGAAGTTTTGATCAAAATCTTGTACTGTAGGACCAAAATGAACCTGACTAAATCTTTTCAGTATTATAAGCATTTGGTAAAGAAAATCAACTGATGTTACGAGTTACTATTTAATTTCGGTTTATTTTTTAGCGCTCGTACCTCAAAAGAAAAAAAACAGAACCCATAAAGGATCACTTCGTTGTCCGTCTGTCTGTCAGTCGGTCAAGACCCTTTCTCTCAGGAACTAGTGGAGGTATCAAGTTGAAATTAATATCAAATACGTAGGTCTATGATCCCTTGGAGCTCTAAAAAAATCAAGCTTCTAATTGTAATGTCGAATAAAAAAAATACGGCCATTTATGCTTGTTTTTAGGATAAATTATTTTCGGAACCCTTCATTGTGCGTGATCCGAGACGCAATTGGCCGAGTTTTTTATGATATTGACGATAAGTTGTGTTACAAAATAAATTCAGGGCTTAAGAAGTTAAGCTTGTCATAGAAAGAAAACAAATTATAATTAGAGAAAAGCTTGTAATACTTGATAAAATATTAAATCATCAACGTATTTGTTACTATGGCAACCCTGAAAACAACAAACACATTTAATTATTTTTATAGAAAAGGTAGAAATGTAAAAAGCTACCATAGGTCAGGAAATATGCTAACTATGCTGTCCACACTAAGGCTTTACGTTGCTTTAAGAGTTGTTCACACCTCATGGTAGCGTTGCCAGGATTCCTATTAACCCAGAAAAAAAAGAAACCACAGTGGAAGCATAATTTCAAAAGGAGCTTTCTTGAGTATTAAATATTCTACATTTTTCTTTATTGTTTTTCATTCCATTTCTTGAGTATCATAATACGTCATTTTATTTACACGAAAGTTATTGCAATTAGTTAAAGAAAAAAAAACTTGTATTAAATTGTAATTAATTTAATAATTTACACTATTTTGATTTAATTACGTTATAATTATTAATTAAATTCATCTTTATTTTTAAACTAAAAACAATATTATAATTCAATAGAAAAATCGTAGGACGTCACATTTTTGTTTACCACCATAAACTAGCTTGCAAACATTTTTCAGAAGTTTGTCCTCCAAGCCATTCTTATCGCAAAGACGAAGGGTATCACACAGGAATTATTCAGAGGACCATTTCGCGTCGCCGCCGACTTGCAGCAGGTAATAGAAAGTAAATATTTCGCTAGTAGCCGCTCGCCGGCTACAGAGAGAGTGATACACGGCTAAAGCCTGCGGCTTGGCACGGCTTACTGTGAGCAGATTGCTTCTACAAATACTGATGGCCTGCCGCGTTTGGCTAGACTCGAGATTTGGTCCTAAGTTCCTAACACTTTGGAAATGTCTAGGGTGATGATGCGTCTGAAAGTAGATTATCGAGTGGGCTTTTCTTGAATTTTTTATCTTTTTACCGTAAGATTTTTACGCCTGCGTCTTGCAAAGTAGGTATAATAGGGATTAGTGGGTTTTTCTCACACAGAAACAAGTAGCAAAATCTGTTACTCAAGCGATAAAAAAGTCCTCAGTTCAATCGATAAGTCGCTGGTCTACAAATTAACCGTGACCCCACAACCTTAGTAAAAATATGAAGAGTCAATATTAATTTGGGCAAGTGTTGTGATTACAAGAAAGGTATGTTGTTTTTGAACTTCAATTATCGTGCCAGTAAATTCGTTGGTAATTAAAATTAGATTAGGAGTAGCCTTTCGAGTGTTAGGCAAATAAAATTGGATGATAAAGTGGGAATCAATTTAGATAAAAGTTAGGATAATAATGGCAATCAATACTCGGTAGCAATAGTGTAGGAAAGTAAGCACATTGATTGAAAAAAAAAGGTAAAATCCCTATCATTCTAGAAATTCTGGTTCTTCAAGGATTTGATTAAATTCTTATAAGTACAATCTACATTATACATTGATTAGAGCGTCGCACAATGATTTGATATAGCGGTCCCGCATGACGAGAGCCACGTGAAAGCTGAAAAAGATAGGCAGATTCAATATCTTGACCTGGCTCACGAAGTTGTGGACATGTTACTGGACGTGGATACAGCAGTACGGCTGGCCGTCACGACAATCGGCACAATGACTAATAGCCAAGAGCCTCGACCAACACCTGAGGAGGCTCTCGTTGATCAAGGGCTTGATCCAGAAACCGGTACTTATGGACAAGGCGCGTATCGTTAGGAGGTTCCTCTCTCAGCAGCCCTGACCTCCGGCGGTTGGACCCTGTTCCGGTGGGGTACTATTTAATGATAAAAGAGTTATTTCTTAAGTGAACTCAGAAAAAAAAATATTACCAAAAAACGTAAAGAGAGTATCAGACCAATTCCACTTATTACTCAACGTACCACAATTGCTAGTTCCCTCCCATTTAATGCCAACAGCTATTAAACCAATCAAAACAACATCAATTGTATTTAATCCTGCCTTTCAAAGAAGCATCTTCCTCCTTCCATGTTATCAGCCGGCATTATCTCCACAACAAAGATATATCAGGACATCTCAGCACCAGACGGCCTTACGGTACTTAACAATATTTATTCCGGCACTAGGGGCAGTATATTTTTTGCGAAGAATGCTCATATTAACTGAATCCTATCTTGTGAGAATGAATGTGGTGCGTGGAGTCTCGAAGCAATCTCTTTAAGTGGCCCTTGCCACAATACAGGCAGGGCGCAGTATGTGAAATAGGAGTAACTTATCTGGTCCTTCGAGACGTGATCGTAATCTTAAACGGGAAATGGAGTTCTTTTTTTGTATCTCTAATAAGTAATCGAAGAAAACTAGATTATTATTCATCTTTGTCATCACTAAGATATTTATTGATCCTGAACATATTTCTTGTATCAAATGTCAGGTCTTTATCACTGAATTTTAATATAATATACTTAGACAGTTTGCGTGTGTTGGCTACTTGGCTATAAATACCACAAAATCAGACAACAACTTCAACTTGGTATAATATTTCTGTGTTCTGGCCTCGCTAATAAAAACCGTTCAACTTTAGGAACATCCCCCAATCGAAAACAATTTTGTCAGTCCATTTTTATTCCTCAGGGAGCTTTTCTTGGAAGAATATATCGATGCCCTTGTACCCAAAACTTCTGCTACGTTTCTTTCGTCTTGTTCCTGCGTAGACTTTGCCTTATCGGGGTTTATTAGTTATTTATTCTCACACAGCCCTTGGGCTGTGGTCCTTCATGTAACTTGCATTATATTGTTACAGGTTTCTTAGACCTGCATGTAATCGCGACCTAATTCTCTAGAAAGAATTCCAAGGTCGAGTGCAATTAAGTTTTTCAAGAACAATTTTCTCAAGTCATGCGAAATGCAATTTTCTTTGTCTTGAGCGCTGCAAAAGAAATTAGGTGAGAGCAAGTTATTTAAACAATTACGGAGCTAGCTGTATTTTATTTCTTATTTTTAGTTTCTAGCGTTTTGCTGGCTTTTTACCGCTGAACTCGGTTTAAATGAATCATGCGTCTATTAGTGATTATTTCATCGTCTTCTTATACTTTATGCTCTACAGGGTGAAATTGAATTCATAGACATCATGACTACTTAAGAGGATGCCCATGAATTTCACCATCTATAAAGATCTTCACGCGCAGTTGTTTTGTATATGTTACAGCTAAAACCCGCAGTGCGGCTACACCTAGTTTTAGCCGGCTAAAACTTATACATGTAGTCTGAAAGGTTGGTTAGGTTAGGTTAGAACTGTGAAACGACGGTCGACGTCAGGGGCGCCCCGAGGTTCAGTTTGGTTCGGTTCCTATAGACCCTGCAGATAGAAATAGGAGCCCCTCCGGTGAATTAATAGGCTAGGCCTATCGGTTCGGTTCGGATTTTAACCGTAACATAATTATACATCTTCAAATTTTAAGGAACTTGGGTTTCATCGGTGCACTTTGTTGATTGTTCTGCTCTGATTCCAAACCTCATATTTTTACAATAACATAGTAGGTGTTATTGTATAATATGAGACTGAGGAGTCTTAGGTTTACACGTGTGAAGCATGCCTTATCGCACGTCGAATAAATTAATCATTCATTCATAGTATTGCTTAATATTATGAATGAATAATATAAATATCTAACATTTCCCCCATAATTCGATACCGGTTAAAAGAAAAGTTGTAAAGTACGTGGAACGGAAATGACTACCTTGAGTCACTATACTCAAAGATAATAGTATGTTATTACTTACGTCTGTAAACTACGTAACAAGTATTTAATCTTTATGCTTTTATTTATTTAGACATTCTTACGTGGGATCCTCTAAACACTTACGTATTAATTTCATTCTGACTCACTGCAGATAGAGACTGGAAAATTAGAATTATTTCAAGTAATTCTATATGAGTAGGGCGTTGAAGAAAATATATTATTATATACGGGCTTTGATATGATACATGAATTATCGTCTGTATACCTTTAATGCTCGTTGATTATTAATTCAATTCCTGACCCTGGTTATTAATTAGCTAATTACCTATGTTCGCTCTTGTATTATTATGTAATGACGGCAATTGCCTTCTTGTCTTAGAATTATTGATTCTACATGAACATAAGTACATGATATTTACTCACAAAAGTACTGCAGGTACTTTACCTAACTTTTACTCAGTCCAACAGTCGACTGTGGCCATAACTCGCCACACACGTAGTCGTGTTGTTTGATTTGTGTTTTACGCTACAACCGGACCATGTCGCGCGTAAATATCAATAAATGCATGGAATTAATAAACGCATAGGTGTATACATGAATTATTAATTTTTCACACCACCTGCTCGAAAATGTCAAATTATATGTCAAGCAACCTTAACCTAAAGTGAGTCATTAGTGGCCGGGGGCACAGCCGGTCAATAATGTTGTACTGGATTTCATTATGACCCGCTGGTCAATAATGTGATTTGAATTTGGAATCTCACATGCTCAGCTAAATTGGCAGTATAGTACTAACAAACACCTTTTGGTGCCAGAAAGAGGAAAGCTATTCTCGAAACCCTTACTACGCGTGGATGATATTCTCGATTTCCTACAAAATCATAACGACTGCTTCTTCATATCGTTGCCATGTTTTCGAAGACATAATATTGTAAGAATAATTAGATAACTACGAACCATTTTTCATTTTTTTTTAAATTATTTTTTTTAATTTTGGAACGAAGTTCCTTATCGCGCGTTGTGAAAGGGGGCTAGACGGAAAAAAGTCTCACGAAAAGTTGTCACGACACTTTTTGCTATAGGTAGCTATTGTAAGCCGTGCGGCGTGCGCATGTTTCTCTGTCTGTCTGTCTGTCTCTCTCTCTTATAGAAAGCAAGCCAGATATTTTCATTTCTATTTCGCATTGAACAGTGTGGTGTCGCGATGATGATGATGATGATGATGATGATGGTGATGATGGTGATGATGATGATAATGATGATGATGATGGTGATGATGGTGATGATGATGGTGATGATGATGGTGATGATGATGGTGATGGTGATGATGATGATGATGATGATGATGATGATGATGATGATGATGATGATGATGATGATGATGATAAGTATAAAAATAAAATTTTGTTACAATTCCTTCACTAATTAATCGAAAGGAACATGGTGATGATGATGATGGTGATGATGATGATGATGATGATGATGATGATGATGATGATGATGATGATGATGATGATGATGATGATGATGATGATGATGATGATGATGATGATGATGATGATGATGATGATGATTATGATAAGTATAAAAATAAAATTTTGTTACAATTCCTTCACTAATTAATCGAAAGGAACTTCGTTCCATCCGGGTGGACACCTCTCAAGTTTTTTTTTTTTTAAATTACACATCAACATCTATAAACGTACCAAATAAAAACTTAACTTTATCTTTGCACAACTGGACTAATGTCTCAAATTTTACCATTAACTTCAATTAATATGTAAGTGCATATAACTAACTAGTTCTAAATATGTTATTCTTACTGTTTGTTTATTTAATAAATACTTTGTTTTTCGTACTATGGCTATTATTTTCTCACAGTAGGTGTAAAAAGTAGAGTATCCTCCTCTGGGCTAAAGGTGTCTTTGCCTTGGGCTAGCTTGAATCCCTCGCTGCATTCAGGATTCTTGTATTAACTCCCTCGCTTCGCTCGTGAGTTAAACTCTTAACTACCTCGCTGCGCTCGGGAGTTAAATCCCGAATCCTTCATTGCACTCGAGATTCAATATGACGCCCGTGACATAAGACACAACTTTAGCCCCTCGGTGCATAATCTACTATTTTTGACCATCCATTTTTCATTCATGTGATTTTTTGTTGTGAATCTGAATTTTTTTGTTATGATTTTGCCAGTTGTTATGAATGTTGTATATATATTATGAATATAAGTACTCGTAATTTTAGTAAGTCTTGCATAACACCAATATTTTCTGCTTGTAATCACAATATATACTGCGTAATTTTGGTCCTTCGAGCCGGATTAAATAAGAAGTTAAACAAAAGAAGAAATATGTCAAACCAAAACCAATTAATTGAGTTAAAATTACAATTTACTCTCTGAAACTAGAAACTTGGGTGATATAACTTCTTAATAATTATAACATAGGTACATGTCACTTGAGTACCTACAGTACACTAGATATGAGCGCCGATGGCCACACTTCCGGCGGCGGCGCGCCGATTTTTTTAAATCGGCGGCGGCGGCGTCGGCGGCGTGACCTTCATTTGACTACCTTCATTTAAATAAAACAATAATTTACGTATAATTAAGATTTATTTTAATTTTGACGTGACAAACCGAATTAACAAGATAAATTTTAAAAGAGAAAACAAAATTATAATTAAAACAGTCTCATATTCAGTAATTTTAAAAGTGAAAACAAAATTACAATTAAAACAGTCTCATATTTAGTAATTTAGGTAGCTGTTAATCAATATGAAATTAGGTACTTAAACCGTGCTTTAATAACTTACATTATTAATTAAAAATTATAAAAATAATCAACAAAGACAATATAAAATATGTAAACATTATTAAAAACTTTAACGGTATTATTACTGTTAAAGTTGTTAATAATGCTTATAATAATATAACATAGGTTCAGTCAGTTAAAAGATGAAATATCAATTAAATTCAAGAGTCGGTTTTCGATTTGCAATGGCTATAGTTGTCGTGAATAAATATTATTCGATTCACCCTTATGGGATTTAAGCGTGACCGCTTTGCGGTTATTACTTGCCCTGCAACAGAGAAAACTCTTTCACTTGGGGTACTTGTCGCCGGTACAAACAATATTGCTCGAGCCAAAGTTGACAGTCATGGAAAAGAGATCTTTCTGTCTTTCCAGAACATCAATACATCACCGTCGTATGGCTGAAGATCCTTGACACTAGCTGTGCTAAAATACTTCCAACATTCATTTTCAACCACGCTGTCTATATCACTGGATGTACTGCTGTGCTTTTCACCTAAATTCATCAAAAAATTTGATGTTGTAGGCGCAGAACTCGGTCCAGGTGTTGTATCTCTTGTTGGGTCAACAACATCCTCTTCGTTCAAAATGTTTTTTATAAATTTTGTCAAAAATGCTACCTTATTGGTGTCTTGATTTTCCATGTAAATGTCGATTTCCTTAATTGATTGAAACCTGCAATCCAATAAAGTAGCCGCCACAATAGTGTTTGTAACAGGAAAGCGATGGTCCAAACGTTGCAACATGTTATTCTTAAGTCTAGTGACAATTACAGGTTCGTCGTCGTTATATTCTTCCAGCAACCTTCTAATTTCTGATTTAAAAACCAATGCTAAATTAATCGTGGTTTGTGATTCAGAACTTAAAATTTCCACTACCGTCTTGAATTTATCAAAGAATGATGTTAAGCTGGTAATTAAATTGTACTCGTTCTCATCTAGTAAAAGAGCACTGCGACCTATATCAATCAACATGTCTCTAATGGGTCGGCGATTTGCATTGTGGCTGATGCTTGTTAGCATCATAAGCATGCTGTGCCATCTTGTTGGTGTACTAGTCTTAATAGTTGGAGGGACGCTGGTTCCAGGTCTTGTCGAAGTCTCGTCTATGTCAAAATCATTTGATGAAGCTTCGTCATCCGAGTGGTTTATATTTTCACCAATATCTTCAAAAGATGAGAGCAGTTCACGTTGTTCTTTGCTGGCAGCGGCTTCAAGTTGAGGAGCTCTATACCTCAAGTGCTTGACTATTTTCTTACATTTATTAATAAGGCAAAGAACCGCATCAGTGTTCTGAATACCATCTACGGTGACCAGATTATGCAAGGCATGTCCAAGGCAAAGATGATTTTGCATATTCAGCAAATCAGCAGCTCTTTTCATGTTACTGCCAGAGTCGGTCACAAGGACAATATCTTTTTGTGGAATCTGAAATGTCCGCAAAACACCTTGAATTTCGTCTCTAATCTTTTCACCAGTATGTTTTCCAATAACTTGTTGGGTAGCTAGCGTGAATTTTAATAGTTTCATCTCGTGAGAAATATAATGGAAAGTGCAGGTTATATAATTGCGACGTCTAAATTGATCTGTCCACAAATCTGTTGTTAATGCACCAAATCTTATATTTTGTTTTTTAATAATACTCTGTACATATGTTAACATACTGTTATATACATCTTCGAGCCCCTCTCGAGCGATATTATGCCGTGAGGGTAGATCGTCATCAGCCACAATTATATTGTATTTTTAAAAAAAATCAATCATTGCTTCATCATTTATGCTGTCGAATGGCAATAGTGATCTGGCGAACCATAGTGCTAAATCGCGCGCCAGCATCCACTTATCTTTTTTCCCACCAGTTTCACCACTTTTTGTTACTGGTTTTGATTTTCTCTGTACAGAAAAAAAATCTTTAATGGGGGCTATTTTTTTTCTATTTTGTGTATCTTCTAAGTTATGTTCGTCCTTCAAATGACGCAGTAAATTGCTGGTGGCTATATTTTTACTGTAGGCCTTGACGAGTGCTCTGAAAAAAAATACAGAAATTGTATTTATCAAGCGTCCTACAGTAACTTAAATAAAATAATAGGAAAGCAAAATGCCAATAAAAACGTAACATTATAACCAACCTCACGGAAATAAATAACAAAATACTATAGTACATAGGCAATTAAAAATATTTTAGCAACTAACATTCTATAGGTAGTTAAAGAAACAAACAAAATATTTAAAAATAATAGGAGGTAAGTAGGTAAACTTACTTAGAAAATAGCACATCGCAATCTTTTTCTTTCGCTTCTTTTAAACAAGCGTCGCAAAACACTTGGTCGCCCAACACTGTTCGTTTTCTTGTTCCCTCAATATTAATAACTAACTGACCAAAATAGGTCCAACAAAAACTGTGTTTGTTTGTTGATATTTTGGACATCACAGAAATTGTAACATCAACGAGTTTCGTTTTGTAAACGTCTACATCTAGTGCCGCCATTTCAGACGTGCGTTCGGTTAGGTCAGCGTGTTTGGTTAAACTGATGCACGGTGGTATAGCTTAGAACAAAAGTAAGGGAAGCATAACCGGTCAGTTTAGGTGGGCTTCTGCTTTTGGAGATACACTACTCAAATAGATAGATTTTTAATTTACTCGAATAGTAATATCAAAAGTTAAACTTACTTATTGACAGATAGCGCTGTTCTCAAAATGTTCATGGGTTTAGTCTAAACTTATGTTCCATTTTACTCAGATTTTCTTATAATAACAACTATTTTTTTTCACAAATAAAAACAATTAAGGGGTTTTAAATTAATTGTGTTAACATACAGCGTTTGTTTTTATGGCTAAAATCATCCATTAACGCAACATTATTTTTTTAAACTGTTTTCATTAAGTGGAAAAAAAGGATCACAACTCGCGTAAACGTCAAATTTGTTTTTAAACAAAAATATTCCGTTGTCCGTTTTTCTCTTTCCGAGTGAATGGATGCGCTTCGATATATTTGTGGATTTTTCTTGACGACTTGGCTTGTATGGACATTGACGATTCTGCTTTTAAACGTTGACCTGGAAAAGTATTGGATACCGACGACATCGCTATATCTGATTGACCGTTGCATGAAAATCTGGACTGTTTACTTGTTTGCGAAACGCACTGATATTGTGTTGTCTAAAAACATGAACGCGAGCAAATGTTGTGTGCTGAACTGCAAAAACACTCGTAAGTACAAATAGTTACCTACCATAAACAACATCACTACTACGTCCTGTACGGCAGTATGATAACATGTGGAACAACATTCAGCATGTGGGTATACTTTAAAATAAAAGCACGCTGCCTCCTTCTACCTCAAGTAAGCAGAACAGCAACAAGGAAGAGATTGTGGTGGCGCCATATGTGAACTATATGGGTACCTATTAACAACTGCACACTGAATTAACTACATTACCAATTGAATATCAACATAGAGGAAAGCTACAGCTACTAGCTAAAGCTTGTACCTACCTAGCAGGAAATAATATAACCTTTGGTCTATTTTCAGGTCCAGATACTACTTTGCATAAGTTCCCCGATCCAGAAAAGGAGTTGGATAGATTCAATAGGTGGATATATGCAATTGGTGGGAATATATTAGTGATAGACCCCAAGTCTGTCTTTAAGAATGGAAGAGTCTGCCACTCACATTTTAATCCAAAATTCAACACTGCAAGCAAAAGAGTCAGCAAAAATGCAGTTCCATCATTGTTTTTATCAGGTATGATAATCATTTTATGCAGTATGAAACTGTTTCTAGATAAACTGTTAGCAGAAACCCGCTAATGGTTTAAAACTAAATTGCTCATAAAATATTAAACTCTTCTTGTAGGCCCGTAGTCTTTCATGTATGCCTAGTGCACATCAGCTGCCCCCTCACATATTCACATTCACAAACTAAAACTATAAGACAACCCTACTACTAATTATATATATATATATAATTAGTAGTATGTTTTTTAATAATTATACTCAATTCTATTTCAGGTATCCGCTCTTCTTTGCAGTTACAAAATGTTACCAATATAACAACTAACCCGGAAAATATCTTTTCGGGTCAGGGATGTGTAAAAGTGTTGCAGCCAGCTGTTCTATCTCAAAATCAGCCTACTCCTTCAATACTTGAGCAACCTGCCCCATCAACATCTAAAGGTACACATTAGAATTATTTTATTGTTACAATAGATAGATGATTATTTTTCGCTATTTCAGTGTAAGTTCCATAGTAACAGCTGTTAACAGTAACTATTTTATTAGGGTTCCATACCAAAATGGTAAAAACCCTTATGATGCGACTCAGTCTATGTGTCTGTCTGTCACAGCTGGATATCTCAAGAACTACTAATGCTATCAACTTTTTTTTTTAAATCTTTATAAATTTATAGATGGTTTGATCAGTATGACCATGTCACCCTCATAGGGGCATCCTATGTCTATCTACGCTTAAATCCTAGATGCACAATTTGGACAAGGGAGCAGCCAAGATACTATGTATTATACATACCAACATTAATAGAATTAAAACCATTTTCTATGAAATAGCTACTCCTCTCAACCTCGTTCCGGACACATTCCGCTAAAATATGAGTAGTATTCTCTACCTTACCACACTCAGAACAATTGGGCGAATCACTCTTTTTCATTAGAAAAGCGAAGCTATTCAACGGAATATTCCTGAACGTAGTCTGAAAGCAGTCACAGTCTCATTTCTATGCATATCTGCACCCACAAACCAAGGAAGTCTGGACAGGCTAACTTGAATGGTTCTATACCAAATTCCCTTACTTAGCGACCTCTCATCAAAGTATTCTTTCCATAATTCTAAACACTGTATTGCGGGTGTGTGTTTTATGAGCAGACAAATATCGGTCTACCCTCTTTATTGTTCGTTTTTTGCACTCAGTGCCACTACTACTACTACTTTGTTTGTTTGGTTGAACGCGCTAGTCTCAGCAACTACTGGTTCTTTTTGAAAAACTTTTAGTGTTAGGCGATGCGATGCGACGGGGTGGGTCGGGGGAACAAAAAATTTCACGCGGACGAAGTCATGGGCAGAAGCTAATATTTTAATAATTATACTCAATTCTATTTCAGGTATCCGCTCTTCTTTGCAGTTACAAAATGTTACCAATATAACAACCAATCCGGAAAATATCTTTTCGGGTCAGGGATGTGTAAAAGTGTTGCAGCCAGCTGTTCTATCTCAAAATCAGCCTACTCCTTCAATACATGAGCAAACTGCCCCATCAACATGTAAAGGTACACATTAGAATTATTTTATTGTTACTATAGATAGATAGATGATTATTTTTCGCTATTTCAGTGTAAGTTCCATACTAACAGCTGTTAGCAGTAACTATTTTACTAGGGGTCCATACCAAAATGCTAAAAAGGAACCCTTATGGTGCGACTCAGTCTGTCTATCACAGCTGGATATCTCAAGAACTACTAATGCTATCAACTTGAAATTTGGAATAGTTTTAGATGATGCCCAACTATTTTGCAATTATGAAAGAAATAATTTTTTTTTTGTACAACAGGGACTGAAAGGGGGTCTTAAAAATACTCTTCTTCTTCCTGTTCTTGTCCCATGTTACTTGGTTGGCGCAAAATGTTTTTCTCTTCCACTCTTCCCTGTTAACCATCACACTATCATTCAGTTTATTACAAACAGTTCAGTTTAGTTTCAGTTTTTTTTTATTGTTGTTTTTGGTTGTTTAGTTTGTTTATGGCCTGTGTTGCCTGAAATAAATAGTTTATTTATTTATTTATTATTACCATCACTACTATTCAGTTTTCCTATACTAAACAGTTATCTATACTTATAGTAGAATTAAGTCATAATTTTGTATTTCCAGGCAAACAAAATGTCAAGAGAACGATCTTCAGAACTTTTGATTCCGACACTATTATGCTGAAGAATAAGATTAAAAAATTGCAAGGACAAAAGGATTCTGCAATGACAAGATTAAAGAAAGCTTTAAAACTGTCAGAAAATGTTACATTCAAGAAAGCACTCAGCAAATTTTCGTCAGCAGCAAATATATTCACAATGCTACAATTCCGGGAGGCAGGGAAACATAAATTAGGTTGCAGATTCACGAAGAATGAAAAAATTATGTCCTTAGCCCTATATAAGCAGGGACCTAGAGCCTACAGATGGCTAAGAAAATTTTTTGTACTACCTTCCCCACTAACACTTACCAGGATGATATCACGGGCTTCATTACACCCAGGTATCAACGAAAATTTATTTAACCAGTTAGAAAAAAAAGTGAAAAAAAGGAAAGCAGCAGAAAAGCTATGCATATTACTTTTTGACGAAGTTGCACTTACCCCACACTTCGACTATAATAGAAGAACCGATTATGTGAGTGGTTTCGTTAATAATGGCACTAGAACATATGAAAAAAATGCAGACCATGCCCTGGTGTTCATGGTGAGAGGTGTTCAAAGGAATTATAAGCAGCCAATTTCGTACAAATTGTTTCTTATTCCTTTAATAAGGTGAGGAGGATCATAAAGAGGAATCACTTCTTCTCCGTCTACCTCAAATATTTTATTTTTCTGCACTTTTTCTTGTCTAAGGTATCCTTCCATTGTGTCTCTGATAAGCCAATTAATTGCACTTACATTTGTAGCACCCTGGTCACATACAGTTGCTATAACTTTTAGCCCAATTGCATGCAATCTTCTTATTACAAGCTTTATTTGTGTTGCCAACTCCAAAGCACCACACCAGCTTTGGAGTTGGCAACACAAATAAAGCTTGTAATAAGAAGATTGCATGCAATTGGGCTAAAAGTTATAGCAACTGTATGTGACCAGGGTGCTACAAATGTAAGTGCAATTAATTGGCTTATCAGAGACACAATGGAAGGATACCTTAGACAAGAAAAAGTGCAGAAAAATAAAATATTTGAGGTAGACGGAGAAGAAGTGATTCCTCTTTATGATCCTCCTCACCTTATTAAAGGAATAAGAAACAATTTAATTACTAAAAATTTAAAATTTAAAATAGATGGCCAAGAAAAGACTGCTAAATGGGATCATGTTATACAACTATATAATGAAAATCCTGCTTATAAGGGGATAAGGCTGATGCCTAAATTGACCGACAGACATGTTGTCCCAAACAAAATTTCTAAGATGAAAGTCAAATGCGCCACACAGGTTTTCAGTCGCTCTGTTGCAGCAAATATGGGATATCTTGCAAGTCAGTACACATTAAAATTTATATTTCTTATATATGTTAATTTAAATAGCACTAAATGACTCCTTGACAAATTTTAAAATTAAATTATAAAAATAAAATATTGTCATTTAGATTCAATAAGAGCCTATTTCACTTTGTTATACATAATTATGTTAATTTAAATAGCACTAAATGACTCCTTGACAAATTTTAAAATTAAATTATAAAAATAAAATATTGTCATTTAGATTCAATAAGAGCCTATTTCACTTTGTCCGAATAGATACTACTCACCAAATAAATTCAAAAATGGAACATAATTTGTATGAAATTATTTGCCAAGTAAGTTAATAGGAACTTAATCGTAGGTGGTGAAACAGGCCCGTAATGTAATCATTTATAGTTAACTAATTTATAAATGTAAATAAAAAATAATGTAATTATAATTTAACAAATTGATTAATTAAGTTGATGATGATGAATTTATCTTTCTTTTCCAGGTATGGGAATTCTGCCAAATGAATGCCAAGAAACAGCAGATTTACTTTTATTTTTCGACGATTTGTTCGACTCCGTTAACGGGAGCTACGAAAATTCAAAAAAAAGGGCAGGGAAACCTCTGCTTGGACCAGTAACTCCTAATTCAACTCACAAAACAGTGTGGGCTGAAGCAAAGAAAATTATAAGTAGTATGAAATATTGCGGTAATGGCAAATCTGGTACTGTACCATCAATTACCAATTGGTTGCAGACAATTGAAAATATTGAATATCTTGTCAATGTTTTATCTAAAAAGTATAACCTGACGTCTATATGGATGAGACATTTCAACCAAGACCCCCTAGAAAATTTTTTTGGCTGCATTCGAAGCCATGGTTATCGTAATACGTCGCCTTCGTGTGTTGGCTTCGAAGCAGCCTATGCTTCCTTATTAATTAATAATTTTAGTAGTACGCATTCGCCGGGGGCCAACTGTGAAGTTGATAAATGCATAAATTTTAAATCCCTCAAAAAACTCTTTTTTAAGAAACCTGAGACGTCAAGTTATATTATGGAAGTTGATTTTGATGATGTGAATAGTGACAATATCTTTGTAGATCTTGAAACAAAGACCCAAGACCCAAAGATAAAAGCACAATTAGAGTTTGTTACAGGATATGTATTGCGTAAATTAAAAGTAAAAAAATGCAAAAATTGCAAGGATTCATTTTATAATGAAAATAAAGAACATAGTTACCTTCGTTTTAGAGAATATTTTAGAAATAAAATGTGCCTTACATATCCTTCCATCTCACTTATCAAATGCTTCTCAAATATACAAGATGTTGTCACTAGTTTATTAAAAAAAGATTGTAAAAAGAAAAACATCCGACAATATATGAAAACAATATTTTCAGTTATATTAGATTATAGTTTTATTAAATGCAACGACCACAAAATGCAATTAATTTCAAAAATTGAAGATTTGTGTATTAATTTCTTCATTTATAATTGGTGTAAAGACACAAATAAATTATTAAGTGGATCACGTAAAGATTACGATGTAGAAGACAGAATTCAGGAGTTGGCCTTCAATTATTGTAAAAAAAGATTGAAATAAAGTATTCGACATTGTATCTAATGTTTTATTTTTAGTAACTAGGTATCACGTCTAATAAAAGGAAAGAAAATAGCACAATATAAATATATATTATATATATACCCATATTGCTTCACGGAATGTTGTATTTACTTGTTGCTAGAGGGCGCTATGAAATGTTCGAGTGACGTCTCTATCCTCCTATATAAATGTACTCTGTGAACTGATGAATGCCGCCGCTCGGGCTGCTCGGCGCGCCGGCGCCTTGGATCGGCGGCGGCGGCGCGGCGGTAATCGCGGCGGCGGCGGCGCGCCGGCGCGGCGCTCATATCTAAATAGTAGTATATTAAACTTAAAAATAAAAAAAAAAGGTAATAATGAAAAAAAAAAAAGAAAACAAAAACAAAGACTTATTACTTAGTGGAGTGGTGGAAGAGCGTAGTGTTTGTGTAGTTGTGTGTGTGCGTGAGTGGGGGTGTGTGTGCGTGAGTGAGGGTGTGTGTGCGTGAGTGAGGGTGTGTGTGCGTGTGTGAGGGTGTGTGTGCATGTGGGTGGGTGTGTGCGTACAGGCGTGGGAATTAATGAAGGGGAAGGAAAGCTAGAAGTTATGTCAAGGGGCACAAGATTTTTTCCGTTTCGTCATAGGTCAGGTTCCGAAGCCATGCCTTTAAAGTAACCTTGGCTTCTAGTATGTTTCCAGGGATCCTTAGTGTGGATTTGTTGACGGTGTTAAAAACACGAACAGGGAGAAACAGAGAAAACCGGGTAGCAAATACCGTTCTCACTCTGGGGATTGGTAGCCTATCAGCTCCTACCCTACCCCTTTGGGTGTAAGTGAATTGTCTCCCTGACGCCGCAACAAGTGTCAGGAGAGATTTCAGGATGTAGAGCTGTCGGACGCGCAAGACGACCTCTGCTTCCCTGTACAGTTCGTCTGTAGGATATCGTCGCGGTTTTCCAAGGGAGACTTTAAGAACAGCCCGTTGAGCACGTTCGAGTTCTAGCATGTAAGACTTGGCCGCGCTACCCCAGACGCCTACACAGTATTGGAGGAGTGACTGACAAAGTGCTAGGTAGACTTTCCTACATATGTTTTTCGGGGCACTGGCACGTAGGGATTTCATTATATATATGAACTTACAGACTTTTTTGGACAGTGCCGAGATATGTAATTTAAAAGACAAGTTCTGGTCAATTATGATTCCTAGGTATTTTATTGATTCGACTCTGACTATATCTTTACAGCAGCAACCCGTGGCATGACAGTATGTATTGTGAATTTTAATATGGTTAACGTCCGGATTGCAGGGGCGACTGATGTGGAATGTTATGAAATTGGTTTTTTCGACATTTAGGGTTAGAAGATTTCTATCGAGCCAGTCAGATATAGTACGCATGCCACCTTCTGCGGTGTCTATAGCGTCCGCCCATGTATCACCGTGGAATATGATTGCCGTGTCATCTGCATAGCAGATCATATCCGAATGTGGTATGGTTAACCTCAAAATGTCATCCATGTACATGGTGAATAATGTTGGCCCCAGAACACTGCCTTGTGGCAAGCCAAACATCACTGGAAGTCTTTCGCTTACACTGTCTCCGATCACAACATACTGCTGTCTATCCATTAAGTAACTTCCAAACCAGTCCTGAGCGATACCTCTTACGCCAAGGCAGTCGAGCTTTTTTAGTAATATTTGAATAGAAACTGTGTCGAAGGCCTTGGCCAGGTCAAGGAAGATACCGATTGACCGATGCCCTCCATCGATCTTTGACGAGACAATGTCAGTCAAGAGTTGTATGGCTTGTTCTGTGGACCTACCACGTCTAAAGCCGTATTGACGTTCAGACAAATTATTATTATTATTTAAATCAGCTAACTATCCAACAGTAGTAGTGTGAAATTTCATACTTAAAACAAACAATTATAAACAAGCAGGTGACATAATCCCCCAGTTCCGTATGTCCCCACTGATATAATTATCTCCACTGGTAGGGATACTTGGATTTTTTTTCCAACTATCGCTACCGGTAGGGATATAAGGAACCTGATCCGCATTGGTTGGGATAGTGCGATTTTTTTCCGTTTATCGCTACCAGTTACAGTAGGGATAACAAGTTTTCAAGGGTTTCTTTATGATTACTAAGGTGTTCCTGAATTACAAGAAGTAAGAATAACAATAATAAGAATAATGTGATTACAAATATTAAAAAAAACAAAGAAAACAATCATGAAAACAATTTTAATTCACGCAAACCCGTATTGAATTACCTACTATTAAAAACATAACTTCATTTGTTTGAGACAACGTAAAATATAAAATTATAACAATTAATAAGGAAAAAAAAAAAAAAAAAGGTCCGTAACTCAATACTCAAGCATTACTTAAAACTAAATTCAAGTCATTTGATTGGTTGAAACTAGATTTAAATAAAGATAATTGGGTAATACACTGACGATGGATTGCCATTGTCAGTGTGTTACCAAACGGCTGTACCAATTTTAATAAAATTTGGTATGGAGGTAGCTGACAGCCTGGATTAACACATAGGCTACTTTTTATACTAGTCTACGTGGGTGAAACCGCGGGGCACAGCTAGTATATATTTATTATTTTATAGATCTTATATCATTGCAAAACTTTAACTGAAAAAGTATTAGGTAGGTACCTAACTAATAGAAAAATACAATGTCACCGCCCAAATTTTGTAATACACAGAATATACCTATAGTTGCAGGTGTGCATGCTATCGTTAGATCACCTAGAGTGAAAATATACCTAAGTTACGGTGTATTGATCAAACTTTTGCTCCCAGACTCATCAGGAGAGAGCTTATAAGATGTTTACATGTATATGTTTACATAGACAGCCGAGGGCCATCCCTAACGAATCTTATTTATAAGCTCTTCACGTCACAACCGGGCCCACTACATAAATAAATGGAGACCTCAAGATGTGACAACCGTCCTTAAGTTTTTTATTTTCCAAATTAAATAACGATTTGACATTTGACATCTAGTTTTGGTAGACGCGTGACAAGAGAAATTGATCATTTGAAGAATAAACATACAATAGTTGTTAGGGTTGCCTGGCGTAGGATTATTTATCGATGATAAAGCTAATTTAACGATAATAGTTTTGAAAAACATAGACCATGCACTTGGTTTATTGTAAAACTTGCTTTTTCCCGGGCATTCGCCCGCGTGGATGTCGCATCCTTATTCCATATCTAAATTATAAATGGCAAAGGGCAAACCTTTGTGCTCAGCTTTCTAGGTTCAAGGGTTTGGGCTGGGCGATGATGATGAGTCAGTCTGTCAGGTCTTCTCTTTTTATTTATATAGATAACTAAACTACTTTAATCTTTGCCAAAGACGTATTTGCATTAAAGTTTTATTTACTTGCAACGTTCTATTTGAGATTAAAAAGACAATTTACCATCAAGCAAGCAGGAAATTACAACAAAACAAGTTACAAAGATAATCTTAACTGAACGCGTTAAAATTATCGGTTTTATCAAAATAACGAGTTGTTTGTGGCTGATATCTGTCTAACAAATTCTTAGCTACGGATAAACGTAGATACTACGCATAGATTTCAAGGCAATATCTAATACATACATGTATTAGGGTCGATAAGAATTTACTACGAAGTTTTGGTTACGAATACTTTTATCCAAATATAGAAATTCTTTGCAGTACCTTATCTCTGATGCCTACGCATATTCGGGGAATGATAATACGCAATCGATTGAATTTTCTATATAAGCAACCGTTTTATAAAATTAAACCGTAATTGAAAGCAGTAAGGACCAAAATTGTTAAACGCCACATTAAAAATAATTCTTAAAATATCGTGTGTTTTGTTTCACCCATATGTTAAGTGTAGCGTTTGGATAGAAAAATATTCTAATATTATTTCTAGAGATTTTTTCTTCAAAAGCAAATATCGCTAGATTACCTACGACTTCACACAAATGTTTATTATTTATATCTAGAGTACATTTTACTTGTCCCAATTATTTAAAGGCTAACAGGAAAAAAATGTTAAAAAATAAAATAAAAAATTTTAATAACAAAACATCGAAACTCATTGCTACATCATTTCCAATCGGTTTAACTTCAACCTAGCTGAGGGCGCTTAGAGAATTCAATAACGTTTTGATCGCTGCACGGATTGCCCACACACCCCTGCGGCTGAGATACGGGGATTCTCGATCTGTTTAAAACCTAAATGGGAACCGCCCACTCGAACTCGAAACTGTATTAGCCTTAGGCCGGTACTACACATGCGAGCAAACATTAAGAAAGCCTTTGTTTACTTCATGCAAACTAAACTTTCTAAGCAAAACCATAGCCCCAGTTTGCAAAAACTTTAAATAATCTCCCATAATGTGAGACTTTTTTGGTCTTCCGGGATTTTTCCTGGACCTTCTGGTCGACGCCTATAACGAAATAAACTTCGACTCAGACGAATCGCCGGAGGTTGTAAATGTAGATAAAACATAATTGGTTTACGTCGGGTTGAAATTGAGAAAATATTTATCATGGAAATGAGAAAACAAGGATCCAAGCTTAAGACAAACTAAATCAGCCGTTGTAATAAATTACATCGCCTCGTATAAAAATAAGGAATTTATAAAACGAGGGGTTGCCCTTTTGCAGGCTAATCTGAAAGTCAAGTGTTGCCTTGTAAAAAATAACGTTGCTGCTAAATGGAGGCGTTTTCGCATAATAACGTTAAGAATTATGATTCTATGTTGACCTATTTACCTATTAAAACTTGCACGGGAAAATTAACTCTTGAGTTTAATTTCAGGCGAGCGTTAAATTCCTGTAGCGGGCAAAAAAGTTATATTATTCGCTGCGCAAAAATTTTTCACTGTTTTATAACAGATAAAAGCTTAAGTTTTAAGTTTCACCACTAGTACAACAACACTAGTAGGTATTAAAACACTTTGTGTTGCCAGTTATGATAAATAGCATTTTTCACTGGAGAAAACGTTGACCACATCGATGAAGATTGATACGTGACTGCAAGAGGCAAAGTAAGCGACACTCCAACTTGCAGATGGCGTCAAAGATAATAGAAGGTAAACATTTGCTAAGGTTGGCAACACAAAGCACGTGCTTTCGTTAGGGCTGCCATCGCTGACTTAATAATTTTGAACGGCTAATTTTATTTATTTATTTTACACACACAAAAATACATAGAGATAGATCATACTTATAATTAAGAGTACAAAGGTACTGCTTATTTCTTTAGAAATTTCTTCCAGCAGACCTGCGAAAGGAGAAATGAAAAAGAAATGTAGACAATAGTGTGTGAGAACAAGAAGAGAAAAATATGATTAAGCGAAGTCTTAAACTAAAATATTAAATATACCTACACATATAAGTAGTGATATAACACAAAACAAAAAATTAACATATACTTAAATAAATACATAAAGCTAAAATATATAAACATATTAAAGGACAACGTTCATCTTTTTGCATTTGTTACACATTTTAAACCGACGCCAGAAAACTATATATAAATTCTCACATTATTACATTATTTTAGTGCTAAAATAACGGAGAACATCTAACTAATCTTTATCCAATTAAACTTATCATATTCCATTCAAGGTGTGTTTTCCTGTTTATCAGCAGTAAAATAAAACGCGGAAGAAGCAAAACAAATAATACAAACATTGGAAATGGACGCACTTAAATCTTATCAGTTCTGTGATATCTATTGATAACAGTTATTTATGTAACTAAATATATATTAGGTACTAGGGCACGAGCCAATAAGTCATTATATACTATTCATGATGATTTGCAATGCTATCTTAATTTCCAAATAGTCTCGTAAAAAACAAAAAGTTAAAATAAAACCAATAAAAAATAATAAATTGAAGTTTTCAAAGCAATTGCAATTGTTCTAAACATTAGGGCTAAAAGCTAAATCTGCCATTTTATATAAGTTTTAAACACACAGGAACAAGTGGCATCCTTAACGTTAGGGGTGACACTCGAGGACTCGTTCGTTTCATTTCATTTCCCATCTGATGTTTGCACAGTCAACACGTATCCCCAATGTGGCGTTCTTTTCAATCCACCCAGTCCTCTTTGGGTGAAATGCTTTACCGTTTTGATTGAAAGCCCCTAAATGCGGTCTACCTTTTAACGGTCGATGTAACAGCGTTGAATTTTAATGAGTCCAATTAAGTAAAGAAGCTTGTAACAGCAATTATTATGAGTGTTTTTTTTAAAGAGTCTTTGGGTGTTCCAATTAATGTATTTATTTTTTCGGTGAGATTAAAAAAGAGCTCGGGTATTTTAATCAAACAATAGCCTTTAGAAATATAATATGTTTTTGTAGTCCTAATATTCAATGTACTTAAATCTGTATTATCACTACATACTTAGTATAAAACAAAGTCGCTTCCCGCTGTCTGTCTGTCCCTATGTATATGCTTAGATCTTTCAAACTACGCAACAGATTTTGATGCGGTTTTTTTTTAACAGATAGAGTGATTCAAGAGGAAGGTTTATATTTATAATACATGCGCGGGCGAGCTATAGCTTCCCATTACATACTGTATACAGTAGGTATTGCCGTGTGTCATCTATCTATTTATATCTATATAAATATAAAGAGAAGTTCTGACTGACTGACTGACTCATCAACGCCCAGCCCAAACCCTTGAACCTGGAAAGATGAAATTTTGCACAGAGGTTCCCTTTATAATGCAGATGTCATAGTCAAAGGTCGATATGCAGTCTCTTCCCAGAATGACTGGTTTATCCTATCCTATCCTAGTTTATCCTTTTTGACCAAAGCCTTCGGGCAAACACCGAAATAAATTCCAATTTCGGTCTTTGACTAAAGTATTTTTAGTCAAACCTAGAAGTTCCTAACTTTTCAGTCAAATGTCGAAAGTAAAATAATCTGTTTCGGGCTTTGCCTAGTCTATCCTAGAAGCGACTGGCAGACTCGGTCAAACGTCGATGTCAGGGGCACCCCGAGGTTCGAATTGGTTAGGTTCCTTTAAACCCTGCAGACAGAAATAGGAGCCCCGGGGCTCCGTCGACCTGCTGACGAAAACCCTAACCCAAGCCTAACCTAAGTGTTTTGAGGTTAGTTAGTTTGACTGATCAAACCCCGATTTCATTAAATTGAGTTTCGACGTTTGCCTGACTAAATTAGTTTCTCCTAAGTTTGACGAAAATTCTTTTGTCCGAGGCCGAAAACCTTAATTTGTTTGGGCTTTGACTAAGACTTAAAGTCAGACCTAAGGATTGACTAGTCAAACCTAGGAGCGCCGGAGCTTCGAGGTTTAACATAGACACGGAATAAGGAGGCATTTCCCGGTAGTACGTTTTCGTAGGATATTTTCCGACATCCACGCGGGAGAAGTCGCGAGCAAAAGCTAGAAATTGACGCGGACGAAGTTGCGGGCAGAGGCTAGTAAAATCTATATAAATAAAAAGAGAAGTCCTGACTGACTGACTGACTGACTGATTGACTGACTGACTGACTGACTGATTGACTGACTCATCAACGCCCAGCCCAAACCCTTGAACCTAGAAAGCAGAAATTTTGCACAGAGGTTCCCTTTATAATGTAGACAAGGAATAAGGAAGGAATTCCCGGTAGCACGTTCCCGTGGGATATTCACGGGAACACATCCACGCGGGCGAAGCCGCTGGTAAAAGCTAGTAGATAATAAAATCCCACACGAAACCTTTGACCCTTATCATCATCACAAACAGCGAAATTAAAAGTAAATTCCAAAAGTTTCATGTTTTCATTAAAACATCTCACAACTTATAAAATAAAAGTGACGCTCAAATTATCGCAATTCAAACAAATTAGCGCCTTACAAAACGGCCCTCAACTTCAATAATACCCAAATAACATAATTAATTACTTAGACCGAGGGCGGGAAAAATTTCACGAAAGATTGGAGATTAGAGCGGTTAATCCAATAACTAAGAACAAACTGTAGAATTCCGGGCTCAGGGACTCATCAATCATTAAAAAAAAATATCAGCCCCGTCTGAATCCCCTTTACAAAGCTCGGTGCAATTATCGATTTATAAATTGAATTATTTTTGAGGGATCCCTGTTAATACATATTTATGAGGGTATTACAGTCTGAATTTTTTGGGTGATTAATTAGGTAGGTATAGGTATTATTCGTCACTTTTGTTCTTCATTCATCTTTTAGGTTACTAGGAAGACTTTCTTGCATATGCTGCGTGCGTGTGTGTAAAGCAGTAAAAGGATAACCTTTTTACCCGACAACGGCTAAGCAAAAGCAAAAGGAGGATTATGATTTTGACCGGTATGTATGTACACACATCAAAAAAAGCTGATAAATTTTAAAATTTTTACTTTATCAAGAAAAAGTGTTTACGTTACATATAATAAAATACACTGTACAATTTAAAAAATATATAACGTAAACACTTTTCTTGATAAAGTTAAATTTAAAAAATATTATCAGCTTTTGCTAGTGATCACAAACTTTTTTTAATGTGTATATGTATATGTATTCGAAAAAAACAAACAAATTACACAAAACCAAAAAAAAAAATACAATTTAGAAAAAGACAGACAAATTAAAAATCCGGAGTCACACGTTAATGTTAGATAAATCGAACAGATTATGTGTGACTCCGGATTTTTAATTTCTTCTTGTCTGTCTTTTTATAATTTCAGATGAGAATATTTTCTTGTTTCATAATTTTTAGAACGTGATTTTTCAGTAGTCAGGTTTTAGTTTATAAACTTACTTTTTATTTACTTATAATATCATTGGTATTAACCCCTTATCTTGTCACAGCCCATGAACTAAGCAGGCTGTACCAGTCAAGATTAAATAACTAATCCTTCTCATATCTAGCATTAAACGGACCGTCAGCCCTGACCTACGCAACTCCTTATCATCGCACAGGTGTATGTTACCATTCATCTGATATAATCCTTCAACTGCCCACGCTAAGAGATGGACGTCTGGAGTCCTACCTTGATCTGGGTTGCAGATTTCATTCATGCCGGGACAAGGGAGTTAAGCCTATAGGTATTTGTTGTTAGTCTAGGAATTCTTCTTTGTACACTACGATTGATGGATTTCGAAGCCAATTTGAGTAAAGTGGCCTCATTATTGTCTGTTTTGTTATTATTTCTTCATATGGTATATGTATAAGGTGTTAAAAAATGAACTCTAAAAACTTTGATTGCTTTAGAGTCTAAAGCACTCCTTAAAGTTTTTAGAGTTAATTTTTTAAAAGTTAATTTTCGTTAGTTCGATGGTCTAAAGCTTAGACCATCGAACAGAATAACTTTTACTATGGGACCAACATTGAAATCGCGAAAGTATTTCTCCTTAACGTTTTAGAGTTATTTTTTTAACACCTTACATAAATGCTTTATTGTACACCACAAAAATACTTAACAAAACATATATATAAGTATATCAAACACTACAAAATATACATTGATGCTGATTTGTTAGTTTTAACGGAAGGTTAACTTTGTATTGCATATAAACATTGCAAAGAATAAAAGGAAGATAGGTTGTTGTTTATAATCTAGCTGTGGTCAAGTTTCTCAATTACTATAAAAGTGTAAACATTACTTTATAGGTACCAACAACAAATTGTATTCAGTTATTTTCATAAACCGTGCACTTAACAAAATTACATTGACTTAACAAAATTATATCCCGAAAACGACTTCAAGGACACCGCAAAGAACATCGAACCTCGTTGGTATACCCTTACCTATACCGTCCACCATTTTGAAAAAATCTAGTTACTATATCGATTGACACTTGTTTCATCACTAGCCGCCATTGGAGGACGGTAGATAGATAGTGTAGGTATGCCCTAAACAAAAATGTTCGAACCTCTTTTAGTTTTTCGAGTCTTTCATAATTCCTAAAAATTGAATTTTCATTATCTGCACGCCCAACACACTGAATTATAGCTCTCCACTAATAAGGTTAACCCTCAAACTGCTATCTCGAAGTGCTTCAGACATAATATAACAGCCCCGAGTAGATAAAATCGAAGATAATGCAATTGTCTGGATATGCTCGCGATATTGTAGCAGAATGGATAAGTGACAACACTTCAGACTACAAACATGGATACAACGTCTTCGTTGTAGTTTAGTAAGATTGTAAAATAGGTTGTTTATGGAGCTACTGTGATGTTATGTAAGTCGTCACGCTTTAAACAAAGGGTAAACATAAATGGTGATGCAGTAGAAGAACAAAATAGTAAGGGTCAGACTGCACCAAACGGAAAAATCCTTGAAGAGCATCCCTCTTGCACTTTTTAGATATCACTGAATAAGTAACTGTATCTGTAATAACATTAAGGCTGCTCCTTCCTAAAATACGGCGAAACTAAGTAACTTTGTGACCGTCTTTTACGGTAACAAAAGCATCTTTTTGATAGGAAAAAATACACAGCAATCTACAACACATACGAGTAAGAAGTGATTTCATTTGTCCTGAAATCTATTTTAGTTTGTAGAACTAAGGGAAAAAATCTAAATCCAGGTCTATTTCTGTCTATTTTTTCTAGTTTTTACCATATTACTACTACAATTTTCATTAAAAGTGTTCATAAATTTATACAGTTCTCTACAAAATAATAAGGAATGATTTCATGTCATTACTTTTTTAGTCCAATCAATAGATTTTTTGTAAATCGATAATTACTTCATATTTTGCAAGCGTTTTGTCATCGCGCTTCTCTTTCTTTTCTATGCAGTCCGACAGTGACCGCGCTTTTTACGGTGGACTCAAGCGTTTATCAAGCGTGATGTCTGCGACGAATTTTATATTGATAAGTACAGTTAGTTATTCAGTGAAGTTTAAAATGTACGCGATCCGCGAGGATTTTTCCGTTTGGTGGAGTCCGCCCCAAAGACAAAGTATTTAAATGGGGCTTGCACCAGAAATTATATTATACAGTGTGAGTCTTCATAAAGTGCACAAACTTACGGATGTGGTGCAGACCATCGAACTGAACAACTTTTTCCCGGGGACCAACATCGTAATCGTAAAAAAAAAAACAATCGCCCCATACATTTGGTCAAGTAGGCATTGAGATTTAGTAAGGGACGTTTTTTACATCCTTAAGTTTGTGCACTTTATGAAGACTCACACTGTATACTAATGGCTGATTTACACAGGCTAAGATACAGCACTGACCCGTTACTGTCTTCGTGTAAATTGATTTGAAGTTAGTAGTACCACTACTGACGTGCTACTGACTGCATGTAAACAGTGAGAGTCAGTTCTCGGCGTCAGCTCTGACTTCATTTAGAGTCAGCTACCTGACCCTGTGTAAATCAGCCTTTACAAACAAAAGAAGAACAATTTGAAAAAGGAAACCTGCAAGAGTCCAAATAAGCTGCAATCTTGAACAGTGCTGTGACATTTAAAAATAAATGCCTATTGTGTTATTGCCAATAATACAAAAATTATATTTTCGATCGAAACTTTTGCATCTTGTGTATTTCTCTATACAGCTAAAAGTAGGCCACCCCATTCCACCTTGAGTGTGATCGCAGTAAAAGGTAAGTAACTATTTAAGAGATTATACCTTTCAGATGAATGGGCAGGAGTATTAACTTGTACACCACTGCAATATCGATATCATCGCGATATTAAACTGATATATCGATGCTAACATCTTAGGTACTTGGAGGATCTTCTTTCTCTTTTAGAGTAGGTAAGACTTGCTAAAGGAAAAACACAAATATTTCCAATTTATTAACAACTACTTTCTGCTTAAATGTATTAAATAAAATATACCCCTATGACACTCGGCAAAATTGTAGCTTCTTATTAGTGAAAGAATTTTCGAAATCGGATCAGTAGTTCCGAAGATTACCCCCTATACCGTGACTGGGACCGATACTCATGATAACAAACAACTTTTACTATGGGACCAAACCTGAAATCGCGAAAAAAAAAATGTAGGGAGCAGCTGATTTTTTCTTCGCGATTTCATGTTTGGTCCCATAGTAAAAGTCGTTTGTTATCATGAACACAATCATGTGTTTAAGTATCGGTCACTATTTACCAGTCGCGCTATATATACAAACTTACAAACAAATTTTACTTCTTTGAGAGAACATTGTACGAATAGTGAGAGCATATCAAGTTCTTATCAGCAAATACATAGATGGAAATAAATGTGATGAAGAAAGCCATACTACCCAAACAAAAATTAACACAATGTTGTGGTGCCAGTAGCTAACAATAATAAATGGTTAAACAAACGTTGTTTTAAGAACACACACCACAAAAAAACGCCGTGTGTGGCACCAATAACAGCCTAATATGACAACCTTTTGACGCAAACTGTTCTACATCAATACAAAATTTATCGTACACACTCTGAACTCCACATTATAATCCCATAAGGCTTCACTTTTAACCGACTTTTTATATCCATTCAGTTGCAGTCAATTCATATTTAAATCAGACATCATTTATTCATTTTATGGCCTTATGAACGTCAAATATGTCAGTGGTATTGTGCCTTGCGTATATATTTTATTGTTGTTTAGTAGCATTGGTGCATTGTCAAATTGTTGTGTACGCCTCCAACCGGTGCCGTGTGTTGCTCTTTCTCATGAATGGAACTACTGTGACAATGTTTGTCTGATTGTTGCTACTTTGTAAGAAGTCCTACCAGTTTTAGTATGATGGTTTCTAAGTAACTGTGAACATAATTGATATTGAATATACAGCAGCGCGGGCGATGGATTTATTGCTTGTAAGCTTGTAATGTATAGTGCCCACGGTTTGTTAGCTGTTCCAAATAATTGTGTTCTGTTTCTTGTATTGTTTGTGAGAAGAAATTATGGGCCTACTAAACAGTTAAAGCGACGCAGACCAACAGGCGGCCGGCGGCCGAGCCACTATTGAAATTTTATCTGTTGTGTGATTGAAATAATTCGAGTCGTATGGTCTCGTGTAATCTCCCAGTACCTACAGCGGCCGCGCGGACGCATATAATTAGAAAACCATGACATAGCACTGCGTACAATACAGTAAAGCATGCGCAAAACTACACCTGGCTCTGTGCATATACGCTCACACGCACACATTTACAACAAACTACACTTCACTAAGTGCACACATGTTTACGAAACCGGCCTCACGTCACTGTTGACAGCGCTGTCTTAGTTTTTTATTTGGTCTGAAAAAACAGCCTACCATTGTAGGTTCTGGAGGTGGTTAACAGGAATCATAAACAGAATAATCGATTCTATTTAAGACGAGGCAATCACAAAGCAGAAATGTTGTACATTTTTAACTGCGCTGTTTGGCCGAAAATCGATCGTACATACAAGAGAGCTCAGTCTTGGGCGAAAGGAAACGCGATATTGGGATTTTGCAAATTCGCTCCCAAGCGGGTAATGGTCGGGTTTTCAAACTCATGCACACAATTTATGGAATTTGTCGTTTGGGATTTACCACCATTACCAGCATGTGAACTGCGGCCACATAGAGTAAACCTCAATTCATTTCAGCACACTAAATAAACACAAAGGCCAATTAGTAAGAATTTCTAATTGACAAGTCCTAGAACTAATATTGAAGAAGACAAAACAAATGCCAATACAATAACAAAACTAATGAATTCATAAAGGTTGGTGCCAATGTTTGTATTACAGCCACCCAACAGTTAGTAATCAAATAATTCGGTAAGAAGTCAGTACGGGAGCCAGTTTGGCAAACAGATGATACCATGTTTGCCGAGGCGAGCAAACACGAGGCGTTCAAACTAACAGCTCGAACATTAAGCAATTTGTTCTGGAACTTGTGAGGTGACGACATTTTGAATAAGGATTTTGTGACTGAATTTATTTTGTTCCCGCCTTATGAAGCGCGTAAAACTTTGAGGAAAATGATTAAGGGTTAAAGTTACAGAAATACTCGACGTTAATCGCTTTATTGTACGTGGATTTTATTTAGTATTTAAGCTTATTGAGAGCATACCAAGAAATAGCATCATACTTGAAAGCAAATATTTTACCTAAGTCCTTAAATATTAATTGCCTCATTCATTATCTTAAAAATTAGAGCAATGAAGACTCTCTACTTGTCTCAACGAATACGTAAGTAAGTAATTAAAATTCCAATTACTTAGCAATTATTTTTCTTTTTTTTTCGGTGGAATATGATTTAAAAAAATGTGCTCAATGCATCCTGTTAGTTTGCGGAGGGCTGTCCCTTACACCTCCTAATACAGGTAAGTCCAGAGAAATACACTTATTTTACACTTACTCACATACCTCCTTACTTACTTTTATACTTATTTTGTACTTTTATTTTATTTTATAACTGTCGTCCCTCTAGACGACAGTTATAAAATAAAATAAAAGTACAAAATAAGCATGCCTTATGCCTTTCACAATAAAAATATAGAAATTACACAGAAGAAAGGTAAGTAAAACCCACAAAGAGAAACCAAACACCTTATAAAACTTAAAAAGGTTCCTGAAGAAATAGAAGTTAGAGTTTAGAGCGTGCCCGTGGTATAGCGATGTTTTGGCGTTAGTTGTGAGAACAAACAAACAAGTCGTTCCATTAGCGCTAATTGTGTTAGCTCGCGTGCCCTGTGCTGGAACATGGAGCGAGGAAGCTACTGAAATACGGTGAAGGAACATGCAAGGATTAACTATGTTTTAACATGTGCACCGTGTTTAACCGTACCGTAGAGGCAAGGAGTCAAAATTATCAGGCTATCATTTTTCCACTACTGGGACACTTTCCTCCTCTCTGTGGGCTGTAATCCAACACGCGGGCACAGTCCGGGATGGTGGATGAAATATGTCTTTTAATTTTTTGTTCTAGGACACGATATTTTGGCAAGGAGTAACTAAAAGTATTAGGCCGCCCCTTTTTTTTTGTGGATGGGAAATCATCAAATGACTTCTCTCTAGGTGGAGCGGAAGGGCGCCAATAATTAATCATATGATTGAATCAGCCCTTGCACTCAAACAACAATAGAGATGTTATCTGGGTAAAGAAAAATAAATTCTATTTAGTCCATCAGTCAGATAATAAAAAAAACCGGGCAAGAGCGAGTCGGACTCGCGCACCGAGGGTTCCGTTCCGATTTCTGAAAAACTGTGCTATTTAGAGACATCGTTTTATTTTCCTGTAATCTTTACATAAACTTCTATCACATAGAATATTTTCAGATTTTTCTCTTTGCAAACTTCGGAGTTAAGGGGGGGGAACGGTATTTTTTTTTACATTTTTCATCAAAAGTCGAACACTGTGCGGCCTAAAAAAAAAATAAAAATATGTTTGAGAATGTGCAAACAGCGCTCTTTCATATGATACCCCACATGACCTAGTATCTCCACTTTGAATTTTTAAGACCCCCATTCACCCCATGTTGCAAAAAAATACATATATTTTTATTTCTTTCTTATTTGCAAAATAGTTGGGTAAACGTCATCTAAAACTGTTCCAAATTTCAAGTTGATAGCACTAGTAGTTCTTGAGATATCCAGCTGTGACAGACAGACAGACAGACAGACAGACTGAGTCACACTATAAGGGTTCCTTTTTTACCATTTTGGTACGGAACCCTAAAAATATTAGACACGTATTTTTTGCCTTATCATATTAATAAAAAACTACTAACATAATAATCAGATAAAAATAATTTAAACTAAATAATAATAATAAATTGAAAAAAAATAATATAAGTATTGTAATTGATTGAAAAAAAAAACTTATATATCAATAATAACTGAATAATATATTAACTTTGTTGCATGCTAAAAACTATTGTAAAATTGCATGGAAAAATGAGAAATAATAAAAGGCTATTTATTTATTTATTAATAAAAAACGCATTAAAATTGGGGAGCCCCGCTCACTACGTCACAACTATAACAAACTACGTATAAAATCTAGCAAGGTGTGACGTCATGCAACATTTTAATTCACTTTATCGCCGTAATCTTTTGATCAAATAAAAAAAGAAGAAAATGCTTGTTCAATATTTTTTAATAATCTACATGAGGGGCAATCAAATTTTTTAGCCACTATCCTTATTATTTTCACGCATTTACATTGACTGCCCATAAGCTTCAATGTTTCCGCGTGAGCAAGACCTGCCAACAGTTTTGCAACAAAATTAAAACTTGCTCAATTTTTTGTTTCATCATAGTGCAATTTTCAATTCTAAAAACATTGCGCCTAAGACGTGTGGATAATTATACATATAGCAAATCATCATCGTCCAACTCGTTTGAGAAGCAGATACTTAGGTGATACAATAATGGATAGATGATTAGGAAAATAGACAAAACATGGTCACGGTTGGCAAATATATTGGTTACAACAACGACCTGACGGTTAATGTCGGGGCAAAAAAAATTCTGAGAATTTTTTTTATTACCTAATAAGACAAATCTTTACGTCAGTGTAGGGCCACTTCCAATAACTCTATCTAAAATATTTAAAATAATAGTTAAAAGTGACGTATCTCCCTAGTTTCTGTGATCTTGGACGTCCACACTTCCCTTCCTCCATACATCATTGTGTACTACCAGAGAAATATCTTCATTGGCCGCTAATATTAGCACCATTTTGTTTTAGATAAAGAAAAAAAAAACCAACCAACCACGTACAATGAAGGTTCCGGAGTTGAAAATAATTTATCCCAAAAACAAACATAGCATTGAAGTTAAAAAACTAGAAATCCTAGAAAAATATTTTTATGTCATAAAATTACAAATTAACTAAAATTTGATATAATTTTACAATTTAATTAAAATAAAAAATTACTTTTGAGGTTGAGACCTTGCTTCATGCCAAATTTCATGATTCTAGGTCAACGGGAAGTACTTACCATAAAGGTTTTGATTTACTTGCGAGTATCAAAATATGTCGCATAAATGGGCGTATTTTTTTACTGCGTTGACTTAGAAGCTTCAGTATTCTAGAGCTCCAAGGCACCATAATATAAACCTACGTATTTGATATTAATTTTAACTTGATACCTCCACACATTCCTGAGAAAAAGGGTCTTGACAAACTGACAGACAGACAGATCTACATACCAAATTTTATACAAATTGGACCAGCCGTTTGACCGTGGAGAAGTAATAAACATACAAACACACACACACACACACACACACACACACCCACAAACTTTCGCCTTTATAACAGTAGTGTGATTTAAACTTCATGTACCCACGGTAGTCGTCATCATATTATAATGTTAAGTAATCAATAATCGCGGCTAAAGTAAACACTAGACCTATAAAATAATATATCTTAAAATATATCTGCTTCTTCGCAGCTGTTGACATTCCGTGAGTGCTTCTTGGAAAGCCAAAATTAATAAAGCCATTTTGACATTAGCATGAGAACTTTTAGTCAAACTAAAAGTTCTCAAACAATTTTGAAGGTAAATCCAGAAAATACCAACATTATGAAAACGACCATTTATCAAATTTGCTAAAGTAATGTCCTACTTTTCTTATCTCAGCGCTCGGTTTTTCTCTGAGACTGGAGATAACTACAAAGCTTTATGAAAATTAGGAATGCCACCACTATCCGGATGAAATGCCCTTATTCTTTAACTTTACAACCACTGCGAAGTTTTATCTTGATATTCCTGGCGACGACGGTTCTAGAGAGATGTGAAAGTTTTCCAAAACAAAAGGACCAGGTCCACTTTAATTGCATAATAGAAAACGTGTAGAGCTTTTATCAAACACACACAAAATTTGTAAAAAAAAAAGAATACAAATGCAAAATATTTCAAAACAAACATAAAGTTGGCCTGAATTAATTAATGAAATTCACCGACCCCAGCGTGGTTTCACCAGACTCGATTACTCAAATGAATAAACCCAAAGATTTAACACTAGTCCCTGGAGCCTCATGTTTCATGGGGCTACAGAGACCATTGCATATCAAGGAGTAGACCGGGGGGTGCGATAATGGTAGGGAAGACGTGCCCTTAGGATATGGAAGGATTATTATAGCCGTACCGGATATGTCTCCTAACAGTAGGAGAGACGGAGAGTCGCGAAAGCAGTAGGGTTAAACTGCTTTCTAGACTCTTTTCTATGTAACTGCTATCGCGACAGCCCAAGCCGACAGGCCATGGGAACAGTCGCATCTGATGAGGCCTGCGGTGTCATCACCGGTCTAATCAAATGTAAGGAATGATCCGTGGGAATGATCGGCACGGCCCACGACTGGTCTCGACGGGGCGTGGGACCGCGGCATTACACGATGCTGTTTCCAAGTTATTCGTCTGAGGTCTCTACTATTTGTTTCAGGTTTTTGGAACGAAATTCTTCAATGCGACCTGCGGCAGGAGGCGACTGGCAGAAATCGTCACGTAATGAAAAAGCGCGTTCATACTTCAGCTAACTTCAAATTCACATAACATTAATCTCAATTCCATTGTGCAACAGTTACTCGTAGCAGAAAAACTCGAATACCGTATTGTACGCTGTAGTATCCGACGGTCCGTACATATTATTCTCGTAATCTTATCAAGTGATTGCAAAACAATAAAAGATATTTATCTTCCTCAGGATTGTTTCCACGACTATACATACCTTATCTTTTACGTAATTGCCTCAAGTTTGGTCCAACAATTCTGTCATTAAGTACGTCGTCTTTATGATTGAACGACAAAACGATTGGTTTTTTTTTTTTTTGCTACGCCGAAGCGGGAATACAATTGAATTCATTTTATTGCTTAATAAACCGCTGGAAAATTTTATCATAACAATAAGTACGCATTTGTTTCATGGAGGCGTTTAAATCTGCTTTTATTGACGGCATAATCGACGTATTGGGAATTTCGTTTTAATAAAAGGTTTCAGTATATTTTACAGGAAATACCTATCCCACTTTACATAAAATTAGGTCTATTACGCAAATGATTACATAAAATATAATAGGCAATTTATTTGTATTACCAATTCTATTCTTTACATAGGTACCTAATTCATTTTTATTAGCCGGCGCCATTTTTCATTCTTACAATTATTTGATCGCTGTCTGTTTTATTCAATATTTCTTTTTAATGTAGGTATATGATTAACTGCACGAATGAATCTAATTACGGTATCTCATACCTACCTATTGGCAACCAATAGGTATGAGAAGATACCGTTATTAGTCAGCAACGAATTTTTGCACGTAATGAATTAACGATAGCGGTAGGTACAAAAAAACTTGAAGTTAAAATCTATATAAATAAAAAGAGAAGTCTTGACTGACTGATTGACTGACTCATCAACGCCCAAACCCTTGGACCTAGAAAGCTGAAATTTTGCACAGAGGTTCCCTTTATAATGTAGACAAGGAATAAGGAAGGAATTCCCGGTAGTATGTTCCCGTGGGATACTTTCCGACATCCACGCGGGCGAAGCCGCGCAAAAGCTAGTAAGATATAAAGGTCTAGGTAAGGCCTATTTCACGATATCCGAATAGCCACTACTCACCGAATAAATTCAAAAACCGGTCAAGTGCGAGTCGGACTCGCGCACGAAGGGTTCCGTACCATATTATATGTTTAACAATCGCAAAGATAACTTTTTACTTATTTTATAATGATACTGTGAATTACAAGGTTATTTTTTGCAGTTGCAGAAAATCACCCATGTTTAAACAAACCTTATGAATCGCCGTTTTCAGTATTGTTGATTAAATACAGTATTCATGGTACCTACACGGTATAAAGAAGTTTCAAATTCCTAATTTGTTGAATTGTTGCGCTAGAGCTCGTACAAAAATGGTCTAAAATTTACAACGTTTGCGGCCCCCATTTCTTAATTTTAAAAGATTAATAAAGAAATATGTTTGTACTCTACTCAATGAGTTCTAGACGATGACACCCCACATGCTAGATTAAAATTATTTTTTTTTTTTCAAAATGAAAAGTTTATTTGTATGGGGATCGACCCCTGACATTTTTAACTTTGCTTTATTTTTATTATTTGTTGTTATAGCCGTAATAGACAGCGGAGGCTTAGTAAGTTTGTACTGGACTGTACGTGGTTGTCTGATTTCATGGATTTTAATTTTCTTGCGCGGAACCCTACATATTTTTCTAAAATAAAAATAGCCTAAGTTACTCCTTAAAACATCAGCTATACGTCGTCAAAATCGGTGAAAATTCGTTTGGCAAGTTTCCTAACTTGACTCGAAGTACCATTTTTTTAATCGGACTGCGCTTTAAAATTCTTCTATACAAACTAACATCCCTAACCTCATTTGAGGCGTAGTTTTGAAAAACTAATAATGACAAACATTATTACTTACTTAAGCAAGTATTTGTGCTAAGTTTCAAGTTCATTAACCAAATTAATAAGATTATTCATATAAACTGTATCTCTGTTTTCACGAACACAAATAAAGAATTTCAAAAATCGTCTGGTATGTTTCCATAACTTGACTCAAACATTATTTACACAAATTTTAGAGTTAATCAAGCCCCCAAAAAAAATTCTCCGCTATAAAATTAACTTTTCATCCCTTAGGGGTAGATTTTTGGAAAACCCTGATACACGTTAGTCTTAATTTTTGGTCTGAAGTATAAAAACTGAGTTTAACGTTAATCGGACCGCGTGTTAAAGTTCTTCCATACAAACTTTAACACCCCCAATCCCTCCTTAGGGGGTAGTTTAGGAAAACTAAAAATGATAAACTTTATAATTTACTTACATGAATATTCGTGCTAAGTTTCAAGTCTATTAACTCAAGGGATAGGATTTTTCATACAAACTTTCATCCCCTATTTTACCCCTTTAGGGATGGAATTTCCAAAAATCCTTCCTTAGTGGATGTTTACACTATATAAGGTATCTATGTGCAAAATTTCAAGTCTCTAGGTCCATTGGTTTGGGCTGTGCGTTGATATATTAGTCAGTGACTCAGTCAGGACTTTGATTTTTTTTTATATATAGATTTACCATGTTATTTTAAGACCACAGACTTCTTATAGATTTTCCTGTAATCTACAGGTATAGAACTGTTTTCTATATTTATTACAAAATTTTAGGCTCAGTAGTTTCGGAGATAAGGGGGGGGGGGAATGGTCACTTTTCGACAATTTTCTTAAATAACTTTAAGACCATATATTTTCAAATTATAAAAAAAATATATTTGAGACCCTCATAGTAAGCCCTTTCATTTGATATGTCACACGGTACAGTTTACAAAACTTTTTTTTTTAGTTTTCTTATTTTCGCCCTAAAAGTGACTCTCATATTCAAAATTCATACATTTACTTTAGCTGTACGTGTTTGGGTCACAGAAATCCATATGTGTACCAAATTTTAACTTAATCGGTCCATTAGATTCAGAGCAAATTGGCTGTGACAGACGGACAGACGGACAGACAGACAGACAGACACACGAGTGATCCTATAAGGGTTCCGTTTTTTCCTTTTGAGGTACGGAACCCTAAAAATGGTACAGAATTTGTATGAAATTATCTGCCAAGTAAGTTAATAGGAACTTAATCGTAGGTGGTGAAACAGGCCCTATGAACCATACGTAGGTACACGCCATGATACGATGATACGTACCTAATACCGCAAACAATATTAGTCACAGAAAAAACATAATATTACTGTGGTCTGTCGACGTGACAAACCTTCATATCACACCCTGTTGACGTTCGTACAATGTTCAGTTATTTAATAAATAAAAAAGAAAAAAGGAAAATTCACACATTGAAAAAAAATATGTAGGTAATGCTTGACAGCTGTCATCACTTGTCATACGCCTGTCACTTCGGAACCAAACGACCACCACGTGGGACGTATTAGGCATTTTGTTTTTGTTAATCAATTTCTGTCAGACAATACTTTTGTCGTAAAGGGCAGGCCATAAATTTTGAATTAGAAATCAAATTGGCTTGACGGATTATAATAAAGCCGGTCTAAAAATACTACCAGTTTTTTTTTATATTTTGGTTTGGGACTAAATGGAACAGTAACGTAGAGCTCAATTTACTTTTAAATTAGACCTATATTTATGTGCCAGAGGTCCAACTGGGTCCGATATCTAGAAGTTATATTTACGTTCAGACCACTGCGTTAATTGGGGTTGGGGACCTAACGTATTAAAATACATTACAAAAGGGGTCTTTTGTAAAGTATTTTAATACAAGTTCTGATGAATTAAACAGTTTCATTCCCTAATTACGTAAACAACTACAAAGCCAAAATAACTCATGATATACGAACATTATTTACCAATTAACCGCATAATAACTACTTCGTAATTGGTCTCCGAAGACCATTCGTTGAACACACAAATTACGGGACTCCTAGTATTTTTTTAATGTTGTTACCGTACTTCAAACTAGGTTCCCGTATCCAGTTGGCCTATTTTTATGACCTCATCAGCTAATGATTTAACCTTTCAATGTATTTGAAATTTCCTCGTGATTTTCCTAATGGCCTCACGCCCTACTCGGCCCTACATTATTTTATGCTCCCATAATGAATTAATAAAACATGAACACGAGTATAATAAAGATAAAAGAAACTGTGCAGGTAAAATTAAGTAATGGTTTCGTTGAGTTAGAAGATGTAAGTTGACTAATGATCTTTTAATGTAAAAAGAAATTAAATAAAACCTTGAACAAGCCAGATAGGTAAACGTTTAGAGATTAAAAGATCATTTACTAAAAAGGTTACAAATTGAACATGCCTAATAGCCAAAGAATGCTGTGTTACGTCAGCACAGAACACTTGCCATTTAAATAAACTAGGTAAGTACAAATTAGGCATTCTGCGTAGCTAATTCTTTTCACCTTGACAAAAACCAGTCACCTAATCACTTCGCTGAAATAAAAAAATGTTTCGAAACACCTAGGTCGCAGACCACTTACTTAGACCATCAAATTTGACCCTGCCGATGAATCAAATCTCGCAGAACTGTACCTCTGAGTCAGCCATGCTATTACTCTTCACTAACAGGTTATAACAGTAATCCTTCTCCAAGAATCTTTGCAGTGACATTGATGTATCTACTCGTACTTCATCTCCTGTTCGTCAGGATATAAAATTATTTTCTCAGAACGTGGATGATTATAATCCTATCAAATTCAATAAACAATGCTTGGACGGACTCCGTAATTTGGTTTCGTAATATTCTCGGAAGGCGTTTAGGATGCATTTGAATATTGGAGTGACGGCATAATGTGATGTTGAATACTACTTAAAAATTTGAGTTAGATTTAGTTCTTTTGGTTTTCCTGTTAGCGACTTGTTAAGATTTGCGTTGGCCTAATACTCGTAAGTACCGTTTTTGAATCGAAACCATGGGCTATTCACTAATTTGATAGGTGCTGCATCTATCAAATAGTGCACCTGTTCGTGTCAATAAACAGGGAGGCACTATAAAATCACTTGAAGTTTTAAACAAACGTGACGATTTGGAAAAAGGTGTGTACGTCATAAGCGTAATTAGGGTGCGCTTACATAAAATAATTTATGTGGGCGATCGATTAAGGTTACAATTTACTAATTGAGAAACCAATTTAAATATAGGTAGGCACAGACCTACATCGCATTAAGCTACCACATTTATCTTGGTTTCAATAAAAAAAGCGTTCGTTGTTTCCGAATTAAGTATATTTTTTCAATGAATTATCTACCAGTTCCGGCCACAGCTAACCATGAAACTAACGACCCACGTCCTAAGAAAAATAAATATGACTACACAAGTGACAGGTCGCCACTTAAACCCAGTATAATTTATTAATTTGTCTGTTTTCCCTAATTACAAGCTACTAATATTTAATTTAAAACACGTACGATTTATAGCACACTTCGATCGAAGCTTAACTCGAAAATAAACATAATTAAGACTAATAGACTGAATACAAGATGGTCGTTCGATAAGGTGCCCGGTTTACTACCGAACCCGAAACCATGGGCTATTAACTAACTTGATAGGTGCACCTGCTCGTGTCATAACCAGGGAGGCACTAATAATAGTATATTATGCAATTAGTGAATAAAGGACGGATTTAAAGCGAGGGCCATAGATGAATCACGAGCTAGTGAAGGATTCTAACGATTGAATCACGACCGTAGGGAGTGATTCATGATGATTGAATCACGAGCGTAGCGAGTGATTCAAGTGTTAGAATCCTGAGCGACGCGAGTGATTCATGGCCCTCGATATAAATCCGTTTTATTCAAGAGTTGCATACTATACTTTATACCATGACTACGAGAAAAAGGAAGATTCAAGTGAAAATAGACATATAATGAACAAAAAGGAAAGTTAAATTGGCTTTGATGTAAACCAGCCGTGATTTTTTGGGTAGCAAGTTTTCCACTATATCGGCCGCCCTCTCTTTCATAAACTCAGGTGTTAACACATCTTCATCACTAGAATGCATTTTTAATCGATTAGAACAACACTAAACAAACACAAAATTAAAGATTAAAGGTAACACTAAACTTTGTGTTCGTACAACTTACAGTATTCAAAATAGCGCCAATTTACTAAGGACAGCAAACAACACAAAACAGTTTTTATTCTAATGCTAAACTCCTTGTCGAAAATGTCGACCAATCAAATTGAATTTAGAACACATCAATATAGGTCGAATACAAAGATTACACTTACACTAGATACGGCAAGCCACGACCAAGCGTGCCCTGCATGTTCGACTGTTCGTACTAAAAAAATTCTGTTAGCTCAGTGACGCTAAGCGATTGAAACAATTCTGTTTTCTCTGAGCACATCACTAAATGGCTGGGGTGAAGTTATCGTAGGTATAAAAAAGATGACACGTTCGGTTTTCATACTATCTAATAACATGCCATATCTAGCCTAAGTACTCTAATTCTGTGGTCGAATACATTGGTGTGTTCTATTTTCAAACATCAAAACAGTGAGTAAAAGTGCTTTTTATTCACTGTTTTCAGTGAATAAAATAAGCTTTTTAGAGGGGGAATGGTATAAAATTACTTAAACTTTAAAAAGTAACGTGACGATGTGGAAAAAGTTGTGTACGTCATAAGCCTAATTAGGGTGCGCTGATATAATTTAAAAAGTACCTATTGTTAAAAAGAAATGACATCACGCTTTTATTTCCCTGAAAGGTTAGACAGAGGTGTAAGTACATACCTATAATACACCCACATTTCGCTACTTATGTGTAAAGTCCCATGTATGTAATACGGGCGACAAATATTTTTGATAAAAGTATTACGTCATTCTGGAAGAAACTAAATAAAACTCACCACAATTCATAATTTAATTCAATAACTACCAACAATGTGAGTGGAACAAATCCAATTAGGTATTTCGGTACTTTTCAAATTACTTGTTTGTATTTTGGTAGTACTAACTACCTAAATTACATAAGGAAGTAAGTAGGTGGGTATTGGTACTATGTAGTAGGAACGACATTGAACTTATGTTGCAACACGTCACAAATCTCACATAAGCAGTGTCAATTCTAATATTGATAAAACAGCTGATGTGCACTTGGTGTAATTTAAATATTTATTTAGATTTGTACCTATGTGTTTTAAGGGCCGTCATTGTTTGCACTGCCAAACGTGTGAACAAATCACTGCAAATACGTATACACCTATTTATGTAAAGGAAAACAAAACTTGATGAGGATTTACGTTCCAGAGTCTTTACCCTATTCGTCGCATGAAACAAACTATTAGTGTTTATACAACGTGCCGCTGCTTTGACGACATTAACTTGACCCGCGTATACGGTTCCGCGTCTTCGTTTTGTAAAGATATATTAATTTCATTAAACTTTATTATTTATTGATTTATTTACAATTTCCTAAAATAGCATCTTGGAGTATCATTCTTAATTCGTTGTCTTGGAGCGACCTGTAGCGCAAAGATGAAATTAAAACGAAAGGGTAAGAAATGGTCACGCCACTCGAGTTTTTATCTGGGCGTTGTGCAAAAAAAAATATTCATAAAGCTACTCACAGCTGTGACAGAACAATAGACACACGATGAACAAAAAAAAACCGGCCAAGTGCGTGTCGGGCCACGCACAATGAAGGGTTCCGTAGTTGACAAGAATTTATCCCAGAAACACACACAAAACATTGGATCCCAAAAATTATTTTTTATATCATAAAATTGCAAAATTTACAATTTTCGGACTTTTTTCTTTACTTGTGCTGGGAGACCTTGCTTCTTGCCAAATTTCATTATTCTAGGTCAACGGGAAGTACCCTATAGGTTTTGATTTACTTGCGACAGTTGCCGAGTTGCGAGTTTCAAAATGTGTCGTAAAAAGCCGTATTTTTTATTGCGTTGATTTGGAAGCTTGATTTTTTTAGAACTCTAAGGGACTATAAATTTACCTATTTAATATAAATTTCAACTTGATATCGCCACGCGTCCTTGAGAAAAAGGGCCTTGACTGACTGACAGACTTGAACATTTTTTTATGTGATTGAATTACAAATTAACAATTTTCGGACTTTTTCCTTTATTTGTGTTGTACGACCTTGCTTCATGCTAAATTTTATGATTCTAGAACAACGGGAAGTACCCTATAGGTTTTGATTTACTTGCGAGTATCAAAATATGTCGCATAAATGGCCGTATGTTTTTATTGCATTGACTTAGAAGCTTCAGTTTTTTAGGACTCCGGGGGGTCACAGACCTACGTATGTGATATTAATTTCAACTTGATACCTCCACGCATTCCTGAGAAAAAGGGTCTTGACAGACTGACAGACAGACAGACAGACGGACAAAAAAGTGATCCTATAAGGGTTTCGTTTTTTCCTTTTGAGGTACGGGACCCTAAAAAGGATCAAAGTCAAAGACCTTACCAGCTGACATAGAACAATAGCCTCTTGAATGAGCGCTTTGCATAGAGTGATCCTAATTTTGGTTATTATTTTATTATTTAGTTTGTTTGTTTTATTTTTTTATTTATTATTATTTTATCTTATTATATTTTTTATGATTACTGGCCACCAACACTACCTGTGTCTTTAGTTAATGTCATAATTGCGGGAACACGTTGTATAATTCAGGACATCAATTAATGCAAGAAACAAGCATTGTTATTGCAAAATTAATTACAAAGCAAAATCACATTGTTTTATTAATTCTCAAAATAAACGTGCGTGTTCTATCTCTTCGTACAAAACGCACCCATTTACAGGGAACGTACTATCAAAGGTGCGTCGGCGCTCGACGGACGAGCCAATTTATCAGCCACAGTTCCACGAACAACTATTCGAAATTCGAACTACATTTGTTCAAAGAACCAACCAGCGTGGAAGAACCACGTCGCCGGTACATTACGGTAACACGCAAACAAATGACTATGAATTTTTTTACCGTCAGAGCTCTGGGTATAGTGGACGTTAGATAATAGGTGGGTATGTTAGGAAAGTAATGACATAATGGTCCAGTTTAAGTTACATGTAGAGTTTTTTATAAAGAATCTTAATGAACGAATTTGAATTGCCTCTGTGGTAATCTTTTTCTAAATTGATGAGGCTAGTAAGTGTTAAGTTTTAACGTCACCAATCACCATTATAAGATAGTTACTTTTATAAATTGGTTGGGTTACATACGAGTTACCGAAATTCTAGTGTCTTTAGGAAAAATTGCTTCGTCTCCATTAAAATCGAATGCTTTCCGTCGTTGGAAAAACCGTATTAATATCAATCATACTGAAGTTTTCTCGAAAAAAGAAACTTTTGTCAAGTCTTTTCGTCACCTATCTCGCAATATTTGAAGACTAAGGTTTTCAACCAGTGCGTCCTGCCCGATATGACATACGGTGCCGAAACGTGGACACTGACAGTCGGGCTGGGCCCCGAGTCTGCTATTTTATAGAAATTCGTCATTCCAACACGATCCCATTGTCACTGCATTTTCATTTTGCTAAAAGTTCGTAATCTGCTAAATTCATAATTTCTTACAATGGAGTGTCAGTGGTGCAATTGGAAAGTCATAATGACGCCATTATGACGCCATTATACATATTGGTAGATTACCAAACTTGTCAAAATCAACAATTATTAAATCAATTACAGACCATTCTGACACTATTGTAATAGCAGACTTGAGGCCCTGGTCCACAAATTCAAGGTCGCTCAGCGCGCTATGGAGTGGGCTATGCTCTGAGTTTCTTTGATAAAATCAAGAATGGAGCTATCTGGAAAAGAAACGGAGTAATCGACATAGCTTGCAGAGTAAGTAAACTGAAGGGGCAGTGGGCTGGCCATGCTTGTCGAAGCACCGATGGCCGGTGGAGCAGTCGACTCCTGGAGTGGAGACTGCGTATCGGCAAGCGTAGATAAGTGTGGGACGCCCGCCCCCCAGCTAGATGGTCCGACGATCTTAAGAAGGTGGCTGGGACAGACTGGATGCGGAAGACAGAGGACAGGGTGTTGTGGCGCAGCCTGGGAGAGCCCTATGTCCAGCAGTGGACTGCGATAGGCTGAGTTGTTGTTGATTGATTGACTGACACCAGCAGGCTTTGAGAATGTACTGATTGTGATCTTTGAGGAATTCACATTCTTTATCAGCTCTAAAATATGCATGTGGTATTATACCTGTTTTAGACTAATCAATGCAAATTGAATTGAATTTATGTTTGTTTTATAAGACTGTCTACCTACTCAGAAATCCAGTTTATGTTTAATTGTTTATCAGGTTTACATAATACGAAAGAATTTCAAAGAATCTGCCAGCACAGTTCACAAAAATGTTCGTTATATAGGCCTGCTTACCTATCTCTACGTATCTCCTTTGTCGTGTGTACCTACGTAGGTATTCGGTATGCGTCACGGAGACCTGATTAAGCCCTTAACCCTTACGTGATTGACGTAATTTGAGCAAGCATTTGACGTCAAATTACCATTATCTACCAAAGACAACATTCTGTGCGTAATTCGGTACAGATTTTCCTGTAGAGAAGTGTGGTTAGGATGTTTTTTATTGTTTTCAGTAGCGTAATGGACACTAATTTTACTGTGGTACAATCACTATGCCCATAGATATAAGAAAGAGTGTGTCCGATACGACTTCCATCGGCAAAAAATTACGAACGTTTATACAAACTTTCATCCCCTATTTAAACTCTTTAGGTCAGTTTCGGGATGAATTTTCAAAAACCTTCCTTAGCTCTTCAGATGTCCGCCTGAACTAATTTATAAACCCAAAAGCCCAGGGGGGTTTTAGTGGCCCTGGCACAGGCAACTGAAGGAACACGGGTGAGTTTTAGTCAGTAAAAGTCTGACACGACCTCCCGCTCCACCCAGAGCGGTACAAGACATTTAATGATTTCCCACCCAAAAAAAGGGCTTATTTGACCAAAGTTAGACTCTCATCTGTGGAGTAAAATTGACGACTGACAGTTTTTTTGTATGAAGAAACTGTCAAAATTCAAAATTTATTCGAAGGTTAAGACTTTTAATGGATATAAAAGCCTGCTCGTATTCATCCTTAGTGTCGGATGTATGATGTTGATTAAAGTACTATGATTCGGGACCGAAACAAATATGTATTTACATATTTGTTTCGGTCGCGAATTTGTTAGTTTTTTTATTTTATTTTTATTACTGACTTACAATTTTGTAAGTCAGTAATAAAAATTAAAGAAAAACTCTTAAATATCAAGATTTCATGAAATAGTAATTCAATAGGGTAATATGAAATTAGAGAGTTGTATTGATGATTTTAATGTTTATACACAAATTCTATTTTCTGGCGCTTTCGACTTAATATTTTTATTAAGTAGAACATGCAACTTTGCAGATTTCATGTGTTACATAAGTTACATATCTCATACGTATAACCTGATTTAAAATTGACTAAAGATTGAAAATTATTAAAGATTATTAATTTATTAGACCCAAATCTCAGTTGTAGCTTCGAAAGTTCGAACTAAGATTGAAAGTTTTACTCAAACCGTAAATTCTTCGCGAACCCCAGAATGGTTCTGAAATACTTAAAGTTAAACTTACTTGAGTCTTCGTCAAGGAAACTCCACAGGTATCCAACAAACAATAGAAAGACTAACGTACCTGAAACAATGAAATATAAAAATCACTAACCTATAATAATCAAATAATAATTACAATAATGTCGAGCTTACGTAATTAGCATAGAAATATACTAAGTATACGTGATTATTACCTATGATGTACCTATCTAGACCGTACAGTGCCATACAGACAGTTTTAGCTTACTATTTTTTTATTTACAGACGGACATAGCGATATTAGGGTTCCTTGTTGACTCGAACTGAGACTCGCACGTTAAAAACAAATGCTGCAATCTGCAATAATATAATTTACATTGGAACAACATTATTCTTGATTCCTTTTTCAAATTCAAAACGAAACTCGAATGACTTCAAAAATTCAAATTACCTGTCAAACCATACAGCCAGTTGGTATTAAAAAAAAATGTCAACATCATCCTAAAACATAGAACAACGAAATTCAAAAAACCAGTTTCCCAATCAAATTAATGTCCTCAGTTTCTTCTTTTTCTATTATAGTAGCAATGAATATACCTACTCTTGGAAGTATGTTTAAAATTGTCAACACCAATCACGATTGATGAATCATTTCGTAGCGAGCTCGTCACAAGCATGTCACAAGTGTCAAACAATGACTGTGATATTATATAAATGTGATAGGGTTCGTGACTAAATAATAACAGCCGCACGGATCGATCGAAGGTTAAGCTACGCTTGCGAAGGTCGTTACGTGGATGGGTGACCACTGACCATCCATTACACGTCGAGATCTCCGTGCCTCAGGATCGGGAAGCACACTAAACCGTTGGTCCGGAATGCAAATACATTATTGAGTATTGAGTCCCGGTTGTCATTTGTAAATCTTTGATAGTCGTTACGGGTAGTGCAGAAGCCCGAAAGTCTGACAACGCAGTCTTGCTAAAGGGTATCGTATTACCCAGTAACTGGGTTGTGAAGGTCAGAGTTAGACACCTATCTGAGCGACTACTCCATGTAGAGTGTTGGTATTCAGATGCATCCGATCTGACTGGAAGCCGACCCCAACATACCTACATAGTTGGGAAAAGGCTAGGCAGATGATGGTATGTAAGTACCTAATTTGTATCCAAAGATTAGGCAAAAACATAATTATCAAGCTTCAATATTCATGCTTAATAAAATGATCTAATCGAAAACGGGATAAGGAAAATAAAAAAGAGTATGACAACGATTTGTGGCTTTTCTATTGCATTTTCATGATCGCTTGCATAACAAGATAACTACAGTCATATTACCTATTAGAAATCTACAACAAATCTTCATTTACTTAGTCGGATTAATAATATCGGGTAAGAATTTGCTCAACTTTTACGATGCACCTTAAATTAAATTCCACTAATACCTTAATTTACTCAAACCATTAGTAATTTTAATTTCCCAAGTATTGCACTTACACAGTCGTAAAGTAGAACTGCTAAATGCTCTTTGTAAACAAGCATCGAACGAGCGAAGCACATAATACCATTAATTCAGCCTAATTAGTGGAAACCATACATTACATTGCAAACGGATGATTAAACCGCTTTAGCTAATCCTGCTTTTACACTCTATTTCTCGGAAAATTATGTTAAAACCACAAAATATCTCTTTACAGTTTTAGAACCTCATTTTGCTTATTCATTTCGCTTTTTGATTGCAGCTGTATTTTTTTATTGCTTTTATGGTCGTAAAATATTATTGTCTGTGGATAAGTAAGTCCCTTGCAAGTCTATGGTAATAATAGCGGCCTTCAATTGAATAATACACAACTATGATGGGTATTGACACTTAATGTACATTTAATAGTCTGAAAGGTCGCGACTTCGCGAGTAATTAAAAGGTGTTATATTTTTAATGTTCGCAAAGGTCAATGTTTGTTATGGCCTATATTAGCAGTATGTTGTATAATATTATATTGAGATTATATCAGATTCTACAGGTACAACAGACCAGGAAAAGACCAGTGTTAGCCCAGGTTGGCACGAGCGATTTTGTAACGCGACGATTTAGATATGTAAAAAAAACCGGTCAAGAGAGAGTCGGACTCGCGCACCGAGGTTTCCGTTCCGGTTTCTGAAAAATTGTATTATTTAGAAACATCGTTTTATTTTTCGTGTAATCTTTAAATAAACTTCTATCACATAGAATAATTTCAGATCTTTCTCTATGCAAACTTCGGAGATAAGGGGGGGGACGGTATTTTTCTTTACATTTTTCATCAAAAGTCGAAATCTATGTGGCCAAAAAAAATTAAAAAAATGTTTGAGAATTTGCAAACAGCGTCCTTTCATTATGATACCCCACATGCCCTAGTAGCCCCACTTTCAATTTTTAAGACCCCCTTTCAGCCCGTTACAAAAAAAAAAAATTCATTCTTATTTGCAAAATCATCTAAAACTGTTCCTTCAAGTTGGTAGCATTAGTGGTTCTTGAGATATCCAGCTGTGACAGACAGACTGAGTTGCACCATAAGGGTTCCTTTTTACCATTTCGGTATGGAACCCTAAAAACGAACTGGGCTGGGAAGAAGAAAGTGACAGAGACAATTACTTCCACATGCGAAAAAAGAGAGCGCAACAATGCGCTGGAAAATAAAAGCGCTAAACCAAATAAAAATTGTTTAAAAATAAATTAAGCTATCTATAAAAAATATTTTCAGCCAGAGTTTTCAATTACCATGCATTTTTTTAATGCACTTTTGCATTGAAATTACTCAGGACTTTAGAATTACAGAAAAAAATATAAATATGTAGAGGTCTTTTCGGAATTAAATTCTAAATTCTATATTGAGGTTTAACCCAATTGGGTTTTCCTTAAGTCAGAGTATTAATCAAATACCTAGTCAATAAACATGTATATCCAAAAATTAAATCCATACATGCTGTAATAGTGAAATAAAAAGTTAGGAAAAAGCCCCAACTTATTTTGGTATCGCTATGCCGAGCATTGAGATTGAAAATTCAACAGAGTGCATCCCGCGTCAAAAAAATACACTAAAGGATTTTCAACTCTCGGCGCTAAGCAGTGCATTGAAAATTTAGTGCGCGATAAATAATGCGAGTTTTAGATAGATCCTGCACTAAATATGAATAATTCAATGAGTAATTCATTGAATAGTCGGGGAAAAAAATGGACCCACACAGAATCGGCCCACAATATTGTTTTAACTATGCGATCAAAGTAACATTACAATCGGCCTTGAAATGGGTCGCAATAACTTAGCATTGATGCGTCAGCACATTCTATTCTAACGCCGCATGCCACAAATCTCCCGCTAACGGGGTGTCCTGCGTAAGCGACAAATACGACGCGACGCGACGCTGCGAGCGTGTCGAACGCGATCAAATCAACGGCATACTTTGCTTGCGGCCTATGTGGCAGTCTGCGGCGAGACGCGACGTAATGCGCACTTATTTTAAGGGCGACCAGACGCGACACCACGAACTACGAAATGGCTAATTCAGAAGCGTACGTAAATTGTACTGTATTTCTCCATGATTCGAGAACGATTAAAATCACGTAGGACATTTGTCGCGTGTCGCATCGCATCGCATTGCATCGTGACATGTCGCGTCGCGTCGTATTCGTCGCTCACGCAGGACACCCCGGTAGTGCTCTCGCGCACTACGCAGCCAAGTACCATCAGCCGCAGGCTGCGGCAGCCAGAATATTTAGAATATTTTTGGCTGCCTAGAACGTGGGCTCCAATTAGACATTACTAGTGTCTTAAATCTAAATAGGCCTTTATTGCTAACATACAATAATATTTACCTATAATTTTCGAATCTTCACACACGATCAATATTTTGTTTCGAAATGTTTTATTTACAATCCTTTATCAAAGGCTAACGAAATGTGGTTGTAATTAGGAGGGATTCGAAATATTTTCACAATGGGCGGTCACGCACGAGTAGACAATTTATAAATAATTACTCTTTAGATCTGTAGGTGGGTCCAACGATACGAAACTGTTCGTGCGTAAGTCTAAACCATAGATAATAATTATAAAGAGGTAAAATGCGTGAGTTATAATAACTTATAAAGGCTCCTAAAAAACAGGCGCGATACGATACGCGACGCGCGTCGCGTGTCGAATATTCCGAAAATTCATTCACTAATGGGAAGCCGAAAGTCATAGGATATATTTTTTTTTATGTTAAGACGAGTTTCTCGCGGACAAAGTCACAGGCGGAAGCTATTGTGTAATAAATCTACGAAAATCAGTGTTTATTTTATAAAAAATCTTGTTTTGTATCAGTAACCTCTACGTTTAAATATATTATTTAGACTGCAAAATCATATCGTTATAAAAAAAAACATATCTATACATAGTACGTATGTAAGTATAGATGTTTTTATGTAATTATCTAATAAGTACATACCTACATTTATGTATGCATACGTATCTATCTATAATCTAAAAGAAACTACATAAGAACAAAGCGTAAAACAATCTGCTGTCGGTATATTCTCTTGTCTAAAATACAAGAATTTTGGAAATATCGTTAGCTCAAATACGCTAAAAAAATGGCGAATGCCCGCGGCAAAGTTATAACCATCTTATTTTTGTTTTGAGCCCAGCCAAGCTAAAAGAAAAAATATATTTCGAAAAAAAAAGAACCTGTAAATCATAATAAAACGTCACATTAATAGTAAAGAATTCCCGCTGCGAGACCGCTAGTAAGTCACGGCTGAGATACAGTTACTCTGTGCTACCAGATACCACACGACTTTATATAAAAAATATCTAGACTACAGCATTATACATAAGCTTATCTATTCTGGCGCTATTTCTGGTACGAGTGAATAATTACAATTTCTGATGTATTTTTATACCAGTAGGTACCTACTAGCGACCCGTCCCTGCTTTGCAAGGTTTTTACGACTGAACAAAATACCCAGATAGATTCTTTATAATATAATTTAAGTAAGTTTAATATTAATGTAAACTTTCCGGAATAAATTCTCTAAACAATGTTGTAAACCGCATCAAAATTCAGTTTAGATGAACAACGCGCTCACACACAAGACAGATAGGAAAAGCGACTTTAATTTATAATAATTATGTCTATAGATGTAGTACATAACAGTTGAACAGAATGCATGACCGAAGTTATTTGAACGTTTCTATAGTACTAAATTTTTATATAGTAAATGCGATGCCTATAATACGTTGAAAAACTTAATAAGCCTACCTACTGCAAAGGTTTGCTTACAAGTACTATAAAAAAAAACAAATCGAATCACTGGCCATGAAAAAAAAGCAGACGGCCTTGAACATGACGGTGCCGGTGCTCCAAATGAAAATATCGCAAGTCGGTAGGTATATGGAGGCATTGAGGTACTATGGTACGTTAGTAATGTTAGTACGAGTACATAGTACCTCAACGGAACTTCGCATTATTATAGACATGTACAGAACAAAGTTCCGTGTTTAAAATTTTAATAATAGACCCTCTGTGGTCCACTCTACAAAGGGCTTATTATAAATACATACTACCTTTGTACTAAATAGGTACGTTACTTTCCGTTTCCGCAAACATTAATTAATTGTTTAGCAATTTACTCCTTTCTTGCTAGATGATTACATAATTATTATGCACATACAAGTTTACTCATGCACAGGTTTTTCTTAGGCCCAATGAATATGGGTGACAAAAGCCCCCTGGCTAGGTCGTTATCCAGCGGACGACGTTTCATAATTTTAATCCTCCGCGTTGATCAATTATGGTATCTTATAGACACCTGTGAACTTTAAATCTATCATTTAAAGCCGCTTATGGTCTCAAGCTGTGTTCATAATAATATCTACTTGGAATAATGGTGTGGCGCCCCTTACTTAAATCATACTTAATTTAATATGTAAGATTGGATCGTGGAAATAAACGAAGAGGCTTGCACATGGGTATTTCTTGCCACAAAAATTGATGGACAATTTGACCGCGGACAATTTTTCCATCGACTGCATGAGCCTCCACACACACAGTCCCAACCTGACCAATGATCAGACTTCTAGAAGTTCTAGCTCTACTGCCAACATACTGCTGTTTGACTAATCTATTCACAAGGCATCAACGAATCCCATATAATCTTTTGTCGACTAGACAGACAAATTCTCATGAACAGAAATGCGTCACATACATAATACATCAATGACGTGCATTCCAATAAAAGATCTCGCACACCTACTTTTATAAAATTCCTTAAAATATATGTAACGTTTGGATCCTCTGAGCAAATTGAATCGCCTTAGCACTATTTACGAAGTCATTTATTCGGACCTTACGACAAGTAATCCTAGTTTGTGTCGGTATCGGGATTTTCGTATTTCCATAAGCAGTATTTTTTCCGTTCGCCCCGGATTCTGATATATCTACCTCGCTTTTCCCCCGAAATTGTGACGGCTTTTCCAATGATACAAAATTTAGCTGTATTTTTGAAACCCATACCTACGTGGAAATAAAGGAAAACATAGTATGAATCCGTTTTATTAATCTTGCTCTACCTTTCCTGAAAAGGTTCATGTTATATTTAGATGGCTGATAGGCGATGGTTCGGCAGCCTATCGCAACATGGTACTATTCAAACAAGGAGTACTTACTGTAACCATAGGTATGGTTATAGTTTTAATTAATTGATCAAAAGGTCAAAATAACTTATATGTAGAATGGAGTAGGTACCTACCTAATGTAGTAGTATCGGTACTTGACAACTATTCCATACAGTCAATGCTAAGCTCTAAAATATTTCGAAAAAGTAACGTTACATAATTACTAGAGTGAAATATTTCTCCCAATTTATTCTACAGGTTTTAATTAATTGATCAAAAGGTGAAAAGAACTTATATGTAGTAGGTACCTAATGTATTAGTAGGTATAGGTAGGTCTTTGAAAGACAACTATTCCATACAGTCAATGCTAAGCTCTAAAATATTTCGAAAACGTAACGTTACATAATTACTAAGCGCCACAATTATTAATTGATTGGGATTATTCCTCCCAATTTATTCTACAGTCAATCACAAGCAAAATATAGCTTCAAAACTGGGACAACCATACGAGTGGCAGTGCATTTACTTTATATATGTACTTCATCGTTACATACGATACCCTTGAGAAATAGTGAGAAATGTTGCCACAGTATGACTCTGATATCTGCACCGAGATGCTTAATAAATCAAATGCAGTGAGAGTTATCGGGCGTCCGCATCGATACATAGTATGAATTTATTGCACCAACTTGCTTTACTGTAGGTACAGTAAAAGAAAACTGGTAAATTAAGAGTTATTCCGATGGTCCCTGAGTATTTATGTACCTGGAAATAAATTGCTCAAAGACATCTTTATGGAGAAGAAAAAAATGTAAATAACGAAATGCTGATGTTTAATCAAAAATAACGAAGTTATCCCGGAAACAAGTTAGCAAAAAGAATATTCCTTCTTGGCATTACGATTTGGAGTTATGAATATTTTGAAATAAGAAATAAAAAGAAAGAAAGGGGATTCCGATTTTAAAATAGCTTGCCTTGCTTTCAAAATTAGAATCTCTATTCTTATCTGAAACGAATAGTGTTGTCAGGAAAATAGACCTCTCAAATTTTCATTAATCCATACAATAAATAGTGTAAATACAAAAGGAATAATCTGGTTTGACGTCATCATGGCTGTGTCGCGGTTGTTCGCACAAAATGTGGAGCGGCCGCGACGCACTCCTTCAAATGACGAGGGTCGTCATAGCTTTCATTCCGTGCCGCCGCGGTACGACCGTGGTAGGGTTGCCAGGAGCTTTCATAATGACGTTATGAATGAAATGTTGCAGGAAAATTGCCTGTTGTAATAATAATAACGGGTGACAGCGTGTTTACCTATTTGCTACGAATCTAGTAGGTATGTGGTACTTATAGTAAACTAGCTTATAGGTACCCCGTGTAGGTTGGAAATCATCCCACGGGATCGTTACTACCGGGGTAAAAAGTATCCTATCACCTATGTCATAATCAATGTCAAGTCATGCCATGTGCCAAATTCCATCCAAAGGCATTTAGCCGTTTTAGCGTGAAAGCGTAACAAACAAAGTCCCTTTCACATAACATTAGTTAGGATTTAAATGGATTTGATATAATTTCATGATTTCTAATTTAAATAAGTAATTTATTTTTGAACTGTGTAGACAAACGACGGTTTTGTCTCCAATACATAAGTGATTAAGCTATACATTAATAAAAAACCCTAACATTGCTTTTCCAAATTACGGGAACAATTAAATCATTTCCGCAGCTCGTATAAAACTTTTGGAAGCTCATCAATAAAACATAAAAATTAAGTTTTCCCCATAAACCAACCATAAGAAACCGTGTCATACAAACACCGAACTCAAACGGAACGAGAACAAAATGGAACATTTCATGCTTGAACAGTTCGCCTCAACCCTGCAGCGCCGGGTGGTCTTTGGTTACATAATCGTCACCGCTGCGGGCCATTGGGACTCTTAACTTCAACTTGACATGGCCTATTTCTGGGGAATTTGACATCTTTGCCACTTCCTACTGTGCCTCTTTGTAAGAGCCTTTGGTAGAGCGTTTGGAGTGTATAACTTTGCTAAGATTATTTTTAAAGTAGTAATTTACTTATCTTCTAATACTGTTCACCAGTCCCTCCCTCATTGGGTTAAGCTCAGCACAATATCATCTTCAATAATTATAATAAATAGTGGGTGGAAAACATTGTTTTTTTTTTTGGTAATTTCTATAATAAGTGAGATAAGTAAATTGTAATTGTACTAACTAAATTAACGAACTAAAGTCCTTAACCTTAAATATTTTCAGGTTCTTAATCTGATTTGCAATAACTTCAAACTTACGAGAAATAACAGATAAACTTTAACCACTTAACTTATCTAATAACAAATTCATAACTACCACTATATTACTAGTTATGATTGTCATAGACATAGGTAAGTTTGTGTGATAAATAAGTAATAACTGCTAAAACACGGGATAAACAAAACAATTAACGTCTTACAACTACGATTTACATTTTAAAATAATTATAATTGTTTTTTTGCTGGGGAGTTTGTTCCGCTACTTCTTCTTCCCAGCTAAAGCACTAGGAAATGCTGAAGGGCGGGCGTTTTGTGGGGACTGTCTTACTGTAATTTCGACGTTCAAAAAGTGCTGATTCTCAGCCTAATTTGAATAAATGACTTTTGATTTTGAAATGGATTTCTCGTTTTTCTGAGATAAGTAATTTTAATTAAGGTAATATCACATTGCTTACTTATTGGACGCTAACAAGGATTGGTATAAAATTGAACACGTTATAAGTCTGTAAAATGAAGTGTCCCAAATGGCTAAACCAATTTCAATGCATTTTTTAAATAAAAACATATCGTAACATTACTCCTGTAAACCCCGAAGAGTTAGGCAGAGGTAGGTACACCTAAATCTTTCTAAACAACATTTCATTTTATTTATTCAAATGAAACTATGTGGGTAAAATATAATTCAAATATAAACACATCAAACCACAACAAAAGCACAATAAGCATTTTAATACCGCCTTAATTTGGGACGAATCTGTGTGTTACTGTTAGTTAGTCCCTTCGTCCCATGAGCCCTGTCTAAATGCCTTTATTCCGATTTCGAATGTCACCGCTTCATAATTTATGGGACAAAGGCTTAGTGCTTGTTTATGGTATGAGTTATTGTCATATGGAATGCATTATGTTGGCAATACTGCTTGCCTGTGTTTGTCAAATGTTGGTATTGAATTTAGAGCGCTCAATGAATTTGATTGAAGCTGTATTTAGCTTTTGTTACGCGTTTTGGGATGAATAGTTTAGGTTTATTATTTGAGTGCTAATATTTTGTGTGTGTTAGTTCAAGAGATTAACGTATTTAACTAGTTAATTGCAATTCTGTTACTTAATAAAGAAGTGATGAATGATTTGGATGTTAAGTCCCACTAATTGAATTAAGTAAGTTTTTAGTTTTGTAATCAGGATAAAGATTAGGTAGAATGGGCATTGCATTCGCCCTTAACAAAAACTAAATAGTAAAAAGTATTTCCTAAAAAACACTGTTATATCAATGCAAAGTTCCGATCGAGAGCCCAAAAAACTTAAATAAATAAAATAAAGGAAAACACGGCCCGATTTTTTCATAACACCACGGAGCTGTTTTGATCCTTCATAAATACACGGGTCACGGGTCACGGGGTTTGAAAGGGTGTTTACTGACACTTCCTCATACCTTTGCCAGTTTTGCCACATCAAACGATAAAATAAGCAAAATGAGAGTTTATTATCATAGAAAAATAAACTGACAATGTAGGTCACCTACATTGTATTCTGAAACTCAAATCCAAAGCACTAAAGGCATTTTTCAGCTGTCAAGGAGTGTCGGTTAGTCAGAAAGATGAATCTAGTTGTATTAAAAACTCTATGGTATTTATTAACCCTTGACTCAATTAATTGTAATTTTTCTCATGGGTCTACCATCCGCAGTCGCAGGGTTGATCCTAACCTTTTCTCAACCAGATTGAGGTCGGTTTTCAATCCATAATGAGATGCTTCGGGATATCTATATTTGGAACGACTGCTGCTTGGAGAGTTCTGGAAACTACCTTTTGGAATACTAATATCGTACAAGTTTTATTGAAGTAAGTCGGTACTATTAAATAGATAAGAATATTTTTTGTGTTAAGTAAAAATAAATAAAAGTTTTTAAATCATAATTTGTTTTATGGCAACATTAAGTAAAGTGTGTAACCCTACACCACTATCGTAAAAGTAATTAGACAAACTATTACAAACAGCTAAGTTTACAGGGTGTAAGGGACAGCCCTCCACAAACTCACAGGGTGCATTCAGCTCCTCATTTTGAATCATATTCCACCGGAAATTTTCTCAGGAAAATTTTCATTTTTTCAATTTTTTTTCAGTTACATTTTCATTATTTCAATGTAAAATTGCATTGTGTGTTCGCAGCACTCCATTTATGTAAAAAAAACTGCAAAAAAAAAAACAGCAAAAAAAAAAACCAGCAATGGATGTTGAAATACTCTAACCAACGACGCGTGAAATCAGCTGTTCACTTTCTGTCTAGCTACAGAGTTCATCGAACTCACCGCATACCTATTACCTACCCCTCCCAACTAGTAATAGACGCTCCAATTTGTGCACAAAAACAAAAACAAATCAGGTTTATTGGATTCCCTTAACGTTACTGAAAAAATTTCATGTACCAGTCATCTTAGTATGACATACTGAATTCACCCTATCAGTTTGCGGTGGGCTGTCTCTTACACCCTGTATAATACTATCACACTTCTACTAAACCGATGAATGACTTCGATAATATCATTATTACTTATTTATTGCAGCTTACTTGTGAGAAGTCTCGAGAAAAACAGAAATGCGTAATAACACGGATTCGATTACGACTTACATAGGTGATGGCATCGGTAGCATGTCGGGAATGACAACCGATTATTGTTAACTTTTAGGTTTCCGTATCCAAAGGGTGCCAACGGGACCCTGTTACTATGGCTCCGCTGTCTGTCCGTCCGTCCTTCCGTCTGTCACAGGGTTGTATCTTTTGAACCATAATGAACCACAGAGTGCCTACTTCTATGGCCGCTAGATATAACAACAAATAATAAAAATAAAATAAAGTTTAATATTTTAGAACTAGGGGTCCTGTAATTGTAAACTTTATTTTTAACCTTACAAGAAACGCGTTTTTTTTTTACGAAAGTATTTTAAGAAATATGTACCTAGTGTTAAATATTGTAGGTACTGTGGTACGGAACCCTTCGTGTGCGAGTCCGAGTCGCACTTGACTGATTTATAGCGTGTAACGAGCTATTGAAGAGATACACATATTTTCTTAGAAGAACGGCAGCCATTGGAAGAATTACCGTCACATATTTTCCGTCATGATAATCTAGAAAGGCAGATAATATTGCATTACAAGGATGATGTGAGTGAAAACGCCGAGAGGGGACGCCCAAGAAGGACATAACAGTGACCTGACCTTATTGGTGACGTTCTTCAGAAAGGTCAGGTGCGTAGTACTCGCGACAGGCGTGCGTGCGTACGTAAACGAGGCAAAAGGAGTATGTAAGGATCGTAGCAGTTTCCCCTACCCCCATGGGAAGTAGGCGTGAGTTTACATATGTATGTACATATGTATATTCACCTATTTGCTTATTAATCTGTATTATTTATCGTCATAATATTCAAAGCCTAAAAGCGAAATCTACATTTTCTAAAAACCGACTTGTGGGACTTGTGGTACAGGTAATGTAGACCGTTATCGCACGATTGCAACTGTCGATTATTATTTCTGCTCAAAGAAATGTTATTATACCTTGTTTAAAAATGTTCTGTACGGTTTTATGGAAACTTATTCTTTCTAAGATGTCTTTGTGGGATGGTTTACATAATGGACATTTAACTTTCTTTACAATTTACCTACATAAGGTAGGTACTAAATTAATAACCCCTGATAATTATTATCCATGTTTTATAAGTGACTGACTGACTTAATAACCCCATCACGTTTTGATTAATCTAAAATTACTGAGTTCCAATATTAAGCTGTTTCACACGCAATACAACTTTAATTCGCCAACTAATTTATCACTACAATATTACAGACATAAATCTTGTATCAATAGGCAATCATTTGTAAGCAAAATAATCCGCAACAACAGTACCCTCATTACAAATCAGGTACACATTCAAAAAGCAGGTTCCACAACATCTGATTAATCCGAGATAAGGCGTGGTTACACACACACGTAACACGTTTAATTTCCAATAATTCCTAGAGGATATTACCCTGATATTATTATCTAGTATTATCATCTAGGAGAAATGATACCGGGTCCAACTCCTACGCACTTGCGACAGAGCGAGTTTATCAATATAAATCCCCGGCGTCTGTCGTGTTTGTAATTAAAACACCGGAACTGAGACTAACTATCACGAGACTTAAGTAAATGTTATTTTTAGAACGTCATGAAAATAAAAATACAACGTCATCATTTTAATCAGACATTTTCGTAAATATTTGTGCTTTTTTATGTGAAATGAATCATTGTTATATTAGATCGTTTTCCGACATTTTGATATGTTTACGTATATGCACTTAGCAGAATTTTATCGTAGTAGATAATATTGTAATGATAAAGAGGAAGTGAGTCTAAAAATAGTTAATTTTAGTACATAAACAGTAGCTACTCGTCATCTCATATCATGAATTATGGGATCAAAAGTCAACTGTATGGAATTCGTAGACGAAGTGTGACCTACGAAGGAACCACTAATTAGACACAATTAACATTATGGGCTGTCACAGGTAAACTACGGTCAGGGTTGATGACATTAGAGCAAAAGAGTCGTAGATGATTAGGATAGATTGGCCTTTAAACTCAAAAAGCAAAAAGTAGAACTATAAAATGCAACTAATTATATGCTTTCGCCTAACACCACACATCCCACTCTCATCTTAGGACTCTCTGCTGACTCGACCAAAATAATTAAAGAACCTAAACCTGTCTCAAAGCAGACGAATTTGCCGAGCTCATGCAGCTTAAGTAAATAAGTAGAACCTAAGATCAAAACAGCTGTAAAGAATTGCAGAGATAAAACATTAATCGTAGTCACCAGTCTCTCGCTGACTTGCACGTAAACCGTTCTCCTGAACCCAGCAAGCGTTCTAAGTACACTATTAAACGTTAACAAAACCGCATTCAACCGTGTTACGAGTGGAAAGGAAGAATCTACTACCCGACTCTTATTTGTTTCCATCCTTAATTACATCACACAATTAATGGTACGTCATTTGCAATGACCAAGTGGAAGTTCAAGCTTTTTTATAAAAAAGTTAATTTCCTTAATTTGGCCTCTTCCCTTTCGTCGGCCTTATTCTTTAGATTCATATAATGAGAAAAGTCCTGCTTATTCACATTTAGGCATTCTCTTACATTTTCTTAAGCGGAATTCGGAGTAAAAAATCTTTGTTATTTGACGACCAACAGTTTTTTTAGAGGTCCTCCGTTAGCTCATTGGAATACATTAAATAAATGAGACTTTTTTGTCTAACTAGGATTTGAGTATTTTAATTGGGTGATTTAAATACAGATTACTTAGATTAGGCCGAACCTAAGTGCCCAAGTTACGCCCATTAGAAGACATTATTTTAGGATCACATTATCTTTGAGGACGGCTGGTGTCTTTCAATATGCCTGAATTTCGAACTCACGCAAAGTTATCATGAATTATTTATGAATATACCCTCAATTTTACTATCCCCTACATATTTTTGGTGTAGAATGAATAAGATTAGGCTCAAACCAGATTTATTTGGTGTATTATCTTGGACCACCCCCCGCCCACGTACCTCCGTACATGATTGATACACTTTCGCCCTAAATAAGGCATAATATACTATTAATATGTTAATCATATTGTTACCGCACCCCTCCCTTACATGTGGCATAATTAATAATCATGAAATATTCATAAAACACAAGCATGTATGCCGTGGAACTGTTTTCTTAATTGTCGCTATGAGATTCGCGACCGGTTTGCTACACAACCCTTCGAGTTATGCCCTCTAGCTGTAATTTACAGGACAGGTTGAGAGAATTTCTGTTTTGAAAAAGAGGTGTAAAATTTTTAACGAGAGAAAAATTTTATGTGTTTTTTTCGTTAATCGGTTAATCGATTCGTGCAGTTTTCAGTAAGACACGTGTAGAGCTACCTAAATTATTTCTTGAATATTAATTGATAATATCGAGCCGCCAAAAAACACAAAACCAAAGAGCTCACCAAATCTCACGTAGGGAGAAAAAAATTAGTGATATTTTTTCGTGATATTCCCAAGACCGGCAAATATCACGATTTTTTTTTCGCATGAAACATTTTAAAATTGCGAGAAAACTGGGTAAGGTATAAAATAAGTAGGTATTTATTATAAAAAATTATTTAATCAAATTAAATAAATCCAACGCAGTCAAGCACAGATTAACGTATTTACACTAAAATACGCATTTTGAAAAATCTCACTAGAGATTAAAGGAGGACGGAGGGGGTCGAGTCAAATCTCACGACATCTCACCATGGGAGGTGGGGGTGTCGAAAAATCACCAAAATCACCTCACATTAATCAATGCACTCATGTATGCTTAGGTTTCATAGCTTAGCCTAAGCCCCTTCATTTTATAAAAGTCTTACTTCCTACCTACACGATTTTGTCAAGATTCTTTGATCTCGTCACACAAAAGCAAAGAATATTCCACGTGGATTCTTACTTTATTCGTTGGCATAACTTATCGTGACAGCATTTTTGTACTAAATAGAGTAATCACCACAACACAGCCAATCTTCGTAAGCCAAGCATCATAAAAACAGTCGTATCATAAATATCCCATCAGGCTCGTTCATAATATGCGAGCCGAAACACAGCAATCATTTGTGAGGCAAATTACGAGGCTTCCAGCCGTCTAATGTTGTTAAGATTATGTATACTTATAGTATTATAGTATATTATATGTGTGTGCTGTAGTTACCTACATATTTTTCTTTGAAAGTAGGTATATGAGGGGTTGGAGGTTGACTTTCTCTTGTTTTGGAAAACTGGTTGTATTTTATCGAGTGAGATTTGTTAAAGTGCATTGTGGTCAATTTTAGAACTAAAATTACTTCGTTGATCGTCATCGTCATGTCGGTCGTATGTTATAATATCGTAAACTAAAGAGTAGCAATGAGCTTAACTTTGTAAAAGTATAAAAACATATTTAGTTCTGATGTTATGTCAGAAGTTGAGGGGCTTGTGACTAAGTAATAACAACCGCACGGGTCGATTGATCAGGTTAAGCTACGCTTGCCGCGGTTGGTCAGTAGATGGGTGACCATTTTTTTAAAAACATTTATAAATGTCAAATTGAAGTAACATGGCACCGTAATCACGAGGAGCTAGTTAGTAACTAATTACAATCAGAAAAAGAAAATCGTATTTATTACTATTTATGTGTCTTACTGTTTGCTTTCCAACGAAGGTTTCCTAAACTTTCCTAGGTACCTTCATGATGTCAGCAGTGATGGGGTCCGATAGGTTTTAGTCAGTAAAAGTCTGACACAAGAGCGGGAGAAGTTATTGATGAATACCCAACAAAAAAAAAGGAGGTACCTTATTCTCATTGTATTTTGTATGTTTATATATATGTTGTCAAGCGGCTAATACCTGACCACAAAAATTAATTTTATTTTGTTAAGAAATAAGGTGGTCTAACAGCACATAATTAGTATATAGAGCCAAAAACGAACAAATTACTTACGACACCTAACTAGATGGACTCTAACTTCGTCAATAAATTATTCGCCTACCTACAATTCAGTTGGACTTTTAAAGGTACCAAGTAGAACCACAGTATAATAATGTTACAGTAGTGTATCTTCATAGAAAATGGCCGAAACGAGGCGATTCGAAATCTCAGTATACACCAGTAGGCAACAGTTCCAGTGCAGCGTAGTTACGCACGGACGGAATACTCGTACTGTAGCTTCCCATCAGTGAAAGAATTTTCGGAATCGGATCAGGAGTTCCGAAGATTAGCCCCTAAACAAATTTTACGTCTTTTTAATATTAGTACATAGACAACAGTCGTAGAATATCTAAAAAAATATATTGGCTTTTATATTATGTTTAAAGAAAAAATTCATATAAATATCTTATTACGTAAACAACCTTGTGTACCGAGTGTACTTTATTTATTTATTGGTCAATCTACACTCGTTACAATGTTCAACCTATTAACACAAGCCAAGTGCACAATAACAAGTGTACATAATAACTTCGTAATCTATATAAATAAAAATGAATGGCTAAATGTGTTGCTAAGCTCAAAACTCGAGAACGGCTGGACTGGACCAATTAGGCTAATTTTTTTTAAGTCCGGGGAAGGTTCTTAAGAAGAGAAAAATTGGAAAAGTTGCGTGGAAAATTTGAAAATTCGGGAAAACTGAAAGTGCAATTTCTATTTGAATTTAGAATAAATTATTTAAATTTTGACAGGACAGCGTTTGTCGGGTCAGCTAGTTTGATATATTTTGAAAAATATCTTGTCTCTATTCATACCTCCTTTTCTCCTTAGAATCTACTTTAACCAATCTTCATTGATATTATGCCAAATTGTAACAGAAAATAAAAACCCGAATTTTACTACTTCTTTTGTGTCCATTCTTAGACTTTTCAAGAAAGTATTTTAAAATTACAGATACGAGGTATTGTAGTTACACCAAACATACTGGCACATAGGCATAACAAAGTAAATAAGGTGACATTTAAAAATAACAAATAAAACAACGACCGAAATTCAAAATTAGAACAAACAAAATGTCGGCGAAACCAATTTATCACTTAATACATACAAACAACTGCTGCCAACATTATCACGACACAATGTTAGCAACCTTGCTATCTAGCGGAGTCCATTGAGTTCAGAAACTAATCGAGTCGGCCTGTCCAATGATCCAGCCATGTCCAACACACAATAAGGCCAGGTTATCCCCCGGGATTGCGGATGTCTGCCGAAACAATACAGGAATTCTGGCCGGTTTCATGTGGCCCGACTTTGACTGTTCGACGTTCTAAGTTTCGAAAGGTAGGAAGACACAATCAGATAACTAGATTTACCGGTTTTGGAGCAAAAACACATAAAAAAGATTATTCTTACAAAATATTAAAGTGTGAACTCATTTCCAATTATAATTTCGTCTTCCAGTTTTCGATTCGACCTTAAATATCAATTGTGTTGCTTGTAACAATAACGCGTGTTTAGTAAATTAGTGAATTCACGACTCACCGAAGATCATGATTCAACATTTATTTCTCATTTCATGACTGTTAATATTGTAGTAAGATGGCATACAATATGCAAGTCTACGGTGAAACCCTTTAGCACTTTAACTATCGGCTTTTCCGAACTTCAATGAGTAACAACAGATTTCAATTACATCAATGGTTTGACCGATTGTCGATAAAATCCTGTTGATTTGCATTGATGTCATCAGACAGATGAATATCCTTCCGAATACCATCCATCCTCACGTTCCTAATGACAGAATGATGTCATTATTTTCATGAATAGTACAATGTTACATCCTACTCGATATGCACAGTTGCACACGTGAAAAACGTTACGTCATGTTACGAAAATGTTTCAAGTGTGAGACGAACGCATAATATTAACAATCTGATTAAAAGACACGGATTTTCCGTGTTGCTACCTGTGGAATACCCTGTTACTATATAGTTTACAGTCATCGATATTATTTAAAGTATTAGTCACTTCAGAAAAGACTTCAACGCATCTTTAGGACAGGCGTATACACACGGCTACACATCAAGCTATACATTTCCAGTTTACACTGACCTCTCATTGTAAGGAAATCCTATACAATGCGAGATCAGCTTATACTGGAAATGTATAGCTTGATCTGTAGCCGTGCGTACCTACCGATTTAGATCTTATCTCGAGTTTTTACCAGATTGTACCATCTACCCGTCAAAATATGGAATATGAAAGAAGTTACCAGTACTTATTGTAGCATTACATGATCCATATTTTCAATCAGTATGAAAATCTTAGAGCATCTGATAACACAAAAATCTATTTAGTCCGTCAGTCAGATAATAAAAAAATATTAGACTCGAATTTTTGTTCCTAACACAGGCTTATTTGCTTAAAAGGAGGTTCCAATATAGTTGTTAGGATACTTGTGAAAATAATAAACCATTTTTCATTTTACTATAACATATTAATAAAAAAATACTTAGATAAAGTTAAGGAGTGGGGGCTCGCTATGTCACAACTATAACAAACTACGTATAAAATCTAGCAAGGAGTGACGTCATGCCACATTTTAACTCAATGTATCGCCATAATCTTTTGATCACGTAAAAAAAGAAAAAATACTTGTCCAATATTTTTTAATAATCTACATGATGGACAAAAAAAATTTTAGTCATCATCCCTAATACTGTTGTTTTATCCTGATGACATATTAACAAGCAAGTGGGCACATGTCATAACATTGTCGATCACATGCATAGGAACAGTGTTTGCCTTGCCAACGATCAATCAGGTTTATCTGATTAGGAATAAAGAGTCTTAGGGCAAACCCTATCACGTAGGTCTGTATGAGGAACCCTGATATAATATTACAGCGAGTCTTTATAATGTGCACATAATTATCGAAATGAGGGAAATTATGCTTAATTTCATCGACGGAAAAAATATTTTTAAAAAGCAAAAAAAAACTACGTCGTAAGTAAATAGGTATTAAATAGGCTCACTAAAAGTAAAAGTACCACGTTTATAGCTCAATCACAACATTTCCTGTCAACTGTTAAAGAAAGGACTTGCACACTGCTACGTACAATATTTCAGCAGGTAGAGACAATTTTTTTTTTTTTTTGGTTTTTTTTTTTTTTTTTTTTTTCCGTCGATAATTTTTGCTCATTTCGATATGTGCACATTATAAAGACTCACTCTGTGTAGCACCTTTTTGTAATTTGAGGAAAACCATTAATATTCACATAATCAGGTCTGTACCTACATATTGCATTTTATTAGTGCAATTATGTTGCTTCTAGTGTTCAACGAGAAATCACTGGTTGGCAAGGAAATTACAACATGGATGCATGAGTAAAATTAATAAACCTCATTAATATTTTGTTCTCATCATTAAGTTATAATCTTTGCAGTCGTTAGGTATTCAAGGTTATTTATGAATATTTGGATACAGATGTTTTATCTCACGAAAGCGGGTGAGCCATACTTGTAGATGTAATGCGTATAGACACGCGCTCGACACGCGCTCTTGTGTGCGTACCTGCAGGTAGCGCGCTCCCGAGCTTACGCACACAAAGACAATGTGCATGTAACATTTACACATGCAAGTATGGCTCTCCCGCTTTCGTGAGATAAAACAACTATACATAGGTAGTTATAAACAAACTAATCTGAAATAAATATCTGGTGTCTTTTCGAATTACAGGGTGGTAAATAGTAGATTATTAACCAAGGGGATAAAGCAGTGTCTTCTGTCGCGGGTGACGATTTAAATCGCGAGCGTAACGAAGGACTCGAGGCTTAGGTACTCCCGAGCGTAGCGAGGGTGTTAAAAACTTAAATCACGAGCGAAGCGAGGGACGAGTTTAAGAGGAGTCCTGAGTGTAGCGAGGTATTTAAGTTCACCCAAGACTAAGACAGCTTTATCACCGAGGAAAATACTCTACTTTTCGTACCATTTGCGAAAAAATTAACACAATAATAATATGAGATAAGCATTTAACATCGTAACGTATTTTTAGAACATTAACTTATTTATAAAAATAAATTTAAATAAACTTAACGTTTATATAATTGAAGAAAACAAAAAACGCGGCAAATTCCTAGGCTAATATTTTTTTGTCGGAAAAGCAAAGGCATCAAAGCTCATGCGGCCTCGTCGGTTTTCGTAATTTTATTTAATAATCATAACTGCATAATAAATGCGTATTCCTTTTTCAAAAAGATGTATAAAGCTTTATATACAAACTCAATGGTGTAAACACAGATGTAGTTCAGTATAAATTTCGGTAAGTATTCCAAATTTAAATCACATTCTCCCCCTAGAGGATGAATGAAATTCAGTACAATTGTCTTTCCCTGTTTTTAACAGATTAAAAATGACTATTGTTATGTTCGTTTTTTGTGGCATAGAATGTCACTTTTTTGAGCAAGTGGTACGAAAAATAAATTTATTCGTTATGCATACAGATAAATTCATGAATCCATAATTTTTATCCTTTACAAACTTCCCAAGAACCAAATTGAAAGCCAAAACCTTGCCAAAACACACATCTCCGAAATAAAATACGCAAACTAGTGGACAGGTATCCCTCTAAATAGGGTCTCTGACACTCACTTTGGTACGTTTTTCTAAGGAATAAAAAGGAATTTTCAATAGTGACCGAACTCAGTGAAAATAGATGGCGGGATCGCGAGAACCAATAAAGAAACTGAAAGAATTCTATTCAACGCATTCCGAGTTCTCGAATGTTCCTGTCTCCTTGTTACACGATGCATATTCAACCACTCTGGTTACGTGCTGGAATTGTAGAATTTGTTTTCTTAGTTTAGTGTTTGTGATGTGGGAAGTAACATGTTTTACGTTGATACTGGGTCTCGATTTCGGGAAAGCTTTCTATGATGCTGGTGCTGTGGGCTGATTATAATAAAGTAGCTTTTGCCAGCGGCTTCGCCCGTATGGAGTTCGGAAATAAACCCACGGAAACGTACTACTGAAATAAAAAGTAGCCTATGTGCTATTCCAGACTATAATCTATCTCTGTGCCAAATTTCATCCAGATCCGTTCAGCGGTTCTGGCGTGATTGAGTAACAAAATATCCATCCATTAAAACTTTCGCATTTATAATAATAAAACCGGTCAAGAGCGAGTCGGACTCGCGCACCGAGGGTTCCGTTCTGATTTCTGAAAAAGTGTGCTATTGAGAGACATCGTTTTATTTTTCCTGTAATCTTTACATAAACTTCTATCACATAGAATAATTTCAGATTTTTCTCTTTGCAAACTTCGGAGATAAGGGGGGAACAGGGTCGCGGGTTGTCCGAAGGGGTTACCGCGGCCCTGGCATAGGCAACTGAAGGAACACGGGTGGGTTTTAGTCAGTAAAAGTCTGACACGCCCTCCCGCTCCACCCAGAGCGGGAGAAGTTATTTGATGATTTCCCACCCTCAAAAAAAAAAAAAAAAAAAAAAAAGGGTACGACGAACGGTATTTTTTTTACATTTTTCATCAAAAGTCAAAAACTATGCGACCTAAAAAATAGAAAAAAAATGTTTAAGAATGTTCAAATAGCGCTCTTTCATATGATACCCCACATGTCCTAGTAGCTTCACTTTGAATTTTTAAGACCCCCTTTCAGTCCCTGTTGCAAAAAAATATAAATATTTTTATTTCTTTCTTATTTGCAAAATAGTTGGGTAAACGTCATCTAAAACTGTTCCAAATTTCAAGTTGATAGCATTAGTAGTTCTTGAGATATCCAGCTGTGACAGACAGACAGACAGACAGACTGAGTCACACCATAAGGGTTCCTTTTTTACCATTTTGGTACGGAACCCTAAAAAGTAGGAAATAGGATTTAGATGAACATAAAAAAACAGCTTAAAAATTAAATAAATAAATGGGCCTAATTATGATTCAGAAGTTCTGAACCTACAATAACGCCTAATGAAGATTTACTATTTTACTAAAAAAAAAAAAAAAATTTATTTTAAATATTATTGTTTTTTTATTATTAGGTACCTTATTTTCGACGTAATGTGAATCAAAGCAGGAACATTTTCTTTTAAATACATCTAAAATATTCTAACAATTACATTACAATAGCGTAATTAAAATGATAATTTAGTTACGTCTACAGCCTTGACAATAATTGCTGCAAAGATTCATCGTTCCAATCCAACTTTTGGCAGATCTATATTCTGTAATTACCAACTATTTGGTGCCAGGAAGTTGCTGTGAGGTAAGTAGATATGTGGGTATTATCGTGACGTCAGCATCGCATGCAACATTTGTCAATGTCATCAGTATGATTATTATCATGTCGTTAGAAAACATTGTAAAGAGCGATTTGGAAATACCAAATGTCACGTATTACGGTATTAATCATACGTAACGACTTGAATGAGTGTACCTATTAGTTTATAAGAGGAATCAGAATTATCGATAAAGTATCGATACGAGGTAGGTACTTGACGGCTTGTATTATTGCTTTCTTAAAAATGAACCTATCGAAGGCGGAAGCAAAACCCACGCTTATCAGATTTGCATCCAATTCACTAAACGAACTATTAAAACAAGTGAATTATTAAAAAAAAAAAAACTAGCTTTTATTAATCTGAATATCATCTAAGATAGAGTCCTTGTCAAGACAAATCAAACAAGCCCAAACTCGAGAGCGTTGCGTCGTTTTATTACTGAGTTCCCATATCCACCTTCCGGCTCCATCATCAGATCAGCTCCATGTCATAATAATATTGCATTGTCATTCGATTTACATATGCATGAAAATTTTCAGCTCCATCGGAAACCGGGAAGTGGGTCAAAAACTTGCAAGATTTGATTACAGACAGACAACGGGACAAAAAGTTTGTAAAAAAGCCCTCAATTTATCCCTGAGTCTTTGAAACACAAACAAAAACACATCTACCACCTTGAGTTCAGAATCAATCAAAAAAAAATATGCTCGGATCTAACTAAAGCAAACAACAGACAACTCTGCTAACTCAAAAGGGTAATGCGAAACTTTTCTCCCGAATCACTTAACAACAACTTATATTGACAATGTGATATTGAGGCAAGACGTGGGAGCCTATACGGGCTATTACCGAATAAAATTTCATAGAAAGCTTTGCAAACAAGCCTGATGGAGCGACCCATTAGACTTCATGCATAAATTGTTAGTATAGTGACAACAAACGACACGTCACCTCCGTTTTATGTCGCATTGTTCTTGGATCTCATTTTTCGTTTTGTATTTTTTCCTTTTTAAGCTTTATACAGCCGTACGTAACATTATGTATGACAAAATATACATTTGAACGTACTACGGAATGTTTTGTGTGGATGGTGTTGTAAAAATGTTGTATTAAATTGGATTTGTTTTGATTATTCTATTACGAGTATATCTCGCTTCCAAATTTTCAGATACTGTAGATAGCTACAGGAAACCTAAAGTTTATTAATAAATTATTTAGATTCTAATCTGTTCATTCATACATTACAAAGGATACCATTTGTCTAAACTAATATTATAAATAGAAAAGATTTCATTTTTTGTTTGTACTTTTGTTTTTTGTAATGGATAAACTCAAAAAATATTAAATCGATTTTAAATATTCTTTCACATACAGGGTGTAAGGGACAGCCCTCCGCAGATTGATAGGGTGAATTCAGTACATCATACTAAGATGACCGGTACATGAAATTATTTCAGGAACGTTATGGGAATCCAATAAACCTGATTTGTTTTATTACCTCGCACGCAATGTATTGCTTCCGTGGCAAAACGCACGTAGCGAACGGTAGCGCAGTGAGTGTTCGGCTGCCCCACCCGCCACGGGGTCAATTCTCGCGCCACTTGGCTTAAACTAGCGACAGCGTAGTGCACAAGTTAGTTGAGTAGGTAGATACTTACGCGCAGGTACAGTAAAAGCGACAATAATTTAGCCTTCATTTAATTATTTTTATAACTGAAAGATGTTTAAAGTGGTGTATGGTACCTACTTATTGGTCAGTTTGTCAAGTACGGGTAGGGTTCAATGAAAAATAAAATAAGTAGGTTTTATGAAATAAGGAATAATGTTTTTATTTTGTATTTACGATGATGGCTGTATTCCCTCAAAAACCTTTATCTTTTCTGGCTTGCCTACGTAAAACGTTGTAAACAAACAGTCAATAAAAATAAAAAAATACTAAGTACTTGCAAACATGCATTCAGGCTTCTCATTAGCTGCCCTTTCACACAGCGGGAATTCCGCTTTGGTAAAGCGAGTAAAGATAACAAAATAATAAGCACTAGAGTTAATTTTGTGCCAAACAATAGCTACAACTAACGTTGAAGTGGTTTTCGTTTTTTTACCCGACTGCGGCAAGTTAAAAAAGGAGCGTTATGTGTTTTTACCATAAGTACAATGCTTATTACATAGAAAAATAATGTAAATCAATCAGTCTTATTTCAATAGGTATCAAAAATTAATCCTACCTTAGAATCGCTCCGGTCGTATGAGATACGGCTCGAAATGACCTCCACCGAGACCTTCACACACATTGGCACGGCGCAGGGTCTCCCCGTGAAAGCGGGTCAGCAAGTTGGGATCTTCGTTGCAGCTGTAGCGCAGCTGCTGGAATGTGTCTGTGATTCAATCTCGCATTTCTTCCTCACTCGCACATGCACTAACAAACACTTTTTCCTTTACGTAGCCCCACAAAAAGAAGTCTAAAAGTGTGAGACGCGGGCTCCATGATTCCGGCGCAATAGTCGAGCTGCAGTGCGTGTGCCTAGGCGTGGATTTTGACGGACCAGGTCTAAAACTCTTTCTACAGTTGCACCGCGAAGTGGTCTTCCGGCGCCTTCTTGATTGGGAACTATGGGCTGGTTATCTAGCACTCGTTGATAGACATTGGTAATTATCCGGGAGTCTGATGGATGCCGACGGTCAGGATACCTATCGATGTAATTTCTGAGCGCTTCCCTGGCATTTCCCCGAGCTTCCCCGTAGCACATTATCATTTCGCCATATTCACGAGCTTAGTGCTCGTGTAGCCATTTCTCACAGACAACAACACAAATGGGTAAGTACGTAAACTTCACGACGCGACTGCGCGAACAACAGCGAGCGATACTGCGCAGGACACAGTCGCAGGACAACTAAACTGTACTAATGACTACACGAAAAATCACACACAAAAACAGTGTTGTCAACTACTCAAAAAATTTTGCATGTTTCTTGCAAAAATGTTGTACAAAAATACCACTATTTTTAAGCTTGACTAAATGTTAGAGCTGTTATTTTTTTTGGAGAAATGAAACGATTAATTTGTCAATTTAATTCAAAGTTTATGTTAAGCAAATTAATAGTAGTGATAGCCCAGCGTGATAGAAGACTGGGCTTCCATTGCAGAGGGCTTACGTTCGATTCGCGACTCGACTACCAGTCGGTAGCTGCCGTAAAGCCATGAAAAGGCCCTTGGGTGGCTTGGAAACTGGATCCAGTGATCGCTTGAAAAGTAGAATTAATTAAGTAATTAGGTATGTACCTACCACGAATACTCAAGGGCACATTATGTGCGTTTTTCCTTTAGAAATTAAGTGCACTAAAAGATTTGCATTTAACATTAGAGGAGTTCTTATGTGAACCAAGTTTGATCTAACATTTTCGTTCACAAATTGAGGTTTATTAAGTTGGCAATACTGTTGCGACTCGGTAAATCGGAGCGTCTCGCTTGTCTCTATTGTATTGTATGCAAGTAGTATGCGGTGAGTTTGATGAACTCTGAAGCTATGCAGAAAGTGAACAGCTGATTTCGCGCGTAGTACGTTAGAGTATTTCGACATACATTGCTGTTTTTTGGATTTTAGCTGTTTTATTTACATAAATGGAGTGCTGCAAACAGAGAATGTAATTTTACATTGAAATAAAGGAATATTAGCCAAAAAAACGTTAAAAAAAATGAAACTTTTCCTGAGAAAATTTCCGGTGGAATATGATTCACAATAAGGAGCTGAATGCACCCTGTTAATTTGTGGAGGGCTGTCCCTTACACCCTGTATAGAAAGGCTACATTATCAGCGAGTAACATGGGATTTATTTTATCGACACACGTGAACAAAGTCGCGAGCAGAAGTAAATAATAAACATAATAGATTTTTTATCTCACAACTTCTTTCAACCGACAAAAACGTTTTCTTTTCTAAAAGGCTTTCTCATGTACAAAAGCTTTATATGGCAATCAGTATACCAACTGTTTAACACCACATAGCGACCGAAATAGATCGTAAAACTCTATAAAGGTCACATATAAATCCTGTGTCCCGATTACGTAACTCGATCGAAAACACCTTTAACGCTGTCGGTAGAAATGAAGAAGTCGAAATCTGCCATTTTTATCGAGACACAAAAGATTGCGATTTACATAATTAGGTTGTATTATTAAGAATTGAAACAGTGATTCTTAGATCGCTTAGATTAGACACGTCGATAAGCGAGCAAAGAAATATCGATATTTCTAAATAACTTTTGTTTTGTGTGATTATTATACAGGGTGGAAGGGACATCGACGCGCAAACGGTTGCCACGTATTCAGTACATCATTCTGAGCCCCAATATAAAAAATTTTCATCGGTTATTGAAAAAAAAAATCTGCTCTTCCATACATTTTGACCGTATAGGTATTGCACTATTGTAGGAAACTACAGATTTTTGTTTTAACAACCGATGAAAAATTTCTATGTAGGGGGGCTCAGAGTGATGTACTGAATACGTGATAACCTTTTGCGCGTCCCTTCCACCCTGTATAACAAAATAACACGCATTTTTGCCCCGAAGGGTTAGGCAAAGATTTACCTATAGTACACCTACATTTAGCTAGTTACAGGTATTTAAGTCCCATGTAATAGTTTGTATTACCATCAACCGGGCACAAATCCAGACTCCGGAGCGCTACTGAGATATTCCAGATGGCAAAACCCAATAGGACTTTGCCGGACCTGGGAATCGAATCCAGGACCGCCCAGCACCATTAGACCAAGGAAGCAGTCAAAGTCGTGATTATTATAGGTAGAGGGTGGCGATTTAGTGACCTACCATCCGTCAAGGGGGTGATTCTACCTGTCATACTAAACAACTTTCGCTATGAAACACATAGTCATAGATGTAACTCCTCAGATGTCTCAGTAGGCCTAATTTTAGACACAAAACCAGCGGTAGGGGGGGGGGTTAGTAGCTAACCCCATAGGTTCACAACTCTGATGAGGATATGTTTACGTTTATATATTATGTGATATAAGCTTATATACCTATTATGTAAAGTTTTGTCCTTATGCATGGAGTGCATTTGACACGCGGGGGGCAGGGGGGGTTAGTTGCGAACTCCATAGTTGCACAAATACTGATGATGATTGGTTTTCCATCGGATGATGTTTTTTTACGTCTATATATATGTGATGACACATGGGGCTCTACCCATACCCATGTGTGCCATGTGGCACACATGGGTATGACACTTGAGGGTTCAGAAAAGTTAAAAAAAAAATCATACGTGAATCGAAGAGACTGTCTACTGTTGTATATGAATTTGATTTTTTTTTCACGAATCAGATATGATTTTCATGGTGAAAGTTGTTTAGTACGACAGGTAGAGTCACCCCATTGACGGATGCAGGTGTTTAAACCACCCTGTATTATATTATTAATACCCGGTCGACTGAGCTCTGCTCGGGTGAAAATAGATAAAACGAATTTTCCCAGGTATGAGAAATAGCTAGATCGATTTTTCGCCCAGTAAACCCCTATATTGAAACTTTCGTCGAAATCGTTAGAGCCGTTTTTGAGAACGTGATTACAAATATAATAAGCTATTGCTCATTTAGTAGTTTATGGATTGTAATGTTAAATAAGAACTATGAATTAATGCTTATTGAACGTTACCTACACATCTCTAAATCAAACATGTCGTTCTTTACAGAAACCGATCGATTTGAAAGAAGGATTCTTTCAATGTATTGAAAGAGTACTTACGTTGAGAAAATAACATGTAACTCGACACCATTTCAATCATGTTTTGATTGAAACAGAGTCCAGTAATGGTAGGAAGCCCATAAACACAGCCTACAAGGAGTGACAGTTAGCTCGCTCACCGATTACAACCTCAGCGATACCTTTGCTTCATTTGACTTACAATTTATATAAAACCGGTAAACTGTCACATATTCACTAAATATGTGCAAGGCTGCTGGGTTAATTCCATAAATAAAACTCGGTGTTCAATTGCACGTGAGACTTTTTACTGCAGAAAACCATAGACTGAGAATAATATATACACAGACAATCATTCTAGTCTAGAGCACAGATTATATATGCAACACTCCTCTCTTCTAATTTTTATTAAATTTTTAAATTACTACAAATCCAGTCTCTGAACAGGCTTATGAGTTCGTGCACTTTTACGCACTTCTGGCTGAACTAGAATAGGAGAATTAGCAATGTTATTTGGTATTTCTTTGTTAATTAACGGCTTATTTACATCTAATTTCTCCGATTCTTTTTCTTGCTCCAATACACTTTCATTAGTTACACTATTATAGTTAGGCAAACACTGAGTAACATTCCTGGTGAGTATACCTTTGTCAGTGTGCACATCATACATAACATTTCCTACTGGGTTTTCAATAACACCATCTAACCATTTTCGAGAGTTATCATATGATGCAATCAGTACTTTATCACCAGGTAAATATTGCTTCACAGGTTTCTTACAAATCAACTGGCGAGGGATGATTACATCTTTTTTTATTAAAGATAAACGTGTACGGAGTTTTCTACCAAACATTAACTCACACGGTGCCTTGCCTGTTGTGGCATGTGGTGCTGTACGATAAGCTAATAGCCATTGTTGTATACTATGATCTAAACAATTTTTATCAAACTTATATGCTAACATGGCCTTTTTGAAAGTTTGAACACCCCTTTCTGCTAAGCCATTGCTGGCTGGGTGATAAGGTGCAGTACATATGTGTCGAATATTATTATTCTTACAAAAAGTATTAAACTCTTCAGATGTCCATTGTGGACCATTATCAGTCACCATTTGTTCCGGTAGACCAAATCTAGCAAAAATACTACGTAGACATTTAATTGTACTGCTGGAGGTAATATTGTTCATTTTAACTACTTCTGGCCATTTTGAGTGTGCATCTACAATTATTAACCACATATGCCCTAAAAATGGACCAGCAAAATCAGCATGAATACGTTTCCATGGCTCCTCTGGCCACTCCCATCTATGTATAGGTTTGATAGGTGGTAAGTTCCTATTTTGGATACAACCTGCACAATTATTAGTTAATGTTTTTATATCATTTGTGATGTTTGGCCACCAAAAACAACTATTAGCTAAAGATAACATTTTATTAATACCCAAATGACCAGAATGCAGTTCAGTTAAAACTTTATCCTTTAAACTGTCAGGTATAACTACTCTATCCCTCCATAAAATGCAATCTTTAATTATATATAACTCAGTCTCTTTGCCTTTAAAATTACACAACTCTCTATTAATCAACTTTGGCCAGCCCTCTCTTAAGTAAGAACAAACCTTGCTTAAATTAGGGTCTTTCTGAGTATGTTTGGCAATTTCAGTTAAAGTTACAGGTGGATTATCCAATACAATGCTGTTAATGTTGCCTTCCAAATTAATTTTATCGTCCTCATTACTATTTTTAATTGGCAACCTAGACGGAAAATCTGCTGCCGCATTATGTTGCGAAGTCCTGTACTTTATATCATAATTATAATTACATAAAATTAATGCCCACCTAGTCATTCTATCTGCATATATACTACCAGCTGTTTTATTTGGATTAAATATAGATATCAGTGGTTTATGGTCAGTAACTAATGTAAATATTCTGCCTTTTAAATACAAATCAAATTTCTTAACTGCCCAAATAATGGCTAAGGCTTCTTTATCTATCTGTGAATATTTTACTTCTGCTTCATTGAGTGTTCTACTTGCAAAAGCAATAGGGCGTTCAACAATATTATTACCTAACTTAATTTCATGAGCTAAACAAGCTCCTAACCCATACTTGGAAGCGTCACAGCTCAATACAATTGGCAGCTTTGGATTATAATGAATTAATACTTGATCTGATACAATAGCTTTCTTGGCCCATTCATACGCTTGTTCTTGTTGCTTAGACCATACCCATTTTTCTGAATCCTTTAGTAATGTATATAAAGGTTTTAAATTTTCTGCGGCATTCTTCAGAAATTTATGATAAAAATTAATAGTGCCAAGGAAACTACGTAATTCTTTAATATTTTTAGGTTGTGGTGCTTCCAATATGGCCTTAATGTGCCCTGGTGTCTTGTGAATGCCTTCCTTATCAATCACATGCCCGCAATACTCTAATTGTGGGGACATCAAAACAGTTTTCTCTTTATTTACTTTAATATTTAAATTTTTAAGTTTTTGAAATATACACTCTAAAGTTTTTAAATGGCAATCCACATCACTACTTGCAACTAAAATATCGTCAATGAAACAATATACATTTGGCATATTAAAATGTTCATCCATAAAATCTTGCCATTCCTGTGGAGCAGGTGACATACCGAACATCATGAATGTTGGTCTATACAACCCCCATGGTGTGGTAATTGTCATAAGCTTTTGTGCCTCCTCATCCATTCGCCTGTTCATATATGCCTTTCTTAAATCAATTTTACTAAATACTGTTTTAACATTTTGATCATCTTTATTTAATTTTGCAAAAATGTCTTCAATGACAGGGATTGGATGATTTGGTACCTCCAAAAATGGATTATTGTTACCTTGTAATCCCCACAAATTCTTATATTATGAGGTCCTTTAATGATGGTCACTATGGGTGTAGCCCATGTGCCTGTTTCTTTATTTGTCACTTTATACATTTTACCTTCGGTACATAACTTGTCAAGCTCTTTTTTAACTAAATTTTCTACAGCATAAGCTATTCTTCTTGGTTTAAATGCAATGGGTTTAATATTAGCTTCTTTTAATTTTAAAGAGCCTACAGTACCTTTAATTTCGCCTGGAAACCCTGAAAATATATCACTATATTTTTCTACTAAATTGTTAAGTTTAATTTGTGAATCTTGGTGAATAATTAAATTGCACCGTTTTATACAAGTTTGCCAATCAATTTTCATAGCACTCAGCCAATCCCTACCTAACAAGGGCTTTTTACCTTCTTTGACAATAATCAATGTTGCTAAGTATTCTTCATTTCTAATTTTAATATTTACATTTGTCTTACCCAATACGGTGATATTGTTACCACCATAAGCTGATAGTTTTAGGTTACATGGAAATAATTTTAAATTAGGAAAAGATGCTATGAACATTGATTCAGGCATTAACGTGACATCTGATCCACAATCAATTTCAAATGATATATTTATATTATTAATTTTTAAAGTTATATACCAAGGGCTTGGACGCTTCTCATCTATTGATACCACTTTGTTAATATTTAATTGACGCTCCGTTTCCTGTAATAAACTGGACAAATCATAACTATCACACACAGATTCACTATTCAATTGTACTTCACTAACTTGCATAACAGAAAATTCTTCATCGTTTGTAATTTCATGGACCTTCTTGGTTTTGTTACTGTTTGCTTTGCAAACACTTGCCATATGCCCTTTCTTGTGGCATTTAAAACATTCTTCTTCTCTAAATTTGCATTGGGGTTTTACGTGCCCCATCTTCCCGCAGCAATGGCATTTAATGTTCATCTGTTTTTCACTTATTTTGTGTATGTCTGAGCTTTCTTGCCCAGAACTTCCAGCAGTTATTAATTTTGCACCCTTCTCCGCCAGCTCCATGCTCATTGCTATCTCCACTGCTTTTGCAAACGTTAAATTTTCTTCACCAAATAATCTTTTAACTATGCTTGCACTCTTTAATCCATGAACGAATTTATCTCTTAAACATCTTTCTAAATGTGTGGTAAAGTTGCACGTCTGTGCCAATTTCTTTAACGCCGCCACAAACTCACAGATTGACTCGTCTGCCAACTGTTCACGTTTCATAAACTTATATGTTTCCGCAATTTCTGATTGCTGTGGCTCCAAGTGTTTTTCAACAAGTTCCACTAATTCAGTATAAGTTTTATCTTGTACTGTTTTCGGGAAACAGAGTTCTGATAGCAACGTGACCATGTCAAAACCTATAAACGAGATTAAATATTGCGGCCATTTCGTTTCATCCACCTCGTGGATCTTCATTTTATTTTCAAACACCTGTTTGTACACCTTAAATGTGCATTTTGCAGCTGAAAACTCAGGCAGTGAGAGCCCAGCAGCCGCCATTTTGTGAAATTTCGTCCGACGTAACAAGACGAAATTATTCTACTAACTTTCTTTGTAGTTTGCGGACGTAACACGTAAACCTGTTTTCTTTTTATCCTCGTCGCCACTGTCACATATTCACTAAATATGTGCAAGGCTGCTGGGTTAATTCCATAAATAAAACTCGGTGTTCAATTGCACGTGAGACTCTTTACTGCAGAAAACCATAGACTGAGAATAATATATACACAGACAATCATTCTAGTCTAGAGCACAGATTATATATGTATGAGATGGTTTTCCTCCATTCCTAACTTGGGAATTCTCTATATTTCTTGCCGAGTAAACCTTAATTCATAATTAGACGGTTTATTACTATTTCAGAATATGTCTTTCTGATATTAATAAAGATAGAGTTACAGTACTTACAAAATGCATTACATTTTATTATTTAAAATCAATCGATTTAACAAACAACACAGTACTTGCTTCCATTCCGATTCCTTACATCATTATCATTAGAGAGGAGTCAACCGATTACAAATCGAATAATAAATCAATATCGGAAAGAAGTTGCGTCATCTTGTTCTTATTATTTGAAACAATAGTGAATACAAACGACAGTATTTTAATCTACATCTCTTCCATTAAAGCTCACGACCTTTTGTAAGGGACAATGATAAATGAATTTCTTGTTTCGACCTTTTTTTTGTTTTATGGATTGCTACTTATGTAACAAGTTATGATGAGACTTTGTTTTGTTTTATAATCGGTTCAAGTGCTAACCATAGGAATTCAACTTCCCATTTATAGCATGCTTGACAGATCTTTCCGCAACAAATTAAGGGGATACATCGATAAATTTTGTGTTTTTAAAATTCCTATAAAACCAAATGTATACAAGGTGTAACATAAATAACCCACAACCTCTTAAGGGGTCATTGTACTCATCATTATGAACAACTTTTACTATGGGACCAAACCTGGAATCGCGAAAAAAAAATCAGCTGCTCCCTACATTTTGACGAGTTTGATGTAGATAAATGTACTGGTCAGCTGATTTTTTTTCGCGATTTCAGTTTTGGTCCCATAGTAAAAGTTGTTCATAATGATGAGTGCAATGACCCCTTAAGAGGTTGTGGGTTATTTATGTTACACCTTGTATGGTTAAATCATTTGGATTTTCTTTGAGTGTTATTTGACTATATTGTCTAACTGCTGTACTAAAACCGAAATTTGATTAAATACTTTAAATAAATTCCAAAGTAGCACCACGTAGCACCGTCTATTTTCTGTTTTATACGATTATACGTAAACTGTTCTTTACTGTGCAGTAAAATTTACTTGAAATCAAAGGTATGTTAAGGCATGTTATGTTATGTAATAATATCGGTTTTTCGGTAGACGTTGCAACACGGGATTTGAAATTGCCTCTAAGTTTAAGATCAGTGCAAAAATAGACCACAATTATTATTGCTACACTTCCTCATCTGTCAATGTCAACTCTCAACTGTCAATCGTAACAATAGAAATTTAATTGTGTCTCGAACAAGACAGTTGGAGGTATAGTTATCAAAACAAAATAAAAAAGGTGTTAATAGATTACGATATCTTCAAATCATCTTTGTTTGCAGACCACAAAATAATTCAAGGTAAGAATCGCACACAGCACAAAAAAAACTGGTAATCGATCTTGATAATATTGTACTCAAACGAGAAAAAATAATATTTGTTCAATTTTGTCTGAACGCCACTACAACAAACACTGTCTGTCAATGACCAGCCAGTCTTATATAAATCGTGGTGAGTAAACAGAGGTAAGGACAGGTAAGAACACAAGTTTGACAAATTGTCCGTTCAACGCATTGTTCGGTACACAGAGCACGGAATCGGTGAACCCGCGCTGCCGCCGGCAGCATCTAGAGACGGCAGTACTAAAATTCATGGCGTCAAAAGTGCTTTGAAAGCACACCTTCTGCGGGCCTACTCTCTAACCCTCAACGAAAACTTCGGAGTTAAACTCTACACCCCATTATAATTAACATTTTCCGACGAGTAAAAACACATCGGGAGTAGGGACAACTGTCAAAACGTAGTGTAATTAGGTGGGGCCCCAAACTTGTCATAGATATTTCGGTAGGTGATACGGAAAAGGAATCGCTCGAAACTTCTGCTGAAACTACGGAATTCGTGCTTTAGGGGGTAGACCTCGCCGCTGGGGTCGCGGGTAGTTTTAAGAAGATACCGGGGCCCTGGCATGGGCAACTGAAGGAACACGGGTGGGTTTTAGTCAGTAAAAGTCTGACACGCCCTTCCGCTCCACCCAGAGCGGGAGAAGTTATTTGATGATTTCCCACCCTCGTTGATAATGCTCTAGGTATCAGCGGCTGCAGAGAAGTCTCCGTACTCTGTGGTTTGGTAACAAAACTATGAGGACGATTGTACACAGCTTTGTGTGGACGTAAAATTGATCACCGTGATTTAAGATGCCGGCGACTTACTGGAGGTCCTGCAATTAAGTCCCTTTATGATAGAGATGTAATGGATGGGAGCCACCTATGAATACGGTTGTGTTTATTATTTTTATTGTTTACAGTGACTATTTACATGGTTATAAAACGTGTTTTTGTCCGTGACTTGTTGATATCGAGGTGGTACTTGAACGGAACCTTATTGCGACCTGTTATAATATTGTCATGCAGTTAAAAATCAATTGCATAGAGATTTTCGTCCGTGACTTTAAGTATACCTATCTAAGATGATGTCATGCTGTCGTATCCATTAACTATTTTAAGCGTCTGTACTAAGTTTTAAAACGTAAATTCTTTTCATCGTGTAAAAGTGTTTTTAGAAGCCATTTTTCATAAAATAATATATTTTATTATTAATCATTTACATCTAGCAGAGCTGGTTTTACTTATATATGTACCTACCTACCTACTTACAAACATACAAAAGTTTCACCGTCTAACAATTTCAGAAAACCTTGTTCATTAATTCTTGAATGATTTACTAAGAATATAGAGCATTCTAGTTTCGCATAGCCGGTATGATTCGAGCACTATGATTTAAGATCGTTAGCGAATCTGCATGGAGGTCTAGTATCTATGCAGTTTCACAAAGTATAGGCCTTAAGATATTGTACACGTATCTAAATACTGATATTAGTATAAAGGTTTATTGTATCTAAATATCATTTATCTGCCTCGTTCCACGCGCAACTGTTATGGGGTGGCAGTCTTGGTTTATTTATTTATTTAATGTATCCAGGGAAACAAAAACAGATAGGGCCTATTTCACGATGTCCGAATAGCCACTACTCACCGAATAAATTCTAAAATTGAACAGAATTTGTATGAAATTATCTGCCAAGTAAGTTAATAGGTGGTGAAACAGGCCCTTACACAAATAACTTATTGGTAGGTAGTGTAAAAGAATTTGATCAAAGTGATTTAATTTGTAAATAATGTAACTCGTAAATTATAATTGTAAAGTTTTGTGGTACATGGCTCTGTGTAGCAACTCTTACAGTAGGAATCCGTTTTTTTTTTATTTTAACAGTTCAACAACCAGTCATTGCGTTATTTACGTTGCTGAGCAGAATTTTTTTTCGAACATATGAAGCAATGGCTTAGCTAAGCTTCAAAATGATTCAAATTCTGACTGATAGTGTGTTACGCAATTAGTGTGCTCGTGTCTGGATATGTACCAGTATGAATACAATAGACCTATGTACCAGTATGATTACAATAGACCTATGCCTCCCATTATACAGTGTGTCCCTGGATTAATGTGCACAGACGAAAATGGGCGATACTAGACCATAATTCATCGACAAAAAAATCTCAAAAATTTTCCCATTTTTTTTTTGTAAAAATCGAAATTTATTTATTTATTTATTTATTTATTTTACAATTTATGTACACACAGAAAAATAGATTGATATACATGATACTTATAATTAGGAGTACAAAGGTACTGCTTATTTCTATAGAAATTTCTTCCAGCAGACCTGCGAAAGGAGAAATGAAAAGAAATGTAGACAATAGTGTGTGAGAACAAGAAGAGAAAAATATGACTAGTCGAAGTCTTAAACTAAAATATTAAATATACCTACACATATATCTTAAACTAAAATATTAAATATACCTACACGATTTATTGAAAAAATTAGATAAAAATTTCAAAATTTCTTCAAAGAAACGTGTTCTTTTACTTGACAACTGTTTTAAAGGGTTTGTTCTTATTTGCCATGCAACATCAATTATCAGCCATCATTATTGTTTTTATTTTAACGAAATTCACTCAATTGATAAAAAGTAAAAAAATCGATAATAATTATTACTTACCTTTTTTTTTCAATTATACCTAATGGTCTAGTTTCACCCATTTTCATCTGTGCACTTTATCCTAACCTATCCAAAACTGTAGACTAACTGGCAAAGTTTACCCGTATGCTACACCTCTGAGTCTATCCTCTGCCTACGCATTACGGGGAATATAGGCGTTAGCCGACGTTCGCACGGACGTAAAAATATCGCGGCGGGATTTAATCACGCACTGAATTTTCAACTCTCGGTGTTGAGCCAAGCTTCGAGAATCCAACCTAACAACAACAGAGTGTATCCCAGCGCGTCGAAAAAACACACTGTTGGATTTTCAACTTTTGGCGCTAAGCAAAGCGTAGAAAATACTGTGCGCGAAAATAAAACGCCGCGATATTTTTACGTCCATGCGAACGACGGCTTAAGGCTCTTACAGACAGAGGCGATATCGCGTCGCGACGCGATATTTTTCTACGGATATAATATCGAAATATCGCGTCGCGACCGCGATATCGCCTCTGTCTGTAAGAGCCTTTAGTGTTATGTCACCATTTGAATATCACAAGTTACAAAATGTTGAAAATAATTTTACACGTGTCCAATTCGGTGATTCATTTATTTTCTCGAACAATACTACTTATTCGGTAAATGAAATCGAATGGTCTAAACTGGTATTAGTTTATACTTGCGTGTATAAGTACTCGGGTAAGCTCATTAGTTACAAATGTATTTCTGTAGTGGACATGTCAATTTGGAAAGATTACAGGAAAAATAAAACGATGTCTCTAAATAGCACACTTTTTCAGGAATCGGAACGGAACCCTCGGTGCGCGAGTCCGACTCGCTCTTGACCGGTTTTTTTAATACTGCTCTATTAAAAAAACCGGTCAAGAGCGAGTCGGACTCGCGCACCGAGGGTTCCGTTCCGATTCCTGAAAAAGTGTGCTATTTAGAGACATCGTTTTATTTTTCCTGTAATCTTTACATAAACTTCTATCACATAGAATAATTTCAGATTTTTATCTTTGCAAACTTCGGAGATAAGGGGGGGAACGGTATTTTTTTTTAGATTTTTCATTAAAAGTCGAAAACTATGCGATCTAAAAAAAAAATTAAAAAATGTTTGAGAATATGCAAGCAGCGTTCTTTCATATGATACCTCACAGCCCTAGTAGACCCACTTTGAATTTTTAAGACTCCCTTTCAGTCCCTGTTACAAAGAAATATATAAATATTTTTACTTCTTTCTTATTTGCAAAATAGTTGGCTAAACGTCATCTAAAACTGTTCCAAATTTCAAGTTCATAGCATTAGTAGTTCTTGAGATATCCAGCTGTGACAGACAGACTGAGTCACACCATAAGGGTTCCTTTTTTACCATTTCGGTACTGAACCCTAAGAACATAAAATACTGCTTAAATACTTATATCGATATTTTATTTTTTTAGAACTTAATTATGATAAACATTGAAGTAAAAGTAAATTAAATCAAATGTTTCTTAAGGCCATTAAATTCAATGTTCCTGTTAGTCCTACTATCACACTAATATTATAAAGGCGAAAGTTTGTGAGTGTGTTTGTTTGTTACTTCTTCACGGTAAAACGGCTGGACCGATTTGGAATAAATTTGGAGTGTAGACAGCTTATACCCTGGATTAACACAAGGTTACTTTTTATCCCGGTCTATTACGCGGGTGAAACTGCGGGGCGCAGCTAGTCACACTAATATTATAAAGGCGAACGTTTGTGAGGATGGATGGAAGGATGGATGTTTGTTACTCTTTCACGCAAAAACTACTGAACTGATTTCGATGAAATTTGGCACATAGATAGTTTATAACCTGGATTAACACATAAGATACTTTTCATACCGATATTCTTACGGGTTCGAGACTTACGCGAGCGAAACCGCAGGGCGCTGCTAGTGTGATCATATTTCTTTAACTTGTAACTGTTTCATGTTTACGAACCAACCCCGATAAATCATATGCAATGTAGTCCCTACAAAGGCATCGTTAAAAAACATATTTCATACAGGACTTTACATTAGCATTATCAATTATTGAAATAGAGTCAGCATCCACCAACTAAATATTATGAATTTGCATAAGAAAATTTATAATTTTGCCGCGTTTTGATCGAATATGACTCTTAAATGTGTTGAGGTAAAGTTCGATTTGTTGGTGACAATAAATTCCTGGATCGTTAAGATGGGATATCAGTCGCCCACGCGACGTCCGAACTCACAAGAACTTAATTAGAGGCTTCTCAACGAGTCCCTGAAAGTTATTTATTGTTTGACAGACGATTCTGATTGTGCACTATAATGTAAAGATGTAAACCTCCGAAGTTGACAACTATTTCAAAAGAAGATATATGAACCACGCTCAAATGAAGAATAATAATTACAAAACATGCATACATCACTTCCAGTAATATACTACCGTTGAAAGTAAATTTATTTTTATATCGGATGAAAATTTACGGCATTAGAATAGAGATAAATCTTGTAATGAGTAAACTGATATTGTATAATTAGATAGTAAGTTTGTAAAGTAAGGTGGGTTGACGCTAATTTATAGAGTCGAAGCTCTACGGTCGGAGATAGTTTATCTTAAAGTTAAATTCAAGTTTAAATTACACAAGCATACGTCCTCAAATTCTCAGAGATATTTATGTTTGGATTTAAATGTAAGTTTGGTAACAGCTACCCGGGCAAAAAACCGGGCAAGGGCGTGTCGGACCACGCACAATGAAGCGTAATAGTTGAACATAATTGAAAAGAATTTATCCCAAAAACAAACATAACATTGTAATCCCAAATAGTAGATTATTAACCAAGGGGATAAAGCAGTGTCGCGGGTGACGATTTAAATCGCGAGCGTAACGAAGGACTCGAGGTTTACTCCCGAGCGTAGCGAGGGTGTTAAAAACTTAAATCACGAGCGAAGCGAGGGATTTAAGACGAGTCCTGAGTGTAGCGAGGGATTCAAGTTCACCCAAGACTAAGACAGCTTTATCACCGAGGAAAATACTCTACTTTTCGTACCATTTGCGAAAAAATTAACACAATAATAATATGAGATAAGCTAGTATGGCTTTACAGAATTATAATCATTAGAATCAGCAATACAACTCCATAAGTTAGCATTTACCTCAAACCTCATGATTTCATGAAATCGCTACATTTGAGGTAAATGCTAACTTATGGAGTTATATTGCTGATTCCAATGATTATAATTCTGTAAAGCCATACTAGCTACGGCCGCGAATCATATTTTAATCAACATACAAACTCACACTGACCTACAAATTGCAAAAAACTTAAGAAATTTTGAATTTCGCGGGCTACCCTGGCGCTTTCGCCTTAATCTATGGTCTGGCCGGTCTTACACTGGCAGCCGTCGTTTCGTTCTGAAATATAATAACTATTTGCTTTTAACATTATATTTTTATCATAGGCTTATAAAATATTGTAGATGCCTGAAGATACTCTTTAGGTACCGAAGAGTCTAAAAATTAGAATTCCAACTTCTCTAATTTTTATGTACAAATGCTGCCCTGATTCTTTCGGTAAGTATTCCAAATTTAAATCACATTCTCCCCCTAGAGGATGAATGAAATTCAGTACAATTTTCTTTCCCTGTTTTTAACAGATTAAAAATGACTATTGTTATGTTCGCTTTTTGTGGCATAGAATGTCACTTTTTTGAGCAAGTGGTACGAAAAAAATATTTTTTTAAATGATAAAATTACAATTTAATAATTTTTGGACTTTTTCGTATTTCATGATTCTAGGTCAACGGGAAGTAAGTACCTAGGTATAGGTTTTGATTTACTTGCGAGTATCAAAATAAGTCGCATAAATGGTCTTATTTTTATTGCGTTGGATTAAAAGCTTCATTTTTTTGGAACTCCAAGGACCATGGACCATAGACTTACGTATTTGATATTAATTTCAACTTGATACCTCCACGCGTTCCTGAGAAAAAGGGTATTGACAGACTGACAGACCGACACATAGACAGACGGACTACGAAGTGATCCTATAAGGGTTCCGTTTTTTTTCTTTTGAGGTACGGAACCCTAAAAATCTTAAGGCAGTGTCGCTGACACGATCAAAACAAACGTATTGCGGTAAGAGGCACCCTTGATGCATTCACGTGGCGTGTTTTTTTTTGTTTGCATTTAAGTTTCGAGACATTTAGTACAAGTGGGGTTAATGACTTTTGTTGCACCCTTATCTGGCGTAAGGTATCTATAGGTACACCTGTGCCCAAAACTTTGTAGAAAACAAGGGTTTAAATGAGTGTTTTAGAAACTAATTAAAACTCGGATACACTACAAGAAACATTGAAACATAGCGTCATAATAAAATGTAGAGCTAAACATAGCTTCCAATAACACAATAAGACGGCAGACAGGTAGTTATGAGTAGTATAGCGTGTTGCGGAAACAGCTAGCGATTGAAATGTCGGGATTTCTGACATTTCGACGATATAGCGTGTACTTGATAACATGAAAGAAAGTACCTTTCATATGTTCATGGCGTGTCTTTATCTGTCGGGATATTACTGCGCTGTTTATTAATATTTAATGTTTTTCACGGAAGTATGTACTGCTTTATATGTAGGTATACCTACCTACTTTGTTTTTTAAAGAGCAATTATTTTTGAGCTTCCTGCCAGGACTGCAATGAGAGTTTTCTGGAATGACGTTCACTAGAGGGACGTCAGGTCCAGGACCTGGCACCTGTCAAAAGCGTCAAAGCTCTAAGGTCAAAGCGCTTATAGTTTCTTGTTATTTAGTCGTGACTGAATGATGAACGAAATAATTGGATTCATTACAGAAATGGAAGACCACTTGCCAAAGTGGCGCCAACTAGTGGCGGAGCTTTGTTATTCAAAACTCATAAGTAAATTAAATGCAACAAAGTATCTGTCTTATTATTTAGGCAAATAATAAGACCTGATAGCTGAAGGGTGATAAAGCCCGTTTTGAAATTTTATAGCTCTACATCAATGATATATTACCTTTAGATGCGTTACCCGGGCTCAAAAATGGGAAATTAAATGAAGGGTAATTGCCCGGCGTGATATCAGTCACGCACGCGCGCCAGTGAACATGCAGCAGCTAGTGACGTAATTAAATAAGTATATTCATCTCTTTCTTACAAAAGGTATCGGCATGCGTCTTTCCTTTTCTTTGCGGCCAGTATATACTGGTATGTTGGTACATCATGGCTTACGCTGTTTTTGAAAGCACTGATGTTCGTGTATGACGCGTCTATCTATAATACGTCATTGCTCTACATAGGTACCTGCCTACTTATTTATAAATTAGGAGGTACTTACTTAAAAATGGCGCTATAGTTTAAATTAATTAAGTCTTTGCATAACGCTTAAAACTTTGCGTTTTACTATTTATCACCCAGTATAAATGCAAAAGCAGAAGTTAAAAAAATAAATAAGAAGTAATGCTATCAAATGCCGCCAGGCGAACTATAAAAACCACATTTTTCCAATAACTAACAACTTTAAGATAGCACTAGTAGTAGAAGTCAAGATAATAATCGAAATAATATCGAAACGGGCTCCTGTGGGATCATTCCCACATCCTGCGCGATCGGTATCTTTAAAACTAATGAGTGTTATTTACTAACCCTCGCATTAACGTACGCTAATTCCGAGCTAATAATCAGGGTTGCCAATGCAAAAAATACCAAGCAAGATGAAACTGTAAAATTATTACAGAAAAAAACACATTTGTTTTATACTTAGATACTTATCGGTAAACTATTTATTTCAAACGTATCGATTGTGTATTCGATATTTCATTTAGAACCTCATAATTTCAGCTGTGTGGGAAGCAAACAATGGAACACGAACTCCGATGACGAAGGTTCATTAGAAAGGAGAAAGACTATAATATCTATACCTACATTTCACGGGGCTTTTCGGAATAGGTATAAGCCGGTAATAAAACGTAAACGACTTCAAATACTACCTGATTATAATCCTGCGCAAGTTACATTCAAATAAGGAAGCTAGTGACAGGAGTGGGTACATGCTCATAACCAGCCCGTGTTTATGAATTAATAAACACGACTAAGTTGACAGTTTCTTACATTGTACGTTACGTTTAACGTGTTTGAAGAGGTTTTATTAACGTGGCACCTTGTACCTATGGCACTGTCATTAGTAACTATGTTTTAAATGCATGGAAAATCCTCTAGGAAAAACGTTGGTACCCAACTACCTACTCTTGGCATTGTGCAGAACCCTGCGTGTGAATGTGGCGCTGAAGTGGGAGATCTGAACCACCTTATTTTTTCCTGCCCCCTTTATGACCACTCCTCACTTTTCCAAAGTCTTGTTTCCCTCCGAGTCCCTTTTCCCACTTCTATTGCATGTATTCTATTTTATTTTAATGTAGATATCTATAAAACTATAGCTCTTTTCCTTGTAAATAATGGTATATCTATTTAGACATCATTTATAAACCTCTTTTATGTACCATGTAGCTCTTAGTTTACGCATCGAGTCGGCCTTTTTGCTGGGCCACTTGGTGGCGTTAAAACGTTAGTTTTCTGTTAAATTATATTCCCCAAATGTTAATTTGTTATAATTTATTATTTTTATTTAATAACAACTAATCTCCTTTCCATTTCCAAATTCCCCGATAAAATATTCAATCATTTCGCGAGTACTTGATTCTTACGTTTTGTTAACAATAAAACATTGTCAGTGGCAATAAGCACGAATAGTGCAACGCCAAAAAGGAAAAAAAAAAAAAAAAAAAACTACCTACTGACATCAAAATTATATCTGGTTTGTTGGAAATGCATTCATGTAGGTATATGTAGCACAGAGAACAGCCACTATCTACTGCTTATTCATGAGTATTATATTTAATAATGAAATACGATAAAAAAGCATATAATATTTTATGTGAAATTCATCAAAACCAAAAAAAAACATCCATAACACTCAACTACAAAAAACATAATCCATGGTATCTACAGGGTATACCATCCATAGCACTCAACTGCAAAAAGTTAGAGCTCGATAAATGAAGTCTAAACTAATTGTAATAACATTATCCTGCGGGCAACCCTATTTAAAACTCAGTGTTACCCACCAGCAAAACGCATTATTTCTATAACAGGTTCCGGGTGTGTAAGTTTCACCTTTTTTAATAACTTAATCATTTTACTTACTTTTAAAAAACACTTTACTTAATAGTTCACGTATGTTGTTAACTTGTACGTTACTATTAAGTGTAATAAATTGAGGTTATTAATAAACGTACCAGAATAATTTATTTAAATTAATTTAGTTGTTCATGTAGGTAGGATTTCCAAAATTAAAAAAGATAAAGTACCTATTCTCTCTCATTTATATTTAAATGTCTTTATAATAATTCATTTTCAAACGAACTTTTATGTTCCGTCTGACGTCATAAAAATCAAACCATGCCCTACCAAAAAACATGAGAGCATCTAAAGCCTATAAAATGCAGTATTCCATTTAAATTCATATTACAGAAATGCGTAGGAGCAGGGCATTGTTTGAACCGTGTTAACACGACCGCGGGACTCCCACATAGTCTGCTGATAGAGACATTACAGTGGACATAGATATTTTATACATTTATATGCGCACAAGCTTAAGTGTAGGCAAACAACATAGTTGGGCACTTTGTCCTTTGTGTGTTCACTTTTATTTTATATTTTAATATAAGGATCACTGAGTTTATCAACTGTTTGTCAGCTTCAACTCATCAGCTGTGCTTGTGTGTGACTGTGAGTCATAATTTTTTATCGGAAAGAATGAAGTAACCTATTAGCTAATTGAAACTTATTTATAAGCAAGAAGATTGCTTCTATTTCCATATCCAACTTTCCAACATCTAAGTTTTACGGTTCTAACAACATATCTTTAATTAAAACTTACTTTACCTATATACTGAGATCCAAACTACATTCGCATCCCATCTTCAATCTTTCCAAGACATATTACCTACTTTACATCGTACGTGATACAGCCAATCACTTAGGGTTTCTTCATACATAAATCTCGGAGAACTTGCCTTAATGCACGACATAGCACGAGTATATTAACTGTCTTCGGCGGTAATCCCCGAACGTGCAGTCGACAGTTTCATCAGAAACTCGAATCGAAGCTTTGAAATTATATATCATGTTAATGTATCTATCTACATAGCTATGCCATTTGTTTTTATATTATCTCTGTTTTCGAAATACTTTGATGGTACCTATTCCCCTGTTGATAAGCAGGAAGATGTTATGATAAGCAACATTGAAGATGAAAAGAAAAAAAATATTACATTATCGTAACTGAATGAGAATGACAGAATTCAGAGTTCTTTATATTCAGTTTTAGTATGAGTTGTTTTGGTTTTGTTGATAGTTACCGGAAATTACGTAAAGCTTACCTAGCTACACTGATTTCGGTTTAGGATATTTGATCGTAAAGGGCCTGAGGCATCTTTACTTGAGGCTTCTTCGACTAAACCAGTATTGAAGGTGCCGTAATCGTAGCCAAATTCTGTGCCGACTCAATTTAGATTGCCATCGACAGCTTTGAAGAAGACCAGCGGGACAAATAGCGTAACACACTGTAAATCGGAATCGGTTTTATTTTGACAGTTCAAGAACAGCCATTGCGTTATTTACTTTTCACACCACCTGCTCGAAAATGTCAAATTATATGTCAAGCAACCTTAACCTAAAGTGAGTCATTAGTGGCCGGGGGCACAGCCGGTCAATAATGTTGTACTGAATTTCATTATGACCCGCTGGTCAATAATGTGATTTGAATTTAGAATCTCACATGCTCAGCTAAATTGGCAGTATAGTACTAACAAACACCTTTTGGTGCCAGAAAGAGGAAAGCTATTCTCGAAACCCTTACTACGCGTGGATGATATTCTCGATTTCCTACAAAATCATAACGACTGCTTCTTCATATCGTTGCCATGTTTTCGAAGACATAATATTGTAAGAATAATTAGATAACTACGAACCATTTTTCATTTTTTTTTTATTTATTTTTTTTAATTTTGGAACGAAGTTCCTTATCGCGCGTTGTGAAAGGGGGCTAGACGGAAAAAAGTCTCACGAAAAGTTGTCACGACACTTTTTGCTATAAGTAGCTATTGTAAGCCGTGCGGCGTGCGCATGTTTCTCTGTCTGTCTCTCTCTCTCTCTCTTATAGAAAGCAAGCCAGATATTTTCATTTCTATTTCGCATTGAACAGTGTGGTGTCGCGATGATGATGATGATGATGATGATGATGATGGTGATGATGATGGTGATGATGATGATGGTGATGATGATGATGGTGATGATAATGATGATGATGATGGTGATGATGATGATGATGATGATGGTGATGATGATGATGATGATGATGATGATGATGATGATGATGATGATGATGATGATGATGATGATGATGATGATGATGATAAGTATAAAAATAAAATTTTGTTACAATTCCTTCACTAATTAATCGAAAGGAACATGGTGATGATGATGATGATGATGATGATGATGATGATGATGATGATGATGATGATGATGATGATGATGATGATGATGATGATGATGATGATGATGATGATGATGATGATGATAAGTATAAAAATAAAATTTTGTTACAATTCCTTCACTAATTAATCGAAAGGAACTTCGTTCCATCCGGGTGTCCCTTGACACCTCTCAAGTTTTTTTTTTTTTTAAATTACACATCAACATCTATAAACGTACCAAATAAAAACTTAACTTTATCTTTGCACAACTGGACTAATGTCTCAAATGTTACCATTAACTTCAATTAATATGTAAGTGCATATAACTAACTAGTTCTAAATATGTTATTCTTACTGTTTGTTTATTTAATAAATACTTTGTTTTTCGTACTATGGCTATTATTTTCTCACAGTAGGTGTAAAAAGTAGAGTATCCTCCTCTGGGCTAAAGGTGTCTTTGCCTTGGGCTAGCTTGAATCCCTCGCTGCATTCAGGATTCTTGTATTAACTCCCTCGCTTCGCTCGTGAGTTAAACTCTTAACTACCTCGCTGCGCTCGGGAGTTAAATCCCGAATCCTTCATTGCGCTCGAGATTCAATATGACGCCCGTGACATAAGACACAACTTTAGCCCCTCGGTGCATAATCTACTATTGTTGAGCAGACAAATTTTTCGAACATATGAAGCAATGGCTAGCAATTTGCTTCAAAATGATTCAGATTCCGATTAACAGTGTGTTACGCAATTAGACTGCAGTATTGATATTTTGATCATTAAATAGGTAATGAGAGTAACTGTAACAATCATAGTAAACTTCAATAAACCAGAATTGCAATCTCTATGTAATCATGTTCACGACTATATTTGGTAGATAAGCGCCTCGCCTAATAGCGGTTAATCTCAAGTAGAGCGGTTCTCCCAGAGCAATCCACCTCATAGACAAAGCTACGGGATTACCTACTCTAGCTACAGCATCACACGTAGGAAAGTAGGAAAATTTACCTCATAGAGTTCAATAGGTAACTCATCGTGGATGGCGCCTACACGGCAATAGATGAATAAGTAGGTGACTAAACATTCAATGTCAGAAACACCAAATCTAAGTTTACACATTATGATACCTATTTGATCGCGTTGTTCTTTTAAAATGCTCAACGGATGTTGATGTGGTTTTCACCATCCTATAGAGAATTTATTCCGGTATGTTTAATATGCATAATATAATACTATAAATTACATAATTATAAAAACCGTGCAGGTTTTTCAATAATTTGTTCCAAAGTTTACTTATAAAGCGTGATGAAAAAAATTACAAAGATTAAGTACCTACAACCACTCCTTACAAACAATCTACCCTAACAACAAAACATCGGCAGAGAAACATAACTCCTCTTTCTTGCCGAGCTTTCGTTGCGGAACACATTGGATATAGATAAATTAAGTGATAAATGTCATCGCACTGATTTACGATACAGGCAATAAGCATCACTAATTCTGATAAAGCGATACCGTGTCTCTTGTCACGTTATTGGTTATGTAGCTATTATACATACCTTCGCAGCTTCGTAGGAGCCGTTTAATGACAACTAGGGAGTGTTTTTAGGTAAGAACTTAAAAGAAGCAAGGGTTTCAGAAATATCCTCCCGGATATAACGAAGGTTGCTGACAGAGTGACTCAGAAAAGAAAGAATACCTACGTCATCGCATGACTTCATTTCTCAATTTTTACATGGAAATAGTAAGTATCAAAATTACAATTGAGACCGATGGCTACATTAATAAAATTAGTACCTTCATTAATCATAGATTAAGGAAAGAAAGAAAAGTTTTAAAAGCAGGAAAAGCTTCATTTTTCTTAAGACCCATTTCAATTCATTCATTAAAAGCCTACTTATATCACTGTTTTCCCCGTAAATTAAAAGCACTTTCCAAGTAAATTACCATTATCCTACGGTTTTACTTCTAAACTACTGATCCTCGTTAAGCCGTTGAGTGCAAAATGTGGTCAGACCTCGGAACCTTTCAATCAGTGCTCGTTTATCTACTAATCTATCGATCAACGTCCAAATAGCTGGCAACCACTAATTGATAATAATAAAAAGTAGGAAGCAATAAGATGGAGCTGTTGGTTTAGAAATAAACACTGTCTTGTTACAAAAAGGAACTCATCGGTGTAACGTGTTTAACAGAACCTTTAACATAGGTAGGTACAACATATTCGCGTTTGGGGGTTGTTTCGACAAACTAGAGTGTACCTACTCAGACACAAAGTTAGTAACCAGAATGAAACTCTTCACACAGATACATGACGCTACTCGAGGGATCATAATACCAGACTTTAACATTAAATTACACTAAACTCCCACTAAAACTTAAACTAGCGAGCAGAATTACCTAAACATGGTTTAAGCCTTCGCCACTCAGCTTGGTTTAAGGGAATTTTACAAAATAACGGAGTAATTGCATTTTTCTGTCAAAGCAAACATCTGCTATGCGTGTACACTGCTGGTTTACGGGTTCTGACATAATAATATGCTGTAGCGTTTAACGCCGGTTTTACGAGTAGGTTACCAACTACAGTTTACAGAGAATGACAAACAACTTAGGAACAATGATTGTCATTGCCGACACGATAAAACAAGTAGGTACCTTATTCACGTAAATTCCTTTACCTATATTTTACCTAAACCAAGTTAGTAAAGATTATTACGTGAAACACAAACAGAAAGTTTTCCCTTCCCATTTTCCTAAAGCTTGTGAAACATTTACGATATTGTTCTTACTCAAAAAACATGTTTGTGTAGTCACAGGTGCTATGTTGGGTGTACCTACTACGGTATGCGGAAGTTAAGCCATCGATTTTCGCTAAAATACTCGCCTCATCGCTCTTAACGATAGGGGAGCGAAACAGATAATTATTTTCGTTGACGACTGACAATATTTCAAAGGCAGATGCTTGATTCACCAAGGAATTACATCTTCCCTTTTTATAAAGCCGTCACAAAGGGGAACTTCATTATTATTACTTTTTGTTACGGTTTTCTTACGGCTGTCTACGTTTCATAAGGATTTTTATAGGGATAATAAATTTAAGGAGATAATTAACTTTTAAGCGTCGCCTATGTTGAGGACGGACAGCGGTAAGAAGTGGGAACAAATCCTAAATGAACACGCGGAAATTACTTACTTGGGATTTAAATCGTCTAATGAAGGAAGTTTTTTAACGTTTATTTAATGGTTTCTACTTCGCATATTTTCGTTAGTCGAATTTTGTAACATGAAGTCCTTTTAATAGTACTCGCTTACACGAAGAAATTACTCTTCGTGAGTATTAAATTCGTATTCTACTGTAATGAAGACGGAGGGTGAGTTTACAACGCGGCACAATAATATGTGGGGCCTAAATGTGTCCGTGAGGTGCAATGCGGTATACTTAATTACACCTATCCTTATTTTATAAATTAATTCGTAGTAGGTAGGTATCTAATAATTATTAGGTATACCTACCTATAAAGTGAAGTGTTCTAAGAATTTCTGTTACATAAGTCTGTTTTCCCGTTGCTAAGAGGCAGATTTTCTTAACGTAACGTTCGTAGGTACATTCTCAGCAGTCTTTAGTACGTAAATGAATACCAACTTTGTTATATAACGTCGTTCTCGCTTCTAATTAAGACTACAATTATGCCTAGCAGATCAACAATTCAAGTTTAATCATAATAATTGAGTTTTGTAGTTTTTGTAGTTGTTGGGTTTAGATTGTGAGTTAGATAAGCGTTGAAATGGTAAAACAGAGAAATAAGATAGGTAGTTCATTATTCATGTTTTGTAGGTAGAGGGAGCTTTACATACCGAGACTCCTCCATGCCTCGGAAATCACGGTTCCGGCTATCATTCGTGGATCTTTGACAGTCGTTACGGGTCGTCAGAAGCCCGAAATTCTAATAACCAGTCTTAACAAGGGGTATCGTATTACACAGTTAGCTACTGGGTTGTGGAGGGCAGATAGGCAGTCGCTCCATGTAAAATACTGGTATTCAGCTGCATCCGGTTAGATTGGAAGCCGACCCCAACATAGTTGGGAAAAGGCTAGGCAGATTGATTGAGGTAGCTCAACCAGGGTAACGCGGGTGCTTTGCCCTGGCACTCAAGCGTAGGTAAGCTCATGATCAAGTGTATTCTTCTCGTCTCAACCTATGGTGCACAGACTTGGTCTTTGATTAACATCCAGAAGTCCAAACTGAAGCCCTGCCAACGAGCAATGGAGCGCAGTATACTGATAGGAGTTAAATTTATTAACGGATCGTGTTCGAAACACAATAGGACTGCGCTCCAAAACAAAGATAGCTGACGTGGCTCAAAAGACTGCCCAACTGAAATGGGACTGGGCAGGATATGTCTGCCGCATGCCAGACAAACTGTGGGTCCAGATAGAAGTGGTGCCCTGAGGCAGAAAGGCAGACCACGTACCTAAGAGATGGCGGTATGAACTGGATTCCGCCAAAACTGGCAGGAGAACGTACGGGCGAACGGTGAAAGGAGTAGACGGAGGCCTTTACCTAGGAGTAAAAAGGTAGGTACTTATGTTATAGGGTTTGGTTTCCGCACTTAGTCCTTCAAGTGGACCATTGTGCTGTACAATGGTACAATGGTGAGGTACATTATTGTAGTTACGAGTGTCGGGGACCAAACAGTTTTGGTAAAATATATACCCTGAGTAAGTAGGTACCCTACCGTAATTACCGGAATAATAATTGTGGCCATGTATTAGAGACATATCATTAAGTACCTTCATAATAGGTAGGTACCTATTACTCATTCATTCCGTAAAACGAACATTTTCCATCACGCTCATAACTCGGGTGCTGATTGAAATTTCGCATCATTCGAATAGATGAACGGTAGATGAGTCAATCAGACTCTATTAGCGGCATCGATAGTGGACAGTATCGACTGGGAAATTATTGATTTGTGCCTAATTTCCGGTTGATTGGCGCCGGTCGGGCTGCGGACAGCGGGCGTGCACGCGGTCGAGACTGTAACTTAGCACAGGTGAACGATTAACTCGCACGAAACGAGATAACGCCCCATCCGATTGGAAACGTTATCGATATATCTACGCAATCGATTTAAATTTAAATGCTTGCACTGTAAATACAACTCTAATTTAATTTGTTTAGTCGTCGATGAATATTTTAGTGTCATTCATTATACTTGTTTGTGTGCCAGAATTACGTTTGGGAGTAACGCGGAAGGGCCATGGTGGTCCTATGAAAATTAAATCAAGTGACCCGTAACAATGTTTAAAACATTTTAAGTGAACACAGTGAAATGAGTCGTTTATGCTAAAACAGGAAGGGAGTGAATAAATGTGAAAGAGTAATAGTGCGGGGTGGCGACCCTATGTCGGTCGCATGACCCTCGGTAAGTTTCGCGAAAGGTTAACAATCTAAAGGTCGAACACTAAAAACCAGTCATGTATGCCTAATTTAGTTCTCTGGGGACACATTTACGGGCGTACATTTAAATGTAGCTATGTACCTAGTATTCAAGTTTAACAGTTTACTAAGCATACAGCCGTAAATGTCTAGAATTGGCATGTTAAGTATCTTCCAAGTCTAACACCTCCGGCTTTTCCGTGTTCAGATATTTGAAAGGTTGTTTTGTACGGAGAACCATAGAAACGATACATAGCGGCTTATATCTACAGAATGCAAGACAATCTTGGTAATAATAAACCTAATTCGTACTTTAATAACAAAGTTGTAACTGCATGGACACATCCAATTAGGCAATTCTAGTTCCATTATGTAGGTAGGTACCCAATTACCTCAATACAAGTAACAGAATATGAGAATAGGTACAAGTCATATAACAGTTCCGGACAGTAAAGATATTCCAAGCGATCAAGATATTGTAGATGTCAGTAATTTCAGTAAATATAACACAGCAGGTACGCGAACGTAAACATCGACGAAAACAAACAGATAATCCGCAAAATATATCTTAGATACTGATAAGGTACAGTGTGAGCCAATCTCCCCTTGAAAATTATTTTTCACTCGCGTCCGCGCAACTTGATAGGATCTACATACAGCCGGCGACAAAATATTTTAAAAACAATGAAGGGCATTCACTTTTTATCAACGCATCGTCGCCCGAGGGGTTATCCTGAAAAGGAGCGGTGAATAGAAATCCCTACGGCAATGCCGGCAGCCTATCAGTACTGTGAATGGCTATTAACCACCTCGGGGCGACGATAACGATGAAAGGCGACGTTACATTAATGTATACGGTGTTTGCTCTCACTCATTACCTCGTCCTCGGGCTGACGCAGCTGCATGGGGGGCCCCACGTCCCGCGGCTCATTCACTGGGGAACTGGCACTGTCACTCACTGCACTGGCATTCACCACCGTCCCGCTATTGTCAGCCTCGATAACTTCCCACGGCACATCGTCGTTGTACACGGCCACGTTCAGAACCTGGTCGCCGGCGTGGAACCTCCACGGCAGGTCAGCGCCGGTCTGCCGGGGCCGGCGCCGCTTGTGCCGCACTTTGTGCCGCGTGAACCTGCCGAACCCTCCGCCACGACCTTCTTCCAGCATAGCGTCGTACAGCGAGTCCAAGTTCACTTTTAACTTGTGGCGCCTGGTGGTACGCGAGGCTGCTGTGGTGGCCGGAGCCGGCGTGGTGATAGGATCCCTGCTGAGACCCTCCGCGTCCCACAGTTGTATTCTGAGGATGTTGTCGTGGGAGGGTATGTGGGCGCGCGCGTAAGCGAGCGCGAACACCGCGAGTACGAGAGCGAGCGCGCGCGCGGATCCGTCCATGTCTGTCGGCGGCCGCGAGCCTACTGAAGCGAGTGCTCGGCGCCGCCATTTTCCCGCGCTTTCCCGATAACGCTACGAGCTACACTCTACAGTACTACGCGCGGCACGCATTCGACATCAACGCCGCGCCTCCCTCGCCGCGCTACATATCGCGTATTCTTTATCGCGATGTGATTAATTTGATAAGGGCAAGCATTACACCTATCGTGTCGCACCCTGACAGCGATTACGACACGCAATTACCAAAGAAACGAGTAAATAAAACAAATTGTTCAACTAAATAAATTCTATTCCCATAATTTAACACAACTGTTGTGACAACTACAAATTAATCATTTTGTACTACAATCTTAATAGCATTTGAAATGCAGCGAATCACGATACATTTATACGGAAAGTTGGGTAACTAACTGATAAGGATAACATAACAATCACGTGATATGGAATTTCATAAAATATTCTATTATTATTACGGAACAATTCAACTGCGACTTACACATTATAAGTAGGTACCTACTAGTAAGAAAGGTACATAATTTGATAGTGGGTGCATTACACTTGGTATTAGGACAGATTAAAATATGCAATCTCATTCAAGAACATTAATTCACTGTCCTGTAGAGCGAAAATGCCAATTTTCTTCAACAAATTAACAAATAAGTTTGCACAGTTACATCGCTACGAAATCTCGTAGCGAGCGTAGCTAACCGTAGACTAAGCGTTACGAATCTCGAAAAATGTCAACAATTAATTGCTAAATTATTCTATTGGCTATGTTCATTCAACCGAAATGATTATAGGCATTCACAATTTGCTACGCGTCCAGCCAATTTGGTTTCGCTGTTGTATGAAGAATAAAAATATGTCACTGCTTTAGTCGGAAATTCATTGTTCTACTTAGGCTAACTCAGAATTTGTCTACAAGGGCTACGGGATCGGTGATTTAGAATTGTGGCAAGGAAGGTGATTGACAAGATTACTCAAAAGATCTGCAGGGCTATTCTGTAGTATTCTGTAATGACGCTATACAAAATACAACCGGCCAAGTGCGTGTCGGGCCACGCGCAGTAATAGGGTTCCGTAGTTGCACAATCATGCGGACTAAGAAGAGGGCTTTTGAATATTTAACTATTACTCGTGATCTTGAAAAGCCTACTTAGCTGTGATAGTTTTCTTTTTAACGTCGTTATACATATATAGGTACTCCTACCGTAATTTTTTTTACCCATCCAAAACTAACCGTTAAGCAGGGGGGGGCCACTTGACTCTAATAAAAATGAACACTTTAAAGCTTAATATTTCAGAAACGGATCCCTAAATCGAAAAATTGTTTTCACAAACCCGCAATATTTTTAAAAGACCCATCCAACAACACCCCCAATCGTGGAGCAGACGAGAAAAAAAACATCCCCACTTTAAGTGTTCAGACCGTACCCTAAAATTTTTTTTTCCATGATTTTATTTTACCACTTTGTCGGCGTGATAAATATAGAAAACTATGCCAAATTATAGCTTTCTAGTACTAAGCGCCTCTGAGCTAATCTGCGGACGGACAGGCGGACAGACGGACGTACATAGCGAAACTATAAGGGTTCCTTGTTGACTACGGAACCCTAAAAATGAGTCTCTTTATGAGATTAGCCAAAATAGTATATTTAAATTCATGTTAGCTGACACTTTAACATTTTAATATTACTTTTGTTTGCCGCTAATACTAAATGAAGGTCTTGAAGCTACGTTAAAGTCGGAAGGGTCGATTGTGAAGGTTAAGCCACTAGATACTACGCTTGTCGCGGTTGGTCCGTGGATGGGTGACCACCTATATACTATAACGAGGTAACAAAATAGTAACGAAGTCAAATGTACAGAACATTGAGTATTTTTGAAAAAAAAGTATTGCTACGACAAGTCTGATGCCGAAAATTAATTTAGTTTTTCGAATTTTTGTCCGTTTGTCTGCATGTATGTTCTGGATTGGCGCAAAAACGTCTGAACGGATTTGGATGAAATTGTCGCAGATAGTTTGTTTATAGTTTGTAACACATAGGGTACTTTTAATCCCGATATTACGTTTACGTTCCCGTGGGATATTTTCCAACATCCACGCGGACGTAGCCGCGGGCAGATAGTCTACTGTAATGAGACTCCTCTGTGCTTTAGAAAGTACGTAAAGCCGTTGTTCCCGGCTGTACTTCGTAGATCTTAAGGCGACGCTATCTGACTTTTGATGATTTTAAACTGAAGATCACGTGTAAACGAGTAGTGTTAATGATTTGGAAAAAATATATGTTAAATTAGAGCATTTTCTTAATAACTTAATATGTGAATATTTTAGATTATGTTTATATTAAATAGTGTAATTAATTTGTACCTAAAGTTATGTCTAACGGAGATAAAAACTGAGAATCACGCAAAAACTGTCAAGCGTATTTTTATGAAACCTTCACCATTTTAAAGGTAATTTAATTATTTATCTTTTAGTATACGTGTTTTATTAAAATGCCTTTTGTTTTATGTATAATAAATTAATAATGCGTCTAATTTGGGACAGCGCTCATTGATGGGCGAGTCCTATTACTGGCTGGACGTACGACGCGTTGCGTGAGCTCAGCACAGAACGCGCAAGCTAACCACTCAAGGTCATTGGCGTATAGTAGAAGGCCGAAAGTTTGACTAGCAGTCTTACTAATAGGGATAATGCTGGCTAAAAAAAATTAATTCTATTTAGTCCGTCAGTCAGATAATAAAAAAATATTACACAATTTTTTGCTTTATCATATTAATACAAAATTACTTAGATACAAAAATTTAGTAAACATCCCTACTGTCTTGTGTTACCCAATACCCACATTTTACATGATAGTTACAATTAATATTGTATTAAGCTACATCCTTTTAGTCTGGAAACCGACCTCAACATAGTTGGTAAAAGGCTAGGCAGATGACAATTTTGTACAGATCAACCATTTAGCAGATCGTCATTGACGGTAGCAATGGGGCTTACAGCGATAGCGGACAGCAAACGCTCGAACACTATAAGTACCTACATATTGAATGAAGTGAGTCGAGTATAACCTCTACGTTCCCCCCCCCCCCCCCCCCCGGTTTCCGTTTCCGCTGCCGCTCGCAACAAAAAGTACAGCCTTACAGCCTTTACGTGACGTAACATCACGCCTCTATTGCGCGTATACGCACCAATTTTCGCCAGTTTTGTTAATAGGATTTTGTCGCATTTTGTCACTTCTCTCGCTCACACGGAACCAAATATTTAAGAATGTTAAATGAAAAGTTGCTTTTTGAAAGCGGTAATCAATTAAAGGACTATCTAGTAAATAATGTTAATTTAATAGACTACTATTAAAAATACATTTTTATTGTGGCATTTATATAACTCATCTCAAAAACTGTTTTTTTTACTGAGTTTATTACATAACACAATAGAAATGTGTTTTAATAATTAAGTACCTAATAAATTAACATTATTTACTAGTTCTTTAATTGACTACATTTTTCATAAAAGCATCTTTTCATATAACAATCTTAAAAATTTGGTCCCGTGTGAGCGAGAGAGGTGACAAAATGCGACAGCCCTCTAAGTTCCATGTCTCATTTTCAGTCTAATAAAAAGTTTAAGCATCCTTAGGTCGTTTGCTTGGGGTGCGGCGAATGTAGAAGTATCTCCCGGGCCCCCGACTCATGGTACTAGAAGGAACAGTAGGGGTTTTAGTCTGTAGAAGTCCGACATAATCCTCCATGAGGATTTCAGCACGAAAAAAAAAACGTAGTTTGCTTGTGCATGGTGGCTGGAGTCTTCCGTAAAGGGGGGACGAGCCTATTGCGATGAATAGTAGCCTCACAACAGAATGCAACAAATCCCGATTGAAAAAAAAGCCCGCCTAAAGCAGAACAATGAATCGTAGAAACTACTTAAAAGATGTTTTTTATAAATGTTAATAGACTTAAACCCTAAATAATAGGTACCTTTTTTCGAAATTAACGCTTTGAAGGACACTAAAGAGACACAATAGAAGTTTTATTGTAATTACTGCTATAGCCATACATTGTCCTTCAAAGCGTTAATCGTAGAATGGCAAGTAAACAGTAACACCTAAAGCTTATAATAATAATTGTTAGTGAAATGAAAACTAATAATCTCCGTATTATTTTATGAACCCGATCAAGCACTAAAACGGTCTTATTACAAAACAAGCTTTTTCTTTAGAACAATGTGTAAACTATCAAGCCATTTTTGAATTTAGAACTTTATACGGACAAACCATAAGTTCTAAATTTAAAAACCCAATGACTAATAAGTTGTCAATTTTGTATTCCTAACTCTAGGATAGTCGGAATAAGGTTTAAAATACAAAAAACTAACTCAAAGGTTCGAAAGTTCGGGCCAAAGTTAGATCTAGTCTTGTAATAAGAAATTTTTATTTAGCATAAAATGATGCATAAAAAAACTAAGCAATAGTAGTATTAATGTGTTTACGACATGAAAGGTTCTTAAATACCGTTGTCTGCTGTTATTTAACCATGCCATTCGGAGCAGATAGCCAGGAGAATCTTAGATTTGATCTGGTTTTCAAAACCAGGGGTCAATTTCAAAACTTCTAATGGCGATATCTGTAGACGTCACTTAACACTTGCTTATACTAAACGTTATTCCTGTCACTATCACACAACTGTCAAACTACAAATGAAAGAGACGGAAACATGTCTAATTCAAAGCAAGTTAAAAGTCTTAAATGATAGATTCTCATGCAGCGTAATTTCATAACAGCACCCATTTTATTTTATGTAGGTAAGTATAAATGGTCGTTTTTGAATAATTGAAATAAAAACGACTGTCACTCGATAAAAGACAAGAGTGTGTAGTATAATCATATTTTTACTCTGAGTATGCTGGTTGGTTGCAAACAAGAAAATATATTCTAAAGTACAATCGGCTACACATTATGTTACATTAATTAATATGTATTTATTATACATCCGTTATTGTGTTTATAATTATTAAAAGCTGAGAGAACTTCAAACAGTAGCTGGCCATAAATATGTATTTTAATAATCTAATAGTATAAATATATAATTCTACAGAAAATATTTTTAATTCATACAAACATTGTTACTTCATTAGGTTTAAAGTTAAAAAGGTACAAAAGAGTTGGTATTTGTGATAAAAATCGGTGGTTTTTTGAAACAGGTTCATATTTTGATATTAACACTAAAATATTATATTGTTTATTTAATATTTTTGAATTGCTGTGCCGTAGTAAAATATTATTTTATTATACTAACGGTTCAAAAAGTAGTTCAAACATTTTATTTACATTTAAGAACTCACTCCTCAAAAAGCTCATACCTAAAATAAAGGTTGTCATTGAAAAGGCTTAAAAAAAATAAAAATAAAAGGGACGGGGTCTACTTAATTTTATAAAACAAATAAAATAATGGCAATAATTTATGAATCACTAACACTTAACTATCAAGTTTATTGTCATTATAGACTGAGCTAATATTGAGCTCTAATATTTTAATATGGAACTTTGCATAGTGCGTTTTATTCGTGTATTTACACGGGTGGTCCAAAAAAAACTGAGGCATCTATAGTATTTTTATCTCACGAAGCGACGCGCGCTTTATTTGTGTTTACCAAGCGTACAAACACGCTGTGAATGTGTGTGAAAGCGCAGGAGCTCTCGGTACCGTCCGAGACAATGGCGAGGTCGGGTGTGTGTGTGTGTGTGTGTGGGGGGGGGGGGGTGTTATGTGCTGACGCTATTCGTCTTAACGCACACATTCACAGTGTGTTTGTACACTTAGTTTCCACACGTACAGCGCATGTCGCTTCGTTAGTTAAAAATCGGACATCCATACATAAATCTACAACCATAAGCACATAAAAGATTAATAATATCTCATTGTTAAGGTGATTGCGCAGTGGTAGCCCTCGAAATTCAATTTTTTTTTTTTTTTGCGTTTTTTGCATTTTGCTGGTCAGTGTCAGGTTGTATCTTGATCAAAATATGATTTTCGACAGTACGTATTTACATAATCACAACCATAAGAATCATCAATACATCTCTCTAAGTTAGATTTGTTCCAGTAGTAAATACATACGTGTTATAGTCGCGAATCATATTTTGATCAAGATACAACCAGGCACTGACCTGCAAATTGCAAAAAACGCAAAAAAAAAATGAATTTCGCGGGCTACCACTGCGCAATCACCTTAAGACGTTTGTGAACTGCAAAAGCTTAATGCAAATATTTTTTTAAATAACATCACAACTAATTTCAATGTAAAGCTTCACAGCAGGAATGTTATCCGATGAAAATCAATAGATGGGTCATGGATTTATATACGTAAGTATATAATTATACTATTTTTAAAATGCCGATAATACTGCCTAATATTGTGACGTACCCAAATACCTTAATTTTAATCATTCCCCGACAGCAGATTATTATTTACTATATAATATTAAAGTATTATTATGATAATTAAATACGTTTAACCAGAGAACGCTCTTACAATGCTATAAAAATTACAAATTGTACTAATTTAATCACTCAACGAAAAAGCTCTTATTTACATACTACCAAAGAAACTAATTGTTGAACAGCTTGACACATTACGATAATATTGGTGTTCTTACAACAATATTTTTGTAATGTGACAAGCTGCTCAGTAATCTGTTTCCACGACTATACATTAGGTATCAATTCCTGATACGTGTTAATTAAGTAATATATTTATTATTGGTCGCCTTAAGCCGATTTGCATACCACAGACTCATAGATATGTCCCAACTAATGTTACATTCATATTGGGCCATTTGGCCCAAATTTGATCGTATCTTATCTGTACTATATCCTCTTCTATGTAGTAATTAATGTATGAATCGACCTATTTGGTTAAAAGCTGTGTATTCAACTACAATAAAATGCAATAATTAATATTTTGAACAACAATCATGGCATTGCTAACGAAAGTGCTAGATATGATGACAAATAGAGAGCACAAGCACCAATGCTCTAACGATTAGACCTACAGTACAATAACCATATGAAAACGTTGATCATCTTTGAACTTTGTCACATTAAACTCTCTGCTTATCAAATGTAGCTTCGTCTTTATTCAACGTCATGTTACTTTGATGTCTCCATTTGTATCGTATAAACTGACAAGGTTCTAATTGTGGTCAAGGTTCTCATATGCCGACTGTACTTCGGCGACTAGATGCGATACAATACATTTAACATACCAAAACTGCAGGATAATATAACAATATTATGCCCTATATCTTATTTATATCACACTTATTCCAAAAGAAAACCTAACATTTGTCATCGTTTTCAAACATCAGATTTATCAGTCGGTATACTTGGTCATATAAATAGATTTTTACCGAGATTTTTTTTTCAACTTTCTTGTCAATTTAAACACCTAAAAAACGTACTACTCATTTAAAATTTTATAATGTCGCATGTTGTAGGCCTATCATTTGATATTTTGTGACGATCTACGTACAGTCGCGGCAAAAAGTGTCATCCCAAATTCCATTAACACTTAACCTTTCGACTGTACCATTTCACTTAAAGCTAGCAGCACACCGACAACACCGAATCAAACACCATTATTGTTCTTTCTCACGTTTGCCGGTGAGCCAGGCATGTAGGTCTTTAGTCAGTCAATGCTGAGATCGTTGGAGAAGTGTCGCGACAGCTTCGCCACATCAAGGCCCGTGAAATCGGTGAAGATATCTGACGTAGCAGTGGAGGGTTTCGAAGATCTTCCCGGTGACGAACTAGTGGATGCTTGCTCGCAAGGATCGATCACGACTAGGCTGTCCTCTTTGCTACTTACTTCAAACGGTTCGGAGATGCCTGTGAAAAATTATGTGGGTTTAGTGTTTGGGTTAAGGTTTATTTTTGTACAATAATTAGTGTTTAACAATAGTATGTGTTTCAAGATGTTTTACTAGATTGGAAAACGGTCATTAAAAAAAGTTACTTAACAAGTTACCTAATAATGAAAAATTCCATTAAAGCGCACTAAAATGATGACAAATTTAAGAGGAAATGGGGGCGGCCAGACTTTTGAAAATTAGGTATTTTAAGAAGGTATTGCTGTCGCTCTGCGAGGGCTCCGCCCTCGAATTCGTGCGATAAGGACAACTGCAGATTCGACTAAATAGCCTGTGTAAAAAGTCACATTTCGAGGTTTGGCTCTCGCCTATTTCCTCCTCCAATATTGGACCAATTTAAAAGATATTTCATAAACTGAATAAGAAGGATATATACTATGCTGCTATGTTTTTCTTTTTTCGTTAATAGTTGTCAAATTGGTACACTTGGCGTCTGTTGACAGCGGTCTGAATAGGCAATTTTGAGATTTTTTTAAGGGTTCAAAAATAATATATCATCAAAAAGGAAAACATAGGGGTATACAAATAGCTGATATTTATATTTCTGTAAAAAATCATTGCTTTATGGTCATTAACCAGAAAGAAAACAGGCGAGAGCGTTTGTATCTTTTTGTATGGAGAAAAGAGCACCCACGTTTCCTCTTAATGTAAAATAATCAATTTCTATCGAGTTAATATGTGCACACTAAAAAATATTAGCACTTCCACAAAAATATGTTATGTGTGACCGTCTACATATAAGTGCTGATTCTTATCCTAATATTTGAATAATTAACATTGAATTATGTAGCCACAAAAACCTCAACTCACCCAAAACACTCCTGACATCGTTATTGGGCTGGCTGAAGTAGATAAACCTGTAGAAGCCAGGGTGCCTCACTCCGCTACCCACTGGAAAGCTGAGGGTTATAGTCCGCGGCTGACCGTCAGAGGTCGAGCTTGCACCAGGTAAGCTGACCTTCGCTAAGTACTCGTACGCTATGTAGTCGTCCAGGTTGTGGAAATTGGCCTGGAAGTAGGAAAGAATTGAGAAAAGTCTGCGGAAGCTGGAGATTCAACTATATGTAGTAATGAATAGACCACATTATTTTCGTACTTATATTGTTTTAGTTCATTATTTATAGAAATGAAATTGTAAATAAAAAGCTTTCATTCGTAGTTCATAACAAGAAATATTTCAGATGCTATCTTTTTATTATTATTATTTGTTATTATTTGGTTTTATCCACACGGTTATGCCAACCCCACCGTACCTTATTAACAATTTAACTTGAATTGAATTAACTACATACTAGGTAACAGAAATAGAATCATTGATTAGGCATCTTCACCAGGCCACAAGACCTCATAGCGTCCAGAACGCAGCCTTATTATAGTGTTAACATAACTTCTACTTAAACTTGTATCCTCAAACCAAAACACGCGAGGAAAATGCTATCTGTCAAAAACTTTAAAAAGATTCTAGCCAGCTTTTTTAGCTACTCCGATATATCGCCCACCAACCATGTCATGTCATGGCATGTAATTTTAGCCCACATTTTTTAAGTCTAGATAAACGAGATTTATTCTTGTAAAAGCAGCCGAATGCTATATCAGAGTTGGTACTTCGTTCAAACGTTCTTCATTTTAATGAGTACTTTGACTCCTGGAAGGATGCCAATGATTTCAATTTGTCACGACACATGTAGAAGCCAATTAATAAGAGCTCCATTCCCAAACAGTGTCCCAAGTACAGTTTCTTTCAAAACTATCTGATGAAGATATAAACAAATGGGCCAGAAAACTTTATATGGCAATTTGTAGTACCACTTACAAATTGTGTTCTATAATTGATGTGAAAACTGCGTAGTAATTTGTTCTGAACAGGGATTGTTTTCACTATTATCAGATATTTTTGGAACAAATCATAAATGCATATCCATCAGTTAAATCAGATATTTTAAATAGTCCGATGTTAAGAGCTGTATGTCAATTTTGATATTTACATCGTATATGCCAATCCAGTCGTTAGCATTGACTTCGATGTCTGGTGTGAGCGTGCACTGTGTCCTAAAGTCAGCGTCACCGATGTACCAGATCCGGTTGATTGGTGCAAACTCCACAGTCTTCTCCGTGTAGTTGGAAAACGTCTGTAGAAGAAAATATCGTGTTACTGCAAAATTGGCACGTAATTGTCACACAACAACGCCAACGGTTGGCAGTTTCATAGAGAAACAGGGTTTTACTCGTAGATCAAATCATAATAAAAACAAGAAGTGCTATTTTATTCAATATTATGGAGCATGCTATGAAAAAACTATAAAGTTAAGAAAATTACTTTACGTAAGAAATGTTGAAGTTGTATAAACGACCAATTGTCATCATCATCTGTCCAGCCTTTTCCCTATGTTGGGGAAGGCTTCCAATCTAACCGGATGCAGCTGAATACCAGTATTTTACATGGAGCGACTGCCTATCGGACCTCCATAACCCAGTTACTGGGTAACACGATACCCCTTAGTAAGACTATTTTCAGACTTACGGGCTTCTTACTACCCGTAATAACGACTGAGAAAGATGTTACAAATTTCAGCCGGGAGCAACGGCTTAACGTGCTTTCCGAGGCACGGAGGGAACTCGGTATGTAATGGCTGGACCCATCCACGGACCGACCTCGGCAAGCGTTGCAGATCGACCCGTGCGGTAGTTATTATTTAGCGATAAACTATAAATTGTATTAGCATTTTATTATTAAATACAGGTTAGCATACTGGTACAAGGGTAATGCCAAATAACCATGCAAAAAAAAACACAAACAAAATATCTAATGACAGTTTATTTAGAGACGGAAATTTAAAACAAGGCAGCAAATCGCTTTTATGATTCCAATAGAGCGATGGAAAGTCGTGATCATCACTAAATTAAATCAATTTAATTCATATAGGGTGTGGCGTAAATCATGGATTAAGGCTGACAGATTAATAGTACATTTTGATACAAGTGGAGAACGTTTGTTATTGCATTCGAGGCGGAATTAACACCCGAGCCGTAGGCGAGGTTGTTTTTGAGCCGAGAACTGCAATAACAAATGTCCACGAGTATCAAACGACGTTTTTCAATACAATTTTGAGGAAATAAAATAAAATAACGGAAAATATTTTTGTCATGAATTATTAGGAAACTATGATTTAAATTTTATTTTTTTTCCGCGTTTTGCTTTCGCCAGGTTGAAGGAGAAGCAAAGGTATAAAGCCGATAAACAGCCTAAAGTAAAAAATAGAAAATTCAAATATTTTTGAGTTTAGAACACAAATAAATGTTAATTTGTTCATAAATGTTTTTTTTATTGTAATAATCATAGTTTTTGATGATATTCTATTTATAAACATTATTTAAATTTTCAAAAAATATTAACGCCGTAAAGATGCATATCTCTTTGCCGGAATTAAAAAAAAACATTCACCTCCGAATAGAGTTGTGAATAGAGGCATTGAACCAATTTGGACTAAGTATAGGTATAAGTTATCTGTGCCAATTTTTATTCCCGCACACGGGTGGGAAAATGAAAAATCGCACGCGTGCGACATACATTGCATTGTGAACCTAATCGTAGTGCGATATGAACCAGTTTTCGAGGAAGTGTATTGAAAACAAATTTTCCGACGAAGTGACGGATGCTATCACCACAAATCAAATTCACTATTTATTTTTTTATGTTTACCTACCTTAATTTAATTTCTGCTGTACTTTGCTTTGTTATTAATAACTAAAATTCTCTTTGCTACTAAAATAATAATTATTTTGTCACATGTCTGCTACTATAAGTACATGTAGGTACAGAGGACGAAGAAAACTGTTCCACCGTAATACAGTTTATACTAGTACGGGGGAACAGAGTGAATCAGTTCCGTCCTAACCAAAATAAGTACCGAAACATACTAAACAAAAAAATGACATAACTTTGCTGCTTATTGGTAACTTAATTGAATTGTGCAATTGTTATGTATTATTTAACAAATAAAGATCTTTACGGAACCCTATTACTAAGACTCCGCTGTCCGTTCGTCTGTCCCTCTATCTGTCTGTCCGTCTGTCTGTCCGTCTGTCACCAGGCTGTATCTCATGAACCGTGATAGTTAGACAGCTGAAATTTTCACAGATGATGTATTTCTGTTGCCGCTATAACAACAAAATACTAAAAAACGGAATAAAATAAATATTTAAGGTTTCTTGTATGGGCTCCCATACAAGAAACTTGATTTTTTTTGGCATTTTTATAGATAATGGTACGGAACCCTTCGTGCGCGAGTCCGACTTGCACTTGGCCGGTTTTTTATCACCATTTATTCACACCACACCCTGGACAATGAATACAACTAAAGGTTCAAGCAAGCTTGTACTTACCGCTGGCTGCTCGAACCCTGCATCTACCGCATCATAGTTACTAAACGGCGTTGCTTCTCCATCGGTAGCAGAATCAGTGACAACATGCGACCCCTCCCCCCCTTCGATGACGGCAGCAGGCACGATCATAGACCGCATTCGGATGCCAGAGAGCACCTTAGGAGACTCGGCCATTATTGTGTGTTTGGTGCCCTTGCATACCTAGCATGCCAGCGTGCAAAATTAGAAGTTAATTCAAGCTAGTACTTGTGATAGTGATTGTACTGTTGCGTGTAGCGAACAACGCTACAAGGTTCTTTTAGCGCGTGGTCAAAATCGGAACTAACAGCGACATCTTGTTTCGTCAATACAACAGGGAATATGCATGCGATTCATAAATATAAGGGTCAATTATTTTTTTTATAAACTGTATTACTTCAGAATTATGCCTCTATCAATATTTTTGATTATAATTTATTTTTGAGCAAGAAATTAATTTTTAAAAAGTGCAAAAATTCAATCTGCCTAGCCTTTTCCCAACTATGTTGGGGTCGGCTTCCAGTCTAACCGGATGCAGCTGAATACCAGTATTTTACATGGAGCGACTGCCTGTCTGACCTCCACAACCCAGTAACTGGGTAATACGATACCCCTTGGTAAGACTGGTTGTCAGACTTTCGGGCTTCTGACGACCCGTAACGACTGTCAAAGATCCACGAATGACAGCCGGGACCAACGGCTTAACGTGCTTTCCGAGGCACGGAGGAGTCTCGGTGTGTAAAGATGGTCACCCATCCACTGACCAACCCCGGCAAGCGTAGCTTAACCTGATGGATCGACCCGTGCGGCAGTTATTACTTAGCCACGAGCTCCTGTGCAAAAATAATGTGGGAAATTCAAATAATTTAAAAGCGACGCCATTGATCACAGCGAACGTGGCGTAAAAGTCTATGAAAACAATAAATGTAAATGTGTTTTGTAGTTGGAGGAGTGTTTGCAGTTCAGTAAATTTTGTTGTCATAGACTATGACGTCACACCAAGTGCGCCAAAATGGCCTGCGAGCGCCCGTATCGGTTAGCTATTTTTGACTTTTTCTTAAGTATTTTCAATTGTTTTTTGGCTTTGAATATTTTTTTACTAATAAAAGGCGATGTAAACTATAAAAAAAATACATGCATATTTCCTATTTCTGTGTCAATTTCACAAATGTTTACCAACAAAGACCCCCCGACAATGTCATTCAGGCGCCAAAAGATCCTTATAGCATTCTTTATGTGTAGCAAATACATAAAAACAGGCTGGCATTTTATGCCATCAAGCCAAAAAAATATGCTAGGGTCGAGGTGAGGCAATTTTCAAAAAAAAAACTACTGACAGATAATAATATATGGGATTGAAAAACTGATATTAATCAATTTGGCAAATCATGTAAGGAGCAGATTTTGAGAATAATTTAAAGTTAGTTCAAAACTGTTTTAATTTTGTTGTAACCTGACCCAAGCATTTTTTTTACATATTTCTTCCACTTATAAGAACTTTTAAAGATGTTTCAAAAGGAAAAACACCTGTTAGTGCAATATACCAAAAAATACACAAAAAAATTATCACCGACCCGTCAAATAAATTAGTGAGTGCGCTACCGTGCCATACGAATCTCAGAGCAATCTACCGTATTTGTAAACCCAATTTAATATTGTTACGTGAATCAAAACAGTGATAATTGAATTTGAATGCGTCGAATTTCCGGCCCGTATAGTAACCACAAAGTCAGGTTTATGAGAAGTACCTAAACATTTGTCTTTGATGAACTCAATCTGCCTAGCCTTTACCCAACGATGTTGGGGTCAGCTTCCAGTCTAACCGGATGCAGCTGAATAGCAGTATTTTACATGGAGCGACTGCCTATCTGACCTCCACAACCCAGTAACTGGGGAATACAGTACCCCTTGGTAAGACTGGTTGTCAGACTTTCGGGCTTCTGACGACCCGTAACGACTGTCAAAGATCCACGAATGACAGCCGGGACCAACGTCACCCATCCACGTACCAACCCCGGCAAGCGTAGCTTAACCTGATGGATCAACCCGTGCGGCTGTTATTACTAAGCCACGAGCTCCTCTTTGATAAACCTCTCTCCTTGTCTTTGATGAACTATTCAATGGATTTCGATGTTTGTTTGTGAATGTAGTGTAATGGTCGTCTTTATTATTAGACTAGCTTCTGCCGCGACTTCATCCACGTGAAATTTCTTGATCCCCGACCCACCGTGTCGCATCGCATCGCCCGCCCGCGCTTTTACTTCGTCTTCGCTTATTTTAAATATTGCATTTGATAGCCCAAGGAAGGCTGTAGGCTACTTAACATCATGCTAGGACCCTTAATGTGGCGAGCAAAAAGAAACAAAGTCAGAAAGAACTCTAAGCGAAAACGAAATAATAGCGCGAGCAGGCGATGCGATGCGACGGGGTGGATCGCGGGACAAGAAATTTCACGAGTTACCCATTTGGATTATCACCTACCTAATAACAGTAAATGTGTTTACACTTAACAGAATCAGCGAAAAGTAGGCAAGGTTACGCTAATGATGCTACTACATTGTTTGTCACAAACACAAATACATGTCAAGTAAATAATTACAAACAGGTCGGAAATTAGGCCATTACAACTAATTATGTTAGGTAAATAAATAATGTCGGTAGATACGTCACAAATTCTCAAATTGATGACGGAGTAGAGTAAATAGTCCATTGTTTGTTTTTCTAGGTCTCAGTTTGAATATTTACTCTCATTCTGTTTTGGCAGACAAAAACAAAATGAGGAAACTCGTGTAGTGGTAACGTATTTACCTACTTTAATACCCTTCGTGAGATACATACATTTTTGTTATTGTTTACGATTTTACTTGCGTTTGCACGGTGTGTTTTTTTTTATTGTAATGCTAATAAATGCGTTTTTCTTTCTTTTTAACTACTTTCGGACTCAAACGGAGTTCGTATTCATGACTTCATTAAAATCGAGGCTGCAGAAATAAGAAATAAGTTATACTCACAGGTGAGCTCATGAATAAAGGCGCCCCCGTTTCGAGACTACATATAATCTTTCCAGCTCGAGCGAGCTAATCAATTAGTGATGTCCTAATGCGTTACCGATTCGATTTCTTATAACAATCGACTTTATTTATGAAGAGGTTTTAATAGATTTAACACATTTTTTTTTTTTATGTATACAAAGAAAAATCAGCGTCCATGAAATATTGCATGTTTTCGTGTATGGTTGCCTGTCTATAAATAAGGAACTATAGGCGTGTTTATGTCAAAAGTAAAATAAATGGTTGGAAAGATTATAACCGAGAAATCCCCAATATCATTTACCAGGCAAACTACTAGGAACTTATAAGTGCATCAACATACAAGTCATGCGATATTAACTGACCCACTAACCTTTATATTCATCAACGCGACCACTGGCTTGTGGTCACTCACAGTGTAATGGGACACGTGGTTATATGACACCACCTCTGCTTTTAGTGTCACATTCTCATAGTTGTTTGCGTTGACTTTGTACAGGACTCTGTCTGTCCATGATGGTTTTCGCCTGTGAACAAGTAATATTACTTATTATACAACCACTAAAGACCATAACAGGAATATAAACATGCCAAAACGCTATGGAAAGGAGTATGTTGGGGAAGAGGCTATCAGATATATAATAATAATATAATAATATCCTTGAACATTTCACACAACGCCATCTAGTCCCAAGCTAAGCAACCTAATGCTTGTATTATGGTAACGAGATGGCTGATAAACTACTTATATACATTTTTTTTTTGTAAATACATACATATTATAGATAGAAAAACACCCAGACTCTTAACAAATACTTGTAGGTCGTACAAATATTTGTTCCGTGCGGGAATCGAACCCGCGACATGCTGCGCAGCAGTCAAGCGCTCAACCACTGCGCCAATCGTGTCGTCAAATAAGAACTGCAGATATAGAGAAATGTCGCCGGGGTCGCGGGTTGTTCGAAAGAGATACCGTGGCCCCGGTACAGGCAACTGAAGGAACACGGGTGGGTTTTAGTCGGGTAAAAATGTGACAAGCCCTCCTGCTCCGCCTAGAGCGGGACAAGTCATTTGATGATTTCCCATCCACAAAAAAAAGATATAGACAAATGAAGAAAGGATGTTACTGTAACTATAAGAAAGCTCAAAAGGAAATGGACAGAACATACAATCAGAGGAAAGGGAAAAAGGTCAAAAACATTGACAAGAAACGGAAAGGGGGTAGGCCATCCAGAAGATGAGCAGATGATATAAAGACTGTAGCATGCGCTGCTTGAACGAGAGTCGCTAAGGATGGAGAGAATTGGAGGCATTTTGACAGGGGACATACCTTTTTTTTTTTTTTTTTTTTGCTGTCGAGGGGAAACCTTCAAAAGGCGCCCGGGCTTTGGGGAAAAGACCGGGGAGTGTGGGACTTTTACCTCACTAAAACCACCCCGGTGGTCATCATCTGCACATGGAAGGGGCACCGTTACCTCTCAAAAGACCAATCCGGAACCCCCTCTGTGCAACGCCTGTTAGGGCACATCTCTGGGGAGACTGTAAAGGGATCTCTCTGAAACCTAACTATGCAAATGTGCAAGGCAGCACGTGACCACTGTGCGCCGTCTTCCCTGAGGAGGGGACATACCTACAGACGGGGATGTGGGGGCAGTTAACTATACTGTTTGCGCTGTAGCATTTCACTCTTGACAGCTTTTCACTCTTGAACGTTACCGCGAATTACAATCATGATTGAATATTTTAGCTGCACGCTAAATATCATAGTCGTTAAATACGGAATCAGTAATAACTCAATCAATCAATCTGCCTAGCCTTTTCCCAACTATGTTGGGGTCGGCTTCCAGTCTAACCGGATGCAGCGGAATACCAGTATTTTACATGCGCGACTGCCTATCTGACCTCCACAACCCAGTTACTGGGTAATACGATACCCCTTGGTAAGACTGGTTGTCAGACTCGGGCTTCGGACGACCCGTGACGACAGTCAAAGATCCACGAATAACAGCCGGGACCAACGGCTTAACGTGCTTTCCGAGGCACGGAGGAATCTCGGTATGTAAACATGGTCACCCATCCACTGACCAACCCCGGCAAGCGTAGCTTAACCTGACGGATCGACCCGTGCGGCTGTTATTACTTAGCCACGAGCTCCTCGAATCATTAATAAGTATAGTACTTAAATTAAATAAATTTACTCTGCCAAAATGTTACTGTCTACAAATGAAATCAAATTGAAAGAAAAATGAAGCAAAGTGTTATGCGTGTAACGTAGTAACGTTGTGGAGGTCCAATACACAGTCGCTCCATGGAGCGACATATAAAATACTTACATGTAAAATACTGGTATTCAGCTGCACTCGGTTAGACTGGAAGCCAACCCCAATACAGTTGGGAAAAAGCTAGGCAGATGATGATGACACGATAATAGGCCTATAATGTGTTCACTTCTGTAACCCGTAACTAGCAGGAACGAGCCGTGGTCTTACAAGCCCAGTGAGGGTTTGTAACTTTACAGTGGATGTCTTCAAATATTTTGTTCCAGAAAAAGCGGTTTCCTCAATACCTCTAATTGCACCGTTTTCAAAACCATATTGTGATCAAATCAAATCAAATCAAATTATTTATTTGCATAATACAAGTATAAACAGATGTTACAAATAAATAGGAAGTACTCTGTATCATTACCTAATAAGGTGTGCAAAGGATAAAACCACTGTACAAAACGCGGGCCTACTTGGTTTAAATCATGACCTACGACTGGGTAGGGGCCGCTACCACTGACCTTCACAGTTAACACGTTAACTGACAGAAAATAGACACAATAGATTTGTTTTGACCGGAGTGGCAGTTGACCTGTTAAATCTTAAGCCTTGCCGCACACAGGTCACACGCTACAGCCACAAAACGCCTCCACCGAGCTGCGGACTACAGTTTTCGTACATTTTTTATGAACTCGCCGCACACGGATAATGCCGGTGGTCGCTACAAGCCACGATAGGCCGCTTCTCGCTTCGTGTGGCCGCCTCTGACCACTAAACTAAACGCTAGCTAGGTTATAAAAGTAGCGGCTGCCGACCACTTGTGTCGGCCACCGACCCCAAGTGTCGGTCGCGCACTGCCGCTACTTAGTAGCCGCTTCCAGCTACAGGTGACGACCTTTTGTGGCTGTAGCGTGTGGCCGTGTGCGGCAAGCTTTGATTATGTTTATAATGCGCAAGATCATGCGAACATGTAAACAATAGGCCTGACCTAGAGATGGTAATTTTTAATTTTATAATGGTTTAATTTGTCTAACTAATTCCCAAGATTGCAATCTTATTAATACTGACGTGTATAATAATAATGTTGCAAAGTCAACGATAATTAATTTCATAACATTTATATTGATTACGTTAAATTGTCCTTTTATCAAATTATTTTTGTCATTTAACTCTTGTAATATGACAGTTTGTTGAATTAACATATTCGCTATAAAATATTACTTAGAGTAATTTATTATTATACGAAATTAATGCAATAAGTTGCCAGTTTAAATAAAAGACTATTTATTATTGACTTTTTTGTTGATGCCTCCTTCACTCACGAATACTTATGAATCATCAGTTCATCACAAATATCTAAAATTATAACATAATTTGGAAATATTGGGTAATAAAAACCTTCGCAGCTATAACACGCATAAGTAGTTAATCTACTCTAGTTACCTTTCGTGTAGGTATATCTCTGAGTAATGACATCGATATTTCACATTCAGAACAAAAATTATTATTATTAATTAATTAGTTAGTTATACATATATCTCGTTTTTCGGTCAGTATTCTGAACATAGTCAACAACTTGAATTTCAAACACTCAAATCTGCTCAATTTGATGACGTGCAGAGATGCTTACATAAATGTATGAAATATAAGAGATAAGGGCAGGGTCATATCCACTCAATTTCATGCTCAACTACATATTTAAAAAACCCTAAATACGTACTTAATATCATACTCATCCCCGCCAATAATGAACTTGTAAGTCGGCGGGAACCGAATGTCATGTTCCGTAAACTCTGAGAAAGCTTCGCCGGAATCCATGACAGCAATCAGCTGATCGTGAGCGAGAAGTGACGCGTATTTGTCCTTCTCTATCTTCTGCAGTGTGGCGACGATCTCCTCGGGTGACGGACTACTGCCCGCTGGGTGGTCGGTACGGAAGTTTAGATCACCTATCCAGATTACGTAGCTGAAATAGAGAAAGAACATGTAAGTATGTTTAGTTTAGGTGTAGTTAAAAAAAAACTTGACAGATTTTGGGATAATACAGCCACTCAAATGTATAGTAAACACAAGTTTCGACATTGATGTTAAATCCCATGCAACCCATGTCGATGAAGTAGGGGGATACTGAGAAATTCCAGACTCCGGGCTGATACTGAGAAATTCCAGATGGAAAAACCCAATAACACTTTGCCAGACCTGGGAATCGACCAGGACCTTATGCTTGGCAGTGGTACTTGCGAACACTAGGCCAACGAGGCCGTCCGAAATCAACTACTGAATATGATGATACATTATATTTAGTTCTGTAAGTATAGGTTTGTACAAACACTTTTACAAGCCAAAAAGTTTTTTTTTTTTTAAACTAGATGAGGGTAAGTATGTGTTTCCTATCTGACTAACAAACTCAGAGGTCAGTCTCTTTTAAAGTCCCGACATTGTCTTGGTCTGATCATGATCATGATCAGACCAAGACCTCTGAGTTTGTTACGATGTTTCTTCTCGGAGTAGTCAGATAACCTTATCTATTTTAAATAAAAAATATTTTCCAGCGCCTTCTCTAACGTCTGAGATAGTCTTTTGTGAAGAGAGTACAATCCGCAGGATTTCCATTACGTGGGTCTCTGATCGGATCTAAATGGGGGGGAAGGACCAAGTCCCACTGCGTCATAGCGAAATTACGAATAACTGCAGTCATAAGTTGGTCTTCAGTATTAATGCCTGACGCAACAACTCTATAACATAGAATTTTGGCCTTTGTAAACTACATAGGTAATTCTTTATAATTAATTATTCATTCCATCAAGAAGCAATATCCTTATGACTAAAATATAAAAGACTTAATACAAAGGTTTCCTAAATTTATATACTCTGATTCCTAAACCAGGAAAACAAATCAAAAATATCTGGTATGAAATTAAAATGTTTGGAAGAGCGTAGAAAGGGATATTTAGTGACCTGGATCCGTCAAGGGGGTGATGCTACCTGTCATACTGAACAACTTTCCCTATGAAAATATTAACAGATTCGTTAAAACTTCGATTCAGATTCGTTATTCGTTTTTTTTTTTATGTATGTCTACTGTTGTACAGGAATTTGTTATTTTTTCCCCCGAGTCAGATATGAGTTTCAAAGCGAAAGTTGTAAACAACTTTCGCTTTGAAACTCATATAAACTAAAGTATGAAGGGTTGAATCATCCCTTTGACGGATGCAGGTCTGTGTCCAAAATCGCCAAGCTATGCAAGGTGTAATTTAAATAACGCACAACTTCTTATGGGGTCATTGTACTCATCATTATGAACAACTTTTACTATTGGACCAAACTTGAAATTGCGAAAAAAAATCAGCTTTTCCCTACATTTTGGCGAGTTTAGCGAGCATAAATGTAGAGAACAGCTGATTTTTTTTCGCGATTTCAAGTTTGGTCCAATAGTAAAAGTTGTTCATAATGATGATTATGATTAACCCTTAAGAGGTTGTGCTTTATTTAAGTTAGGTACACCTTCTATGAGGATAACGCTCGTGATAGGTATTTAAAAGTAAAAAATCCACGTCGACACAGATAAGTCGTGTTAAGCCCCTGGTTCCAAGCTTGGTTTAGCCCGGTGTGTAAGTGAAATGGCGTTATGGCTGTCTAGTTTGACGCACGAGATAGAAGATTCTCACGCGCACCCGAATTATGTCGTATAAGTGCAAATAAAATCGTATAAAATTAGAAATTAACTATTTAATAAAAAGCAATCCATCACTGGATGCAGTTTGGAATTTGACATTTCATAGTATATTTTTAATTAAAATTATAATTGCTAATGAAGGGATAAACAGCTTTTAAAGATTATTAGGAGGTATGTTTAAAGATTTTTTTGGTGCATAAAAATATGTATAATTATGTTTTGGCTTCCATCACTGTATGTGAAAAGGACTTGAAAATATCTTTTTTTTTTACATGTCAAAATTATTTACGGTTGATGAGATACACAGCTTTAAAAAACCACCTTTTTGATCGTTTTCAGAAAATCGGCGCCTTAACGCAACTATAACATGTACAAGGAAAATAAGAAATAAGAAATAGTCCTTTCTGAGAAAAAAGAAGGTATTCATGTATTCATTGATAAATTAACTCAGTTTGAATTTTCCTGTTTACATACATTGAGGATTTACGAAACCATTATCAGTTTTAGTCATGTATCTTTTTAAGTAGGTACTTACATCTGATAAAGCACGCGTGATGAACCTACAATTCAGATTATCTATTCTTTTGTTAGAAAATGTTAGAGATATTTATCTACTAAAGATATTATCGGTACATCAATCGATATTTTATTTAATAATATCATGTATCAGAAGATTGACTAGAATGATTTTAAAATTGTGCTACTGTTTCTATTTCAAATATGTGGTACAATGTTATTATCGTCTATTATGTAGGAAGTATAATCATCATTTATTTAAAATTACTGTTCAATAGCATCGATTCAGATTGTCGATTAGTTTGATAACTATAACTTTCTGATAATAAAAGATAATATGTACATAAATAGAAGTACATATCTAGAACGTCATCTAAAGAATTGTTCAGAAGGAAGTACAGTACGTTGTATTTGTAAGTATATAAAGCAGAACCATAACAAATGGAAATGAAACGAATGACGTAGGTACCTACGTAGTTAATGACTATAACCTTAAGTTCACTGAGATCACACAATTCTTAAGAAAGACTAATGATTATGACGCGAGTGTGCTGACATTTTTTTAAAGGCTTCAGACAAAACTTTCGCCTTATATGATTGACTAGCACTTCCCGCGCGGCTTCGCCCGCGTGGATGTCGGAAAATATCCCACGGGAACGTACTACCGGGAATTCCTTCCTTATTCCTTGTCTACATTATAAAGGGAACCTGTGTGCAAAATTTCAGCTTTCTAGATCCAAGGGTTTGGGCTGGGCGTTGATGAGTCAGTCAATCAGTCAGTCAGTCAGTTAGTTAGGACTAGTCTTTTTATTTATATAGAAGATTTACGAAAATGTACTTCAATTTACAGTCGAGTTCATTAATATATCAGGCTTCAAAAATATATGAACGTCAAAAAAGTTACCTAATATTGTGACAACTATAAGCATCATTAAATTGTGGTCAAGATTTAGATCCATTAATATGTGACTGCTTTTTCTAAGTAACATGAGTAATGCATAGCATATATTATTGAACCATTCACATGAGGACATATTTTTGATCTAAAGGTTCTATAGAATTTATTGAGCTTTCCAACGCTCACAATATTTTGAATCCTTGACATTGCCAATATATTAATAAACTCGACTGTACATAACACATAACATAACATCACACCTGTATTCCCCGAAGGGTTTGGCAGAGGTGTACCTACCTATCTATAGTACACCCACATTTATGATTAAGTCCCATGTAATAGGGGCGAGCCTATTTACATCAACCGGGTCAAATACAGTTGAAGTCCCGTTGACGTGGCGGTGGACAAACGGCCTTACTAGTCAGTTTTTGAATTAAGAACTTTCCACTTGTCGCAATAAGGTTTAAAATACAATAACGGGCTCCAAAAATTGTGGCTTGGACTAAAGTTATAACTCATTTTGTAAAGAGTCGGTAGGAGTTCGACTTGAACATATAGGAGAAAAATCGCGGACAAACATACACACTTAAGTACATACGGGTCGAATACAGAACCTCCTTTTTTGAAGCCGGTTAAAAAGGAAAAAAATATAGGTACTTACTCATGATACAAAATGTTGATAGTCTCACTGACATGGTACATGTGTTGTTTTATGATTGTGTTGTAGTCATTGATGCGATCAGCCAACAGATGCTCGTGCGCAGTCAGGTGAGAGTTCACCAGGCACATCGAACAGCCGTATATGTTGAATCTTATACTAACAGCCCCTTTGTTACCCTGAAACAAGAATGTTTTGTTAATTACTATGTATTGTTAGACGATTTTCAACTGACGATGACGAACGTTTGGTCTGGTAATTTGTTTGGGAAGTTAGTGCGGTTGGGTAATTGGGTTTTCATATTGCATGTCTTCTTATTTTTAACCTACTTCAAAAATAGGAGGAGGTTATCAATTCGATTGTATTTTTTTTTTAATGTTTGTTACCTCAGTTCTCCGTCATTTATAAACCGATTAGAAAAATCTTTTTTTATTTTGAACTGGATTTTGATAAAAATGGGACCAATCTGGAAGTATGTCCTATAGATTTGTCCCATTTTTTCAAAATCCAGTTCTGATGATGGGATCCATGAGGAACTGAAGGAACTTTCCAAATATTATAGGCATACGTATAGCGATTTTGGTATTTTCATCAACAAATCAAGCATTTGCATTCAGAAAGTATCATTTGGTGAAGTGGAACTGATGAAGAAGACAACAGATGGCCACGGGAACTCCTCAGCGATAATAAGTATTTCACGGGTGGCGATAAGATATCTCGATTAATATTCGTATTTGAATGGGGTAGCCACCACTAAAAAGTGAAAAATAAAAACTTTTTACAAAAAAAAAAAATAACCGACTCCCAAAAAAAACACTAGAAAGTGAAAAATAACTTTCATTTCGGAAGTCGGTATGTTTAGTTTTTAGTTTCTTTTTTTGTCGCCGACTTAAAGTTATTTTTGCACTTTGCAGTGTTTTTTTGGGAGTCGGTTGTTTTTTTTTTTTTTTAAACAGTTTTTATAATATTTTTAGCTCGTATCATGAATATAAGAATAGCCTAATGCCGTAATAAAAATATGAGACTGTCAGTAAGTAAGTAGCGGAGCTTTGTATCGCCCCTCGTGGAAGCTATTTTAATGCACCTGTTTTATCTGATTAAAAGTATGCTTAGTTGGTTTGGTCATGTTGAAAGGATGAATGATTGTATTTAGCGATTGTGGTGCAAGTGGGTCTTAGCTAGCTTCTAAATACTTTGTGTATGACCAACTCACACTCTAAGAAAGCAAATAATCACACTAATATTATAAAGGCGAAAGTTTTGTCTTTTTTTTGGCGAGTCTGTGTGTGTGTTTGTATGTTTGTTACTTCTTCACGCTCAAACGGCTGGACCAATTTTGATAAAATTTGATATGGAGCTAGCTGACACCCTGGATTAACACATAGGTGACTTTTAATACCGGTCTTCGCGGGTGAAACCGTGGAGCGCAGCTAGTACGCTTGTAAAAAGATTGCTGCTCCAAGGACGCTTCGATAAACGTGATACTGTGATACAATCGACTACCTTTTGATGGCTTGATGTCACCAAGATACGCGACGCATGACGAAATAAGAAACCAAGCTCACAAAAAAATGTTGTGTAATGATATCTACGACAAAACTAACATCCTGCTGTCCTCCGATTGATTTGATATTGCCCGATAAAATAACCACCGGGCAGAATCGATACCGGTCTTGAACTTCTCATAAAAAAATTCTAGTACTTAATATGATATTGCGAATGTGTGTTCGTGACTCAATCGCGCATAAACGGCTGAATGGATTTAGATGGAATTTGGCACGGAGATAGTCCATGTCCTCGGTTAACATCAATCTACCTAGCCATTTCCCAACTATGTTGGCGTCGGCTTCCAGTCTAACCGGATGCAGCTGAATACCAGTATTTTATATGGAGCGACTGCCTATCTGACCTTCACAACCCAGTAACTGGGTATACGATACCCCTTGGTAAGAGCGGTTGTTACACTTTCGGGCTTCTGACTGAATGACAGCCGGTTGGGTTAACATATAGATTAGTTATAGAGGCATGAGGAACAGGGTGTAATGTTCAATCATCCTCCATAGAAAAGGAAGGATCCTCCGACCAGACGAGCGGTGTGTCTGGTGGGCCGAACTCCCCGACGATTGATGTTGGGATGTTGTATATAATATGCTAGTCGCGTGGTAAACTCTGCTTGCGCGATGCAGGATTTTGCATGACGTCAGTGTGACGTGCAGTTCGCATGTGGCGATGTAGATACCGCCACATAGTATTTATCTGGGTGGGTCGAATGAAGATAAGATAAGATTTTTATTTGCTTAAACATGTGTGTGTAAGAGCATACAAGATGATAAAGTAAATTAAGTCCAACATGTTTGCCACTACGTGACGTGCAAAGTATAGGAATTATACCTACAACTTGAAAAAAAAAAACAAGTTTACAAAATATTCAAAGTTGTCATACCTACTTAATTATTATGTCTCTCTATGTATGTATGAATGAAGTCTCTTATGATGCGAGTAACCGAGAGATATGAGTTACCTACTATACTAGAGATCTGCAACATATGACGCCACGGTCGATTAATTTAATAGAGTAAACTCCCACGATTGCCAACAATAGAGAAATGACAGGTCAAATAACAAAACGCTTAATGTTGGTGGTATAAACTCCAAGTTTATAAATAGTACATAGGTAATAGACGGATGTTGGACGGTGTGTCCGGATAACTTTTTTATTTACGTAGAAAATCAATATGGCATGATTTGCACTTGATGATCATATGACAGCGTCAGTGAGCGGAGTTCGCGCAGCTGAATTTTGGGCCAAACAAAGAACATTTTGCCAGTGGTTCCCAAGTCGACTGGAAATCGACCCACCAAACAAAAACTTCCAAATTCGGGATTCATCTCTTGGCTGTTATCAGTGGCGTGCACAGAGATTTCAGACAGGGTGTGCACGGCTAAAATGAAAAAAAAAAACAAACTAACAAGTTTTTTTTTTCCCCGACCTCACCTACCCGACCTATCATAAAACTTTTTTATGAAAATGACAAGAAGCATTACATTATTTTTTGAGCTAAATCAAACCCGGGTGTGTCACCTTCCATTTACAATCAATTAAACTTTTTCCTCAAAAGATAACGTCGAAAAAGCGCTAGATTTTGATTTATATAAACACACTTCGGCAGCACAGGATCACAGGTTTAACCACAGATTACTTTATTTTTTTTACAATAAGTACCTACATATTAATGTAATTACATAATCAGTCAATCAAGTGATTGACAAGAGAAACAATCAAAACAATATGGCGAAAAAACAAACATTCAAACATTGCAAGTTTAATAAAAGCTTGTAAAAACTGTACAATTACAAACTAAAACGAACGAATTTTGGTCCAGCGACCAAAAAAAGTCCACTCTCTGGTAATCAACAATTTAGGCGGTGCTTTTACCGGCTTCTCAATTTGGACGGGTTGCAATATAAGCTCTGCTTCCAGAACTCAAACACGCGCACACATTTTCACGCACACAGTCACACTTTTGCTGTGTACTAGACGAGATGCGTTGTATGAAAAATAAGCACTGCATGTTACTGCTTTTGCCACGGGAGCACTGCCTGCGCGGTGTTCGCCGCTCGCTCCAGCAAGTTAGTTCCAATAAAAAGTAATAGGTAGGCACGTAAATCGCATTTTAAACGGTGAGATGGTGACTATGGTTAGATTTATAAAATAATTACCATGGTTTTTCTTGAGTTCTAATTATGTATCATTTAAAGGGGCATGTATGTATGGGACTACAGGGTATGCAGAGCTTATTTGCATGTATGGAGTGCACGCCACTGGCTGTTATGGAGAAAAAAGTGGAATGAATGAAGGACTGTTTCAAAGAGAAGGATGTAATGTACTTATTTGTTTCCTATTTTTGTCATTATATCTTTAGCAGCAACTTCAATTTTAGTTAGGCACTTAAAATCACAATACGGATTAACTATTTTTAAGTGACGCATCTGAGCGCAGTAGTTAGTTAGAGTGTATTGATGTCATGTAGTTGAAAATACAGCACGTAAAATATTTCAGTTACAGTAAGACGGTAAAATAGGCCTTATGGTGTGGCTTCGTAGTTCAAACATATCGTTCAAGGGCGCGGTAACGATTTGTGCATACAACATTTTGCACTCAAGGCCTTATCGATTTAAACAAATGCTGAAGTAGGTAAGGGTACAAGTATGTAGGATCAAGGCATTTAGGTAACTATAGCCCAGGCAATAACAACAGCAAACATCGCAAACGAGCACTTAACTACTTACGATTTTTTTATTTGTTGTTAGGTCCCCTGAGATAAATTTATCTATACTAATATTATAAAGAGGTAAAATTTGTATGTAAGTTTGTATGTAGGGGGTAATCTCCGGAACTAATGATCCAATTCTAAAAATTTTTTCACTGGTAGAAAGCTACATTATTCCTGAGTGCTATAGGCTATAAATTATATTTATATCATGCATATTAGCCGAGCTATCACAAGTTTTGTCTAACAAGTCGGAAAGAAATACCTCTTTAAACAGACTTTTTTGCATGCGCTGCCTAAACGGTTGTTTATAATTGAGAACAATGTATAGCAGTCTGGTCCGTCTTAAATAATTCTACAAAAAAGTCCGCGACACCATATTTCTATCTTTTATATTTTATCTTTTATACATCTTTTATTGTTTTAAAAAAGTATTTTTAGACATACTTACGTTTGGAGGATTATTTAAACAACAAAACATTAATCCTTATCAAAATAAGATATTTTATGATCACAAGGACATCATGGAGATAAGATTTGGCCTTTACAGTATGGCAATTGGTCATACAGTTTCGGAGATAATATAAAATTACTAAAACGCAAAATAACTTTAATTCATACCGGTTCCTCTTGAGCAAACATGTTTAGGGCGGACGTTTTATCAATTTACCCATAGATGGCGTTGTGTAAAATGTCGGTGGAATACAGCGGAAGAGTTTGTTTTTTTGTTGGTTTGTTTTAACGCGCTATCTCTGGAACTATCCCAGTCGGATTTGAAAAAATCTTTTTGCATAAGGCTATTTAACATCACGCTAGGGCCCTTAGGAGTCGAGCGCGAAGTAATAGCGCGGGCAGGCGATGGGGAAGGATATAGGCTATTTGACATCACGCTAGGGCCCTTAGGAGCCGAGCGCGAAGTAATAGCGCGGGCAGGCGATGCGGAGGGATATAGGCTATTTAACATCACGCTAGGGCCCTTAGGAGCCGAGCGCGAAGTAATAGCGCAGGCAGGCGATGCGGAAGGATATAGTCTATTTAACATCACGCTAGGGCCCTTAGGAGCCGCGCGCGAAGTAATAGCGCGGGCAGGCATTGCGATGCGATGCGTCGGGGTTGGTGGGTGGGGGGTACAAGAAATTTAACGCGGACGAAGTCGCGGGCAGAAGCTAGTACGTTTATATTATAGTTTGCAGCCCTGAAAAACCTTGTGCTACTTCCATGGTGCTCGAAAAACTGCGAAATTCTAGCACTTGTTTCAGTTTTTTTGAAAAATATACCATATGGACGTATTTTTAGGTATATTATTTGTATATTTTTGTGAAGCAAACTAAATTTGCTACAAAGCACTCTAGGTCTATTGGTTGCGAAGATACAGCTAGTCAATGATGGGCATTTTTTTTCCAAAAAGTGAAAAAAATATCGATAGGATCATTTGAGAAAACACGTACTGGCTACTAATGGTCCTAGAGAAAAGTCATCAAACGCACATGTAGGTAACTACAATTTTTTTTAAGTAAAAAAAAAGGAATTACATGTGTCTTTGCGATAGGCACTTATTTTCAATTTTTTTGTGTCGATTATTACTGGACTACTAAGCAAACAAAGGAAATCGATCATTAACTGTTACTTTAGGCATTCACGCGATAACTTATCGTGATTCTTTTGGAACGATAAGAAATAATAAATCTTACTGAATGTTGTAATAGAGCAATTAAAGAAGGACGGCCAAATCGTACCTGACTACGAGGCGGTGGTGTACAGATATGCCATATACATGAAAAAATCTAGTCTTTTTTAAGGTCTTAAAAAACATAAGAAATAGATATTTAAGTCGCCAGAAAAAAAAGCACAAACACAGTTTTTTAATAGCATAATTTGCAAATTATTTAGAATAACATGTTCAGAACGCACCTTTGACGATTCATTTTGCTTAAGAAATGATTTAGTACCTACTCAAAGATTATAATTATTCACGTTTTTCTGAATAGTTATTAGATGTAATTCAATTCTATACAACGTGTAATGCTAAATGCGCAAAACCTCTTAAGGGGTCATTGTACTCATCATTATGAACAACTTTTACTATATGGGACCAAACGTGAAATCGCGAAAAAAAAATCAGCTGTTCAGTACATTTTGACGAATTATGCGAACATAAATGTACTGAACAGCTGATTTTTTTTTCGTGATTTCAGGTTTGGTCCCATAGTAAAAGTTGTTCGTAATGATGAGTACAATGACCCCTTAAGAGGTTATGCGCATTTAACGTTACACGTTGTATACTTGTGTATCAAACCAACTAGTGCTGTTTTTATTATGTATTGGATTCTTGTCATTAAAATAATTATGTGGGTTCATAGTAAGTATCAGCATTTTGTTCAATTGTGTACAACGGAACGTCATAATATATCATCGACGCGCGCCATGGATTGACAGTGTCAATACTGTCAACTACAACGGGTGTCAATTTGACACTAATATACTGTAGTGTGTAGTCTTTGCACCCGGCGATCTCGCATTGTTGTGTTGTTGTTGTTAGTGTGAATATTGTGATACATACTGTACTGTTTTGGATTTCCTTCTGTTGTTTGACCTTGGCATTGTTTTACAGACTGATAACTGGGTACCGCTTGTGACGATTATTCTGTGCTTTTGATTTCCGGACACCGATAACCTCAAAAGTATTTTTTGCATTATTGAAATATCTTGGCTATTTAGATATTATTTTCGAAAGGGATGGTGTTTACTACATAAAACAATCAAATCTCACTATAATTTGCTTCTGTACACTGAAAATAAAACTCAGGTCCAGCTTCTATAGAAATTTGGCCGATGTTCTTTCCTTAATCCTAAGCGTTAGGTATCAAGCACACATGCAATAGCAGATCAGGAAAATAGTAAAACTAGACAGGCACCTATTATTATTGTAAAGTTTACACCTATAAAACCAGTTTATAACTTAGTATTATAAAAACAGCGTTAACATCGTGAGAATTGAATAAGATATTTTTTAAACAATTGACTTAAAATGTACCACACACAAAACACAACACACAACATCATACACACCAACACACAACACCACACACAACACACACGAATAGGTACATAAGTACCTACTCGTGGCCAAGTAATAACAGCCGCAAGGGTCGATCCATCACGTTAAGCTACGCTTGCCGGGGTTAGTCGTGGATGGGTGACCATCTTTATATACCGAGAAAAGCACGTTAAGCCGTTGTCAAAGATCCACGGGGGGGAACCCCCGTGGATCTTTGACAGTCGTTACGGGTCGTCAGAAGCCCAAAAGTCTGACAACCAGTCATTACCACGGGGAATCGTATTACCCAGTTACTGGGTTGTGGAGGTCAGATAGGCAGTCGCTCCATGTAAAATACTGGTATTCAGCTGCATCCGGTTAGACTGGAAGCCGAGGCAGGTTGGCAGATTGAAGAATTTATATTTTAACAACATAAACATGCTGTATTCAAATACCACTCATAATTATCATTATTATCTACGTAACTCTACCACGCAATCATCTCTATAATCTCTATCTTCTAAATATATAAAAGAAGAAACTGACTCGCTGACTGACATATCAACGCACAGTATCCATAGTTTATATGGAAAATCTTATTCATTCGGTTAATCAAAGAGAAAGCGGTGAAGGGGGGTATGAGAGGGCATGAGAGGGGAAGGTGGAGGTTAGCGGGAAAGGGATGTAGTGAGGGGGAAAGCTGGATGGGGAGGGTGAGAGGGGGCGATGAGGGCGACGATATGGGAGGGTGAGAGAAGTTGGGAATGGGAAGGGTGTGAGAGGGGGGTTAGAGAGAGGTTGGGGAAGGTTAGCGAAAAAGTGATTCGGTGAGGGTGGTGAGAGGGGGCGGGATGGAGAGGGGAGGGGAGGGAGTAAGAGAGAGCGGTGAGGAGGATGAGAGGAGGGAAAGGGGGTGAGGGGGAAGGGGCGAGGGGAGGTTGTGGTGAGGGGGACAGGGAGGGGAAGGGTAAGTGAACGTCGGAGCTGACACACACGCTTTTTTTGTTTGTTTGGACGCGCTAATCTCTGGAACTACCAGTTGGACTTAAAAAAAATCTTTATGCATTTGATAGCCCAAGTCTTAAGGAAGCCTATAGGCATATTTAATATCACTCAAAGACCCTTAGGTGCCGAACAAAGAGAACAAAATCTGAAAGTACGCTTAGCGAAAACGAAGTAATAGCGCGGGCAGGCAATGCGATGCGACGGGGTGGGTCGGGGTAGTAAGAAATTTCACGCGGAGGAAGTCGCGGGCAGAAACTATTAGATAAAAATGCGAAAGTAACTCGGCCTGTTACCTTATCGCGCCTTAACGGCTGAACGGATTTGGATGAAAGGGATATAAATAGACCATTGACCTGGGTTAGTAACACATAGGATACTTTTTATTCCCTTAATACGTTCCCGTGAGACAATTTTCGACATCTACGCGGGCGAAGCCGTGGGCAACAGCTAGTGGAAATATATAGTTATTAAATAATACTTCAACTGATCTTCACTATTATTGAGCAAAGCGAATTTTCATTTTAGATGAGTTTGCTCTTGGTATGTAATACTCATAATTGCATAACTTGATGTGTGTTACAAATAACTCAGAGTTGGAATACAATGTAGTGTTATATTGCAGATGATTGTAAGAACTGCAATTTGTTCCATTCTAAATGCAGTTTTATTTAATTGAACAAATATAATGTTCGGGTGGTCGCATTGTTGCGGTCTCAGAAATTCAGAATGAACAAGGCTCAGCGCACGCCATTGGACGGCACAGCATATTATTCAGTGTGAATCAATGTTTTATAGTATATTAGATAATTTCTCATTAACATAAGCTTCATTTATAAATTAAGCATATGTACGTAAAAATTTCGAGCATTGAAATATAGGTATACCTATGACTAGCTTTTTCCCGGGGCTTCGCCCGCGTGGAAGTCGGTAAATATCCCACAGGAACGTACTACCGAGATTAAAAGTAGGTACCCTATGTGTTCATCCAGGTTATAAACAGTGGCGGATTTAAACATTTGCCGCCAGTAGGCTATTCAAATTTTGCCGCCCCTACTGACCGCTACAATTCGATACTACCTAGTTCACAATAACTTTTATTACATTTTTTTTTTTTGTAACTATTTATGATTTGTGCACTATCGTCCTCATTACATCAGCTTTTTCCCGTTATTAGTATGATTGTGTTGTGAACTAGGGTATCGATGTGCCAGTTCCTAGATTATTTTTACAACCCACGTTTTATTGAAGATTACACAACAAATAGTTTTTGGAAACATTTCTGAGCTAAGAAAAGCTTAATCATGAACTACTTCTAAGGTAGAGTAAAGTATGCCTTAAAATTACTTACACAATATGAAGTTACACTAAATAATTATGTACATTCGGTAAACGGTACACATTTTTTATTGGATAATAATTTGCCAGGTGTACTAAAATAGTACATTTTGATACAAGTGGAGAATGTTTGTTATTGCATTCGAAACGGAATTAACACCCGAGCCGTAGGCGAGGTTGTTTTTGAGCCGAGAACTGCAATAAAAAATGTACAGGTGTATCAAACGACGTTTTTCAATACACTTTTGAAGAAATAAAATAAAATAACGAAAAATATTATTGTCATGATATTATATTGTATATTAGGAAACTATGATTTAAATTTTCTTTTTAGGGTTCCGTACCAAAAAAGGTAAAAAAGGAACCCTTATGGTGTGACTAAGTCTGTCTGTCTGTCACAGCTGGATATCTCGAGAACTACTAATGCTATCAATTTGAAATTTAGAACAGTTCTAGATGACATTTACCCAACTATTTTGCAAATAAGAAAGAAATAAAAATATTTACATTTTTTTTTGCAACGGGGACTGAAAGGGGGTCTAAAAAATTCAAAGTGGAACTACTATGGCATGTGGGGTATCATATGAAAGAGCGCTGTTTGCACATTCTCAAACATTTTTTTCTTTTTTTTAGGCCCCGTTTTCGACTCTTGATGAAAAATGTAAAAAAAAAATACCGTTTCCCCCCCCCCCCCCTTATCTCTGAAGTTTGCAAAGAGAAAAATCTGAAATTATTCTATGTGATAGAAGTTTATGTAAAGAGTACAGGAAAAATAAAACGATGTCTCTAAATAGCACACTTCTTCAGAAATCGGAACGGAACCCTCAGTGCGCGAGTCCGACTCCCTCTTGACCGGTTTTTTTTTTTCGCGCTTTGCTTTCGCCAGGTTGAAGGAGAAGCAAAGGTATAAAGCCGATAAACAGCCTAATATGAAAAATAGAAAATTCAAATATTTTTGAGTTTAGAACACAAATAAATGTTAATTTGTTCATAAACGATTTTTTTATTGTTATAATCATGGTTTTTGATGATATTCTATTTATAAACATTATTTAATTTATATTCAAAAAATATTAACACCATATAGACGCATATCTCTTTGCCGAGATTTAAAAAAAAACATTCACCTCCGAATAGAGAGGACCGTCTCTGGCGCGAGACGGTGTAAGTAGAGGCATTGAACCAATTTGGACTAAGTATAGGTATAAGTTATCTGTGGCAATTTTTATTCCCGCACACGTGTTGGAAAATAAAAAATCGCACGCGTGTGAAATACATTGTATTGTGAACCTAATAGTAGTGCGATATAAACTAGTTTTCGAGTGTATTGAAAAATAATTTGGCAGCTATTAAATATTTTATCAATAACTATATTAAATGAGCTTTTTTGTTTTTACTTTTATTATTCCTTTAGTAGTTTCGAAAATAGCAAGCGAAGCGAGCTAACATACTCCGTCCTTCGTGGTTATTCTTATAAAAACTTTGAGGCCCCCTCGACTGGGGTTCCTCGACTGCGACCTTTAAATTAAAACAAAGCTAATTCAACTGATTTTTAAGCTGCTACTTTCTACTTAAAATTATCCTTCGCTGTAGTTGCCAACCTACTATTTTTGCTACCGGCTTTAATTATTTAAAACAATACGAACAATATCCCTACTAAATTATCTATTATCAATCCGGTTGATGATGATGCTAGAGTGCATTTCATCACGCTCCCCCGGCTAGGTGTTGTCCCGCATGAATTCATGCGGACCCCGTCACCCTTTTCTTTTTTTTTTGTCGTGGTGAAATGCTCATGCATTCTCCACTACCACGGGGAGATAGTGCAGTTATGTGGGACTCTAACCCACTAATATTCCACGTTGTCCTCCTCTCTGCCGCTTACGGCGGGAACAAAGGCAGGCGTTAGCACTCATCCCTGAACCCACCGCGGCTGTCCATCACCGGACCCTCTTTTGGGAAGTACTCCCCACCCCCAAACAAACTCTACAAGCTTGTTGCCTGGAGGCCTCACCCTAAGGCGGCTGGAGATGACTCCGCGTCCCACTTTTCATCATCACTGCTCTCAAATGGTGAAAAAACATCGTAAGGAAACCGGAAATATAATAATAAAATATCCAAGAACCAAAAATTCGAAGACATGTGACATCTACCAACCCGCACTGGGTCCGCGTGGTGGATTACGGCCCACTCCCTACCGAGGAGAGGAGGCTTGTGTGTCCCAGCAACACTAGAGGCTGATTATGCTAAATAAGCAGTACAAAAAAAATAAGTGGTGAAACATTTTATTACACGTTGATTCAATAGTGTGAGTGGACCTAATAATATTTAGGTATTTAATAATGTATTCTTTTTATTTCTGTAAGATAAAAAAAAATATTGGGCCAAATTTGCCGCCCCCTAAAATCTGCCGGCCTAGGCTCCAGCCTACTCAGCCTACTGGTAAATCCGACACTGGTTATAAACTATCTGTGCGCCAAATTTTATCCAAATCCGTTCAGCCGTTTTTGCGCCAATCCGGAACATACATCCACACAAACAGACAAATGAATAAAAATTATTTGTTACTATTTTATTTTAAGTAGGTAATTGTCATGCTTAGATTTATTTAATGACGTCGCGTGTTTTTAATTCAACAGACATTTATAAATGTCAGATTGTAGAACAGAGTAATAATGGTGTATTTTTTCTGACATATTTTTTTTATATGCAAATGTTTTATCAAAAGATTTGGAAGAGATTATACTGGAAAAGTGACTAGTTAGCTCAGTCTATCTTCTATTTTAATCGCTGATACAAATAGAACTAAGATTCGTTGATAAAAATACAATATTTAGGAACAGTTAGACATCATCTAAAATTTATGTGATACATTATAACATCTGAACTGCATTGCATTGTAGAAATCAACCTGTATTATCCTTTAAAATAAAACAAATTAAAGTATTTTTGTCTCACTCACCCACATTCCTCCCAGTCCAGTCTTAGTGTACTGAGCTTCAATATCCCTCAAGTGTACAACATGCTTCATCTGAGTGTAGACCAACAACAGTATGCCCTGCAATCTCGTACTCTTGGCAATGATGAACCCTTGCCGGCAAAGTATTTTGTTAAATGATTGAGTCCATGCGTCAGTGAACAGTGAGTCCATTACCAGATTCTGTGGCTGGGACTTGACTTCTTGCAGTCTGTAATAAAATGTATTGTGGACTGAGAAATGTTCCTTTATAAACAAACAATTTTTAGACAAACAAACACTTTTTAGACAATAAACATAAAAACCTTAGCATAATAAGCCTATAATATGCCCACTGTTGTGACACAGGCCTCCTTTCTGTGAGAGGGAATGGGCCGTAATCCACCAAGCGGGTCCAGTGCAGGTTGGTTTAAAAACCTTAACCATAGTTCAAAACCAAGTTAATAATGGTAGCAAATTTATTTCTTTCTTTCACTCAGACTACTGAGATGACAACTGCTTAATAGAGAAGTATGGAAGAAGAAGACATGTTGCGCTGACCCCAAATACATTGGTATAAGACCAGGAGAATGATGACTCAAACATGTTACTGTAATATTAAACATAGAGAACCTATATGTAAATATTATAACATCTCACACACTGTGTAACTCTACCTATGTTTACGAATAAATAGTAAATAGTTTCTGATTCTGATTATAAAACTCCATAATGTTGTGAATATTATTCTTTATCAACCAAGTAAAAGAATGTTATCTTGAGGTAGTTTTGAGTAGTTAGTACTTTATTTAATAAGTAATAACAAGTCTGATATGAAAAAAAAAATTGTTGTCCACCTGTTTTATAAAAATAATATACTCTTTTATAGGTACTACAGGTAGACTATAATTTACAGATTTCTTTTTATAGTAATAATATATTTTTACTACCTATCAATATAGGCAGAACAATTGCTGTATTAAGTCATATCAATATTTAAAGACCCAATACAATACATTACATTTATCTTAAATAAGCATGTTAACATGTTCAACCTTCAATACTTCTATTAGAAAATACATAGTTGAATAAACAATAAATTAATCTTTTAAAAAAAATCATGGAAGTTACTATGAGGTCCACAAACATTGTTTTGATGTTTGTTCACACTGTGGGTACTGTCAGCAACAAGTCGGTTAACACTGCTACTTTTTGACAAATTAACACAAAATGATACAATAAGCTGCTTTTTAGCATTTCAACTTTATTATTAGATGAGTTAATTTTCTTTAAAATTTACATCTATTCCGATTTTAATGAAGGATTTTTCTCATTAATTATGATTTAGAAAACTCAAGTGTTAATCAACTTTTTTGCTGACTGTACCTACTGTGCACTGTGTTGACATTGCAATAACATCATCTGTCAGCTATATATTATTGCCTGATGCTATTGTTAGCTATACTATACTATTGGTCATATCACAAAATTTTCCTTATAATGGATGACATGCAACTAATTATATACATAAGTTAAAAGTAGATCAAATAAGTAAGTACATGAAAATGGCTAATATTTAAATACAAGAATTAGACATTTCATCAACATAAAAACAAGTTATGATAAAGTTAACAGACAATATTCATTCAATGAATTTGTAGTATCACATTGACCTAGAAAATAAGTAGGATACAGCAAACATTATGCAAGTAATTGTGAACCACATAACTGCTTACCCAATCACGAAAAAGTCTGGTAGTGGTTTATTTTTATTAAACTGTGATGGAAAGTCTAATAAGGCATTTAGATCTTGTCCTGGATTCTTGGTTGCCACATTCCAGGTGACAAAATAGAACCTGAAAGTTTCATAACAATTATTTAATTTAATTAATTAGTGCAACCATGAAGAAGTCAAGTATATCAAACGTTTAGTTAGACGTAACCTTGACTGCTTCTGACGCAGGTAATAACTAGTAAAAATATCTACGTATAATAATGTAACTCACTTGAGAGTATCCATTTTCGCCCAGTTTCGCTATATCCTGGAGATACCTTTATATCTATAAACTAACACCAAATGATAAAAATGTACTTCAGGTATTGATAAGATAGGAACCGAATAAAATATTAATTATATTTTATGAAAATAGGTACATAGCACGGCGACAGACTATAATTACACTATACCATGATTATACTTTCAATAAGCGTTATTAACTGATTGTTTAAATAGCACATAATCACCCGCTATCGTTAATTAAAGCAAAAGACGATTAATGAATTGATTATTATTTTTTTACACTATCACAAAACATCTCCCACCAAGCGCAAATAAATGACTGTCAGTGTCAAGTCAATATACTGTCAATTCAACAAATGTCAACCATCATCCCATTTCGTAGACAGATATGCAGATAATTCTATTCGTCCCATTTCCAACGAACATGACAGTTTCATTGTACCTGCCTGCCAGCAACCAAAAACATAATGTCGATCCACACTAGAACCTAGACCAGACCGTACTAAATCTCATGTATCATCCATGCGTATGACTGACACTGGCATCAGGGTTTTTAATGTTGATTACACTGTCGCTAATTTATTAGCCGTATGAAAATAATTTGATTTTTTTTATGATTGTTCTGCAATGTTTGCTCCAACTAACCTTTACTATCATGCCAGACTTTGACCTCTTATTAGTGTCCACCAAAGAGTAAAGTAAGTATAAGGGCCCTCGCCCATGGCGACTTTTTGTAGCGATGCTGTCGCGCGTTTACAAAATGCGCCACTGCATCGCTACTAACGCGCGTTAGTCGCATTTGCAACGCGCTACAGAAGCGATGCCATCGGACTACTAACGCGCTACAGTATCGCGACTGTATCGATGCAAACGCGCGACCGTGTTGGACGACATCGAACCGAGCTTTCGTTGCCTACGCTTCGGCTGCTTACGTAAAAGCAGCACCAAAGACAACGTGATGAATGTTGCCTCAACGGAATCCATCTTGCAACTGTAGCGATCGCAGGTATTTTCGTGCCGTTACTGAATCGCGTTTGCATCGCGACAGAAGCGCACCAGTGTCGCGTTTGCATCGCGACTGAATCTGGGCCCGTGGGCGAGGGCACACAGCTAGCGACCGCTTCACGACTGTATCGATGCGGACTCGCGACAGCATCGCTACAAAAAGTCGCCGTGAGCGAGGGCCCTAAAGAGAAAGAGTGACAACTCTGTGGTAAAATTTGCATGTATTGCATTGCATTTGCATGGAAAGTGCTGCCACCTTATGTTTGGTGGGTGAACTAAGGGTCTAATGTATACACCTACATATGCATACTAAGAGTATGTACTTATAGTATGCATACCAGCGATAGGTACCTATATAGATAAATCTCGTACGAGTTTGTCAATTTATGGGCAATCGGGGATATAATATAATTTAAAAAAACACGTATGCAGTTCAGGAAAATGTCCGTTTATTATTACCAAACAATCAGTCTTGAATGTGGGATCAAAATGGTGATCACTGCTTTTGTTCTTAAAATCTGCTTATAATCACTTTCTCTAACCTCGCCGCCAACAGCCGCTATCCAAGCAGCGAACAAATGGGTCCTCGGGGTCAGGGTTTGGGAACCGGTGAAGGGGTAGGTACCTACACCGTATGCCACTGAAATTGGAATGAAATTAATGAATATCAGAATAATATTCTGGCTAAATAAAACTTTTTCTTACTTTTATTAAAGGTAATACGGTACGGAACGGTAATAAACACTTACTTAAAGCATCACAGCCAAAAATACAATACCTTCTTGGGGGTTCACTCATTCTTGGGAGTTCGTTCAAAACAACAAAAATGACTAACGAACATTGCTAACGAAAAACAAAGTATAACAATAACAGGAATAAAAACAAAACTCAACAAAACAAATAACAGTAACAAGAAACAATTTTAACAGAATGGGGAGGAAAACTAACTTTTTATCACGCTAGGTGGCACATGATCGACTGTCCTTTTTTCATTGATTTGACATAACGAACGATTGTCAAATTGTATGGATTTGTTTGTAAAACAATGAGCAGTCGTTCAGAGCGCCATCTACAAACAGCTTTGCGTGTGGCTCCCCATTAGCTGAGATGCCTTAGATTATGAAATGTCATAATCTAAGGCTGAGATAAACTAGAGAAGCGCATCAACAACGTCGGGAACGAGTCTGGAACGAGTTGACAATTGCCGAAAATCCCACAGATTAGATAGCTAGAAAATCCGAAATGTTTTTTTTACAAGCAAGACAAGATGGCTGCCAAGTTTTGTTATCACACCAAACTCCAGATGTCGCTGTCATCTATGGAAATTGATGACAGTGTTAAGTGTGCCCCCCCGGGGGTCCACTTTGTGTCCACAGTGAACGCGCGGTGACTAGGGCCTAAGGCGGGCGCGGCGGCGGGGGCGTCGAGTGGCCACAATGACGAGCGAGCTGTTGTAGCGTTTATGACGTATTTCAGGTGTTGCAAACTTGCAAAGGCAAACCATGGACGAGGATTTGGCATTTTTACTAGATAGCTCGTATCAACGTTTGACTACATCCTGAGTAAAATAATACCTAAAATCACCGAAGAAGATACGAACTTATAAAAAAAAAACTCATAAACTCACAACAATACAAAATGTTTACTGCAATTTATGTTATGGGAATAATAAAGCCATACCTGTCCGCTCAAGTTCCTTAACCCCTCAAGTGTCTGAGTTTGGCTAATTTTAGACCCAAAACCCCAGCGAGTGGCGGATTTGGGGTTAGTTTATTAGATGTTTTTTTTACGTTTATATATATGTGATATAAGCTTATATACCTAACAAAAAAAAAGTTTTTCTTATGCACACATGGGGTGCATTCGACACTTGAGGGGCAATTAAACAATTATCTCGTAGACAAACGTTTATATAGTGCCATATAGTATAGTCTTCATTACAATCGGAGTCGGAATCATCATCGCGGTTTGGGTTTGTGGTTTGGGTGTTACAGAAGATTGTGAAGAGTGGGTGCTGGGCTTGGTGTTTATTGCTGACTTATTTTACATGTCTTTAGAACCCACATTTTTTTATAACTTCCTTCGGAATTTCGTAACTGCAGCAAGCCAGTATAGGTCAGTTCGAATATACAACACTGAAGGCTCATTCTATTCCGTTGCTACATTTTTACAATTTGTTCATTTGGCTGAACACTCGTTCTACGTCGGCATTAAAAACGTACTAGACACTAAAATCTATTTCTAAGCACTGATCTAACAGAAAATGCACCAGATCTATTAATACCGAAAGCACTAAGTTGGCATCACTGCCCGCCACCCGCGCATTAGCTCGCTTGCTGACTAGGCCCGCAGTATGGCCATAACGCGCGGCTAGAAACGTTTGAAAATTACGCGCGCTATCTCGCTCGGGCCCGTCGTGCTAGGCGACCGCCTTAGTCACTTCACTATGGACACAAGCGGTGGTTTCATAAGTTTGATACTTCGCGCCCGTCGTCGCTACCGCGCTAGGCCCGCAGTGTGAATGCACACGAACAAGAACGACACCCCGCGCCCCTGTCTATGGCATTCAGGTGATTCAGGTAAGCATTCAGGCGCCAAAAGATCACTCAGGTTGGGGAGCGTTGTGACAAGTGGAAAGCTTGTAGAGCTACATAGGTCCGATGTGTTAATCCACAAAATTAAATTTTTCTTGCGTTTATTTTTGCTCCAGATTCGTCCGATATCGGAAATCAGGTGAATCCAGGAGAAGGAGCAAATCCACAGACTACTTAGGGATACTACGAGCAAATCTAACTTATTATAGAGAGTAGTATTGATGTTTATAATGGTTAAAACTATGTAAAAAGGTTCATAATTTTAGTGTCGCGAATCATATTTTGATCAAGATACAACCTTACACTGACCTACAAATTGCAAAAAACGCAAGAAATTTTAATTTCACGGGCTACACTAACGCAATCGCCTACTTTATAATATGAGGAAGCAGAGTAATTCGGAAATAATTTAGCTAGCTTTACACCATTGAAATTTATATACGATAACTATGGGCTAAAAAGCCTAGGTATGCTACAAATGGATAACAATGAAAAGTAGGATAAGCCTGTGGCGGGAAAAGCCGCTGTCAAAAAAGTATCTGTCAAGTAAAAGTGTCAGTCGGCGTCAAAGAGTAAAGTAAGTATAGAGAGAAAGAGTGGCAACTCTGTGGTAAAATTTGCATGTATGGAAAGTGCTGCCACCATACGTTTGGTGGGTGAACTAAGGGTCTAATGTATACACATACCTACCTATGCATACTGAGTAGGTACTCATAGTATGCATACCAGCTATAGCTATAGGTAGGTACCTATCTATATAACTCTCGTACGAGTTTATAAATTATGGGCAATCGGGATATAATATAATTTTAAAAACACGTATGCAGTTCAGGAAAATGTCCGTTTATTATTACCAATCAATCAGTCTTGAATGTGGGATCAAAATGGTGATCACTGCTTTTGTTCTTTAAAATCTTCATACAATCACTTTCTCTAACCTCGCCGCCAACAGCCGCTATCCAAGCAGTGAACAAATCGGGCCTCGTAGTGGTTGTCAGGGTTTGGGAACCGGTGAAGAGGTAGGTTCACCGTATGCCACTGAAATTGGAATGAAATGAATGAATAGCAGACGGCTAAATAAAACTTTTTCTTACTTTTATTAAAGGTACGGTACGGTAGTAAACACTTACATAAAGCATCACAGCCAAAAATACAATATCTTCTTGGGGGTTCACTCATTCTTGGGAGTTCGTTCAAAACAACTAATATGACTAATGAACATTGCTAACGAAAAACAAAGTATAACAATAATAGGAAATAATAAAAACAAAACTCAACAAAACAAATAACAGAATTAACTGAGATAAACTCGAAATGCGCATCAACAACGTCGGGAACGAGTTGACAATGGCCGAAAATCCCACAGATTAGATAGCTAGAAAATCCGAAATGTTTTTATGACAAGCAAGACAAGATGGCTGCCAAGTTTTGTTATCACACCAAACTCCAGATGTCGCTGTCATCTATGGAAATTGATGACAGTGTTATGTGTGCCCCCCCTGGTCGGCGTTCGTTGTGAGTGAATCAGTGAATAGCTAGTAAATAGGACAAAATATTAGTTTCTTTAGTTTGTTTTCTTCAACAGAAAGTTACCATTGCATCTTTATAAAACGGTTATCAGAATAGACTTCACCATGAGCACTCAAGAGCTTCAGGTAAGACAACTTATACTTTCTATTACGGTCCCCTTGTGCTTGTTACCGGTTCATGTATTTCGATCGATTTCTACCTTTTATTTTGATACTAAGTATTTTTTATGCTTTTTAGGAGACTACAAGAGTTACAAGAAGATCTCTCAAAACACTTCAACACACTGCTTCAGATAGAGAAAATTTAGTGGGTAGACCATCTAAAAGTTTGAAGCACCAACTAAGTCAGGAGTCCCCACCCTCGTGAGTATTAATGTGCTCTTGTTCAATTATTGCACTACCAATTTATTGTAGATAAAGTTCCTACTTACATTGTGTTTTAATTTTAGAGATGTTGAGGTTAAACGCAAGAACTTGTCCACCAAAGAAACTCAAGCTAACTTAGATACGAAAATCACTGTTGATGACCTGACCAATCCTGAAGGGCCATCAGAAAAGTATTGGGAACTTCTAGCTGGGAAGCGTCAGTAAGTACCTTCAATATTTCTTTTAATTTTATATTGGTGAAGTGTACGCACAGGTACAGATCAAGCTATACAGTTCCAGTATAAGCTGATCTTGCATTGTGTAAGATTTCCTTACAGTGAGAGGTCAGTGTAAACTGGAAATGTATAGCTTGATGTGTAGCCGTGTGTACTGATGGATGTTTTGCCTGTATAAGTGCAAGGAGGTTGATCCTATCTGATCCAATCCACCCTATCCGAAACACCAGTCTAGTCAAAAATATAGTGAGTGTATAAGAATATTACTTACACCATATTTTACAAATGGCTCCAAAAAATCCTTTGTTTTATGTTTGCAAACAAAGATGTGTTTTTAATTTTCAGAGTTGCTTTACAAGATGCTCTGGATGAAAATGAGAAGCTTCGTAAAATTATTGAAGACCTAAAGGAAGAGAATATCCTATTCAAACAGATGTTGGACGAGGCTAACAGTTTTGTAGAAGTGATCAAGGCAAGTTTATTTCTATGAAAAATAAGATTGCTAAAGAACATTACCTTTACTATTCATACATACATTTTTTGACGACGATTCGATTTGATTCGTCGTCAACGCATACAGACGTGCACATCAATGCATTAATAAAATAAATTAATTAACACTTGCATAAATACTGACCCAGTTTTTATAGTGTACTAGCGTGTTTTATAAATCAAGTGATGTCAAGAATGATCTGACTAGAGTATAATAATATACAATTTTTATAACCTGAAGTATGGAAGGCAGCCCCTTTATCCGGAGCGGGCTGACATCGCGCAGCCCTCCAACGACACCAACACCAAGACCAACTCAACAACCCAAGCAGAGCCAAGAAGTGGCTGTGGACCCAGCTGAACTTATCCCCACTCCGGAAATCCAGAACTGGATGGGGTCTATTGAACAATGCTTAAATGAGGTCTGTGCTATTGCTAATGATGGAAAACTCAATTCGGAACAGAAGTTAAAAATCAGTACTCTTTGTCGAAAAATTGGACACGGAGTTTCTCAAATGGCCGTGCGATACCAGTCGCTGAAATCAAATGCCATACAAACCCATACCGCCCTTAAAACCATGACTGAAGCTCGAGACCTAACGGACTGTCTTACAGAGATGAACCGCACCATTCAGGAGTCCTGTACGAAGCAAGGAGCTGGGAGGAGTGATACATCTTTTGCCGATATGGTGAAGAAGGGATCCAGCAATTTTGTTCGTCCGAACCAACTTAGCTCCGTGGCAATTTTCCCATGTGACAACTCAAAGACCAGTGACGAAACCAGGAACATGGTCCAGAACATCATATGCCCAGGTGAAATGAAGTTGAAAGTACGAGGCGTACGTAAAATCGGAAAAGGAGGTCTCATAATCAGCACGGAGACTAAAGACGACCTGGACAAACTCAAGCGAACAGTCCAAACTGCTTCGTCGGAGCTTACCGTCGACGAACCCCGAAAGCGCAAACCTCGCATTGTAGTAATTGGAGTGCCCTCATCTATGACTGAAAATGAGGTCTTTAAATGTATCTACGAACAAAATTTAGCTGACAAACTGCCGACTACGTCCCGAGATACATTTATGACCTCAATAAAACTGAGCCACAAATCTGGGAGAAAAGATTCTGATTACTGCAATTATATACTAGAAGTTCCAGCCGTCATTCGCAAGGCCCTGATCACCCAGGAACGACTATTTATTGATTGGACGTCCTGCCCAATACGTGACTTCACTCTGGTAACTAGATGTTACAAGTGCCAGCAGTACGGCCACGCAGCCAAGTTCTGCAAAGTCTCTGCCCCTACGTGTGGTCATTGCGGTGAAGAAGGGCACACCATCCAGGAATGCACAAAGAAAGCCGAAGCGCCAAAATGTGCAACATGTCTGCGCTTCAAAAAACCAGCGAGCCACAAAACGGGAGATCAAGATTGTCCAGCTAAAAAGTCTGCCGAAAACAGGTACCTAAACTCAATCGATTATGAAGGCGCCTAAGAGCGCCACATACCTGTTTTTACTTTAGACTTTAATTTTTATTTACATTTTTGTTACACTATGGATAGTACCTTAATTACGGACATAGATAACAGTTTTCAAACTGTTTCAAAGTCATGTAAGGTTGAAGACTGCAGACAATATCTTTCCGTGTATCAAAAGTCACTAACCATACTAACCCAAAACATTCGTAGTATTTATAAGAACATGGATAGCTTTAACATTTTTCTTCATAGACTTAACTTTAATTGTGATTTAATAATACTAACCGAGTGCTGGTTATCTAATCGCCAGGATAACCTCCCAGTAATACCTGGGTACAACGTATCATTTACCAGAATCAATAACAATCAAAATGATGGTGTGGTTGTCTATTCAAAAGATTATTTAATGGTCACAGTCGAGGAACCCAATCTACTCGACTGTAAGAGTAATTGCTTGATTATCAAAATTGGTACAACCGCTGCAATAATTGCTATATATAGATCCCCTTCTGCTAGAAACTTGGATGCTTTTCATGCTTCTTTAAACCAAATTTTTCAATCAGTGAGTACTTTTAAGAATGTTATACTAACAGGAGATATAAATATAAACATTAACGCTGATAACTGCAATGCAGGGATCCAAGACTATCTTAATATCTGCTCATTCCATGGTTTTCTGTCCGCACATACACTGCCTACTCATCAAAGCGGTTCCTGCCTCGATCATATGATAATCAAATCCAGTTTTTCATTTATTACGCTTGTTACTAACTCTACAATTACCGACCATCACGCAGTTTTATTGACCCTTAACTTAACGCTGCCTAAGCAAAATCGCCCACAGACCAAAACGCAACTAAACATAAACAAACTTGAATATGATTTATGCAACATCGATTTTAGCCCAGTTTTCAATACAGCTGACGCTAATTTTGCTTTATCGTACTTAATAAAACATGTTCAATCAGCTATATTACGCAACACGGCCGTTATTACAGTAAACAAGAAAAATTATAATATTAAACCTTGGATTACTCCTGGCCTAATTCGGTGTATAAGACAGAGAGATAAACTTCATCAAAGATATAGGAGGGACCCAGATAATATCGTCACTAAAGTCACCTATACCAGATACAGGAATTTTTGTAACAACCTCCTAAAGGATTTAAAGAGAAGTTACGATAAAAATGAGTTAAATAGAGCGGGAAGCAATAGCAAGCAACTTTGGAAACACATTAAAAATGTCACCTATATGTCAAGTCAGCGTGAATCAAATTCGAGTTTACTGCTTTCTAATCCTTCACCTATCCTGTCAGCAAACGACGTGAATAATTTTTTCGTAAATGTTGGGAAAACTCTTGCCGAGCAGATTCCAAAACCTGACTGTGTTCATCCTTCTTCCCAAAAGTTTGAAAATAGACGTACCCTAAAATCTTTTGCCTTGCTAGATACCGACGAAGATGAAATTACCCGAATAATCTGTGGACTAAAAGATGACTGTGCTGTTGGATGGGATAATATTAGCAATAAGACCCTTAAACTCTTTAAGCATATCCTTGTACCTCCCTTAACACATATTTTTCGAATGTGTTTTTCTGAAGGCATTTTCCCTAAATGTCTAAAAAAAGCAATTGTAATCCCTATCTTCAAATCCGGAAACAAAGACCTAGTTAACAATTATCGGCCAATATCACTACTCCCCTCTTTATCTAAAATACTAGAAAAAATTATAAACAGTAGATTAGTTAACTATCTAGAGAAAAATGAATTCTTATCATCTGCGCAATTTGGTTTTAGAGCCAAATTATCCACAGCCGATGCAGTGCACAGTGTAACAGATTATGTCTCAGAAGAACTTGGTAAGGGAAACCAGACCCTGGGGATTTTCCTTGATCTGGCGAAGGCTTTTGATACAGTGTCCGTTTCTACGCTTTTGTACAAATTAGAGGCCTTAGGAATAAGGGGAACGCCGCTGAAACTTTTTGCTGACTACTTAGACGATCGATATCAATGTGTTAAAATTGACAATATTATTAGCGACGAGCAAAAAAACACAAGTTTTGGTGTTCCCCAAGGAAGTATTTTGGGCCCCACCCTTTTCCTGGTTTACATTAACGATTTGTGTAATTTAAATATCAAACAAGGCAAAATTATATCGTATGCAGATGACACGGCGTTAATTTTCACCGCTAAAACAAATAGCGAATTGTACGAATATGCTCAAATAGGTTTTAATACTGTATCTAACTGGCTTCAAAGCAACTTACTAACATTAAATGCCGATAAGACAAAATATATTCACTTCTCCATCCGCAAACCGCTTTTTAACATTACTAACTCTCATTTGTATGCTCATCGTTGCGGACTCCGCTCAGTCAGCGTATGTAAGTGTCCTTTTATCCTCAAAACATGTAACATGAAATATCTCGGGGTTCTAATAGACGAGTCGCTCTCATTTAGACCACATATTGACAGTTTGGTTACAAGAGTACGCAGGTTAATTTTTGTTTTTAAAAAACTGCGAGCAATTGCAGATAAAAAACTTATGTCACAAGTTTACTTGACCCTAGGTCAATCTGTAATACAGTACTGTATTACTTCATGGGGTGGAGCACCAAAAACTTACTTACTGCCTCTTGAAAGAGCACAGAGAGCTATTTTAAAAGTAGCAAACTTCCATCCCTTTCTCTATCCTACAGATCTGCTATACAAATCTTGTAACGTGCTGACTGTTCGCCAGCTTTTCATATCGCACTTGGTATTAAAACAGCACACCATGCTCTCCTATAACATTGAAAGTACTAATAAGAGACGGAATGATATTGTATGTGAGTCAAATGCATCATCTAAATATGTCTTTGTAAACAGATTTTATACATTTTTAGGCCCATTTCTGTACAATAAATTAAATAGGAAATTAAGTATCTATAAATTAAATAATTACGACTGTAAAAAGATTATTCTGCAATTTTTACTTAGCATACCATACAGTGAGACAGAGGATTTACTCGTTGTCTGTAAATAAAACATGTTAGTCTTTTAAGTTAATATTTAAGTTTTAAGTAGTCTTGTACGTTGTTAATTTTATATTTTATAATTCTAAGCACCTCTATAGCCTGAAACACAGGTTCTACCTAGTTCAGGCAAATGAGCAACTGTGTCCTCTTTAATGTTTAAGATAAGATAATTGTAAATCTGCACCTTTTCATAAATAAACGATTTTATTATTATTATTATTTATTATTATTATACAAATTCTGTTCATCTAAAAGTTTCTGGGAGACATTACCTACTGATTGCAATGTGACTGTCACTGTATTTCCATCTTACATCTACATAAATAAAGTTCTGTCTGCCATGTCATACAAAAGGACTGTATTATTGTGAAAAAAACACTTGTGTTGTTATTTTCAAACTAGAGCGTTTGATATCTCACATGAGGTTTCTTTAGTGTGCTAGATTTACCTCTCCATTACCTTCTATTATCCTTAGCACTAGCTGTTGCCTGAGGCTTGGCCCTCGTTGATGTCAGTACTTCCCAATGTGAATCAGATTTTATTAACAATTTCATGGGTTTTTTTTGCGTGGAACCCTAATTCTCTTTCTAAAATAAAAGTATCCTAAGTTACTCCTTATATATCAACTGCCAGTGAAAATCCCGTCAAAATCGGTCTTATCAGTTTCAGCCACTTCAATTTTATTTATTTGTATATAAGATAAATGTCACTTATTATAACTTCATCCTGCTTGCACCATCAAATTTCAAACCTTTACATGTATTTGCAGGAGGAACTAGCAAACAGCAGCAACAATGACACTGGAATTGATGTCAATGATGTCAGTACTGCAGATGAAACTACTGAGGATGTTGAGAGCAAGACTGACGACGATTAGATCAAATGTCTATAAAATCTTGATCCTCTCAAGGGGACTTAGTATAAGCATTAACTTTTTTAGTATTATGTGAGGTAACACCTCATACCAAATGTTTTTCTTGTACCTCTTACTGATAAACAGTTATTAACAAGGAATTGTTTTTAGAACATGAATTTTGTTGTGTAAAATGTACATTGTGGATATTTGTGGTGAACCACTTTATTGCCTTAGCAATATGGTTGAAAAGTGATTCGCAAATTTCCGCGATGGTACTTATAAACCATGATGTGGAATAAGCTTTGTGTGTGCTTAGAAACTGAAAACATATTAGGCATTTCTAATTTTACACAGTAATGTTACGTTGTCCTAAAAGTTATATGCAAGGGTTTCTGTGTTTCATAAAGAAATAACAATATAAGAGTGAGCTACCTCTGCTAATTATATAATACTAATACTATTATACTAATATATTACTTATTATCTTCATTAAATACATTGTTTAGCTTATTAATTTCTGTTTTTTTTTTGGGCAGGTTGTCTATTACAACAGGATCATTCGAGGTTACTGTTTTGTCATAATTTATGCAATGTACTTTTCTAGAAGGGGATTTCTAATAAATATTTACATTTTCTTACTACTTTGATGTTCTATATATTTTGTAATTGAAATTTAAAGGATCAATCTTAGCAATAAGATTTGCATTGCCTTAGTAAAATTTAGTGTTGTAATATTTTTTTATTTGTACTGTCTTATAATGTACTTTTATGGAGAATATAAAATTAAAACTATTAATTTCTATAAAAATATTGTTTAATTGATGCAATTGGTATCAGGTACAATGTCATACAGTTTACAATATAAAAGGTATCCCACATTAAAATATTTAAAAGTTTTGTTTATGGCAAGTGTAGATAGTTGCAATAAAGTTAATACATAGAAATGCTTACAGTCATGAGAAGATACTCACTATTTCTTCAAGAAAGCTTTGAATTGCTCATCGAAATTGGTTTCATATGTCCACGGCATCAAATCAGGATACATGGTGATACGCATAAATAAATCAACATTAGCATTTTGAGGCAAAACACTTCTTACTCTCTTGTTAAGGCAGCCTGATGCATGAATATAGTGATTAACAATAAGATTATAAATAAAATTTACATATTTATGGTCTAAATTATCAGACGTGTTTGGAACAGCTGGATTATGTGACGTAATTTGTTCTATGTAGCCAGTTGTTATGATCGGTATGATGATATCAGCCTGAAAAATAAACAGGAAAATTATTATCAAACTAAGTACTTGCATATTAAAAACAGGCGTTTAATTAAAATTCTCATACATACTTTTTCAAAATATTCCCTTATGAACATCTCAGGATTTTGATACAATTCTTCTCTTCTGTTGTTCAAAGTGATTACTTGAACATTTGGTACATCCAACCAGTTTTCAACATACTCTTGTATATTTAAAGCAGTTGGAAAACCATCCTGTGAATAAGTCAAGAAGAGAATAGGACTATCATTTACTATGGGCTCATTTGTAGTGGCAGCTTTTCTCAATTGTTTTGGTTTTTTTGGGTCATTATTGTGAATAACAACTTTTTTATTCAAGGGTGCTGGTAAACGACTAGGCAGCTTAATGGTGACAATCTCTCTCTGCACTGTATCCCCAGAGCCTTTGCTATGATAACCACTGTCATCCTTATTGAAGTACTGAGCTATTTCACAAAGTGGTTTTTCTATTGACTTCAATATGTCATAGCGTTCCAGTTTTGTTAAAGCATCCAGTATTTTGTCAATTGTTGCATTGTCATTTTGCCTGAACACTTCTAATACCACATCAACAGGGTCTTCGTTCACAGAGTGCATTATATACTGAGGAGAAACAAACATTTTGCATTAGATGTCAATTTATTTCTGTTCTGAAATATGATTTTTAACAAATAACTGACTTTTAGCTATTGCTTTTTAGGGTTCCGTACCTCAAAAGGAAAAAACGGAACCCTTATAGGATCACTTGTGTGTGTGTCTGTCTGTCTGTCTGTCCGTCTGTCCGTCTGTCACAGCCAATTTGCTCCGAATCTAATGGACCGATTAAGTTAAAATTTGGTAAACATATGAATTTCTGTGACCCAAACACGTACAGCTAAAGTAAATGTATGAATTTTGAATATGAGAGTCTCTTTTAGGGCGAAAATAAGAAAATTTAAAAAAAAAGTTTTGTAAACTGTACCATGTGACATATCAAATGAAAGGGCTTACTATGAGGGTCTCAAATATATTTTTTTTATAATTTTAAAATATATGGTTTTAAAGTTATTTAAGAAAATTGACGAAAATTGACCATTCCCCCCCCCTTATCTCCGAAACTACTGAGCCTAAAATTTTGAAATAAATATAGAAAATAGTTCTATACCTGTAGATTACAGGAAAACCTATAAGAAGCCTGTGGTCTTAAAATAACATGGTAAATCTATATATATAAAAAATCAAAGTCCTGACTGAGTCACTGACTAATATATCAACGCACAGCCCAAACCAATAGACCTAGAGACTTGAAATTTTGCACGTAGATACCTTATATAGTGTTAACATCCACTAAGGAAGGACTTTTGGAAATTCCATCCCTAAGGGGGTAAAATAGGGGATGAAAGTTTGTATGAAAAATCCTATCCCTTGAGTTAATAGACTTGAAACTTGAAACACGCGGTCCGATTAACGCAAAACACAGTTTTTATACTTGAGACCAAAAATTAAGACTAACATGTATCAGGGTTTTCCAGAAATCTACCCCTAAGGGATGAAAAGTTAATTTTATAGCGGAGAATTTTATTGGGGGCTTGATTAACTCTAAAATTGGTGTAAATAATGTTTGAGTCAAGTTATGGAAACATACCAGACGATTTTTGAAATTCTTTATTTGTGTTCGTGAAAACAGAGATACAGTTTATATGAATAATCTTATTAATTTGGTTAATGAACTTGAAACTTAGCACAAATACTTGCATAAGTAAGTAATAATGTTTATTATTATTATTTTTTCAAAACTACGCCTCAAATGAGGTTAGGAATGTTAAAGTTTGTATAGAAGAATTTTAAAGCGCAGTCCGATTAAAAAAATGGTACTTTGAGTCAAGTTAGGAAACTTGCCAAACGAATTTTCACCGATTTTGACGACATATAGCTGATGTTTTAAGGAGTAACTTAGGCTATTTTTATTTTAGAAAAATAATTATGGTTCGGCGCAAGAAAACTAAAATCCATGAAATCAGACAACCACGTACAGTCCAGTACAAACTTACTAAGCCTCCGCTGTCTATTACGGCTATAACAACAAATAATAAAAATAAAGCAAAGTTAAAAATGTCAGGGGTCGATCCCCATACAATAAACTTTTCATTTTGAAAAAAAAAATAAAAAATTTAATCTAGCATGTGGGGTGTCATCGTCTAGAACTCATTGAGTAGAGTACAAACATATTCTTTTTTATCTTTTAAAATTAAGAAATAGGGGGCCGCAAAAGTTGTAAATTTTAGACCATTTTTGTACGAGCGAAATTAGGAATTTGGAACTTCTTTATACCATGTAGGTACCATGAATACTGTATTTAATCAACAATACTGAAAACGGCGATTCATAAGGTGTTTTGTTTAAACATGGGTGATTTTCTGCAACTGCAAAAAATAACCTTGTAATTCACAGTATCATTATAAAATAAGTAAAAAGTTATCTTTGCGATTGTTAAACATATAATATGGTACGGAACCCTTCGTGCGCGAGTCCGACTCGCACTTGACCGGTTTTTTTTTTTAGCAGATTTAACTCATATTAATATAAGTTCTATAACCTACTATAGATCACTAAGCATTTCAATAAAATGAAAACTCGTGAAAATACCAAAATAAGAACTGTGTATGACTCAATGAAAACAACATCAAAACTCACATCCAAATCATCTTGTGACAAGCCTAAAGAGTACCCAAGCTCCCGCCATCCATTGCGAGTCCCGCCTACTTTTTTTAGTAAAGTGACCCATAACTGATAACACGCTGAACCCATGGCAGATGTCGCGTGCCGATAGTACAACAAATTTGTGTGAAGACAACAAACTTTTTTGCTCAATGATTTCAATTCCGTTATCTCTTTGGCTCTTTCCTTCAGTACCATTTCTTCAAGAACTAATGTATCAACACTGATCGTATCAGCATCTCCATATTCGCTTTGGACTTCCCTGTAATAAAAATAAGTAAGATGATCATTTCTTGGAATTACGAAGCTACTTAATAATATTATTTTATCTGTCTTCTTGTAATAGTTGAATCAAAACTTACATCATTGTTGATTGTTAACTTTTAACTTCGTGATTAATTAAAACAAGAGAACACACACATTTTAAAATGACAATCGGGAAGACTGGCAAGTGTAGATTACTAGTAGTAGAAGACAAGTGAAGCAACAAGACAGACATAAGGAAAAAGTTGCACAAAAATATTTTTGTCACAGATTTGACAGATTGTGCGTGCACATGACAGCACACACATACACGCACATACACTTACACTGGCTACATTCCGAATTATGTTTAATCGCTCACAGCTCTCACTCTATTCTATTTTTTATTGTGGCAAGAATGTCGATGTCGACCATAAGCCAATAAGCGCTCACATTGTGTTCCGATTTAACTATCACGATTATTACAGCTGAGAGCTGTTGCTGTTGCTGCTGTTTTTACCCGACTGCGGCGAAGCCCAAAAGGAGGGTTATGTATTTGACCTCTAAGTAAGTATGTATGTATGTCCGTTTCTTTGTTCCCTCGTAACTCCTAAAGGAATGAACGGATTTGGATAAATTATACGTCTTTAGATTTGTCTTGGTGGCGCGAGTGTCACTGGCTACCTTAACATCAAAAATAAAGTAAAATGGCGGATTTGGGGTCACATATTGTGGAGTTCGAATTTTTTTTGTCTTCTAATACCATCGAGTGGGGTATCAAAATAAAGGGTTTTAAAAGGTGATCACAAAAATATATACAACTTATATGTTTAAAAGTAATTCGAAGTGACAAATTGAATTTTGACAAAAAAAATTTGCTTTGAGCAGAGTTAGGACCTCGAAGGCTGGGCTATTTAACTAAATCGTCTGCGAAATCTTTCAAATTTGTAAACTAAAAAGCTGGAAATGAAAAAAGTAATTAAAAAAAACTAAAAAACCCGACTGCAGTAAAAAACTAAAACTGAAAAACTAAAAACAAGTCCATTTTAAATTTAATAAAAGTTGGAAGCAGGCGGGACCCATTCCATTTTTATATTTTTCAAACTCAAACGGGTCCCGCCTGCTTCCAACTTTTATTAATTTTTGTCATAATAAAATTATTCTCATAATAAAATTATTGTTTTTTAGATGGGCTTATTTTTAGCTTTTCAGTTTTAGTTTTTTACTGCAGTCGGGTTTTTTAGTTTTTTTTAATTACTTTTTTTCTTACTTTCTGTCAACAATTCGGAATGGTCGTGAAAGCGCTCACAGTGCAAGCTCAACGTCAAAACTTATAGTCATCGTTCGATTACCTACAATATTTCTTTGTTTATACACCAAAAATTTCTTTTTGTGCTTTGGTTAGGAGGCGACTGTAGCCAGAAGCACAATAAATTTACGAAAATGCCGCATTAGTTAAAAGATATGATGGGACTTAAAACAAAACGGCACGACTGTCATTTTTGACAGCGCTCATGGCGATATTAATTTAGGGCATGGTCGGCTTTATCTCAAGATGGCGCATGTCATCACGTCATCTACATTATGACGATTCACATCACAGGACATCGTTACCGCGCACAGTGGAAAATGTGCGTGAATCGCAGGAAAACATTTTTTTAATGCAGGGCTTGATGGGCCCTTTTCACCTTATTAGGGGTCGATTTTTGAAAAACCCTGATAAACGTCAGTCTTCGTTTTTGGTCTCAAGGTTATATACTGAGTTTCGAGTTAATCGGACCGCGCCTTATAATTCCCCCATACAAACTTTGACATCCCCCAATCCTTCCATAGTTTAGGAAAACTAAAAATGAAAAACTTTATCATTTACTTAGGTAAATATTCATGGCAAGTTTTAAGTCTATTAACTCAAGGAATAAGATTTTTCATACAAACTTTGGACCCCCGTTTCGACCCTTTATGAAGTAAATTTTGAAAAATCTTTTCTTAGTGCACCCCTTAACCTCATATGGAACCTACGCGCTTTTGGAATCTCTAGACCCAGCGGTTTGGGCTGTGCGTTGATAAGTCAGTCAGTTTCTCCTTTTATTTTAGATGTTTTAAAATTCGTTGCTACCCACATTTATCCCATTTACTTTTACTAGAAATGTGAAATTATCTAAGTATTCTTAATGGACAAAGTATTGGAGGAAGGATTTGTAATGGAAAGTTTTTATTATTCAATAAACTAATTGCAATGATTATCTTACTGCCGCCGTTGATATTCATACTTATTTACCAACAATACTCACATTGTGTAATGGTGCGATTGTGATTATTATAGTTTGTATAAAACTAAAGCCTTATTGGCACTAAAATCATATAACAAGAAGAGTTATTGATACAAAAAATAAAAATCATATGTTTGTCGTATATCTCCAAGGGGGGACACCAGGGGACATAAGTATGTTCGGACGAAATCTCCTAAATATTATGCCAAAATATATTATAAGCGTCAAAACCGGAAAATGTGCGGGAATCGCAGGAAAACATTTTTTTACTATATTTTTCCATACATTGCAATCAGTTTTACTCACATTACTCCTAAAATTGGGGTTTAATCGAAAAAACCATAAGAGTACTTTCAATTTAGATTATTGAGGAGAGCACATTGACATCATGTGTTTTTCAAAAATCTTGAAATCATATTTTTATATTCGAATGTCCGCCAGTTTGTATGGAGTCGATCCACTCGGAAAGGTTTAAGCATGCTCAAATCGATTGCAGCGCAATTCGAAACGTACCCTACTTCTATCGTCACTACAGACTGCTGTCATTTTGCGTTGCGTTGCTTGGTGTTACGCATCCGTGGTGTTGCACCACAGAGTCCGCAGTAACTGTGTTGCACTCATCATCACTCATGTTGCCTGTTATTCTACGGACTGGTTACATAGTACATACATGTCCCTGACGTCATTGTTGTGTTTATTTTTCTCACTGATTTTATTGTAAATCTGAAGTCTAGAATAAATCTAGTCTTCTAATTCTTCTATTGTCGCAAATTCGAAATCTACTGTAAATATTCTACAGAATTTATTTGTATGATCAGTAATATTTAATACAGGTGATAGTACATATTACTGAACATAATTGCCAGTAAAAATCAGTACAATGAAGTTTTATTACATAAGAAATCTGACGATTGAAAACTTTAAATTTTTATTATATCCAATAATTGCTACCAAAAAGTTGCCATGTCGAAAATTTTTCATGTCGTTGACATTTCTGCGAGACCGAGAAGTGTTTTGGCTTTTGGCGGGATTTCTAAAAAGTTTCTATAAAAGTCATGAAAGTCTAATTATTTTGTATGGTGTAATTAGGGGTAAATAATGAATACAAGTCTGTAAGTAAAATTGATTTATAGTTGAAATAACTATTACAGCTATCTATTTTATATAGATAGAAATGAAATGTTCATTGGTACACTGGCTCAGTTGGATCGATTTGGCAATTTTTGGTTTTAAAATATTCTTATTAGTCCAGATTAGGTTTTGGACAGAAAAATTAGAAAATTTTCGCGGAAAACTTTCAAATTCGGGAAAAACTGACCGTCCTTTTTTCTATTCTACGGAATTTTTGTCATAATAAAATTACTGTTTGGACAGAACGTCTGGTCAGCTGTAATCTTTTCTCCAAATGGTCCAGATTAGGTTTTGAAGAGAAAAATTAGAAAACTTTCGCGGAAAACTTTCAAATTCGAGAAAAACTGATCGTCCTTTTTTTCTATTCTACGGAGTTTTTGTCTTAATAAAATTATTGTTTGGACAGAACGTCTGGTCAGCTGTAATCTTTTCTCTAAAGTTACATGCTCTGTGCTTTTCTCCATGGCTGTAATAATAAAAATAGATAAGTACAAGATTTGTGTGATTCTTCCTTCTAGAAATGTTTGCTAACCTACAGAAAGCATAGAAAAGAAAACATTTTTTCATCCTGCTAAGTACCTACTTAAATTTGGTTAAAACAAGCGTTATAATTTAAATTAGGTACATAATTTAATTATTATTAATTTATTTCAGTGGAACCTTCACAGATTTTCTGGTTGATGAAATATGCAACTCCCAACCTCTGTCTTTGTCGTCGTCTGTTGAAAGTAGACCGTCAACTGATAACAATCAGTTTAATGAAAATGAAAGAGTTATAGAACGTCCACCTAAAGGTACTGGGCAGCGTGACCAGTTTCGCAGTACGGAAGAAGTGGGTAAGTGTAATTCGATTATCATTCTACTCAACCTATACCTACTTATGCCTACCGTAGGAGTGTGGGCCACAGAACACTAATTACTCCTAGTGGTGTGGACAGCAAAAGATGACGAAATGCGTCCTTGGTTTAAGTTTTTTTGGGCACAACAACAGCAACTGTTTATGGTTATTTAATTTTAGGAACCCTAGCTAGAGTCCGTCCAGTCTGGCCGTCACGTCTAGAGAACGTGTTTGTGTTCTTGACAATCTGCCAGACTATTTCACATTTTCACGATACGCCGCCATTTCATGATCGGGCCGGTTACGAAGCGCCTAATCGAAAGTGGGGCGGATCGACGAAAGCAACCTATTTATCGATATTCCCTGTTGACCACTGGGCATATCGCAATGTAGGTACTTAGTTGCATTTCGCACCGCTAGTGGCACCCCGACCAAATGGGTTAGGATAGTTTAGAAGCTGACCCCCCCGGTGGGTATTCGCATTCTCGAGGCCGGGGCTCAGTAGCCGTGGCTTGGTCACCCACGGTGACGCGAAGAAGAACCCCAGGAGGGGGCCGCTCGTCGGGGCTTTTGCCGATAAGCCGACGACGGCGTAGCGGCTAACAAATAGGTTGCGGTGCAGCTTGGGCGACATCGCAACGGAGGTGGGCCGCGATGTCGTATGGGAGTCATTGCGGCTGAGGGTTGGAGGCCGCGGCGGGAGAGGAGTATTGCGGTGCGCCGCTCTCCCTACCTTCCGCGGCCTTGACGGGTCGCCACCGTCTAATGGCGGACGTGGTGGGGCCGCAGGGGAGGAGTGTCGGTATGGTGTTGGCCACTCTCCCTATCCTCTGCGGCCGAAAAGTGATAGGCGGCGGGACCACTGACCTGACCCGTTAAAGAGGGACCAAGGGTGCCCAGACACGGGCTCGTCGTCACGGCGTAAAATGGCGGCGTATTGTGAAATGGCCTGGCAGATCACGATTATATGGCCATTTCTACGATCGGACCACGACAAATCTATTACCATAACTGGAATAGAATTATAAATAGAACCATATCTATATTTTTTGCAGATCCAAAATATCGAGACGTGTTTTCATATCCATATTTCAACCTAGTACAATCAAGTGTCATTGAAGATGCTTTATACTCAGGTTAGTTATTCTTCTCTTCTTTAAATAAGTACAGTCAACAGCACGTCCATTATAACAATTTGACTCTGACAGTGCCTTTACCTATGTCCGACTTCCCTGCTGGTCTGTACTGTTAAAACAATTCAACACCTGTTCTCTGTCTATAAATTCCAGACAAATCTATAGTTGTATGTGCACCTACGGGATCGGGAAAGACAGTTGTTTTTGAAATGGCGATAGTACAGCTACTGATGGAGTTAGAGGAAAAGCAGTACACCGAGGACTTCAAAATTATTTACAGTAAGTCTTTACCTTTCTGACATCCTTGCCATTTAACGCCCCCTATTACATGGGACTTAAACATAACTCATGGATGGTGTAAATATTATACTCACCTTTGCCCACATTGAAATAGGGTCAAATTAAATTACCTAGCGAAATTTGGCAGACGTGACGGGTATCGATAGATATCTTAACACGAAAAAATAAAAATAAAATAGGTATTAAATTAATATATTTTTGGGGTCAATGACCGCTGGTAGTTTTGATACTTAAAGTGATGTTGATAAAATCTGTTTTATCGTGTTTAGATATCGATATCGACATCCATCACGTCCGCGGAGTTTCGCTAGCTAATTTAATTTGACCCTGTAGATAACAGACGTGATGTTTATGTTATGTTTATGCTCTCGGAAATAGTGAAATACTTATATAGATATTGTTTGATATCAAAATAATTTTAAACCTGCGCCAGTGATATTTTAGAACTAGGTTTAAGTTGGTTACTATTAATTATCTACCTTATAATATTAAATATTGTAATCATGTAGTAACTACCCAAATGCAGCAAATACCTAACAGGAAATATGTTTAATAATAGCTATTACCGTTAGATGTGATTATGGTAAATCCGTAACGTACATTGTTTTGTTAGGTACCATTTTTGTATACATTTATGTATTTGAATTGTGATAATTGGAGACTTTGTTAATTAACCGTATTCGTGATTACCTGCCACTGAGATGATAAGGAAAAATATCATTTTAAATATGAATGCTTGCTTAAAGTACAGTCATCATAAGGTGATGGTTATTTTGTAATGTATCATTAGATTTTTATTAATAAGGATGATGCGCCAGGGTAGCCCGCGAAATTCAAAATTTCTTACGTTTTTTGCAATTTGTAGGTCAGTGAGACCTTGTATGTTGATTAAAATATGATTCGCGGCCGTAGCTAATATGGCTTTACAGAATTATAATCATTACAATCAGCAATACAACTCCATAAGTTAGCATTTACCTCAAATCTTTTCGATTTCATGAAATCATGAGGTTTGAGGTAAATGCTAACTTATGGAGTTGTATTGCTGATTCTAATGATTATAATTCTGTAAAACCAAGTTAGTTACGGCCGCGAATCATATTTTAATCAACATACAAGCTCACACTGACCTACAAATTGCAAATAACGTAAGAAATTTTGATTTTCGCGGGCTACCCTGGCGCTTAGCTAAGCATTTTTGATGGTATAGTGTACTTCAAGTAAGGTAAGGTGTGCTTCGGTCAAATCGCACTCATAGTTCTTGGCAACTTGTGGCTTTGTGGCTAAGTAATAACAGCCGCAACAGGTCGATCGACCAGCTAAAATACGCTTGCCGTGGTTGGTCCGTGGATGGGTGACCATCTTTACATACCAAGACCCCTCCGCGTGCCTCGGATGAGTCGGAAAGCACGTTAAGCCGTTGGTCCTGGCTATGTCATTCGTGGATCTTTGACAGTCGTTACGGGTCGTCAGAAGCCCGAAAGTCTGACAGACAACCAGTCTTACCAAGGGGTATCATATTACCCAGTAACTGGGTTGTGGAGGTCAGATAGGCAGTCGCTCCATGTAAAATATTCACCTGCATCCGGTTAGACTGGGAGCCGACCCCAACATAGTTGGGAAAAGGCTAGGCAGATGATGAGGTCTTGGCGAATACAGCAACTATCCATTGAACATAATTATTATAATATTAGGTATTATATGACAGTAGACGTTCACGTAAACTGCTGATACTGAACTTCCTTAAACGATACCTACAATAAGATTGAGAATCATTAAAATGTTACATACAAGCAACACAATATCTTGTAGATATTAAATGCTCGTGTATTAAACACAGGCGTCTGCAAATACTTCATCATGTAGACCTAGCCTTTTTCAACTATGTCGGGGTCGGGTTCCGGACGCAGCTGAATACCAGTATTTTACATGGAGCGACTGCCTATCTGACCTCCACAACCCAGTTACTGGGTAATACGATTGTATTACCAAATAACTGGTTGTAGAGGTCAGATAGGCAGTCGCTTGGTAAGACCACCCCATTGGTAAGACTGTGATACAGTGATTTTGATGTTCGTTGCAATAAAGTTGCTATTGGGTTGCTGCTGTCAGAGCTGTCAGAGGTAAAATAACTGTGAGTGGTCACATAGACGTGCAAGTGACATTCAACTTTAGGAGATAAAGCAATTACGAGGTCGAATATACATAATAATGGAAGTATAATCGAATATACCTACATAATTATGTTATACTGTATATTTTACAAGGATAATCGTCGATTGGTGCCTCAACATTTAAAATGGTCTAATCGGGGTCTCTGCGAGTTGGCTTCGGCCCCTCGTACGCCTTCCAAAAGTCTGGGACCCCAGGATCCCGAAATATGCCAAATACCTACCGGTAGGTATTATTGTTATTGAAGTTCAAATCTCATAAAAAGTTTTATCTTGTAGTGGCTCCCGTAAAAGCGTTATGTACAGAAAGATTGACGGAATGGTACCCAAAGTTCACAAGACTTGGTTTGCTGTGTATCGAAGTTACAGGAGATACCGATGTTGACTTCACGCAGTTAAAGCCATACAAGTAAGTTAACACATGTAGCAATAAGTAGTATAATTAGATTGTGGTAGGTATATGTGGCATCTATAACGCCTCATGCGAACTGCGCATCAACCCAGATTACAGCAGAAACCCTCGTGGCACCCAGATCTTTCACAGATGTTCTTAACAGACCAGGAGACGTCATCAACTTCTGTAGGGAAGTTGGCTGGTTGGAATAACCACCGACGGCTGCCATAGAACATACCGCATATATAGTTTACCCATTATACAACATCCCGACATCAACCGTCAGCCAGTTGCCCACGAGACTACGAGACACAACACCCGTCTGGTCGGAGGGAAGATACAAGGTCTAACTTAATTATCGCACACGACTGATCTTGCATTTTCTATACAGGATGAGTGAACTTTACACCCTCTCTGTTTTCTTCATACCTCTGTATACGGGATGAAATTTAAAACATGGACCAAATCGAAATGGGAGATTCTACTCATCATTATGAACACCTGAAATCGTGAAAAAAAATGAGTTGTGCACTACATTTATCTACATCAAACTCGTCAAAATGTAGGGAGCAGCTGATTTTTTTTTCGCGATTTTAGGTGGATCATAAAGTTTGAACCTGTGGTGTACGGACTAACTGCAGTATTTGATGATCCCTTTTTCGATATTGTACCATTTGTACTTAAAATTTTAACTGTAACCTTGACGTGCCATGCAAATGATTATTTTAGCGCCCTTGATCTTATGACAATACTGGCATTTAAGCGCAAATAAATAAGTACCTAGGTACACTAGCTTTCCCCAACAAATTCTTTCAAAACTAGGAGCTCTTATTATTATATTCCTCGCCAGAATAATAATAACAACTCCAGAGAAATGGGACATGTTGACTCGTCGATGGCGCGACCACCGCGGTCTGGTGGAGGTCATCAAGTTGTTCCTGATCGATGAGGTGCACCTACTCAACGATGAGTCTAGGGGACCTGTGCTCGAAGCCGTCGTTAGCAGGATGAAGACTATTGAAGTAAGAACAAAGACGACTTCATTCTTCCTTAGCATAGAAAAATATGTCAAACTGTCATATTATTTATTCTTCAGTTAGAAGTTATCTGACTATTGAGAAATCAGCCCTAAGAAACCCTCAATAATATTTATCATTGTCCATCTAGACACGGAATTATTTTCGAACTGCCTACTTCTCCATCTAGTTACATACATTAATTTTCACTCATTCCACCTTGGAATATCTCATTTTCTTTGAACAGCAAGTTGCGGATTACAAGTGAAGTTATGTTACCGCAAGATTCGGAACGGTTAACGAGTCCACTTTTGGTTTCCGTGGCCAGGAAATTGGCTGATAGCAACAAAGCTTTGTATAGCATTAGCATAATCCATTACGAAATATCTACGCTTAAGGCGAATAGTGCCACCATTGAGAAAAATAATAAGTTTGAAGCTATAGAACTTTTAGAAATTTTCTATGCTCACATTTTTTGTTAGATGAGGTAAGTGTGACGCCAAAAGCGGCCGTTTTTTGCGTTAACTGCTAAGGCTTCGAACCTAGGAGGTTTAGCGTTGATTTTTTTATACAAAAAATTCTACCTCGTCTGACTAAAAATGTGAGCAAAGTATGAAGTTTTAAGTATAAAGGAAATTTCTAAATGTTCCATAAATCCAGTCTTATTATTTTTTTCTCAATGGTTGCGCTAGTTGGTAGCACTACTCGCCTTAAAGTCCATCAAAAGTTTTCATACGATTAAAATAAACTATATGTATAACCTAAGTATAACGATTTCTCAGAATTCAGCCCAATCAGTCCACCGCATTGAACAACTACAGAAAGAAATTCAAGGTCAAACAGTGTCCAATAAATCGGCTCCGAGGATTAGATTCGTCGCGGTTTCAGCTACCGTCAGCAATCCTGAAGACGTTGCTAACTGGCTTGGAACTAGCGATAAACCAGCTGTGTTTTATAAGTAAGTGTAGAATGTTTCAGAATTTCGTTTTCCGTATTTACTAAAGATACTAGATTTTTCGATCTGCTTTATCGTAGTGTGTCGTAGTCAGTGGCGTAACTAGGTTCGAGGCCCGTGGCAAATTCATCGGTTTTTTACTAAATGAGTAATAATAAATGTTGGGAGTTGGGATTCTCCTCTGACCGGGGGCCCCTTCCGGCTGGGGGCCCGTGGCATTTTAGCGACTTGCCACCCTGTAGTTACGCCACTGCCCACTGGTCGTAGTGGTCGCCATTTCGCCAGTAGGCACTTGTGCCAAAGGGCTGGACTAGCGTACGCGGTATACATACTCGAAAGTCAGCGTCTAATCTGAACTTTAGCTTTTTTCTATTCTAAATCAATGCTCCCATTGCGAAGAGGAACTTTTCAAATACGCTACACTCCAGAGGCTTTTGAGCAGTTAATACTTTTATAACCTATATTTTTGACAAATAAATTATCTCTATCTCTATCTCTATCTCTATACAACGTGTCGTTTTGCATCCTCGTCAATTTTCAGGGTGTGACAGAACATAACAACTTTCTCCATGGAACCAACATCGTAATCGCGAAAAAATTTTCAACTGTTCCGTAGAAAACTTCAATAGGTTACTCCACGCAAATGTCCCATACATTACGGCTGACTATTTTTTCGCGATTACGATATTGGTGCCATGGAAAAAGTTGTTCGGTTTGATGGTCTATACCACACCCTTAAATTTGAAAAGGATGCAAAACGTCACGTTGTATAAGAATCCTACCATCTCAGACCGCTTTAAATAATAAAATCCGAAAGGGTAAGATCTTGTTTTTTGGGGTATTAGCATTATGACTATACCAATGTAAAACTGAAGACTGAAGAAGCACCCGGTTTCCGAAAAACTTACTCCTCTTTTCATTTAGGTTTGGTGATGAATGTCGCCCCGTGAAACTGAAGCGCATAGTGGAAGGGTACCCATGTTCTGAAGGCACCAGCACATTTAAGTTCGACATCATCCTCAACTATAAACTGTGGCCTATCATACAGAAGTATCATTCCGGAAAACCTACACTGGTAAGATCGCAACTTTTACAGCTAAAGTTATAGGTATCTGAAAGTTTTTCGAGAAATTGCTGATGTTTTTCTTTTGTATGACTGAGTCTTGCAGACTTGTTCACAGTGAACCCTAACGATGAACATAAGTCTGCTGAGTAAAGCTCTTCTTTTACCGGCTTACCACTTTAAGCCTTGCCGTACACAGGCCACACGCTACAGACACAAAACGCCGCCACCGAGCTTTGAACTACAGTTTTGGTACATTTAAGGCTCATCGCAAAAGAGCCATCAACCACAGCCACCGGTGGCCAGCGACCGGTGGACACCAAATTAACCATTAGCGCGATCAGCCCCGCCGTGTGACGTCATTAGAATTGTCCTTGAGACTTTTTGCCGGCACGCGATGGGTGTCCTAGCCACTTATACACGGCTTGTACACAAAACATTTGTATGAATGGATAGGAAACCAATGAATGTTTCTTAAAGTGGATCACAAGTGGATAGACTAGGGTAGATTACGAATTTTGTTTTAGAACAATTGATCACTGGCCGAAGTAAAAAAGGAGTTACCAGAAATTTTTGGTTTCATGTGGCAGTGCTATAGGCACCCTTCAAAATTATTATATAAAGATAACGTTTTGGAATCTGCAGTCGGATGCCAACAAGGGGATCATCTCGGGCCAGTCATTTTCAGTTTAGCTATCCATCCCATAATACAAAAACTAAATTCAAAATTTAATGTGTGGTATTTAGATGATGGAACACTAGGAGGTGACGTAGACACCGTTCTAAAAGATTTTCAGTTCCTAAAGCAGCAGTTCCAATCTATCGGCCTTGAGCTTAACAACTCCAAATGCGAAATTTACCTTTGTGACAATACCGACAGACAATCAACTATACAGAAGTTCAATTCAATAGCCCCAGATATTAAAGTTTTGGATAACAGTTCACTGCACCTCCTAGGTTCCCCAATTTTAGAAGACAGTTTTTCAGCATTCGTCGATGATAAAATTAAGCATTTTAACGATATTTCGGATAGACTTTCTAAAATTAATTTACACTCTGCATTCACACTTATCAGATATTGCTGTTTCGGTCCAAATTTTATGTATTTTCTCCGCTCTTCCTCTTTATGGAAGGAGCCATACCTTTTAGACAAAATTGATCATATTATTCGAAGTACCCTTACATCATTAATGTGGCATTGGACGACCGCGCGTGGCTGCAAGCCACACTACCCATTCGTTTTGGTGGGCTCGGCGTCCGCAAAATTTCTAGTGTAAGCTTACCGGCGTTCCTGTCCTCGGTCCACAGCACCGAAGAGTTAACCACAAAAATCTTAGCCTCTTCTCAGGTTGACTCTGACGTGCCGTGTTTGTCCGATGGGGTGAACGCCTGGAAAGTGGCTTGCCCGGATACGGTTCAGCCAGAGAACCCGTCTTCCCAGAGACAGTGGGATGAGCCGCTCTGTAGGTTGGTACGGTATAGTCTTATTAATACGTCCACCAATACTGCAGAGCGTCCCGCCTGCTGGCTGTGGGTGAATGGGAATCGGGCCTCTGGCTTCAGGCACTACCGTCACCCAACATAGGCACTATGCTGAGTGACACCACATTCCGGCTCGCTACATGTTTGCGTTTGGGGGCTCCTTGCGGGGCTCCGCATCGCTGTCAGTGCGGTGAAGGAGTCGACTGCCTCGGACACCATGGCCTATCCTGCAGCAAAAGTGCTGGCCGGATGGCACGACACGCCAGCATTAACGACATCATCCGTCGGGCTCTTGTCACCGCCGGGGTGCCAGCTGTTTTAGAACCTAATGGCCGCGCGCGACGATGGGAAGAGACCAGACGGAATGACCATAATGCCTTGGAAGTTGGGTAGGCCTTTGGTGTGGGATGCAACCTGTGTCGACACCCTCGCGCCATCCCATCTTCCTAGCACGGCGTGCTGCGTTGGAGCGGCTGCTGCAGGTGCAGAAAACCTCAAACGGCGCAAATATAACAACCTTATTGGAAGCTATTTGTTTGAGCCGTTTGGGGTTGAAACACTAGGGCCTTGGGGTCCGAGTGCTCATCGAGTATTTCGGGACATCGCCAAGCGGTTGGTCGACTCCACACGGGACCAGAGAGCTGGCCTATTTTTGGCCCAAAGAATTAGCATTGCCATCCAGCGTGGCAATGCCGCCAGTCTTTTGGGCACTTTTCCCACTGACAGCGATGCGGACGAATTTTTTGATGCCCTATGAGCTCTTTTTTTTATTTTTTTTATACCTACTTGTACATAGTATAAATAATTTAATATTACCATTGATTGTGTAAAATAATAAATTTTTATTGATCACTTAGTTTTTTTTAATGAAAAAAAAACAGTGTGTTTATATTACCGCCAATAAAAAACAATTAAAAAATTATTTCAAAACCTAAAGCGATAACCCCATGAGCACGACGCCTCAATGAATATCGATACTTTCCTATCGGAAATCCAATTACGTCTCGCTATTTGGGAGTTGGGTGGCCTGAAGAAAGTGGCTGGGACAGACTGGATGCGGAAGGCGGAGGACAGGGTGTTGTGGCGCAGCCTGGGAGAGGCCTATGTCCAGCAGTGGACTGCGATAGGCTGAGTTGATTTGGGGGTTACATTCTGAATAATTCTGATATATACTATGGCAGCTTCCGAACACCGTCACGCACTTCTGTCACTGTTACAAATGTGGCGGTAGCACCCGACAGCCACCGGTGGCTGTGGTCGGTGGCCCGTTTGTGCTGAGCCTTAAATGGACTACGTTCGATAGGCCGCTTCTCGCTTCGTGTGGCCGCCACTGACCACTAAACTAAACGCTAGCAATTTATATAAATAAAAAGAGAGGTCCTGACTGACTGATTGACTGACTGACTGATTGACAGACTGATTGACTGACTCATCAACGCCCAGCCCAAAACCTTGGACCTAGAAAGCTGAAATTTTGTACAGAGTTTCCCTTTATAATGTAGACAAGTAATATGGAAGGAATTCCGGGTAGCAGGTTCCCTTGGGATATTTTCCGACATCCGTGCGGGTGAAGCCGCGGGCAAAAGCTAGTGGGTTATAAAAGTAGCGACTGCCGACCACGTATGTCGGCCACCGACCCCAAGTGTCGGTCGCGCACTGCCGATACTTAGTAGCCGCTCCCAGCACAGATGGCGGCGTTTTGTGGCTGTAGCGTGTGGACCGTGTGCAGCAAGGCTTAATCATCTTAGACTACGACGATTTTATGACAATACTTCGCATGTTGCACCTTATCCTTGATCTTATCAACTACTGAAATAAGTTTTTAGATTTGTGTGCTATTAAGCTTTAGCGGCCTCTAAAGACGAATAGCGCCATGTTTGTTTTGTGTAAGCCCTTTCTACGCATATTAGACTATGGATGACGATTAAAAATTTTTTTTTGTTCGTCATGTAGATTATTAAAAAACATTGAACACGTATTTTTCTTTTTTTAAGTATTTCGGCGATACTTCTATTGAGTTAAAATGTGGCATGACGTCACTCCTTGCTAGATTTTATACGTAGTTTGTTATAGTTGTGACGTAGCGAGCCCCCACTCATCTAAGTAATTTTTTATTTAAAGTTTAAGAGGTCTCTTAATATTTAAGAGGTCCCTTAGTATTTAAGAGGTCCCTTAGTATATAAGAGGTCTCCTAGAGGGTTTAAGAGGTCTCCTAGAGGGTTTAAGAGGACTCTAGAGGATCCAAAAACTTACCCGACTGCGGTCAAGCCCAAAAGGAGGGTTATAGATAAAGCAAAAAATACGTGTCTAATTTTTTTTTATTATTCTGACTGACGGACTAAACAGAATTTCTTTTACATCAGTTTTGCCAAACATAGCCACAAAACCTTTCAGGATGTAGGCAAAATTAATTGTGCCACCAACGATGGCCACACATCAAAACATAATGACCCACCTAATTATTCAACAGCCTTAATGCAATTCCTACACAAAGGTAATTTATTTAATTCAGCAGAATATTTCGCCATAATTAGTCGAGTACATTTCTCCTTACTTAGATATTCTGCAACACCCGTAAGAGCGTTGTATTGACGGCGGAGACTTTGTCTCGGGAGCTGACAATTAGCTTCAACGCGGAACAAAAGGCGAAGTTAACTGCCATAGCTTCTTCTATTAAGAATAAGAAATTGCAGGTGAGTTGATTATGGATTTTAATTTGGAGCTTTGTAGGTGGGAAATGTTACGAGAACTTTGATATATCCTTTGAATATCCTGATGTTCCTGATAGACATCTAGTATTGTAGGTAATCTACGGTTATGGTAGTGTTATTTTAATTGCACGCAGCTGGGAGGTCATAATTACTATATATATAGTACACATATCAACTCGGAAAGGGATCGTCACCGTATCAACTCGAGCCGTGCAGTATTCTTTGTATGAAACTCTACTGCAATCAATCATTCTGCCTAGCCTTTTCCCAACTATGTTGGGGTCAGCTTACAGTCTAACCGGATGCAGCTGAATACCAGTATTTTACATGGAGCGACTGCCTATCTGCCCTCCAGAACCCAGTAACTGGGTAATAAGATACCCCTTGGTAAGACTGGTTGTCAGACTTTCGGGCTTCTGACGACCCGTAACGACTGTCAAAGATCCACGAATGACAGCCGGGACCAACGGCTTCCGAGGCACGGAGGAATCTCGGTATGAAAAGATGGTCACCCATCCACAGACCAACCCCGGCAAGCGTAGCTTAACCTGATGGATCGACCCGTGCGCCTGTTATTACTTAGCCACGAGCTCCTCTGGATTAGTCTCTCTACTGCAACGCACACTAATCGGAATCGTAACGTAATCACCTCGCCTCGGGACACGGTGGAGGCGAAAGGCGATACGGTGACGATCCCTTTCCGAGTTGATATATATATCGCCTTAATCGGCCTCGGCCTTCCACTTTCAAGTTTTGATACCTCATGTTTGGTTACTGAAACAAAAAATCACCCATTTGTCTCGTTTAAATAGCACGTATAATTTAGATCTTTTAAAGTTTTAGGTCCTTAGCACACCTCCGCCGCGAAACCATAGCAGCGAAACCGCAGTAGATTATTTCAAGTGACTCGCATGATCAGCGAATATGCGGTTTCGCTGTTTCGCGGTGGAAATGTGCCAATGCCTTGAATTAGGCCTATTTATATTATCTACTAAAGCCCCATTTTCCATGTTTTCTGTAGGCCTTAGTAATGAGTGGAGTCGGATGCCATCATGCAGGGTTACTGTATGAAGAAAGGCAAAAAATGGAGTTCGCGTTCAGGAACAGAGACTTGCCGATATTGATAACAACCACAACTTTGGGTAAGCGTTAGTTTAAGGGTGGGTTGCACCAAGGGCTACGTTATAGTTTCCGTCAAAGTTAATTTTAACAGTAACACCATCATGTTCTTGCACTGCCATGTGAAATGAGTTCGGAGCAGGAGGTCTACTCCCTAAGTCCGGCCGTCTGTCCGTCCGTCCGTCCGTCAGTCCGTCCGTCTGACAACGATCCATCACACCAAGTGTAAAAGTTAAATTTTTCGGACGGGCAAAAACACATCGGGAGTAGGGACAACTGTCAAATCGTGTTGTGATTCATACTTCGTTCAGGCACCGAGCCAATCATCCATCCGTAGGTGATACAAAGTAGGATACGCCCGTAACAAAGGGCGAAACTACGGGCTTCGTGCTTAGGGAGTAGACCCCCAGAGACTTGATATTCGACGTGTCTGACAGAAGCGACAGATATTTAACAATAACCAGCGAAGCGTGGGCGGTTAAGGTTACAGTTATAGTTATGACGTCAGCTAACAAATTTTCAAATGCAATAATCCATTTTTGGTTTAACAGGTACTTTAACAAGCGCGGGTTGCACCATCTTACCTTAACAATAACAAACCACGCACTGAAGGTGCGATGTTTGAAGTAAGATAGTGCAATGCACCCTTAGTTTTGATCGTTGATGTCTTTTGTTTGTGCAAACTGCTTGTAGTTGAAATGCGTTTTAAGACTGATAGGCGATTTTCTTAATTCTGTACAGGTACTGAAAACAATGCTTAACACTTCAGTTTTTTAAGTTAACATTATTGAACAAAACAATTACTTACCTATTACCTATTTAAAATAATCGGAACAGCTTTCAAATTAAAATAGTTAAACCCTAAACTAAGTAAAACATGAAATGCTGAAAAACAGAGTATCAAATAAGTATGAAATTTTGTGTAATTTTAGATGATCTGTATAAGTAACAGTATCGTTTCTCATCATACCTCCAATTTAAGGCCCATAGTCAAAAATGGTGGTTCAATTGGATTATTTTGAACACAGAAATTTAATAAAAAATTAAGGATCAAAGTGTAAGTTTGATCCTGCCTGTTAAATCTGAAGATTTGAATGTTTCAGCAATGGGCGTCAATTTGCCTGCCCATCTAGTGATCGTCAAAAATACGCAGCAATACGTCAATGGCGCTTATCAGGTAACTACTTCATACCTACCGTCTCTAGATGTATTTTCTTCAAGTTTTCCACGCAATAATTAAGGCTTGTCCTCCCTAAAATACGGCGACTTTGTTTACATTTTTTGCATTTTTTACAGAACCTTTTTGATAGAAAAAAATACACAATATTCTAGAATACTTATGAAGTGATTTCATGTGTCCTGAAATCTATTTTAGTTTGTAGAACTAAAGAAAAAATAGGTTAAACCCAGGTCTGTTTCTGTCTATTTTTTCGAGTTTTTACCATATTACTCCTACAGTTTTCATTAAAAGTGTTCATAAATTTATACAGTTCTTTACAAAATAATAAGGAATGATTTCATGTGATTACTTTTTTAGCCCAATCCCTAGATTTTTTGTAAATCGGTAACATAGACTTATAAAAAAAGATGGACTCCGCGCCACGCATATCGAAAGTGAAGCACAGTAAGTATGCCGTTTGTACAAACACGCCTCGCGCACACATTTACATCATAGTATGCCGACCGGCCGCCATTACGTGACACGAGCGACGCCGTCTTTGCAGGTACTCAAATCATGCACACATAGATCGGTACGGTGCTTCACTTTCGATATTCGTGGCGCGGAGTCCATCTTTTTTTATAAGTCTATGATCGGTAATTACTTCATATTTTGCAAGCGCTGTGTTATCGCGCTTCTCTTTCTTTTCTATGCAGTCCGACAGTGACCGCGCTTTTTACGGCGGACAAGCCTTAAGGAGGATACGCAGTGGCAGCCCGCGAAATTCCATTTTTTTTGGGTTTTTGCAATTTGCAGGTCCGTGTCAGATACAGGTCACATATGTATTTATATAATTTTAACCATAAAAATCATCAATACATCTACCTAAGTTAGATTTCGTGCAGATTCGTTCGTTCGACGACCTGCAAATTTCAAAAAACCAAAAAAATATAGAATTTCGCGGGCTAACACAGCGCATCCTCCATAGCCTTATCGCCACTCCTTGGGTCGTAGGTATACATATTTCATTCGACACACTTTACTCCGACGTCTCTATACCTTTATTCCCCATATAATATGATTATTGTACCTAACAGGAGTACAGTATAAGTACAGTACTACAGATGGTGGGACGCGCGGGCCGACCGCAGTTCGACACTGAAGCCACCGCGGTCATCATGACGCGCCTCGCTGACAAGGTCTGTTTCACTATTACTATGATAAATGTATGTGTGTATGTTGATCCCGGATGTACCTTCTCTCGTCTTCGCCATCATTGTCCCGTAAATCAGGACAAAAACTGTTAGAAGTTTTCGGAGACTAAAGTGAAAATGATAAAAACATGGTAAAATGACCTTTATGGTAATTGAATGTAAGGCAGTTTCACATTTGCACTTGTCAATTTAGTCTCCGAGATTAAAAAAATGCACCAAATGTCAAAAGTCATTAATAGGTCATTAATGTCAAATTGGGAAGTAAATTCAGTTTAATCTGAATGTCTAGATGTAGGAAATTGGGAGGGTTAGATCGCTTCTTCTTTAATTCAATATGAAAAATGGCGGTTTTCTGGCAATCAGAACCCAGATAAAGCTCCACACCACAACGACACTCGATACACCCTTCCATTTGGCATTAAACTCTGGCGAGTGCTAACCAAGACGTGCCGTACGGAGGCGTATAGGTACTGATTGCACGCATGACGTATCCAACTTAGTTGATTCCAGCAGTTGATTCCGATTTAACTAGACCTATGTTCTAACTACTGCAAATAATTCCCTTTATGAGAAGTCTTTATGCACTGCCCATTAATAGTTATTTATGCAACTGACGTATAATAAGGGGTATTGAAACACGAATCGCCTCGTGATAATAGTATCACATGAGTGTTTTAATACCTAATTATGTACAGTTGCATACAAGACTTTATCTACATCCATGTTATCAATCCTCTATAAAAGGTTCTGAAACAGTTTTTTGCAATACTAATACTCGTATCGAACATGGCGGCCGGCGTCATAGTATACGACGTGAATTCGAATAAGTTCTTTTTTTAAATTACGGCGCTGTTGTAGTGAAACGCGCGTGCATTACAATGTTCTTTTTTTGAAAACGAGTTGCATTATGAAATTCAGTACAACATTAAAACACCCGTTTGGATGCTATTATGGTTACCATGGTTACTATGACACTGGCTGTTTTAATGTTGGCAATAAGCTAACTGTTTCAGAAACTTTTATAGAGGATTTAGAGCATGGGTGTAGATAAAGTTATTAACGCATAGCTACTCTGCTAATAATAGACGCAGTAGTTGAGTACTTTGTATCCTTAAGTATTATCTAATACTATGATCCCTGTGGTAGACACTGAAACCACTATAATGATACGCGTCACCGACAAGGCCAGACTATTATAATAATATCATGTAATATTATACAATACCTCAGAGATAAGTCACTGCCGCATCCTTGTTAAAAAATTGTTGCTCATGTTCAGTGGAATTCAGATTATTCAGATTGTGTCGTACTTACATAATATTTTACGATATTTTCTGGCTGAGTCAAGTCGGCTACCAAAATAATACCTACTTAACTCCCTTATTCAAAAAAAAAACTAAAACGCTCTACAAACCTATTTTAGTTAAAATAATTTTGTCTTCTTCTTTCAAACTCAAATCGTAATTCGAAAGAAATTGATAAAAAACTTAATAAAACTTTTAACTAAAATAGGTTGGGTGTACCTGTACAGTAGTAAACCCACATTTTGCCAGTATGGTATGGTATTAGAGGGTGAGCCTAACGTAAGATTTTACTAATGAGGATTACTAATTAAGGGAGTTCTGTGTGAAAGTCGTCGACGGAGCATTTTTTTTTCTTATAGCTAAGACAATAAAACAGCAATATATAGTTCAATACAAAAATATTTATCAAAATCTACATGTAATTAAGTACTAATCGATACAAATACAAAATAATAATCTACGTTACAATTTTATTACGTTAAATGTCGAACATGGCCTATATTAAAATCGTTCTAATTGATCACAGTATCGGTAACTCGATATATTGCGGTACACCAATTATCGCAGAGATCGCTGACTGTACATAACCTTATTAGCGAATGAGTTTTGACTATAACTAGATTAATTATTATAGAGTACACTTATAAAAAAAACATACAAAATATGAAGAGTTATTTCGTAGAAAAAAGTTACAGGAGTTTTCCTTCAGTAACCAATTACTTTTCTCGAGATGTTACAAATAAATTCTTCTTCTATAAATATTACTAATTTATTCTTAACTTCGTAACTATTTTAAAGATCCCTGATATAAAAAAAAAACACACATTTACATTCTAATGAAAACCAAAGTAACTTTCTTCTGTATTTCGACTTCTGAATTTCATGTTTTACAAATTGCAAAATTATGGTGACGGGAAAGAAATAAAATAAGTAAATTTTGGCTTACCGAATCAATAAAGGGTAAAATCTACTGTCAAACCGAAAAAAAAAACAAAAAATATAAAAAAGTTATTGAATGTCATGAAATTCAGAAATCAAAGGGTTAGTATTTGAACTATTAATCAATTCATCGCGAAACCAGTCTTGTGAGCATCATTGTAGGGTCTACTTTCCCTTGCCGAAGGGGCTAGCGTTGTCTTCGAATGTGATTTTGGGAACAAAGCCACTTTCTCCTTCCACGCTATACTCGACTGTCATGAGGCGACCGTCGGGGAGAAGCACGCGATATCCTCCGATGACCTTGCCTTGGGCGTCTCCTGCTTCGTTGGCTCCGAAGTAGAGAGCTTTCTCTTGGTCTTCCACGTCGTATTTGTATTCGTACTGTGGATGAAAGAAGGTGTTAAAAAATAACATACTTTAATGTCAGTGTATTGGTCCCAGCTAGGAGTAGCTGGGACTCCTTAGCCTGCAAGACTAGCGGGGTGGTTATGTTGGGGTGGTGGTGGTATACATAAATTGACAATTAATCGCAATGGGTTTCGTTTTGATTGCGTTATTTACGTTGTTGAGCAGACGAATTTTTCAAACATATGAAGCAATGGATTAGCAATATCGTTCAAAACTCTCGGATTGTTATTCATAGTGTGTTACGCAATTAGGGTTCAGGCTAGGTCCGCTTTTCAACACCACTTTTTAGCATGAAACTGTGAATGGGAAAAGTGGGCCTAGTTTGGTCTAGTTAGGCACAATTTAAAAATACCCAAGCCCACTGAAATTGTTGAACTTTTGTTTGATGGATGTTTTGTGTCATTGTTAGAGCCTGTTTGAGCCTACTTCCAAAATCGAGTTCCAAATTCTGAGTTTCATAGCATGTGGTTTCTCTTAAAGTCATCGCAATATAATCCTGTAGGTTTAAATAAGACAAGAAAAATAAGTATGTACCTACAACAGCAAAAAGAAACTAATAATATATTTACCTAATTAAAATAATTGGCAAAAACTGTCCAAGAAAGTAAAATTCATGCAGTTTCATTATGGAGTCATGTCTTGATGCAAAAGATAATTATAATACCTATGAATTTCTGTAAAGTTTTTATAGAGGGACAGACAGTCGGAAAGCGTATAATGAACAAACTATTTGATAGAGCGAGGTCGTCAAGTCTGTAGTTTTGTAGTTCATGTTATACTTAGGAAGAACACGATAAGAAGCTTCAAAATATTTATTCTTATGAAGGATATTTATTCTTATGAAGGAAGGGTAAAATACCCATTAATGGGGATTTGTGAAATTTTGTCCAAAAATCTCCATTGTCTGTCTTTGGGTATTTGTGGGATAACACTGAAGGAATATCTGCAATGTAACGGATTGCTTTCTGTGGAAAAAAGCTTTATTGTGGAAAACTCACTAAAACGTTATGCGTACCAATTCGACCTCTAAGTTTATGGGCCTGTTTCACCACCTACGATTAAGTTCCTATTAAATTACTTGGCACATAATTTCATACACAATCTGCTCCATTTTTGAATTTATTCGGTAAGTTGTGGCTACTCGGACATCGTGAAATAGGCTCTGATAGTGACTACATATTATGTAAGTAGCGTTTTCCGAAATATTATGCGTGTGCTCTCTCTGTCAGTCGGCCCTTTCAAGGATAGGTACAGGCGTGATGCACGAATTTTTCTAATGTTAGGAAAATCATTGGAACTAATGTCTACCATTTTCGGCATCTCGTAGATTATAAACTCACGCTGCGTGGAAATCGATTAACGACCGACAGCTTTGTTTAATTAAATAATACCTAGAAGATTATGCAATGTCTCATGGCAATAATAATATTAAATAATGCCTAACAGCTAATATTTTTCGTATCACTAATTGGTATAATAACAGCAACCTTCATCAGATTGATGTTACTGTGCCAAACTATTATTATGCGCAAAATATGACGTTAAGATATTCAATATTTATATTTTGTTTAAAGATTTTGCAATCACACTCATGGTATTTTTCACAATAGAACGGCACAACGATTCCCTTTAGACTTACGATGTTTCAAAATAAGTAAGTATTTATTATTTATGCTAAACAAAATTTCACAATATGCATCTATGACCGAGCATGATATCGATATAAGTATAAGTCGTTTTGTAAGGTTCATTCTTATGCAAAGACAAATTACTTGAAATGTGAAATAATTAAAATTAGTAGTAGACACAATTACGTTTATAAAATTAGCGTATTATGAGAATAAAATTAAAATTTTTGAGTTTGTGTGCGCATTATTCTTTAGTACAAATACATGCACGTGACTCAAATAGGTTTTTATTGTGTAGTGTTTGCAATTAATCGAGATAAGCCGTATAACGCTCACAAAGACGGTTAAACGCAATTGCGTCCAATTAGTAGAGTTTGCGTTGCAAATGTTCACATCGTTAACATAATCGTTGGCAAGATGGGTCCGATAGTGCACGGACGTGCTAGCAAGTATACTTCAGTGCTGGCGAACAATACTATATCGATGGGATAGGGCCATAGTATATGAATATGGTTGGGTGAGCATGTTATACCTTAATAGCGGTACTTAAGATTAAGACCGAGGATGTGTTTACATCGAGTTTGATGTGTGAATACCGTTTGCGCTGCACTATATGCTACCCGTTCTTGTTAACAATTTGTTGAAGACTTCACGACATGACTATCAGTTAATTGGTAACGATTACATCGACCAAGACTCAAACATCAATTTATGAACCCTCACAGATGTACAATTTAATGTCTTAATGTTCAGTTACAAACAATCAGAGATAAAGCTAAACACAGGAAACTCCAACAAAATAACATAAAATGGAACGATTAAAAACAGTTTCACGCATACATCAAACCGAAAAAAACGAACGTACCGCGTACCTACTTATCTACCTAATCATTATTTCGATCTTCACATTATCATTAGATACATCTGGAGTCCTTGGGAATCTAATTATTACGCTTAAGTAGGCTTGGTAAAAAAATACATTATTTTGGAGAACTAAAACTAAAAATACAGTTGAATAATAGTTGTGTGCTTCACTGTCACTAAAAAAAACCGGTCAAGAGCGAGTCGGACTCGCGCACCGAGGGTTCCGTTCCGATTTCTGAAAAAGTGTGCTACTTAGAGACATCGTTTTATTTTTCCTGTAATCTTTACATAAACTTCTATCACATAGAATAATTTCAGATTTTTCTCTTTGCAAACTTTGGAGATAGGGGGGGTGGGGGGCGGTATTTTTTTTTACATTTTTCATCAAAAGTCGAAAATATGCGGCCTAAAAAAAAAAAAAAATAGTTTGAGAATGTGCAAACAGCGTTCTTTCATATGATACCCCACATGCCCTAGTAGCTTCACTTTAAATTTTTAAGACCCCCTTTCAGTCCCTGTTGCAAAAAAAAACATAAATATTTTTATTTCTTTCTTATTTGCAAAATAGTCGGGTAAACGTCATCTAAAACTATTCCAAATTTCAAGTTGATAGCATTAGTAGTTCTTGAGATATCCAGCTGTGACAGACAGACAGACAGACTGAGTCACACCATAAGGGTTCCTTTTTTACCATTTTGGTACGGAACCCTAAAAAATAATGTTCGATCAAATTTTTACATCAGCACTGTCTGTCGTCTATGGATATTTATGATGGTGAAATATTGAGCATAAATACATAATACTTATTTTGTAAATTAGTGTTATGCCATGTTATCTTAGGGATGGTTACAAAATGTTACAAAAAAAAAAATGAATATGTAATAGCTCTTTTTAAGAAGAACTACATCAATTAACCATTTAGGCCAATACTCCCCTCTCTCGAAGGCTTTCATGCAATTTTAAAACATAGAATTTACCACATAATATGTTATGCAAAATAAGTAGTAAGACTGGTGGCAGATTGGATACCCGCCGATTTAATGAGTCGATGTCAAAGATCGCTAAAGTTCAAGCTGCCGTCTGTGCCGTCGCAAAGTGATTTCCAAAAAGAGCTTACCTTTTTTCAATTTGGGGTTCAAGAAGAAAATATCGATTTTGGTAGTTCTAGGTACCAAAAACCGATATTTAACCAATATCGTATTTTTGTAATTACAGAAACAATTAAAAAACCATTGTGTCACGGGCAATGATATTAAACGCGCTCACAACATATCTGTTTAATATAATATCATTGGTCACGGGTAGATCTACGTTAGAAGGTTAGAAGGGTTAGTATAACTAGTGTAGGTACCTACAGGGTATTAGGTTATGCACTTCAGGATAACTTTAGTGCTAATAGGTTACATACTTTTATAATAAAATCTTCGCAGTTAACACAAAAATTTAATATTCTAAACAAATCGATACTTATTAAATTAATAGATTGTTGTTGTTCTTTGTAATAAAGATTATAATTTATGATTATTCAGTGATTACAAAGCATACCTACTTAATAATGCTAATGCCTGTTAATCTTATAATGAACTTTGACAGCCTGGATTGTTTTATAAGAGTTATTGCCTCGGAATCGTGTTAATTTTAAGCAGATAAAAGGATTTTCCTTTAACAATGCATGCAAGACCATTAATGTAGGTGGGTACTGATTTAGTTTCATACTCCCTTTATTTGCGTTATTTCATTTAAAGGTAGTACTGTACAGCTACGGTATAGGATATATGTTATACTGCTGAACGATTCAGTCAAGTTTGATAAAATCTTTGAATTTTCAGTAAATCGACTAACCAACCAATAACTTTCAGAGGCAATGTGAAATTTTAAAACGACAGCTTAGCTATTATTTATAGTCTGTTGAAATAGTGTCTACTATTAAAATTCTCAAAACATTCAGCCAAAATTATTACACAAGAAACATTGTCACTTCAGCCTCTGCACCTAATTATGCATCACCGAATACCAGCATTGACGCATCCTTCACGTTAGAGTTTATTGTTAGCTCGATTATGTCGTAATTTAACATCTACCTGACTTAAACTTGCCATAGTCGTAATGCCGTAGGTCAAAGGTATTCACGTTTTGTTTAAGTTATTGCCAACGTACGAACATCCTTGCAGCTCCTCGCTTATATGTTAAGGTAGACAACTTTTAGTTGTATAAAAACAACTATTTTAATAAGTAATGTGTGATGTGGGTTTACTGATTTAATGACACATTTTAATTAAGCGTAAGATGACGGATTTGTGCTTGAATTTTAAATGTTTTCACGCATCATACCGAAAAGCTTTTGGAACTAATTGCATTGTTTTATGGTTTTACCCTTGATTGCATTGGTGTTGTTGGATAATAAAATGTTAGTGTTTAACCACACCTACTGTTGATGGTTATTGTTACATGAGAAATGCCACAGCTATGTCTGTCATGAACAAGGAACAAACAGACAGTACTGATGCAAATGGTCTTCTTTGGTTCGTGCCTCATTTAAAACAAAAAGTTTAGACTCGTATAATCTATCTAATCTAAGCCCTGGGTTCGATTCCTAGGTCGGGCAAAGTGTTATTGGCTTTTCCATCTGGAATTTCTCATTATAGCAGCCTTTTTTTTTGTGGATAGGAAATCATCAAATGACTTCTCCCGCTCTGGGTGGAGCGGAAGTGTCAGACTTTTACTGACTAAAACCCACCCGTGTTCCTTCAGTTGCCTATGCCAGGGCCACGGTATCTCTTTCGAACAACCCGCAACCTAGGCGGCATCGGCCCTATTGGACCCCATCATTCCTGACATCTCTTTGAGGCGCGCGTGGAACACAACGCGCCCAGCCTGAAGTCTGGATTTGTGCCCAGTTGATTGCAATAGGCTCGCCCCCTATTACATGGGACTTAAACATAACTGGCGAAATGTGGGTGTAGTATAGGTGCACTCTGCCTATACCTTCGGGGAATACAGGCGTGATGTTATGTACCTATGTATATCTCTGTAAGAAATCTTAAATTCACTGAAAGACAACGCAAGTCTAAAGGCTCCTACACACTATGCCACAGCCGGCGGACATGTCACCAACAAGCCCGGCGGCATTCCCGGGTGGGATTTTGAGCCGGCTGGCTTGCCATACAAAGGGCGCATACCCGCACTACAAAAACCCGCCGGCTGTGCCGCCGGCATAGTGTGTAGGAGCTTTTATGCAATTTTGCACAAGAGTTCGTTATATAACGAACTAGCGACCCGGCCCTGCTTCGCACGGTTTTTACGACTTGACAAAACATGATTCATGAAGGTTTCTATATTATAATTATGTAAGTTGAATCTTCCGGAATAAATTCTCTAAAATGATAGTGAAAACCGCTTGAAAATCCGTTGCGCAGTTTAGAAGAATAACGCGGCCACACAGACAGACACGAAAAGCGACTTTCATTTATAATATGTAGTTATAGATAATAGAAGTACGGTTATGGATTTTTTTTTTTTGATAATTAAAGCGCTTCTCCGAGCGAACGACCTTGTGCGTTCGATCCTCGCCGCTTGGTCCTGCTCCCTTCTTAGCTTCTGCTCGCGACTTAGTCCGCGTGAAATATCTTGTCCCCGACCCACCACGTCGCATCGCATCGCCTGCCCTCGCTATTACTTCGTTTTTTGACTTTTTTTTTTGCTCGGCTCCTAAGGGTTGTAGCGTGATATTAAATAGCGTATAGCCTTCCTCAAGAATTGAGCTATCAAATGCAAAAAGAATTTTTCAAATCCGACTGGTACTTCCAGCGATTAGCGCAATTAAACATACAAACAAACAAACTTCAGCTTTATTATTATTCACACAATTTTTGGAATTATTTTAAAGAAAATCTATCTATACTGGATGACTTTTTTTACCGTCTCGAAAAAAAATGGGTATATTAGGTGAACGGAGTAGAAGCCTATGGCATACCCAGTTTTTTTTTTTTAATAGCTTAGACAGAAAAAATTATCTAAGTACCAATAAATACTACAAATTCGATGTAAACTTTTCATTTTTGTACCATAAAAACAGAAATTTTGAAAAAAAATTATAAATCGTTTAAAAATATCGAAATTCAAATCATAAGCAAACTGCTTATGATTTGAATTATTGTTTTATTTTTTTTAAGTTAGGTATGCCGTAGGCTTCTACTCGGTTCACCTAATACACCCAATTTTTTTCGAGACGGTAAAAAAAGTCATCCGGTATAAATAAAAAGAGAAATCCTGACTGACTGACTGACTGATTGACTGACTCATCAACGCCCAGCCCAAACCCTTGGACCTAGAAAGCTGAAATTTTGCACAGAGGTTCCCTTTATAATGTAGACAAGGAATAAGGAAGGAATTCCCGGTAGCAGGTTCCCTTGGGTTTTTTTTCGACATCCACGAGGGCGAAGCCGCGGGCAAAAGCTAGTGAATAAATAAGCTAATAACGGAACTGCTGCTGCGGCTGCGGAAAATCTCAAGCGGCGGAAGTATAATAACCCTAACGGTAATTATATTTTCGAGCCGTTTGGGGTTGAAACCCTTGGACCATGGGGTCCCAGTGCTCTTGTTTTATTTAACGAAATCTCCAAACGGTTGGTTGACACTTCCCGTGACCCAAGGGCTGGCTTTTACTTTGGCCAGAGGCTTAGCATTGCCATACAAAGTGGCAATGCCGCCAGTCTCTTGGGTACTTTGCCAGTCGACAGCGATGCGGAGGAATTTTTAATTTAAGTTGGAAGTTAGGATATAATTTTGTTATTTTTAGGTTATGTTTATATTACATTTAAATAAGCAAATAAGTGCATGATTCTTCTATTAACGGTATTTTAATGTGCAACATCCAACAACACAATATTCTCAGAATCAACTAGGACAGCAATGCTATAAATAGTATTAAAATGTGAAGATGTTCAGCTCATTGTCATTTTAAAGGGCACGAGACCTTACGAGGTAACATATTCGTTCAACAACAATTCAAGTTGCATTCTTATAATATCTCGAGTTGCGAAGCAATCCAAGATCGTAACATATGTATGGATTATGTTCTACATACGGACAAGTATTTGTACCTTGTATGTATCGAATTGCTAAGAATTTATGTGATGAGAATAGTAAATTTATAGATGTTTTCTGCAAAGCGCCCCATTAAAATTCTTAGGTAAATGTTAGACATTCCCGACAATATGCAACTTACAAAGAATATTAAATTTTAATTAAGTATGTATTATTTAATTTGTCTATCATATTATTCTAGTAGTTACGAGTCAAGCCAAATTATATGTTTCATAATAGTAGTTTATGAAACTCTTTCTTATTGAGGGGTATAAAACACGAGTGAGTGTTTAAAAACCCAGCTGAGAAAAAGTGTTGTTAATATGATTGTATTTTTAACTTTCGGTAGTGTGTTTAAAAAGTATGTCAATACAGGGTGGCCGGAACATTGACGTCCAAAAATAAAATTTCGGTCCCTCGTATCGTGGGGTATTCGAATCACCCCCATGTATGTTCCGCGACTTTTCATAGTTTTCGAGTTATGAATTTTTTTCTGAATGTTTGAAAATTTTCGACCTGACCAACCTAAAAAAATTCTAAAAAAAAAAGTAGAGGGTTTTATCGAGTTTCTTTTTTTGCAACTGAATTTTCATAAGTAGTACTTTTATGCATAAAATAATCAGCTTCGTAACTGTGATGAAAGTTATGAAAATGTTGATCTAAAGTGAAAAATTTACGTTCGGTAAATTATGACTCAAATTTTCAACTTTAAATTAAAAATCTTAACAGGTGACTTCATAATTCCTAAGTAGGCTTCAAGAATGCGCCAGACTCTCAGCTTTCATAATCATAAAAAAAATGAAGTACTTAATAGGGCTACTTTGTTTAAAATCGGCCTTCAAAGACAGCGAGGTGGAAAAATTCTTAAAATTACCCATCTGAGTAATTATTTTTTTTTGGCTATTTTCTCGTTCCTAAGGTTAATTAATGATAAGAATACTGAAAACTAACCACATTATATTCAATATTCATAATTACCACACGTGGGCGAATGAAAATCCACTCGAAGTGAGAGCTTCGACATTTCAACATCGCTTCAGCGTTAACTTGTGGTCTGGTATCCTCAATGGCGAACTAATTGGTCCGTTTGAACTGCCGTCCAGACTTGATGGAGAAACATACAAAAACTTTTTGGAAAATGAACTTCCATTGTTGCTGGCAGATGTGAATCTCGAACTCAGACGAACCATGGTGTTGCAAAATGACGGCGCCCGTGTCACTATGCAACCCAGGTCCGAAATTACTTAGATGAAACATACCCCAACAGATGGATCGGACGCAGCGGACCAATTAGGTGGCCTCCACGCTCACCTGATCTCAACCCCATCGATTTCTTTATTTGGGGCTATTACAAGGAAATAGCATACGCCCGAGACTGTTCAAGTGAACAAGAGCTGAGGCAGTTGATTGCAGAAGCTGAACGTGTTGTGAGAGAGAACAGAGACGCTTTTAGACGATTGCCAGACAATTTCTTACGTAGGTGTAGAATGTGTATTGCTGCTGGTGGTGGCCACTTTGAAAACCTTTTGTAAATGTTAAAAATAAATTAAGTACTTTTTTCACATTATCATCTGTGTTTTATTCAAAACCACTTTTTACGTAAAACTTTTCTTACCCAACTCTGAAACTATTTGTTGGTTAGTTTTCAGTATTCTTATCATTAATTAACCTTAGGAACGAGAAAATAGCCAACAAAAAATAATTACTCAGATGGGTAATTTTAAGAATTTTTCCACCTCGCTGTCTTTGAAGGCCGATTTTAAACAAAGTAGCCCTATTAAGTACTTCATTTTTTATGATTATGAAAGCTGAGAGTCTGGCGCATTCTTGAAGCCTACTTAGGAATTATGAAGTCACCTGTTAAGATTTTTAATTTAAAGTTGAAAATTTGAGTCATAATTTACCGAACGTAAATTTTTCACTTTAGATCAACATTTTCATAACTTTCATCACAGTTACGAAGCTGATTATTTTATGCATAAAAGTACTACTTATGAAAATTCAGTTGCAAAAAAAGAAACTCGATAAAACCCTCTACTTTTTTTTTTAGAATTTTTTTAGGTTGGTCAGGTCGAAAATTTTCAAACATTCAGAAAAAAATTCATAACTCGAAAACTATAAAAAGTCGCGGAACATACATGGGGGTGATTCGAATACCCCACGATACGAGGGACCGAAATTTTATTTTTGGACGTCAATGTTCCGGCCACCCTGTATAAACTCGTTTTGAAGTTTGTAAGTAATTACAATTATGAGTATTATTTTGAGAGTAGATACAATATTTAATGTATAAAACGAGACCCAAAGATCAAATCCAAATACCTGAAAATACCGCTGAAAAGAATTATAGTTTTCTAAGCTGAGATTGTAACATCGTATATGAAGGCTATTTCTACTTTGTTTTTCATACTTAGTAGTAGGCAATTAAGTACTTGACATTTTACATAATCGTGTAAAGTTTTTATGATATTGTAGTTATAACTGAATGAAGCACCTCACAAGAATTTTAATTGCGGTTTGACCCAAGCACAAGCCTATAATTGCTGCTTTAATTAATCTTTTATTTTAAAATGCTGTTATTTTTAAAGGCTGGTCGAATTAAACATGCATTATGGCTATCGGAAAGCTAACTGAAAATTCTAAGAGAATGTTAATTAAGTATATGTTTTTCTTCTACAAAATAGTAAACAGTTTCATTGACTGACATACGTGTAGGCATGTTATTTTCCTTAGAGGCTATAGGGTGCAAAGTAACTGCTGTAGTAATTAGCCACGCTTTAGTTACTGGCCACTCATAAAAAAGAGGTAGAAACAAGGAGAAGAAGCAAGCTAATGAATGAAAAAGACGAAAATTTTATTTTTTGTCCTTTTCATTCATGAGCTTGCTTGCATTACCTGGTTTCTATGTCTTTTTTTTAATGAGTGGCCATAGAATGAATTTGTTGAACTGTTATAAATAGGTTAGGTATAAAGAACGAAGTCCTGCATCCTATTGCATAACACACTATCGATCGGAATCTGAATAATTTTGAAGCAAGTTGCTAATCTGTTGCTTCAATATGTTCGAAAAATTTTTCTTCTTCTTCTTAATAACGCAATGAATGTTGTTGAACTGTCAAAATTAAACCAATTCCGATTGATAGTGTGTTACGCAATTAGGGTGCTGGACAATGGACACTGGAACTTACTGGCATAGGCGGGTACTCTTGCTCCTGAGGCGCAGGCGCAGCTGCCGCTTGCCTGACGCTGACACACACCACCACGAGCGCACATACTAACCACTTTGTTGACGACATCTGCGGAAAACAATAGTTATTTATTGCTAGGAAAGGGCAAAGTTCAATCAGTTTGAGTTACGGTTTGATCCGTTAACGAATCATGGGTCCTTATGCCTTCAGGCTATATTAAGTGCCATGGTACCTAAGGGAGTCTTGTATGGAAATGACTATGACCGCTAATCTGATGGTTTGTTTACATGGAGGGACTATCACTCACACTACACACTACACCCTAAGCAAAAATTGTATTTACTGTTTTACTTTTTAACTTGAATAAATATTATTTATTTATTTATTTTATTATATTTATCAACGAAGTAATTTTAACGTTTCTCATATACAACGTGTAACGTTAAACGCGCAAAACCTCTTAAGGGGTCATTGTACTCATCATTAGAAGAACTTTAGATTTAACTTATATTAGATTAAGAACTTTTACTATGGGACCCAACATGAAATCGCGAAAAAAAAATCAGCTGTTCAGTACATTTATGTTCGCATAATTCGTCAAAATGTACTGAACAGCTGATTTTTTTTTCGCGATTTCATGTTTGGTCCCATAGTAAAAGTTGTTCATAATGATGAGTACAATGACCCCTTAAGAGGTTTTGCGCATTTAACGTTAGGTACACGTTGTATACGACGTCTCTCTCTCATGTTTAATCTTCGAAAGTCTTATTTCATCTTATCACAGAAAATCCGCTTAAAATAATATGGTCTAAAGAGAAACAAAAACGACTAAGCAAGTGTGGATCAATAAATTGGAAATTCTCGAACATTTTAAAGAAACTGAGATTAACATCATGATTTTAGTATTACCTAACTAAGCTCATTGTTTTTTTTTAATGACTTAGGTGTTGAACTGAAACTCCAAGTTGGCCATTATATTTTGTGTATAGGTTTCAACTCCTCTTATTATATAGCAATAAAACAAAATTTATCGGTCTGAGATCAGGCAAGAGTTGTGTTAAGGAGATCATTATTTTTTATCGACAAAACAAAATAAACATTTGGGTGACTTTACCAAATGCTAATTCCTACATATATCAGCATTGTGCCTAGAATTTATTTTAAGTTTTATCCTCTAGTCATTAGTTGTATCCTCTTAACAAAAATATAGTTTGTCTATCATAGTGAAACACTACTTAGTTGAAGATCTTAAATCCAAATTCAATTTGGCTTTGCTGGTTTGCTGGACATTAACTCAGACTTAGGTTTCAGATCGTAATGGTCTTAATCGAAAACTTAATCCATACTAATATTATAAATTCGAAAGTAACTCTGTCTGTCTGTCTGTCTGTCTGTCTGTCTGTCTGTTACCTTTTCACGCCTAAACCACTGAACGGATTTCGATAAAATTTGGCAAGGCTATAGATGGTATCCTGGGGACGGACATAGGCTACTTTTTTTTTCAAAAATAATCCTACAGGGGGTGATATAGGGGATGAAAGTTTGTATGGGAAACTCAGTATTTCTTAAGTTAGGGATGTGAAAATTAAAATGTATGCTTTTGATAAGAAATAAAGGAATATGCGGTTCAGCGTTTTTGAAAAATCATCCCCTAAGGGGGTAAAATAGGGGTTGATTTTAAAATTTACAAAACTGCATGGATTTCGACAAAATTTGGCAAGGCTTTATATAGCATCCTGGGGAAGGCCATAGGATATTATTTTTTTCAAAAATAATACTACATGGGGTGATATAGGGGATGAAAGTTTGTAAGGGAAACCCAGTATTTCTTAAGTTAGGGATAACAAATTTATGCTATTGGTAGGAAATTAAGAAATATGCGGTTCAGCATTTTTGAAAAATCATCCCCTAAGCGGGTAAAATAGGGGTTGATTTTAAAATTTACAAAACTGTACGGATTTCGATAAAATTTGGCAAGGCTTTATATAGCACCCTGGGGAAGGACACAGGCTACTTTTGGTCTTAAAAAATAATCCTACAGGGGGTGATATAGGGGAGAAAAGTTTGTATGGGAAACTCAGTATTTCTTAAGTTAGGGATGTGAAAATTAAAATTTATGCTTTTGATAGGAAATAAATAAATATTTGAAAAATTTAAATATTTCAGCGTTTTTGAAAAATCATCCTCTAAGGGGGTAAAATAGGGGTTGATTTTAAAATTTACAAAACTGCACGGATTTCGACAAAATTTGGCAAGGCTTTATATTTATATAGCATCCTGGGAAAGGACATAGGATACTTTCAAAAATAATACTACAGGGGGTGATATAGGGGATGAAAGTTTGTAAGGGAAACCCAGCATTTCTTAAGTTAGGGATATGATATATTTTCCACATGAACGTTCCCATGGGATATTTTCCGACATCCACGCTGGCGAAGCCGCGGGCAAAAGCTAGTATACTTATACTTGTTTCGTAGATCCAAATCATAATCTATACAACGTATCGTTTTGCATACTCGTCAAATTTAAGTACATATAGACCATCAAACTGAACAACTTTTTCCATGGCACCAACATCGTAATCGCGAAAAATTAATTAGCTGTCCCATATGTATTTGCGTCGAGAGGTATTGAAGTTTTCTATGAGAGAGTTGAAAATTTTTTCGCGAATACGATGTTGGTCCCATGGAAAAAGTTATTCGGTTTTATGTTCTGTACCACACCCTGAAAGACGAGGATGCAAAACAACATGACATGTTTTTACTTAGGTATTATATACAAAACCTCAATATTTCAAGTTGCGCCCTTACGACCCTTAGTACTGTAAGGCCGCAACTCGAAATATTGAGTTTTTGAATATAATAAGGAAATCCGATGTTTTTAAGTACTTATTATATTCAAAAACTAATTATTTCGAATTGCGCCCTTACTTTTTCTTTGCCTTATTAATAAGACTGCGATGTGTTTAAATAAAAATCAATTGCCGCACGGATATGTACACGCATCACATCAGAACGGTTATTACACCTATTTGGCTAATTGTTTTTTGGTTGATGGTTTGTATAAAAGAATATGTTTGAAAAATTGTACGGAACAGTGAATTTTGGTTAAAAAATCTCCATATAAAAAAGTGAGTGAGACAAAACAAGACAGTACCTACTAGTTATTCTCCGAACTTCAAACATTTTAACAGAATTGACAGATTGACGTTTAGTTGTTCAGTTTCTTACATTGTTTTATTTATTAAACCCGAAAACATAATAATTTGTTGTTTTGTAAAAAAAAGTAGTAAAAAAGTTGTAGAACGTTATATTATAGGTACGGTCAGCAACATAAGTCGGTTAACACTGCTACTTTTTGACATCATATAAATTAACACAAAATGATACGATATCCTGCTTTTCAGCTTTCATTTATTAGTTAAGACTTAATTTTCTTTAAACTTTACATCTGTTCCGATTTTAATGAAGTATTTTTCTCAATAATTAAGATTTAGAAAACACAAGTGTTAATCGACTTTTGTTGCTGCTATTTTTAAAAATACCAGCAAACTCAGGGTGCTAGCGTTGTGTTACCTATCACTCAATTGCCTTCAGTCTTGGTTTATTTCATTGTTAAGAAAATGCCACCAGTGAGGCGTCAAAATATCGGAAAGAATAATTAGAAAAGTTGCCGGGAAAATTGGAAAATTCGGGAAAATTGAAAGTGCATTTTCTATAGGAGTTTCGTATGAATTATTATTGAAATTAGGACAGGACCACGTCTGTCGGGTCTGCTAGTAAATAAAAAAAACTTTAATAAATAAGCACGTTCGTTACTTTGAACAGATTCATTTCTATCTGAAAAATCTGCATGCACTGTAGTTTTGACTTTTTATTTTATCGCTATATTTAGAACAGGAGTTGTATAGGCAATATAGGTCTGTTTATTTTTAAATATATTTTGAGAATCAATCAAATCCTTCTTGCTAACTTGTAGCAATTGAGCATCTTTAAAATCATAACTTAAACCAATCATCTTGCGTACAATTAACTAGGCACAAATTAAATCATTGACTCGACGTACCATAATTGCCGTTATATACCACAGTCGTGTAACGTTTATTATTTTAATAATAAAATGATTAATTTTAAATCCTTGTGCGACGTTCAGTTTCATGAGCATTTATCATTTCCGTGGATTCTTCAATCGAAACAATAAGCAATTAAATAAGCTAATGTGGGTAAAGAATGTCAACGTTCAATCTTTAGCACATAAATCTATCGTTGTTTATTTTATGGAGCTAAGGTTAGGTACGCTAGGCACTAGTTTATCAAGGACATTCTAATTGTGTCGATGATGCATAGGTACCTACTTATTGATAAAAAATTACTAAATTTATTGTTTTGGTTTTGCCCAATAATTTGTCTCGGCCAACTAGCAATTTTCAGTAGAAGGTCTTGAGGAAATCAGCATTAAGCCATTTGTCAATAGAATCAAGAACCTATGTATACCATCGTGGCGGGTTACTTTGACTCTATGGCATAAATTTTGCCCAAATCGAGACCAATGGTTAGTGTCATTAAATCCACATAAAAATTTCCCAACATACGTCTATATCGACAACTATTACTTACCGAAGGAAATACGACGTTCTGTTGTGTGGTCGCGACACAGCGGGCAGTTCAAACATCTGTCTCGATTTGGGCCAAAGTCAAAGGCCCTAGAGTCAAAGTAACCCGCCATGAGTAGTGTACCTATTCTGAAAGGTTTCTTTCACTGCCCTTTCAGTTAACTTCACCTAGTAATAAAACCTGACCTATTTGGGATATGGGGTGTTGTAAAAATCCAGGAATTTCTCTTCTGTAGCATAAATATTTCAATAGATTTTCATCAGTTATTGCGAAATCCGGTCTCTTGGGACTTTCCCATTATTTAAACAGGTCCTGCTACTACTGGAATAAAAACGTGTAATTGTAAGATATCGATGATATAGCTATAGAATAAACACCTCGTTATCAACACAGCTATGGAGTGACAATTACTGTAATTATCTTCAGTTTTATATTTTTGTAACACGCACGCTTTGTGGCCTTTCCCACACGCCCGAGAATTAAGTAAATACAGGTAAGTAGGTACATAAAATATTAGCACCTTGTTTTTTGTTTCGGGATTCAGATAAATTAGACATAGGTACTGACAAGATCGTCTTCCATTAGCCCGGAAACTCATTTCACATCTCGGTTAGGTACCCTAATTGCGTAACACGCTTTCAATCAAAGTCAGAATGATTTTGAAGTAAGTATACAGCTAATCCATTGTTTCATAATGTGTTCGAAAAATTTGTCTGCTCAACAACAACGTAAATAACGCAATGCATGTTGTTGAACTGTCAAAATGAATGCTCCTGTATGTTTCGTAATGAGCCCGTTGGTTTTACGACCAAAGAGGCTATTAAGATGTATTGTTGATGATACAGGTAACTGCACTACCAAACTCACCCTTACTGTTACGACATAAACGCACTGTCAATGTCGAATTGTTACCACTGATGTGCGTTTAATTGTATTATGCTGGACTGTTAGCTCTCCTCATAGATATCATTTGAGGGGCTATCGGACCGCACCACATTGGGCCAAGGGAATGATCATACTCTCAAGGTCTGGCTTCTCGAATAACTAACGCTGAACCCTTAAATGCCCTATGATACCTACATAAATTATGAATTGATTGACCGTCCGTACGTCAAGCCTCATTATTTAATCAGTGACAAGGTGGATGACGGTTTGCGTGCAGTTAAAAATGTTTTTTTTAGAAATTATATGCAATATTATGCTATTGATATTATCAAGGCATCGTGACGTAAAACCTTTGTTTTTATTGTTAATATAACGACTTGATTATGCTAAGTACTCTTTAGATTTACTCCAAAAACGGTTTGTTTTGTTTGTTTCTGAGGTGACAAAAACGAGAAGTGTAGATTTACAAACCATTACCATAAATAAACATTTATATTATATTGTACGGCTATTATATTGTTATTTATTTTTATCTAGATTGTGTTTCAAAGGATACAGAAGCTGTCTTTTATTTGGACATAATTTATCCATAAATCACTTAATATTTTATGTATAGGTACCTCTACTAGAAACATATTATTAAAAGTATATGATACTATAGAACAATTTCACTTCATTTTAATGAACTCGTAATTAGGCACTGATAAAAAGTCTTAATTATCATAAACAATACCTGATAGGGAACATTGTCGGCAATCTGCATAAAACATTGACACAGGTATGCCAATAATTGAGATTTGTCTGGCCTCGCGTGATCGATTCCTGGGGAATTGCTTTGTCTTGTCGCGTCGCAATCTCTTGCGGACGTGTGATTGCGCACTTTATTCGGCAGTTTTTATTCGTGAAAAGCCAAGGAAAATACGCGACTTTGAACATTTTATTTGCAGAGATAATGTATTGTGTGAATGATTGAAATATTCTGTGGGAAAGATCGATTTGTAGCAATGTTTCGGAAAGTTTGAAAAAATCGGGTGGACAACTATGAATGCAGACATTTATCTGCCTTTGTTTAAAGAGAAATTTTAACCATATTCCTTTCCGCAAACAAAATCTAGATTTATTTGTATCAGGTATGATTAGGATCTTTAGTATATTTTCAAACTCCTGACTTATTTTTAACCACTTTGTATGTCATGAATTCATGATCATGAGATAAATCTGCTGCTAATGTACCTACCTATAGGTAAATTAATCCTCTTCTACAGATTATAAAAACTATAATTGGTAGAGGTGCACCTAATAATTACCCTAACAGGTAATGCGAGCTCAATAACTAACACAATACAGTAGAGCTGATTATATCTTTCGTTACATATCAGTCTATCTTTCACATGACAATAATTGAACTAAACTTTTTATTTCACGACCTTAAAGTCGTGAAATCTCATACACATAAAAATTCCATTTACGTTTTGTTCCTAAAATTCTGAGCATTCTTTCTCATAGTCGGAGTCGGTAACTGTATTAGGCAGTCCTTGCTCTCAATATACGTGTAGGTACCTACAATATTAGTGAAAAATCCCATGGAACAGAATGTTATCACATGTGTATGGCGACAAACAAAATGACATTCTCACTGTTTCTAGGTTTACGATAGCACTTTGTGTGACCCGATCATTTACCTACGTCGCTTCACGCGTAGTTTCGGTTTACTATCTAGCGAAGCGTACCTACAGTGTAATTTGCTGAACAAATCGTATAATTTTGGAAATACCACGCTCATGACCTACGAATGTATTATTATGTGTCAATGTGTCATCGTCATATAGCATACCGATGACTTCTAAAATCGCAAGATTTTTTTGTCTGGATAATAAAGTAAGTACCATGAGCATGCACGGCCCATCCTACTGACATTTGGAGTCATGATGCTCAGTAATGAGATAACGACAACGTCGGAGGAAGAGGGTTCTGTGATTTTGGAATCTGTTGAACTTTAGATTCTTCAGTACCTACCTGTGCGACTTAGGTGAAGTATCAGATTGGTTCAATTAAGCGAGCCTATCGCAATTCATTGCTGGATATTTAAAAGTTGAGTTTTTTCATCTTTTAAAAATAATCATGTGCTGAGCATAACCTTCTTATATTTCACGTTCTTTAGATCGATAATCTACTTCTACTTATTAATCTTTTAATTATCTATCCATCAGCTGTCTACAACATTTTTTACGTTGAACGCACTTTATGCTCCGTTTGTACCGTGGGAAATGCTACTGTATAAGGGCCCTCCAGCCTCTTAGCTAGGAAGAAATGGCAAAGGTGACGACATTGCATTTTCGCAGTTGCTTGCTCAGTTACCAATGGTAATGGTATGCAATAAATCAATATTGTAATGCAAAAACTCACACGTTTTTCATAACTGAACAATCGATTTTTATGTCAGTGCGCAACTGATAACGTTCTAAGATAATGGATACTAATTATTATGGGATGACAAACGATCGATGGATGAAGTTAATTCAAGGTTTCTGATCCACGTTGAAAAAATATGTTCTTTAATTTTATAAAAATATAAAATATATTATTTTTGCTACGAAGCTCCAGTGTTGGGTTGATGGAAATATGATAATGAAATGAATATAATTATTTATCTACATGAATGCAAGATTTAATTATTATGTAAACATGATGACTGACTAATTAAGAAATAATTTGCATGTTACAATTGCTTACACAATTATAAAAATGGTGCCTATTCATATTTTAGCATAATTAAAGACTAATGAGGGCACTTCTACGTACCTATAGGTACATACATTAAGCTTGTAAATCATATGGTATAAATAAAACAGCAATATAGTAAAGACTAGAAAAGTCTCTTTTGAAACTATGAAATTGCCTTTTTTTTATTCAGAAATAAGTAATTAATTACTCCTTGTAACTCCGTATCATCCTAGCCAATCCTGTGATTGCATGGAGAGGATTGCCATAAGCAATATCTTATGACTGCCACTTGTAGATTTTATAAGTTTTATGACCATCAATATTACCACTATGAAAAATGAAACCCAACCAGCTAGAATATAAGTCCCCTTATCTCCAGTCAATAAAAGGCGAGGGATATCCCTCATGTAACACGACTACTATTAGACACCTTTGATGTAAACTCACCTTAGAAGGAACGTACACACAAATAGCACGACACTGTACACAACTTGTAACAATCGGTACCGGTGACAATGATCGTTGTTTAGCGTGCAAAGCTGACTGGTAGCGCGCCCCGGCCTCGTCCGCATCTTATATACGCACCCCACGGCTCCCCGACGCAGCGAAGATGCCGCAATGTCGCCCTATCGCGATAGATGTCCCTCCGAACGTACGGATCTCGCCTCTGATAGTACGTCGATAACCGTGACTAAATATCACCGTTTCCACCAACGTATCCATCGGTTCACACACGGTGACATGACGTTACACGAAGGCTCGTACATTGCTGGCTTAACGAGCCCCTAAAACTTCCATACATCTCATCTACGCATCAATAAGCTTAACTTCATCGCGTGATCAAACTTTACCAAACGTTAAGTTTTCGTAACACGTGTGTTTCTGCCTTTTGTTGGCATTGTACCGGTAATTATTTCATAATGTGATGACTTTTTGTCTGCCTTCTCGGTTATAAACCAATTAAAATACCAAATTAAGTGACCGTGAACCTTTATTTTAATTATTTTGAAGCTTTATTGCGTATGTCTTTGGTACTCGTTAGTCCTTATATCGTTATTAGAGTTGCTAGGCCCAAGTCTTGGGATGGTCCGAGATGATCATGCAATTACTGCTCAATTTAGGGAGTGCATATTTTATTTCGTATTACAACAATCAACACGATTGATACAGAGTTACTTTTAAATCACTAGCTATATTTTTACAGGATGTTCTACCCATGAATATGAACAACTTTAACTACGGGACGAACTCTGATATCACGAAAAAAAATCTGCTGTTTCATACAAAAGTTCAATACCTGCTCGACCAAAATGTCCCTTAATGAAGTTGTTAATATTAAAAAAAAAAAAAATGTTTATATTCAGGGGTAGAACACGCTGTGTAATTCCCATGTAATTTTATTTGCTCAAAACTACCATAAATTAATAGGCATGTAGGTAAATAAGCAACGCGTGACAGATAAAATTAATTTTCAATTCATTAAAATTCTGTGCTGCTGGCAAAAGATGCATAAACCAGAAGCAATCTCAACTTATATTGATTTTTATCTAACTTTTAACAAGGAACCTGTTGTAACATCTTACTCAAATCTTTGTATCATAAGGCGTGTCGTGATATCGTTCATAACAACACAATGCAAGTCTAAATAAAATAGCGGGAATACGGCTTAACGTGGTTTACAATACGTGTGCATTATGCCTAAAGTACAATATAGTTCGTTATAGTAAGTGGGGCAGAGCTTCTTCCTTGTAGTTATCCTTGCTGCATCAAGCGGTGAAAGCGACTATCTGTCAAACGCTCATGAGGAGGAAGTGGATCATATGTGCAAGCCTTTATGTTCTTTCACAGTTTCGCACGCTCTTCAAATATCGAGTGGGAAATATTCGAATATAGGGATGATGACTTAATTTTTTTTTGTCCTTCATATGCATTCATTATTAAGCAATACAATAACAACAACAATTTTTTTTTACGTAATCAAAAGATTACGGCTATACATTGAGTTAAAATTTGTCTTGACGTCACCCCTTGCTGGATTTTGTACATATTTTGTTATAGTTGTGACGTAGCGTAGTTTTTAATGCGTTTTGTCTAAGTCATTTTTAGGGTTCCATAGTCAACAAGGAACCCTTACAGTTTCGCTATATGTCCGTCCGTCTGTCCGTCTATCCGTCCGCACCTTAGCTCAGAGACTCTTAGTACTAGAAAGCTATAATTTGGCATTGATATACATATTCATATTCATCACGCCGACAAAGTGGTAAAATAAAATCATGAGAAATATTTTTTTTAAGGTATCTTAAGGTGATGTTTTTAGGTTTTCGTACCTCAAGAGGAAAAAACGGAACCCTTATAGGATCACTCGTGTGTCCGTCTGTCTGTCTGTCTGTCTGTCCGTCTGTCACAGCCAATTTGCTCCGAATCTAATGAACCGATTACCTACGTTGAAATTTGGTACACATATGTATTTCTGTGACCCAAACATGTACGGCTAAAGGTTAATAAATGAATTTTGAATATGGGGGTCACTTTTAGGGGGCAAATAAGAAAATTTAAAAAAAAAAGTTTTGCAAACTGTACCGTGTGACATATCAAATGAAAGGGCTTAATAGGAGGGTTTTAAATATATATTTTTTATAATTTTAAAATAAACAGTTATAAAGTTATTTAAGAAAATAGACGAAAATTTACCATTACCATTATCTCCGAAAGTACTGAACCTAAAATTTTGAAAAAAATACAGTTATAGGTTTTCCTGTAATCTAGTTTGTAGTCTTAAAATAACATGGTAAATCTCTCAATATTGTGAGTACAAACTTACATTTACTGTTGGAATGTATGGGAGGAGAACATGCTTTTCAACTGTAATGTTAAGATTGTTCTTAAGATAATTTTATACCAACTACGGAACCCTTCATTGTGTGTAGGACACGCACTTGGCCAGTTTTTTTTTTCTCGTCTACCCCATGGTGTGGGGTGTTGTTGGATGGGTCTTTCAAAAATATTGCTTGTTTGTTAAAACAATTTTTCGATTTAGGGATCCGCTTCTGAAATATTAAGCTTTATAGTGCAATTTTTGTTAGAGTCAAGTGTCCTCCCCCCCGCCAGCTAAACGGTTAGTTTGGATGGGTGAAAAAATTCACGGTAGTAGTATATACAGGGTGATTGGAAGACGGGTGCAAAGCTTTAAGGCGAAGATAGTACAGACAATTTAGAAGATTTTTTTTCGAAAACTCCTAAAATTTTAACTAAACTGCTTATTTATGGCCAAATTGAATGTTAAATGAATTCATTTTTATTTATTTATTTAAATGAATGTGTAAGCAATCTAGCAAAACATGTAGTATGCAGTAAGTATAACGAAGTTAAAAGGAAAACTATCACAGCTAAGTAGGCTTTTCAAGTTTACGAGTAATAGTCAAATATTCATGAAACATCAAAAAACCTCTTCATAGGCCGCATTATTGTGCAACTACGGAACCCTATTACTGCGCGTGGCCCAACACGCACTTGGTCGGTTTTTATTTACTAATAGGTTATAGCAAAAACACATGTCTAATATTTTTTTATTACCCATGTCTGACGGACTAAATAGATTTTTTTTACCCAGGCATCATGCCTCATTTATGAAAATATAGCTATAAAGTTGTCCATAATATGCAAAAATAGTTACTTTGTTAGAAGTTGTGTGAAATATTACCTCATTATTTTTAAATAATATTTTTTTTGCAAGTAATAATAATATTCTCATCTTACGGAATATGTACCTATATATGTAAGTAGGTAACGTTGTTTCATTGTGATAGAATCAATGTTCAATAGCAGGTAATTTTATTGTTCCAAAACTTATAATAGGCGGCAAAAGTTAATGATTGTCTTTTTATTAAATATTTTATTTATTTCACAAATTATTATCTTCGTGCTGCATAATAGGATACTGTTAATACCTTGAAACTAGTAGATAATGAGATTATAAATAATGAAAATTACGAAATATTCTAAATATTTTTGAATAACGTGCGAAAGTGATTATTACAATAGGCGTTTAGTTCACCTACTTACACGACGACACACGAAGTGCAAGGTCGAAACAATAATAATATTTTAAATATTCTGACACATAGAATGCTATCTTGCATTTGAGGGTGAGCTAGGTCGGGTAAGGTTGAAAAGGCGACGCATGCCGCAAGTTATAAAAGCAGTGGACAAATATCCAAGAAAAGCCATTGCATCTTTTGCATGAATAGTCTGTATTTTATTGAACATCTAAAATCTAAATTCCAACCTTAATCTTTAATATCATAAAAAAACCGGTCAAGAGCATGTAGGACTTGCGCACCGAGGGTTCCGGTCTGATTTCATAAAAAGTGTGCTATTTAGAGACATCGTTTTATTTTTCCTGTAATCTTTACATAATCTATCACATAGAATCATTTCAGATTTTTCTCCATGCATACTTCGGAAATAAGGGGGAACCGTTCCCCCTATTTTTTTACATTTTTCAGATTTGCAGTGATATTGATATAATATATTTCCGCTAACCTATCTCTTTCGGCCGTTATAAATGAAGATAAACTACTGTATCATTATTTTACTCTGGTAATGTCAAAGTGTCATCGTTTGCGCCTCGCGAGGGTTTTGCGTCATTACAACATGCGCGTGCGAGTCGCTTGCGCCGTGATAGACGAAATAACCAAACGTCACATAGGACCCCTGTGAAACTGCAAAATGTTATGTCACTGTTACCTTCGACGGAAGAATTTAATGAGCATCGTGATGCACTAACACGAAAACAATGTGTGCCGAAAAAAAGTTGAAGATACGAGTAGATAATAAAATAATTTATCGACCCACCACATTTCTATAAAAAATTGAAATGTTACTTTAGCAGTAATTTTTTAGCTTCTAAAACTCCATCTATTGCAACGGGATGAAAAGTCTTCTGTCGAGAAAGCTTCTGTTCAGGAGTAGGCTTTAAACAAATACATTTCTTGGGATCAAGTGATATTTTTTTCTCTTTAAATTCATGAATCGTATTTAATATAAGAGTGTTTTCTTCTTCCAATAATAATTTTTCGCGGTACAAAGCTCTTTTTGACAATTCAGCTTTAGATATCCTGTGCCACAGTCTTGTCATACCACTTGTTGTTGCAATAGCGTTTAAAACTAGTGAATCATCCGAGTGCTGTTTACGTATATTCAATTTCGATGCGGTTGGGGAATGAGGCAAATATGAACCAAAGGGTAGAACTTTTTCACGCTGTGTCTCAAATTTTCGGCAAAGTCCTGCCATACGCAGAATTTTATCAACTTTTTTGGACGCCTTTTCCAACCATTCGACAGTGTCATCTGCCACTTTCACCAATATTGCTAACTGTTTTACATCTGTATCGACACCACTGTACATAAGGTTTTTCAACCTGTAGCAAGCATCCCTATGCCTGTTACGACGTTCTCGGAAAACAGCCTGTTTTGTACCAGATTCGTAAGCTGACAATTCCAATCGTAGTTTTCTGAGCATGCCATCACTATTAGCAATTTTCTTGCCTTGAGAAGCAATTATGTCAGCCATCGTATTTTCTTTTCGCCGTAATTTACGCACGGCTTTTTGATTTTCAGCAGTATTGAGGACGTAAGCTCTAAGTACAGCCTTATACTCATCCCACACTGCATTATAAGTGTTCTCAAGAAACGATCGCAAAATTTCACGCACATTGGAGTACGTATTGCGATCTTCGTCTGCTTTTACCATGTTTTCTCCCCTTGTAGTCCATGCTGAAGTATCAGCTGTAGTGTGAGCATGATACAATAGGAGTTTTAAATGTATTTCGGCTGCAGTGTGATCTGACATAATATTGGCTGTCTCATCATCAGCTCTGCTTAAAAGTTCTTTCGTTCGGACCTCATTCTCTAGTGACAAGTTATCCAAGTCCGTTAAAAATTTGTTGATCATTCTATCGATGGTATCACAGAAGCTGGCAACCGTTCGTTGGAATTGGTCATCGGCGACATCCATGAGTTTCATCGTAAATCCAATTAAATGATCTTTTTTATCGTAAGCCCTTTCGAAGACATGCCACAGTACTTCAATATCCTGCCTAAAGACAGGCTCCTTTATCTTGAGCATCATTGCGCGCCAACTCTTGTCAAGTTCCCCCCGTGTTAAGGCTTGTGCAGCAATCTCTCGTTGGAGCTGGTCACGTTTTAATTGTTTCAGATGTTCCATCTCCAATCTTAACTTTTCTAGTCTTTTCGCCTCCTTTTTGGCTTTTTTCTCTTCTTTTGTTAACACCATTTTTAATCAATCTTAAGTACTTGTAAATAATCAAAATCTTTAGAAAATACCACAACTGTCAATAGTGTTGATTGATTTAGCTGCATAGATAATACACTGCCCCCCATAGACTATACACTAATAGCTGCCCCCGCCTCAAAAGTCCAACCTGTATAGTAGGTACTTACATTCCATGGAAAAGATTTACTTGTAATTCGCCAATGCAAACGCAAACGCGGTGAAACAAAACCGAAAAAAAAATAAACATTTTCGGACAGTCGTATTGTAAGTAAAAAGTTTCAAAATTTATATGCAGGTCAACTTTCTCACCATTGCCTATCAACAACTGTTATATTTCCGGGTCTACCTCAGTCGTCTTCATTAAATGGAACTTCAAAATGTTTCTTCTTTTGCTATCTAGAAATGCATAATCTGGAAGCAAGGCCGTAGAATCCAGAAGAATCTAGAATCGCAATCCTGAGATCATTGTCACGCGCTTTATTTCCGATGATCATGCACGTCGGTTGCCTTTTAATTAATAGTAAAATATTCATCTTGTAAAATTAAAATATTAGCATAATGTTTTAATGTTTCACCAGGAGGAGCTCGTGGCTAAGTAATAACAGCCGCACGGGTCGATCCGTCAGGTTAAGCTACGCTTGCCGGGGTTGGTCAGTGGATGGGTGACCATCTTTACATATCGAGATTCCTCCGTGCCTCGGAAAGCACGTTAAGCCGTTGGTCCCGGCTGTTATTCGTGGATCTTTGACAGTCGTTACGGGTCGTCAGAAGCCCGAAAGTCTGACAACCAGTCTTACCAAGGGGTATCGTATTACCCAGTTACTGGGTTGTGGAGGTCAGATAGGCAGTCGCTCCATGTAAAATACTGGTATTCAGCTGCATCCGGTTAGACTGGAAGCCGACCCCAACATAGTTGGGAAAAGGCTAGGCAGATTGATTTTGTTTTAATGTTTCACCACCTACGATTAAGTTCCTATTACTTGGCAGATAATTTCATAAAAATTCTGCTCCATTTTTCGAAATGTATTCGGTGAGTAATAGTCGCTATTCGGACATCGTGAAATAGGCCCATAACATTAGGGTTCCGTACCAAAATGGTAAAAAAGGAACCCTTATGGTGTGACTCAGTCTGTCTGACTGTCTGTCACAGCTGGATATCTCAAGAACTACTAATGCTATCAACTTGAAATTCGGAACAGTTTTAGATGACGTTTACCCAACTATTTTGCAATTAAGAAAGAAATAAAAATATTTACATTTTTTTTTGCAACAGGGACTGAAAGGGGGTCTTAAAAATTCAAAGTGGGGCTACTAGGGCATGTGGGGTATCATATGAAAGAACGTTATTTGCACATTCTCAATTTTTTTTTTCTTTTTTTAGCCCGCATAGTTTTCGACTTTTGATGAAAAATGTAAAACAAAATACCGTTCCCCCCCCCCCTTATCTCCGAAGTTTGTAAAGCGAAAAATCTGAAATTATTCCATGTGATAGAAGTTTATGTAAAGATTACAGGAAAAATAAAACGATGTCTCTAAATAGTGCAGTTTATCAGAAATCATCAACAAAAATTACATATAAATGATGGTACGGAACCTTCGGTGCGCGAGTCCGACTCGCTCTTGAAAAAAAAAAAAAAATCAAATCAAAATATTTATTTGCTAGAATATGGTACATAAGGTGTTAATTTGTTTAGTTCAGCATATCCTGCCATAACATGGCGTGCAAATGTATTTAAAAAAATCATGCGATGTCAAAATTAATCTATGTTACAAATTACAGAGTCTATTGACTTGTCTTCTAAATATTCCATAATGGTGTAATATCTTTTAAATAGTAAAAATTTGAAAAGCACTTTTTTAAACATTGTCAGCGGTAAATCTTGAATAGTATTTGGTAAATGATTGTAAATAATAATCGACATGCAGTATACATTTTTCTTAAATAATTTTAGTTTTATTTGTGGCAGCCGAAGTCTGTCTTTATGCCTTGTTCGGCTGTTTGGCCTTTCAGTACTAATTTCAAATAAATTGTAATTTCTTTTAACAAAAATACAAATTTCAAAAATATATAAACACGGCAAAGGTAGAATATTAAGTTTTTGAAATAGGGGCTTACAGGTGTCTAAAAAGTGAGCTCCACAAATGGCTCGAATACATTTTTTTTGAGCTTTAAAAACTCTGTCAAAATCTACTGAGTTACCCCATATTATAATGCCGTATCTAAGTACGGACGATACATAACCATGGTAAGCCAGCGTTGCAGTGTCACGGTTTACTGTTTGCCTAATTCGTTTCAACACATAAATAAAACGATCTATTTTTACCAGAATTTTATCTATGTGTGTTTTCCAGTTGCAATTTTTATCGATCGTTATACCTAAGAATACACAATTATCGATAGTAGTCAATTGAGAATCTTTATAATTAATGTCTAGTTTATTTATGTTTGCATTGTATGTCTGAAATTGTATTATGTTTGTTTTAGTCATATTTATTTTTAAATTATTTTTTTCTAGCCAATCGATTGCATTATCCAGAGCTTGGACGATTTCTTTTTCTAAATTTTTGTTACTGTCACTCTTAATCATTATTGTAGTGTCATCCGCGAACAGTATGCAATCTTTACCTATAGCCTCTGGAATGTCGTTGATGTAAACTAGAAAGAGTAGTGGGGATACGATTCCTCCCTGTGGCGTGCCATAATTATTTTTTTTGTATTCTGACCTATAGGTTTTTTGTTCATTTTGACACGTTTTTGTTATTTCCACGCATTGTACTCTTTCAGAAAGATAACTTTTGACCCAGTCGTTGGCCTTACCCCGGATTCCATAATGCTCAAGCTTTGAGAGTAGTGTTTTATGGCAAACAAAATCAAAGGCTTTTGTCATGTCTAGGAACACGCAACTTACCTTAGATTTTTTATTTAAACTTTCAGTTATGTATTTTACTAGCGCAAAACATGCCAAAGCAGTGGAACTGCCCTTCCTAAAACCGAATTGTTCTTTTTTAAGAATATCACATGATAATAAAAAGTTCTCTATTTTAATGGACATAACTTTCTCAAAGATTTTAGATAGTATTGGTACCAAAGTTATTGGGCGATAATTGCTCATGTCAGTTTTTACACCTTTCTTATAAAGAGGTTTGACAATTGACCTTTTCAGACGTGTTGGGAATACTCCTTCTGATAGAGATAGGTTTATAATGTAGGTTAATGGAGACACTAAACTCTTTGCACATATTTTTAACACTTTAGTGCTCAGGTCGTCATAACCCGTCGAGTTAGTGTTTCTTAGACTGCAAATTATTTTATAAATGTCCGATTCATCTACTGGTGTAAGGAAAATGCTTTTAGGATTTTGAGGAGTGTTTATTTTCATGTCATATTGCGAGTCCTTATGCGCAGTATTGGTCGTCTTTGTTTGGGATATATAGTAGTCATTAAATAAGTCACATATTTGATTTGGATTGTCATAAACATTACTATTAGCATTCACTGCGTCAACTTCAGAGTAACTTGTCATATTATTTGTGTTTGTTTTAATCATGTTCCAGGCCGCTTTACTTGTATTTTTGGCCTTATTTATGTAGTGTAAGCTATTAATCTGCTGAGCCTTGTGTATGCATTTTTTCAGTATTTGAGTGTAGTCGTCATATTTCTTTTTGTTTTGTTTTTTGTTATGTTTGTAAAGATGATATTTTAGATATAATGTTCGTTTTTTAACGCAGCATCTTTTTATACCCTTGGTTAGACCTCTATTTTTCACTTGTTTACAAGTATTTTTAACTTTAACTATAGGAAAGCATAAATTGTAGAAAAGGGTAATTATATCGTGTAGTCTATCGAAGGCGTTGTTTGTTGTTTGAGCTTCGTAAACTTCGGAAAAAGATAGACTTGAGATGCAGTTATTAAATTTTATTATATTTTCGTCACTAAGCTCTCTTACATTTTTAAACCAAAAGCTATGAAAGTCTTTAACTTGAAAATCCGTTTCTAAGCTAACCGTTATTGATTGTGCCGATTCGTGGTCTGAAAGCGCTAGATAGTGAATTGCAGATTTGGCGTCGTGTATGTTACTTACTATTAAGTCCAAACATGCGCTTTTTCTCGTAGGCAGTTTTATGTGGTTTAATAAATTATTATTAATAAGTATAGAATGTAAGTCCTTCGTTGTTTTATTTGTTTTCAGAGTATCAATATTCCAGTCGCCACAGATGATAATTTTTTTCTTACCTTTTTGGCATAGTTTATTGGTTAGAAGTTCCAAATTATGCAAAAAAATTGTGGCATCACGTGTAGGTGTTCTATATATGCACACTATAATTAAGTTAAATTTAATTATTTCGATGGCACAGCATTCGAATTGAAAGAGAGTGGGGAACGGTAGATTTTTTATTTCTCTGAATTGTAGGTTATTTTTTAATAATATACACGAGCCTCCCCGTCGTTGGTTAGATCGAGAGAAGAAGGATACCAGTTTATAGTTCCTAAGTATAAGGTTTGGTTCACAACCACTTTTTAGGAAAGTTTCAGTTAAACATATGACATCTACGGACCCCAATTCCTTTTGTAAATTTGAAATGGCCACCTCTATTAATTCCTGTTTGTTCAGTACCCCAGCAATATTTTGATGAATTACCGTGATTGTAGTATATTTAGTTTTGTTTACGAAAAAACCCAGTTTTCGTGTCATCACCGACTTGTTTCATTTTTCCAAAGAATGCAGTAATTTTTGTTTGCGTGGTTTTTCGCGGTGTTGTATGTGTGTTTGTTCTGTTCTGTATAATGTGCTTATTTTTAAATCGATTAAGAAATTCAGTCTGATATTCCTTGAAGTCAATTCTTGTGTTCAACTTCAAACATAAATGTGATACATAGTACTGGTGGTAACTTTTCATAGACCTGTCGTTGATACTATTTATGTATCCTGAATTGTGTATTTTTATGTATTTACAATTTGTATAATTTTGTATTATTAATTCTAGGTTGTAGTTAATTGTATTTTCGTTTAAGTAAGCATTATATTGTACGTTAGTAATAAATACAGTATTGTTTCGTAGTTTATAAAGGACATTACACAACTCAGTTATCAAAGAGTAAGGGTTTTTGTCATTAGATCCTATCACTAAAACTATAACATCGTCTCTGGTCAACGTCTTTACGAAGTCATCATTGCAGCTGTTAAGAATCTGAGCACTTGTTGCATTGGGCTTGATGAAAGATGTTATTGTGTATTTGTCATTCCATTTGTCTAACCTGGCATTAGTCATAGTTTTATTGAGACCGCAGGCCTGCTGGTCTCCGAAAATTATTATTCTATTACGTTTGTCCGTTACACTGATTGGAGCAATTTCTTTCACGCTCGTATGGTGGCATTGTTGCTGATCCATGAAATCCGTTGCAGTCCCATCATCCGCGTTCTTCTGTTGGAATTGTTGTTCGTCAATCAAACCTATTAAAGTGTCATTTTCCGTGCTTTTATCCGGGGATTTTGATTGAGTGGGCTGTATTCCCTCCAAACTGCATATTGAGCCGGCTGTGTTAAATGATAGATTTCCGCCCTCGCTTGGGGATTGCGCTACTACGACCGTGTCAGGTTGATGAGCCGTTGTCGGAGTAAGAATCAACTTGGACGGAGTAGAGAAGCAGCTCGTTCTTATAATATTCTTTTTGCGTGTAGACTTCGGTGTAAGGCACTTTGTTTCTAAGAAGTTAACTTTTTTATATGTCTCTATTATTTTCTGGTATTGTCCGATATCCATTTTTAGTCGATAATTTTCACTAATTAAGTTGTCAATTTCCTGATGAGCACTTTCTAGTTCCGTGGTGAGGCTTTTGATTGTGTCCTTATAGTTCTCAATTACGTCACTGTCCTTCAGTGAGGTGTTTGGCAAGCTCACGGACTCCGTGGGCAAGCTCATCATAGTAGTGTCAAGTAATGTGGAATTATTTCTCAAATTGATATTGAAGATATTGTCCATTGAGTTAGCCCTTACTGGTTTCCGGACAGTAATGTTATCTATTTCAAAATCCATTTTAATGTCAAAAAAGCGTAAATTAATTAATTTGAATTATTGTTTTTATATTATTCCGAGTATTTTAAGTGTTCAAATTTATACTCGATGTTAAAAAAATAAAACAAAACAAAAAGTGATTCTTCTATTAGTGAGGTTTGAACGCACTGCCTTTGTAGCTTCATGCGTCGTGCTTAACCACCGCGCTACGGCGCTACGAACTCTCAGCTCGAAAATTGTGTGTGCTTGCTCGCGTGGAGTAATTATTAGTCATCGCCTTGAGGTCGTCGTAGATGACCATATAAGGTAGCGAATACGCGTAGCACGCGCACTGTCGCTGCGGTGAGTCACACTGAGCACTGAGTACCGAGACTAAACTTGTTGATTTTGATTTTTGTTTTTTGTTGTTTATTCACACATTATTTGATTTAATTCACTTCTGTTTTTTCCATCGTTTACACTGACCGTTTTCACTTCGGATAGTTTATATTTTAATGATAACTTTACGTAATTATAACTTGCAGAATTTTTTGCAACGGAGCTATCACTATTCGTGTGCGTGTAGCGGTACGCGCGCGCGCCGGTACCGGTACGGTTGACCGGTTTTTTTTTAAATTGTCTCTGGTGCTGAGCCTGAAACTGTGCTATACAGGGTTATTTGTAAAACACCAGTACCTAACCTCTTAATTATACTCATCATTATGAACAACTTTTACTATAGGACCAAACCTGAAATCGCGAAAAAATCAGCTGTTCAGTACATTTATCTACATCAAACTCGTCAAAATGTAGGGAGCAGCTGATTTTTTTTTCGCGATTTCAGGTTTGGTCCCATAGTAAAAGTTGTTCATAATGATGAGTGTAATGACCCCTTAAGAGGTTACTGGTGTTTTACAAATAACCCTGTCAATCTGCCTAGCCTTTTCCCAACTATGTTGGGGTCGGCTTCCAGTCTAACCGGATGCAGCTGAATACCAGTATTTTACATGGAGCGACTGCCTATCTGACCTCCACAACCCAGTAACTGGGTAATACGATACCCCTTGGTAAGACTGGTTGTCAGACTTTCGGGCTTCTGACGACCCGTAACGACTGTCAAAGATCCACGAATAACAGCCGGGACCAACGGCTTAACGTGCTTTCCGAGGCACGGAGGAATCTCGATATGTAAAGATGGTCACCCATCCACTGACCAACCCCGGCAAGCGTAGCTTAACCTGACGGATCGACCCGTGCGGCTGTTATTACTTAGCCACGAGCTCCTCAAATAACCCTGTATAAGTAACTATTAAACATACTTGCAACTTTTAAGTTTTGTAACTCATTATTACCTACTTGTACATACATACACTTTCTATACCTATATAACTATACCTATTACTATTACCTAACTATAACATATTTCTAACAGCCTCGTTACCAGGCGTTGGTGGGTGGATGTGAACCTTTGCAAAGCTATTTGCACAAACGTTTGCCAGAAAACCTGAACAGTGAAGCGGCCTTAGGTACAGTTGGCGATGTGGCTCAGTGCGTACAGTGGCTATGTTCTACTTTCCTGTACGTACGTGCGGCTCGAGACCCTAGGAAGTAAGTGCATCTTTATCCACTCACTTGACCATTGCCAATTTATTGGCGCTATTCGAAAACTCTAAACTGTACAAATAAAATTTGAACTTTGAACTTTGGACAGCGCGCTCTTTGTTATTTTGTTGGAATTGGAATGTCTTGAATGCAGCGACAGCTGTCGCTTTTGGGTTAAAGGGTCCCTAAGCAAGATTTTAGGCAGAAAATAGGAGGCGCCCTTGTGTTTGTGGCCTCATCGGCTATTTTCAAAATCAAAATCAAATTAAATGTTTTATTCATCAAAGCAGCATTGCATTTTGTTCTGGCAATTCTCGCGTACTGAAAGGCGCTGCGTCGGCATACCTCGCATAAAGTCATCTGATAGATGATCTTCCGAATGTCGCAGGAATCTACTTAATGCGGGCGGGGGAGGCACAGGACCAGGGCCTCAAGTCTGCTATTACAATAGTGTCAGAATGGTCTATCATTGATTTCATAATTTTTAATTTTGACAAGTTTGGTAATCTACTGGCGTCATTATGACTATTGGCGTCATTATGACTTTCCAATGGTCAACCACTGACACTCCATTGTATGAAATTATGAATTTAGCAGATTACGAACTTTTAGCAAAATGACAATGCAGTGACAATGGGATCGTGTTGGAATGTAAAAAATAGCAGACTTGGGCCCCAGGTCATTGTGCTGCTGCTTTGGAGAAGCCTATGTCCAGCAGTGGACGACTTTGCCTACAACCCTAGGAAAAACGTGACTTAATGGTACTTATTTCAAGTTTTACTATGTGTAAGCATAAGACAGTTATTTGCCTCTGTGTTTTTTATTAACAGGTATCTTGGACTGGCACAAAATTCACCACTGACACTCCATTGTATGAAATTATGAATTTAGCAGATTACGAACTTTTAGCAAAATGACAATGCAGTGACAATGGGATCGTGTTGGAATGTAAAAAACAGCAGACTTGGGGCCCAGGTCATTGTGCTGCTGCTTTGGAGAGGCCTATGTCCAGCAGTGGACGACTTTGCCTACAACCCTAGGAAAAACGTGACTTAATGGTACCTATTTCAAGTTTTATTATGTGTAAGCATAAGACAGTTATTTGCCTCTGTGTTTTTTATTAACAGGTATCTTGGACTGGCACAAAATTCACCACTGACACTCCATTGTATGAAATTATGAATTTAGCAGATTACGAACTTTTAGCAAAATGACAATGCAGTGACAATGGGATCGTGTTGGAATGTAAAAAACAGCAGACTTGGGGCCCAGGTCATTGTGCTGCTGCTTTGGAGAGGCCTATGTCCAGCAGTGGACGACTTTGCCTACAACCCTAGGAAAAACGTGACTTAATGGTACCTATTTCAAGTTTTACTATGTGTAAGCATAAGACAGTTATTTGCCTCTGTGTTTTTTATTAACAGGTATCTTGGACTGGCACAAAATTCACCACAGCATCTTATCTCCAAAAAAATTGAGGGTAAGTTTTCCAGTTATGTGTTTTATACGTATGTACCGTAGAATCATCATTCTCTTGCCCTTATCCCAATTTATTTGCGGCGCAACATGTCTTTTTTTCTAATCAAAAATAAAATAGACTACTATTAGTCGTGATCTCGGTACCTAGTCACCCCGTTTCTAGTCATATCATCTTTTACACAGTCCATCCAATCGTTTCTTTGGTCTTCCCCTATGTATGTACGTATGTACCGTAGTAGATGTTTCGAAATTATAAACTGTGGTGTAACAAAACGCAAGACCATCAACTGTTGATAAAATGACGTCTTTAATTTTCAGCGTCAGGATAATCGCGCTATTTATCTCTATTGTATTACCTTTTGGATCTTATCTTTGCATTTGTAATAAAATTACTTTAATTAAATTTAATTACTTACTCGACCCATTAAGCGCTTACAATTATTGATGTTTTTCTACTTTAAAAGATCTATTACATGAAATAAACTAAAACTTAATTTTCTTAGTTTTAATTGATGAATTAATTTAAAATGACCTTTGGACTCTTTTGTTTACTTACGTTAGTCAGATAAAACAAGTTCCAAATCATTAGTTTAATTTTGTCGGAAGAACCCATCAAAGGAAAACAGATTATAATTGTTACGATAACAATATTTTATTGCACAAAAAACATAGGCCATTCAAAATATTATAAAATTTGAAGGTCTGTCCATTAAAGTAATTTATTCTGAATAAGCCTTTAAAAGTAATTAGGTATAATAATTACGACTACGCGTTTATAATATGTCATCAATAAAGTCATATCTTAACAAATATAATTAACTCGTGGCATTTTTTATATGAACTAATGAAATATTCATCATAACCATAACCTTATCTATCTGTATTACCTGCAATTTTAATATATTCATAAGTACGTAGCCACTGGATTCTTGCTACTTATTGTTTAGTAGCAAGAATCCAGTGGCATCATCATCGCCGTGTAATTGCACCATTTTATTTTAAAAAAATAACGTTAATCTACTTATAATTGCACCAACAATATGCCGCATACAACGACGGTAGGTACTTGTTAGGTCAAATCACGCATCCATTTGTCCTTAGTATTTTTTATGTAATGTACTCGTTTATCAGCGTTGCCAGATTGTTTTTCAGGCAAAGCAGGATTTTTAAATCTTTCGAGTAAAAAAACCGGGATTCTTTCGTCGAAAGCGGAGACAATAAAAAAACGTAAATAATCAGTAAGTAGTTTATTTTTATTGGTTACTGTTACATGACAGCTACTTGCATAGTTTTCTACCAGCTACAGGCATGTGTGTATTTTCGCCCTTACCTAGATACGTGTTACCAGCCATCCTGCGAAGATCATCGTTCCATCTAGCCTCATGGCGTCCTAGCCAACCTAACAACAAGATATTATCTATCTTTGGATTGATTGAGTGATTAACTTTTCGTGTCTGGCTTACCACGGCAAATGAGCGTTTAATTTGTTTTGGTTTTTTCATCACCATATCTAATCACTATGTTGTAAGTGTTGCAACCAGCTAGCTTATTGTCTTCACTGAGCCATTTGTGTGCTATATCGTTGTACCTACGAGTATATTATGCTTATAAAATATCACCATCTACGCTGCCATGTCTCTTTTACAATTTAGAATTTTCCTGACCACCTTTGGCTGTAACAGTATCTATTGAGTAGTTACAGTTAAAATTGAGTCTTTATATCCTTTAATCGAAACCAAACTAATTATTCTTCCTTTAATATAGTTGTTGCAATATCTTGACTTATGTGCCAAAGCAATGCGTATAAATAACCAATGTATCGGTTGGTTTCCACATCAGCGCATCAAATCAATTACTTAATTGACAGGCTTAGCGATCTTGGCCTCCGACAGTAGAGTCGATTGGCGAAATCTTTTATTAGGTACCTACACAATATCCAAAATGCATTGCATCTTGTATGGGCTTCAAGCAATTCCGTGCCTACTTACATACGACCTTGAATCCTCTTTCTTATAATCTATCATCGAGTTAGTAATTGTAGCGTGTCACTCAAGTTCGCTATCCCCGGTCTTGAGCGGCCTCGCTTGAGTTCCGTATCGTGATTGATGGATGGCGTTGTCAACACGCGCTGATCCTTCGCATTTGTCGATGCACGCGATCCTCTTATCCTTGGTGCAAGTGAATGGCTAATGCGTAATCCACCTTTGAAAATATGGGATTAGAAAGAAAATGAAAGAAAAAAGAAAGAAAAATGTTTAGATTAGACGACGATTACGATTATATTTTATTTTATTGTAACTGCATGCCACAAGAATCATCACCATCTAACTAATGCTAATCAGTAGATTCATTCGAATTGGTTGCTATTTGAGGCCAAAGTTCCTTCGATTTCTTACAATATAGGCAAAATAACTAGTCTGTGTAATGTGATTATTATTTTATGTTATTGTTTCACAAAACGATACCAACATGTACGCCGACTGCCTCTAGCTTACAGTTCAGTTATTACATGCCCTTTAAACGTAAAGCTATTTCTGATGTCGTCGAAGACACATAATGTGTGTGTGTTTGTGCTAAATCGTAGTAAACGCTTGTAAATATCACGTCATTGGAATGGCAATTATGTTTATTCATCTTCACTTTAGTTATAGGTAGGTAATAATTGCTGTGTGACCCTTTGATTGTATCTTCTTCTCTATCTACGTTGTCATTATTCAATGATGTCCTTATCTGGAAAAGTTGAAAGGCGAATGATACATCTTCGCACCATATAAGTTCACCTATAGAATAAGTGCGTTTGTTGTATGCGACATTTAATTACTTTATGTCGTACTCGTGACTAATAATAATACTTGGCAACTGAACTTTTACTTGAAAACCACGTCATATTATTGTAGTTAAATGACAAATGTCTCAAGTAGCGTACCTACCTACAGGTAATTAAAATATTTTATTTCAGAAAAACACATTTACATACGGTTTACAAATACAATTTTCCAACTAAAAATAGAATATTCCAGAAATAAGTGTATTCATGGTGTCTGTACTAATGAAAAATAAACATTGTATTCTACGAATAATAAGAGTAGGTAATTGCACGAGTATCACAAACACCAGCGCCTTCCAAATTAGGTTACATTAAAAACAAAATTTTTCAAACGTGCTACATGGCGAACTTGTAACAAGCAATTTAAAAATAATAAAAACAAATTCAATACTACAATATTAAATAAGCTACTTATTTACCTACATATATTTAAATATTAGTATGTGTGCGTGCACGAGAGTGCACGGGTGAGTGATTGTGTATGTGTGAGTGTATGAACTCATACAAATCAATGCACGACACATTCTTTACCAGTCTTTATAACCTATGCCTTTTAACTACAATGTTATCAGCACATTAGATCGAAATTCATCGTAATATTTGCACATCCTCCTTGTTTACAGAGCTGTGTGTAAAAGCGATGAACGGCTTAGCTTCTTCAGGTCTCATTACAATGGACGAAGCTAGTTGTATCGAGTCGACTGAAGCCGGACGTCTTATGTCCATATTTTATTTGGACTTGGAGACTATGAAGCAGATTATGAAGGTAACTTTTATTTCAATATAGTTTTTTTTAGAGTATTTTTTTTATAGTGCCCCATCCCCATACCCATCCACCCATCCACCCCACTCATCCATCCCACACCCATCACCCACCCATGCACCCATCCCACCCATCCACTCATCCCATCTCTTATCTATTACCCATCTTACAGAAGTTTAGAGGTTCCTTTTACCTTTCATAAGGGGACTACAGGACGTAAACGCAAATTATGATCAACTTTTACTGTGGGACTAAACCTGAAATTACAAAAAAAAATCAGATGTTCCCTACATAACTCGTCAAAATGTAGGGAACACCAGTTTTTTTTTCGCTATTTCTGGATTGGTCCCATAATAAAAGTTGTTCATAATGTACAAATACCCCTTAAGAGGTTCCCCGGTATTTAAGTTACACCTTGTTTATGTACGAACAATTTGGAACTGGTAATCCCAAGCCTACTTAACCTCTCGCACAATAAACTTAACTGCAGTCCCAGCCGTCGAGAGAATGCTTTGCTGACACCTGTCAGTAGGCCAATTTCTAGTAGTAATAAGGATAAGGATCAATATCGCAATACACATATTCGTTAGTATGAAACTGACAGATGTCAAGAAAGCATTCTCTCGACGGCCGGACTGTAGAGTGAATTAATAGGGTCTTGTTATCTCGTGCATGTCGTAAAGGGCACCCGAGGGAACTGGGCTGTAGATAGGTACCTACCATGTTGTACGTAGCTATACTCGGAGGCGACGGGGAACTTGTCATTACTCACTATAGCTTGTAGTTACTACAATTTAGCCATGTTTAAAACTACGCGCTATCATTTAATGCTGTACCTAGACTAAATTATAGAAACAGTCTTTTCTTCGATTCAACGATTTCATCATCCTTTTTTTTCGAGATTAAAAGGTCGTTTGTTCCTTGTGTATGTAAAACATTAAAGGCAAAGCACGTAAGTAATATTGGAAATTAAATAAACTTAAAGATTTATCCCTTATTCTTAAAAAACTAAAACAAACCTATTTTAGTTAAAAATGTTTTGTTAATTTGCTTTCGAATTGGGATTTGAATTTTTGGAGATTATACAGGGTGATTGGAAGATGGGTGCAAAGCTTTAAGGCGAAGATAGTACAGACAATTTAGAACCATCTAAGCCATGGTTGTCTCAGGCGAAGTCTTACCATTTTTTTTAAACCAAATTTTATGGTTTTTTTTTCCAAAACTCCTAAAATTTTAACTAAACTGCTTATTTATGGCCAAATTGAATGATAAATTAATTCATTTTTATTGTATTTAATTAAATTAACGTGTAAGCAATCTAGAAAACTATGTTTTAGGCCTCTGTGTCGTTAGATTTTTTTTTTACAGACATTTAAAATTCATTAAAATTTTAAAAATTCATAAATACTTTTTGTAAACTTTATTTAAAAAAAACGGAAGGTGCTTTTTTTGTTCAAATATTTTTGAAAACATGCTTGATAATCGCTCTTTCTTTTGAGGTATCATTTACGTGGATATCTTACAAATTATTGAAATTAGAACCTACAAACCAATTTGAGGGAGAAATTTTAAATTTTAGGCAGACTAATTAAAGGCCTTAAACATGTTTTGCTAGATTGCTTACACATTACTTTAATTAAATAGAATAAAAATGAATTCATTTATCATTCAGTTTGGCCATAAATAAGCAGTTTAGTTAAAATTTTGGGAATTTTCGATATAAATCATAAAAATTAGGTTAAAACAAATGATAAGACTTCGTCTAAGACAACCATGGCTTAAATGGTTCTAAATTGTCTGTACTATCTTCGCCTTAAAGCTTTGCACCCATCTTCCAATCACCCTGTATATCCTGACTCCAAGTGTGATGTGTGGTGACTACAAATTTTAAAGAAGAAGACAAAACACTATTTTACATAAAAAAGGTTTGTAGAGCGTTTTAGTTTTGTTACGATTAAGGGGGATAATGGTGCCGATTCTCTTGTACACCGAACTAAACTAACTAAACTATCACTAAAATTCCTAACTTTTGGCTATGAGAATCTTAGAGCTATTCTGCAAAGAAAACCTCTAAATTTAGAAAAAATTTTGACACAACTAAAATCGAGTTTGACAATCGTGACTCCACGTGGTATAGTGCTCGTAGTATATTTGACCCGGTGGCTTTAATTGGAACTAACGAAATCACTATGAAAAGTGAGAAGGCTTGTCATATTTTGTTTACAGACAATCCGACAACGCCGCCGTTACCGTGTCAGATATTTTTTAGAGTGTTGTAACGTGTTTTTGTGGATTTTTTTTTTTTGGTACCTACGTGTTGAGGGTTAGGGGTTTAAGGATTTCATAAAGGGGGCCCAAATTTTCATTATTTTTGCGATAGGACACACCGTTTTCGAGATATGGAAAAGAAAAAAAAAACAGTACTGTTTTTGCACTTGAAGTCAAGGTGTTTGTGTGAATTTTAGCTCATGACAACTAATCTTATTCCACACCTTTTTAATCGCGATTAAAAATAGTCTGATTTAGTTTGACAATCAAAATTTTAGGTGAAAAAACATTGATATATATGTTATATAACTCAATGTGAAAAAACGTCAAATTCAGAATAGCAAAATTGCCATTTTCACTAAATTATTATCTCAGTACAATCTTAGTGCTGTCAAACTAAAATTTAGTTAAGTTGTGTCACTTTAATCAATTTCAGAATGGGAAATCGTCGTTTGACAGGAATAAACTAAATTTTAGTGATTTTTAGTCTAGTTTAGAGGCATTTGTGACAAGAGAATCGGCACCAATATCTGTTATCTTTGTAGGTACATACCTACATCGCCGATTTTAATAGTTTCCAATCAAAGCATAAACTTTGCTTTTATCAATGGCAGTTGTATCTTGTAGTTAGAGAAAAACAAGGATTCATGATGAATCATTATAATTAGGTACCTACCTACTACACCTGCATACTGTAAAGTTCAGTACGGTACTGCAAGTGTCATCATGTGTAAGTTTAATTATTGACCTTTTTGCAAAGGTCGAAATGAGCTCTTGGGCTTAATTGAAGAATAATGAAGTACTGTAATGTGACGAGAAGTACAACTTTTTGCTTAAAGGCTAACTAACCTAGGGTTTAACTAACAAAGCAAAAAACGCAGCATTAGAAAAGTCAAGTTCGTTTACGCGGACCTCCTATAATGCGCGTGTCAAAGTAGATAGCCTATTCGTGGGAATTATCATCAACTCAGCCAAAAGCAGCCTAATACTGGACAATAAGGTCACCCCTGAAGGCTGATTTGCATAGGGTCAGTAGCTGACTCCAAACTCGAACCAAGTCAGCACTGGCCCGTTACTGTCTTCATGTAAATTGATTTGAAGTTAGTACCACTACTGAAGTGCTACTGACTGCATGTAAACAGTGAGAGTCCAGTTCTCGGCGCCAGCTCTAACTTCTTTTGGAGTCTGCTTCTGTGTAAATCAGCCTTAATAGTCGCTGCAATTACTGGTTCTTCACAGCTTTCATCTAGCGGATTCCCGCGACATTCACTATTATGTCACTGCACCATATACCTACTCATGGTCACGAATCCTTTCCGAAATCCGAGGAGCTCGTGGCTAAGTAATAACAGCCGCACGGGTCGATCCATGAGGTTAAGCTACGCTTGCCGGGGTTGGTCAGTGGATGGGTGACCATCTTTACATACCGAGACTCCTCCGTGCCTCGGAAAGCACGTTAAGCCGTTGGTCCCGGTTGTCATTCGTGGATCTTTGACAGTCGTTACGGGTCGTCAGAAGCCCGAAAGTCTGACAACCAGTCTTACCAAGGGGTATCGTATTACCCAGTTACTGGGTTGTGGAGGTCAGACAGGCAGTCGCTCCATGTAAAATACTGGTATTCAGCTGCATCCGGTTAGACTGGAAGCCGACCCCAACATAGTTGGGAAAAGGCTAGGCAGATTGATTGGTCACGAATCCTTTACCGTACAGTCAGCAAATCTGCTAACATGTGAATGTGATTCAAACGATTGGTTTATGTAGACAGACTTTTGTTCCAATCATTTCAAACTATATCCATCTTTCCCATCATCAGATAGAAGGGACGGAATCTCTTGAACGTCTCCTGGTTCTAATATGTGAAAGCCATGAGTTAGCTGACATGCACCTGCGAATGGATGAACGAAGATGTTTGAACCTACTCAATAGAAACAATGCTGCAGCCACCATACGGTTCCCTATGAAGGGCAAGATAAGTACGAGACAGATGAAGTTAAACTGGTGAGTGATGAGTTTTTAATCTATTTCTAATGAATTTCTGTAGTAGGTACTATTATTGTATTGTTTTTGCTTGCTGTGTCTATCTGCGCAAAGGTAGCCCAGAAAATTAAAATTTCCTTACGTTTTTTTGCAATTTGCAGGTCAGTGTCGGGTTGTATGTTGATCAAAATATGATTCGCGACCATAACAAATATTATGTATTTACATAATACATAATTATAACCCTATGAATCATCAATACATCTCTAAGTTAAATTTTACCAAATGTCATGATTTCGGAAATCAAGAATTAACAATTTTAGAACAAATCTAACTGAGATGTGTTACCTAATGACAGTTATGGTTAAAATTATGTAAAAAAATAACTAAAAAAATAACTAAAATATGATAGGTAATAAAAAATGAATAAATATAATAAATATGATAATGAAAAATAATGAATATGATGATGATTTGATGAAGATGCAACCTGAAACTGATCTGCAAATTGGAAAAACCGCAAGAAAATTTGAATTTTGCGGTGCACCTTTGCGCATCCAATATAGGGTGACTGGTAATAGTGACCCATACACATGATGTTACTCATGATAACAAACAACTTTTAATATGGTACCAAAACTTCGCTTTACATTTTGACGAGATAAGCTCTTTTTCGCGATTCAGGTTTGGTCCCATAGTAAAAGTTGTTGATTATCATGAGTAGGTGCAATCATGTGTTTAAGTATCGGTCACTACCAGGCACCCTCTAGGCAGAGTGTAAAAAGACCCTTCACGAAGCCGTCGCCGCGTCGTCACGAAGCCGTCGTACACATTCTGTAAGTCATCAAACTAAAGTTTGTGCAAAAACATTTGCTGGGAAACTACTTTTATTTTGGTGTGAAAATTCGGTGTTTACGGTAATGCACAATGTAACGTACACAAACCATTAATGTGCTTAAGGGCATCATGTATGCAAGTGTACAGGGATCAAGGTTATAACATTTACCTAAAACATTTTTCGTAAAAAAACGTCAAAAAGTGGGAACTTCAATATCTCCATAACCAAAAGGTGTCTAAGATACTAGAGGAGACATTGCTAGGGCGTGGCGACGAAAAAACAAGATAATGTAGGCAGTAGGCACCTACTTTAGACATAGGTACTTAAATTTCATATTTATCAGCCAGTAACCAGCCAGTAACCACTACTTTAAGGCCTCTACCTTGTGTTATTTCGTTGACAAGGACAATAATAAAATACTTCATTATAATGAAGCTTCTTCTGCCATTTGATTTATTTTTGCCTATAAAATATTTGCTGATGAAGGAATGAAAATGGATGAGTTTTTGAATAATATAATTATGTTATTTTGTTTACAGCGTTATTCAAGCTGTCCTCGGATGCCTTTCAATCCCCGATCCGTCCCTAAATCAAGAGGCCATGAAAATTATGAGAATTACTGACCGAGTTTGCAAATGTTAGTAGAAGTTTAATATAATTTTTTTTTTTTTTTTTTTTTTTCTCCTTTCGTATCTACAATCGGCTGTTTAGCCATAATTAGATGTGGTCTGGGGTGGATTTTAGTTTGGTTGTCATTCCAGTGAACAGCACCAATTACATGTGGGAACACTTCAGTTCCTTTGGTCGAGTTCCAGTATGTGCCATCTTTTAAGGCGTTTTATGTGGTCTTTATCTTGAAGTAGTTCTCTAGCTAATGTGTTGCTGTGGCTGTTTAGTCGTTCTTTGTACTTTTTGCTGTATTTGTTTACTTCTTCTCTTATGGTTGGCATTTCTAAGTATTCATGTATTTCAGACTTCCGTACAAACCAGTGTGCGCTGGAGACTGTTCTTAATGCAACATTTTGGAATCGCTGAAGTATCTCTAGGTTGGAATTGCTAGCTAGATCCCCAGAGTTCTACCCAATATAATATAATAAAAATAAATTAATAGGTACCTTGGTATTATCTTGTTTAGGTAGGTATCCATATTGTAAAGTCTTGTCTATAGTAGGTACAAGCCGATTTAAAGCCCTTATGTTTTATCATATAAGGTTTAGACCATAAAACCCTTATAATTTAAAAAATGTAAATAAATCAATCAATCTGCCTAGCCTTTTCCACTATGTTGGGGTCAGCTTCCAGTCTAACTGTCTAAGGAATATAAACCCATAATCACGGACTAGAAAAAAAAGTAGGACTCAGCGCCACGCGTATCGAAAGTGAAGCACCGTAACATTGCGATTCAAATAAGAATAGGAACGTCAATGACGTCTACCTGTCAAATGTTGATTGAAAATTACGGTTTGCAAAGAAAACTTATTTGCGTATCAATAACGTTTCTTTTTGTTTAACCGAGTCTTAGTTAAATGAAAGTGAAAAAAAAACATAAAAAAATTAGTCATAATTAGTTTTTTTTAAATTACACTTACTACTTTCTTTCATATTTTCATTATTGGCAATAATGTACTAGAAAATAAAGAAGAAAGTTCGTAAATAAATGTTATTTAAAAAATATATTTTTGCTCACCCATAACTATACCCAATTTATTCGATTTGACAGCTATGACGTCACAACATGGCGCTAAGTCGATCCTATTCTTACTTGAAACGCATTGTACCGATCTATGTGTGCGTGATTTGACAAAGACGTGGTCGTGTCATATAATGGCGGCCGGTCGGCATACTATGATGTAAATTTTTGCGTGAGGCATGTATGTACAAACGGTCATACAGTCATATACTTACTGTGCTTCACTTTGGATATGCGTGGCGCGGAGTCCTTCTTTTTTTTCTAGTCCGTGCCAATAATATTAAGAATAACTTAAAGATAGCAAATTGCCGCTATCTGGCTATTAGATAAAAATCGATGTGTGTAGGTATGTATGAATATTCATGGCCTCCAAAAGGGCAGGAGCGATTTTAAATGAAATTTTCAGGCAATCTTCAAGATTAGTCCAGCGGGTAATCCTGTAAAGTTTGGTAGCGATCGAGCTACCCGTGCGAAGTCGGGGCTGGTCGCTAATGTTAACATACTCTTGGAGTTAAAAATCGACTTGCTTTATCAAACTTTTTCTTTACCATATTCCAGGCCTAGTTACATACGTCACCCGTCCAGATCTCATATCCCAGCAGCCACAGTTCTACTCGGCCGTTCTGAACTCGATACTCCTAGCAAAGTGCGTGGCTGCCAATTTATGGGAGAACTCGTCATTTGTGAGCAAGCAGCTGAAAGGAATTGGACCTACTTTCAGTACATTGCTGGCGTCGGCTGGGAAAGTCAACTTTATGTTGCTTGAGGAGAGCCATCCGAGAGACTTGGAAAGGGTGAGTGAATATTGAGGATATTTTTTGTGTTGGTCGTTAATGATTTGGGACCTTTTGGCTTCATTCAGGACTTCATGTTTTATTTTTTTATATACTTACTAATTTTTTTTTCGATGTTTCTTCATAATATTTAGTTTGTGTTCCTCCTAAGCATCATCTGCCTAGCCTTTTCCCAACTTTGTTGGGGTCGGCTTCCAGTCTAACCGGATGCAGCTGAATACCAGTATTTTACATGGAGCGACTGCCTATCCGACCTCCACAACCCACTTACTGGGTAATACGATACCCCTTGGTAAGACTGGTTGTCAGACTTTCGGGCTTCTGACGACCCGTAAGTACGTAGGTACTTACGGGTCGTCAGAAGCCCGAAAGTCAAAGATCTCGTCAAAGTCAAAGAAGAAAGTCAAAGAAGAGTGTCAAAGATCCCGAATGACAGCTGGGACCAACGGCTTAACGTGCTTTCCGAGGCACGAAGGGGTCTTGATAGGTAATATTTAAAGATGGTTTCCCATCCACGGGCCAACCGCGGCAAGCGTAGCTTAACCTGATCGACCGACCTTGCGGTTGTTATTACTTAACCGCAAGCTCCTCTGTTCTTGCCCACAGGGGCAGTCCTTCCTGAGCGAGTCCTATTATAATACTTTTTCTTTCTTTCTAACAATTCTGTTTGAAATGCGAGTTGCAAAATAAACTATTTTCAGTTAGACTAGATAAACATTTTATGATTGCTCTCAAGTGTTTAGAATAAGGTATAGGTATCATAGGCATAACAGCACAGCACCTAAGTGCGTTAACGCACTATCAATCGGAATCTGAATCATTTTGAAGCAAAATACTTCAATTATCTTCGAAAAATTTGTCTCCTCGACAACGTAAAAAATGCAATTAATTTGATGAACTTTCAAAACTTCAAAACTTTTCGATTCCGATTGATAGTGTGTTACGCAATTCGCTAGTCCTTAGTAAGAAACAACTTCTGGCTCGTAATTCTAGAACAATGTAGGTACAGATGACTCTTTATTTGATATTACAGAAGCTGATAGTTTAATATCAAGATTCGTAACTGAGCATCGTGTATGAATACAGCTGTTTATTTCCATTCCCATAGATAATGAACAAAGGCCCTCCAGCCGGCAATGTACTCCGCAAACAAGTAAGTCTGCTGCCAAAGTACCAGCTGACAATGATACCTGTAGACGAGAAGACTGTGACCGTACAGCTTGTGTTACTAAACCAATCCCACTTGGCTGAGAATATGGAGAGCCTGACGGCCGGAGACAGCCACAAGAGTTATATCATTGTGGGCGATTCCAACAATAATCTGTTGTTATTGGCGGCTTTCAAGTGAGTGCTTTCAGGGTACAGCCCAGTTAGATATTAATGGATAACATTGTCAGGGTAAAAACACACACGACGCTGTCACTTCGTGTCTTAGTTTATAAGTTATGTTTTAATATATAACATGTTATAACAACAAAAAACCGATTAAATTTATTCCTTTGTGGCCGTGGCGTACATGGATTTAAAATAAAGTGAATAAATTCATCATTCATTAGATTTATAAAAACATCTCTGTTAATCTTACTTGACATTTTTTTTTTGGACGACGGTGTTCTTCTGTTATCCATTTCAAGGTTAACCATTAATTACAGGACAACCTGTATTTCGGAAGCAAAGTTCCAAAACTTTCAAAAATATTCAGTAACTCTGTTTACAGGATTTTGAATTACTCACATTAATTTAGGTACTTGTAGAGTTGTCATGTCCTTTCATCTAATTATATAATTCTATTGGTAGATACTTAATTTATGTATTGCTGTATTACAGAGACAGGGATTTAATTAGTGTTTTTGATGGCACCATCACACATGAAGTAAGGCGGAAACACAATTTTGAACACAAAATATTTGCTCACTGCGTCAGTTCCACTTTTGGTTAGTTAATTGTAAAATTACTTACTAGAAATACCTACATGTCGCATCATTAATTTATTTTATACGTCTTTATTTCAGTGGGTATTGACGTTCATTCAGAATATATGTTCAATGATTTAGAACCATTCTTAAGAGGAACTGCACCATGTACAGTGACGCAAACAAATACAATACCAGCAAAAAAAACTGCTAAAAGACAAACCTCCATAACGGACACATTTAAAGAACGTAAAAGAAAGATTAACCCAGATGCTATAGAAAAGTCAAAAGAAAAGAGGAAACGGGAGAATGATTTACTTGAAAATTTTAAATATCTCAAACAATCATTTGAAACAGCTTCTAAAAATGTAAACCAAAGTATACATAAACAAAGTAGGCAAAATGAAGAATGCTTGAATAAAACAGATCCATGCTCACTCTCCAGTAATACAATGAGCAAAACACCATCTGCTGTAAATACAAATTCAGCAAAAGACAAATTAAACGATTTATCAAACCAAAATACATGTTACGAAAAAATGGATAACGATGAGTATATAGATGATGAAAAGATTGATAGCATACTTAACGAAATTGAAAATGAAATGGGTAAAAGTAAAGCAAGCAATAAGAATACAAAGCCTCTAAGTAACAATACATGTTTTCGTGAAAAAAATCTCAATGTTCAAAATCCTTTTTCCACTAACTTGACGGCTGATGCTCTTAAAAAAATATCGGTTCAGAATTCAACTACAAAGTCCATTAGTTACAAAACGTTAAGTGCACCAAGAAAGCCTAAACCCAAAACTCCGAAATCAAACTACACCTTCATTGAGTTATTAGAAAGAAAATTGAGTATCAGCGACGACGAAGATAAATCTGAAGTCATGCAAAAAGACAACGGATTTTCAGACACTATAAAAAGTCATATACAAAAGTACTTGACAAAAACACAAACAAAGACTTCTATATCCGACAGAAATATAAAAATATTATTAGATGAACCTGATGATGGACTGCAGAGTGGTGATGGAAAGACGCAAGAAATTACACCAATCAAACCGGATTCCGAAATATTAAATAGTCCCATGCATAGCCCTCATCCTCGATATGAAATTAAAGGAAATAGTGGTAGAAAAATTATTGAACCCAATGGTAACATACAAGAAACAAAGAACATAAAAAACTTACATTATTATCAAGATTCTACGGATTGTGATATTATGACGAATATTGATAAATTTGAAAAACAGTATGAATTCAACGAAGTCGCCACAAGTCATTGTGATGCCGATATGAAAGCTTCAACACCTGTGCGTGAAATAATAGATTCTAGAAACAATATTGACAGTGAAGTGAAGGAGGACGATTTAGATGACACATTAATTTTAAACTTTGATGAAAGTAATGAAATGTTAACAAACAAGGAAAATGCTAAACGAGAAGTTGATAATTGTAATGAAAATAACTTGGATGACATAATCTGTGTAGAAGAATATAATTTTAAAAAAGATAACATGTATTCATTATTGGATACAGATGTAATAATGATTAGTCCTATAGAAGTTGGTGACGAAATCTCTAATAGGAAAAACACAGACATGAACTGTCAGTGTTTACATATTAATGAAAATAACTTACCTACAGAAAGTATTGTTTTGGGAGGAAGCAATAATAATACAAGTTATGTTGAACTTGACAGCAAATATTTTCAAAAACTTTATGACTCTGCTATGACAGACGCTCCTGCTAAAACTCCTTGTATAGATATAGTATTGAAAAATAAAAATCAATTAGTTACAAGTGATAGAGCATCGCATGATAAAACCTTGACAATAGAAGATATCAGTCATAAACTTTACGAGCCCAATAAGGTAGATGTTTTAGCAAATAATCCTTGCTCAGATATGGTTCTGAAAAATAAAAATCAGCTCGTTGAAAATAACAGAGCATCAAATAATAAAGCCTTGACGATAGAAGATATTAGTCGCACCCTTTATGAACCCACTAAAGTAGCTGGTTTAGCAAAAAATAATTGCTTAGATATAGTTAAAAAAAGTAGAAATCAACTACTTGAAAATGAAAGAGCATCGCATGATAAAACCCTGGAGATAGAAAATATTGGTCGTAGTACACGTTCGAATCCGGCACAATGCAATAAAAGCATTTGTTATCCTTCCATGTCTAACGATTTGTATCCTTGCTATGAATTAATGAATAATAATCAAAGCAACTCAAGTGATTCTCGAAATAATACAGAAATTAATAAACAAAAAGCAGAATACATTAAGAGATACACTTATTCAACTAGTAAAATAGATGTTTCTACTAAGCAAACTCCGGATTATTGTGTTCAAGTTATCAAAAAAGTAAAAATGGACCTAGACGTTATGGCAATAGTATCACGTAAACATAACTCTTCTCAGAATTACAAATCACATTGCGAAGAAGCTTCAACAAATAATAAAATAATGAAAATGATTGAACTATCGAAACTTGAACATACTTTTCAAAATACTACCAAAGACACTAGTAAAATTATAAATACGGTCAGCAATGAAATTAAAAATACATCAAAAGTAAACGTACCATCAGCTAGATTGGCCAGACCAAAATTTCCAGCGATTAAGAATGTAGTTAAGCTGCCAAATAAAGCTATTGTAGAAGATAAAAATACAAGCAACAATCTACAAAATATAAATAAAAGCAAAGAGACTAAGACAAACGATTCCATGATGAATAAAGAACAATCAAATATTAATGCTAGTGAGATACAAATTCCTGAAAAAATGAGACATGGAGAATTAGAAGAACAAGATAATCATAATAATAAGTATAAAAATACAAGTGGAAAGTTAATAGAAACCGAATCTGGAAATAGTCCAGTTACCGGAGTTAATAAAATAAGAAATCTATTACAAAAATACAGCAAAATATTAACGTAAGTTTATTTCATAAATATAGATAATTTGCTACCCAGTTCTATACCTTAATTATTTCGTTTATGTTCCAGGAACAATTCAGTCCAAACTGTAACTCCAAGCTGGTCTGGTGTCAATAGAACTGTAATTAATAACAGTTTAACCACTATCAAATCTCAAAAACCGTTCAAGATAACCGACATTCATAAACTACATGGCAGTTTACCAGAAACTATTGTAGATAATAAACCCGAAATCGAAAAAGATATCCTGCGATTCCCAAAAGTAAATCGATATGTTGAAGATAAAAACAAACTCGAAGATTTTAATTCAAGTCGGTACACACAAGGTACTGAAAAGAGACCAACTGCACAAATTTCTAAATATGAATCTATCACTGATTTGGATGTAGAGCCACTCCACTTACCTGCCAATGTTAACTTAGAGCCGTCTACGGACTACAAAATAGATCAGTCAATGTTTGATCCGAGAACTCTTTTACAATGCGTGGCTAATGATGACACCGACGAGATAGTTCCGCCACCTCTTGAATTTTGTGACGGTGGCATGACTTACTCGCCTGGCTATGACAATGCTGAAGCTACTATGGCTGATGGTAGAGTTAGTGAAAGGGCACCTCACCTTGATATTTTTACAGAAAACGAAATGCAATACAATGAGAGCATATTTGAAGATTCCTGTGCTACTGATCTAACTACATCTATGGAAATAGAAACTTGGAATTTATCTGAAGAAGATGGTTGGGAGCCTCTTAATGCAATGAATATAAGTCCCGCTCAATCGTTCACAGTCATGCGCAAACATACCAATAACGACTATAATTTTTTGCAAAATAGCCTTAAATCGAGACGAGGAGAGTTGGGAAAATTTAGAATTAATCAAAAAGATAGATTTAAAATGAGAAAATGAATGCTCGGATTTAACACAAATAAAGTTACTTATGAATTATATTACCGTTTGATTATTTTATCCTTTATGGATCCGAGTCCGAATAATAGAATGTAGCCGGATTTTTCTTTCTCAGGACGTGGCCTACTTAAATTATAAGTAGGTACCTTTATGTACAATTTCCGGAAAATAAATACATAGGTACGCGGGATCGAATGGTGACGTTCGAAGAGGATCGGTCTCGTCTGTGGCACCAAATCATCTGTGACGTCAGACGACGTGAGTATAGCGAGCTTAGATCTCCATCTCCGTAACCTATACCTTATACCTACTTATCTAATCTATGAAGTTTATAAAGCTCATGCAAAGTTCTTTAACTAAATAAAATCCGGCCAAGTGCGTGTCGGACCACGCACAATGAAGGGTTCCGTAGTTGAAAAGAATTTATCTCAAAGACATAACATCTAAAATTGAGTTGAAAAACATGTTCTCCCAAACATTGATATACGTCACGGACAATTCTCCAACTGCATTTTAAGTTTGTATTCGCAAAAAACTATTCTTAAACATAACATCACGCCTTGTTTTCCCGAAGGGATGGGCAGAAGTGGTGGTGTGGTGTGGGTATTAGTACACCCACATTTTGCCAGAAAATTTTTAACGTACGCATACCTGTTTGTTCTGGCCGAGCGACGGCCAATTTTCAGGCATACCTGGCCACCATCAGGGATTTTAATTTTTATAACACAAAAATTGCTACTTAATCATACCCAATTATGATTTAAAACATGCATCCATGATGTTCCTAGTTCTGACGTGGCTACTCAATCCAAACATTTAGATTGAGGTGCCACCTTTATGTTCATAAACTTTTGAAGTATTATACTACAAAATTGAGGATCGAACCTACAAAATTTTTAAACTTATGTACTACTAAATAAGTACTTACCTATTTAATTTCAATATGATACGAAATGTGGCACCTCAACTCAATCGTCAAAAAATTTGTCGAAAATTGCCGCCAAATATCAGAATTTGTCGGTCACTGGTTCAAAAGTTATAAGGGTTCATAGGATTCTCCAGATCAACCAGATCTGGAGAGCGTCTCCCCAGCTTGGCCACATTATATCTCAAAAACTAGGCCACCTAGCGAAGATCTGTTTTCACCCAAATTTAGTCGCAACTTTTCGCCAAGTCACACTTAGTTTAGAAGATAAGTACGAGTTAAATTTTAAGTATAGTCCAAGATCAAAAATTTTATCGTAAACTCTCGTTTCAAGAGGTCGATCCTATTTTACACATTCTCACTTGCCAGGCTGTGTGCCTTCTAACTTTTGAACCAGTGACCGACAGATTCTGATATTTGGCGACTGATTCCGACTTATTAGCGACTACAGTGAGAAAACAGATCTTCGCTAGGTGTCCTAGCATTTGCGATTCAAAATGGGTCACACTGGGGAGACTACAGATGGCCACTTACAAACCCTTACCTACCTATATCTTTTGAACCTGTGACCGGCACATTCTGATATTTGGCGACAAATTTCGACTAATCAGCGACTAGATATTTTTTGTTATCAAAATTAAAATCCGTGATGGTGGCCATGCCAGTGTCAGCCACACGTAGGTACAGTCACTTGTAAGTTAAAGGGCGATTCACCACCTACGATTAAGTTCCTATAATTTCATACAAATTCTATTCCATTTTTGAATTTATTCGGTAAGTAGTGGCTATTCGCGCATCGTAGATATTCATAAATTGTATGCCCTTGACCTCATAGCAATTACTTGTTTTCAAAAAAACATGCAATTTAGCTTTGCTACGATTGTATTATAATATAAAAAACAGGTCAAGAGCGAGTCGGACTCGCGCACCGAGTGTCCCGTACCATCATTTATACTTTTGCGCTCTAGCATCGTGCGGGTGACATTTGACGAACTGTTCCTTTTCACTCTTGAACGATAGCGCGATTTACAATCATGATTTAATATTTTAGCTGCACCCTAAATATCATAATCGTAAAATACGGATTCAATAATAACAGTAGTAGGTACTTACTTAAATTAATTTTTTCCTGCCAAAATGTTATTATCTACAAATAAAATCAAAGGAGTTGTCCAGAAGTGGTTTTTTATTACTCAATACTTCTGATGAGGATAAGTTAAATAAATATCCCAAAAACTAGTGATTCTGGGTATATCATACATTTTTAATCATCGCCAATTTTGAGAAAAATAGTTTTTTATTTTGTTGTGAATTTACTACTAAAACTAACAAACCTTTCTAATTATCTAGGATAATAAAGTGAATACACCCAAAAAAAAGGTAATGACAGTACCTTGTGTCAATTTTGACAAGTTACCAATTTTGTTTGGGGCGTGTTCACTTTCACGTTTCACGTTCACAGAAAGGCTTGATCTGTTTAGGACTAAATTCACAACAAAATAAAAAACTGTTTTTCTCAAAATTGGCGATGATTAAAAATGTATGATATACCCAGAATCACTAGTTTTTGGGATGTCTATCCAAATATATTTAACTTATCCTCATCGGAATGATTGAGTAATAAAAAACCAACGTTCATAGAAAAAGCGGACAACTCCTTTAAAGAAAAATAAAGCAAAGTCATAGGCGTGTAACGTAACGCCATAGACATTTTTAGTGATGGGAAATCAATCTGCCTAGCCTTTTCCCAACTATGTTGGGGTCGGCTTCCAATCTAACCATGAAAAGATGCAGCTGAAATCTGAATACCAGTATTTTACATGGAGCGACTGCCTATCTGACCTCCACAACCCAATTATGTACTATCGTACTGGTTAATACGATACCCCTTGGTAAGACTGGTTTGCAGACATTCGGGCTACTGACAACTCGTAACGACTGTCAAAGATCCACGAATGACTGAATCAAAGACATTTTTAAAATTATTAGTTAGGAGAACGAGATTTTTGCTGTAAGAATCGTTATCGATAAAATTGAACTGTGCATATTGTCACTGCCTTAGTCGTGCCATACTGACATGTGTCACCCCAAAGAGTAAAGTAAGTGTCACCCGCACCATGCCAGAGCGCAACAATTATAAATGTAATATTTTTGTTGATTTCTGAAAAACTGTGCTATCGTTTTATTTTTCCATATAAACAAACCTCTATCACATAGAATAATTTCAGATTTTTCTCTTTGCAAATTTCGGAGATAAGGGGGGAACGGTATTTTTTTTTTCAATACACTTCCTCGAAAACTGGTTCATATCGCACTACGATTAGGTTCACAATGCAATGTATGTCGCACGCGAGCGATTTTTAATTTTCCCACCCGTGTGCGGGAATAAAAATTGCCACAGATAACTTATACCTATAGGTACACTATTTTCTAAAACCATGATTATTACAATAAATGAAACGTTTATGAACAAATTAACATTTATTTGTGTTCTAAACTCGAAATTATTTGAATTTTCTATTTTTCATATTAACCTTTATACCTTTGCTTCTCTTTCAACCTGGCGAAAGCAAAGCGCGGAAAAAAAACCGGACAAGTGCGTGTCGGACTACGCCACGTAGTCCGACATGCACAGTTTGTCCGGTTTTTTTTTTCCGACTACGCACAATGAAGGGTTCCGCAGTTGGGCTAAATTAATTATCCCAAGAACAAACTTAACATTTCAAAATTCATTTATTTACTTTAGCCGTACCTACATGTTTGGTGTCACAGAAATCCGTAATCAACTTAATCCGTCCATTAGATTCGGAGCAAATTGGCTGTGACAGACAGACACACGAGTGATCCTATAAGGTTTCCGTTTTTTCCTTTTGAGGTACGGAACCCTAAAAAGAAAATTTAAATCATAGTTTCCTACTAATTCATGACAAAAATATTTTCCATTATTTTATTTTATTTCTTCAAAATTGAATTGAAAAACGTCGTTTGATACACGTCGACATTTTTGTTATTGCAGTTCTTTGCTCAGTTCAATTCAGCAGCAATACACCCGTCATTCTTACCTACACCTTAATTCCGCCTCGAATGCGTGTGGGTGACACTGGCTTGGCCACCATCAAGGGATTTTACTTTTGATAACACAAAGATTTAGTCGTTAATTAGTCGAAATTTGTCGCCAAATATCAGAATTTGTCGGTCACTGGTTCAAAAGTTATAAGGGGTCATTGGTGGCCGATCTGGAGAGTCTCCCCAGCTTGGCCACCTTTATATCTCAAAAACTATGGCACCTAGCGAAGATCTGTTTTCTCCCAGATTTAGTCGCAAGTTTTCGCCAAGTCACAGATTTAGTCGGGTCTTAGTTTAGAAGATATAATGAGTTCAATTTTTAAGTATAGACCAAGAGCTAGATCAAAGATTTTATCGTAAACTCTTCAATCTAGCTCTTGAACTATACTTAAAAAATGAACTCATTATATCTTCTAAACTAAGACCCGACTAAATCTGTGACTTGGCGAAAACTTGCGACTAAATCTGTGACTTGGCGAAAACTTGCGACTAAATCTGTGACTTGGCGAAAACTTGCGACTAAATCTGGGAGAAAACAGATCTTCGCTAAGTGCCCTAGTTTTTGAAATATAAAGGTGGCCAAGCTGGGGAGACTCTCTCCAGATCAGCCACCAATGACCCCTTATAACTTTTGAACCAGTGACCGACAAATTTCGACTAATTAACGACTAAATCTTTGTTATCAAAAGTAAAATCCCTGAGGGTGGCCCTGGCCAAGCCAGTGTCAGCCACACCTCGAATGCATTAACAAAAGTTCTCTACTTTTAGTAAACCACTTCGGAATTTTTATGACGCCCTTTCAATACCCGTGTGTGGCTGACACTGGCTTGGCCACCATCAGGGATTTTACTTTTGATAACACAAAAATTTAGTCGAAATTTGTCGCCAAATATCAGAATTTGTCGGTCACTGGTTCAAAAGTTATAAGGGGTCATTGGTGGCCGATCTGGAGAGTCTCCCCAGCTTGGCCACCTTTATATCTCAAAAACTAGGGCACCTAGCGAAGATATGTTTTCTCCCAGATTTAGTCGCTAATTAGTCGAAATTAGTCGCCAAGTCACAGATTTAGTCGGGTCTTAGTTTAGAAGATATAATGAGTTCAATTTTTAAGTATAGATCAAGAGCTAGATTGAAGAGTTTACGATAAAATCTTTGATCTAGCTCTTGGTCTATACTTAAAAATTGAACTCATTATATCTTCTAAACTAAGACCCGACTAAATCTGTGACTTGGCGACTAATTTCGACTAATTAGCGACTAAATCTGGGAGAAAACAGATCTTCGCTAGGTGCCCTAGTTTTTGAGATATAAAGGTGGCCAAGCTGGGGAGACTCTCTCCAGATCGGCCACCAATGACCCCTTATAACTTTTGAACCAGTGACCGACAAATTGATATTTGGCGACAAATTTCGACTAAATCTTCGTGTTATCAAAAGTAAAATCCCTGATGGTGGCCAAGCCAGTGTCAGCCACACAATACCCGTTGCAAAAAAAACATGTATATTTTTATTTCTTTCTTCTTTGTTGGGCAAACGTCATCTAAAACTGTTCCAAATTTCAAGTTGATAGCATTAGTAGTTCTTGATATCCAGCTGTGACAGACAGACAGACAGACAGACTGAGTCACACCATAAAGGTTCTCCTTTTTACCATTTCGGTACGGAACCATAAAAACAGTTAGGTATGGGGATTTCAACGAAAAGACTAGACATTATAAGCAACATCAAATTTATTTAGTTAGCGCAGAAATAATTCATAGCAAAAAAAGTTAGTCTATTACACATTCAAAAAAATCTTCACATAAATAGGTGAGAAGTGTGATAATGTCCACAAAGTTGACAATAATCTACAATTTATATTACTATTTTATATCTTGAGATTAACCCCAAGAACATGTAAAACCAAGACTCACTAAACACAAAAATAATACATTAAACTTCAATGCCACGACTCTCGGACATTGTAATTTTATTTAGTTGGTCTTGGTTGAACGGAACTCCAATCCTTTACTCGAGTAGTCTTTTCTAACTTGAACAGTGCGATGTTTTACAAGGGCAGGTTGAACTCACACCATTCAATTTAAAAGAAACTTGGTGCGTGCAGGATCCTCGTCATTGCCCGGCGTGTACAATCAAAGCATCGACGACGACACTGTACAGTTAGAAATTGTTACAACCTCTATACTTTGCATTAAAATAATGCCCATTTTCACAGGCAAGGGATCCTAACTTCGCAACCACTAATTCCAGTGATAAATTCACTCTAGCACGTAGTTCTCAGCTTCCCTGCAAAGTTAACCATCTTGTATTCAAAAGAAAACCTAGACTCACTGGTTCAAATTCAAATAAAAACACACTGCAATCCTGCCTCACATGATTCATCCACAAATTCCAACCCTTGCGTTTGAAAATAAAGTTATATTTCCAAGTTCAAGCTGACCGCAATGTTGGAGCTTGTTACAAAGCAAAGGTCGGGCAGTTCGTCAACAAGACATTACTAGCTGAGAATAATTTTTCCGTTTAATGCTCAGCATGTTAGATAGCTGCTTAACACACGACACTTAACTAATTTTACGTAAATAAGTATATATCTGGTTTAACAAAATGAAAAATATGACTGGCTATGCCATGATTATAATATACATTAAAAGCTAAGACTTCAACTTTTTTTCTGATAAGTATACATTTTTATTAATATGAATGCAAAAATCATGCCTAAATAATGCTGAATATTAAACTGGAAATATCCACACGTATTTTTTTTTTACATTTAAGTATTTTATATTTTTTTTGTATTTTTTCTTTTTTTTTTTAAAGTAATTTCCACGCTGGGAAAATTACACTAATTCTATGCAAAGTATAGCTTGTATTTGTTATGTAACCACTCCATACTTTGTTTCATTTAAATTTACGGGCTATGCCATTTACCCTCGCACGTTGGCAGTAATAGTACAAGTGAAAAGTCACTTGCCGATGTTAGATTAAGTATTAAAAAAAGAAACTTACAGCAATATTTGAAGAAATGCACAAGATGACAAATTGCAAATTGAAACTAACAGGGAAAAAAATCACAAGTAAGATACTGCAAACATGCCAGTTATAAAGCATAGCCCGAAGTGCTGTTGGCACACAGGCATAAAGCCATATTCAAATGGGAAGTGGTGATAAAGATAAGTATAGGCTCAAAACCTAACGACATCAATCACCAGCTAAGTGCCATGGGTTCACCACTAAAGGTTATTTGTTCAAATAACTCATTTAAAATAATATGCGTACTGTGGAGTGCCCCGCAAGTGGTGCTGATGTCGCAAGATAGTGAGGCATTCACTTTTTTGTCATGATCTTGAGATATTCAAGAGCATTCTGAGCTGCAGATGACTGGGCATCCTTGCTGGTGAGTCCAGATCCATAGCAAACCGCCACTGGCAGCGTTGACAACTGGACAAGGCATTGGCAGCGACCAGTCATTGACTTCTCTTCAATATCCACATAGGTAACTTCAAATGACTGCTCCGATGCGATCTCTTGCAGGAACTGCACGAAATTGAAGTCCTTGTTGTTTAGTGGTGTCACCTATTTGAAGAAAAGATATGTATTAGTATCATAACAATCAGTTTTTTTTAAATCAAGGATACTAATTACAACCCATTCCATTAATTGATTCCATATTAACCTTCAACAGATATAATTATCCATGCATAATAATTCAATTATATCATACCTGCAACTTGGCCAGGTTAGGGCCGACCGACTGTTTAAGATGTTTGTGGAACTGCGACACTTTGTGGCTGTGACTTGTAGTCAGAGTGGAGATTTTACTATCTTTCAGGTCAGCATAACGGGCCGCGACTCCGCCCTAGAACATAACACGAAACATTAGATCAAATAGTAAATTTTGACGCGAGTGACCCTTCTGTCCATTCATGTCTGCAGGAACTAACTGAAAGATAGTAAAACACCTGGCCAAGTGCAAACCTGTCAGGGAATGAAACAAAAGAGCCACTCACATGGCTGATGCTAGTCTACAGATCTGTTAATAAACATGTCAGGTAACTAAAATAACAAATGTAATTACAAGTGTAAGTAAACATTATAATTTAACTGTGATATTGGGGTTAATTAAACTTTGGGGCCAAAACAATTCTTTCCAGTTAAATATTGGATTATATTAATGAGGTAACAACAAGTCAATTAGCAATGCATGACTAGACACTGTTAACATTGTAAACTTGGGTCTTAAAATTATAAAAAGAATGAAATGCAATATACCTCTTCCTCCGGCTGGAACGATTCCGGGGGGTTGTCCTGCAGAGCCTGCCACATCTTGTAAGCAGCCTGGCGCTTAGCAAGCTTCTTAGACTTGCCAGTTCCAACTTCACGGCGTTTCAGCAGAGTGCACACAATTGTAAACTGGCGCTCATGAGGCAAACCTTGATAAAATAAAGTTATTTTAGAAAAAAAATCTCGACATCTTTTTAGTGTGATTTTGCAATTGTGATGCAAAGAAATACCTGACAGATATATCAAGTAAACTTACGCCTGTTAACATTGTCATCATTTTCAGCATGGTAAGATGGTGGTGGCCAGAATCTGGACATGCAAAGCTCTTGCAGCCATCCAACAGGATTGCCCATCAATTTATCTTCAAATGACGATACCACAGTTCCACTGTAAACAAAGAATTTGTAGTTGTAGCTATGACTAAAATCATATTAATGACAAAATATATTAAGAATATTTTAATTTACACTTACGTCTCAGGCACATTGCCATTAGTAGGCTGATCGGTAACTGCCCCAGTCAATTTATCAAGCAAAGCTTTAGCTGCAGAATGCTTAGCTTCCTTCTTGGAGCGTCCAGTACCCATAGCTGTAATTACATCTGTTATTACATTGTTGTGAATGTAAACAGTTTAGTACATACTTGCAAGTACTTACCAACCATATCAGCAACTGTCACTCGGTAGCGGAAGGTTGGCTCATGTATCATGCCCTCTATTTGCACCAGCTCATATTTGGGCACAGTTCCACGACGTGCCAGCAGTTCTTGAAGGACAGACACAGGAGTTTTTAATGGAAGAGACTCCATTTCCTGAAACATGTGTAACCATTAAACATAGTAAATTACTTCACCAATTCCTGACTCTTTCTTATTGCTTTAACAATTTAAAAACATAGAATTAGAGTAAATTGCTTATCTATGCAATTTACTTTAATTTTATATTTTTTTATATTTCAAATATTGCTTAGTTTCCTGTTGATGACTTGATAATATTATAAGCATAATCAGCCTATAATGTCCCCACTGCTGGGACACAGGGCTCCTCTCAGTGAGAGTGAGCGAGCCCAGTGCGTGTTGGTAGATGACAAATGTCTTCGAATTTTTGGTTCTAGGACAAGCCGGTTTCCTCACGATGTTTTCCTTCAACATTTTGTGAGCAGTGGTGATGAAATAATTTACACAAAGTAAAGTGCCTGTATGGGTTCGAACTTACGACCTTCAACTCTTAAGTCGCGGCCGTTACCACTGCTCGTGCTGATAGACATTGTCATCTGTAAATCGTGTAGCGATACAATTCTGTCGCCAGTCTGAAAGAATCACTACAGGGTGTACAATGCAAAGACGAGACTGGACACACCATGTAGTTTGACTTGCGCAGTAGATTATAATTCTCTGGTTCTGATGTACACGTCTCTTTAGCGGTATGAGGTCCGAGATGGGAAGGCACCGGGCGTCATCGTGGCGGTGGAAAGAGCCCGGGAGGCGCGATACTGCACTAGTCAAGTCTCATCTTTTGTGGCATGCATTGTACCAGAAACACAAATGTATGGTGTGGACAAATATAAGGATGTGGTACAGACCATCAAAATTAATCAGCCGCCCATACATTTGCGTTGAGTAGGTAAGTTTTCTATGAGACAGTTGATAATTTTTTCACAATTACGATGTTGGTGCAATGGAAAAAGCTGTTCAATTTGATGGTCTGTACTGCACCCTTAATTTGACGACACCTTTCTGGTACATCCTGTATAAGAATAGGTGGTTTTGTAGCATAAGATGCTTACTCTCTTAGCAGCTTCATCAAGGGGTAAACGTTCCAAGTTGTTGGGAGGCTTCGGCCTGTTCTGGTAACGCCGGCGCGGGCCGTGCGGCGCGTGCTCGCCGTCCGGTCCCGCACCGTGCACCGCCATGCCGTGCACGACGCCGGGGATGCCGCCAGGCACCACTCCCGGGTGCGGATGTACTACGTTTCCGTCCATCTATGTAAACAAAAATAATTCTCCATTACAAAACAACCACTGCAATGCAATTAATGGGTACCGATTATTATTACCGTACAGACCAAATTAGCTGACAAGTTACGAAAAAATACCTTGTCAGAATATAATATGACGTGGCCTTAGCCATGCCTGGACAAAGATAGAGATCGAAACATACCTAATGCTAAATGATCAACGTACCTGATGCCTAAGAACATACATCGTAAATGATCGCAAGATCGTATTGATAAAATCACCAGTTCACCACTCCCACAGCATAAAACTAATTTACTACACGAGAAGTTTCAGATTCCTTGAAATTGAAATGAAAACAGGGAAATCTCATTTGAACTAACACGAGATGCACTGGGCCGATTAATTTTCCGCAAGCATGCGAACTTTAGGTTTAGGTGTGATTCTAGTTCTGTGACATGGCGGCCGCCAGCCATTACAGTAACTCAAAATGGCTACACCGCATGCCGGCATCCGGCGCCTACATATTCATAACAAACTCAGTCTAGTTGAACAATTGACATTATACACTTTGAGTTTTACATGATTTAAGCTGTAATTGTGACTTAAATAATCAAAATTAGGTAATAACGTGATATTTGTCTGTAGGTACCTACTAGCAACTTACCATTTTGCAATTTCCTCTTCTGAACTTGTTATTGAAACAACACTGAAAAGATTTAAATAAACGATTTACTATTTGTTTAATTAAGATTGAATGGTATTTTATTATTCGGAAAATTTATACTAACCACGGAAAGCTGCCCTAGCTGCTTCAGCAAAAATCAAGAAAAAGAATATTGAAATTTGTTAGATTTAACCGGTTGTCAGAGTAAAAAAATTAAAAACTCCCATAGCCCCATCCCATGTCAGCGCAACAAATAATGCTGGGGCCACACCAACGTCAACGTCAATGGCCATCATCGCCATAAACAACGTGGTAATTGTTCCGATAATTATCGCGATAAAATTGAGTGACCACACTTGAGCGGTCAACGTCAACGTTCATTAAATTTGGCGAACGTCAATCGGCAATGTGAATGCCATTGTCAAATTACCGAAAAATAATTTGTGGCTACACCTGCGGCCTACGTCCATCATCGCGGTATTCAATGGAATTTCCCTTGGTGTGGCCCCGAAATAATGGTTAGGAAGTAAACACAAGCGAAAATTTACATAAATAGTTTTAAAAAAATAAATAAAAAACACGACTGCTCTGCCAAAAAACGAAGTAAAAAGTAAATAAAAAAACAAGTTGTATTCCCTGACTAAACAGATAAATTAAATTTGTCACTGCAGTCGGGGGACCATTCTGTGGAATACTGTTTATTGTAAAAATTGTAAAAAAAAAAAAATTCACTTTTCATTAAGGAGTTTACTGCCGCCATATTGAATTTCTTCACAAAAAATATAGCCAGTGTCACTCGCGATGATGTAGGGATTCTCCCCATACCCCATACATCCAAATCTGTTCAGGCATAAGTTATGGTGGAATAAAGAAACTCACATACAAACATACATTATGGGCGCGAATCATATTTTAATCAACATACAACCTGACGCTGACCTGCAAATTCCAAAAAACGTAAGAAAATTTGAATTTCGCAGGCTACCTTAGCGCATCGCCCTTATTAAGAATAGAATAGGTAAGCAAATAAGATTATGAAGTTTCAAATCAATCAACTTCAACGTCAGCTCAGCACTCATGAAGAAGCTCATTATTATTTACTAGCTTCAGCTCGCGACTTCGTCCGCGTGAAAATATATATTAGATATCATGAGCTGGACAATCGTGTAGCTTTCTGTGTTCTGTCAGTGAAAGAATTTTTATAATCGGATCAGTATATAAACATAGCAGCAGGTCAAGTTACTACAAACTGTCAAATTTTCTCATTCCATTTTGAACTTAATCTTAACAAGTTAAGCAATACAATCATTTGGAGTTTGACAGTTTGGTATAACTGGATGTGCTGTTGTCTGCTACAATATAATAATAATCAATTTCATCTGTTTTTATAGCATTAGTTTAATTCATAATATTAGTTTAGTATCTTTACAACAGAGAACACACAGAGAGAATAAAATACATTATCAACGTGTGTTTGGAAGTGATACCAATAACCAGAAAGTAGAATAAAGATATATAGAACAAACATAAGAAAAAAAACATTTACGTAATCATTTCATTTTATTGTAAATAACACAGTTGCATTTTTCTTCCACTTGTTGTTAACTTTAATTTGAAACAAACGTAATGGTTTTATTAAGAGTGCCATGACGCGGATTTTAGGTTTTGAAATTTTTTATAGGGTGTGGGAAAACCAGCATTCAAATATGAAGAGTAAGTCAGCATTGCTTATTTTTATTTATGAATTTATTTATTACATATATGAATGACTTTGCTTAGTAAGCAAAGTCATTCATATATGTGAAAAAAGATGCACCAGTTGTTTCACAATAGTGAATTTGCGAATTATTCGTATGTTATTGAAGTTGAAGGACTGGGACAAAAAAGTTTAAGCGTTTGGCGGTATAGAAGTTTCCCACAATTCACGGATTTTTTTAAAGATCTGGTAACTCTAATTGATAGAATTAATACCAATGACATTATACATCTAGACGTTGCCATGATTACAGTGTGAAGTGTGGAAGTGAGACACATATATACGAAATAATTAGGAAAATTGAGACAAAGCATCATATCTTCTGTCCCTTACGGCGTGCCGTATTTTTGCTTTAAAAATGTTGCCAAACAAAGTACTTTGCAGGGCAAAATTTAAAAATGTTGCCAAACAAAGTACTTTCACTGTTAATATTGCTGTCTCATGACCGGGCACGCGGTGGCTCGATCTAGATGTATATTATCTAAGATTAATACCAACAAATATTTATTTTGTTCTCTTGCAACACTATCTGTTAAAAAATTGTTGCGCCATTGTTGGTGTCAAAACAAGCTAATAGGTCTGTGGTCAAAACTCAACCACAAAGAAACTATTTCCGGTCTGCAAGTGCATTATTGATCAGAGTGGGAGTCAGAGTATTTTTACTTATACGGAGTGGGATGATTTTTCGATCATTTTTCATTTCTAATAATTGTTTACTATTCAATAGGCGGGAATTGCCAGGCTAGCCCGCGAAATTCAAATTTTCTTTTTGCAACCTGTGGTATTACGTTGTATCACAGATTAAGTAGTATTCGTTGTATGTTGTGTGTTGTATGTTGTGGGGATGCACTGTGGTAGCCCGCTAAATTAGAGTTTTCTTGCGTTTTTTGCAATTTGCAGGTCCGTGTCAGTTTGGTCCGCGCCGGCCACAACGCACGCATGGCACGCAACGGATTTCGATTTGCTTTGTATGAATTCATAAAGCACTGCATCCACTACCGGTACCGACCGCATTTTCATTTCTTACAAACAAACCAAAACCCGTTGCGTGCCTTGCGCCCGGCGCGGACCAGTGGACGCTCAGCATAAATAGACCAGAACCCTAATTGCGTAACACATTATCAATCAGAGTTGGTTTCATTTTGACAGTTCAACAACATTCATTGCGTTATTTATGTTGTCGAGCAGACAAATTTTTTGAACATATGAAGCAATGGATTAGCAATTTGTTTCAAAATGATTCAAACTCCGATTGATAATGTGTTACGCAATTAGGGTACAGGGTCGATAATTTTGAAAACAAATTTTGTTTCTTTCTTAATTGCAAAATAGTTGGGTAAACGTCATCTAAAGCTGTTCCTTTCAGGTTGATAGCATTAGTAGTTCTTGAGATATCCAGCTGTGACAGACAGACAGACAGACTGAGTCACACCTTAAGGGTTCCTTTTTACCATTTTGGTACGGAACCCTAAAAATGAAAGGAATAAATTACCTATAGTTTAAAAAAAACACGCTTTAATACCATGAAACTGAACTAAAAAGTAAAAAATAAAAAAAATCGTGGGGTGCTTTCGAATTAGGTAGGTACAGAGTTAGTGTAAGCAAGCGTGTTTTTTAGTTTTTTAAAACTATTATTTACTTTTCAATTTTTTAGTCGAATTTCCCAAATTTTTATTCTGTAATTATTATATTTATGTAGGTATTCTTAGAGCATTTAACCTAATGCTCTAAGGTAGGTATTATATATTTTTTTTTAAGTATAGTTTTTTTTAATAGAGTTTAGAGGCATGAGGAACAGGGTGTAAAGTTCACTCATCCTCCATAGAAAAGGGAGGATCCTCCGACCAGACGGGTGTCGTGTCTGGTGGGCTACTGCCCGACGGTTGATGTCAGGACGTTGTATATATGCTAATTGCGTGGTAAACTCTAATTGCGCGATGCAGGTTTGCATGAGGTTTGCATGAGTTTGGGAGTCGGTTGTTATGTTTTTTGTAAAAAGTTATTCTTAGTAGCGTCACAACTTATCCGAGTCAGGGAGTCAGAGTGCTCAAATTTTCCAGCTCACCTCGGTTGCTCTTACATTCTCTTAGTAAAATTACAATGGAAACTTAACCTGCCATGTCAGTACGAGATTTTGTAAACAAAAATACCTTTATACCATTCCCCCTCTAAAAAGCTTATTTTATTCACTGAAAACAGTGAATAAAAAGCACTTTTACTCACTGTTTTGATGTTTGAAAATGGAACACACCAATGTATTCGACCACAGATTTAGAGTACCTAGGCTAGATACGGCATGTTATTAGATAGTATGAAAACCGAACGTGTCATCTTTTTATACCTACGATAACTTCACCCCAGCCATTTAGTGATGTGCTCATAGTAAACAGAATTGTTTCAATCGCTGAGCGTCACTGAGCTAACAGACTTTTTTTAGTACGAACAGTCGAACATGCAGGGCACGCTTGGTCGTGGCTTGCCGTATCTAGTGTAAGTGTAATCTGTGTATTCGACCTATATTGATGTGTTCTAAATTCAATTTGATTGGTCGACATTTTCGACAAGGAGTTTAGCATTAGAATAAAAACTGTTTTGCGTTCTTTGCTGTCCTTAGTAAATTGGCGCTATTTTGAATACTGTAAGTTGTACGAACACAAAGTTTAGTTTATTACTTTAATCTTTAATTTTGTGTTTGTTTAGTGTTGTTCTAATCGATTAAAAATGCATTCTAGTGATGAAGATGTGTTAACACCTGAGTTTATGAAAGAGAGGGCGGCCTATATAGTGGAAAACTTGCTAACCAAAAAATCACGGCTGGTTTGTTACATCAAAGCCAATTTAACTTTCCTTTTTCTTCATTATATGTCTATTTTCACTTAAATCTTTCTTTTTCTCGTAGTCATGGTATAAAGTATAGTATGCAACTCTTGAATAAAACGGATTTATATCGAGGGCCATGAATCACTCGCATCGCTCAGGATTCTAACACTTGAATCACTCGCTACGCTCGTGATTCAATCATCATGAATCACTCCCTACGGTCGTGATTCAATCTTTCGAATCCTTTACTAGCTCGTGATTCATCTATGGCCCTCGCTTTAAATCCGTCCTTTGTTCACTAATTGCATAATATACATTAAGGTTTCAGAAGCAAAATTTATTAAAAAAAAAACCAACAATCTTAGACACCTTCGATTATTTTAATAACAAAAGAAAAATTACCCTACAAAACTGATTTACTTGCACTTAAACAATTAATTACAAAAAATAAGACACCAATCACACAATAACAAAAATAGCATGTACTTACAGAGCTTAGTTACACCCTTACCAACTTAAATCGAATTAACGAACGCTAACAAATCACGTCGACAACTACCGCACACTAGGAAGGCCAGCGAGGAAATGACCGATACAATTTTTTTTTTTTTTTTTTTTTTTTTTGGAATGGCATTCTCGCAGTGTGACCACTTGGGGTCGAGACTGCTTAACCCGGACTATCCTGTGGGTGCCTTAAGCGAACTCAAAGCCTCCAGCCAGGGGCAAGTTTTACTTATAAACTAAGCGACTGCGCACTAAGGGCACCCCCTGTGGGGTACGGACCTCGGCTTAGGGCGTCGCTGACTAAGAGAGGACAGCAAGGTACAATTGGCTGGCTCAAATCGGGGTTATTATTATTGACAGGGGAGTTTAAAGCTACAGGCTCAGCTACGCCACCAGCTGGCTCGTTATTACCGATCAAGGGAGATGAATTTACATTTACAGGGAAAGTTCGTCTACGCGGAGGACCACGGCGGCGAGGTCGGAATGATGATTTTTGTGATCTGTGTTTGCGTACTAGAGTACTAGTAGCACTACTACTTTCCTGGAGGAGGGTAATAGGGTCATCAGGTTCAGAGAGTGCAAGTCGCGGACGGCGGACTTTACTGATTCGAGAGGGGACATAATTAGCGGACGCGACAACCAGAGGGTTGCGGTGCTTCGCGGCAGAGTCAAAGAAACGCTTGGAAAGGCGTTTCAAGAATTGACGGATGGTCGGGATTCTAAGGTCTAAATGGAGGTTATCGTTCCGAACGAACCAAGGGGCTCCCGTTACCTTTCGGAGGCAACGGTTTTGAAGGGTCTGCATCCTATGGATGTGGTGGGACTTTGCGTGAGCAAAGACTGGGCCCGCAAAGGTCATGATGGGGCGAATGCACGCTGTATAAATACGCAACTTGCACTTAAGGGACAACTTGCTGCGTGCATTCATAACCGAATGGAGTCTACCAAGAGCAAAGTAGGCCCGCGAACGAGCCTTCTTTATGTGCTCTGAAAACGTAAGGTGCTCATCGAGCGTCACACCTAGATATTTGGCTCGCTTCTCCCAAGGGATCGGCTTGCCAAACATGGTGATCGGGCGGGGGGGTTTACATTTTTTGCTTCGCTGTCTCGTAAAGAGAACAGCTTGGCTTTTGTCGGGATTGACTTCGATTCTCCACTTCCGAAACCACTTGGCGAGTGCATCGACAGCGGTTTGGAGAGTGCGAGAGATCGAGTCGCGAACCATGCCCTTGTAGTAGATGGCCGTATCGTCTGCGAACAGAGCCAACTGTGCCCTCTCGCTACGCGGGATGTCGCTAGTAAAAAGTGTGAAAATTAAGGGAGAAAGCACAGAGCCCTGAGGGACCCCTGCGCGAATAGGGTGGGGAGAGGAAAGCGCTCCTTCGATACGATAGCGAAAGGTGCGGTTTGACAAAAAGTCTCGTAAGATGAGCACGAGACGATCTGGCACACCAAGTTTGTAAAGCTTATATAATAAGCCGTTGTGCCAGACTTTGTCAAACGCTTTCGCTATATCGAAGAAAACAGCACCAGTCATCGCACCGCGCTGGAAACCAGCGCTGACATGCTCGACTATACGGTGGACCTGTTGTACGCAAGAGTGTTGGGTTCGAAAACCAAACTGCTCGTTAGGAATAAGGCCCTTTGTCTCAGCATAATCCCTGAGTCGCTTATAAATAAGTCTCTCATAGATTTTGCCGAGGACATTGAGTAGACTAATGGGGCGGTAACTAGAGGGCTCGCGCTTAGGCTTGCCGGGCTTAGGAATACCGATAACGGTGGCCTGTTTCCAGGCTTGAGGAAAGATATTATTACTCATGGCACCATTGAAGATGATGGTCAAGAGCATAATCAAACGGGCAGGGAAGAGTTGGAAGACCCTATTGGTCATTCCATCTGAACCAGGGGCTTTACGGGGTTTCAGAGCCTTGATTATCTCGTGCACCTCGTCTGGAGTGACGGGGGGCAGGGGACAATCAGGGTCTTCGACCGGAGGAAGGGAGGCTCTACGTTCGACTTCAGCGTCCACCTCAGAGAGGTGAGCTTGGTCTACTGGTTGAGAGCTGGGAGAGCATTGGGCCTCAAGACTATCGGCAAGGCATTCAGTCTTGTCGATATCATCGAAAGCGATGGTATTGTCTGGGCGGACTAGAGGGGGCATGGAGGTAAACTCCCGGGACCTGAGCTTCCTCTGAAGCTGCCAGAAGGCAAGATGGGTAGGCTCAAGCTCGCTCAGCATCTTATCCCAACCGGCGGAACGCAATTCCTCCATGCGTGTCTTCACAGATTTCTGTAAATAGCGCATGTGGACTTTGTTCAAGCGGCAGGGAAAGGTGCTGTAGGCACGGACAGCCGCGTTCTTCTCATTCAACAGAGCACGCACATCGTCAGGCAACTTCCAGCGGTGGTCATCCACCGCAGGAACTTCCCTTGAACAATCGTTCATGACTGATTGTACGTATTCCGTGAATGAGTCGATCGCAGCTGTCGTGTCAGCGATAGAGTCAAAGTGGTCAGGTATGGAATCTAAGAGTGGGGAAGTGGAGGATTTCAGACATTCGCTTACTTTCCTCCAGTCCGTCACTATTCGGGAGGGAGGGGGTTGAGAGGGGTCGGGGCGACCGATGCGGGGGACCAGATTTAGAATAACGGGACGGTGATCAGACGATAGTTCATGTATCGCTTCTATAGAGTCCAACCGAAGGTTGATATTCTTTAGAAGCGCTACATCAAGTACGTCCGGGGTATGACTAGACTCATAGGGAAAATGAGTGGGAGTCATGGGAGCAACAACATCGAAATGTAATCGCGGACAGAGGTCGAGCAGGTGTCTACCTCTGGTATTGGTGATGGAGCTATTCCAGGCGGAATTTTTAGCGTTGAGGTCCCCCGCTATGATAACGGAGTTGCTCAAGCTAAGAAGGGCAGAGAGGTCGTCAGACAGAGATTGGAAATTCTCTGTGACACCGGAATAGGGAGGAAGATAAGCCGATACAAGAGTGATCGGCTGGTGGCCTGTCATACCTAAGCGGCAGACGGACACTTCTAATCGCGATAGGGGGGGAGCATCCATAGGAATACAGTATAGGGAGGATTTATAATAAATAAGGGTTCCGCCCTTATGACAACGTTCCCTGTCATTGCGAACTATGCGATAGTTGGCAATTGACGGGTTACGATATCTGGGCTTCAAAAAGGTTTCCTGTATGAGGAGGATATCAATTTGGTGATCGCGGAGGAAAGAGGCGATCTCATCGCGTTGGCCTGAGAGGCCGTCGGCATTGAAAAAGCCTAAATTAAGGGACCTGGGTTTGAAACGCTCTTTAATTCCTCTATCCATTATTGAGTTAATTGTTGGAGTAGGAATTCAGGGCGCGCGTGATCTCGGGATACGCTTGATAGATCTTAAGGATCTGAGGAAGATCGCGGGCACGTTGCGCGACTTGCAACTCCCTGGCCATTTGCCATGCTCGCGGGGTGTTAAAGGTCAGGAAGGTGGAGGCGATGATGCTGAAAGGATCAACAACATCGTCGCCGCTAGCCACTGGGGTGGGTGCGGGAGGGGTGACCGATACAACCGCGCTCGCTGCCTTTTATAGACAACATTTTATGATAGAAACCTATTCCCTAAATCGGCCTATCCTGACGCAGCGTCGTCCTCGGCGCGGCCCTCGTGATGCTCGTCCCGTACCGTGGCCAGGTCTGCAGATGTGGGTTCACCGCTGCTCCCAGTCACTTCAGCGCTAGGTGGCATCGATGCTGGTGATGACCCTGCACCGGGATCACACTCTTCATCATCTGAAATATTACCACGATTATAAAACTTGCCTTAGGTTTATCAACTGTAGGCACACAACATTGCAATCAATAAAATAGGCGTTTGACGTCATGAGACGACGTTGTTGCTCAGTCTTCATATCGGCGCACGACGCGTTATCTGCGGTGTAGAACTGCATCTGTGAACAAATCAGACAGAAGGCGTCCCCACTGTCTGAGGTTGACGGAGGCATCGCTGAATCGCACGTCAACATTTTCATCATAGACCAATACCTCTCACTATAGGCATGTCTATTAGGACGGAGGCATCACTGAATCGCACGTCCTGTTACAAATTTCTCATCAGTCAATAAACTCATTAATTTAGGGTGGACGGAGGCATCACTGAATCGCACGTCCTTCTCACAAGATCACTGATCGCGTACCCATGCGGACGGAGGCATCACTGAATCGCACGTCCAACGCAAACAGTCACAATTTGAGTGCATGTACGGGCTAGTAAGCCGATCTGCCACCATTTAACTACTCATACTTGAGCATCCAAATAGGTTAAATTAAGAAACTGAAACGTTACGATGTAGTGAGTGTAGCTAAAAGCGACTAAAATGAGCAAGTTAAACATATGGCAAAGCGACTCACCGTCCGCGCATATCGTAACTCACCCTCGAAAAAGGCTGCGCATGACTCTGGACACCATTCTCCGTTCCAGGGAACCATATACTCAGCGGCTGCCTGGGTGGTCTTGCCGTATGAACCACTAATGAGTTTCAGCTGGTAACGACCACTGGGTAGTTCCTTAATAACTCGATATGGTCCACGCATTCCAGGATCTAGTTTTCCTGTAGACTGGGAGTATTTGATTACAAAAACCGATTCGTTAACATTAAAAGTGCGTGGTGACCGCCGCTGTCGGTTGACATAAGCGTCTTGTTTGGCTTGGTTTCGGGTAAGCAGTTGGTGAGCTCTTGTTCTGTCCAGCTCCCGCCGGCCTTCATGATTCTGAGACATCTCGACAGCAACATCACGGATTTAGATATTTCAAACGCTTACAATAATGTATTAATAGACGTATTAATTAACACTTTAGATGAAATAGGAGTTGGACAAAAGTTATGTCAGTATCTATGGAACTTTTTAAGTGAGAGGCACCTAATGATGAAAAATGAGGCTGATCAAAATGATTTTATTATTAGATATACTGATAGAGGTTTGGCTCAAGGAGACCCAATTTCCCCCATTCTTTTTAATGTAGTCACAATGACATGTTTCCATAAAATTAAGAATGTAGGTATGTGCCAATACGCGGATGATTTTGTTCTTTTTAGTTCTTCTAGTAATCTTAGACAAAGTCAATATGAATTTCAGGTAGCGTTAAATACATTTTGTAATATTCTGGATGATATGGGATTAGAATTGTCGGCAACTAAGTCTAAAGTATGTATTTTCACTAGAGGATTTAGAAAATTAGAAATAGATTTAAAATTAAATAGACATAGTTTACAGTTAGTAGACTATTACAAATATTTGGGAGTGTGGTTAGACAGTTCGTTGCGTTGGAGTAAACACATCAACATGACAGGGGAAAAAGTGCAAAGGAGTCTCAATTTACTCAAAGTATTGGCCGGTACTGCGTGGGGCTTGCACCCTAAGCATTTGAGACATATTTATATAGCATTAATTAGAAGTCGCATAGACTATAGCAGTTTTTTGTATGATGTAAGTGCAAAATGTCACCTAGACAAATTAAATAAGATACAAAATCAGGCATTGAGAATTATAGGAGGTTTTATTAAGACAACACCTATCCATGTTATGGAAAGTGAGCTCTGTGTAGTTCCACTGTATTTACGGAGAAAATATTTAGGCTATAAGTTCTGTTTAAAATCTAAATCTGTAGAAAATAATGTTACTAATAATTTATTAGAGGAACTTAACACTCTTCGACAAAATAGTTATTGGAGAAATAAAAAGATTCCGCTGTTGGTTTCCTTATATAATGAAGTTAAGTTAGAAAATATAGCATCATCATATCCCTTGCTGATGTTTACTCTGAGGACATGGGTGACCAACATTAATATTCAAGAAGTAATTATATGGGATTTAGATGTAGTGAAATATTCTAAACAATCTTATGATAGTAATTTATTAAAATTCGAAGTTATTAGAGAGTTGCATTTGAAATACAATGATTGGTTTAGTATATTTACAGATGGGTCGAAGAGTGTAGAAGGTCATGGAGCAGCCTTTTATATACCGAGTGAACCAATAGGTTCTGAAACTAATTGCTATAAAATGGATAAGAATGCGTCCATTATGACGTTGGAGCTTATTGCGATCTCTGAAGCACTGTCTTATTGCAGTAGTTGTCAACATAATAATATTGTTATTTGCACAGACAGCAAAAGTTCTTTACAACATTTAGCTCGATGCGCCTCTGGCCAAAGAGGTGTATCGATAGCTTATGTTATTCTATCTAAGATCGATGAATTAATTGTAAAGGGTGTTAAATTGAGACTGCAATGGGTTCCTTCGCATATTGGGATACAGGGCAATGAAAAGGCTGACATGTTGGCAAAATATGCAGCTAAACATGGAAAATTAACTAATATAAGTCTAGATTATGCAGAAGTCTTACCTAAATTTAAAAATAAGTGTTATGAAGATTGGAAGGAGTATTTTGATAAACGATCATTGGAAAAAGGGATCTGGTATAAAACCATGCAGGGTCAGCCTTTTCGTGTGCCCTGGTTTATGAATAGCAATTTAAGTAGAAAATTAATTGTTACAGCTCATAGATTCAGATCTGGACACATTCCATGTAATAAGTTTGCGTTCATGATGAAAAAAATTAACTCGCCTAATTGCGTGGAGTGTGGAGTTGTGGAAGACTTACATCACTTATTGATGGACTGTGTTCGATACGAGTCTAGTAGGAAAGATCTGTTCGACGTATTGAGCTTGAACCGACTTGAAATAGGCACATTCCATAAAATCCTGTCTCAGCCAAATGGTGATGATGCGAAGAGTCTGTTCAAGTTCATGACCCAAATGTAAGCTGTAGCAGTGTGTATTTAGGGTACGATGGGACTGTCATACGCATTGCGATTATAAAAGTCCCTAATTAAACAAAGAATAAAAAAAAAAAAAAAAAAAAAACATCACGGATTAGTGTCCTAACGACAGGTATGGTGGCTTCCGTGCCAACCAGGAGCTTCAGAGCTGAAGTTTGTGTTGTCTTGTGCTTGGTAATGTTCAGAACAAGTTGGAGCTTCCACAGTTGTTCCGACCATTTTGAGTGCTTATGATTTGTTTCAATGCGAATCATATTTAAAACAGTCCTGACGTATCTTTCTACCTGTCCGTTAGCATTGTGCATTTCAGGCGTTATGAAATGAATATTACAGCCAAATTCAGTTAAAAGTTTAGAAAATCCCGAGGATTCGAACATTCGCCCGCGGTCAGCCACTACAAGTTTAGGGGCACCAAAGAGTGAAATAACGTTGGTAAACGTGCGCTTAAGCTCACTCACATCTTGTTTATAAATCGGATATAACAAACAATACTTCGTAAAAGAGTCAACTATTATTAAAACAAACTTATATTTTTCAGATTCGGGTAATGGACCAAGTACATCCATATGTAATGTTTCGAAAGGGGTACTAGGCTTTTCCCAGGATGTAATTGGTTGGTGAGGGGCTCTAGGGACACGTTTATTTGATATACACACAAGACAGTGTTTTATGTATTTTGCTACAAATTGACGAAGCCCAGGGAACCAGAAGTATTTGAGAATTAAGTCGACAGTTTTCTCCGCGTAGATGTGTTCATGCTCGTCATGGAAAATTCTTAGTAAGCTTAGCCGGTGTCCTTTGGGAATAAAGCAAAGGAGTCTAGCTTCCTCGCCCACTGGTGTGTAACGATAATAGAGGAGATCATTTTGTTGGACGTACCGTTGAGAGTCTAACTCTCCATCCTGTAGTTTCTGCAGAAGACTTTGCGTCTCATCGTCTGCAGACTGAGCGATTTGTGCCCAATTGCGTGGCCTAGATATTTGATGCACTTTGGCATCTGGGACTGGGTTTCGGCTAAGGTAGTCTGCATGTGTCATCATAGTACCTTTTCTATAATCGATACTAAAATGAAAATCTTGTAAGTACACCCACCACCTGGCGACGCGCGGAAGCAGGTCCTTCTTCTTTTCTGTGGCTTTAAGGGCGTTGCAGTCTGTAACGACCTTGAAGTTTATGCCAACAAGATAATGGCGAAAATTCTGCAGCGCCCTTACAACAGCTAAAGTTTCTAGTTCATAAGAGTGATACCTGCTTTCGGCACCCTGTGTGGCTTTACTATAGTAAGCGACTACATGCTTCGTACCATCAACCTTCTTCTGCATTAATACTGCACCATAACCAATACTGCTGGCATCAGTATGTACCTCAGTAGGTAGGGACTGGTCGAAGACGGATAGTATTGGTGAGTTAGTCAAGCAGTCTATTATCTCTTGCCTAACCCCTTCCTGCTCTGGACCCCAGCAAAAGGTAACCTCTTTTTTCATTAAGCGTGTTATGCAAGCGGTTTTAGTCGCGTAATCCTTAATATATCGTCTGAAATACCCTGCCAAACCCAGAAACTGCCGAATTTGTTTTACGTTACGTGGTGTGGGCGCATCTACAAGTGCTTGGATTTTTCGGGGGCTCGGCCTAACCTGACCCTGACTTATTACGCGCCCCAAGTACTCAACTTCAGTGGACAGGAAAGAGCACTTTCGCAAGTTTATCGAAAAACCCGACCTAGTTAGTGTTTCCAGAACCTTTTTCAATAAGCTGATCCCCTCGTTGACAGCGTTGCTCATACAGAGTACGTCATCAACGTACACCAACACATTGCCAGCCTCAATATGATCACGAAGCGTGTTGTTAATAATTCTCTGATAAACTATTGGAGAATTCGTCAAACCGTAAGGCATTCGAAGATACTCATAATGTCCTTCCGGTGTGACGAACGCAGTCTTGTGAATTGAACCATCTTCAAGAGCTATCTGAAGGAACCCTGTAGCCATATCGAGGCTGCTGAAGTATTTGAAATTGCCCAGCCTGTCTATGTGGTCGTCAATCAGCGGTAGTGGGTACCGGTCCCTAACAGTTAATCGATTGAGCGCCCTATAATCGACGCACATCCTGTCGCTACCGTCCTTCTTCTTTACTAATATTATGGGGCTGGCATACTCAGAGGTGGAGTCGCGGATGATACCTTTATCCTTCAAATCGCGCACAATTTCTCGGACTTTAAGTTTTTCAGAGTGTGACAGCTTGTAAGGTCGGTAAGCAACTGGTGTATCGTCCGTAAGCTTTATAGACATCGTACCGGTAGTGACAGTAGTCGAAGCAGTGCCATATATGAGGTATTTCGAGAATAGTTTTATTAATTTTTTGAGACACTCAAGTTCGGCACCCTGAAGGGGTGTGTTAATCTGTAAGTCATCATTGAGCACTGCATGAACGGCTCTGCCAACGGCTCGAGTTAGGCACTGTCTATCCCTAGTACGCACGTATGTGATACCGTCACGGTTAAGGATATCAGTTCCTATCACAATGGGGGTAGTCATACAAGAACCTGGCACTACGACAAAGTCGGCCTCAATGGAGATTTCATCAAACTCAATCGTTAACGTAACGTAAGAGTCGGCTTGGATAGCGGCGTCGCTGATTCCTTTCAAAACACAGTGCCTAGGTTTCCGTTCACAAGTAAAGTGTTTCAATGCATCAGACGAGACTAATGAAATATTTAAGGCTCCACTGTCAATAAGAACATCGACAGGGATACCCTGAATAATTGCAGTCTTAAGGTCGCTGCTTTGCGAGGAACCAGCCACGGGTGTAGTACATAAATTAATGTTCCGCTTATTACGCGAGCCTGATCTTTCCTTAGCAAAGCAAACGTCTTCACTATGTCCCGGTTTTTTACAGAAATTGCAGGTTAATTTATTGGTATTATTCGTAGTAGTAGTAGACGCCTGATCAGCTTTGGCCTTTTTCGGGCAATAGTGAGATTTATGTCCTAGTTGTCCGCAGACAAAACATTTTATATTTGATGAACGATTATTATTCGATTGCTTGGAAGTATGGTTCCGGTTTTCTAATTTAGTGCGCGTAGGTTTGGCGTAAATGGATAAAAATGAAACTAGATCATGTAACTGTAGATTAGCGTTAGCAGCCGCAGCCCTAACCTGAGCGTCTGTTATTCCGCGAATGACTATCAAAGTTCTCAGTTCGTCGCTTAATCCTTTAACTATTTTGAGGCGTAGTAACGTCCTTCTCGCATACTCAGCGTATGTGCTATACTTATCAGAAGTCGTGTGCATCGTATCATAAAGAATATTTGCGTAATCAAGTTTTCGTGGGCATAAGGGCTTAAACTCTTTAACGAAATTAGTCCACGTTCGGTCGCTGGTTACCCACTCATTTAGCCAGGTGCGTGCGTCACCTTTAAGGCATATCGATACGCGCGATAGACACTCCGAGTCTCCCCAGTTATTAGAAATCCTAGCTCGATCAACTTCCTCACACCACACATCTATGTCATTAATAGTAGGATCGAAGTTAGATACGAAATATTTTTGAGTTTTGTCCGAGTTTATCGACCTAATTGCTTCAGCTAATATCCGCGCTGAATCGATCACAGATTGTTCGCTGTGGGGGTGTGTGTCGACGCTCGGTCCTTCAGTCGCAATGCTCTCAGTCGTAGGTATATTTAACGCGGCCGTAGAACTAGGTAACAAAGTTTCAGATATCGGGTTTCTAGCCTGAAGGGCCTGACCGTCCTGTAATTCACTAATTGGGGGAGTGTGAGACCTTATGAACGTGCTATTCTGAACTAGCTGGCTATGGCAATCGGTCGCGTTACGTAAGGTGGAACGTTCTGTTTCTAACGTATTTAAACGAGATAGAATCGATTGTAACGTTTGTTGCATCACCACGTTTTGATCACCAATATTCAATCGCGGGCGCGACCTACTGTTCGATCGAGATCTACTAGTATGATAAATCCCACTCCTGGAGCGAGAACGGTTTCGTGAACGAGATCTATCCCGAGATCTATGGTACCTATCGTGTCGACGTGACTTGTCGCGAGGTTCATGCTGCCTATCGGCCATATTTAATCACGAAACAAGCAATCAGATTTTGGAATAAAACGGTTGTTTGGTGTCTTATTTTTATAACCAACACTACGAAATCAAAAGCTGAATTTAGTGGGCGTTTTAGGCAAACAATCCCAATTCTGAATTAAGGTTTCAGAAGCAAAATTTATTTTAAAAAAAACCAACAATCTTAGACACCTTCGATTATTTTAATAACAAAAGAAAAATTACCCTACAAAACTGATTTACTTGCACTTAAACAATTAATTACAAAAAATAAGACACCAATCACACAATAACAAAAATAGCATGTACTTACAGAGCTTAGTTACACCCTTACCAACTTAAATCGAATTAACGAACGCTAACAAATCACGTCGACAACTACCGCACACTAGGAAGGCCAGCGAGGAAATGACCGATACAACCGCGCTCGCTGCCTTTTATAGACAACATTTTATGATAGAAACCTATTCCCTAAATATACTATTTCGTACCACTTGCTCAAAAAAGTGACATTATATGCCACAAAAAGAGAACATAACAATCTCAGAACAATAACAAAGCATAGAAGGAAGGCTAAAAACAGAATTCTGTAACTACCTTTATCCCGTTCTATTATTAGGTACGATAAAGGTACGATAAAGGATGTGGGAAAGAGATGAATGTTTTACTCTTTGTTTTACTTTCTTGGCATGGTCACAAGATCAATTGTCATTTGGTTAAAAAAGTTATAGTATGACGCGGCCAAATTTGATAGTACTTTGTTTCAATGTCTGACAGTTCGTTCATTGAACTACCTGACTTATTCGCGTGTTCATTGTTTACGTGTTTGTCGTAATCTTCCATGGTTTTGCGATGTTTTAATAATATTTCTACTGTTAGATTGCATGAATTCTTTGTTTAACTACAAACAGTGAGTGTGTGGACGCTGTGGAGCAATTTCTTGTGTGGTTGGGGGCTGCCAGTCCCATTCATAGCGAAAATAAAATGAACAATAAATATTGACCTTCCATCGGTAAGTTTTTGCTCAATTTCTTGTTGCATATGATCTGATAAACGAATATAAATACATAACAAATATTGCTGTGTCACTATATAGCTGAAACCAGTCGCAATATTTATTCCAATAGAAGTTATTAGCGAATATTCGGAAATTGTTTTGGGGTTATCTTGATCAGCCATAGTGACGGAAATAATGTTGTCGATACTTTTCTTTTACAGATTTCCTAGACGATGTGAAAAAAAAAATGGATAAATTGTATTGGTAGACGAAATTGGACTCAGCCACATAATATGCTCCAAGCATTTAAAAAAAAAAAAACATCCGGTATTATGATATAATTAAGGTATTTTATTGGCAATAAATAGTATCCCGTTCAAATTAAAACTTGATTTATTACATTACAGGAAATACTTATGGAAGTCTGCGAAGAAGGACATAGCGCAGTACTGCAAATTAAAAGAACCGCTCACCATCAACAGCAATCTAACGTGAAGACAGGTATAAAATTTCAGAAATATGTCCACTTGATATATGCGATACAATGATATTATATTAAAAATATCATTGATGCGATATTATTCTTCTAATTATCCCAGTCGGAAATATAATCGTGTGCAAATTTATTTATTTATTTTTAATAAAAAATACGTAATTGTAGGATCCCGTAGCAATGGAAGTTGAAACAGGACCTAGTACATCGGTACAGATTAATGAATCGCCACTGATATTGACATCTCGTGAAATCATCTCACATCAGTCAGGTAAACATACAAATAAAACTATATAACTAAATAAAAATGATGATAAAAAATCTTACATAAATTTTATTGAGAACTGTTCGTTTTAGGAATCCTTGACACAGATGACAATAACAAATTCAGAAATAATTGGATTCCATCCCGATTCAAGAAGACTGCGCTTTTGGCGAGTTCCTGGTCGCCAGAGCCGACTCCAGAATCCTTAGGAAGTTCATCCGTATTATGGTGTGGGCTGGAATTCGCGTAACAGATTATTAAAGTTGCTAGGCATTTTATTTTTTTATTTAAAATATTATCTGGTCGTTATTTATTTTTTTATGTGCGAAAAGTTTTTGTCGCTTTGGTACCATTTTGAATTTTCATAATAAATTTTATTTTTTCACTAACAACCATTTTATTTAACGAAATAATTCAAATCTCTATTAAATTACGCTTCACTGATTTAAAATAATATGTTACATAATTAAAAAGTATTAAAATAAAAATTATTAGGTACTTTGAATACCCTTGTTCCCTAGATTTGGTTGAGTAGTCTATGATGTAAAATTCAAAAAAATATGAGAAAGTAAGTTGCTAAAAACATTTGCAAAACCGAATGTCTCCCACTTGTTTTCAATAAACTCATCAGTTATTATGGCAATTAAATACATTCTGGTTTAGCCGGGTCAGATTTAATACATGAAGAGCTGTCGGGAACCAAGGAAGACTATTTAGTACATACTTTAATAAGTATTGTTTCATTTTGAACGAATATATTAAGTATTGGGATCATAAGGATGCCTAGTTAATTCAAAATTTTAGGTACGCACGGCTACAGATCAAGCTATACATTTCCAGTATAAGCTGATCTCGCATTGTATTTCCTTACAATGAGCGGTCAGTGTAAACTAGAAATGTATAGCTTGATGTGTAGCCGTGTGTACCTATATTATTCTTGGCAGTATAAGAAAGAATGTCATTGTAAATTCTATCGACGTTGAAATTGAGTGGGTACATCACTAGTCAGAATAAAATTAATGACAACCTACAAAATTTCGAAACGTCTTCTGTATACGTGTCCTTCTTTTACGTCATAGCGGCTCCATAAGTAAAAATGAAACAAATATATTGAGTTCAGTTGCTATTTAACCACTACTTCTATGCTTGTTGTTCTTCTGAGATAACAATAGTCATTTTTAATCTGGAAAGAAAATTGTACTGAATTTTATTCATCCTCTAGGGGGAGAATGTGATTTAAATTTGGAATACTTACCGAAATTTATACTGAACTACATCTGTGTTTACACCATTGAGTTTGTATATAAAGCATTATACATCTTTTTGAAAAAGGAATACGCATTTATTATGCAGTTATGATTATTAAATAAAATTGCGAAAACCGACGAGGCCCTATGAGCTTGATGCCTTTGCTTTTCCGACAAAAAATATTAATCTAGGAATTTGCCGCGTTTTTGTTTTCTTCAAATACATAAACGTTAAGTTTATTTTAATTCATTTTTATAAATAAGTTAATGTTCTAAAATGCTTATCACATATTATTATTGTGTTAATTTTTTCGCAAATGGTACGAAAAGTAGAGTATTTTCTTCGGTGATAAAGCTGTCTTAGTCTTGGGTGAACTTAAATCCCTCGCTACACTCAGGACTCGTCTTAAATCCCTCGCTTCGCACGTGATTTAAGTTTTTAACACCCTCGCTACGCTCGGGAGTAAACCTCGAGTCCTTCGTTACGCTCGCGATTTAAATCGTCACCCGCGACAGAAGACACTGCTTTATCCCCTTGGTTAATAATCTATTATTCCTTCCTTTGGAGTTTCGCCGCAGTCGGGTATAAAGGTCCCCAATATTGGGGCCCTTTTTTCGTTTTCATACAGGGATAGCCCTTTATGACTAGGACTAGCTAGTAGCTACGCCGCTGACTCTTACAAACTATTATAGATTTTAATTAATTCGGTAGTAGAAGATGTAGGTAAGTACCTACTTACATAAAAATAAAAATCAGATATAGTACTTACCAATATTTTTTATTAATGAACACCAGTTTTATAAATAAGAAATACAGATTATAAAAAATAACAGTTTCCTTGAGGACTAAATAGTAACGTAGTTAAAAGGCGTCATCTTGTGGGTACCTACCCACGAAACTCTCTACATTATAGTTAAATAAAATATTATAATTTTGTGCATCAGTTAATTAGTTTCATTTCCTATCGAACTGCACTAGAATCGTTAAATACATCGCTGACGATGCAATTATCTGTAAAAAAACAAACAAGTTAGGTACGTTAATAAAAGTGCAGTAGGTACCTACATTCTTTGACATTGTTCTTTAGAAGTGGATAATGATTCCGTTTTTGCCATTTGGTTGCGGAAACCAAAAAATCAACTGTTATGTACATTCAATCATCAATATAATAAAAAGAGAACTCTTGACTGACTGACTCATCAACGCCCAGCCCAAACCCTTGAACCTAGAATGCTGAAATTTCGCACAGAGGTTCCCTTTACAATGTAGACAAGGAATAAGGAAGGATTTCCCGGTAGGACGTTCCCGTGGGATATTTTACGACATCCACGCAAGTGAAGCTGGGGGGAAAAGCTAGTTATAGGTAGGTAGGACATATTGTACATACATACACTACATACATACGCATACACTACACACACTCCCTAAACGTACACTACACACACCTACACTTACACACTACACACATGCTTCATCATAATGATGCACAAATATTTTTAATTTTTTTTTTATTAATTCTGTTTTCCACCATTCATGATAAAATTGTTAAAATCTAATTTCTTACATTTTTGTGGCTTTAAGGTGCTACGGAGAATCACTGACTCCTAAGTCACAGGAACTTACACCTAGTTTAGGAGTCAGAGTATTTAAACTTTGAACTTTGTAACAAGCCTAATAAGTGTTAGTCTTAAGGCGAAAGCGCCAGTGTAGCCCGCGAAATTCAAAATTTCTTAGGTTTTTTGCAATTTGTAGGTCAGTGTGAGCTTGTATGTTGATTAAAATTTGATTCGCGGCCGTAGCTAATATGGCTTTACAGAATTATAATCATTAGAATCAGCAATACAACTCCATAAGTTAGCATTTACCTAAAACCTTATGATTTCATGAAATCGCTAGATTTGAGGTAAATGCTAACTTATGGAGTTGTATTGCTGATTCTAATGATTATAATTCTGTAAAGCCATATTAGCTACGGCCGCGAATCAAATTTTAATCAACATACAAGCTCACACTGACCTACAAATTGCAAAAAACGTAAGAAATTTTGAATTTCGCGGGCTACCCTGGCGCATCAACCTTAACGATATTTGTTATGAGCTTATGGTGAAATAAAGAATTTATTTATTTATTTATTTTATTTATTTATTGTTGTGTGTATTGCATTTTTGTGTGAAACAGCGGATTTTTTAAAAAATATTTCTGCGTTTTTGTTCATTGTCATAAGTAACTGGATACCTACTAAGATCCCTAAAACCTCCCGCGCAGTAGGCAGCCTGGCTTCGGTAGCCAGGCTGCGGCGGACATAATATTGAGAAAATTCGTGACAACCTAGAGCGCGGGCTCCCATACGCTGTCATAATGTTCGACTGGCTGCCGCAGCCTGGCTTCCGCACCCAGGCTGCCTAGTGCCATGTCTCTTCTAACCAAACATAGGTCGACGTTCGCACGGACGTAAAAATAACGCGGCAATTTTTTTTCGCCCACTGTATTTTCAACGCTCTGCTTAGCGCCGAGAGTTGAAAATCCAACATTGTGTTTGGTTGAGTTTGTTTGGTTGAGACAAGAATTTGGATTAGGATAGACATAGACTATAATAAGCGCGTTGTTGTAATGTTTTTTTATTTTATGATGAGTGCACACTATACAACGTGTTACGTTAAATGCGCAAAACCTCTTAAGGGGTCATTGTACTTATCATTATGAACAACTTTTACTATGGGACCAAACCAGAAATCGCGAAAAAAAATCAGCTGTTCAGTACATTTATGTTCGCATAATTCGTCAAAATGTACTGAACAGCTGATTTTTTTTCACGATTTCATGTTTGGTCCCATTGTAAAAGTTGTTCATAATGATGAGTACAATGACCCCTTAAGAGGTTTTGCGCATTTAACGTTATACGTTGTATAACATAACATTATTATAAAATAAGGTTATTTATCATAAATGTCTATAGAGGGATTAGATAATGTGGACGTGTTATATGACAATAATTTTATAACAGGTTACTTACCTAATCTGTACGCACCAATAATAGTTCATTTATTTCTCTCAAAAAGTTAATATGACTATGTCTATGTATATACTATATTATTTAGTAATACTAGACTCAAGTAGAGTGGTTGTTCCGAAAGGAAACTGGTAGTAATGGAGTTCTATGAAGCCCTCGTTTTGCAATATTCTCGGTGTCCGTATGGATTGAGAAGACATGCCACATACTTAAATACGGATACTACCAACATTTACTAGTAAATTAACCGACTTTGTAGGCCCGATCCTCGAATTTGTATTAAAACCCTCAAAAAATAAACATGGCTGCATAGTTACCTAATCTATACGTGTACACTCTTCTCTTCTATCGGCGTAAACACTAACAAGTATGAAAGTAGCCAATGCTGTAGTTAAAATGGCAGTCAGTAACGGTGCTCTCACACCCTTGGAAGCTATTTAACTTAAGTATGATGCAATAAATTTAAGTACCTTAGACAGCAGAGCGGCATCCAGTGAAAATAACCCGTATGCTGTAATTTCGTCACCTTGATACATAATCATCGATGAAAAATGTTGTATCTGGAAATTTCCAATTTTGCAGATAATATACCTAGTAGGCAATCGTGTATCAGCTAGCATGATAATCATTAGTTATATAGTATTTACTGATAATTAATATTACCTCCAATAACAATCGTATATCGTGTTTATTCGTTGGAATACTGTGCAGTGCTTGTCCTATTTTCATCACCTGAAATGTAAAACCCTATTTGTGGTATTTTTATCTCACGAAGTGACACTTGCTTTACTTGTGTTTACCAAGTGTAAAAACACGTTGTGAATATACTTACCTATGCATGAAGACGAGTAGCGTCAGCACATAACTCAGTCATGAACACGCACACACACACTTCTGATTTCGCCATTGTCTCGGACGGTACCGAGAGCTTACACACACAATCACAGCGTGTTTGTACACTTGGTAACCACAAGTATAGCGCGTGTAGCTTCGTGAGATAAAAATACTGTAGTACGTAATATAATCATCCAAAGAAAATACCTCATTTCCCATTAATTTACCTCTTGCTTCAATAAATTTCCTGTTCTGGACATAATAAAAACTTTTATGATCTGATAAATGATCCAAATAGAACAGTTGACGACGGGGTGTAAGGAAAAGTCTCTCTCGACAACCAGACCGTGGTATATGATGTGCGCCTCGCTGACCATGGAGTGAAAACACTGTAACGTTGTGATCAACAGGGGCGCCTGAAATGCTTCGTTAATGTCTCTCTTTGCCTCGAAGGCCCTTTCATACAAAGATTCCATATATTGCAGTGTCAATACTTTGCTCTCTATCTTTTCATAATAATCAATTACAATTATTTTTTCTTTCGATACTTTGGCTATGTGTACCCTTATATTCTTCAGTAGAACAACTAGCATCATAATGAGCACATAGTAAAACGCTATCACAGTGAACTGCATCATTTGCGGTAACATAAACGAGATGGACACTAAAATCATCTTCCAGAATGAATCATCTCGAGAAAAGTTCACAGATATCTGCAGTAACAATGCTGTCAGAAGAAATACCATTATCATATTCATTTGAAAACGAAACTGTTTCATTGTACTCTCCATACTTGAGTGATCAGTGTTACGTGCTATTTTGTTTATGATGTTCACGTAAGTACAACGGTTTTTAAATGCACAGAAGTATGCAGTAACGCAGAAAATAATAAAAATAACAAGTTCTACAATATAGTTCATTTGTGTCAGTACTTCTCTGGTCATGACTGTGTCGCCGATAGAGTCTTTCACATACTGAACGTGCAACACTAAGAAAGACAGCAGAAGTAACAAGTAAGAAATAGAACATAGAGTATTAAGGTATATCGACTTCTTGATGATCGTTAAGCCACGTTTGCTATTGCTGAATTTAACACTATAGGGGAACAGACCAAGCATTGATAACACGATGTAGAATGGTTTAAATATATAGCAGATATTGAGTTTCTCATTTGTGTTTGAATAGAAATGTTTCTTTACGTTCGAAAACATTGTTTGGAAACGTAGTAGAGGATGTGAAGTTACACGACAACTAACGAATCAGCACATCGGCAACGAGCGATTGTAAAACACAATTACTACACAAAGTGAGGCGATACTATCTTTGCACATTATTTATTCAGAGAAGGTTTATGTATATGTGCACAACGTAATATTAAATGTCTATCAATGGTTCAAACATTTTCGCTGATGGTGTACAAACTGTTACGTAAAACTAACCATAGGTGTCACAGTTACACATACAATAAGCTGATATCTAGCTAACAAAAACATGAAAAATGTGTGCTTGCTGTGTTATTATTTTGAATATAGTGCACGCATAATTAGGGTTCCGTAGCTCAAAAGAAAAAAAACGGAACCCTTATAAGATCACTTCGTTATCCATATGACTGTCTGTCTGTCAAGCAAGACCCTTTTTTCAGAAACGCGTGGAGGTATTAAGTTGATATAAAATACGTATGATGGTCCCTTGGAGCTCTAAAAAAATCAAGCTCATAAGTCAACGAAATAAAAAATACTGCTATTTATGTGACACATTTTGATTCTCGCAAGTAAATCAAAACAAAAGGAAGCAAGGTCTCACAGCACAAGCAAAGGAAAAAACCGAAAATCGTTAAGATGTAATTTTATCACATAAACATTTTTTTTGGGATTAAAAACTTCAATTTGCAGTTGGATATTGACCGTGACGTATATTAATGTATGTGAGAACATGTTTTTCAACTACATTGTTAAGTTTGTTTTTGTTATAAATTCTTTTCAACTACGGAACCCTTCATTGTGCGTGGTCCGACACGCACTTGGTCGCTTTTTTAGGGTTCCGTACATCAAAAGGAAAAAACGGAACCCTTATAGGATCACTTGTTTGTCCGTCTGTCTGTCTGTCAGTCTGTCAAGACCGTTTTTCTCAGGAACGCGTAGAGATATAATAAGTTGAAATTAATATCAAATACGTAGGTCTGTGGTCTCTTGAAGTCCTAAAACACTCAAGCTTCTAAGTCAATGCAATAAAAACATACGGCTATTTATGCGACATATTTTGATACTCGCAAGTAAATCAAAACCTATAGGGTACTTCCCGTTGTTCTAGAATCATGAAATTTGGTAAGAAGCAAGGTCTTACAGCACAAATAAAGTAAAAAGTCCGAAAATTGTTCATTTGTAATTCTATCACATAAAAAAAATGTTCAAGTCTGTCAGTCTGTCAAGACCCTTTTTCTCAAGGACACGTGGAGATATCTATTTGAAATTAATAATAAATACGTAAGTCTATTGTCCCTTAGAGTTCTAGAAAAATCAAGCTTCTGAGTCGACGAATTAAAAAAATACGGCCATTTAGCGACACATTTTGATACTCGCAACTGTCGCAAGTAAATCAAAACCTATAGGGTAGGTACTTCCCGTTGACCTAGAATAATGAAATTTGGCAAGAAGCAAGGTCTCCCGGCACAAATAAAGGAAAAAGTCCAAAAATTGTGAATTTGTAATTTTTTGACATAAAAAAAATTTTTTTGGGATCCAATGTTAAGTTTGGGATAAATTCTTTTCAACTACGGAACCCTTTATTGTGCGTAGTCCGACGCGCACTTGGCCGGTTTTTTTTTTAATATTATGGTCGGTTGTTAAGTCATAACCTCGACCTACAAGTTTAATTGGATGCTGGTACATTAGCAGTCCTATTTTAGGATTAAGTTGAACTGAAACACGTCTTTTGATCTCGCGTTTATAAAATTCATAAATTTTAAGTTTTTTTTTGCTATTTGCGAGTTAGCTACACATAGATAGTAGCAGATAGCAGATGCTCTTGAGTTTTAGGGACTCACTCTCTTTGATCTCCGAATTTGTGCCATAGTCAGAATGATTTAAAAGATTCTTTTTCATACTCAGTGATCAAAGACCATGAAACCGCTGTCAACATTGATCTGTCAATGCTGTCAATGGACAGAAGAAAAAAGAAAAATCAAACTTCAAAAATATAAATTGTTAGCCATGTAAAATTTAAGGTAAAATTGAGATAAATTCATAAATCTAAAAAACATGGTTGTTTGGAGATCCTTTTTTAAAGGGTGCCGTGGGGGAAGGCGGTATATGTTGGACGGAAGATATACAGTGTTGGGTTGTAACGAATGGTATGGACGAAATGTCAGGCGGAGTTACAGTACCTGCTCCCCATGCCCCAGCGGGATGAAAGTCACCATCTGCGGGGCCGCTGGCTGCACCGGTACGAACCGCTCTAAGAACTTAATTTAACAGGATTTGAAAACTGTTGAATGTGTAAACGTAGATTCAGGAACTTCTGGAACCACTGCAAATCGCACCCGGCGCTTTTATATAGTAGCTATTTTTTTTTGGGTAGAATAGACCGTTTTTAGTGTATTTTTGAAAACCCCAAAGTGCGTAAATTAATAGACGCCGAGAAAAAAATGTCGCCTTTTTACAGTACCAGTACCATTAACCTTGACCTTAAGGTCAATGAGACTGAGGTCAAGCTTTCATTGTCTAATATACGAGACATTCACCACCTCATCTAAACCAAATGATTCACCAACAATAGAGGGGATTGGCGCTCGGCGGTCGCTGCCGCGGCACGTTCGCTTCGCTCGCTCGCCGTCGCGCGTTAGGGGTCACTGTTATAACCTAACCTAACCTAACCCAAATGATTCACCAACCATAGAGGTAATGGTCACTATTCTAACCTAACCCAAATCATTCACCAATGTGAATTTTCGGACGGGCGGGTGTTATAGTAGGTACAGTGGAGCCGGACTTCTTTGTACAATTGGCAACCCGATAAGTGGATAATAACTTCAGGGGCCATGTCCAAAGTGTGTGACGTGGCAATGCCCCGGGTCCAGCCCGGTCGCGCCTGGCGCCAGGTGTATTAGTGGTCGCCGGAGCTGACGGCTCTGCGCGAGGCGTGCGTTGCCGCGCGGCACCTGTACACCAGGCACCGCAGGCTCCGTATCCGCCCTCCGGATACGGAAGCCATTCAGGCGGAGCTGTACGAGGGGTACAGAGCGGCGAAGACCGCCCTCCGAACGGAGATCTTGCGGTCCAGGGATCTGGGCCGCGAGGAGTCGCTGGAGACTCTGAACAGAGACCCATGGGGGCGCCCCTATAAGATGGCGCGGGAGAAACTCCGCCCATGGGCGCCCCCGCTGACGCAGAGTCTCCGGCCCCAGCTCGTGGAGGACGTGGTGAGCGCTCTGTTCCCTTCGCGAGGGGAACATACTCCCCCGCCTATGGCTCCGCCTCATGCGGTGCCCGCTGCGGACCAGTACACCGACGACGACGATGATGCTCCGGAAGTGACCGAGGTAGAGTTGAGAGCGGCGGTACGTAGGCTCAGTGCCAAAAATACCGCCCCAGGACCCGACGGCTTACCTGGAAGAGCCTGGGTTCTGGCCTTTGGGGCTCTCGGGCCTCGACTAGGGGGGCTCCTAAGCGCATGCTTGGAGAGGGGCCAGTTCCCACTTCGCTGGAAGACGGGGAAACTGGTCCTCATTAAGAAGCCGGGGCGCCCTGCGGACTCTCCGTCCGCTTACCGACCCATCGTGCTGCTCGACGAGGTGGGCAAGCTCTTTGAAAGAGTTATTGCAGACCGCCTCGTCGGGTGGCTGGTGCAGGAGGGGCCGGATTTGGCGGAGAGCCAGTTTGGTTTCCGCAGGGAGCGCTCTACGGTGGACGCCATCATGCGAGCCCTCACGACGGGGGATGCGGTGGCCCGGGGTGGGGTCGTCTTGGCGGTGTCCCTAGACATCGCCAACGCCTTCAATACCCTGCCCTGGAGTTGCATCAGGGAGGCACTCCGGTATCACCGGATGCCGACCTACCTCTGTCGAGTGGTTGAGGCCTATCTGACGGACAGGGCCGTCATCTACCCCGGTCATCAAGGAGAGTGGAACCGGCGAGAGATGTCATGCGGTGTCCCACAGGGATCGGTCCTGGGGCCGCATTTGTGGGACATCGGTTACGACTGGGTGCTGCGCGCCGACCTCCCTAGCGGCGTCAGCGTGGTATGTTACGCTGACGACACGCTGGTCCTAGCGCAGGGGAGGTCGCACCAGGCGGCGGCCGAATTAGTGACACGTGGGGTTGCGATAGTCGTGGAGAGGATCCGGCAGTTGGGACTCGAGGTGGCCCTGCACAAGTCCGAGGCCATGTGTTTTCATGGTCCTCGGAATGCGCCACCGTCGGGTTCCCAAATAACGGTAGGAGGGGTTCACATCGGAGTCGGGTCGATGATGAAGTACCTGGGACTCGTCCTCGACAGCCGGTGGAACTTCGTGGAGCATTTCCGACGTTTGGCTCCCAGACTGGAGCGGGCTGGGGCTGCTTTGAGGCGGCTCCTACCCAATCTGGGGGGTCCAAACGCCTCCTGCCGGAGGCTCTACGCGGGGGTCGTGCGGTCCATGGCCCTTTACGGAGCACCGGTGTGGGCGCGTTCCCTAAGGCTGGGGCCAGCCGGCAGGTTGAACGCGTCCCAGAGGGTCATGGCCATCCGGCTAGTCCGGGGATCCCGCACGGTCTCCCGGGAGGCGGCGAGCCTCCTTGCCGGATTGCCGCCGTGGGATCTGGAGGCAAAGGTCCTCGCGCACGTGTGGGAGTGGCGCGAGGAGGCGAAGCGCCGGGGCGTAACTCCGCTGCCGCGAGAAATCACGGTACAGCGGACAGAGCTCCGGCGGGATCTCATGGCGGCATGGAGAGCGCGACTGTCGCAACCCAGCGCTGGGCACGCCACAATTGCGGCGATAAGTCCCCTCTTTGAGGAGTGGTTAGAGAGGCGCCACGGCGTCCTCACCTTCCGCCTGACGCAGGTCCTCACCGGACACGGTTGTTTCGGGAGGTTCCTGTTTCGCATAAGGCGGGAGGAAACGCCCGGGTGTTTCCATTGTGTGGATCGCCCGGAGGACACGGTGGAGCATACAGTGGAGGTCTGCCCGGCTTGGGCAGAGCACCGCCGTGTTCTCACGGAGGCGATCGGCGGCGGCGATCTCTCGCGTCCGAGCCTGGTCCAGGCCATGGTGCGGAGCGAGAGTGCATGGGAGGCCGTCACCTCCTTCTGCGAAGCAGTGATGCTCGCGAAGGAGGAGGCGGAACGCGTGAGGGAGAGGCAGCCTCACGCCCTCAGTCGCCGCAGGAGACGCCCTGGGCGGCGGGAATCGCGGGGCGATTTCCGGCCACCGTAGGCGCGGGCCTGCGGACGGTGAGCAGCGGGTAGCTCGCCGTCCGGTAAGGACCAGGCCCGAGTCGACGGCGCGTTGTGTTCCACGCGCGCCTCAAAGAGATGTCAGCAAGTGACGGGGTCCAATAGGGCCGACGCCGCTGGGGTCGCGGGTTGTCTGAAGGGGTTACCGCGGCCCTGGCATAGGCAACTGAAGGAACACGGGTGGGTTTTAGTCAGTAAAAGTCTGACACGCCCTTCCGCTCCACCAGAGCGGGAGAAGTTATTTGATGATTTCCCACCCTCAAAAAAAAAAAAAAAAAAAAAAAAGGGTACTATTATAAGTGAGTACCTAGATAAATTAAAGACTTAGTAAAGAGGTCCTTGTATCATCGTATCCAAAGTATCTGCTATTCAGGTTTGACAATAAGGGCGAGCGCGCACTGCGGTGCGTTTTTCTAACGCATAATCTGTGAAGTATGGAATGTCTTTGAAGTACGCGCACTGCGGTCATGCGTTTTGTTACTGTAGGCCCCGCCCAGTGCGGCAGAACTAATGGAAACGCACCGCAGTGCGCGCTCGCCCTAACATCCTTGATTAACTATGATTTTATCTGCAGGCCAGCCATTAGCCCTGTTACTGAAGCAATGTCCATTGCTGGATGAGCTAGCTCTGTACGACCAGTGTGCTATTTGCGGCTATGGGATGGAATTGAGTCACGTGGACACCAAGTGTAGAATTTCCACGTACTCCGGGAGACACATGCTGTGCGATGCACTTAAAGTACGATCCCATAATAATTATATCAAGCCGACTTTCCCTTCTAGCCTAACTTGCAAGCGTGATTTAAATTGCCGCCTACATTTTTTGCGTAGCACATTTTGGTATCGCGTAGCGTGGAGGTTTGTGGCTACGTGCGTAGCAGCTACACCAAGCTACGCTTCGTAGCGACGTACCGGTTACACTCGTAGAATGTGCGTAGACGCACTGACAAAAGCAGCATTGTGTGAAGTCACTCTTTGAAATAAAATGATCTTGTAGCTTACCTACCGTGGCTCTGTGCCCTTTACTTAATTTTGTTCTTTGTTATCAAAGCTACTTCCAGTCAAACTGACTAACAAGTATCCGAAAAGTACTTTTTCATTAAATAAACCATGAAACATTTCATAAAATAGCTATCAGTATGCCCCGCCCTTAACGGAGCTATTAGTAAATGAGTTGGTTATTCCAGGGCGCGAAGGTAGTGGTTATCGTGGCACGGAACACACAGGACACGTTCGAGTATAGTGCGCCGATCGTCACTGAGATAGCACTGCAGATTTGTAACACATGCCCGGGTGTAAGTAACTTAAAATATATTATTTTTTAGGGTTCCGTAGTCAGTTCCGTAGTCTCTAATGTACAACATTCTTTAATCCTTGTTTACTTATGTGTGTTATTATAATGTACAAATAAACATTTTATTTTTTAACAAGGAACCCTTATAGTTTCGCCATGTCCGTCTGTCTGTATGTCTGACCGCAGTTCAGCTATGAGACTAAAGCTCGTATTTATAATCAAAGTAATTACTTGAGTAATTACTTGCTACTAAGTAATTTCATACTTGAAGGTAGAATTCTTAAGTAAAGAAAATGGTGACTATTACTTGGCTAAGAATTCTAAGCTTTGACAGTTCTATACTTCAAACAATTACTAAACTATAGAAAGAAAATCATTGCTTGAGATTTACTTGTACTGAAGTAATTACTTTTACTTGACTATAAATACGAGTGTTAGTATTAGAAAGCTGTAATTTGGCACTTATTAATCACGCCGACTAAGTGGCGATGACATTTTTTTTTCTAGTCTACCCCATGGTATGGAGTATCGTTGGATAGACCGTTCTAAAATCTTGCGGGTTATATAACAACTTTAAAAGAAAAACTATCACAGCTAAGTAGGCTTTACAAGTTAACGAGTAATAACCGATCAACTTACATTTGCAGTTGGAATGTATGGGAGAATATGATTTTCAACTAAAAATTATCCCAACTATGGAACCCTTCATTGTGTGTGGTCCGACACGCTCTTTTTTAAATTTCTTCATGGTCTACATATTTCTTCACATTAATTAATATTAGGTATACTTCGTCAGGGTGCTTGCATGAAGAAGCAAGTATTCGGGCCCGACAAGTTGATCTTTGGAAAGAAACGGTTGATCTATGCATCATGTTCGTGAACGGCCGACGTCATTACGGACTGGTCAACTCTTAGCTGCCACGGCTTATTTTAATTTAGTTGTTTTTAAAATAAATCTATAAAGCCGTGCAACCTGTATACCAAGTTTCCTCCAGATCGATTGTAAAAAATACGATCTGTAGAGGAGTACCAACAAACTGACAGAGGAAAGCAAATTTTGTCAGACTTGAAGCAAAGTCGCTTTACTCGCTCGGTCAACTAAAGAACTTGTCTTTTTTGTCCAACAGGCATTCACGTTAGTGGCAACCCAGCCCGTGGAGAGCCTGGTCCCTCTGATTGGTGAGATCCAGCGCCTCCGCAGCGCCTACAACCCTCGCGTGCTCATGGGCTGCGTGGAGCTCAATTGTGTGCGCGCCAACACCGTGCTGGCAGACTTCCTGAAGGTTCATTTTATTTACTGTTGTAAGGGGATCCATACTCTTAAGGCGAGCAGTAATGCCAACTAGTGCCACCATTGAACCTCTAGAAGTACGACGTTGCACGACCGCGCGAGATGAACGCTCGATCGTAGCATATCGTCTCCAGGCTGAGCAATCGACATCTTAATAATCGAATACAATAACACCTAAGTACTTATTCAAAAAAACAAGGCAAAGTTTTCTTCAAGCTGCTATGATCAATTTTTAATTTAATTTACCTATAACATAATATACAGGATGTAAAAATACCTATCACAAAAAGTTTGACCTTTGACCTTCAATAACTCCATAGCCAGAAGGATCCCAGGTATGGTCTAGCTAGTACAAAAACATGATCACAATGCCGGAGAGTAGATTTAAGCGACTCTCGTCTTTATTAAGTGTCTCCTAAAAAGTTAAAGGTTTAATAATAGACATTTGCTGAAGGTTCCTCCCGAAGCCGTGAAGGTGCCGGTGATAGGGGGTGCCACTCCAACTACAATGGTGCCTGTACTATCAGCCGCTGTACATCCCTGCGCCATGACTCAAGAACAGGTGCGTGTGAAGGCACTCATACAAAATGATATATATGTAAGATTTAGTTCAGTAGGAATATGATCCATTCGTATTACCCAGTAATTCGGTTGTGTGTGGAGGTCAGGTGGCAGTCGCCCCACGTAAATACTGGTATTCAGCTGCATCCGCTTAGACTGGGAGCCGACCCCAATCAATCAATCTGCCTAGCCTTTTCCCAACTATGTTGAGGTCGGCTTCCAGTCTAACCGAATGCAGCTGAATACCGTATTTTGCATGGAGCGACTGCCTATCTGCCTCCATAACCCAGTAACTGGGCAATACGATAACCATTGGTACGACTGGTTGTCAGACTTTCGGGCTTCTGACGAGCCGTAACGACTGTCAAAGATCCAGGAATGACAACCGGGACCAACGGCTTAACGTGCTTTCCGAGGCACGGAGGAGTCTCGGTATGTAAATATGGTCACCCATCCACGGACCACCACCAGCAAGCGTAGCTTAACCTGATGGATCGATCCGTGCGGCTGTTATTACTTAGCCACGAGTTCCTCCTCAGGAGCCGACCCTAATATACCTAGTAGGGAAAAGGCTAGGCAGGTAATTATGATAAAGGGGACGGTTAAAACAACAACCGAATTCAAAGTCCTTGATAGATTACTACAAAATCACCGTTGATTATTTTATTCCTGTTCATGAAACTGGTTTTTAAAATAACTAAGTACCTATCTAAATCAAAGTTTATTAATTAATTACAGGGCTAATTCTCAGGGCTCTTTCAGGATTTCTCTTCCAAAAATGATGTAAATCCCTGACGGCAAAACCGGTGTTCATAAATTTAAAACAGTAATATAATCTTCACCATTATTTAAGTATTTAAAAATAAATGTACGCTATATATAATTACAGATTGAATGCGTGACATCCTGCATAATGAATGGTAACGAGGCAGTTTGCGCGGCAAAGGGTTGTGTGACGGCGACCCCCTGCCTGGCCGGCGCGTACGCAATAGCCCGCAACACCATCAACGTGCTGAAGGGTATGCAGGGGAAGAAGACCACCCAGTGCGCGTACGTCGACAGTCTGGGCACCTGCGCACCCAATTGCCAGTATTTTGCAAGTGAAGTGAGTTATGGATGAAGGTACCCCGCGAAATTCTAATTTTCCGCGAAATGCAATTAGCAGCTCAGGTTGTATGTTGATCAAAATATTATTTGCGACGGTAAATATTATGTATTTATCACATTAATATCACACTCGCACTAATATTATGAAGGGGAAAGTTTGTGAGTGTGTGTGTGTATGTTTGTTACTTCTTCACGCTCAAACGGCTGGACCGATTTGGATGAAATTTGGTATGTAGATAGCTTATACCCTGGATACTTTACATGACATAGGCTACTTTTTTATCCCGGTCAACGCTGGTGAAACCGCGGGGCGCAGCTAGTAGAATAATAATCATTACAATCATCTTTAAGTTAATGAAAACATGTCTTTTGCGTCAAATTGTACCTAACTAGACTTAGAGAGCTGTAGGTACTCGTACGTCAAACACATTTTCGCCCTGCTGCATGCTGTAGCATAATGGTTAGGAACAGTCAGTGTCAATAATATCATGACAAACAGACTTTTCAAAATGATTTAAACAATTATGAAAATTAAATACACAAGGAATGTTTCAGAATGAAGACAGTACACGACAACTGTCATTATGGAACTTTATCCAATTGAGATAAAGTTTAATGTTCATAGTTGTTGAGATCATTTTGAACATATTTTTTATCTTGATTTTCCAGGTCGTGCTCGGTCCTTCCGGAATAGAGAAAAACTTGGGCGTACCAGAGCTGACCAAGTTTGAGCATTGTCTTCTGTGTACTTCTCTGCCTTGCATTAGGAATGAGATAGCTCGAGGCATTTGGTTGGTAAGTAATAAGAATAAACACAGAAATATAACGTTTTACATGTGGGTTTTAAAATCCATATGCGCTTTTTGGTTTTGAAGCTAAGGTTAAAGAAGAGGTTCACATATCTTCTACAACTATTTTTCTATTTTAACTGATGTACAGATAGTACCAGCCACGAAGACGCGCCCCACTCTTCTTCCTACGCCTTCGTAATTTGTACGCCTTACGGGTGAAACATGTAAGTACGAAATATTAATATTGTGACATCCTGCATGCATAATTTGCATGTATACGCATGTTGTAACAAATAAAATTATCTTTATCTTTATCTAACTGCTTACGTTCGTACGTTACGCTAGTGCTAGCTACACACACACTAATTACCTGTATAGGTATATATTTTACCTATAGGTATAGGATAGGTAATTAGTGCGTACACTTGTACAATGTTGCACACTTGCAACGTAAGCGATTAGGAAGAAGAGTGGGGCGCGTGGTCGTGGATGGCACTATCTAAATATTTATTTATTTATTTAACACTTCAAGCAAAAATGTACAGAGGCGGTTTTAATGCCATAGACATCTTCTACCAGTCAACCTTTGACCATAAAGAAGCCGACGTTCTAGCTGACAGAAGGTTGCGTGTTCAGATCACGTCGGGGTCACCAGTATAAAGACATGAGGAACAGGCCGTAAAGTTCACTCATCATTATGAACCACTTTTACTATGGGCCCAACCAATAATCGCGAAAAAAATATCAGTTATTCCCTACATATGACTAGAATAAATTATTGTTAAGGCGCAGATTTCCTGAAAACTATCAAAAATGTGGTTTTTTAAAGCTGTGTATCTCATAAACCGTAAATAATTTTGACATGTAAAAAATATGATATTTTCAAGTCCTTTTCGCATACAGTGATGGAAGCCAAAACATAATTAAACATACTTTAATGCACCAAAAAAATCTTTAAACATACCTCCTAATAATTTTTCAAAGCTGTTTATCCCTTCATTAGCAATTATAATTATAATTAAAAATATACCATGAAATGTCAAATTTCAAACTGCATCCAGTGATGGATTACTTTTTATTAAATAGTTAATTTCTAATATTATACGATTTTATTTGCACTTTTACGACATAATTCCGGTGCGCCTGAGAATCTTCTATCTCGTGCGTCAAACTAGACAGCCATAACGCCATTTCACTTACACACCGAGCTAAACCAAGCTTGGAACCAGGGCCTTAATATTTTCTTGTAAACGTTGACGCTCAAAAGTGTCCTTTAATGGCCTACTCAAGCTTGTTTAACCATAACTGTGTTGTTGCAGGTGTACACGATGTGCCAGCAGTGTTGTTGTCCCACGTGCTGCTGGCACCCCTGCTCGTGTGACACGCCGCCCATCTGTCCCTGCGTGCCGGCCACCAACTGGACTTGTGGCTGCCCTGACGCTTGCAGGGACGAGTATCTTGCCTCGGTTAGAATCTCACAACATCTGAAAATAAGCTTCTGCGCATAATAGAGAGGGTTTAAGCTGAAAACCTGCGCTTAGCAACCCGCAGCATAAAGGCTCTTACAGACAGAGGCGATATCGCGAGCGATATTGCGATATTATCGCGTCGCAACACCGCTACGCGACACGTCGCGATGCGATATCGCCTCTGTCTGTAAGAGCCTTTATGCTGACGCTTAAACCTTTTGCTTCCGGTATTATAGTATTGTGTATGTACCAGTACCTACTACTAGCTGTAATACTGGAAACAATAAACTTTTATTCTATTCTATTCTATTTAGATTCGGGTGCGGAGATTTGTGTCTATGAACGCATTCAAGATACAGAACAAATACTTAATGTGGTGCAAAAACAATAACTATAATCAACGCAATCTAAGAAGTCCGTTTGGCCTCATTATACATGCCGCGATAACTTTGTATCAACGTCTACGTAAGAAATCGAAATATCAAATTCGAAATCCTAATTAATTACAATGTCATACACTGTAACAATGAGAATAATTCGTAAGCACCTAATTTTACTTTATATTGGCAAAATGCACTCAAAAACACGAATTAATCGTTGATTAATATTCCAACAGGATGTTATTACAATGTCATGTCATACTAGTCTATGGTCATGTCCTTCGGTTCGTGGCCGTAGAGTTGTGACCGTTCTAAACCGTTTTTTAACCGAATGAAATCGATATTCTAAAAAATCGATATTTTTACAAACGTTTATTTAGAAAAGAGAGAATCGTATAATCACTGTAATATTAAATGTTTAATTCAATTCAGTTCAATTCTATTTCTTTAATTCAGACTAATGTGTCCATATAGTGTTAGTAAATACATGTAAAAGAACTTAAAAATAAATGTTAGTAAATAATTACACAAGAGGAACTATCTAACGTGGATGTGTATCCACTGTCTCCATAGAGGACTTTCTACCCTCTCAGCAATGATCCTCAGGTAGCTGTTGGAACTGTCCCTCATCCTGCGCATCAGCGATGCCGCTCGCTTACGGATTATGGCATGGAATCCACTTGTGCGTCAGCAAACATCGCTGATGCGCTGCAATATCTAGGCAGCCCCATAAGCAACCTGAAAGCATTATTGTACTGGACCCGCAGGGCGCTGACGACTCGCTGTGTGTAACTGACCCACAGGCTACAGGTATAACTAGTAGGATTGGCAGTAGGCCCTAAATAACGTCTTTTTTACCTCCTAAAAACCCACCTATAAAACCCACCTATAAAACCTGCGGGCCAGCATGTTATACCGAACCGCCAGCCCCCCGCGTTCCCGTTGTACATCCGTATCGTCGGCCAGGTCCTCATTTACCACATGGCCAAGATACACAAACGTGCTGACCCTATTTAACGCCACCCCTCCCAGCGTCACGGGCGGTAAACACGAAGGCGTCATGCGCCCCGCCCGAAACACCAGTAGTTCGCTCTTCTTGACATTATATGTCAATCCGTGCGTCTTGACGTATTCCTCACAGATGCCCAGCAGTCTCCGCAGGGCGCTGATCGATGGGCTCAACAGCACCATGTCGTCAGCGTAGCTAATATTATTCACAATCTGACCATCTATCGAACATCCTACCCTGGTGCCATTGAGCTCACGTCGTACCAGCTCCCTCACATAAATGTTAAAAAGCGTAGGGGGTAAAGCGTAGGGGGTTTAAACTTATAAAAACAAAATCTGATCAAATATATTTTTAGCTTTATTTTGATATTAAATAATTACTAGGTACACCACTGGTGCGTAATGTACAATGTATACATTAACTTTCCGGAAGAAATCAGTATATCAGGTTTTAGTTTGTCTGGGTTTGCCTTTGAAACTCGCCCAAATTGAAACTTAGTTGGGATTTATGTAATAATTGTTAAATAATACAAACTGGTACGTGTAATAAAACGATATGTCTCGAGAATCAGTTTTAAGCAATGTAGATAAATTGTCGATTACAAACTCTAACTAGTTATGAAAAATCGATATGTCTTGAGAATCGCTTTTTAAAGCAGCCGATTTTTTTCCCCATAACTACACAAAGTATTTTGACAGCTGTCCAAACGAACTTCTTAGGTTGCGTTGATTATAATGTTATTTCACTGCAGTGCTTAACATGCTGCAATTAGAGTTGGTAACATGCCAAAATACCTATTTGTGAGTTTATTATATATTTTGGCATTTTTGAAAACTTTATCACTGTAGCAACCATCAGCCGAAATCTATATAAATAAAAAGAGAAGTCCTGACTGACTGACTGATTGACTGACTCATCAACGCCCAACCCAAATCCTTGGACTTAGAAAGCTGAAATTTTGCACAGAGGTTCCCTTTATAATGTAGACAAGGAATAAAGAAGGAATTCCCGGTAGTACGTTCCCGTGGGATATTTTCCGACATCCACGCGGGCGAAGCCGCGGGCAAAAGCTAGTGGATTATAATATGTATATCAATTGATTATTAATGCATCCATAAAAAAGTGGTTTTAAGTCCTATTACCTCTCCACTCCTCTCCACTTATTTCAATCTTCAACTTTTCATAACGGGTGTAAAAAGACGCGAAGCCAAGAGTCACTTATACTCCCCGTCAATGTATTTTTTTTATTATTCTGGGCCATCAGCCAGGAGGTTCTGATGTTTTTTTTTTACGAAAACTAGTTTTAAATGTTATATGTTAGCTTTTAATACCCCTCATAGCCCCTGTATGCATGCAAGCAAAAGCACAATGTTTTGCGTGTACATAGCGGTCTGCCGTAAACAGCGATTTTTCGCACCAAAAATAAAAATAATTAGTTTCCAAGCAATAATTTCTGCTCAATATTACTTAATTTGATATAGAGAATGTGTAGCTATGTAATGGGTCTTTTTACATCCTGTATATTTCCCACAGATATGTCGGGAGATGACGTGCAGATGCGGCAGCACAGAGCTCTGCTGGCGCCCCCGTGAGAACGACTACGACGCCGCGCGGGCCGCCAACATCACGCACCAGATTCCCCCGTACATACCCTCGTGTGGAGGCGAGATCCCCAGGAGCATTCGCATAACACAGGAAATCTTGGATAAAACCAAAAACACATGCTGCAAGTTTCGCTAAGGCCTTTGCAACCCTTACCTATTCGAGAGAACAGTTATGGAAACACGAAAGTTTGCGTTTTGTTTGTAACGATGAGAGAAAGGGTCGGGTCTTCTTACAGACTCATGCCATGTCATGTCCTTAAGTACCATTGGCTCTCGTCCGACTGCATCTTACACCACGCGGTGAAATCAAAATGTGTTCGTTCGACAAAATTGCATGCATTGCACAGAAATCTCGTTTTGTTTAATAACTTGTCAAATTAGAAGTGAAGTTTTACGAAGTGTCAATATATTTATGTACCTATTTGTAAGTACCTGTTCGCAAATTATTGTTGGTATCATTTATTTATTATTTATTTATTTATTTATTCACCATTAACAACATCATAAAAGCTATAACACCAATGCAATGTTGCCACCAAACAATTAAAAACAATGAAAAACACAATTTAGAAACAACAATAATCAATATCACAATTAAATTCAATTTAAAAAAAAAAAACAATAAAAATACAATTAAATGACAATTAAAAAAACAATCAAAAATACAATTAAAAACAATCAAAAATACAATTAAATTCAATTTAAAAAAAGACAATAAAAATACAATTACATTACAATTAAAAAACAATCAAAAATACAGTTAAAAAACAATCAAAAATACAAAAAAAAACAATCAAAAATACAATTAAATTCAATTAAAAAAACAATTTGAAATACTTTAAAAATAAATAAACAAAAGCTTTTTTTTAAAAAAAAAAGAACAATTAAAAACACTTCTCAATATTTTCAATGCACTTCAGTGCTACTCCTGCGATCTTCATCAGGCTGCAGTGAAATATGTCTACCTCATTTGAAATAACATTTAACAGTTTTATGGCGCGTGACAAGGGGGCAAACCTGTTCAGGTTAGTCCTAGAGGGTGGCTCCAGTAGCGTTGGCGTGGGGCGACGCGCGCCCCCACATCCGGGCGGTACACGCAGCCCCAGCTCAGCTAACAGATTGGGGTGATGAAGCCAGCCGCGCAGCACCCGAAACACAAAGCTGCACAGAGCGATGTCCCTCCGCACCGCCAGCCTGGTATACCCTACCATCCCTATTACATATAGACTCGGGTACATGAGCGGGAAAAAGGGATAGACACCGTACAACTTATGAAACAGAAAACGAGTGAATTTGTTTTGGATTCTTTCCACCATGATACTGTATTTAGCCTCATGGGGGTTCCAAACGATAGCACTCGTTTCAAGACGGCTCCGCACCAGCGCATTATACATGATTCTAACCACTGCCGTATTCTGAAAGTCTTTGCACTGCCTGAGTATAAATCCAAGATTTCGAAAGGACTTGCCGCACATGTCTAAGATGTGGTCTCGAAACCTTAATTCCGGAACCATCTCCACCCCAAGTCCCGCACATGCGTGACTCGTAACATGGCCGCGGCTTCCATCTCATACTGATGCAGTAGCGGGTCTCGTGCGCGAGTGTAGCTCATTATACCGCATTTGGAAACATTAAAAGCTAACTTATTATCTACACTCCACTCCACCACCCTATCAATATCTTGTTGAAGCCGTTCACAGTCCAAAGTATTTGCTACCGATAGGAACAACTTGAGGTCGTCCGCGAATAGCAAACACTTCGCCTCCCTTACGACGTCCGGGAGATCATTGACCATTAGAATGAAGCCTAATGGACCGATATTGCTACCCTGACTTACCCCCGAAAACGTAAAATAAGGCTTGGAAACGTATCCGCCATATTCAACGTACTGCCGGCGATCGCCAAGGTAGTTCGCGAAGAATCGCAGAAGGTGCGGTGTAAAACCAAATGCCGCAAACTTAGCCAACAGCACATCGTTGTCGACGGTATCGAACGCCTTCCGAAAGTCGAAGTACGCAGCGTCCACCTGCCCCCCAGCATCAACAACAGGCGCCATGTATGTCATAAAAGACAACAAGTTACTCCCGGTACCTCGACCAGTCCGGAAACCGTGTTGAGCGTCGGTCAGGCGAGAAGTCACTTGATCAGAAATACACTTGTGCAACACCGACTCAAACACCCTAGCAAACGCCGACAGCACTGCCACCGGCCGGTAGCCACTCACATCAGTTCCCGAACCTGCCTTTGGGACTGGGATCACTCGAGTGGTTTTCCATTGGTTGGGATATTGACCTAACTTTAAAAACAAATTTAAAATGTGCAGTAATGGCCTCTCAAACACCGCGCTACAGTCTTTTACTATATAAAGAGGTATCCCATCTGGTCCCACCGAATGCTTGGGCTTGAGGCGGCGGAGCGCGGCGCGCAACTCGCGAATGTCGAGCTGGCCAACGTGCACCCCCGCCGCGCGCTCCGCCTCCGCGGGGTCCAGCGCCGGCCGCACCTCGTTATACACCGAATGAAAGAAGGAAGCGAAACCTTCCGGACATTCTTCATCACTTAACTCCTTTCCTTCTTTTGTGACTCGAGTTTTGTTGCGTCTAGCACGCTTGCCTCTAACAAAATTCCAAAAAGATTTAGGATCGTTCTTAATATTTGTCTGTAGCCTACACTGGTAACTTTCATACGCTGACGCTAATTTGTATTTAACTTGGGTTCGATAGTAAGAGAACCATTCATAGTCGCTATTGGAACCAGTAATTTTAAACAATTTATGATACCTCCACTTTGTTTTGATATCGCGTATTAAATCAGATGTGTACCCGGTTGGATACATATATTTGCTTTTATTCCCACATTTTTTTATCGTCGGTGTGCATTCACTAATGGCTTCATTAACTACGCTATAAAAAAACGTTAATGCGTTATCGGGATCCAAAATCACATATAATGCCTCCCAATCTACTGATTGTAAAATACGATATAGCCTGCTAAAATCACATTTAGCAAAATTCCATTTCGGCTGCCTATTTAATACTGATTCCTCTTCACAATCCGAACTCGGTTTGTGTACCGGCAATAGCTCATTGAATCGACCTCCAAACTTCACTGTAGCTACCAGTGGAGGATGCTGAACGTCAATGTCCACCAACGGTTCAACCGACAGTTCTACCACCATCTCACTCGCCAAAAACGTAGTCAATACTAAGTCTAAAGTACGATTATTTACATTACAAACATTATTTACCTGCTGAAATTCACAGAAAGCGTTTACATACTCCAAGTAACTTTGCACTTCCACTGATGTAGATGGCATATTAAAATCACCCATCACTAATACATTCTCATAATTTACACATGTCGCTGTAACATGTTTAAAACACTCACACTTGTACATTTTGTATGTTTAGGTCTATTTAAACGAGTTTATATTTTATAAATTATTATTTGCAAATAAAAAAATATATTCGTGAAATATTTAATTTACTCAAAACTTTCAAATACTGAACAAAACAAAAAAGTCTAAATAATTGTTGTTTATGCATAAATAATTCTACATATGCAACACATGTTTTATCTTTCCTCGCCAGTTGTCCAATATTTCTTTCAGATTCCCCAAATAGTTTACGCCTTCTTCAATCTGAAAATTCAATACATTGAAACCGGCGATCACAATGGCACAAAAAGGAGTTCTATTTATCTAAAGCTGGGTCTCCTGTGCGTGTCTTTTCGAAACTTTACACACGGCAGCAGTGTGTCGAACAAGGCTGTCATGGAGTTAGAAGTTCATTTTATTTGGCGGCCTAATAAATAGTATATCTACTGTTTATCAAATCTGGCCGATACATTTATAATATTTTGTATAGGTAGTAATATTAATAAGTTGAATTAAGTACGTTTATTTCTATTGGATTCTCCCTCCGCGGAAAAACAATACGGTCTGTTCTGTTTCTCATTTGAAAATCACTTGAAAATTTTGCATTATTATCCAAGCATCTCTGAAAAGATAACGAAAGAATATTATGTAGTTACAGTGGGCTGCATAAATTGGGTATCCCAGTTGTATTGTTTTGTGGCTTAAACTTGAATTTAGTTTGAAACGCAGGTCATGCATGTCACGAAGACCTGCGTTTCTATAATAATGTTACCTTCTTGATCTATTCTTTCGTGCCGGTGGGAGGGAAGGAGATGCGAGCGAGCCTGAATATTTTAAAACTGTAAATTGTTGTGGAGATTCTAAATATGATAACATAAAAGTGTACAAAGTGTGTAAAATACCTTGGACACGGTTATGCTAATGCCTCCTGATTTATTTGGTTTGACGATCTCGTTACAACTTTTCAGAGATTTCTGAAATTAAAATGTTGTATTCAGTAAATCCAGTACTTCAGTAAATAAAAAAAACTAAATGGCTTTAAAGATTTGTGTTTGGGTCGTTTTTGTTATATCGACCATGGTACCACAACTACCACACAACTGGCCGAAAGCTTTCACACTTAGGTACGCACGGCTACAGATCAAGCTATACATTTCCAGTATTAGCTGATCTCCCATTCTATAGGATTTCCTTACAGTGAGGTCAGTGTAAACTAGAAATGTATAGCTTGATGTGTAGCCCAGTAGCCACACATGTACGTATCGAGTTTCTTGCTTGGTTCCATACTAACCTTGGGTAAGCAGATGGAAATTCCGGAGGGCTCTCCGAGCGGTAAAGTTTTTCTAAAGCAAGGTCCTATTGAAGCCTTCCGATCCAACATCCAAGGTACACTTCGAGTATTCAAATTCTAAAAGAAAAGTAAATTTGAAATAGTTATTATTTTTGCATTCTCAATAAAAGAAAAGTATAATCATCAGTACTTGAAAAGTTGAAAGTATCAATTAAACGAAATTTAAAAAAATAACCGGTCAAGTGCGTGTTTGACCACGCACAATGGAGGGTTCCGTAGTTGAAAAGAATTCATCCTAAAAACAAACTGTTCACCACATTGATATACGTCACAGTCAATTCTCCAACTGCAAGTTTAATTTTGTAATCCAAAAAAAAAAACGGCGAAGTTCGTGTCGGACCACGCACAATGAAGGGTTCCGTAGTTGAAAAGAATTCATCCTAAAAACAAACTGTTCACCACATTGATATACGTCACAGTCAATTCTCCAACTGCAAATTTAATTTTGTAATCCAAAAAAAAAAACGGCGAAGTTCGTGTCGGACCACGCACAATGAAGGGTTCCGTAGTTGAAAAAAACTTATCCCAAAAACAAACTTAACATTCGATCACAAAAAAAAAAAAATTATGTCAAAAAATTACAAATTCACAATTTTCGGACTTTTTCCTTTACTTGTGCTGGGAGACCTTGCTTTTTGCCAAATTTCATTATTCTAGGTCAACGGGAAGTACCCTATAGGTTTTCATTTACTTGAGAGTATCAAAATATGTCGCATAAAAATGGCCGTATGTTTTTATTGCATTGACTTAGAAGCTAGAGTTTTTTAGGACTTCAAGAGACCACAGACCTACGTATTTGATATTAATTTCAAGTTGATACCTCCACGCTCTCCTGAGAAAAACGGTCTTGACAGACCGACAGACAGACAGACAGACAGGCGGACAAACAAGTGATTCTATAAGGGTTCCGTTTTTTCCTTTTGAGATATGGAACCCTAAAAATGTGATGAAATTAGAAATTATCAGTTTTCGGACTTTTTCCTTTACTTGTGCTGTGAGATCTTACTTCTTGGCAAACATGATTTTAGGTCAACGGGAAGTACCCTATAGGTTTTGATTACTTATTTGCGAGTATCAAAATATGTCGCATTTATAACATGGACGGATTTTTTATTGCGTTGACGGTTGACCTAAGTCAAAAATATCAAGCTTCTAAAAGCTTGAATTTTTGAAGCCAGCATATTACATCGGATCGACAACGCTCTTCGCTCCCTTTCTGTCACTGTCATCATTCAAATCTTCATTTACTATGTGGCCAAGGCACCTAAAATGCGAAATCTATTTAGTGGTAGGTACACCATAAAGACATACCGGAGGAACTGTCTTAGGCTTTCTAGTACCAACCCTAAACACCACAAGTTCACTTTTCCGTACATTGTACACTAAACCATGAAACGTGGCGACTGGCGTAGGTACCTCTCACAAATCTCAAGCATCCGTCTGAGTCCATCAATCGAGGGACTCAGCAGCACCATATCGTCTGCATAACTAATACTATTGATAATCTTACCATCAATAGAGCATCCGATACCAGTGCTGCTGAGCTCCTCGATCAAATTATTGACGCATAGACTGAAGAGCGCCGAGGAAGTCAACCCCCCCCCCCCCTACCTCACCCCACACTCCAACCCATACGCCCCAGACAACGCACCCGACCATCTGCAAATGCTATAAGTACTAAGTACCTATAGTTTGTATGAAATACCACGAGTTGGCAGTTGGTGAACTAACCAACTCGTAGTATTTCATACAAACTTACCGGGAAAGTGGGTGGTCTTTTGTTAGTACATCTTTCGTTATATTTCCACAAAAGCGTTTGCTAGATTTGTCAAATCTAGCGTCTCCCGAAAATTAAAAAACCAAGTCAATTAATTTAATTAGGTGCATTACCAGTCGACTCTCGACAGCGATGCGGATGAATTTTTCGACGCCATGTTTTAATTTGTGAATAGTTGTAGTTATGTCAGAATCTTGTTAGAATATAACTTTGTCATTTTTAGGTTATGTTTATTTTACATTTAAATAAAATTAACTTCACTGTGTCTTAAAACACACAGTGAAGTTCATTTTACTTTATTCGTAATAAAAAATAAATAATAAAGAAACAAAAACCAGCCAAGTGCGTGTCGGATCACGTACATGAAGAACTAGTTACTCAAAATGGTATTTACTTACGTTCACGGTTCCACTTGCCAATTTTCTTTGTAGGGGAATCTTGACTTCACTTTCTTGAACCGTAGGGACATCGTTCCTATTTTCTGTTTCGTTCTCCTATTAACATTGCTATGGTGATGGAATGCCTGGCAAATACTTGACTGCATTCGGAAGTCTTTGCCGTTGCTTAAAGGCTTGGCTTAAGCACACTAAAGGAGGCCACACCTGACTTTTTGTATTCGAATGCGATGCGCTGCGGTTCATCGCTGCTTGGTCCCTTGCCATTCTAATACAACAATCCGTTCATTCCTCACGACACCACTGAAAACGACACCACTGGTGGTGTCGTCGGGAATGACAGAAACTACTATTCCCCACGACACCACTGACTGTATTGTGAGTGACGTCCAGCTAATTTATATACGTAACAATGATGTGTTATTTTTAACCGACTTCAAAAAAGGAGGAGGTTATCAATTCGGTTGTATTTATTTCGATAGTGGCACATGATTGTTGTAACTTGTAAACCACGTAGATGACGGTCATAAACGAAAGACACCAACATGTAAAAACTACTTATTACTATTGCTTTCAACGTAAAGGAGCAACTAGACGGACGGACGGATAGAGGAAATTTTGTTTTCCATTATCCTGCAATATTCATACACCAATTGGGGTTGTCCTTCGGTGCACTTGCATAGTGCATACAGGGATAATCATCCGTCGGTACCGCATTTCATTAAAAGCGTTTAACGGGCCTCTACGAGTTGTCTTCGGCCCCTCGTACGCAATCTCGTACGCCTGGAACCCCATGGTCCCGAGATACTTAAAGATAAGATATATCTGTTTAAATAAAAAGAGAAGTCCTGACTGACTGACGGACTGACTGACTCATCAACGCCCAGCCCAAACCATTGGACCTAGAAAGCTGAAATTTTGCACAGAGGTTCCCTTTATAATGTAGACAAGGATTCCTTATTCCTTTCTTTCCCTTTCTTTGCTTTTCCGGCTTTCCCGGTAGGACGTTCCCGTGGGATATTTCCCGACATCCACGCGGGCGAAGCCGCGCGGGAAGTGCTTGTATTATAATAAAGCTGATGTGGTTATGCACCGTGATGTAGTCGCAGTGGACAAGTAGCTTACAGCGCTCTCCATGGCTAAAATAAGAGAACTGGCGCAAACTTGTTGTACTGGGCGCTTCTATTAGGCGCTTCTATTGGGCTCTTCATGAGCCCGGTGTAGACTTCTTAGCGTCCGTATCCTGGCTACGTTTCGGGGCCCTTTTCGGGGAAACTGAAGGTTTCGTATATGCAATTATGGACGAATGAATAACTACCGGAGACATATTATGAAGGACGGGACGGTTGACGTGAGTCGGGCATGCCACCGTCCGGGTGAGTCCATCAGACATAATAGCAGACATAAATGGTTGTTCTCTTCTGGCTAACGGTGAGTACTTGCGCAGGCATAACCGAGTGGCCAGGATTATTCACCAGCAACTTGCTTTGAAATACAAACTTGTGTATTCTGAGGTACAAGTAGGTATGTACTCGACCCAGTTCTCGAAAATGTCCATGTCACGTTGTACTGGGATCGGTCGGGTGAAAGAATCACGGCGATAGTCACGCTGTGCCTTCAAATTACCGCCACGATGATATCACCGTGTGAAGATTGATTCATAGTTTCTATTGAATTTGGTGGCACGACGAGATTATCGCCGCGATTTTCACGCCCGTGGAGATAGCGCCTTAGGGTGTCGTACCTTAAAAGGAAATAACAGAACCCTTATAGGATCACCCGGGTTTCTGTCTGTCTGTTCGTCTGTCACAGCCAATTTGCTCCGAATCTAAAGGACCGATTATGTTGAAATTTGGTACATATTATGAATTTCTGTGACCCAAACACGGACGTGTAACGTAAGATAAATGAATTTTGAATGGTCACAGTTTTGTGGGGCGAATAAGAAAATATTTTTTTTTTTAAGTTTTGCTAACTGTACCGTGTGACTTAAGTATCAAATGAAAGAGCTTACTGTGAGGATCTCAAATATATTTTTTTTATCATTTTGAAATAAATTGTTTTTAAAGTTATTTCAGAAAAAAGACGAATATTGACCATTCCCCGCCTTCTTATCTCCGAAACTACTGAGCCTAAAATTTTGAAAGATAGTGTAATAAATAAATAAACGACAATAATAAATCCATTTTTTTGTGTCTTTTTTCTTACAATCTGTCACTATGTATTAATTTAGGACATTAAGTAATTTTTAGGCCGCGTTTCCACTGACGCGGAGCTGGGCGGAGCGGAGCGGAGACGTGCAGGAATCGTCCAATTACAGACGAGACAAGAGACGCGATGAGGATTTCAACCATTATGATTGGTCGATTCCTGCACGTCTCCTCTCCGCTCCGCCCAGCTCCGCGTCAGTGGAAACGCACCCTTATGGCTTGTTAGATGTCTTGCTTGGTATGCGTCCTATGACACATCCTATTACTTTTAAAGCATAAGCTAAGTTTGTTTGATGAGATCTTGTGGAATTTTGTGTTTTGCCAGGATGTTTGGGTGGCGAGTGTATAAAAATCCATAAATCCATAACACGAAAATTATGTCAGTTTAAATCAAATAGACGACAGCTAATTGCTGCCTGAAAGCAAGGCTAGTTAGTAGTTGAAAATGTGTAATTGACGATTCGAAAACCTGTCGAATAGTTGTGAATAGCTATGCTGGTCTGGTGCAGAGAACCATTGGATTAAAACTATTAAAGATGTTAAAGATTGGGAGAAGAGGAACTTTTTTTACCTATTTTGTAGGTAAGGTATACCTATGTCTGATCATTGTCTTAACAGAAAGTGATCGTCGCAATTTTCCTAATTTAGCTACAAACAAAGTGAAAAATTCACTTACAATTTCGTTAATTATCTCACTCGCTAATTTTCTTTGCAGTGGTACAGTATCTTCTGTCTCTGGATTTTCAGGTACATATTTCTGAATACGATTTTCAGTGTCCTAAAACATCTAAGGAATTCAGCAACTTAACAAGGAAAACTAAATAGCTACTTATACCTACGTTTTAAAAGGTTGCTCATGTGGAATTATAGTAAAACATAAATTGGTCTTGGTAATCCTTTAATTTGCATTTTCTCACGTTTTTATAAATACAAGCTATCTAACTATTTATATTATTCTTAGGGCGGATTCGAAAAAAACTGGAGTAAAGTAAGTCAAGTTTGGTCGAATCCGCCCATTATATTATTTGCGTTTGAACCTTTTGGGTTTAATTATCACGAGAAATATTATTAACATAATAAAAACAGCACATTGAACAACGCGTATAAAAAATATTTTTGTATATAAGCTAACAGTTGTTGAGCTTTGGACCTGAAATCTGTGGACCAATCCCATAGGTGTTCAACCCTCATAAGTAAAAAATATCATCATTATTAGTAATTTTATATACACAGCACAGACACCAATGTTTACATGATGTAGTAAGTTTTAATTTTGGTCAGCTGGCCATCTTCGACCGCAGTCACCTACGGCCACCTCAGTAGCACTTCACGGGTTGACACTTATGATCTAGCTGCTGAACTATTCATCACACACTTTGGAGGGTCGACTAATCATTTATAGCTTAACCGCTAAACACTTACTAAGATTGAGGGGCGACGATCGAAAATGGCCAGCTGATGTAACATTGGTGTTCGCGAACGCGTCGCAGATCGCGTGTGGTAAGATGCGAGTTTTGTGGGCGGGTTAAATCCCACCTTGGTAGCCGCCGCCGCGCGGAGAAGATATGTTGTGCTCGGAGGGGGCCTCGTAGGGCACGCCGCAACAGAACAGCTGGCGCCACACGCGAGACACGCGAGACGCGCGCGATTCGCTGCGCGGCAGCCCGCCCGCCTCCTCGTCCGACTACAACCAAACAACACGTTACCGGGAGCACGACACACGCCGCCGCGCTGCCTACAGTCGCATTTGCCACTATTAATAACGCGTATCTACCAAACTCTTAGGCTGAAGCCTCATTAGTCCGTTGCGTCGTCGCATAATGACGCTTGCTCGATCTAAAAGACATGAGGATTTAATGTACTTTAGAACCGAGCAAGCGTCACTGAAATGCGACGACGCACAACGCAACGAAACGAGACGCAAACGCAACGCACTAATGAGGCCTCAGCCTTATTGTCGAGTGACCCAATTGAGTTTTTCACGCGTTAACAAGTACAGACATTGCCATTGTCTAGGCTTCGCTTAAGTATCAGTAGATAGTAATTTTGAGTGAGGTTAGAGCGGCAATGTGGTGTGCGGGCTGCCGCATATCGACACTAATACAATACGCGTACGAAGACTGTAGCAATACGTGCCGGACAAACTACTACTTATGTACACATGTACAGACGCCAGCACATCAAGCCACCCCAAACTGTCAAATTTTCCCAAACAACTTTGAACCTAACGCTTTAGCGATAAAGACGAAAATCTATTAAAGAAAGACAGATTGTAGTAGCTTGATGTGCTGGCGTCTGTACATCTAAAACTAACAATTCCCTAATTTTACGTTTGGCGTATTACATATTATTATTCTCGATTGTTTCAAATCAACAAATCGCAATAATACATAAAATGACCGTGTAGCTTAATATAGGGAATATTAATGTCCGTACCCATTCCTTGTGTGACGATTCGACAGTCCGCATCTCGGCGACCTCTTCCGTTATGCTATCTTCATTTTCACTCGCTTCCTTGGTGGTAGAGATATCCGACGCCGCAGGGCCCACTGGCGCTGCTGGTATGGGCTGCGTCGCCGGTGGAAGGAAGTCGGTTCTCTGAAACATTTCCCTTCTTATCAAAAAGTCCAAAAAGCAAAACGACACTTTAGAAAATTGTCCTATTAGCAAATCTTCCTACGAGCAGTTTGTCCTATTAGCAGAACGTCACATTTGTAAAGTACAGTAATGCTGAAAAACCACTAATGGTTTTTATCGTCATGGCTCACTAAAGCATTTATTTGAAAGGCACCATTGAAATGACAAAAAAGGAGACTTTTTTAGACCTATTTCAAAAAGAGTAGTTTCTTAATTCACCTATTTAGGTAGGTACCATAACTTCACAAATATGCACTATTCGATTTATCTGCATTTTTTTTTTTTTGAGAGAGATGAGAGATGATTTTTATTGTATGTTTAGTCTCATTTATGTAGGTAATTATTGTTGCTTCTGCAAGAATCCATTAAGCATGCCATGACAACAGATTCTTTTCTCGTTGTGTTGTCTTATACAAAAATAAATTTTAGCGAACCTTTGTTTGATTAATAAAATAAGATGGACAGATAATCCCACACATTTTACAAATTCTTTCACACTGTGTAGCTGTCGGTCGGGAGGGAGACTGTTAGTGAATCAATCAACTCAGCCTATCGCAGTCCACTGCTCGACATAGGTCTCTCCCAGGCTGTGGCACAACACCCTGTCCTCTGCCCTTCGTACCCAGTCTGTCGGTTCATCTAGATAGGTCTCACGTACGCTTGCGATACGCGGTCTACATGATATCACATCCCCCTGTGTCACCCCTCTGAGCAGGTGGATGCGGCTGATCTTCTTATCCAGAATTTGGAGAGTCATCGTTATATAAACATCTGAACACTTATGTAGCGATAGTCAATTCGACATAGTCAAAACTGCCCATATTTCGATGGCAAATGCTTTTCCGTAGTCCACAAATGACATACACAGCGGCTGGTTGTTCTCTTCAGTCTTCTGTACAATTTGCCGAATAGTACACATCCATACTGTTCGGCAAATTGTACAGAAGATCTGCGGTACTAAAGCCTTTTCGAAAACCGGCTTGGAACTCGTCAAGTCTACTGGCGAGAGACGGTTGTATGGTGGACCCTCGAGAACAGCTAATAGGTACACGTGGCTAGCAAATTAGATCCGTCGACGATGGGTCCAATATTATTTCAATTTATTAATTTTGTTTGATCCGTTGACTTTGAATTCTTAACGTATTTGACTTTTGACATTCAAACTTGAATGAAATTCCTAATAATTATTGAGTTACTTATATAGATTTGATTTTTTTTTTTATGACTATTGTAATGTTTATATAATATTGCATGCCATACGGTAGAATGTACTGGATCCAATTGTTTTTACGCCAACAACACCATGATTTTGTTACCTACATTCTTTGCAATAAATGATTTATGATTATGATTAAGGCTGACGGTAAATAAGTACGTCGCGCTAAATTCACGGGGTAGCGTTTCAAATTAATGCTTAAAGGCCCGAATAACGGCCTTCCTTTAAATAAATGATCATCATCTGCCTAGCCTTTCCCAACTATGTTGGGGTCGGCTTCCAGTCTAACCGGATGCAGCTGAATACCAGTATTTTACATGGTGCGACTGCCTATCTGACCTCCATAACCCAGTTACTGGGTAATACGATACCCCTTGGTAAGACTGGTTGTCAGACTTTCGGGCTTCTGACGACCCGTAACGACTGTCAGAAATCCACGAATGACAACCGGGACCAACAGCTTAACGTGCTTTCCGGGGCACAGACGCTTTCCGAGGAACGAATAAATAAATAAACCATTTATTTCAGGCGACTCAGGCCAATAGGTAAATACCATAACCTACGCCTTACAGTTCAAGGCATAGCTAGTAATTTTTAGGACCATTTGCTCGTAGGACGATTTGCTAACAGGACATTTTGCTACGGACTCGATACAGAGGAAAACATTTCACAACACAGTTCAAACTCGAAGCAGCGTGATTCACAACGTTAATGGTATCGCGTGAAATCATTTAATTGCCATCGTTAACGATGCATTCTAATTATCATGTACAGAAACGAATCCGTTATCACACGACAGTAGCGTGTTAGAAAGGTATTTGTGACAAAACAAAGCGAACAGATTCATTGACCCCACCTGTACATCCACTTCTATAGGCACCATAGCTATGGCCTCGGGTGACGTCGCTCGCTTCGAAGATATTTTAGCGACGATATGCTTCGGCTTTTCAGAAGATTTTGCTACAATTGACAAGTTTTCATTGTTATCACTTGGTAAATAAGTAATGACAGATATTCGCTCCTTTATTAATTTAATCTCACCATGTTCGCTTTCCTTTCGTTCTTTGATGACTGTATTCTCAGTGGAATCTTTGTATTCTTCAGCTACAGCTGCCAAGATATTTAGAGCTTATAAGTAAACAAAACATAAAAAAAATCATTGTTGCTCCTGGACTCTATCTTAGGGAAGCTCCAACAGACACACACACACACACACACACACCACACACATCCACACACCACATACACACACACACCACAAAACCGGATTAACCGGATTTAAAGTTTGCTATAGGATGTTTAATCAAGTCAGAGTCTACCTCGTATCCGATATGACGATCAGCCTAAAGCGTGATTGAATAGCACATATAAGTAGTATCCAAACTCATCTAGACAAAAAACCAAAATACTTGATGTCAGCGCCAAAATCCAAATTCGCGATTTTTCATATTATTTAAATTACACATTCTTTAAAATACGCAACATTATTTTTCCTAATTATTATTTTTTCAAATTCTTATATTTCCGAATTCTTAGGTTTCTTAATTATTTATTGTCCTAACACCAAAATTTTCCGAATGAGTACAGTTCGATACAAAATGGAAAATAAACGGATTGTCATATATTTTTTATCAGGTAATCAAACTTAAACTTAAAATCAAAACCATTTCTTCCAGTAAAAAATCAAAGAAAGAAAAAGAAAAAGGTCTAGAGCAAAATATAATAATAAAAACAATTTAAATAATAAAGAATAATTCGTCAGATAAGAGATGACCAGACGCAACTGATGGCACCCGTTGAGGAACACGACGGACGCGCGAATCGGCGCCATTTGGTTCAACCTTTTTGGCTTGCTACATATTAGTAATCTGTGTTTTGAAGGGAACCGAATGATCCGACACATGCACCACCATCAGCGAGACGTTCGAGTGAGCATGACATACTCACAACCGCCAGGGGACACATTAAAGACAATGAAAGACATACCTCGTATATGATAGATTTAAAGTAGTACCTGCTCACATTTAAGTGCTACGCAAAATTAGGTATTTAAGTAATACTAGCTGTTGATAATATGGCTTTCTTTAGGTGAAAGAATTTTTAAAATCGGTTAAGTATTTTTTGAATTTATCCACTAATCCATTTGATATTACAAATTAGAGGATTATATCCAAGATAAGAATGCTTTCTTAAGTGACAAATAATTCCATCCAAAGAGTTTATTATGTAAGTATTACAAGTTGAATAATTGTGTGGAACAAAATATGTTACAAAGTTTTTATGGTGATTGTACTTATAATATGGGAAATACAGAATGTGGACTAAAATGGAACATGTATTAATGAGAAAGTGGAAATAAATGAATATGAAAAATTCGGAATATGTAAAAATAAGAATTCGGAAAAATAAGAATATGAAGGAATAAGAAATTGGACAATTTAGACTTCGGAAAGCATCGCCGACACCAAATACTTATTACCTATATATTAAAATTAATAAGATTAGAACCTAACTAGGTAAATAAAATAAAAGTAGCAACATTTACCATTTACTAGTAGTGCCCCGCTGTTTCACCCGCGTAAGTCTCCAACCCGTAAGAATATCAGGATAAAAAGTATTTTAAGTTTTAATCCGTATTATAAAATATCTGTGAGCTAAATTTCATCAAAATCCGTTCAGTAGTTTTTGCGTGAAAGAGTAACAAACATCCATCCATCCATACTCACAAACTTTCGCGTTTATTAGCAATTATAAAGTAAGATGACATTAGCATAAAATGTCATCAAATATATGAGTCACACCTTAATCACACGTTGTCAGTATTATGCCAATGAGTAAAAGTAAAGGACTTACATGGGACGGCGGGTGCCCGCGAGCGTTTGTGATGCAGTTCGACTTGGTTGTCGTCCGGCAAGTCAGTGGGGCGGAACGGCTTATGCCTGCTCGCTGTCGTTTTCTCCACCAGCACCACAGCTGACCCGCCGGCGGAAGATGCATTGCTTTTTTTCTCTTGATCCGTCATCCTTCACGATCACGGCAGTCCAAGTATTCCATACGTTACATGTACCCTAAAACCTTGCTAATTTGCCACCAGAAAATTGGCTAACAATTTTTAGAAAAGCATAAATAGGTAAAACGTCACCCTTATTAAATTTTGACAGCTAACTTGTTTTTCTATTTCCATTTTTGAAATGGGGTCTAAACGAAAAAGTATCGTAGTGTCTATATACTGTGTGATCGATCTGCCGCTCCGCTCCTCGTATTAATCAACCAGGATCTTGAGGGATGCCACTTGCTGCATGCTGACTTTGAAAAGAACATATATTTTGTACCAAACGTATGAAATGGAGACAACAGTAACTTGTATGATTGTAGACAGTTCTTTATAGGTATGTGAGCTCAGGAGCTCTTCAATGATAGCGGTATATTGGTAGAATAGGTACGCACTGAGCTATTTGTCATCAACAGCCTGCAAAGCTGCTAAGCTGTTCCTTATTGGTTTTCAACATATTATTAGATTATACATATTTAAAAGCTGATTGACTTATGCAAGATACTATGTATATTGTACAAGGATCTTTAGCGGTTGGCCAAAATCGGAACTAACGCCACCATTTTGTTTTTTCCATCGTGTCATTTCACAAAAATGAATCACTTCATTTTAAAAATAACGTTAAGTTGTACTTGATAAAGTTAGCACTTTACAAACTATTATTTCTGTAAATAACTCATTTGACAAATAATTGAAAGACAACATTTCATTACATCAAAACATCATTTGACAAACTAATATTTTTATAATCATGTTTAAATGTAATTGGTAAAACAACGCAAAGCATGAAATAACGTTTGACAAAATGCATTGCTTGCAACATTGCTTGTTAATTACTTACATAATTTACCAAAACTTAATTATTTTAAGTAGGCTACCCGGAACCAAACTAGTTTGATTAGGCTAAATAATAGGTCTTTACCTATGAAATTGCCGTTTTGTATGAAAAAATTTAAACGAATTTTTTTCATGTATTTTTTATTTGTATTAATCGAAGTAATCACCCATGCAATCAATGCATCTTTTCCAACGCAGTGGCAGTTTATTGATGCCCTTCTTAAAGAAATCAGCTGGTCGGGAGGCAACAAATTCTTCAAAGGCATTTTGTACTGCCTCTGGGGTATTGAATTTTTTTCCCGCCAAGAAGTTATCCAAATTCTGGAAAAGTAGTAGTCTGTAGGCGCAAGGTCTGGTGAGTAGGGCGGATGACGGAGAGCTTCCAACCCCAGTTCTTGCAACTTGGAGACCGTCTGCTGTGCAGTATGAGGTCGCGCGTTGTCGTGCAGGAGCAGCGGAGACGAGCGATTGACCAATGCTGGTTGGAGATGTGCCAGCTTCTCCATCATTGTGTTCAGTTCTTCACAGTACACATCTGCAGTAATGCTCACCCCGTTTGGTAAGAAGCTGTGATGAATCACACCGGCGCTAGACCACCAAACAGTGACCATCACTTTTCTAGGGGTAAGTTTTCGGTTAGGGCATTGTTTAGGTGCTGAACCAGGATCCAACCAACTTGCTGAGCGCTTGCGGTTATCAAACAGAATCCATTTTTCATCGCAGGTAACAATGCGGTTCAAAATTCCTTCATTTGTGTGTCTGTTGAGCAGTGCAAGGCACGTCTCGACGCGTACTTCGCGCTGGCGATCATTGAGTTCGTGGGGCACCCATTTGTCAAGCTTTTTTACCTTGCCAATTTGACGCAAATGGACCAATATTGTTTTGACGCTAACGTCGAAAGCTGCTGCTAATTCAGCCGTAGATTGTGTATCATCAGCTTCCACAATCGCCTTTAATTCGTAATTGTCAACCAAAGTCTTCGGACGACCGCGAGGTTCATTTTTCAGGTCGAAATTTCCAGAACGGAAGCGAGCAAACCAATAACAGGTGGTGCGTTGGTTTGTAGTGTTAGCTCCGTAAACGTCGTTGATGTTGCGTGCCGCTTGTGCCGCGTTGCTGCCACGACGGTACTCATATTCCATAATTACTCGAATTTTTAACGTATCCATGATGACGAAAAAGATTGAAATGCGATGAAAATGTAACACTAATCAATCAATAAACAAATGACTACTTTTGGAAAAAAAAAAACATGTTTTTAAAATAAAATTAATTTGAAATTAGAATTCTTAGCCAAACAAAAATTATTTTGATTTGAAATGGCCAGTACTGCAGAACGGCAATTTCATAGGTAAAGACCTAATATATACTCGCAAAAAAAGATTAGGTTACGACAGGTTACGACCTCCTACCATCCCTACCTACGCACGAACCTAGCGAGCGAAGCGAGCGTGCTGTGGCAGCGGCCGGCGAGTGCCATTGGCCAGAACCGATTCTACCTGTTTTACTTGGTTAGGGCAATTTATCTCAAGACATTATTACAAATGTTTAGGAATAATTTTAATTCTAACGATTGCTATGATCTTGCAATTATTTTTTATGTTTTTATTTTTTTAATTTTAATTTTTTCGGGTTCGTTTATCGATACTGAACCTACCTCTATGCTATGGCACGCAATTTCTTCAACACCCTGTATATTATTATCTTCTCTTTAGGGTTCCGTACCCGAAGGGTCCAAATGGAGCCCTATTGTTGTCACTCACGTGTACGTCTGTCCGTCTGTCACACAGGTTTTACAGCCAGGTTGAACCAGGACAGGTTTTACAACCAGACAGGTTGGAGCTACAGTCTTCAAAGAATGATGGCATAATTTGTACAAAAAAATAAAGATTTGTAGAGAAGTTGGAATTAAATTTTTATACTCTTGGGTGCCTAAAGAGTATCTTCTGGCATCTACAATATTTTATAACCCTATGATAAAAAATATAATGTTAAAAGCAAATAGTTTAACGAAGAGCTCATTATTTCAGAACGAAACGGCGGCTGCCAGTGTAAGACCCGCTAGACCATAGATTAAACACGGATTAAACACTTACGCCAGGGGGCTTACTTGAGTGTATAACTTAAATACCGTAATAATATTTATTTTACATTTTAATAATAAAATTGAGCATATTTTAATAATTTTAAACATTTAACTAAATAAGATATTATTTATGTACCTACTGGTCTTTTTATGTGGCCTCTTTGCTTCGACTTTATTTATTTCTTTATAAATTATGTCATGTCATCCTGTTTGTCACTGTCTTATGTCTTATTGTGTCATAAGAATAAAAATATTGAATCTTTAATAAAATGATTATAATAATTTAACTCAAAGATACATAAACAATAAACATAAACCGTTACGCATGTGCTCTTTGAATTTATTCAAAGGCGTCACCCAGATTAGAACAGAAACCTTCGGGACAACCAGATCTTTCAAAGATGTTTGGAACAGATCAGGAGACGTGATCAACTTCTGGAGGGAGGTGGGCTGGTTGGAATAACCACCCACGGCCGCCATGGCTCACGATGGTCCACTCGAAGAACTAAGTTCAGAAACCAAACCCAAACACAGAACATAGATCTTAGGTACCTAATAGTTTTATAACTATGGTCTCTTTGTCATTCAGTAAGAACCTAACTGTACCTATGTAGTTTTTTGAAAATTAAATATGCACAATATTTGACCTGCGTGTGGCTCAGTTTCCTTGTTTCATTTTTCTATGAAAGACTAGCCTACATGTATTGACAGTAAGTCAACCGCATATCAATGGTAACAAAACTAGTAAAAGCAGATCCTGTCCTCTGTGAAACCTATTATATTAAGCCAGTTCCGCTGAAAATGGTTTTGTTAACGTTGATATGCGGTTGCGTCAACAAATGTTCCATCCAGTACCTACAATCATGGACGTATAAAAAAAAAATCAGCTGCTCCCTATATTTTGTCGAGTTTGATGTACGGAACAGCTGATTTTTTTTTTTGGGATTTTAGGTTTGGTACCTATTATCTAGCTATAGACTGGTTAGCTCGGATATAAATTGTAGACGGCGCTATTGCGAATGTTTGCATAAAAATACCGTAAGAGGGCACCATTCGCCCTATTTATTAGTTATACTCTTTGAGGCAGACCCATATATTCAAAGTACTCTGTGGGCAGACCATCGCCAGATCGCCAGACTAGTACTTTATATAGTATATTACCTATGCGCCAGACAATCTTTGATCGTCGACTGTGTTGCGTGTATTCTTGCTTAGGTGTAATTTTCGCTTTCTTTAACGGATTTTTGTTACTCTGTTGGACATTTGATCTCTGCTTTACCCTGAAAACTCTCGGCTTCTACCACGGACTTTTGAATCTCACGCTTATCTTTGACTTTGTGCTTATATTCTCGACACTGGATTTTGATTTACGAATTGGACAATGAGGTGTATCAACTGTGACCTCAATCTTCACCATTCCCGTCGTATACTTGAGTCTAACGCACCGCATCATAGAGTATTGCTGTAATTGCATAGTTTGTCGCCGAACGATCGGTTGTTGTGCCCATGTAATAACAGTTGTTTGGTATTTGGGATGGGCAAGGTATCAGGATAACATTTTACTACCAGCTCAGCATTTAAAATCATGTTTTTTGTAGAAGAGGAATAAAGACAAATATCAAGATGTTGTTTTTTTTATTAAGTAGACTTAAACTGGTGTTATTTATATCACTTCATATGAACTCATTACACTTTCAACAGATTAAGGTTCGTACATCAATATTTACACAAGCTTGATATTAATTTGACGTCTTCCACCGGTAGACATAATCTTTAGGTATCTTTAGGGTTGGTGTCGTCACGCAAGTCATCATCGTTTTATGGAAAATGTCACAAATAATGATTTCAACGGATTTCAATGTACTTTTTCAACTGTAAACAAGAAAACACATCTGACTTGCCATTCAACGTGGCAATGCTGCCAGTCTCCTGGGCACGTTTCCGGATGACATCGATGCGGACGAGTACTTCGACGCCTAGGTGTCCTTTTGTTTTTGTATTTATTTGTATATTTAGTTAGTCATTTACTTTAGTACTAGTATAGTGTTAATTTGTACATTACTTGTCTGTCAGTTTGATAGATCCGGTCATCCGGTAGTGTCACTTGTCACTTCGTTTTTTTTTATAAATACAAAATGGTCAACGAAAAACTGAAAAATTTCCTTTCGAAATATTTTAAGTATCCGGGTTTTTAAAAATATGATAAGTATATCAATCTACTCCCCACAATGTATTCTCAACATTGGAAAATGTTTTGAACCCTCTAAATGAACACTTTTTTTTGTACAAATTAATCTATGGACATTGCCTTGATTCTTTTCAGAGTATCTTGTTGACCCAAAGCCATAAAAATTGTCAAAAAATATTCTTAACCCCCTTAAAAACATTTATGAATATTTTTACATAGGTACCATACAGATAAAGAGGGATGCGGAAAAAAAAATTGACCAACCCCATTGACTGGGGTATCGTTGTTTAGAACTTATTGAGTAAATAAACACTGTTTTTTTGGTTTAAAAAATTCTAAGAAAGAAATGATTTCCAACCGCGCCAAAACCTTATGCGATAGTTCTTGGGATCTTCAACCCAAAAAACTTTTTCAAAATACCAAAAATACAGTTTTATTTTCCTTCAATGGTTCCTTTGACCACTTTGGCCTATTCCCCATAGTGTAGAATTTAGCTTGATGTGTGATTGCAACAATTATGTTCATTTAAGCGACTGACATAATTATTCCACAGCTAAATGCAGCTGCCTTTTTTATTTTGGGAAGAAGACATTGACTTATGATCTCAAAAATCGTCCCATAAAGTTTTGATGCTTTATGAAATTAATTTTTAGGGTTTCGTACCAAAATGGTAAAAAGTACCCTTATGGTGCGAGTCTGTCTGTGTGTCAGCTGGATATCTCAATAACTAATAATGCTATCAACTTGAAATTTCGAACAGTTTTAGATGACGTTTGCCCAACTATTTTGCAAATAAGAAAGAAATAAAAATATATATGGTATTTTTGCAACAGGGACTGAAGGCCCTCTTGTCTTAAAAATTCGAAGTAGGGCTACTAGGACTTGTGGGGTCATATGAAAGAACGCTGTTTGCACATTTTCAAACATTTTTTTCTTTTTTTTAGGCCGCATAGTTTTCGACTTTTGATGAAAATGTTGAAAAAAATACCGTTACAGTACCCCGTATCTCTATCTCAGAAGTTTTCATAGAGAAAAATTTGAAATTATTATATGTGATAGAAGTTTCTGTAAAGATTACAGGAAAATAAAACGATGTCTTTTAATAGCACACTTTTTCAGAAATCATCAACAAAAATAAATATAAAAGATGGTATGGAACCCTCGGTCGGCGAGTCCGACTCGCTCTTAACCGGTTTTTTTTAAGTATTTTTTACAATTTTGACATGCTGGGCCATTTTTTTGACACTGACACTTTGGATTCCCCCATGGGTGCGCGTGCGGCGGCAGACTCTCTTCATGATTAGTGAATATTAAACAACTACTGAAATGAAAATTCGATATAAAATAGGTCGCAAAAATCGAGCAGTATTTCCCCTAATAGAATGATGTTTGACAGGTAAACAGCACCAGCGACGATGTGACTCCTAGCGGGATAAATTGGATTCGAGCCGTGTCCAGAAATACCGCTTTCTGAAACAAGCCCGTGATCCAGCTGCCTATCGAGAGCCTCCTCAGGTCTCTGGGCTATTAACCATTGGTTATCACGACTATCTAGCACAATGATCGCTATTATTATTATTATATTCCTTTCGGTAGGTTCAGATCGTCCCGCCAGTTTAATTACTTGCAACTTAATTTTGTTTATTCAAACTCAAATTAAAAATTATTCAGCATACAAACTTCAAAGCTACATTTCCATAAATATACTGATACAGATGAAAGAAGAAAAAAAACACTATATCAGTCAAATCACTTGTCAGAAAAGCAGAATAATGTAAAATTTTCATTTTACTGTAAAACCAAATTATTGTTTTAGCCTCTTTCTCAGGCGGGTTGATTTTAGAACTATGCATGCGAAGAGGAAAATAAAATGTGATGGAAAATAAACAGTCTCCATCCAAGAAGAAGTTATTGTCCATCCAAGAAGAGAAATTGATACGTGAAGTTGATTACGACTATCTCGCAGGAGGCTCGGGCCGTCTGCCTCAGAAAAAATTTCTTCTGGGTAACACTCCGCTCATAACAAAGGTTTAATTTCTTTTAAATGACTTCTAATAAATGGTACTTCAATTCCCAGATTTAGAAATACTTCAGAAGAGTCCAACGCACCGTCCGGCTTCACAAAGAGTACTCGTATCCATCAAACCGAGAGCGCCCGCCATCAAAACTATTTACATAGCAGAAAAGAGCCGTTTCAAAGCTAAAAAGGTACATATTCATTATTTTGGATTAATATAACATCCGGTTGTTGGGACTGTTTTAATTATTCACGTATTTTTCAGGGTTCAGATAAGTCAGGTTCACGTCTTGGCATTGGAGACCATTCATCTTTTACCACCCGTAAGTATAATGTATACTTAATTGGACATTTTAATTTTGATTTGGTATTGCTTGTTATTACAATGCTGTCACTATTGCAGATTTCAGTGAAAATGATTTAAATGTTATAAATTCAATCGCTTGTGGTACGGAGCAGCTTTATACGAAAAGTGAAATCGATAAAGCTTCCTCGGTCGATATTCAGGTAGAGAGCTCAGCAGTACTTTCGAAATGTTCCCACAATAACATCAGTCGTCAGAAGGTAAATGTATATAATACAAAACAAAGGTCTGCGGAAAAATGCTATGTTTATACACAACCACAACTAAATATGAACCTTCCTAAAATCGAAGCCAAAACAGATAAAAAGACGTTACATTCCAATAAAGTCGATATCGGCACATTAATTGTCACGAACACATCTTCTGAAGAGTCTGCACAACTTTCTGGTGTCACAATTAACGAATTGAATAAAAGAATAGATCATTTGGAGCGTAAAATTTTAAGACAGGAAATGGTTTTCCGTTCTATAGATCCTAATATACGTCTGTCTTCATCAGATGAAGAGCCCAAAGGCAACATAATGGGCACTACATCTGGGTCCGCGAGACCTGAGTGTAGTTACATACAGCAATATAGCCATGTTCCTGAAACATCAGCGTTTCAGCGGTACGCGCAGCAAGCGGCGCCGCTTTCTCCAAGCAAAGCTACCACATTAGAAAAAGAACATAATTCAGAGCAATACGGTCGAGATTTCACCGCATACGACGGCATCACTGCTCGAGGCCGGCGACAATGTGCGTCCGTGCCATGCAAACGAGATGATATCCCAAAAATGGCAGCTGAAAGAGTTCATAAGATTCGTCACAAACTCAATCCAGTACGAGATTATCGGCTGATGGATACAGTCCATTATTTGGCGCAAGGCGAATTTGCTCCACGCGATGATGGTATCAAATTAACACCTTCAAGGGAAGCTGTACTTAGCGACATTATTTGGGAAGACGTTTGTCGCACACATTGGCCCAATGCTAGGCTCGGCCGACGTATGGCCCACTCGGAGAGGTGCAGCACGAGATGTGAGCTGCAGCGACTGATAGACAGCTTACTGAGGGAGCGCGTCGCACACGTGGAGCGCAGGAGGCGCCGTCACTACAGAATAGTTAAATTGAACCATCGACATGAAAGCTGTAGGCCTGTGGGCAAGACTGGGGATATCATCGTAGCCAGTCACAAAAATAGGCAGGGTGAGGAGGTGGCGATTAGCGACCACAACGCCACGAGCGCGATAATCGCCGACAGACGTTGGGACGACTCGAGTTCGCGCAGAACTCCAAGAAGTCATGATCGGTTGGGATCAGAGCCGCGACATAAACGTCAATCTTTGGACCGCAGATTTGGATACGAGGATTGTTCTCCAGGTCCAAGTTACGCTGTAAGCAGGTCTCCAACAAGAAGAGAGCCAACTTGTTGCTACCAGACGTCGAGCCCGATGAAGGCGGACAGGCGAGGTGCCACTCCGAAGAAGCGATGCAACGGATGCCGTGAGTTGACTAGCGGCAGTAGTTCTACATGCAAGCCAAAAAGTCCTCGGCTTGTCGTCAAAAAAGTAGCATCTCATCGCAAGTACGCTAGAGAGGAGCCTAATCTAGAACATTACATCTTACTGCCAACCCTAGTAGTACGCACACCATCTAATATGAAACGTCAGAAGAAATTCAATGAATTGTATCATCGCATCCTAAACGTTCAGTTACACAACGGTAAGATTCCATGTATTTCTTTACGGAAAACAATTTCAAGTATATGTCAAAAATTACTTACCTACTTTATAAAAGTAGATGTCTTCATTGGTTTAACATGTGTTCAATTTCCTACAGTAGGTAAGTATGTATTGTTAAATATTGATGTCGTTTTTTCAGTTCAAAACAGTACCGCACCTAATCCCCCGCGCCCGAGCACATCACAGGGTCCTAATACGAAGGACATTGGATTAAACATCAACATCACATTGTCTAACACTTAAGAACCAGTATATGAACAGAGAAAACATCATAGCGTGAATCTCCCGAAAGATAATAATTAAAATTTCATATAATTTTTTTATATGTAATTTCAATCTTTTTCAAATATAAGTAGCTGTATATTTGATTTGTATATTTGATGCAAGCTTTTTTCTTTAGTAACATATTCAATCTTCATCATCTTGTGTTTTAATATCGTTTGCCAGAAATCTCAAGGGGATTGCAAAAACTGTTTTACGAAATAATCGTTCAGTTTCTTTAGAACTCATAATTTATGCATAACTTTCTCTCAAAGACAATTTTTTTTCTGCATTCTACAATCCTCATTTCTATGGGAGAAGTCGCCGTGTTCAATAATGTATAGCATAAAGCAAGGCCAGGCTCGGGAACCAGAGCATTCGTTGCACGTGGCGTTGTTTATTTTGCATTTCCATTTTTTATTTATGATAATAGCCGGCCGGCTTTGAAAAGTTCTTCATCACTTATTTCATCACTCAGAAAGGAGGTCGTATGGTCTCATAAAAGTAGATGACATTGACGATTAAATATGAGCCGAGATATCTGAACTTTTACAAGTTCAGATATCTCGGCTCATATTTAATCGTCCACTAATAGGCAAATAGGTCTCATCATCATCAACATTACAGTCGAGAGACGTCCATACATTGCTGGATCCATCAAAAGACATATCCAGCGGATTCCTACAAAATTGAACAAGTCTTCAGAATATTTTTTTTTTTTCAACAACATAATATTTGAAAAAAAAAATATAATAAACCATTAGCAGTGTACGTAAACGAAATGGTGACTGCTTACGAGGAGCCTTTTCCTCTTAAACTTGATCACGTCACTTTTTTTGTCTCCCAGCCCCATTCTGAAAATTGTGTTTTCGATATCTAAGATTATAAGATATCATTTAACTTTATTCTACAAATCAGACAGATTGCTATGCAATCGGCAATAGACAGGAGAATAGGCAGCTCGGCAATTATTTTTTTGACATATTTGAAAATGCGGTCGTCAGGCAAACGCGGAAAATTTCTGAAATTAGGATTTTTGTGTTCAGAATAACCAAATGTATTGATTTTCTATGGTTTTGGTCCTACCATAATTTATATCCAATTATCCATACCTGCAGTTCTTCATGTAGAATACAGAAGAATACAGTACAAATCCTATCTACCAATTTTCTAAAAACACGTCGTACGAAGGAGCAAAATTAGAAGAAGAAAGGGTATCGTGGTGTGATCATTAATATCGATGTCAGCTGCCTTTGTGTCATAGCATTAAATATTTATTTTTTTCGCTGAATCACATACAGTGTCGGTGTAAAGTTCCTACCATACAGAGTTTTGAATTGATAAGAGAGGCAGGAGAAACACGAGCTTTAAAAATAAGAATGAATAAGGAGAATATGAGGAGAACCAAACGTTATTCCGAAGTCTAGGCCAGGGGTCTACTTCTCCGTCACCTCGTTCTGCGAAGCAGTAATGCTCGCGAAGGAGGAGGCAGAACGCGTCAGGTTGCCTCTCCCTCACGCGTTCCGCCAACGCGTGAGGGATTGGCAACCTCATGCCCTTAGTCACCGCAGGAGACGCTCTGGGCGTCGGGAGTCGATAGCCGGTTCCCGGCCACCGTAGGCGCGGGCTTGCGGACGGTGAGTAGTGGGGGTATACTCGCCGTCCGGTCGGAAGGACCAGGGGGCCTACTCCCTAAGCCCGTAGTTTCGGACTTCGTTACGGGCGTTTCTTACTCCGTATCACCTACGGATGGCTGATTGGTTCGGGCCCGAACGAAGTATGAATGACAACATGATTTGCCAGTTGTCCCTACTCCCGATGTGTTTTGGCCCGTCCGAAAAATTTAACTTTTACACTTGTTTTGATGGATCGTAATGTCAGACGGACGGATAAACGGACGGACGGAAAGACGGACGGACTTAGGTAGTAGGCACCCAGGCCCGGGTCGACGGTGCGTTGTGTTCCACGCGCGCCTCAGAGATGTCAGCAATGATGGGGTCCGATAGGGCCGATGCCGCCGGGATCGCGAGTTGTTCGAAAGAGATACCGTGGCCCTGGCATAGGCAACTGAAGGAACACGGGTGGGTTTTAGTCAGTAAAAGTCTGACATGCCCTTTCGCTCCACCCAGAGCGGGAGAAGTCATTTGATGATTACCCATCCACAAAAAAAGGGGTCTACTTCTGAAAAAGAATTGAATGACTTCAAAAGATTTAATTGGTGAGAACTGGCTGGCTGGTTGGTATGTTTCTCAGCCTACATTCAAAAGAAATAGGTACGCCTGCACTGCTTGCAATATTTCCCAGCCTACATTCTCTACCTATAAATTTCCTACGGTAGCAACTTGCGCTGTCGGTTGTACGTATTGTTGTATCGCTAAACACCACGCCTGATGTGAAGCGCCGAGCCCGTCCAGTTGATTATACACCTGCTATCACTTCTGTTCTATATCGACTTTATAGTGATACTAAACTTAGCGGGACAATTTGTGAGTGACCGTGAATTCTGACGTCTGAAGTTTGGACACAGTATATCTTTAAATAAGGGTGGTAGGTACTGAATATCAGTGGGGAAATAACCTTCCAAACAAAGAATAAACATATTGTCTGTGCCTGTATTTTGTGTGATTAGTGAAGTACAAAAATTGTTTTCATGTTATTGGCCATCAATTTTTTAAATTCAAATGAAGTCTTAGTTCTCTAAACGGTTTGTCCTGTTTTTTGAGAAACAAATACAGTTTTCCGAAAGTACTTAATTCTCGATGTTAGGGCTAGCAAAACGATGTTAGTCGGACACCGGTTAATATTTTATGGGAAACGTTTTCTATACTACACAGTGGCTTGTTATCGATTGGAAGTTATAGCTTTATGTATAGACCATGACATTTTGATATTATAGCTTCTTCATTATACAAAAGTACCTACCTACTTTGTTCTAGAAAATTCACTGAAGTTTTCAGTTTACTTAGTACGAGTATCTTGCCTTAGTTGAAGAAATGTCGAACCTTGTTAGTTGACGTTTAAAATTAAAATAGAAACTCTGTAATTACCATACACGACCTACTCCCACTTGTAACAATTACAAACAGTTATAATTGTCCAATTATAGTGGTTATAAATTATATGACAATATGAAACCGGGTAGTTTTGTATGAGAATGTGACGTGTCTACCTCGCTCCGTACCATGGAGGGCGTGAAGAAATGGCTGACAGAGCGAAATTCGAAAAAGAACGGCATGTATGTGCACTATAGTCCGCCTAAACGTGAGTATATTATGGGTAAAACTTATTTTTTCTATACATATTCTTTTTTATCCTAGGTTTCTAGTAGGTACTTAATTATCTTTACTCAGCTACCCTACTTTGGGGCGATAAGGTCGGAACCCTAAAAACTAAGACTGACTGATGCCCGGTCTCTGAAGAATTCTTAAACGGAGTTTAAACTCTCAATAGCTATTGATTCGACAAAATAACCAATTTAGGCGAATTCCTTGATTAAAATCTAGAATCGTTTGGCAGGAGGAGGGGTGTGGGGGCGGTGTGGGGGGGTGGAGGAGGGTACCCTGAGCCCCCCCCCCCACCACTCCCTTGAAAAGGTAATGCACCGTTCTTGAGAAAAACTAATTATTGTAACCTAACCTCAAAACACTTTAAAGTTACTTTTAGTATCGTATGGCAGAAGTAGGGGTTGAGGAAGGTGGGGGGTACCCTAACGCACCCTCCCCCACCACTCCCATGTAAAGGTAAGCACCATTCTTGAAAAACAAAACTAATTATTGTAACCTAACTTCTGCAACGTCTCCGGCGCTGCGGGAAGTGCAGCCCCTTCACCCTTACGTAACAAAGGACAGGCACCCATGCGAGCCGCAGCGGCCGAGGTTGGTCGCCGGAGGCGACCAGCAAACCGAAGCTGCGGAGGTGAGCCTAACCTTTGTTACAGCGGGCGGGGGCTGCTCTCCCTCCGCGCCTCCGGGTTTTTATATACACTCTAGTATGCCAGCCAAAAGACTACGTAAAGTCGGGGTGCCCTGATTCGGTTTTGGGACAGATTCGACCTATTTTAACTATAAAGTGGGGTGCACACTAACTTCCTTCTGAGCAGAATTTCTAGGTTGAATGACACTGACTTTTTCTTTTTGCGTTTCGTTTCACGTATTTTACACAACATTTTACACCGCAGACAATATATTGATACAAATTTGGTTGTCAATCGCCCATTTTGACATTTCGTTTCACTGTTTATTGAGGTTAGAAATAATTTTTATTAATTTCTCACAAAATATGCATTACCTTGTAATGAGAGTGGTAGCGTTATAATCAGGGACCCAACCCCTACCAACTTTCACCCCATTCACCCCCCTCCTCCTGCCAAACGATTCTAGATCCAACCCGTCCTTTCTTTGGTATTGTTCGTCCAGTCGTTGAGCACCTTAAGTTCTGAGTTGAGCTACAGGCCGAGGTGGTGGTTTCCTTTTTCCTTTACTTACGCGCAGTGGGTCATAACCCGAGCGTTTCGACGATAAGGTGCTAAAATTATTCTTTAAGCACTGTTCTGTTAATGTCAATATGATTAATATCAGTGTGTTTAAACCTAGTTAGTAAAGGGGTTATCAGCACCCTAATTGCGTAACACACTATCAATCGGAATTGGAATAATTTTGAAGCAAATGTTCGAATTTGTCTGCTCGACAATGTAAATAACGCAATGAATGTTGTTGAACTGTCAAAATGAAATCGATTCCGATTGATAGTGTGTTAAGGTCAATTTAGACCAAACGAGCGAATGCTCATTCAATCCCTACTCTACCAAATTCTTTTTGTGTGAACAGGGATAGAGCACTCCTTCGTTGGTCTCTCCCTGCTAAAATGTCAAGAATATCGACAAAAGAATGCTCCAGTTCTTGTTCTGGCTCCATGTTCGTTTAGTCTAAATCGGGCTTAACACAATAATTGCCCCGAACTTCACTGTTTGACTTTAAACAAGACCATTAGCTACCGCAAACAAAACCTATTCACGATTGTATTTACAAAAAAAAAACTAGGTATAGTTTCAATCGGAAATCGATATTGGAAAAAAGGCCGTTTATACAACCTGACGAAAACACTTTATATAAACAGCTCGACGGAAACCTGTCTGGGATGTACGGGAGCTCGCGTGATACCAGGAAACTATCAGCCTACAGGCGCTCTATAAAACGAATGTAAACACAAAATTGCGATATAAAGCTGAAAGCTTTTTTCATATGCAATTTGTCTGTCCTAACATTGTTGTCTGTCCTGTCATCGACCTAGTATAGTTTAAAAAGTACTAGGTCGATGACAGCAGTTAAATATGATGTACCCAGAGTTAGTAATTACTATGGCGACAGAACCTTAATAAAACGCGTTCCCTATTTATTGAGCCCTTTGCCTGCTCATATCAGACACGAAGTTATTAAAGTATTATTCGCACGTAAACTTAAAAAAATATTTATTAGATTCTTTGTAAGTGTAGGTATTAAGTATATAATATAGGTTATAGATGTACCTGATATTACTGTAAGAGAGACTCAACTATCACTCAGTTAAACTGCGTAAGCAGTTTTGTGGGGAAATGTAATTGCTTATGGAAAAATTTTATGTGAATAAATCATTCATTCATTCATTCATAAAAAAGATTAAGAGAATCTAGAATCATTACTGCTGAAAAAAGTATTTGCGCACTGCTATCACGTGTCATTTGAAAAACGAACAACTTTTTGAAAAACATGGCAGCATAATTATAGAGACTATACAGGGTGTTTGCTTTAAGGTGTAAAGCCAGTGCGAGCTGATAGCAGAGTATCATACCTATCGATTTCACTCCCATGTATGTTCTACGATTTTTTGTAGTTGTCGAGTTTATTTTTTTTTCGATATTTTTCCTGATTCGACGAAATGATGGCTTTAAAAAATTATATCTTTTTAACAACCTGTATAATGATCTTTATAACCTGTGTACCACTGTGCACCTGTGCATTGTACAATGCTCAATGTGTAGATCAATGCCAATAAAAAAATAAACAATTGTTTTGACAGCCAACGAAGGAGGAGTTTTTAGGAGCTCGTGGCTAAGTAATAACTGCCGCACGGGTCGATCCATCAGGTAAAGCTACGCTTGCCGGGGTTGGACAGTGGATGGGTGACCATCATTACACACCGAGACTCCTCCGTGCCTCGGAAAGCACGTTAAGCGGTTGGTCCCGGATGTCATTCGTGGATCTTTGACAGTCGTTACGGGTCGTCAGAAGCCCGAAAGTCTGACAACCAGTCTTACCAAGGGGTATCGTATTACCCAGTTACTGGTTTGTGGAGGTCAGACAGGCAGTCGCTCCATGTAAAATACTGGTATTCAGCTGCATCCGGTTAGACTGGAAGCCGACCCCAACGTAGTTGGGAAAAGGCTAGGCAGATTGATTATTTGACAGCTAACGAAATTGGCGGTTTTGGAGATTCTTGATAAGCAGTCTTTGGATAATTTAGGTAATTAGGTAGGTAGGGTGGGCAGAATTTGTTATGTACGTAAACATAATGCGTTGAAAGTAGTATTTTGTAGCTCAGGATGCATTCACTGCAATATGCAACATGTTACTTTAATCATTTCAAATGTAGGTAATTACTGAATATTTTCACAAAATTAATATTTTGCGTGCAAGTCTGCACAATCAAGCGACTGAATAAAATAATTCCTAGAAACTATGTCAAGTCTAGCAGGTCAAAGAGCACATGTGAGTATTATAGACTGAATAACATAATTATAAATAATACTGTTAATAATTTATTTCAACGAGTGCTGGTTAGAACGTGGGTGCGATTCGACCTTAGCGTGATGTCGTGAGTCCGACGCTTTTGCAGAAAATGTCATAGGCATTGCAATCACACAACATACCGTGTGACCAACTAGACTATACCTACATATAATTATTATTAGTGGAAAATATAATTTATAAGTTTTTTGTTTTAGGGCGAAAATACGTATGCCTGTAGCTGGTACAAAACTATGCAAGTAGCTGGCATGCCGTGTGCCATAACAACTTCTGAATGGTCAATGTCACAATGGCATGGCAGCTCCTTGCATAGTTTTGTACCAGCTACAGGTATGCGTATTGTCACCCCGTGTAGGATTACATATATACGGTGCGAAATGTGGGTGCTTCTATACACCTATGACCAACCCTTCGGGAAATAAGCGTGATGTTAAGTTAAAAAACATTCTGAAAGCCCCAATACCAAGTCTACAACTTAACGTAAATTAATAGCTCAGAAGCCAGAAACAAGGTTCACATACATACAAGGTCTCCCAAAGTGATAATGCACATAGAAATCTTCGTCACTGTTCGGCAACGGTCGTATTCCCCGAGCGTCGGAAGACGACATGTATATAGAGTGGTTAAGTGCATTTTTTTCATGCATAATTTAGTAGAATTATGTGGTTTGTGCTAAAAGAGATAAATATTGATTTATCAGTAACGAAATTTGATTCGATAATTCCATGTAAGTAAATAGCGAGGAAAATCACACGATTGCGAATATGCTACAATTTTTGTTGGATTGAATTACTTCGAAAATTTTATAGTACTTTTCAAGTATCTTACTGAAGCTCGTGTAATGATGGAAGAAAAGAAGGCTTAAATAACACAAGGTTTATATTAGAAGAAGAAAAATGGTTTTCAAACACAGGTTTACATTAAAATTTAGAAATCTAATCATTACAATCTCAGTTCACTAGTATTTACAGCACTGATCATTCCAGAATAATATTACAATTACAAAAAAAATAATCAGAATCAGGGAGGATCTCTATTCCTGACATCTTAGATTCATCAGAACTTTCATTATGCTCTTGCTCATTTACATGTTAGTGTATTTACCAAATAAACTATTTAAATTTGAGTAAGATAATTAAAGTTGAAATTAAATTCACTTTTGAAAACAAAACTTTTTACAAAAAAAAAAACAGCCGACTCCCAAAAAAACACTACAAAGTGAAAAATAACTTTAATTTCGGAAGTCGGTGTCTTTGGTTTTTTATTTACTTTCGTTTTGTTTTGCCACCGACTTCCGAAATTAAAGTTATTTTTCACTTTGTAGTGTTTTTTTGGGAGTCGGTTGTTTTTTTTTTTTGTAAAAAGTTTTTATTTTACACTTTTTAGTGGTGCCTACCCCACACAAATCTGAATACCACTCTGCAAAATAAATTAGAGCATCGTCCACATAGACTAAATGGAAAAAATACGTTAAGTCGTGTCAGAAGTTTGGTAGGCGTAGTTTTAGTTGACGGACATAACGAGGCTACGAAATCTGCCTTCTGACAATCAAGGCCACACATAACATACAACTCAAGTAGCGCAATTTGAAGCGGCATATAATTACCATTAAAGCATTTATAGCCAGAGTGCACCTCATGACAATTCCAATAAGCCCAAACACGGCTAGGATACATTGTTTTATTACTGAGTTCCGATGCCTACCTTCCGGCTTCTTCATCAGATCGGTTCGATGGTACCATTTTCATCAGAACCATTTATTTAAAGCTTCGTCATAGTCGCTTAACTATTTTAATCTTATTGCTATCCGTGAAATACTTTTCATCGTTGAGGAGTTTCCGTGGCCATCTGTGGTCTTCTTCATCAGTTCCACTTCACCAGATGATACTTTCTGAATGCAAACGCTTGATTTGTTGATGAAAATACCATAATCGCTATATGTATGCCTATAATATTTGAGGAGTTCCCTCGATTCCTCATGGATCCCATCATCAGAACTGGATTTTGATAAAAATGGGACTAATCTGGAATTATACCCTTTCAAATAAAAAAAGAATTTTCCGAATCGGTTCATAAATGACGGAGTACTGAGGTAACAAACATACAAAAAAAAAAACATACAACCGAATTGAGAACCTCCTCCTTTTTTGGAAGTCGGTTAAAAACCAAGAAGGGTGTGTAATAGCAGCTCTATATAATTCCACACAGAGAGAACACGTGCAGTCACCACCAATGTATAAAGACGACTGACGGACCTTTGACTGACCGGCGACCGCCGCCGCCCGCCCCAATTGTTTTCGATTGTGTACACATGATATTGACTCCTATTTCTTTCGAACAAGGTGCAAAATGCAAGTGCATTGTTTAGGGCTCTTACGATTCAATGATTCGGGTGTTTCCGAGAATACGACAATTAGCGAAGATCTGCATGTGCATTATTAATTTGGGAATACTGTATATTTTTGCGATTTCTGGCTTTTATAGCAGACGACACGGTTGGCGCAGTGGTTGAGCGTTTGACTGCTGCGCAGCATGTCGCGGGTTCGATTCCCGCACGGAACAAATATTTGTACGACCTACAAGTATTTGTTCCGAGTCTGGGTGTTTTTCTATCTATAATATGTATGTATTTACAGAAAAAAAAAATGTATATAAGTAGTTTATCAACCATCTCGTTACCATAATACAAGCATTAGGTTGCTTAGCTTGGGACTAGATGGCGTTGTGTGAAATGTCCAAGGATATTATTATTATTATTTCTTTTATTTTACTTTTCACACATTTGTTACATTTTTAAATATTAGTATAAAAAGAATAATAAAAACATTTAAAAATATAAAAATAGTAGGCCGCCGGTATCGGGAACAGGATCCAAGCTACCGGCGGTCAGGGCTCCAGAGAGAGGAACCTCCTAACAATGCGGGCCGTGTCCAGAAGCACCGCTTTCTGAATCAAGCCCTTGATCCAGCTGCCCAACGAGAGCCTCCTTAGGTGTTGGTCGAGGCTCTTGGCAATTAAGCCATTGGCTGATACGACTATCGGCACAATGACTGCTGAGTCCACATCCCACATGTCGACAACCTCGCGAGCCAAGTCAATATACTTGATTTGTTTATCTTTCTCGGCTTTCACGAGGTTCCCGTCATGCGGGACTGTTATGTCAACAATCATTGCGCGCCGCTCTGTTCGATCCACCACCACTATATCAGGCTTATTGGCAACAATAGTCCTGTCAGTGATGATGGATCGGTCCCAGTACAATGTGATATTTCCATTTTCGAGAACTGGGTCGGGCACATACCTATAGTACGGTACTTCCGATTCCACAAGGCTGTATTTCAGAGCAAGTTGCTGATGGATTATCCTGGCTACAAGGTTGTGTCTATGCAAGTACTCTTCGTTAGCTAGACGAGAACACCCGGACATAATGTGTCGAATTGATTCTCCCGGTCGGTGGCATGCCCGACAGATGTCAACCGTTCCGTCTTTCACAATAAATCTCCGGTAATTGTTCGTCATGATAACTTCGTCCATAATTGCACAGACAAAGCCTTCGGTTTCCCCAAAGAGGTCACCGGAACGCAGCCAGGCTACGGACGCTAGCAAATTTACATCGGGTCCATGTAGGGCCCGGAAAAAGCGTCCGTGGAGCTCCTTACTCTGCCATACCTCCATGCGGTCGTTAGCATCAAGCACTACAGGCTTGCGCCAGTTCTCTTTAGCCAAGGAGAGCGGGGTGAGGCCCTTGTCCACCGCGACCTCATCTCGATGCATCCCCACGTCGGTTTCTAGGAAATATTCCCTGAGACTGCATATCTCGCGATTGTGGAGGGTCTTAGCGTTTAAAAAGCCTCGGCCGCGAGCCAAGTCAATATACTTGATTTGTTTATCTTTCTCGGCTTTCACGAGGTTCCCGTCATGCGGGACTGTTATGTCAACAATCATTGCGCGCCGCTCTGTTCGATCCACCACCACTATATCAGGCTTATTGGCAACAATAGTCCTGTCAGTGATGATGGATCGGTCCCAGTACAATATGATATTTCCATTTTCGAGAACTGGGTCGGGCACATACCTATAGTACGGTACTTCCGATTCCACAAGGCTGTATTTCAGAGCAAGTTGCTGATGGATTATCCTGGCTACAAGGTTGTGTCTATGCAAGTACTCTTCGTTAGCTAGACGAGAACACCCGGACATAATGTGTCGAATTGATTCTCCCGGTCGGTGGCATGCCCGACAGATGTCAACCGTTCCGTCTTTCACAATAAATCTCCGGTAATTGTTCGTCATGATAACTTCGTCCATAATTGCACAGACAAAGCCTTCGGTTTCCCCAAAGAGGTCACCGGAACGCAGCCAGGCTACGGACGCTAGCAAATTTACATCGGGTCCATGTAGGGCCCGGAAAAAGCGTCCGTGGAGCTCCTTACTCTGCCATACCTCCATGCGGTCGTTAGCATCAAGCACTACAGGCTTGCGCCAGTTCTCTTTAGCCAAGGAGAGCGGGGTGAGGCCCTTGTCCACCGCGACCTCATCTCGATGCATCCCCACGTCGGTTTCTAGGAAATATTCCCTGAGACTGCATATCTCGCGATTGTGGAGGGTCTTAGCGTTTAAAAAGCCTCGGCCTCCACACTTTCGCGGGATATACAGTCTCATTACCGATGACCGTGGGTGATGCATTCGATATGCAGTCAACAGCGTACGGACCCTCAGATCCAGGGCATCGAGTTCAGTCTGAGTCCATTTGAGTATGCCGAAAGAGTACATCAAAACCGGCATGACCCAACCGTTGAAGGCGCGCACCTTGTTTCCGCCTGATAGAAGACTATTAAATACTTTTTTCAGGCGGCCAAAGAAGCGCTCCTTCAACGATTGCTTCATGTCAGCAACATTGATGCCTAACGCTTCCGACATACCCAAATACTTATAGGTTTCGGCTGCGGAGAGGTTTCTAAGGTTTATGGAATCCGAGAGTTGGGTTCCCACGGATTCCACAATCTCCCCTCGCTTTACATGCATGACCGCACATTTGTCCACACCAAATTCCATCCTGATGGCGCTACTGAAAGTTTCAGTTACTTTCAGTAGCTCCATCAGTTGCAAATTGCTGGGGGCAAAGAGTTTTAGATCATCCATGTAGAGGAGGTGGGATATAACCTGACCACCTCTCCTCAGCCGATAGCCTAGACCTGAATCCTCCAGCAGTGTGCTTAGAGGATTCAAGGCTAAGCAGAACCAAAGTGGACTCAAACTATCGCCCTGAAATATACCTCGCTCGATCCTTATCGGTTCGCTATTCCTCTGGATATTTCGACATCCTGGATAGCGAAGGACCGTCCTCCATTGCCCCATACACGACATCAGGAAGGTGCGCAGAGTTGCATCTACTTTATACAACTCCAGCACCCTCATGAGCCATGTATGTGGCACCGAGTCATAGGCCTTCTTATAGTCTATCCAACATGTCGACAGATCCTTACGGGAACGACGAACCTGTTGGCTAATGGCCATATCAATGAGGAGTAGTACCACGGGACCCGTTCCTAGATCCATTTTGAGAGGCAGACATGATGGAGTTGGTGTCTATATGTTCGTTAATTTTAGCTCTCAAAATGGATGTAAGAACCTTATAGACCGTCGGTAGACAAGTGATCGGTCTATAATTTTTGGGCTCCGTAGTACTACCTGATTTATGGAGCAGGTGGGTTATTGAAAAAAAAAAAAAAAGGTGGGTTATTCCTGTCGTTAAGAACTGGGGTAGCGACCCTGACTGTAAGGCTGACTGGTACTGAGCCGCCAAGCGAGCGTGCGACCCGATAAACCATTTGATCCAGAAGTTATGCAGTCCATCCGGGCCTGGAGACTTCCAATTTGGCAACGGACGGACTGCACGAGCTACATCTTGGGGACAGATGGTAATAGCCCCCATTTCTGGTATCGGATCGCAGGCCCGCCTGACTTCCCGAGCCCAATCACCCTCGGTGTGACTGACAGGCACCGACCAGATACTGCGCCAGAAAGAACACATGGCATCATCATCCGGCAGGCGCATGTCAGTCACACCTTGGTCCGGTCGCTCCCAACCCCTATAAACCCACCTTTCATCGCTCTGGAAGGTGCGATTCTGAGTGTATCGGTCCACTCGCCGCTTATACCTACGAATACGGTTTGCTCATGCATACACTTTCTGCCTCAGGAAGTCGATGCGCTCTGTGACACGGGACATATAGTCCTGAGGGCTGACATCAGTCCCTGAGAACGCCCGTCTCACAAAGCGCATCACTCTGGGGCGAGTATTGCCCTCCCTGAAGCAGATTAGTTTGCCGATGAGCGCTCTGGCCCCACCAATACGGCGCTCAATCCTGCACTGCCAAGCTGGTACGGCTGGTTTCGGTCGTGTAGCTCTAGAGTCATTAGCAAATTTGACGTGAGCTACACGACATGCCGCTACAGCCGCGCAGTACAGAATCGAATGAGTATCGGTGAGGTCTTCGCAGTCATCAAAATAGTTTGACAACTGCGAATCCAGAGCCGCCACCAGCGCCCTATTTTTGTTATGCATGGGCAATCGAGGTAAGCGTGTCCTAAGTTCGGGTGATACGAACCGATATTCCTGAATCGCACCCTCCAAAGCACTCCTCAATTCCTCATTGCACTGGGTACTTACGTTTGCAGCCGTGCCATCACTCCCCTCGTCAGCTTGACTTGTGTTGCACTGTGGTGGTGGTGGTGCAACAATAGTCTGCGACAGGGGGCGATCACACGGCTACTCTGCATTTCACTTCGCAGGCAATCAAGTACAGTGTCATCCAACATATGATTACGCTGGATTACCCGCACCTGATCCGACAGTCGTTGTGCCGAAACGTTGAGAGCTGGCTCAAGCACCTGAAAAAGAGAGTGCATCCGAACACGGTACGCGGTCAGATTGTATTGTCAGATACACGGAAAAAATAATGGCAGGGGGTGACTTGCACACTCAATGATGGGCCCCCGAAAACGGTCGCTAGCACATAGTGTCGTAGCGGCAAGGGAGCAACATGTCCTGAGGTGCTTGTGAGGAGTGGAGAGGTATTCCACGGTTCTCAGAACAATCCCAGAGCCCGGAAGATGGTCAAGATCCCTACAAACACTTACTGGAATACTTCCTTCCTCCGAGCACGTTTGCTCTTGCGAATCTCCACTCAAGCCAGCCAATAAAGGCAAGAATGAGGTGGGAGCTCTGTTCCCGTCATTGTTCACTCCAGCCAGCCAATAAAGGCAAGCGAGAGGTGAGGAACAAGACTTCTCCCGGGAGATAGGGTCCGTAGGATCGCTACTGCCCAACAGCTCGCCACATGCTGCCCTGCAGGTTTCTGTATCTCTCTTGGTCTGGATCCTCATCCTACACCTGTTCCGGCAGAGTAACTCTACAGGCACAGACCTAGAATTCAGAGCACGCAAGCCCCACCACGACGTCAACGTAGAGATACTGCGGTGGGGTTATTATTATTATTATTATAGCACTCTAGTCTGACCTTAGTTGGTCTAGAAGAGTCTTTTAATCCTAAATACGAAACTGCATCGATTGGCATCATACAAATAAAACGTGTGAAACAATGTTTTTCTAGCTGACTGTAGCATTTTCCAAAATCTGAGATTGCGTTTAGCAATTCACTCAAAAGACATCACTCTACTTGATAATGTACAAAGAAGGGCAACCAAGATGGTTCGCACCATGCGTAATCTACCTTACGAACAGCGCCTCAAAGACCTTGGCCTTATCACACTGGAACAGCGTAGACAAAGGGGTAGGCTCATTGAGACATACAAAATACTTTCTAAACACTACGAAGTACCCAGCCTTCAAGACCTTTACACTATGAATGCCAACAAACATTTGCGTGGGCATTCCCTGAAGTTATGGGAAAATTCATCAAAGAAAAAGCCTTTGAAGCAATTCTTGCCTAACCGAGTTGTAACTGCATGGAATAGGCTCCCGGAAAATGTTGTGACGGCTCCCTCACTGAACTGCTTCAAGAATCGACTGGACAGATTAAATATCTCCAAGCTATTTGATACACACGCATCAGCTAATTAGCTGCTAGTGTGTTTAACCAAAATAATAATAAATAATAATAAAAATAATAATAATTGCTCAGTCTCCTAAAAACATTTTCCGCTAGCTACTCATACAACTACAACGGCCCCGTCTCAAAAATCCACTTTGAATTTCAAGTAAATATTCATAGCGTTAGGTTTAACATTAAAAAGGCATAATTCTATCTTAAAATTAAATAATGCGAGCAACATAAACATATTTATAAAAAAACAAATATAACATAAATTATTTTATGGTAGAACAGCCCAAAACTGAGATCTGGTTGGATTTTCGCTCGACTTCGTTAGATGTCACTAAGAGTGAAAACGGCGATTATACTGACAATACAACAATCAAAGGAAAGCCTCAATACATTGCGTTTTAAACAGTAGGCCATTTAATTACTCCGGGTGTTAACCGTCAATGTATTACAAATTAGTAGTTTGTGTTAGTACGTGAATATTGATGGAGTTCGATCACCTCCGGCTGTTCACCTGTAACGATCCATTAAATGGTGTCAACACACACGTCACGGCTACTGATATGTTATTATGAAGATAGCTTAGATACGCATCTATATCATAAGGATAATGTTCGGTACAGTTAGAGCCCATTTCACGATGTCCGAATTGCCCTACTTACCAAATAAATTCAAGAAATGGCACAGAATGTGTATGGAAATTATCTGCCAAGTAAGTTAATAGGAACTTAATCATAGGTGGTGTTTCTATGTGAGACGGAAATCTTTGAAATTTTATTTTTGTTCTTCATTAATAATACGTGGGGTCGTATAGGTATCATTTTTATAGGCGAACTCTTTTATTAACCGACTTCAAAAAGGAGTAGGTGTTCGTCTGTATGTATAGGTATTTATTTTTATTGATATTCATCGACATTATCGTCAATTGTGGGACGATTTTGAAAATTCTTTTTTTATTTGGCAGAAGTTACACTGAGATTAGTTGGTAAGAAAAAAACAACCGACTTCCAAAATAAAACACTACAAAATGAAAAATAACTTTAGTTTCGGAAGTCGGTGTCTTTGGATCTGTATTTTAGTTTTTTGCCACCGACTTCCGAAATTGAAGTTGTTTTTCACTGTTTATTGATTTATTTTTGTAAGTTGGCTGTCTTATTCTTAACAACAAATCTTTGTCTAACTAAACTATGACCTGTAAGTGCTAATCTCCAATATGCTTTTAAGATATATTGATGGAGCTAGGCCTTATCGGTACACACGTTACACACTCATACCCCGACACACACCCCCACACATAGACACACACACATACGCACACGTTAGCACGGTGGCACAGACGTTAGTTTGTAATCAAATTAATTTTGCTGTGTGAACAGAAAAATAATCAGCCTCTCCTTCGATAAATCCACATACCACAAAATACCTAATTCATGATTGCTTTATGGTGTAAAAATTATACCATAGAGCACTTTTCAATCGCGACATAATTAAAAACACTTAATCTTAATTAACCCAGTTTCATGCAAACACTGAATTACGCTAGCATGAACTTGTCGCATATCATTATTGTGCTGAAACTGTTTGACGTGCAAAAGAACAACAGCTAAGTGATTATTAAAAAAAACAAACACGAATAAGGGCGAGGACACACTCGATATTAGCCACATGAACTAGATAGATGAACAAAACGTTTTTAATTCAATGTTTATTGGAGCCCTTATTTTTGCATGTAAGGTGTGTTTGCGCCCTTACCGTCTTACTAATAAACACAGAATAAAGTTATTCCAAATTTAAACCTATGAAAATGTATGGTTATTCCTTTGTTATTCCTGATATAACTTTATTCCGTGTTTTATTTGTAAGAGGGTAAGAGTGTAAGGTCAGCAGATGTCACGATAAGTCGCGTACAACGGGCTGTTAGCGCATAAATCTCGTAATCTACCACCAGAAATAACCAAGCCTTCAAACAGGATGTTTCTTATGCAGTCACGGAATAAAAAGTAAAATAGTAATTTATTATTCATTAGTAAGTACTTCTATGTGACCTTAACGTAATTTCACGCCCGTGTTCCCCGAAGGGATAGGCAAATGTGTACGTATATTTATTTAGAGTACACCCTGGTACAAGTCCAATAGCATCTAGGTGACGAGCCTATTACCATTCATCATTCATTCACTAGTTTCTAAGTAAAGCTTGAATAAAACAAATGAAAACACGTAGTTACTCATAGTTCCATTCAATCTCAGGGGTCATAAAAAGCTTACAATGGATACTAAAATCCGGCGAGGGTTGAGACAGACTAGAAAATAAAATACTACAGTCCTAGACTTGTCTTTCAACCAAGGCATGCACTGCATTGTGATTTTTGTTGGTAATCCAAGCCAAAACATTGAACTAATTCATTCATTCCTAAGTGCATCTAAGCACTCAAAATTCTGAGTAATTATAAAATAATACAGAAAGAGCCCGTATAAAATAAAAAGAAAGCCCGTAAATTTAATCATCCTTATTATCAGTAATTTCATCTAACTAGATAAGTACCTACCTAAACTTATCTAAGCTACGCCTACAAATTGAAATAAAAAACCGGCCAAGGCGTTTCGGGCCACGTACAATGAAGGGTTCCGTAGTTAAAAAGAATTTATGCCAAAAACAAACTTAACATTGTATTTGAAAAATATGTTCTCCCTTAAGTACATTTGTGAATGTCACGGTCAATTCTGCAACTGCAAAAAGTCACCAAAACACGAAAAAAAAAATTGTGATAAAATTACAAATTAACTATTTTCGGACTTCTTTCTTTAATTGTGCAGTGAGACCTTGTTTCTTGCCAAATTTCATGATTCTAGGTTAACGGTAAGTATTCTAACGGTAAGTATCAAAATATGTCGCATAATTGGCCGTATTTTTTTATTGCGTTGACTTAGAAGCTTGATTTTTTTCAGAGCTCCAAGGGATCATAGACCTACGTATTTGATATTTATTTCAACTTGATACCTCCACGTGTTCCTGAGAAAAAGGGTCTTGACAGACAGGAAGACGAAGTGATTCTATAAGGGTTCCGTTTTTCCTTTAAATAAAAGCTTGTAAAATAGGCAGCCATGGGGACTGCCGACAGAAGTGAAAACTATGAAACATCGTGGTATCGCGGTGACGCGAACCCGTAAGATTTCCCCCTGCCAAAAATCGCTCAACACGCCTAAAGAAGATTTTCACTTCAAAAGAAGAAAACAAAAACAACTAAATGATAATGTGAGCACTCTGTATACAGCCAATCAGTAAATCACTGGTCACAATATCGCAGGAGACGATCGCTTGAACTGCGCCGACATTACTTTCAGTTTCTGTGAGCTTCTGGTGCCGCCCACTTTACTGCTATCTTAGCAAAGTGATGAACTTGTGAAACATTATTAAAAGTTTAGAATATAATAGAATTACTGGTAGTGTTTATTGTTGCTGTAGGGGTTAATAAATAAAATTGGTCAAAATTAAAAAAGTATCTGTAGAACATAGAGCTAAGGTGTACAATAATAACAAAACGAATAAAAATAATATTCTCACATGGATAGTTCACAAATAAGAATGACCAAATAACTTAAGCCAGGTAAGTTGGATAAGGAACTAGGTGAAAAATAGACTATGAAAAAAAAAAACGAAAACATTGTATTATGTACGGTATTTATTTCAATTCAGGGTATTCCCTTAAATACGTTTATTACTCGGTAACATAAGATAAGATAGAGATTTATTACTCACCACAATATGAAAGTACATTTTCAACATAATGATCCAGAACACATAATATTTTTAATTATATTGTGGGAGACTATTGTGCCTATATTGTGATGATCAGGTAGAATTTCTCGTCGAAAGGTGCCATCCTGCTTCCGTATCTCCATGGGTTCTCGATATTAGGGTTGCTGTTGAAGCCACCAAATTCCTAGAAACCGCCATTGCCGGGGGTTACACGCAGGATTAATGCACTCTTACACAAACGCGGAATGTAATAAACCAGAAAAAGACATACTAAATACGTGTTGTTGTTGAATACATGTTGTTTGTGAGCGTGCGTAAGGAAATGTGATAGGAAAGATGAGGGGCTGAATTCACAGAAAGGTGGTATACATAAATATGCATGCATACAGCGTAAATTTCTGAACATGATCGTGTTTCTTTAAGTTTAAGTTTCTATTTAAAACATTGTTATTTACTTACATGATTACATCTAGCCATCTGTTAGTCTCATAAAGATTTAAAACTCATATACAGGGTGTAAGTATAAACAGTGGCAATATTTTAAAGGGTCATTGTACTCATCATTATGAACCACTTTTACTATGGGACTAAACCTGAAATCGCGAAAAAATAATCAGCTGTTCAGTACATTACACTTACTGAGAAAGAGAAAAGAGGGGCAATCCCCGTAATTGTAACAACGTTCGCAATATCATCTCAAGACTCAATCTGTCAAAAATTGTATTAAACGCTATACAATTTTTGACAGATTGAGTCTTGAGATGATATTGCGAACGCTGTTAAAATTACGGGAAAGGTTTTTTTTGTTGAAAGGCTGCAGTTAAGTTTAAGAATACCTACAGTTTTGCAAACTTTAACATTGGAATACACACGTTAATTAAATAGTTTGTGATTATGCAAAGCTGTTATTTGGGTAACGGATCTTTATTCATTCAAATATTTTTTCCTAAACTATACCGGAAAATGCCTATTTTTTGTAGTAAAATCAAATCAAAATTCTCATAAAATTAAATTAATAAATTGTATGTTTTCTATTCCAATCTTAGCAAAACTTTTTCCATCAATCCACTAACACAAACATAATAATTCAATTAACTTAACCAGTCTCATTTCAATTTAAAAAAAAAATAACAAATATAACCTTCACAACATTTTCCTCATTAGTGGTGGGCGCGGTATCAGCTTCCCAGCTTCGCCAGTGGGCACGCGGCGGCGCCGAGAGCAGGCTGGAGCGGGCAGTGCTGGCCGGCCAAGGTAGACGCCTGTTGGCAGAAACCGAGGGTCTGTCGCTGTCCAACCATCTGCCAACATTGGTCGCCAAGTGTGAGGCACTACATGCAGCAGTAGAAAAAGGGTCCCTTCTTGAGCTCCAGGTATTACTGGTAAAACTCCTTGAATTCTATTTAGGACTAGCTGTTGCCCGCGGCTTCGCCCGCATACTTCCCTATTTTAATCGGCTTTTGATCACAATTTCATGGGTTTTACTATTTCGCGCGGAACCCTAATTATTCTTGTAAAATAAAAGTGAATTACCTAAGTTACTCCTTATAATATCAGAGGGTCAATTCTCGTATTTTTAACAACGTTCGCAATATCATCTCAAGACTCAATCTGTCAAAAATTGTATAGCGTTTACCTAAATTTTTGACATTTGATTGACGCTGGCATGAGATTGTGAACGTTTTTAGGTACGAGAATTGCCCCTCAGCTATCCGCCAATGAAAGTCCCGTCAAAATCGGTCCAGCCGTTTCAGAGATTAGCCGGAACAAACAGACATACAAAATATATTTAGTAAAAAGCTGTTTGTCTTGAGCTCCAGGTTTTATGAATGTACTTTCTGGCAATGGGTGGTTAGTTGCTGAGGCCCCAAACATTCTGGCAAGGGATTTTATTTGAAACTAGCCAAGACGAAAACCGGGTCGCCCTGTGTCATAAACGTTAAATACTGCTTGAGCATATAATTGAAATTACATAATTGAAATTTTAGATGCTATGACATAACATAATAATTGTCCTTCCATCTTTGCAATATAATTACCAAAACATGGAAGTAATCAAGGCGCATTAGGCGCAGGTTTGTGAGTGTGTGTGTTTGTTACTTCTTCGCTCAAACAGCTGGACCAATTTTGATAAAATTTGGTATGGAAGTAGCTGACACCCTGGATTTACAAATAGGTTACTTTTTATTTCGGTCTATACGGGTGAAATCGTGGGGCGCAGCTAGTAGGTACATAAAATGAACTACAAGTATATTTCTACTACTTCCGCAGTGGTCGGTTTACATATTTCATTTACAAGCTCAAACACAAGTGCTACGCAAACAACGTAGCGCGGTGCTTCATGAAACATCACTGTAAATATGTGCTCAACTCCATAGCATACAAAAATGATGGAGTAGCAATGCCCTGGTACTTTAATAAAAAATAGAACATAAAATTTAATCGCATATTTTATTATTTTCTGTACTAACACATCAGTTAACAGAAAACATCACCTACTCTTTACTAAGAACCCATTTGCTTGCTAAGAAACAAAATCATCTTGAACCACTCTTGTATGTAAATCTTATAAAATGAAAGAGTGAAATCTTTTACTTTTTACGCATTTTTTAGTCACAACTTTTCGTCAATCGTATTTTCGTTACACACTGGCACTAAACTACTCTCTTAGTCTATCTTTATACAGAAACATAATTACATAAAATAGATTATTGTAGGAAATCTAGGTTCTAACACTTTAATAAAACGAGTTATGGGCTTTTTATAATGTATAGATTATTATTAGCCAATTAAAAGTCACTAGGAAGTTTATACGTCCGTCTTTCTTAAGGCGCTAACGAGAAGTGAAGTACTACTAATGTTGGGTAGTATTTATGTAATAAGTAGGTACCTACGATATATCAATTATTATAAAATCGACTAAAGATTGATTTTTGTAAATAATTAAATCAAATAAATCAACACGCCCCCTCAAAAATTAATCTACCAATTATACAAAAAAAAACTTAAATCAAAGTAGGTAATACCTAATTGACCGGAACATATTCACTTCCTAGTGTTTGCTGGGAATACATCATGGTCCAACATTTGCTGCCAAGGATTAAGGAAAACCCAGAAAACCTTAATCAAACCTTCATTAAATTATTCTTAATAATAATTAAATTAATCATAAATCATATTATTATGTAGAATCACTAAACATTCAATGAGTATCTTATTCGAAGCCCATTTTACTTCTCATCGCTTGAAAAGTGATAGCGGTTAATGCCTTGGTCAGAACATCTGCCAACTGCTGAACTTTTGGAATGTAATTTTATTTTATTACATTTTTCTCAATCTGTTCCTTAGAAAAATGATACTTTATTTCTATGTGTATTGTACGTTTGTGATGGGTTGGATTATTTGCAATGCTTATGCAGCTATTTTTATCCTCATAGAATATGATAGATTTAATTATATCTATCTTAATACTAACTGCTAGTGATTTAAGCCCTAAAGCCTCCCATGACAGTTTCATACAATGCCATACAATCTGCCTCAGTTGAAGAGGCAGCAACTGACATTTGTTTCTTTGTACTCCAGGTTTGCTTGCAGCTTGAAATACCCAGTTGTACTTTTCCTGTCATTTGAATCACTGCCACCCCAATCTGAATCTACGTAGCCACATATAATGTTAGTGTAGGCACATCTTTTACCTATAACTTAATTTTAAATTAACAGTACCTTTCAAGTACCGAAGCACTCTCACACTGCCAGAGTTCTTTACTATTTTTGTTCGTATACCTTCTCAGTATATTAACGCTTGTAAGTAATTAAATCTGGACGAGTGCATAACATGACATACATTAAACGTTCTATAACGTTTCAACATGTATCATTATATATTTTTCTTCAGAGTTTAATGCGTCATAATTAAGTTTATTTTCCATTGGTGTATTGACAGGTTTACAATCGTGCATATTAAATTTATTTAATACCGTTTATATTTATGCACTTTGATTTAATGCTATTTCACTACATGCTTGTAATTTTTATACCTAGAAACTTTTTTTTTTTTTTTTTATCTGTCTAAAAAGTCATTTTGATTTTACTCATTAAATACCTTTTAAAATTATTAATTGTTTCAATATCAGCACATACTATTAGGTTAAAACACCTTTAAATAAAATGACGTAATTATATGCATAGGTATGTATATCTCCATTGTCTAGCAAATATTTGAATGAAGAATTTTGAAAACCTATTTCTTTATGAGATAGATCGAAAACTTCAAACCAACATTTAGCTGCCTGCATTTTTCAGCCCGTAAAGTTTATTTAATTTAACACATAATTATCTAAGATACCCTCAGGGCCTTTCATATAATATCTTCCTTTAATTCGTCATTTAGGAAGGCAGTTTTGACATCCTTAAGACGAACTAGCAAACTAAATTGATTCGCAAAAGTAAGATACATCTAAAACTAGCTATTCATGCTAATACTGGTGCGAAAGTTTCATTATAGGCCGTGAGGTATTCTTGACCGAAACCCCTTGCACAAGTTGTTTTTTTTTTTATCTTAAAGGTTTTCTAAATTCATCATGTTTTACAGAAAACATCCATTTACAATAAATTGACAATGTTTTTATTTTCAGGTGTTGGTATTAAAGTCTAAGTATTATTTAGCTTTAGAGAATTTAGTTCGTCCCTACTGCACTTTCCCACTGAGATCTGTTTTGATCTCTTCTAATGAATTTGGTATTTTACATAGAATAGACTGAGCACACAAAATTGCGATCATCATCATCGTCTTCACTAAACGACTTTTGAACCTATTGCATCATCTAACGTCAGGATTTTATTTGTGTTTTCTTTTGGTGAAGATGGGGTATCAAAAAGTATATCATTTATTTGCTCCGATTCAATTTTATATTATCATGGTTTAATTTGCAAACTTTACTAGGACACTCGTGCTAATCAGATTTAGACCATAGACGTATCTGATATAGAACTGTCAGAGTTATGAGACTTGACCGGCACTGACTTATATTACATCATCAGCTTTGCCGTGAGAATTTTTTAATATTCCCTTCAGACTTGAGGTCTGGCCTGGATTGAAGAAAACCAGTCTCATCAACAATAACATTCCTGACTACTATGTAATTTTTCGCACTCTGGGTTCCAAACTTTATAGCGTTTGGTTCATAACCCACAAGTATCCCTTTCCATGATTTTTCATCAAACTTGGTCTTACTGCTTTTATTATGAACGTAAGCAGTTGAACCAACCTTCAAATTTTTTTTTTAATTTGAGTTTTTGTATCATGTCACATTTCGAATGGTGTTTTTGAAAACTTTCAAAGTTTTAATTGGGGTCAAAATAATCAAATAAACAGCAGTTGGTACTACCTATCGCCCCAAAACACTTTGTCTAATTTAGCACTGCTTAAACGAGCTTTTCCATTATGTAATGGTTCCGACCATACGTTCAGAAACGCCATTCAACTGTGGTATTCTCGGAATTTTTAAATGTTATGATATCCCTCTCTCTACACAATAACCTTTCATTTCAGTCGATAGATATTCGCCACCATTATCGCAGCATAAGTTGACTAATTTTAAATTAAACTTAGCCTCGCTTTTAGCCACGAATCAAAAAACAGCAAACACGTCTGATTTATAGGTGGGTTAAACAGTACGTAACAAAGTACCTAGTGTGTATACTCATCAACAAAAAGTACAAAGTAGTTTTTTTTTATTTGTCGTTAGTTGGGGGTATAAACAGTAACAATAGTCCACAAATATCTGAGTGCACAATAAATAATAGTTGTTTAACATGACTATTACTTTTGACCTGATCTGAACGGAAATCGACTTTGTTTCCAATTTATACAGGCCTCACCTCCGTGGGCCTCACACAATTTATCATCCAGGCTCGCATAACAGTTTCAATTTGGCTGGTGTCATCAACAATTTTATTATTATTTTTTTAAATTTCGATGAATTAATTTTTACTAATTATGACCAAAGCCATAATTTGTACATACTGCACACTTGAGAAACACATTGACACTTATTTACAGATGCCATTAAGTCTACAGCAATTAAATTATTTTTCAACATACCTTGCATGATAGTTTTATTAACCTTACGTATTTGGGCTCCTCGCTCGTCGACAATGACTGTCAACCCTGCTCCTTGCATTTTCGTTAAGAACAACAGGTGGTACCGCAGCACAGAAGAGCACGTCCTCCAAAACTTCTTGAACGCCCATGTTGCTGGTCACATACATCGTTCCCTGAAATAAATTCACCTTTTTAAGCAATAGAAATTTTAATGGCGTTTGCAAGACGGTGTGACTAATGAAAAGATCTTCCCTGTTTATAATATGGTCCGATGTTCCAGAAACCAACAGGAAAGTATCTTCCATCATGATCCGCTTGATAGTCTGCCATCATAACAGCAAAGCCAGAAAAATAGCTCGACGTGGATGGTTCACTGATTCCAACTGCCTGAACCGTCCTTGTCCTCTCCGTATTTTCTGCTGCTGCTGTAATGTTTGAGCTCTGTTGAAGTAGAAGCAGTTGTTTTTCACATGCTTCTTGCGGACACAGTGATAACACTTCATGAACTGAGACTTATTCTTCTGCTTGTTAACTTCCTAGTTGAAGCTATTATTCCCTTTATTATTTTGAGAATTATCGAATTTTGTTTTTCGAAATTCCTGTCCATTTTTCCCTCAAATTGCAAAACTTTTGACACTGGTATCACTGGACTCATTTTTAAACTTGACTTCATGATCCAAAAGCCTTGGTTTAACGAATGCTAGCATTAAATTATCCTCCGATAAAGTTTCGATCGCAGTTATAACGCCATCATAAATTGAGGGTAGGTTGAGCAACAAATGCGTGGCGTGGCGTCTTGCCGTACCGTATAATATACTGTAGTCTTTGGTGCCGGCTAACAATTCGATGATGAACTTTTTTTTTTTTTTTTTTTTTTTTTTTTTTTTTTTTTTTTTTTTTGCACCTTTTATCACGTCCATTTCACTTGACAATGCCCATATTTTTTATTTAAATTTTAACCACTTATATTGCAGTAAAAACGTAACCTGGTCCCATAACCTGTAGGAAATCTAGGTTCTAACACTTTAATAAAACGAGTTATGGGCTTTTTATAATGTATAGATTATTATTAGCCAATTAAAAGTCACTAGGAAGTTTATACGTCCGTCTTTCTTAAGGCGCTAACGAGAAGTGAAGTACTACTAATGTTGGGTAGTATTTATGTAATAAGTAGGTACCTACGATATATCAATTATTATAAAATCGACTAAAGATTGATTTTTGTAAATAATTAAATCAAATAAATCAACAATTATCTTGAAGAAATCACCCGTTTAGGTATATTTGCTACAAACTAGCACATCTTCTACCAAAGCTAATATCTCGTAGCAATATTGCTACGCCGTAGCGCTACGAACCGTAGCACGATAACAAACATTGCTTACGAGACTTCAACTCTCCTTGAATGTTTAACTCAGGAGTTGCTGGAGAGTGACTACAACCGCCGTAAATATGTGATGTGTCGGGACGAGGCCGGCGTCGGGCTGCTGCACAAAGCCGTCTTCTACGACTACATGGATATCGCCGAGTATCTTGTCAGGAATTACCCGCTAATGGTGCATGAGAAGGATTCTGTGAGTTATTATTTTGTGATTTAGTTTGCAAACTATGATTACATAGTGCTATCTATAGAAGCCTACGTAAAATTACATTAGTTTGTAGACACAAAGTAAAGTGCCAAATAAAGTAAAATAGATCATCTTTAGGAAAATCTGATGTAACCTATGACTGACCCTATCTAATGGCTACCGTGACTGGATGTGAAAATAGGAATATGAGCTGAAAAAGCCGGATCGGTAGTTACTTCGAACTTGCAATATTACAAAACCGACCCTTTAACATCAATGCCATCACGACTTGCGTTTGCATAGGTCATGTTAACTCAATCATAGACCAATCCTCTCCCAGACACATGGTACCTATGTTCTTATTGTCACAGGAAGGTCGCACCCCCCTGCACTACTCATCAGTGAGCCGCGACTCTGCCTCGCTGTCCGCGCTGCTGGAGGGCGCGGGGGCGGCGCGGGGGGCGCGGGACGCGGCCGGCCGCACGCCCGCACATTACCGCGGACAGGCGCGAGAACTGCTCGCGCTACCCGACGTCATGGCACGCGATAATAAGAACGCACCAGGTAAGTGGACTGGACACTTACCTTTATTTTTTTAGACTTGGGTTGGAAATGGAGAGGTGATTTGGAAAGATTTACCTGTTAATTTAAGGTTTTTTTTTTATTTGCAAGTTGCAACGTCAATTTTTTTGGGCTTGTTTATTAATCAGATTGTTATTAATTTATTTAATATTAAAGTTTCATTAAAATTGAAGGGATTCGTCAAAAAAACTAATGACTAAATCTTTCTGAAACTGCAGAAAGTTAGAACGCAAACTACTTACAAAGTTTAAACAGCGCACTTGCACTAGCAATTAGTTTATTAAACGATATGCGGTCTTTTCTAATTAAATTGTTACTGTATCAATTATTGAAACCTACTTTCAACCAGAATATTAATATAATTTATTAAAACAAGTCTCTTTACTCAAATAACGAAATCATTAAAAATACATGCATTAATTTATTCCGCTGCCGATTTCATCAATTAATTATGCTTCATTTGGTAGGTACTTAAACATAGTAATTATTTTAATCATTTTATTTTATTTTATTTTAAGACAAACTCAGCGAATTATGCTAAATAATCTTACTACCTTTTCATTTACATAAAAACGACTGCTTTGTGACATTGATTATTATTATTTATAAAAATTTCGAAAAGGGCCCGGGTAACTTTGGAATTTTTTTTCTATCTAATCGTGTCATAATACTTAATTATAATTTAGTGCAATCGAACCCGAATTTAAAACAGAACCGAAACGTTTCCGTAACTAACCGAAAACATATATATCAGTCTAAACTCTTTTAAAGTTTCCGAGTCATTGTAAAAGAACTTTCACATTGTATTTCACTATTTGTACACGATATCGGCGTAGCTATCAACTACCGTCGAACGACCAGTTTAAAGTCACGAGTAGGTAGCGGCCGTGGTAGGTAATCACCCAATTTGTCGCATACATTATATTAAATTTTATTGTATGAACGTGGTATGAATAATATGCATGTTTATAAGCTATGCGGTTAACTTAAATGCAGTAATGCAGCCGAATGTATAATCTCCCATGTTTATATTTGAATACGTTAAATTAGGTTAGGCAAACTATTCTACGAATTTGATCATCTGCAGCCGAAATATAACAATACTAACTAGTTATAAAATATAAAACAAAATCCAGCTTCTCAAATAGATATTTTTCAAGACCTCCGCCTTAATATCCGCCTGAATCGTTGAAATACCATCGTCTTAAATAAAATCGTAAGACTCAACACAGCTGGACTAGCGACGAAGAAAAGACATGTAAACCCTATAAATATATCAAAGAACCGTAACAAGCGAAGTCTTTCAGTTTCACAATAGTCGTCAATTACAAATTGCGCGGCGTGACATGCCGCTAATGAGAAAGCTGTACTTTCTTCTCGCCCCAGATAGCCAGGGTCATTCGAAAGCCTACACATGTATTAGCATCCAAACTTTTAAGCATAATCAACCTATAATGTTCGATCATGTCAAAAGTATTATATATATTATAACTACCTAAACCCAACAAAAAATTATACGAAAAACTAACCTACCAAATCTCACACAACTTTACACGTCTGCTTCTAATAAAAAAATCACCACAAATTCCGTACAAGCGAACACACAACTCATAAGAAAACAATAACATAATATACACAAGAAGTAAAACAAGTTTCAACTAATGACTGCACGGGCACGGACTAATTACGGCAAAAAAACAATAGCACAGCTGTTCAATAATTTACCGGAGAAATAAAATTATTTTTTGTCCCACTGTTGGGACACAGGCCTCCTTTCTGTGATAGGGAGTGGTCTGTAATCTACCACGCGAGCCCAGTGCGGGTTGGTCAATGTCGCATGTCTTCGAATTTTTGGTTCTAGGACACGCCGGTTTCCTCACGATGTTTTCCTTCGCCGTTTTGAGAGCAGTGATGAGGAAATTATTTAGATAAAGAAAGCGCCTGCTTGGGTTCGAATTCACGACCTACAACTCATAAATCGGAGCCGTTACCTCTGGCCAACCGCTGGTCATAACTCCAAACTTTTTAAAGCATGATAATAATTCTCGTCAGCATTGAACTTCATTTTTTTTTGTCCCGATTGTGCAAAATAAATTGAGCAAAAAGCTAGCGAGATACCTCTGAAGTACACCCTCCAAAGTGACGAGCAATGTAATAAAAAAATAAGTGCATAGGAAACTATATCATAAAATAATACTAGATAACATCAAACAAATCATCACAAACAACATCAATCGCAATTATATTCTAACTATACGTTGCTACCAGAAACATTTTTACCCTCTACCATGAAACTGACAGATAGTATCATATTGATTACATATTTCTATGAAAGCACACATCCGACTATCGGTGACACCGTGCACCATAAAATATGAAACCACCAATTACCGGCACAAGCCGAACTGAAACTGACTTATACTACTAAAACAAGCCAGTAAAAAAGAAAAAAAATTATAACCTGGATCACACGTTTGAAATTCTAACATGCTAATGCTAGAATTTCTGTGGCATGTGAGAATACATGTATGCAACTGCTTGTCGCGTAGGTACTGATTTAAGATTCCGTCATACCTAGAAAGTTTTCGACGAGTACAGTTTTGAGGCAAGAAAACTTTAGGGAGGAATTGAGTTGTGTACAGAGTTGAGATCTACGAGTACTTTAGGATAACATACATACATGCATAAACTCACGCCTTCTTCCCATAGGGGTAGGTAGGGTACAGAACGCCACCTGCGATCCTTACATACTTATTTTGCCTCGTTTACGTTCTTAACTTTTACTTTAGGATAACATTGACAGTATAAAAGTTTTAATTTGGCTATTGTACAAGTGTATATAGATACTTATTAATTTTGTGGGCTATAATTATAAGAAGATCCATAGTTTTATTGCAGTTTCACAGTACCTACCAGAAGTTTTAATCGGGGTAGTTGCATAACACACTAACTGTAGCAATGGCCTTCATTTTGACAGTTCAACAACATGCATTGCGTTATTTACGTTGTTGAGCAGACAAATGTTTTGAACATATGAATCAATGGATACTTCAAATTAATTCAGATTGAGATTGAAAGTGTCTTACGCAATTAGGGTGCTGGACTAGGTAGGCTCCGATAACGTTCGACCCTATTTTATTAATAGGTTTATTTTTCATTAAATTAGAAAATGGAGTTGTTTCGCGCTGTACCTATCACATGCTAACATGTATTTAAATTGCAAACTAATAAAGTCTATTTTATCTTTGCATATAAAATACCTACAAGTTATTAGTTTGTAGCCATTCGTGTCGCGGTGCCCCTCCACATAGATAAGTATTTTAACGTTGAAGAAGTGTCGGACGTAGCAGACATGTTTATGTTAGTCAAAAAGACCCAACAATTTATGGTCTTGAAAACTGCATTAATTTTTTTTTGGCGCATAGGAAATATTTATGGTTTAGGTACTTGCTACGTAATAGCGAAGTTAGTTTATAATAATCACTTTACATCGCAACAAAACGTATGAAGACATTTGCATACCTAATAGAAAAACACAAATCTATAACAGTGGGAGCTTGGCATGATTCAAGGAGTACTGCGTCTCGTGGGGCATGTTCGATTCCTGTCATACAGGAATTTAAATGTATACCTAGAAATTAATAGTTGTTCTGAGTTTCGTTGTTAGTATGTACCAATGTGAGATTTGTGTTAATAAAGGCAATCATTATCCATCTCATCCATCATCCAAAGAAACGGGTTTTTTTTAAGAAAAGAAAGAATATTCATTGTCTTCAACCATCTCTCTGTAGATGACAATACTTACTATCAATATTCCATCACGGATGGCTGTAGCTAAGATTTCGCGAAAACTGCTTTAGTAATGAACGTATCATTACTAAGCAGACCAACACAGACGATTTCGATTTATAAAGCTGTTGTATTTGTAGTTCGTGACAAAACATAAGACATTATGGCAAGCATTGCTAAGTAGGTCTCTTGTCGCATTCATAATGTATCAATCTGAGAGTCCTAGATCTCTTTATCCAGTACTTGAATCTGTCTGGATGAATTATTTATTTGTACTTCAGAGACCCTCGGTTTGTTGTTCGTGATATAGTTTTATGAGAGACTTATTCTAAACAAAGCCGTAAAATACCACGTTACGGCATTAATAATTGTTACTTCTCGTAACGAACTTTCTTCTTATAAATGGTTCTTATAAGGGTTTTTAGGGTTCCATACCCGAAGGGTCCAAACGGAACCCTATTGCTGTCACTCACGTGTCCGTCTGTCCATCTGTTTGTCGTCTGTACCACAGGTTTTACAACCAAACGGTTGGAACAGTATTCAAATTTTCATAAAATAAGCATCTTGTTGCACCAAAGTCATACAAATTGTCAAAAAATATTTTTAAATGTTTCTAATACAGTTAAAGGCGGAGCGAAAAAAAAATTGACCTACCCCACCGGGTGGAATAGCGTTGTTTAGAAATTATTGAGCAGAAGATAAATATTGTATTTTTTGTTTTGAAAAATATTGGAAAATAAAGGAATGAGAAGCCACCAAAAGTCAGCTTTTTTTACAAAAAAAAAATTCCGAAGATTTTTTTTGATTTCCCATTGACCTATGAACTTGAAATTGAGTGATAATGTTTATTATTACGTATGTTTTACTAAAAAATACCAATATATTGATAAATCAGATTTGGTACGGAACCCAAAATGTGCGAAGTCCGACACGCACTTGGCCGGTTTTTTTTGTTCTTTATACTAGATGGTTGAAATAACTAAAAAAATCACCGACTTGTCTAACTGATTTTAGTCGATCGTTAGTGCTGTGTCATGATTGAAACAGACCATTTTTTTGTAATCCTGAAACACGACACTTCCATTTAAATCGGTGTTGCACTTAAAGCTATTTCATATCCATAGTTTATTTATGTCACCTTTCCATTACAGGTCGTATTATAATAATTATCACCACAGACACATCAATAACGTTTTCATGATGCCTCTGTCACGACATTGTCTGTCAGCGGCTTGTCCATTGCGATATTACAGGCATATATTAATTTCATTAACGTGTAGTAGGCTCGGCTTTCAGGCTTGGTGTTGCGTGGTCATGAATATTTATTTTTATGGAAGCCTTTCTACTCTGCAGTCACGACACACCCCTTTTATTATATTTTTATTTATAACTCCCAAAAACGATTGGTCATGCTGTAACTTATCCGCGAAGGCCATCGATTCATTACGTGCTTTGGTAATAAGTGCAGTGACGTAAATCGTATTTTTACTTGAAGGGTGTGTAACATAGACTCTGCTATTAAGTTGATAAAAATGAGTTATTAATACAAAAATATAGAATGAAATGAAAATTATGCGCTTTTTGTAAGAATATTTCCGGCTGGTAAAAATTTGGTATTTCATTAAGTAAATTTTTCAAATACTTAACATCAGACTTAATGCTATTAAGAATCTACCTTCCGTACACGCTGTGTCCTATCAATGTTATTGTTACATTCTGGTATTGATTAATTACAAAATTGGAACAAGACGTTTCCCTACAACACTAAAAATTACTGAAAGGCCCATTCATAACACTACAACAGCAATTTAAATTAACTTAACAACAAGCCCGACTAGCCAACACTTGAAACTTAAAGAATTTGGTAATTAAGTGTATCACGCGTACAATCTAGTTTGTTTTTGGACTGTTTTGTTGGTTCCTATTATATTATGTTAATCTCGGTTAGCGAGTAGCCGCACGCAAACTTGTTGCTTCGCCAATTTCGTACCTTCATATTATTTCTACGTAATAAAATCTGACACGTTTATATTAGATGTTGGTTGTGAAAACGTGATTTTTGGTGCAGCTATTAACTTAATAAAATAAATAAATAAAAATATAAAGTCATTGCTGTTCTTATTGTTTTTATTTTTTTTACTTACTTAAAATATAAAATGTGCCAGATCCTTTAAAAAGAAAATAAATATCTGCAAACGGTCGTTAATTTGATACAGCATGTTTTCCGACAAATGCCTCTTCCAAATATTTCCATTCTGTTCTGTCCTTTGCTGTACGAGTTCATATTGGACCCGCAATTTTCCTGATGTCATCTTCCTATCTCTTAGTCTGTCTACCTCTGTTTCTTTTGCTGTTTCGTGGGTACCATTTAGTTATTAGTCTTGTCCATTTTTCCTTCTTTTCTCTTATCATAAGCCCTGTCCATCTCCACTTTAGTTGTTTGTAAGTTACGTATGCTATAAAGTAAGGCAGTTTAAAACAATTGCTCTAATGACACTATAACTACAGTTATTCGATAGTAATCCATGTCTTGGTATAAAGTTAAGCAATTCAGTAAATAATGTAGTACGCCACGGTAGACGCCTTCATCCAAGAAGATCACATGAGCCGTAGATATTTAAAATAGACACGAGTTTTTACGTTCACACATCATCATTTTCCTGCCCTTATTCCAATTTGTTTGGGGTCGGCGCAACACGTCTTCTTCTTCCATACTTTTCTATTAGTCGTCATCTCGGTAGTCACTCCCTTTCTAGCCATATCATCTTTCACACAGCCCATCCATCGTTTCGTTAGTCTTCCCCTACTCGTATAGCCATCGTCATTCATACTCAAAACTTTCCTGACGACATTTTTCTCATTCCTCCGCATCACATGTAGTTTAGAGGTATTTACCAATCCTCACTATGAGTGTCCTACTTGACATTTAGGTTTACGAAGTACTTAAACCTACTTAAGCTAAAAATAACTTGCATCGATCGACCCTTTCGGGCTTCATGTAGGTACCAATTAGTTTAAAAATATTTTTGCCTGATTTTCACATTACCTATTACATACGGTAGGTACAAGGTAGTTATATCTTCACGGTTAACTATTACTACCTAAAACTTATAAACCTAACCTAGGTAAAAATTATAGCCAAAAATCCATTGAAAACTATTCAAAAGAATACATACTTTGTACTCGATGATTGTCCTACATTGAAAGGAACGTAGAGGCCGAAGGGCACAGCAGGTGTATGTGATCGATCGATAACCAACTCATTAAACATTAAAACCTATCTGTCTGACTTTCAGTCTGCCTGAATAATATAACGAATGTCCTTGACACTTCAGGTCGACATAAATGTAACTAGCCATCAATATTTACTTAGAATTTCGACGTTAAAGACGGACTTTTCATGTGTGTGTTTCATTGTCTAACTTAACATAATTATATCCTCAAATTGTACGCTGCTTATACTTGTAGGTGGGTACTGGCAATCATATTTTGAGATGTGCTTTAAATGTTCCAAATTATTTTTATAATTTTCTGAAGGGTTAATGTAATAATTTTCTCAACAAATAGTGTAGAGTTTTTTCATCATCTCTCTCTCTTGAATTTGTATATTATGTATTGTAAATCTATACTAATATTATAAAGAGGTAAAATTTGTTTGTAAGTTTGTAAGTTTGTATGTTTGTAAGTTTGTATGTAGGGGGTAATCTCCGGAACTAATGATCCAATTCTAAAAATTTTTTCACTGGTAGAAAGCTACATTATTCCTAAGTGCTATAGGCTATAAATTATATTTATATCATGCATATTAGCCGAGCTATCACAACTTTTGTCTAACAAGTTGGAAATAAATACGTCTTTAAACAGACTTTTTTGCATGCGCTGCCTAAACGGTTGTTTAAAATTGAGAACAATGTATGGCAGTCTGGTCCGTCTTAAATAATTCTACAAAAAAGTCCGCGACACCATATTTCTATCTTTTATATTTTACCTTTTATACATCTTTTATTGTTTTAAAAAAAGTATTTTTTAGACATACTTACGTTTGGATGATTATTTAAACAACATCACATTAATCCTTATCAAAATAAGTTATTATGATCACAAGGACATCATGGAGATAAGATTTGGCCTTTACAGTATGGCAATTGGTCGTACAGTTTCGGAGATAATATAAAATTACTAAAACGCAAAATAACTTTAATTCATACCGCTCGCTTTGAGCAAACATGTTTAGTGCGGACGTTTTATCAATTTTAACCATAGATGGCGTTGTGCAAATAAGTAATTTTTCTGAATTGCGAGATTTATTATTTTAATAATGTCGGTGGAATACACCGGAAGAGCTATCTCTGGAACTACCCAAGTCGGATTTGAAAAAAATCTTTTTGCATTTTATAACCCAGTTTTTGAGGAGGACTATAGGCTATTTAACATCACGCTAGGGCCCTTAGGAGCCAAGCGCGAAGTAATAGCGCGGGCAGGCGATGCGGAAAGATATAGGCTATTTAACATCACGATAGGGCCCTTAGGAGTTGAGCAAAAATAAAAATGTGAGAAAGGATGCTAAGCGCAAACGAAGTAATAGCGCGGGCAGTCGTTGCGATGCGATGCGTGGGAGTTAGTGGGTGGGGGGGGACAAGAAATTTTACGCGGACGAAGTCGCGGGCAGAAGCTAGTATATATATATATATATAGTACTTATAGGTATATTTTATAGTAAGTAGGTATGTATGTGTATTATTAGTTTATTACCTATTTATGTACTTGTATACGTAGTATATTTGTAATTAATTAAGATATAGTTTTATTTTATTTTTTCTATAATTATTCCTCTCTTACTGAGCACCTGCCATCAATCTCTTCACCACCCTTGGTTGACTGGTAGAGAATGCCTAAGGGATTAAGTCCGCCTTTGTACTGTGTTTTGTGCTAAAAGATTAAATAAATAAATAAATAAATAATGCTTTCGTCTTGTGAACTCTCGTCATATTTTGGAGAACATGAATATTTGGCGATTTTATTTTGACTTGAAGAGCTCGTGGCTAAGTAATAACAGCCGCATGGGTCGATCCATCAGGTTAAGCTACGCTTGTCAGGGTTGGTCCGTGGATGGGTGACCATCTTTACATACCCAGACTCCTCCGTGCCTCGGAAAGCACGTTAAGCCGTTGGTCCCGGCTGTCATTTGTGGATCTTTGACAGTCGTTACGGCTCGTCAGAAGCCCGAAAGTCTGACAACCAGTCTTACCAATGGTTATCGTATTGCCCAGTTACTGGGTTATGGAGTTCAGATAGGCAGTCGCTCCATGTAAAATACTAGTATTCAGCTGCATCCGGTTAGACTGGAAGCCGACCCCAAAGTAGTTGGGAAAAGGCTAGGCAGATTGATTTATTTTGACTTGAAAACTGTTCTTTTACTAAGATTCTCATCAAGCAGACACAGGGGTCTATTTATAAACATTGCTTAAATGATTAGCGACTGTTTAATAATTTGTGACGTTTAAAAACGTCTCTAACTTTAGGCAACGTTTATAAATATACGGGTAGGGTATACTGTCTTGTTAGAAACTAGTAGATGACTCTTTAGGTAACCTTACCTAAAGAGTCATTAGTATAAGTGTACTCGTACACTTACGTCTAGGTGTGATACCCATCATACGCAGGACTTTGATTAAATTTAATCTCAGTGTATTCCAAATCGTGGGCAAAGACTAAATACATTTAGTCACCTATTTTTCTTATAAAATTATTAATGAAGTTCAATAATAAATTAGGTCGTATTGCTAAGTAACACACACAACCATTCGTATCGGACGTTAGTCATGTCATCTTTTCCGTAACGTATTGATTTTATCGAAATCGAATCACCTACTCCACTTTATTTTACGCCAGCAAAGAATAATAAATGTTACATTATGAATATAACAACATTGAAGTTGTTAAGCAATAATTGTTTGCCTTGTTTTAATTGGACCTCTCTATAGGAAACTATAGAATGTTTTATAGGTACTCATTTATTTGCTGGCACTCCATCGACATTCGATTGATTCCAGCCTGATTGGCACGCACATTGTTAATCGGTCTGTAAAACTTTATTATTTCTCCAAATAGTTGATAGTTGTTTTGATCACCGTTATTTAGTGATAAGAATCAGCTATAGGATTTGAAACATTTTAGATCAGTTTGGAATATAAAAAAATATCTGAAAACACTTTTATAAAGCACACAATAAAAAATTATACGAAACGAAAAACAACAATATTTATATGAAATCCGCTCTTGAAATTGGCAATTTATTCTTATGACTTCTTTACATATTTTCTAACATACCTAGAGTAGGTAGGTAATAGTGAAAACTCCCCACTGCTGGCTTTATGATAGACGCTTTTTACGAAACAATACTAAAGTTTTACATATTAATTTCCGGCCAGGTACTTTGACTATTTCCATAAATGATTATGATGGATATTAATAATATAATTCCATATGAGCCACTATAAAACTTTATGAACCTATGCATTACTTGCGTGAACCGACACCCAATAAGTGTTAATGAATTCACCCTATCCACAAAAAAAGGTTTACTATTTTCCTCCATTTTTCTTCAATGGTGTTCACCTTGAACTTTTCCATCGATTGCAATAATTCCAAGTACAAGCAGTGGCACATATTGGAGGTTCCTTTCGAACTAATGTGTCGGTAAAGCGATACCGCCTTATCTTGCATGTTTCTACGACGGAACGACGACGTGCAGGAGCGGATTGTAGGCATAGCACATGGCTGACTAATGTAGCAGGTATACATTACTGTGAGTGACGTAATAATGATTGAACTTATACTGAAAAGCTGAAACAGTTTGTGTAATATAGCTTTTGTACAAAGAGAAGTTGTGCGGAAATCGGCTGTCAGGCATGTGTCGTGAGGAAAGTTTTGAGTATGAATGTCGATGGCTATAAGAGTAGAGGAAGACTAAAGAAACGATGGATGGACTGTGTAAAAGATAATATGGCTAGAAAGGGAGTGACTACCGAGATGACGACAAATAGAGAAGTATGGAAAAAAGGGACATGTTGCGCTGACCCCAAATAGATTAGGATAAGGGCAGGAGAATGATGATGATTACTTTTAATGTTTCTTGACAGCTTCCGTTATCAGAGTTTACCTTATGCCTGTAGACCTTAATAGACCAATTTATTTAAATAGAAAAGGCTTTTATTTAAAGTCTTGATTTATTACGACTAGGTACAAAATTGAATACGAGTAGGTACATGTACTACCTATGTTAAAGCATCTATTTGTAAGCCAATAACAACATCATCAATCATTTCACCTTACGTCTTAATGAAAGTAGTTAATTTAATGAAGTTATTACAAAGATATTATATGTATGCTTAGCTCCAGCTTTTTCCAAGTTAAGGGTCATCTTCTCCAGTTCAAGGCAGCGCTCCCCTCTTTCCCTCATGCATTGGTCTTACACAAAATGTTATTGGGTTTTCCCACTAGGAATTTCTTAATATCAGCCCCGCGTCTGGATTTGTGCCTGGTTGATAGCAATAGGCTCGCTTCTCTGTTACATTGGACTTATATATAACATGGGTGTATGCTATAGGCCACCTCTGCTATATTTAAATACTAGCGACCCGCCCCTGCTTCGCACGGATATTAGGCGACTTGACGAAACATCGAGAATTCTTTATTATAAGTTTAATATGAATACATTATATTATTATAACTAGCTGTGCCCGCGACTTCGTTCACGTGCATGTCGGAAAAAAATAATGTATCGCTTAGATAAGGTGTAGGTAACCTATTATAACCCCTCCAATGAAAATGAAGAATCTTCCGATGTTGCCTGGTGGGACGTAGTGCTTCCCATCAGGCACGATCTGAAGATTCTTCATTCCTGGGGTTCACTACCACAGCCCTTTCGAATGCAGTCACTGCGGTTTATAATGTCAAAGCGACGAAGTGTCACTTTGATTTTTGAAAATAAATAAGTATCAAGGAAATTGCGCATAAATCAAGAGTTGAAAATCCAACAATGTTTTTTCGACGCGCTAGGATTCACCCTGTTGTTATTAGGTTGAATTCTCGAAGCTCGGCTCAACACCGAGAGTTGAAAATCCAATACGCGATAAAATCCCGCCGCGATATTTTTACGTCCGTGCGAATTACCGAAACTTTAACGGTCTATAATAAATACTAATAATTATTTTGCATTATGGTACAATACGTGCCACTAAGAGACTTGACACAACACCTGGTTTGACTTGCGCAGTAGACGACTTATAGGTCTCTTTAGCGGTATGAGGTAGTGACGGGCAGGGATCGGGTGTCGTCGCCTCATCGCGCAGCGCGGGAGGCGCGGTACGCCGTTCGTCAAGTCTCATCTTTCGTGGCGCATATTACACCCACCTACCTCACACTAATTCGCGTAAGTACCTACTTCTCTAAATTGATACTCAGCAACTTTTTTTCACATCCCGCGCGATAACCCATGTCACAATATGTAGGTAGGTATAGATACTGCTCGTCATTGAGGAGTTCCGTGACAGTAGGGTTTCTTAGCAGTCCATGATCAGTTGACCACTGCTAGGTACTTAACCTACTGTGTTTCATCTTCCGTTCGGTTACCCGTTCACAATAATGTACTACTGGAGTTCCATGGGTTAAGTAGGTATTTACCTTCTTATATTCGAAGTCCATAATTAGTTTACCACGGATAGTAACTACCGAACCAGTAATTTTCTTTGATTTTGTACAATAACTAAATCACAGTACGTTTACCTACTGTACGTTATTGATGAGTTCAAGTGTCAGATCTTCACCATAGTAAAGGTGTGACATACGAATGGACAGACGGATAGGACGACATGATAAGAGTTCCCTTCCTATGTGCCGTTTATGTACCAAAAACAGACGAATTGAAAACTTCTTACTTTTTGAAGTCGGTTTGCTTCAAACAATCTCATCACAACCTGTAGAGAGAAATTCAGAACCAAATATTCCTAGACCCCTTTTTTTTTTTTTTTTTTTTTTGAGGGTGGGAAATCATCAAATAACTTCTCCCGCTCTGGGTGGAGCGGAAGGGCGTGTCAGACTTTTACTGACTAAAACCCACCCGTGTTCCTTCAGTTGCCTATGCCAGGGCCGCGGTAACCCCTTCGGACAATCCGCGACCCCAGCGGCGTCGGCCCTATTGGACCCCGTCACTTGCTGACATCTCTTTGAGGCGCGCGTGAAACACAACGCGCCGTCGACTCGGGCCTGGTCCTTACCGGACGGCGAGCTACCCGCTGCTCACCGTCCGCAGGCCCGCGCCTACGGTGGCCAGAAATCGCCCCGCGATTCCCGCCGCCCAGGGCGTCTCCTGCGGCGACTGAGGGCGTGAGGCTGCCTCTCCCTCACGCGTTCCGCCTCCTCCTTTGCGAGCATCACTGCTTCGCAGAAGGAGGTGACGGCCTCCCATGCACTCTCGCTCCGCACCATGGCCTGGACCAGGCTCGGACGCGAGAGATCGCCGCCGCCGATCGCCTCCGTGAGAACACGGCGGTGCTCTGCCCAAGCCGGGCAGACCTCCACTGTATGCTCCACCGTGTCCTCCGGGCGATCCGCACAATGGTAACACCCGGGCGTTTCCTCCCGCCTTATGCGAAACAGGAACCTCCCGAAACAACCGTGTCCGGTGAGGACCTGCGTCAGGCGGAAGGTGAGGACGCCGTGGCGCCTCTCTAACCACTCCTCAAAGAAGGGACTTATCGCCGCAATAATTGTGGCGTGCCCAATTCCTAGACCCCTGAGACTTTTTTTTTTGTGGATGGGAAATCATCAAATGACTTCTCCCGCTCTGGGAAGGGCGTGTCAGACTTTTACTGACTAAAACCCACCCCCGTGTTTCTTCAGTTGCCTGTGCCAGGGCCACGGTATCTCCTGTGGTATCTCTTTCGAACAACCCGCGACCCCGGCGGCGCTCGCGACCCCTGGGCCCGGACTTGTCCAGAGACCAGAATAGCAATGCATGATCTACCCGAAACCGAAACTATTTTCAATTTTCACTAAGATTATTGTAAAATATTTTATTTAATTCTAAGACCGAAAGAGTGTCACTCTGCGAAAAACCATTCAGAAAAAGACGACATTTGCTGAACGCCATCTATCGGATACAGTGGTTAAACTCGAAGCTCGCTCTGCGTACAATAAATACAAAGTGAAACCCAGATTGATTTAAAAGTTGTTATGATTAGGTCTCGTATTACATTATATTACAAAAACTAAAAAAAAAGAATTTTACGATTTTTTAAAACAATATTATGGGATTTGAACTCGCACCATGTAGTGCGGTAAACAGTCGCCTGACCATACCGCTGAATTCTCCGTTGACATATTGTTGAATAGCTGTTCCCTTGCAATTTATAATATTACTGCCCCGCTCCTTTATATAAATAGCGTGATTATTATGTTCCCAGAGTTAAATTTTGATTAACTAAATAACATGTCATTTTCTGCATTCAATTACGAACAAAAACCTTTTAAAATCTATATTGCTTACCTCCCATAACATACGGCGTGATATAATGTAGCCTAAAGCCTTCCTTGGTTTACAAAGAACATTTTTGCTGAATTTCAATTCAATCTATCCAGTAGTTTTGGCGTGAAGCCGTACCATACACACAGACAAACAGACAAACAGACAAAAATTCTAAAAAGTCACTTTTTGTCATCAGTTACGTTTTTTTAACAAAAGCCACTTATTTTTTCTCTAAAATTCTCAATGTACAGTTTTTCTTTCGTTACTGTTTTATTATATGTATAGATTATTATACCTACACATAAACCTTCCGGAATAAATTCTTTAAATGATGGTGAAAACCGCATCAAAATGTTTTGCGTAGGTAAAATGTATTTTTAAATCCTGCTGATTACGAAAATAAGTAAACTTATTAAACTATTAAAACTTAAATTATATAGTTTGGAAGAACAACGCGGTCACACAGACATACACGAAAAGCGAATTTAATTTGTAATTGTATAGATATGGATATCGATTGGTTTCCTTTCCTTGTCAGGTCTTCTGGTGATAAAACGCCACAACATCCGGATATGGTGCCACGACTGCGACATGGCGCGTCTGCAGCGCGTGGTGTGGGAGGGGCACGGCTCGCGGCTGCTTAGCGAAGTCTCCAACCAGCCGGTGGTCAAGAAGTTCTTGGAGGCGGTACCTTACATCATGGTGAGTTCTAAAGATTAGGCTTTATTTATTTACAATTTAGCTAAGGTTGCCCTTAATAGAAATCGTTCGTGAATAAACCGCAATGTTTCTATTAAAAATAGCAGAAAAGAGTAAGTTTATATTTCCTTATAATCTTAGGTAGCTATAAACAAAAATAAACTGGACATTTTACAGTTGTAGTACTTATGCAGGTCATATACAGGTTTCTTTTACTAACAAAAATTCTAACAATGGCTCCCTGAGATAGAACGGCATCACATTAATACCCGCAAATTTTGTAAAGGACGACTTCATGAAAGCAGTATATCCATGTTTATTTATTTATCAAGCACGCCAACAAAAATAATAAATCATATAAAAAAAACAGATAAAACTAGCATTTCAGTGACTATACAAATAACAATTCAAGCTGCAGTTAGAAGTTCTGTCTATTAAATTCAAATTCAAATTCAAAATTTTTATTTCGAGCAAAGACTCATATAGGGTTAGTAACATTGTCCCTTAAAACTAAGTGTTAGTAAACAACACGAAACGATGGCACATGTAACTGACAGCAGTGGATTATATACGGACAGTCCACTCTGTCAGCAATCATTTTCAGAACCCTGTTAGGGCTAGCCATGACTCGAGCTACCATCGATGCTGCGCGCTTGCGCATTATTGTGTAAAAACAATCTACACGCGCCGCCGCAAACATCCCTGATGCACTACAACGCCATGGCAGCCCCAACAGTTTTCTGAACGCGTTATTAAATTGGACACGAAGGGCTCCATACGATGCCCGCGAATACTTTTCCCACAAGCTGCACGTGTAGAAGGTTGTACAGAATGCTCTAAAGAGCGTCACCTTTACGTCTGCAGTACAACGTGCAAACCTGCGGGCCATCATATTCGCACGCACAGAAAGAGCCCTCCGTTCCCTTTCTATGTCAGCATTGTCTCTAAGGTCAGTGGTTACCAAGTGACCAAGGTACTTAAATTGTTCCACTCGCTCAAGAGAAACACCGTTTAACCATATGGGAGGCACATCAAGATGGTACTTGGTCCCCCCCGCCTCAAAAACAATATACTGACTTTTTAGAACGTTATACAGTAACCCATGTTCAGTTGCATAACGCTCACACGTGGCCAATAATGTCCTAATACCGCTGACTGACGCGCTCAGCAGCACCATGTCGTCCGCGTAACTTAAATTATTGACACAAACACCGTCAATATGACAACCGACATGGTGACTACTAAGCGCCTCAATCAGGGCATTCATATACAAATTGAAGAGGTGAGGGGAGGTCAACCCCCCCTGTCTCACACCACACTCCAATTGATACGGCTCCGACAGCACACCCGCCCACCGAACATTGTTGACCTGGCTTCCATACCAATGCTTGAAGATACTTATAAGCTCGATAGGCAAGCTTATAGCTTCAAGTTTCTTCCACAACATATCGTAGGAAACCAGATCAAAAGCCCTGGACAGATCAAGGAAACAAGCGAAAACAGGTGTTCTTCTTTCTGTGTAGTACCTGACGGCCTGCTTGAGACAGAGAACTGCACTTTCTGTAGAAAGTCCTGACCGAAATCCGAACTGATTGTCGTGCAGCACAAGACGTTCGTTTAGTTGTATCTCAAGCAGACCATCGACATGCGACTGTGGTCGCTAGAGAAATAGGTCTATAGTTCCCCTTATCCGAAAGATCACCTGTTTTACTTTTAACAATAGGAACCACAATCGTCCTCATAAGGTCGGCAGGCAAGTATGAATGAGCAATACATAGATTGTACAACAGCGCCAAAACCCTCGGCAAGTGAGGACCGGCATATTGTAAATGCTCGTTACTGAGCCCATTATGACCAGGGGACTTGCCTTTGGTCGCAGACCTGATGACCTTGGCCACATCTTTGGCACTGAAACGTGTACTCACCTCGCCACAACGGGGCTCAGCATCCAACATCACAGAAGAGCTCCCCAGCGGTGATTTTAAAACAAAATGATTTTTAAAAAGGTTCGCAATATCCTTTGAATCAGTAACACCATTCACACCAACAGGCAGGCCTGGCCGAATATTCAATTTATTAGTGCTCTTCCAGAAGCCGCGAAAATCACGCTTTGAATGCTTAGAGGCAATTATGTCCATCTTTATTTGTTCCTCGTGGTTTTGACACCATTTAAGCCGCGATTTGAAAAACGACCTACTTTCTCGCATCGCATCATACACTGGGCCAGTTGATGGTTTTCCACACGATAACCAGATGTGGAAGTTCAGTTCAGATGTGGATGTGGAAGTTGTGGATGTGGAAGTATTAAGCGAGCTGATTAAAACGATGCCCCTTTAGGATTTTGATAAACATTACCACATTGTATAAGTTTATTGAAGACTTAATATTTTTCTTTCATTCTTTCAGAACACCATAAAAGACATCCACACCGCTGTAGTGCAGAATGATCTGGAAGGTCTGATGAAACACGCTGGGGACCCCGTGCCACCGCTAGCTTTATCCAGCAGGGATGCTAACAATATGACAGTCATGCATAAGGTATATAAACAATCAACTTATAAAACATATGACAGCAATTACGCTTATAAATGGTACTATCCAACATTTTTTTTTAAACTTTGACTTTGCTATATATAGTAACCTTGTCCAAGCTGTCTTTTTTCACACCTATCGTGAAAACGGTTTTGCATATCATAAGTTAAGATTTTTATAAACTTAAAAAAAAAACAGGCGATTAAAATAATATTGATTTCTTTATGAACTGGTCAATTAATTACATTTCAATATGCAAGGAATGTGCCCTTTTTCAATCTGATATTATGGTGCATGACACCCAAGTCGTAAGGAAATAATGGGTTTAAATACATTTTAGCAAACCAATATGGTTATAAACTCGACTGAAATGTGAGACAACTAAATAATATTATACGTATTCCTTATCCTTCGGAGTACTCAAAAATGATGAATGAATAAACACTAACCAACTATAACTGAAAAAATATTTAGGCTGCAGGTTTAGGACACGGTGGCATTCTAAAATACATTGCTGAAAGGTATCCGCAAGGTATTAATGACGTAGACAACGATGGTCGTACTCCACTCCATTACGCCGCAGCCATGAGAGATGATCAGCACACTTACAACACACTTGTTAGTCTTGGAGCTGACGAAAGTGTGGTTGACAACGTAAGTATTAATCGTATACATACCTACAACTAAAAGATTTTCATAGGTTTTATTCCTTGACACTGCATGCTCAAATTTATGAGCTCATCACAATTTACAAATTAAATTACTTATTAGTCACAACTTTTATTACATACCTATGTTTTCTGGTTTTTAGAAAAATAAAACTCCAGCTTATTACATAAATAGGCCTCAGGAAATAGATAAAAACATATTCAAAACACTACCCGATGCACCCAGAACTCCATCGAGTGCTTACCCAAATTCTTGGGATTGGAAGCTACTTGACACAGAGGTCATAGCTGAATTAAACAAAAAATCTAGGAGGAGGAATCACAAAGCATCTAACGAAAATATTTCGTCGAAAGATACAAATACGATCACTGCATCTGAAAGCACAGATAATCGTATCGGTGGGATGAAGGGCAGTAGCACGCATGAACTCATTAATAATTTACCTGAATTAGATGATGCAAAACAAACTAAAGACGATATTGAGAATCACATTGCAAATGTAGAAAGTAACAAGGTGAGCAGTGCATGACACAATTTTCACGGAATGTTGTTATAGTTAAGTTGCGATGCTTTTTACGAACATCTGCATGAATTTTTATTTTATGCATTTTAGGAATCAGAAGTAGTGGAAGAAAATCAAGAGCATGAAGAAGATGCAGCAAATGAAACAAATACAGAAGAAGCTACTGAGGAACATGAAGAAAAAGTGGATGACGCTGAAGAAGCAGTAGAACACGTTCAAGAAACCAAAGAAGATGAAGAAAATCTAGAGCATAGCCTTGAAGAAACAACTGATCATGAGGAAACAGCTGAAAATAACGAGGAAGCTACTGTAAATGTTGAAGAAAGTGCAGCGGATACCCACCCAGAAATAGACAACGAAGAAAATAGCCCTGAGGAGGGAAATGATGAAAAAGCTGAAACTGAAGAAGCTAATGTTGAATCTGAAAAAGAAAAGGCTGAAACTGAAGAAGAAAATGCTGAACCTGAAAAAGAAAAGGCTGAACCTGAAGCAGAAAAATATGATGACCATACTCATGTGCAAGAAACTGAAGGTGAAGCCTCAGAACAAACCACTGAGGAAAAGGAAGAAAGTAATGAAACACCTCAAGAGTCACATACAGGGGAAAAAGAAGACGAAAACAAAGAAATTGAATCACATCAAGCTAATCACGAAATTGAGAATCACACGGGAGAACCTGGGAAATATGAATCTCATCAAAGCGAAGAGATTGATTCCAAAGAAAATAAAACCAATCAAGAAAATTATAGTAATGAACGCGAAGGACATGATGATGCTGCTTCAAACGAAGGTAATGCTAAAAATGGTGAACACAATGAAGACGATGATGACGTTCAAGTTCCAGGAGAAACACAGTCTGAATATAGTGATTCAAATCTTAAGAGCACAGCAGAACTGTCTGACATGGGAAGTGCCAAGAGAGGTAAAGCCGAAATCTCTTCTGGCACTATACACGAAACAATCAAAATATAATCCTCGTAATTTTAATCAATTATAAGAGGGTCCCTGACAAGTTCAATATTTTTGATTATTTTGCTAATTAAGGAAACGTGACCAACGGCCGAAGTACACAGGAAAGTCTTATAGAAGGTGTTGTGAATGGTGAAGCCGAGCTGGATTCACAGGATGCAAGTATGACGCAAAGAGAAGGATCAGTACACGGAGAAGTCCTCGTAGTTGTAAGTATACCTCTAACTTGTACCATCAAGTAAGACAATCGACCGACTAAAGAAGGTAATAAGTAAATTGATTAGTTGATTGTGGTGTTCCTTAGACTAGAAGCATCATTGTAGCACTGTGTACTCTCACAGACACCTCGTAACACCACTGTCATGAATTGATTTGCCAGCTTCTTAGTTCTTCGTACTTTCTATCAAGTAAACTATTAGTCAGCGACTGTAGTTATAGCCGACGTTTGCACGGACGTAAAAATATCGCGCCGGGATTTTATCGCGCACTGGATTATCAACTCTCGTTGTTGAGCCGAGCATTGAGAATCCAACTTAACAATAGCAGAGTGAATTCTAGCGCATCGAAAAAACACTGTTGGATTTTCTATTCTCGGCGCTAAGCAGAGCGTTGTAAATCCAGTGCGCGAAACAAAATTGCCTTGATATTTTTACTTCCACGCGAATGTCGACTAACTCTAACACGGCAACCACAACTTATTTTATCTTGACGATTAATATCCTTCTTACAATTTTGCAGGACAATGAAATTGATCCGGAAGTGACAGATTTGATTAACAATGCAAACATGGAAATGTTAGCTACATTAGTTTTAAATGGCGAAGGATCAAGGCTTATAGGAAGGGATTCGAGAAATTCTGAACTCCAAGCTTTTCTAGACAATGTACCAACTTATATGGTAACTCCCAGCTTACAAACATTATTAGTATACATTTTTATGTAACAATAGCATTAATTTACATTATGTTTCAGCAAAAAATAAACAAGGTGCATATAGCTGCGAGAGAGGGCAATATAAGAGATCTTCAAGCGGCGCTAGACAGACGAAAATTCGCAATAGCTCGAGACCCAATATCACCGAATGGAGCAACTCCGTTACATGTGGCTACTATATTTGGTAAAACTAACATCATCAAGTATTTGGGTGGCAGGTTTGTGAACAGAATTTTCATATAACTACTTGAAAGGGTTGTTACTATATCACAATGAGTCTCATTATAATATTTCACAGGTTTCCTGAAACTCTATCAGCAGTGGACTTTGAAGGAAGAACAGCATTACATTATGCCGCGGTACTCCCGGACAATGGACATTACTACAATTTGCTTCAACAACTTGGTGCCAACTCGAAAGATTTAGATGATGTAAGCGATACTATTACCTTTAACCATTTACGAGGATAGGTATATACCGTATCAGCGGTGACGCATAAAATTATATGATTTGTTTTAGAATGGGAAGTCTACTGAAGAGTATTTAAAGCATCCAACTTTACTACCTTTTGATCAACTGCTGTCAGAGTACGGTTTAAGTGAAGATGCAGCTAAAAGTATGTTCTCCGATAAAGGTATGTAATATCAGCGACAAAACTCGCTTCTCGCCAATGAAAAACGCACTGTAAATGAAGAATTTCACTAAGTATTTCTTGTTTTAATAATAAAATGTTGTCCGCATGTTTTAACCTGAGTATGTCTAGTGCCTGAGGATCAAGTATCATCTCGCCGGGTTTTGGATGCACCTGAAGCTTTGGATACGTTGGAACGATGCTATTATCTCTTATCGTCTGCTAGACCACCTCGAACGCCTTTATCAGCCTCTTCTAATAGAGCTACGCCACCGCTCGTACTTGCTCGATTCCTGAAGAGGACAATCTTTGATCTTATAAAATTTAGAGTCACTAAATTAGACCATGACCTTTTCGACGTCATCTGGCCTGCTGTGAAAAAACTCCCGGATAGCAGAAATATTATTCAAACGGTCGAGGAAGACTTTCCTGGAGGAATTACAGCCCCAGACTACTATGTGTATGATGTATTTAATGAGTTTTTATATCCACTTATAAGAGATCTTCATAACATGAACGTGAATTCTGATTTGCCAACACACCCTAGATCAGATTTTATAGCCACCTCGTCTGCAAAGCTATCTTCTGAACCTTTAGTAGAATTAAATATTGATCCAAATGATGAATTCGTGCTTTCTGGAGTAGTAGAATGTTCGCGTAATTTAGAAGGTTTTGAACTACCTTTAAACATAAAAGTGGGAAAGTTGGAAACAATAGAAAGAATTGTAACAACACTATTGATGAAAGAGGATTTTTCGAAATTCACCGAACATTCTAATCCCGAATCTGACCAAAGGGGTGGAACTTATTATACCTTGAATGAAGTTTTGGAAAAGCCTTCAGAAATATGTGCAGCTTTAGCATCCAGTGGCCTTCTGATAGCTCTTTGTGATAGAGATGAGATTGATGACTGTGCGAGATTACATGGAAAGCACTGGCCTTACGGTCGAGGTGTATTTGTCACTGACGATAGAAGCATAGCTGTCTGGATTAATGTTCATGACCACATTCGCGTACTTGTATCTACTGCACAAGACTCTCCTGGAGAAATTGGTCTAGCGTTCAGTAAAATATCTTACATCATGACTTATCTGCACGAGAAGCTCGATTTTACATGGGATGCAAAGCTGGGATATCTGTCTGCTAGACCAACATACTTGGGCGCTGGCATTCGTTTCAGCCTCATTGTTAATTTCCCGGGTCTATCAAAGGACGTCGACAACATGAAACATCTCTGTGCCATGAGGGGGCTGCAGTACCGTGAAACTTTAAGTGCTGATATTGCCAGAATTAGCAACTATCAGTGTTTAAGTGTAACCGAAACGAGCTGTTTCAATGATTTTGCGACCGCAGCTTCAAACTTACTTCACCTGGAAAAAGATTTGTCAATGCAAAACTCAGCACATATAGCAACGATGCTATCAAACATTTTTCGTAAAAAAAGAAGTAGTATTACTGGTCACGAAACCCCAGAGAAGAGGGAAAAGTTCTAGATGTTAAAAATATAGACCCAATTCAACTTTTATTCACCTTCACACAACTGTTCACATTTCACAAATAATTTTATCGAATGTTGGAAAGATTATAGGTACTGAAAACGTGCCTATGTATAGTTGCAGCTGAGCAACATCTAGATATATTTGCATCTATAAAGTTTTAGGTCAGTACTAAACAATTTCATTGATATCCTTGTGAGGTGGCGTGTTCGTGTGAGTCTTACACCAAGTGAAATCACTGCAAACGTTCACGCTTACACATCAAATAGTTACAACAAAATGCTTTTGTTTAACTGCACGCTCACCATCAACCATTTGTCTTTCCAACATTAGATACAGTGTGACGTTGAAAATGTGTTGTCCTGTCTCTAGATTGTGTGTGCTTTTTAGAAACTAAGCATTGTTTACTATAAACATAACGGAACTTTACGTATTCATAAACACAATTAATAACACAATTTGTCGATATTATTCTAAAATATAATAACGTTACTCAGCGTTTACGTTTAACGGTCGATCGATAACAATAGCCATATCAATAATGACTGGCGAATGCTAATAGAGCCTTTCTGTCCAGTTCCCACTATTGCCGCCGACTATAATCATCTACCACCCACTGCCCCCACCAGATGTTCACGTTCGCGTAAAAAAACCCACGTGTTTGATATATTCTCGCACCCCTTCCCCTCCCACGCGAACATATCGAAGGCCGACACTGAATAATTGATCGGTTTCAGGCACAGGCCACGCCGACAACGGTCATATGGACATTCCCATCTTTCGGACCGAAGAGGGCAGATATCTTGCTAAGTGTAAGCTCCTATTTAAATTTTTTAAATACTTTGGTCAATGATAAAATGGAATTAGTAAAAATCAATAAGGACGTTGATTTGAACGATGTGTTCACAGCTCTCGGCGATCCTTTGATCAAAGGTCTGACCGAGGTGGCTAATATAAAGCCTAAGGATCCGGTCGCGTTTCTGGCCAGTTTTCTTCATAACTTTCCTGAACAAGAGAAATCAAATTTAGGTACGCAGGTGAGCATAACATCTACAAATTGTTTTAATTATCTTTTAGATTTTTCTCTTGCTTTTTTTTTCAAGATAGTATTTGATGCAATTTGCAATGAAAGGCTTACGAGTAAACAGATGGTAATTCCTATCGATGTGGTAAATTTCAAACCGGTAGCCACCTATCAAATCATACATAATATCCTGATAATGCAGTATGATTTCTGCACTTGAACTTTCTCAAAACTATGTATAAAAACAGTACTATGTGTAAAACAGTGTTAAATCAAATTAGCTAGCGGGCGACGCTCCCAGTTGTCATTAACGATATCTAAACATGATAAAAAAAAAATTACTTAATAATATTTTTTTAGCTAATTTAATTTGACCTTTTATTCGTGTTATTTTACCAACAATCAAAATCAGTCATCATAACTTTTTTACCGCTAGGAAACCGAAATGCTAGTGACTCAAGAAGCAGCTGAAGTAGAGAACGACCAAGCGCCGCGGCGGGCAATCGAACCAGTGCTGTCCAACTTGCCGACCGAGCGGAACCGCACGGCCACCAAGCATCAGAGGCCTATTGACATCGTTACCGTGGAACCGCAGCCAGCTACCAGCCCTGATGCACCCGAGTCAGCCTTCAGTAGTGCCACTAGAGTGAGTTTTTTTAACCATTGCCATGTCATGTTTAACCGAAAAATAAAAAGAGAATAAGTACTCTCAATACGTCGGAATCTTTTTGTATGTACAGTGGTCTGCATATTATTGGGGTATTGGCCCCAGTTGTATTAAAATTTTTATCTACACCCATGCTATAAATTCTCTATAAAAGTTTCTGAAACAGTTAACTTATTGCCAACATTAAAACAACCAGTGTCATAGTAACCATGGTAACCATAATAGCATCCAAACGGATACTTTAATGTTGTACTGAATTTCATAATGCAACTCGTTTTCAAAAAAAGAACATTGTAATGCACGCGCGTTTCACTACAACAGCGCCGTAATTTAAGGCCCAGGTTCCAACATTGGTTTAGCTCGGTGTGTAAGTGAAATGGCGTTATGGCTGTCTAGTTTGACGCACGAGATAGAAGATTCTCACGCGCACCGGAAATATGTCGTAAAAATGCAAATAAAATCGTATAAAATTAGAAATTGACTATTTAATAAAAAGTAATCCATCACTGGATGCAGTTTGGAATTTGACATTTCATGGTATATTTTTAATTATAATTATAATTGTTAATGAAGGGATAAACTGCTTTTAAAGATTATTAGGAGGTATGTTTAAAGATTTTTTTTGGTGCATTAAAATATGTATAATTATGTTTTGGCTTCCATCACTGTATGCGAAAAAGACTTGAAAATATTACATTTTTTTTTACATGTAAAAATTATTTACGGTTTATGAGATACACTGCTTTAAAAAACCACCTTTTTGATCGTTTTCAGGAAATCTGGGCCTTAAAAATAGAACTTATTCGAATTCACGTCGTATACTATGACGCCGGCCGCCATGTTCGATACGAGTATTAGTATTGCAAAAAACTGTTTCAGAACCTTTTATAGAGGATTGATAACATGGATGTAGATAAAGTCTTGTATGCAACTGTACATAATTTGGTATTAAAACACTCATGTGATACTATTATCACACGACGCGAAGCCGAGTGTGATAAACCCACATTCGTGTTTTAATACCCCTTATTATACGTCAGTTGCATAAATAACTATAATACAACTGGGGTACCCAATTGATGCAGGCCACTGTACACATGTACAGGGTTTTTCAACAAGATTTTTGTTTTCTAAAACAAAATAAAACAAAGAATTTAGAGAAAAATGAATAAAAATTTTATTGTATTACAAAAAGAAAAGTTTGGCAATGGGGTTGGCTACTGTCAAAGTGGCGCTAGCATAGCTTTAACCAAAATTATATTCATTTTTATGAAGTATTTGTTTGTTTAAGATTTTACAAAATGCCTAAGAAATGTGAAGTGCCTTATTGCAAAGAAATAGGTGCACACCAATTTCCGATAGCTGTAGAATTTTAAAAAAGTGGTTAAAAAAAGTCATTTAAAAAAGTGGTCTAATTCGGCTTTTTGTAGTAATGTATGATTGGCGAAAAGTATTATGAAATGTATACTTCCTACAAACAAAACTATTTCATAAATAAAATAGCTTGATGTATAATTTTAAAAGCAGGCCTTTCAATAAGGCCTACTTTTCTTCCTTGTAAAGAAGCACCTCGTTTTTTTCAGTTCAGCCTTTAGCTCGCTTATTCTCCATGTTGAGTACATGTTTATCTTATCCTCCATCCTGGTATTTTGATGAAAAAATTTACTAAACCGAACACACAAATTGAGTAAACAAATGTAACAGGTGAAAGCTATGCTAGCGTCATCTGCCAAAAGTTTTAAGGAGCCAACCCCATTATGAATGAAAAATCATATCTGGCAAATGTCCACCACGACCACGCTGACAGATGTTGATTCGAGGTTGATTCTTTCATCAAAATTTTTAATTTTGCGATCGGGAAAATAAATTGATCGTTTCATTGGCTGTGTGACATGTGGCACCGTCCGTCCTGTTGAAACCACATTTCAGTGATATCCATGTCATCAATAATAGGCCAAAATTTAGTGGTCTCAGAAGGACGATTATGTTGTCCGAAAATATCACGAATTTTACGAAATATGTAACTTTAACAGAACGACCAGGATTTTAATTATTTTAATGCGATTTTCGAGCGAAATTGAATTCATTGTAACAATATTGTCAAAGCACCTAATTTCGCACCTAATACTACGAATACCGCCAAAAACTAAATGTCAAAACTATTACGTTTTTGGTGTTGCCCCAATTGAAAAACAAAGTTCTTGTTGAAATACTCTTTATATTCAGCGATAATTCTTTACGAAGTCTAACGTTTTACTTCAATAATTACGTATTTTATATACTTCGTCTATGTTGGTGATTTTAATACCACTATATTTTTGATAAAGATATGCAGATTATAAACCTACCACTTTTTCTATAAAAAAGTAGTAAATTGCAAGCAAGAATTTGTTTGGGAATCCACAACAATAAAACCAGCCAAGTGCGTGTCGAACCACGCACAATGAAGGGTTCCGTAGTTTTGGGAATTTATCTCAAAAACAAACTTAACATTATAATCCCAAAAAAAATATTTGTGATAAAATTACAAAATAACAACTTTCGGACTTTTTCTTTTACTTGTGCTATGAGACCTTACTTCTTGCCAAATTTCATGATTCTAGGTCAACGGAAAGTACCCTAAGTATAAGGTTTTGATTTACTTGCGAGTATCAAAATTATGTCGCATATCGTCGCCGTGCAGTGAAAAAAAACCTCGTAATTGCAATAAACGTTATTTTACAGGAGATGATAAAAACTGTCTGAGAAATGGCCCAGGGCTAAGGTTCTCATTATAATCCAATATATAGCTTTAGAAGCATCTTAGAGCTGTGCACGGTTGTTCTGAATATGCATTACGGGTTTTTTTTTACCTAACAATTTATTAAAAAGAAAAACAATTTTTTTTTTCTTTACGAGATTTCATTGCACGGTGACGATATATGGTTGTATCTTTTCATTGCGTTGAGGTAGAAACTTGATTTTTTTAGAGCTCTAAGGGACCATAGACTTACGTATTTTATAATAATTTCAACTTGTATCAAGTTGAAATTGAAGTTGAAATTATTATCGTCCTTATTATCCTCCACGCGTTTCTGAGAAAAAGGGTCTTGACAGACTGACAGACAGACAGACGGACGAAGTGATTCTTTTGAGGTTCGGAACCCTACAAAAATAAAAAATAACTAAAAATAAAAAATAACTAAAAAAACTAAACTTTTTTATACTACAAAGTGCAAAATAAGTTTAGGTTGCGAAATCGGTGACTTCCGAAAGTATTTTGCGCTTTGGAAGGCATTTTTTTTTTGTAATGAACTTTATTTTTATTTTATTGTCTCTGCCCCTAATCCCAAAAACCACAGTCGTAAGATCGTCTTGGGCTTCGAGAGTCTGAAACGGAGTTGGAACTTTCTGCAAGTGACTTTGATTTATGCGATGCAAACAATTCCAATGTCAATCCTCTTGATTTATGTTTCCCCTGAGCAGAACATTATTTTAGACATTAGATCTCGTATTCAATTGTAACCCTCAACCAACTCAACTATTGCCTTTAAACTATACTTTACGTCCTTGAATTGAGGCCCACTTGCACCACAAATCACTAAGGCCCGGTTTCTGCAGAATTCTTAAACAGAGTTTAAACTCGACAAAATTATCTATATATGCAAATTCCTTCCTTATGCTAGGTTTTTTAGGTCCTCAGATAAAACCTCGATAGTAATTCACTCGACTTTTATGCTATCAGAAACACGATATCGAGCCAATAATCACTATCGAATGGATAAACTCCGTTTAAAAACCTCAGAAACCGGACATAAATGCATATAATATTATTGTCCTGCTATTATTCTAATTTATTAGAGGTCGACGTCTTTCATAATTCTCTATTAGTCATCTCGGTAGTCACTCCTTTCTACCCCTATCATTTTCACACAGTCCATCCATAATTTCTTTGGTCTTCCCCTACTCGTATAGCCATCCATATTCATACTCAAAACTTTCCTGACATTTTCCTCATCCCTCCGCATCACATGCCCATACCATGACAACTGATTTCCACACAACTTTTCAACGCCGCTGTCACTTTCAGACTTCGTCTTCTTCTTCTCTCATTTCTTAATCTATCCATCCGCGTAACACCATACATCCCTCTTAGCATCCTCATTTCAGCTGCATGCTATTAATTCCTTTTTCCTTTTTTCCTTTTTCATTCCTATCCATAAAAGACAGTAGTTCTAACCATTGTTTTATAAATCTTCCCCTTAAGTTTAAGGGGAATGCGGGAGTCGCATTTAACGTTAAACTTATTGAAAACATCATTGTCTCTGAAATTTTCAAACAATTGACATAAATAAAACGACGGTTTAAATTCGTTTAGCATTAAATGCATGATTTGTGGTGCAAGTGGCCTTTAATATCCTTCGTGAAGCATTCATACCATATCGTTTCTCGGTCAGGATGAGCACGGCCAGTCGATGCTGCACTTCGCAGCCGCGCGCACGCATGCACGTAACGCGCTGTACCAGCTGCTGCAGGAGTCGGACATCAGCCTCGGCTTCAGAGACGAGCTGTACCGAACAGCCAGAGACGTGTCCATACAGGCTAATGTACCGGAGAATACTGTTGAGATCGATAAGTGGGTGTTACATATGGCTGCCAGAGGTAAGGCGTATTTCAAGGATGTTATTTAACAGCATTTATGAAGATGAAATATTGAGAGCTCGTGGCTAAGTATTAACAGCCGCACGGGTCGATCCTTCAGGTAAAGCTACGCTTGCCGGGGTTGGTCAGTGGATGGGTGACCATCTTTACATACCGAGATTCCTCCGTGCCTCGGAAAGCACGTTAAGCCGTTGGTTCCGGCTGTTATTCGTGGATCTTTGACAGTCGTTACGGGTCGTCAGAAGCCCGAAAGTCTGACAACCAATCTTACCAAGGGGTATCGTATTACCCAGTAAGTGGGTTGTGGAGGTCAGATAGGCAGTCGCACCATGTAAAATACTAGTATTCAGATGCATCCGGTTAGACTGGAAGCCGACCCCAACATAGTTGGAAAAGGCTAGGCAGATTGATTTGATGAAGATAAAATATTAACTGATAAAAACAATATTCTATTGCTAGATTTAGCTAGATTTCATTCACCAAGAACTAGTAATACCAGACTTTATAAAAATAAGAAAAATCTAAGTCGGCCAAAAAATAAAAACTTTATTTGATTGTAGGCACTTAAGGTGAATGCGCAGTGGTAGCCCGCGAAATTAAAATGTTTCTTACGTTTTCTTTGCAATTTGCAGGTCAGTGTTAGGCAACGAATTAAGAATTGGTGTTAGGTTCTATCTTCATCAAAATATGATTCGCGGCTATAACAATTATGTATTTACATAATTATAGCCATAAGAATCATCCATACATCTTTCTTAGTTAGATTTGTTCTCTCTAAGTTTGGTTTCGGAAATCATGTCAGATTTGTTCCAGAAGAACAAATCTAACTTAGAGAGATGTATTGATGATTCTCACATGTAATAATTATGTAAATACTTAATTGTTATTATGGCGAATCATATTTTGATCAAGATACAACCTGAGACTGAGCTGCAAATTGCAAAAAACGCAAGAAAATTTGAATTTACGCAGGCTACGAGTACCACTGCGGAACAACCTTACTAATATAAACACTTTCTTTGCACTTCTCTTTACAAAACCTTTAAGGTTGATGCGCCAGGGTAGCCCGCGAAATTCAAAGTTTCTTAGGTTTTTTGCAATTTGTAGGTCAGTGTGAGCTTGTATGTTGATTAAAATATGATTCGCGGCCGTAGCTAATACGGCTTTACAGAATTATAATCATTAGAATCAGCAATACAACTCCATAAGTTAGCATTTACCTCAAATCTAGCGATTCCATGAAATCATGAAGTTTGAGGTAAATGTTAACTTATGGAGTTGTATTGCTGATTCTAATGATTATAATTCTGTAAAGCCATATTAGCTACGGCCGCGAATCATATTTTAATCAACATACAAGCTCACACTGACCTACAAATTGCAAAAAACCTAAGAAATTTTGAATTTCGCGGGCTACTTACTCGTCGCGCGCCAATTAGCAGAGACAGTAGAAATATTGTTATCCGCACACATGGTGTGCAATCGACATTTTAAGCTTTAAAATTGTTTTGTTATCAGGAAATACGGACAAGATAATGGAGCTTCTAATGGAAGGCTATGATCACATACTGGACGTGGTCGATGAAGAAGGAGTGCCAATAACAGAAGTGATGGTTCAGCGGGGTGACAGCGATATGAGCAACTTGCTCGCTTCTATACCTGCTTTTGAGGTAAATAAATTGAAATTCATTTATTTCAAACTCAAACTCAAACTCAAAGCATTTCAGGTCATTGACCCATATTAAACACAAAAACAAAACTTTGCCATTTTAAAAGTTTCACTACAAAACCAATACACAATTTGAAATTAAATACCTAAGTAATAAATTAGTTGATTGATTAATAATTAAATAAAATAAATAAGCACTGACCTTTTATATCTACTAGCGACACGCCCCTGCTTCGCACGGACTTTACGACTAGACAAAACATCGAGATTTCTTTTTTCTCTAAATGATGGTGAAAACCGCATCAAAATCCGTTGTGTATAGTTTAGAAGAACAACGCGATCACACAGACAGACAAAAAATGTGACTTTAGTTTATAATATGCATTCTATACATCCATACTATAATATTATAAATTCGAAAGTAACTCTGTCTGTCTGTCCGTCTGTCTGTCTGTCTGTCTGTCTGTCTGTCTGTCTGTCTGTCTGTCTGTCTGTTACCTTTTCACGCCTAAACCACTGAACGGATTTCGATAAAATTTGGCAAGGCTATAGATGGTATCCTGGGGACGGACATAGGCTACTTTTTTTTTCAAAAATAATCCTACGGGGGGTGATATAGGGGATGAAAGTTTGTATGGGAAACTCAGTATTTCTTAAGTTAGGGATGTGAAAATTAAAATGTATGCTTTTGATAGGAAATAAAGAAATATGCGGTTCAGCGTTTTTGAAAAATCATCCCCTAATGGGGTAAAATAGGGGTTGATTTTAAAATTTACAAAACTGCACGGATTGCGACAAAATTTGGCAAGGCTTTATATAGCATCCTGGTAAAGGACATAGGATACTATTTTTTCCATAAATATTACTACAGGGGGTGATATAGGGGATGAAAGTTTGTATGGGAAATTCAGTATTTCTTAAGTTAGGGAAGTGAAAATTAAAATGTATGCTTTTGATAGGAAATAAAGAAATATGCGGTTCAGCGTTTTTGAATAATCATCCCCTAAGGGGGTAAAATAGGGGTTGAGTTTAAAATTTACAAAACTGCACGGATTTCGACATAATTTGGCAAGGCTTTATACAACGTGTAATGCTAAATGCGCAAAACCTCTTAAGGGGTCATTGTACTCATCATTATGAACAACTTTTACTATGGGACCAAACCTGAAATCGCGAAAAAAAAATCAGCTGTTCAGTACATTTATGTTCGCATAATTCGTTAAAATGTACTGAACAGCTGATTTTTTTTTCGCGATTTCAGGTTTGGTCCCATAGTAAAAGTTGTTCATAATGATGAGTACAATGACCCCTTAAGAGGTTTTGCGCATTTAACGTTACACGTTGTATAGCATCCTGGGGAAGGACATAGGCTACTTATTTTTTCAAAAATAATCCTACAGGGGGTGATATAGGGGATGAAAGTTTGCAAGGGAAACCCAGTATTTCTTAAGTTAGGGATAACAAATTTATGTTATTGGTAGGAAATTAAGAAATATGCGGTTCAGCGTTTTTAAAAAATCATCCCCTAAGGGGGTCAAATAGGGGTTGATTTTAAAATTTAAATAACTGCACGGATTTCGACAAAATTTGGCAAGGCTTTATATAGCATCCTGGGAAAGGACATAGGATACTTTCAAAAACAATACTACAGGGTGTGATATAGGGGATGAAAGTTTGTAAGGGAAACCCAGTATATCTTAAGTTAGGGATAACAAATTTATTCTATTGGTAGGAAATTAAGAAATATACGGTTCAGCGTTTTTGAAAAACCATACCCTAAGGGGGTAAAATAGGGGTTGATTTTAAATTTTACAAAACTGCACGGATTTCGATAAAATTTGGCAAGGCTTTATCCATTTTTTAGGCATCCTGGGGAAGGATATAGGCTACTTTTTGTCTTAAAAAATAATCCTACAGGGGGTGATATAGGGGATGAAAGTTTTTATGGGAAACCCAGAACCACTGAACGGATTTCGATAAAATTTGGCAATATATCCTGGGGACGGACATAGGCTACTTTTTTTTTCAAAAATAATCCAACAGGAGGTGATATAGGGGATGAAAGTTTGTATGGGAAACCCAGAACCACTGAACGGATTTCGATAAAATTTGGCAAGGTATCCTGGGGACGGACATAGGCTACTTTTTTTTTCAAAAATAATTCAACAGGGGGTGATATAGAGGATGAAAGTTTGTATGGGAAACTCGGTATTTCTTAAGTTAGGGATGTGAAAATTAAAATGTATTCTTTTGATAGGAAATACAGAAATATGCGGTTCAGCGTTTTTGCAAAATCATCCCCTAAGGGCGTAAAATAGGGGTTGATTTTAAAATTTACAAAACTGCACGGATTTCAACAAAATTTGGCAAGGCTTTTTATAGCATCCTGGGAAAGGACATAGGATACTTTTTGTCTTAAAACATAATCCTACAAGGGGTGATATAAGTGATGCAAGTTTGTATGGGAAACCCCGCATTTCTTAAGTTAGGGATATGAAAATTCAAATTTATGCTTTTGGTAGGAAATAAAGAAATATGTGGTACAGAGTTTTTGAAAAATCGTCCCCTAAAGGGTACAATAGGGTTTGACAAATATTTGTGTACCTACCTCTTTTTAAGAGATTTAAGGGATTGGAAATGTAGTCATACTTCGAATCTTGAGGTAACATTTAGTCTTTATTTCATTCGACGTTTTTACGAGGAAAGCCGCGCGAGGGAGCCGCGTAAGTCTGTCTGTTTGAATGCGATAATGTCAAAAAGTACCGAACGGATTTTCATACGGTTTTCTCCAATGAACGGAGTGATTCAATGTAATTAATTATTTTTTGGTTTAAATTGGCTGAAATGTGACGAAGACTGTTGAAGATGTCGGAAAAAATCATGCCGACTGGTAGCTTTATGCCTACTGTACACGGTAACGATATATCGTAGCGATTTGAGTTTGCACAGTTATATCGGACGGCCCTATGTTTTCCACATAAACGTTCCCATGGGATATTTTCCGACATCCACGCGGGCGAAGCCGCGGGCAAAAGCTAGTTACATATAATTAATTGCCATACCTAATTCCAATGATCTAAAAGTTTTACATAATAACGGAAGCCAATTTAAGGAGGATGTGGGAAATCCAAATCTTCTTACGTTTTTTGCGATTTGTAGATTAGTGTTAGATTGTGTTGATCAAAATATAAGTAATTCGCGTCCGTAACAAATATGTATTAACATTATAATAATCACTAAAATCATTAATACAACTCTCTAAGTTAGAATCGACCTAAAATGTCATGAATCCATTAAATAGTAATTTAATAGTTTAATTTGAACTATAACATCAGCTACGTTGCGTCCATGCTACGCTACTACCACTGGCTATGCTACACAATACTACACGTATCGGCTACGCTAAGTACGCCGACATGGCGACGCTGCTCCGCCGTATTGGCTCCGGTACTACGCCGTAGTTGCTACGCGGCTACGCCGTAGTGCCTATGCTGCTACGCCGTAGTGGCTATGCTGCTACGCCGTAGTGGCTATGCTGCTACGCCGTAGTGGCTATGCTACTACGGCGTAGTGTCTATGTTGCTACGCCGTAGTGGCTATGCTACTACGCCGTAGTGTCTATGCTGCTACGCCGTAGTGGCTATGCTGCTACGCCGTAGTGTCTATGCTACTACGCCATAGTGGCTACTCTGCTACGCTGTAGTGGTTAAAATACTACGCTGCAGTGACTCGGTAGCTACGATATATCGACTATGCTAGTCTGCCGTAGCGTAATGTAATATTGTGTATAGGAGTCCCGCGAGTCGCACGGCGCGGTGCTGTGCGGCGCCCTGTCCGCGGTGCGTGCGGCGCTGGCTATTACTTTATATAGTGTATTATCTATGGTGCTGGCGGCCGAGGGCACGCTTTCAGATCTGGTTTGGTCGCATGGCGCTGTGTTGTACTGTCACATTGTGTATAGGAGTCCCGCGAGTCACTGCACGGCGCGGTGCGGCGCGGCGACCTGCCCGGGGTGCGCTCGGCGCTGGCGGGTGAGGGCGCGCGCACACTGGCGCGCTGTCAGAACTCGTTTGGTCGCACAGCGCTGCACGTAGCCGTGCTGGCGCAGCATGAGGATGTCGTGGCCTACCTGGCGCAGAACTATCCGGAGCTACTGCGGCTTGGGGATAACGTGAGTGTAAATACGTATCATACTGCCTTTGGTTAAGGCCTCGCCTTTCATGCATAACATAAAATATGAATCTAGCATGCATATTTTATGTTAAACACTTAACTACTATTGCTTTAGAGGCATACGTAATTATTTTCTATGTTCGTTTGTATATCTATTTCTCAAAATGTCCAAAGTCTAGGAATTCGTTCTCTACCTCAGAACATCTACTTCAGAACACCATCGACAAGCGAATGATAAAATTCCAAAATTAGATATCACAACATGAGTCTGTGTGTTGAATGTTTTCACTAACGACTATTTCAGGCCTATACGAGTTTTTATACTTACTCGATTGCGTTTACGTTAACGTTAACTTACGTCAATTTGTATGGAATAATTGTGTTTCCCATTATAGTCACCAGACAGCGCTTATTCAGTTCCAGTACAAATTGAAGTCTACGTTAACGTGATCGAGTAAGTATAAAAACTCGCACTTAAGGGCCCCACACATTACACAGTCCGCCATTACAGGCGATCATTCATAAAAACTGTCAAAAACAGTTTTTATTAATGACCGCCTGCCGGTGGACTGCCAGCGGACTGTAAATGTGTGGGGGCCCTGAGGCCTCTGAAACTGAATAAGCGCCGCCGTCTGGTGACTATAACAGGAAACACAATTATTCCATACAAATTGACGTAAGTTAACATTAACGTAAACGCGATCGAGTAAGTATAAAACTCGCACTAAGGCCACTGCCCATAAAATGTTCTCCAGTATAGTGAAGTTTCAGTCACGCCCAGTTATACAACAGTGCAGTAATAGATATTATAAATGGTATTCAAATAAAACTCTTTTGCAACAGTTGGAGCGCACACCACTACACTACGCGATGGGAGTGGAGAAGATTGAGTCTCTAAGCAGAGTGCTGATCAGGGCTGGAGCAAAGCGCGTACTCAAAGACCTGAAGGGAAGACAACCCACGTACTACTTCATGAACAAGTCCGAGATACTACGCCTCAAGGAGGAAGAGGACGTTTACTGAACTCTTCAACTTAGCATAACTTAGAATAACTTAGAATAGGCGTCAAACATGGCTGTGGCTTGTATGGAAAACTTTGTAAACGGGCTTAGAATAGAAACTTTAAGATCTAGGAATTCGTCGCTTCTTATTACCGCACATTTTGCAACTCGCAAACTTTTAGTTTCAAATCATCGTAGTTAGTCTTAGGAATATAGGAAAATTATTGAGTGCCGAATAGTAGATATTTGACAATTTTCTATGGTATGTATTTACGTATAATATTACTTGAGGGGGACCCTAATAAATACCTTGGAAATTATTATAATTAAAATAAAACTATGTCAAATAAACAATAATGTTTTATTTAACGAGCGTTAAGCCTTCCTGTTACATATGTTTATTAACAATAACCCTGATAAAGTAAATAACGCGACTACAACAAAAGTTTAATCTAAAAATCGAAAATTTATTCTAAAATCAAGTACATCAGTTACTAAATAATCATATCAGGCTATCTTTTACACTTAATTGTGATTTTGACGCGCACACAAAAATAATAACGATTCTATAAGTTAATTGTAGAAGTACCTATAATTACAAATAATTATAATTACAAAGATATCTTCTTAGATGTTCATGTGGGGGATTGCCAAGGAATGGGATTTATATACATCTGTGAGACGGAACCACGCATGCCTGCAAATAAGTAGATCCATCTTAACTTTAATTATAAATTGTATGTAATAATTATTAATTAAATTAAATCTTAACTTTCACGGTTCATGCATGACAATGCACTGAAGACGTAGCCCTCGTCCGTGCATGACATGTAATGCACTGAAGACGTAGCCCTCGTCCGTGCATGACATGTAATGCACTAGTTAACTAACTTTTTCATCCAATACCAGCTGTCGCCCGCGACTTTGTCTACGACCCACGATGAAAAGTAGACTATGTTCTTACCCAGGTGATAGTATAACTGTGTGCTAAATTTCATCCAAATCCATTCAGCCGTTTTAGCGTGAAAGCATAATAAACAAACAAACTCACCTTCGCATTTTAAAAAATTATAGGTATCCAGCGAAATTAAGAGAAAAATTTTGTTAATGGACAAGTAGAGCGTACAGGTACATGACAGTGATAGAACCACAACGCACTGACGAAGAAAACAAACATACGTTCGCAAGGACGTTCAGCTACACCAAAAGGGCATTGCCCCTAACCCCCCCCCCCCCCCCCTTCGACGCGGCCTACCCATTTTCCACAACGCAGGGACTTGCTGGAACTTAACTTAATTCAAACTTACTAAGTTCGCCCTGGTTGAGTGGCACGGGCAGGGGCTTGTTCTTGCTGGTGCGCAGCCAGTCTCTGTACGCTTGCTCGCCATTCGAGCGCCTGCGCTCCTCGTCGATAGCCGCGCGCGCCGCTCTTCGCTCTTCACGAGTTTTCATCACTGCAACACACTTATTTTTATACACAACATAACAACTAACGCTATCGTTACTTGAGAGACATTTAGATTGTATAATAATATCTTATTCTGTGACAGGGATTGAAACAACAAAAAAGTTTATAACATCACCTTTCATTTCTTCCTCCTTCCTACGTATCCAGTCCGCTAGTTTCTCTTCTTTATCTCGTTCACGCTTGTTTCGATCTCTTTCGAGATGTTCGTTTTGTCGGTACTGTCGCATGATCTCCTCGGCTCGCTGTCGCTCCGTCTGAGTTCGTTTTCGCTCCAGCCACAGACGATACGACTCCTCGCGTTGCTGCTGCGATGTTGTAGGCCCAGACCGAAGTTTCAACTTCTCGCGACGAGCTTTGTCGCGTTTCTAGGATTATCGTAAAAACAGATAATTTCGGATGCTATGACAATAGCAAGACTCAAATATAAGGTAAGATCAAAACAAAGCTAATTGTTCGCTTATACAACGAGAGACATGCACTCATTAAAAATGAACTGTTGGATCCGCAGTGGTAGCCCGCGAAATTCAAATTTTGTTGCGTTTTTTTGCAATTTGCAGGTCAGTGTCAGCTTTCGGCAATTAGATCAAAAGAGAACATAACTTAAGTACTTAGATAGTGTATGTATTGATAATTCTTATTTCTTATGGTTTTACATTACCTATGTAAATTACCGATCTCCATGAAGCGAAAACTCATCGATGTGTATGTGTATTCTGCCCTAGGATGGCTAGAATACACATACACATCGATGAGTGGTTACCTAGGGGGCTCAGACGTGGTTGCTCACCGTGTCACAAAAGTTCCGCCTTGGGGTTTGCCAGAGAGCGATGGAGCGCAGCATTCTGGGCGTAAAACGAACTGAAAATATGAAACACCACGCTGCGCTCCAAAACGGGGATTCTAGACGTAGGCAAAAAGGCTGCAAGTTAAAATGGGATTGGGCGAGTCATGCCGCATGCGTAGCGGCCGCTGGGCAACAGTCTCCACACGGGGGTGCCTGAGGATGGACAGCGCCGCCGAGGCCAGCCCAGGAAGAGGTGGCGAGACACAAGGGTTGGATCGAGGTGGCCCTGGAAAAGCATGCTTGGAAGGAATTGGGGAAGGCCTTTGCTCAGCAGCGGGACAGTTTAGGCTCACACATAAAACAAAATATTTGTTATCTAAGTCGCGAATCATATTTTAATCAAATCCCTGACAGTGATCTGCAAATTGCAAAAAACGCAATAAAATTTGAATTTCGCGGGCTACCACTGCGGATCCAGCTTAACAGATATAGCAGTAGCTATTAAAATGTTCTCGTCGAAGGGTCGGTTGTCCATCTTTACAAATTCAAACTCCAGTTCACCACGATCGACCTACCACTATCGACTTACCTACTTGTCAACAAATGCTGTCTCATATCAATCGCAGCACCAAGTTACCACAAAGTAATCTACGACTGAAGCGTAGGTCACAGTGGGAGCGAAGTTAAACGAAGTTATGTTCGTTTCGAGTCTTGTCATACTTCCGTTTTCGTTTCGCTTAGTACCTACGCGGTGCGAACCTAAGAATGAAAAGACGCGGAACGAAGCGAAACGAACTTAGCTCTGTTTCGCTTCGCTCCCAGTGTAGCCTGCGTTTAAATCTCAATTCAGGTACCTCTTGGTCTTTCCGTGCCACCCATTGCTTAAAGGCTTCGCTCTTTTTATTTTCATTGCGCTCCCGCTCCTCCTTAGCTGTAGTAGTGGTCGACACGGATGCCACTGATAACCTAAACGTATCGGGCCCATCTTCACGATAAGTGCAACCAAATCGCGGTGTCTCTTGTTGTTTACCAAAGCCCTCTAGATTCCCTAGGCCTGTCAGTCGACATGACTTTCTCTTCACGCTACCTGATGAAACACTTGAGTCTCGACCACTCAGCATTGGCGTTGAATTACTCCTGTAGCTACTGTGAGGATGCGGAGTGACGTCAGAGAGACAAGAGTCCGCCTGCAGAGACGTCACAGAATGCGACGACTCCACTGGTTCAATGTAAATAGCCGGATTTATGTAACGTGTTTTACTTTTTCTCGAAGCATCGGATTCCGAATCACTATAATATTGTACATTTTCGCCAGCACCATCAAAAATATGATTAGAATTATTTCTTGTTTTCAATTCGTACACCGTAGTGTTACGGGCGCTGTCGCCAAAATTCCCCTTGTCGATGTCACTCGCCATTATCTCAAATCCCTTTAACAATTTATTACCATAATAAAATAAATCAATAGGTTGCACAGCACCAAATAAAGACGAAGGAAAATAAATATAAAAAGATGTAATGTTGAAGCAGACTGTCAAAATGGCTTACCCTAAAAGAAGTGCTAAAAGAAAATGTTTAAAGAACGTCACGTCAAAATGTGGATGGTTGCTTTTGAAAACGAAACTTATTTGACTTTAGTTAGTGACCAGTGTCGATTAGGTACCTATAACAAAAAGGATTTAAGTAATCACTTTTCTTGAAAAGCGTTATTCTACAGTCCTTTTTAAGGTCATAGCACACATCAACTCGGAAACGGAACGTAACCGTATCAACTCGAGCCGTTTAGTATTCTTTGTATGAAACTCCCTATTGAAAAGCACACTAATCGGAATCGTAACGTAAACGATTCGCCTCGGGACAAGCTCGACAAGCTCACGAACCGCGGTGTGGCGCGTGGTCAACCAGCGGTCCCCGCGCTTACAGCTCATCTTCCCCGCGCTTACGGCTCTCCGTCGTGTCGCCTCGCTTGCATCTCTTTGTCCACCCTTGCCCCTCTCACCCCTCCCGCGGCCTGCCTGCAGCACACATAGAATTAATAGGCTTTACTCTAAGGCAGCACACTATTCTCACAGTGTACATTTTTTGCTGTTGTAATAAGGTTGTAACCTATTCCACCTACTTTTAGAGTTACGTACCTCAAAAGGAAAAAACGGAACCCTTATAGGATCACTCTTGTGTATGTCTGTCTGTCCGTCTGTCACAGCCAATTTGCTCCGAATCTAATGGACCGATTAAGTTGAAATTTGGCACACATAATTATGGATTTCTGTGACCCAAACACATACAGCTAAATTAAAGATAATAAATTACTATTATTATATTATTTTTTTATTATTATTATTTATAGCTAAATTAAATAAATAAATTTTGAATATGGGGGTCACTTTTAGGGGGCAAATATGAAAATTAAAAAAAGAGTTTTACAAACTACAGTTTGTAAAACTCTTTTTATTTAAATAAGAAAATTAAAAAAAAAAGTTTTGTAAACTGTACCGCGTGACATATCAAATGAAAGTGCTTACTATGAGGGTCTCAAATATATATTTTTTATAATTTTATAACAAAAAGTTTTAAAGTTATTTAAGAAAATAGACGAAACCCCCCCCCCCCTTATCTCCGAAACTACTGAGCCTAAAATAAAAAAAAAATACAGGAAATGGTTCTATAACTGTAGATTACAGGAAAACCTATAAGAAGTTTGTGGTCTTAAAATAACATGGTAAATCTCTCAATATTGTGAGTACAAACTTACATTTACTGTTGGAATGTATGGGAGAACAAGTTTTTCAACTATAATGTTAAGTTGTTCTTGGCATAATTTCATCCCAACTACGGAACCCTTCATTGTGCGTGGTCCGACATGCACTTGGCCAGTTTTTTTCTAGTTCGTATTATTGCTCATGAACTTTTTACTCTTCATTTTTAAAATTTTCAATATCTGTTTTTGACGTATAAGGGCGGCGACGCCTAGCTGTAACCGAGTCGACGTATCGGAGCTGCTGCAGTACGATTCTGTAACCATCTCACCGTGAAAACTTAGGTGAAGTGAGCGTGGAGTGACCTGTCAATAGTGTCAATTCCTAGCAAAAACAAACTCACTTCACCTAAGTTTTCACGGTGAGATTTTTACAGAATCGACCGGCTGGTCCGCTTTGGTTACGTTTGGGTTACGTGCTTACGTTAGGTTGACGCCTGTTTGACGGCGAGGCGAAAGGCGATACGGTGACGATCCCTTTCCGAGTTGATAGGTATGTGTGTGTGTGTGTAAAGGTTTAGGGTTCCATACCAAAACGGTAAAAAGGAACACATACGGTGCAACTCAGTCTGTCTGTCTGTCCATCTGCAACAGCTGGATATCTCAAGAACTACTGATGCTATCAACTTGTTTGGAACAGTTTTAGATGACGTTTGCCCAACTATTTTGCAAAATTAAGAAACAGGGACTGAAAGTGGGTCTTAAAAATTGGAAGTGGGGCTACTAGGGCATGTGGGTTTACACATTCTCAAACATTTTTAAAGGCCGCATCGTTTTCGACTTTTGATGAGAAATGTACTTAAAAAAAAATACCGTACCCCTTATCTCCGAAGTTTGCATAGAGAAAAATCTGAAATTATTCTATGAGATAGAAGTTATTTCAGGAAAAATAAACCAATGTCTCTAAATAGCATTCTTTTTCAGAAATCATCAAGAACAAAGAAGGAGATGTGCCCAGTATGTTAAAATGTATCGGAACCCTGTGTCTCCACTTTGTTCCTTTCATGATTTTAAAGACAAATACGGTAACATACTTGTACTTTACATATGGAAAGTGATTCCATGATTTACATGGCTTCGGTTTTTACAAGAAACCACTGAACAACATTTCTTATAAATTGTCACGGTCGAACGCGCACTAGTTCGCGGAGACGGAAATTGTACCGACTATGAACGGCTCATACTGATGTCGCGCTGACACAGATTCGCCCGCTTGTCATTTCTCCTGTTTTTTTTATTATATTTCTATGTACGGAACCCTCGGTGCGCGTTTTTTTATTTTTATCTTTGACAGACAATCATAAAGCAATGAATATAAAGATCACTCAATCTGCCTAGCCTTTTCCCAACTATTTTGGGGTCGGTTCCAGTCTAACCGGCCGGTCTATCTGACCTGCACAACCCAGTTAGTTAGTATTAATAACTGGGTAATACGATACCCCTTGGTAAGACTGGTTGTCAGACTTTCGGGCTTCTGTCTGACGACCCGTAACGACTGTCAAAGACCCACGAATGACAGCCGGGACGAGGCACGGAGGAGTCTTGGTATGTAAAGATGGTCACACATCCACTGACCAACCCCGGCAAGCGTAGCTTAATCTGATGGATCGACCCGTGCGGCTGTTATTACTTAGCCACGCGCTCTAACTATGAATATAAAGATCACTGTAATACAAAATCTGTTAAGTATAAATAAAAACATTAAAAAATCTGAAAACCCGACTGCGTCTAAAAAGTTGAAATAAAGCTAACTTTTCATTTCAAGCAGGTTAGTTTAGTTCAATTTTAAGATTATTTTGTGAGCATGTTTTGAACTCTTTACGTGGTCGAGTTTTTCGAACTTTTCAATGTTTTTTATTGAGCAGAATGGGCTTTGAGAATTTACACAGAAACAGTGTGTTATATTTTTGTAATAACTATGAACGGACTTTATCTAATCTTGACTATTAAAGCGAAGCGCACATTACAGCGTACCAAATGTGCGTCAGCCTAAAGGTGGGTTTCCACCAGAGATGTGCGAGAAAGCTGAGCGGTGCGCTTAGAGCATAGGTTAAATGCTCTAAGGCGGTGCGAGAAGGCGTAGCGGAGCTTACAGCTCCGCTCCGCCTTCTCCGCACCGAGAGTCGCACCGTTTCACAAACGGTGCGACTCTTTCCACCAAAGCTCTACGACGAATCCGAGTGGTGCGTAACGGACTCTGCTGTGCGAGGAAGCGGAGGAAGCGGTGTGCTTTGAGTCTGCGGCAGGCAAGTGGGGTCAACCAGGGATGTGCGAGTATGCGTAGTGAGGGATGTCTGCAGTACCCAACAATATGATCAATTCATATTCTAGACTTGCACATCGCAACTCTGGAGGAAAGGGCATAGAGTTAGTTACAAGGTTCTTTTGGCACGTGGCTAAAATTGGAACTAACGCTGCCATCTTGTTTTTTCATTGTTTACTTACCAACAGCGACCCAGTATCAACGTCATTCGAGAGCCAAAAGATCCTCGTAGCATTGTAGCGGATGCGAGATCTTACCTACATAGACAGAAGATCTTCTGAGCCTACATACAACGATAAACGCAAAGGCCATGCACATTACTCACACACCACCTCGTTTACATTTCTCGAGTCGCTTGTTTCGCATGTACACTCAGCAACAAAAGTCGATTATTAGTTCAGTTTTCTAAATCTTAATTATTGAGAAAAATACTTCATTAAAATCGGAACAGATGTAAATTTTAAAGAAAATTATGTCTTATGTATCTAATAAATTAAATGCTAAAAAGCAGGTTATCGAATAATTTTGTGTTAATTTAGAGATGGCAGAAAGTAGCAGTGTTAACCGACTTCTGTTGCTGACCGTAACCTAAATACAGGGTGTTAGGCAGACGGTTGAACATACGAAAATGGCGGATCCATGGGGCCATCTGCTACGTGTTTAGGCCCAATAACAAGACCTCCGTGAACAAGACCCAAGCCCTCCCCGGCCACACGCTTTTTTTTAACTACCTAGGTACCTTTTTTTTAATTTTATTCGAAATTCGTCGTTACTCTAAGTTGAAACGTCAATAATTTCGTATAAAAATAACAATGAAAAATAACAAAACTGGCAACATTTTTTTTTATTTGCATCTAGATTAGGTAATTGTAAAATCATTTATAAAATTCGTATTTGACGCAGATGATTCTAGAAAATTAAATAATAAAAAATATAAGTTTTTAAGCTGTCATGGTCATTAACATTATTATTAACACAAACGTAAATAAAAAATATACGGAAACCCGTCTTTCAACTGCGTTTTAAGAGTGATAGAGCAGTTCTAATTCTATGCAGGGATAGATATCGATATCCGAAATATACCGATAATTTAAAAAAAATACCGTAGACAGATAACTGGGATAGATACCGATATTTTGTATCAGTAACTTGAGAATCGGTATAAAATTATCGATAATTATATCGATACTCAGTGCTGATATTATCAGGAAATGTATAGCTTGATATGCAGCCGACAGCCGTGCTTACAAAGGGCCTAAATGTCTAGAAACAAACGTAAAAATAAACTTAAAGGTAAAAAATACAAACCAGCAATCTTCATATACTTACCAATCACTAGAAACCAAAATTCACGTAGGTACCACAGGCATGACCGTTACTAGTCGGGCCGGGGGGGCAAAAGAAATTGAAAAGATAACGCGGATAAATCGGTATTTTAGTATCGGTGTCGTTACTGATAAAGGCACATTAAAGTACCGACATTATTATACTGAATAAAAATACCGGTATCAATAAAGAGATACCCAAATACCAGTATTTGTATCGGTATACAGTGCCTGATTCTAGGAAAACATGTTTGTTACATGCCCGTTTTAGCGGTATGCAATATGCACAATTACTTTAAAAAAAACTAGTTTAATACGTCAATTATTTATAACTTGCCCGGCCCTTTTCTCACGTAACTCTACATTTGCGAAAAGTGAAATTGTGCAGCCATCATTGCGTGTTTGTATGAATTTTTTTCTTTCTAAATAATTAATTATCATTTAGATATTTGTGTTATTTTACATATGGCAACTTCTAAAAACATAAGTTTAATTTACTATTTTACTACCGGTACGTTTATTTATTAAAATCTTTTTATTGATATTATTAATTACGTCGAAGTTCTAAAAATAGTACATTTACATGAAAATAAATGGCTTAGTTGCCATAATAAGTGGTACAACTGTAAGGGCGAGCGCGCATTGCGGTGCGTTTTTCTACCGCATAATCTGTGAAGTATGGAATGTCTTTGAAGTGCGCGCACTGCGGTCATGCGTTTTGTTACTGTAGGCCCCGCCCAGTGCGGCAGAACTACCGGAAACGCACCGCAATGCGCGCTCGCCCTTACAGAACAACAAAAAAGTATGCTGTACAAAATCTGCCGTTCACCAAATATTTTACTAGCTGCGACCCGCGGTTTTACCCGCGTAGAGCGGTATAAAAAGTAGCCTATGTGTTAATCCAGATACCAAATTTCATCCAAATCGGTCAAGCCGTTTGAGCGTGAAAAAGTAACAAACATACAAACACACACACACTCACAAACTTTCGCCTTTATAATATGAGTGTGATTGTAATCTATACGGTATGGAGCTCACATCTATGCAATAAATCCAACCACATACTTGATATCGCCTTTGCTGACGATACAGGGTGGAAGGGATATCGACGCGCAAACGCGTACCACGTATCCAGTACATCATTCTGAGCCCCCGTATATAGAAATTTTTCATCGGTTATTGAAAAAAAAATTCGCTCTTCCATACATTTTGACCGTGTAGTGTTTACATTTGACGTGTGTATTGCACTATTGTAGGTAACTGCAGATTTTTTTTTTCAATAACCGATGAAAAATATCTATATACGGGGGCTCAGAATGATGTAACCGTTTGCGCGTCGATGTCCCTTCCACCCTGTATACAAAAAATTAACGAAATCGGTCCAGTAATTAAGTCAAAAAGTAGAGATATCATTTTGAGTAAAAAACACTGTAGAATTGGATGACTAGGTCAGTGAGTGAACTTGAATCCTTGAACATGTGTGCAAACAAAAAGAACCATGTTCGGCAAACAATGGATTGGGCACCACAGTGCCCAATCCATTGTTTGCCGAACATGGTTTGTTTGTTTGCCGAACATGGTTTTTTAAACAGTTACTTTTCCTGAATTTACTTTGATATTTATGTTATTTGAAAAAATAACTTTTTTAATATACGGTTTTTAATTTAACATTTAATATTGCTATACTTCTGTGAACGAGTATTTCCAGTAGTTTAATTCATTGCACATGGTGCATACTGTATACCTAACTACTAGCTGACCCGACAGACGTTGTCCTAAGCGCAAAACTCGAGAATGGCTGGACCAAATCAGCCGAGTCCGAGAAAGAAGAGAAAAATTAGAAATTTGGAAAATTCGGGAAAACTGAAAGTGCATCATTTTCTATGGGAATTTTGTATGAATTATTCGAAATTTGAACAGGACAACGTATGTTAGGTCAGCTATAAATAGGCAACTATTGTACTTCCTTGGTTCTAACAGCTCTATCGCGCGTTTGTATTTCCGAAGATAGACGATGATACCCGGAGCGCAAAATTTTCTTGGGTTAGCTATATTATGTTCAATAAAGTATGTCATGTATGGTCGTGTACTGGCTTACAAACAATAATAGGCTGTGTTACTTTTTTTTTTATTGATTATCTTTAAATGTACCAGAAAATGTTAGGGAAAATACAAACTGCATTTATACACATTCATACAAATGTATTCATTATTATCGACATAGGGTACATAACTAAATTAAATATGGACTACCTATATGCCAATCATATCACTTTGGAAAGAATTTAACCAGAAATAAACGAATAGTGAACAGAAATTTTAAGATTCCATTTTAAAGAAATTATCAATCTTCAATCAATCAATCATCAATTATCAAGCAGATGCTTATTTTATTGAAGGTTTAAGTAACATAATATTTTAGCTTAACTAAAACCTATTTTTATGAATAGTTTTGGAACAACTGTCTATACTTAATCATATTGTAGTTTCATAGCAAGTTTGTCTTTTATATACTATGGGGAATAATGCTTAATGTCCAAAAATCAGCTTTTGTGGGACCACAATTTTGTCAATGACACCAAAAACAAAATGGTCATAAAATCACACAGTCAAGCATGTGCCTACTACAATAATATGTCACAATGAAATATGTTACGACACAGCACTCAGTCTCACATTATAATACGAGTCTTCAGCCTCTCGCCTTGCTATAAGACCACAACACGATGTACTAACTTAATTTTCACTCACTAGACAAAAGCACCTAAAAAGAATAATAATATGGTAATAGTATAATAGTTATGTGATACTTTACATCTCATATCAATCAACAAATACGGGAGAAGTACTACAAAATGTTTCAGACATGCTAAAGCACAAGTTTTTACTTACATAAATAACTTCTGCATGTAGAAATAATATTTACATAAATGCTGCCTAGTGAATAAAAAATAAGGTATAAAAGCCAGTATCATTATTACTCTTAGATCCACAATGTATTCTTAACAATTGCCTGTTGTGACTAAAGAGCTACTACTTGAGATTGAAATAGTGCCTAGTATAGAGACTCCGTATTCGATGAACGTGGCTTTTTGATCTTCTCCAAGTTCTTGATGACGATGTCGTGGAGCGAACAGTAGCGGTTACGAATCTCGCACATCACCAGCCATAGCGACAAGTACTCCTTCTCGTCCAGTTCCTGCCAAACAAACAGATCATTTAATACTGATTAGTTGCACAGTAGAGTAGCGGTGGCCCCGTGTCAACGGCCCCGACTTATGTGTCGTAGGTCGTGGGTTCGAACCTAGACAGGCACATTACTTAGTGTAATTTATTTCATCACCACTGCTATCAAAAAGGTGAAGGAAAATATCGTGAGGAAACCGGCATGTCCTAGAACCAAAAATTCGAAGACGTGACATCCCCAACCCGCACTTGGCCTGCATGGTGGATTATGCCCTACTCCCTCTCACAGAGAGGGGGCCTGTGTCCCAGCAGTGGGAACTTTATAGGCTGATTATGTAGTTGCACAGTGCACACATTACTGTTAATTAATTTATGCTAGAACAAAAACGAATTGTAACAAAAGACACTTTCCTGTTTAGTCAATTAAGGAAAAATGCCACCAACAGGTTGTTTTTCCTGTTTTTTTGGCTGAAACAGAGAATTATAAAAAATTTCTATTAACTCTTTAAACGTCGATTGCACACCCAGGTGTTCAGATAACAATAGAAAATCTATTGTCTGCTAATTGTCGTGCGACGGGTTAATGCATAAGAATAAAATAATACTTACTCGGACAGCTCTCCTGTAGTCTTCAATGTGAGGATATTTAGCGACTTTAGACACAATCTTCGCTCGCGAAATGAAGTATCGTGAGATTTGGTCAAAGAACGCGGCGGCCTCCGACTCTACGGACTGAATCTCAGCGAGTGTATCCTCCTGTATTGATACACCGAAGTTGTTGCCGTCCTCGATTTTAGGAATCATGAATGATATCCACATTTTCAGCTGGAACAATGTTAAGCAACACTGAGCAATTGGTTCGACATTCATTTTTACACATAAACCTAACTATGAGCCTGCAAAATAAACAATATTGGTGGAATATAATGACGTGATTGCAACTCTTTGCCAGATCTGTGTAAATTGGTGCCAGCTGCCTTCTTACCTGCGAAAATCCTTTGGTCGGCAGTTACGATGGGACCGAAGGAAATGCTAAGTGTCACCCCTCATCCTAGGCGGGCGACGAAAGCGACATGACGCAAAGCAACTCAAAATTACATGTGACGCAACTGAATGTAAGTCACCTAAAATTAAATTAGCATTGATGTGTCGTGGAAGAATGTTAGGTCGTATCGTAAGAGTCGTAGCAACGCTGGTGACCACCTAGTGGGAACAGCAGCTGCCTCGTATTCAGCAGCACGTCACGTCACGTCGTTTCAATTGTCGCTCACCTAGGACATGGGGTCAGCCCGCAGTCACACCACGCAGTAGTAAACAAATGAAGTGATTATTTGCATATTTCTCCCTAGAATAAAACTCACCCAATTTGTGAGGTGCGCAGGGAAAGAAACGTCTTATCATTGGACGGTTGCAGCATCGCGTCATACGGCGCAGTTTCAATTGGCGACTGACGCGGCGACATACGCAGTGTTTGTGCAGATGTCGATCGCGATTGAGTTCCATTAGGCTTAATAGCATATAATCAGAAAGATCTATACACAGTTTTCCAAATACATGTAGGCATGTTGTTAATAGTGAAACAGAAATTGGTTGTATCTCCAAATATAAAATACCTAATGGTTATCTCAAGTTGATTATATAGGAATAGTGTTACTATATTTGAATGTAGGCCACTTCCAAAGTACAAAAAATGTTCTACTTCTACTCACAATAACATTTCTTTCCCAAAATCACACTAGGTACTGATTCTTATCTGATATTGTATTTATTTTTGTTATGAATTACACAAGTCAAGTCCAGATAGTGATGTTTCATAGAAATACACAAATGCAGTTCTTCAGCAATCAAGACATATTACTTTGTCATAACTTTCATCTGGTGCAACTTGGAAGAGGCCTACAGTGGACTGCACTGGGCTAAGCTGATTGATAATGAAAGCTTCATCTTCTTCTTTTTAATTTAAATCCTCTTGTTTGGGTCCTTTTTCAGAGTCCTAGTATGATATTACTGGGAATTGATGAAATCTTCATGATATTCCTAATAATATTCACATAAAAGCAACTTACCAAATTGGAATCTTCAACCAGTTCTCTAATGTGTGGTTTTACAAGATGGATGAGGTCACTGAGTGGCTTGTTACATGGCACAGTGCCGTTGGGCAAGGCATATACTCGAGTGCCCTCAGACGAGTTGCTTGACATCTCGGATGAGCTTGTCCGCTGACGTTTAGGATTTGGCTCATTTGCTGCTGATGCAGGAGGTGGCACTGGAATGTTTAAGTCCTGAAATTATATAACAATGTTTTTATTAAAATATTAGGGACAAAGACTATGCAGCAGGCAACTGTTTAATTTGAGAATGTAAGATATTAGACATAACAACAGCATGTCTGTAATCCCCGAAAGATTTAGCAGACCTACACCTACACTACACCTACACCTACACTACACCTACACCACCCCACACCACCTACCCTATACACACCTACACCTACACCCCCACCGACCGACACCGACTACCGACCTACACTATCAATCAATCTGCCTAGCCTTTTCCCAACTATGTTGGGGTCGGCTTCCAGTCTAACCGGATGCAGCTGAATCCGACCAACCTACACTATATATGATATTAGTGAATATAATTTATATTTTCTAATAAACTATAGATCACTCTACTAGATAATGTACAAAGAAGGGCAACCAAGATGGTTTGCACCATGCGTAATCTACCTTATGAACAGTCCCTCAAAGACCTTGGCCTTATCTCACTGGAACACCATAGACAAAGAGGTAGGCTCAAAGGTAACACTACACAGTGCCCAGCCTTCAAGACCTTTACACTATGAATGCCAAGAAACTTTTGAGTGGGCATTCCCTAAAGTCATGGAAAAAATCATCAAAGAAAAAGCTTTTGAAGCAATTCTTGTTTAACCAAGTTGTAACAGCATGGAATAAGCTCCAAGAAAATGTTGTGACGGCTTCCTCACTGAACTGCTTCAAGAATCAACCAGACAGATTAAATATCTCCAAGCTATTTGATACACATGCATCAGCTAATTAGCTGCTACTGTGTTGAACCAAATAATAATATGACCAAGAAACAAAAGAAGTAAGGATAGTAGCAGGTGGTGTTCTGTACTTTTTACCACACGCCTTTATGTCTATGAAGGTATGTATGTATGAAACAATATGGACACATCTGTTGACTGAAAAACGAAATAAGGTTTTGCAGTTGTCATTGCAATAGCAAAAGTGAATTATTATTCGAAAACAACCCTAACAAATACCTGATGTACATCAGCCAAATCTCGATTCTGGAAATGTGATGTTTCTAGAAGTTCATTTAATGTCACTATCTTCTCTGGAAATCCTTTTATTATTAGATGTTCAGCCTTCTGCTTGAGGGAATCCTTGTAATCCTGTACCTGAAACAGGTACACGTGCCCGATTTACATGAGCCATTTAACAACAGCCATTATCCGTTGTTACGCCTAGGGTCCCCCACGGTCGCGCATTATGTTGAGGTTATGCGCTCGTAATACGTAAAACCTACCGCTCCCATTGTAATTGTAACACGTTCCGGTGCTTTTCCAAAGGTAATCTTTAACCCACAGCAGGATTTCACCACGAAACAATATTATTCAACAGCACTTTTACAGAAAATAGTGAGGTCACACAGGCACACTAATCAAAGTAGGTACGTTACTCGTGTCAAACAAAGCGATGTATCAATGAAATAAAATTAATAATGGGTTTACCTTTTTCGCTACGTCTGTCATTGTGATAATATTATTTTTTGTGGGATGTTAACTATTTTATGTCCCTTGATAAACTGTTTTTAATACAAAATACTGTTTATATTCCACACAACTTTATAGCTAACAATAGCTAACAACTCGTGTATGTGAGTGAGTCACAGAGTAGATAGAGTAGAGGAGCTGAGTGAATGAAATGAATTTCGTAGTTTCCGAAGCGTTCATTCGAGGTATACAAGAATAAGTGTCTAAACAAACTATGCCGAAGTTACGCGACCGAAGTTCGGCACGATTACGCCTGCAATGCTATTTGAATTACTGACGACACACTATGCCAAAATTACGTTGCGTTCTAGCGGACAGCCGAACTTCGGTCGGGCGTAAGTTTAGCGGCAATTCGGCGGCAACGTACACATTACACGCGACCGAAGTTCAGTTCGATTGCCGAAGAAGATCCGGGGATCTTCTTCGGCAATCGAATCAATCCGGGGAGCAGCGGGAGGCAGGCACACAAAGTTGCACAACTGAATTTCCGCCGCGTAAGTTCGGCACTTATGGTGTGTCATATCAGCCGAACACGACGGAACGTAACATCAGCCGCGGAACTTCGGTCGCGTAACTTCGGCATAGTGTGTTTAGACACTAAAAGTTACTAAACTAAAAAAATACAAACACGTCAATACCGATTTCTTTAGCACTGCGTTTTCCTTTGAAGTTAAATACATCCTTAATTTATAAAAAATCTAACAATATTTTTTACACGGACGGTGTGACGTGGGTGACAACCAACTTTTTATTTTTTAATAAAATAATGGTTTTTCGTTTATTTTCCCCAACATCAAAATTGGAAAATAAAAAGGTCATAGCATTTCCTCCACAGACTCTACAACATACTACATCTCTCCTACTCCGCCCAACTTTGTTATATTATTATCTGTGGGCCTGTGGGTCTGACACATGCTCCGGCAGCATATATAAAAATGCTACTTCAGTATTTCCCCTGAGGCGGAGACGATAGCGTCAATTCCAGGCATTAAACATACGTAAATTCTAGTTAACGCTAATTCCGCGTAAATGCTACTGAATACTAGCATTTACGCGTTTGCCGGTTAATGGCTGGAAATATGGCGCTAACTCTAGGTATTCGTCTCCGCCCTGAGGGGACGTACTGAATTAGCATTTCTATATACGCGCTCCGGCACGAATCTCGAACCCTTGTCATTGTCAAAATTAATGACTGACAATGACACGTCAATAATGTCATTGTCAACAGTGAAAATGTAAACAAACACATGCGGTGTATTTTGCAGAGAAATTAATCAAAAGAATATCACATTAATTACCTTCTTAAATATAACAAGACTTAATTGCTAACAAGAAATATGACTACTTTTAGATTTAACTTTTCTGGTGAAGATGACAGTAATCAACTAGAAGGTGAACATTTGAAATTTTTACTCATGTTTTTATTTTAAGAATTATGGACAGTTTATCACATTATAAATATGTAAATCCAACAGAAACAAAAGAAACCATTCGATGGCTAGATAGTGAGGAAGTTGTACCAGATAAACAAGTACAAAACCTGGATGACGTAGTCACTCGCGCTAAAATGTTCGCCTGTGGTGATGTAGAGATTGGGCATGTAGTAGTAAGTGAAGCAATGGCGAGCATTGAAGAATGTGGATTGAAGAATGCTATCGAATTAGCAGAAAAGGAACATAGTGACCTTATTGCTGGGAAATATGAAGGCAAGTGTGCATGCTATAACTTAGCTCCTCTGTATTGAAACCCTTAATAGCCACAGCACAGCTACTTTAATTGAATTTTCGATGTTTAACAGTGGATTTGAAACAAACTATTGCATGATACTTATGCCCGTATTAATAAATATGGATCTACTTGTATTTAAAATAATTTCAGGTGGACTAAAAATTTGGGAGTGCACTTATGATTTAATAGAATATCTGGAAGAAAATCGAATCGAAATCAAGTTTGAAAAGACCAATGTCTTGGATTTAGGATGTGGAGCTGGGATTTTAGGAATATATGCATTCTTGAATCATTCAAATGTTACTTTTCAAGATTATGTAAGTGAAGTATTGTTAATTATTGTTATATAAAAAAAAACTGTCCAATTCAGTAATTAAAATATTATTTCAGAATAAGGAAGTCTTGGAACATTTCACAATACCCAATGTTATGTTAAACATTGAGGAGGAAGAGAAAAGGGAAACAGAAATACAAAGGTGTAAGTTCTATTCAGGAGACTGGGATTCATTTAACAAGAAGCTGCCTTGCTCTGAAGGCTATGAGGTTATCCTTACATCTGAGACTATCTATAATGAATGTAACTATGACAAACTCATCTCACTATTTGTGGATAGACTTAGCAAAGATGGAGCAGCATATGTGGCTGCAAAAACTTATTACTTTGGTGTTGGTGGTGGAACAAGACAATTTGAGCAAACTATTCAGAAGCATGGAAAATTAATCAGTGAAGTGTGTTGGAAGAGCACAGGTGGTATTCAAAGGGAAATATTAAAAATCACACATAAACCATAACAACCTTTAATAGTGATTTGTACTAAAATGTTTGCAATAAAATTGTGATAACTTACAACATACTGGAAGATTTTCTCTTACAATAATTTAGATATTAAACTTTTTAAGGAGACAATCTTTCATAGACCCACCCATCGTCTCCTTCATGCAAGAGCTTTCCATTGGGAACTTCTCCTTCTTTTGGCTTCCTGAATTTAATTCTATCATGAAGCCGGTCTCGTTGTCCTTGCCAAAACTCAACAGCTCTAGGACGGATAATGTATCCTCCCCTGAAATTATTAAAAAAGGCGAATCAGTAACCAAAAAGAGATAAACTAAACATAAATTATAAAATTGCTATATTTATTCAGTCTGAAGATAGCAAAGAATAAATGTTTGTTCTGTTAGTAAACTTTTATTATTATTATTTTGTCTTTGACATATCTCGGGACCCTGGGGTCCCGGACCTTTGGAAGGCGTACGAGGGGCCGAAGCCAACTCGCAGAGGCCCCTTAGACAATTTTAAATGACGAGGCGGCACCAGCCGACGATTATCCATGTATGCACTATGCAAGTGCACTCAAGGACAAGTAGGACAACCCCCGGTTTGTGCAGGACTATTGCAGAACATGGAATCAAAACATATTGGGCTACGGATTTGGGTGGCTATAGTGGATCGGGTAAACTATGGAAGAACTATGTCCCCTGCCTTACCAATGTTATATAATATACATAGTTAAAATGACAGGGGGTGACTTGCACACTCAATAATGGGCCCCCGGAAACGGTCGCTAGCACATAGTGTCGTAACGGCAAGGGGGCAACATGTCCTGAGGCGCTTGTGAGGAGTGGAGAGGCATCCCACGGCTATCAGGACAATCCCGGAAGTACGGTCAAGATCCCTACCAGCATCTTACTGAAATACTTCCTTCCTCCGAGCATGTTTGCTCTTGCGAATCTCCACTCAAACCGGCCAATAAAGGCAAGAAAGAGGTGGGAGCTCTGTTCCTCGTCAGTGTTCACTCCAGCCGGCCAATAAAGGCAAGCGAGAGGTGAGGAACAAGACTTCTCCCGGAAGATAGGGTCCGTGGGGTCGCTACTGCCCAACAGCTCGCCACATGCTGCCCTGCTTATTATTATTATTATTTTGGTTAAACACACTAGCAGCTAATTAGCTGATGCGTGTGTATCAAATAGCTTGGAGATATTTAATATATTTTTATATTTTTTTTAAATATTTATTTAGATATTTATATTTATTTTTTAGGGTTCCGTACCAAAACCAACTCAGTATGTCTGTCTGTCCATCTGTCACAGCTGGATATATCAAGAAGTACTATGCTATCAACTTGTTTGGAATAGTTTTAGATGACGTTTGCCCCACTATTTTGCAAATAAGAAAAAAAATCTTTTTTTTTGCAACGGACTGAAAGGTGATCTTGAAAATCGAAGTGGGGATACTAGGGCATATGGGATATCATAAGAAAGAGCGCTGTTTGCACATTCTCAAACATTTTTTTCTTTTTTTAGGCCGCATAGTTTTCAGCTTTTGATGAAAAATGTAAAAAAAATACTGTTCCATGCCTTATCTCCGAAGTTTCTATAGAGAAAAATCTGAAATTATTCTATGTGGTAGAAGTTTATGTCAAGATTACAGGAAAAATAAAACGATGTCTCTGCATACCAACGAAAACAAACAATGTGTCTGTGTGTGAGCACACTTTTTAAGTAATCGGTACAGAACCCTCGGTTCCCGAGTCCGACTCGCTTTTGACCGATTTTTTTTAATTATTGAGTATTGTATGTCATGATTTATTTTGGCTTATTATATAATGTTTTATTATTGCATTAGGTTAGGGCGAAAGCACCAGGGTAGCCCGCGAAATTTAAAATTTCTTACAGTTGTTGCAATTTGCAAGTCAGTATTAGGTTATATTATGTTAATTAAAATATAGTTCACGACAATAACAAATATGTATTTACAGAATTATAATAATTAAAATCACAAATACAACTCCATAGGATAATTATAATCCTCAAATGTGAAGATTTCATGAAAGTCTTTCATTGTGATAAGGAGTTGTATTGATGACTTTAATGATTATAATTCTGTATATACCTGTTATGGTCGTGAATCATATTTTTAACAACATAATACAACCTCATACTGACTGACATGCAAATTGCAAAAAAACGTAAGAAATTTTGAATTTCGCGGGCTACCCTGGCGCTTCCCCCTAATATAAACAATTGGTAGAAGTAGAGGTGTTTGGTAAAAAGTAACATGTAGACACCAACTACAAATATATTGGGATTGTGATAAAATTTGATTCTTAAAATATAATCACCAAAAACTAGGCTTTGGAACTTCTTTCCCAGGAATCATGTACTCTGCTTCTAAGGCAGTCTCTCTTTCACACAAAATGTCCCTTGATTCAATGGGGGTGCTCTGAAAACTAGTGCATGCAGCGATTTGGCTGGGCACTGGTCGTGAGTGGAAATATATAGTTGATTCAGACTCATCCAATTTCTCCACACATCCTTCAATCCTGACAGATCTGTTTAGAATTTCCCAGTAGAATGTTGCTGCCACATTTTGGTTGCTCTCCTGGAAAAAGGCAAAATTTGTTGTTTAGGTCAATTAACCACTTGTGATAAGACTGCCTAGTTGAAAAAATAGCCTTTAGCACTCTTTAATGTAGGTACAATATTATTGTTTAGTTAAAATAAATATAAATATCTTTGGACATTTCACACAACGCCATCTAGTCCCAAGCTAAGCAACCTAATGCTTGTGTTATGGTAGGTGGGTCAAAACCAAAATTTTGGATCATTTCATTTGTGTTATTTTTATGTCACAATAACATAAAAGTAACATAAAGGAAAATAAGGGCTGTGTTCATGATGTAAGAGAAAAACAGTCAAGTATTTTATAATTATGTTTATTCAAATGTAACAATCTGAAAGATTGGCATAACAAAAGTCTCACTTCGACGCCTAAAAGAATAACTACAATGCCGTTAAAAAAACATTTAAGTTTTTGGTCTAAGCTTTTACGTGATCTTAATTTTAAAATAACAGGTAGTCATTTCAATGTGGGCTACCGATGGTAGTACCGATTAATCTTTTCATTTTCTTTGGTTAATTTTCTGTATTTCTTCTGATATTTTCTTTGGTATTTTTTCGAGGTTCACACTTTCTACTTCTTGCTTGTTGTCAGTATTTTTTTTTAATTCCTCCAGTAATTTCGTCTAGTCTCCTTCTCTTTGTCTGATAGCTCTACTATATTTTTTTTGTAGAATTTTTTGCTCTGGTCAAAATTTTTGTCCTGCATTCGATTCCATTTTTCGGGATCGTTATTTTTTAGCCGCTCTAGATACATTTTCTGCCTTTCTGAAACCGATAAAGGCATATTATATTATCTGTAAACCAAACACTTTGAGTTTAGCAGGTTTTGATAAATCCGATATTTCTGATAAACTAGCTGACCCGACGAACAAGACAAATCCAATCGGTCCAGCGGTTCTTAAGTTATAAATGTGAAACTGAACCGAATTTGTTTTATATACTTACAATGTGTTTGGTTAACGGTTACCGATACTAAAAGGGCATATTATATACTATTTTTATCGACAAATCTAATTTTACAAAAAATCCTAACCCAACACCCCGCTAATGGCGGCCATTTTTAACGGCTGCATTAGGGAATGTGCAATAAAATGCTAATATCTTTGAATCTAAAAAACCTACAGACGTCCAAATGACTTAATTGTAAAGGTAGACGTTGAGGCTATGGAAAAACTAAATAAAATAAAAAAATAGTCAAAAAACATACAAAAACACGAAACTTTACACAAAAAAAAACTTTTTTTTACATTTTTTACTTTTTCGCAAAAACAACCCTTGAATTTTGCAAGTGAAATTATGTTTAACCAAAAGTATTTGAGTCAGTCTACAAAATGATATCAAAATAATGACAACATAACAATTATTGATAACATAAGTAGGGAATATAAATCTTTATATAAAAATCAAATTTTACTTAATTAACTTAACTGATTCCGTGCAGATTCCTCGAACGAACGAAATCTAACGAATCTGCACGAAATCTAACTTAGAGAGATGTATTGATGATTTTTATGGTTAAAATTATGGAAATACATAATTATGTTTTATTGCCGCGTATCATATTTTGATCAAGACACAACCTAACACGGACCTGCCAATTGCAAAAAACCCAAAAAAAAAAAAATTTCGCGGGCTACCACTGCGAATCCTCCTTAATTTAAAGGTACCTATTTAGTTAATTTTCACTAAGTTTTCATTAGTTGCCACTTTGCCAGAGGTTTTCTTAAAATAAATGCATTAAGTATTATAAAATAAATGTTGTTAGTATCGGTAACCGGTAACCAAACATATTGTAAAGATAAAAATATTTATTAACCGTTCTTACAAAAAGTACATGCCTGTGTTTGTGAATACACCTTAATGCAATTTTTAAATAACGTAACATAAAAATGTAACATAAAGGAAACATGGACGATGTTTTTGAAGTAATAAATAATAATAAATAAATATCCTTGGACATTTCACACAACGCCATCTAGTCCCAAGCTAAGCAACCTAATGCTTGTGTTATGGTAACGAGATGGCTGATAAACTACTTATATACATTTTTTTTTTTGTAAATACATACATATTATAGATAGAAAAACACCCAGACTCGGAACAAATACTTGTAGGTCGTACAAATATTTGTTCCGTGCGGGAATCGAATCGAATCGAATCGAATCGAAGTGTTTCATTTCAATTCAAGACACACTATTCACTTAATGATTACAGCTCCTAAGCGACTGAATAGCACAAACAAAATAGTTTTCAGATAATAAGATTAAGATCAAACATACTTACATGTTATTTTTTTATGAATTTTCAAGAGAAACCACTAAATGTTTATTTGTCACTCCACACGCCCAACACCTTTCGACTTTCTTAACACAAGATTATGACTGCCGCGCAGAATTTGGTGGTGTAAATGGCGTGACATTTCCGTCAATGTTCCCAATAGTAAGTTTAAAAAAAAGTATTTTATTGGAAAATAACGCGTTACATAAAGGAATAACATAAATGAACTCTTTTTGAGACGCATTGTTTTTATTTTTTTTAATTATTACATATAATTGTTAGTACATATAAGTTGCCTAGATATTGAGTGATTTACGCACACTTCGTTATGCTGGATACTATGTTGAATAAATAAAACCCTTTTCGAAGTTTTTGCGGTTTCAAACATTGAAATCGATAGTTGGACACAGGTTTTTTGAAGGAGAATAATATGGTATTTTCCATTCCGTTTTATTATTTTCATAATATTTCGTAAAGTATAACTGAACCACCAACTAATAAATTAAATATGAATTTAAGGTAGTATTCCGCTATGAAATCCATTTTTTAAAATAGCATTACCATTACAGAATTTTTTGAGGAAAAAGGAAAAGTCGGTGGACATGAAATTGTTATGAAATTGTACAAAATTTTGGTTTTGACCCAGGTAACGAGATGGCTGATAAATTACTTATATACATTTTTTTTTTGTAAATACATACATATTAAAAAGTTAAATATCAAAACCCGATAAGTCACACCCATACTCGAAATTGAACTGTGAATGCTGAATGGGGTCTTTGAAATATAAAAATGCATATCATGTGTGTTTTCCAAATTACGTTAGGTCAAAAAACACTGCTAAAATAATGGTTAAAATCAATCCTTTCTTTCATACCCCGGTGTGTTGATTGCCATGTGTTTATCAAAGTCAAGCACGTCTGCAACAACCAAGTATGAGGTCTAAGATGGCTGCCATATCCAGGAGTTATTGGGAGTGAAGTCGGCAGTTTAACGAAAAAAAAATCAGCTGCTCCATACATTTGACGAGTTATGCGAACATGATTGTATGCAATGAGGTATTAGCACCTAATATATAACATCATTGACTGTATGGGACAGCTGATTTTTTTTTCGCGATTTCAGATTTGGTCCCATAGTAAAAGTTGTTTGTTATCATGAGCACAATCATGTGTTTAGGTATCGGTCACTAATTACCAGGCACCCTATATATTATTACTAGCTGACCCGACAGACGTTGTCCTGTCTTAGCTATGAATATTCTAATGTAAACGTGTGAAGTTAAAATAGTCGTTATTTTTTCTTTCATAAGAACCTTCTCCTGACAATAATAAACACAACAAAAAAAGAATTAGCGAAATTGATCCATCCCTGCACACGTGATGCGATGACCAAGGGAAATACGGATTCATTTTTATATACGGTATGGATCTCACATTTATACAATAAATCCAACCACATACTTGATATTCGCCTTTGCTGACTCAACAAAACAAGAAATTAACGAAATCGGTCCAGTAATTAGGTGAAAAAATAGAGATATAATTTTGAGTAAATTTGAACACTGTAGAATTGGATCAGTTGACTCACTGACCTAGTGATCCAATTCTACAGTGTGAACTTGAATCCTTGAACATGTGTGCAACCAAAAAAAGCCATGTTCGTCAAACAATGGATTGGGCACTGTGGTGCACCGCAGGAAGCCAGCTCGGTTGTCTAAACAGAGTGATTACTTTTACTGAATTTATTTTGTTTGAAAAAATAACTTTTTTAATTTATCACTTAATTTTGCTATACTTCTGTGGACGAGTATTTCCAGTAGTTTAATTAATTGCACATGGTGGCAGTTCCATACTGTATATACTTAGATTATTTCCATTTTAATAAACCCAATCTCCTACTAAAGTGATTGTCCAATAAAAAATCTCATAACTCAATAATCTATAGCCAAAAACATAATTATTTGTTTAATCTCCTACTTTCTAGGATCGTAGCAAGTGGCGGTCTGTAGGGCAGAGTAGCCATGGGAAGAAGGCGTGAGTTTATGTATGTATTTCCTACTTTACACTTACCTACAGTGGACATAGGTACCTGATTTTGATATTTAACTACACATTAATTTAGTACTTTATTGAACTAGCTGTTGCCCGCGACTTCGTACGCTTTTTTTATATAGGTACAAATATTCAGGTTGAAAAGTAGTACAAACCTGTCTAATTTAGAAACAATTGGTTCAATATCGTAAAAAATATATGGTGCTATGATAAAAAAAAAATGTAGGTAAACATTTAAAAAGTTATTATCTTTTGGTTCTGAGGGTCGATTTTGATTAAAGAAACGCTAAATGTTACTCATAATAAAGCTCTTTCAGTAATTCGATTTTGAATACTGGCTTTTATGTGATGTGGGCACAAACAAACAGACAAAAATTTCAAAAATTGATTTCTTACATTTTGTGTTTCTTGTGTCTTCCTCTTCCAGTACTTTTTTTGCAAAAATCTTTATTGGACAGACACAGCAAGTTTACGATTTTATTATACAAGGTGGAAGGGACATCGACGCGCAAACAGTTACCACGTATTCAGTACATCATTCTGAGCCCCCCTATACAATTTTTCACCGGTTATTGAAAAAAAATCTGCTCTTCCATACATTTTGACCGTATAGGTATTGCACTATTGTAGGAAACTATAGATTTTTTTTCAATAACTGATGAAAAATTTCTGTATAGGCGGGCTCAGAATGATGTACTGAATACGTGGTAACCGTTTGCGCATCAATGTCCCTTCCACCCTGTATAATATGTAGGTATAGATATATTCAATTAGCACCATCAATTATATTCAGGCCTAAATTGATATATTTACATGTCACTGCGGTAAATTCATTAGCATTAGGTTAAGACCGATAGTTTTAAGGCATTTAAATAAATAAATAAATATAATACAAACCATTTCACTAGCTTTCCTGCTTCCATAGTTAGTAAAGAATTTAAAGCCATCTTTTCCATATCCCTTACACAACACAAATCTTGCTGAAGGGAAGCCATCTCTGTAAAAAGCACACATTTACTGTAAGAACATATCATTACAAACTTCATGTGAATTGATATTACTGATAACAATAGTGGGAAATATGGAGATTGTGTTAATGATTAAACTTCTTAAACTTTCGCGATTAGTACACATTATAAAACAATATCGAGAATGGGTCTTATCGCGATCTTCCTTTTTTTGCGAGGTAAACAGTTCTATCCACTGATTGTTATTATTACTCCAGAATAGTACGTGAAGCGGTTGAAATCAAGAAGTATAAAAATTTCAACAGAGAGGATGGATACCGACTGCCTACAACTTGGAATCCAGTCATCAGCAAGTGCAAGCAACGCCGGTCGTCCGACAAGGTCCGCCAGTGTGTAGACGTCCTTAGTGTTGTGTGTAGAAGTACCGACAGTGACAATAATAAAAATTGTGAAGACCAAGTGAGGGTAGATGCACATACCCGCACTTTACGAAGACGTCGCTGAGCTGTCATCAGTCGTCCCGTGACCACAATCGCTGCAAGGCTGTCGAAACGTCAGGAAAACAAGTAGGTACCTGTTTACCTCGTAAAAAAAGGAAGATCGCGATAAGACCCATTCTCGATATTGTTTTATAATGTGTTAATTATGTTGAGTTAGAGATAAAGAATAGATATCTACTTGGAAACAGTTGCCAAGCACATAGCATTGGGTTCTAGAATCTCCTTCCTTGAACAAGCTTCTTCAAACCATGCCTTGAATTGACCAAAAGGCTCTTTCGATACCAAGTGTTTCTCCAAAAAAGTTTCATCTTTATCCTTATATTTTATTCTCATTCCTGCAATTAACAACGAAAATGAAAAATTACTCACAGGCAATTAAATGCGCATTACAGTAATTAACCTTAGTAAATAAAATTAGTCTTGTTAAACGAGAGAGTGCTACATTTACCCTATAAATTAACATCAAATTTATTGAACTTACCTCCAATATCAATACTCATGTTTCTTATATTATTTGATCCTAATTTATTGATAGAATATGTGAGATTTAGTAAGCGCTTTGAACCCATACAACTCTTTTATAAATTCACTGAGTAATCCGGTACGTACGTTTAAATAAGATTCAATGGGCTATTCAGTTTATGCACACAGCCTTCTCAATGTTAATGAACAGAATTTTACTGTTGGGTAATCTTGTCAATAAAAAGATAACAAACGTTGATAAGTAATTTTGTGAGCAGCGTGCAAGGAAATTATCAAAGCAATCGCGTATTCTTCTTTCTTGTACAACACAACTTACAGCCTTAGATAAATGTATAATGTCATTGACAACAGCTGACCTGACCATAGACTAACCTGACAATCAATGACATTGATTTGATTGACTTTGACAATGACATACATGACAATAAATAAACCACAAACTAAAGCATAATTATAGAACTTTGAATTAAATAAATAAACCATTATAATAAAATAATAGGGTTGGTATCAGAATGACTGGATCGCAAATTGACCACGTCGCTCTTAGTCCAAATCTCAAAATGTCTAAATCTCAAAATACCTAAGTCGCAAAATGACTACATCGCTTTTAGTCCACATCTCATAATGTCTAAATCTGAAAATACCTAACTCGCAAAATGACTATATCGCAAAAAGTCCGAACAGTTGTGTAGGCACCTATACAGGGTTGATATCAGAATGACGGGATACATCATAATTCATCATCATCATCTGCCTAGCCTTTTCCCAGCTATGTTGGGGTCGGCTTCCAGTCTAACCGGATGCAGCTGAATACCAGTATTCTACATGGAGCGACTGCCTATCTAACCTCCAGAACCCAGTAACTGGGTAACACGATACCCCTTGGTAAGACTGGTTGTCAGACCTACCTACGGGCTTCTGACGACCCGTAACGACTGTCAAAAGTCCACGAATGATAGCCGGGACCAACGGCTTAACGTGCTTTCCGAAGCACGGAGGGGTGTTGGTATTTAAAGATGGCCACCCATCCACGAACCAACCGCGGCAAGCGTAGCTTAACCAGATCCATTGACCCGTCCGGCTGTTACTTAGCCACAAGCCATTTAATTTTTTTTTAAAGTAAGTATAATACATTACCCAAAATAGGTGATTTTATAACATTTTTGTCTGTTTGTAGGTTTGTCTGTTTGTTCAAGCATCAAAATGGACCGATTTGGTTCAAGTTTGGTGTAAAGAGTGAATTTTGGGGAAGCACATAGTCTAGGGAAAGTAAGAAAAAAAGTCACAATAAGAACCAGAGATTAATGTATAGGTGCCTACACAACTTTTCGGACTATCGGGTTGAACGACATTGGTCAAGTCTGATATTCGTCAACTGGGCAATTCGTCAAATTTGTTATTGGTAAAAGCTGTAGTTCGTCAAATCGTCTTTTTGTGCAATTACGAAATTAGCCAAATAAGCTATTGGTCAAATCCATGTACAGTCGATGAAAACATGCGTTTTGAATTCACATAACTTGCTTGTAGGAACTTATAAAAGGAAAAGCCGCCTGCTGTATATGCGCCTATTTTAATATAAAAATATTTTACTGAACAATGGCAAAAAAGGGTTTCTCAGGACATGTGGTGTTGTGCAAATGAACGCCATCATACCAGCAACGCAGTCGAGGCTTGGCATCGGAGATTAGGGATTAAAGTAGAAGAAAAACACAATATTTTCATGTACATCAGTATTTAAAAAAAAAAAGCGAAATATTATTTAAATAAAGTTAAAAGATAAGATTAGAAGCAGAGGAAAACATCCGACATCATAAAAGATGCCAAAATAGGAAAAATAATAGAAAAGCTATTGAGTGGAAAATTAGATGCGTTAAAGTGTTTAAAACAGTTGTGTTAGGTATGAATTCAATGTAAATAAATATGAATTGAATAAATCTATCTATCTATCTATATAAATAAAAAGAGAAGTCCTGACTGACTGATTGACTGACTCATCAACGCCCAGCCCAAACCCTTGGACCTAGAAAGCTGAAATTTTGCACAGAGGTTCCCTTTATAATGTAGACAAGGAATAAGGAAGGAATTCCCGGTAGCAGGTTCCTTTGGGATATTTTCTGACATCCACGCGGGCGAAGCCGCGGGCAAAAGCTACTGAGTTAATAAATAAATAGGTATCATGAGGTACCTACTTTCTTTTTTACAGTTGACTGTACTTAAATTACTTGACCAATAGCGTATTTGGTAAATTTCGTAATTGGACAAAAAGACGATTTGACGAATTACAGCTTTGACCAATATCAAAGACGAATTGCCGATTTGACGAATGTCGAATGACATTCAAGTCAGACTTGACCAATGTCGTTCAACCCCTTTTTGCGATGTAGTCATTTTGCGAGTTAGGTATTTTGAGATTTAGACATTATGAGATGTGGACTAAAAGCGATGTACTTAGTCATTTTGCGACTTAGGTATTTTGAGATTTAGACATTTTGAGATTTGGACTAAGAGCGACGTGGTCAATTTGCGATCCAGTCATTCTGATACCAACCCAAATAATAAACCATCCATGATGTTTTTTCACGTCATACTACGGCCCCCATGGAAAGGTTCCCCGAAACGGTAAAAAAAAATCGATAAATTTTTATTTAATTGATGCGCAAATTGAATTGAAGAACAAACAAAATCATTTTTCAGTTACTTTCAAACAATTATCTAGGGTTCAGTTTCTTGATCCGAAGTTAACTCAATCCATATTTTAAATAAAAAAAGAATAAAAAATGGTTAAAGGTTGTTCATAAAACCATCAGTTGCCATTTTTAGGGTTCCGTACCAAAATGGTAAGAAAAAGTAACAAAAAAAATTAAAAAACCCGACTGCGGTAAAAAAATTAACTGAAAAGCTAAAAACAAGCTCATTTTAAATTAAATAAATGTTGGAAGCAGAAGGGACCCATTCAAAAATATAGTAAAAATGGTATGGGATGGGTCCCTCCTGTTCCAACATTTATTTAATTTACAATGGGCTTGTTTTTAGCTTTTCAGTTTTATTAACTTAAGTTTTTTACCGCAGTCGAGTTTTATAATTTTTTTTATTACTTTTTCTTATTTTTTATTTTTAGTTTTATTATTTAATGAGTTACAAATGTGAATTAAAGTTTCGCAGGGGATTTAGTTCTTGGTAAAGTAAAGTAATTGGAAGTGACAAATCGTAGAAGACACATGTCTTCTACGATTTGTCACTTCGAATTACTTTTAACCATATAAGTTGTCTTAGATAAATGATAGGTCTCGCTGGGGCTCGCCTAGATACCGCACTCTCTAAAAACAATAGCTCCGTGAATGCGGCAACTCATTATTGTAGTGTGTGTAAGACATCGTCACTTGACATTTGTCATTTAACATTGACAACTAGTGTGCGTGAAGAATTGTGTTACCAGCTGCTCAACTGTTACCCGAGTTAATGGGAAAATATTTTATTCTGTGATCTATTAGTTAAGTTATAAATATAGGTAGCTCAGAAAATACTTAAAAATTAATAGCGAATGTATAAATATATTTGTGTAAAGAATAGGCGTAGGTTTCTTCTTTAGAAAAATGGAAGGTATGTATATCAATGATTAGGCCTCATTTTTATTAGTTTTTTTATTTTTTATTTACATGTAATATTTACAAATTATTATTAAAAATTATCATAAAGAATATAAGGTGTTACCAAAATAGTGCTTTCTCTTTCTATACTACCCGTCAATGGTGTGGTTACACATTATTTAGTACATATATGTATAACTTTTTGGGGCGGTGGTGGCCGTGTGATTAACGAACGCTGACTTGACCAAAAAAAGTCGCTGGTTCAAGCCCCGCCCGTACCACTGAGTTTTTCCTGAGTATGGACCTACACCACTCGCTCTTCGGTGAGGAAAAACACCGTGAGGAAACCTGCACATTCAGATTTCTGAATGTGTAATCATGATCCTAATTCCTAAATGAGTCTGGTTCCTCCTGTGGTCATGAAGGTCAGATGGCAATCGCTTCACTGTGATTATCAGACTCGCCAATTCTAGGATTATGGTCAGCGAACCCTGGGTTCCGAAGTGAAAAGCTTTGGGATGCGACCGGGATCATCCCCTCGATTATTTTTTTCGCAAATATTTTCGATATACAGACCAATGATATATGTACAGACACGAAGTTTACATTTCAGGAACATGCGTCGAAATACGAAAAAAAATTTTTTCTTTCCCATAGTAAATCAATCAGCTGATTGCGCATTTTGTATGGGAAGGCGAAAATGTACCTTAGGGAAAATTGTTCAGTTTCATGGGTAGAATCAGCCCTTGATATAGTGTCAACTAACATTTTTTCACCATAAGTGTATAGATTACAAAGATAAACATTAAATCATTTATAGAACTAGGTTATGTATACAATAACTAGGTTAGATAAATGAAGTAGGTTATTTAATAAAATACAAAAACAGTAAATTCACATTATAAAAATCTCGACCACGGGGAACTTGATTCTTGTATACGCAGCAACACCGAATGGCGTTTAGGGTTCATGTTATTTTATGTGGAAATGAAATTTTGAAATTATACGATACTTACTGATAGTATGTGATCGCAGTGTCCTTCTTATTTCTTGTAGTATTATTTTTACACAGTTTCACTACGCAAACTGGCATTTTACTTCGTATTATGCCCAAAATTTAATAAAATATTCGGCACATACACGTCACAGACAGCTTGCAGTGTGACTGGTTCGGGTAAAGTCGGTGAGGAGGGTGACGGTATAAATGAAAGTCCGTGTCACCTTTAACTCTCTGTTTATTCTTCTTACAATACAGTGACAAGAAAAACCGCGCGCGTGCGATCCCGTTTAGTGGCGAGCTAGTGTTGCCAGTCTTAAATCCATGTCGCCACACCACCCCCCCACGGTGTAAAATAACCCCATAATAAAAAATAAAAAAAAATAATAACAATTTGCGTTTACATACAGAAAATAATGAAAAAAAAAGAGGGAAAAGATGCTTTAGACGTCGATGGGCGTCTTGAAGCGGACATGGCGACCTGAACGAGATACATAGTTCTGAGGCGTTTGGCAGGATGGTGATTGAGGAGCAGTAGTGTCAGTACACCCAGTATGTGGGGCCTGTTCAATAAAAGCTGGCTTCACACGGTCAAGACTCACTTGCGCGTCCCTGTTAGGCAATGCAATTGTTATTGTCTTATCGGTTCTAGCGATAACTCTGTGAGGGCCAGTGTATGGAGGCCTAAGGGATGTTTTCGCGGAGTCGTCACGTAGAAAAACGTGAGTGGCGTTGGGTAATTCCTTGAAAACGAACGCATGTCGCTCTGAATGACGTGACGCTGGCACTGCTTTTAATTGGGCCATGTGGCTCCGCAATGCCGTTGCAAAGTTGTGAACGTCTTCTATCTTGCTCATCGTCGTAGGAGTTACAAATTCCCCTGGTAGACGAAGAGGTTCACCATAAACTAGTTCAGCGCATGATGATTGTAGGTCTTCTTTTAAAGCAGCACGCATGCCCAGGAGCACTAAAGGTAGAGCGGTACACCAACTACCACCATGGCACATAAGAGCAGCTTTTAACTGCCGGTGCAGCCTCTCCACCATACCATTGGCACAAGGGTGATAGCTGGTAGTCCGAGTGCGTTGGATAGATGAGGACTTTAAAAGGGACATGAATAGAGCAGACTCGAATTGTCGACCCTGATCCGTGGTAACTATAGAAGGGACCCCAAAGCGAGCTATCCAGCCTATCGTGAACGTTTCGGCCACTTCTTCAGCTGTAATGCCGACCATAGGCCACACTTCTGGCCATCTGGTGAATCGGTCCACCGCAGTAAGGCAATACTGGTAACCTTTACTAGAAGGCAAAGGACCGATTATGTCAATGTGAACATGACGAAAACGATTTGTTGGGGCTGAAAAATTGCCTAGGGGCGTGGATGTGTGTCTGGTCACCTTACTACGCTGACATGGTTCACATTCTCGTGCCCATTGGCGACAATCTTTATTTATTGAAGGCCAAACGAATCGTTCAGCTACCAAGCGTGCGGAAGCTTGCGCGCCAGGGTGGCTGAGGTTATGAAGTTTACTAAAGTAATGGCGACGGAAAGAAGGCGTAACGTAGGGTCGCGGCTTTCCGGTAGACGTGTCACAAATAATGCTGAGGTTGGTGCCTGGGATGTCGATTTTCTCCAGTCTAAGGGAAGAATTGGTCTTAACATTTTGTAGTTCTTTATCTGTAGCCTGCTCCTCTGCCAATGCTGAGTAACTGTCCTCGAGGGAAATTGCTTCTATCCTCGACATAGCATCAGCGACCACATTTTCCTGACCCTTTACGTGTACAACATCAGTTGTGAATTGGGAGATGAAGGAAAGCTGGTTGAGCTGAACTGGAGGAAGTTTCTCGCGGCGTTGAATAAAAGCGTAGATGAGCGGTTTATGGTCCGTGTATATCGTGACATGTTGAACCTCGAGTATGTGACGAAACTTTTGAACGCTTTCATACACTGCGAGCAGTTCACGATAGTACGCGGGCCATTGTGCTTGTTTTTCTGTCAGCTTTTTGCTGAAGAACGCCAAAGGTTGCCATATGTCGTCCACCTTCTGTTGTAGACAAGATCCGACTTGTGATGATGAGGCATCCGTAAAAAGTCCCAAGGTAGCATCACTGACTGGGTGAGCCAGAAGAGTAGTATTTGCCAGACTATCCTTGCACTTTGCAAACGCAAGCTCTAATTCGGGCGTCCAGGGTACTGGTTTGGCACCCTTCAGATTGGAAGAAGTCAGAATATTGATGAGCGGTGCTTGTAGTTCTGCGGCGTTGGGAAGAAATCGGCGGTAAAAATTTACCATGCCGAGAAACCTGCGAAGGCCTTGCACGGATTTCGGCAAGGGAAAACTCTGCAGGGCTTCGATTCTCTCCGCAGGAGGGCGCGTGCCATACTTATTGATTCGATACCCTAAAAAGGTTACTTCATCAGCTCCGAAAACGCACTTGGATGAGTTTACAATGACACCATAGTCGGTCAGCCGTTGGAACAAGGTATGCAGGTGTTCCAGATGTTCCTCTGGAGTGCGTGAGAAGACCAGGACATCATCAACATAAGTATAGCAGAAGTCGAGTCCCCTTACGACCTCGTCAATGAAACGCTGAAACGTTTGTCCAGCATTTCTAAGTCCGAACGTCATGAAGGGGAACTCGAACAGGCCGAATGGCGTTGTGATTGCGGTCTTGCAGATGTCAGCTTCCTGGACTGGCAATTGTTGATAGGCCTTCATGAGATCGATGGTGCTGAATATGGCTGATCCTGCCATATTTTGTGAAAAATCAGCAATGTGTCGAACGGGGTACCGGTCCGGGACTGTCCTAGCGTTTAGGACACGGTAATCCCCACAGGGACGCCAGTCATCTTCTCCTTTGCGAGCCATGTGTAGCGGTGAAGCCCAGGGGCTGTCGGAGGGTCTAGCAGTTCCACAGCTGACCATCTCTTCGAATTCCTTTTTAGCCGCGAGTAGCTTCTGCGGGGCTAAGCGGCGAGGACGGCAGGACACAGGCGGGCCATCGGTGGTCACGATGTGATGAACCGTGGTGTGCTTGACCTGTCGAGGAAATCCAGGAGGACGAGTCAAATTTGGAAATTCCAGGAGAAGTTTTCCAAAAATTGAATCGTCGGTCATGGAAACGGCTTTAACGCTGACCTGGCTAGCTTGAGCTACTGAAGCAGCAGTGGTCAAGCTTGTGTTGCCGTCAATGAGGCGTTTGTGGCGCAAGTCAGGAAGTAAGTTGTAATAACTAAGGAAATCCGAACCTATGATGGGAGTCTCGACGTCAGCTATTGTGAAACTCCATTGGAAATCCCGGCGCAGGCCGAGGTTGAGGCGCAGGGTAATGCTGCCGTAAGTTTTAATTGAACTGCCGTTTGCTGCAGACAGCTGGTACCCTGTCGATGATGTGGCGCGACCTCTGGTTAACTTTTGCGGGTAGCAGCAGAGGTCGCTGCCAGTATCGATGAGAAATCGACGGGAAGAGGCTCTGTCTGTGACAAATAAACGGCGGCACGACGTGTCACGGTCAGTCGCCGCGTTTACTGACCGTGGTTCTCGTTTCCCGTCTCCTTCCAGCTACATGGTTTGGTGCACTTGTTAGCCTTCGTTTTATAGATCCTGTGATACCAACACAAGGAAGAGTGGGATGATGAATTTGATCTGGAGCGTGGCCTACTGTCGTTTCGAGCTCTTGCGCGTGAATGCCTGTCAGTACTAAGCGCTTCGACCACCTTGGTCAGTTGTTCCACTCGAAGGGCGAGTTGAGATAATTCTGATGAAGGGCCCCCTACTGCATGCACTGAAACCGGTACTGCCACTTCGACAATCTTGTCGGCTATGTCAGCAGCCTTCTCAAGTGGCAGGTCCTCTTGGGCTGCGAGGATAGCCTGCACATTGTTTGGTAGGCGGCGCATCCAAAGCTGTCGGATAAGGTCATCACTCTTGAAAACCGAGCCAGCCAGAGAGCGAAGGTGGCGTAAAAACTGGGAGGGCTTCCGGTCTCCTATATCTTCCTCTCCCAGAAGTCTACGAACCTTGTCCTCTCTTGAGGCTGAAAGGCGCTTAATAAGCTCTGTTTTGAGGTGATTGTAACAGTCAGTTTCCGGTGGATTTTCAATAATATCTGCGACTTCTCCAGCAACCCGGGCATCCAGCATGGCCACTATGTGGCTATATTTTGTACGATCATGTTTGATACCAGCTAATTCAAATTGAGCTTCAGCTTGGCCGAACCATACGGTGGGCTTATCGGCCCAAAACGCTGGTAATTTGGCCGAAACTGACATTGCTCGATTGGCCTGGCTCACTTGCATTGCTCTTAATTGTTCCTGCAGATCTTGTATCTGTTCTGCGGTAGCCATGGTCACAATCAAGAAGAAGAGAGAAAAAAAATAATGGAAAACCAGAGGGTAAGAACAGAGTTACAAAACTGCACAATAATTGTCAGCGCTCAAATTACAAATATTATTAAAGTATTTTGTTTTTGTTTACATGGATAGAATATATTATTATGTACTAGCTAAGAAATATAACACAATAACACTCTGTAGTTACTAGTGCAATGCAAATTAACAAAATATCCAGTAGGTATGTTTAAACAATAAAAGAAACAATACAATTTTCAAATTCACAGCTTGTCTATAGGGAATGAAACTTAAAATCCTATTTTATTTTTGCATTTGGTGGACAGAGCTCAGTAAACACTATGAATTTTGAATGTAGGTACACCACCTGGGTAAACAAGCTAAATTATTTAGGTATTTTTAGTACCTATTTCCAAATTACAGTACCTACAGGAACTAGGTCATAACTAGTCTAAGTCACCCTAAATGTATAAAAGGTACACACACAATACAAAAGAAATTAGTACAACAATAAATAACTTATAGGTTTGTTCTTATTAGGATTTTTCTTATCTTATCACGTTATCCCTGTTAAGAAATGTTACAATATAGGTACCTACAACACATAGACTTATCTTTTAACTAACCATGCTACAAATAATGTCATTGATGTCACTAGTCACTGCCACAGAAATAGAGTACGACGACGACGGTAGGTACGTTCCGTAGACAGAGAATTCTATTAATTAAGCGAGTTTAACAATACACTCCGCGAGCAGTTACGTGCAGCGTTTCACTTGACGAGACCTGCCGAGGCGCGAGGGCGCGGATCGGAATTTCGATTGATGCACCGGTAGAGACCACCGCAGGGGTAGGTTATTATTAAGTTCGCTCACCGGATTGTTGGTTTTACCGTCGATGTTGATAGCTGGAGCGTCGTCTTGCAAATTTCCACAGACCAAGTAGTATTCAAATTGCCGTGGTTGCTTGATTGCTGCAGCCGACTCGATGACCGAGTCGATGGCGGAGCACCCGTAGGATTTTCGCAATTGCAAATTTTCGGCCGGCCGGACTCGACAATGGCGGCGGCGACGCAACTTTTTGACTCCGTGTAGAATCTTTTAGCGCACTGCACTTCACTGTATACAATACTTAGGCGTTTTCTTGTCGCGGGTCACCAATGAGGAGGGTGACGGTATAAATGAAAGTCCGTGTCACCTTTAACTCTCTGTTTATTCTTCTTACAATACAGTGACAAGAAAAACCGCGCGCGTGCGATCCCGTTTAGTGGCGAGCTAGTGTTGCCAGTCTTAAATCCATGTCGCCACAGTCGGGTACGCCGACTTCGGCGTACTATTTGTTGCCGCATTTGACAAGGTACCCCGGCGGTATCTAGTCGAGCGCAGCGAGACCTATCATTCATCTATGTAAGTTGTATATATTTTTGTAATTACCTTTTAAAACCCTTTATTTTGATACCCCACTCGACAGGTTTTGAGAAAAAAAAAATTTTTTAAGTCATAATTTGGTCCCAATAATCCGCCATTTTCATTGATATTAATATATAAGTCAATGGCCATTTTGTTTTTTATTTTTATTTTGATATAAGTACCCAGTGTCACTCTCACAGTAAATACGAATCTAACGACACCTCTCAAGCTAAAATCAATCGAGCCGTTCGAGCAGAGCGTGCCAAACAATTATACATACATACATACTCTCGAAAAACATAACCCTCCTTCCGGCGCAGTCGGGTAAAAAGGAACCCTTATGGTGTGACTCTGTCTGTCTGTCTGTTACATCTGTTATATCTCAAGAACTACTAATGCTATCAACTCCAAATTTGGAACAGTTTTAGATGACGTTTGCCCAACTATTTTGAAAATAGGAAAAAAATAAAAATATACATGTTTTTTTTGCAATAGGGACTAAAAGGGGGTCTTAAAAATTCGAAAATACTAGGGCATGTGGGGTATTCTCATATGAAAGAGCGCTGTTTACACATTCTCAAACATTTTTTTTTTCTTTTTTTAGTCCGCATTTTTGACTTTTGATGAAAAATGTTTAAAAAAATACCGTTCCCCGCTTATCTCCGAAGTTTGCATAGAGAAAAATGCTGGGTGTTTTTCTATCTATAATATGTATGTATTTACAAAAAAAAAAAAAAAAAATTATATAAGTAGTTTATCAGCCATCTCGTTACCATAACACAAGCATTAGGTTGCTTAGCTTGGGACTAGATGGCGTTGTGTGAAATGTCCAAGGATATTTATTATTATTTATTTATTATTTTTTTTTTCTTTTTTTAGTCCGCATTTTTGACTTTTGATGAAAAATGTTTAAAAAAAATACCGTTCCCCGCTTATCTCCGAAGTTTGCATAGAGAAAAATCTGAAATTATTCTATGTTATACATAGAAGTTTATGTATAGTAACAATAATAATCAATCTGGGAATCTGGGACCGATTATTTGTGTTCGTTTCAACCGCAAGAGCCATGGCGTTATTCAATAAAAAAACTATGCCAAGATTTTGTAACAATTTGTAAACGTTGATTCCCAAAACCGCAAAGGACAATGGGCAAAAATGTATGAAACTTGGTCCAAGAGCCTCCACTGATGAGACTTGCGGAAAATGAAAGTTCATATATGTCTTATGATTCTGGCAAAAGTCTATTAGATTCTGTTATGTCCCGGGGTTATATAGTTATGGTAATTTTTGTCGTGACAGTAAATAATAATGATGATTTTACGTTTAACTTCTTCCTCCCTCTACTCCCGCCTCTTGTGGTTAACTAAAGGTTCGCCATAGCGATGCAATACGAAGACTAAGGATCATAATAAGCTCAACGTTGGTAGTTACTGGATTAATAAAACAAGATAGTTGGGAAAAAATAACGTTTATTCGTAAAGGGCAAAGCCTAGATACCATATAATTACCATGATATGTGCACAGCATCCCACGGTGCGTTTTCGCGATTTGCATGAACAGTAGTAGTGTTCGACTGCATCCAAGCCAGTTTAGTTGTATTTTACTACAAAATATGAATAATTACGCGCACGTGTGTGCCTCTATTTTATTTTTCCTCTATTTAACCATAATTCCCGCTTCATTCAAATCGGCAGTCAGCCCTTCGTAGTCTCGATACAATTCGATTGAATACTCGCCATCATTACACGTACGTAACGTGTTCGGCATAATAGTTATTCGCTAGTTTCAGCTGGTATGACCCGAGTGCAAATAAGATCAGGTCGTCTTGTGTCAATCTTGCAAACGTCTCAAGACCCTGGCATTTCTGCGTCCCTTTTTTGGAACGTCTGTCGTTGTCCGTTAAGATAACGACGCTGTACATATTCAGCCAGAACATTTGGCATCTCCCTCCATATTGCAATTCTCTCAAGAAACGCAGGAGCATGTGTGCTGTCTGTAATGGGAACATTTGTCAGTGCAGCTGCTATCCTAAAATCTCCTCTACGGCGGAGGCTCCACGCCGCGGCGGGCAGTGGCGCCTCCGTCGATGAAGTGCGGTCGCGAGTCGGGTAGGTGCTCTACCCTACGTCGCTACGGTAGTACTTTCATGTAACATGAGGCAGAATAACGGGAGCAAGCGACTAACAGCTGATAGCGCGCGCACGGCCTCATCAATGTTTAATTTATTAATGGTTATCATGTATCATAAAATAACTAGTCCTCGCTCACATTCATTCAGTGATTGATGATTTTCTTTTTTATTGACAAAAATAATAAAAATAATTATTATTCTCCATACCTGATATGGATGCAGATTTTCTGTGATAATCACAGCAGCTTTTAGATTTTCATCAAACAGCGTTCGGGTAATGGTCATTCTAGTCCGGTCAATTTAGACCAAAAAATGAGAGTGAAGTTACATAAAGTCCCAACAAGCTGAATTTCAGTGAAATTGTTCAAAATATAATTATAAACAATGTCTAGAAGTTCCCCATCATTCCCCTGTAAGGAAAAAAAAAAATTCAAGGTCAAAGGTCAAAAAAATGAGTTTTTCGCGATTTTCAGCAAAACGGTAAGTTTTGTCATAAAAGTACCTCAGACAAAAATTGTAGATCATAAAATTATCATCATCATCATATAATACTTTTTTTCTTACGAGCCACTGTTTCTGAGATATAACGATTCATAAAGTTATAAAAGTTGTTATATACATCTAGAGTTGTTATATTAAAAAAAAAAAAAAAAAAAAAAAAAAAAAAGAAGCTGAAGTTTTTAAAAAGAGTAATTCAACTCAACAAGAAGTTATTACCAACGGCATCCGCTTTCTTCTTTCTATGTACGGAGCTCCTAAAAAAACTACCTGTTTAGATAAGCATCGATATGCATGTTTCGTTAAAAATACTAAAAATAAAAAACAAGTTCAATTAGCTTGTCTTCCTCCAACCTCAGTTGCTGCTCACCAAGATCTTTTTCGAGTATATTACCAAGTTCAAGTGTGGCTTGGTTATCAGCTAGACCCTACAGACTGGGGTTGGAAGTTGGTCAACAATATATTAGAGCCAGTTCAAACTTTACTTCCACCTGCGCCGGAAAACTGCTGAACACTATTTTTTGCAACTGCAAAAAGGGATGCAGTGCTAAATGTGGTTGCAAAAAAGTCGGACTGTCTTGTTCTTTGTCATGCACAAATTGTAAAGGCCGGTCGTGCTCTAATATTGAATCACAAACAATGGAGGATTCGTTTGACTCCGACGAAGTATCATGCGATACATCGCTATTGACGCAATTTACTTGCATCCAAAATGAAGATGAAGAAGAAGCAGGAGAAGAAGAACAAGAAGAAGATCAAGAAGAAGAACAAGAATTTGAAACTTACGAATAAGACGAATAAATTTCAACACTTTTTTTTAATTTACATCGCTTTTATCTTTTCCAATCTTTGAAAATTTCCGTTATTATGCAATAGTTTTACATTAAACAGCATCACAACTGACCCGTGGAGTAGGCCACTGGGGAAACCACGTTAAAAAAACGCGCTAAGTACAGTACCTCATAGGTGGCGTGGAAACGTGTGCATATTATGACGATAACAACTTTTATAACTTTTTGAATCGTTATATCTCAGAAACGGTGGCTCGTAAGAAAAAAAGTACTAATCCATTTTTATTGATAATTTTATGATCTACAATTTTTGTCTGAGGTACTTTTATGATAAAACTTACCGTTTTGCTGAAAATCGCGAAAAACTCATTTTTTTTACCTTTGACCTTGAATAAAATTTTTTCCTTACAGGGGAATGATGGGGAACTTCTAGACATTGTTTATAATTATGTTTTGAACAATTTCACAGAAATTCAGCTTGTTGGGACTTTATGTAACCTCGAATGTCTAAATTGACCGGACTATTCGTCTTTTACGTAACACAGAATGGTTACACAGAAAGAAAAAAGAAAGAAAGAAAAGAACTCCCGCTGACGGTCGAAACATATTGAAAATTCACTAACTCTGTCCAATCACAAAAAAACCGGTCAAGTGCGAGTCGGACTCGCGCACGAAGGGTTCCGTACCATATTATATGTTTAACAATCGCAAAGATAACTTTTTACTTATTTTATAATGATACTGTGAAATCAAGGTTATTTTTTGCAGTTGCATAAAATCACCCATGTTTAAACAAAATACCTTATGAATCGCCGTTTTCAGTATTGTTGATTAAATACAGTATTCATGGTACTTACATGGTATAAAGAAGTTTCAAATTCCTAATTTGTTGAATTGTTGCGCTAGAGCTCGTACAAAAATGGTCTAAAATTTACAACTTTTACGGCCCGCTATTTCTTAATTTTAAAAGATAAAAAAAATATGTTTGTACTCTACTCAATGAGTTCTAGACGATGACACTCCACATAACACATAATCAGCCTATAATGTTCCCACTGCTGGGACACAGGCCTCCTCTCGGTGAGAGGGAGTGGGCCGTAATCCACCACGCGGGCCCAGTGCGGGTTGGTAGATGTCACATATCTTCGAATTTTTGGTTCTAGGACATGCCGGTTTCCTCACGATGTTTTCCTTCACCGTTTTGAGAGCAGCGGTGATGAAATAATGACATGACATGCTAGATTAAAATTTTTTTTTTTTTTTCAAAATGAAAAGTTTATTGTATGCATGGGGACCTTAAATTTTTAACTTTGCTTTATTTTTATTATTTGTTGTTATAGCCGTAATAGACAGCGGAGGCTTAGTAAGTTTGTACTGGGCTGTACGTGGTTGTCTGATTTCATGGATTTTAATTTTCTGGCGCGGAACCCTAATTACTTTTTCTAAAATAAAAATATCCTAAGTTACTCCTTAAAACATCAGCTATATGCCGTCAAAATCGGTGAAAATTCGTTTGGCAAGTTTCCTAACTTGACTCAAAGTACCATTTTTTTAATCGGACTGCGCTTTAAAATTCTTCTATACAAACTTTAACATCCCTAAACCTCATTTGAGGCGTAGTTTAAAAAACTAATAATGACAAACATTATTACTTACTTATGCAAGTATTTGTGCTAAGTTTCAAGTTCATTAACCAAATTAATATGATTTTTCATATAAACTGTACATCTCTGTTTTCACGAACACAGATACCTAAAGAATTTCAAAAATCGTCTGGTATGTTTCCATAACTTGACTCAAACATTATTTACACTAATTTTAGAGTTAATCAAGCCCCCAATAAAATCCTCCGCTATAAAATTAACTTTTCACCCCTTAGGGGTACATTTTTGGAAAACCCTAATACACGTTAGTCTTAATTTTTGGTCTCAAGTATAAAAACTGAGTTTTGAGTTAATCGGGCCGCGTGTTAAAGTTCCTCCATACAAACTTTGACACCGCCAATCCCTCCTTAGGGGGTAGTTTAGGAAAACTAAAAATGATAAACTTTATAATTTACTTAGATGAATATTCGTGCTAAGTTTCAAGTCTATTAACTCAAGGCATAGTATTTATCATACAAACTTTCATCCCCTGTTTTACCCCCCTAGGGATGAAATTTTCAAAAATCCTTCCTTAGTGGATGTTTACACTATATAAGGTATCTATGTGCAAAATTTCAAGTCTCTAGGTTCATTGGTTTGGGCTGTGCGTTGGTATATTAGTCAGTGACTCAGTCAGGACTTTGATTTTTTTATATATATAGATTTACCATGTTATTTTAAGACCACAGACTTCTTATAGGTTTTCCTGTAATCTACAAGTATATAACTATTTTCTATATTTTTTTTCAAAATTTTAGGCTCAGTAGTTTCGGAGATAAGCGGGGGGGGGGGGGAAATGGTCAATTTTCGTCTATTTTCTTAAATAACTTTAAAACAATAAGTTTTAAAATTATAAAAAAAATATATTTGAGACCCTCATAGTAAGCCCTTTCATTTGATATGTCACTCGGTACAGTTTACAAAACTTTTTTTTTAAATTTTCTTATTTTCTCCCTAAAAGTGACTCTCATATTCAAAATTCATATATTTACTTTAGCTGTACGTGTTTGGGTCACAGAAATCCATATGTGTACCAAATTTTAACTTAATCGGTCCATTAGATTCGGAGCAAATTGGCTGTGACAGACGGACAGACGGACAGACAGACAGACAGACAGACAGACAGACAGACAGACACACGAGTGATCCTATAAGGGTTCCGTTTTTTCCTTTTGAGGTACGGAACCCTAAAAAAAAGAAGTGTGTCCAAAGTGTCCGAAGCATAAGTTGGTTCGGTTATAGCGGTAGAAATCAAGTCCATTCAAATTCAAAGGTCGGTATTTTAATCAATCGAAGATTAAAACACAAACAGCAAACACCACAGAACACTATTACTCTGAGCACGCGCTGACGTTTGCCACCACCCTCACCACCCTTACGGTATCCTACGTGACTGGAGAGCACAGGGAGGCTCAGGAGAAGCGGAAGGGGCATCGCATTCCAGAGAGATGCAGAGATTAAGTGACCATGTCAAAATAAACACCACGTTATACGTAAAATCATATTATTTATAGTCAGGACAAACATAACCATAACAATATATACAATCGAGTCAGCCCACGCCGCTGAGCCTGTAGCTTTAAATTCGTCCTTAACTAATCACAACCAGATCCAGCCTGCCCCCATCTGGCCTCCCCACAGCGACGCCCTAAGCCGAGGCCCATACCCGTCAGGGGGTGCCCATAGCGTGTAGTTGCTTAGTTTATAAGCTTCATGCCCTGGCTGGAGGCCTTAGTTTATTAAATATCTATTATTTCTATCTGTTATGCCGGGGCTACACTTTATAATTTACTTAGATGAATATTCGTGCTAAGTTTCAAGTCTATTAACTCAAGGCATAGTATTTATCATACAAACTTTCATCCCCTGTTTTACCCCCTTAGGGATGAAATTTTCAAAAATCCTTCCTTAGTGGATGTTTACACTATATAAGGTATCTATGTGCAAAATTTCAAGTCTCTAGGTTCATTGGTTTGGGCTGTGCGTTGGTATATTAGTCAGTGACTCAGTCAGGACTTTGATTTTTTTATACAACGTGTAACGTTAAATGCGCAAAACCTCTTAAGGGGTCATTGTACTCATCGTTATGAACAACTTTTACTATGGGACCAAAGCTGAAATCGCGAAAAAAAAATCAGCTGTTCAGTACATTTTGACGAATTATGCGAACATAAATGTACTGAACAGCTGATTATTTTTTCGCGATTTCAGGTTTGGTCCCATAGTAAAAGTTGTTCATAATGATGAGTACAATGACCCCTTAAGAGGTTTTGCGCATTTAGCGTTACACGTTGTATATATAGATTTACCATGTTATTTTAAGACCACAGACTTCTTATAGGTTTTCCTGTAATCTACAAGTATATAACTATTTTCTATATTACATCGCCGTTGATCATCGCGTTGTGGGCCATGGACATCGCCGTTGATCATCGCGTTGTGGGCGATAACCGTAGGTGTAGCCACCACTACGGCGATAATTTGACAACGGCTTTCAACGGCTTTCACATTGCCGATGGTCGAGGTGTGTGAATTTAATGAGCTTGAGCATTGACGTTGACCGTTCAAGTGGGGCCACTCAATTCATCGCGTTGAACAACGGAACGATTACCGTGATGTTTAAAACGTTTATGGCGCATAGTGTGGCCCCGGCATTACGATAAATACGGCTCACCTCACTCCTCGCAGGCCTACACCCTACACTACAGACTAGACTACACCTATGTACAGACGCCAGCACATCAAATTACTACAATCTGTCAAATTTCATTAGATTTCATCTTTATTACTAAAGCAAGGTTTTCAAGGTTGATTGGGGTTTTAAAACAGTTTCGGGTGGCTTGAATTGCTGGCGTTTGTACACCGCAATTCACCGCATATCCAAAGATGTCATTGCCAAAGAGTATAACAATAATAACGGGAGGCATAGTAAAGTTACATGCTCTGTGGGCATAGTCTGTCTACCACAGACTATTTATTTTTCTGCCTGGGTCTGCTCTCTATATAGTCTGTGGTCTGCTCTGCTGTCATAGTCTGTGGTTGTTGGTGTGTTGTGTTGGAAGTTGGAGTTTGTTGGGGAATTTACGAGAAATCTTGATTTTATTTTGTATTCACAATATTTATAATTTTTAATTCATTAGGTCAATCATGGAGCCCGAAGTAATAAAGGAAAAGATTCACACAGAACCAATGCTGAACGATCCGCGGTATATAACCTTACTGAGCGGCATAGTTCTTCTTTTTACTCTGGGTAAGTGGATTAAATTATCAATATTCTAATACTTATTTAATTACCATAGAAATTAGCGAAATGTCTTATGTTCCATTCTCATAACTCTTAATTCGAAGGGTATTTTTTCTCTATTGGAATGGATGCTAACATTGCAATGGAACATGTGAAAGGAACAAAGGAAGTTTTTCTGCAAGTTTTTTTGCACCATGGCTCAGACTGTATCACTGTATTGTACTTGTACCTATCGTAGGTATAATCTGAGCCAGGGTACATCATTCGAAATTAAAAATTGATCTAAGTACCCTATATATTTGTTTTTTTTTTCAGTGTTCTGGTGGTGTTTCACGAGAAGGCGCACGCTTCGTAAGTCTGTGTTGTTGATGGGTCTCTCAGATTCGGGCAAAACTTTATTGTTTGTGAGACTTGTATACTCTCAATACAGACAGACATTTACATCCATGAAGGAGAATGTTGAAGAATACCTTACATCCAATGTAAGTTTACAAAATAGTTTAAGTACAATGGTAGAATATTGGTTAAAATTGAGATTGAACAAAATAGTTTGCAACTCTTGCGGGTCAATGACCCAAATGAGTCTTGGTTTCTGAATTGAGAACTTTCCGCTTGACTGACTACAATATTCACTTTCAATAGATGAATATTCTTTGTGCTGCTAACAGTGTGTAAAAACTATAGGTACCTAAGACAATATAACAAATATATTAAGAGTGCCAAGGACTATTAGAAAATATATTGCACCATTTAAAATCCTCATAATTTTCACCATTCCTAACTTTTCCAGTGATATTAACTTGTGGGGCCTAATTCCCGCAGTGAGTGTATTATTATAAAAATATAATAAGTAGGATATGTTGTCATTGACAACTATTATACCTTTGTATGCTGGAATGTAGTTATACACAAGACACAATTGCATTTTAATTGTTTCTGTAATTATGTCATATGGAAGGTTAACCTGTTATGAATTTATTTTTATTATTTCCAGAATAACTTTAAATTAGTGGACTTGCCTGGCCAAGAGAGACTGAGAAACAAATTCTTTGATCAGTACAAAAATAGTGCTAAAGCTATTGTGTATGTCATTGACTCTGTAACAATTCAGAAGGAGATCAGAGATGTGGCTGAGTAAGTATTCTTTGTAATAAACTTTACTACTGTTTAGCAGAACATAAATTAATTTAATTCTCTTATTTGTCAAAGTTTTATAGGTCAAAATAGTGTCAACCCTAGCATATTTTTGAAAATCATTTATTTACTCGAAAACTAGGCCCAACTTGAAAATAATATTTTTGTAGGTGATAAACCTTAGTATAAGGAATCTAATTGTACCAGACAGAGGTTCTACTTCAACCTAGAAAAAAAAATAAAAACTTATTTCAGAAAAACATTTTTTTTTTTGTTGGTTCTATTATGATTTCGGATTAAATAAAAACGGGAAAATATGCGCTTAGAATTGCTTCATAAATCCAAATAAAATCATATACAGTTTTTTTTTGTATGAATTATTTTTAGTATTTTGACTTTCTAACTAATACTTTAAGATTTTTTTAAATAGAGTATACAAAATTGGCACATGGGAGTTCTACTCATGCATTTTTAGTGAACTATTGAGTAGAAATATTCAATAAAAAGCTGATGTCACTTTTTTGGGGCATTAAAAACACTGTGCTACGGTTTATTTTCGTTACTATTTTATATTTCACCGAGTACTTATTAAGATAAATTAAATGATTTTCTTAGATATGTCGTGTGTGTTGTACCTGACGTTGAGTAATCAATGATAGGTGTCGGTAAAAGTGTACGGGGTCAAACTTGACTATTATGTAATTTTGCTATATTATGCTAGATGGCATCACTGAGACATGGGATAACAGTTTTTGTATGACATTTCTTTTGATAGCCTCTCTATAGTATCTTTAATCTCTTTGATTGGTGCTATATTCTGTTGACCACACCCTAAAACCTATTTTCATGATTATCCATTTCTTTCAGATACTTATACACAGTGCTATCAGACCCTGTGGTGCAAAGCTACAATCCTCCCCTCCTGATTCTATGCAACAAACAAGACCAAGATTTGGCTAAGGGCAGCCAGGTTATCAAGAGTCTGTTGGAAAAGGAGATGTAAGTACTAAAAATACTCTTTTATCTAAAGACAATTAACTAATAGTTGTTAAATCAATAGAATGTGAAATCTTATGCACATTGACACAAGGTTTAAATTGCAAAGATTGTTGAGTGCTTGTGAAATGGAACAACAATACACAGATAGATAATCACTTGGGTTCAAAGGAACTAGTTATCAAGAATATTTATTTTTAAACTTTCGCTCATTGTAAACATCATAGAAACAATGAATGTAGAACATAACACAATTAGAATTTTAAAACGCAATATAAACATGAGTCGGGAATTATAGGTAGTTAAATATTGTTAATCAGTCTTGGAATGATGACACTGATATTTTGGTTCTTGAACTTTATTTTAGTTAGAATAACTTGCAAATTATTACATTGAGCATAGTATTACACTAAGATAAAGTATTTTCTCCCTTTTTTGTCATTACTTATCATAGACACGAATCATAGAGTAACAAGAGAGTTGGCAGATTATTTTATTACATTCACAGTAAACTTTACAAAACAGTTCACGGTTCATAGTTTCACGGTTTTGCGGAATGGGCCCTAGTCGAGTTTATTAGTCTGAATAAGTGAAAGATAAATAGTATCAGTATTTACTTTTTCTAAGTATAAAAATGTTATTTCCAGAAACCTAGTCCGCGTCACAAAATCCAGCCAGCTGCAATCGGTGGACCCGTCACAGGGCAACAATGCGACCTACCTCGGCAAGATCGGCAAAGACTTCGAGTTCTCTCACCTCAGCAACCGCGTGGACATTGCCGAGAGCTCGGCTAACACTGGCGATGATGACACGCCCGCAGACATCAAGACTCTGCAAGACTGGATCTCTAAACTTTAGTACACACCACATCATTATTTTTGAGGCTTAATTTTTTTCTTTATCTCAAATAGCCGTGCTTTTTCGTGACAGCTAAGAACAATAATATAAAATTATGGTGGAATGGATGTTTTGTCAAAGTACATATTTTTAAATTGAGACGCTTGTTCTATTCTTTTAAGTTTTTTTTGTTGGTCTCATTTTTTTGTTAAATGTTTAAACTTTGTGATTTTGGATGTATTGAGAGGGTAATTACTTAGAATGCATTTATTATAGGATGTTGAAAATGTCCGAAATTTAATAATATTTATGCAGAGATAACCTTGTTAGGGTTCTCAAAGAATTTTGCATTTGATGATGTAAGTATGTATTTTACTATTGTCAAGGATTTTTATAAATAAAGCTTGACTGATTTTTTAAAAAATTGTTTTTAATGTCTCATATAAATTCTTCCTATTTTTCTTTTAAAAAACAAAATTGTTTGTGTAAAAAGTCACATCAATATTGTTTACCTTTATTATACTACCTAAACCTTTCTAGTATAGATGTCAAACACTCAATAAATAAAACTACATTGATCACAAATATGATGTAATTCAAAACTATATCCATATGAAAGAAAGAAAGAAAGAAAGAAAGAAAATAGATTTATTTAGCACAGACTAAAAGGCACACACCATAATAGGTATAACAATAGGTACCTACTTAATAAAAAAATAAAAACAAAATAACACAGCGATGAGTGTGTGCCCGACGGCTGCGCCAAAAAGGCCCAGTTCAGCAAAAATGCCAGACAACTAGACGTGCCTGACGCTGGTTTTCAACTTGACCGAAGTGTGAGGTAACGGATGTAAATCAGTTTTAATAAATAAATAAATATACTGCAACGTGTGTAATAAAAAATAATAATAAGTTTGTGTCAGATAATAATAAATAATATCGTGTACGTACATAATATAGTAGTGTGATTTTGAGTAAAAAAATTAACAGGTCTCACATACGCAAATGGGACCAAGCGATGCCGCGGATATCGCAACAACAATCCTCGGGCTGAGCCTTATGAGACATGAGCCAGCGAGCCAAGCCGAGCGTTAACATGAGCGAGAGCAATTCCCAGAAACAGCAGCTATTTACATTTCCGTGCAACATTCACCGATAGAAACACTGATACATACATACATTATATAATTGACACATTTAGTGTGACCATATCCAGCTTCTGTTGCTCTTCTATGAGGTACTGCCGTAAGCGTCGTCTAAAAGCACCTATCGTGTTCATTTCTCTAATCGGTGGTGGCAGGTTATTCCATATTTTGGAAGCCGCATAACGAAAACTGCCCCTAAAAGCGGCTGTACCCTGAGACCGAGTCGTGATCGTGAGTTGTTGCGAGCAATGCCTTCTCCCGCATTCCCGTCTACTCGCCACCCAACTTAGCTTGTTGTATAGATAGTCCGGTTTCTGATATTTAATCACACCGAACAGAAGGCAAGCCAAGTGCAGTTTGCGTCTGGACTTCATTTTTAGGGTAAAGTGCCTGTTCAGAAATGGTGTTACATGGCTTCTGCGAGGAATATTGTAACAAAACCGAGCACAGGCGTTTTGTACCCTTTCGATGAGGCGGTCTGTACGAGCTAATAGGCGCGGGCCGTAAACCGTGTCAGCATAGTTCAACCTAGACAGAACCAGGGTTTCCACTAGCTGTTCCCGTAGCCTTTCAGATAGATAAGGCCTCATATTGTACAAAATCTTTAGGCGATAAAAACAGTTCCTAACCGAGTCTGCTACGTGTTTCTCAAAACGAAGGTCTTTGTCCATAATAACACCCAGATTCCGCGCTTCATACACTCGCTCAATTGGTTCGCCCATAAGTTCCAAGTCAAGAATCATAGGTATTCGAGCCAGCTGTTGTCTAGTGCCAACTACCATATATTTGGTTTTTGAAGGATTTAATGACAGGCAGTTCTCCTCTGACCAGGCAGCGATTCTCTTAAGATCGTCGTTTAGATCCTTAATGGCTATATCGTACTCGTCTGGTCTAAATGATATATAAAGTTGGACATCATCGGCGTAAATATGAAACTTGCATCTTTGGAGACATTTAATAATATCCGCACAATACAGAATAAAGAGAATCGGGCCCAATATAGAGCCCTGTGGGACTCCTCTTTCTACAGAAATAAGTGTCGACCTACGGGTAGTGCCGTCACCCAAACGCAAGTCAACTAGTTGCTCCCTATTACTAAGATAGCTGCGGAACCATTGCGTAGCGCTGGGGTCGAAACCATAATATTTTAACTTAGATAGTAATAGCGGGATATTTATTGCATCAAATGCACGCGAAAAATCGAGTAAAACCAGTATTGAGCACATTCCCCCATCTTGGGCAGATAATATATTATCAGTAACATCCAGTAAAGCAGTAGATGTACTGCGCTGTTTCCTGAAACCCGATTGTAAGTCAGGTAGACCGTTACTTTGTTCCAAAAATAATGTTAGCTGGCGGCTAACAATTTTTTCTAATACTTTGGATAGACATGGTAATATTTATAGGGCGAAGGTCTTTAAAAGTAGATGGATTAGAATTTTTTGGCAAGGGCCTAACAGAGGCAATTTTCCATAGGTCAGGAAACGTAGACGTTACTATGGAGCGGTTTATTATGTCCGTTACAACATTTAGTGTGTGTGGCAGAGTCATGTTTATCATATCTAGAGTAATGTTGTCGTAACCTTCAGCGTTACTTTTAAGGGTCGAGATAACGCGAGAGACGTCGTTCTCCTCCACTGGTGTTATTACGAAAATGTCTTCACCATGTCTGTGATTTTCATAATAGCTAATAAGAGATACACTTGCCACGGGGTTACCAGGGACAATTAAAAAGTTGTTATTAATTATGTCAGGATCTGTAAAGTGCGACGGAAGGTCTTGTCTAGGCTTATAGGGCGATAAGGTGGTTTTTAGATTTTTCCATAATAATTTAGGATTTTTTATTCTATTATTTATGTTGTGCTTAAAATACGCTACTTTTTCACTGTACAACGAAGTAATCACTAAATGTTTTAAATCTTTGTAATATATTTTTTTTGAATCGGCTTTCGTTTTCCTATAGCTACTAAGTGCGTCATCACGTAAACGCATCATAACTTTGATTGTATCTGTAATCCACGGATACGACTTTTCCCTTACAGTACACGTCTTGATCGGCGCGTGAACATCAAACAGGGAAATTATATGGGTGTTAAAGACATGCACCATATCATTAACGTTGTCAAGCGTCGAAATAATTCCAAAATTTAAAAACGATAAGTCCAAATTAAAACCTTCCGTACACACATTTTTAAGAGGCCTAAACTTTACCAAGTATGGTTTGAACTTATCACGCTTAATATGAAATTCACCAACTACAATAGAATGGCCGTTGATTGCACCAAAAGGTTCTACCGATGTATTTCTTGCTCTCAGGTCAGTACATAGGAGATCGATGAGAGTTTCACTGGATGCTGTAAAGTGGGTAGGAGTTGTGACTAACTGTGAAAGACTGAGGCAATTCAAAAACTCATTAATATTTTTAGTTTTAATACCGTTCGTGTCTAGCAAATTGATTGTCGCAATTTCCCAGTGAACTAATAGAATCCGTTATGGCATCCAAGAAAAGAACAAGATCTTGCCATGGTGGTCGATAGGCTGTACCTATAGCGATTTTTTTGCCGTTTAATGAGATCGTCAATCACATTTGTTCGACCGATTCGAACCTTGGATCGACTGTACCGGTCCATGTACGCGCGTTCAGACCCCGCCGCAGATAAAAGCCGACGCCCCCACCACGTCCCGAGCGCACACTCGGCGGCCGCGGCGTGTGGCGCAGACGGTAGCCCGGCACCAAAGAGTAAAGTAAGTATAGAGAGACCCGGCACCACCGGAGCGCGCCCCTCCTCGCCCGGACGCAACCAGGTCTCGTTAATGGCCATAACGTCAAAACAATGCCTATCGATTGCACCTATCAAGTTATCATGACCTGTACCCAATGAACCAGCATTAAGAAAACCTACTTTAAGAAACTGATCTCCCTTAGTCATCATTATAATAATGTAAAACAATTCCGCCACCTAGCAATATCAATACTATCAGTGCACATTCAGTAGTTTCAATTCTAATTTCATATAATAATATTATTAGTTTTAGTCCAATTGTAATTAAGTAAATATTTAATATAATAAAATGAAAATGGAACAAAGGTTTTAAGCTACGGAATATAAATAATAATAGTTTTGTAAATAATTGGATTGTCAAATTAAATGGTACTTTTGAAATAAATAGGTGTAGATAAATATGTGTGGTGTTATAAAACTGATTTACGTATAGTTGAAAGAGGTGCGCCGCGAGACACACACCTAACAATATAGTAGACAGCAGATGGTAGCAACATAAACTTGATACTTTTGAAATGCTGACACATGATATAAACAAACTTAATTTAAAAATCAACATGAGAGTATAAGAAAGTATGACCTTAACTAAACAAAAAATAAATGGCACGACAAAATTATAAAAAACTAATGAAATGGTGATTTTAAAGTGCGCTATTTGCGCCGCCACCCGGTGCCGCCGCCGCCGGTCCGAAAGTGCGCAGTAAGTCAGCCTCACAGCGGATGCGGCAAGTGGCGTCTCCAGGCTTGTACCGGGCGAGAATACGGCCTCGTTTTGCCCATACAAACTGCCAACCGAGGCGACTGCCGGCCTCACGAGCGCTCCGAAACAACTCTCGATTCACTTTCGTAAGGCGCTCGTTCACATAGAAGCGCGTCGCAGGACCCGGCAAATCCAGGTCCGCAGTAGTTATGCCGCGTCGCACTCGCGCACCCTCCAGCAGCTCGTCACGCAGGTCGCGGCGCGCGAAGCGCACGACGAGGCGCGCGGGCGGGTCTCCACCGGCGCCGAAGCTTGCGTCGCGTTAATGCGCCTACCTCCGACACGCTCGGCGCTCACTATGTCGCGCGCCTCGACTCTCACGCCAATTTTCGACGCAACCAACATCGCCGTGTGGATAGAATTCTCACCGCTGCTCTCGGGTATGTTTGAGATCTGTACGTCATTAGCGAGCAGCTCCTGATCGCGGTCGTTTATATCGCTCCGCAGCTGTACTATTAAATCGTTTACCTCCGACGATATGGGCTGGGTGTGTTTACTCTCTAACACAGCCACTCTCTCCTCCAGATGACTCATCCTATCGTTAGCTGTGACTAGAGAGGATCTAAGTTCGGACAGATCATCCCGTAGTTGCTGGAATTCACTCCGCACCGTCTTCAAAAATTCCTCCTTAAAAAGACTTAGCTCTGCCCTGAGGATGTCCAAGTTGAGCCCCTGTGTGGCATCTGTAGCTGTGCTGAGTATGGTGCTGGTGCCCATCAGGCTTTCTTCGTGTGCAGCTGGCGCTGCTGTACGCGCCCTTACCGGCGTTTCAGCCCGGTTGTCCCTCACCAGGTTCTTAGTACACTCAGGACAGTGCCAGGGGGTCGATAAAGGGCCAGTATTCTGCATGCCCACGCATGCACGATGGTACCAAGCAATGGCAATGGTAATATGCATGTCCTGAAACACCCCAAGAAGTTTGTTGATGCGTTGCAGGCTTCCAAGATCACGCAACAGCTTACAAAAGGTGTCAATGACACTGCTGTCTAAGTGCCTAACCGTAAACCCACCTAAGACAGCGGTGCAGGCACAGATTCTTTTATCCATCATTATTATATGTCATCATTATGATTGTAGGTATGATTTTATCCGATAAAACATCATCGTAGCATAATCAGCCTATTCCCACTGCTGGGACATAGGCCTACTCTCTGTAACAGTGAAAGGGACGCAATCCACCACACAGGCAGTGCGGGTTGGTAGATGTAGCATGTCTTCGAATTTTTGGTTCTAGGACATGCCGGTTTCCTCACGTTGTTTTCACCGTTTTGAGAGCAGTGATTTAATAGTTTACACAAAGTAAGGCGCCTGTCAGGGTTCGAAACTTCGAACCTACGACCACTCGCAAGTCGCGGCCGTTACCACTGGGCCACCACGCCACCATCTCGATTAGACCTATGATGTGGATAAAACAACCGATCCTCGATGATTTTCGCCTTTATTACAATTCGTCAGATCTGTGCCCGCCGCAGTATAGTGGCTTATTGAGCACAATGTATGTGACTTGTGAAGTTATGACCATTGAAATCATGCTAAAATCACACACAAGTAGATTACCTACCACATCGTGGGTAATAGAATCTATTGACAAAACATTGGTTGGGTCTTCTGTTCTGGGGGTCAAGACAAAATTCCTTTTCCCATAGCAAATCTTTCCCGCAATTTCGCTTCTCCAGCCCCTCATAATATTCTACTGATTGAGGCGCTTTTTTTTCCTCCCTGACTCCCATTCAAAACCACGCAGGTGCTATGCGAAGTTGAACCCTTCCTATTTCGAAATCGTGCATAATCGATTCTATTCCTATGTATCGATTAATGATTGTAACATGACTCAACTAAAATTCAAGATCAAAACCAATATTGATTATCATAATTGTTATTTTTGCATATTCATGACTTTAATAAATAATAATGATACCTATTGAAAGGAATCAATAGCTTTTTGTTCTTATAATAATGCGATAGGTGAAGGGTTACCTACATATTTAAATAGTTTTTTTTGCAAGTAACTTTAAATTCATTAATGGGTCTTTTTTAATAGTCGATTATGGATTATGAGTTGTGCATATTCATAAGTTGATCATAAATTAGTAGTACCTATTGAATAGTTTGGCACGTGCGTATTATATGCATCGAGGTAGGTACATTCATCGCGCTCCTATACAGAATACAGTTATAGGGCCGGTTTGAAAGGAAATTTGTTTTTATGCAGAGCATTCATCATTCATTAATTTTGCACCATTTATTTGTTTAACAGATACCACTTATGTACCGTACAATACAAAGTCGTTGGTGTAGTAGTAGTGGGCGCATAACTATTATTATTTATTTATTTATTTATCCTCCCATTGGAACGCCATACAGCAATTACACCAACGGACCAAAAAAATAACTTCATGTGCTTGTTGCCATCCATTCTGTGCGCGGTGGACATCGAACGGGCAACTATACAACTGAGCAAGAGAGAAATACTGACTGTTGTCAGTAAGCCCCAAAGCCGTTTTGTTCAACCGTCTAGCCTTTTCACTAAACGCCGTCATTCAGCTAGCGGCCTGAATGACAATCAGCCATTAAATCAAACAGTTAGGCAAATTACTTGGATCAATAACGTCGATCGATCGATAAACTTGCTTGCCTAGTCCATACAATTAAATTTAGTTCCATTTTCTGCCATCTGGCGCTGAAATCCACACTGTCAATAAGGCGTCGCACAGTGGGGACATAGCTAGGGTCATTCTCTATCCATGAAAAAAAAATCAGCGCCGGCCATCTGCGGCAGCGCGAGTAATCATTCGGTAAAAAAAAAATGATTTGGAAGAATTTTTTTGTCATTTAAAATAAATTCAAAGCATATTTTTTGTCTCATTTGGCTGTTTTCACCTTCTTTTTAGTTAAATAAATAGTTTTAATAGCGCATAGGTACGTACTTATAACTAGTAATTCTGGTAGAGATTTATTTATTATTGCATGTTATCGGTACAAATGAGTCATCAATCACAATGCAGGTGCTCTGCATTGTGATTGATGACTCATTTGTTTGTGCGCGCATAACTAATGAGTCATCGAAAAATGCTCGTCTCTGATTGGCTGTGTTATTTTTTAACTGCACGTTATCTATTGTTGAATAAATATATCGTAATGTTTCAGGTTATACTAATTTTGTTAATGATAGGTGAAATAATTTAAATTTGTACGGGCAAGTCGTTGATAATTATCTACATAATCAACTGTATGTATATTATTGTAGTATAAGTTATCGTACGTATGATCAATATGAAACTGTGAAGTAATTGTAGCCCTGAAAAGGGCTGTTTGTCATATTCCTAACCCTGATGGGCATTTGTGGGAATAATTTAGAGCCGGATCACATTATTTCTTGTTCCAGAAGTGCTAGTGGGTCCGGCAAATTTTCGGACTCTGCTATGAGGCATTCTTCTTCCTCCATAATTTCACTGTCACAGGGAGGCTCAGTAGTCTGTAACAACTGAGTTGCTTCAGGCAACAACTCATTATGAACCTGTTTCATTATTTTAGGCCTTATGTAGGATATGTGGGGATCAGAGCTTATTAGAAGTCCATGGAGGATGTCTTCGTTTGTTGCTATTCTCCCCGTTTTCCGAGTGTGCCTCTCCCTGACGTTTCTGAAGTCCTTATTACGGGCTTCCGAAGCTTCTTCAGATAAGGTACCTAAAACGAATAAGTACATACATTTTAATTTCAAAACGCAATCGAGTCAAATAATACATCAAACTATATTTATTTTTTACTTACCGATTGGCAAAACACCAAAGTGGTTACAGATGTCTGCACCGTGCATTAGAAGTTTATGTACACTAACTGGCATGTAGTACCACGAATAGTGTTGCACGTACACATCAGCTGTTTCTCTACAGTATCTTCTAAATTTTTCACAGTCAATGTTTTTGCCTGATGATATGGCTTGTAGAATAACGGAAAATCTGAAAATCAGATTTTCGTCAATTCCCGTTATTCTGGAAGATCTTTTGTAATCTTGGAAAAAGCGCCTCGCTGTATTCCCGTCGTTTGTAGTTCCAAAACCCTAAAATGGGAAAACAATACTGTAATATACAATACATAGAGATATAATTCACAAACAACATAAAGAGAGCGAAAATTAAATACATACCTGTTTGACTATATCAATCAGCATTCCAGTTTGCTCACGAAACTCTTGCTGTGTGGTATTTTTTTTAGCTTGTTTCAAAGCCTTATGTTCGCCGCGAGCAGTCCATCGTTGAAAATCCAGATTATAAGATATATGGAGAAGACATTCCATACACCGAATTTTCATATGCAGTGAAGAAATTCCTTGTTTGTAAATTTCTTCACGAAGTGGTTTAGAAGTCAAAGCGTCTTAATTATTCATCTCAATCGGTTTTGCTAAGCAAATGGGACACGTTGCATATGATGGTACTCCAGCAATAATATTGGCCACTTTTCCATCAATCATGGTCATATGCAATTCATGTGATACAATAATATTTCCACACTGTGTAGATATTCGTTCATCAATTTGTTTTTTCATCTCAGACTCTTCAGACTTTATAAAGTCAGCTGTCTCCGAAGTGAAAGTGAACTTCACTGGTCGACAGTACAGAGTTGAGCAAGGTGTGGGGTTCTCCCAAACTAGATTTTCGTTCCCAGATGATGGCCTAGTAGACACTAGCCGAAGAGGGACGATGCTTATCATGACTACTGATGAATCATCGAACTCTGTAGCTGTGTTTGACGTTTTCTGTTTATAGTTACTCTGCGACGAAGAACCATCAAGTCCCCATTTCCAGGTCAACTTGAGTTCTTCATTTTGAGACCTATCAACAGTATTTATATCAAGTAATATCCCCTCCACAGTGTGGTCCAATAGCGCTTGCAATTTAATGTGAGCTCCGTTTTCGGTAATCTCCATACTCTCTTGTGGTGGGTAACATCTTTTCTTGGCATTTACAAGCTTTGGATAAGATGGAAAGGCAGCACAGTTTTCTTCTTTCAGAAATTGTCGAAGAGCTAAGTACTTCCATTTCGAGAGCGCAACTGATGTATAAAGAGCTAAACACTTATCTTCAGAGACAGTACTTAAGCTCTGCTTTTTGAATAGTCTCTCTTCTACTTCGGATAGCGCATCTGGATTACTGGAAAGGTATTCGACCACTTTTGCCAGATTCGTTTTGCCGTTGTCTTTCAATTTTGTTATGTACCTACCAGTGCTGCAACTCTTCCTCGGAATTTTCTTCTACTATGGAAGTAGAACGTCTTTTCTTTTGCTTATTACTTAACTCTTCGAACGGTTTTCTGTGCTCCTTTTCTGTAGATGTTCCCGCTTCCGCAGTACATACTGCAAGAGTAGGAACATGGCAATCTATATCCACAAGCTCAGATAAGGCTGCGTCCGAAAAGCCCATCACACTTCTCAGATCAACACTGTCACAAACAGGCCAGTTGATGTTTTTTTCCAACCACTTGCGATTAATTACACGATTCATAAAAGTTTTTTGATTTCTACTTGACTCTATCCACTTTTTATTTAAATTTACACAAAAAAGTCGACAGAACTCCTTGATTCGGTTCTTGTCTTCTTCAGAAACTTCGGTAGTCAAGACAGAAATGATACTTTCATACAGAAACATATGATTTTTCAGATCACCGCCACTTCTTAATTTCACAAAAAGATCTAGGTTGGTACAAAATCCAGCCATAGTTCTAATGTTAATATAAAAATACAAGTATTTCACTGTGTTCACAAACAAGCGACAAGAGCGAAACTAGATGGACTTAATGAATGTCTTTATATTTATAGTTAGTGTTAATTACTCAAGTAGTGGACATAACAGTGAGTGAAAATTATACAGCCAATCAGAGACGAGCATTTTTCGATGACTCATTAGTTATGCGCTTAGCCGAGTGCACAAACAAATGAGTCATCAATCACAATGCAGGTGCTACCGATAACATGCAATAATAACTAAATCTCTACCAGAATTACTAGTTATAAGTACGTATGCGCTATTAAAACTATTTATTTAACTAAAAAGAAGGTGAAAACAGCCAAATGAGACAAAAAATATGCTTTGAATTTATTTTAAATGACAAAAAAATTCTTCCAAATCATTTTTTTTTTAACGAATGATTACTCGCGCTGCCGCAGATGGCCGGCGCTGATTTTTTTTTCATGGATAGAGAATGACCTTTTGGTGAGAGGGAGGGGACGGGGTGGTGAGGGAGAGAGGGGGAACGGGAAGTAGTGAAAGGGGTGTGAGAGTGGGTGATAGGGGCAGGGAGAGGTTAGCGGGAAGGGGATACGGTGAACGAACGTGCTAATCTCTGGAACTAACAGTCGGATTTTGAAAATTCTTTTTGCATTTTATAGCCCAAATCTTAATGAAGGTTATAGGCATATTTAGCATCTCTCTAGGACCTTTACGTGCCGAGCTAAAATAAAAAAAGGCGGAAATAACGCTAAGCGAAAACAAAGTAATAACGCGGGCACAGGCAATGCTATGCGACGAGATGGTTCGGCGGAGCAAGTTTCACGCGGACGAAGTCGCGGGCAGCAGCTAGTACCTACATAAGTATGTTTTTTTTTTTGCAACAGGGACTGAAAGGGGGTTTTAAAATTCGAAGTGGGGTTACTGGGGCATGTGAAAGATGATGTATCATATGAAAGAGCGCTGTTTGCATATTCTCAAACATTTTTTTCTTTTTTTTAGGTCGCATAGTTTTCGACTTTTGATGAAAAATGTTTAAGAAAAATACCGTTCCTCCCCCTTATCTCCGAAGCTTGCATAGAGAAAAATCTGAAATCATTTTATGTGATAGAAGTCTGTGGTAGAAAAATAAAACGATGTCTCTAAATAACACATTTTTTCAGAAATCATCAACAAAAATTACATACAAATGATGGTACGGAACCCTCGGTGCGCGAGTCCGACTCGCTCTTGACCGGTTTTTTTTCTATAACTTGCCAAATTACAGTATTAAGTATGTCTCCGGGATGAGGGTACGATTGCCACGAGATATTGCGAAGACTGCTGACGCCAATTCTGGGATCACAATGAGATCTCGACGCTCATAATTTGTATTGTAATCTCTGTACAAATGAATTGTTCTTCGATCTGACGTGCGTGATTATTCCATTTTTTTTTTTACTTATTTCAAAATTATTTTGTAAGGACAAGGCCACAGATTAATACAGATGGGACACTCCGCAAAATCATTTAAACGGTGCGCGGCAGCCCACACTGAATTGACTCAGTGAGATGAGACCGCACCGCCGCCGCCGCGCGCCGCCGCGCCGCCTCGCCGCGTACTTGTAGCTACCTAAACTGCGGAGTGTCCCATAATGTATTAATCTGTGACAAGGCTTTAATAAACTATTAAACTGGGCAGCGGAACATTTCTCAAGTCTCCATAGCCCAGTTGGTATTTGGACGATGGAAACATGTAATTTTCTCCACCATAGACCAACTGGTCTTTCAATTGGTCCATGAAGCACCGACGGAAAACGTAATGGAAATTGTTCTACCAGAGTCACGTCGCACTCTCGTCGCGATGCGCCTGTCTGCAGGAGCCTTTAGTGTTGATGTTCCGTAGCTAGGTATTGTCTTAGCGTTCAAACCATATATATAAGAAAGAAGATGTGCCCAGTATGTTAAAATGTATCGGAACTCTGTGTCTCCACTTTGTCCCTTTGTCAGTTTCATGATTTTGAAGACAAATATGGTAAAATACTTGTACTTTACCATATTTGTCTTCTGCCACCGCTCGACTCGTTCGTGTGCGCAGCACAAATAACGTTCTCCGTGTTTAATATTCACAAAAGTATTAAATAGTGTACATATAAAGCCAGAAGTTATACCAATGTGAAGCTCAAGAAAAGTTCTGTGCTCTGTGATAGTGATCATTTAAATAGGACCTATATTACCGAAGATATCACAGTATTAAGTAAAACCAAGGTCAGTAAACTCTAATCAGCTGTTTGTCTCGGGTGAGTCACCGCATGCGCCGACGACCCACTCGTCACACTATCGCTGTCGCTGCCGCTTCTGTGTGTGCGGACTATTGCTACGCTGCTCGCTCACGTACCACGCACCTCCACGCACTCAACGCGTGTAGTGCTCGCCACTCTAGTCAGCTGACTCACCGCCTTTGTTTACGAACGAGAGCATTATTTTGCTGTATTTTAAAATGAATACAATTTGTGATGCTTGTAAACAAGATATTACTTCGAACAGATCGGTTAACTGTACTCGGTGTGAGAAAAACTACCACCCGATTTGTGTAAATGTAACACTTGAGTCCTTACGGCAAAATGAAAACTGGGTATGTCCTTCTTGCCGCTCTAAAGCACCACGGACTGACAACAGCAACACGCCTGTCTGCCCATCTACAACTGCTGAGCTCGACGTCTCGCGCGTCAACACGCAATCTCGCGCTTACAAACGCATGGCTATCGGTTCACCCAGCCGGGATGTCATTGAAGGTTCCGTTTCTTTTTCTGAGCTGGTTACAGAAATTCGCCTTATGCGCTCGGATATGGCAGAGGTCAAACTCAGTCTAGAAAAAATGTTTGACAGAATGGACAAATGTAATGGCCGTTTAGACGTTTTTGAGGAGCGCATCGCTGCGCTTGAACAAAACTCCACTCAAGTGACTGAAATGAACGCAATGATATGCTCATTAAAGGACCAACTGAATCAGCAGTCGCAGGTGGGTATGAGAAATGAAATTGAGATCATAGGAGTGGAAGAAACTGCCAATGAAAATCTACATCATATAGCTATGGTTGCGGCAACTAAGATTGGGGTCAACTTAGCCATAGAGGATATTGACTGGGCCGCCCGTGCAGGCCTGAAGAAGAAAGGCCAAACGTCTACCCCTGACTCCAATTTCCCCCGCCCTGTCATAGTTAAACTACTGCGTCGAGCAAAAAAGGACGAAATTATAAAAGCATTTAAAACAAGGCGCAATCTATCATCCCAGGATATTGAGATTCAGGGCCCTATCAGGAAGATTTTCATTAACGAACACCTCACTAAAGAAAATCGGATCTTATTTCGGGAAGCCAGAGTCCGAGCTAAGAACGCTGGATATAAGTTTTGCTGGACGAGCAGAGGCCAAGTGCTCGTTCGTCAAATAGAAGGGAAGACTGCTATACAAATTAAAAACAATAGAGACCTGGACCACTTTCTTGGCACAATCCCGTCAACTTCAAATCCCTTTCCAGATGTCTCGAATTGAACTCTGTGTTTGTATAAAGTATCGATACTTATGTGTTATAATTATCCGAATTTTTCATATTTATATTTTCCTAAAAAATGTTTATTATAAGTATTACTTAAAGTCTCGCTTCACGATTGGAAACGGTTGCGTTAATTTACTATATATTACTGTCAATAATAATTATGTTCACCTAAACACTTTTACCTCCGTACTCTTCACACTCGCAAGGCTAATCACTATACTCAGCCCTAAAAATCAAGTGCTACGTTTAAACAACAATTTCTCATACTCATTGTTACGAAATCAACATAGTATTTACAAATCACTCATCCAGTCATACGATCACTCACATCATACACACAGCAAACTCCTCCCCAAACACACTGGTCAACGCGACCAATCCCTTCTCTCTGGCACAAAAGCGGCAACAAGCTCCATTAAACCATATTTCAGTATTTTTTCAATGTTTTTAGATAATGGATAAAGTTGATTTAACAGACGAAATCGACGAAACGCTTACGTTAGCTTGCCGCATCATTGATAAACCAGAGTTGTGCCGAGATATATTAGTGGAGCACGATTTTAAAGTGCTAACTTGCAATATTAGAAGCTTACAGAAAAACTTTCCTGAGCTTGTAACGGTACTCCATCGCCTCGACTGCCAATTCGATGTAATAGTGCTAACAGAGTGCTGGCTTAACGACAACTCTATAGTCAATCAGTTGCCAGGGTACAACTGCTTTCATACTCGGAAAGTTATCAACAGAAGTGGTGGAGTAACTGTATACGTGCGAGATACTTGGCCAGTTTCAGTTAGCGAGCCGGATTTTGATGACGCCAATTGTCTCGCTGTCAAAATTAACACAAATATCACATTACTGGGAATCTACCGCTCACCTTCATTTAGTAATATAGATAGATTTCTGAACTCATTAGAAAACTCGCTAACAGGTCTGAATAGTCCATGCGTTATTGTTACAGGGGACATGAATATAAACCTCCTTGATAATAACCCCAATGCCATTTGTATTGCTTATCAGTGTCTCCTATCGGAATACGGACTCCTTCCTACAATCACTAAACCTACTAGAGGCGAAGCTTGCTTAGATCACGCATTTATTAGAAGTAAAGGCTCAACTCAAGGAGTAGTCTGTAAATCCTCGATAACGGACCATGACCTTGTTATCCTAGGCACAAACCTGCTAAAAGTTAGTAATCCACCACGCAACAGATTTAGAATAAAAATAGATTACGCTAAGATCGCCGAAGATATTAGCAAACGCGACTGGACCGAAATTACGTCCAAAACCGAAGTAAATGACGCGATGTTACTGTTCAATAAAATATTAACAGAGACCATAAAAAAACACACGGTAAAAATCAAAATTAGCCGCTCTAAATTTAACCTGAAGCCGTGGGTCACTCCCGGCTTGATTCGGTGCGTGCGCCATCGAGACACGCTGCATGCTCAAGTGAAGGCGCAACCATCGAACCTACAGTTAAAAGCCGTATATACTCGATATAGAAACCACTGTAACGTCATCCTTCATAAACGCAGGGTAGAGTATGAGGGTAAAGAGTTAGAGAATCACAGTAGCCAACCGAAAAAGCTCTGGCGAGTCATTAAAGACATTTGTGAATTCCCTAAAAAAATCAACGACAGTCAAGAACTCTTAAAGTCTGCAGAAAATGGCATCTCATCCATTAACATATGCAACAGTCATTTCGTATCGGTAGGTAAGCGTTTGGCACTCAACATATTAAACAAACTCCAGACTACAGAGAGCGAACTCTGCAAGGATGCCACTCTTGCAGACCGATCCAGGGACTCTCTGTTCTTTCACCCAACAGACAACTGTGAAGTGGACAGTCTCATTACCGATATGAAAGACGACAGCGCACCTGGATCTGACGGGATCCGTCCACTCCTTCTCAAGCACATCAAACCATTTATACTGAATCCCCTAACGCATATCTGTAACTTGAGCATGTCAACGGGTAAATTTCCTGACTTCTGGAGGGTTGCCGCTGTAACGCCGATTCACAAGAAGGGCGAAAAAGACTGTCCTGACAACTACAGGCCTATCTCTTTACTTTGTGTACTGTCAAAGATCTTAGAGAAGCTCGTTAACAACCGTGTCATCAACTTTCTCGAAAAACACAGCCTTTTGTCCGGACGCCAATACGGTTTTAGACGCGGGAAGTCCACAGAGCAAGCCGTAGGGCTTTTAACTGACATTGTCTCTTCTAAGGTTGATGGGGGGAAACGGGCAATTGGTGTCTTTCTTGACTTGGCCAAGGCATTTGACACAGTTTCCATTCAAATGCTATTAAAAAAGCTAGATCGCTTTGGTATAAGAGGCATCGCTTGGGACTGGTTTAGAAGCTATTTAATGGATAGACAGCAGTATGTTGTGATCGCGGACAGTGTCAGTGATAGCCTTCCAGTCACGTTTGGGGTGCCACAGGGAAGTGTCCTTGGACCGACATTGTTCACCATGTACATGAATGACATATTGAGGCTAACTATCCCACGGTCAGATATGATTTGTTACGCAGATGACACAGCAATCATATTTCACGGTGATACATGGGAGGACGCCACAGACGCCGCAGTAGATGGCATGCGTACTATATCTGACTGGCTCGATAGAAATCTCTTAACCCTAAACGTCGAAAAAACTAATTTTATAACGTTTTCCATCAGTCGTTCCTGCTGTCCGGAGATCGATCATATCAAAATTCATAACATCCACTGTCATGCAACAAATTGCTGCTGTAATTATATAGGCAGAGTCAAATCAACCAAATATTTAGGTGTCATAATTGACCAGAACTTGTCTTTTAAGGAACATATCTCGTCACTCTCTAAAAAAAACCGTAAGTTCATTTATATATTTAAATCCCTACGTGCTAGTGCCCCGAAGGACATATGCAGAAAAGTTTATCTAGCACTTTGTCAATCGCTGCTGCAGTACTGTGTAGGCGTCTGGGGTAGCGCGGCCAAGTCCTATTTGCTTGAACTCGAACGTGCTCAACGGGCTGTTCTTAAAGTTTTCCTTGGAAAACCGCGCCGTTACCCAACAGACAAACTATACAAAGAAGCAGGCGTCTTGCGTGTCCGACAGCTTTATATACAGAAGTCCCTTCTTAAACTGATTGCTGCTTCCGGGAGTCGATTCACATACATCCAAAGAGGTAGGATAGGAGCTGATAGACTACCAATACCAAGAGTTAGAACGGTTTTTGCTACACGATTTTCACTCTTTCTGCCTATTCGAGTCTTTAACACAGTCAATAAATCCACACTAAAGATCCCTGGTAATATACTCGAAGCCAAGATTATTATAAAGACATGGCTTCAGGACCTGACCTATGATGAGACAGAAAATCTCTTATGCCCCTTAAAGTAACTAGCACTCAAACGACACTCATACAGTCAAGACCTTTCCCTGCCCCTGTCCTGTTTTATACTGTCTAACAAACACACACTCACACACATGCACACACACACGCCCACATGCACACACTCACACGCACGCACACTCTCGAATACATACTATGCCATAATACCATCATGATACCATCATGTTTGATGATGTTTATAATTTCGCATGTTGATCTTATCTTTAATTTTATTTTGGTTCTTTTGTTTTGAATATTAATTTTATTGATTGTTAATTCTTATTTTATTTCTGAATGATTTTTGACTTTTATTTGATTGCAATCATGCTTACTGATAATTTTAATTTGAATAATTTGATTTTTTTTTTTTTTTTTTGAATTACGCATGTTTTTCTTCTCTTTGATTTTTTTGTTTTAATGTTCATTTTATTGACTGCTAGATTGATATTATTATTATTTTTATTGTTTATTTATAATTTTCAAATTTAACTGTTTCTTGTATATTGTAGTGCTGTATCACGCTGAACAGTCATAAATTCAATCTGCCTTTACTGTCTATATTGGGCCACCAAGATACAGGCTATGCCTAGTTTGGGGCCCACGGCTTCTTCTAGTTTTGTTCCAACTATGCTCACTGTTTTTTTGTTTTCTTGTTTGTATAATTTGTAACTTGTGTGTGTCAATAAATTGATTTATTATTATTATTATTATTACTTACATACGGAAAGTGATACGATGATTGACATGGCTTCGGCACAGATAATATAATACTACATATTCGGTTTTTACAAGAAACCACTGAACAACGCGGCATTCTTATAAATTGTCACGGTCACAGTCGAAAGCGCAGTAGTTCACGGAGACGGAAATTGTACTATGAACGGCTCATACTGAGCATGTCGCGCGGACACAGATTCGCCTGCTTGCCACTTCTCCTGTTTTTTATATTTCTATGGTTCAAATCAAACTCTAAAGTTAACTCTTAAAACTCGTCCGAAGATGATTACGGTAAGTACATTACTCAAGCACGGCAATGCACAACAATTTTGTCTCATTAATGACAACACAAACAATTTCCAACTTAGTGAAAAAGTCGAAATATTGATCATAGTGGCTCAGCCTGTCATAGCGCGTTCCTACCTTTTATAATGGACGCCATTTCTCGAATGCAGGATCATTTTTATCTCGTGCTCAGTATATAGTGGGTCCAGTTTAGGAGTAGTCTTGAGGGGTAAATGAGGATCATTAAGGATATTTTAAACGACTGTAGGTACCTTGTTGATAAACGAGATTTTGAGTAGAGTCACGTAGAGTTTTGACTCTTGATAGATGATGGTGATAGGTATCACCATCATCGTAGGTAGGTGGGGTGTGGTGGTGGTGGTGGTGATGGTGGTAGGTTACCTACCAACCTAGGTACTTATATTGTTTTATACGGCAGCCTCGTGGTCTAGTGGTTGCAACCACTAAGTACGTAGCATGAGCTCCTGGGTTCGATTCCCAGGTCAGGCAGTGTTATTGGGTTTTCCATTAGGAATTTCTCAGTATGTATCAGCCCATAGTCTGGATTTGTGCCTGGTTGATGGCAATAGACTTCGCCCCTATAACCCTATTAGGTACATGATGAGACTTAAACACAACTGGCGAAATGTAGGTGTACTCTACTAGGTAGGTACACCTCTACCTAACCGTTCGGCGATTACAGGCGTGATGTTATGTGTATATATTGATTGTTGATTGAATGGTACCTATATAATTTACTAATTTCTATTTTTTTTTTACAGGTTTCTGATTTTTTTTTCTGTTTTTTTTTTCTATTTTCTAAGTGGTGCTCCTTTCTAACTCGTTAAATTCTTGTTTCACTCCAAGGCGGGAAATTCTGACGTGTTTTCCTCGTAACTTTAGGTATAGCTCACTGCTGTGTTCCAAGAAGTCAATTTCGCCCTTTAGCAATTATGTAGGTAGGTACATGGCTAGTTTACCCTTTCTGACCGGATTTTTCATTAAAAGCAATTCTGCACCCTAATTGTGTAACACACTAGGTACCGATCGGACTTGGTTTCATTTACAATAACATTCATTGCGTTATTTACGTTGTTGAGCGGACAAATTTTTCGAACATATGAAGCAATGGATTAGCACTTTGCTTCAAAATGATTCAGGTACCGATTGATAGTGCGTTACGCAATTAGAGTGAAGGTCAGTAAGTACCTATTAGTGCAAAATCAATAGATACCTATCAATAAATTGAACTTATTGGTGTCATAAATTTTTTCAATACAGTACCTACTTATGCGATGAATTACCGCAGAATTAATTTTATGCCATCATTACTAGGTAATTGCCGGGTCATATTCACTTTCCGAAAAAAATAAGTGCGGGGTGCTATTAAAGTAAATTATGATTGCCCTCATCAAGCCGAGATGAAGATGCTTTTAAAAAGCTGTTTTTATTTTGGTATTACTAACCTGCGTCCAGTGAATGTGTAAATCGTTAAATTTTGCATGAAAATACTGTTTTGTTAACTGTAAATACTTAGGCTGAAATTGATGGCTGATTCCTTATCAAGATTGGGTCTGATGATGTCTTATTTAAGTATCGTACGTTTAATAAAAACCGGTCAAGAGCGAGTCGGACTCGCGCACAGAGGGTTAGAAGAGAATTTTGTTAATGATTTCTGAAAAACAGTGTTATTTAGAGACATCGTTTTATTTTTCCTGTAGGTAATTTTTACATAGGTACACTTTTATCACAGAATAATTTCAGATTTTTCTCTATGCAAACTTCGGAGATAAGGGGAAACGGTATTTTTTTTTACATTTTTCATCAAAAGCTGAAAACTATGCGGCCTAAAAAAAGAAAAAAAGTTTGAGAATGTGCAAACAGCAGTCTTTCCTAAGATACCCCACATGGCCTAGTAGCCCCACTTCGAATTTTTACGCGACTGCGCCAGAAGGAGGGTTATGTTTTTCGAGAGTATGTATGTATGTATATGTAATTGTTTGGCACGCTCTGCCGCCTGAACGGCTCAATGGATTTTAGCTTGAGAGGTGTCGTTAGATTCGTATTTACTGTGAGAGTGACACTAGGTATATCAAAATAAAAAAAACACAAAATGGCGGATTTTGGGCGCCAAATTATGTCTTGCCGTAAGGGTCGATCGAAGGTAGGCGCTACGCTTGTCGCGGTCGGTTCGTGGGTGACCATCCATTACCTACATATCGAAACTCCTCCGTGCCTCGGAAAGCGCGTTAAGTTGGTTGGTCCCGGTTGTAATTCGTAATCTTTGACAGTCGTTAGGGAAGGGACGGGAGTCGGAAGCCCAAAAGTCTGACAGCCAGTCTCATCATGGGTGGGGTATCGTGTTACCCAGTAACTGGGTCGTGGAGGACTTATAGGCAGTTGGCTGCTGGTATTCAGCTGCATCTGGTTAGACTGGAAGTGGTCCCCAACATTGTTGGGAAAAGGCTAACAGGCAAAATATGGACTGTGCTTAAACCACCAATTTTTACGGCCTATTTCACGATGTCCGAATAGCCACTACTTACCGGATAAATGAAAAAAAACCCGTCAAGAGCGAGTCGGATCGTGCGAGTACCATCATTTTTATGTAATTTTTAGGGTTCCGTACCTCAAAAGGAAAAAACGGAACCCTTATAGGATCACTTGTTTGTCCGTCTGTCTGTCTGTCTGTCTGTCTGTCAGTCTGTCAAGACCGTTTTTCTCAGGAACGGGTGGAGGTATCAAGTTGAAATTAATATCAAATACGTAGGCCTGTGGTCTCTTGAAGTCCTAAAAAACTCAAGCTTCTAAGTCAATGCAATAAAAACATACGGCCATTTATGCGTCATATTTTGATACTTGCAAGTAAATCAAAACCTATAGGGTACTTGCCGTTGTTATAAAATCATGAAATTTGGTAAGAAGCAAGGTCATACAACACAAATAAAGGAAAAAGTCCTCAAATTGTTAATTTGTAATTCTATCACATAAAAAGATGTTCAAGTCTGTCAGTCTGTCAAGACCCTTTTTCTAAAGGACGCGGGGAGATATCAAGTTGAAATTAATATTACATACGTAAGTCTATTGTCCCTTATAGTTCTAAAAAAATCAAGCGTCTAAGTCAACGCAATAAAAAAATACGGCCATTTGCGACACATTTTGATACTCGCAACTGTCGCAAGTAAATCAAAACCTATAGGGTACTTCCTGTTGACCTAGAATAATGAAATTTCGCAAGAAGCAAGGTCTCCCAGCACAAGTAAAGGAAAAAGTCCGAAAATTTTGAATTTGTAATTTTTTGACATAAAAAAATTTTTTTTTGGATCCAATGTTAAGTTTGTTTTGGGATAAATTCTTTTCAACTACGGAACCCTTCATTGTGCGTGGTCCGACACGCACTTGGCCGGTTTTTTTGTTGATGATTTCTGACAAACTCTGCTATTTATAGACATCGTTTTATTTTTCCTGTATCTATACATTAACTTCTATAACTTAGATTATTTTCTAATTATTCTCTATGCAAACTTCGGAGATAAGGGGCGGAACGGTATTTTTTTAAACATTTTTTATAAAAAGTTGAAAACTATGCGACCTAAAAAAAAGAAAAAAAATGTTTGAGAATGTGCAAACAGCGCTCTTTCGTATGATACCCCATGCCCTAGTAGCCCTGCTTCGAATTTTTAAGACCTTTTCAGTCCCTGTTGCAAAAAAACATACATATTTTTATTTCTTTCTTATTCGCAGAACAGTTGGGCAAACGTCAACTAAAACTGTTCCAAATTTCAAGTTGATAGCTTTAGTAGTTCTTGAGATATCCAGCTGTGACAGACAAACAGACTGAGTCACACCATAAGGGTTCCTTTTTACTATTTTGGTACGGAACCCTAAAATGGAACAGAATTTGTATGAAATTATCTGCCAAGTAAGTTAATAGAAACTTAATCGAGGTGGTGAAATAGTCCCATAAAGTACGTAGTTACTCAGTTTCCCAGCTAGGTACCTACATACATACTAATTTGCATAGGTATTTGATGCATGAATGATGAGAGCAATAGGTTAGGTAGGTATGTCTTTAAAACGCCGATATGTACCTAAGAGCTTAATTTTTAATTAAAGATTTTTCAAAGCCGTGTCAAGGTCTTAGTCGGAAAATTGCTTTGTGATTACAACCAGTTGACATTGCTAATAACCTTAGTCCCTACCTCTCTTGTAAACTTATTTGCATTCCAAGAAGATACAAAACCCAATATTATTATTCGTATGTTCCCACGGTAACAGGCTTGCGAGCATGCCTCCCACGGTCATTTCAGGCCTGCCCACTTGTCCTGCCTTTCTTCAATATCCTACAAATCATGACCACAATAACATGAGATGTTCCATTCAATGTGTGTGACATCTCATTGTCCGGTTTGAAGACTTCATTTTTAAGTTTTTCAGCATATTTTCTGTGATTGTTACTCGCGGACTAAGTTCCATCTGTTTTCACGGTTTATTATAAGGAGTAACTTAGTCTACTTTTATTTTAGAAAATGAATTAGGGTTCCGCGAAAAATTGGAAAAGTTGCCGTAAAAATTGAAAAATACGGGAAAAATGAAAGTGCATTTTTTATGGGAATTTTGTATGAATTATTAAAATTTGGTCAGCAGGACCACGTCTGTTAGGTCAGCGTTTTGTTGAGACTGAATTAAGCTTTGTAATTTTTATTTATATCTATAAATAAAAATTACGAATCTTCAGTCTTTAACTTATAAATCGTGATACGATTTTCGATTTCTTTTCTTCCCGTCTCTTCCTATTATCAGATGAAAGTTGGATGAAAGAGATGCTTTACTTACGTAAATTATACCAAGTACAGGGTCTTACTTACTTACATCCAATTTTGTGGTGCATAGATAAGACTAGAGGTGAAAAAATTTTAGAATCCTACATCATGAGAACATTCCTATAGGAATTTAAATTATTCTCATAGGTCCTCCTACATTAAATCTATCTATTAGCCTCGTTTTTTTTCTATCTTATTGTTAAACGACCTACCTATTATTGCAAGGATTCTTATGATCGCCGTGTGTTGCATTTTTTTTTGTGGGATGCTCCGGTAACCATAGCGTGCCGTAGCCAACGGAGTGAAAGGATCAATCAATGAACGTTTTTTGCTGGCTTGCGGCTGCACTCAATGGAGTTAGGTTAAGGGGAAGTGGAATAACGTTTATTTGGATTTGGACACAGTTCGTGAAATACAAGAAACAAAAAAAAAAAACAGTAGGTACTTACAGTAGACGTATAGGTAAATAATGTTTTAACAAGGTTTTTATATGGTATAGAACCTAACTTATAAAATAGTGTAGTTTCATTTAAAAAAATAGAATAGAATACCTAGACAGATTGAGACTCGGATTAGAATGCGAACGTTCTTAAAAATACGGGAATAGCCTCTGGACCTCTGGTACCTACTATGGCTCATGTGTGAAGTGGGATATCCATTACAGCCTGGCCGTTCAACGAGTAGGTAATCGGGACACATACCTACATAAAAAAAAAAGTTTCCGACGCATTGAGAACCTTCTCTTTTTTTGAAGGCGGTTAAAAACAAAATGAATTATATCTACTTATTGTATGTTTGTGTGTTGTCACACCGTACTTAAATACAATGTTATTTATGATTATCAATGACTATAAAAGCTAATTAAGGTACCTACACAGTAATTCATCGGTTAAGAAGTTTGGTCGTCGTATTAATCTGATCTGCAGAAGTCAGGGTTTCAACTGGCTTTATTCAGCACTACTTTAAACTTTTTTCTTTTATAACCAGTCTTCCCCTTAAAACGTAGGTACTTAAGCGTGGGAGAAATGCGATCGCCAGCAAGTGCACCGGTCCATGGGAAACAAACTGCGATTCACCTTACAACACTTTCCATCCTTTTAGTATTGCTGTATTTGCGATATTTTTCTCATACCTAGTCCATTAAATAGTTACATTACTTGTATCCTAAGTACCTACATATAGTAAGTGGCTCGTGGCTAACAGCCGCACGGGTCGATTAAATGTTAAGCTAATCTTGCCGCGGTCAGTTCCAGGATGGGTGACCATCCTTCGTGGCTTGGACGGAAAGCACATTAAGCCGTATATAGGGTTATTTTTCCCATAGTGAAAGTTGTTCATATTCATGGTTAGAACACACTGTGAAAATTTGGCTGGTCATTGAAAAATAACCCTGTATAGTCTCGACTGTCATTCGTAGATCTTTAAATTGCCAGGTACGGGTAGTTAGAAGACCAACAGTCTTACCTAGGGGTATCATGTTACCCAGTAACTGGTTTGTGGAGGTCAGATAGGCAGTAGCTCCATGTAAAATACCTACTGGTATTCAGTTGCATCCGATTATACTGGAAGCCGACCCCAAAATTTTAGGAAAAGGCTAGGCAGGTCGTATTGATTGCTGGAAATGGGTCTTAACATTTTAATGGGTAAGTAGGCACAGCTCGATTTCTAAGAACTACCAGTAAAATTGCTAGGTATACTATTACCAACTTAGGTACGCCATTAATTCAGAAGACGAACACATCTTCTAGAAAGTCTCTAAGTAATAAATAATTATTAGGTACTTAGATAAAAAAAATACATGTTGCACAGGCAGTGGTACCCAACACTACCTACTTTAATGACAAAAAACCTATACGTGCGAATATTGCGACAAAAGTAATATCCTGCCTGGAGCCGTATTAAATCTTTTGAGAGCGACTTAAAAAAGCCTCAATAATATTATATGACATCGACAATCGATTTCGGCGACGATCAACAGTTTCCTGCCTGCATCATAATTCAACACAATGCCTCATTTGGACATAAATAAGATTGAGAAATTCAGGCAATTTTAATTTGAGGCAGGAGGGTTACAGGATGGTTGATATTATTTAAATTGTGATATTGTGCAGTGGACAACGACTGATGCCGGGGCCATTATAGTTCAGAATCGTACCATGCACATCTAGCAACAATTCGGCCCAAAAACATTTTAAGAATGCAAAGCATTTTATTTAGTAAACATACTTTTCTGTAAAAAAGTAATGATTTGAGACTACCCATTTGTAACAGCGCATCGTCGTAAAAACCGTGCGAAGCAGGGGCGGGTTGCTAGTATTAGGTGAGGTCAGCTCAAAGCGGCCATAGGAGGCAAAGCGGCCACGCTTCATTTTTCGGTTCATTTGAAATGATAGCGCGGCGTGGCCGTTTTGTTCGCATAACAAATCTCCCACCCCGCGCCGTGATCATTCGGTAACAGTGGGACCGAGCGCGTGGGTGCAGTGACGGAATATATTTATTTGCGTGTTTTGTTAAAAAAATGCAAGGTAAGTTCAATCTGCTTTGGTCAAACCTCTCAATCAATGAATGCCTTTAATGAACTTATATTGTTACTTATCTATTTGGCTTTGTTTGTGTTCTATTCTCCCTGAAATATAATAAGGAATGTGAGAACAGTTCATTATTAAAACAAAATGGCCGAATAAGGCAAAGCGGATCGGGTAAAGCGGCCAACTGACCGCTTTGCCCTTTGTAAAATTATTATGATTCGATAGATAATGCTTAATTACTTTGTTTAGATGGTTAACGACTATAAAAGGAAGACTACCCAGGCGTCATGGGATGAAGATATGATGGCCCGCTCAATTAACGAAGAACATGAAATACTTGTTTTTTAAGAAAGTTTTTGAATTTTAGAGCATTTATTTTCATAGAATGTTGATTAATACAAAATTTAAATATTGTCAAAAACTAAACCTGATTATAAGTTCCTAATAGTTTATTTAACAGAAGTTTTTAAACTAAATATAACAATATAGTTATTTACCCAAGTTAAATTACGCTCAAGTCTGATTGTAATTAAAATAAAGTATAAAATGCTGATTATTTCATAAAAATATTAAAAGAATAATAAATAACATTTTAAAATATTTTTGGTTTTGTTTATTTTGTTAAGCACGGTATTTTTCAACAAAAAACAAATATATTTCTTGTGTACTTTTGGGGTGGCCACGTTGCCCCTACCCCCATGGCCGCTTTGGGCAGCCACTCGGGCAAAGCGGTTTTTTGACAAGTTTTCGTAATTTACAAATAACATAATTATTTTTAAATTTGCGCGAAATTTAATTTCACATTATGAAAATTTTATAAATTCTCTGGCTATTACTATAAAATTCTCTTCAAAAGTCTATCGTTTACTAGGTTTTTTTTTAACTCAAAGTTAAGGTGGCCGCTTTGAGCTGACCTCCCCTACATATGAAATTATCGTTGACTCAACCTACTCCAGAGCACAAGGAGAAAGGTGTGAGGTAAACTGTAATACCTAACTTCTATTTGGGCACTTTACGAATGAGTTAAGTTGAATACCACGACATAGAATTCTGCTCCGTGTAAAATCAAAAGCATCTTCGGGCGACACACGCTGACGAAGATTAAAAGAGACCTTTCTTTCGCAATTCGTTGGTTTTCAATCTTTGAGCTTACGAATTTACCTTTAGCTAAAAATAATCTAAAGTAGGTATTTCTTAGCAGTTTCATTGATTTGATTTAAGTTATCAAAATAATAAAGCACGTGAAATCTTGCTGTTGGTCCCGGCTGTCATTCGTAGTTTAGAGGCATGAGGAACAGGGTGTAAAGTTCACTCATCCCCCATAGAAAAGGGAGGATCCTCCGACCAGACGGGTGTCGTGTCTGGTGGGCTACTGCCCGACGGTTGATGTCGGGACGTTGTATATATGCTAGTCGCGTGGTAAACTCTAATTGCGCGATGCAGGTTTGCGTAACGTCATGTCATTGATGCGTAGTTCATATGTGGCGATGTAGATGCCGCCACATCACTCCCCTCCGGAGACCGGAGGTCGATAGTGGGCTGAGTCGTGTATCTTGCGATGCTTGCCAGTGCCAGTTGTGGTTCCAGTGAGTCGGAACCGGGTGCCGCATAGTTCACGGTGAGTCGGAACTGTCTGCGGTGATACCCCAGTGAGTCGGGGTGGCGTTGCGTTATGCTCCAGTGAGTCGGAGTGTACAGCGCTGGGTTGAGGCTGAAGGTGATGACCAGGAATGCGCGTCCGCTGCATGCTGGTGGTCAGGAATTCAGGATACCTGTTGAAGCCGTGGGATCTGGCTGGCTGTGTGACTCGCCGTTCGAAAGCTTGAGGAAGTGATGCTGATGACGTCACGCTGAAGGAGTTGCACGAAGGCTGCGCTGACGTTCATGCTTGGGGTCACCAGTTTAGAGGCATGAGGAACAGGGTGTAAAGTTCACTCATCCCCCATAGAAAAGGGAGGATCCTCCGACCAGACGGGTGTCGTGTCTGGTGGGCTACTGCCCGACGGTTGATGTCGGGACGTTGTATATATGCTAGTCGCGTGGTAAACTCTAATTGCGCGATGCAGGTTTGCGTAACGTCATGTCATTGATGCGTAGTTCATATGTGGCGATGTAGATGCCGCCACAGTAGAACTTTAACAGTCGTTAGTCAGTCAGAAGAATAAAAAGTCTGACAAACAGTCTAACCAAGGGGTTCCTGTTGTTACCTAGTAACTCGGTTTTGGATGTCAGATAGGCAGTCGCTCCATGTAAAATACTGGTATTTAGCTGCATCCGGTTTGACTGGAAGCCAACCCCAACATAGTTGGGAAAGGCTAGGCAGATGATGGTGATGGATGATGATGTAATGATGATGTTTATATTATAGGAATCAGGAAAAGCAACGCTTCGCTGAGAGAAAGGGTACATTTAGATGCTTCCGCGCTTCATGCAACTCGAACTTACTTATATGGGTAAGTAGTTAAGTACAGATTAAACACGAATTACATTACGATTTTAGTAGCGTCTTAACCTTTATCGGTTAGGTAATCTTAATCGACGGTTAATTATGTTGATCTGGTCGACGCTGCTAATGGTTATGGTCTCAGTATGTATTTATGTAAACCTATAACGATTTTTCATTGCATTCTATTGCTACCGGTTTCGACAACACCGCTATGTATCGTACTAGCTTTTGCCCGCGGTTTCGCCCTTGGGAACCTACTACCGGGATAAAAAGTATCCTTTGTGTTAATCCAGGTTATAAACTATCTGTGTGCCAAATTTCATCCAAATCCGTTCAGCCGTTTTTGCGTGATTGAGTAGCAAACATCTAAACATACAAACTTTCACATTTATAATATTAGTAGGATAGTTTATTTATACATGCAGGTTTGAAACATTCAATCTAAGGGCACTTAAAATGCATTGATGTTAAAAATGTTATGTATGAAAACCAAAATTACTTTTGTTTTTAAACTTTAATTTTCATGCAGTCTCACTTGTCACGGTCGCCGTTCGAAGGATATTATATAATAATAATAAGCCATAAACTTTCTGGCTGACTTCAATTGAAAGTTTATGTCAACGTTTTCTTATTGATTGTTATCTCATTAATTTTTCGCATTGGTTCTGGCGGTGGTCGCCGGTATATCCTGTCGGCGTGCGCTGCGGCTCCGTAGCGAATGGCTAATTATTTTAATCAAGGATTAATCGAATTCTTTGTTGGGGAGATAAAGGAGATTGTGCGACGTCGTCACATGTCATGTGTATTAATATGCGCACTAAACCGTTAAAATATCGTGCTTGCACGGAGCAAACAGACCGCGCCGTGTGTGGTCCAGTGCACCTTAATGGAAATCAACGCAAATTTCAATATTTATCAACAAATGTGAACGCATTGCGCCACTGAGATATGCGGTTATGCAAAATACCCTTATTAAGGTGGATCCACAGTGGTAACCCGTGAAATTCAAAGCTAGATTTGCTCTTTTGATCTGATTTCCGAAATCAGATCAAAAGGTAGCAAATTTTTCTTAGACAGATGTATTAATGATTCTTAAGGTTATAATTATGGAAATAGATACATACTAGTTGCGCCCGCGGTTTCACCCGCGTAGACGGGGATCAAAAGTAGCCTATGTGTTAATCCAAGGTATAAGCTATCTACATACCAAATTTCATCCAAATCGGTCCAGCCGTTTGAGCGTAAAGAAGTAACAAACATACACACACACACCCCTACACACAAACTAAAGAAAAAACACAAGAACATTTGAATTTCACAGGCTACCACTACGAATCCACCTTAAGTGGAAGTTTGAGTTTAGAAATGGAGTAACTTTTATTTACGTGTCTGTGACTTTTAGTTTTAAGGGCCCTCGCCCACGGCGACTTTTTGTAGCGATGCTGTCGCGCGTTTACGAAATGCGCATCGCTATATACTATCGCGCGTTAGTCGCATTTGCAACGCGCTACAGAAGCGATGCCAACGCGGTACTAACGCGCTACAGTATCGCGACCACGGATATCTATGATCGCGACTGTATCGATGCAAACGCGCGACCGTGTCGGACGACATCGGGGAGAGAACAGTTCTCCACTCACGCGCCACCCTCCCTGGGTGGCGCGTGAGTGTAGAACCGAGCTTTCGTTGCCTACGCTTCGGCTGCTTACGTAAAAGCAGCACCAAAGACAAAGTGACGAATGTTGCCTCAATGGAGTCCATCTTGCAACTGTAGCGATCCCAGGTATTTTTGTGCCGTTACTGAATCGCATTTGCATCGCGACAGAAGCGCACCAGTGTCGCGTTTGCATCGCGACTGAATCTGGGCCCGTGGGCGCGAGGGCACACAGCTAGCGACCGCTTCGCGACTGTATCGATGCGGACGCGCGACAGCATCGCTACTGGGCCTCAAGTCTGCTATTACAATATTGTCAGAATGGTCTATCATTGATTTCATAATTGTTGATTTTGACAAGTTTGGTAATCTACTAATATAATGGCGTCATAATGGCGTCATTATTACTTTCCAATGGTCAACCACTGACACTCCATTGTATGAAATTATGAATTTACCAGTAGAGATGAGATATACCTGCCATTCTCCATACCCGGCCTTTAAGGTATGGGTATCACTAAATACCTGGTACAAATACCAGGTATCAAAATACTTCTAAGTATTTGGGTGTGGTAGGATTTCGATAAGTAAACGTATGCGATAAGTATGGTATGCCTCCAATATAATGTAGGTACGATGTTTCAAGTACCTATACGTAATTATGCATTATGAGATATGAAATCTTTCCTTCCTACTTTACCATTAAATATAATATTTACCACTAAATATAGATAAAAACAAACAGGTGTAACGAAATCGCAATCACAACTGACGCAAAAAATCAAAACATTGTCGACCTAAGTACCACTAGACAACGTAAACATTCAAACACGTAATAATATTCCCTAACATAAACAAACTAAGGAACTCTTTCACGTCGTGACAAAAAATGTAATTATGCTATTATGTTCCTTATGCACGTAAAAATAAGTACCCATTTTGTCTAACTAAATTAAATCAACCGAATGTTCATAAAGCACGAATGACGTTTCGGGTCCCTTCGTAAGCTGTCGGGTAGCTTCGGGTTGCTTCGGCGTACCGAACTACCGATAAAACTGGGCGCTACCTTGTGGTAGCGGTTCGTATCGTACTATGCGTCTGACGTCATACCTTCAAGGTATTTACCCAGTATTTCGGTCCGTACCCGGTCTATGTACTGGGAAGCACATACTTGGTATATATACCTCTACCAGTATATACGTCTCATCTCTATTTACCAGATTACGAACTTTTAGCAAAATGACAATGCAGTGACAATGGGATCGTGTTGGAATGTAAAAAATAGCAGACTTGGGGCCCTGCATCGCTACAAAAAGTCGCCGTGCTTTATTTATTTTATTTTATTTTATTTATTTCAATTGGTCTTACAGCTCGTAAGACCAATTGAAATAAATAAAATAAAATAAAATAAATAAAATAAATAAAATAAAATAAACAGACATACCATCCAAAACGCTCATATGATTAATTTCCTTACAATTCAATTGTGGCTACACACACTCGTCTCCTTATTATACAATAGATTTTATAAAATACCAATAATGCCCATGTCTATAAATAATAATAAAAATTAGATTACAACGACGAATTAATACAGCAGCAGAATATAATGTCAGTTTAGTGTCAGTTAATATAATGTCAGTTTAGTGTCAATTAATATAATGTCAATTATTAAATGCATTTGTTTATTAGATTTGCTCGTGCTGTAACGTGTGTTATTTCTAGGTCTGATAAACATTGTGTCCCACTTGATCTACAGTCATGTGGACTCCAACTAGCTCCTGTTTGCGTTCCATACTTACTTTTTAGAAATTTACCTACTTGTAGAGTGAAAACTATGTGTTAAAATCACGTTTCAAAAATTAAGTTACCTTTTTCCAGCTCATATTCTCACAAACAAAAGTGTCCGTTGTACCTATACAAGTATTGGCAATTAACCTATGGTTTGATCCATCAGGGTAAGCTACGCTTGCTTGGTCCGTGGCTGGGACACCATCTTTACATTTATCGAGACTGATCCTCTGTGACTCGGAAAGCATGTTAAGCCGTTGCCGTTGGTCCCGGCTGTCATTCGTGGATCTTTGGCAGTTGTTACGGGTTATCAGAAGCCCGAAAGTCTAACAACCAGTTTTACCAAGGGGTATCGTATTACTCAGTAACTGGTTTGTGGAGGTCAGATAGGCAGTTGGGAAAAGGCTAAGCAGATTGATTTTTTATTTAATTAAAAGATGTAACTAGTCTATAGCAATGATTTAACGCTTCTTGTTAGCCTCAGTGGTGGCTGGTGGAAGCGACTGTGGCCAATGGTGGCTCTCGTTAAGGGTGTACAATTAACCGATTACTGTGAAATAAGCGTGGCGGGCCGCGGATGCTCGGCAACCCGACCCCTGGAGCACGCTCAGGGGTGCCACGAAGAGTGAGACCAAAAGTCACCATTTCAAAATAATAACACCTGTTTATTAGGCAATTTTGTATAGTGATATTGATCTAGCTGACCCGACAGACGTTGTCATGTCTTAGCTATGAATATTCTAATGTAAACGCGCGAAGTTCCTGAAGGCGCAAGCCGAGTACATTTTGAATTGTTTAGGAAAACTTAATTTATATTTTAAGAATGAACCTAAGATTTTTTGCTGAAAAGTAAAATACCGGAATAAATTTATACTTAGTAAAAAGTCAAGAACATGAAAATGATTAATTGGAGCCAATTAATTTGAAAAAAAAAATTGTTTTGAGTATGAATGTCAATGGCTATATGAGTAGGGGAAGATCAAGAAACGATGGATGGACTGTGTGAAAGATGATATGGTTATAAAGGGGGTGACTACCGAGATGACGATTAATAGAGAAGTATGGAAGAAAGGGACATGTTGCGCAGACCCAAAATAAATTGGGATAGTAGGTTGTTACCATAGGCCTATAAAAAATCTGAGGTTGTTACTTGTTATCTCATATTTAGTACAGTAGTGTTAGTAAATTGACGTTATAACAATAAACTGTGTAGAAGTTTCTTTCATACAAACTTTGTCCTGACAATTACAAATACAACAAAAAAGAATTAGCCAAATACGTACATCCGTTCTGAAGTGATGCGCGTACCTACATACATTCGGCAATTGATTTTTATTTTAGAATACTACATAAGTAGCTAACCCGCCAGACGACCTGTCAAAAATTCAATAAATCGAACGGCAGCAAAACAAATGAACAACTGATTATAAAATGAATTTGAATTTGGAATTCTAAAAAGAATGAAAGTTTCCCGACAGACATTGCCCTGCCCTTTCATGTATGAGAAAATGAATTTTCTTCATATTTTTTTGTGAATTTTCCTATGTTTTTAATAGTTATTCTGCTATTCGGGACGGAGACAAATACAACAAATCAAAAACCATGAAAATTGGTCCAGTAGTTCTCGAGTTATAAGTGTTCGAACAAACCCGACTTTGTTTTATATTTTGCTCAATCACTGTTTTGATTTTTGTCAAATAAAATAAATTCCAAACAGTTCAACGGAATATGCACCTAGGTAAATCTGAAAGAAAAATACACAGTGCATCAGTTTTTAAATTATGACAGTTTAAAAACTGATGCACTGTGTATTTTTTCTTTCACTACATTATTTATTATTGACACAAACGTGATATTTACCATGTTTACTGTTATATTCGAGTTCCCGATATTTCGGCACTGTTGCATTGCAAGCACTATGATCACGGATTAACATGGTAAATATCCCGTTTGTGTTAATAATAGTGCATCGGTTGCTTAAGTACTCAAAAAAAAAAAAAATTAGGTATAGTGCATTCATAATCATTGCTTATGAACAATTGCTTAGAACTTCCAGGTATATTGGATATTTTGTGTCATCAAAATAAGTAGGCTAGGGCTAGGGCTTTCCTTGCCCGGTACCGGACCGTATATACAAGTGTGACTTTGGGGATTACGTGATTCAGCTGAAATTAGCTTGAAACCTCACAAGCAAGCGTCACAGCAATAAAGCTTCGCCGCAAGAGAGCGCTGTGTGTTTGTCACTTACAAGAAAAAACATTTTGCGCTATCTCACGGCAAATTTTTCAGCAAGGACCTCCATTGACAGCTGAATGAAAGTAAAAAACACTTAGCACCATCTACGCGGAAACAAATAAATAAATAACGGAAACGGGACGGTAGATTGTATAAGGATCACAATTGTTTTTTAATACCTTATGTCATGTACCAACAGTCTACGCAAATAAATAAACTTTACTTTACTAATTTGACAGTTTTCTTCCCCATTATTGTCAAATGAATTCCATTTGTATGCGACTGCCCCACATTGAGTTATAATGTACCTACCTACGTACGTAGTACATTATAATTTATAACTCAATGCTGATGCTGCCCCAGAAGGAAGGTAATGTTTGTTGTGCGTATTAGCGCACTACCCATACCTTGCAATGCCGGGTACAGATTGGTGAAACGTAACATGAAATGTAACACATGTTGAAACAAATTTGCCTATATGTTGTGTTACATTTTATGTTACGTTTCACCAATCTGTTGGTACCTACGTATAAGAGTCTCGGTAAAAGGACTGAATAAATATTTAGGTTGAGGGGCAATCCTGTCCATCCTCACGAGTGACAAGAGGCAACCTTGGCCACGAGCCGCTTGCCTCGCCTTTGTCGGCGAACAGTGTCTTGTTGACATTTTGTGGGGCAAATCTTCATTCCGCGGCCCCTTTGATCCCAACCACTGTATTATTTAATTTTGATGTACGCCTCATACGTTTTATAAATAATGTAATTGGACTATCCTTGACGTGCTTTTTTCCAAGTAAATCTTACTGGAAAAGAACGTGAATTGATGTTGAGGTAATTTTCTGAATGTAGAGCTTTTAGCTCTGCGCTTTATCGAAGTAAAATAATCACTAAAGCCAAAGGTGAAATATGGACCAGGGTCAATAAATTAGCTAGTGAAAATAAATTTAAAAAAGTTTTGATGATTTTTTTGGAGTCAACGACCGCTTGTATTGATGTTACCTTGAAGTATGAGTTGAGAAAATCAGTTTTTTTTTTGTTTTATCATGTTTAGATATCGAAACCATCACGACAGTGAAGTTTATACAATATAAACATATTATTATTAACACAATAGGGATATTTACCATGTTTACTGTTAGATTCGAGTTCCCGATATTTCGGCACTGTTGCAAGCACCATGATCATGGATAAACTCATCACGAATCACGGATGAACGGTTTAGCTGTGATCATGGTGCTTGCAACAGAGCCGAAATATCGGGAAATCGAAAATAAACATGGTAAATATCCCGCTTGTGTTACTAGTAATGTTAGTGACCATGACAGGTTAAAATAAAAAAATAAGCTGATATTTTAAGTGACCAATGCCCAGTTTCTGAAGAATTCTTAAACGAAGTTTAAACTTTTAATAGCTTATGCTCGGTTTTTGAGATCCTAGACAGTAATTCACTCGACTTTTAAGCTAAATTATTCCATAAACAAGTGTTCAGAAGCACGATATTGAACCAATAATCACTTTCAAATGGTTAAACTCTGTTTAAAAACCTCAGAAACCGGGTAAGTAATTTTAATTTTGACTGACCTGCGGTTGATATATCTCCAAAAAAAAAATGCGTCACATCAATTTCTTTTTTTATTTTATCATGTTTAGATAGGTATCGATAATTGTACACCCATCACATCCGCGGAGTTTCGCTAGCAAAATTAATTTGATCCTGGGCCGGCAGTCTCGACATTCTTTACGATTTTCGTTACGACATTCGTTACGTAATTACATGCTCTGTGGTCCTAATGGGCTCCCCTCGACCCTCCAGACGGGCAAATGGTAATAGTTCGGTTTTATTAAAGACACACAGCACAGATGACACAGACACATCTTCGAGCCCGTTCCTTAAAATTTATCAGACCACAGAGCAACGTAACGATCGTTAGGGCAACGTTAATAATGTCGAGACTACCGGCCCTGTACTGGACACCTCCGCCCAACCCTTCGGGGAAACAAGTGATGTTTTGTTATGTTATAATCGCTAAAGATTGCAAATTGTAAAACCTCCCTGGTAGGAAAACTCATTACTAGAGCCCTAAGGCTAAGGTGCCTAAAATGATTGGAACGCATCCCAATAGTGCCGATTCTGTTGTGCACAAACTAAACTTAAATTAGGCTATTGCTAACTTTTTCTTTCTAATAAAACAAGAAAGAGATGGACGTAAATTAGAGCTGTCAAATTTAGTTGAACTACTTAATTAATATTTCCATACAGAATTAGACGACACGTAAAAACACGTCGACTAAAAACACGGTGAAGCGCAAGGCGTAAACTAATTTGACATCTCTAACTTAGTTCATAGCTATATAGCCGTCCTTTTCTCGCGCTGCCTGCTAGTAAAAGATAGCGATTCTCTAATTTTGGTTTAGTTATTGAACAAGAGAATCGGCACCTTTATTTAATTAACTACCTAAACATTTCCAGTATAAGTATACTATTTCTGAGCCAGTCACTATTTTGCTACCCTTTCGTTTTCGGAAAATACAGAGCATTTTATTAAATAATTGTATTGAATAAATAGGTAGGTACATGTCTTTTAAGTTTTTATTTGGAGAAAGCTTACCAGACAGAGGAACGATTTTCGCAGTAAGGTTTACTTTCATTACACCGCACTACATAAAATTAAGTACATAATATTGCTTTAGCTTTTAAATCATCAAAAGATCTGTTAGAACTACTTACACAATTTAATACCTAATGTCGGTGTGGACACTTTATTTTTCATCAAGGAGCGAGAGGCTCCTTGAATGCCCTTGAACTGAATTTCGGTTTCGGGAACTTTGGTTTCAATATTTGGTTTCATATAATTTTGCTGCAATATTCAATATCCTACCGGCCGTCAAGACATACACAAACTAAATGAAAATATAAGAACAAGTTTAGTGCAATGCTAGATTCTTTTTTTAAAATGACTGTTAAATTGCTGAACTACTTTAGCCCTTAAATACTTACTCGTAAGTGTTCATAGGACCAATTAAAATGGTAATAAAAACATTTTCTACATCATCTAGATGGAATAAGGTTGCACCTACTTACAAGAAATGAGTTGAAATCCTTGATGCACCTGTTTGGTTCCGCCTACCTTCGAGCCTGACCTTCAGGCTATCAGCTCATTGGTCTAAAAGTACATACTTAAGAGTACTTTAACATAATTTAACTGAATAAGTACGCTAGTTTTTCAGCAGTAGTAATTGCGAATTCGGTATGTGTCGAAGTCAATACAGTATTGTAATGACACAATTGCGTTTTTTTATTAATGGATGTTTAAATGAATGGCCGTTGCTGATCATGATCGATTGTGGAACTTGTTGACGAGTCGGTTTTTGCTTCATTTGCGCGCTGTATTATAATAAAGTAATGAATTTCGATTGTATTGGCGACCATGGAGCTACTGGTCTTGACTAGTTTTGATATTATAAGTATGCTCATGTACTACTACATATACAATATAATAAGGGTAAAATTACTATGAATTCATTTACAATAATCCAATAGATTCCGAATAACAATTCGTAGAACAAACGCAGTGGTCTCGTAGCACTTCGTAGCCCTTGCGTAGTATTACAGGTAATGAGCAATTATATTAACTACCCATAACTTATACGTTATCTTCACGAAAAATATACCTACTTAAAGAAAATAATATTTAATTTAATCGAGCAACCACTGTAATTGAAGCAGTAAACATGCAATCAGAAGTACCTACATATCTTTAAAATTCTTCAAACAAGTCAGGTTTACAAAACGCATTCAAAGAACGGTCGTCGTCGTTGCAAAAATAACAAATTTGATTTTTATTAATTGAACTGCCAAGCAGAGCAATCATGTGGCAGCGAAAAACAACGGGCCATACATCTGCCCCATTTATTAATACCACTGACAATAAAACATTTGAAACACGTTCTTGCGAATCAATACTCGGCTCTGCGATATGAATTATTTATATATTTTATTGTCGCTTTATCGCCTGCATCGTGCACCCTCTGGCCGGCGGATGCCGCGTCTTGCTTGAAATAATAATCAGAACATAATTTTATTTTTGACAAATAACTGGTCAGCGTATGTGTAGTCAGGTTTTTGTTGCGCGGGCGCGGCGCGGCGGTCGGCGAGGCCCGATGCCGCGGATTCCGGGTCCCCCGCTTTATTGCCTGAATAAATATAAGAAGATGCTGTCGGTATTCCGATCTCGTGTAATTGTCCCCGATGAATGCGTCGCAAGAAAGTGCCTTGTACAAAGGCCGTATGTACTGTACGCACCTACTCGTAGCTGAGTCCTACTTGTTCTTTCCATGATGGCTGGTCCATTTATTTTTATTCGAGTGTACGCTCATAATGTAAAATTAATAAAACATTCTACTGAATAAAAAGGATTACTGACCTTCCCGGGTTCTCATTCCATTCGATGTTTTTTTTTAAATATAGGTATCCTATTACAATTTGAACATGGGAACAGTTCTAAAGACTTCAATGAATTAGTACTGCGTACTGCAAATCTTAACAAGAATATTCCAACAATATTTTAATTGTCGTCCAACCATGAAACTCCAGAACATGAACTCTCGCTTTTTAAGAAAATTTGACCTCTGGAGGAGTAATTACAGAAAGCTCTCATTGTTTTTTAAAATAATTCTAGTATCTAGGTACTACCAGTTTCCTTTTCTTATCCTATTCTATTAAATGAGCAATATTTGTATATATATTTGTAATCACGTTCTCGAAAACGGCTCTAACGATTTCGACAAAAGTTGCAATATGGACGAAAAATCGTGTTCATTTCAACCGCGCGGCCATGGCGTTAAAAAAAAAACTATGCCAACATTTTGTAACAATTTAGCTATGGTTAAAAAGTTAGAAGGGTTTGAACGTGGCCACGCCATCGAAACGCGGAGAACCGCGCGGCCACGGAGATCTCAGAAACTAAGCGTTGCACAGACCTGAAGTTTTGGTAAATAACAGATTCAATTTGTAAATAATTTGTAAAAATATAGAAAAAAATCCTAGGTTAATATTTTAGGAGCTGTGAGACTAAAACCCCGTGGCCGCGCCATTGAAACGGTGAAAAAACGTGATAGCCGTATCTCGCTGAAAAAGCATCGCAGACGTCTAGCGTTTTTTGTAAAACCCAGATTTGAATTTGTCAAAACTTACAAAAATGCAACAAAAAATCTTAGGTTTATATTTCAGGAGCTGTAAGACTAGAACCTCATGGCCGCGCCATTGAAACGGTGAAAAACACGTTATCGCCGTCATCTCACTGAAAAAGCACGCAGAGTTCTGAAATTTTTTGTAAAACCTAGATTTCAATTTGTCAAAACTTACAAAAATACAACAAAGTATCCTAGGTTTATATTTCAGGAGCCGCGCCGTTGAAACAGTGAAAAACACGTTATCGCCGATATCTCACTTAAAAGGCATCGCAGAGGTCTGCATTTTTTTGTAAAACCTAGATTTGAATTTGTCAAAATTTGTAAAAATGCAACAAAAAATCCTAGGTTTATATTTCAGGAGCCGCGCCATTGAAACGGTGAAAAACACGTTATCGCCGATATCTCGCTGAAAAAGCATCGCAGAGGTCTGAAGTTTTTTGTAAAACCTAGATTTAAACAAAACAACAAAACAACAAACAAACAAACAAAACAAAACACAGAAAAAATACAAAACAAAAATACAGAAAAAATCCAGGTTTATACTCCAGGTTTATCTAGTACGGTATCGCGCAGAAATAAGTCATGAACGTGATTAACTCTCGAAGAAAGTAAGTATTAGCGAGATATTTTTTTATGAACAACACCTATTAATACGTATTATTATGTAAAAATAACTAAAATAGACAAAAACGTTTTGACAAATTCAAATCTAGGTTTTACAAAAAACTTCAGACCTCTGCGATGCTTTTTCAGTGAGGTATCGGCGATAACGTGTTTTTGACCGTTTCAATGGCGCGGCTCCTGAAATATAAATCTAGTATTTTTTGTTGTATTTTTACAAATTTTGACAAATTCAAATCTAGGTTTTACAAACAACTTCAGACCCCTGCGATGCTTTTTCAGTGAGATATCGGCGATAACGTGTTTTTGACCGTTTCAATGGCGCGGCTCCTGAAATATAAATCTAGTATTTTTTGTTGTATTTTTACAAATTTTGACAAATTCAAATCTAGGTTTTACAAAGAACTTCAGACCTCTGCGATACTTTTTCAGTGATCTCACTGAAAAAGTATCGCAGAGGTCTGAAGTTAAAGAAAAAAATGCAGACCTCTGCGATGCCTTTTAAGTGAGATATCGGCGATAACGTGTTTTTCACTGTTTCAACGGCGCGGCTCCTGAAATATAAACCTAGGATACTTTGTTGTATTTTTGTAAGTTTTGACAAATTGAAATCTAGGTTTTACAAAAAACTTCAGACCTCTGCGATGCTTTTTCAGTGAGATATCGGCGATAACGTGTTTTTCACCGTTTCGACGGCGCGGCTCCTGAAATATAAACTTAGGATTTTTTGTTATATTTTTACAAATTTTGACAAATTCAAATCTAGGTTTTACAAACAACTTCAGACCCCTGCGATGCTTTTTCAGTGAGATATCGGCGATAACGTGTTTTTCACCGTTTCGACGGCGCGGCTCCTGAAATATAAACCTAGGATTTTTGTTGTATTTTTACAAGTTTTGACAAATTCAAATCTAGGTTTTACAAAAAACTTCAGACCTCAGCGATGCTTTTTCAGCGAGATATCGGTGATACCGTATTTTTCACCGTTTCGATGGCGCGGCCATGAGGTTCTAGTCTTACAGCTCCTGAAATATAAACCTAGGATTTTTTGTTGCATTTTTGTAAGTTTTGACAAATTCAAATCTGGGTTTTACAAAAAACGCTAGACGTCTGCGATTTTTTTTCAGCGAGATATCGGCTATCACGTTTTTTTCACCGTTTCGATGGCGCGGCCACGGGGTTTTAGTCTCACAGCTCCTAAAATATTAACCTAGGATTTTTTTCTATATTTTTACAAATTATTTACAAATTGAATCTGTTATTTACCAAAATTTCAGGTCTGTGCAACGCTTAGTTTCTGAGATCTCCGTGGCCGCGCGGTTCTCCGCGTTTCGATGGCGCGGCCACGTTCAAACCCTTCTAACTTTTTAACCATAGCTTTGACAAATTTGTGGTTTTACAAATTGTTACAAAATGTTGGCATAGTTTTTATTTAACGCCACGGCCGCGCGGTTGAAACGAACACGAAAAATCGATTTAGCTAAATCTGGGGAAAAAAATGGGTTTCCTCTATTTTCATCAAAGCAAAGCACGGTCGCCCAAGTCGGGATTAAATCGCGTTTTTTCTTTCTTTGTCCCGAACACCGCTAGGCGCTAACCCTTGTGCCGCACTATTTCCTGCGTGATCACAACCTATAAACCACGTTACAAATCAATCAGCTAACAAACGATGCTAAAAAGGCTATTGTAATAAAGTTATGTATCCGAACGCAACGGGACGTGCTCCAGACAGATATTAATCGTAGTCGCGTCTGGATACGCGTCAAGCTCGTTACAAACTTACAATATAGAAAGTAACGCCCGCCGCGGGGATATCTCGCTTGACAATGTATAAATCATTGTCATATCAGACCAGAGGCGCTGCAACTACGGTCGGCTCATTTGGTCAGTCTAAATGATGCCTTCAGCTTTAGCTGAATGATGAATTGTGTAGTCGATTTGTAGTTTGAAGCTGTTTCATTAGGCCTGTAGTGGTCTATGGATCCTTTCAGGTTGTGTTTATCGCTTGCTGCTGCATGTTTCTTTGTTCGTTATCTAAATTCAACGTAGCTCAAGGCTACGCTTTTTTTCCTTAGGAGAAAAATTCTGTAATGTTATTCACGAACCCTAATATGATCTAGGATGTACTTAACCATTCAACTTTGTTGAACGAATTTTTTCATAAGCCCTATGTAACCTTATCAAAACAACACGCATCAGTTTTTGCCATAGCCCTTCCTCCGAAGCTTCACTTTACATTAAGTGATACGAACGTGTTCACCAAGTCAGTTGGAAATTTGATCAGGTCTCGATGGATCTGGTTGACTTAATGAGTCGTGGTTGTCAATCGAATGTCCCTTACTCCCGAGGATCGTATGCAAAACGAGCCTCGATATACGAGATACTTTCGTACTCCAGTCTTTTTACCAAACCTTTTTGTTGCTCTAATTTGGACTTAATTAAATAGAAATAAAGGAGCGCAGGCAGCGTGTGCCCACTGAGTTTTAATGCATTTCGATATTTAAATTAGTTTCGACGTTGTTGCGTGAATAGTGATAACATGGATATGTTAGTTCCGTTTATTTTTAGATGGCTCGTGATATCTTAAACATGTTAAAATTATGCAACATAAAAAGAAATGGAGAATTCTCTGCCTAATTGATTAGTCAGCAATGACAGCAATAGTGGTTGAAGAGCTGAAAAAATATGTTTGCAAACGACTATTTACATGAACAAATCCAAATGGTTTCGAATCTTTTATTCAATGGTATCTCAAAGAACAAGCAGCCAAGAAACATTTTTTTAAGTACCATCATCATCCTAAAAACAAGTTCTATTTATAACATCGAAAAAGGATAATAACAAAAACGTAATATGACTTTTATGTTCAACATAGCAACTACAAAAAGGTGGACAAAGATTTATCGGATTCTCTTAAAAAAACTTTTATTTTGGGCGAACATTTTGTTTATACGGAAAATCGTTGCAATCGGTGTTTTTATCAAAACTTGCCTTTTAACAAATGCGCGGGACAGATTACGGTATGCTCGATGGCCGCGCAATGGCCGCAAAATATTTTAATTAATGCCACACCAGGGGTACATAAATTTCCAGTTCATTTTGCCGATTAAGGTTTCCTTGGCGTCACCTACTCATTGACCAGTTTCGTGGCTCCTTGCAATGAGTTTCATAAATAGTTGGAGCGCTCTTTTCCAGTAATTGGGAAAAATAATTGGTAGAGTATCTGAAGGAGAAAATATTTTGCTTTAAATAGTGATGCAAAACGTAAAACCGATTTTCAACATATAAGTTGGGTACCTATTGCAGTTATGTAGTTTTGTAGTATTATAGAATATACAACGTGTAACGTTAAATACGTAAAACCTCTTAAGGGGTCATTGTACTCATCATTATGAATAACTTTTACTATGGGACCAAACATGAAATCGCGAAAAAAAAACAGCTGTTCAGTACAATTTGACGAATTATGCGAACATAAATGTACTGAACAGCTGATTTTTTTTGGCGATTTCAGGTTTGGTCCCATAGTAAAAGTTGTTCATAATGATGAGTACAATGCCCCCTTAAGAGGTTTTGCGCATTTAACGTTACACGTTGTATAAATAGACCAATGCAAGGTTTTAGAAGTATTTAATTTAACACAACTTTACAGGCGTTGTACGAGTTTACAGTAACGCAGCAGTATGTCTTTTCAATTAAAATGTACTTAATTAACAACAGTATATAATTAATTATATGCACCATAAACGGAAATTACGTGCAGAATTATAATCAGTCGTCCAGTGCAACCATTTTAATGTTCTTACCTAAATCGATTGCCATTCAATCAGCTCGGTAACGGTATTTTCTAGTATTTCTTAAGTCGCAAAAATTCATCAATGCTGTTTCATCAATACAAAAAGGAAACCTCAAAAATGAAAAAAAGTGAAAACACCAGGAAACCAGACAGGCATTGTCCACGTAATGTGTGCTAATAAAATCGGCACATATTGTACCGCTACCGAAATCTGGTTGTCGCAGGAAGCGTCGCGTGCTCAGTACAGCGCAACGTTCCGAAGCGTGCATTATTCAATACAATATTATCAATAAATTAATGCTCACATTCGGACGCCAGCACACATACTAATGGCGACACGCGGCGAATCGCTTTTTGCGTCGCCGTCAAACCATTCAGCTCCATTGATACGGAACACGCAAAAACTGGTCGTTGATCATGTACGTGAAACTAACTAACTTTGCCACTTTTTGTTTTCGTTTCGACAAGGACGTGATCCGTTTTTGTTTTGGTAAAGCGACGTGAATATTTAATGGGGTAGGTAGGTACCTTCACAATTGCTGGTTGGTATTTGAGTTCTGAGAGCAGCTATTTTTAGGTAAGTAGCGACTGATAAGTTTTCTTTTTATTGCCTTGATCTGGACTGTAGATAGTCGACAGACACATCATATAGATCTACGTTCTTCAATACATAATCTAGACTGTTGCTTGTTTATACATGTTTATGTGCTTGAACGTGTTTATATTTTGTAGCTTGCGTAGGCTGTTGAGGAAAACATTACAAGAATGGCACTTACCAATTAAGGTTACGTTAATACCCCAATTCAAGCACCTGATATTATTTTAATTTAACACCCAAATAAATTTTAGAGATGTAATATTCATAAAAACTTTGACCCAATGAACATTCAGCACCATATTGTAAATATCACCTCCCATATTTATGTGAGTTATAAATAATTAAGAATTTATGCTGATTGCAAGTTTACGAACGCAACTGTTTTATTGTATGTAGGTACCTACCTACCTAATGAGTGTTTTATGTGTATCGTGAAGAACGCATGCGTTGCCAAAATGGTTCTGTGCAATAAAGTGTGTTAACGACGATGCATTATTATTAGGCCATAAGTTATTGAATGCCGAATGTAGGTAATTACAAGTCTCTAACATGTAATATAAAAGCTATTAAGAGCAAGTTGCATGATGGTCGATAACACAGAGGCTTACTTGCTTGTTACTAATGTATTTTCAATTAAAAGTGTAGGTAATGCTACGACCAAACCTGAGCGTCAAGTAGACGCGGGACGCGAACCGGGAACTTCTACAACGTGAAACTTTTACGTGCGTAAAATAAATGAATAGTATTCATGTATAAATGAATAATCACTAAAGCCGCACGTCTATAGCTTAGTTTAACACCTAAATTGTTTTCTAACAATAGAAATTCACCTGACGAAAACAAAGAAAACGACGAGGGACGAAAACGGGGTGTGGGCGCGTTCCCTGAGGCTACTACCAGACCGCCGATTGAACGCGTCCCAGAGGGTCATAGCGATCCGGCTAGTCCGGGGATACCGTACGGTCTCCGATGAGGTGGCGAGCCTCCTTGCTGGATTGCCGCCATGGGATCTGGAGTCAAAAGTCCTCGCGCACGTGTGGGAGTGGTGCGAGGAGGCCAAACGCCGGGGCATAACTCCACTGTCGCGAGAAATCACAGTGCAGCGGACAGAGCTCCGGCGGGATCTCATGGCGACATGGAGACTGCGAAGCGAAAAAGCAGGTTATCATTTTGTGTTAATTTAGATAATGTCAAAAAGTAGCATTGTTAACCGACTTCTGTTGCTGATCGTACAAAGATTATCAGGTGACTTCACGACATTCAATTCCGAAGGCTGATGACACCTTTTCATTGCGCAAAGTAACAGCACAGCTTATTCAAACCAGCAAAGATATTTAGCAGGAGTGGCGTAGGCGCAGTACATCCTAATGCCATATAATTAAGACAAAGCTGCTATTGCTTCAAATTAAAATTCTCCTCGCAAAGCCCTAATTGTAAAAGTCTCGCAAGAATAATCAAAACATTCCTACGAAAATCTATCCATAGGTACACGAGCCGTGCCATAATCTGGAAGTGGCTTATGACCATCTGCGTCTTTGGATCTAATGAGAGTGAGTTGAGATGAAAGTATTGCCTTGCATAATTCTTTCTCTCAGTTCAGTCCACCACTCAAAAAAAAAAAACCATCGCCCGTTCCCACCTTCCCACTAAATTCTTTGCATGCAACGTCCAACAGACGCTTATCTTAAACGTTTCCTCCAGTCTCATTAAACACGTACTGACAGCGATGATATTCGGCAGGTCTGCTCCGGGGCTTCGGACCACTCCGGGCGTCTCATTAACTCGCGTTATTATTCCGCGGCCATCTTGTCGCGCGTCAATTTGCGCGTCGCGTGTGACGATGTTGCGCACGCGCCGCGCACAGCTGTTGCTGTGTAACTGTGCTTAAGATTTTTCGAATTTGATTTCGGTTGTGCTGATTTTTTTAACGCTTTAAGGCTTTCACGACATATTGGGAAGGTTGATTGAAAAAATGGAACATGACATGCGATGTTTCTTGTGCTTTAATAATTATTCATAATTTAAAATTAAGATAATGGTAGAAATTTATTTTAATAGAAGCCGGTTAAAAATGAAATTCCTACTCAACAGCAATTCCAAAAAAAAAAAGCTTCAAGGAAATCAAATCAAATCACCTAAATGTTGTACCGTAACTAAAGCCGTAGGTAATGCCCGTAGTAAAGACATCAACGAGTTTGTTTGAAGTGGTAATAATCAAAAAGGAGTTACGATAAAAAGAGTTCGATGTTTCTTAAAGTTATTCATTTCTTCATGTTTTGTAATATTTGATCATAACTAGTAAGTTAGAGTAGTAGTATTTTATTTTAGTAATACTAATTAAAATTAGTATTACTAAAATAAAATACTACTACTCTAACTAATATTATAAATGCGAAAGTGAGTTTATTTGTTTATTTGTTTGTTACGCATTACATACTCCAGCACATCAAGCTACTACAAACTGTCAAATTGCTTTATTAGATTTTCATCTTTATCGCTAAAGCATTAGGTTCAAGGTTGATTAGGAAAATTTGACAGTTTCGGGTGGCTTGACCTGCTGGCGTCTGACGTTATAACAGCTGACGGATGGTAGACCATGACCTGGCAGGGATTAGGATATAGGATACTTTTTATCCCGGTAGTACGTTCCTGTGGGATAATTTCAACCTCCACGCGGGCGAAGCCACGGGCAAAGCCTAGTAATATTATAATTTTCAGTCTTATCGGAAATAAATAATAAAAGTAATGTAGACTTAGTGAAATTCTATTAGAATGGGATATCACCTCATAATCAGCCTATAACGTTCCCACTGCTGGGACACAGGCATCCTATCTATGGGAGGGAGTGGGCAAGGTCAATAGTGGTTGGTGGATTTTTAGTTCTAGGACATGCCGCGGGGTGATGAAATAAATTACACAAAGTAATGCCAGGCGCTCAAAGTAATGCCTGGATTCGAACCCGCGACCTACGACACGTAAGTCGGGTCTTTACCACTGCGCCACCACCGCTCTCAATTACTTTATGCATAGCTCTGCAAAAAACATGGAAGCACTGAAGTGCAACATTGTCCTCCGCGGCACTGACGCGCGTCTGAACCCAAGGCTGTGTCCGTGCTTAGAATTAAAACGTGTCTAACGAGCGAGTCGACCTCCGTACAAACGACGTATAATTAATAAATTCCTGAGAATAACGGCTTTGTATCTAATTGAATAAATTGAATTATTTCAATAAGAAAGGGCAGGCGGCGGCGCCGCGGCAAATTGTGCCTACCCGGCAACTACCCGCGCCGTTTTCCTTTTGTAGTTGTTGCCGCGCAGACGCCCATTGGTCCATTTTAATGAGCTCCGATCAATGGGCGTAATTATTTCTTGTATCATTCTTTGTCCGACGCGAGCGCGCTGTCATCCTGTAAGGCTTGCCCGCCTTACATACGCACTTGTGCGAGTTTTTGCAACGGTTTTTGGTGAATATCCATATAGAGAGATCGGAACAGGGCCTCGGGCGATATCGACGGCGGCGTATCGACAGCTACATATCGGTGCCAGATATATCACGGCGCAGCAATCAGTCACAGTTAATCACCGTAATGTTTGATCATATTTTAAGGTGATTTCTCGATGACGAGCTGGCAGACTGATAAAACAAGTCGTGAACGTAACTCATTTGTATTTTTTTTTTAATTTTTACCGAGTTCTTGAATTATTTATTATATTGAAGTAGTCATCTTCTCAAAGCTTAGCTTGACACAGATCCAAACAGATTTTTTTCAAAGGGCTTTTAATTCCAGTAGACTTCCATAGAACAAGACAATCGCTCTTTACATCTAAAGCGATTCGACAAGCACCTTGTTCGCGCCGCAGATAAGTTAGCGAGTTCCAATTATCGAGTAGTGTAGTGCGGTTCGTATGGAGAGAAGGCTGGGCACCGATGTCGAACAATGCATAACAGAATAACTACAACGTGCAGAGAAAGGACAGTAGGGCTGATAAGAAGAGTTTGTGAAAGAAAATTTGATTATAGAAAAAGTGTTTTCCATAATTCTGGAAAGTGTGATAAGCTGATGAGTGTTCAGTCAGCTGATTATCATAGTCAAGGTCGAGCAATTTGTGCATTCACACTTTTAAATACTAATACCCTATACCTAGTAAATGCCATGACGCGTTATTCTTCTTTTACTAGTTTCATTTGAAAACCACGTTAGGAATATTATTCGACTGAGGGCCTATTTCACGATATCCGAATAGCCACTACTTACCGAATATATTCAAAAATGGAACAGAATTTGTATGAAATTATCTGCCAATTAATTTAATAGGGACTTAGTCGTAGGTGGTGAAACAGGCCCTTAATGTATACAACATTCGTTTTTGTTTACACTGAACCTCTTAAGGGGTCATTGTACTCATCATTTTGAACAACTTTTACTATGGGCCCAAACCTGAAATCGCGAAAAAAAAATCACTGTTCAGTACATTTATCTACATCAAACTCGTCAAAATGATGAGTACAATGACCCCTTAAGAGTTTATTGTAAACAAAAACTAATGTTGTATATTTTAACTATAAGTACATTTACTTTCTATGAAACAGCCCATTGTTTACTAATAATTAATAAACTCTCTAAACTCCTTCAGAACCTGACAGTTTTGAGCTGTCTTGAGGCGAAGTATTTTTATGTTTTCGTATGTAAAACTTCTGTAACATATTTCAGACGCCTTGTTGTAGTTGCCGTAAACGTAGGTTGAGGTACTTACCTACTGTTTTCATGTCACTTTAATGAGACGTGCGTACATAAGTAACTGATGTAAAAAACTTTATAAATACATAAAGTGTAGGTTTTCTCTCTTATTTATTGAAACGCAACCTCTTTTATGTATGTACTGGTTGTTTATAAAACAGGTGAAGGTTCAAATAAAATACTGCGTTCTATTTTTAAAATGTTATTTTTTAAGCGCGCTTTATTCATCTTGGTGTGCCAAATTGACCAGCAGGCCAATTATCGCACCAAAAAACGTTCAAATTCAAGTCGCAATCTCATGCCAGCGACAATCAAATGTCAAAAATGTAGGTAAACGCTATACAATTTTTTGACAAATTGAGACTGCGAACGTTGTTAAAAATGACAGTATTTTGCTGTTCCAATTTTTTTATGGTACGTATTATTTTAGTAAAAGTGTTTGAAGACTAGATGTTGCGACTTTTACCGAGTTGTTTGTTATTGTGAAAAAACTGCACTCGTTCCATTTTCGCCCCAAGTGTATGTAGGTACTGGAATTCCAATTTCTCTGAACAATTAACAATAACTGTTATTGTTTAACATTTTTCTTTTCATATTGCACATTACAATAAATCAATTTTAAGAAAATATTTAAAAGCCATTCGTTCACACGTCTCCAAATTTTTAACAAGTCATTAAAACCGTTTTACAATTAAAAATGCACATAAAATGTGCGCAGGTGTGATGTGAGCAGTAAAACTTCGAATAACATATAATAATTGTTCGTGTGTTTGCTGTTTATTACCTCGTGTCCTGGGTCAATGACCGGATGCTGCTTTGAGAAAACAAAAAAAAAGTTTGTTAAATATTTTATTCGCAAATACGCTTCGTGGAACTTACATAAGCTGGAAAAGCTATGGACGTAGGCAGTAATTTTCATGGAAAATATAAGTTATTTAAACCGAAGAAAATAAGGAGGAGGTTCTCAACGCGTATTTTTATTCTTAAAAAACCGGCCAAGTGCGTGTCGGACCACGCACAATGAAGGGTTCCGTAGTTGAAAAGAATTTATCACAAAAACTATAGGTTTTGATTTAGTATCAAAATACGTCGCATTTAAATGGCCTTTTTTTATTCCGTTGGCTTAGAAGCTTGATTTTTTAGAACTCCAAGGGACCGTAGACCTACGTATTTGATACTAGCACTTCCCGCACGGCTTCGCCCACGTGGATGTCGGAAAATATCCCACGGGAACGTTCAACCGGGAATTCCTTCCTAATTCCTTGTCTACATTACAAAGGGACCCTCTGTGCAAAATTTCAGCTTTCTAGGTCCAAGGGCTTGGGCGGGGCGTTGATGAGTCAGTCAGGACTTCTCTTTTTATTTAATAGATAGAAGATTAATTTCAACTTAATACCTCCACGCGTTTCTGAGAAAAAGGGTCTTGACAGACTGACAGACAGACAGAAGCACAATGAAGTGACCTTATAAGGATTCCGTTTTGTCCTTTTGAGGTACGGAACCCTAAAAATGGCAGTAATGTAACCTGGCAACTGCATTAACAATTAATCACATATTTCCTGATAGGTGACCTATCACATCCGAGCTCGATTGTGTTTTTATTTCCTGTAATGCTATACAATTGCGATGACCTTACATTTCATATTGAATTCGCATCTCCATAATTGGGTAGTATCATGCCGAGAAACATTTTCGATTTTGCCATCGACTTCTGAAACCATTTTTTTTTATTCTTACACAATTTTAGTCGCTTTCTTTTGTAAATAACTTTATAGTACACCTACGAATTAGTTATTTATGAAACTGACGTACCTATATTAAGGGGTATTAAAACACGATAGTATCACATGAGTGTTTTAATACCTAATTATGTACAGTTGCATACAAGACTTTATCTACATCCACGTTATCAATCCTCTATAAAAAGTTCTGAAACAGTTTTTTGCAATACTAATACTCGTATCGAACATGGCGGCCGGTGTCATAGTATACGACGTGAATTCGAATAAGTTTTTTTTTAAATTACGGCGCTGTTGTAGTGAAACGCGCGTGCATTACAATGTTCTTTTTTTGAAAACGAGTTGCATTATGAAATTCAGTACAACATTAAAACACCCGTTTGGATGCTATTATGATTACCATGGTTACTATGACACTGGCTGTTTTAATGTTGGCAATAAGCTAACTGTTTCAGAAACTTTTATAGAGGAATTATAGCATGGGTGTAGATAAAAGTAATTACTTATTCGTAGAGCTACACTCATAATCGTAAAGTACTGATTATGAATTCAAAAATAGTATTAATGGCAGACTTTTGAGACTTTATGCATGTAGGTAGGTACAACTGAAATAAATTAAAAAGTTTTATTATGATACAGATTTTTTAACAAGATAATGGTATAAAATAACTTTTTTTCTAATAAAGTACACTTCGGATCGACCAAGGGAGTTTTTAATTCGATTTTTATCATTGTTTATGGGGACCGCGCTAGGGCGCATGCTCGGTTGAACGACAGTAACTCCGTACCTAACCATAGTAACGTAATCCACGTCACGATAGTTTTCTTTCCCTTTTTCATATAGGTAGTTACCTATTTATAAATAAAAAAACAATGTTAGCAAAAGTAAACAAACACAATAATGACGCCGAATAGTCTGTGATGGTTTTGGAGCCATTATTGTGATGTGTTTGTTTATTTTTGCTAACTTTGGTTTTTTATTTATAAATAGGTAACTACCTATTGCATGAGTGTAGATAAAGTAGTGTATGAAACTGTAAATAACAAGGTATTAAAACATTTGTGTGATACTATTAAAAAAATCGCCTACGGCACGGTTATTAAACACACACTCGTGTTTTAATACTCCTCATTATGTAACAGTTTCATAAACTACTATTTTGATACCAATTTCGTCTTCAATCCGTGTTCACCCACTTCTGAAGATAGGCAAAAATATTTTTTTCTTATCTTAATGGGTACCATACCCGTAAGATTTCCATTCGTCGATCTTACCCATGTCCTCATTCACGCTGATGAAGTCATCTGTTCAGTTTTCAACCTTTGCAGTACGGCAACGTTCAGTGGTTTCATCGTTTATTTTCGGAAAAAAACTAAGTACATATATATAGCGTAAGATAGGTGACTACCGACCAATAGGAATTGATTTATATTTCTACCTAAATTATTATAGACTAGCTGACCCGACAGACGTTGTCCTGTCCCAATTTCAATAATTCAAAACTCCTAACCTATCCAATTTTCCCGTCAACTTTTCCAATTTTTCTCTACATAAGATCATTCTCCTGACAGTAATAAATACAACAAAAAACCGGTCAAGTGCGAGTCAGACTCGCGCACGAAGGGTTCCGTACCATATTATATGTTTAACAATCGCAAAGATAACTTTTTACTTATTTTATAATGATACTGTGTTGTGTCATTGTGTCACCCTATGTAAAATTTCAACATTTATATCTGTAATTTTTATGGTGTGCATAATAAAGAGTACTCTATCTATCTTCTATCTATACTGTGAATTACAAGGTTATTTTTTGCAGTTGCAGAAAATCACCCATGTTTAATCATAATACCTTATGAATCGCCGTTTTCAGTATTGTTGATTAAATACAGTACATGGTACCTACATGGTATAAAGAACTTTCAAATTCCTAATTTGTTGAATTGTTGCGCTAGAGCTCGTACAAAAATGGTCTAAAATTTACAACTTTTGCGGCCCCCTATTTCTTAATTTTAAAAGATTAAAAACAAAATATGTTTGTACTCTACCCAATGAGTTCTAGACGATGACACACATGCTAGATTAAAATTTTTATTTTTTTTTCAAAATGAAAAGTTTATTGTATGGAGATCGATCGACCCCTTACATTTTTGACTTTGCTTTATTTTTATTATTTGTTGTTATAGCCGTAATAGACAGCGGAGGCTTAGTAAGTTTGTACTGGACTGTACGTGGTTGTCTGATTTCATGGATTTTAATTTTCTTGCGCGGAACCCTAATTATTTTTCTAAAATAAAAATAGCCTAAGTTACTCCTTAACACATCAGCCATATGTCGTCAAAATCGGTGAAAATTCATTTGGCAAGTTTCCTAACTTGACTCAAAGTACCATTTTTTTAATCGGACTGCGCTTTAAAATACTTCTATACAAACTTTAACATCCCTAACCTCATTTGAGGCGTAGTTTTGAAAAACTAATAATGACAAACATTATTAATTACTTATGCAAGTATTTGTGCTAAGTTTCAAGTTCATTAACCAAATTAATAAGATTTTTCATATAAACTGTAGGTATCTCTGTTTTCACGAACACAAATAAAGAATTTCAAAAATCGTCTGGTATGTTTCCATAACTTGACTCACCAATTTTAGAGTTAATCAAGCCCCCAATAAAATCCTCCGCTATAAAATTAACTTTTCACCCCTTAGGGTTAGATTTCTGGAATTTCTTCACGTTAGTCTTAATTTTTGGTCTCAAGTATAAAAACTGAGTTTTGAGTTAATCGGACCGCGTGTTAAAGTTCTTCCATACAAACTTTGACACCCCCAATCCCTCCTTAGGGGGTACTTTAGGAAAACTAAAAATGATAAACTTTATAATTTACTTAGATGAATATTCGTGCTAAGTTTCAAGTCTATTAACTCAAGGGATAGGATTTTTCATACAAACTTTCATCGCCTATTTTACCCCCTTAGGGATGGAATTTTCAAAAATCCTTCCTTAGTGGATGTTTACACTATATAAGGTATCTATGTGCAAAATTTCAAGTCTCTAGGTCCATTGGTTTGGGCTGTGCGTTGATATATTAGTCAGTGACTCAGTGAGGACTTTGATTTTTTTATATATATAGATTTACCATGTTATTTTAAGACCACAGACTTCTTGTAGGTTTTCCTGTAATCTACAGGTATAGAACTATTTTCTATATTTTTTTTTCAAAATTTTAGGCTCAGTAGTTTCGGAGATAAGGGAGGGGGGGAATGGTCAATTTTCGTCAATTTTCTTAAATAACTTTAAAACAATATATTTTAAAATTATAAAAAATATATATTTGAGACCCTCATAGTAAGCCCTTTCATTTGATATGTCACACGGTACAGTTTACAAAACTTTTTTTTAAATTTTCTTATTTTCCCCCTAAAAGTGACTCTCATATTCAAAATTCATATATTTACTTTAGCTGTACGTGTTTGGGTCACAGAAATCCATATGTGTACCAAATTTTAACTTAATCGGTCCATTAGATTCGGAGCAAATTGGCTGTGACAGACGGACAGACGGACAGACAGACAGACAGACAGACAGACACACGAGTGATCCTATAAGGGTTCCGTTTTTTCCTTTTGAGGTACGGAACCCTAAAAATCATTTGCGAAATTGTTCCATCCGTTCACGCGTGATGCGATGACCAAGAGAAATAGAGATTCATTTTGTATCCTACCTATATAGATTGACGCTCTCTCCCTTAATGGATCAGTCCGTGGATCAGTCAAATTTATTTCGGCAATGTTCGGTTTTCCGAAGATAAACGATGGAACCTTTGAACGTTGTCGTACTGTACCTATCTCTTAACACTCTCCAAGAAAAAACACCGCCTCTCCTCTAAAATTTAAAAAGTCGGTTCTCTAAATGCCGCCAATTACGGCACTTCTTTGCATCGTAAATCCCTTAGTGAGTGTAATCGGCACCTCGGACCACTCATTACATTTAATTTCTTAATCGTGGTTTTAATTGAAATGTTAAGCTACTTCGATAACGACGCACACGTTAATGTCCGCGCCCGATTAAACTTAGTTTTATCTTTTTGACAACTGGTAGCTTAATGAGTGTAATGCTAATGACACATTACGTGTTTCGCAAAGGGCTTTAGTGTTGGCCACTTAGCGAGTCTGCTTATCGGTGGTGGATATTATTTCTTGTAATTATGCTGAGATCGTTAATGACTGGACTGGACGAGCTTGCGAATCATAGCAATAGCGGGTGTGTTTTCTTTTGTTTTATTTAATAATGAGTCTTGAGTTTATTTTGCCGTTTTATGCGTTACGTTTTCTAGATACACCACTTGCTCAAACTTCATAAAAACATGATAAATAATTAAAAACAAAAACATTCAACATGGCAAATAAAATTCTATTCTATTCTATTCTATTCTATTCTAAATTATTAAAATGGAGAATGTTTCATAAAAAAAAGCTATTGCGTGATTCTCAATTTTTTACCCGCGTTAGACATAACTTTACAAATTAAATACACTATGCACCCTTATAGGATCACTTCGTTGTCCATCTGTCTGTTTGCCTGTCAGTCTGTCAAGACCCTTTTTCTCAGGAACACGTGGAGGTATCAAGTTGAAATTAATATCAAATACGTAGGTCTATGGTCCCTTGGAGTTTTAAAAAAATCAAGTCAACCAAATAAAAACTACGGCCACTATATGCGACATATTTTGATACCTGAAAGTAAATCAAAACCGATATCCCGTTGTCTTTGGCAAGAAGCAAGGTCTCACAGCACAAGTAAAGGAAAAAGTCTGAAAATTGATAATTTGTAATTTTATAACATAAAAAAAAATTTTAGGATTACAATGTTAAGTCTGTTTTTGGGATAGGTAAATTCTTTTCAGTTACGGAACCCTACATTGTGCGTGGTCCGACACGCACTTGTCCGGTTTTTGGTAATCAAAAACATGTACCGACCTAATTTACTTTTAGCACACACTTCACAATCACAAGCAATTAATAATATTGTAATGCGTTAATTTCAGTTGTCGTTATTAGTAATCGATTAATCACTCGAGTCATACTTAATTAGCGTTGTTTGTGCTGCGCAGACGCAGACCTCTCAATACATCGCGTTTGTTATAATCACAAGTTGACAAGTCATCAATCTGCTTATTCTCCATTTAGAGTACAATGTGGTGAGGTAATTATAAGAAGAATATTGCTTGAACGAATAAAGAACGAACTTGTTATTTTTATAATTTAAATTGTTGATTTTTTAAAGACGACATGTTTGTGAAAAGGTTTTTATTTACGTAGTTTTAAAATAAATGAAAGGAGAAGGGAAATTAAGCTAATTAAAAAGGTCCACAAATTGACCTTTCACGGAGGTACAAATAACATTGACTAAGTTTGTGTATACCTAGCCGAAAAGCGCAGTGACACAAATTCGGTCTCTATAAGGTGTACTTAAATAACGCACAACCTCTTAAGGGGTCATTGTACTCATAATTATGAACAACTTTTACTTTAGAACCAACCTGTAATCGCGAAAATATATCAGCTGTTCCCTACATTTTATCGAGTTATGCGAACATAAATGTAGGAAACAGCTGATTTTTTTTCGCGATTTCAGGTTTGGTCCCTTAACAAAACTTGTTCATAATGATGGGTACATAGACTTATAAAAAAAGATGGACTCCGCGCTGCGCATATCGAAAGTGAAGCACATTAAGTATGCCGGGTCCGTTTGTACAAACACGCCTCGCGCACACATTTACATCATAGTATGCCGACCGGCCGCCATTACGTGACACGAGCGACGGCGTCTTTGCAGGTACTCAAATCACGCACACATAGATCGGTAGGGTGCTTCACTTTCGATATGCGTGGCGCGGAGTCCATCTTTTTTTATAAGTCTATGGATGGGTATAATGTTTTAATAAGCACTTTAATTGTTTATCGTAAGAACAATAGGGATGTTTTCTGGGTAAAAAAAAGAAATTATATTTAGTCCGTCATGTCAGTCAGATAATAAAAAAATCTTAGACACGTAGTTTTTGCTCTATCATATTAATAAAAAAATACTTAGATAAAACGCATTAAAGTTGGGACTGAGGGCTCGCTACGTCATAATATGACATGCCATGCGATGTAGGGGAAGGAGGGGTTAAGTAAACAACACTTAAGTTCACATTGAAATCACTTACTCCCCTCGTTGCTCCGTCCGCTCCCGGTCAGATCATCTGCACAGCTTTCTGAACCTCCCGCTGATTGATCTTTTCTTCGATCCAATTCTGGTGACACCTTCTATACATCCGGACTGCCACGCCAACGATAACAACCGTCAAACACACAGCAATGAACAACAGCACCGTGTTGATAGCTGTTATCTGCTCCTGCGTAACCGCTGCGACATTTGAGCCACCCGCCGCCGTCTGAGCGACAATGACCTCTTCCTTGGATGTTGTGCTCCCCATGGCCCGTGACTCGACGTGACGTGCGAAACCGACTAAACTGCGATTTTGACTTGCCCCCACCGGCAACTATAACGCTGTCCACCCGACTGGCAGGGTCGCCATGCGAAGCACAATCTTCGTCTTCTGCCACCCTGATAGCATCTTTCAAACAAGTTAAATTCCGCGCCGTAATGATCGTACCAAGACGCTGATTACGAAGTCCGTCAGCAAACTTCCTAATCGCATATTTTTCGTTCAACGGCTGCAAAATCTTATAAGCTTCCGAACTTTCCCCGGCTTGAGAAATAGTCAAATTGACCATTAACTTCTCTATATCAGCACCGAAATCCGCGACCGTTTTACCATTTCCACGATTCCTACTGCCCGTAGGAAAACTACCCCTTGCAGGCCAGCGCTGGTACGTCATGACTCGCTACGTCATATTATGACGTAGCGAGCCCTCAGTCCCAACTTACATATTATGTATAACAAACTACGTATAAAAACTAACAATGAGTGACGTCATGCCGCATTTTAACTCCATGTATCGCCGTAATCTTTTGATTACGTAAAAAAAAAGAAAAAATACACGTACACACGGCTACACATCAAGCTATACATTTCCAGTTTACACTGATCTCTTATTGTAAGGAAATCTGTTGAAGCTCATTACAATAACTTAAAAGGTATAGGTACGAACATACATACAGTCCGCGCTCTTTGTAGTAGTAAGTAGCTAGCCGCCGCCGCCGCGCCAACCGTATTACATATGATGTTAAGACACTTCCTAAGGTAGTTGCAAATAAACACCATTGAAGACAGACGCTTGTTTCATTGAGTCAACTACTCGCCAAACTAAACTGAACCTTAACCTACTCAACATAATGGCCATAATCGAGCCGGATCATTAGTGAAGTTGAATAAAAAAAAAACCACATTCCATCAGAGATAAGAAGCCGGCGAGTGAATCGTTAAGCGTAAACAACGTAATTAGCAGTGATTTTAACAAAAAAAATTCGTTGTTTCATCAAGTTTTGCATCGTATTTGTGTATAATATTGAAGATTTGCGTAATTAAAAGTGAAATATGTCGAAGACGGCTGAAGAAGCACTTGGTATATTAGAAGATACGGCAGAGTTACTAAAGAAAACGCAAATAAACATACGGAAATGTCCTAAACAACGTCTGACAAAAGGATACATTCAATCTAGAATTCAGTGCCTCGAAGAATACTGGAAAACATTTAACGGTGCCCATCAAGACTTAGCGAGGTTAACACCGAGAGATAAACGTAATTTGTTGTCATATTTCGTTAATGAAGAATTTTTTATTTACGAAGATCTTTATGTGTGTTTGTTGGGTGAATTACGCGACATGTTAGAAAGTGTAACAACGAAATCATCGCAATCATTGAACATCGATAACGCGGACGAAGATAACCAACAAACACAGGTGAGACTGCCAAGTATAACGATACCTACGTTTTCTGGAACCTATGAAGATTGGCCTGCGTTTAAAAATTTATATGTTTCGTTAGTGCATGATAACAAGTCACTAAGCAACGTTCAAAAATTGCACTATTTGAAGACTAGCATCAACGGTGAAGCAGCGAACCTACTTAAACATATACAAGTAACTGAAAGTAACTATTTACAAGCATGGGAAACATTGAAAAATCGTTACGGCAATAGAAGATTGATAGTTAACTTAATGTTGAAGAGATTAGTTTATCAAAAAAAGGCAAACACTCAATCGGCCAGTCAACTGAAGTCTATTTTGGATACAACTTCTGAAATTTTAAACAACCTTCAAAACTCCAAAGTGAACACCGACTCCTGGGATCCTATCATCATATTTCTAGTCGTACAGAAGCTTGACCAGGAGACCCACAAGGACTGGGAAGAGTACGCTTACAAGGGTAACTCAGAGGATTTACCTACGTGGAATGAGTTGAAGACTTTCCTAGATGGCAAATTTCGTGCATTAGAATTAATTACACCCTCTTCAACGTCAGCTACGCGTGAAAAACCTAAAGAACGCGGTACATTTCATGTTTCAACGAATGAAAAGGAAAACACTTGTATAATGTGTAAAGAAAATCATACCCTGTCTCACTGCAAGTTGTTTGCGAAGATGCAACCTTCAGAACGATTTGATTGTGTAAAGAATAACCAAGCTCTGTTTTAACTGCCTGGCATCAGGACATTCGGTCTTCAAATGTCGTGTTCCAATGTCCTGTCGCACGTGCAAAAGACGCCATCATACTCTGATACATCTAACAAAGAAGACGGATACATCGGCACCATCTGAAGCTGTACAACCGACGCCGACAGTATCAACCCAAGCAGATGTAGAAGAAAAGGTGCAAGTTAATACAATGATTGCGTCGTACTACAATGCCAGGAAAGATATAGGAATGTTAGCAACCGCAATGGTGATAGTAAAGAGTGAACAAGGCCACACCATTGTACTCAAGGCACTCATAGATCCAGGATCACAAGCCTGCTTTATTAGTGAGAAAGCGGCACAACTATTAAAACTCAAAAAGCAGGTAACTAATTGCATAATTACTGGAATGGAATCCATGAAGGTCGCTGTCAAGCATGAAGTAAAAATAGAAGTTTTATCACGATGGGAATCAAATTTTGCATTACCTATACAAGCCTACGTGATGTCCAAGCACTTGACAATACAATTACCTGCAAATACATGGTCAACAAACAAATGGCCACACTTGGCAGATCTAGAATTAGCAGACCCAAAGTATGGAGTATCAGGAAATATCGATCTGCTTCTAGACGTCAAGGGATATGCGAAGATACTACAAGATGGTCTAATCAAAGGTCCACCGGGGTCGCCCATAGCTCAGAGAACCAACCTCGGCTGGATTATATTTGGTGAAATAAACATAAAAACAAACACAAAAGAAAAATGTTTAATGGCGATAAATGAACAAGTCGATGTGAAAGAACTATTGAAGACTATGTGGGAGTTAGAAACCGATACAAAACGAACTTTTACTAAAGAGGAAATTTTATGCGAAGAGATTTATGAAAAAACACATACAAGAAACAATGAAGGACGCTACATAGTTAAATTACCCTTTAAAAATTACAACTTAAAATCACCCGACGGAAAGACAAGAGAGATAGCATTAAACAGATTTCTGCAACTGGAGAAAAGACTGAACAAAAATCCTGATCTGAAAGAAGAATACAAAAACGTTATTGAAGAATACATAAACTTAAAACACATAGAAGTAGTACCACAACAAGAAATACATACAAGAAGGTCTGTCTACTTACCCCACCACGCAGTAGTCAGGAACGATAAAGAAAGCACGAAGACTCGAATTGTTTTTGACGCTTCCTGCAAGGGTTACAATGGAGTTTCCCTAAACGACGAATTACTGGCAGGTCCTGTTCTACAAGACGACTTACGAAGCTTAATAGTAAGATGGCGAACACACGCAGTGTGTTTTGTTACTGACATACAAAAAATGTACCGAATGATATTGGTAGCACAAGAAGACACCGATTACCAGAGAATACTGTGGCGAAACGACTCTAAAGAAATCATTCAAGATTTAAGACTCCTGACCGTTACCTTCGGTACAGCGTCAGCACCGTATTTAGCGGTAAAAACACTTATGCAACTTGCTAAAGATGAAGGTGCCAACTATCCTGAAGCTGCTAAGGTGTTACAAGAAGATCTATACGTTGATGACGTCATGTCAGGATGTGACGATTTAGAGCAAGCCATTCAAATAAGCAAAGACTTGAAGAATTTATTACAACGAGGTGGCTTTCAGCTAAAGAAGTGGTCGTCAAATAACGTAGATTTTTTAAAATCTATTGATCCAGAGGACAGATCTATTAATGCACATATGGATTTAAATGTAGATGGTACCATAAAAGCTTTAGGTGTACAATGGAATTTAGGAAGCGATCAATTTGAATACCAACTAAACCTAATTCCTCTTCCTGCGATTGTTACGAAGCGAAATATACTGTCAGATGTCCAAAAGCTCTTTGACCCGCTCGGTTGGATAGCGCCATGCATCGTGCAAGCAAAAATTTTGATTCAGAAGCTCTGGCAAACTAAGGTAGATTGGGATCAAGAAATCACTCCAGCTGTGAGAGAAGAGTGGAAAACCATACGAGACGATATTGCTAACGTCAATGAAATTAGAATAGATAGATGGATGGGCACATACAATTTAAAGAAGAGCAGCATACAATTGCATGGTTTTAGTGATGCATCGATGAGAGCATACGCAGCTGTTGTGTACTGTCGCGTACATTACTTGGATGGTACAGTCAAAACCTCATTGATTGCAGCAAGAACTCGTGTCGCTCCGTTGAAGACAGTGTCGTTACCACGACTTGAGTTGTGTGGAGCTGTGCTGGTGTCAAGGCTAATAAAACAAATTTCAACAGCAATGAAGATCCCATCAGATAATGTTTTTGCTTGGACTGATTCCTCAATAGTTATTGCCTGGCTACAAAAGGAGCCTAGCAAATGGAAGACTTTTGTTGCCAATAGAACGGTTGAAATAACTGGCAACGTCCCGAAAGAACAATGGTACCACGTACAATCGCAAGAGAACCCCGCTGATATAGCGTCTAGAGGTGCACTAGTATCAGAGTTAAAAACATGTGACTTATGGTGGAAAGGGCCAGAATGGCTTTCAAAGAGAGATATTAATTTTACCAAACCAGAAACTATATCTACAGAGCTAGAAAAGAAGACAACTATACAAACTTTTACAATGACCAAACACGAACAAGATGAGAGAAGATTAACAGAACAGTTTGAAAAATACAACTCATTGAAGGAATTAATTAGAAGTATTGTATTCTGTAGGAGATTTTTAAAACATAAAATGTTAAAAGAAGACATAGATATAGCTTTGACAACGGAAGAATTAGAAGGTGCATTAAATATATGCATAAAAAAGGTACAAGGTGAAGAATATGCAGAAGAAATTGAGTCTCTAAGAAAGGGTAAACTAGTAAAAACAACTAGCACATTGAAAACTTTAGATCCGTACTTGGATGAGGAACAGATGCTTCGGGTTGGCGGACGCCTTAGACACGCTAACATAGCGGATCAAAGTAAGCACCCAATCATATTGGGTCATAGAAACAAACTTACACCTTTGATCATTGCCGATGCACACTTAAGAACCCTACATGGAGGAATACAACTAATGTTGAGCTTTTTGAGATCTAAGTATTGGATAACGCGAGCTAAAGGACAAGTTAAACAATATGTTCACCGATGCTTAGTATGTGCCAAACAGAATGCGACTGCTAGAACGCAAGTAATGGGTGATTTGCCAAAGGTTCGCGTGACACCAGCTCGACCATTTCTGCATTCCGGTGTCGACTTTGCTGGACCACTACAAGTTCTATGGAGCAAGGGAAGAGGAGTCAAAGTACACAAGGCGTACATATCAATATTTATATGTATGGCTACCAAGGCCATTCATTTGGAGTTAGTTGGAGATATGACGTCAGAGGCGTTTATCGGTGCATATAAAAGATTCTGTGCGAGAAGAGGCAAGTGTGCACATTTATGGAGTGACCAGGGGAGAAACTTCATTGGCGCAAATAGAGAGCTGGTAGCCATGTGGAAAGCAGCAAGCCTGGAGTTCTCCGGAGCAATCGCAGACACGCTTGCATCTGATGGCACGCAATGGCATTTTATTCCTGCATACAGCCCAAACTTCGGCGGCCTCTGGGAGGCAGGAGTAAAATCCACGAAGTATCACTTAAAACGGATACTAACCAGGAATTTAACTTTCGAGGAGATGTCGACAGTTCTGTGTGAAATAGAGGCTTGCTTAAACTCAAGGCCGTTGTGCCCTCAAGATGATTTGGATAACGCGAATATCGAGCCATTAACACCTGGGCATTTTTTAATTGGAGAAGCGCCCATTGTCATTCCTAGTCCGAACTTACAAAACTTGAAAGTGCACACATTATCACGATGGCAATATGTCCAGAAATTGTTGCATGATTTTTGGTCTAGATGGCAACAGGAATATTTATCTAGACTACAACAACGTCCAAAATGGCTCAAACGAGGAAAGGAATTTGAAGTCGGTAATATTGTTGTGATCAAGCAAGAGAACCTTCCTCCGGGGAAGTGGTTACTGGGACGTATAGTGAGCAAACATCCAGGTCCAGATGGCTGCACAAGAGTTTATAGTGTCAAGAGCGGTGACAGTATTGTAAAGAGAACTGTGACTAAACTCTGTCCACTGCCAATAGATAGTAACGCTGAATAGTCCAATCATTTAGTGTTTGATAATCTTGTTTGTCTAAAATGTTAATTAAGTGATTTTTTTTATAATGGTTCATTTGAAATTTGAAAGGACTCATATAGTCCTTTGGTGGGCGGCTTATGTTGAAGCTCATTACAATAACTTAAAAGGTATAGGTACGAACATACATACAGTCCGCGCTCTTTGTAGTAGTAAGTAGCTAGCCGCCGCCGCCGCGCCAACCGTATTACATATGATGTTAAGACACTTCCTAAGGTAGTTGCAAATAAACACCATTGAAGACAGACGCTTGTTTCATTGAGTCAACTACTCGCCAAACTAAACTGAACCTTAACCTACTCAACAAAATCCTATACGATGCGAGATCAGCTTATACTGGAAATGTATAGCTTGATCTGTAGCCGTGCGTACAATATTTTTAAATAACCTAAATGACAAACAAAAATAATTTTTGATCAACATCCCTATTACAGTAAGCCGACGTTCGCACGGTTGTAAAAAAATCGCGGCGATTTTTTTTCGCGCACTGCATTCAACGCTCAACAACGCGCATCAACGCTCTGCTTAGCGCCGGGAGTTGAAAATCCAACAGTGTGTTTTTCGTCGCGCTGGGATGCACTCTGTTTTTGTTAGGTTGGATCCAAGTTGGATCTCAAAGCTTGGCTCAACACCGAGAGTTGAAAATCCAGTGCGCGATAAAATCCCGCCGCGATTTTTTTACGTCCGTGTTACGGCTAAGTCTATGTGCATCCAGTCGCTCATCTTGACGAAACTGAAAATCCGCTCGCCCACGCGCAAGGATGAAAGTATCCTAGTGTTACCGTGCGGTTATAAATTCAAGTGGCGTTATTGATTGGCTGGCTGGATGTAATGAGTCATAAACTGGTGGAATATCAAGACCTGCGGTACTGGGTCAGACAAAATTAAAAGAAAAAGACCAAAAAAATATTTCTCCGTGGATTGGTTCTACTGGAAAGAGAAGAAAGGCTAATACGAGAAACAAAACAAATTCATTCGTCAAAATCTAAGCTGCCGTCTGAGCTCAGTATTGTTTGATACAATATCATGATTTCATGAATGAAAGTCCTAGTCCTAGAAATAATGTAGTCAAACTAACGTGTTATTAGCTCCTTTAATAGTTGTATGATATTTAATTTATCAATTGGGATAATAGAAGAGCTGTAAGTGATTGCTGCACCCGACCCGCATAATTAAAATGAAAAATTCGAAATAAATACCTTTATCACTTTCAATGGCGGAAAATGCTGTGAAAATTTTACGATTCCGCTAATGCAACTCCAAACCATCTATCCACCCAATTAATGTCGTCAGTCATTTACTTACCTGCAACCTAAAATCATTTCAAATAAAAAAAGGCCAAGTGCGTGTCGGCCCACGCACAATGAAGGGTTCCGTAGTTGAAAATAATTTAAACTTAACATTAAAGTTCCATACATGATATAGGTACGTCACGGTCATTTCATTCTTACCTACGGATTTGATGTTAATTTCAACTTGATACCTCCACGCGTTCCTGAGAAAAAGGGTCTTGACAGACTGACAGACAGACAGACGGACAACGAAGTGATCTTATAAGGGTTTCATTTTTTTCTTTTGAGTTACGGAACCTTAAAAATCACCAGCAACAGAAACTCCTCACTGATTTATCGATACAATCAGTACATAACAGGCAATACCTTGTCCTGACGAAACTTAATGTGAGCTTAAAGGCCTGCCCACGCGCCGAAAGATTAAAACATCCTAGCATTACCGCGCAGTGATAAATTCAGCTCCTTTTATTGATCGTCATGTTGGATGCTGCCGACGTTTGAAATAAGAGTCGTTTCGATCGATTTACGATCGCGGCATACCTACCTTACGATTCGCGAAGTGTTCTTTTATTTCGTGGTACGATACAGAAATAGGTTAAGTGTCTGTGTGAAATATGTGACTAGTACTTTCCTTGTAATTGGACACAACATAAAATCTTTTAAGAAGACTTACGCGATGATTGTTTTCTTTTTTGCTGGAGTTATAGGTACGGCAAATGTTTGTCTACAGTGGGCACTGGGCAAATAATTATAAGGCATGATATGGCACTAACATATTATTATAAAGGATATTTTTTTAAACAGTGCGCAAATTTTCACAGGGTGTTCTACCCATGAATATGAACAACTTTCACTATGGGACTAACTCTGAAATCGCGAAAAAAAAAATCAGCTGTTCAGTACATTTATCTACACCAAACTCGTCAAAATGTAGGGAGCAGCTGATTTTTTTTCGCGATTTCAGAGTTAGTCCCATAGTGAAAGTTGTTCATATTTATGGGTAAAACACCCAGTGAAAATTTGCGCACTGCTGTGTAGGTACTTACGTATAGTATAGGTATGTGTTGACATTCTGTGGCCAAAGTATAGTCCCATTGGTTTCTGTTACAATATTACAGGACACTGAAATGGTTAGATATACAGCCATCCATGTGTGTGGTCTTTCTGATGTTTCTAATTGAAAATATGCTTAAAGTAGTTACTGCAATGTGTGAAGCGATACAGAAAATTAAGTTGTATTAACATAACGGAGAACAATTTTACGAACACACTGATCCGTAAGCAAATGTTATTTGTTTCACAAACAATAGGATTTGGTTATAAAACGTAATAGCGTTCGGTTACGGTTGGGCGACTTCGGCGGTGTTCGGCCGGGTCCGGACGCGCGGCCATTCTATTGTTCTACCGCTAATTGAATCGATGCCACTGATAGATTGCGTGGTGCTTGCGGTCGGCGGCACCGACGAGTAAGCTTTTATTGATTCTACACCCTTAATATAAGTTTCAGTACATACTAATTCCATGCATTTCCTACACTCCACTACATGTCGTCGACTCGCCTCCATTACTGACATTGGCAGTTTTAAAACTTGTTACAAGTTTTCCACATATTGTACAATACCCAACTTATTTATTTTTTTAATACATTCGAGTTCACGCACTATTCATAGAGCTCATATACCTCCACACATATCGCTAGCGGACCCTCCAGGAGGGTCACTGGCATTACTTTTGCGTTAAAGTGAACCCTCTAGGAGGGTTCTCAGCATTAGGTTTAAAACCAATGACATTATACATCTAGACGTTGTGATTACAGTGTGAAGTGTGGAAGTGAGACATATATACGAAATAATTAGGAAAATTGAGACAAAGCATCGTATCTTCTGTCCCTTGCGGTGTGCAGTAATATTTTTGCCTGGCAAAATTTAAAAATGTTGCCAAACAAAGTACTTTCACTGTTACAAAATTTATCTTGCGTCGATATCTAAGTTTAAAACCGTATTGATGACAATCATCATATCAGATCCCCACCGACATGGATGCCACTAAGGACAGTAGGAGACACTAGCCAGTTATGTTTGATAATACACTTTGTACCGATTTCTATCATGTAATCATGGTATAATCTAGTCGTTGCTTCTTTGATTACATTTTTAGCTGTTTTAATGAAGCGATTTGCTGAGACAGCAATAATTAGGTATAGTCAGTGTCTTAGCAAACGTTGCCAACTAGTGTTGCCCAAATGCAAGAACAAGACGAGACTTAGCCAGTCTTGGTCTTGGTCTTGCGCCAATACACCTGGTCTTGGTCTTGGTCTTGGTCTTGCGCTCCCAGTCTTGGTCTTGGTCTTGGTCTTGCAGCAAGAGTCTTGCAAGTCTTGCAATTACCTATTAGTCTATTACTATTTATTAAAGTTTACTTTAAATCTTAGAAAAACGTATTAGAATTGGAACATTGTGAGCTTGAATTAACATAGCCATAGTAAAGATCAAGCAGATTAATAAATAACTGAAGATTTGATAAGAAATTCGAAAAATCAACTGACCTATATGTCGTTTTCCATGGAAGTAACTGTTTCTTAATAAACATTTATGATTTATAAGCTTACATTTGCTAAAACATGTAAAAAAAACAAATTAATTACAATAACGTGACTGTATTTTAAAGAACAATACTTATCTGTCTAGAAAGAGATTGAACCCTCAACTTATAAGAAATTTAATAAAAGAGTTTTACGATTTATCATTTATTTGAATAAAAAATAAAATACAACACAAATCAAACAGCTTTATCATTAGGTTATGATACTTTATATCAATTTTTTTGACCAAGAATTAATACAAAGTAACCATCTGGCTGACTCATCACAACCTATTTCTATGTTTTCTAATTACTAATGATGCTTTAGAAAATAACCTCTCAGCAGGTACTGAAGTTGCAGGTATTGAGAGAAAATCACGGGCCATTTTCGATAAAATCGGATACTCTGTCTCATGCGTCCTCCACCAATCTAAAATGTCTTCCGAGCTGGCAGTTCTTGGTTTTCTCAGGTACTCCTCCAACTCGTCTATCACTAAGCCTTGAAGACAAGATCCAGATGACGTCGAGGGACATTCATAAAGTTTATCAAAGTCTATTACGTCTTCATCTTCATCACATACTTTATTTTCTTTTTCTGGTAATTCCAGAGATTTGTTCAGTGAGTGTAGACTTTTATATTCTTCATAAAGTTCATTGAACTTGCGCAGACTTTCTGTTTTAAGTTGCTTCCCCCACATTGTCAGGTCAAAAGTCTGAGCCTTATGCCTTGGGTCTAAAATTAAAGAAGTACAATAAATCCAGTTGCTCTTCTTGTAATGTTTAAGCATTTTGTCTCGAGCTGCTTGGAAAGCTAGAATGAGCCTTTCATCCACTTCAGATCGATTAGGTTTCTCATCTAACTGTTTTACCATGGATTCAATTTTATCTAGCAAGAGATTGAATGATACAATGACTAGCGGTAATGTAACATATTTGTCTCCACCAAGTTTTGTACTTAAAAGTTTAAAGTTTATTAGAAATTTATGTAATTTTTCGAGTACCTGCCATTCATTAGCTGTGATTTGAAAATCATTTAATTCGGTGACAGAACTGCACAATATGTCAATGCCCGCTCTTACTTTTAAACCAAATCCAATCATATCATGTGTGGAATTCCATCTCGTTGGACAGTCAAGAATGGCATTTAGATTTGATGGCACGCCAGCTGCTTCACAAGCAGACTGAAACTTCTTCTTCACTATCTCACTTCTTTTTATTTTACTGGAAATACTGCGTAACTTTGTTACAGATGTACGCGAGTCAGCAATATTTGGTGCAGATTCTTCATCTTCCTCATCCTCAGTTTCGTCTGCATAGTCTTCGTACTGCTGATCTTGCGCGTTAGTGTCAGACTCACAGTGTAATGCTAAGGTCTTTAATAAATCTTGTACACCAAGGTTTAAAATGTGAGCAAAGCACCGGAAATGTTGATTGTCTGAATCAAAGTGTGGCGGCAGCTGTTTGCCCAGTTCATACATAAATTTGGTATTTGCAGTTGCGTTGTCGACCGTGATACCTTGTATTTTATCAATTATGCCATATTCCAATAAACATTCATGGAAAATCGTTGCAATATCTTCCCCAGTATGTCGACCGCGTGATGGTATAAAATCAAGAACTACAGATTGATACTTCCATTCGTTGTCTATATAATGAATAGTAACCCCGTAGTAACTCCTACCAGCAATTGACGTCCACCCATCAATGGTAAAAGACATTTTATATGATAATTGTTGAAGTCGTTCCTTGAGATTCAATTGGAGCTCTTCAAATCGCTCTTTGACTTTCCTTCTAAGTGTAGACCTTTTAGGAAACACCATATTAGGGCAAATACGTCGAAAATATACTTGTGTAGCTTCGTCATCGAAAAATGAGAAGGGAAGATATTTTTTCACCACCCAATCAACTGTAGCTGTCGTGATGTTGTCACTGCTGTTTTCCGACTGAAACAAAACAATAAATCTTGTGTTATTATTTAAAACATACTAGGTTTGAGCGTATAAGAGGAGGAGGTTTGTTGTTGTTAAATCGAGAAAATCGTTAAATTGATATTTGTTATATTAAGGTTGCACTGTACTGTAATTTACCAAAATAAAGTACTTAGTTGTTACTGGCCGATTAAATGAAAATATGGGTGTTTATAAAAAATATTTAAGACGATAATTACATACTTAATATGTCGCACCCCTAGATGAAAACACCACTAACTCAAAAATACTTACATAAGTTAATGGCGTTTTTGAAAGTATCGCATGAATAGCTACGCGGAGTTAAAATTCTTTTAACTGTTAAAAAAATATTCTTACCTGTCCACTTCTTCCAGCGGTTACTAAAAAGCTTGTGATATCTCCACTTAATTTTGGTTTAACAGGAAGAAATATTTCTGATTCCTTTTTGTGGAAAGATATTAGATGTTTCCTTAAGCCTGAAGTGTTTCTGTTTTTCATTTTTATGTCAATCTTTTTATGTTGGCACAATTTACAGAAGGCAGTTTGGGATGCATGAATTATTTCGAAAAACTCCTCAAATTTGCTTTTGGGTCTTTTAGATCTGTGACTCAAACTCTCGTTACTCGGACTAGAATAATTTGAATCTTCGTCACTCATATTAAATTGTACACGTGATACGTTTTTAGAAAACAACGAGAATTAGTAAAAACAATTATTAAGTTAGACTCGAAGCACAGCTCAATTGGAAATACTGGAATTTTTTTTTTTTTTTTTTTTTTTTTTTTTTTTTTTTGTATGGCATCTCGCAGTGTGACCACTTGGGGTCGAGACTGCTTAACCGGACTATCCTGTGGGTGCCTTAAGCGAACTCAAAGCCTCCAGCCAGGGGCATGTTTACTTATAAACTAAGCGACTGCGCACTGAGGGCACCCCCTGTGGGGTACGGACCTCGGCTTAGGGCGTCGCTGACTAAGAGAGGACAGCAAGGAACAATTGGCTGGCTCAAATCGGGGTTATTATTATTAACAGGGGAGTTTAAAGCTACAGGCTCAGCTACGCCACCAGCTGGCTCGTTATTACCGATCAAGGGAGATGAATTTACATTTACAGGGAAAGTTCGTCTACGCGGAGGACCTCGGCGGCGAGGTCGGAATGATGATTTGTGTGATCTGTGTTTGCGTACTAGAGTACTAGTAGCACTACTACTTTCCTGGAGGAGGGTAATAGGGTCATCAGGTTCAGAGAGTGCAAGTCGCGGACGGCGGACTTTACTGATTCGAGAGGGGACATAATTAGCGGACGCGACAACCAGAGGGTTGCGGTGCTTCGCGGCAGAGTCAAAGAAACGCTTGGAAAGGCGTTTCAAGAATTGACGGATGGTCGGGATTCTAAGGTCTAAATGGAGGTTATCGTTCCGAACGAACCAAGGGGCTCCCGTTACCTTTCGGAGGCAACGGTTTTGAAGGGTCTGCATCCTATGGATGTGGTGGGACTTTGCGTTAGCAAAGACTGGGCCCGCAAAGGTCATGATGGGGCGAATGCACGCTGTATAAATACGCAACTTGCACTTAAGGGACAACTTGCTGCGTGCATTCATAACCGAATGGAGTCTACCAAGAGCAAAGTAGGCCCGCGAACGAGCCTTCTTTATGTGTTCTGAAAACGTAAGGTGCTCATCGAGCGTCACACCTAGATATTTGGCTCGCTTCTCCCAAGGGATCGGCTTGCCAAACATGGTGATCGGGCGGGGGGGTTTACAGTTTTTGCTTCGCTGTCTCGTAAAGAGAACAGCTTGGCTTTTATCGGGATTGACTTCGATTCTCCACTTCCGAAACCACTTGGCGAGTGCATCGACAGCGGTTTGGAGAGTGCGAGAGATCGAGTCGCGAACCATGCCCTTGTAGTAGATGGCCGTATCGTCTGCGAACAGAGCCAACTGTGCCCTCTCGCTACGCGGGATGTCGCTAGTAAAAAGTGTGAAAATTAAGGGAGCAAGCACAGAGCCCTGAGGGACCCCTGCGCGAATAGGGTGGGGAGAGGAAAGCGCTCCTTCGATACGATAGCGAAAGGTGCGGTTTGACAAAAAGTCTCGTAAGATGAGCACGAGACGATCTGGCACACCAAGTTTGTAAAGCTTATATAATAAGCCGTTGTGCCAGACTTTGTCAAACGCTTTCGCTATATCGAAGAAAACAGCACCAGTCATCGCACCGCGCTGGAAACCAGCGCTGACATGCTCGACTATACGGTGGACCTGTTGTACGCAAGAGTGTTGGGTTCGAAAACCAAACTGCTCGTTAGGAATAAGGCCCTTTGTCTCAGCATAATCCCTGAGACGCTTATAAATAAGTCTCTCATAGATTTTGCCGAGGACATTGAGCAGACTATTGGGGCGGTAACTAGAGGGCTCGCGCTTAGGCTTGCCGGGCTTAGGAATACCGATAACGGTGGCCTGTTTCCAGGCTTGAGGAAAGATATTATTACTCATGGCACCATTGAAGATGATGGTCAAGAGCATAATCAAACGGGCAGGGAAGAGTTGGAAGACCCTATTGGTCATTCCATCTGAACCAGGGGCTTTACGGGGTTTCAGAGCCTTGATTATCTCGTGCACCTCGTCTGGAGTGACGGGGGGCAGGGGACAATCAGGGTCTTCGACCGGAGGAAGGGAGGCTCTACGTTCGACTTCAGCGTCCACCTCAGAGAGGTGAGCTTGGTCTACTGGTTGAGAGCTGGTCCCCCAGCATTGGACCTCAAGACTATCGGCAAGGCATTCAGCCTTGTCGATATCATCGAAAGCGATGGTATTGTCTGGGCGGACTAGAGGGGGCATGGAGGTAAACTCCCGGGACCTGAGCTTCTTCTGAAGCTGCCAGAAGGCAAGGTGGTTAGGCTCAAGCTCGCTCAGCATCTTGTCCCAACCGGCGGAACGCAATTCCTCGATGCGTGTCTTTACAGATTTCTGCAAATAGCGCATGTGGACTTTGTTCAAGCGGCAGGGAAAGCTGCTGTAGGCACGGACAGCTGCGTTCTTCTCATTCAACAGAGCACGTACATCGTCAGGCAACTTCCAGCGGTGGTCATCCACCGCAGGAACTTCCCTTGAACAATCGTTCATGACTGATTGTACGTATTCCGTGAATGAGTCGATCGCAGCTGTCGTGTCAGCGATAGAGTCAAAATAATCAGGTATGGAGTCTAAGAGTGGGGATGTGGAGGATTTCAGACATTCGCTTACTTTCCTCCAGTCCGTCACTATACGGGAGGGAGGGGGTTGAGAGGGGTCGAGGCGACCGTTGCGGGGGACCAGATTTAGAATAACGGGACGGTGATCAGACGATAGTTCATGTATCGCCTCTATAGAGTCCAACCGAAGGTTGATATTCTTTAGGAGCGCTACATCAAGTACGTCCGGGGTATGACTAGAGTCATAGGGAAAATGAGTGGGAGTCATGGGAGCAACAACATCGAAATGTAATCGCGGACAGAGGTCGAGCAGGTGTCTACCTCTGGTATTGGTGATGGAGCTATTCCAGGCGGAATTTTTAGCGTTGAGGTCCCCCGCTATGATAACGGAGTCGCTCAAGCTAAGAAGGGCAGAGAGGTCGTCAGACAGAGATTGGAAATTCTCTGTGACATCGGAATAGGGAGGAAGATAAGCCGATACAAGAGTGATCGGCTGGTGGCCTGTCATACCTAAGCGGCAGACGGACACTTCTAATCGCGATAGGGGGGGAGCATCCATAGGAATACAGTATAGGGAGGATTTATAATAAATAAGGGTTCCGCCCTTATGACAACGTTCCCTGTCATTGCGAACTATGCGATAGTTGGCAATTGACGGGTTACGATATCTGGGCTTCAAAAAGGTTTCCTGTATGAGGAGGATATCAATTTGGTGATCGCGGAGGAAAGAGGCGATCTCATCGCGTTGGCCTGAGAGGCCGTCGGCGTTGAAAAAGCCTAAATTAAGGGACCTGGGTTTGAAACGCTCTTTAATTCCTCTATCCATTATTGAGTTAATTGTTGGAGTAGGAATTTAGGGCGCGCGTGATCTCGGGATACGCTTGATAGATCTTAAGGATCTGAGGAAGATTGCGGGCACGTTGCGCGACTTGCAACTCTCTGGCCATCTGCCATGCGCGCGGGGTATTGAACGTGAGGAAAGTGGAGGCAATGATGCTGAAGGGATCGACAACATCGTTGCCGCTAGCCACTGGGGCGGTTGCGGGAGGGTTAGCCAAAGCGGCAGGGGCAGCTTTAGGAGCTGGTGGAGGAGGCACGGGGGCCTGAGAAGGAGCGGGAAGAAGTCCGCTGACTCTGGGGTCCCTGGTGGCTGGAGTGAGAGTGGGAGTGGGAGTGGGCTGAGAGCTCGCCAAGGCAGGGAACGCCTGCTGTTGGGGAGCTGGGAACCACGCATTAGGCCGCTGAGGGCTCAATCGCGTGTTCAACGGGATGTTGAAGTTATACTGAGGCTGAGGAGGAGGACATTCTCGCTGCTGGCGAGCGTTTGCACGCTTGGCCAGCTTAGAGGAATGGGACTTAGGGGATGACTGGAATTAAAATAATTCCTTTATTTATAGTACGTTTCCTTGCTTTCTACCGCGCCGCCTCGCCACGTGCCGGCTCTATGAAAAGGATGCCGCCGCAAATCAAACAATGCCGCGTGCGGCGTACAAACACACACTAAATATTACCTACTTGTACAGACGCGACGCGTGAATAAAATAGAATTAGTGCCAATCACTATTCTTTACATATAAGTGAATGTTTTGGCGTACATCTATACTAATATTATAAAGCTGAAAAGTTCGTTTGTATGTTTGATGACAGAAGTTTTAAAATAAATAAATAAGTCCTGAACGTCACTATACCTCCAAAGTTACTATTCCTCGTGGACGAAGTCGCGGGCACAGCTAGTAAATACTTACTCTCATCATCTCTCTCAGAGATATTCGGGCTGGTAAGTAATACAAAACTCTTATCGCAGGCTTTTTATTTTATTAGTAGGTAAGTACCTACGCTTTTTATATTATTTTATTAGTTTTGTAGAATTTTTTTACACGTTTCAAGTATATTTAAAAGTGGCTACAATATTTATTAAACGGGTGATATTTGAACACTTTTTTGCTATTTTTTCTTGTAAAAACTTAAGAAATATAATGACTAAATGTACAATAATAGTACCTAAGTAATTAGTTTAAAACCATATAAGTAATCAATATTATAATATATGTAGGGATCTTCTTTATACTTCCTTTTATTTTAAATATATTCTTCAGTTCCTTTGCACACGTCTTTCATTTATTCGTCGTCCATCTTGTCTCTCTCTCATGCCGTCCCGCTCGCACAGTGTTGTCATCCTCTCTGTGTTGCCACTTTACCATTCATTCCCACATTCGGCCATTCTGACATTCATGACTGTCCTCAGTCATGCACTCACCAGCTGCTCACATATTCATACCCATTCATCAGTCTCTTCCATTTTTAATTACATCATTACATTACAACTTATTGTCTAGATCCACTTAAAAAAAAATTCTTAACATCTTTAACTACATCAGTTACATAACCCATAAGCAAACACAAATGGTTTAAAAAAAAAAAATCTTCACACAAATATAGCACTGAACATTGCATGAAACTTAAATACATCGTGTATTTATTTATTTTACATCCATACTAATATTATAAATTCGAAAGTAACTCTGTCTGTCTGTCTGTCTGTCTGTCTGTCTGTCTGTCTGTCTGTCTGTCTGTCTGTCTGTCTGTTACCTTTTCACGCCTAAACCACTGAACGGATTTCGATAAAACTTGGCGAGCCTATAGATGGTATCCTGGGGACGGACATAGGCTACTTTTTTTTTCAAAAATAATCCTACGGGGGGTGATATAGGGGATGAAAGTTTGTATGGGAAACTCAGTATTTCTTAAGTTAGGGATGTGAAAATTAAAATGTATGCTTTTGATAGGAAATAAAGAAATATGCGGTTCAGCGTTTTTGAAAAATCATCCCCTAAGGGGGTAAAATATAGTAAAATAGGGGTTGATTTTAACATTTACAAAACTGCACGGATTTCGACAAAATTTGGCAAAGCTTTATATAGCATCCTGGGGACGGACATAGGCTACTTTTTTTTTCAAAAATAATCCTACGGGGGGTGATATAGGGGATGAAAGTTTGTAAGGGAAACCCAGTATTTCTTAAGTTAGGGATAACAAATTTATGCTATTGGTAGGAAGTTAAGAAATATGCGGTGCAGCGTTTTTGAAAAATCATCCCCTAAGGGGGTAAAATAGGGGTTGATTTTAAAATTTACAAAACTGCACGGATTTCGACAAAATTTGGCAAAGCTTTATATAGCATCCTGGGGAAGGACATAGGATACTATTTTTTTCAAAAATAATACTACAGGGGGTGATATAGGGGATGAAAGTTTGTAAGGGAAACCCAGTATTTCTTAAGTTAGGGATAACAAATTTATGCTATTGGTAGGAAGTTAAGAAATATGCGGTTCAGCGTTTTTGAAAAATCATCTCCTATGGGGGTAAAATAGGGGTTGATTTTAAAATTTACAAAACTGCACGGATTTCGATAAAATTTGGCAAGGCTTTATTTATAGCATGCTGGGGAAGGACATAGGCTACTTTTTGTCTTAAAAAATAATCCTACAGAGGGTGATATAGAGGATGAAAGTTTGTATGGGAAACCAAGAACCACTAAACGGATTTCGATAAAATTTGGCAAAATGGTATCCTGGGGACGGACATAGGCTACTTTTTTTCAAAAATAATCCTACAGGGGTGATATACGGGATGAAAGTTTGTATGGGAAACCCAGAACCACTGAATGGATTTCGATAAAATTTGGCAAAATGGTATCCTGGGGACGGACATAGGCTACTTTTTTTTCAAAAATAATCCTGCAGGGGGTGATATAGGGGATGAAATTTTGTATGCAAAACTCAGTATTTCTTAAGTTAGGGATGTGAAAATTAAAATTTTTGCTTTTGATAGGAAATAAAGAAATATGCGGTTTAGCGTTTTTGAAAAATCATGCCCTAAGGGGGTAAAATAGGGGTTGATTTTAAAATTTACAAAACTGCACGGATTTCGACAACATTTGGCAAGGCTTTATATAGCATCCTGGGGAAAGACATAGGCTACTTTTTGTTTTAAAAAATAATCCTACAGAGGGTGATATAGGTGATGAAAGTTTGTATGGGAAACCAAGAACCACTAAACGGATTTCGATAAAATTTGGCAAAATGGTATCCTGGGGACGGACATAGGCTACTTTTTTTTCAAAAATAATCCTACAGGGGGTGATATAGGGGATGAAATTTTGTATGGGAAACTCACTATTTCTTAAGTTAGGGATGTGAAAATTAAAATGTAGCGTTTTTGAGGGGGTACAATAGGGGTTGACAAATGTGTGTGTACCTACCTCTTTTTAAGAGATTTAAGGGATTGGAAATGTAGTCATAGTTGGAATCTTGAGGTGACATTTAGTCTTTTTTATTTCAATCGACGTTTTTACGAGGAAATTATTTGAACGAGTGGACACTCGGACAAAAGTTATTTGTTATTAGAGCGTGACTGGCATAATAAATTTTAAGTAAATAACAAAGTCCCCCCGCCGCGTAAGTCTGTCTGTTTGAATGCGATAATTTCAAAAAGTACCGAACGGATTTTCATACGCTTTTCTCCAATGAACGGAGTGATTCAGTGTAATTCATTATGGTTTTGTGTATATTGGCTGAAATATGACGACGACTGTTGAAGATGTCGGAAAAAATCATGCCGACTGGTAGCTTTATGTCTACTATACACGGTAACAATATATCGTAGCTATTTGAGTTTGCACAGTTATATCGGACGGCCCTATGTTTTCCACATGAACATTCCCATGGGATATTTTCCGAAATCCACGCGGGCGAAGCCGCGGGCAAAAGCTAGTTAATAAATAAACCAGATTACATCATTTTGTTTTATGCCTTATAAAATAAAAACAAAAAAAAATAAAACTTACTTAACGCAAACGTGTTTTCTTTTGTACTTAACAAATGAAAATGTTTACAATATAAACTTACTCATTCACTCTTCTTATTCATTCAATCTTACCTACCTACCACACAAACAATCATCTCATACTTACTCATACATCCTCGGGCCATTTCTTCATACCATCGGCTGCACATGAAGTTTTCAATGGACCTTCAGCAGTGATGTCATCTTTCTCTACATCATAGCGGTCGTTACGTTTGACCTTAGTGATCCTGTATGGTCCTAGGAATTGTGGTTTCAGTTTGAGTCCTGGACCAAACTGTGTTCTCCGTATCGCTACTCGATCTCCTTCTTCATACTTGGTACTTTCCTTTCTTTTCTTGTTAAATGTTTTTCTGTTTTCTTCCTGAATATTATTTATTTGTTCTTTTGCTCTATTTCTTAATTCTTCTCTTTCTGAATTGAACTGCTCTAAACTTTCCTGCTGCAATAATTCAATTAGTGGAATATCTTCTTTGGATTTCATCTTAACACCTGTTAGTAACTCGAATGGACTGGTATTGATACTTCTCTGAAAAGTACTATTAATTGCCCGTTGCAACCTGCTTGTGTGTTTGTACCACACTGAAGTGTCTTCTGCACAAAGCTTTGTAAGGGTTGGCTTAATAATACCATTAATCCTCTCCACCTGTCCATTGCCACGTGGAACTCCTGTTGTTATCAACAAATGTTGTATGTTCTCACTTTCACAATATTCTTTAAATTCATTACTAGTGTAGGCGGTTCCTCTGTCTGTAATAATCCTTTGTGGGTTTCCAAACGTCTGCTGGTGTATCTTGAGTTTCTCCAGAGTTTCACTGCTAGTAGTACTTTTAGTAGGGAAAAGCCACACGAATTTGGTAAATGCATCTACCATGGCAAGTATGTGATTATACTTTTTCTTTGTTTCAGTCATTGGACCGATATGGTCAAGATGTATGGTATGCATTGGTGCACTTTCCTTCTCAATAGGGTTGAGGAAACCTTCTTGCTTTCCTTGCTTCTTAGTTGCTAGTAAACAGGGTATACAAGTTACTATAAAATCTTCAACTCTTTTACTCACATTTTTTATATAATAATCTTTATTGATCAATTCCAACATCTTCTTCTTGGAGAAATGACCTTTTTGGTGAACTCTTTTTATGATTTCGTCTTCCATACTTCTTGGTATCACCAACTTCTTATCACCTCCTTTATAAAGTAGACCATTGTCTAACCAGTAATCTTCATAAGGTGTAGTCTTCTGTAAAATATTTATAATTGCTTTCAAACCTTCATCCGCTTGCTGAGCCTTTCGTAAGTTGTCGAATAACTCATCAACAACTGCAACATAAGGGTTTCGGCTTAGAGCATCGGAATGTCTCATTTTAGAACCTTCTCTATGTTCTATGGTAAAATCAAAATCTTGTAGAAATAATATCCACCTGGCTACTCTAGTTGACATTCCCAAGTCTTTTTTATTTAGTGTCATCTGGAAAGCTCTACAATCTGTTATAATCTTAAAATGCCTACCAAATAAATAGTGTCTAAACTTTTTAATACTTTCAATGATTGCCAACGCCTCAAGTTCATAGCTTGTGTACCTACTTTCTGCATCTGTTGTCTTGCGACTCATATAATACACCGGGTGTAGTTGCTGATCATCAGCACTACGCTGCATGAGAATAGCTGCATAGCCAACACAGGAAGCATCTGTGTGTAACTCTGTATAAAGTTTTGGATTAAATATTTTTAATACTGGGTCACTTGCTAACTTTTTCTTGACCTCATTGAATGCATTCCGTTCTTGTTCATTAAATTTAAAATCTGAATCTTTCTTTAACAAATTAGTTAGAGGACTAACTATCAATGCAAAATCTTGAATGTATTTTCTAAAGTATGATGCTAAACCAACAAAACTATGTAACTGCTTTACCGTCTTTGGTTCTGGAAACTTCATTACCGCTTCAGTCTTTTCATTGGAAGGTCTCGCCTTCCCGTCTTCAATAACATGTCCGAGGTAAGTGATGCTCCGGCACACCAGATGAGCCTTTGTCCAGCTAAATTGCATTCCATACTGTGATGCTACTTCCAATACTTCTTTCAGTCTATCTACAGCTTGGTTTAAATCTTCTGCAGGGATTAAAATGTCATAGATAAAAATCATAATTTTCCCTTCGGCTATCAAATCTCTAAAAGCATAACTGATGTAACGCATAAAATATTTGGGACATATCGACAAACCAAAAGGAGCTCTTAGAAATTCGTATTGACCATTGTGAGTCACAAAAGATGTATACTTCACGCTGTCTTCGCTTACTTTTAAATGAAAAAATCCGTTTTTTAAGTCTAACACGCTGAAAACTTTAGCCTCTGACAATCTATCTATATAATCTTCTATCAGCGGTAGAGGAAATTCGTCTTTTACCATCTTCTTGTTGAGTTGCCTATAATCCACACAGATACGGGTGGATCCATCCTTCTTACGTACCAGGACCAGAGGACTAGCATAATCTGAATAACTTACCCTGATTATTCCATTTGCTAACCACTCCGCTACCTGTTTATCCACTTCATCTCGCTCAGCAAATGAGATCCGACGTGGACGTTGAGCAATAGGAATATCATCCCGCAGCACTATCTTCACTTCAATGGGAACTTCTTTTATTTGTTTTGGTTGGTAGCTTTCAATGCAGGAAATAATTTGACCCTTTAGTTTTTCACTACCAATATAACTCACACAATCTGAAACACATGGAAAACAGTTTAAGTTACCTAACCATTCTTCATCAATCGGCTTCATCCATACTGAACTTCCATTCAACACACATAAAACATTCTTTAAAAAGTCTTGACCAATAATTACTTTAAACGGCATACACGTCTGCGGTACAATATGAAATCCTACGTTAAAATATCTATGGTTATCAATCTCAATTAAAGTTTTAAAGTAGCCTATCGAAAAGATTTTAGATGATCCTAAACCTGACATCGTAATGTTATTGTTTTTATCACATTTCGGCAATCCTAACTGCACATAACACTCGTTTGATATTAAGTTTACATCACTTCCACTGTCGATTAACGCCGTGACGAGTAGTCCATTGTATAATTTAATATCTTTCATCGGTTTTTTCGTAATTTTCTGTTTGTTTACATTGCAAACGTCCTGTTGACATGTTTGACCTATATTTTCTTCACATCCGCCATGATGTCCGCCATTGATCGATGAACCAATCATCGCCGTCCGAATGTCATTTTGCGTGTAGCCAACTTCATGTTGCAAATCTTCGTGCATAGTGCTGCCATCTGCGGCACTATTAAAAAACGTTTCTTTTTCTTTATGTTGGCTCTTCTCGGAGCCCTGCCCCTGCTTCGAATTTTTGGGCTTCGTTGATGATGGCGTCGATGATGTTTCTTTTTCTTTCTTACAGGCTGTAGCTACGTGTCCGAACTCATTGCATCTGAAGCATTTCTTGCCTTGTGTTTTATTAGGGCACTCTGACGACACATGATTGAGCTCCCCACAGTTGTAGCATCGTGGCCGCGTTGATTTTTTGAATGATGGCTGCCTGTTTTCACGTTTTTCTTGATCAATTTTCCCTCTGATTGTCTCGTAAATTTTTAGTTTTTCTTTGAGCTCGGGGTACGTTCTCACGCCATACAGCATCGTTTTGTACACTTCGGAGTCCACTATGCCGTCGACTATGTACTGGATCGCAACATAATCCTGTATCTTACCCCGCTTACCCATTTCTTTCATCACTAGTAGGTAATCCATGCATGATTCATTTTTTTGTTTCTTTCGGGTGCTCATCATCTCATGGATTGCTTTCACGTCTACAGTGTCTGGAAATTCTCTGCATATGGCTGTTTTTAAATCTTCCCAGCACTTGTACGGTCGCTCCGCTCGTAGCCATAGCCCTGCCGTGCCGGTGAGCGCCCGCTGTGCCACCAGTAGCTGCTGGAGAGGAGACCATCCGTAGATTACGGTGCTGCTCTCGACATCTTCTACCCATCGCGTCACTGGGTACGTGCTGTCGCATCCGCTGAACTTAGGCAGTAATTCCGCACTCATCTGGAACGTGGAATTCATGTTTGCAGTAGCTTCAGCTTGCCGCGTCGTCTTTGTTGGCGTCATAGTGGTGATGCAGTCGTCTTTCCGCCCGTCTTAACTTCTTCAAATTCAAACGTCTTCCACGTGTCTGTCGTCTTTCGTCTTCAACGGAAAAATTTTCACATCCACCAGCTATTTTAACTTTTAATCACTGTTCGATCCCGGACGAGCCCCCAAATGTAGGGATCGTTGTGAATTAAAAGCCAAAAACTTCTTTATACTTCCTTTTATTTTAAATATATTCTTCAGTTCCTTTGCACACGTCTTTCATTTATTCGTCGTCCATCTTGTCTCTCTCTCATGCCGTCCCGCTCGCACAGTGTTGTCATCCTCTCTGTGTTGCCACTTTACCATTCATTCCCACATATATACTTACTAGAATGAATTAATATGACATCTACTACCTATCCTTACCATTTTATCCTAATCATAATACTACTTGCGTGATCAGTATAATGTATTCATTTTCATTCTAAGCACTCTGAAACTTATTTATTCTTTGGAACACCTGTACTCTTAAAAAAATTCGAAATTATTTTGCATGAGTATACCTACGCCCTATGGCGGCAATCAAATAGTGTCACAAATGTTATGATTTCGGCGTGGCGGCAACGATTGTTTTAGATTTCAAAAGAAGCCGCCGGCGCGTGTATCATAACCATGTACTTCCGAAAAGCGGCAAATTTCTTTGAGAAGTAAGTACAAAACCTTTGATGCCGCATTATCAAAGTGCCGATGGTTAAAACATAACTATGCATGCACTCAGTTTGATTTTAATAGATATTTTTTTATTCGCTATGTTTATGGTATTAGTCGTAATGCGCATAGGTCCAGTTTTTCATATTCTTTGATACAGTTTTTTGCGTCTCATAGAATTCCTAAGCGTACCTACCTATACACCGAACTGTTACACCTAACTACTCAGTGAAATAGCGCTAAGTCCTAGCTGCAAGACGCAAGAGTCTTGCAGGCTATGTCTTGTTCTTGCTCAAGTCTTGCACGGTCAGTCTTGGTCTTGGTCTTGCTAAAAATACGCGGTCTTGTTCTTGGTCTTGGTCTTGCAAAAACGCAAGAACAAGACCAAGACTGTAAGACCAAGACTGAATTTGGGCAACACTAGTTGCCAACATTTAGGCTATGAAACTAATAGATAAAGAAGATTGAAGTATTTCCCAAGAGATAACTGTTGGATAAAGGATAACAGAAGTTAGGTCCACGGGCTCAAATCTTCATACTAAAATCGGATGTCACATATTATAATCAGTTGCTGTCCCCTGTCTAACATACAAGTCACGTACGCAGAAGTAGAACAAACACAGATCATTTATGACTGACAAAAAAATGTGATTTACCTCCTACTCATGGTGACACGGTACATTATGTCAAAACACTTCGAACATTAAATAAATATCTTCCTCAATTAGCAAACCGTGAATAACAGAAACCATGTTTAAAGTCGGTGGTGTTTAGCCTATTTACGCAAAAAGTTGGCAAACTAATGTTTAACCTTCGTTTAATAGTACAACCGAGCGTTCCCGTAACGAATCGTTACCGCTACCGGACAATGGACAAATCGAATCTGTCACGGCGCCCGCGCATCGTGGCTTACTGACCACCTCTGTTACACGCGGTCAATCAGCTCGAAACCTTTGCAAGTTTTTCGTTATGGGTGGAAAAAAAAGGGTTTTTCTTTTTTTTGTGGCTACATCTTCTAAATGGCCTGTATTGTGAAGTGTCACCTAGATATTTGTTAAGCAGCCTTATAACGATGAAAGGGAGATTGCTCCTGAAAAAAACCTTAGTTGCTTTTATTTGCAAACTCCATTTACTTTTGCTGTAATTGCAATGGAACAAAAACTATTTTCAGCCCCAGCCGTATTATTGGATTACCTAATCGACACACCTCGCTATTTCCTATTCAAATGACATCAAACGCCATTAGCATTAGCAGTTTCTATTTTTGTCACGACGACGTCGAAATCTAACGTCGAAATAAACTATTTCACAGCCAACCACATAATAGGTGATGAAAACGAACCAAATACATTTATAGTAATAGAATCCAGAAAATAATACATACAGTTCTCGTATCTTCACATTAAACAAGATTGAAGAATTAAATTATCAAGAGAAATGTATCGGATCGCGGTGTGGCGTCGTTGACGAGAATTAAATAGAGCTAAATAAGGGACGATTAACTGCCGTGCACCTTGTGAGTTGTAAGTTAGTGTCTCATCTAATTGAAAGTGAAAGAAATTAGCATAAACAGGGCTACATATTCGGAGTTCCATTGCTCGATAATCCTTTAGCAAGAAAAGCAAATGTTAATTCTGTATTTCTGTTCGCTTTGTGTTGCCGCTAGTGTACGTGAGTTCATTAAGCTTAATAACATAATTTCGAAAAATAATTACAACAATAATTAACAGTTTGTTCGTCTGTGCAACTCAATTGACATAGCTCTTAATTTGCGTGAAGGCGCAACGCATTGATTAAGCAATCTATTCTATAATTCGTAATTACATTTTATTGTATAGTCGGCGTAATATACGATTAAATTGCATTGTGTGAGGTGTTCGTTTTGTTGCTCATTTGTGTGGAAACAATGAGGTGCAATAAGACTTTGTAGATTGGTAAACTTTTATTAAAATTGCCTCTGATATATATGTATGTTACCTACTGTCGTAGAATTGAAAAGATTTGCAGAGAAGTCGAGAATATTGAAATAACGCAGTTATTAATAATTTCGCAGCTTTTGTCTAGACTTACTACAATACCTAGATATCTACTAGTTAGAATTATCACCGTAAAAATTAGAAAACAGGAAATACCTATGGTTTTTGATGACCCATCTTTCAATTCCGTGAAAGACAATATAGTCAAACTTAACATTTACTAACTTACAACAAAATGTCAACAAAATGTCTAGTGTTATATGTCAATAACACACACAAAGTATACGGGTGTTGCAAAATTACACGTAGAAGACAAGACACGTCAAGCTTTACCGAATAATGTATAAATGTATTATGTAGAATGCCGCAGGGCGTATTTGTAGGTAAGTATGTAAAGCCCCTTTCCTTAGAAAGGAGCTTTACATAGCTGCAAATACGTTTAACTTAACGATTGTATTGTCTACATGCCTAACATTTGAAGAACCTTTGAAACCGTGTAGTCCGCCAGTAAAATACAGGCGGACTACATAGCTTGAAAGGTTCTATATGCAGCAGGGGCTGAAGAGAGTAGTGGTGACCGCAGTGGTGAGCAGTGGTATCGGCTCCGACTTACGAGTTATTAGGTCGTAGGTTCGAATTCGAACCCAAGCAGGAGCTTTACTTTGTGTAGTTCATAATTTCATCGCCACTGCTCTCAAAACGGTGAAGAAAACATGTTAAGGAAACCGGCATGTCTTAAAACCAAAAATTCGAAGACATGTGGCATCTACCAACCAACCAGCACTGGGCCCGCGTGGTGTATTACGGCCCACTCTCTTTCGCAGCGAGGAGGCTTGTGCCCCAGCAGTGGGAACATTATAGGCTGATTATGTAGAGGCTGTATTGATACAGCTACTACGGGCAAAAAGTGTTTTATTAACACCTAGATGTTTTGCTCAGGGACTACCCATCACTATTGAGTCTTGTACGAATCAATTTGGGTCTATGCAAGTGTCAGCTGTAGACTATTGAACCTTCTACAGTTACCTATAGTTTTACCATCTAAAATAACATGTCATCCGTTCTAATGTCGTACCTAAGTCGTCATTGCACGCGGTATGGTACCCTACCCACCACTACCTGCATCAACTACCCCCCTCGTAAAATCGAGTAGTAAAACAATCGAAACACGTGCGAGTTGCGAAAGTTTGTGGTGGCTGTTACCGGTAAGGATATTACCATAGATTAGGGATGGTAAAATACTGTTCATGACGATTTGAACAAACAAATGGTGGAGGTTCACTATACAACGTGTAACGTTAAATGCGCAAAACCTCTTAAGGGGTCATTGTGCTCATCATTACGAACAACTTTTACTATGGGACCAAACCTGAAATCGCGGAATAAAAATCAGCTGTTCAGTACATTTATGTTCGCATAATTCGTCAAAATGTACTGAACAGCTGATTTTTTTTTCGCGATTTCAGGTTTGGTCCCATAGTAAAAGTTGTTCATAATGATGAGTACAATGACCCCTTAAGAGGTTTTGCGCATTTAACGTTACACGTTGTATGATGGATGTAGCAAACTCTACGTAAATGTTGCTGCGAAGCTCTTTCAGAACACGTGATAAAGAATAAAATCTGCCAAATATAAAGTGACTTTTGAAGTTTTTCACAGAAAAACTCATCTTTCAGAAAGATGTGTAATTATTTAATTTATGTGCACATAGTAGCAGGTCAAGTTACTACAAACTGTCAAATTTTCTTCTTCGATTTTGAACTTAACTATCAACATTTTAAGGTTTCAAATAATTTGGAGAAATTTGACAGTTTGGTATAACCTGATGTGCTGTTGTCTGTACCTAATTGTTAATATTATAATTTGGTTTTGTGGTACAATGATTTTTTTCATTAGTACATACACCAACGATACACTTATTTCTGTTTATTCTAATTTTACTTGGAAAATTGTTTTTGTGCACCGTAAATGTGTTTTTTCTGAAATAAATTATTATTATTATTTTTCTTGTCTGTAACATATCTCGGGACCCTGGGGTCCCGGACCTTTGGAAGGCGTACGAGGAGCCGAAGCCAACTCGCAGAGGCCCCTTAGACAATTTTAAATGACGAGGCGGCACCAGCCGATGATTATCCCCGTATGCAGTATGCAAGTGCACCCAAGGACAACCTCCGGTTGGTGCAGGGCTATTGCAGAGCATGGAAACAAAACATATTGGGCTATGGGTTTGGGCGGCTATAGTGGATCGGGTACCTTGAATTATGGAAGAACTATGTCCCCTGCCTGACCAATGTTATATAATACACACATATAAAATGGCAGGAGGTGACTTGCACACTCAATAATGGTCCCCCGAAAACGGTCGCTAGCACAAAGTGTCGTAGCGGCAAGGGGGCAACATGTCCTGAGGTGCTTGTGAGGAGTGGAGAGGTATCCCACGGTTCTCAGAACAATCCCAGAGCCCGGAAGATGGTCAAGATCCCTACAAACACTTACTGGAATACTTCCTTCCTCCGAGCACGTTTGCTCTTGCGAATCTCCACTCAAGCCAGCCAATAAAGACAAGAATGAGGTGGGAGCTCTGTTCCCGTCAGTGTTCACTCCAGCCGGCCAATAAAGGCAAGCCAGAGATGAGGAACAAGATTACTCCCGGGAGATAGGGTCCGTGGGGTCGCTACTGCCCAACAGCTGGCCACATGCTGCCCTGCGGGTTTCTGTATCTCTCTTGGTCTGGCTCCTCACCCTAGACCTGTTTCGGCCAAGTGAACTCTACTGGCACAGGCCCAGAGTTCGGAGCGCGCAAGCCCCACCACGACGTCAACGTAGAGATACGGCGGTGGGGTTATTATTATTATTTTTTATGTCTTTTACATATCTCGCGACCCTGGGGTCCCGGACCTTTAGAAGGCGTACGAGGGGCTGAAGCCAACTCGCAGAGGCCCCTTAGACAATTTCAGATGATGAGGCGGCACCAGCCGACGATTATCCTTATATGCACTATGCAAGTGCACCCAAGGACAACCCCCGGTTGGTGCAGGACTATTGCAGAACATGGAAACAAAACATATTGGGCTATGGGTTTGGGTGGCTATAGTGGATCGGGTACCTTAAACTATAGAAGAACTATGTCCCCTACCTTACCAATGTTATATAATATACACAGTTAAAATAGCAGGGGGTGACTTGCACACTCAATAATGGGCCCCCAGAAACGGTCACTAGCACATAGTGTCATTGCGGCAAGGGGGCAACATGTCCTGAGGCGCTTGTGAGGAGTGGAGAGGTATCCCACGGCTATCAGGACAATCCCAGAAGTACGCTCAAGATCCCTACCAGCATCTTACTGGGATACTTCCTTCCTCCGAGCACGTTTGCTCTTGCGAATCTCCACTCAAGCCGGCCAATAAAGGCAAGAATGAGGTGGGAGCTATGTTCCTCGTCAGTGTTCACTCCAGCCGGCCAATAAAGGCAAGCGAGAGGTGAGGAACAAGACTTCTCTGGGGAGATAGGGCCCATGGGGTCGCTACTGCCCAACAGCTCGCCACATGCTGCCCTGCGGGTTTCTGTATCTCTTTTGGTCTGGCTCCTCATCCTAGACCCGGTTCCGGCAAAGTAAACTCTACAGGCACAGACCTAGAATTCGGAGCGCGCAAGCCCCACCACGACGTCAACGTAGAGATACTGCGGTGGGGTTATTATTATTATTATTAATAAAACAGACAGAAGCAAATTAATTTAGACCCGTCCGTTCTTTCCTTGGGTTACTTGAACTTGCCTTGCATACTTTTTTAACACGAGTTTAATATCAAATTGGAATATCAGAATTCAGAATGTATTTTTCAATACACTTCCTCGAAAACTGGTTCATATTGCACTACGATTAGATTCACAATGCAGTGTATGTCGCACGCGTGCAATTTTTCATTTTCCCACCCGTGTGCGAGAATAAAAATTACCACAGATAACTTATACCTATACTTAGTCCAAATTGGTTCAATGCCTCTATTCACAACTCTCTATTCGGAAGTGTTTGTTTTTTTTAAATCTCGGCAAAGAGATATGCGTCTTTATGGTGTTAATATTTTTTGAATATTTAAATAATGTTTCTACATAGACTATGTATTATCAAAAACCATGATATTACGATAAAAAAAAAAGTTTGTGAACAAATTAACATTTATTTGTGTTCTAAACTCAAAAATATTTGAATTTTCTATTTTTCATATTAGGCTGTTTATCGGCTTTATACCTTTGCTTCTCTTTCAACCTGGCGAAAGCAAAGCGCGGAAAAAAAAATTAAATCATAGTTTCCTATTAATTCATGACAAAAATATTTTCCGTTATTTTATTGTATTTCTTCAAAAGTGTATTGAAAAACGTCGTTTGATACACGTGGAAATTTGTTATTGCAGTTCTCGGCTCAAAAACAACCTCGCCTACGGCTCGACTGTTTTAATTCCGCCTCGAATGCAATAACAAACGTTCTTCTTTCAAAACTGGATTCCTTTAAAATACTTTTCAACACACTTCCTCGAAAACTGGTTCATATCGCACTACGATTAGGTTCACAATGCAATGTATTTCGCACGCGTGCGATTTTTCATTTTCCCGCACGTGTGCGGGAATGAAAATTGCCACATAACTTATACCTATAATTAGTCCAAATTGTTTCAATGCCTCTATTCACAACTGTCTATTCGGAGGTGAATGTTTTTTTTTAATCTCTGGCAAAGAGGTATGCGTCTTTACGGCGTTAGTATTTTTTGAATACTTATCTAAATAATGTTTATAAATAGATTGATTGATTGAAATAGAATATCATCAAAAACTATGATTATTACAATAAAAAAACGTTTATGAACAAATTAACATTTATTTGTGTTCTAAACTAGAAAATATTAGAATTTTCTATTTTTTATATTAGGCTGTTTATCGGCTTTATACATTTGCTTCTCCTTCAACCTGGCGAAAGCAAAGCGCGAAAAAAAAAGAATATTTAAATCATAGTGGCCTAATAATTCATAACAACAATATTTCCCGTTATTTTATTTCTTCAAAAGTGTACCTATTGAAAAACGTCGTTTGATACTGGTGGACATTTGTTATTGCAGTTCTCGGCTCAAAAACAACGTCGCCTACGGCTCGGGTGTTAATTCCGCCTCGAATGCAATAACAAACGTTCTCCACGTGTATCAAAATGTACTATTATGGCCAGCAACAACCCTGAGTTATACGCGAGAATGCGCAGTAGTGATCGATTTATAGAGAATTAAACAACTTTTGCACTCAAAGATAAAATGAATAAATTGAATAATGTATACTTACCTATAACTTTAAAAGGGACAGTTTAATTTAAGGATTTTATTTTATTTATTTTTTATATAAGGTGTAGGTATATGTTTTGTATCTTCATTTATCTAGTTTCCTCTTTTTCACTGACATATCAAAAAATCAAGATTAAAAGGTCAAAGAGCGACGAAAACGCAAAATAATGTATAATCTAAAAATCTACACATTATTCAGGCATCCTTAAATGGTACGGCTTTTCGAGACCACCGAGGTGCGGCCAGTTGTTTCCGAGATTTACGAGTCAATGTGTCACCAGTTCCGCGGAGACAACGGACAGTGAGCGTCAACAAACCACTCGTAACTGGTAACTAGTTTACTGCCTGCCACTGGGTGTCTGTGCTTCCTTTTTTTCCCGGTTTCTCCGGGAGCTTTCCTTGTTAGTATTCATACACACGAACGACACGCGTCAGTCATCGACGACACAGCCTGGAGGTGTCTACAGGGGGCCTACTCCCTAAGCACGAAGCCCGTAGTTTCGGTCTTCGTTACGGGCGTTTCCTACTCCGTATCACTTACGGATGGATGATTGGTTCGGGGCCCGAACGAAGTATGAATGACAACATGATTTGCCAGTTGTTCTTACTCCCGATGTGTATTTTCCCGTCCGAAAAATTTAACTTTTACACTTGTTTTAATGGATCTTAATGTCAGACGGACGTATGAACGGACGGACGGAAAGACGGACGGACTTAGGGAGTAGCACGGCTGGTCCGCGCCGCTGCCGGCCGCAACGCACGCACGGCATGCAACAAAGGGTGAAGCCAGTCGAGCGTAATTTTTTGAGTTGTGAGTCGCGTAATTTCGAAGTATCTCGAAGAAATCTCCGCCTTAAAGCGACGCTTGCAGTTGTATTAGCGTGTTGCTTCCGCCATTTTGTCACTCCTGAACTATTTGCAGTCCACTGACAAAATGGCGGATGCGACATTCTACAACTGCAAGCTGCAAGCGTCTGGCGGTCTACTCCCTAAGCACGAAGCCCGTAGTTTGGGCCTTCGTTACGAGCATTTCCTACTCCATATCACCTACGGATGGATGATTGGTTCGGGGCCCCACAAACGAAGTATGAATGACAACACGATTTAACAGTTGTCCCTACTCCCGATGTATTTTATTTATATTATTCCCTCGACGACACGGTTGGCGCAGTGGTTGAGCGATTGACTGCTGCGCAGCATGACGCGGGTTCGATTTCCGCATGGAACAAATATTTGTACGGCGTACAAGTATTTGTTCCGAGTCTGGGTGTTTTTCTATCTATATGTATTTACAAAAAAAAAAAATGTATATAAGTAGTTTATCAGCCATCTCGTTACCATAACACCAGCATTAGGTTGCTTAGCTTGGGACTAGATGGCGTTGTGTGAAATGTCCAAGGATATTTATTTATTATTATTTATTTTTGCCCGTCCTAAAAATTTTACTTTTACACTTGTCTTGTATTGATGGATCGTAATGTTAGACGGACGGACTGACGGACGGACGGATGGACGGACGGACTTATGAAGTAGACCCCCTGGAGCGTCGCTTTATGTCGGCGCGTACGTCGCGTCGTCGGCACGTCGACGGACCGCCACCGACGCGCAATTGCGTGCAATTGCCCTGTCGCATGTCGTTGACGTGTGTCGCTCGATGTGTAGGAACACTTACACGATGTTTAAAAACCCTTCGGCTTCGTGCACAATGCATCCCTACGTTAGCGCAGTTGTAGGTATAGTATTGGCAGTATTGGCACCTAAAAATGAATATTACAAGAGCTTGAGTGTTTTTTTATGTAAACAGAGACTCGGACGTTACCGTCTGAAAGTTTTAACTACTTAATTTATCATTTCAAGCATAGTAAACTCCGGAAAGAGTCAATACGACAGACTGGGACTCCGCAGACAATAATAATCGATAAATAATATATCTTAAATTTACTTCCTATAAAGAGATAAGAAATTAAAATGGCTCACGTGGCCAATAAATTGAGACAAACTATAATTAAAACACATAATTATAAGCCTATTTTTAGCAGTCCAACTTAAAGTTAAATGTGCAGAAGTAATTTATATAAAAGTAATATGAAAAATATAAACTGATTTATGTTTAACTTTCAATGGCGTAGATATTAAGTTCTGCTGATAAAAATCGACACCTGAAACGCAGCATTCAATTAGCAAGATAGAAATCAAAGATGAAATTTGCGTGAATTAGAGTGGGGCTCAATCGAGAATCGAGATCGTATCAAGTGAAGCGAATGTCGTGGAGGGATAATTGTTCCGCAGCTGTAACCGATACAACACTAGCGTCCATTTAGACGGATATTTTAGCTTTTACTCACAAATTATACTTTGATTATCATATTTGAGAATTGACAGCCTCATATCACTAATTGTACGAATTATTGAAAATATCGTTTTACGTTTACGGAGTTATATCGTTCAGAGGTATAAAATGTCGGTCCTTTTTGAATAAAAGGAAGTCAAATTATAACGGATCAAATAATTACGCGCTAATTAACTGAAACGACCAAATGCCCATCCCATCCCATTTGGGGATATAAAACATTCTGCCGAAACTGGTAGAGTCAGCCTTTTTGGCTCAAAGTTGACGTGGAACTAATTAGAGCTTTCGCGACGGAGATTTTGATAAATTACGTAACTCAACGTAGATATGCAAAGTTGCTGGCAGCTACAATTTCCAGAGCATTTATTATGGGTGGAACACATCCCTTTTTCTGCATAGTATTGGAAGCCTTCCAGCTAATACTTTAGAGAGCTGTTCATAAATTCCAAGTTAACTATCTGCTAATTAAACGGACGATTACGTAGCACGCGTGTACCGCTCGTGTAACCGGGCGTTCATTAAGTTTTACATGCTTGTACCGTGAAGCCTCCCTTAATAATCGCTTACGAGATTTATCGATACAAAGATTAATTATAAATTATCGTTAATTTAAAAATGTTAGAAGATAATAACTTTTTTTGTATCTGATGGAAAGTAACATTCCGTGGACTATGTCTGGTTCTTATTATTTTTGTTAAATAAAGTATCTATAAACACGTTCCCTTTGTTAAAGGTTGTACTAAATGGGAAATTGAAGACGATTAATCCTTATGTGGCAAATATTCTTGCAGTTATATTGTCAAAACTACTTATATCGTCAAGTCGGATACAGCTCTACGTGAAGACAAGTAAAAAGTGGAATAAACAGCGATACTGTTTCGGAAACAATTTATTTATTGCCGCAAATGGTAGACACTTAATAGCGATAGGTTGATCTAGTAATCCTGTTTTAGATGGCATCTGTTATGTATCAGTATCTTTTCAGGATGTTATAGTGGGTAACCCAAAGACGACTGCCTTTATAATTTGAAAATTATTTGCTGATTACAGAACTCCTCTTTAGACTCCCTTTTTTCAACAGTTTGGAAGCATTTGCTACGCACGCCTCGTTACTGTAATGTTTGTTACTTTTTTACCACCAAATTACATATTTTCGGTTTATTTATTTTTTTGTTCTGTATTGTAATTACATTTTGAACTTATGTAGCATAATCAGCCTACAACGTTCCCACCGCTGCGACACCGCGGCCTCCTCTCTATATGAAGGACTGGGTCATCCACCACGTGGACCCATTGCGGGTTGGTTTATGCGCTATAAAATGGGATTCCTACCAAATACATATAAACCAGAAATATGAAAAGCAATAATCTCGAGCAAGGTCCCGATCGATTAGACACGCTCAGGGGCAAAGGTGTGAATCGACATTTAATAAAATAATTTATGTGACGCTGATGAGTTTTTAATGGCCGCCAGACGAACGGACGCGTTTTTGTTAAGCTCATAACGACTAAACAGTTAGTGTAAATGCAAGAGGAACAAGCAGTTACTCCTCATTGAAATAGCATATTTCAATGCTTTACTTTGATATAAAATTATCGCGGAAACGTTTCCGCGAACCAAAGGGTGATTATAGCCATTCCTAATACCTACGTATTACGCTACGCTTTGGTTACCTACTTAAAATTGCACAAACGTTTATGATTTATTCAGAAGTGGTACTTTACGTTTTAAAAACTGATTGGTACAATATTCAGAAATTATATGGCCGCCAAATAGATGAAATAACAAAATATAAATAACTAGCTGAGCCCACAGACGATGTCCTGTCCCAACTTCATGTATGAGAAAATGATTTTTCGTCAAATTTTCCGATGTTATAATAATTATTCTGCTAGTCAGGGCCCACAAATATATAATATAGATAAAGATATTATACTTATTAAAGCTTGTCAACTTTTTCTACCATATGTAGCTACGAGCGCGCGTAGCAGTCGCGTAGCACACTTACTGCTCGGCCATCAGTTGTAATTACTTTGAAAATATATCATTTTCGAAAGATATACACGCTTTAGCATGATATAAGCGATATGGCTGTGCCACCTTCCCCTCTCGGTACTCGGTAGGTATCAGCGACGTTACGTTACTCTTATTGCAGGCCCCCGATGCACGCACATCGATAGCGCGGCGTCGTATCGAGAGACAATCAATTAACTCGCCTCTGCAATTCGATTATTGATTTTGTAATTAAATCCCGTCGGTGGGCGTGTCGCGTACGAACTCGCTCGCATGAATTATCTTTATGGCAGATTTTTAGTGATGTTTGTTGACTTTTTCAATTAAGCCATTACGAAAGAGTAAACCTTAAAGGTTATCTTACAAGCCATCTTTTAAAATATTGTTCGTAACATTAATCTCCCGGTGCGCTGACGTCGAAGCATACCTCTATTATATTGTAAGTACGAGATATCTCGCAGTATTATACATTGCTTGACAGTGGAGCTGAATGGAAATAATTATGGCGTTACGGTGACCAACAAAAAGGGACCGCGCTAACGTAATTATTTACCGAGGGATTGCTTTATAGCCTCCATATGCAAACATTTTAACTCAGTGCAGTGACTACAATCGCGCCAAGAGAGAAACGTCCAAGCACAAAAACTCCGGTACTTAATCATGTCTTTATTAATCGATTTTTGAAAATGCCCATTCGATTCTTATTTTTCACCTCTCAAAACCGGACGTATTAAATAATGTGGATGCTCAATGAGACTAAATTGCTCACAGTTTAATCTTGTGTTGTAGCACTTATAGATATTACGGACGAGCTTTAAAAGCAATTAACGATTAATTAACGATCGGTTTTATAGTCTGTTCAAGTGTTTCTACTGCGAGTTTTAAGATGTGTACAATTACCGAGCACATAAACTTATTTCTGAGAATTCTTTCGCTTTAAAATACAATGAGAGCTAATGGAGGTATGCATACGTGCGACAAACGAGACGCCGAAAAAAGTCGGAGTATCACAATAGATGAGAGAAGACAAATAATTGGGAGCTCCTGTCTATGTGAGCAGGCAGGCGGCGCGGCTCATCAGTATGCGAGGTGCGGAGCGGGGCAGCGAGCACATGCCACCGTGCCGAGCCATTCATCCACGCCGCACAATCCAAAACAAATTGCCTTAACCAGAAGCTACTCTTTGTGAAAATGGAACGCTCCGATCCTTTTCGGTAAAAAACCGACGTGTCGCGCGTTTTTTAAGTCGGCTATATGAGTAATTGAGGACAAGTCCCAGCGGACGTGACGCGCCGCCTTCGTGTCCCAGCGACGCCGTGAGATACGCTGATACTCCGCTGTTTATACCCATTTAACAGTCAATCATTGTCGCGAAAATAGCTCGTTTGAAAAGTTACATTTGCATACCCATTTATAGGATAACCACGACTTCAGCCACTTAACTTGTCGTTATATGGGAATCCTTAGTCCGGAACAAACGACGATTGTCCAGTCCACTAGTAAGTGAATAAGTAAACGACTCCTACACAATACGGTAGTTGTCAAGTAGAGAAAGCTATCGTCTGAAACTAAATGTAAATAGCGACGCGTGCATAGTTCGAGGAGCACGTACGGGGCTTAATTACTTACAAAATTGGTGGTTTAAAAGCGCAAATTGAATTACCATTCATTTTAAATAAACGCTATGGAACCAAAGTGTGGTGCGTCTGCGGGATGCACGGGCTGCGCTGGCGCACGCTCCACAGCGGCAGCCAGTGTGCCATCAATTAAATTTTAATTTTCGATCGCCAACGAATGAGTCGGCAGTGCCGCAATTGGTCCGCCTGTCCCGATGATTACTTTATTGGTCACACGCATACCCCGCTATCACGTGAAGCATTTTGTTGCCCATTTATTTCTATTCGCCTTTATCCTTTAATGCATTCGGATGTAAAAAGAAAAAGGACGAAGTCAGCGTTGAGTCTGCCTGTGGTCGACGAGACGTAGGCGTAGCGGTTTCGAGACAAGAGTCGAATTTAAATAACTTGTTTCGGCTTCCAACCGCCTTTGACATAACCCTTATATTAGAAGGGATGTAGTATTTCTTTCCTCCTTCAATAGTTTGTATAGTTTATCTTTTTCTTAGGCGGCTTCGTCATTTTAGACGCGGCCGAGGCGGCATCCTTGTAATAAGCTCACAAAGTGACGCGGGCGCAGGTAGCTGGTTTTTGCAGGTCGCTCTCGCCTAATCTGAAGCGGCGGCGTTTGTTTTTGTTTATTTGTGACCTCATGCGCACGAGCGTGCCACGTGATTTGACAAATAGAACGTGTAAAGAAGAGCTGTTTGAGTTTGTTCAACATGCAGTGCGAAATTCGAGACAAGTCGCTAGAATATTGGGTCAGGAAACGCCGCGGGGTACACTGCACACGAAGTCACGAAGCGTGGAGTAGGTAAAGGCATGCGGAAAATCGTGTCACAAACTTTCTTTGATATAGACAGGATATTGTAAACTAAATGAATTTGTAATTCGGGACTCAATAAACTCCAAAAGGCCTACGGGCCTTTACTCAACACGACTCCGATGATTCTAAAGGCTTATTGCATCATACAAGATAAAATATGCAAAGAATGGCTTCTTCCCAGCATTTGGAATACTTTCCTAGGCAATATGTTATGTTCTAAGCGACGCCGACAGGATCCTAGCTGTTAAATTCCTTACACTAGCACTAACTTATAGTTACAATCTTTGCAATGTTTGATCGTGTGTATTGACCTCATCAGATTCTTTTTAAGATTTCGAAGACTCTAGTTGGGTATATTACACACTTTTACTTTTCACATACAAACTATTTAAAAATGTTTATATATTAGCCAGTTATGGGGCTCGTGGCTAAGTAATAACAGCCGTACAGGTCGATCTATGAAGTTAAGCTACCCTTGCCGGGGTTAGTCCGTGGATGGGTGACCATCTTTACATACCGAGACTCCTCTGTGCATCTTGATCCAGGCTGTCATTCATGGATCTTTGATAGTCGTCAGAAGCCCGAAAGTGTGACAACCAGTCTTACCAAGGGGTATCGTTTTACCCAGTCATTAGGTTGTGGAGGTCAGATAGGCAGTCACTTCATATAAAATACTGGTATTCAGCTGCATCCGGTTAGACCGGAAGCCGACCCCAACATAGTTGGGAAAAGGTTAGGCAGATTGATATAGTATTAGCTAGTTGAGTCACAGTAGGATACAAGTTAAATGAAGTTTTAATAAAAAATAATAGCAAGATTGTGCAATAAACCATTGAACATACCATAACAATATGGTATACTAAGTAACAAAACTCGAATCATCGAGAAATAGAGATAGGCACATCATTTTATTAGCAGGTGGAAATGAATTTATTGTGAGTGCAACTGATAATTCACTATAAGGAATTAGTCCGGGGCACGAGTCGGCACGACACGCATCGTGTCGGATCGTGGGGAATTAAAGGCTCGGCCACACTAGATGCTGTGCAATACGGAAGGAGATCCATTGAAGTTCAACGTAAACTAGAGCAGACACCGCGAACAAAAATTTTGCCGCAACGTTTTTTGCCTCTATGGAGATAGAGACATAAGGAACAGGGTGTTGGCTACTAGCCTTGCGTTTGTTGACACTTGTAAACGGTCCTAAATAGATTACTAGCACCGGTGCCTAAGCAGTTAAGCTTACCTACATGGAAATATTTCTGCGTTCTTTAACACGTTAGCTGCGGCACCAATAATTGCAAACTTTCCGTTCCTGCGGCACGAGGTATTATCGGCCCGCACCGTGACCAGACGTTAGGGCGACACGCGGTCTATTAGACCCCACCTCCTTTAACAGACTAAAATCCATTTTCTGGCGCGAAATCAAAGATAAATTAAAAATTTTGGTCCTTATCGATATTGACAGTGAATTGATGAACCCTAATCTACCGTCGCCCCGGGATCTGATAGCTAGTTTAGGAATTATTGGCAAAACAAAATATGGGATCTTATACACCTCGTAACGTACTGAAATAGGGTAAATTTTCGCTAAGATTAGTGATGGGAAAAATAATATTGACGCAACAACGTTTATCTATTTTTGTGTGAAAATCTTAATGCGGTTCACAGAATAGAAAAAAAAGAAAACCAGAAGTAGAAAAGAAACTATCCTGTGTATTCTGCCTCGGGCTTTAAAAATACACTTATTAGAACTTGAATTAACATAAAAAAATCAGTAGCAATATACTTTTTCCAAAAAATCGCAGTACATACAGTTTTGGTTCTGTTTCTGTATTTTTTTAAATTAACTTCTTCCGACATCGTTTAGACATGTTCGGCGATGTAAAAGGACGTGCTCTCCAATCGACGTGATGCACAAAACTAGTCGCGGGAAGCTCGCGTTGGGTGCGGTACGAGGTCCGGGGGGATATGGGACGTTTTAGCCTCGTTCCGCACTGCATTAAAATTATATTAATTCAGTGCGGTACGAGGCCTAAGACATCCGGTACCAAGGTAGGTATACCACCGAGTCCGGGACCATTAGCGCGTCTCAAATATACATTTATCTCTTTTCTATACTGGACCAAACCAAAGCTATGCCCTTCGCACGACAGAGATGTTCACGTTTTTCCTTGCCGCACCACAAGGAAGTTGCATGAGGGGTGATTTAGGCCTCGTTTCGCACTTAACGTGTTAAAAGCTACAGCACACTTTGATAAACCGGGCGGTTTTAAGACGGCTCCGCAGAAAACAATGCCTGACTTTAAAAAATGTCATTCCTTCATTAGCATTAGGTGTGGTCCAGCCTTAACCATTATCGTTTCGTACAATGCAGATGAAGACGCGGCGAACGTGCGCGGACTGCTGACCACTTGTTCGTGCCAACATATTTTTCTTTACATCTCACGACACGACACGATGTATGTACGGATACCTTGTTTATGTACCGCGCTTTGACGTAAATGTTCCTTACTTGATATTGATAGTAATAAAGTTAAGTCCAACTCATTGTGATATTGGTAAATTACGTGTTTGAATTGTACGTCATAAGTTTATGCGTTGGCTCCGAGCTGGACATGTGAATATCGAAGTGTGAGGATATACGCGGACTGAGAACATACTTCATTGCGCATAATGAAAACGATTATAAATGTGTTAAGCCTTGTGCGGTTGATAATGTTAAACAGAGCCAACTGGTTGCGTAGTTAGAACTTGTTAACATAACCATCACGCATGTAATCCCCGAAGGATTAAGCAGAGGTATATCTATAGAGGATCTCGTGGCTAAGTAATCATAGCCGCACGGGTCGATCCATCAGGTGACCATCTTTACATACCGAAACCCCTCCGGCCCGGCTATCGTTCGTGGATCTTTGATAGTCGTTACGGGTCGTCAGAAGACCGGAAGTGTGATAACCAGTCTTACCAATGGGTATCGTGTACCCAGTAACTGGGTTGTGGAGGTCAGATAGGCAGTCGTTCCTTGTAAAATACTGGTAGGTATTCAGCTGCATCCGGTTAAATTGCAAGCCGACACCAGCATAGTTGGGAGAAGGCTGGGCAGATTGATTGTATCTGTAGTAGATACACCCCACATTTGTTTAAGGCCCATGTATGGGTCGAGCCTATTTCCATCAACCAGTCACAAATCCAGACTCCATATGGAAACACCCAATAACACTTTGCTTGACCTGGGAATCGAACCCTAGACCAACGAGGCAGTCTACAGAATTTATAATTACATTGATAGGTAGGTTATGGTAGGCATTGGTAGGTACGCTTGTACATAGAATAATCAGTGCTAGAACAGCTGAATAATTCCCATCCCACTTATATAAATATTCATTGCCTGCATAGACTTATAAAAAAAATCGGTCAAGATCGAGTCGGACTCGCGCACCGAGGGTACCGTTCCGATTTCTGAAAAAGTGTACTACTTATTTAGAGACATCGTTTTATTTTTCCTGTAATCTTTACATAAACTTCTATCACATAGAATAATTTCAGAATTTTCTCTTTGCAAAACTTTGGAGATAACGTTATTTTTTTTTTACATTTTTCATCAAAAGTCGAAAACTATGCGGCCTAAAAAAAAGAAAAATACGTTTAAGAATATGCAAATAGCGCTCTTTCATATGATACCCCACATGCCCTAGTAGCCCCACTTTGAATTTTTAAGACCCCCTTTCAGTCCCTGTTGCAAAAAATAGTTGGGTAAACGTCATGTAAAACTGTTCCAAATTTCAAGTTGATAGCATTAGTAGTTCTTGAGATATCCAGCTGTGACAGACAGACAGACTGAGTCGCACCATAAGGGTTCCTTTTTTACCATTTTGGGACGGAACCCTAAAAAGGAAGACTCCGCGCCACGCATATCGAAAGTGAAGCACAGTAAGTATGCCGCCGGACCGTTTGTACAAACACGCCTCACGCACACATTTACATCATAGTATGCCGACCGGCCGCCATTACGTGACACGAGCGATGGCGTCTTTGCAGGTACTCAAATCACGCACACATAGATCGGTACGGTGCTTCACTTTCGATATGCGTGGCGCGGAGTCCTCCTTATTTTATACGTCTATGATTGCCTGCATAAAATCACAATCGACAATTCTACAGAACCCATTATAGATGATGTCCATGTCCACTCCAAATCCAGTATAAACAGAAATTGTCTATGGATGCGTGACATAGGGAACATATCTAGGAATACCTATAAAACGAATCTAAGAAGTCCTGTATTTAAACATTCTATGTGGTTAGTGAAGTTGACTGCGGAGCTTATAAAGTAAACAGATTGCATCTGTGCTCTGTCGTACGTGCCGCAGGCTACACACGCGCCGGCGCACCAAAGGCGCGTCATCTATGAAATCACTAAGCCGAATGGTATACATATCTTGATATCGAGAGCAAAAAAAGTTATTCCTTTTTTGTTTGGATATTGTAGATAGATACGTCTTCTAAGACGAAAGAACAGAGGTGCTTTATGGTTTCTATTTGAGATGAAAGGTCAGAATAATTTTTCGTCTAGATACTGATACGTCTTTTAAGACGAAAGAACAGAGGTGCTTTATGGTTTCTATTTGAGATGAAAGGTCAGAATAATTTTTCGTCTAGATACTGATAAGTCTTGTAAGACGAAAGAACAGAGGTGTTTTATGCTTTCTGTTTGAGATGAAAGGTCAAAATAATTTTTCGTCTAGATACTGATACGTCTTCTAAGACGAAAGAACAGATGTGCTTTATGTTTCTATTTGGGATGAAAGGTCAGAATAATTTTTCGTCTAGATACTGGCGTATCTGTTGAATCTGCTGAAATATTCTTTTTCAGTGTGTTTAATTCTTCGTTATAATGTTAGTTCACTGCAGACAGATTAACATAATTATGTATTATCTTGCTGATCGAGCATTTGTGTCAAATGGCAATCGTAGACCCTGTTCCGGCACAAAAAGTTAGCAACGGCGCTGGTGGTATTTCTATACGGATACTATCTGCGCCCAACAGTTTCACCCGCGTAGACCTGCATAAAAAGTAGCCTATGTGTTAATACAGGATATAAGCTATCTACATACCAAATTTCATCCAAATCGGTCAAGCCGTTTGAGCGTGAAGAAGTAACAAACATATAAACACACACACACACACACTCACAAACTTTCGTCTTTAAAATATTAGTGTGATTAAAAATACTAACCTGAAGGTATAGAAACATCTTATAATATCAATCGGCAGCCCTACCTCAATACCTCAATAGTATGTGCAAGGGCACCGTAACGTCGGTACCTTCGACGAGGTAAGTGCACCATTGCCCTGGATTTCAAAACTGAAGAAATAAGGAGAAATATTTCAGAATATCATTCAAAAGAGTTGATTAATACAACTTCGACACTACAATGCTAAACCTAAGAAGTAAGTACATATACTATACATACAGCCTAGTAAAGGCAGAAGCTTTTCAAAGTATAAAGACAAACAGCCGACAACATCTTGTCCATATTCTTAACGAAATAAACCTTCTAGCACAATAAAGCCAGCCCTAGTTGAATGAGATGCGCAGAGTCACGTACCTGCGCGCGCGCACCTTAACGTGCCTTCGTGGAGATAAGTGCGCGATGGCCCTGGATTACCACAGCAGCGCACTGCGCCAAGGGTTACCATCCGTTCGGATTTGTCCGGACATATCCGGCTTTTTGGCCCCCGTTCGGACTTTGTTCGGCCTTGTTATTAATTATTTTGTTCGAAATTTTCGCAAGAAAGGCTTTTTCTTTAATTAAATTATTTAAACACTAGCAACTGTTCTTCGTCTGAGATCCAAAATGAAAAGTAGCCTATATCCTTCTCCAGGTCCCAGGCTTCATTCTGTCAAATTTTATCCCAATCTTTTCAGCCGTTTTAGCTTGAAAGCGTAACAAACAAACCAACTCACTTTCGCATTTATAGTTCCCACTGCTGGGACACTAGCCTTGGGACTTTTTATATCTATATCTGTAATTTTTATGGTGTAAATAATAAAGAGTATTCTATCCTATCTATTTCTGAACTTTTTTAAAACTTCCGGCTTTTTGCCAGGACTTTTCAACATTCGAAATGGTAACCGTATAACTGCGGCGGAGTGCGCCGTCGGCCCACTTTGAACCGTTTTGTTTCTCTATTCGTGTTTATTCATCGCTTAGTTTTTGTTGCCGCTGGGCTTATCAAAGCTGCTACTTAGATATGCTGTAGAATAATTGCTTTTGTAAGGATGTTGGTTTTTGTGGAGAAAGGAATTAATCGCATTAGACGGATCGGTTTACCAAACAGAAAAATGTTTTTTTCTGAAGAAGGAGCATTTCCTTTCCTCGTTGTAAGAAGGTTGAAAACGTTTATATATGTACATAATTATTATGTGAAAGTGATAGTCCTCCGGAAATGCGATAATACTCATTGGAAACTAACAACCATGTGCGATATAATTTTAAGATCAGAATCGTTTAATATTGAAGGAGAACTTGTAGGTACTATCTACATTACAGTACCTGGGTGACCAACCTCTGCTTGGGTGAAAATAGAGAAAACGAATTTACGCAGATATGAGACCTAGCTAGATTGATTTTTCGCCCCCGGCTCCGTAAACCCCTATATTCCAACTTTCATAGAAATCGTTCGCGCCATTTTCGAGAACGTAGGTAATTACAAATAGTATACCTATAAGTAGACAAATATTGCTCATTTGATAGTATAGAATAGAACCTCGTCGACCGCGCTCTGCTCGGGTGAAAATTTGTTTTGTTTGTGTTTGTGTAAACGGTCGCGAAAAATCGATCCAGCTGCTTAGCTAGATCACCTAGCTAGATCGATTTTTCGCGCCCGTAACTGCAACATTGCAACTTTCATGGAAATTTTTAGAGCCGTTTTCGAGAACGTGATTACAGAAATATTGCTCATTTAATATTATAGGACTTACATCTTAGTGTGTGTAATAGGGAAATCTATTTTATAGGCAATTTATGATACATTATTCAACCAAAATATAATTGACACCAACATGATTCTCTCCATCAGCACTTGCTCCATCTTTCATTTCCATAAACATTTTAGGCTGCCATCAGCCTTAATGATGATGTGCAAGAGAAAATGTTAGTGCTTATTGTGTAAGGCGAAGCAAAAAGCTTGGGGCGCAGTGCCTTGTACCTATTAGCTCGTAATACATACTCGAGGCTCGTGGGAAACTACGTAACATTCTTTTTCGGACTCCGAGCAATCATGCTCGCTTTGAAAAATAACCTCTACGAGATGCATTATAGTCTTTTGTTCCTTGCTCCGCTCGCGTGGCCTTCAGATTTTTAAATCTGAAACGTTTGTTGGCTACTTTGGGCCTGCCAAGGAACTATCACAGGAAATTGACAGAATCTTCACTCACACCACTGTGACGACGGTATTTGTTGTAAGTAGAAGACAGTAGCTGTAATGAACAAACTGCATTATCACAGCATCATGCAGAAAAAATCTGGTAGCAAGCAGCTAATCATTTATTTAAATGTGAACATACTGACACACGAACTTTGTGATTCATATAGATCCTATACCTACTTTGTGAACCATGTTGGTACGTATATCTACGCCTATTTTAATAAAGGTACACGTCTAGATTATGTAGGTATATTGTATAGGTACCTGATACTCATTATAGCGTATGATTACCTATATAATAGTATAAGATACCTTCATCGTTTGTGCATATACATATTAAATCTTTTAAAGCTCGCTACGATCGGCATTTACTCAATATAGGTAAGTACCTATCTTATAATTGTGTTGATATCCTGGTGCTCTATTATTGATTGCAAATAATTAATTGTATTTATTTAATTGTCACTTTTCTTCTCACCGTTTAAGGCTCATTTATTACTGGTAAGTTTTGTGTTAATCTTTTCGTTGTTACTTCGTTGGAATATCTCGATAACACGATTAACAAACCGTGTGATAGCAAAATTCTGAAAAAGTTTCATACAACACTTCTGAAATGTTTCATGAAAGGTCTAAAACTATTGTAGTCTCTAGTTAAACATAATATAGTCGACCAAAATGCTTAGACAAAATCACTTCCAATCCAATTTAAGAATGTTTGCCAACCATTCAATCTTCGGCTCAACAAATTAATGGTTGCTGGCGAGTGTTCGATACTTCGGTGTTAGGAGGCGGTTACCCACACAGATGAGGCGTAAGGAAAGGCAGTTTCGGTGTGGCACGACTTGGCGAGGCGAGGCGGGAGGGGGGAGGGGGGAGGGGGGCGAGGCGCGGGTCAGAGAGGCCGTGAGAAGTTGCGCGTGCGTCGGGTTCCCAGGCACGCGCCGAGGAGCGCGCGCGACCAACGCACGCCTGCTGCTGCCAGTGACTAGTGAGATGAAACATTTGATTGGGTTGCTTGTAATTCGGGTGGCATTTGGTGATTAGGATAATATAATAGTTGTTGTAAGTTGAGTTTCCTGAAGCTTTATTGAAGTTTGATAAGATTTATGTGAAAGAGGAACTTTAAAAAGGAAAGTCATTTTTCTACATGGAAAATCTAGCGTTTGAAAAAGCAATTTTTCTTACATCTACATTAGTAGGGATTGTTTACAGAAACTCTTAGATGACGCCTAAGACACTTCTCATAAAGATCAACAAAACAGGTCTGCAGAATATCAAAAAAAAATCTAGTTCGAAAACCTTTTCAAACCACTATGTCTTAGAGGTGTACTCCATCTCAGTTGGGAGTCGGTCGCCGGGGTCGACGCGGTCGCGCCTCTCCGCCCTTCTCATGGGACCAGCACTAGAGCCACTAGAGGTGAGTCGCGACGTGCATAGCCTGCGAGCCGCGCGAGGAATCCACCTTGTTACTTACATCGCGGCGAGATACCACTGGAAATTGTAATGTTGAAGATAGGGACGAGCGGTGTTTGTTTTTTAATAGACGGGTACATGAAGGTGTCTATAAATAGCTTTAGTAGCAGCAATAGCTCATAAATAAGACAACATTGTAAGTGAGAAGCACAGGACAGGTCGATATAGCGACGTTTGGAGAAGTCTACATCCAGTAGTGAATCGTTATTTTAGCTGAAAAGCTGACGATGAAGACAAAATTTGCATCGTGTGAGTGATCATTGTAGTCAGTCAGCAGATATTTTTGTATTGATAGGTTACTTCATTTGACACAATCTTTATCCAGGTTCTGGCAGGATCAAGCCTCTCCATTTCTAAACCATCCATGCAAAAATTTCTTCTGCACAGCAATCTAAAACCATACCTCCATATCTAATTATCTCCTCATATCACATCAGTATCCCTTTAATTTCCTGAGCATCTCGCAGATATTTCTCCAGTCAGTTATCATGCAGTCACGTCGGTCGGCGGCGACGGGCGTCATTTCTAATTTATGCACGGTCGTGCGCAGCTCGCCTACCGCTCGACGCGCGCGCCTCTGGGAGGGCTGCTACACATACCTGCATAAAAAACATGGCTGCTACATTTTTACCTGACTGCTTTATAGTCATATTTGGTTGTGTTTTAGTGTGCTGCTTCTGCTGTTTTTGTTTTATGAGTTCATTTAGAAGCTTTAGTTAGATAGAGAGGCTGTATTCTGATGATGGATATGTCACATGATTTCAAAAACTACCAATAAATATAGATGATTTTTCAGGCTGTAGGCATGGTGTACGAGTACGGGTATATTTTCCAATGGTTCGAATAAATAGATACCTAATAATAATAGGCAGTCGCTCCATAGTATTCAGCTGCATTTGGTTAGACTGGAAGCTGACACCAACAATCAATCTGCAATCAATCTGCCTAGCCTTTTCCCAACTATGTTGGGGTCGGCTTCCAGTCTAACCGGATGCAGCTGAATACCAGTATTTTACATGGAGCGACTGCCTGTCTGACCTCCACAACCCAGTAACTGGGTAATACGATACCCCTTGGTAAGACCGGTTGTCAGACTTTCGGGCTTCTGACGACCCGTAACGACTGTCAAAGATCCACGAATAACAGCCGGGACCAACGGCTTAACGTGCTTTCCGAGGCACGGAGGAATCTCGATATGTAAAGATGGTCACCCATCCACTGACCAACCCCGGCAAGCGTAGCTTAACCTGACGGATCGACCCGTGCGGCTGTTATTACTTAGCCACGAGCTCCTCACCAACATAGTTGGGAAAAGGCTATGCAGATTGATTGATTGGTTCGAATAAATAGAAATATTTTTCTTTTCCATAATACTCGAGTCATAATAACATAACCTGCAAAGCAAAGAATTTATGTAACTTTTGCTCCATTTTGAGGTTGCCAGGGGCCCAGGGCAACGCCTCCTAATCACGGAGTCTTAAGCTAGAATCTAGATGGAACATCCGGCCAGAATAAGGCTGATGTGAAAAATCTTGATAATTCGTTCAAGATTCCAACCCACTAAAATATTTTTATCTTTTTTCGGGTCGCCCGATCGTGATTAGTTTCGACCCAAATATCAGCAGAGCATCCCTGAGTCGTGACGCGCGGACTCGACCGAGAATTAGATCCTGCCGCCTCTCTATAAGCCAGAGATCGCCAATTAACTTTGACCTCCAGAAAGATGACAATAACAGTTTGTTCTGGTCCTTTTTATAATGGATAGTGAGCACAAAGATCGCACGTGTGGCGATGCGTGAGGACTCTTCAGTCACGGCGCATGCTCAAACATTCTATTCTATAGTTACGGTGCGACTGACGCTTGCGCACTGATTGATGTGTTTGAGTTAAAATGTTTATCGTCGGATGAAATGTTTGCGTTTAGCGTGAAAGGGTGCTTTATTCGCACAAGAGTCCTTATAAAGGAGATAGCGAAGGTTCCATAAGTAGCGGTTTGCTCTTGACATTTTGACGTGGATATAAAGACGGGTTGGTGCTGGATGGCAATGTTGCGGTTTATAATACGTACCTACATACATCGCAAGACAGTCTAATTTTAATAACCGTTAGCCTCTTAAGGGGTCATTGTACTCAGCATTATGAACAACTTTTACTAAAGAACCAATCCTGGAATCGGGAAAAAAAAATCTGCTGTTCCCTTTTGACGAACATAAATGTTCTCTACATTTATGTTCGCATAACTCGCCGATTTCAGGTTTGGTCCCATAGCAAAAGTTGTTCATAATGATGAGAACAATGACTCCTTACCGTGATTAAAATTACACCCTGTGTTTAGGAAGGTAACCTGGATTATTTTTATGACAAATACCGAAAATACATAGGACATAATTTGCGAAAAGTTTAGGCTACATAATATTATTATGTAGCCTAAACTTTTCGCAAATTATTATTAGATAAATAAGGTTGAGAATCAGAAAGCAAATCCTCAAGCAGATGTTTGAGCGAAAATTTCTACATCCAAACTATACCCTTTCATCAACGAAGATATGAAATTAGCCGAAGGTAGAATTCTTGGTCTCCTAGAGTTAAGGGTTCAATTTGAAGCACAGGCTGTAGAATTAAGCTCGGCTCGTGATGATGCGGCGCTTAATACCAGTAGCCGCCACGACTTTTGTGTTGCCATGTCGGAAAAACTCCCTGAAGGACTGCAAAATATCAATAAAATGTATCATTTTATATCAACCGCTGTTTAAAAGTTAACAGTATTTTTTCAGCAGAACTTAAGAACGTGTTACTATCGTGTGATCCAAAAAAATAAACTGTGTAAATAAACTGTGTGAGATATTGTGACATCGATTGCATTCTACTTTCTTCCAATTTAAGATAATCCTAACTAATATTATAAATGCGAAAGTGATTTTGTTTGTTTGTTACGTTTTCACGCTAAAACGGCTGAACGGATTTATATGAAATTTAGCGCACGGGTAAACCATGACCAGTGGGCTTAGTGCGAGTTTTTATACTTACTCGATCGCGTTTACGTTAACGTTACCGTATGTCAATTCGTATGGAATAATTGCGTTTCCCATTTTAGTCACCAGGCGGCGCTTATTCATTTTCAGTACAAACTGACGTTTACGTTAACGTGATCGAGTAAGTATAAAAACTCACACTAAGCCCTCTGCACCCTAATTGCGTAACACACTATCAATCGGAGTTGGTTTCATTTTGACAGTTCAACAACATTCATTGCGTTATTTAAATTCAAATTCAAAACTCTTTATTGCATTCATGTGTAAGTACATTTAGTTGTTGCAATTTAAGTAATTTATTTAAATTAATTACTTTTAATTACTTTTATTTACTTTTAACTTATTTTTTATTTTTATTTACATTTACGTTGTGGAGCAGAAAATTTTTCGAACATAAGAAGCAATGGATTAGCAATTTGTTCCAAAATGAAACCAACTCCGATCGATAATGTGTTACGAAAAGGTGCTGGATTATGCCATAGGATACTTTTTATCACGATATCACGGTCCCGTGGGATCATTTCCGACAGGCACGCGGGCGAAGCCGCTGGCAAAATCTAGTCATGAATAAATGAATAGTAGATACGACGAATTAAGAATTCTTAATTCGTTGGGTAGATACCAGTAAAAATGACGCAAAGGATAATCTTCGAACGGCATATTAAATAAAAAACAATCAGAAATGAAATAATTATAACATACGCTGAATACAAAGAAGCCATCAATGATAATCATGATAACCCAAAATTCTTAATATTAAAAAAGAAAAAAAAAGAGAAGTCATTTATTCAAACTAGGCTGCGAATTAGCACTTTCGAACGTCAAAATTACATAACACAGTCCCCCAAAATGCCCGCCCTTTATCTCTTCCTAGTGCTTTAGCTGGGAGGAAGAAGTGGCACAACAAACTCCCCAGCAGCACAGCTGTCTGTTCATTTAGAAAAACTTGATTCTATACAGTGTATGAAAAGTAATTAATATTATGAAAAACAAAACATTGAGTTTGGCATTCTTACCAAGAATTGGTGGCAGTGGGCAGGGCACATTGCTCGCGGAACGCGCGAACGGCCGATGGGGCCGAAAGGTTCTGGAGTGGCGGCCGCGTACCGGAAGACGTAACGTTCCTCAAGTTCGTTCGTTCAACAAGCTTCCTTGTGAAGGCCGCAGGAATCTGCTGGATGCGGGAAGCACAGAACAGGTCAAAGTGGCGGTGCTTGTGAGAGAAATGATGTTGATGACAAAAAATTAAATAAAATAGTACATTTTGATACAAGTGGAGAACGTTTGTTATTGCATTCGAGGCGGAATTAACACCCGAGCCGTAGGCTAGGTTGTTTTTGAGCCGAGAACTGCAATGTCCACGTGTATGAAACGACGTTTTTCAATACACTTTTGAAGAAATAAAATAAAATAAGGAAAAATATTTTTGTCATGAATTATTAAGAAACTATGATTTAAATTTTTTTTCGTTCCGCACTTTGCTTTCATCAGGTTGAAGGAGAAGCAAAGGTATAAAGCCGATAAACAGCCTAGTATGAAAAATGGAAAATTCAAAAATTTTTGAATTTAGAACACAAATAAATGTTAATTTGTTCATAAACGTTTTTTTTATTGTAATAATCATGGTTTTTTAATGATATTCTATTTATAAACATTATTTAAATATTCAAAAAATATTAACGCCGTAAAGACGCATATCTCTTTGCCGAGATTAAAAAAAAACATTCACCTCCGAATAGAGAGTTGTGAATAGAGGCATTGAACCAATTTGGACTAAGTATAGGTATAAGTTATCTGTGGCAATTTTTATTCCCACACACGTGTTGGAAAATGAAAAATCGCACGTTTGTGAAATACATTGCATTGTGAACCTAATCGTAGTGCGATATGGACCATTTTTCGAGGAAGTGTATTGAAAAAATATTTGCCATAGGTATATCAGTTAGCACACGCCAATATACCAATAAAAGCATTGAACTTGCAACACCAATATCAAAAGGGATTCTGTTCAGCAGGATTACAAAGTTTGCACCCGCTCATTACGGTGCTAAATTATGGAGCAGTAGCAGCGACTGTGCATATGTGTGTTTTAGAATTATATCCATCGAGATATAATCACCATGACCAATACTTGTTATATTGGATGACTTTCCTGTACGTTTTCATACATTCTTACTATTTATTGGCGACTTGGCGGATAGGATAGCGGGATGATAGTGTTTAGCCGTGCCTTAGAATTTGTTTAGGAAAGCAAAGCATAATTATGCACTGGCAAAATTCAATGAACAGTAATGAGCGAGCCACAGCTAACGCTAGATAGTACTAATGTATGTTTCCTAAAATGACTGTTGAGTTTTTGAGGCATTTTAACATTGATGTATAAATAAGGGAAGGTATACCTACTCTCTAATGTCACGTAAACATTATTGGACTAGAAACAATGGTGATCCAGCGGCAATATTAATCAGGAGAATTTTAAAGAAAATTAAGTTTTAATGTTGCACTTTACGAGTGAAAAGTACATAATTCTGTTTTTGATTTGTGAACTATTTGTGACCATTTTGAAAACACAAGAAGGCATTGTTGCTGCTTATTTAGACGATTACGGTAATTTTACTTAAAATGTGCTGCCCATGTGCTACACAAACGCCAGTTCGATTGTGACTAACGTAAGTTAGGCTCGTGAGCACAACTGCGGTCCACGCGTCGAGGAGCTCGAATCATAATTATCTTCCCTAATTTAAACATTAATGCATTTTAACATTAAGAAATCTTCATAATTGGGACTTCCAACACCTTTAACTGATTTCCTTTCGGTTTCATCACACTTGACTGGATGCGTATAATTTGGTAAACAGTGGAAGTTGCACAAGAGCTTAATGCAGGGAGGCGTAACTGATAGTTGATACCGAGGCACAGGTAGCCAGTCAATCATAGTAGTTGTCAAGCACTTTCGATAAACACTGAGGATACAGCTGCGGTGTGAGGAAATTCTAAACATAATAATAGACTATTTATTATTTACTGATATTTCGTAGTCGAAACAACACATAAAATTAATAGTCAATAGTCATTTACTGGATAACTTCTATGTAGATAAAGTCTGGGAACTTTATTGATAAGCAAATTGACTATCAAGATTAAATTATCCGTAAATTACTGGGCCCTTTGTACACGGGACGGTTTCTTTATGGTACGACGTATAATCCGCTCCGTAGAAAAACGTGTTTGTCAACAAGCTTCCATAGTGATCCATACAACACTGACGACCGTGCCTACACACGGCGAATAAACCGTAGTTTTTCACGGCAACAAAAACGTGCTCAAACAAATGGCCTCGCATAAAATGCCGTGTTTACAACACGGCAAATTGATGTAAATATAATTATATCAAGCCGCTCTAAAATCATAAAATCGTAAACCATAATTTAGTTGACACTAGAATTCAACCCAAGGATTCTCTTTATTCCAGATGTATTGATATGCATTGGGCAGGTGTTTAGCTTCTAGCAGTTGACATTTCATACGTGTAGACATCGCTACTAACCTCTTAGAGGTGGTCCAATTTGCAACTGAAAATGGAGAGACGATTATTGTACTGCGAATAAATAAATGAAATATACACGCGTCTCCAACAAAGACTCACCGGCTAGACCACCCAGATGCAACTGACAGTAAATGCCAACTGCCAATTAATTTTAATCCAATATCACTTACAAATGTTACAAAACATTATTTTGAAATACTATGATTGCACACCCTATCTCAACATTTTAACGGATCAAGTAATGTACACACTTATTATGATGGTACATAAAATGCTAAAGTGAGAGGGTATTCAGAGTTATCAAGGATGGCAGATATTAATTTTAAGATACTATTCAAGGCATAAAATGTGTACTTATACTTTATGTCCATCTCTCGGTTTAAAAGTCATATAATTTGTCCATATTAAAATTATTGATTTCGTCTTTAACGTGGTAAATTAATTATCCAAGTTATCTTGAGTTGGTTTCATTTGATGTGTAACTTTCGAATAAAAATGATCACAATAAAATAACTGATGTTTTGCTGATGGTCCCATTACTCATCGAAGTAAAAATAACAAAAACTTCACAATTGACTTTTTCCAACTCTTTGGGAGTGTACAGCGAATCACCAGCTTTTGTAATAACAGAAATATTTTTTTATGCTACTTCTCACTCAATGAACAAATAATACATAGGCAAAAACCTATCGGAGTAGGTAAATACCTACATGTTCTGAAAGACAAAAAATATTTTATCTACACCCATGCTATAAATCCTTTATAAAAGTTTCTGAAACAGTTAGCTTATTGCCAACATTAAAACAGCCAGTGTCATAATAACCATTATATAATCCAAACGGGTGTTATAATGTTGTACTGAATTTCATTATGCAACTCCTTTGCTTTTTCGATCCCTTACTTACTTACGTGGTATCTTTATGAATTTCTATGTCGTCAAAATGTAAGGAACAGCCAATATTGTTTTGTTTTGTTTGTGTGGGTGAAGTGGTGAGCGAGTGATTGGAGTGAGTGAGTGGTGAGTGAGTGAGTGAGTGGGGTAAGTGAGTGAGTGAGTGGGTGAAGTGAGTGAGTGAGTGAGTGGTGAGTGAGTGAGTTGAGTGAAGTGAGTGAGTGTGGTGAGTGAGTGAACTTAGTGTGATGGTGAGTGAGTGATTTGAGTAAAGTGAGTGATTTGAGTAAAGTGAGTGATTTGAGTAAAGTGAGTGATTTGAGTAAAGTGAGTGATTTGAGTAAAGTGAGTGTACGTGAGTGAGTGTGGTGAGTGTGTGAAGTAAGTGTGGTGGAGAGTGAGTGGTTTTCACGATTTCAGGTTTGGTCACATAGTAAAAGTCATAATGATGAGTACAATGACCCCTTATTAAAGGGTTGTGCGCTTAAATAAAATTATATTATTACCTATACCTACATACTTTGCTAGTATTAGATACTCAACAATTAAACTTTCCATGAAAATACATAGAGTTTTACAACATTCTACTATACCTACCCTGTGGTTTCAGAACCTTTTATAGAGGATTCATGATGGGTGTAGATAAAGTCTTGTATGCAACTGTACATAATTAGGTATTAAAACACTCATGTGATACTATTATCATCGTATTTTAATACCCCTTATTATACAACAGTTGCATAAATAACTATTAGAGAGAGGCTCATCAATCAATCAATCATTGAATAATTTTAAGAATTGGTTGATATAAACCAATTTTTAAAGTGATTCCATTCAATATGCTCTGGCTAGATAACAGCTAGATTACACACACACATTTAAAGAAAGTTTTAGTAGAGCTTACGAATCAAGGTAAATTCAAACATTAATTGATCAATTTCGCCAATTACACCCATGTATCAAAATTACCCTTCACCAAACATTAAGGCAAGTGAAAATAGTCACGATATCTTCATGTAACAATTATTACGAAGCTTTCACAGTCGTTTCCTTATTACAGACATGTACGGCTCGTAAAGATGCGGCTTAATGTAGATATATCGAGATGTATCGTGATTTAATGTCCATCGAGAAAGTGAACTTAAGTCGAAGGCGAGTTTACATACTATTGAAAAGGATCGCCTATATTTCATTCCTTGGCTGATTGTGAGTGTTAAATATGATAGGTGATCGTTTTACGAAGAAATACAGGGTATAAGGGACAGCCCTCCGCAAACTGATAGGGTGAATTCAGTATGTCATACTAAGATGACCGGTACATTAAATTTTTTCAGGAACGTTAAGGGAATCCAATAAACCTGATTTGTTTGTGTTTTTGTGCACAAATCGGAGCGTCTATTACTGGTTGGAAGGGGTAGGTAATAGGTATGCGGTGAGTTCAATGAACTCTGTAGCTAGACAGAAAGTGAACAGCTGATTTCACGCCTCGTTGGTTAGAGTATTTCAACATCCATTGCTGGTTTTTTTTTTGCTTTTTTTTTGCAGTTTTTTTTACATAAATGGAGTGCTGCGAACACACAATGCAATTTTACATTGAAATAATGAAAATGTAACTGAAAAAAAATGAAAAAATGAAAATTTTCCTGAGAAAATTTCCGGTGGAATATGATTCAAAATGAGGAGCTGAATGCACCCTGTTAGTTTGCGGAGGGCTGTCCCTTACACCCTGTATAACTGGAGCCATTTGGTGGAGTAATTTGTTTGATATACATTATTCTCATTACTCTGCGCTTTATTTTGCTTACATAATTTGAGGAAACCGGCATGTCCTAGAACCAAAAATTCGAAGACATGTGACATCTACCAACCCGCACTGGGACCGCGTGGTGGATTGCAGCCCACTCCCTCTCACAGAGAGGAGGCCTGTGTCCCAGTAGTGGGAACCTTATAGGCTTATTATGCTTATGCTGCTCTCTTTTAAGAGTAGTCTGACCCGTGTAATTCTGTATAAAAAGCTACGAGATCGCACTACCTACATGTGTAGAAGAATCTATGCAAGATACTCGTACATAAAATAAGCTGACCTATATATATATATACCGAAAATATTAGTCTTTTCATCCGAGGCCTCAAACCCAAAAGGACTAATAGTCTGTCCAGCCTTTATGAAGAAAAAAATACCGCAGATTTATAACAGTACCCTTAATAACAGGTTATTGGTGCTTAAAGCGATTCCCTGGATGATGGTTATCTGTTCGAATGTCTCAATTACGACGTCTCTCAGGGGACAGTAGAGACAACTGCACACAGTTTATGAACGGGACAGTTCCGCGTGTCATTTGTAAGTAATAGCAGTAAGTGATATCTCCGTACGATATCTTGGAGGAAATAAAGGACATTGTAATAAAAATATAGTGGAGGTAGGTGCAATATTTTTGCGTTATTCTTGTAAAATTGCTTGGTGGATAAAATTGTTGTAGGCTACGGCTTTTGCGTCTGCGGAAATGTTACAATTGAGCGGTTTTTTTTTTAAATATCAAAACTAGAACGCTACCTACTGGGCACATTAGGAATTTCTCCTGCAGCCTGTTTTGTTTATACAGGGTGATTGGAAAATGGGTGCAAAGCTTTATGTCGAAGATAGTACAGACAATTTAGAACCATTTAAGCCATTGGTTGTCGTAGACGAAGTCTTACCATTTTTTTTAAATCTAATTTTTATGATTTTTCGAAAACTCAAATTTTAACTAAACTGCTTATCTATGGCCAAATTGAATGATAAATGAATTCATTTTTATTTTATTTTATTAAATTAATGTTTAAGTAATCTAGCAAAATATGTTTTAGGCCTTTGTGTCCTTAGACATTTTTTTTACAGACACTTAAAGATCATAAAAATTTTAAAAATTCATAAATACTTTTTGTAAACCTTATTTTTAAAGAAAGGAGGGTTTTTTGTTCTGACCTTTTTGAAAACATGCTTGATAATCGCTCTTTCTCTTGAGGTAGGTATCATTTACGGGGATATCTTACAAATTATTGAAATTAGGACCTACAAACCAATTTAAGGGAGAAATTTTAAATTTTAGGCAGACTAATTATAGGCTTACCTATACCTACATGTTTTGCTAGATTGCTTACACATTACTTTAATTAAATTAAATAAAAATGAATTCATTTATCATTCAATTTAGCCATAAATAAGCAGTTTATTTAAAATTTTGGGAATTTTCGATATAAAATTATAAATCATAAAAAATTAGCTTAAAAAAATGGTTAACACTCGTATTTATAGTCAAGTAAAAGTAGTTGCTCAAGCAAGGATTTTCTTTCTATAGTTTAGTAATTGCTTGAAGTTAGAACTGTCAAAGCTTAGAATTCTTAGCAAAGTAATAGTCACCATTTTCTTTACTTAAGAATTCTACCCACAAGTATGAAATTACTTAGTAGCAAGTAATTACTCAAGTACCTAATTACTTTGATTATAAATACGAGCCTAAGACTTCGCCTAAGACAAATATGGCTTAAATAGTTCTAAATTGTCTGTACTATCTTGGGCTTAAAGCTTTGCACCCATCTTCCAATCACGCTGTATTTTTAAGATTAATTAATCATTGTGATTAAATTAGGACGGAGGGTAGAGGCAAGTAGCTGTAACCGAACAAAATAATGAAGAACGATAAAACTGAACATATAAATAAAACACAATTTATTTCATTGTGAAGTCTCTCTCTTTCTGAATCAGCCGCTGAAACGACAGCTAAAGAATGGGAGCCTATTAAAAACATTGTACTTATAACTTACACGTGTAGTAACATTGTAAAAAATAACGCCATTACACTCGTTGTACCAAGCACGAACAATACATGATATATGTAACTTCCCTTGGGGTAACACAGTATCGATGAAAAAACGGTTAAAAAAACCGTGGTTCGTTTCTCGGACCTGATTCTATAATTCGTGTGGGCCGCGGGGCCGTAATAACAGTAATAAGACATGCCATGGCCACCATAAGTCACATTGGCTCGCTGTAAAACCGGGGCCCTCATTACTAAAAGAACTTAGTAACTGCACATGAAATATTTTTTAATTTCCTTGGGAGATGTCAAACGTGATTCACAGTCGTTTCATCCTTAAAAGATAACAAATTATGGCCTATTAAGAGAAAATTGCGCAGAAAGATGAAAGAGTTAAAAAGTTAAACGACAAAAAAAGAAAAGTGTGGGTTAGAAAATACAGTATTTTAGTACCTAATGCAGGGCTTATTAAAAGGATGAGAAAAATGGATTAATTGCACATATTATATAATGAAACATACCTAATGCTGTTAGCATCTTTAATTCCTTAATGAAAGCTCGTTAGTCGTTATTGTCATATCAATTACGTATTCCAGATAGAAAGAGTTTTTGCGATATTCTCATTAAACACCTGTCAAAATATCATAGACTTACGAGCAGAAAGGGACGTAGGGGAAAGGTGTACGAGATGATTCACATAAGGGAGAATGCTTGTAGTTTATATGATATTCTACTTAGCGCGGATGTAAAAACGTATATCCATAGTAAATTTATGTGTCTTATTGTTGTCATACTCAAAATTGTAATTTTTTAAGATGTTTTATTATTATTTACCACATTTTTAAAACGTTGTCAAAGGATCATCTTGTACACCCCGGTGTCCAAGATGATCTTTGCGGTAGGGGCAAGATGATCCCAGGATCATGTTGCCCCCCTGCCATGTCGGGATTATCATAGGTTCTGGTAGAATTACCTAAATAAAACCATAATCAGGGTTTACTATATCTTTAATTAAATTAAATCAAAATATCCTATTATAGACCTAATGAACCTGTCTTATTAAATAACAGTCAGTCTCAATTACAATTAAATTTCTAGAAAACAATCATCACAGAGATCAGTCGTATAGTCGTAAGTAAAGTTTTAACAAAATTAAACATTCTTCTAAAGTAACTAAACTTATCTTCTAAAACAAATCTAGTAAAATAAATCTCGCTATCCAAAATCAACATTTAAGAAAAATAAGAAACAAAAACTAATCTAGTAAAATAAATCTCACTATCCAAAATCAACATTTAAAAAAATAAGAAACAAATAAAATTTCTTCACTACCTTTAACAAAGAAATAAATCTAGATTAGGCTCAAAAAAAAAGAACAAAAATTATAGTTCTAAGCGTCTTTTTCCTGGCGTTGTATTTCTACACCAATCGCATGTAAACTCATCATCATCGCTATCTATCCCTGCACAAGCTTCATGGCCCCATCTTTGGCATCCACAACATTTAATCCATCCCTCGCCCCTATCGTCTTTGGAAAATGTTTCCGTACAAAAAAGACATTCTGCGTCTTCTTCTTCTTCAGACGACTCTGACACAATATTCTTCCTTTTATTTGACATTCCTTTGCCTACTCCCTTCCCTTTCTTTTTAGGATGAGTTTTTTTTACATTTTGTTGTTTTTTATTTGTTTTTCTATTTTCCTTTTCCGTCTTTTTATTTCTTTCTTCCTCTAAATAATTTTTGTATGGCGTGCTAGTTAATATTGATGTGTCTATTCGTTTTCTCTTAAGATGGCTTCTTTTACCCACAATTTTTGGCAATGGATGAATTTGGGCTGGTGTAACATTAAAAGGTTCATATTGACTATCTTCAAGGATGGATGGCGATACATTTGAGTTGCGTGCGTAGCTCGTAGATGGTAAAGGGGACAAAGGACTGCGAAATGAAAAATTCATATCATTAACAGGAGTTGGTGACGGTGTTTTATTCTGCAAATCTATGCAGTCCTGTAATGTGAGGGTTTGTGGTGAGGGATCATTTGCTGGTAGTTGACCTATGTTTGAATCCGTTGTAGGCATTTCTACTACACTGGAGTCTTCATTAAATTCCATTTCTGTTGTTGCAGCAGCGATAAAATCAGCTTCGGTGAACACATCCGGGTTGAAAGGATATATGCCGGTTTTGGCAAACCCATTGATGGCATTTAATGGGACTGCTGCTTTTAAATAAGCCTCTCCAAAAATCTTTGCAATCTGAAATACAGTCACTGGTCTGCCAGGATTGTTGTTCATCCATTTTTCGAGTGACTGATTGTGGTAAATGCTCAAGGGATACATCAAGCTGACGTCTAAAGGTTGCAGTTTATGGGTGCAGTGTGGAGGCAGACAGACAATAGTAACGTGATTTTCTCGAGCTTTTAAAATCAATTCCAAATTTTTTGTGTGTGAAAGGTGGCCATCTAAAATCAACAGCACTGGGTCCTCCGCAGATGGTTTCGTGTAGCTTAAAAAATGGTCAAACCATTTGGTAAAAACTTCTAGATTCATCCATCCAGATGAATTACAGGCCCAGGCGGAGCCTGGCGGTGCGCCATCTATTAGTTCCATCTTCATACGAACCCTTCGAAAGATAAACATGGGTGGTATAAAAGTTCCAGAAGCAGACATACAAATTACAGCTGTTGTAGTCTCCCCCCTTTCAGCTGAAGTAACTCGTGCTACCTGTTTACGTCCAGTTGTTGCAAACACCTTTGTATTTTTGGTAGGCACCGTAGAAATGCCAGTCTCGTCAACGTTATAGATACGGTGGCATGGATGGTTTTTCGTCTCTTGAACACATTTTAATGTGGAATAAAACTTATCTACCACTGGTTTATTAAAGGCCCGTGCTCGAGCAGTAGAAGTGGATTCAGGTGCCCGAAGCGCTATATCTGGATGCCGCTGACGGAATCCTCTTAGCCAATCATATCCTGCTTTTTCTTTGTTGAAAGGGTGGGTGATATTATTTTTTACTGCAAGTTGATATGCTAACGATACAACATGTTGTCGTGTTAATCCGTACATTCTCGTCTCCATATCTTTAATGTGCTTCACGAGCTCAATTTCCTGTTCTGCTGTAAAAACTGTTTTTTTTCACCTAAATATTTTATTGCACCGACAGCCACTTTATTTTTGCCTTTAGCCCGCCTTTTTAGTGACATTACAGGCACTCCAAACTGTTTACTTGCTGTTCTAAATGGCATGCCATTTTTAACAGCATCCAGCGCTTTGAGCATGGAGTCTTCCGACCACAACCCGCGGTTAGTTTTCCGTTTATAATTACGAGGCATGGTCTAAAACAAAATAAAGTATTTTTTGTTATTATTTGAAATCTACTACAATTTTTTAATAATGCAGGCAGGTCATACTAATTAAGTCATATATATCTGAAAAAATACATAAACTAAAACGTAATAACATACCTACAAATGGTTAAAAAATATCCCCGTAATAGTAGGTATGATTATGCTACCGGTGTACAAGATGATCCGCGGGGATCATCTTGTACACCGGTAACATAATCATCTTGCCCCAACATAAACTTTTTTATTCAATGTTCGATAACATAACCTATGTGGTTTTAACTGTTACCATGCTATTAAAAAAACAAAATAGAGCAATATCCAAAGCTAACTAATACAATAGCCTCAACAATTAAGTACCTAGAACACATTAGACATAAACTTAAAGTCAACCTTACCTTAGATCAAAGTCACGTAATTTTTGTTTTCTTCCTCAAAAAATTTGATTGTCACTCACGACGCCATTACGTTCGACTGAGGCGGGGGAATATCGGGGACTACATTTTGCCAATAAAAACAACTAGATGACGCTACTGGTTTCGTTGCAATCTGAAAGGATCATCTTCCCTCAACGGATCATCTCGTACACCTTTCCCCTACATAATGAAGAAAGCAACAGCTTCATTATCTGGATATAATGAGAGTCTTGTATTTAATAGGTTCTCACTCGCCCTCGGATCGAAGCAGCTCATTGTGTGGTTAAAATAAAACACATTTATGACACAGTGCTGCAGTGAGAGCCGTCACGTTTCTCGTCGTCTTCCTTCGCTCTCCCACAGTACTAGTCACGAACTTATACTTCACTTAATTAACGTAAATAAGACAGTTTTGCGAATGAAAAAACAAACGGGGCCGAGAGGTCGACGTTTCTGAAACCGGATTCGCGGATTTAACCGAAGCACAGTCGGCGAAGTCTTAGCCTCTTAGGCCACACTTTATGTCACTTTTTATTTTTAATGAGAGCTTTTATCGTGACACTAATAATCGTCGGGGAAATTAATTTAACCATACCGTAATTATTAGACAGCCGGCAAAGTGACCGTAAATACCCCAGTCCACTGGAAAAAATAACTGTTGAAACATTAATTAATTGTTATTCTTTACGATTCATATTTTATTCGAATATATTAAAATTAAAGTAGAGATCATTTACGAATGTTTTATAACCCCTTTCTTAAAAGGAGCTTACGAAAATTGTATTAATAGCCTTGTCCTTTTTAAGACTAAAATTAATTAAAGTGACAATCACAATTTCGTAAAGTGTAAAATATCTTACTGAAGCCCAGACAGGACAAAGAATTCCCTTAAAAATTATCGATCAGCCATTGACGACGTTAAAGCGATCCTCAAATCTGCCGGTATAACCCTCTGCATGCCACATCAAGGTACAGAGTATAAATTGCAAGTCAGTGCAGTCGAAAGCACCCCGAATTATGAACGCTCTGTACCGTGAATGGATTCGCGAGACAGCGATGAAAGACAACCGCCTCGCTGCTATATTTAAAATGCTTTACTTGCAATTTATTATTGTGAGTGCAACAACATAATTGTGCACAGTAATGCACCTTTTCAAATGTTACTACGTATAATTTGATTTGATTTGATTTGATTTGATTTGTAAAGCTTTCAGTATCTTGGTTAATAAATAAAATCAAAAACTATAAACCAAACTTACCTATACGAAAAATTCTGGTCTACAAGTTTAAAAGCAAAATATAATCAATGATGTGCAATGGAAAAATAATCCTTTGCACAAAAAGGCTGTAAAAATATACAAAACTCAAACCTTAATACCTTCATTTATTCCAAAACCAAGATAAATAAAAACAGAAAACTAAATTAAAATACCATCACGTAATTTTTCAGCAGTAATAAGAACGGGAAATTACGAGTAAATTCCAATTTTGCGAAGCCTTGCTTTCGTATTTTCAATTCATACTTTTATTGCACTGCCGTGTTTATAAAACAGAATTGCATGCAGGGTGTTGCCCACCTAATATGATTACGTTAATAACTTAAATCAAAGTACCTGGTCGACCGAGCTCAAAAATAGGGAAAACGAATTTTCCTAGATAATGAGACCCAGCCAGATCGATTTTTAAACCCCTATTATTGCAAATTTCATCGAAATCGTTAGAGCCGTTTTCGAAAACGTGATTAAGAAAGAAAGAAAAAGTATTTATTGAGACTCGCACAGGCACATCGCAAACTAAGCTAAACACTACAATAAAAAAAGAAAATAATAAAAATAGAAAGTCTCGTACGAGGACAAAAGGCTTCTATCTCAGCAGGATGCTGCGACATAATGATAACAAATATATTTTATTTTATTTTATTTTATTATATACAAATATTGCTCACTAGCTTTTGCCCGCGGCTTCGCCCGCGTGGATGTTGGAAAATATCCAACGGGAACGTACTACCGGGCATTCGTTCCTTATTCCTTGTCTACATTATAAAGGGAACCTCTGTGCAAAATTTCAGCTTTCTAGGTACAAGGGTTTGGGCTGGGCGTTGATGAGTCAGTCAGTCTCAGGAGTTCTCTTTTTATTTATATAGATTTAATAGTATAGGATAGGTAGGTAAGTCATAGTCATAATCAGAGAGCTGCAGCCGCTACAGGAAATAATATTCTACTTTCACAATGTTTAGGCTAACTGCAGCGTGTGAAACATGAACAGTTTTCAGACGTTTTTAGGGTTCCGTACCTCAAAAGGAAAAAACGGAACCCTTATAGGATCACTCGTGTGTCTGTCTGTCTGTCCGTCTGTCTGTCTGTCTGTCTGTCTGTATGTCTGTCTGTCCGTCTGTCACAGCCAATATGCTCCGAATATAATGGACCGATTAAGTTTAAATTTGGTACACATATGGATTTCTGTGACCCAAACACGTACGGGTAAAGTAAATAAATGAATTTTGAATATGGGGGTCACTTTTAATTTTAATTTTCACTTTTTCACTTTTTTTCGCTTTTGTTTTTAATTTGCCCCCGCAAATAAGAAAATTTAAAAAAAAGTTTTGCAAACTATGCCGTGTGACATATCAAATGAAAGAGCTTACTATAAGGGTCTCAAATATATTTTTTTATAATTTTAAAATAAATTATTTTAAAGTTATTTAAGAAAATAGATGAAAATAAATTGACTATATTCCCCCGGGGGGGGGGGTGGGGTGGATATTGTCTTTACTCCGAAACTACTGAGCTTAAAATTTTGCAAAAAATACAGAAAATAGTTCTTTATCTGTAGATTACAGGAAAGCCTATAAGAAGTCTGTGGTCTCAAAATAACATGGTAAATCTGTCAATATTGTGAGTGCAAACTTACTTGGAATGTATGGGAGAACATGTATTTCAACTACAATATTAAGTTTCTTGGGATAAAGTCATCGCAACTACGGAACCCTTCATACGCGTGATCCGACACGCACTTGGCCGGTTTTTTCTCAAAATTATTGCCAAGATAAAATAGAATTATTTGTACCACGTAAAGCTTCTTATAAAACGTTCATAAATAACGCTCTCGGTCGGTAGACGTGGTATGTCCCATCAAGTATCGAATAAAGATATTCATAGTATTCTTGAACTTCGCAAGGATAAAAAATAGGATTATCATCATCTCCGATCTTTGCGTCGAGTTTCTTCCACTTCGGATCCTTTACATACAATAAGTATCTTTGAAAAATAAGCGGTCCAAACTTTAAATTGTTAATAGCGTTGGTGCGTAACGCTTCGTCGTAAGTACGGTGTGCGGTATTGCGCGAGAGCTGACCGGTCCGAGCGACGCGTACGCACCTGCCGCGGGCACACGCCACTAGGGCTCGCCGCACACTGGTAGGAAAGGGTTAACTTTTGATTATGTTAATTATGTTAAATTGTACATTTTTTTTAAATTAGCTTGTTCTGCTGTTTGTTATAAGGACAGTACGGTTTTAAGAATAGACGAAAAAATTTTCATGGGTTTTCACATTTTCATAAATCTCAATGCGGTGAAAACAAAACTGACATTAAACATGTGACAACACAGTAATGTCAGAATCAGAATTGAGCTGAAATATTCAGTTAATCTCTCTTCTTCTTGTAGCCCACTACAGTATACTAAAAAGGTCGGTCAAACTATCTCTGTCTTTTTTAACGCAAAATGGATGTTCAGCGTGTACTTAGGTCATCGGTCATCCATTGACGATGATCCACCTACTAGATGAATAATTTTAATGATGCCAGTTAAAACATCAAATCAAGCTACAAAGGTAATTTCAGAAGATCGACAGAAGCCTGCTTACAATAGTGAAAAACTTTCCAAAACCGTTTTTCAACTTGTCCGTCTCGTAAGTCACATCGCACATTATCATTATGTTCCCTACTCCTATAATTTCAATTTTTAAAACTCCATAAAAACGTGCAATTACGCCACAGCTTCACAGCCTCACTCCCTCATTACTGGATATATGCTATGCTCAGTGCGCGCGCTCCCTTCCCTGTCCTCGGTCTCGACTACGCTCTGAGATAAGCCGGGACGTGCGCATTTTATTTATTTTAACATTTTTAAGTCGGCGTGGGCGTTTATTTCTTATTGGCAACGCCGCAGCACGCGGCGGGTAAGTCACGACGAACGCCACCTTGAGGGCTAAATAGCACCTACGCGCGCAACCGAGGCCTACACACCGCTTATTTAATGCACACTTAAATAGATCCTTGCTGCTCTAAAGATACCTATATCTGTGTCATCGGATTGGTTTTGTGTGTCTGCGCAGTAGAAGTGGACGGCTATATGGCTTGGCTTATCTTCTTTAAGATCCAGTGGATATCTATCCCGGATTGTTTTGTTAAAGAAAGGAGGGATAAAGCTTTAGCTAAAAAGTCCAAGATAAGGGTGTACTAATAGACGAATGATAATAGAACGAATCGTTCATCAATGTTTGGATCGGGGATGTCACTTATCACCTTAGCTGAAAATCGATGCTTAGTTTTCCCCTTTTGAAGCTGGCAGTACTCTTTTTATAAGAAACTTCTTATATTTTAATGTTGCTAGATTTCAGTCAAATAAAAAAATGAGTACCTACCTTCATTTCATACCTACAATAAATATGCAGATAGGTATGGTCAGCAACAGAAGTCGGTTTAACACTGCTACTTTTTGACATCATCTAAATTAACACAAAATGATTCGATAATCTGCTTTTTTTTCGTGAGTTAATGTTCTTAAAATTTTAAGTACCTACTTCTGTTCCGATTTGAATTAAATATTTAGCTTAATAATTAAGATTAAAAACTCTAAGTATTAATCGACTTTTGTTGCTAACTGTATCTATTAAGTAGTAAAAGTGGTTCGAGTGAATCCTTATTTATCCACCTGGATAAATATGCAAATTGTAACTTGACTTCCGACCTCAGCGAGAGACCGTAAGCAGTAAATGATTTTATTCTTTGAGCAAAGGTGCTTCTTCTTTGCGTGATCACACGAATATATTATACAAATTCCTGAAGACGAACATTTTGTATAGGTACCAGTTCACAGCCTCAAGTAGAATAATGCTATGCTTTGACAGGAATATTCCTAATATTCCATTATGATGTTCTCTCTGGATGTGAATGAACGAATTAATGAAATACACCGATCCCAGTGTGGTTTAACCAGACTCGATTACTCGAATGAACCCAAAGATTGCCACTAGCCCCTGTTGCTGAATATGTTACATGGTGCAACAAAGAACATCGACATCTTTTTATTACGTCGCGAATGATATTCACTCTGGGTGTATGGAAATCTGAAAAAAAAAAAGACAACGAAACTGAAAACGAAAATAGATTCACCCTTAAAGGAATTTGCTTGGGTGTTCTAGCAAACTATATGATAGTAGGACATTAAGCTAGAATACATAAATTCGAATGCAATGTGAAATGTTACTGAATAATTAAATTGAATTGAATTGAATTAGAAGAGCTTTCTTATACCCTTGCAAAGTCTTCTTATAATAAGTTTTATCTTTCAGCAACATTTTCCCACACTTCTAGACTAAGTATAGAACACGGCACTTCGCACGTACATACATACAGCGATGTAAGTATAATTATTGCAAGAATGCAACCAACCACAAGCTGACTCGTGACAAGTTCGTCCTCCGACAGCGGCGCGCGCGCAGCACGCGAAAATTATTAAGGTCAATATTGTACCTACGGATACAATACCGAGGAACGTGGTAAACTCCTGTGTAGTAAATAATGTTCAATAATAGCTCTAGATTTACTTGCTACAAATAATACAACTAAAATTATGACACAAACGTAGCAAATGCACAAAGCAATAATTTAGCTTCCATATTCATAAAAAAACTTTTTTACAAAAACAAAAACCGACTTCCAAAAAAAACACTACAAAGTGAAAAATAACTTTAATTTCGGAAGTCGGTGTCTTTGGATCTGTATTTTAGTTTTTTGCCACCGACTTCCAAAATTAAAGTTATTTTTCACTTTGTAGTGTTTTTTTTGGAAGTCGGTTTTTGTTTTTGTAAAAAAGTTTTATTTTTCACTTTTTAGTGGTTCAGTTTGTAATTTATCTAAGTTACAATAACCCAATGTCAACTGCTCATCACGTTTTACAAAATGTTGCTTTTCCCGATGCAGGGACGTTAATTATTGAGGAGTTCTCCTAGTAAGAACCAGGAGAAATAGAGCTCATGGTGAAGTCACCATTACCATTATTTTGACGAGCATAAACCATATTAAAGTAATCGAATCGCAACCTAACCTGTTATATACTTAGATATAATTGAGTATTTCCGATGGCCCTCTGTGGTCTTCATCATCAGTTCCAGTTCACCGAATGGTACTTTCCGAGAGCAAATGCACGAGTTACTATAAAAAATACCAAAACCGATATAGGTGTGCCCATAAAATTTGAGGGTTTCCCTCGATTTCCATGGGATCCCATCATCAGATCCTGACTTGATGATCATGGGACCACTTGGGACGTATACCCTTTCGAACAAAAAAAGAAAAATCCAAATCGGTCTAGCCATTTTCGAGTAATCGGGGAACATACATAAAAAAAAAAAAAACAAATAAAAAAAAAAAAAAAAAAAAGGTTCCGACGAATTGAGAACCTCCTCCTTTTGGAAGTCGGTTAAAAAACTAAAACGCTCTACAAACCTATTTTATGTATGTAGTCAAATCATAATTCGAAAGAAATTGACAAAACACTATTTTAATTGTATTGTAGAGCGTTTTGAAAAAGCAACAAACACCTAAGTATGATCTTATATCATACTTGTGTGGACTTGTAATTAGCTAAATAGTTACCTATATTGTAATTATTTTAATTATTTGTCTGTAAGTCCTCCTAAAAGATAAAAATAAATAAATAAATAAATAAATACTTAGGTGTTTGTTGCTTTTTCAAAACGGAGGAGCAGTAGTAGTTTTAGGAGTAGTATATACATATTATGAGTCGGCAATGAACAAATACCTAGTTGAATAAACGTAAGTTTACGAAAACAGCGTGTCTCCTTATTTATGTAATCTCAGATATATATATGCCATTCCTCACATTCATCTTACAGCTTTTCTTTTTATAGCTTTATCATTATAATAATAAGCGTTCTAATAAGTTATTTTTTCTAAATAAAACAAGGTGAAAGTCATTATCAGCTATGTAGTACGTCAGTTACAAGTTAGTGTAGCTAATATGTTAAGCTACTATATTACTATTGTAAGAACTTTTGTAACCATATTTATCTGCAAATAAATCTTTGACTTTGACTTTGACTTTTATCGATTCTTATCTAGTAGTGGTATGCTTATCAGTATTGAATCTAAAACCTATCAGTGTGACTACATATTTTACATCATATAAGTCACCGAGCCATGTCGGCTAGATGAGAAGCATCTGTAATGAGATCTCCTTAATTACTAGGCAACACATTACACGCACAAGTTTTTTTTATCCCAGTAATTACGTTTCTGTGCATTCCGACAAAAATTTGCAACATGGAACAAGCTTTGAGTTACTAAATTTTATAGAACCCTACCGACTAGCCCAGAAGCCAAGCTGATATGTTTCATCCTGGTTTCACCGCACGAAGTTATTGTAAGTACCTAATTGAGATTTGAGAGAGCAGTGTAGTGCTGGCCTAGTGGTAACGGCCGCGACTTACGAATTGTAGGTCGTAGGTTCGAACCCAGACAGGTGCTCTACTTTAAGTAGGTATGTAAATTATTTCATCACCACTGCTCTCAAAACGGTGAAGGAAAACATCGTGAGGAAACCGGCATGTCCTAGAACCAAAAATTCGAAGACATGTGACATCTACTAACCCGCACTGGGGCCGCGTGGTGGATTACAGCACACTCCCTCTCACCGAGAGGAGGCCTGTGTCCCAGCAGAGGGAACGAAGCTGATTATGAATTAATATTTACTTATACTAGAAAGGTTTAGGTAGTTAAATAAAGGTAAACAATCTTGATGTGTCTTTTTATCGTTTTTATTTAAAATATCAGTTTAAAAATAAAATGCAACTAAAAACCAATGTAAATACAACAATAATGATTACTAAATAAATTGAACCATTAGTTTAAGCAGTTGTTTATTTGTTTAATATGCGTTTGTGTAAAAAGTCACATCAACGTTGTTTATCTTTATTTAAGGCCATACCCCGACCAAACGTCCTTGAGCGTTCGGTCCTTCTCTGTCCCGCCGCCGCGCCGCTCAGCCTCGCTCTGTCCCGCTCCCTGCGCACGACCCTTCATAAAAAAATTCTCATTTTTTCTGGAATTATTTAAATAAAAAAAGAATAGGGAACTTTAAAAAAAAAAACGTGGATAATTTAGATTTTTAAATTATCTATCCATCCTCAAATGATTAGAACGTCACTTTTAGCAAAAGATGCATGGAATCAATAATTTTAGACAGTTTTTTACAAGGAGATTTTAATAGAAGATTATGCACCGAGGGGCTAAAGTTGTGTCTTATGTCACGAGCGTCATATTGAATCTCGAGCGCAATAAAGGATTCGGGATTTAACTCCCGAGCGCAGCGAGGTAGTTAAGAGTTTAACTCACGAGCGAAGCGAGGGAGTTATTACAAGAATCCTGAATGCAGCGAGGGATTCAAGCTAGCCCAAGGCAAAGACACCTTTACCCCAGAGGAGGATACTCTACTTTTTACACCTACTGTGAGAAAATAATAGCCATAGTACGAAAAACAAAGTATTTATTAAATAAACAAACAGTAAGAATAACATATTTAGAACTAGTTAGTTATATGCACTTACATATTAATTGAAGTTAATGGTAACATTTGAGACATTAGTCCAGTTGTGCAAAGATAAAGTTAAGTTTTTATTTGGTATGTTTATAGATGTTGATGTGTAATTTAAAAAAAAAAAAAACTTGAGAGGTGTCAAGGGACACCCGGATGGAACGAAGTTCCTTTCGATTAATTAGTGAAGGAATTGTAACAAAATTTTATTTTTATACTTATCATCATCATCATCATCATCATCATCATCATCATCATCATCATCATCATCATCATCATCATCATCATCATCATCACCATCATCATCACCATCATCATCACCATCATCATCATCACCATCATCATCATCATTATCATCATCACCATCATCATCATCACCATCATCATCATCGCGACACCACACTGTTCAATGCGAAATAGAAATGAAAATATCTGGCTTGCTTTCTATAAGAGAGAGAGAGAGAGAGAGACAGACAGAGAAACATGCGCACGCCGCACGGCTTACAATAGCTACCTATAGCAAAAAGTGTCGTGACAACTTTTCGTGAGACTTTTTTCCGTCTAGCCCCCTTTCACAACGCGCGATAAGGAACTTCGTTCCAAAATAAAAAAAAAAAAATAAAAAAAAAATGAAAAATGGTTCGTAGTTATCTAATTATTCTTACAATATTATGTCTTCGAAAACATGGCAACGATATGAAGAAGCAGTCGTTATGATTTTGTAGGAAATCGAGAATATCATCCACGCGTAGTAAGGGTTTCGAGAATAGCTTTCCTCTTTCTGGCACCAAAAGGTGTTTGTTAGTACTATACTGCCAATTTAGCTGAGCATGTGAGATTCCAAATTCAAATCACATTATTGACCAGCGGGTCATAATGAAATCCAGTACAACATTATTGACCGGCTGTGCCCCCGGCCACTAATGACTCACTTTAGGTTAAGGTTGCTTGACATATAATTTGACATTTTCGAGCAGGTGGTGTGAAAATGTATTTATTTCACATAAACACAAAAGTGAACGTGCAATGTGATGATAGAATATCGGACATTAATAATGTGCTTTTAGATGTAATTTATTACTCTTAATTAATGAGTTAATAGCCTCTGAATAACGCACTATCGCAAGGTTTTGGTGGGGGGATCGCCTTAACTACCTAAACCTTTCTAGTATAGGTTTCGTTTAAAAATTGCTACGGATAGGCCTACGCTAGCTACGCCGCGTAGCAGCTTTTCGTAGTATAAATTCGGATTGATTTACGTAGCAGAACTAAAACGTTGCGATTATTTAATTATGGCGAGGTTATTCGGAGGTAGCGTTTCAAATACCTACCGTATTTGAAACGCTACCTCCTAGACAACTGCACATCAGGTTATACCAAACTGTCAAATTTCTCCAAATGATTTTAAACCTTAAAATTTTGAAGGTTAAGTTCAAAGTCGAATGCGAAAATTTGACAGTTTGTAGTAACTTGACCTGCTGCTGTGTGTCAAAACGGTGAAGGAAAACATCGTGAGGAAACCGGCATGTCCTAGAACCAAAAATTCGAAGACATGTGACATCTACTAACCCGCACTGGGGCCGCGTGGTGGATTACAGCACACTCCCTCTCACCGAGAGGAGGCCTGTGTCCCAGCAGAGGGAACGAAGCTGATTATGAATTAATATTTACTTATACTAGAAAGGTTTAGGTAGTTAAATAAAGGTAAACAATCTTGATGTGTCTTTTTATCGTTTTTATTTAAAATATCAGTTTAAAAATAAAATGCAACTAAAAACCAATGTAAATACAACAATAATGATTACTAAATAAATTGAACCATTAGTTTAAGCAGTTGTTTATTTGTTTAATATGCGTTTGTGTAAAAAGTCACATCAACGTTGTTTATCTTTATTTAAGGCCATACCCCGACCAAACGTCCTTGAGCGTTCGGTCCTTCTCTGTCCCGCCGCCGCGCCGCTCAGCCTCGCTCTGTCCCGCTCCCTGCGCACGACCCTTCATAAAAAAATTCTCATTTTTTCTGGAATTATTTAAATAAAAAAAGAATAGGGAACTTTAAAAAAAAAAACGTGGATAATTTAGATTTTTAAATTATCTATCCATCCTCAAATGATTAGAACGTCACTTTTAGCAAAAGATGCATGGAATCAATAATTTTAGACAGTTTTTTACAAGGAGATTTTAATAGAAGATTATGCACCGAGGGGCTAAAGTTGTGTCTTATGTCACGAGCGTCATATTGAATCTCGAGCGCAATAAAGGATTCGGGATTTAACTCCCGAGCGCAGCGAGGTAGTTAAGAGTTTAACTCACGAGCGAAGCGAGGGAGTTATTACAAGAATCCTGAATGCAGCGAGGGATTCAAGCTAGCCCAAGGCAAAGACACCTTTACCCCAGAGGAGGATACTCTACTTTTTACACCTACTGTGAGAAAATAATAGCCATAGTACGAAAAACAAAGTATTTATTAAATAAACAAACAGTAAGAATAACATATTTAGAACTAGTTAGTTATATGCACTTACATATTAATTGAAGTTAATGGTAACATTTGAGACATTAGTCCAGTTGTGCAAAGATAAAGTTAAGTTTTTATTTGGTATGTTTATAGATGTTGATGTGTAATTTAAAAAAAAAAAAAACTTGAGAGGTGTCAAGGGACACCCGGATGGAACGAAGTTCCTTTCGATTAATTAGTGAAGGAATTGTAACAAAATTTTATTTTTATACTTATCATCATCATCATCATCATCATCATCATCATCATCATCATCATCATCATCATCATCATCATCATCATCATCATCATCATCACCATCATCATCACCATCATCATCACCATCATCATCATCACCATCATCATCATCATTATCATCATCACCATCATCATCATCACCATCATCATCATCGCGACACCACACTGTTCAATGCGAAATAGAAATGAAAATATCTGGCTTGCTTTCTATAAGAGAGAGAGAGAGAGAGAGACAGACAGAGAAACATGCGCACGCCGCACGGCTTACAATAGCTACCTATAGCAAAAAGTGTCGTGACAACTTTTCGTGAGACTTTTTTCCGTCTAGCCCCCTTTCACAACGCGCGATAAGGAACTTCGTTCCAAAATAAAAAAAAATAAATAAAAAAAAAATGAAAAATGGTTCGTAGTTATCTAATTATTCTTACAATATTATGTCTTCGAAAACATGGCAACGATATGAAGAAGCAGTCGTTATGATTTTGTAGGAAATCGAGAATATCATCCACGCGTAGTAAGGGTTTCGAGAATAGCTTTCCTCTTTCTGGCACCAAAAGGTGTTTGTTAGTACTATACTGCCAATTTAGCTGAGCATGTGAGATTCCAAATTCAAATCACATTATTGACCAGCGGGTCATAATGAAATCCAGTACAACATTATTGACCGGCTGTGCCCCCGGCCACTAATGACTCACTTTAGGTTAAGGTTGCTTGACATATAATTTGACATTTTCGAGCAGGTGGTGTGAAAATGTATTTATTTCACATAAACACAAAAGTGAACGTGCAATGTGATGATAGAATATCGGACATTAATAATGTGCTTTTAGATGTAATTTATTACTCTTAATTAATGAGTTAATAGCCTCTGAATAACGCACTATCGCAAGGTTTTGGTGGGGGGATCGCCTTAACTACCTAAACCTTTCTAGTATAGGTTTCGTTTAAAAATTGCTACGGATAGGCCTACGCTAGCTACGCCGCGTAGCAGCTTTTCGTAGTATAAATTCGGATTGATTTACGTAGCAGAACTAAAACGTTGCGATTATTTAATTATGGCGAGGTTATTCGGAGGTAGCGTTTCAAATACCTACCGTATTTGAAACGCTACCTCCTAGACAACTGCACATCAGGTTATACCAAACTGTCAAATTTCTCCAAATGATTTTAAACCTTAAAATTTTGAAGGTTAAGTTCAAAGTCGAATGCGAAAATTTGACAGTTTGTAGTAACTTGACCTGCTGCTGTGTGTTCCTAGACCTAGATGATTCAACGATACAAATACGAATTATGTACAATACGGCCGACGACGTATCTTAGCGAGTCCGAACTTTGCGCAGAAGGCTGCGCAGAAATATTTTTTAAGAACCAAAATAATGGTGACATAAGACGAGTGTGAGTGAGAGAACATGCGCAAAAGTTCAGAGAGCCTATGTTCAGAGTTCAGACTCGCCAAGATACGTCGGCCGTAGTATACGGTCTACGCCTTATACCATTAAAGCTCTTACAGACAGTAGTCCGGTCAAAATAGACATAAAATTTATGCATTTGAACAAAAATCATGGCACACAAAAAATACGACAAGTACTTATCAGCGACATGGGTCGACAATAGGAATAAAATTGTGATTTTTGTTCCTATTACCGCCTATTTTTAATATTGAATTTTAAGCAAAATAAAGTAGTATCTCATTAAAATGAATCATTACTTGTGTTCCTGAAAGTATCAAAAATGCATCAAAAGAACTAGAAGTTACATTAAAATGCTTGACGATATAATCTTCTGCTAAAAAAGAAACAAGAGTATTTACGCCATCGGGAATGCCACACTATGGAAAATGCACTAAGGTCGGCGTCCACGGACGAACTGAGCAATTATTATTTAAATCGTCGAGTTACGCACACAAACAAGAGATGAACATTTGCAATACAAATACATCTACATTTTTTTTAAAGCAACCAATTGTGTAGCTTTAATACATGACATAAAAATGATAGTTTTCTGAATAGGGCGGTAATGAGCGCGGATTTTAACGGGTCGTTATTAGGTGCGTTTACGTTAACAAAAATTCCGACAAAGCTAAATTTTGGTGGAGACCTTGGGTATAACATTAGAAATAAAGTGTCAAAAGTCCCCATCGATCCCATATATGTGTGCTAAAAAAGTTATTTGTTGTCAAATGTCAAAATTTGAGGTTTTTTGGAGTTTTCCCGTAAACGGTAAGTTATATCAAAAAAATAGGTGAGACAAAACTGAAGATCATAAAATTGTCTTCAAAAATTGTGTCTACACTTTTTTTCTAAGAATCACCATTTCTGAGATATCGCGATTCTAAAAGTTGAAGGAGTCACGTAGACGATATGCACACATTTCCACATCACCTGGAGGCGTGTTTTTTTTAAAGTGGTTTCCTCGGTAGTAGTACTCCACCAACTGTTATGACGGAATTTTCAGGGACAATAATATTTTAACTGCATTATGATTATTGATATTGATATTGTTTACCTAGTGTCTTTAACTGTAGTTATGACTACAGTTGTAATGCGTACAGTACAACGGTCATGTCTTCTTCGATTTCTTCTTCTTCTTCTAGCTGGAATCTGTTAATTTCTAACCCCAGTCTTCTGAGTTCAGTTGATTGCCTAGACATGTCTGATCTTGATAGTATACTCGATACAAGTGTTGATTAGCAGAAGCCGATGTTGGAGGAAGACAAGATAGTAGTTGTACTTGTTTCTTGTTTCTTGTTTCGTGTATTTTTTTTGTTTACGGAGCTCCAAAAAATATTTATTTTATAGATAAATATAACTAACTAACGATTAACTATTGATTTAACTTTTGTAAAAAATACACGAAACAAGAAACAAGTACAACTATCTTGTCTTCCTCAAACATTGGCTTCTGCTAATCAACACTTGTATCGAGTATACTATGAAGTTTAGAGATGGCTAGGCAATCAACTGAACCTAGAAAACTGGGGTTAGGAATTAACAGATAATACTTTGGAACCGATTAAAACTTAGCTTCCATCTGCTCCGGAAAAACTCCAAAACATTAGTTTTTGCTATTGCAAAAAAGGTTGTAGTGCGAAATGTGTCTGCAGAAGAATAGGGTTACTGTGTTCTCCAGCGTGTACTAATTGCCAAGGCCAGTCTTGCTCAAATGTCCAATTGAATACAACAGACGAAGATTCATGTGCTTTCGTTGAAGAGACAGCTAGTTCATCTTCATTTGAACAATTTATGAACATCCAGCAAGAAGAAGAGGAAGAAGAAGAAATCAAAGAAGACATGACTATTGAAGTCAACTTTAAAGAATATGAATCAGATTGAAATATCAAAAGAAATCAGAACTACAGTTAAAGTCAGTAACCAATATCAATAATCATAATGCAGTTAAAATATTGTTGTCCCTGAAAATTCCGTCATAACAGTTCGTGGAATTACCGAGGAAACCACTTTAAAAAAAACACGCCAAAGTACACCTCCAGGTGATGTGGAAATGTGTGCATATCATGTACAACGTGCTTCCTTCAACTTTTAGAATCGCGATATCTCAGAAATTGTGATTCTTAGAAAAAAAGTATAGACACAATTTTTGAAGACAATTTTATGATCTTCAATTTTGTGTTATCTTTTTTTTTATATAACTTACCGTTTACCAGAAAAATCCAAAAAACCTCAAATTTTGACATTTGACATTTTTTTTTTTTTTTTTTTTTTTTTTTTTTTTAGCACACATGGGATCGATGGGGACTTTTGACACTTTATTTCTAATGGTGTACCTAAGGTCTCCACCTAAATTTAGCTCTGTCGGAATTTTTGTGTGTTTTTGTTGTTGAATGTCTATTTTGACCGGACTACAGAGGCGATATCGCGTCGCGACGCGATATTGCGATATTATACTATGTATATATACTATGTACACTATGTATAAGTAGAACAATTTCTATGGAATCGCGCGCGACCGCACACGCAGGAGCGACGCGATATCGCCTCTGTCTGTAAGAGCCTTTACCCTCTTACTAATAAACACGGAATAAAGTTATATCAGGAATAACCATACATTTTCATAGGTTTAAACTTGGAATAACTTTATTCTGTGTTTATTAGTAAGAGGGTAAGTCTATAAGGTTTCCCTGAATAAAAGTGCAGCACCAATTGCTATAAATTACCCGTAGACATTGTTTTTTTCTCCCACAACAAATACTTAATACCACACTATATTTAGATCTTTATGAAGCAATAAACTAAACCATAAAAACTAAGATCCTGGATTTAATAGAGCGACCGACCTTGATGATTTGACATTTAATGCATCGTCACTATTTTTATAACAATTATATGTTTTTACGATCACATACATATTTGCTTATGTGCTGGAGTTACAAAGTATTTAAGTGCTTGCATAGCGCGTTTAATTGTCGATTATAATCGCGATTACTATGGTAGTAAAAAATCTCACGTGATGCGCTTGCGCACCGGGCTGACAACTATACTACCATACACAAAGTTAGCTCCTTGTTCGTGCACTAGTGTCAAAGATTAGCATTATGTACATAATGCTAATCTTTGACACTAGAGCACGAACAAGTACCTACCATAAACTTATGTAGAGAAAATAAACGTTTATATTATTATTATTATATTTTTACAAAGCGTCTCTTACATAATGTCAAAGTCCACATTTGGAGTCTGCCAACGGGATAAGGAACGAAGTATACAGGTGTCAAACACAGACCTGACATTAGGAACTCTATACTTCGTTCCAAAACACAAATAGCGGACGCTGGCCGCACAGCTGCTGAACTCCTTCAAGGATTGTCCCGTAATCGCAGTGCAGTGGACTGGGAAAAGTGGAGAAGGAAGGGATGCCATTGCCCTGCACTCTGCAGTGGAAGTATAGCTTTACAGTAGCTACGCGGCTCTAAGTACGGCGCATCAACTTTCAGAAAAAGCTCTCTTTTGTAGGCTTCTTTGTCACTATAATACCCGTGCAGACGTAGGGCAGTCTCCTTCATGTGTTACATTTAGCACAATAACCAACTCATTCTTTATAAAAACCAAACATACATAACTACACACATATTATACATAGTATTTTATTAAAGCATTTTCAGAAATCAAAGATAAACTCATGTAGGTACAGTCAGCAACAAAAGTCGATTAACACTTCAGTTTTTTAAATCTCAATAATTGTGAAAAATGTGTAATTAAAATCGGAACAGAAATAAAATTTCAAGAAAATTAACTCTTACCTAATAAAACCTTACCTAAATCAATGAAAAGCAGGTTATCGGATAATTTTGTGTCAATTTATATGATGTGTAAAAGTAGCAGTGTTAATCGACTTCTGTTGCTGACCGTACCATAATCAGCCTATAACGTTTCCACTGCCGGGACACATGCCTCCTGAAATGGGTGTGGGCCGTAATCCACCACGCGGGCCCAGTGCGGGTTGGTAGATGTCACATGTCTTCGAATTTTTGGTTCTAGGACATGCTGGTTTCCTGACGATGTTTTCCTTCATCGTTTTGAGAGCATTGGTGATGAAATAAATTAGACTAAGTAATGCGCCTGCCTGGGTTCGAACACGACACGTAAGTCGGAGCCGTTGCCACTGGGCAACCACTGCTCCAAAACTCTTATTATTATGTGTTTTTATTAAAATACTGTACAGCAAACGATCGACATCGGTTCCGCTTAAAAACACCTCATGTAAGACAATTAAAATGCGACAAAATTACTCTCAAGACCAAAAAGAAACCTTTGTTTTTTCACGAACCGCTCCCGCTCTCGCGAAGGCTGTGTTGCCAGCTCGATAAAATTCCCGTCTCGTTTATTTTAAGTCTCGCATTAACAGCGTAGGTAATTAAGCATCGAAATGTCGCCGTAGTGAGGCGTCGCGTCGTTCTAAATAATCGTCGCTCAACAATTTGCCTCATTATCTTCACGGTTTAAATCATAAAATACCACACTCGGTTGTTAGCAACATGACGCAGATGTGGAATGAACGACTTGGTTCTAATTGCAGCTAGAAATAGGAGGTATGTGTAGGACGTAGACGTAGATGTAAAAGCCCAAATCTATCCTAAAAAGCTACTCGGGCTTCTTCTAAATTGAATATTTGCAGTAGTTTTATTTAATTAGTGTCACCACTTACTGGATTCTTGGTTCTCATACCTATCTTGATTCCAACTTAATGTCAGGACACGCTCAACATACCTCATACCTTCCCAGAAAAAAAAAAAAGTAAACTAATTGCAGGACCAGAAAGAAAGAGACAAACATGTAGAAATTACCAAACAATGCGAGTGTATCTAATTAAAGCAGGGTGTAACTCTTCGACTAGTGATCTTGGTATTCTACGGTTTGTCGCCGCTTGTTGCGCGCACGACGAGATGCAAGCAAAAACTGAATTGCGCTAAATTCAATTGGTTAATCAATTCAATTAATTTGAAGGGATAGCTACCGAGCGATCGACGAAGCACAGTAATTGGAACGATTAATGTACGCCTCGAATGAGCCATTCTTTCTTTATATCGAGATCGGACATATTGAAGGCTTGTTCGGAATGAATCGGACTGAAAACTAACTACCTACGCTTTGTTGCGCCTGATAACATCTACAGAAGCTCTAGGATTATATTCATATCATTAGTAGACGAAGTATTGTTGCGTATTTCTAAATTATTTTGGTTGCTTTGCTTTGTCATTTATTCTATTCCATAGAAAAATATTTAGGGAGTCGTTTTGATTATCATCGATTGTTTTTTGTTTGTGTACCTATCGAATGTTTCGTTTGTTTTGCACATATTGCAAATCACCCTAAATAAAATAACAATAACAATATAATTATGTACTCCATTATAACTTACACAAATCAACATGTAAACTAAAAGAATGACAGTTTAATTCATAAAATGACTGTTCTTAGTTGTCAAAGTGACGTGACCACGTGCGTCTGCGCAGCTCCGCCGTGGGTGGTGGCCGTGGTGGGACCGTCCTTGTTTTTTCGCATTTTTTTGTCTAACAACACGTGATGACCATATAAACAGCCAAGCAGACCACCGACATGTTGAGACGGAGACATTTTGGGTGGCGCGGGCGCATTAGAATTAAAAACAAATAAGATGGTATAATCAGATTAATTAGGGTGTGAAGATGATTGACGGATATTCAAATATGTGCCTAATTTATTTGGCCCAGTTTCGTATGCATACGTTTGAGTCTTAAATTGAGACTACATTCTTTTTCTAATATGTTACTTTTATTTTCTCAATAAAGATAATTTTCTAAGATTACACAAATTAGCAACATATTTACCGCTATCTCCTTAGTCGTTATTTAAGTAAATTACAGACAAACTCGGTTAATAACTACCCGACAAAAATTACTGACTTCCTAACTCTCTACAGTCTAAATTATGTTAATGTAACGAATAAATCAGAACTTATTACCATAGTATCTTCAGGAGCATTTCTTGGTGTTTTCGTACATTTTACGTCGTAGTACGTGGTTCGTTCTCATATTTACAGAAATTACAACTTCGAAGTATCTTCGAAGTAGGTACTTCGGACCGGAGATGCTCAATTTTGGGTTCTGTTCAAATTGCCATTATTAAAAGCCCACCAATCGGCCCACCCAGATAGCTCAAAACTGTATTTAAGGCAATTGCTTTATTAAAAAGTGAAAAAGTACAAAAAATGTTTATTAAAACAAAGATGTCTAAACTCGTCATTATGTTCAGACCTGAAGATGCACCTGCGGTCCTTAGGGAGGACAATCATCTGGCTACCGATATCTAATTACATGGAAAATGGGCTTGAGAAAGTGACTTATAATATTGGGCCTTTATTTTATTTTAGTACTTATCCTTTGCGGGTTTCGAACAAGATGCATTTTCATTAATGAGATTCATTGTCAATTTGATTAATTAAGCCGATTCTAACACAACGCAATCCTCAAATCCTCACTAAACAAATCAGTTCTTCTACTTGTATATTCTGACCCATCAAATAATAATTAATGAACTTATAAGATCCAAGAACCGAAAACAACCTCTTTCAACAACCCGTCAAATCCTAATCGCCTTGAAATTTAAATAAAAGAATATTAATTTGCTGATGCGCCCGCGCAGTTCGACCACCGAATCAGAAATGTCTTCAAACTTAATTTAAATTACTTTCGGATGACTTCAACACAATCTTAAGTCTTGATCTGACATGGATTTCGCATATCCTTTTAAATAATCTTGCTTGTAAAAAATTAAACCGCAATCTCGACAAATACCTACCTAAATGCTACAGATATTTCTAACCCGGTGGGCCTAAGTCTGATCGAAATTCGCCCAGCAGCCTCAGCGACCACCTCATACTACAAAGGCCCTATAAAAAGGAAATAATCCAGACCACCGCTGACTTTAGTAACAAAAAGACTATGAAGTTGTAACTAATCCTTATGCGGTTATAATTACCTATGTTTTTATTTAAGACGCAGATAAGTGCCTTGATTGATTAGCTTGCGTGTTATATGCTGAAGTCACGCAACGCGTCTAAAAGATAGAAATAAATAATATTACAAATTATTTTATAAAAATTCGCTTGATAGTTTTTTTGTGTGATTCTCAGTTTTTTATCCGCATAACTTTACAAAATAATTACACTATGTAAAATACAGCATAGTTAAAAACATACCCTAAAATATTCACGAAAATGTTCTAATTTAAGATATATTTTTTTCCAAATCATTAACACTAATCATTTAGATGTGATCTTCAGTTTAAAATTATTAAAACTCGGTTATCGTCGCCTTAATGCAGTTCTTCCTTTGCGTAAAAAGTTTCAGATTGCAGATTTTTTTTAAAGTTACGTGTATAGTTTAATAATATCAAATTACATAATAGCCGTGAAGGCACATTAATTGCTTTCACAATTCCTGTACCTACCTACTTATTTCTGTTATCAAAAGATTTTAACTTTTCTTGTAGTAATGACTTCACGTTAACAAGTTGATCTAACTTTTACACTAACCGCAATCAAAGTTCTATTTAATGTATTGATCATTTACTACATATTTTAATAAACAAAGGCGTGTAGAAAACGTAATAATCACTGGTACGGCGATTTGCATGCGGCGGCCATCGTGCCTGCTCATTAGGTCGTGTCACGCGTCATAACACTGATTAATTGGCCTCCGACGCTTGATGCGAATACAAAGAGATGTAAAAAAACAATGACAAGCAAGCAACGACCTTTCGGTAACGAGAAGCCGTCACTCAGGCGGGCGCGCCCGCGCCGGCCAGCCAGCATACACTTGACAACTTCAATTTATATGCAACTCGATGCCTACACTCGTTCCCACTTGAATGATAGGCAATAAAGTCACGGCACCGATACCTATCGAGATCGACATTATCGCCGAATATTTTTCGAAACATTATCATAAAATATCGTTCGTATCTACGTAGTTTCTTTTCGATGCGAATCTTAATGCGAATTTATATCTCGTGCTCATTAAACGAGTAATCGATGAGGCTGTTCAATTAATATATTCGGAATCGAGTGGTATTGGGAGAAAATTACACGGCTATCGACATTATGATAAGCAAGACAGTTAGCAACAGCGCCCGCGGTCGGCTCCACTTGGGTGGCTCGGCAGATGTTGCTCTGATTCATAAAAAAAAATACATTTCAATTACTTTCATCGTTAGGTAGTTGATATTACGAACATTACACGTAAACACATCATCTTATGAATTTTAATGAGCTATGTAATGAACATGAACGTGATCAGATGAGCCGAGTGCCCCCCGAGTGCCCGAGTCTCTTGAATTCTGTGTTGGAAAATATTTACGGACTGCGGTATCGTGTTACCACTTTCTAAATTAATAATTGCTTGCTTGGCGACAACGGCTGATTCCAGTTTATTTATTTTTGCGTAATATTTGACGTTAGGTTGTAAAGGCTTATAAAATTGATGGCATTGTGATTCATGTCAGTTTTAATGGAAATCAATCAAGTGTTTGTGTAATAGGTGTAGCGGTGTGATAACTGACGAGTCACACGGTGACACGAGTGCTATGCTAACTTAAGAGGAGTTTATCTCATACTGTTGTTGTACCAGCGGTAATCAGCACCCTAATTGCGTAACACATTATCAATCGGAGTTGGTTTCATTTTGACAACATTCATTGCGTTATTTACGTTGTCGCTCGACAAATTTTTCACACATATGAAGCAATGTATTAGCAATTTGTTTCAAAATGGAACCAACTCCGATCGATAATGTGTTACGCAATTAGGGTGCTGTTGACGCTAATTAACATGAGCAGATAGAGAAGATATTAGTTTATAAATAAAATTAGGAAGAAAATTAGGTACCTACTCAGCAAATCTAAAACCATCAGAAAACTTAATTCACGTTTTCGTATACTTCACAGCAACACATACATAATCAGCCTATAATTTTCCCACTGTTGGGACACAAAGGCCTCCTCTCGGTGAGAGGGAGCGGGCCATAATCCACCACGTGGACCCAGTGCGGGTAGGTAGATTAGTCATTAGTCATTTATTCAGTAACAATAATTTGTATTTGAATTTACACAAAAAGAAAAAAATATAATATAATAAGAATAAAATAAAATCTACATTCAAAAAATTAAATTACACACAAAACAAGACATATACTTATCACTGATTTTACAAAATTAGTTCAATATCATACCTATGTCATATAGATGTCACATGTCTTCGAATTTTTGGTTCTAGGATAGGTATGCCGGTTTCCTCACGATGTTTTCCTTCACCGTTTTGAGAGCACAGGTGATGAAATAATTTACACAAAGTAGAGCGCCTGTTAGGGTTCGAACCTACGACGTACAACTCGTAAGTCGCAGGCGTTACCACTGGGCCACCACTGCTCTCAGCAACAACATGACGGTATCTACTTAGTTATGAAAGTATTCCTGTGAGCAGTGGGTGGCAGAAATAAAATGCCTCTGAAAAACAAAACTTTCATCTTGAATGCGGTTTATTTTTGACAAAGAGTAAATCCTTTTGCCAAAAATAAACGCGCCACCGCAATCGTAGACATGAAAATTGTGTAAATAATTAGTGGAGTCAGCGATTGTGGCAAATTGCAGCCGCAGGTGCAATAATTCTCCAATACCCGGCATTAGTGTCGGGACAGCGCAAACAAACGGTTATAATTGAATGTTTGACGAATTAGTGCGACCACCGAGGGAGAACTACGTGGTGGTTCTGCGTCCCACCGGAATGTGTGGGGGATTGTTTGACTTTTGATTTTGCAATTATAGGGCAAACAAAATAAAAGTTCATCAATCTTAGCTTTCTTCTTCTTCGTCGTCGTCCCCTGAATCTTAACTTTTAAAAAATACTCTTACTGAAACATTCTATAGAAGTTTTACCTATGCCTGCTTTTTTTAAATAAAGATCCTCCAACACGGACCCGAGAGCCCGAGACACGAAAAAAAAGGTCTTCCATATTTATGTCTGCAATATAATAATACATATAACTTTGAGTCACGGGCTCACAGGAGTCACCGTTGGACATAACATAAGCTGTGTGTTATTTTATGGAATTACTAGCTTTTGCCCGCGGCTTCGCCCGCGTGGATATCGGAAAATAACCCACGGGAACATACTAATAATAGATTTTATCAGGATTTCGCAGGAGAACGTGACAACACAATGTAAAGCCTATTGCAGTAGTGATACAGGTACCTACTTATGATGCATGGAGAACAAATTACTGCCGTGGTGCCATACTTTTATTTAACATAATTATGTATACATATAAGTACTTATAACGGTATGTATCAACCATAGACTTATAGAAAAAGATGGACTCCGCGCCACGCATATCGAAAGTGAAGCACCGTACCAATCTATGTGTGCATGATTTGAGTACCTGCAAAGACGCCGTCGCTCGTGTCACGTAATGGCGGCCGGTCGGCATACTATGATGTAAATGTGTGCGCGAGGCGTGTTTGTACAATCGGTCCGGTCCGGTCAATACTTACTGTGCTTCACTTTCGATATGCGTGGCGCGGAGTCCATCTTTTTTTATAAGTCTATGGTATCAACTTTTCTTGCAAGCCGCAATTGTAGGACAAACAATGGACCACATATGGGCAAAAAGTGTTCAAAAAGCAACTTTAATGTGTAAAGGCGTCCGTTTTGTTGATAGTACAGCTACATCCACATTTTGCCCGTTATATGTTTAAGTCCCAACACAAGTAATAAGGGGCGAACCTATTGCCATCAACCGGGTACAAATCCAGACTCCGGGCTGCTACTAAGAAATTCCTGATGAAAACCCAACAACACTTTGCCCGACGAACGATTCCCTATCGAACCCAGGACCTCACTTAGCACTAGCGCTTCCGACGTGTGGCTGACACTGGCTTGGCCACCATCAGGGATTTTACTTTTGATAACACAAAGATTTAGTCGTTAATTAGCCGAAATTTGTCGCCAAATATCAGAATTTGTCGGTCACTGGTTCAAAAGTTATAAGGGGTCATTGGTGGCCGATCTGGAGAGAGTCTCCCCAGCTTGGCCACCTTTATATCTCAAAAACTAGGGCACCTAGCGAAGATCTGTTTTCTCCCAGATTTAGTAGCTAATTAGTCGCAAGTTTTAGCCAAGTCACAGATTTAGTCGGGTCTTAGTTTAGAAGATATAATGAGTTCAATTTTTAAGTATAGTTCAAGAACTAGATTGAAGAGTTTACGATAAAATCTTTGATCTAGCTCTTGGTCTATACTTAATAATTTAACTCATTATATCTTCTAAACTAAGACCCGACTAAATCTGTGACTTGGCTAAAACTTGCGACTAATTAGCTACTAAATCTGGGAGAAAACAGATCTTCGCTAGGTGCCCTAGTTTTTGAGATATAAAGGTGGCCAAGCTGGGGAGACTCCCTCCAGATCGGCCACCAATGACCCCTTATAACTTTTGAACCAGTGACCACTAAATTCTGATATTTGGCGACAAATTTCGACTAATTAACGACTAAATCTTTGTGTTATCAAAAGTAAAATCCCTGATGGTGGCCAAGCCAGTGTCAGCCACACGCTTCCGACTACGAGAAAAAAAATATCAAATTATTATTATTATATACAGGTTGTAAGGGACAGCCCTCCGCAAACTAACAGGGTACATTTAGCTCCTCATTTTGAATCATATTCTACCGGAAATTTTCTCAGGAAAATTTTCATTTTTTCAATTTTTTTTTCAGTTACATTTTCATTATTTCAATGTAAAATTGCATTGTGTGTTCGCAGCATTCCATTTATGTAAAAAAAACAGCAAAAACAAAAACCAGCAATGGATGTTGAAATACTCTAACCAACGACGCGAGTAATCAGCTGTTCACTTTCTGTCTAGCTACAGAGTTCATCGAACTCACCGCATACCTATTACCTACCCCTCCCAACCAGTAATAGACGTTCCGATTTGTGCACAAAAACACAAACAAATCAGGTTTATTGCATTACCTTAACGTTCCTGAAAAAATTTCATGTACCAGTCATCTTAGTAAGACATACTGAATTCACCCTATCAGTTTGCGGAGGGCTGTCCCTTACACCCTGTATATACTTATCATAATTATATTTTATATAATTATAATTATTAAATTATACGGTGTCATGAATTCATGATGGATCCATGATCTTTTTTCACGCCATAGTACGGCCCCTGGAGTGGAAACCGCGTATCGGCAAACGTAGTGTGGGACGACCCCGACCCGAAGGTGGAACAGATTGGCATTGGATGCGGAAGGCAGAGGACAGGATGTTGTTGTGGCGCAGCATGGTAGCAGCCTATGTCCAGCAGACCAGCAGTGGACTGCGATAGCCTTGACGTTTCATCATCAATCTGAACCTATAGCATTCCACTGCTGGATAGGTAGTAGTTACCTACGCCTCTCCTTAAGGAATAAATAAAGGATGTAGAGTTAGTAAAGTAAGATAGTCTTTATCGCCATGTTACCTACTCTCGCTTTTTACTAGTCTCTTTAATAAAGGTTTATAAACAAGACAGTTGGGCTTCTTAGATTCGGGAAGTCGGATATTGAATATTGTAGCATAACTTGGGAGAGATGGGGATCTTGTAGTGAGCTGCAATAGTGGAATGAAGAGTTGGATGAATGACTGATGCTTCCGCATTCTTCTGTGTCTGCTTATCCAGGATGAAGTATTTGTATCTTGTAAAATAAAACGTCCTCATAAATTCATACTTTTATTTCTAGATTAATGGCATATTTCTTTTAGGTACATCTTCTTATATTTACTAGGTACACATAATCTTAAATAATATCACGTTATTCTCTTAATAATTTACATTGAGACGGCAAATTGTTATAGTTGTTTACAATTAAAATAAACTTAGTTAGTAATTGTTCATACAATATTCGATTAATTATAATAAGATGCAAACATAAATACCTATCTATACTCCATCGGGTTAGGTAATTAACTAAAGGTAAACAAAAAAACCACGTGACGTGGTAAACCGACTAAACGTAATACCTGTCATTTCAGTTGACAATGCTACGTCACAGTTGTACTCTACGATTTAGCAACGTTATAATTCGTTGTAGGTACCTATATTTTTGGGCTCTACAATTTTTGTATTACTTAATTACTTAACCCGATGGACTATAGACATCACTTGAAATTACGTAGGTATTACCTAGAGCTATAAAGGCTTAATATTTCTTCACGCATACAAATAAACATTATAACTAAATGTATGTTAAAAATAAACTGTCCTCTTTCGGTAACTGGTAAGGGAAGACCATAATCACTACTGGTTTATTCCGGTAACGTAACTAAATGAATATCGAGCGTAATTATCAACTGATAATTAATCATATACTTTACATGTTAAACATACGCATAGGTAATGGAAGACTATACGATTTTGCTGTTTAAGGCACACAGAATTCTATCATATCGATTACAAACAAACATTGACTCTCAAGTCCTTAATATTTGTATAAACTCGTATTTACAAAAGCTTTAAGCAAACTAATTGTAAAATGAAGAAAATTAATTAATGGCACTAGATATTTATTTAAAACTAATTAATGAATATAACGTAGGAATGCTACGTCTCTACGTAAATGATACATGAAATACTGCCTCAGATGTCATCCGCGAATATACACGATAATATTCTATGTCTTAAAACTAAAATAAACCTTTCGTTAAACAGAAAGGAATCATACAAACTCTCATCAAAATTATCTCTATAGAATCTATCACACATTCTAAACTGACCGAGCAAGTATATCTCAAGTAAAAGTAGCTTTCATTGCTGAAAGCATTTATTCTCTTAATAATTAACACTAGGAACTATATTCTGTCGATGTAGACATACTATGTACAGCTAAAATATATCACAGAGTAATTAAAGGAATGGAGGGTGCGTCACCACGGTCTCCAGGGTTTTTCTTCTGGAGGTTCTTTTCTTGTGACGAGGGCCAGGGGTGCTGAGTCTTCGTTGGGAGGGGGAGGGGTCCCCCATCCTGAGCTGGCGGGGGAATAGCAGCGAGTTTCCGAAGACGTGGAGGACGAAGCGTCCCTTGGTGAGAGTGGCACCAGGGTTGGTAGGGCGCCTAATGTGCTCGCGTTGACTCCGGCTGGTAAGACCAGAGCGATATCGCCGTTCGACAACCTCGTTGGCACTAGGCGGACGCCAGAGCCGGGACCAGCTGAAATAATAGAAACCAGTTACAACAAACTCGAATATCAAGAAAATAATTCTAATGCAACGGTTGTGCTTTTAAAATAGTTATGGTAAATTCTGCTACTGTTGGATTCTTTCGAAAAATCTATCAAGACCAAACCAAGGGCATGGAAACATAAAGGCAGCCCAAAACATTGTTTAAAACTCACCAGAAATAAAAATAGTTGAATGTTGGTTTTGAGGAGCATCTTCAACGTCTGAGGGTGGCGTGGGAGCTCCGGCAGGTCTCGCTCCGGACTCATTGACACACCCTTCTAGATGCCTGACGAGCCTCCTTTTCAATGTCGGCTCAATGCCTTGGAACTTCGACACTTCCGTCACGCAGTGCCTGTATCCGGCCCGGAACCGGTCCGGAGAACCAGCGCCTTCAGACCGAAGACCCTCCAAATGCTTCACAGTCATCTCTAGGATGTCAGCTTTCTCCAGTTTCGAATGTCTCGCCGGCTGTAACAAGGATGAAATTGTTGGTAAGGAACTTTATCCTTTAGATACCTATTATGGAGTGCTCTTGCATAAGCACATCAGGACATTAGCACTACTAGGAATTAACTTTATGTTGACCTGTTAAGCAAATGGTTAAATATTTAATATTCATATTGGCTATGAAAATATTAAATGTCTAGACCTCAAAGCCTAAGTACGTAAATATAGGCAGAAGATTAATAGGTACCATCGCGGACATTTGCGGTGAACCACTTTTCAACCTTATCACTAAGGGAATAAGGTTGAAAACTGGTACACCGCAAATATCCGCGATGGTAGTACGTGTTAACTTACGTCTTTCTTCATGGCATCTAAAATCAACGCCTTCAGTTCGTTGAGGCAGTTGTTGATGCGCGCCCGCCGCCTCTTCTCCATAATGGGCTTGTTGCTCTGTAACAATACAAAAATTTTATTTTATTAATAAAGCCAATTTGCATAGTTAAGTTTCAAACATTCACTTGATAATAAGCAGGTATCCTTGCGACTTGCGTCAACGCGCCGCATTTGCATCCATTAGCAACACGTGTAACAAGTAAATGTTATAGGCTAAAGTCTAGCACAAACACGCAGATTTACCTACACATAAATATTCGCTAACCTCTAAGCCGATGTTCGCACGCACGTAAAAATATCGCGGCGGGATTTTATCGCGCACTGGACTTTCAACTCTCGGTGTGGAGCAGAGCATCGAGAATCCAACCTAACTACAACAGAGTGCATCCCAGCGCGTCGAAAAAACACACTGTTGGATTTTCAACTCTCGGCGCTAAGCAGACCGTTGAAAAACATTCGCCGCGATATTTTTACGTCCGTGCGAACGTCGGCTTACACACTCGCATAATATTCTCACGCGACGCATGATCAGTTTCCAAGCGGACAAACTTTATGTAACGCAGTGCTAAATCATTATAATCAGTAGAGTTCGTGGTACATGCATTGTCGTGTTATTTATGCTGTGTTTAAACAACATTGTTATCGCTCTATCGCCGGGTGACACCAAGTATGGCGCGTGACAAAAACAGCCATTAATCTCTGGTTACACGCCGGAGACGGCGCGTGCGACTGCCTCAAGGTGAAGGTCGTTCGTGTCGTGATTGGCTGCGCGCGCGCCGTGACGCTGAATCACGCGTGGCGGAACCACGTGACGATCAAACTAACGTTACTAATATGTAACACACCATCGCTCGCGTCGCCATCTCTTTGTTAACATCATCATGATAACTGCGTGTTTCGTCTCTACTCTCTAATCAACAAATGGCGACGATTCTGTATCGGTCCCTGGCGCGAGTCCAACGTGAGAGATCAAATAATTTTTATATGAAAATTCTCGGAATTGGCACTATGTCAGAGAAATAGTAAACTGCTCGTCTATCACATTTGATCTTGTTTCTTTAGCACACTTTGGACACTTCGAGCGAAGTATACAAACGTTCAAAATTAACTCTTGCAAACACTGTCTGACCGATACCACAGCCAATGTCAGACGGGTGAACCGCTTTATACTTTCACACAAACAAAAATAAAATATATAACATCATAGCGGCGCTTGTGTGAGGGCGGGAAATTCTCGCCGCCTTCCGCACGAGACATCGCTTCCGTACCTAGTCGAGGATAAAGGGCCCTCATATTTTTAATGGCATGAACTCGCATGTAGATAATTACCAGCATTCTGTGTTCTTCCTCTAGAGAAGATAGTCTTTTCATAATCGGAATTTGTTCCCACATTGTTCGAGATACAATAATTACAATCCCTAAAAATAGCCTTGCATTTTGCGACTACGCTTCTCTACTTAATTATTTTTATCACTTTATCGGTACAGCGCATCAAATGACTTCAACAATAGTCATATATAAATTACATAATAAGTATTGATTAGATCGTTTCTGTTTCTATAAGTTTTATAGATTATAGGTAGATATTATAAATTAAAATGAAATGATGTTCGTTGGTAAGCGCATCACAGGGGAACGGATCTGGCCCGATTTGGCAATTTATTGTTTTAAAATGTTCGTGATAGTTCGAATTTGGTTTATAAGGACAAAAAAATTGGAAAAGTTTCCCGGAGAATTCGGGAAAAACTAAACGCCCTTTTTCTTTGGACAAGTCAACGTCTGTCGGGTCGGCTAGTTGTAAGTACAACAAATAATGTAGACGATTGGATGTCTCGTTCCTTGCATTTAGTTATTCAGTCAAAGCTTGAGAATGATTTATTACAGAATCTATTATTGATTTCAATAAAATTGCAAAAACAAGAACAAATCCCTACGAGCCAACATCGTAAAAATATGATATAAGTATTTTATTCATAATAAAACTTTAACGCATATTAAAAAGATGAAAGAGAAAATTCATACTGAAACAACCTCGTCCAGTTTTCCGCAGACTGTAAAGACGCCGCGCGCCGTCGACGGCGGCAGGCGGCACGTGGGGGCGCCCTGCAGCGTCGCGGCGCCCCGATATAGCGAACACACACAGATATAAGTACAGCGAGTACACCAGCACCCACACCTACCCATTTTAAAGCCGCCGCATGCGAATTACAAACGCGCCATTTCAATTATCACGTGTATTTCTGAATATATTAACTGCTAACAAAATACCTGTCAGGCGAGGCAAAAGATACATGACGTTTGTTACACGTTTACATTATTACAATCGCCTTTACAAGATGCCAATAACAAGCCGCTTGTTTGAATGTACCCATTAAATTAACAGCGTGACATTTTTCATATTTTTTTCTTATGAATGTTATGATGAGGAAAACCTGGTATTTTTTTTAATATATATTCAGATTTTATAGGAGTACTAGTGATCATGATCTAAGTTTGGAAGCGTCGTCGGAGTCAATGAGCTAATGACCCAAAACAAAAAATGTTATCTGGCAGGACGGCACACTATCTGTCACGTAAGTACACGCCCGTAGCCCCACGTAGGTAAGTAATAATACGGATAACGTCAGCTGATAGTTTCGGATAACAAGTGCTCGATAAGGGCCTCGGTTCGAACCGCTCGCGCTGACACTAATTGATACCCATGTGATAGACTCCTATCCACGAAGGCATCAAGTGTCTGTATTGATGACTGGCTGAGCTAAGAGTGACTATTATCAAAAAATAAAGATCTATGAGAAAGTACCCTAACTCCATACTAGTACTTATCACCTCTGTCATCTCTGTGCTTGTCACAGTGGACATTTTGACAATAAATTTACAAAGGACAGCAAGGCTTCTCTTAGCCGACGCCGAAAAATCGCCGCGATATTTTTACGTCCGTGCGAACGTCGGCTTACAGTTGATGCTAACCGAAACTATTAAACTACCCAAAAAAAGCTGTACATAAAAACTCTGATTTTTGATTTTCTACACCAAAATGACAGCTGCGTTCGACCTTTTTTTTTTGTCATTTTGACATTTTAGTCATGTTATGTTATGTAATTTTAGTCTAGCAAATAAAAAATCTGAGTGAAGACTGTACCTATCACTGTTTCCAACATTCAACACAGTACCAAATTTTCAATCTGATCAAGCGAACCAGCATCAGAGGAACAGTCCTAACGTCTCGTCCTCGAATCTGTGTGGTCTGTGACTCAAAAGGCTATCTAAGACACTAATGCATGGTCCTCGTATGGCGTGACTAACTATTATGTCTGGACTTCAAAACAGACTGTGGCCTGTCAGCTTAGAGCATAGGTTAAATGCTCTAAGCCGGTCAGTTTGTTTCGGCCTTTCTTCTTAGAGTAGTCCGATAGGAAACACTGACCTCATCTACTTTTAAAACATTACTTGTTTTTGACGAGTGAAAGTGTATCAATTTAGGTCTATATATTTTATAATTTAACGTAAACTAACGTTATTTTTCTACATCTATTCATTATTGTTATTCACGCATTGTCCAGTGGATCTTCTGCCATGCCCACACTACCGTTTACGTAACGTTTGGCCCGCCATGCGGAATGGATTTAGTCGCGGGGCGCCACGTGCCAGGGTTATCAACTGTCTGCGACCGACTGAGACGCAGCGACTGCGTTCCGGTATTCGTGACGCACGTTTTTTTTTTTGTAGTTGAATAATATATTATGATTTATCGGCTTCTTCCTGGCGTAAATCATGGTTAATTGCGAATCTTGTAATAGTCTGGCTCTGTCATCTCAAGATTTCGGATAACAATATGGAATCAGATTTTTTTTCCATTTCTAGATCGTAAAGTCTCGAGAAGTCTAGGATGAATTAGGAAGACAGACACGACTCGGTCTCACTCAACTATGACACTCATTAACTACATACTTCGTTCCCCACAACACAACTCTATCTTAAAACCGTCAATTCATACATCTCTCACCACATTTCCAACGACATTCCCAATTGATATTAACGCATAGCGAATGGGACGAGAGACATGATCAAGTCGTCAATATCTATTATTTACTAGGAGCAGCTGAGTCACGCTATGCACCCTGGTTACACAGCGACAGCGTGCCATGTCATTGCCGCTCTTATGAACAGGGACCGTCAACCCTTTGCCAAATTTTCTAAGTAATTGAAAGAAGCAATTGAAGCTGCGTGTAGGAAGCCTTAAAGATTGCGTTTCCATAACAGAAGACGCTTTTACAATAAATACTTTTTCTTTTCTTTCTTTCTTTCTTTCTTTCTTTCTTTTTTCATTTGACAGAAATTTTCATGAAACTGAAAGAATGTCTAAAAGCATCGGTGCTTAAATTCTGTACTTATTGACAGTATGTCTTAAGGGGCGTCGCATCTCTCCCAACCCAACCCAATAGATATTGTATATAGATACCCTATGCAATCCTTTCCACATTTCAGGCAGACCTCAGGTTGAGTACCCCTACAGACGGCTATTTTGCTCTGTCTGGCACTCGCCCAGTGGTCATTACACATTCGTATCGCCTAAATCTACACGTTTGACAGCTCGGTGCTAATGCTTGCGATAAATAGCGATGCGACCGAGCTACGCGACGCGACGCCATCGCCGTACCGCCGCGCCGCCATGACCTTCTGAAAGATAAGTCGTTTAATCTGCGCATAATAGTATGTAGGTAGGTATCTGTCACCCCGTCTGAAAGACTAAAATGCTTTTTTCATGAACGAAGATATTTAATGAGGTATTATAGGTATATATTATATATATTGTTATTATATTATATTATTGTAGGTATTTGATTCATTTCATAGACGTATTGCGCATTCAAAATAAATAGCACTGAACTAAATGACTCTAATTACATCGTACTAATACATTTTATCAGCGTTATAACGTCAACTTACAAGTGTAAGGAAGTAGGAATTAAACATCGTGTTACATCGACGTAATGCACTGACATCAATAGTGCCGCCTCTACCATTACTCCTAATGATGGCTGTAAGGATTAATTATAGTGTCTTTGATGTGAAGCGATTAATACTGAGCGCTGTTATATAAGAGGGTTATGTAGTGTTTAATTAAAGGGCGTTAGTCAAACGGTGGATTCACGGAATCCTCGAAATAGTAGTAAATAGTAGTGCGGAATGTTTTGATAGGAACATGAAATGTGTGGAAAAGGTCCACTCTAGTTTTATAGTGCATGGCTATTGATATTGACTACAGGTTTGCCTTCTCATGTAGAGGTACTTATTTATCGTGAACGATCGAGTTACAGAAGCATAAATAGACATAGTTTCTTCAAGCATATTCAATTTCGGAAATTGAAGGTCGACACCAGGGCCTTTTTTCCGGATTCTGACCTAACCATCACCTAAGTAGGTACCTGATTATGTTATAAAATAAATGGAATAGTCATCTTGAAACAATTAGATGTTAAATGTAGGGTGTGATCCTCCTGAAGACATTATAGTTCCTCCCTACTCCGAAACTGTACTCTCTTGACGCCTGTAGCGAGTTCACCTTCTGTGTCAGTCAGTATTGTCTGCACCGTTTGGCAGTTGGCACGGCCTGCCAGTGGGCAGCGGGCGGCCGCTGGCATGCGCTTGGCAGCCACGCGCCAGGCGCGGCGTCGCGTGCCAATGCGTGGGAGCGGACGCCGAACTTCCGCCACGCTATAATAGTTCGCCAGACGTCTAGATGTGCCAGGCTAGATGCTTTTTTGTTTTGAGTAGCGAGACGTGTTATGATGAGCTATTGATGAAGAGTAGGTTTGAGTCTACATCATTTTGATGTTTTAATGAGAGTAGCCATGGCAGCATCTCATATTTCACAAAATTAACACATCAGTGATAAATGTGATAATACTGTTAACTTTTCAAACAACAATTCAAAAACTACGCCTTTCACAAAAGATTCAAAACATTCTTCTCCATTTATGGCGTGTACTAAGCCCACGACTTTAGTACGATACAATCGAGAAGCCTTATCTAGCGCTCGCGCTGGTAGGTCGCTGTAGGCGGTATCGGTCGGCGGAGTCAACACGTGGGCGTTAGGCCGGTCACACGCGACGCGCCGACGACGGCTTATCTCACGGCAGCCATGATGTTTATCATCGCATGATGGATTGCCGGCCGCCTAATAGCTTCCTCCAGTCACAAGAGACGAGACGCGTGTAATTACGCGTCAGCATCCATCTACTGTCTGTTACGTGTCTTGTAGCGTGATTAATATGGGTGCTACGTCTTGTGATCGATCGGATAGGCGATGGACGAGGCTGTCTTTCCAATTGTACCTATCAAATTATCTGGCATCTACTGAGTGTATGGGGCAGGACATGTTTTTAAATAGTCATCAGCGTTATCTGACGGGATGCAGTCCAGTGATAGACTTCTCAGAATTTCTTCATTATATAGATATAAAAGTCTGTTCAGAATACGAAACGTAACTTTCCAGATAAACAGATCCTCAAAATGCATCTACTTCTGGATGCGACAGTCATAAAAACAACGTTGACAGGTCTGGGGCGGCGGCATCTCATTCATTATGCTCTCCTATGACGCATTCTAGCGTCCTGGTGTAGGCGACCACGTCGGGGGGCAGGGGGGAAGAGGGGACGTTCCCACGACAATTAGCCCACGGCGCGTCACCCACGCGACGCCCACGCCTCACTGACTCACGCTCCTACTGTCTGGACGGCACTGAGGGCTGACTCCGCTAATACAGCGATTTATGGATTTTGGCAGCGTATTTTAGAACGTATTAGTGTGTTTTACATTGGCGATTTGTTCTTGAAGGAATGACCAGAACGATGGACTGATGACTTTTGTTCAGTTTCACACAGAAACCAATACCTGTTAGAGCATAAGCTGGACACAAATGAACATCAATCAGAGATAATAAACATCAGGGCAAATTAAAAAAATTCAGATAGAAAAGAAAACAATAAACGAGAACAGCTCATATCCATCGCGAAACAAGTGAAATTGCTCATTCATCTTGCCTTTTATTATGGCGGACACATTTGGCACGTTTTTCAGGATGGTTTTCATGGCCCATGTGCTGCACATACAAACAAGAGATTATGAAGACAGGAAGTGCCGAACTAAATGCCAAATTCTCAAGACCCTTGTCTTGTAGTTTTCACCCGGGGTGGTGATAAGAGAACTGCAACATGCAATGCTTATTATCAAACTGTGTGAGTGCAATATATCACACCACCAAACCTTCCGATAGCAACTACCGCGTCATTGCCAAGCCTAGACTCAGCAAAACACAGCAGGTGATAACCCTAGCCTGCCACTAAGTCGGTTCGAGTGGCTGGCAAGATAAGAGGGATGCGATGTGGGTGGCGCCTGAGTGTTGCATTATTTGGTGTTAACGCGCTCGCGTAGGATTAACTCGGAGCCGACTCCACGCTGCGTGGGAAAATGTTTGCGGCGCTTAAAGGTTAATTAAAACAACCCACTGTTATGAAAAAATACTTCCTATAATTTGGTGTATCCTTGGTTTGATTGTTGAGAATCTAAAAAAGAATAAGACAGCATAGGCGTTGTGGCGTTGATTTATCCTGTATTGATAGCAGCAGATGAGCAGACTTATTGTAGAATTAATTACTAAAGCTATTATAAGTCTAAAGATAAGTCACAGTTCAGGAAAACAACTTTTAAAAGGACTATCTATTGAATATCAATACATCTCGACCTGAACGATTATGAAACCTAAACGACCGTCTGAAATTCGAAAACATCTAAGCACATATCTATCCCATTAGCAATCTCCACACCGACTCATACACATTTATTTAGCGCTACGCGTCACAGGTTTTCCTGAAAATGTCTCGTGTGACAAACGCTACGAGATTGCCGGCTCTTATTTATTTATATTCAAACATTGCCTTCAGATAATTACTGTACTGTAAACACATCGGAGTACAGCAATCTAAAATAAATAACAGTTTTAATGCGTAAATGAGAGTAGAGGTAGGTTTTATTTACTAATAAATATGTAGGTAGGTACACTCTAACCATGACCATGAGGGGACCTAATGTTTGTGACAATACGGGACTGACTGAATATAACTGCTAACAGTGCCATTGATAAAAAAATTAATAAGTCAAGAGCTAAGGAACATTTTGAAATTTCATGCTCACAGACCATCATCATGCTCATCATGTTCATGCTTTCATGAGGTAGAAGTTCCTAGTTCGTAGGTTCGAAGTTATAGTAGCTAACGCCAAAAACGGGCGTTTTTCTCTACATATAACTTACTAAAAAAGTGAGCATAGGAAATTTCAAAATGTTCTATTTATCTCCTGACTTTTTTTTTCAACATGGTCATGAAATTGCTCTGATAAACAAAACCGCCCGTGGAAACCTTTTACTTTCACACAAATACTAAACAAAAACAGCAATGTCGATGAAACGGTAGCGTTCTGGGGTATCACACCTCCGCCGCGAAACCATAGCAGCGAAACCGCAGTAGTTCAATTCAACTGAATCGCATGACGTTCGGTTTCGCTGCTATGGTTTCGTGGTGGAGGTGTGATACCCGCCTAGACTTTAATTAGAGATTAATTAAATCTGTTGCCAAATGTCATTTCAACATAGTTGCTGTTGTTTCTGCTCAGCAATCATATCAGAGGGTCAATTAACGTATATTTAAGAACCTTCTCATTCTAATTTGTCGTAATCTGACAAAAATACTTCGTAATTTCCCTACATTTCTGACAAGCTTTTAAATTGTCGCTGCGATGAGATTGCGACTAGATTTGGATTGTTTCAGGAGTTGGCCTCCCGTTATCGTGAAATTTTATCAACTGAATCAGGGTCGTGTGGTGAGCCTTAAAAATCGTGGTGGAAGTAGGTATATTATGTCCAAGTTTTACATCTACATGAGTATAAGTAAGAGCTACAAGTGATTTGCACGTCTCGACCACAGGATCGTGAATTCGTGACACCACTAGCAGTTCGCGTCGCCTCGCTAAAATGCGAGCGTGATGCACCATCCTTGCCAACCTCCTAAGTGGTAATGGTACCATACATAAGTTAACTACAAACACACGATCTTGTTGCTACAGAGATTATGTACTAAGTAAATCTAGATAATTTAAAAATAATAGTTTTCCACCCGCTCTATTTCGAGTTCATCATCAATTTTATTTTAAATAAAATATTTTTAGCAAATTGATAATATCGTAGTAACATAAAATAATCAAAATTGAAATACATTGTTTTATTTTGCATTTAGTTAAAAAAATATCATGTAGGCCTACGAAAGTCTACTACGCCGTAGACCTCAGGCTACAATGTAGACTAACTTGAAAATTATATGTAGTCTACATTATAATGTAGGTAGGTGAAGATAAATTTAAATAAATTACCAAAATAAATAAAAAGAATAATAAAACATTAGGAAAGTAATTTAAAAATTGAGCGCGTTGATGTCTTTCACTGTGTACGGTTTGTAAACCACATTCTAGATAAATATCAAATACCTTTGTATATTAAAAAAAAAAACAACTTTAATTTAAAAAAAAAAAACAACAAAAAAATAAACAAACAAAACTATAAATTACCCTTCTATTATCACCACTCTTCTTCTGTTCAACCTGCGTCGCTGAAGGGCTCATATTCACCACCACTGGGTTTGCAGCGGCCTGCTGAGGGCTACCGGCAATACCCGTCACCATAGTTGCTAATTAACACTTCACTAAAAAAACATCCAGTACGTAAGAGCAGTCACAGCATCATTAGATAAGGGAGCGTGTGGTACGTGCGCTCGGGCCTGCGGTCGTCGCGCGACTGAGCGAGTGAGCGCAAGCCGCGCGTCGCGCCAGGTCGCGCGGCGGGCACGCGCGCCATACACGCGGCGCGGGCGCGGCGCAAGGCGTCTCGCGTGCCTCCGTGTTATTACACTGAGCTCCATTATCGTACGTCACGTTTTGTTTCTTTTTTGTTTGAGATTAGTGGTTTATGTTAATGATGTCATCACTCTTTTCGATTGTTTATGTTAGGAGTTGGAACTAAAATACCACAACTATGTAGAACCAATGTTATGTCTGGCTCTGCTATTATGGTTTGAACTTCACGTCACTTGGCCTTCAGCATTTCATTGCAGCCTTTTCTAAAGCGATCGGGTTTCTTAATGGAACATGATCTTAGAAAGGTGCATCAAAAAGGCAACGACAACGACCGTTACTGTAGGTATATCTAAAACTGAAGGTCTGAACTCCAACAAACATAACTGAATTTCAATTCAATCCCTTCATTATCTCTCACCCGCGGGTCACGTATCACGTTATCACACAGTGGAGCCGCGCACTTATTATTCAAACACAGCCGACTCTGACATCAGTCGCGACGCCCGCTCTCCTCTAATGTATTGACACTGAGCATAAATTTGTTCGCGTCTACCGTCCGACTTCAAAGCAGCCGCCAGTCTCGCTGATACAGCCTCTGTTTTGCATATGCAAAGGTTCGGGCTGACTTCGGGCTGGCTCGGGCTGGCCCACCCGCTAGCATTGTCCCACATGCTTGAGATCTTTATTCAAATGATCTATTGTATTACTGAACGAAGCTAATTAGGGCTTAAGAAATGTCAACTACATGGTGGTGTAAAGATGGGTAAAAGTAAGCGGTTAGTACACTGTATAGTAGGACTAATTAATAAGTGTACCTACACTTTTAGAGCGAGCGCGCACTGCGGTGCGTTTCCGTTAGTTCTGCCGCACTGGGCGGGGCCTACAGTAATAAAACGCATGACCGCAGTGCGCCCACTTCAAAGACATTCCATACTTCACAGATTATGCGGTAGAAAAACGCACCGCAATGCGCGCTCGCCCTTAAATCAACGTTAAGCGGTTACTCACTATGTGTCGCATTAGTACCTATTGTAGTAGTTTTAGACGTGACAAGAAAAAAAGCTATGAATGATATCTCATGTTAATTGTACCACAGTATAATAAAGTAAGCAGTATTACATCTTCATAAACGGCCCTAAACTACGCGCTTCGAAATCTCGTTATATACCAGAAAGTACCTAACAGTTTGAGTACGCGGCAGTTACAATTTTATCTACCGAACGGCCGTTGGTAATTAATTCAACGTCAGTGCCCAGGTAACCTACTGTAGCTTTATAATTCTGTGATTGTACCTACTTACACATAAAAAGACACAAGTTCAGAGGATAAAAACGCAGGTAGCGATTTTAGAATTTGTTATTCAAGTTATACAAGGGTCAAAACGTGTAGGTATAAAATAAAACCTGTAAGTTAGGTCTCGATTGGTAGAGCTTAATTTAGGGCCTGCCAGATTGATGAATCGATGAACATCATAGGTCATTTAGAGGTATTTGAAAGTTGACTGTTCAATCCCCGTCTTTCGCAATCTAGGCGTGTCTGGCCAACCTGAAAATTTAATACGAGAAACAGTAATTATCATCCACGCTTTGCTCGATTTGGGATCATCTCAGAACTAGTAGTGCATATTACCATTAGGTTCACTAATTAAAATATTTGAAACGCTTCCCTGTATCTTTCTAGAAATGCTGATGGATTAGAAACTACTTGTTTAATTGAGTTTACATTCCCGAGATTTCATTCCAACACCTATTTAGAGGGACTAGTTAAGAATCTAGGTGCGGGAGACGTTCAGTCGTAAATTGGAAACTTTCAAGAGGACTGCACCCTCTTTTAGCTGCGTGTAGGTACCTTTAAGTATTATTTATCTAATAAGAGCAAAACTTGAAGAATATCTACAGCGGAATATGAAGTCCTAAGGGACAAGGATAAAAAACCGGACAAGTGCGTGTCGGACCACGCACAATGAATGGTTCCGTAGTTTAAAAGAATTGAAGTAAGTATCTCTAAAACAAACTTAACATTGTAAACCCAAAAACATACTTTGTTATGTGATAAAGTTACAAATTAACAATTTTCAGACTTTTTCCTTTACTTACGCTGTGAGTAGCGTTGAAAATGCCGAAAATAACTATTTGTTTTTTTCGTGGAAAAAAACTAATTGTGGTTTTTTCCGTTTTTTTCGCATGTCACCATGTCACATAGAAAAATTAACAGAAGGAATCCTATGGAAAGAAACAGGATTCTTTCGAATGTTTCGGTTAATGTTTTGGAAAGTTGAAAAAAACAAGTTTTATTGAAATTGAAATATATTTTAATAGGTGAAACACAAAACAAAAAAAAGAAAACATACGGAGGTGAATACAAATAGGTAATAATAATAATAGGGGATAATAGATCCATCCAGCTCTTCTCGGCACGTAAATTGATTTTAGTTATTTATGCAACTGTTGTATAATAAGGGGTATTAAAACACGAGTGTGGGTGGGGTGGGGGAGTGTGGGTGTGGGGTCACATGAGTGTTTTAATACTTAATTATGTACAGTTGCATACAAGACTTTATCTACACCCATCATGAATCCATATCCATACTAATATTATAAATTCGAAAGTAACTCTGTCTGTCTGTCTGTCTGTCTGTCTGTCTGTTACCTTTTCACGCCTAAACCACTGAACCGATTTCGATAAAATTTGGCAAAGCTATAGATGGTATCCTGGGGACGGACATAGGCTACTTTTTTTTTTCAAAAATAATCCTACAGGGGGTGATGTAGGGGATGAAAGTTTGTATGGGAAACTCAGTATTTCTTAAGTTAGGGATGTGAAAATTAAAATGTATGCTTTTGATAGGAAATAAAGAAATATGCGGTTCAGCGTTTTTGAAAAATCATCCCCTAAGGGGGTAAAATAGGGGTTGATTTTAAAATTTACAAAACTGCACGGATTTCGACAAAATTTGGCAAGGCTTTATATAGCATCCTGGTAAAGGACATAGGATACTATTTTTTCCATAAATAATCCTACAGGGGGTGATATAGGGGATGAAAGTTTGTATGGGAACTCAGTATTTCTTAAGTTAAGGATGTGAAAATTAAAATGTATGCTTTTCATAGGAAATAAAGAAATATGCGGTTCAGCGTTTTTGAAAAATCATCCCCTAAAGGGGTAAAATAGGGGTTGATTTTAAAATTAACAAAACTGCACGGATTTCGACAAAATTTGGCAAGGCTTTATATAGCATCCTGGTAAAGGACATAGGATACTATTTTTTCCATAAATAATCCTACAGGGGGTGATATAGGGGATGAAAGTTTGTATGGGAACTCAGTATTTCTTAAGTTAGGGATGTGAAAATTAAAATGTATGCTTTTCATAGGAAATAAAGAAATATGCGGTTCAGCGTTTTTGAAAAATCATCCCCTAAGGGGGTAAATAGGGGTTGATTTTAAAATTTACAAAACTGCACGGATTTCGACATAATTTGGCAAGGCTTTATAATGCTTTATAAAGCCTTGCCAAATTATGTCGAAATCCGTGTCTTCTTCCTGGGGAAGGACATAGGCTACTTTTTTTTTCAAAAATAATCTTACGGGGGGTGATATAGGGGATGAAAGTTTGTAAGGGAAACCCAGTATTTCTTAAGTTAGGGATAACAAATTTATGTTATTGGTAGGAAATTAAGAAATATGCGGTTCAGCGTTTTTGAAAAATCATCCCCTAAGGGGATAAAATAGGGGTTGATTTTAAAATTTACAAAACTGCACGGATTTTGACAAAATTTGGCAAGGCTTTATATAGCATCCTGGGAAAGGACATAGGATACTTTCAAAAACAATACTACAGTGTGTGATATAGGGGATAAAAGTTTGTAAGGGAAACCCAGTATTTCTTAAGTCAGGGATAACAAATTTATGCTATTGGTAGGAAATTAAGAAATATGCGGTTCAGCGTTTTTGAAAAATCTCCCCTAAGGGCGTAAAATAGGGGTTGATTTTAAAATTTACAAAACTGCACGGATTTCGATAAAATTTGGCAAGGCTTTATATAGCATCCTGGGGAAGGATATAGGCTACTTTTTGTCTTAAAAAATAATCCTACAGGGGGTGATATGGGGGATGAAAGTTTGTATGGAAAACCCAGAACCACTGAACGGATTTCGATAAAATTTAAGAAGGCTATAGATGGTATCCTGGGGACGGACATAGGATACTTTTATTTAAAAAAATAATCCTACAGGGGTGATATAGGGGATGAAAGTTTGTATGGGAAACTCAGAACCACTGAACGGATTTCGATAAAATTTGGCAAGGCTATAGATGGTATCCTGTGGAAGGATATAGGCTACTTTTTGTCTTAAAAAATAATCCTACAGGGGGTGATATAGGGTATGAAAGTTTTTATGGGAAACCCAGAACCACTGAACGGATTTCGATAAAATTTGGTAAGGTATCCTGGGGACGGACATAGGCTACTTTTTTTTCAAAAATAATCCTACATAGGGTGATATAGGGGATGAAAGTATGTATGGGAAACTCAGAATTTCTTAAGTTAGGGATGTGAAAATTAAATGTATTCTTTTGATAGGAAATAAAGAAATATGCGGTTCAGCGTTTTTGCAAAATCATCCCCTAAGGGCGTAAAATAGGGGTTGATTTTAAAATTTACAAAACTGCACGGATTTCGACAAAATTTGGCAAGGCTTTATATAGCATCCTGGGAAAGGACATAGGATACTTTTTGTCTAGGGGTGATATAAGGTATGAAAGTTTGTATGGGAAACCCAGTTAGGGATATGAAAATTCAAATTTATGCTTTTGGTAGGAAATAAAGAGATATATGGTACAACGTTTTTGAAAAATCGTCCCCTAAAGGGTACAATAGGGTTTGACAAATATTTGTGTACCTACCTCTTTTTAAGAGATTTAAGGGAAATGTAGTCATACTTCGAATCTTGAGGTAACATTTAGTCTTTATTTCATTCGACGTTTTTACGAGGAAATTATTTGAACGAGTGGACACTCGGACAAAAGTTATTTGTTATTAGAGCGTGACTGGCATAATAAATTTTAAGTTATTAACAAAGTCCCCCCGCCGCGTAAGTCTGTCTGTTTGTATGCGATAATGTCAAAAAGTACCGAACGGAATTTCATACGGTTTTCTCCAATGAACGGAGTGATTCAATGTAATTAATTATTTTTTGGTTTAAATTGGCTGAAATGTGACGAAGACTGTTGAAGATGTCGGAAAAAATCATGCCGACTGGTAGATTTATGCCTACTATACACGGTAACGATATATCGTAGCGATTTGAGTTTGCACAGTTATATCGGACGGCCCTATGTTTTCCACATAAACGTTCCCATGGGATATTTTCCGACATCCACGCGGGCGAAGCCGCGGGCAAAAGCTAGTCCTCTATAAAAGGTTCTGAAACCACAGGGTAGGTATTGTACAATGTTGTAAGAACTCTATGTATTTTCATGGAAACTTTAATTGTTGAGTATCTACTATCTAATACAAGCAAAGTAATAATAGAATTTTATTAAACGCACAACCCTTTAATGAGGGGTCACTGTACTCATCATTATGAACAACTTTTACTTTAGGTTTGGTCACATAGCCAAACCTGAAATCGCGAATACCACTAACTCACCACCACACTCACTTCACACACTCACTCAGTTACACTCACTGCACTCAAATCACTCACTCACCACCACACTCACTTCACACACTCACCACACTCACTCACTTACACTCACTTCACTCAAATCACTCACTCACCACCACACTCACTTCACACACTCACCACACTCACTCACTTACACTCACTTCACTCAAATCATTCACTCACCACTCACTCACCACCACACTCACTTCACTCACCACTTACTCACTTCACCCACTTACCACTCACTCACTCACTTCACCCACTCACCACTCACTCAATCAAACTCTTACCCCACTCACTCACTCCACCACCACTCACTCACTCCAATCAATTCCTCACCACTTCACCCACACAAACAAAACAAAACAATATTGGCTGTTCCCTACATTTTGACGAGATAGAAATTCATAAAGATACCATGTGTTTCAGAAACTTTTATAGAGGATTTATAGCATGCATGGGTGTAGATAAAACTATTTATGCAACTGACAGCTAGAATACTAGATGCACAACAGTGGGGGCGCGTGCGGCGTGCGCCTACTTCGGTGATATTTATTTTCATTCTTCCCTCCATTTTATTAGTAGGTATGTACTACGTATTGGAAAGCGTTAAAGCATAGAAGTTATACGGTATGGAGCTCACATATGTGCAATAAATTCTACCAGATACTTGATATCGCCTTTGCTGACGAATTGACGATCTACGAAAAATAAACGAAATCGGTGCAGTAATTAGGTCAGAAAGTAGAGTTTTAATTTTGAGTAAATTTAAACACTCTGTAGAATTGTAGCCCTAGTAGCCCCACTTTAAATTTTTAAGACCCCCTTTCAGTCCCAGTTGCAAAAAAAATATAATCATTTTTATTTCTTTCTTATTTGCAAAATAGTTGGGTCAACGTCATCTAAAACTATTCTAAATTTTAAGTTGATAGCATAAGTAGTTCTTGAGATATCCAGCTGTGACAGACAGACTGAGTCACACCATAAGGGTTCCTTTTTTACCATTTTGGTACGGAACCCTAAAAACCATGTTCGGCGAACAATGGATTGGACCCTATGTTGTTGTCTAAACAGAGTGATTTCTATTACTGATTTTATTTTGATATTTATTTTGTTTGAAAAAATTACTTTTTTAATTTATGGTTTTTAATTTAATATTTAATTTTGCTATACTTCTCTGGACCAGTAATAATTATAGTTTGATTTATTACACATGTTCCAGTATAGTAAGTACGTATTTGAAATAAAAGACATGAAAAGTTTCTCGTTTCTTTCATATTCTTTGGTTTATTTCGGTTTTATTGGAAAGAAACGGGAATTTTTCCTGCTTTTTTCATCGCTAGCTGTGAGACCTTGTTTCTTGCAAAAATTTGATGATTCTAGGTCAACGGGAATTAAGTACCCCATATACTTGCGAGTATCAAAATATGTCGCATAAATGGCCGTATTTTTTATTGCGATGACTTAGAAGCTCGATTTTTTTAGAACTTCAAGGGGCTATAGACTTACTCATTGGACATTAATTTCAACTTGTTACCTTTACTCGTTCCTGAGAAAAAGGGTCTGACAGACCGACACACTTGAAAATATTTTTTTATATGATGAAATTAAGTACAAATTAACAATTTTTGGACTTTTTCCTTTATTTGTGCTATAAGACCTTGCTTTTTGCCAAATGTCATGATTCTAGGTCAACGGGAAGTACCCCATAGGTTTTGATTTACTTGCGAGTATCAAAATATATCGCATAAATGGTGGTATTTTTTATTGCGTTGACTGAGAAGCTTGATTTTTTTAGGACTCCAAGGCACCGTAAACTTACGTGTTTGATATTCATTTCAATTTGATACCTCCACGCGTCCCTGAGAAAAAGGGTCTTGACAGACAGACAGACAGACGGAGAACGAAGTGATCCTATAAGGGTTCCGTTTTTTTCCTTTTGAGGTACGGAACCCTAAAAACGGAACTTTTCAATTATTATGTAAGATTTTTTTGTTATTTCTGAGAAAATAACAGTGACTGTTAAACTGTTGCGGTATTTTCGGAAGGAAGAAAAACAACAAACTGTTACAATTAACGGTCAACATATTTTTTAACAACAGCGTTGTTTTACTGCAACTGCCCCGCGCCCCATAAAATCTTTTTAGACAAAAGTCCTGCTCTATTTTACAATTTTGTATGAATCCCAAAATAGAGCATTCTTTTGAATTGGTTTGCTGTTACAATTTTTTTGTATTGTTTGCTCCAATTTTTTATCGGTCCGACAATACCGTTACCTATACAAAACAGTTTTGTTTTCAAGACAAATCAAAACATTACCGTAACATTTGACTTTTTAGAGTAAGAAATTCTATGACCAGCCGAGCTTCTTAAACGCAATCTCGACCCAGTTTCGAATATGTTTAAACGCAAATTTCGGGATTCCAGACCAAAAGCGATACCTGATAGGATTCTCATGTACCATAAAAGGTAATTAAATAAATCGAGGTTTTCCTTTAACGGTAATGTAAGTATAAACGTGTCTCTTAAAACGAATTTATTTAACATCTAAAGTGCGAGTAAAACCACTCAGTGGCGGAGTATGTTTGTCTGTCGCGCAGAGGCGCGGGTTCTATTCCTGTGCGTAGATATAAAATCAAACTTACGTCATACATCTAGCCCTGCCCCGAGTCAAGTCTACTATTGACGTAAGTGATTTGTATATATCTACCAATACCCACGCTAGAATTCTTTCTTGTGCCTACAAGTGTAAATTGTGTAACTGTCTATTAGCACTTGATTAGTGGTTGGTAACACACAAAACAAGCCCTCTAACGACTCCCACTAATCAAACTCTCCGTCGTAAACGAGCCTTTACTTCAAAACATGTCTTTTCATAAAAATCATAAAACTAATTTAGTACGGTGCGACTTTACACAATGCTGAGCGACGTACAACTTTCTGATGTAAATAAACCTATCTCGGTGACATTTCGAGCCCATTCTGTGCAGAACAAAGCTCGGTACGGGCTCATTATGAGGATCGTCTTTCGCCGTCCCGCCTATTGTGTCAGACGACACGTTATTAGCTGCGCACGTCGGACAACCAGCCTTCGTATACTTACACACCGTTTATTTGTTCGCTTACTCGGCTCCCGCTGTTCGAAGAAGGTCCGAAATGCCCAAAAACAAACCCTTTTGTCGCTGACAACGCAAGTTTTATTGCTACCGAAACCAAAACCGCTTTTTGGAACCGCTCTATAATTACTTCTCTGTTGAAAATCTCGTTTCGTACGCTTTAATTTGACACCGGAGCGAATCAGGCGATGCGTTTGTTTGTTGTTCGTGTACTAGCGAATGTGCCTTGCTTTCTCCGGTTGAAATAATGAAATCTGTAGGCAATAGATTTAGAATTAGCGTGATGAACACTATCGAAGAAAAAAAACAATACCTAAGTACACTTAAGTAAGGGCTTCAAATTAGTCTGAAGTAAACTTTTTATTTCAGGTTCTTTTTTCACAACATACCTACATGAACAGGACATACATATAGGGTAGTCAGTTGGTGGGGCTATAGGTTCCTAAGTATATTTTACCTACACCGATTTTATCATACCTGAATGTAGGTCCTACATTCAGTTCTTTTACAGGGGAGTATGAGGTTTTTTCGTTTTAAAATTATTTTAAGACTTCTACTAAATACTAGGATTAATATTTTGCGAATTCCAGTCTGGTCCCTCAGTTCACATACGTACCTATAGGTAGGTACATGAACCGTGCACCTTTGAATTTTACTGAAAAATACTGAAGTTTTCCTCTACGATAAAATCGGTGTAGCTAAAAGATACTTGTGGGGACGCCAGTGATGTCACGGACCCTGAGCGACTTCGGGTATAAGTAGTTAGGAGATATGGCATTTTGGAGTCACCACCGCTAAATGTTACCTTACCAAAACACCGCTACTCGGGTATGGTATTTAGTAGTAACAGTTCAAAATAAATCATTAGGTAATCATTTATACCCTATTTCGACACTAAACACTTATGACTGGGCACCCCGACTCGGACAGGTTAGGTTGGGCAGTGGTTATTTTGATTTAAATCATTGAGCTCCGCGAAGCGGGGCTCCTCGACTATGGCTTACTAGACTACGACTTACATTATTTAAAAAGGTACCTTATCTTCATAATTCATTACCTGCTTTCGCTGGCCGGTTATATTTAGTAGTACCTATGTAGTCACGCAATTTTAGGTCCTAAATACCTATACCCGATTATTATACCAACATAATTATGATACTCCAACTCGGCATAGCCTCATGCAAACTTATACCCGACCAAAATCCAATGCGGAGTTTCCATAAGGTACCTACATTTTGTAAAGACGTGGCTCTACATTATAAAATGGTTAGCTGGACAGTCAGCTGTTGACATACCATCCAGACCGTTCAGAACTTATTCATGTTGTTTGCTAAGTAGTTACCTATATACTGTTTGTGCTACGTCACGATTATTACACAGCGCACAAAATGAGGACGCACGAGTATCTAAATCGATTTGTGGGCGCTCAAAATCTGTGCGTGTTCAGTACCTAGTGTTGACTGCTGAACTGCGTTGACGCAATATCTGCGTTATCTTTAGTACCTGTCTGCTGCATTGGGTAGGTATATTTGTCTAAAGAATATGGAGATAATTAAACCATGAAACACCTACGTTAGAAAATGTAAACACAAAAGTAGGTAGGTAAGTACCTACCTAGTTTATGATATGACATCAGCGATTTAAATCTCTGTCATACCACGTCATACATTGTAATCTAGGTACCTATAGTATTGAAACCAGAGGGGCAATTCTCGTAATTTTCACACACTCACACAATCACACTCACTTACCTTTTAGCAAATGTTTATCTTTTTATTATGTATTTTTTCCTTTTGTAATAAAATTGTAGTAGAAGACCACGTACTGTGTACAATATCATTACCTATATTACCCAATGGGGACTGGCACTGCACTCCCTTATACAGGTTATTCTGTAACCTAGCTGAGAAAACAGCACCTCACCACCATTTTAGTTGTAGTTTTAGTAGGTACACTAATTTGTCAACCCTAAATTACCATGTACTACAATACAGTTTTTTATAAATAAACAATTTGATTTGATTAGATTTTTTTGAATTTTAAGAACGTTCGCATTCTAATCTCCAGTCGCAATCTGTCAAAAAAACCTCTAATTTCCCTACATTTTTGACATTGATTGTCGCTGAGATGACACTGCGACTTGAATTTGAACGTTTTTTAAGTACGAGAATTGGCCTTCAGGTAGGTATAGGTACCTACATCTAATTTTAATTATAGAAATATTGAATTGCCTGTTGTTTTGCCCTAGGTGGCCGATCAGTACCTATCTGCAATGTATCTTTCACGTAATTTTGTGTATTTTTTAAGTCGAAAACTATGCGGCCTGAAAAAAATGTTTGAGAATGTGCAAACAGCACTCTTTTATATGATACCCCACATGCCCTAGTAGCCCCCACTTTGAATTTTCAGTCCCTGTTGCAAAAAAAAAAAAATTATTTCTTTCTGCGAAATAGCTGGGTAAACGTCATCTAAAACTGTTCCCAATTTCAAGTTGATAGCATTAGTAGGTAGTTCTTGAGATATCCAGTTGTGACAGACAGATAGACAGACTGAGTCGCACCATAAGGGTTCCTGTTTACCATTTTGGTATGTACGGAACCCTGAAAACCAAGACATGGCGCTGTCAACAGTAACGTGAGGCAGGTTTCGTTAACATGTGTGCTCTTAGTGAGGTGTAGTTTATTTATAAATGTAGTTTGGTGTAGGTATTATATCCTTAGCCAAACAGACCCAAAGACGCAACTATTGTTTTGTTACAGTCAAAACCGTTTATAACCTTCAAGCTTCAGAACAACAACTATAGTTAAACAGCCCACCGCCACCGCCATAAACACATTGGTCGTTAAGAAGCTTTGTTCCTTGTATTCGTGTTGCCTTTGGCGGCTCGTAAAAATTTTCTTAAACTTTATCGCAGTACGACCGTCGACGTCCTTTCGGCCATTCGCACACCGAAATTGACGGGTTGAAGCGAAATCGACAAAAGAACAATATACCGAAATGTTGGCAAACACGCGCTTAACAATAATACTTTGTTAACAGTTAATTGCAAGGGTTTGCCAATAACCTCGGCTTTGTTGGCAACTCTTTTATTTACTTACAGAAAGTTTACGACGTCGTCGCAGAAGAAATATTTTAAGGTCCCGTTTTTTAACTGTTTTTTTCGGCAATTAACTTTGGGGCAGTGTGGTAAAAAATAACCAAAATAAAGTGCATAGATTTTTTTCAACTAACACAAGGGACCTATAATTTCACAAAATAAAACCAACGTTGCATTTGTTTAAAATTATTCTAGCTATGTGGACGGGTACAATCACGCGCAGAAATGTGGCACCTGCCGTATCCGCAGCAATCATTCGAAAATTGACGACTGTCATAATTATACGTGAACCACACCTCGTTATGAGATAAACGCTCGCATCCCGAGCGAGGCCTCACTTCGGGGCGTAAGCAAATATTAGTATTGACGCCCGGTTCTCTGGCTCTGTAATTACGTACGATGGGCCACGGGCAGACGAAGCACCTGATAGTGTCGAGATTACTCGTGAATTTCGCCCACACCCAAACATAGTACCAAAAAAATATCAATCATTAAGATCTAAATTCTATTGTACTATCCACTGCGGTATTCGTCTTCAATAATACACAAAACATCGGACCCCAAAGAGCAATGGAATAAAAATAATTATGATCTTCGCTTTCTCTCCTGCGGTGGACTCTGCCCGCAAGTTATAATTTTCTCGCAGTTGATGTAAAGCAATTAGGATCCACAAAAAACTAACGCTACACGCGACATGGTTTCAATTCTGAATTTTATATTTATTTTCATAATTTCATGCAAATTTTCAATATATGCAAAGGGAAAGAGTAATAATGAAACTTTATGATTTTTTGTAAAATTTATTGACCGTCGCTAAAAAAATAGGTATATAAGTCATTACATAAAAATAGGTATATAAGACAATACATTATAATTTTATTTACATTTTCTTTGCATTTATAAGTTTTAAAATCACAGCAAATAAACTCAACGTGCCTTTTTAACATTTTTGTTAGCAATTATTGGGAATTCCTTAACATAACTGGGAATTATATTGAGACATGCTAGAGATTCTAACAAAATAAAATAACAAAATTATCTTATGCTTTAAAAAATACATTAGAAATAAATGAAATATAACACAAAATGGTCATCAGTATTTAAAGTAATCTAAATAAAAAATAACATCGTAATAAAATAAAGTATTTTTGTATGATCAGTTGATCACATTTGTAATAAGGTCATCACATCATGAATACTGCTGAATGCTTACGGTTGAACTCTTTGAAACTTAAATTAATTGAGTAAATATAAATATGTACTACGCACAGCTACAGATCAAGCTATACAATTCCAGTATAAGCTAATCTCGCATTTTGCAGGATTTCCTTACATTGAGAGGTCAGTGTTAACTAAAAATGTATAGCTTGATGTATAACCGTGTACATTAAAATAATAGGGATGATGACTACATTTTTTTTGTCCGTCATGTAATAGTTATTTATGCAACTGATGTATAATAAGGGGTTTAAAACACGAATGTGGGTTTATCACACGAGGCAAAGCCGAGTGTGATAATAGTATCACATGAGTGTTTTAATACCTAATTATGTACAGTTGCATACAAGACTTTATCTACGTCCATGTTATCAATCCTCTATAAAAGGTTCTGAAACAGTTTTTTGCAATACTAATACTCGTATCGAACATGGCGGCCGGCGTCATAGTATACGACGTGAATTCGAATTAGTTCTTTTTTAAATTACGGCGCTGTTGTAGTGAAACGCGCGTGCATTACAATGTTATTTTTTTGAAAACGAGTTGCATTATGAAATTCAGTACAACATTAAAACACCAGTTTGGATGCTATTATGGTTACCATGGTTACTATGACACTGGCTGTTTTAATGTTGGCAATAAGCTAACTGTTTCAGAAACTTTTATAGAGAATTTATAGCATGGGTGTAGTGTAGATAAATTATTTAAAAATATTGGACACGTATATTTTATTTTTTTACGTAAGTAATCAATAGATTACGGCGATACATTGAGTTAAAATGTGGCATGACGTCACTCCCTGCTAGATTTTATATGTAGTTTGTTATAGTTGTGACGTCGCGACCCCCCATTCCCTCTTTTACTTTTATCTAAGTATTTTTTTAATATTAATATTATAAAGCAAAAAATACTTGTCTAATATTCTGACTGACGGACTAAATAGAATATCTTTTTTTTTACCCAGGCATCACCATTGTAAGCATGCTATGTTTGGAATGATTATAGTGTTAGGGAAACTGCTTATTTGTACATTTGGTTGATTTAGTCTAAATAAAAAAAGGATATACTCATTTTCAGAATGTATTATTTTTAACTATAGACATAAAGTAGTATACTATGCACAATGTACAAACTCCAACTATATAATTATTATACAACATAAAATACAGCGAGGCATGTTTTACAAAAGTGAAGACAGGAAGCGTCTTTGGCACGCACTGCACTAAATCTGCGTAATAATAATAATAAAATTGTAAATAATTGTGCACATTAATGAATTGATGTTTTGTTTGATGAGAGCTGGAAGTTTAAACTTATTATGTAAGCTTGGTAAAATATTGTTTCATTTTAGTATGTATTTTATCCTAGTGATTTCATCAGGGATAAGACTGTTCAGTGTTCGAAAAACGCATTTTAGAAAATGGTCCACGTTTTTTTCTATTAGATTTTGTTACTACTTCCGTACTCGATTGTACTTGAACATTACTAGTCACACGGCTACTTATATGTAGCCGTGTGTACTAGTAATGTCAGAGGTCAGCTTATACTGGAAATGTATAGCTTATCAAGCTATATATATCCAGTATAAGCTGAGCTCACATTGTACAGAAATCTTATACAATGCGAGATCAGCTTATACTGGAAATGTATAGTATTTGATATGTAGCCGTGTGTACATATGCCAGGTGCCTTTATTTCATAATAAAAAATGTTTTCAAGTTACAATTGGTTTCATTTTTATGCAGTCAATAAATGACCAACGAGAGGTATTTACCTCATTTGTACACGTTCTTTCTGGCCGGTATGATTTCAGTTCGAGAAAATCGTCTGATGAGGCTCGTATCACATAATTAATCGTAGACAGGTTTTCGTTTCTCGCTTGAGTGTAAATACACTACGGCCGAAATATCTTGGCGACTCATAGGCACTACGAACTTTCGCGCATGTTCTCTCTCTCACACTCGAATTATGTCACCATTTGGTTCCTAAAAAATGTTACTGCGCAGCCTTCTGCGCGATGTTCGGACTCGTCAATATATTTCGGCCGTAGTGTATTTACACTCAAGCGAGAAACGAAAACCTGTCTACGATTATCATCAGGCTCATTAGACAATTTTCTCGAACAAAATCATGCCTTTATTATTAAAGCCAGAAAAAACATGCACAAATGAAGTAAATCTATCGTTGGTCATCTATTTACTTACACAAGCACATAAAAATGATAACAATTTTAACTTGAAAACGTTTTTACTTTTTTGGCCGTACATGAGTGTAAATGAGCTTTAATTATTATTTTATGTTTTAGTGAATTATGAAATAGGTATTTAATTTAATGAAATGGGTCTCCTTACGGGAAGCGCCAATAACTTATTCAAGTTAAAATAATTGGCATATCCACAAGACTGCAATGATGTTCTTAACATCATATTTCTAATAGGAATATTTAGTTAGTAATGATAGCTTTAATATAAAACCCGTTAAGATCGGTGTTTAAATGAGAGCATGAAAATTAACTTAATTAAAATTAAAAAATTAAGTGTTGTAGTTTTTGCGGCTGACAACTTGAACTTTGTTCTACAGCCATGTTTGTATAAATAAATTGGCTAATTATTCGCTACAAGTTCGACACGTAGTATGCACTCAACTTAATTTCTCTAATCAAACACGGTTAATGTGGATCCGCTGTGGTAGCCCGCGAAATTCAATTTTTTTTTGCAATTTACAGGTCAGTGTCAGGTTGTATCTTGATAAAAATATGATTCACGACAATAACAAACATACATTATTGATAGTTACATTACAGATAGTTACATTTGCCGTGGTTTGGTCTGACTTCCGAAATCAGACCAAAAAAACCACTGCAAATCTAAGATGTATTGATGATTTTTATGGTTAAAATTACGTAAATACGTATTTCTTATTGCAGCGAATCATTGATCGAGATACAATCTTACACTGACGTACAAATTGCAAAAAATGCAAGAAAATTTTAATGTCACGGGCTACCACAACGGATCAAGTTTTGACCAAAATATAGTGAAGACTGGAAAATTGGTATCTTTTTTCGGCCACTTAGGACTGATAAATTTAATAAAATTCGTTCATTTCTCCAGATGTTGTTTTGACTTTTTGTCGAAATAATTTAATAATTTTTGGCTTTTCTAATACACTACACCATCGCACCATTTTAAAAAACATTCAAATTATTATTTTATTATTACCTGAATAATTACCCGAAAAATACTTTGGCCGGTTGTTTCGGACAATTTTAATATTTTATTTAAAAGCTTTTATTAAACAAGTGATAAAATGTTTAAGATTAATTTCGAGTTTAAACATGATTGAACTTCTCGCCGCAAACGACGCCGTCGTTACAGGTTACTCGTAAGATCATAAGTATTTATTAAGAAAACCAACTCGAATCTTTTATTCATGGGAATGTCTGACGAACTGTAAGACATTTCCATGAATAAAACTTATACAAATTTCTATTTACGCAATATGGATGTTAATATTTTTGGTGTCAATAAATTATAATAATATGATATACAGGATGAAATTGAATTCATTCAAGAGTCATTGTACTCATCATTATGGACAACTTTTAATATGGAACCAAACCTGAAATCGCGAAAAAAAATCAGCTGTTCCCTACATTTATGTTGGCATAACTCGTCAAAATCAAAATGTAGGGGACTGCTGATTTTTTTTCGCAATTTCAGGTTTGGTCCCATAGTAAAAAATGAGTAAAGATATTCATAATGATGAGTACAATGACCCCTTAAGAGGATGGATGTTCTTGGATGTCCATGAATTCAATTACATCCTATGTATTGCCGCCACAGATGCGCCATTTTTCAATCGACCGACTCCCGATCCGTCGACAGCTGAGGGTATATTATATAACTAACACAGGGATTCCCATATCAGTTTTTATAGCAAAATCGGTCTTCAACATTCGTATTTATCACAGGTTCCGGCCTTACATCTAAAATATAAAAGTAAATCCATGCTATACAGACAATGAATAATAAACAATAGAATAAGTAACAAGTGTTATAGTTAGTGCAATCCACGAAGACGCGCCCCACTCTTCTTCCTAACCGCTTATAGTGCAAGTGTGCACCATTCCGCTAGTGTTTTAGTTTTGTCGATACACACTAATTACATGTAATTAACTATAGGTATAGGTAATTAGTGCGTACACTTGTACAATGTTCCATACTTGTACTGTAAGCGACTAGGAAGAAGAGTGGGGCGCGTCTTCGTGACATTGCACTAACTATACCGTACCTCACTTTTATTGTCGATTCAAAACGATAATATTGTTTGTCAACAACATGTACACAACTTTTTTAGGACCCAAATAATATCTAAACACGATAAAACATAAGAAAACAGTATTTCTCAACTCATACTTCAAGTAACACTGCGACATCGTTGACATCCCAAAAAAACCATCAAATCTTTCTATTTTATCGTGTTTAAATATCGATACTCCGATGAGAATCGATATCTATCGTCTGCGAAGTTTAGCTAGCCAATTTAAAATAACCCTGCATAATTATTACGAGCCAAAATACAAACGTGAATCCATGCTACGATCTTGGCGAATAAGTTTGTGAACTAAACGTTCCTTGTTTATGCCTCCATCTTGGTTTGTGACGTTGTCTATGATTCGGGAACCAGAAGGCTTTCGACAGGCGCTGGCGCCGTCATGTCGTCGAGATCGGAGCGCGACCAGTCCTGGTAAATAAATAACATGAAATTAGTAATGATTACTTTACTTTTAAGAGTAGAGAAGGCTTGGAGGATTCTGCAAGATGGTTTTCATACACTAAAAAATAATTGTTGCAAGAAGTAAATTAACACTTTGGACTATTTATGATATTCCGAATGTCCTAAACAGCTTGTCACTTTTATTACTGTTTCTATCGATCGAATCGATAGTTTGGCTGCCCTGCAGAAACAACATCAACTATGTTTCCAAGCAGCGTTAAACCAATAAAAACAGTCATAAGTCAAAACTTCTTAACATCATCATTATAACCCGTGCCATTAAAGAATTCAATTAAAAATGGCGCCCAAACAAAGGAGCTTATAAAGCCTTTTCACTAGCACAGTATTCCTGTCTTGAATGTACGAGTTAGAGGGCATGATTAGAGCCGCCATTCTTTCAGCTGACGTCCACTTCTGGACATAAACCTGTCCCACACATACCCACGCTTGGATAATAACACGAAAAAAGTACCTGTTCTTCTGTGCTCGCGAAGAATAAGTAGAAAAGATTGGCACCGAGATCGATGGCCGCGGCCAAATAGAACACCTCACGCCATTGCCCCAGAGTTTGCTGAAAATTGATATTTTTTTAAAAAAGAAAATCTCTTCATTATTATTGACTTAGACGGGTGCTGGATCTTCAGATGATTAAATAAATAGATTTTAGATAAAGTACACGAAATCAGAGAAGTCACGAAGTTTGATTACAATTATTAAAAAAAAAAACGGTCAAGAGCGAGTCGGATTCGCGCACCGAGGGTTCCGTTCCGATTTCTGAAAAAGTGTGCTATTTAGAGACATCGTTTTATTTTTCCTGTAATCTTTACATAAACTTCTATCACATTTAATAATTTCAGATTTTTCTCTTTGCAAACTTCGGAATTATGGGGGGAACGGTATTTTTTTTTACATTTTTCATCAGAAGTCGAAAACTATGTGGCCTAAAAAAGAAAAAAAATGTTTGAGAATGTGCAAACAGCGCTCTTTCATTATGATACCCCATATGCCTTAGTAGCCCCACTTTCATTTTTTAAGAACCCCTTTCAGTCCCAGGGGGCCTACTCCTTATGCACGAAGCCCGTAGTTTCGGCCTTCGTTACGGGCGTTTCTTACTCCGTATCACCTACGGATGGATGATTGGTTCGGGGCCCGAACGAAGTATGAATGACAGCATGATTTGCCAGTTGTCCCTACTCCCGATGTGTTTTTGCCCGTACGAAAAATTTAACTTTTACACTTATTTTGATGGATCGTAATGTCAGACGGACGGGAAGACGGACGGACTTAGGGAGTAGGACTCCTGTTGCAAAAAAAATATAAATATTTTAATTTCTTTCTTATTTGCAAAATAATTGGGTCAACGTCATCTAAAACTATTCTAAATTTCAAGTTGATAGCATTAGTAGTTCTTGAGATATCCAGCTGTGACAGACAGACAGACTGAGTGACACCATAAGGGTTCCTTTTTTACCATTTTGGTACGGAACCCTAAAACCGGACATGTGCGAGTTGAACTCGCGTGGAGGGTTCCGTACGATGAATATGGTATCTACCATGTGTTTTTTAATCTGACCCAAATAGGATACGTGAACTAAAAATAACAATAATTTATCCTAAGAACAAACTAACATTGTAGTTAAAAAAACATGTCCATACATTCCAACTGCTAATGTGAGTTTGCACACACATTATTGAGAGATTTACCATGTTATTTTAAAACCATAGACTTCATAGAGGTTTTCCTGTAATCTTTATGTAAAAAACTATTAACTGTTTTATTTTTCAAAATTTTAGGCTCAGTAGTTTCGGAGATAGGGTAAGAAAGGTAAATTTTCTTCTATTTTCTAAATAACTTTAATAGTTATTTATGATACTAGTGCGGTAAGTTGGTTTTTACAAACGAGAGGGCTTACTATAGTCACGAGTTTTTCAATTTGATTTCAATTCAATTTGATTTTGATTTGATTTGATTTCGCTATTTCGGCAGAGGTGTACATAGTAATGTACACCTCTGCCTAATCCTTCGGGGAAAATAGCTTTATTATGATGTGATTTACCTGTTCAGCCTTAATAATGTGTGCCACAACGTAAGGCGCCATGAAGCCACAGATGTTGCTAGCGGCGTTCGTTATGCCGTACATGGTGCCCGCGAATTGCGGCGACAAGTCGATGTGGTTCATTTGATTACCTGGAACATTTCATAATAGGAAGTTATAAGTAGTTGAGAAGCTAGTGCAAAGTGAAGTGCTAGTAACATAGTCTTAAGCCTTATTTAGTAACACAAATTTTGTTTATATTCAAATATGTATGTTTACGTTAAGGTATTTATCTATGGGCCTGTGTCGCTTGAAATAAATTTATTATTGTTTAATATTATTATAATAGGAAGTTATAGACAAAAAAGGGCAGAAAGACATAGACAAGTTTTAAAGAACTTATAAAATCTAAATACTGTATGTGTCTATGCGCTATAATGTTTTTCGGCGCGTAGCCAAAATCAGAACTAACGCCGCCAACTTGCTTTTTCAACGCATTTCACAAAACAATTGTCCAGTAAGACGTCCTCGTAACATAAGGTCTAGTTGAAAACCAGCGTCAGGCACTAGTTGGCTAGCTTTTATGCTGAACAAGGCCTGTTTGGCGCAGCCGTGCGGCACACAATACTATTTTAAGTATTTTTTGTTTTTGTGCGAATCTGTTTTATTTTCTTTCTTGCTTTCAGTCAGTCAGAGCACCAAAAGACCTTGTAGACAGACCTTGTTGTATGTAAGACAAAATTAATTTGTTCAAGTACAACATCATTTTACTATGTATTTTTTTAACGTGCATTTCTTTCTAAGGGGTCTTTCAACAAGGACGGGTCGATGTTGAAATTAAATAAAACAAGCTGTATGTGAGATATTAAAGAAATTATTTTTTTATTTGAAAGACCCATCTATGCCATTATTTATGAAATATGACATCGTTTAAATGTCCACCGCGGCTTCGAACTTTGGCACGGATCCGAGAGGTCCAACTTTCAATTACTCTACTGCATAGATCCGGCTGAATCTGAGCGATGGCCTGCGTTATGTTGACTTTCAGGGCATCGGTTGATTGCGGATTATTGGCATAGACCTGCGACTTTAGAAAACCCCTCAAGAAAATGTCTAGCGGGGTCAAATCGCACGATCTTGGTGGTCAATTCACGTCACCAATAAATTGTTAATCATTGATCTGTAGCGCTCGCCGTTGACAGTAATGGCCTCGCCACCATCGTTTTCGAAGAAGTACGGATCAATGACGCCGCCTGTCATATTTCATAAATAATGGCATAAATGAGCCTTTCAAATAAAAAAATAATGTCTTTAATATCTCACGTACAGCTTGTTTTATTTAATTTCAACATCGACCCGTCCTTGTTGAAAGACCCTTTACATCGTTTTCACTTAGAAAGGTGTGGTCAAGTTTAAGGGTGTGGTGCAGACCATCAAACTGAACAACTTTCTCCATGGGACCAACATCGTAATCGCAAAAAAAAATCAACTGTCCCGTAGAAAACCTTAATACCTACTCGACGCAAATCCGCAAATGTATGTGACGGTGACGGCTGATAATTTTTTCGCGGTTAGGATGTTGGTCTGTACCATCACACGTCACACCCTTAAATTTGACCGTACCTTTCTGGTACAGTTGTTTTATCTCACGAAAGCGGGTGAGCCATACTTGTAGAAGTAATGCGTATAGACACGCGCTCGACACGCGCTCATGTGTGCGTACCTGCAGGTAGCGCGCTCCCGAGCTTACGCACACAAAGACAATGTGCATGTAACATTTACACATACATGTATGGCTCGCCCGCTTTCGTGAGATAAAACAACTATACACCCTGTATATGTGTAATTTCAACATGTTACAAGTATTTTGATTTAAGAGTGTCCATGGAGTTTCTTGTCATAGTTGTTATTCTTCTATAGGAAACTACTACGTTTTGGAATGGACAACTAGCTTCATCTTTCTGACTGATCGATCCCTTGACAATTCAAAAATACCTGTACTTAAGGCGAAAGCGCCATGGTAGCCCGCGAAATTCAAAATTTCTTACGTTTTTTGTAATTTGTAGGCCAGTGTGAGCTTGTATGTTGATTAAAATATGATTCGCGGCCGTAGCTAATATGGCTTTACAGAATTTTAATCATTAGAATCAGCAATACAACTCCATAAGTTAGCATTTACCTCAAACCTCATGATTTCATGAAATCGCTACATTTGAGGTAAATGCTAACTTATGGAGTTGTATTGCTGATTCCAATGATTATAATTCTGTAAAGCCATATTAGCTACGCCCGCGATTCATATTAACTCACACTGACCTACAAATTGCAAAAAACGTAAGAAATTTTGAATTTCGCGGGCTACCCTGGCGCATCAACCTTAATTGGTTTAATTGAAATAGGTACCCACATGCTTTGAATTTGAGTTTAAGTTCAAATAAGAAACATGTTTTTCTGATTAACTGACGTGCTAATGCTAATCATATTCTTGACGTTTTCCCTAATAACGGAAGTCTATACTTCCGTTACGGCCGCTGACCTAGGTAATAGGCCGGAAAATCAGCTGTCGTAATATCAAGGTCACGAGAGCACAGCTTCCTGACTGATATCTCTTAACATTACCATGGATGTACGAACTATACTTTTTTTTTGTGTATGGGAAATCATCAAATGACTTCTGCCGCTCTGGGCGGAGCGGGAGGGCGTGTCAGACTTTTACTGACTAAAACCCACTCGTGTTCTTTCAGTTGCCTGTGCTAGGGCCACGGTATCTCTTTCGAACAACCCGCGACCCTGGCGGCATGTACGAAATATCCTGCGTTCGCAATTTAGTTTACAAATATGTAAACAAATGTGTTTTTGGGAAAATAGCTTCAACATCCACACCCAAATTTTAAATTGCGCTGCAACTTTAAAAAAGAAATACATTTTCAATCGTACTTGTCATTCTGAAATCAACTTAATTTACACTTGCATAAAGTTGATATTTGTTTAAGTGGAAATAACAAGCATTTAAATATGGAACATAAAGTATCAAATTACTCACCAGCATAAGCTGCACCACCGAACGCCGAGGCGATACACAGCAGTAGAACAACAGCGATTCTGTCGCAGCCAGCCCACGCGATGCCAAGCAGACCGAACGCAGGTATGAACGCCGCTGGAGACCAAAACATACAGACGGATAATGAAAATGTTTAATTGTATAGCCCGTGCGCGTTAACATGGCACCTGGCTCGAGTGAATTACGTGTAAAGAACTGAGTGCAAAAAATTATTGAGTTTTATTTTGGTTTTTTGAATATCAACATTTAATTTGCGCTGAGTAGTTTCTCATAACATACTACTTTACGATGCTTTAAACGTGACAAAACATAGTGTTTAGACACAATTTTGTTTTCGAGCCAGGTGCCATGTTTACGCGCACGAGTTATACCTACGTCTTAACATTTATAGACCTAATGTACACTTTTTAGGGTTCCGTACCTCAAAATGAAAAACCGAACCCTTATAGGATCACTTCGTTGTCCGTCTGTCTGTCAAGACCCTTTTTCTCAGGAACGCGTGGAGGTATCAAGTTGAAATTAATATCAAATACGTAAGTCTATGGTCCCTTGGAGTCCTAAAAAAATCAAGCTTCTAAGTCAACGCAATAAAAAAATACGGCCATTTATGCAACATATTTTGATGGTGGCAAGTAAATCAAAACCTATAGGGTTCTTCCCGTTGTCCTAAAATCATGAAATTTGGCAAGAAGCAAAGTCTCACAGCACAAGTAAAGGAAAAAGTCCGAAAATTGTTCATTAATTTTACCACCTAAAATATTTTTTTGGGATTACAATGCTAAGTGTGTTTTTGGGATAAATTCTTTCCAACTTCGGAACCCTTCATTATGCGTGGTCCAACACGCACTTGGCCGATTTTTTAAATTAATGACCCTCTTTTTAATTTTCTGGCCTCCAAGACTCTGGACATCGAAGTTGGTCGCAGACTCGCAGTTACAGGCTATTTAGTATTTGGGACCGGACGCCGTGAGCATAGACCAATTAGCGGCCTGCACTGCACCCCCTTCTCGCCGCGCACATACCTAAGGCGAGGCACAGATTAATACAGATGGGACACTCTGCAAAATCATTTAAATAAAAAGCGACTTTTGCTATGACACAATAAAGTGCAATTCAGCTCCCACAACGCTTATTACGTACAGTTATATTCAACTACAAGTTGCCTTTCTTCCTGTCGCGTAACTCTTAGGCCGTGCGCTGCGTTAGGCGTGCGCACGGCGCGGGCGCCCTCGTGGCGTGCTGTTTCATGTGTGCTGCGCTGCGCTGATCTATGAGATTACATGAAAACAGCACGCCACGCGGGCGCCCGCGCCGTGCGCACGCCTAACGCAGCGCACGGCCTTATACCTTCACCGCGTATTTGTAGCTTCATACCTAAAATGCGTAGTGCCCCATCTGTATTAATCTGTGGGCGAGGTACCGGTCAAAGTATAACTCCCGGTTTGATACTGACTGTATTGTAATATATCGCATTACCATATCCCAAGATCGATTGCACTGATATATGTAAATCAATGTCTTATGTATTAATGACATCATTTACTATAAACATTGTGATTATTATTTCTAAGTGCTCCAGAATGTGTTATCTGTTGGGTACGCTAGATAACCTACGTTCTCTACGTACTTGATCTAGCCAGAACCGTCATAAATAAGTAATGCGTTTCTATCCTCTATCCCTCCTATATAAATAACCTCACGGCGTAAAAAGTGCAGAGTGGAGTAATAACAATATTTATTTATACAAATACTAGCTGAATGGACCTTGGAAAGCACGTTAATCCGTTGGTTCCGGCTGTCATTAGTGGATCTTTGACAGACGTTGTCAGAAGGCCCAAAGGTCTGAACAAGCAGTCTTACCAAGGAGTATCGTATTACCCAGTTACTGGGTTGTGGAGGAGCATGGACCGCCTGCCTATCTGAATAGGCAGTCGCTCCATGTAAAATGCTGGTATTCAGCTGCATACGGTTAGACTGGAAGCCTACCCCAACATCGTTGAGCTAGGTAGATTGATTGATTTTGACTAGCTGACCCACCAGACATTCACATAATCAGCCTATAATGTTCCCACTGCTGGGACACAGGCCTCCTCTCGGTGAGAGGGAGCGGGCCGTAATCCACCACGCGGGCCCAGTGTGGGTTGGTAGATGTCACATGTCTTCGAATTTTTGGTTCTAGGACATGCCGGTTTCCTCACGATGTTTTCCTTCACCGTTTTGAGAGCAGCGGTGATGAAATAATTTACACAAAGTAAAGCGCCTGCCGGGGTTCGAACCTACGACAGACAACTCGTAAGTCACGGCCAATACCACTGGGCCACCACTGCTCTCAACCCACCAGACATTGTCCTGTCAAAATTTCAATTATTTTTTTTTCCTATTTTTTTTTTCTTTTAAACCACCAATAGGAATAGGTTCATTGTACTCATCAATAGGAAAACTTTGAAAAATCTGAAATCGCGAAAACAAGAACCGCTGTTCCCTACATTTTGACGAGTTATGCTAACATAAATGTAGGGAACAGCTGTTTTTTCTGCTATTTCAGCTTTGGTCCCATAATAAAATTTGTCCTTATTGATGAGTACAATGACCCCTAAGAAAGGATGCCCATGAATTAAATCTCACCCTTTATAACATGCGTCATTACTCATTAGGTACAAGGTATGACGTGCTCACTGCGTAAAAAGCACTGCCCAATGCAACTTATTCACTAACCAAGAATAGTATCTTGTTTACTTTCCTTAAGCATTATCTAACCGCATAATATGCGGTTAAACTTCTACTTAGTTCATTTATGACATCACAAATTATTAATTAAAATTAAGTTTATGGGTTAATGATGTTAATTAACTTTGATAACTTAATTCATTCATAGCCTTTACACCACAACTCTTCAAATTCCACTTGCCATTGTTTTCCTCTCCCCACATGAAAATGGTTGAATGTTACAAAAAGTCTCAAGGCATTGAGTCCGCCTCTATACAATCTATGTGCTTTAAGTATTAATAAATAATCAAATCAATAAAATTACTTACAGACTGTATTCCACAGTTTCATACTGTTTAGCCTTGATATCCATCCCTTGGCTAGTGTCCAGTCGGCGAATATACACAGCAATATGCCACCGATCCATCCTGTTAAGTACGGAAGAGCACTCAGTGTTGAATTCTGGAAATAACAAGTGATTTTTAAGTAAAAGTTACTGGTAGATAATAATAATATAAGGCCTTATCAAGTTATCACATTAAATTGCAAAAGAAGACCAGAAAATTTGAATTTCGCGTGCTACGAGTACCACAGTGCAATCACCTTCCTTTATGCACCACCATTGTCCATAAATTCATTAATATGGTCACATTTAATTCGGCAAAGTTCGGTTTTTCCGAAGATAAACGACATGAACCTCTGAGTCGTATCGTACTTGTAACAGGTGGCGAGCCTATTTAATTTCGAGCTTTTCATTATTCCTAATATCTACAGGATGTATCTGAAAGGTGTGGTCAAATTTAAAGACCATCAAACTGAACAACTTTCGCTATAGGACCAACATCGTAATCAAGAAAAATTATCAGTTGTCCCATGCATTTGGATTGAGTAGGTACCTATTGAAGGTTATGGGACAGCTGATATTTTTTTCTCGATTACGATGTTGGTCCCAAGGAGAAATTTGTTCGGTTTGATGGTATGTACCACATCCTTAAATATTACCACACCTTTCTGAAACACCCTGTAGATAGTAGGAATAGTGAAAGGCTCGAAATTAAATAGGCTCACCATCTGTTACAAGGACGATACGGACTCATGAGGTTCCATTGTCGTTTATCTTCGGAAAAACCGAACTTTGCCGAATTAAATGTGACTGGTCCAAGCAAAGAAGTGACGGAATTAGTGCGTCAATCAAAGACATTGATGTAATTTATCAAAAGCGTCAATATATAATAATTTAGGTGGGAATGTAAATTAATTTGTATTGGTCGATAATCACACTTCATTCGCTATATTTCGGTTTTTCCGAAGATAAACAATGGAACCTCTGTGTCCTGTCGTACTGCACATGGAATGTGTAGTATCAGAGGTGTGCCTTTGCCTACCCCTTCGGGAAACATAAGCTTACTGGTGTTATATGTGATAATGCCAAACAACAAAATCTAATACTTACAGCTACAATATCAAAATGCAATATATTGTTCATATACGAGGGTAGTTCGGTGAACTGCGTGTAGAACACCCATGCTTGGCCACACTGGGCGATGAGAATGGCCCACAGTGGCACGCAAGTTAAGAACTTCAGCCACGGTATCGACATCGATGATTTGTCTTCCTGCTAAAAAAAACAACATAAATATATTGACTTTTTGATTTGGATAATTATACGGTATGAAATTTAAAACTCAGCTGTTCAGTACATTTATCTACATCAAACTCGTCAAAATGTACTGAACAGCTGATTTTTTTTTCGCGATTTCAGGTTTGGTCCCATAGTAAAAGTTGTTCATAATGATGAGTACAATCTCGCATTTCGATTTGGAACATGTTTTAATTTTCATCCCGTATTTTGAGGTGGTGCCAGACGGATTGTGGTGTATTCGCCCCGGCCAGAAGAGCGGGGCCTTTTAAGTGGCGTAAATTGTTACGCCACTTATAAGGAGTTGCCGAAATTACGTTGCATTAATATTAGTAGGTATATATCCTTATTTCCTTTAATAAGAGTTTTCTGGTTCCCGTTGTCACAAAAAAAATCTTGCTGGATCTTTTAAATAAAATAAGGTACAGGTTACAACGTACGGAATAAATGGACGAGGTTCATCGACATTGCTCTACCAAAACAAATATAACGGTTTGGATCAACAATAAATTAGTTCCGATCACGTTACAATAAAAATAAATAATCTTTGTCAAACTTTACTCACTATAAACGGCAGTATTTTGGTATTTGTACCGCCAAAATAAAGGCACAATTGAGAGACATTAAGCGTGGGTATCAACCAATCCTTATAGTTTTAGAGATAGCAGTTTGTTTTTTAAACTAATTCCCACCTTGACCAAATCTGGGAGGTGTAGAAGGTTCCTTCCTATTATTACATGTATTATGTACTTATTTTCGTCTTCCGTATATAATACTAATTGTAATTAAATCCTAAGAACGTAAAGGACAATCACTGAGCTTAAGTATGGATGAACAGGATAACAATATTGTGAATTGCGTAACGTACCTACTTTCAATCACTATCCGACAAATGCCGGAAATTGGGAATATGCCTTGTTTTTATAATGTTCCAGAATTAAGCGCACCACCGCTTAAGTGGTCATTGTACTCATCATTATGAACAACTTTTACTATGGGACCAAACCTATAATCGCAAAAAAAAATCTGTTCCGTACATTTATTTACATCAAACTCGTCAAAATGTAGGGTGCAGCTGATTTTTTTCGCGATTTCAGGTTTGGTCCCAAAGTTGTTCATAATGATGAGTACAATGACCCCTTAAGCGGTTGTGCCCTTAATTCTGGGACATGTTATATACAGTAACAGTACATTTATGTTTATCTACCCCTTTTCATTCCGAGAATACACCTGTCTCATTGTTCCGAAAACATGCAGTATTTGGCACATTATGAAATATGTTTAAACTTGTAAATTAGAATTATAAGCGAACTGCGAAACGCTTCAAAACATCTGTGAGGCAGTGACTCATGTTTGTCCCACATTATGATAACTGTGCCCAGACTGTACTGTATAGTAATCCGTACGTATTCAATAATAATTTAATGTCCAATTATTACGTCACACATTTGTCATGCTTATTTGTTTAGGGGCTGATTTTTTTCAATAGGTAGATAACTTTTTTTATCTGAAGAATAAATGTGACAGTTTGTCATATTTTCTATAAGTACAAAATCTGCCAAACCGCCATATTTATTCCTCAGATAAAAAATATCTGACTATTGAACAATGCTGCTCTAAATAAGATGTAATTATTATTTTATTATATAATATCATGTTTATGATTTACGTTTCAGTAGTATAAATCAAAGTCAAAGTCAGGTCTTCAAATAGATTTCTGTTTACATTATGTAAATATCTTTTATCTGAAGTTATAAGTTATAACTCATCCTTGAACTCATTTAATTTTGAATGTTTATATGAATGACACATTTTGATATTTGAGTACCTACCTACTTAAATCAAAATTAGTCGGCGCCCCAAATGCGTCAATACAGCTCAGCTCAGAGCTTAAGAATTTTATGTGATCGAATCAAAAACCTACAATAATAATCATCATATGATGTTCCCACTGCTGGGACACAGAGCGAGTGGGCTGTAATCTACCACGCGGGCCCAGTGCGTTTTGGTAGATGTCACATGTCTTCGATTTTTTTATTCTAGGACTTGCCGGTTCCCTCACGATGTTTTCCTTCACCGAATTTTGAGAACAGTGGTGATGAAATTATTTACACACAAGTACCTAAAGCTCCTGGGTTCGAACCCACAACCTACAACTCGTAAGTATATTTTGAGAGCAGTGGTGGTCCAGTGGTAACGGCCCCGCGTTACCGCTGGGCCACCGCACTGCTCTCAAAAACCTAATTATTGTTAATATAACCCCGCGTGAGCACGATTTTGAACCTCCAATACGCCCAATATTCTTTATGACAGTAATTATTATAAACTTTATTATTTAATGTCATCAGGAAACCCATTGCTCTATGCTCCTCTTCTTTAGTCTACGGAGAACGAAGAAGTATGATAATATCAGTATTTCATTTCTCACCTGAGGTCCAATACTCCATGTAATAAATTCAATCTCCTTCGGACAAATCCTGGGGTGTCTCTGTGGCGTGTCATAGACGAAAAGCAGCCAGAATATGAACCATACGACACCAATACCGCCGAATATATAAAAACATAGTGGCCATCCACCACCAAACTCGAGGGTGCATAGCCATCCAGATATAGGCAAGGTAATTACCGTGCCTATGTTTGAACCTGAAAAAATATCGAAACATTTTATTGGTTGGATATTTTAGCTACATTGTGAATGATTAAGGCACCTGTCCCACGGACGACGAGGAAGCGACTAGCTATCAACGATTTTCTCGCTCAAGAAATGATCAAAAGATTCAGTGCAGGTCCAGGGGGCTTACTATGGGCTCTTATAGCAGGGCAGGAGTTTAACGTTTCCAGTGAGAGAGGGAGACGGAGCTATATACGACCTATAGCACCGTCTCTCTCTCTCACTGGAAACGTTCAACTTCTGCTCTGCTATAAGAGCTCATAGTAAGCCCCCTGTTTAAGTAAAAGCGATACATAATAATATATTAATAGTTGATCGCTGACTGTTCATACCGCCGAGTACTAGTTTATCACTAGAGCTATCAGAGAGAGTACTCGCTTAGTGACGCTCGAGCTCGCATGGCGGGCAGAACTCTCGCTGAGAGATTCACGCTTGGTACATTTACAATTCTAAATAAATGCATACCAGCGAGTAATCGCTCGTCGCCGTCGCGCACTCGCTGCTCTTTTCTCACCAACTCGTTTTTAGTTGCTAGCTCTACTCTCTCTCTTCTCGTTAATCGCCCGCAGTGGGACAGTAGCCTAAGGCAAAATTTTATGAGACTCAAAGGGCTTCACTTTAATAAATTATAGATGGTGTAAATAATAAAGACGCGGTATAAAAATGCAATTCCATTACTGAACACATAAAATAGATTTTCATTAGAAGACAGAAAAAACAATGGACAAGGAAACTTCTCTGAAACAGCTGCTGTCTGATCTCTGTTCAACAGTTAGTGACATTAATACTAAATAGAGTAGATAACTTTACATGCACTACTACTTAAATAGTGTAAAATTAACATAAAATATAGAAACATTCATATTGAAGGCTACTGCTTTCAAGTAATGAAAAACAACACTGAGAATACAAACCCGCATACACATAAGCTGCAAACTTTGATCTCTCTAGCGGTGGGATCCATCTGGCTAGCATAGCATGCATCGCTGGGTAAGTAACACCCTCTGACAAGCCAGCCAGTGCCCGCACAGCAATGAAGAATCTAATATCCGTATATGCCGCAATTGGACTAAGAATTGTAAATACTGCTGTGAAAAATATTCCTAAACCATATACAAGTTTCCCTCCATACATTTCTGCTATTCTTCCTCCTGGGATCTAAAAAATACAGACATCAGACTTAAGTTTAACTTACTAAAAATGGTTACAAAATTGAGATTCACCCATTATTTTCAGGGAAACTCTGCCTACCCGTTCAGGCAATAAAGGTGTGATGTTACTCATAAAAAAATATCTAGTATATTCTGTTACAGATGCTTTATAATGATAATCAGGAACTTGAAATAATTCATGTTATCATCATACTTATGTTTTTGTCAATGACACTCACAAAACAATATTATTTATACCTATATTATTTCTACATAATATATCAATCAATATTTTCTTTACCTGTGTTAATACATATCCATAGAAAAATGAGCCTAAAACTATACTTTTTTGTTCTTCAGTCCAGTTGAAATCTCCAGGCCTCTGAAACAAAAGAACATGTTTATGTCTAAATTCTAATAGCATTCATGAGTCATTGAGCCTTTTAAAATTAAGTTTTTACTTTTATGAACTTTACAAGAATTTAATTAAAGACTTTTATTTAATAAGTTCTGATAGAATGAGTCATGATAATAATTTGATTTACAGGTATGCGTTCTTGACACCTGTCAGTTTCATAATAACGAATATGTGTTTTGCAAATTTGATCCTTATTACTACTAGAAATTTTCCAACTGATGGGTGTCAGTAATGCATTCACTCAACGGCCGGACTGTAAATATTGTGTCTTCTTCAGACAGTTGCGTTTTTTAACTTGCCAAATCAGTGAAATGTGAATGTTTTTCTTTCTATTTCAATACATGATCGCTTGCAAAACATTCAACAGATGTTTTGAATAACATTTGGTTCCCCCAGTTAGAGCATGACAAGTATCAGGACCTAATGTTATGTTATTGCTTACATTTTGTTATTTGAAAATGAGTACCTATACCCCTTACTATATTATCTATTACAGTGTTCATGACATAAACATTACATTGATGATTCAGCAATAAAACGTTTATCTTTAAAATAATTATTTAAACCTTATTAAATAAATGCTTGAATAATCAAAAAGGTATTACTAGATCAAAAACCTCACCTGTGGCACAGTACTGTTGCTAATGGGACTCGCAGGACAAACGTCAACATCTGTTGGTGTAGTTGTAGTTGCATTGACCATAGCCACTATAGCAACAGACAGGTTCACTCTCATGGCATACACGCTGGCAAAGCCCAGGAAGCCCATAATGCCAAGCACAGTCCGACATTTGATCCATCCTGTTGTTTCTTCCACTAAAATGTTATTTAATTAAGTACTAGCTGACCCAATAGAAGTTGTCCTGTCTTAATTTAACTGTAAACGTCAAACTGTATATCGTAGAAAGAAAAAGTGCCAAATCTATGGGTTTTATTCCAGTAGTATTACATTGTCATTCCTACAATTGACAGCTAGGAATAGTTTGTATGGGAAAAATAAAAGTCTCGAGTTTTGCACTTAGAAACACATTTAGCCATTCATTTTTATTTATATATTTAAAATATAGATTACATTGGTTATTTATTCAAGCATATCTAATAGATAGTCTAACTAGAAAGGTTTAGTTAGTAAAATAAAGACTTTTTATATTACAAATAAACTACTGCTTATACTAATGGTTCAATTGATTTAGTAATCATTATTGTTGTAGGTATTTACATTGGTTAGTTGTTGTAGTTGCATTTTATTTTTAAACTAGAAAAGCAGCAAAAGGATACTTGATCTCATAGCATCACAATTATTCATTATCTCATCATGTAATTATGTTAGCTACACAAAGCTAAATTTTGTTTTGAATGACCTTTAACTAGTTTGCTCTAAACGCTTATTGTTTTCAGGTCATCTTAAATACAACAAAAACTTACCATGTTCCGCCTCCACCAAGTTTCGACGGCTGCTTGTAACATCATATTCTATATCCGAGTTTATTATTGGACTTTCTTCTGCTGACGAAGACATTATGTTGTTCAAATCACAAATTCACAATAATAACACCATTCCGCACTATATTTGTTACTTAAATTGAACCTTCGTCATTGAACTCGATATCAACAAACACAATAGAACAAGTAACATTAAAAAATCTGTACTGCACTCCGAGTATGAGTCACGTTAAACTTTTATGTTAGAGAATTATTTAATTTTCGTAAACAAAGAACTGCTCTCTTTCCGGACCAAACTGACAGAACTACAGACAAGACAGTTGGAATTGATTGACAGAACGTGACAGAACGGCAGTGGGTGTTTCTATGGTGTTTCTGTTGATTGCGTTCCATATAATAACTTTATTAATATTCAGAATCAAGTGTTTTCTTTCACTGAGGTTCTTTCGATTTTATCACATTTTACTAATAAGAAAACTGAAAGCTGACAAAAACAAGCCAAAAGATCTAACTTGGTACCTTTTTAGAAAGACTGATCTGATGATAGAATTTATATCTAGTTATCATTAAGTAAAACAGCTGCTAAAATATGTTTTTTGAAATCATGGAACGCGGACATTTTTCTTAAGTTACCATAAATAAAAATAAAAAAATACAGTAGTTTATAGCTTATACAGCCTACTGGAAATGTATAGCTTGATCCTTGATCTGTAGCGCCGTGCGTGCGTACGCATGGCTACAGATCAAGCTATAAATTTCCAGTATAAGCTGATCTGGCATTGTATTGGATTTCCTTACAATGAGAGGTCAGTGTAAACTGGAAATGTATAGCTTGATGTGCAGAGTAGCCGTGTGTTCACGACGCCGACGCCACACTGTGGGCTGAAAATCGATTTCCATAGACATTTAATACTTTTTTGCCAAATTGTCCACTTTTATGACTTGAAGATATTTTGGAAGAATAAATACATGCCTAAAAATATCAACATTATGGAATAGCATTGAAAACAACGGACACAGAATTTTTTCTTTAAAAATCACTATGGAGCTGTCATGAAAAAGTCTTTTAACTCCGCTATAGAATGATTGGCCCTAATTCTTTTTCAGGTGATTAATCCTTCAATTATTTATAATTTTTTGACATACTTCTCGAAATGGCCAGTAGCTCGATGCTTTTTTTAAAAAATCGCTAAAGATATATTAATATTTAATACAGCAACATGAGCTGACATGATTTGACATGATGGAGTTTGGAACTTGTTCACTTCATGCGCGTATTAATATGATGCCAGCCAGCCATATACTTATGCCAGCTCATGCCAGCTCTATACTTAGTATTTTTTTAAAGGAAAATATCTATAAAATATTAGTGCAGAAATGCCAAACTCCATCATGTCAGCTGATGTTGCTGTATTAAATCTTAAATATTAAATCTTTAGCAATTTTTAAAAACAGCATCGAGTTTCTGGCCATTTCGAAGAGTATGTCAAAAAATTTGTAAATAATTGAAGGATTAATCACTTGAAAAAGAATTAGGACCAATCATTCCACAGCGAAGTCAGAAGACTTTTTCATGCCAGCTCCATAGTAATTTTTAAAGAAAAAATTTTGTGTGCGTTGTTGCAATGCTATTCCATAATGTTGATATTTTTTTAGTCATGTATTTATTATTTTATTCCAAAATATTTATAAGCTACAAATTGGACATTTGGGAAAAAGTATTATATGTCTATGGAAGTCGATTTTCAGCCCACTGTGCGCCGCCGGAGTCGGCCGCATGCTCGACGTTTTATTTTATAACTCTGTATCAATGCGGCGACTCCGGTGCAGCGCTTCTTGGAGCGAAATTCAAAATTTTCTTGCATTTATTGCAATTTGCAGGTCAGGTTGTATCTTGATCAAAAGTCTAATTACTCTAAGGATCAAAGTATGATTTGCGCCTGTACCTAACAAAAGTATTTACTTACTTACATTTTTTTGGTAAGACCCTAGATACTAGATTTGCTCCAGGGGGCCTACTCCCTAAGTCCGTCCGTCTTTCCGTCCGTCCGTTTATCCGTCCGTCTGACATTACGATCCATTAAAACAAGTGTAAAAGATAAATTTTTCGCACGGACAACAACACATCGGGAGTAGGGACAACTGGCAAATCATGTTGTCATTCATACTTCGTTCGGGACCCGAACCAATCATCCATCCGTAGGTGATGCGGAGTAAGAAACGCCCGTAACGAAGGCCGAAACTACGGGCTTCGTGCTTAGGGAGTAGACCCCCAGATTCGTTTGATTTCGAAAATAAAGAAAGGGAAATCCGGAGCAATGGGGAGCCACACGCAAAGCTGTTTGTAGATGGCGCTCTGAACGACTGTACATTGTTTTACAAACAAATCCATACAATTTGACAATCGTTCGTTACGTCAAATCGTAGACAGAGAATTGTCTTCGCGTCAAATCAATGAAAAAAGTACAGTCGATCATGTGCCACCTAGCGTGATAAAAAGTTAGTTTTCCTCCCCATTGTAACATGAAGAAATGTACCTATTACTTAATGATTTTTATGGTTAAAATTATGTAAATTTTATAGGTAGGTACGTATACATATTTCTTAATGTCGCGAATCATATTTTGATCAAGATATAAGCATATGCTGCGCACACACCGGCCCAACGAACGCCATCGAAGGATATTCGTCGTTAGCACATTTTTGGGCCGTCAAAGGTAGTCTGTACCTTCAGCCAGCAGGGGGCTTACTATGAGCTCTTAGAGCAGGGCAGAAGTTGAACGTTTCCAGTGAGAGAGAGAGACGGAGGTATATACGACCTATAGCACCGTCTCTCTCCTGAATGGAAACGTTCAGCTCCTGCCCATAAGAGGTCATAGTAAGCCCCCTGGTTAAGCCACCCGAAATTGACAAATGTTTCCCAATCAACCTTGAACCTAATGCTTTAGCGATAAAGATGAATATACTAGATGTATATTGTATATTATAGAAATTTGACAGATTGTAGTAGCTTGATGTGCTGGCGTCTGTATGTCCAAATATATCCCTTTGATATTACTGCCACGCTGCGGATAGCCGGCACACGCCAACGAACGATTGTTGGCGTTTGCTAAACCGTCCAGACAGGGGGCTTACTATGAGCTCTAGCAGGGCAGAAGTTGAACGTTTCCAGTGAGAGAGAGACAGAGCTATATACGGCCTATAGCACCGTCACTCTCTCTCACTGGAAACATTCAACTTTTGCCCTGCTATGAGAGCTCATAGTATTCCCCCTGGACCAACGATTGCCAGCGAAACCGTTTCGTTGGGCCGGTGTGTACGCAGCCTTACAATGACCTGCAAATTATTGCAAAAAACCCCCAAGAAAATTTTAATTTCGCGGGTTCCTTTAGCGCAATCACCGTGATTGCGGTGGCGGTTGCGCCAGGGCAGCCCGCAAAATTCAAATGTTCTAACGTTTTTTGCGATTTGCAAGTATGTTGTATGTTGATCAAAATATGATTCGCGACCGTAAAAAGTATGTATGTACGAACGGCTACAGGGGGCTGACTATGAGCTCTTAAAGCAGGGCAGAAGTTGAACGTTTCCAGTGAGAGAGAGAGAGAGACGGAGCTATATACGACCTATAGCACCGTCACTCTCTCTCACTGGAAACGTTCAAAATCTCCATAATAATTATAATTCTGTAAATACATATTTGTTACGGTTGCGAATCATACTTTAATCAACATAGAGCCTAATACTGACTTGCAAATTGCAAAAAACGTAAGAAAAGAATTTCGGGGGCTACCCTGGCGCTTCCCCCTTAAAGGGAAAATGATAAAAATGTTTTTTTACCAAAATATTTATAAACCAAATAACATTTAATACAAACACTTTAAATTATTGCCCATTCATCGCCAGTAAGTACCATTAAAATGACTGCGCCCTAGTAACCTACTAACATATTCCAAATTTTCTACTTCATACACAATTTCGAATATAGACAGTATTACCCGTAAGGTAGTTAGCTGCCCCACGTAGCTAAAACAATCATATAAAGTCAATTGACATTTTCAACTACTTAGATAAAGTTCGTAAAATTCCCGTTCAAACTACAAATTTTAGATACACCCTATTAAAAAGTATAGGTACGTCCAAAATTTACTGGTATTCAGCTGCATCCGGTTAGACTGGAAGCCGACCCCAACATAGTTGGGAAAAGGCTAGGCAGATTGATTGAGGTACGTCAAAAATTTGTTACATGCTAAAAATTGTTAGAACAGAGGCCATAAACTGTTGCAAAGTGTGGGCATCAGTAGACCCATGATGACTGTTGATATGAGGTTAACGCTGTGGTTGTCCAGAATATTCCTTCCACTGATATGTTTGATTGTTACACTAGAATGTGTTACAATTTTTCCTTCTTTGTCTAAACCTGTAACAAAATATACCAAGTTTTCAAAAATATTTTATTTTAAAACAACACCAGATAATCCCATTGAAGTACGTAGTAAGATTATTATTGTACTACTTCATTAAAATATGATATACAACATGTCGTTTTACATCCTCGTAAAATTATAGACCATCAAAACAACTTTTTCCATGGCACCAACATCGTAATCGCGAAAAAATAATCAGCCGTCCCATACATTTGCGTTAAGTAGGTATTGAAGTTTTCTATGGGACAGTTGAAGATTTTATCGCGATTACGATGTTGGTCCCATGGATAAAGTTGTTTGGTTTGATGTTCTGTATCACACCCTGTTTGACGAGGATGCAAAACAACATGTTGTTTAGAAAAAAATATTATTTTACCTGAGTATTGTAGAGTTGCCCCCATTAAAGAATCTATGACACTACCAAGAAAGCCTCCAAGGGCTCCAAAGAAAATGATAGGCCACTGAGGAGGGGCGTATGTCCATAAAGATTTTTCAGAGAAATAGTAAAGAGTAATATATTGTGATAATCCAATAGCAAGACCTCCCACTGTACTGAAAAATGTCCCAATCAGACTGATCCCTCCATTTGTTCCTTTTGGAACCTTTTCAAAAGTAGTGATTAGATAAGGATCAGAGTCTGAAAAGACAGTTCCTAGTTCAGAGGCCCAAGTGTCGCCATTGCAGCAAGCAAATACACCTGAAAAGATAAATACATGTTTACAGTATATTGCAATTTTTTTTTATCAAAGGTTTGAAGATTATTGTTGTACTGTGTTGTTCACACAGTACAACAATAATAATCATATAATAATAATGCAACAGGTGGCTTACCAAGAATTCCTATAGAAAGCCAGGAAGCTCTGTAATCACCAACAAAATCTATGGGTCTCTCTGACGCTCCTACATCCAATAAATACAAGAGGGCCAGTTGTGCAGCCATGCCACCGTTGCAGAGAACTTGAATCCAATTTCTTTGCCCACCTAAAAAGATCACATGTTTTGATTATATATGCTTTAAACAGATTTGGTCAGCTATAAAAAGTATAAAGCTTTCATACAGTCAGCGCCGTCTTCCACGGAATATGGCGAGTTTGATATTAACGCGTAGATATACGCTCCGGCAGCCTACTATAACTTATTTTGGAGCATTGTTCTACATTACGGCCATACAACAGGTTAACTGTTCAAAAGTACACATACCTTCTTTAAAATCTTCCTCAAACTTTCTTTTTACATGAGATCGGACTTTTGTGGCTCTCGATGATGATAAGAAGAATGTAATCAGGCATACAAGAAAGGAATAATTGCTCAGCGTTAGAACAAAAGCTAATGCACAGCCAAGCACAGCTCCACTGAGAGTTATACTTTTCTTTCTGTATCCATGCACTGCTATGATAAGTGGTATTAGACATGACGCCAGCCATCTCCCAGGTGATATCACTACCGGTTCTGAAACATCATATTACACATCTTTAAAAAAAATATCTTTGTATATGTCCTTCAAGTGAAGGATAGTAGTATTTTGTAGCTTTATCTAGATTGTTATAAACTAAGATTATAATATATCAATCACTAGCTGCATTAAGTTCAAAGTTCGCAGTCAAAGATAAGTAGTACATAAAGTAAGTAAATACATTACCATCAAATCCTGCGTTATTTGATAAGAATTTAGAATACACTAAGTTGATAATCCACATCGACATCGATAGGGGTATCGCGAGAGCGCACAAAAGAACAGTTATCAAATGTTCTTCCTTTAAAAGTTTATTGTTTATTGCCATTTTTACACTTTTCCTAACTCGCGAAATGTTTTTTATAAAAGATCTTTAAAATGACAGAAAGTACTGAAATGCTTCACAATATATATTACATCCTAGTTATTTTTACTATAGTGTATAATTCAAAATGGAAAATTTAAACTAATACTTAATATATTGGTGAAAGTTAAGCCCGGTGTTAATTTTTACAGTAACCTATTTATTTTGTTTGGTTTGAATGTTACAGAATTTTAAAAAGTCAAATGCAATAAACGTCAACTTTTACAGAATCTAGTGATGTGATCTGTCTGACCAGAATACCAGTACAGTGTGTGTACTAAATAGTATGTTTCTTTTCGATTATACCATGACCCTGAGGTTGAGGAATAATTACCTTGAAGATCATAAATATTTTTTGACCTTTTTAACTTTGAATGATAGATCTTCATTGCATTTCACCTTGTGTTTGATTATTCAAATGCTTTCAACGTTTGTTAACAACTAGCTTTTGCCCGCGATTTTTCTTGTTCTTTCTGACTTTTTTTCTTTTTGCTCGGCTCGAGCTCCTAAGGGTCTTAGCGTAATCCTACTTCATACAATAAATGCGAAAGTTTGGATAAATGGATGGATGGATATTTTGTCAAGGGCGGATCCAGGATTTTTTTCTGGGAGGGGCACAACAGCACAAGGGGCGAACGAGCAAAAAAATCAACAATAACTGTTAGAAATAAACTTGAAGTATCATACTTCAAGTTTATTTCTATAAGTTCAAGGTTGGTTCAAGTATACAGAAAGGCTTATGAAAGTGTCAAAATAATAGAAAATTAAATGTTTAATATAGATAGTTTTCTTTTATGTTTCCTGCTAAAGATGTCCAGCACTTCATTAGCGTCCATTTTTGCCGCAACGTTTTGATGGATATCCATTAAAGCCAATCCATGCAAACGCTCTTCTGTCATCCTGTATGACTTTAATCGGCCTAGGGTGGAGAAAGATCGCGCGGCAGTGCTAGTAGTCACTGGCAACATGCACAGCAATTGACAAAGAGTTCTAATATTTGGCAGCACCGTTGCTCTTTTGTAGTCATCTGCTGGAGATACTGGGATATTTTCTCTCATCTGTTGCCAAATTTTTAGCTCTCCCTTCAAAGCTAACAAACAATACTTCAGCGCCTTGCATAACATCCTCTACATTTTCGCCGCTGAATTTATGGGACAGCAATTAATATACAACAAAAATACCGTCTGAAATCCGCCCTTGATGTTTGTTACTCAATCATGTCGGAACGGCTGACCGGATCTGGATGAAATTTGGCACAGAGATAGATTATGTCTGGAGTAGCACATAGGCTACTATCCAGGAAAAATGTACGGTTCTTGTGGGATAATTTCCGACATCCACGCGGGCGAAGCCGCTGGCAAAAGCTAGTGTTAAATGAACTTTTGCAAAAATAATTTTTCAAATCCGACTGGTAGATGCAATTGTCATAGGGATCTCTAATTTTTTTGAAAAATATAATACAGCCCACGTTACTCGCTGATAATGTAGCTTACAATACGCGCCACGAAAGATGAGACTGGACATACCACGTGGTTTGACTTGCCCAGTAGACGATTCAAGGTCTCTTTAGCGGTATGAGGTCTGAGGCACGCCGGGCGTCATCGGGGCGGCGGAAAGAGTGCGAGAGACGCGGTCAAGTCTCATCTTTTGTGGCGCTTATTGTACTGTAGGTTAAAGAATTTTTTAAATCGGTTAAGCATTTTTGAGTTTATCCATTACAAACAAACATACAAAAAACGATCTTGTCTCTATATAATATTAGTCTACATGTTATCATGAAATAATAATAGTTACGAAACAAAAATTACAGATATTGCTTTTTAGAGTTCCGTACCTAAAGGGTGCCAACGGGACTAGACCCTATTACTAATGCTCCGCTGTCCATCCATCCATCTGTCCGTCTGTTACAGGGCTTTATCTATTGAACCGAAATAGATAGACACTTGAAATTCTCTCAGAGTGTGTACTTTTATGGCTGCTGTAACAACATATAATTTTTTTATTATTTGTTGTTATAGCGGCCGGGGTGGAATATAAGAAACGTGTTTCTTACTAAAGTATTTAAAAAAATATGTATTGTTAAATATTGCACGGTGGTACAGAACCTTTTGTGTGCGAGACCGACTCGCACTTGCCCGTTTTTTTTTAAATAATACCTTTGAGATTTTTGAGTTTGTAAAAGCGAAGTTGGATTTGAGGACTCACTTAGGTTTGACTTCAAATTATAAACAAGTCGGTGCTGATGTTGATACGGCAAAGTGACTATTATTCTAGCTGGTTATTTTGAATGGGCTTTAATTAAAGTCAACCGTCAGCCCATATTATTAATTAGTACGGGACACAGTACAGGCGTCGTTTGGACAGAAGTGGTTGCAGTGACGAGCGTGAATAGTCGATAGTAATGTTCTATTCTGACGGTTATATGCTCTAAGATTCTGACTTAGGTAAAATAAAACAATTAATGTCAACTGCCCGAAATAGGGTGGCTAAATAGCACCGCTACGACCGCGGCCACTCTGTCTGAAAAGGAATGTTTCAGCATTTACAGCAGCATCATGAACCAAACCACTTAGCCGATCAAATAAACTTAATTTTAAATTATTTCAAACTAACTGTTACCTGCGACTTCGTCTGTGATTCAGGATGAAAAGTAGCATAATTATGTTCTTTTCCAGGTCATAGTTTACCCATGTGTGTTTCATCCAAATCCGTTCGACCGGTTTAGCGTGAAAGCTAAATAAACGAACAACCTCACTTTCGCATTTTAGGGTTCCGTAGTCAACAAGGAAATCCGAAAATGCATACTTTCAGCACCTATTTTCTTTAGAATTTTTAAAAAAATGCACAAAATAAAAACTATTGTCGGACTTTTAATTAGCTGCAGTGAAATTACACTTCTAATGTAATTTTTACTGTCATTTCGCTATCAAATGGGAACCTTTTTTAATGAAATGACAGACAAGAAGTGTCATTTTACTGCAGCTAATTAAAAGTCCGAGCATAGTTGAATAAATTAAAAACAATTATTCTTTGTACAGACGCCAGCACACACATCAAGCCTCAGAAGAACTATTGTTCTGAGCATCAAGCTACTACAATCTGTCAAACTTTAATAGATTTTCATCTTTATCGCTGAAGCATTAGGTTCAAGGTTGATTGGGAAAATTTGACAGTTTCGGGTGGCTTGACCTGCTGGCGTCTGTACATGATACATGTACGCACGGCTACAGATCAAGCTATACCTTTCCAGTATAAGCTGATCTCGCATTGTATAGGATTTCCTTACAATGAGAGGTCAGTGTAAACTGGAAATGTATAGCTTGATGTGTAGCCGTGTTTACACAGCAGCTGGTCCGGTTACTTCAAAGTGTCTTTTCTCATTCGATTTTGAACTTAACTATCAAAGTTTTAAGGTTTAAAATCATTTGGAGAAATTGACAGTTTGGTTTAACCTGATGTGTGATTGTCTGTACAGACGCCAGCAGGTCAAGTCACCCGAAACTGTAAAATTTTCCCAATCAACCTTGAACCTAATACTTTAGCGATAAAGATGAAAATCTATAAAAGAAAGATAGATTTTAGTTTGAATAATTTATTTTTTGATATTTAAAAAGGGACTATGGAATGTACGGATAGAGTAGGTATCTACTGTAAGTAGTCATATATATTCTTTTCCAGTAGACGGTAGACGTTGGTTGTACACTGTACCCAAACGAAAAGCAAGAAACAAGCATGTTGGATTTTCTACTTTAGATGGTGCCTAGATTACAAAAAATAATTGAAATATGGAATTTCAGAAAACAGAAAAAGCCATTGAAAAAACCGTATATCTACTGTTAAAACAGTAGGGTTGGCAACACTGGAGGAAAAAGACAAGTTGCACCGACCGACCCCATCACAGACCCCATTCCTCATTCAAATAACTACTAATGCTGGGGCTACACCAACGGGAAACGCCGTTGAATCCATACTAATATTATAAATTCGAAAGTAACTCTGTCTGTCTGTCTGTCTGTCTGTCTGTCTGTCTGTCTGTCTGTCTGTCTGTCTGTCTGTCTGCCTGTTACCTTTTCACGCCTAAACCACTGAACGGATTTCGATAAAATTTGGCAAGGCTATAGAAGGTATCCTGGGGACGGACATAGGCTACTTTTTTTTTCAAAAATAATCTTACAGGGGGTGATATAGGGGATGAAAGTTTGTATGGGAAACTCAGTATTTCTTAAGTTAGGGATGTGAAAATTAAAATGTATGTTTTTGATAAGAAAAAAAGAAATATGCGGTTCAGGGTTTTTGAAAAATCATCCCCTAAGGGGGTAAAATAGGGGTTGATTTTAAAATTTACAAAACTGCACGGATTTCGATAGAATTTGGCAAGGCTTTATATAGCATCCTGGGGAAGGACATAGGCTACTTTTTGTTTAAAAAAATAATCCTACAGGGGTGATATAGGGGATGAAAGTTTGTATGGGAAACTCAGTATTTCTTAAGTTAGGGATGTGAAAATTAAAATGTATGCTTTTGATAGGAAATAAAGAAATATGCGGTTCAGCGTTTTTGAAAAATCATCCCCTAAGGGGGTAAAATAGGGATTGATTTTAAAATTTACAAAACTGCACGGATTTCGACAAAATTTGGCAAGGCTTTATATAGCATACTGGGAAAGGACATAGGACACTTTCAAAAACAATATTATAGGGGGTGATATAGGGGATGAAAGTTTGTAAGGGAAACCCAGTATTTCTTAAGTTAGGCATGTGAAAATTAAAATGTATGCTTTTGATAGGAAATAAAGAAATATGCGGTTCAGCGTTTTTGAAAAATCATCCACCAAGGGGGTAAAATAGGGGTTGATTTTAAAATTTACAAAACTGCACGGATTTCAACAAAATTTGGCAAGGCTTAGCATCCTGGGAAAGGAAATAGGATACTTTCAATAACAATACTACAGGGGGTGATATAGGGGATGAAAGTTTGTAAGGGAAACCCAGTATTTCTAAAGTTAGGGATAACAAATTCATGTTATTGGTAGGAAATTAAGAAATATGCGGTTCAGCGTTTTCGAAATATTATCCCCTAAGGGGGTAAAATAGGGGTTGATTTTAAAATTTACAAAACTGCACGGACGTCGATAAAATTTGGCAAGGCTTTATATAGCATCCTGGGGAAGGACATGAACTACTTTTTGTCTTAAAAATAATCCTACAGGGCGTGATTATATAGGATGAAAGTTTGTATGGAAACTCAGTATTTCTTAAGTTAGGGATGTGAAAATTAAAATGTATGCTTTTGATAGGAAACAAAGAAATATGCGGTTCAGCGTTTTTGAAAAATCTTCCCCTAAGGGGGTAAAATAGGGGTTGATTTTAAAATTTACAAAACTGCACGGATTTCGATAGAATTTGGCAAGGCTTTATATAGCATCCTGGGGAAGGACATAGGCTACTTTTTGTTTAAAAAAATAATCCTACAGGGGTGATATAGGGGATGAAAGTTTGTATGGAAAACTCAGTATTCAGTAGTATATTAGTAACTCAGACGCAGGTCCTCACCGGACACGGTTGTTTCGGGAGGTTCCTGTTTCGCATAAGGCGGGAGGAAACGCCCGGGTGTTACCATTGTGTGGATCGCCCGGAGGACACGGTGGAGCATACAGTGGAGGTTTGCCCGGCTTGGGCAGAGCACCGCCGTGTTCTCACGGAGGCGATCGGCGGGGGCGATCTCTCGCGTCCGAGCCTGGTCCAGGCCATGGTGCGGAGCGAGAGTGCATGGGAGGCCGTCACCTCCTTCTGCGAAGCAGTGATGCACGCGAAAGAGGAGGCGGAACGCGTGAGGGAGAGGCAGCCTCACGCCCTCAGTCGCCGCAGGAGACGCCCTGGGCGGCGGGAATTGCGGGGCGATTTCCGGCCACCGTAGGCCCGCGCGGCCTGCGGACGGTGAGCAGCGGGTAGCTCGCCGTCCGGTAAGGACCAGGCCCGAGTCGACGGCGCGTTGTGTTCCACGCGCGCCTCAAAGAGATGTCAGCAAGTGACGGGGTCCAATAGGGCCGACGCCGCTGGGGTCGCGGGTTGTCTGAAGAGGTTACCGCGGCCCTGGCATAGGCAACTGAAGGAACACGGGTGGGTTTTAGTCAGTAAAAGTCTGACACGCCCTTCCGCTCCACCCAGAGCGGGAGAAGTTATTTGATGATTTCCCACCCTCAAAAAAAAAAAAAAAAGGTGCTAAAATAGGGGTTGATTTTAAAATTTACAAAACTGCACGGATTTCGACAAAATTTGGCAAGGCTTTATATAGCATCTTGGGAAAGGACACAGGAAACTTTCAAAAACAATACTACAAGGGGTGATATAAGGGATGAAAGATGGGAAACCCAGCATTTCTTAAGGTAGGGATATGAAAATTCAAATTTATGCTTTTGGTAGGAAATAAAGAAATATGTGGTACAGCGTTTTTGAGAGGGTACAATAGGGGTTGACAAATGTTTGTGTAACTACCTCTTTTTAAGAGATTTAAGGTATTGGAAATGTAGTCATAGTTCGAATCTTGAGGTAACATTTAGTCTTTATTTCATTCGAAGTTTTTACGAGGAAATTATTTGAACGAGTGGACACTCGGACAAAAGTTATTTGTTATTAGAGCGTGACTGGCATAATAAATTTTAAGTAATTAACAAAGTCCCCCCGCCGCGTAAGTGTGTCTGTTTGAATGCGATAATGTCAAAAAGTACCGAACGGATTTTCATACGGTTTTCTCCAATGAACGGAGTGATTCAGTGTAATTCATTATGGTTTTGTGTAAATTGGCTGAAATATGACGACGACTGTTGAAGATGTCGGAAAAAATCATGCCGACTGGTAGCTTTATGCCTACTATACACGGTAACGATATATCGTAGCGATTTGAGTTGGTACAGTTACATCGGACGGCCCTATGTTTTCCACATGTACGTTCCCATGGGATATTTTCCGACATCCACGCGGGCGAAGCCGCGGGCAAAAGCTAGTATCGCGATATAATAATTATAGTGTACAGACGCCAGCACATCAAGCTATTACAATCTGTCAAACATCTATATCGATAGGATGATTGGGATTTGACAGTTTCGGGTGGCCTCATGGCCTGACCTGCAGCCTGCAGGCATCTGTACCACCGAAAACACATAGCAAAATAATAAATTACGTAATTAATATACCTTTATGTGAGTACTGGCCATCCAGTACTAATTGACTTGACACTGCATGTCATTTAAATGTTGTTACCTAGTTACCAATATAACAGTCATCTGAATAAAAGCGATATCATTGTTCATGCGTATTAATCGTACATCTTATTAAATGAATCTCTCACAAATTGGTAGTAGAGCGTGGTTACTTGCAAGTATGAAAAATGGGCATCAACTATGAGTTATCGTAGCAATCAATAGTATCGTACCTTTGACCAAATCAAACTATGATACGTGGTGTTTGCAAGCACAAGCGGTCCTGATTAAAAATGACTATTGGAAAATCGTAAGCGGCGAGAAAACGTTACCACCAGCTACGGATGCGGCGGCGAGATCGGCGTTCAACAAAGAGGACTTGAAGGCAAGGGCCGAAATCCTACTTTTATTGTCGCCATCTGAATTAAAGCAAATTAAAGTCTGCGCGACATCTAAAGCTGTATGGGACAAGTTGAAAGCTACTTACCAAAGTACTGGGCCTGCGAGGAAAGCTACCTTATTAAAACAGTTGGTTCTTAAACGAATGACCACAGGAGAAGATATACGTGACCACATAAACAACTTCATGGACATCGTGGACAAACTCGCAGATATGGATATAAAGGTACCTCCAGAACTGCTGAGCATAATGCTTCTCTACAGTTTGCCGACAACTTTTGAAAACTTTAGAATAGCCATCGAATCTCGAGACACCCTGCCTAAACCTGAAGATCTGAAAATAAAGATTATGGAAGAATACCAAGCAAGGAGTGGAAATGAACAGCCTGAAAGCTCAGAAGCATATCATATCAAGAAAAACAGGCAAAGGTTGTACTGCAAGAGCTGTAAAAAGAAAGGCCACACTATCGAAACATGTTGGGGTAAGAAGAAAAACACTAATGAAAAAGACAACGGAAGCAAATACAATTTTAACGTTTGTCTGAGCACCGTAAATTCAGATGTTGATAAAAATGTCTGGTGTCTAGATAGCGGCTGCTCATCACATATGTGCGGTGACGAATCGATGTTTTCTTCCATGACACCTGAAAATGGCACCTTAAAGTTGGCATCAGATAAATACATTAGTAGAATTCAAGGTATAGGAAAAGTAACAATCAGTACCGATAAACACGGCTACAACTTCAATGACACCTTGTATGTTCCTGATATATCAGTAAACCTTTTATCCGTCGCCAAAATAACGGACAGAGGAAATAAGGTTGTTTTTGAAAAAGAGAAAGCCTACGTCGTAAAAGAAACCGGCGAAAAGATACTGACTGCTCGAAAGAGAGATGGGCTATACTATTTTGAATCTGGACGAAAAGAAACTGCTAACTACACACCAAAAACTGACAGTGACATTATGGAATGGCATCGCAAACTCGGCCACATAAACGAAAAAGATTTAAAGAAGATGGCTAAAGATAACCTTATGTATGGCTTAAATTTTAATGATGAAGACATGAAAACATGTGAGACCTGCATTAAAGGCAAATTGTCCAGGTTACCGTTCATAAGACATGATGATCTATACTCAACCGATAACATGGAAATAATCCATAGCGACGTTTGTGGACCTTTTGAATGTGATACACTAGCAGGATCAAAGTACTATGTTACTTTCACAGACGACTATAGTCGCTATTGTCACGTCTATTTTATTAAAAGAAAGAGTGATGTATTCAACGTCTTCAAAGAATACAAAAATGAAGTTGAGACCTTCCATAACAAGAAAATAAAAAACCTGCAGACCGACAATGGTACAGAATATCGGAACAAGGAATTCGATGACTTTCTCAAATCGCATGGCATCCGAAGAAGGTTGACCACTGTTTACACCCCTCAACAAAATGGGATTAGCGAGAGGAAGAACAGATCCTTACTAGACAAATCTAGATGTCTGTTAATCGAGGCCAAGGCACCTAAAAAGCTATGGGCGGAAGCGATAGCAACTGCAAACTACCTTATAAATCGTAGTCCTTCCAAAGCACTGGATGGCGAAACACCGTTCAAGAAATGGTTAGGCCGAATACCATGTGGACATCATCTTTACGTGTATGGAAGGAAGACCTTTGTGTTGAAAAAGAACAAACGGGGTAAACTGACCCAGAATGCCAAAGAAGGCGTATTCATGGGGTACTCGATGACCTCAAAGGCTTACAGAGTGTACATACCGGAAGACGATGATGTAGTGATAAGCAGGGACATAAAAGTCATAGAAAAAATGTACTTCGAAGAAGAAAGTCAGAACTATGATGAACTTATTAACGAAAAGGAACAATCTCGGAAACCTGAAAAAGAAAACAAAATTAAATACAATGATAAGAAAAATAAAAGGGTACAACCAATAGAAATTGAAATAACAGCGAATGAAAAGGAAAATACGTTACAAAATTCCAACGAGCAAGAAGATGAAGTTCCTTCAGTAGAAGAAATAGAGTCTTACGATGACGCATCAGATGTTGTTGAAATATCTGAAAATGGGAGGCCGCAAAGAGAGAGGCGTCCGCCCGCGTGGGCTCGAGATTTTATACTGGACCAGACTGAAGAAAGTCACTTACTCTCGGAGATATCCTATATATCCGATAAAAATGAAGATGATGAATACTGGCATGATGCTATAAAAGCCGAGATTAAAGCACATGTTAAGAATGGAACCTGGAAAATAGAAAAGAAGAACAAAGACATGAAAGAAGTGGACTACAAAATGGTTCTAAGAAACAAAATAGGACCAGACAACAACATCACAAAGAAAGCCAGACTTGTAGCACGGGGCTTCACTCAGCGACCAGGCGTTGACTACAATGAAACATACGCTCCTGTAGCTAAACTGAGCTCGATAAGATCTGTTGTTGGAATAGCCATGGAAGAAGGTTTGAAATTGAACCAGATGGACGTTACAACGGCGTACCTGAATGGCGAACTAGAAGAAAAGATAGTTATGAAGTACCCTGACTATTTAGAAGATTATCTGACTGAAATTATGGTTGAAGAAAGTAAACAAGAAAATTTAACTTTGTACAACAAAACAATGAGTATGCTAAAAGACATAAAAAACAATCCAAAAGGGAAAGTTTGTCAACTCATAAAAGCTTTATATGGACTCAAACAGGCAGGGAGGCAATGGTATAAGAAACTCGACACAGAATTAAAGAACATAGGTTTCAAAGCATCGGAAGCTGACCCATGTCTATACTTACTAGAGAAAAGAGGAGTTAAAGTCATAATAATTATTTATGTTGACGATTTGTTAATTGCCTATTCGTGTCCTAGAAAGCTCCAAGAAATAAAAGACCTGTTAAATAAGAAATTTGAGTTAAAAGACTTAGGAACACCTAAACGGCTAATAGGGATAGACGTTACTTATAAGGGAGATGAAATCAAACTCAACCAGGAGAAGTTCATAGAAGACACTCTTAAAAAATTTAAAATGGAAGATTGCAAAGCCACGTCTACACCCATAGAACCAGGTCTTAGACTAGAAAAAGGAAGAAGAGATGAAAGGAATGATCTGCCCTACAAAAATTTGATTGGCTCTCTCATGTATCTGGCAGTGGCAACTGGACCCGATATTATGTTTGCCATAAGTTATCTCTCCCAATTTAACGACTGCTACGGAGAAGAGCATTTCAAGTGTGCAAAAAGAGTACTGCGATTCTTAAAGGGAACAAAAAGCGTCTCGCGTCGGTCTTATATTTAGAAAAACTCGCCAAGAACTATATGGCATGGCTGACGCAGATTGGGGAGCATGCAAGCTCGACCGGAAGTCTTTTTCGGGCTGCTGCTTTAAATACGCTGGAACGGCCATAAGCTGGATGTCGAAAAAGCAAAAGACTGTAGCGCTATCGACTGCCGAAGCGGAATATGTCGCTTTGACCGAAGCTGCAAAGGAGGCTATTCACTTGAAAAGTCTATTCAAAGATCTTGGGGCCAACTATGAAAGCATAGTTATATTAAACGATAACCAAGCCGCCCTCAAGCTAAGTCAGAACACAATGGTGACTTCCAAGTCCAAACACATCGACTTAAAAATGCACTTCATTCGAAATTGCATAATGGACAGAGTGATACAGGTCAGGTATCTGCCAACCGAGGATATGGAGGCAGATATCCTAACGAAAGCCCTAGCCGGCCCGCGGCTGTTGAAATTGCGGAGCAGCTTAGGCGTTTCCTGAACTCCTGATGACCATGACGATGCCGTGAAGAGGAGTGTGAGTACTGGCCATCCAGTACTAATTGACTTGACACTGCATGTCATTTAAATGTTGTTACCTAGTTACCAATATAACAGTCATCTGAATAAAAGCGATATCATTGTTCATGCGTATTAATCGTACATCTTATTAAATGAATCTCTCACACTTTATAATTTAATAATAATAAATCAACTCAAAAACACTTGAAAATGTCAAATAGTAGAATCACAGTATTTTCCGCGACTAAAATAAAGAAACACACTATATCTCATTATTGTAATCTGTGCATTATTGGCTACAGCGGCAGCGGCAGCGGCAGCGCATCACTAATTCACTATTTGTCAGTGTCAAATCTGTGTCAAATCGAAGAAGTGATCGAAGTTTTTTGTGTTCTATGTGGAAATGAATTAAAAATAATATTTGTGTAAACCTTCCAGTGACACAAAGTTTTAATAAATATGAAGCCACTAATAGATTTCGATGAGTGTCTTAGAGATTCTCCCAAGTTTAGGTATTGTGAAGATCGTAATCAATGAAAGTTATTCATAGAAAGTGAAATTTTGTACGTGTTGTGCGTGATAATTGTTGTTGTATAAGCCATCCTGTTTGTTATTGTAGGGAGCAGCTGGAAACTGAGGAAGCCAGCATTGACTCATTGGAGCAGAAACTTGATAAAGTTCTAAAAGCATGCTCTGTAATGATAGACTCTGGTAAAATCTACATGAGTCATAGGAGGTGAGGATTGTACTCCTTTCTTTTTTTGTTTGTGTAGTTTTTCTCACACGACGCGGTACTTCCGTAATCATAGATCAATACATCGTTAGCATTAAAAATTTTCACTGGCATACTACTTACATTATTGTTCCTCAAAACAATGTGTCCTAGTTTCTTGAAGTAAACTGTCATTGTTAAAACACCTAGATAGATTGGATAGTCTTTCGAGTACACTCCTTTTTTATAAGATTGGGACTTGTAGTATTTCCTACATATAATTTTATTATGTCATCAGTAAAATAGTTAAAATGCCAAAAAGTTCAAAAAGATAAACAGTGCTAACACTTATTATTATCAGGTCACAATGTCAAATGTTTTATTATAATTATAAAAATTACAATACAAATAGTTTTATGAAAATTAGCTGACCCGCCAGACTTTGTCATGTTAAAATTTCTTTTTTTCTTTTCTTATTTTAGTTTCTTTTAAACCACCCCAGTAAAGAAGAAAATAAAACAAAAAAAAATGTAATTGGTCAATCCGTTTTTGAGTTTTAGCAAGACTAATGGACAGCAATTGATTTTTATGATAAGTGTTATGTTTGAACCTTGTCGATTGGTTTCATTAGTTGTCAAGTGTAACATTTTTGTAATGAGGGTAAAAAGAAATAAAACAGTTTGCTTTCTGATCTCGACTTGGTTGTATCTTTTATTGGCGACTGCGGAAAATAAGTTGTATTTCGGCGAAAATGACGGCAAATGTAACGAATATAGTGTTTCCCGGACAATTTAACCCAAAGACTGATAAGTGGTGTGATTATAAAGAGCAATTAGTGTGCGCGCTCGATGCGGCGGGTTACGATAAAACTAACCTAGACAAGGGACGATCGCTGTTTCTTTCTCAGTGCGGCAAAGACACTTTCGCGCTAATTGCATCACTTTTAGTTCCAGCACGTCCTTCGGAAGTATCTTTAGTGGACATTTTTAGTGTTTTGGATAAGTTTTATGAACCCGAGGTTAACGAAATTTTGCAAGCGGGAAAATTTTACAAACGTCAACAAGTGCAAGGTGAAAGCGTGCAAGACTTTGTGGCGGATATAAGTCTACTTGGTGCAAAATGCAATTTCATGGACTTGAAACGCCAGTTGAGAGACCGACTAGTACTGGGGGTGCGGGACGATCGCTTGCGACGCGACTTATTGAAAAAGAAAGACTTGTCGTACGAGGTCGCGTTACAGATGTGTCTGGACTATCAAGCGACGTTCCCTGATTTGTACCCTGCGTGTGTGGCTAGTGAGTCTAAGCAAACTCCGTCCAGTGTCACGGAGACTGAAAGTATGGACATTGGTAATGTTAACTCGAATGAGTGTCGACGGTGTGCACGCGCTCACAGGACGGGCGAGCGCTGCCCGTTTGTTAAGGCGAAGTGCTTCTACTGCAAAAAGTTTGGGCACATTGCGGCGACCTGCTCCAAGAAGCCAAGTCGTGTACACCAGGTCGACGACACGAGGGAAGCCGGCACGAGTGTGGAAACTTCAGCTGAGAAGATGATGGGCGTATACGTCTGCGTGGATAATTACTCACCACCTATTACCACAGACGTTATGATAGACGGCGTTCATTTATCTATGCAAGTGGACTCGGGTGCATCGCGTACCATTATGTCGGAAGAGACATACAAGATGCTGTGGTTGACGCCCCCACCCCTACGAGCTACCAATCTAAAACTCGTGACATGGACTCAAGACCCTTTAAAAGTATTAGGACTAGCAGACGTGCGGGTTGTGCTAGGTAATAAGGAAGCGCAATGTGAACTGGTCGTGGTGGCGGGGAACGGACCAAATCTGTTGGGCAGGAATTGGTTCCATACACTAGGCCTTGAAGTAGCAGAATTGTGCTGGGCTGAGGAGGATATAGAACCATATAAGAAAGATTTTCCTGAACTATTTAAAGAAGGACTCGGCGAGTACAAAGGTCCTGAGGTGTCACTTCACGTGCGGCCGGATGCTACGCCCCGCTTCTTAAAGGCACGCGCGGTGCCGTACCCTCTTAAGGAAAAAGTCACTAGACAGTTGAACGAGATGGTGGAGGCGGGTGTACTGACACCTGTCCGTTATTCTGAGTGGGGAACACCGGTGACGCCGGTGATGAAAGAAGACGGAACAGTACGAATGTGTGGTGATTATCGTGCCACGGTGAACACCGCTATAGATACAGACATCTATCCGCTGCCGACGTCTGTGGAAGCGTTTGTGAGACTTAGTGGCGGCAGAATATTTAGTAAGCTGGACTTGAAAAACGCGTACACACAACTGAAGGTAGACGACGCGACAGCTATGCTGCTCACGCTGAACACTCCTATCGGTCTAATGAAAGTGAATCGCCTGCCATTCGGTGTCAGCGCGGCGCCAGCGATTTTTCAGCGTCTTATGTCGACGGCGTTAGCGGGTATGGACGGAGTGGCGTGTCTATTAGATGATATCGCTGTCACTGGAGCCACGATTGAAGAACACAACCGGAGACTCAGAGAAGTACTGAGCAAACTGCAACAGCTCGGACTCCGCCTCAACGTAAAGAAATGCGTGTTCGCTGCGAACAGCATCACATTCCTAGGGCACATGATTAATGCAGAGGGACTTCACCCCGCACCTGCGAAAGTCAAAGAGATTCAGGAAAAGTCGGCCCCAACCAACAGAGAGACCTTGCGTGCCTTCCTGGGCTTATATAATTTTTATGAAAAATTCTTACCTGACAAGAGCACTGTGTTAGAACCACTGTATCGACTTTTAGAATCAAAAAGACCTTGGAGCTGGGGTGAGAAGGAACAGGAGGCGTTTATGGAGGCGAAGCGATTACTGTCATCAGATCGAACGTTGGTGGGCTATGACTTGCAGAAAGAACTACTTCTCATTTGTGATTCATCGGAATACGGTCTCGGAGCGATTATTGCACACGTCATGGAGGACGGTTCAGAGCGGCCGGTGATGATGGCCTCACGGACACTACAGGCGCACGAGAGACGATATGGGCAGATTGACAAGGAGGCCCTGGCTATTATATTTGGATTGACAAAGTTTCACGAATTCTTGGCGGGTCGTAAATTTTGTATTGTGACAGATCATAAGCCGTTGGTCGGTTTATTCAATCCCGCAAAACCAATTCCAGACCAGATATCACCGAGGATGTTGCGCTGGTCATTGAAACTTTCCAGTTATAATTACAGCATACAGTACAGGCCTGGTAAATTAATCGGCAACGCGGACGCGTTGAGCAGGTGGACCGCTCCGGGCACGTCGAGTCTGCAGGAGGATGTGCTGCGCGACGTGCTGCTGCTGGAGGAGCAGCCGAGCGGCTGGGAGCTGGACGCAGCTAAGATAGCCGCAGAGACCAACAAAGATGCGGTATTGCAAAAAGTAATGTTTCACGTTTTGCACGGATGGCCACGAAGGAACATAGACCCGAGCCTACAAACTTATTGGACACGGAGAGAGGCTCTTTCACATAATAAAGGTTGTTTATTGTGGAGCAACAGAGTCATAATACCTTCGTCCTTACAGGACAAAGTGTTAAAGTTGTTACATGCCCCTCATGCGGGCATTGTTCAGACAAAAGCGTATGCAAGAGGCTACGTGTGGTGGGTCGACATGGATCGGCAGATTGAGAGTGTGGTGGCCGCGTGCCAGCAATGTCAGCTAGTGAGAAATAACCCACCAAAGGACCCGCAGACTTGGATTGTTCCAGAGAAGCCGTGGAGCCGTGTGCATGTGGATTTTGCGGGGCCCTTCCAGGGAAAAACGTTTCTAGTCCTAGTAGACAGCTACAGCAAATGGTTTGAGGCTGAAATCATACCAGCGATGAACAGTGGTACGGTGATAGCTGTTATGAGAAAAATTTTCACTTCACAAGGACTGCCCGACGTGTTGGTGTCAGATAATGGACGTGCGTTCACCTCTGATGAATTTAATAATTTTCTTAAAAAGAATGGAATTAAACATTTGTATTCACCGCCCTACCACCCAGAGACTAACGGGCAGATTGAACGCACGATTCAAACATTTAAGAACAAAATAAAGAAACTAGAGAACTTGGACATGCAATGGCAAGAGAAACTTTGCAAAGTTTTATACTATTTACGGACTGTGCCCAATAGCTCTACTAACAAGACACCTGCTGAGTTACTGAATGGGCGAAGATACAGGACTGCAGTGTCGAGCTTACACCCCGACTCGACGCCGAGCCGCGCCGACCAACAACTGGAGGCGGCGGCGCAGCGCCCGCCCGCGCGGACTTTTACGCTGCTGCAGCCCGTGCTCATACGCATGTACGGGCCCGGAAACAGGTGGCGTCGGGCCACCGTGGAGACGGTGGAGGGGCCGGCCACTTATGTGGTGAGGACGGAAGATGGAGAGCTGCATCGGCGACACGCAGACCAAATACTGGCCAGACCAGCTAATGGGTCACCTGTCATTGACAGTCAGCCAGCCAATGATACGGACTCTGAATTATCACAGGATCCGCCGATTGTGATTCCGCCTCCTGAATTATGGCCAGATATTATAGGAATTCCTAATGAATGACTTAAGTGATTGCTATGTTAGAAGTAGACATTTTTGGTTAAATTAATTTTGTTATCTATTGTTGAATTTATTATTGCCTTTACCAATCATTATGAGAGAAAGGTATGTTATGTTTGAACCTTGTCGATTGGTTTCATTAGTTGTCAAGTGTAACATTTTTGTAATGAGGGTAAAAAGAAATAAAACAGTTTGCTTTCTGATCTCGACTTGGTTGTATCTTTTAATAAGAAAAAGAATAAACTACACATTCATAATCTCACGCCTTTTACCCATTAGGGTACCTAGGCAGAAACTACAGAACATCACCAGCTACAATCCTTACATACTGCTTTCCTTAATTTACGTTATACATGTGGTCATACATGCACACTGAAACTTTACACTACCAAAATAATAATAAAATAATTCCTGAAAGAACAATGAGGTATTTCAAAAATAGTCAGTTCATACTAACAAGGTTGTTCTAAGTTCACCAGCATTACTGGTAGTATTGCACTTAAATTGCGTAACACATTATCAATCGGAGTTGGTTTCATTTTGACAGTTCAACAACATTGATTGCGTTATTTACGTTGCCGAGCAGACAAATTTTTCGAACATACATTAACAATGTGTTTCAAAATTATTCAAACTCCGATTGGTAATGTGTTACGCAATTAGGGTGCTGGTTATTTAAATTATATACTTTGGTCATTTTTGTGCATGGTGGGGAACATCTGTGAGTGGGTTATTCAGACCCTGATTAAATCATTTATGGGACTGAATGAAAGGCACAGTTAATTTTATTGGAACTCTTGGATTGGTTTGCGCGCGGCGTCGCCCGGGTGAATCTCATATCTCTATCTCTAGTGGTTTAGGCTATGTGTTGTCCATTTTCACACAAAAATACCATCAAAACCAACATTTCCAGTGAATTTTCCAAAAAAAATTATGCCATACAAACCTTGTCCATTACAAACACAACAAAAAAAGAATTAGCCAAACAGGTGTAACCGTTCTGAAGTGATGCACTTAACATACCTTTGGCAATAGGCTTTTATTTATATAGATTTCTTCTAGAGACCAGCTATAGGAATAGAAAACATTTTTTTTTATTATTAAATAATCTTAGAAAATTACCATTGTCACTGTATGTTTTTAGCACATTTACAAATGCACTATGGGATCTAACGGGAAGCTTCGCAGAGGACCCACCAGTTATGGCAACCTTGAACAGAATGATCCACTCTCTGCAAGAGATGAACAAATTCCACTCCATCCTGCTTGACCAAGTATCTCGAACTGTGCTCAAGAATCTCACTGCTTTTATTAAAGTGTAAGTATATTTATTTATCTTAGACATCACTAATATGGCAAAAGAAAAATTGTAAAGAAAATGTGGACTTAAAAAAATATATAAAATTGCCAACATGCAATCAATGCAATGAGCAGGCTTGGTGATCCATACTGTCTTGTGCCTCTCTTTACCTACATGAAGAGGCCCATGCCCTGCACTGGTACTATAATAAACTGGCCTGATTATTATTCCTCAGTATATTCTTTATTTTTCATACTTTCTAACAGCCTGCCTGCACAAAAATACTTGACTCATTTGGACTAGCTATCTATCGATATTGCATTAATTTAAGAGAATGAAAGATAATTTTAATTATGATCTAATATTATATGAGCTACTTTTTTATTTTTTATTATTTAGTTTTGATTAATCAACCTAAACCGTCAACTGTTTTGTGAATTTTTGCTGTACTTAATAGGTTTAGAATATCGCATATTTACGAATCCTTTTGACGTCTAAAAGGTATTGAAAAATTACAATGTATTCTTGTGAAAGTTATCTATACAAATGTATGAATCACTTTTTACCACTTTCATATAAAATTTTTGAGTGAAAAAATATTTAACTTAAGTCAAATTTTAGAGAAGAGGTTTCGGCTACTTAGAACTCTCATTCATAAAATTAAAACAACAGAATTAAACTTAAATTCAAAATTTCCTGAAATTCCTAAAAAAAAAATTCAAAAAATTAAAAACATTTTGGCATAAAAAATCTTTTAAAACAACCTAATTCTCGCATTATAAACTCGACGCATATACAACATTTTTGTTTACACTAAACCTCTTAAGGGGTCATTGTACTCATAATTTTGAACAACTTTTACTATGGGACCAAACCTGAAATCGCGAAAAAAAAATCAGCTGTTCAGTACAATGACCCCTTAAGAGGTTTAATATAAACAAAAAATAATGTTGTATAATTCAATTATATAATTGAAATAATCTTTCCTGTTGTGCATTACAGAAATACAGTATTTTAACTGTAAAATACATCTGTAAAATCACGCAAATCCGCGAAATCGGCAGTTTCGTATACGGCCTCTTAACATACAATAAAAAATTTGAATAAAGTTTTGAAACTACACTATTTAATCACTATTTTTTATCTATCATTATAACACTGTATGGAATGAGTCATTATAAAAAAAAAGTGTTATGCCAATCCACTTTAAAACCTACCTTCAGGTAATGATTTCTTTATGAATCATTTCATCATAGAGTTTCAAGTTTGAGTTGTTGTTACAATATCAGATACTAAATAACATGAACTCAAAAGTACTTTCAGAATGTAATAAAATGTGTACCAGTTTTATTCTGCTTATCACAACATTGATAGTGATTTTATTGTTTTTTAAACAAAACATTTCTGATAATATTAAATGTACTTAAAAAGCGTTATAGAATAAATACTTTGAATGAAACCGATTGAAACCTGTAAATAGGACTTGCAGTACAGATTTATTTGCTAATAAATTATACATCCTTCCTTAATGTAACTTAAAACAATTCAGTCATAATGAGGAGGTTGTTATTTAATTTTAAAAAAACCGCCCAAGTGCGTGTCGGACCACGCACAATGAAGGGTTCCGTACCTAGTTGAAAAGAATTTATCCCAAAACAAACTTAACATTGCAATCACAAAAGAAATTCTAAATTAACAATATTTTCGGACTTTTTCCTTTACTTGTGCTGTGAGACCTTGCTTCTTGCAAAATTTCATGATTCTAAGACAACGGGAAGTAACCTATAGGTTTTGATTTACTTGCGAGTATCATAACATGACGCATAAAATGAAATGGTCTAATTTTTTTATTGCGTTGACTTAGAAGCTTGATTTTTTTAGAACTCCAAGGTACCGTAGACCTACGTATTTGACATTAATTTCAACTTGATATCTCCTCCCGTTCCTGAGAAAAAGGGTCTTGACAGACTGACACTGACGGGTTCCGTTTTTTCCTTTTGAGGTACGGAACCCTAAAAAATATTGTTTCATGTTAAGTAACCACATCCCTAATTCTTCCGGGTTATTGGTTGGTTTGTATTAAAAACCAGTCAAGAGCAAGTCGGACTCGCGCACCGAGGGTTCCATAACATCATTTATATGTAATTATTGTTGATGATTTCTGAAAAACTGTGCTATTTAGAGACATCGTTTTGTTTTTCCTGTAATCTATACATACACTTCTATCACATACCCCCTTTCAGTAAGTACCTGTTGCAGATAATTTCTTATTTGAAAAATAGTTGGGCAAACGTCATCTAAAACTGTTTCTGAGCCCCCTGAACCAGTGTCACACACTTGTGCACCGATATCTTCCGCGCCGAAGGCTGGTCTCCGCTGAGATTGGTCGCCATGGCCGAATTTCGATCTAGAGAACTATTTATTATTTTTTATTGATTTTGTAAAAGATAAAAAATTAAGGTCTTTATTAAATAGTTACAGGATTTCGAATTAACAATGGAATACTTAACATATTACAAAGCTGACTCATACAATTGATTGATAGCAATGCCGCCACCCCACTTCCTTCATGCATACAAATGTTACAGTCATGTATTTATCACATTCAACAGCTTTTGTTTTGTTACAGGGATATTAAAGGTGTCAAGGAAAGTAAAAATCACTTTGATAAAATTTCAAATGATCTCGATACCGCTTTAAATAGAAATTCACAGGTAAGTTATTACTAAGTTAATAAATAATAAGAATATGAAATTGGAACTAGTCAATAAGTACAAACAGGACAAATACTAAGTCAAAATATTTTCCTCACATAATACTTTAAAAGTTAATTATGTAATAGCTTCAAAATATAGTAACTGTTGTAATCTGTATAAAAATTTACAGTCAGGCCAAAACGTCTAGAAACGGAACTAAGTAATTTTTAATCTTTGTCAGTGTTGTTTCAGTCCGTGTTTTAGCAGGCAACAAATGTGTATGAAAACGATTAGATTTAAACTTATTAAGGCTATTTAAAGTTCTGTCGGGAAAATGGTTTTTAAAGTTAAATTTTATAATGTATGGCTAGTGGCGTCCCCATTTTTTCCACTCTTTTTGGTCGAGCTGTACTTCGTGAGAAAGGCAAAAATATTTTTTTATACCTAAATAGAAAAAAAAACATGTTCAAATCTGCAGTAATCGCATTAGCTCCAGAGGATGTCAACTTTGTTCACCTTAGGGGTGTGATGTCAAGAATAAAGGTCATCCATTTACTAGATTTTCAGTTTTGGCCGTGGGTGTTATGTCAGTCGGATAAATGGACGATGTCCCTAAATCCTACATCTTCTACTCAGGTGTCTCGGCACAAATGCGTGGAAGTGGAGGAGGTGATGAATCTCTTGCTGGCGACACGGTCGTGCTTCCGTCACACGGCGCTTGACCATGTGCAGAAGATCACTATGCTGCAGGCTAGGAAGCGCCACGAAATACTGGCCACGGTGAGTTCCATATTTAAACTCTTTCGAGCAGGCCGAGTAGGGCCTAAGTAATTATAAATCTATATACCTACCTATATAAAAGAAAGTCGTGTTAGTTACACTATTTATAACTCAAGAACGGCTGAACCAATTTGGCTGAAAATTGGTGGGGAGGTAGCTTAGAACCAGGAGACAGACATAGGGTACTTAAAAAAAAAACTGATAAAACGTGGTATAACAACGGCTGGACCGATTTAGATGAAATTTTGTGTGTATAATTTAATGGGTTCCTGGATGGTTAGAAACCAATTGGCCCCAGTAGGTGGCGCTGCAGTCGGGTTCTAGGATCGTTCAGACAGGACAACGTCTGTCGGGTCCGCTAGTACACGTATAATAACTCGGAAAGTGCATTACAGTCTGACTGCGTGGCTGGTCGCGCATCTTCAACCTTTTGTCATGTATATAGGGTTACATTTGGTTTGTTAGCGAAACTTCATAAACGCTATGAGTATCGATTTCATTGCCCAGAGAAAGATTCGAGCAGATTGACCTCTGTAAACAATCAGACAATTTGAATCTCTAGCCTTGTAGCATGTAGGCGCAAACGAAGAAGTACCTACCTACGTAATAATTGCAAACTTCCATGATTGTAGAATAAAAAACAAAAATGCAAGGAATGTCCGCGAGTGTCGCAAGTGCAGCGCAATGTGTTTCTCATCAGACATGTGTGATCCGCTTTTAGACGTCAATGTGCCCCTATCACCTACACTATCAATTTTAAACGGCTCGAATTAATTTCTAATATTTTTTCTCTTTCTTTCTTTTTTTTTCCCCGCGACTTACAAGTTGTAGGTCGTAGGTTCGAACCCAGACAGGCGCTTTATTTTCTGTAAATTGTTTCATCATCACTACTCTCATAACGGTGAAAAAAACATCGTGAGGTTTCCTCGGTATGTTAGAATTAAAAATTCGAAGACATGTGACATCTACCAACCCGCACTGGGCCCGCGTGGTGGATTGACCCGCTCCCTCTCAGTCTCACCGAGAGGAGGCCTATGTCCCAACAGCGGGAACATTATAGGCTGATTATGCTACATAGGTATTCAAACGCAAAAATACGTGATAAATCACGAAAGCTAAATGATATAATTGTAACGAAACACCTCATTTTACAAGGATGCAAGTGTACTGGCGCACGGTCATTGTTTTAAGTATTTATTTATTTTTAAGTATAACATGCGCTTGCGCTTGCACGGTGTCCATGATGACTGTATGTTATCTCAATACTGTCGGCATGTAATTAAGTAAACATTGCATATTTTTATTTTCTTGGTAATAATATGCTTGCGGTGAACAAGGAAACGAATATTAAAACGTTCATGATAAAAGATAATAATGCTTTATGCTTATAGCTGTCGTAAAAATGCATAGTATATACGTAGTATCATCGATTAAGAAGCCTTGCGGGTATTGACACTATGTAGGAGGAAGCGGTGAACGCTGGGAATCCCTCATAAAGTCTAAACTACTGTTTTCAATAGGTAATGAGAAAAAGAGTTTTCGAGAGTTGAACCTCGATTGGAATACTGACAATCCCAGTTTCGGACAGCTTATTAAATTTGGTCTGTCAAATCGTATCAAGTGATTTCAATGGGAGTTGTTTTCGTTCAACCAATTTAAACAATATAAATCACAGCATTCAAAATTCATCCGATGATCCGACTGTGTATGTTTTTTGTAATAAATAAAACTGGCTGACTAACGGATGTAGCGAGCAATTGAATTTTCTCGTAGTAGAAACTATAATTATAATAATATTTATAGTGCAACGCAACGCGAAGCATGTTGGTTCCGGTTCAGTGGCATACTACATGGAGCAGCGTTTTTAGATTGCAATTAAATGAATAAAATAAGCATTGCTTCCATCATGTCACAAAACTCACAAATCAAAATACCAAGTGGTTTTCCTCATTCTTAAATAATAATTGACATACTTACCAACATTTAATCATCACCTGAGTAAAAACTGTTTGTATAATTGAACGCACTAATCTTTGGAACTACCAGTCGAATTTGTAAAATTATTTTTGCATTGATAGCCCAATTATTGAGGAAGGCTATACGCTATTTAACATCAGGCTAGGACCCATAAGAGCCGAGCAAAAAGCAAATAAGAAAGAACGCTAGGCAAAAACGAAGTAATAGCCGCAGGCAGACGATGCGATGCTACGGGATGGGATCGGGAAACAAGAAATTTCACGCGGACGAAGTCGGCAGGCCGAAGCTAGTATTCAAAATAGCAGCAACAAATTGTATACTAACCGAATTTTGGCAGTGTCATGCTATACTAGTTAAGTTACATAACTAAATAAATCCAAATTGATTTGTAGGTACTAGCTTTTGCCCGCGGCTTCGCCCGCGTTTATTATACATATAAACCTTCCTCTTGAATCACCCTATCTATTCAAAAAAACCGCATCAAAATCCGTTGCGTAGTCTTAAAGATCTAAGCATACATAGGGACAGACAGACAGGGAAGCGACTTTGTTTTATACTATGTAGTGATATTGTAAAGGAGATAGATCCATCATCAACTCAAGTCGTCCTGTCCACTACTAGACATTCTTCTCCAAAGGCCGTTACAGCAATACTATAATAGACAAAATCATAAACTAGCATAACAAACATCACTATTTACCATACCGGTCAGTGTCGAACAACAATAGGAAGACAATAATCACGTTCCACTCCGGGACAATACTTAGATTAATAACCGTAGTCCTTAAGTAGCGAGTTTTGCGCGGCTACTCATAATTCTGCTACATCACAGTAATAATGATACAGTAGTTTATCATCATAGAAAACGGCCGAAACGACGCGCTTCGAAATCTCAGTCAGTCTCAGTTACGCAACAGTTCGAGCGAGCGGCAGTTACGGACGGACACGTATTTATGTACCGGTTGGCCGTAGGGAATTAATGGTGTGGAGCCTCACCCCGAGGACTAAGTCTCTCTTAGTTATTAGGTACTAACATAGTTTTTAAGTTCATACTAACAATACATATATACCGGATGACTATTTTACCGTCTCGAAAAAAATTGGGTATATTAGGTGATCGGGGTAGAAGCCTATGGCATACCTAACTTAAAGAAAAAAAAAAAACAAAAATTCAAATCATATGCAGGCTGCATATGATTTGAATTTCGATATTATTAAACGATGTAGTATTTTTTTTCAAAATTTCTGTTTTTCTGGTACAAAAATGAAAAGTTTACATCGAATTTGTTCTATTTATTTATTGGTTGTGCTCAGTAGTTGTGTTAATTTTAATTTGGAGTGATTATGTTAGATTGTGATTTTAATAATCTCCGAGTATAGCATCCAGTGTGTTTTCATTGCACGAAACCCATCTTCATCCCATGGTATCTGAATCTAACTGAGTAAATCCTGTCGTTTCCGACATATATATGTAAATGTAATGTGGATCTATGGTTGTCTGAATAAATTAATTATAAATAAATAAATAAATTAATTCAAGGTCACTGCCCAGATAAACCACTGTAGCTTTATTACTCTGTGGCTCTGTCGTCACGGTCGACCGAGCCGATGAGCTGTCCTTAGAATGTCCGCATAAACGCGACATTTCAGGTGCACCTACTTTCACTGTCACTTGTTTCCGTGATTCTAGTATTGAACTTGTTGCGACTGGATTTTGGTTATATATAACGGTATTACGCCTATTTGCCTTTAGGCTACGTATTTCGGTATCTACTGAATCGTACGTATTTATGTTATCTAATACTAATTCCTGAACCCAAGCTTTTCAGCTTGAATTCAGAATTTGGTAGATTATTATGAGCATTTTTGTTACCTGGTCCAGGGTCTACTAAAGACGAAATTCGAAGATGTTATTTATTATTATTTTGAAAATGCTCCTAAAATCCATCAAATTCTGAATACAAGTCGAAAAGGCTATCAGCTTGTGTTCAAAATTCGGGAATAAGTCCACTAGAAAATGCCAAAGGGGTAACTCATGAACTCTATTGACCTTTCTTTCATCAGTCAACGGCTGAGCGCTTCGGGTTACTGTGCCTTAATTGAGACAAGCTAGGGTCGCGCGCTGTACAAAACAAGAATGTGGAATTATTAATGACACGTCGCCCAGACCGTCCCAGATTTCACCTAGATTGAGACTCGGTAATAATCCGCTTAAAGGACAGGTTTCTAACTCGTTTTGACTAATAGCCAATGCTCGTATCACAAGATTTCCTATCCTTGCGATGCCGATGTAAATAATGCCACAGTATAATAATGATACAGTAGGTACTTTATCTTCATAGAAAACGGCCGAAACGACGCGCTTCGAAATCTCAGTCAGTCTCAGGGGGTCTATTCCCTAAGCACGACGACCGTAGTTTCGGCCTTCATGACGGGCGTTTCCTACTCCGTATCAGGAGTCCTACTCCCTAAGTCCGTCCGTTCATCCGTCCGTCCATTTATCCCTCCGTCTGACTTAACGATCCATCAAAACAAATGTAAAAGTTAAATTTTTCGGACGGGCTAAAACACATCGGGAGTAGGGACAACTGTCGTATCGTGTTGCCATTCATACTTCATTCGGGCCCCGAACCAATCATACGTCCGTATGTGATACGGAGTAGGAAACGTCCGTAACGGATGCCGAAACTACGGACTTCGTGCTTAGGGAGTAGACCCCCACCTACGGATAGATGATTCGTTCGGGGCCCGAACGAAGTATGAATGACAACACGATTTGACAGTTGTCCCTACTCCCGATGTGTTTTTGCCCGTCCGAAAAATTTAACTTTTACACTTGTTTTGATGGATCGTTATGTCAGACGGACGGACGGACGGACGGACTTAGGGAGAAGACCCCCATTTACGTTATTTCGAGCGCGCGGCAGTTACGTACGCACGGACGGACACATATTTATTTACCGAGCGGCCGTAAGTAATTAATTCAAGGTAAAATACCAGATAAAATACTGTATCATTATTATACTGTGATAATGCTTGTACTAAATAAACGATCAAGGACAAACCAGTGAGGTGAAGCATCTAGCGTGTATGGACCATAAAACAATACTTTGTTTTTAAAATGCTCTGCCAACGTATACCTAGATAGACTATAAAACATACACACACACACCTAATTACATTCTCAAGGTAATGTTCTTACTATCATTGTATTTGTGTTGTAGCGATCACTTCGTGGGAACTGAGCAGCTGCTTACCGCTGTGGCTCTGCGTTGATTATCGCGCATATTAATTTAAATAAAAAAACATGAGTCATACGTTTTGTTTACATCACATAACGTGACGCTATATTATAAGGTTGCGTTTTAGAAAATGTAATTGCGACGTCGAATTTCGTAATTATTACTTTGTTATGCAACCTTTTCGCATTGTTTTCAGACATTACACTGCCAATGTTAACCCCATGTTTATTTTATTTAATGGTCTGTTGAGAATTTTAATTAAAATAATGTTCATACAGCAAGAAGAAACCAAAACTCTTATGATTAATCTCAAATACCTAGTGTCAAAAGATAGAAGTAACTGAACAGGAAGTGATACTTGCCTGAAAAAATGCCATAAAAAGGGTGTTCTTCGAATGTTTATCAAGCTCACCTCCTTGATAAAGATAGCGTATCTTATAGTTGTTACTCATTAGCACTATTGACAGTTATCATTTTCAACAGTCTGTTTTGCAACGCACCTCTAGTTTGCAAGTCTGACCGAGTGCACGACTAATCTGGCGATGGCGTCTTCAATCGACAGTTATGTTTCGAGTTGCTAAAGGTGGAAGTGTTTTTTGTTGTTTTAAAATAACAGTGTTCGTTCATAGTCTACTAGTTCTGTGACAAATCAGTGAATAGACAGCTTTGTGAAGTGGATCTGTGAACCTGTCAGGTAATTGTGATATTTTTGTTGATAGGTACTTACCTAATGGTGCCAATAGTGTTACTGTTAGACATAAATACTTGATGTGATTAATGAAAAAATATGTCAAGGACGAATTATTTTTTTATTCCACTTAAATTTAAAATATTTGCGTACGTGCCTATTTTGTTAGCGTACTTAATACGGGAACCAGTCGCGAGCGTCGTACGCACTAAACCATAAATCCTTATAAGCCGATTATGGCACAAGTGCGCAGCGAATTGAATTAGATCCTATCAAGTAAAAATAGCCGCACCTACGTCACCCATGTGCATATATATAGGACTCGTTAAGCACTTAAATAGGACTTTCACAGATACTTAAGAGCGTTGTTGCATTTTTCATACGTAAATCGAGAACTTGGGAGATTTTGAAGTGATTTTGGTCACATAATTTATTTTTTTAGCTTCTTTTGACTTCAATCATCGTAATTATCATATATTTTTATTTAAAGTCTATTAAAAAAAACTTGTTCAAATTGAATTATTGACTACGAAAACAGTCGATTTCGAAGGCGCGATTTCCAGATGACGCGCGAAGGCTCAACTTTGAAGTAATCTTACACCAATTATTACTACTAATTAAGAAGGTAAAGTGGTATTCATTCGAAGAGGCATATCCTGAAATTTAAATTGCATTGAGAAAAGTTTGATTTTTAATTCATTAACTTGTATTTTAATCACGTCTAAGATAATCAAAAATCGAGAAATCGACTACAAAAAAACACGTCATTTCTCAGAATCTAAAAGTCATTTGGCAACACATCATTTTATACGTAAGAAGAAAGATTGTACTATATATGTGTAAAAAATAAAACATATCTGTCTTCAATCATTTACGAAAATAATTTTTTAAAGTGAGTATAAAATCGGGTGCATCGAACGGCCTAAGTCAGTCGCGCTCTGGCGCTCTTCGACGCAGGACCTACGTCGGTTGACCTCCCGCCGCCGCGCATGCGCCTCGCGTGATATACAGGGTGTCCCGTAAATAATGGATAATCTCTTAAGGGGTCATTGTACTCATCATTATGAACAACTTTTACTATGGGACCAAACCTGAAATCGCGAAAAAAAATCAGCTGACCAGTACATTTATCTACATCAAACTCGTCAAAATGTAGGGAGCAGCTGTTTTTTTTTTCGCGTTTCCAGGTTTGGTCCCATAGTAAAAGTTGTTCATAATGATGAGTACGATGACCCCTTAAGAGATTATCCATTATTTACGGGACACCCTGTATAGTCAATTGTAGTGCGACTAAATATTTACGAATACCGAGGGGAGACGGCTCTTCGCGGACGCGGAAGCCTTCGGCTATACGGTGTCCGGCCCAGAGACGCCCACACACTATCCGGACGCCCACATCTACATGCCGGACGTGCTGGACATCGTAGTCCACCGAGGGCTACAAGGCCAGATCACGCAACAAGTGATAGACGACGAGCTACAGTCAGACCATCAGCCAGTACTCGTCGTCTTATCGGGTATGCCGACCCGACTGAAGCCCATAGCGCCACGTCGAATAACGGATTGGACAGCGTTTCGAGGGAAGTTAGAGACCACCACGCCGACTCGGCCTATTGTTTCCTCCGCGGACGTAGAGCAGACGGCGAACGACGTCACTGCTTGCATCCAAAGCGCCTTGGAAGCGGCGACAACAACGCAGCCGCAGGGGAGAGGGCTACTGCCGCCCCTGCCGACCCACCTTACAGCTATGATCGCCGTGAAGAGGCGCCTACGCAAGCAGTGGCAACAAACTAGATGCCCGACAATGAGGAGGCAGCTCAACCGTCTCGCGGAGAAGGTTAAGGCCGAGCTTAGGGCCTCGACCGCCGCGGGCTGGGAGGAACGAATAGAGGCCGCTACAGATAGCTGGCCTTCTGTTTATAGACTATGCAGAGCACTCTCGAATACCCCAGCTCCGGTGCGCCCTCTACTCAACAGTGACGGGGCGCTCAAGTACGTAGCGGAGGACCGGGCGGAGGTCTTCGCCGAGCACCTGGAGCGTCAGTTCCAACCGAACCCGACCAGCGACAACGAACATGTCGCAGCAGTCGAGAAACACCTGGAGGCCTACTTCGCGCCGCCGATAGCTCCCGAAGAAGACGCCATCTTTTTCTCGCCTGGCGCAGTCAGACGCGCCATCCTGAAGACGAAGCCCCGTAAGGCCCCTGGTGCTGACGGTATCACCAACACAGTGCTGCGCCACCTGCCGTACCGTATGGTAGCGGCGCTGGCGCGCCTGTTCACGGCGATACTGCGCACGGGGGTCTTTCCTGCTGCGTGGAAGGAGGGGCGCGTCATTATGCTGCCCAAGGCGGGCAAAAACATCCTGAAGCCGGAGAGCTATCGGCCGATAACTCTGCTGTCCACGATCTCCAAGGTGTTCGAAGCACTCCTGCTGCGACATCTCCAACCACACATCGCGCCGCGTCCGGAGCAATTCGGGTTTCGGGCGGAGCATAGCACGACGCTCCAGCTGTCGAGGGTACTGCACCTACTCGCAGCTGCCAGAAATAAGAAAGAATACTCGGTCGCAGTACTCCTCGACATGGAGAAGGCCTTCGACCGCGTATGGCATGACGGCCTTGTTTACAAGCTGGCCACCTCAGACGCGCCCCGTCGCGTTGTTAGGGTGGTTTCTGACTTTCTCTCGAATAGGACTTTCAGGGTGGTGGTCGACGGCGCGCTTTCCAGCGCCCGCCCGGTGTTGGCGGGCGTACCCCAGGGTAGCTGCGTGTCGCCGGCGTGTTACTCACGATACACGGACGACATCCCCACTACAGCAGAAGCGACGCTCGCGCTGTATGCTGACGACGCCGCGTATATCACCACTTCGCTGAATGCGAACTACGCGGCGGTCAAAATGCAGCGCGCCCTCGACCTCCTTCCCGACTGGCTGGCCAAGTGGCGGCTGTCGGTGAACGTGGGTAAGACGCAGGCGATAATTACAGGGGCTGCGCGTCTACCACCACCCCTCAGGCTGCAAGGAGTCGACATCGATTGGTCGCCCCGGGTCAAATACCTGGGTGTCACCATCGATCGTCGGCTCACCATGGGGCCACACGTCCGCAATGTCGCCGCACAGGGTAGGGTCGCCCGCAACCTACTTAGACCTGTGCTCTCGTCCCGCCTCCCGCATCGTGTCAAGTTGGGCGTGTACAAGTTGTACGTGCGCCCAATCTTGACCTATGCCGCCCCATCATGGTTTGCCCTCACGAGCGAGCCTAGCCGAAAGTTGCTCCGCGCGCAGCAGAACCTTGCGCTGCGGACAATAGTCGGCGCGCCCCGCTTCGTGAGGAACGACGTGCTTCACCGCGACCTCGGGATTGAGAGCCTGGACAAGTTTGTGGGCCGCCTGGCGAAGGGGATGTTCGCGCGTGCCGACGCGTCTGCCTGGCCACATGTCAAGCAGATCGCGCCCTGGCATACGCGCCCCCCGGACGCTAGGCCCCTGCCCCGCGACCTGCTTGCGGACGATGACCCCATCACCGTACCGGACTGACCTTCCGAGTGAGCCGCTCCCGGCTACACGCGGCTCACTTGTGACAGCAACACTTTCACCACAAATACATACGCTGTCACGTGGTGCGTGCTAGGATAATTTAGGCGTATCACGTGGCAAACCCCAGACATGCACCTCTATACAGGCACAAAGCACACACGCGAATACGCAGCGCGGGCGTGCGCGTATTTGCATAGACACCGGGTGGCGACACACAGTACAACGCCACCCTCACACCCACGACACGGTCCCCCTCCCCCGGCCCAGGCTCGGCTAGCTCTGAAAATGGGTCGGACGGGGGCCACTCACCCCATCCGTGGGAACGCAGAGTCCGTGTTTCTGTCGCTGGTCGCTATCTGCTGGGCTTCACGCATGTAGATGCGGGCTCCACCCGGTAGTAGTTGACCGCCGAAACACGGTGAAGAAAGCGGTAGTATGCATATGCCGTAGCGAGCTCACGGACACAAAGACAGACACCATCTCCATGGGCGTGTTAATGCAGCACGTCCAACCAGCCATCGCCAGTGGCGACCAAAATGAGGGGTCCGTAGTTACGGACCACCGTAAAGCTTCCGCGGTAGGGGGGCTTAGCCCTGGAGCCGCACGCCACGCCCCTTGCGGGGCGTAGCGATATCCACAAGAACTAAATATTTTTGATCCTTTCATTTAAGTAATATTTTAAGAAGCTAACGTGGTAGGCACACTTACTTTAGGAGAATTATGTTACAATTCTTGAATTATGTTGTATTACTTGTTATTGATATTGTAATTACAATATCAATAATACAATATAATTTGGTCAAAATGTAAATCCAAGATGGTGGCTGCGAAAATTTTTAAATTTTTCGTCATGGGGATCGTTCCCATTGTTCTCGAGGATGCTAAAGCCGATAGTGACGTTAAAATGTAAATCCAAGATGGCGGCTGCGAACATTTTCAAATTTTTCATCATGGGTATCGTTTTCATGGTTCTTCTGGGTGCTAACGTCGATAGTGTAGTCAAAATGTAAATCCAAGATGGCTACAAGAATTTTGGAGGATGAATATGGAGAAAAAATTTATATCAGATTTTTATTTGAAATCTCTACTGCCACAATCTCTATTGTGGATCCGTGACAAAGGAGACGGAAACCATGTCATATAAACTTGGGCCTGGGCCTGGGTTGTAAAAAAATGAAATTGGTGTCAATTTATAGCTACTATATTATCAAACCATCACTGAACATTTTGCGGATTTTCGCGGTCAAGTTCCGAGTTAAAAGAGATGTAATAAAAGTGAGGTTACATAACGATCTACATATAGGTACTTAACAGCTGATTTTTGAAGTTCTTCAGCTCGACGACCACGTAAACTCCCACTCACACACTCACTTTGCCACAATTTACACAACGATCCATGGTGCCAATATGAAATCAGTAGGCTGGTCGTAATATACAAAATAACAAGTTCAAGTCCAACGTTTATGCGGGGTTCTCCGTACCGTGTCCGGTGTGGTAGCAAGGTTCGTACAAGAAGCAAGATCAGAAGTCCGCAGAAAGAAAACAGGGGTCGAGGAAAACATCAATAAAACTATGGGAAATACACTCAAATCGCGACCGCACTAAACGATACGAAACGAGTGAGGCATAGATAAAGGCACTATATAAAGGTGTGTCCAAATATAGAGCGGCATTTGAGCGCGGCTGCCACGCGCGGCTAGCCGCGCTCTGATCGGACAAGGGCCGCGCGCGGCGGTGTTGAGCGTAATATATCTTCTCGTCTCACATCAGTGATGACCTCTGGCACTGAAACGTGCTCGCTCACAACATAATGGGTCTCAATCATAATCAGCCTATAATGTTCCCACTGCTGGGACACAGGGCTCCTCTCGGTGAGAGGGAGTGGGCCGTAATACACCACGAGGACCCAGTGCGGCTTGGTAGATGTCACATGTCTTCGAATTCTTGGTTCTAGGCGGTTTCCTCACGATATTTTCCTTCACTGATTTGAGAGTAGTGGTGATGAAATTATTTACACAAAGTGCCTGCCTGAGTTCGAAACCATGACCTACTCGTATGTCGGGATCGTTACCATTGGGCCACCATTGCATTGCTCTCTTGGGCCGCATAGTGCAGTCAATCATCCCTTCTAGGATGATTGACTTCACTATCAGCTTCATCCTCGAGAACTATGAAAACGACATCCATGACGAAAAATTTTAAAATTTTCGCAGCCGCCATCTTGGATTTTAATTTTGACTTCACTATTGGCTATAGTCGAAATCGAAAACTATGAAAACGATACCTATACAAATCCTTATCACTTACCACTGACGTGCGACGTGTGGTCGACTGTATAGTCATTAGGTCGACTGGGCACGTACAATACCTGCCTAGGCTAATAAACATTATAAAACCAACCCCACACGAACGCAGCAGTACTATTATTTATTCTGTGGCAGCGGGGTGACCTACCTATTTGAAATTTGAAAACAGTAAACCAAACATTTGCGCATGAGGCGGCTTTATGTATTTATGTATTAGTGTTGGTTCAAATTCAACTGTTTTATGCACTTGATGCGGTTGGTAAACCTATGCCGCAAGAAAAATAAATAATTATAGCTAGCGCGTGGCGTCTTTATCTACATTAAAATAGGGCTTAAATTGAACTGTTTTACACAAAAAAACGATGATTTTGGACAAAAGATGGCTCCGCTGTTAACAAAATTTTATTCTGATTGTGTTCTCCCAGAAATTATAGATCCAAGGAAAAGTCAATCAATCCCCTTAGACAAATGAATAAAATAAATAATAAATAAATATCCTTGGACATTTCACACAACGCCATCTAGTCCCAAGCTAAGCAACCTAATGCTTGTGTTATGGTAACGAGATGGCTGATAAACTTCTTATATACATTTTTTTTTTGTAAATACATACATATTATAGATAGAAAAACACCCAGACTCGGAAACAAATAAGTACTTGTAGGTCGTACAAATATTTGATCCGTGCGGGAATCGAACCCACAACATGCTGCGCAGCAGTCAATTGCTCAGCCACTGCGCCAACCGTGTCGTCAAATACAAATACTTTTATAAAACTTCAATTACTTATAAGTATACAAATACTTAAGCAAATAAGTAAAATGAGTTTATTTTTTTTAAGTACCTACATAATATTATTTTCTTCATCCATATTTGTATAAATTTAATTAAAATACACTAATAATGTATTGTGGACAGTCTTTTTATTTTCTCCGTAAACCTCTAGCTTTTACTTCAAAAAAATATAGGTACGCCATTAGCTACGATCAAGATCGTTTAGTCGTCGCAGCATCGCAACTGTGTGCCGTACATGAGGAAAAACGCACACACGCGCAATCGCTACGCGGCGTCGAGCGTCAGATGTTTAAAATCCGAGCGCGAAAATATGCGACCACAGTCTTAAATAATACCTTTATTTTTAAAAACTGTGTAAACGAACGATATACATAATTAGCATAACATTTTGTCTCACACTGTTCTGGGAAGGCTCAACTTACTAAGTGTGCTCAGTGAGTCATCGGCAATTGGCGTGAAAACTATGAAAAGGAAACTAACAATCGAACTAGAAATAAATAATGCTCGTATGTGAAGGTTTTGGGTAGAAAGGGGGTGCCTACAGAGGTGATGACTAATTGAGAAGTAGGTATGGAGAAGAAGTTGTTGGGGTCGGCGCAACATGGATACCCAAATAGATTGGGATAAGGGCAAGAGAATGATGATAATGATTATGTGGGTTTCGGGGTAGGTTTAGATGTTAAAACATTTCTTTTAAATTTCGTACTTGGCGTCATAGACGAAAATTGTGGTTACCCTATCATTCAATATATATATCGCTGAATTTTGACACCAAAATAATTATATCAACCCTAAAATGCCCTACACGTATTGATTATTTCGGTCAAGGTTCAAAATTGATTAGGAGTTGCGCTCTTCATCCTGGAAATAATTAACCCCTCAAGTGTCGAATGCACCCCATGTGTGCATAAGAAAAACCATTAAAATACTAGGTAAGCTAAGCTAAGCTTATATCACATATATATAAACGTAAAAAAACATCATCTGATGGAAAACCAATCATCATCATTAGTAGTGAACCTATGGAGTTCGCAGCTAACCCCCCCCCCGCGTGCCAAATGCACCCCAGGTGTGCAAAAGGACAAAACTTTACATAATAGGTATATAAGCTTAGATCACATATATATAAACGTAAAAAAACATCATCCGATGGAAAAAATATCATCATCAGTAGTTGTGAACCTATGGGGTACGCAACTAACCCCCAACCCTCCCCACTCGCTGGGGTTTTGGGTCTAAAATTAGCAAAACTCAGACACTTGAGGGGTTAAAACACGCGCCGCATGTGTACCTAAATGTCAACACACCCCGTGGGTTGCGTACCTTTTGTATATCTGAAAGAAACATGGCCCCATAAATATTTTATATACGTGGTAAACATAGGTAAAACGTCTGTTATGTGTGTGTATCTTATAAAAAAACTCGTTATATAGCTAACAGGAAATCAATAATAACAGTTTGCTATGGTATATACTTATCATATCTTATTCTGATAATTTGCACCGATTACCTCACTCTGCCTGGTTAGTGGCTAACCATTGATGATCGAGGTATGGCTTGTCCAGAGATGGAGTAATTCTCCAGTATTTTCTAAGACCAGAAGAAGAAATTCGAACTGGCTGTCACTGTACTACTGCAGAAATTCTCATCACTGCCTCCGAATTAATTATTCAATGAATAATAAGTGGTTTTACTGTAATACAACTAATTCCCAATATAGTTAGATTTTTCCGGTAATCCTGTCTGAATAAACTATTTGATTACCTGTGTGAGTCAGTCATAAGTTCGTAACCATATAACGCATAGCTGGGGGCGTGCCCAGCGTGGAGTTCATTTGTTTGACGTCATTTACTTAGTTGTTTTATAACTTACTGGATATTTATTTTTAGTATAATCTTATTATACAAATAGCACTCACTATTTTGCCCTTATACTATTGAACGACCTATCGCAGTCCTCTGTGATTTGTCGCACGTAGACCAGTAAAGTTGCTGATAACGTACTGGATTTTAACTGATACAAAAATTGGAATTTACCTCGTTGTACTTTCTTTTGTACAAGAAGGTAAGTATTATAAATTCCCCCAAAGGTCTTGTATGAATATTGAAAATGTTGTGTTATAGGCAAAAGTTATAGTGGAGGTTCAGTACGGGCTGCAAGAGCATGTGCAAGTATTCCTTTCGACTCACGACGCAGCAGGAAGACAGTGGGATTTTAAATACTTACACGTACGTGTTTGTCCACCGCACCGGGAACGCGACGCCAACGAGAAAACAGGGGCGCCGAAGTAGCGACAGTACATTTACTATGGCCGAATAATCTCGTTTCTCGTTGACGTCCCGTTCCCGGTGCGGAGGACAAACAGTCTTAGTAGGTGGTACTCCGATAGTTCTCCACAAGTAAAAAGAGGCACACATAAGGTTGAATTAGCGCTGTAATGGGAAATGACGTCTGGAAGGATACTTCTGCCCATACATGCTTTTAATATTTGTACTATACAGGGTGTAAGGGACAACCCTCCGCAAACTCACAGGGTGCATTCAGCTCCTCATTTTGAATCATCATTTTTTCAATTTTTTTTTCAGTTACATATTCATTATTTCAGTGTAAAATTGCATTGTGTGTTCGCAGCACTCCATTTATGTAAAAAAAAACTGCAAAAAAAAACAGCAAAAAAAAAACCAGCAATGGATGTTGAAATACTCTAACCAACGACGCGTGAAATCAGCTGTTCACTTTCTGTCTAGCTACAGAGTTCATCGAACTCACCGCATACCTATTACCTACCCCTCCCAACCAGTAATAGACGCTCCAATTTGTGCACAAAAACACAAACAAATCAGGCTTATTGGATTCCCTTAACGTTCCTGAAAAAGTTTCATGTACCGGTCATCTTAGTATGACATACTGAATTCACCGTATCAGTTTGCGGAGGGCTGTCCCTTACACCCTGTATAGCAGCTCATCTATTACAAAACAAACAATACGCAATGGTACCGGTATAATTCAATGCCATAACTGTATGATATAACAATCGTAATAATTCATATCTACCGAACATGCAACTGCCGGCGCACACCCGAAATATTATCGACAGAACTATCGTGACTCGGTATAATAATTATTATTGTTTGGTTGGACTTGCTTAATGCAATACCACAGTTATACAATTACACAGGGACAAATTAAATTAGCTAGCGAAACTCCGCAGACGCGATGTGATTTTTATCGATATATAATCACTACTAATGTTTTTATTTTGTGGTCAACGAGCTCTGGTAGTGAATCAGGTTGCCAACCCTACTATATAATGTAGTATCCTACTATATTAGAGGTCTAAATAATATATTTCTGATAAAAAAATATAAGTAGTAGGCGAAACTAATATAAATGTATTTTCGATGAAAAATGAAATAACATTATTGGCCTAAATAAATGTAAAACGAAGCGCAGCCGATAACTGTTTTTGAACGAAACTTGTCAAGTTTCGTTCCAGCAACCAGCAAATTCAGTTTTTACTGAACGCATAATACAAAACGGCGAGATGAGCGCAATAGGGCCAGTATTAATCTCATAAAAGCTGAATTAATGGTATTTCATAAGCATAACATAATTATCTTTAAAATGATGATGGTTTCATAAAAATACGCTTGATAGTTTTCGCGTGATTCTCAGTTTTTTTATTAGCGTTAGACATAACTTTACAATTAATTACACTATTTAATATACACATAAACTAGAATATTCACATATTAAGTTATGGATGGTATTTAAAAGTACTTCAATTTATTCCCATTTCATTTACCTAATTTTGCCTGTGTTCCACCAAATATACTGAATGTGCACCAAAATATGTTCATTAAAATATGTCATAACGAGCATCTATTGGATATGGCGCTCGGCGGCCGCTGCCGCGGCACCGCTCGCTTCGCTCGCTCGCCGTCGCGCGTTAAGGGTCACTGTTCTAACCTAACCTAACCTAACCCAAATGATTCACCAATGTGAAGTTTCGGACGCGCGGGTGTTTTGTGTAACATTCAGGAATATTTGGTGCACGATCAGTATTTTGATGTACGGATAATATTTAAGTTATTAAGAAAATGCTCTAATTTATTTATTTATTTATTTTATTTTACAGAAAGCTTACAGAATAATAGCAAAAATTTACAATAGTTCGTAGGTCGCAAAAATTGCTAATAACAAGCTTAACATATATTTTTTCCAAATCATTAACACTACTCGTATAACCGTGATATTCAGTTAAAAAAAAAACATTAAAAATCGGTTATCGTCGCCTTAAGACTACTTTTAAGAAATTATAGAGAACGTATTCGTAAGTAAATTATACTCCGCATCTTAGTTCGCTGTGAAAAATCGTAAAGCTATAAAATAAATGATCATATAAAAGTGCAGGACACCGAGAAGAAAGCCCATTGGCCAATTTCATAACGTTCCGTTTCGTGACTTTCACCGAACTGTTGTATAAATAAAAATTATAGCAACGGTCACGACTCACCACACTAAATATAACTTTCTATGTTTTTTAATGTAATAAATACTGTTTCGTACACTATGGATGTACAGTACAGTAAGTACATTTAGGTTAGTGGGTAGTTACGGAAAGGTGTGGTCTATAATGTTAGTGATGAAATAGGGCGAACATTATAATTAGAAAAGCTGTACCGCATACGTGTTTCAATAGCGTGCGAAAATGTCTTTTACTAATAGCTTTTTATAATTAAATTAGAGGAAAGTCAGACTTAGGGTCAGATTCCACCAAAACGGAAAAATAGGTTCTCGCGAATGCTCGGTTACTTTTTAAATTTCACTGAATAAGTAACTCTGTATCAATAACTGACTGTAGATACGAAGGAGTGACTAAGTAGGTAAAGTAAAAGCAAACTTTTTTGCCCAAATATAGGTGTGCGTTTCATAAGGGTCAGATTACATCAAACGGAAAAATCCTCGCAGATGCTGGAGCACTTTTTAAATTTCACTGAGGCAATCGTATCAATATTGACTTTTAGTATAAAATTCGACGCAGATATCACGCTTGCTATACGCGAGATGTCTGAGGCGAATTTTATGCTTAAAGTCAATATTGATACGATTGCCTCAGTGAAATTTAAAAAGTGCTCCAGCATCTGCGAGGATTTTTCCGTTTGATGTAATCTGACCCTTATGAAACGCACACCTATATTTGGGCAAAAAAGTTTGCTTTTACTTTACCTACTTAGTCACTCCTTCGTATCTACAGTCTACACCCCATAGTCTCATTCACAAAATTGATAAAGGCTTAAATTACAACATAAATGCGTTTTAGTTCGCAATCTAAACCCAATTTTAGCTGATAACGATAAGAATTTAGTTTGTCAAGTAAATAGTGCCTACTTCATCACACTACATTTACCGCCCGTCTGCAATTTATCTAATTGGCTTTTCCCTAACCAGATTAATCAAACTATACAGTCAGTCTGTATTTCTGTAATACAATGAGCCTATGATAGGTCACGACCAAGTATGAGGTCGTGTGACGGTGTGATGGCTTTCAAGTACCTATACAAGGTGTAACTTAAAGAGCGCACAACCTCTTAATGGGTCAGTGTACTCATAAACTCAACTTTTACTATGGGACCAAAAATCCAAATAAATCGCGAAAAAAAAAATTAGCTATTCCCTACATTTATGTTCGCATATCTCGTCAAAATGTAGGGATTTTTTTTTTTGCGATTTCTGGTTTGGTACCATAGTAAAAGTTGTTCATAATGCTGAGTACAATAGCCCCTTACTCCTTGTATATTGAGTAATTTTTCTCTTTTCCCTTCTTGAAAACATTAACCAATCAGTAGGATAGTAGCGTGGCTAACTGCCAGTGCCAAGTGCGACGAATGTATCGAGTACCGTCACTCGTGGAGGCTGGCTAACTGCCAGTGCCAGGGGGTCTACAACCTAAGCACGGAGTCCGTAGTTTCGGCCTTCGTTACGGGCGTTTCCTAATCCGTATCACCTACGGACGTATGATTGGTTGGGGGCCCGAACGAAGTATGAATGTCAACACGATACGACAGTTGTCCCTACTCCCGATGTGTTTTTGACCGTCCGAAAAATTTAACTTTTACACTTGTTTTGATGGATCGTTAAGTCAGACGGACGGATAAATGGACGGACGCATGAATGGACGGACTTAGGGAGTAGGCCCCCAGGTGCGACGATTGTATCGAGTACCGTCACTCGTGGAGGCTGGCTAACTGCTATTGCCAAGTGCGACGAATGTATCGAGTACCGTCATTTGTGGAGGCTGGCTAACTGCCAGTGCCATGTGCGACGAATGTATCGAGTACGGTCACTCGTGGAGGCTGGCTAACTGCCAGTGCCAAGTGCGACGAATGTATCGAGTACCGTCATTTGTTGAGGCTGGCTAACTGCCAGTGCCATGTGCGACGAATGTATCGAGTACCGTCACTCGTGGAGGCTGGCTAACTGCCAGTGCCAAGTGCGACGAATGTATCGAGTACCGTCATTTGTGGAGGCTGGCTAATTGCCAGTGCCATGTGCGACGAATGTATCGAGTACCGTCACTCGTGGAGGCTGGCTAACTGCCAGTGCCAAGTGTGACGAATGTATCGAATACCTACCGTCACTCGTGGAAGCTGGCTAACTACCAGTGCCAGGGAGGGTGCGACGAATGTTTCGAGTTCCCTCACTCGTGGAGGCTCTCTTCATCTAATAGATAGGCACTACTTATAGCGCAGTTCTTACTTTCATTATGTACAGTCAAGTCTTTTATATATTCGTCAGTTCTTAAATTCTTTCCTTTATCATCCATGACACATAAAGCTAAGTCGTTAAAGCAGATTCTATCGTGCAATGAGCAGACAAAAATAGCCTGTAAGGTGACGAATATATTTTGGATGTGACTGTACTGAGTACAGCTAACATTTCAATTGGACTTATTATGTAAACCATGTATCTATTCCAGTTCCTGTCATACTTGCAAGCGTGCTGCACCTACTACCATCAAGGTGTTGACCTATCAGAGGACTTGGAGCCCTTCCTCAAGACTATCGCTGAAGACGTGAGTCATGCTACTTCTTATATTACTAGCTTTTATTTAGTTTCAACTGTCCCGGTGTCTGTCTGTAATCCAATCTTGGAAGTTACCCACTTCCCGGTTTCCTATTGAGCTGAAGTTTTACATGCATAATGTAAATCGGATAACAATGCAATATTATTATGACATGGAGCTGATCTGATGATGAAACCGGAAGGTGGACATGGGAACTCAGTAATAAAATGACGTAACTCTATCGAGTTTGGGCTCGTTTGATTCGTCTTGACAAGGACTCTGGTCCTAGATGATATCCAATCTAATAAAAGCTTGTTTTTTTTATTAAATAATACACTTGTTTATTTAAATTCCTGACCGGACACCAATAGAATATACATCGCAATAAAGAACAAAAGTCAGAATAGTGTCGTTATTGCTGTCCAACGCTCGATTCAAATTGTGTTTCTTAATATCAGCTGCTTTTGGTCCTTCTTTTAGTAGTTGCTTGCGTTCACAGACATAAACTACGACATACACTTAGAAAAAACATAACAAAAGCTATACAAAATATTACATATCTCTTTGATTCGTCTCTAAATCCACCTATAAGTGAGCGATTTCCATTAAGGCGAAAGGTTTTAGTTAATACCCTGGGCATCCATATAACGGTATGTATTTACAGAATTAGAATCGTTAAAGTCATCAATACAATTATATAAGACCCTATTGAAGGACTATTTCATGAAATCTTGACATTTGAGGATTATGAGTTGTATTACTGATTATGTAAATAGGTACATATTTGTTACACTAGCGAATCTACATATACAACCTAATACTGCTTGCAAATTGCAAAAAACGTAAGAAAATTTGAATTTCGCGGGCTACCCTGGCGCTTCCTCCTTCAATGCCATAATAAGTGTAATCAACTTTATTCACCGTTAACGATGTAGGTACTTAAAAAAGACAATATAACAACGTCAATTGACCGTGATACACAAAGCGTTACAACGGCACGTCATGTTTTTTACAAGAAATATTCAATCATACGAGTATTCACCACTAATGATCACATTTTCAGATCGCAGCTATGCGTAACGACACAAAAATACTTGACAAAGAGATGGAGAACCGCCATACGATTGTAAACAGTAAGGACACGGTGCTACCGAGTTGTAAGTCGAGAGAAGCTGAAGGGGACTGCAAAGACGGCTTGTTGAGCACACCGTGCCTTAAAAACATGCCTCGTATGCAAGGCTATCTGTTCAAAAGGACTTCGAATGCCTTCAAGACATGGAATAGGAGATGGTTCTATTTATACGACAATCGTCTCGTGTATAGGTGAGTTCTTGATTCTCGATTGCGGTTTTCGATCGGAGGTTTGTTATGTAGGCCAGTGACGTCACGCCTTGTTAATCGGTCTACTTTATCTATTATTGTTTATTTGTTCGATTAGATCTGTTAGATACGATTGGGTAAAACAATATGCTCAATTGATTTTGTTTTTCCGTTATAGGTAAGTACTGATTATTATGCATCTTGGATATAAGTTAAGCCTCATTTACGCCCGAGCAACATCGTGCGACATTGTGGCATGCCACAAACCAAATCGTTGAAGTAGACCAATAAAAATAAAGCAAAATTATACGCCACGATATTGCCCCGGCGTAATAAGTTTATTTTACGCGTAGGTCTACTTCATCGATTTGGTTTGTGGCATGCCACAATGTCGCACGCTGTTGCTCTGGTGTAAATGAGGTCTTTACGTGAACCGTGACGTAACTTCTGACTGGTAATTTATTTGAATGAATACATTATAAAAATGTATGTTTGTGTGTTACTAGTTAATGAATTACGGAAATTATCGATCTTAGTTGTCATTTAACCACAGCCTTTCGAGCTAGTAGGAAATTGGTTGCAGCAACCTCCTGTTATCTAATAATACCGTAGCGAAATTTTGGTAGCGAAACTTACTCACTTTTTGTTATTTACTCTCTTTGCTAACTTTAATCCTTCCAACCATTTATTTTACTTTTGACAGCTCGAGTACTTTTCAATTAATGATGTCATAATGCGTTACCGATTCGATTTCTTATAACAATCGACTTTATTTATGAATAAGATTTAATCGACTTAACAGATTTTAATTAACTTAATTGATTGCCCTATGAGCTCTTCCCCTTTTTATTTTTTATTATATACTTGTACATAATATGTAAATATATTAGTGTTAGTTTGTATATATTATAATAAAATGTAATCCAAATTGAATTAATAAATACATAAATAACTACATTATAACAGATTGATATTTTATTTTAAAGAAAAACATCGTTCATGAAGTACCTATTGTATTTTTTCGTCTATAGTTGCCTATGTCAATAAATACGGAACTTCATACGTGCGTGCTTATGTCAAAAGTAAAATAAATGGTTGGAAGGAGTATAGAGAAGTAATATGCAAACTTTTAATATGAAGTTTTAAATTACTTCTCTGACACACAGACCAGACCAGAAAAAATCACCATTTTCAGTTGTATTTGGGGTATTGACCAGCCTTGTATTTTTTTAGGAAAAGGACAGGTGAGCTGAACGTAACAGTAATGGAGGAAGACTTGAGACTATGTACTGTGAAGCCGGTGCTTGATGGCGAGAGGCGGTACTGCTTCGAAGTGTTGTCACCATCGAAGTAAGTGGGCTTGAGCTTTTTTTGATATAAAGCTCAGCAACAATAAATGTAAAAAATTTAAGTAATAAATTAGAGGTATTTTTGACAGATTCAGACAGATATAATGCGAAGTTTCTTAAAAATACGGGAATTGCCTCACTGGTGAATGGCTGGCCTTTGTCCAGCAATCGACGACTGAAATTATGATGATGATAATTATTTATTTAGGAATATAATATTAGGAATGGAATCATAGTGCATCAAAAAATTCGTCCGCGTCACTGCCACCAGGACAAGTGCCCAAAAGACTGGCAGCATTGCCACGTATGGCGATGCTGATTCTTTGGTTAAAAAAATAGGCCTCGAAAAACCAAGTGGGCATTTGGATTGGACTCCATGGCTCCAGGGCCCTATTTCAACACCAAACGTCTCGAACATATAACTCCCAATAAGATCCTACGAACAAACTATCACCCAGGTTTATAAAATGCAAATTTTTGGTCCAAAATAAATGTTTTTTTAAAATTATTTTAATTGGAATATTTTCGCCATTTGATGTTTTCCGCACCTGCAGCAGCAGCCCGCCGGCGCCGTACTAGGAAGATGGGATGGTGCTAGGGTCGACATATGATGAGGATCATTATGAAATATCCTATTTGGGAGTACCTATTAAAGAACAATAACTGTACTTCAATTCATAATCTCAAATAACTTACATTCCTTCGCCTACTTAATCAATTATCTACATTAGCGTTACGTATTCTAAGTTGATTTTTGAGTGAATTGAGTTTCTAACATAATATGTTTGGTTACAATGGAATTTGAACTTTGTCGTGTACGAAATTGAGTTTATTGTTCCATAATTTGATAATCATCTAAACTTTATTCCCAGGAGTCACATGCTTCAAGCGGATTCAGAAGAGATGCTTAACTGTTGGACAACTGCGCTGCAGAACGGCATCCGCTCCGCCATACAACAGGGTCAGAGTAGAGAGAACCCTGACACTCAGCTGATACTAGTGCCAGATGATAGGCCCTCGGAGAACAGGCATAGTGTTGCCAACGTCAGGGGCATGCGGAAGATCAGGTACATGTTTGTAAAGTAGAATGTTCCACTAGTTTTTAGGGTTCCGTACCTGAAAAGAAAAAAACGGGACCCGTTTTTTCGTACTTCGTTGTCCGTTTGTCTGTCTGTCAGTCTGTCAACACCATTTTCCTCAGGAACGCGTGGAGGTATCAAGTTGAAATTAATATCAAATTTTAATACTATGTCACTCTTACAGCTAGACGAAACATTAATTTAATTATTTAAAACTTTAAAGACTTTCTTCAGCTGGTAGCATTTACTTTAAACAACTTTATTTGATGCCTCAGGTGCATTTAAAAAGTTGTCTTTCTAATATTTTAATCATATTTCCAGGATATGGGAGCAACTCCTGAGCATTCCCGGCAACAACTACTGCTGCGACTGTGGCAGCCCCAACCCTCGCTGGGCTAGCATTAATCTAGGCATCACACTATGTATAGGTATGTACGACATGACAACTTGAGCATAACCATTCATCTGCCGTAGTCAGGCATGAACGCCATTGCTTACACACACATACATACAACATAATATACCACAGCGGAAATTTGCGGTGAACCACTTTTCGACGTTATTACTATGGTAATAAGGTTCAAAAATGGTTCACCGCAAATGTCCGGGATGGTACATTACGTGTACACTTTCTTATAAAATATTGAAAAACATAATAAATACTGTTCTGATTAATAAAAACGAAAAATACAGGTTTTTTCTTTCAGTGAATAATGTTATGCCTGTCTGTTCTAGAATGTTCTGGCATACATCGCTCGCTAGGCGTCCACGTTAGTAAAGTTAGATCTCTCACCTTGGATGACTGGGAACCAGAAATAATAAAGGTACTAATTTAATACAATTTACAGACTATTACTATGCGTGACAAATAAGAATAGGATCGCGCTTGCTTCAACTTCACACGATAGCTGTCAAATTAGTACGCATTGGTAATGAAGTTCGCGAGTATTGCCATACTATTGCGGAACAAAATGGCGTCTTGACAGTACTACATATTTGGCAATTGGCACGCATAGTACAATGATTCTCCTTTAGGTTTTCTGGAGTAATTTTGATTTCTTTTTGCAAACAAGATTTACACTTTAATTAATAATATTTAATGTTCTAGGTTATGGCAGAACTGGGCAATAAAATAGTGAATTTAATCTATGAAGCCAATGCTGAAGGAACAACCATCCCGAGGGCTACCCCGGACTGCGAAACGTAAGAATTTTCTTAAAAATGTTCAATATAATATTCAGAGTCGCATCGTGAAGAGCGGCGCTGATTTTGTCAGAATTCTTCAGACGAATCACGTCATACGTCGCATTTATTTAAAGGAATGACAAATGGACCGCTCTATAAGCGCATCACTTGAGAACGGCTGGACCAATTTGACAATTTTTTCTTTTTAAATATTCGCAATAGTCCGCATTATTTATTATACTTTTTATGGAAAGGAAAAAATTAAAAGTTTCAAGAAATTTGGAAAATTCGGGAAATGCTGAGTGTTTTTTTCTATAGGATTTTTGTATGAGTTATTTTTTGGCCAGGACAACGTCTGTCGGGTCAGCTAGTTTTTAATAAATTCTTCGGATCGTGCTGTGCTGGAGTTTGCCACATCTCCAATGTGCTGTGGGCCATAAATATGGCGTTAGAAAAACTTTGCCGTGCCACAGATTAATACAGATGGGACACTCCGCAAAATCATTTAAGTAAAAAGCGACTCTTGCTACGACACAATAAAGTGCAATTCAGTTCGCACAACGCTTAGCTTCATACCTAAACTGCGGAGTGTCCCATCTGTATTAATCTGTGCTTCTACCACAACTTCGTTCCAAAATGTCGCATTCCCAACAGTAACGTACGCGAGACGTGGATCCGCTCTAAGTACGTGTCACTGCTGTGGGTGAAGGACCTCGTCGGCAGCAGCGGCACGCTTACTGCCACCGACAGTCCGCTGCGCACCGGCCGGAGGTGGTCCGTGCGACGCGCCCGGCGCAGGTACTAACATTCATGTTCTTATGGTCTGTTTCAAAAGTGTCTCATTAAAGTGTAAACAACACCTTGTTCAGGTTAAATTCTCAGGCCCACTTGCACGTTCATGGGATAAACTAAATAACTCGGAGTTAACAGTTCGGCCTAATTCAGGGTTAGGTGCAGCGCAGGCGACAGGCTTTTTGTGCGTTCGAATCTGTGGCGCCCAAAATGTATCAATAATAATTAACATTTCAGGCGGTGTATGCGTTATATGAATATGAATATATATATTTGTATGCTGGCGTTTGTATAATATTCAATAACGCATACGACGCCTGAAATATTAATTATCATTAATACATTTTGTGCGCCACAGACTCGAACACACAAAAAGTCTGTCGTCTGCGTTGCACCTTAATCAAATAATTCATCTTGTTTTTAAGTTTTAAATATTAACCCACCGATGTGGGAGAGTCAAGTCGCTAAACTCAGGGTTAATTTTAGTAATGTCAAAATAAATTGACGTTATGCGGTACCCGATAACTTATTTTATACTGTTCGAGGTTATAGTGCAAATTCGGCTATATCAGCAGGCAATATCTACCTGGAAATCCTTCCTTATTCCTTGTCTACATGATAAAGGGAACCTCTGTGCAAAATTTCAGCTTTCTAGGTTCAAGGGTTTATTTAAGGGTTTATTACCACTTATATAAAACCCCTGATTTATGAAGTTATCTTGTCTTAATGAAGTTAAATTAACTTTTTACCACTTATATAAAACCCCTGATTTATGAAGTTATCTTGTCTTAATGAAGTTAAATTAACTTTTTACCACTTATATAAAACCCCTGATTTATGAAGTTATCTTGTCTTAATGAAGTTAAATTAACTTTTTACCACTTATATAAAACCCCTGATTTATGAAGTTATCTTGTCTTAATGAAGTTAAATTAACTTTTGTTTTCAGGGTCCGCGCTACGCCCTCGGTGCCAGAAACCATCGTTGACGAAAAAAGTGATGCTAACAGTAATACGAGTGGTATGTTAATAACTCCACGCAAACTTTTCCCATACAACAAAAACGCCGATTTTTAATGTTTTTTTTTTGTTAATTAAACATATTTACTTATTATCAAAAAAATATACAGGGTGTAAGGGACAGCCCTCCGCAAACTAACAGGGTGTATTCAGCTCCTCATTTTGAATCATATTCCACCGGAAATTTTCTCAGGAAAATTTTCATTTTTTCAAAAAAATTTTCAGTTACATTTTCATTTTTTCAACGTAAAATTGCATTGTGTGTTCGCAGCACTCCATTTATGTAAAAAAAAACTGCAAAAAAAAACAGCAAAAAAAAAACCAGCAATGGATGTTGAAATACTCTAACCAACGACGCGTGAAATCAGCTGTTCACTTTCTGTCTAGCTACAGAGTTCATCGAACTCACCGCATACCTATTACCTTCCCCTCCCAACCAGTAATAGACGCTCCGATTTGTGCACAAAAACACAAACAAATCAGGTTTATTAGATTCCCTTAACGTTCCTGAAAAAATTTCATGTACCGGACATCTTAGTATGACATACTGAATTCACCCTATCAGTTTGCGGAGGGCTGTCCCTTACACCCTGTATACAGGATCAAATTAAATTGCCTTGCGAAACTTCACAGATTTGATGGGTATCGATGTTAAATCATGATACATGACCATGCCTGCCCTGTATCGCCCTGGCCTTTCAAGGTGTACGTTACACTAATACCAAGCGACACAACAACAGCGTGCTATTGGATTTTCAACGTTCAGCTTAGCGTCGAAAGTTGGAAATTCAACAGCACGCTTGTGTTTAGGTGTCGCTTAGTGTACAAACACAGTGAGAGAGGCGCGGCCATAACTCCTTTTGTCTGTGAACAAAGTGTCAGCGTAGCGGACATCGTAATCCGCTGCGGGAATCCTTCCTGCAGCCGCTACCGCCACCCGCGCGCTTCTACTGTGTTTGTATACTTGTTAGTGAAACCAGACATAACTTTCTTTAATCCTCTCTTATGCTGGTATAGTCAGTATTCCTTAAACGTTTGTTTATGAAAGTTCGTTGTTTCAGTGTCGGAAAGTTCTAGTAAATCGGACGGCAGTCCTGTGCTCCTGATCGGCACTGAGTTGGCCAGTGACCCCGGTGTTGATCTCAGCTTGCCTTCCGACCATGATTCTACGGAAGGAGAGGACAGCGATGAATTAGGTTAGTTTTGTGTTATCATTCGCTTCCTTCTGCTTATCCCACGGGATCGTGCTACCGGGATAAAAAGTATTCTATGCCTTAAAAATGGCATTTACATTCAAATCTAAAAAATTATTGGTAACTTCTGTATGCGACGATTTGAATAATATTTCTAAATAAAATTGAATGTATGTAATCCATACACCACTACAACACTACAACACTTCACACACTCCTACACACCCACCCACATTGCACACTTTGGTACGCTTGCTTAGATGCTGCTAGCACGTCATCCTGTTGTTTCTGATGCATGTTATAAGTGTTGCTATAAATTTTAAATCCGTAATTGGTTTTTATTTGTATAAGTAAAATTGTTAAAGAGCTGTGGATTTTGTAATAAATAAATAAATAAATCTAATTTAAATTCAATCAGGCGTGAAAAGGTAACATACAAACAGACAGACCGACAGAATTTCGGATTAGCATAAGCATAATCACTGATCAGCCTATGTTCCCACACTTCCCACTGCTGGGACACAGGCCTCCTCTGGGTAAGAGGGAGCTGGCCGTAATCCACCACGCGGGCCTAGTGCGGGTTGGTCGCCTAGTTTGGGGCGAATGTAAAACCCCTGTAATCTTGTAGACAATAAGGACTTTTTTTTTGTTTCAACTCAGTGCTGTATCGCTGTCACGCTAATGATTAATATGTTGTGTGTTACAGCGGTAGAAGACATGTCCCGCCTGTCGGCCGACGCAGTGCTGCAGCTGGCGGCGCGCGCGCACAACGTGGGCGTCATGCGCGGCGCATTGGCGGCCGGGGCGGACGTGTGCGCGTGCGCGACGGACAGCCGGACACCGCTGCATTTCGCCGTGCTCAGTGTGAGTCTAATTCTAAATCTTTTATTTAACTAACAACATATAGTTCTTAAACACTCAAATAACATAGTATGAAATTCTAACTACCAGAAAACATAGATTATACATACAAAAACAGTTGTAATAGATATTATCTTGGGCAACAAAGTGGACATCATCTGCCGCGCCATTTCCTAAATATTTTCCTAAAAACTGGAAGCCATTGAATAATTTTGTCTGAAGCGACTGCCTATCTGACTTCGACAACGATACCCCTTGGTGATAAGTTTTATTGTTATGACTGCTATAGCCGTAAGTGTCCTTGAACGTGTTAACAAGATAGAATGTGCTTTGTATGTCTTAGATTAGACCAATCTGCAAAGGATGCCATGACATGTGTTTTCTTAAAGCGGTTCGGACGTTTGCCTAAATTGCATACCATGTATGTAAACTTTTATCACAATAATGCACATCAGCACGTACACACGGCTACACATCAAGCTATACATTTCCAGTTTACACTGACCTCTCATTGTAAGGAAATCCTGTACAATGCAAGATCAGCTTATACTGGAAACGTATAGCTTGATCTGTAGCCGCGCGTACACGTATTATGTTACATATTATGTAATTATCACACTTTCGTCCAAGCAAGTGAGTTGTGAGAGACGATTTTCAGCGCTGAAGCGCATTAAACCGAGACTTCGCTCTTTTCTGGTGCAAGAACTGTCGGATTCGTTGATTATATTAAACACAGAATCGGGTCTAATCAAGGATGACGAGAATAGCAGCTTTTACGATCGAGTTATTGTCTGAATGGCTGAAACATCTCTTTAAAAAAATGTTGATTTGCTAGCTTCAGATCTGTTAGTATAACTGATTGCAACTATATTGACCTAATAATACATAGTAATATCGTTCATAATTAACCATTTTTTTAAAATTATTTTCCGATAGTATCCCATCTAACACTATCCCGTCCTGGGACCCGGGCTTGTGGGGAGCCACCCGGGCCCTTGCGGCCCAGTCCGACCCTGCTTTTTGCACACTAAAACTGTAAAGCAGCTCATCATCAAATACAATACTTGACATTGCAGGGTTCCGTGATGGCATGTTCGTTCTTACTGCTGAACGGCAGCAAGTTGAACTTGCAGGACGATGGCGGGAAGACTCCTCTACACCTCGCCACCGAAGCCGGCCACACGGGACAGGTAACTTCACATTATAACGTAGGTAGGTAATACGGGCTGGTATCCGCAACTCCACGTCAATGCGCGTATTTTGCGTATGGACATTTTTATAATATTCTACCTGTTGTAATATTCTACTCTAGCTTCTGCCGACGACTTCTTCCGCGTGAAATTATATCCTATGACACTGCGCAATACTGTAGCTTCCTATTACATAGTGAAATAATTTTCGGATCGGATCAGTAGTTCCGAAGATTACCCCCTACATACTAACAAACAAATTTTACCTCTTTATAATATTAGTATTGGTAAACTCACGGCTTCTTCTCATGGGGGTAGACAGACACTACTGAACGCCGCCAGCTACGATCCTTACATAGTCCATTAGCTTCGTTTACGTTCATACATGGGCATACAAGCACGCTGGTTGCAAGTAGTACGTACCCGGAGCTTAGTGGCCATTATTTTCCGTTTTAAGGATTATACTAAAACTTAACGCTCGCTCAAGAAATGTTCAAAAGATGTAGGTCCCGTGTAAGAAAAAGAGGTATAATTAATAGTCGCTATTAATAATCATTAATAATCGCTGACTGTTCACGCCGCCGGCGAGTACTCGTTTGCGACAAGAGTTACCCAAGAGAGTAAGTACTCGCTCAGCGACGTTCGCTTGCCGGCAGAACACTCGCTGAGATTTTAATTTGGTCGCTGTGATTAACTCAAGACAATGTTTATGTTCTTTCTCTAAAATTAGCTTTACTGACAGGTTTAATGAGTTCATTTTGATTTGGCAAATAATTTTGTGTTCCGTTATGTAAATATTTTGCGTACTATTGTATAGAATCAAGTTTTTCTAACTGAACAGACAGCTGTGCTGCTGGGGAATTTGTTGCGGCAGTTCTTCCCAGCTAAAACACTAGGAAGTGGTGATCCCTTCACCACTGGTGGGTGTTTTGTGGGTCTGTCTTATGTAATTTTGATGTTATAAAAGTGCTGATTCTCAGCCTAGTTTTAATAAATGACTTTTGATTTTAAGTCTCACGATTAGTACATACTCACACCCGCGAGTAATGACTCGTCGCTCGTCGCGCACTCGCTGCTCGCTAACTCGTTTCTCGTTAACTGCCGGGCGGTGGGACATGTGCCTTAGGATTGGGTTGTCAATATATATCTACGAAAACATCATGTACGTAAGGAAAAATCTAAATCTTTTCGGTAAAAGAGGTGAAAGACACAATTATAGGACTAGAAATAGGGACCATTTAGTTCAACCAGGTTTCAGACTAGCTAAAGTAGACTCATCCTTCATGGGTTACTGTTTAAAATGTTATAATAAAATACCTCTGCACATACTCCAGTTAAATGAAACGAAATTTAAATCATGTATAAAACGCACACTATGCAGCCAGGCATATTATAAGTTGGGAGATTACATTGCGACGCTTAAACTAATTGATTAGCATTCGAAAATATTGTTGGAGCTGCTGAAGACCAAGAAAAGAGAAAATTTTCTTTGCATTGTGTAAATTCTCTTAGTATTGTATAATTGCTTAGCACATGTGTGAGCACTGTGTAGCTAATATAAAGCTACCTTTTACTGGGTTCGTCTTTCACTGACTTGAATCGCTCAAATGTTTCGCTGGTGGTGGCGTGTGTGTTGGATCATTAAGTTCCCTTCAAAATGGTTGAGCTAATTAGTGCTGATCCATGCGTCATGTTCGTGAACGGGCGCCGTCAGTTGGGACTGGTCGTCTCTTAGCTGCCACGGTTTATTTTTAATTTAGTTGTTTTTAGTTTTTATCTTTTTCATTACGGACGCTTTTAACGTGCACGTCTTTCTACATCTATATTTTCAATATGAACGATGTAACCAATATTATGTAAAATATTTGATTTAAAAGAGTGTCCGTGGAGTTTCTTGCCCGTTCTTCTCCAGGATCTACGCTTTGGAATGGGCAACTAGCTTCATTTTTCTGACTGACCGACCCAAGACCGACCCTTTGACAGTTCAAAAGTGCCTGTAATTGGTTTATTTGAAATAAATGCTTTGAGTTTGAGTTTGAGTTGAGTAGCATATATTTGAATTTTATATATTGTATCTGTCCCAGGTTTGCCTGCTACTCAAGTACCGCGCTGACCAGTCCATAGTTGACAAGGAAGGTCAAACACCGCTCGACATAGCCGTCAACAACGCCAACGCCGATATTGTTACTCTGTAAGTGATAATGAATTTTGTTTTTACGATGTTTGAAGATGAGAAAATTAAGTTTTCAATGAAATTCTCGCAATTTATCCCGCTTGGGGGCGCTGTTGTAGATGTAGACCTGTCAAATACTTTTCTTGTCAAATTATCCTGCCACTATCGTCAATCAATAAACTAAAAACCACATACGTCGTTTCCATGGAGATTTAGTACAATACGATTAAAATTATTAGAGCAGTGGTGGCCCAGTGGTAACGGCCGCGACTTACGAGTTGTAGGTCGTAGGTTCGAACCCAGACAGGCGCTCTACTTTGTGTAAATTATTTCATCACCACTGCACTCAAAACGGTGAAGGAAAACATCGTGAGGAAACCGGCATGTCCTAGAACCGAAAATTCGAAGACATGTGACATCTACCAACACGCACTGGGCCCGCGTGGTGGATTACGGCCCACTCCCTCTCACCGAGAGGAGGCCTGTGTCCCAGCAGTGGGAACGTTATAGGCTGATTATGAAATTAAAATTAAATTTCATGTTATAAAATTCAAAGACAAGAAAGTATTACGTATCATAATGTAGAGTAAAAGAGATGGGTATACAATTTCCGTTGATTCATTGTAACAGATTTCGATTCTCTTAATGTATACCGCTTGGGGGCGCTGTTGTAGATGTAGACCTGTCAAATACTTTTCGTGTCAAATTATCCTGGCATTCACATGAAATAATTACTTATTACTAAGTTAGCACTATTGTTATTTTTGCTCCAGACTAAGGCTGACCAAGTTGAACGAGGAGATGCGCCAAAGCGAGATGTCGTCAAACGACGACACGTACAACGAAGTGTTCCGCGACTACACGCAGCTGGCGCACTCGCATCCTGAGCGACTCGTGCGCGCCAAACATAACAACAACGAAGGTACGTACCACATTTTAAATCCTACTAATATTATAAATGTGAAAGCACGCAGAAATGGCTGAACGGATTTGGATGAAATTTGGTATTGGTTTGGTATTTAGTATTTGGTTTTCATCCCGGTAGAAGGTTCCCGTGGGATAATTTCCGACATACACGCGGGCGAAGCCGCTGGCAAAAGCTAGTATTTCATAAAATGCCCCGGCCATTAAAACACGACTTTCTCCTTGGGGCAAACATCGGAATAGCACAGATTAATACAGATGGGACACTCCGCAAAATCCTTTATAAATAAACAGCGACTTTTGGGGCGACACAATAAAGTGCAATTCAGGTCGCACAACGCTTATTACCTGCAATTATATTCGCCTACAAGTTGCCTCTCTTTCTATCGTGTAACTCTTATAGCTTCTGACTCGTCGTTGTCTTCTTTTACGACGCGCCGCGTGAGTATTGAACTAACGTGCGAGCCGGCTGGTGCGCAGCAGCCCACACTGAATTGACCCAGTGAGATGAGCCCGCCGCGTACTTGTAGCTTCATACCTTAACTGCGGAGTGGCCCATCTGTATTAATTTATTTACTAAAACTTTATGCACAAGTAAAAGAATACTGTACAAAGGCGGACTTAATGCCCGAGGCATTATCTACCAGTCAACTTTAGGGTGATGCAGAGACAAAACATGACAAAACATGTGGTAATATCGAAAAAAAATATCAATGGTCCCATACAAAACTTCAATAACTACTCGACCCAAATGTATGGCTGATTATTACTTCGCGAATAAGATCTTGGTCCCATGGAGAAAATTGTTCAGTTTGATGGCCACACCCATAAATAATATGGCCATCCGCGAGAAATTTCATGTTCCCCCGACCCAACCCGTCGCATCGCATCGAATCGCCTGCCCGCGCTATTACTTCGTTTTCACTTAGCGTTCTTTCTGACTTTTTTTTTTGTTACTATCCTAAGGGGCCTAGCGTGATGTTAAGTAGCTTAGAAGGCTTCCTCAAAAATTGGGCTATCAAATATCTATCTGCCTAGCCTTTTCCCAACTATGTTGGGATCGGCTTCCAGTCTAACCGGATGCAGCTGAATACCAGTATTTTACGTGGAGCGACTGCCTATCTGACCTCCACAACCCAGTTACTGGGTAATACGATACCCCTTGGTAAGACTGGTTGTCAGACTTTCGGGCTTCTGACGACCCGTAACGACTGTCAAAGATCCACGAATGACAGCCGGGACCAACGGCTTAACGTGCTTTCTGAGGCACGGAGGAATCTCGCTATGTAAAGATGGTCACCCATCCACTGACCAACCCCGGCAAGCGTAGCTTAACCTGACGGATCGACCTATCTATAAATTGGGCTATCAAATGCAAAAAATATTTTTTTAATTCGACTGGTAGTTCCAGAGATTATTGCGTTCAAACAAACAAAAAAACAAACTCTTCAGCTTTATTATTAGTATAGATAAGTGTACAGTCTTCTAAGCATAGACTGTCTGACTGTCTTGTGTAGGTGAACAACCGAGTGAATGACGCAGCGAGCCGGGCGGTCGGCGACGATGTCTGTGGTAGCGACTGCATCACACTTCACGTCAGTCAGCCACGCCAGCGGTCACAGGCCCGCGTTTGCGTATTCTGACGTCACACATGGGAAGACAACGGGAAACTGACACGAAAAACAGCAGAAGTTTTCTTTGAAATGGTACGTGGTTAAAGTGGAACTAAATGCGTCTATTTTTTTAAATGACTGCCTTTTATGCTTTAGCTCAGGAATACCTGTCTATACTCGTGGTAGAGGATTAATGACTGCGTGTTATCCCTTCCGCAAAAATTTATATTCATTGTAAACTAAAACCCTTTGCGCACAGAATAATAATGTTACAGTAGTACTTCATAGAAAACGGCCGAAACGACGCTCTTCCAAATCTCAGTAAGTATACAGGGTGTAAAAAGACACATCACAAAGCCGTCAACTATGCATACTGTACGTACATATAACTAAGTAGCTTTGCGCAAAAATTATTGCTGGGAAACGACTTTTATTTTTAGGTATAAAAAAGAGTAATTTTTTATTACGCGCAATGTAACGCGAACCCAGGCAAACGGAGTTAAGCCCCGCCCCTTCGCTCTACGGTACGCGTAGGTACTTGTCGGATAAAGTTTAGTAATAACACTTGGAATACGTTTTAGTAAAAAAAAATGTGACTGACCTTCAATATCTCCAGAACCAGTTGATTCTCAGGTATGGTCTAGTGGAAAAAAAAGATCCAAATAATGGTTAGAATATGTGACCTCAACAAGTGTCTTTTTATATCCTGTGTACCACGCGGAAGTTACGCATCATGAACGGACACGTATCTATCTACCGAACGGCTGTAGGTAATTAATTCAAGGTCACTGCCCAGATAAACTACTGTAGCTTTGTTATTCTGTGCTTTGCGGCTGAAGCGTCTCCACTCTTTTCACACATAAAACGATGACTATTTGAACTTTTAAAATTAGTCACTGTCGTTGGTCACTGTACCATCAATGTACCTATATTCTTGCAAATAAAACATTCATTCATTCATTCATTCATTCTGCTAGTTGTTGAGTAATGTTTTTACAATGCGATTCAAATAAGAATAGGAACGTCAATGACCTCTATCTATCAAATGTTGATTGAAAAGTACGGTTTGCAAAGAAAACGTATTTGCGTAAGTATCTTTAACGTTTTTTTTTTGTTTTGTTTAACCGAGTCTTAGTTTAATCATCAAGTGAAAAAACCATAAAAAAATTAGTCATAATTAGTTTAAAAAAAAAATATACTACTACTTTCTTTCATGTTTTCATTGTTGGCAACAATTTACCAGAAAGAATTAAAAATTCTTCGTTCATGATTCGTAAATAAATGTTATTTAAAAAATATCTTGTTTTGTTCACCCTACCCAATTTATTCGATTTGATAGCTATGACGTCACAACATGGTGCTAAGTCGATCCTTATTTGAAACGCATTGTACACTGTTTTCTATCCAATGTAATGTGACAGTGTAATAAATCGCCCATTTTATAACGCAAAGGTAATTGTGCTAAGTACACTAAAAGGCTGTAAGGACTTGTTCAAGTTAACGAACGTGTTACGAATATTTTTTTTAATACTTACGTTACTTTCTGTATTTGTACATTGATATTGAGAAAATTATAGTGATTAATGTTGCTCTTTTTTCTAATAAATGTTGTTCCAAATCTCGGATAGTTTAATTTGTTGCTGGCCATTGGCATTTAAGACATTGAATAAAATATTAAGACGTTATTAGTAATTAGATCATAATAAAGTGCTTCTCTGGCCGGGGGTCGACAAAATGATCTCTGTTACATTTTTATACGAGGCTTTTATAAAAAACTTTCTAACATATTAACTTTTTGCTGCCAAACACACATAATCAATTTTATAAAAAAAATACACACCGTGCGACGAATATGTTAACTGTTGAATTTGAAATAGATCAGAACACTTTATTTAGTGTTCGTGTTTAAAGTTCAGATTATCAGAATAAAATAATACAGACACTGATTTTGTAGAGCATTGAATGAACTAAAATAAGAGTATTGCTAAGTTTTACTAACAGACAGGAGTGGTGAGATGGTGAGAATTTGAAGCTGTCATATCTATACTCTGATTTTTAATTTGCTAGACTGAAATGACATAACATAACATGACTAAAATGTCAAAATGACAGGAAAAGATCGATCGATCTTGATCTAGCAAATTAAAAATCAGAGTTTAGTTTACTTGTTATGCGAAGTTTAGATTAGATAGTGTGAATAATCGCGACAAGCACACTTTCACAAGTTTTCTAAGCAAGAATTGCTTGCGGAAGTCAAGTTCTGCAAGTTTTGTTGCTAATTTAACATTCGCTTTCAATTTCACATAAACTGGCATGGAGGTTCTATTTTAACCTATATTGACTGCTTTAATGTTTTTTCTGTCTCTTTCTTAAGTCATTTGCAAAAGGATAGCAATAGTTTCCTTTAAATTATTCATAACAGAATCAGTGTCACTCAGTAAATTAATACTATGACTACGTAATTTACATACTGAGATGCAATTCAAGTGCTTCGAGCGTTTTCTTCTATTCTTGTTGACAAAACATTCAGCTGAAGTGTACATAACAATCGATATTATTATAATAATTATTAATGTTATTGATGCATAGCATAGGTAGTCGGGGTGGCGCATGACATGTAAGCTTTAAATGTTTACGTTTCAAGTATGTATCTGCTACGTTATTATAGATGCTGATAAATGTATCTCGAAAAGAATATAAAACTTAGTGCCAGTATTCTCTGACAGAGTAGGCTACTGTTATAATAATAATGCTTTTTGAAAAGCAACACAAAAATTAGTTAACATTCTGTTAAGGATGATGCGCAGTGGTAGCCCGCGAAATTCATTTTTTTTTTTAGTTTTTTGCAATTTGCAGGTCCGTGTCAGGTTGTATCTTGATCAAAGTATGATACGCGGCAATAAAACTTATGTATTTATGTAATTTTAATCATAAACATCATCAATACATCTCTCTAAGTTAGATTTCGTGATGATTTTTATGATTACAATTACATAAATACATAACTTTTATTGCCGCGTATCATACTTTGATCATAATACAACCTGACACGGACATGCGAATTGCAAAAAAACTCAAAAAAAAAAAAAAATTTCGCGAGCTACTCAGCGCAATCACCTTAAGGGGACTAGGACCTAAAGTGTGCATGGCCACTGTCGGACTACATAGAAAAGAAAGAGAAGCGCGATGACACATCGCTGGTAATTTATTGCAAAATATGAAGCAATTTTATTATCTATTTACAAAAAAGCTATTGATTGGACTAAAAAATTAAAACACTATTACGTTAATACTTTGCTTGTAGAATAATCTGACAAAAAATCAGAATGATTGCATGCACATTAGTATGCTTTTTAATCGTTAAAATGAATTTTTAGAGGTATCTTCGTGTTTTTTTTCTATCGTATCAAATTAGTTGTATTATGTTTTCGAACACTGTCTAACTAGCATATATTATATCCTGAAGAATATCTGATTTTGTTTACTGCATACTTTTAGGCATAATAAAACTTGCGTTTAGGTCCTGTAGTCCCCTTAAGCTCGTGTCAAATGTTTTGATAGACTGTTGTTGTTTCAGTCAGCCAACCAACCAAGGAATAGTGTCCCAGTCTTTGCTAATACTTGCTTCCCTAATATATCTCGTAGAACTAAATAAAACTTATCACAAATATCTAAAGAACATCCAACTCGTTGGCGTCATCGAACTCGTTTGGCATACCTATTTGATGAAAACTGATAGCATTAATTTTTTTTTACATTTTTGAACTCAAATATCTTGGGAAGTTGGTATATTTTGTACTTACGAGATACATCACTGAATATTTTTTTGTTTGTTATCACTTAATCTATAGATTGACACTTCCGTCACTAGCCGCCAGTGGCGCACGGTAGGTAGTGTAGGTATGCCAGGTCCCATACAAAAATATCCGAACCTCTCGCCACTGTGCAAAAGCATCTAATAATTCGAGGGCCATAATTCAAACGGTAGTGTGATTTGTCTTTAGTAAACCAAAGATTTTAGTATTGGTTTTATAATGTTAGACTAATAGTTAGTTGAAAATTATGAGGTTTATATAACTTTGGCCTATTTACCCAAAGGTTTACTGTATGGCGTTTGTATGAAGTGCGATTAATAACATTCCTGTATTCGAAAAACTAACAAGCCATTCCAAAAATGTCGGCATTTAAATGGTTTTTTTTTTTAAGAATTCGGCTCAGCTATGAATCTCAATCGAAACTTATTGTTAGCTATTATTTTTTTACATATATTTTATAAATGTAATTTAGTGTACCTAATAAAATATCACTTGCCAAATTATTGCAATATTCTCAACTTGCCTTTTAACATTGCTATTGCAATTAAATACAGCGTTTTTAAAATTTTACCAGTATTTTGTTGTACCCTTACAATGTAAGCATATCGTATTACAATGTTCAGTCCCACTATAATTTAATATCCTGTTAAGGTGAGAGCTCTCCACTAGCTGTTCTAGTTAGCTGTGAGCCATTAGCTTGTCATAACCATGTTTGTATTTCAAAAATTGTTGATTTGCTTACGTAAACATTTCCAGTAACTTTAAATACAGTCGAGTCTTAACATCTCTTCTCTTACGGATGATGCGCAGTGGTAGCCCGCGAAATTCGTTTTTTTTGAGTTTTTTGCAATTTGCAGGTCCGTGTCAGGTTGTATCTTGATCAAAGTATGATGCGGCAATAAAACATATGTATTTATATAATTTTAACCATAAAAATCATCAATACATCTCTCTAAGTTAGATTTCGTGCAGATTCGTTAGATTTCGTTCGTTTGAGGAATCTGCACGAAATCTAACTTAAAGAGATGTATTGATGATTTTTATGGTTAAAATTACACGGACCTGCAAATTGCAAAAAACTCAAAAAAAAAAATTAATTTCCCGGGCTACACAGCGCAATCACCTTAAGCTCCATTTACGCGATGCAAGTTTATTGTCTGTGGCACACAATACAATTGAAAACCAATTAATTGACACCGTCTAAACAACACGTACAATATTGTTGCACGATGCTGGCAAGTTAGTTGCCAAAATCGCATTCAATTATGGCATGAAAATTTTCTATCCTTCAAACACGAGCGAACGAAACAAAGGGTATTTGTTACTAAACAACTGGGTTATGGAGATCAGATAGGCAGTCACTCCATGTAAAATACTGGTACTGGAAGCCAATCCCAACAAAGTTGGGAAAAGGCTAGGCAGAAGAATATGAGCGAACGAAACAAGACGTTCAATAAAATTGAGTGAAATATTTGGTAGCGCGAATACGGGTAATACTTGAATCAATTTATTGTAAAAGGACATTCAACTCTGTGTTTAGAAGAGGCAATCGTCTCAATTTTATTGCCTTGGTGTAAGTAGCATACAATCTTATTGAATGGCAAAACTTGCATTCAATTATTGTATGCCATTTTATGGAAATCGCACGCTTGTAAACACTTGCATGCAATTCTTGAATGGCAATAAAATTTAACGTGCTTTTATAGCATGCGATTATTGCTCTTGAACGTTCCAGAAACTTGCACCGTATAAATGGAGCTTTATAAACATAGCTTTACGCGTTATTCCCGTATTACTATTTAGATGAATTTACCTATATAGTTTAAGACCTATACTTATTATAATGTTAATGCTTGTTAGATGTTACTCCTATTAAGATTTTTTCGAAGTTTAAGTCTTATTATGATAACTATGTAATAACTATTCATATTTCGGATACCAGTTCAATGGGTGATACCCTCTATGTAATACGAATACGAATGGTTAGTGGTACGAATTTGAAATTGGAACGAATTTAAACTTCTACACGTTACTATTGTCTGTAGTTTTGATTCTGAAGTGTTCAAAATCGACTAATACAAGTCGGAATCCTGACTAATGTAACCAAATTAAAGTGCCATCGCGAAGGCACTTTGTCGTCTAAAAAAGCTAAGGCTGTCGCACACTTAGAGCCTGCGCCCACTGTCGGCACGGCAGGGATCCTTCGGCATCACTACGGCAACGATGCCGCCGTATCCTTCCTTAGGTAGTACGGGCTGGTGTCCGCAACTCCACGTCAAAGCGCGTATTTTGCGTACGGCAGGTGGCGGCGCGGTATCCTTGCACAGTTTGTCCAGAGCACCCGGAACGAGACGTTAACTAGAAAACAAATTATGGCGAAGAAGTAGCGACAGTAGATTTACTATGAATAATCTCGTTTCTCGTTGACGTCACGTCTCCGATGCGGTCGCGACGTCTACGATGACTATCATTGAAATTTCAATTTTATTGTCATACTATTAAGTTATATTCCTATTCATCGCCTAAAATACCTTGCCGTGCCGTGCCGCCTGTGAGCGCAGGCCCTTATCAGTATTTAAATACTATAGTGTAGCTTTCTTTAATTATAGCAGTTTTTACAACAACCCTTTTAAGCTTCTTAGGTTATCATCAGTATGTTTTTCTTCTTCTACTAATACCGCTACGATGAGATTTCGTTACCTAAGTGTGCGGCAAGCCTCAGCATAGTTATTGTAAGATTGTACCACGTAAAAATACTCTTGTTACACTGTTAATGTATCGTCTCTTATTATAATTGTATTTGAATAAAATATTTGACAGGAGAACGAATTTTATTGATATATTTTGTCTTCTTCCTTTTGTGGTTCTTGCTCGAATTATGAATATTTTAATAAGATAATGGTACCTACTTATAAATTTATAGTTTAGTAGCCAACCATAGCATAGCCACCTATCGCAGCAGCTACAGACCGTTCACAGTATCACAGTATCTCTGATTTTGCGTCATTGTCAAAATCTTTTTTTTCGATACAATAAGGTTGCTTTTGGGTTACTACCATTGACAAGATTGTCAAAATCACAATGATCTTTATTTTCGTTGCATTAAAGTTGCTATTGGGTTGCTGCTGTCAAAGCTGTGAGGGTTAAAATAACTGAACGGTCTACTCCTCTAGTACGCTTTCATCGCATGCTTTGCCTTTTACTAGTTTTTTTTCTTTTGCTTACTTTTGTCGCAACGATATCGTTGCGACAAGCTGTTGTTATGTATGGTAATTGTATACAGAAAGCTTGTCTGTATTTAAGCATTTTTCAATTCATTTGTAAATAAATAAAATACAGACAAGCCTGCAGGGAACTGGTGTTATGTGGTGTGTCTAGGAATGTAGGTGGTTATTGCTAGAAATAAAAAAAGCGAAAGAACCATTTCTGGTATACATTGGTTATTACATATTTTGCCAAAGTTTATATTACCGAAGTATGACAGTGTACATAAAATAATGCGAATTGATATTAACAATAAATTCATTAGGATTTAGAAACTATTCAATTGTAGCTTGATGTGATGTAGAAACATTGTGTTGGTTATTAGATATTATTAATAATCTTATTAACTTTGCCATTTGATAACTTATGGGCATTACATTTTTATAAAACCAATGAAAAGTAATATTGAAGAAACAAAAAAAAAATAATAGAAACATAATCTGAAACCACTTTTAAGATGTTCATAACAAAGCATGTCCTGCATACTGAGATTCCTTAGAACTAGTGTTATTTTAAATTCCACTCTTATACTTTACGCAGTAGAAAAAGGAACGAACCTAGTCAACAAAAAAAATATTGTCTTCCTGTAAGAAAATACCAGAATCAATATTAAAAACAGAAAACCATATTCGCAAATTATGGTTTCAGATACTTAAAAACACCAATCAAGATTATGAATTGAAATCAAACAAAGATCTAGGACGCTTGTGGTAGAAACCAAGAACATTTCAATCGCCGAGCGATTTAGTTCAGACCTAAGTTGGACCAAAGAGACGAGTACGAGTAAGATGCGATAGCTGGTGAAGTGACGGGCGATGCCGATGGCGCGATAGTGCCGCCTTGCGAGCGCGATGCGCCGTGGTTGAACAGCAGCGACGTCGACGGCGGCGCGCGACGGCGCGATGCCAGGCCTCCAGTCCCTGTGGGGTAACCCAAGGTTGTAGTATCAGCCAGTTTATTGTCGGCCAGGACACGTCAGAAAGGAGGAAAAAAAGAAGTTAAAAAGTATTTAGATCTTGTTGTTGAAAGTAAAAATAAAGTAGTTATAGGCTATCAGCCAATCTAATACGACTTGAGACCCAAACCTGCTGTCGCTTAGGTCACTACACTACGATAATGAACCTTTAAAGTTGAAAAGACAAGTTAGGAGAATTTGTAATAGAAATATTCAATGAATTATCAAAGCCACCTTACCCGGTTCAGCGCCCTCCGGGCAATACTTGATGGTGTGGGCCTTCTCACCGGTGGCGCCACACCGAGGGCAGCGGAACGCGCGCAAAACTGGGCACAGCACTCGACCGCGCCAGTCCTTCAGAGCATGCGAAGTGTAGCACTCCTCGTTCTCGCCATTGTTCTTGCAGAATGCACATTCCTAAAACACAAATCGGTCCATTACCGTATCGTAACTGATGTGCCTAGTCCTTATTATGTCCGGGCTACACCAACGGCCGGGAAACGCCGTTGATTATCGCGATGATGGACGTACGCCGTAGGTGTAGCCACAACTTATCGCGATAATTATCGGAATAATTACCGCGATGTGTATGGCGATGATGGGCATTGACGTTGACGTTGGTGTGGTCCGGACATTATAATAGCAGGTGCAAAACTTGAGAGCCCTAACACAAGTTTAATCTCAGCTTGGTTGCCAGAGGTTTATAACTCTATATAAACCTACAATTTATAAGACAAAATATGGTACTTATGCTATAAGTGATAATTGTAAATTGTAAAACTGGAAAATAAAGATTTATTATTATTTACATAAATAAAAATAAGGAAGCTTACATTCGGCAAAGCGCGTCGCATGCGCCGATCGCTGCGGGCTCTAGCGATCTCCTGCAAGAAGCCGTGCAGCATAACGGGACGAATGGAGCGCAGCACGCTCAGCTGTTCCCGTGTCAACGTCGACACGTAGTTGTTTGCTGATGTAATACCTGAAATGTGGTCGTTTAGTAAATACTAAATACATAAAAAATGCACACACATGTAAAATATATGAAACTAGTACCTACTCAGAGAATGCGAGGCTTTTTCTGAAAATCAATACTTACGGGTGTTTTCGTCCCAGGATTATCTAGTCTAGATATGTTGGGAAATATCTATCTACTTCTATAAGTACATAGAGGAAAATATCTAGTATACTTAGATGTCATAAGTTTTTGATCTCTCTGTCGAATGTCTATAAGCAAGATAAAAGGTAAATACATACTTTTGACGAGAAAATCGAATGTGTCCGTCATTTCGTTGTTTCGTAAGTTTTGCACATTCGTGTCGTCAGGCCAAATGTTAGACATTCCAGATTCCGAACGGCTGCTGTAGCCTGCAAACAAAGATTTTGTGGTGACATAAGAATATTACCAAGACCTACCACATTTACATCGGTTTGTGAACGGTAAACACCAAATTACCTGTAAAATAGTTATTGACGCTGGCATCGTCACTGATCCCGTCAGATCCATTTAGGCGCATATTTGCTAATAACTCCTCCATATCGGCGACAGAGGTTGCTGGGGAAAACATGTGATATAGTTATTGGTGCTGTTGAAATCAAGAACATAGGTAGCACTGGCCACCATACATGCTCTGTGCTGACCACTGGTTGTTCCGGAATTAGATTTTTTACAGTGATTCCTGTACTAAATATAGCACAGCCAACCATGGTGCACGTCCATGGTGGACAACGCCTTTATCTCGACGCAACCATAATTATTTTAAATAAATAAATCATTAAACATTTCAGCAGAGCAACTAGCACCTAACACACCTAGTTCAGCAAGCCACAAGGTTACCCTTGTACCTACTACACAAACCACCCTTAGTGCGTTTGTCCATCGCAGCAGTCACCGGGACGTCACCGAGAACAAGATGACGACGCCGAAGTAGCGATAGGTAGGTACATACATTTACTATGGCCGCGTGGCGCCAGAACTCTGCCCGCGATTGTGACGGGCCGATTTGTGCCGGCAATACAAAACGCGTTAGCTCTTATCCACACACTGCATTCGGTCGCGGTGGACAAAACGATTGCCGTCACCGGGACGTCACGCTCGGTTCGAATAAACTCTTCACGTTGACGTCGGTGACTGCAGTGGAAAGACGCCCTGGATGCTACTAAACTACAATGGGCGTGCGGTACGGTTGAATAGTACCTACCTACATACTTGAATAATAAAATTGCATACCTGTATCGGCAACTTTGGGTTCCTGTTGCGTAAACATGTTCAGCAACTCGTTGCCTCCGAGACCATGCATCATTGGAGTCATGGAAGACATCACTCCTTCTGGGTTGCCTACGTTCCTAGCATCCGGAAACAGGAAGCTGTCCTGAGAATACATGGAAATAAATGGCATCAATATGGTACCTACAAGATTTACGATTCGTTAAAATTTGTACGAAGCGAATCGAAGTGCCTTTTTTACAATTTTGTATTCGCTTAACTTCGATGAACTGCGCGAGTACCTAGGTATAGTCTGTGAGGAAAGAGAATAGGCGTGGTGGCGTAAAATGGAAAAATTAACATTATGATTAGGTATTAGAAATTTCATCAAAACAATTATTTGCTTATTGTGCTTTCCTATAATTCAAATACATGCGAGATCTTTAGATGACAAATGTGTTTAGTTGGTAAGCCTATAAAAATAAATCAATAAATTATGTATGACAGAATCTGAAAACATTATAATATTCTAACACAGCCTCAAAATAATCAAGATGTTACAGTTTACAGTCGACTATAATGACATAGCAGTGTTGACTACATCACAAATACGGTAATTTAAGCACAGCTGCGCCCTCAAATCTTATGCTCTTTCCGCACAGACACTAGAGTGCAGGATAGAGAGCAAGTTTATTAAATTGGGCGTAGAAACAATTTTTGTCACAGCTCGCATATCAAAATATGCAAGTACCTAATAGGTAGGTACCTCCGTCACTATGAAATGAAGGTATCTCGTTAATTAAAACATTATTCCCTCGAGGCGCGACGGTGTTAAATTGTAGGTACCTACATGTACGTACCTATATTTCAAATAAAACAAAATTAAATAACATTCGATTCGATCTATTCTGGTAGGTAGGTAGGTACTCAACAAATTATCAAAATATGAAAAACATCTTGCTTCGAACGTTCAATATTATAATAATTTATTCACCAAAATTGAGTAACGACAATTTATACTGAATAATGGCTTGGTTTGTAATATACAAAGTTTGGGACTACCTGCATCCGAACTACGTAGGTGGTAAACCTGTATCTCGGATTACATTTGATCCCATAAGTTGTCAATCTATTAAATATTTTGAGAATTTGTAGACCAAGTAGGTACCAAATTCTTGCAGAAACGTCATGAATACTCACGGTAGTTGATGTCGTATTTGAATCACCAGCAAGTGTAATTAAAGGTTTTTGATCCTCCGTATTGAAACTCACCGAAACAGACTCCATTTCAAAAAAATATTTATCAAAGTTCAATGCAAAACTCCACAATACTATATCGGATTATTAAACTTGGCAAGTCGTTAGCTGCCGAAGAAGAAATGGACTCATCGTTTCGCTGCTGCACCATTTATACTAATTGCCTTTCTTACATACGCACAAACGAAATACTTATATGTAGCCAACTTGTTTTGCAGCTACCCTCAAAAAAAAAAAAAAAATGAATATTTTTAGAACATTTCCACTAAAACCATTAAGGTATTAATAAATATTTCATCATAATATCACTTAGAACACTGATATATAAACATAAATAAAGAGGTGGCTATGTTTGGTTCATCAATAAACAGGAATATTATTTATAAGGAGGGTAGTTGTTTATAAATTCTTATCTCGTTCGATCTTTGGAATGTTGTGGATAGTGTTCCAATACAAACATAGTTCTATACGTATTCTACTTAGCTATAACAATGATCAGTTTTGAATCTCGTTTTTTGGCGGCATGTTCATTGCCAGGCTGTAGTGCTGAACTACTAAGCAGTATACAGCACGCTCCGACCTCAGACTAAATAAAAAAACCGGCCATGTGTGTGTCGGACCACGCACAATGAAGGGTTCCGTAGTTGGGATGAATTTATCCCAAGACTTAAGAACTTAACACTGTAGTTGAAAAACATGGTCTCCCATACATTCCAACTGCAAATGTAAATTTGTTGACTCGTAAACCTGAAAAGCCTATCTTAGCTGCCGTGATAGTTTTTCTTTTAACTTCGTTATATTATATACTACTACTAGGAGGACCTCGTGGCTAAGTAATAACAGCCGCACGGGTCGATCCATCAGGTTAAGCTACGCTCGCCGGGGTTGGTCAGTGGATGGGTGACCATCTATAAATACCGAGACTCCTCCGTTCCTCGGAAAGCACGTTAAGCCGTTGGTCCCGTCTGTCATTCGTGGATCTTTGACCGTGGAGTCGTTACGGGTCGTCAGATGCCCGAATGTTTTACAACCAGTCTTACCAAGGGGTATGGTATTAGCCAGTTACTGGGTTGTGGAGGTAAGATAGGCAGTCGCTCCATGTAAAATAGCCCCAACATAGTTGGGAAAAGGCTAGGCAGATTTTCACCCATCAAATGGTTTATTATTAATAAACCAAAATATAATAATACAAAAAAACTACCACTACTATAATACTATAATGTACAAAAATAAACATTTTTTTTTTTTTTTTTTTTTTTTTTTTTTTTTTTTTTTTTATTATTATTATTTTTAAGTGGTGAAATGTTGCCACATAATTTAATTTATTATTTTGTCTTTTGGTTGATCTTGGATTATTAGTTTATTACTAAACGTATGTAATGTTCAATTTTTTGTTTAGTAACTTTTGTTGTATAAAAATTAGCTCTTATTTTAATGGTATTGAATTTGCTCATTTGTGCGCGCCGATACAGCGTCGTTTTGTGCCTAAGGCCACCTCAGAACTTGTAAGAGTATTTTTGTTCTGGCCTCGGTCATAGAATAATACTTTGTTCAATGTTTACCTAATCTTTACGAGTTCTGAGATGGCGATACGCCGCCGGTTTACGCTGAAAACCAGCGCCTTTGACTCGTGCCTTCGTGCATGGGTCACGGCATTTTGCTGAGCGTTAACCGTTTCGCGCGTTAGTGACGCATAATTAAGTATTTGTTGTTTTTCTTTATAAGTTTAAAATTTAGCTACCCAATTGTTTCTTAGTTTTTAGGATTATGTAAAAAACGAAGTATGTGCGTCATTTTTCGCGGGAATAAAGAGTTTTTCTTTCTTTCTTTCTTTCTTTCTTTCTTGTCTTTGACATATCTCGGACCCCGGGAGTCCCGGTCCTTTGGAAGGCGTACGAGGAGCCGAAGCCAACTCGCAGAGGCCCCTTAGACAATTTTAAATGAGGAGAAGGCACCAGCCGATGATTATCCCTGTATGCACTATGCAAGTGCACCCAAGGACAACCCCAGGTTGATGCAGGACTATTGCAGAACATGGAAACAAAGCAAAACATATCGGATTATGGGTTTGGGTGGCTATAGTGAATTGGGTACCTTGAACTATGGAAGAACTATGGCCCCTGCTTGACCAATGTTATATAATATACACAGATGAAATGGCAGGGGGTGACTTGCGCACTCAATAATGGGCCCCCGAAAACGGTCGCTAGCACAGAGTGTCGTAGCGGCAAAGGAGTAACATGTCCTGAGGCGCTTGTGAGAAGTGGAGAGGTATCCCACGGCTATCAGGACAATCCCGGAAGTACGGTCAAGATCCCTACCAGTATCTGACTGGAATACTTCCTTCCTCCGAGCACGTTTGCTCTTGCGAATCTCCACTCAAACCTGTCAATAAAGGCAAGAAAGAGGTGGGAGCACTGTTATTCGTCAGTGTTCACTCCAGCCGGCCAATAAAGGCAAGCGAGAGGTGAGGAACAAGACTTCTCCCGGGAGATAGGGTCCGTGGGGTCGCTACTGCCCAACAGTTTCTGTATCTCTCTTGGTCTGGCTCCTCATCCTAGACCTGTTACTTTGGTGAATGCAATTATATAAAAAAAACCGGTCAAGAGCGAGTCGGACTCGCGCACCGAGGGTTCCGTTCCGATTTCGGAAAAGGTGTGCTATTTGGAGACATCGTTTTATTTTTCCTGTAATCTTTACATAAACTTCTATCACATAGAATAATTTCAGATTAGATTTTTATCTTTGCAAACTTCGGTGATAAGGGGGGGGGGGGTGGAACGGTATTTTTTTTTACATTTTTCATCAAAAGTCGAAAACTATGCGGTCTAAAAAAAAAATAAAAAATGTTTGAGAATGTGCAAACAGCGCTCTTTCATATGATACCCCACATGCCCTAGTAGCTCCACTTTTAATTTTTAAAACCACCTTTCAGCACCTGTTGCAAAAAAAAATATAAATATTTTTATTTCTTTCTTATTTGCAAAATAGTTGGGTAAACGTTGTCTAAAACTGTTCCAAATTTCAAGTTGATAGTATTAGTAGTTCTTGAGATATCCAGCAGTGACAGACAGACAGACAGACAGACTGAGTCGCACCTTAAGGGTTCCTTTTTTACCATTTTGGTACGGAACCCTAAAAATTTATGGAATGGAACGACTAGGTACTTAGGTAGGTTCGTATCATGGGAAAAGGTCATAGGCAGTTGACCTTAGTACGTTTGATGTTAATTTTGGTGTTGATGAGTTTTTCAGAAAGGGCTTGCATGTGGCTAAGTAATAACAGCCGTACGAGTCGATCGATCAGGTTAAGCTACGCTTGCCGTGGTTGGCCCGTGGATGAGTGACCATCTTTAGCTACATACCAAGACCCCTCCGTGCCTCGGAAAGCACATCAAGCCGTTGGTCCCGGCTGTCATTAGTGGAACATTGACAGTCGTTAGGTACGGGTTGTCAGAAGCCCGAAAGTCTGACAACTAGTCTGGATTGAAACTTTTAGGTATAGGTACCCTACAGCTAAGGAGCTGGGGTTACCATCCGTCCGGGATTGGTTGTGGAGGTCAGATATGCAGTCGCTCCATGTTGCTGCTTAGACGATTACGCTAATTTTACTTAACGTCTTACACATGTGCTACACAAAAGGCAGTTCGGTTGTGACTAAGGTCAATTATTAGGCTCGTTGGCACAATTTATGCTGTCCCCGTCGAGGAGCGCGTACCATATCTTCCATATTTTATAAATCAATGACTATTCCTTAAAAATTTAACTCATTTATATCTTTTAAATTAAGACCCGACTAAATCTCTGACTCGGCGAAAAATTGCGACTAATTAGCGACTAATCTTCGCTAGGTGCCCTAGTTTTTCAAATTCAAATTGGGCTCAGCTGGGGAGATGCTCCCAAGATCGGCCACCTATGAACCCTTATAACTTTTGAACCAGTGAGTGACAGACTAATTCTGATATTAAGTGACCAATGTCGACTAATTTTTTGTCTTATCAAAATAAAAATCCCTGATGGTGGCCATGCCAGTGTCAGTCACACGTTTTTGAGAAACCGGGTGTCACTAGGGCTTCCATTACGTAATTACGCAATTACGTAATTACGGACCAATTTTAAGGTATTCTCAAATCCGTAACTGAAGATGTCAATTCCGTACTTACGTAATTGTTGTCATCGTCGATAAATCAAAATAGTCAACTAATAAGAATGTATTTTGCACATTTTATAATGTGGAAACACTATACAACATAACTTGCATAAATACTGTACAAACAGGGTGTTCCCTGTGGTTTATTTTATTCTTTGATATATCTTGCAAAAAGTAGTTCTAAGACGTACAGAATAGAGTTCAATTTCAATTATCAACTGGGCGAGTCGCCGGGAAACCCTGTGGGAAAGTCCCTACTGGCAACTAGTAAATAAAAAATTAAGAGATCTAATAAAATCTTTTAAAAACTCCCCTTTGAAAAACGACTTATTGCAGAAAAACATTTTAGAAGAGCATAAAAATTGACATAATACTCTATTGTAAAACGCGATGGAGCAGCTTGTAAGATAATATAGTACGCCGATTTCTCAAATTAAAATCATGCGTTTCTAACTTTGCGGTGTTACAAGATTTGAAATCAAATGAAAAATTTACGGACGAAAAGATCCAAGACCTTCGTGAAATTCATTACAGCTTGATGTTATGTAATAAAAACTACAGAGATGTCATTATGTTGCCATGATTCAAACTTATTGACAACAGACGCTGCGCTTCGATTTATGCTAGTGAAACTCCAGATCTCAGATATTTATACTAAAAATCTTCAGTCAAACGATCTCAGTGGAAAGTTGCACTACTAGACGAAGAGATCCAAGATCTTCATGAAATTCATTACAGCTTGGATGTCATGTAATAAAAACTAGAGTGATGTCATGATTAAAACTTATTGACAACAGACGCTGCGCTTCGATTTATGCTAGAGAAACTCCAGATCTCAGATATTTGTGCTAAAGATCTTCAGTCAAACGAGCTCAGTGGAAAACTACACTACAGACGAAGAGATCCAAGACCTTCATGAAATTCATTACAGCTTGATGTCATGTAATAAAAACTACAGTGATGGCATTATGTTGTCATGATTAAAACTTATTGACAACAGACGCTGCGCTTCGATTTATGCTAGAGAAACTCCAGATTTCAGATATTTATAATAAAGATCTTCAGTCAAACGATCTCAGTGGAAAGCTACACTTATACAGACGAAGAGATCCAAGACCTTCATGAAATTCATTACAGCTTGGATGTCATGTAAACTACAGTGATGTCATTATGTTGCCATGATTCAAACTTATTGACAACAGACGCTGCGCTTCGATTTATGCTAGAGAAACTCTAGATCTCAGATATTTATGCTAAAGATCTTCAGTCAAACGATCTCAGTGGAAAACTAGCCACATCTCTTAGACAGAGAATAAATAAAAGGCGAACAAATTTATTCGGTGTTTTGCAATATTTTTATCGTCAGACTCAGATGATTTACGAATATAATACATAGTGGAACTGTTGGAATGGTTGAAATATAGGTAATTCCACACAAAAAAGTCCAAATCCACAACACCATAAACAACAACAGAGTAAATCGGACGCAATTTATCATCAGTGACGATGATGAGGATGACGAGGAGTTGACAATCGCTCAATAATTAGACATACATATATACAAATAAACAAAGTGACAGTAAATATAAACAAATTTCAAAGTTCTCTGGGTGATAAAACCTTAAATGCCGTCATTTCTGAGATTACATTTTCAAGAAGAAAGGTCATATTCGGGACGAAAAGAAATGGTTTGACTTAATTATACATTAAGTTCTTGAATAATATTTGTTTTTTTAGATATATTGTATTTATTTTGATAATTCCTTAGAGTATCTACAATTTTAACAAAATATGATCGATTTAAAAAAAATATGGAAAAAAATACGTAATTACGGAATTGGAGAAAGAAATTGCGTAACTAGTTACGTAACTGACATTTCCGTAATTTTGGAAGCCCTAGGTGTCACATTTCATTGAGTGTCGTATTATACGGTTATTGGGTATAGGTTAGGTTAAAAATTTAAAAGAGTAGATACCTATGTAGGTCTTATTAGTCCGGGCGGCCACTGCTCGATTACTTACCTTGCTTATGTGGTTTGGTCATGTTGAGAGGATGAATTAAAGCAGGCGACTAACAAAAGATATTTACAAGGTGTGAGGCCCCAACCAGATCCATCAACAGGTGATAGCTTTTCATAAAGACATTATTTTGTACCCACATAAAGAAAATAAATAAGATATATTTTGTACCTCGACTTTTTGATTAAATGACGTTTTTATGAAGTGTCCAGCTAGCGGGCCCCTTATGATTATTTTTATTGTTATTATACTTTCAGATCACCTAATAGTGCTCGGAGTTAGAATCTATTATGTACCTTACAAATCCAAAATTTGGACTTTCTGTGAGCTTCAGAAGATATTCGTTATTTAAACAAGCGTCCAGCCAGCGGGCCCTTTTTTAAATACCTACTACTCTTTTATATCATACAATAGTGTTAGGAGCTTGATACTATTATGTACCTTACAAATCCAAAAATTTCGACTTTCTGCGAGCTATAATACTTCAGAAGATATTCGTTATTTAAACAAACGTCCAGCCAGCGGGGCCTCTTTTATATCATACAATAGTATTAGGAGCTTGATACTATTATGTACCTTACAAAACTAAAATTTTGACTTTCTGCGAGCTATACTTTAGAAGACATTCATCAATTAATTGTGATTTTTTTGTGCTTTAGCTCGTCAGTTATTATTATTTTACGTGTTGCGTTTATTACGTCACAGTACCTGTTCGACCGAGCTCTGCTCGGGTGAAAATAGAGAAAACGAATTTTAATTTTATTTTTTTGAATTTTCCCAGGAGACCTAGATCTAGCTAGGTCTCCTGGGAAAATTGTGGATGGATGTTTTGCCCCCGGAAACCCCTAAATTGCAAGTTTCATCGAAATCGTTAGACCTGTTTTCGAGAACGTGAGTACAAATAAGGCAGATGTGAGTGGTAACGCCGGGAGGCTAGGGGACACCATAGGATCTGATTATAGTGACCTTATTAGTGATGTTCTTCAGAAAGGTCAGGTGCGTAGTAGGTATTCGCAACCGGCGTGGTGTACCTATTATGACCAGATGTATGAACATAAACCAGGCAGAAGGTGTATGTAAGGCTCGTAGCAGGTGGCGTTCTGTACTTAGTTTTTGCCTACCCCCATGGGAAGAAGGCGTGAGTTTATGTATGTAGTATTTTTAAGTAGGTATGTGTAGGTATGTAGTGTAGTGTAGGAGTAGGATAGGAAACCTCCTACAGGACTGGGATATGGGCTCACCAAAAACATTTAGGTTTTGACCGTTTATTTTGCCAAAACTAGATTTTACAAGATTATTCTAAACCTAATAATACAACTTCATAATTTCATTAACATGAACTATTGGCGTTACAAAAAAACTAAGTGTTATCATTAAAATTACATTACTTATAAATAATAAAAAATAAAAATAGGAACTTTAAATGACGTGCTTGTTGATCTCCATCGGTTATGTAAGAGCTATAACTAGTAAGTACATACTTTTATTGTTAGAAATTATCAAAGGAACAATGGGGATTCGAATCAACATGTCGTCGATTGATCTTTGTACTGAACCTTTACACTATGTATAGGACACACTATAAACTAATACAAATTAAAATATAAATGAATTGAGACGGAGTCAACCAACAGTATGCGTTATTTATAAAGAATATAATTACTTCTAATTTTAAAGTTTGTTCCAATTACAAGTTATAGAAAGGCAGGAGAAACGCTATATGAAGAACGGCACGTTTGCTTTATCGGTGGCACAAAAAATAAACACAAGCTGGCCTACAATCGGCAAACATTGTGCACCGGCACATTTTTCAAAATAACCCATGTGCTGAAAACGAAGGCAATCAGCATTTTTAGGGTTCCGTACCCAAAGGGTCCCTATTTAGTGTTGTAAGAAACTCGAGTCTTGGAGCCCTATTTAATAAAACTTGAGCTATTTTTGAAGACTCGAGTCATATAAATAAAAACTTAGAGCTCAAGTCCCTCAGAATTTGGAGTCTTTTGTGAAAAGACTTGAGTCCTGTTAAAACTGTTAGAACTCAAAGACTGAGTCTTTATAAAAAGAACTCATGACTGAGTCCTCTAAATCTATGGCTGTAGTTTGAAGTAAATAAAATTATGTGCGAAGTGTGTTTATTATTGACGTTTTAACTCGCATTTTGATTCAGCAAATCGTCAGTCTTCAGGTCTTCACTTTTGGTTAGGTTATTTGCGTTCAATGCAATTTAATTGTTACAAATTTTTATTGTGCGATTTATTTTCAATCAGTAAATAAATATGGATGACGATATAAAATCACCCAGTAGGTATTACCTATTATAATACACCAACTCAAGTTCATGACTCAGTCTAGCTCAAAGAACTTAAAAGACTCGAAAGGACTAAGAAGACTCAAAGGACTCGGACTCATTTAACTAACGAGTCCTAGTCTTGAAAATCTACTCAAGTCTCGAAATGAAGACTAAAAGACTCGAGTTTCTTACAACACTAACCCTATTACTAAGGCTCCGTCCGTCTGCCTGTCACAGGGCTGTATCATTTGAACCGTAACAGGTAGACACTTGGAATTTTCACAGAGTAGGTAGGTACTATGGCCGCTACAACAAATATAATAATAATAAAGTAAAGTAAAAAGGGTGACAAAAACGTCGAAAAAGACACGTTTCTTGTATGGTCCCCATGCTTACAAGAAATGTGTTTTTTCGGCGTTTTATACATATTGTAAGGTGGTAAGGAACCCTTCGTGTGCCGTGGCCGCTTTTGTCTGTATCAAATTATTCAAAGTAGTTTTTTACAATTCAAGTTGCTTCGGCAGGTCATACACATCATTTTATTCTTTATAAATAGATTTACTTACGAGTGAAAATTTACACAATTAGTACAAATATCGTGATGATATTTGTAAGTCGTACAGTGGTCATATAATAATGAGCTTTGCAAGCGCTCATGAACGAAATAAAACAAAAAATAGTCTGTATTATGTTGTTAAATGATGACTGCCTCCTGTCCTGGTAATAAGTCAGTAAAGCTATTATGGTTGACCAAGGAACGCAATCGCAGCCATCTATGATGATGATGAATGATTGCGATGAGATGTTACTGCGTTCTTTCGTCTGCATTACCTTCAGCCACGATTATTACCAACAGATCTATTCGCAGACCGTTACCAACGGACATCTTTATTCCTCTATACATATGTATGTACCTACTGCAGTTTCTGCAGCAACAAACGCCGCGCCGGGGATATGCACCCTAATTACGTAACACACAATCACAATCTCAACGACTATAAAGAATATTGCTAATCCATTACTTTGCATGTTCGAAAAATCTGCTCAACAACGTAAATAGCGCAATGAATGTTGTTGAACTGTCAAAATGAAACTCATTTCTATTGTGTGTATCGCAGTTACCCCAATGGATGTCCGTTGGTTTCTATAGCAGCACCATTTATTTATCTATACCTACAGAAACTTGATTTCCTACATTCTTCCAAAGGAAAAGAAACAACGCAATGCTCGATTTAAGTACCTTGTGTTAACCTGTAAAGGATTATGAATAGCTTGCCAATAGAGTTAACCGCTTGCTGGAGATTTCGTTTGATGGAACTGGAAGGATTTGTGCGTTGGGAAATTGTAGGGAGTCAAATATCTGTGTTGCACAAAGAGCCGTGATTGTTCGTGAGCGTCGAGCCGCGCAGTGTGATGGAGCGGTGGGCACGGAGACTAAATACTAAGCTGGATGGCGCCGGTAGGGGGCGCGCTAGTTGTCATCCGGCTCGTCGTGTTTGTTCTCTCGACACCGGTACACGTACGCAGTCGACGGCCGATCATCCTCATCTTGGACACAAGATGTGCCAACACCACAACTGCAACTGAAAGAAATATTTCAATTAATTTAATGATTCTTTTAGGTAGGTATAGGTACCCTACAGCTAAGGAGCGGGGCAGTGTGACAGTTTGTAATAGTATAAACCTACGTATTTTCATTTTCAGCTGTTGCCAGGTGAATATACCAAAAAAATACCATGACAGTTGAAATTGTACTTATATTAGATATACCTATATTTAGTCTACTAAAAATATGCTATCGTCATTCTTCGGAGCCTCAAATATACCAATTGGTACTAAAAATACCAGAAACGGTCACAGTGGAGCTGGGGTTACCATCCGTCCGGGATTGGTTGTAGAGGTCAGATATGCAGTCGCTCCATGTAAAATACTGGTATTCAGATGTATCCGGTTAGACTGGAAGCTGACCCCAACCAACACAGTTGGAAAAAGGCTAGGGTGATGATGATGATGTTTCCTATTTGTTTCAGAATTTAGCTAAATCGCTCCGCAATGGGGAGGTACACTGCCAATTTATCTCGCTAGGAGTCACATCGTCGCTGTCAAACACCATTCTAGTTATAGTAAGTTTCTTTGTAGAATATTTTGAAATTTCATGAGTGTAGAATTTTATTATGAAAGTATGAATTAGTAGCAATATTGTATTAAATCTTAATCACATAATATTCGAGAAACCAGGCGGGGTCCCTCCATCTTGAAGTTCATGATTTTACGATATCAGTTTACAATATTTTAAAGCTAACTTTACTTGAAACGACTGAACTATTCAGTCTTGACCGTAACTTCAAAGTTTTGAATAGAAAAGTAAAAACTTCAAAGTTTTGAAAGAAATAAGTATTTTTGTGATTAACGGATATAAAAAAAAGTAAAAGTCTTTAAATGAAGCTTTAGTTAGTGCTTCAAAGTAAATTCCTAAAACCATACGTATCTAAAAATGCTACATGGTTATCAAACAGTTATTAAAAAAGGTAATAAGACAACAATAAAGTAGGCTCTGTAAGAGTTGTATTTCAGACATGACAATGCGCGTCAAGTCATATTTAGTCATTCGATTAACTTAAAAATAACTTAGTTACAACCTTTTTTGAACTTAGAAGTCTTGAGACTTTTTGCTTTGAAAATCCATCGACCATAACGTTAAGTATATTAACCTTCTAAAAAGGGTTTTTAGGTCAAAAGAATAACTATGTCATTCTCAGTACAATGAGCACTAAAGGAGACGGTGATTTCTGGCCCAGATTGTAACAAGTTGAGGTATGGTTTAAAAAAAGGGTTATATTTTTCTATTTCAAAATGCGAAAAATCAACCCAATTTACCATCTGAAAAATGAGAAACACAAGTTACGAATAAAATGGTTTAACGATTAAATTATTAGTTCGGAGCCGCCTTGAGTTTGCCAGCGTGGTGTGGAGCCCGCACTATGCTGTGCACTCACAAAGAGTAGAAAGTATCCAAAGGGCCTTCACAAAACACCTAGCCTATGCCTATGGTGACATATCTCCCCGGTGTCCATACGAACAACGTAGTCAATGTTACAAAATGATTACTCTGCGCGACCGTCGACTGGTACAAGATCTCATGTTCTTTTTCAAATTGGTTAACAATAAATTGGACTGCGATAAATTAACTGAACAAATTGGACTAAAAGTCCCCTATAATTTACCCAGATATCCTATTTATTACCCATTTATTCTACACCAAAGCATCCAAAACAAATCTATGACTAAACTCACCTCTCAATAGGCTCAGCCGAGAGATGAATTCTTATATAAAATACTATCCTGATGTTGACATATATCATGACTCCGTAAATATCTTTAAAACCCAAATCTTGTGTTCCCTAAGCACACAACCTACGCCATCTAAAGATTAATTGTGTTTAGTATGTAGGTAGGTATTTCGTGCGACCTCTGTAACTTATCTCTTTTATCATTTTGTTATTTCTGTTTATATAGTTTGTTACCACTTTAATTTTTATACTTTTCGTTTTTACCTGTTATCATTGTATTTGAGAATGGTGGTTCACCTGTTATTGGCAACTGTTTATGCCTATTACTTTTTAGCTACTATTATTTGATGTGTTGTATACAGAAGCTGTTGGTGTACCTTTTTAAATAAAATAAAATAAATTATAAACCTAGCTTACACCCATCACGCGACTTAGATGAGTTGATAGGCCTCTCATGTATTAAAATCAATCCAGCCGTTAAGTATAAATAATCCCACTTATAAAGATACAATAATACGCATGAAAAACGCGCACTCAAATAAATAATAATAAATAAATATGATGGATCTGGATACTCACTATTCGTTGGTCATGTATAGATCTATTATCTTCACGTCATGTGGTTTGTAAACAGCCCAGGCGCAGATTGTTTCACCCTGGCACACCGTTTTGTCTCTATTGGCTATTTCCATATGCTCCTCAGTATTAACGGCTCGCTGGAACGATAAATACATCTTCTTATAAGTACCTTAAAAGTAGGCAGGTAGGCTTTTAAAGTTAAACTGGTGGAAGACAAAATTAATGATTAATTTTGCTGCGAAGGATAAAGACGGGCGTCTTTATCCTTTGCAGTAAAACTATTCGAGACCTCTAGGCTCAATTTATATTGCCGCGGAACGGAATGGAAGATAATATTTTGTGGAACGAAATTGTACAAAGCATCATGAACTTTATGTCAATTGTGTACAGTAGATACGCACGAACGAGAGTACAAACTAGATACGAGCTGCTAGCTGCGGAAATTATAGAGAATGCCCGAGAATTCTCACACTCATTCACAGAAAGAGTGAAGAAGAAATACTCCGAAATGAAAGCGAAAGTGAAAGAGATGGTTAAAATGACGAACGATGAAAAGGAAGAAAAGTATAACAGGAAGTTTTCTGATAACTTCGGGGCCAATGTTAAGCTGTTCTGGAAACAGGTACGATTGGCCCGCACAGTGACAGGAGAACATCGAGTATGAATGTTATAAGAGCAGAAGATGGATGTTTACTAAGCGAAGAATGTAAGGTCTTGGAACGCTGGAAGGGATACTTTTTAGGGTTCCGACCTTAAAATGAAAAAACGGAACCCTTATCGGATCACTTCTTTGTCCGTCTGACTGTCTGTCAGTCTGTCAAGACCCTTTTTCTCAGGAACGGGTGAAGGTATCAAGTTGAAATTAATATGAAATACGTAGGCCTGCGGTCACTTGGAGCCCTAAAAAATCAAGCTTCTAAGTCAACGCAGTAAAAAAATACGGCCATTTATCTATACCAATATTATAAAGAGGAAAGATTTTTTTGTTTGTTTGTTTGTACCGAATAGGCTCCGAAACTACTGGACCGATTTTAACCATTTTTTCACCAATAGAAAGCTAAATTATCAGGAAGTAACATAGGCTATAATTTATTTTCAAAAAATTTAGAGATCCTTGAGAAAATAGCAATAATGCAACCCAAAGCAGCAAAATTTTGCCTATAAAATTCATTATTTGGCGTACGCTGAGAAAACTATTAATGATACATAAAAATTATGTACTACATGATTAAAGTACTCATTATTACCTTCAAAAAAATCCGCAAGGCAATATGTCTGACTATCATAGTTAGGTCACAATAGCAGCTTTTGTATTCTAAAATTTAATCAGATTGCCGTTAGAAACAAAAGTTAGTTACAATAATCGTATCGTAGTATTAATTCTTATTCAAATAAATAGTTTTATCATCAAGGGTATTTATGTAGCAGTAAAATACTTTTTAATTAATTAATTAATTTAATTTCGAAGTTATCACGAGTATAAAAAACTTTTTAACAAAAAAAAAAAACCGACTTCCAAAAATCACTACAAAGTGAAAAATAACTTTGATTTCGGAAGTCGGTGTCTTTCGTTTTTTATTTACTTTCTTTTTTTTGCCACCGACTTCCGAAATCAGTTATTTTTCACTTTGTAGTGATTTTTGGAAGTCGGTTTTTTTTTTTTTTGTTAAAAAGTTTTTATTTCTCGCTTTTTAGTGGGTCTGTTTATAATTTGTATATGTTACAATAGTCTAATGTCAATTGCTCATCACATGTTACAAAATATTGCTTTTCCCGATGCTGGGACGTTAATTGTTGAGGAGTTCTGCTGGTAAGAACCAGGAGAACTCCTCAACAACCACTCACCACACGCATTGTGTGACGAGCGGAAATTGCTTAGCAACCGTATTAAAGTAATCGAATCGCAACCCGTGAAATATTGATCATTGAGTAGTTCGGGTAGCCATCTGTGGTCTTCATCATCAGTTTCACTTCACCAAGTGGTGCTTTCCGAGAACAAATGCTTGAGCTACTATAAAAAATACCCAAATCGCTATAGGTGTGCCTATAATTGAATATTTGAAGAGTTCCTTCGATTTCTCCAGGATCTCATCATCAGAACTGGATTTTGACAAAAATGGGACCATTTGGGAAGTATACCCTTTCCAACAAAAAAATAATTTTTCAAATCGGTTGGCAAGCGACGGAGTTATGCGCGAACAAACATAAAAAAAAAAAAAAAAAATATATAAACATCCGAATTGAGAACCTCCTCCTTTTTTAGAAGTCGGTTAAAAATGTCATACGCGTTCCGTTCGACGTCGCGCCGCGATTAACTCAGTATTTTTATACTTGAGAGCAAACATGAAGAATAACGTAGGTTTTTCGAAAATCTACCCTTATGAGGATGAAAAGAGGTAGTAAATTTTTCAGGAGAGGATTTTACTGCGGGGCTTGATTAACTTGAAAGAGGGGGAGAGGGAGGGCGGCTGGTGAGGAGGGAAACGGGAGGGGGATAGGGGCAGGGGTTGGTGAGGAGAAGAAGGGGTGGTGAGGCGTGGGGGGGAGGGGAGGGGTTGGTGAGGGGAGATGGCGGAGAGGGAGGGGACGGGGTGGTGAGGGAGAGAGGGGGAAGTGGAAGTGGTTTGGGGGAGAAATAACGCTAAGTGAAAACGAAATAATAGCGCGGGCAGGCAATGCGATGCGACGGGGTGGGTTGGGGGAATAAGAAATTTCACGCGGACGAAGTCGCGGGCAGCAGCTAGTGCGATATATTTTGGTAATCGCAAGTAAATCAAAACCATGGCAGGCATGAAGCAAGGTCTAACAGCAGAAGTAAAGGAAAAAGTCCGAAAATTGTTAATTTGTAATTTTATCGCATAAAAAATGTATTTTTTGGGATTTCTAGTTTTTCAACTAAAAGCTTGTTTTTGGGATACATTATTTTCAACTACGGAACCCTTCATTGTGCGTGGTCCGACACCCACTTGGCCGGTATTTTTATTTAGTTGTCAGGATAGTGTGCAAAGAGTGGGCAACTGGGCAGACGCCAGTTTTGAAGACCCAAGCTCGGTTGTAGAACTTGTAGATGAAGAGAATTAAATAGAAATAGATGAGATTGTAAGAGCGCTGAAAGAGATGAAAGTTGGGAGAGCTGCAGGGTACGGCAGAGTGTCTGATGAAATGCTGAAGGGCGGTGACGGGGTTGCAGCAAGTCTGTTGTACCGGATCTTTAATATTTGTTGGAGATATGGCTTTTTTCGAAGGTGTAGGCCTATAGCCTATAGCCGAAAACATCTGGCAAAATTACAAGAAAGTCTACTGGGCTTTCGTTGACTTGGAGAAGGCCTATGAAAGTGTGTGGAGGGAAGAACTGTGGTCGACACTATTATAAATGGGGCATAAAAGAACTGGTTCTGCAATATTCTGATCTCGAGGGGTGTAAGACAGGGTTGTGTAGCGTCACCGTGGCTGTTCGACCTGTACATGGATAGTTATCTGATAGATTAGTATGAGTGCGGATTGAGGATGAATGAGCTGCCTTCTCCAGGCAGATGATCAAGTTCTGTTGCATCGTCAGCAGAACAGTTGCAAGACATGGTGACTGTGATGGATGAAGCGTATAAGATGAAAGTGATGAATGTAAATGTGAATAAGACGAAGGTCATGGTGTTTGAAAGAGAAGAGGATGTATCGGTGTGTGATGTGAAAATAAATGCAAGTAATTGAGTTTGTATATTTGGGGAGTCTGTTTACAAGGGATGGAAAAGATTGATTAAGATGTAGAAATGACAATAAATTCGGGAAATGAAGTGAATAGTTCTATACATTCGGTTGTGACCAACCAGTTGATGTCCAAAAAGGCCCGACTGGCTGATGTGGCACAATGATGTGCTGGTACTTACGCTTAAGTATGGAAATGAATGTTGGATGTGGCGTGTGGCAAAAGAAGCAAGAAAGTAGGATAAATGCTGTGGAAATGCGTTCCTTGCGGAGCATTTATGGTGTGTTTTAGAATGATTGGCTGAGGAATTATGTGATAAGGCATTTTCTTAAATAACAGTAAAACAATTATTTTAAAATTATAAAAAAAAACATACTTAAGACCCTTCCATAAGGTACTGATTGCAAAACTTTCATTTTTAATTTTAAAACTTATTTGCCCCCCCAAAAATGACCCCCATGTTCAAAATTAATTTATTTACGTTACACGTCTGTGTTTACGTCATATAAATTCATGTGTACCAAATTTCAACTTAATCCATCCATTAGATTCGGAGCAAATTGGCTGTGACAGACAGACAGACACACGAGTGATCCGATAAGGGTTCCGTTTTTTCCTTTTGAGGTACGGAACCCTAAAAAGAGTATGCTTAGATGGTTTGACATGCATGTTGAGAGGATGAATGAAAGGCGACTAACACAAGGCAGATGTGAGTGGAAACGCAGGTAGGGTACGCCCTAGGAAGACATAAAGTGACCCTAATGGTGATGTTCTTCAGAAAGGTCAGGTTCATAGTACCTACTCGCAACCGGCGTTCGTAAATGACCAGATGAACGTAAACGAGGCAAAAGAGCATGTAAGGATCGTAGCAGCGTTCTGTAGTTTAAAAAATCCCTGCCGCTATGATCCTTTGTTTTACTTTGTCATAAGTATAATTGCAGCTTGCAAGCAAAATTGTTTCAAAATTGGAAAGGCCTGGAGTTTATCGATGGACACGTGTCTTCTCTTGTAAAAAGTTTAAATAAGTAAGTACGAGAGGGAGATATAAAAAAGCAATAAATAACTCGAATGATGGTCCAGGAGATGATTTTAGTTTGATTGATGTTTGTCATAAATATTAACGATAGTGCGCGCCACGAGGAAAAGTAAGTAAGTCTCTAACCGACACTACTATTTTTTATCTGGCCAAGTAATTGATAACATTGTCTCAAAGGGCAATTAAGTTATCGAATACCTACGTGCGTCAATGTGCATTGTGTCGTGCGTGATGTCAGTTACAGTTTCGTGGGTCATCTCAAACTGTTTTTTTAGCCTCAAAACATGATTTCACGGAGAAACGCGTCCATTTCAAGGTTTCGATAACGTCAGAGTTGTTCTTTACTTGGACATTTTGATGAGGAGGTATTATAGCTACCGACTACCGATGCATGTATGTTTATCTTGGAGCGATAAGATTGGGTTGGTATCAGAATGACTGCATCGCAAATTGACCACGTCGCTCTTAGTCCAAATCTCAAAATGTCTAAATCTCAAAATACCTAAGTCGCAAAATGACTACATCGCTTTTAGTCCACATCTCATAATGTCTAAATCTCAAAATACCTAACTCGCAAAATGACTACATCGCAAAAAGTCCGAACAGTTATGTAGGCACTATACAGGGTTGATATCAGAATGACTGGATACATCATCATTCATCATCATCATCTGCCTAGCCTTTTCCCAGCTATGTTGGGGTCGGCTTCCAGTCTAACCGGATGCAGCTGAATACCAGTATTCTACATAGAGCGACTGCCTATCTAACCTCCAGAACCCAGTTACTGGGCAACACGATACCCCTTGGTAAGACTGGTTGTCAGACTTACGGGCTTCTGACGACCCGTAACGACTGTCAAAGATCCACGAATGACAGCCGGGACCAACGGTTTAATATGCTTTCCGAAGCACGGAGGGGTGTTGATATTTAAAGATAGTCACCCATCCACGGACCAACTGCGGCAAGCGTAGCTTAACCTGATCCATTGACCCGTCCGGCTGTTACTTAGCCACAAGCCATTTAATTTTTTTTTTAAAGTAAGTATAATACATAATTATATTACCCAAGATAGGTGATTTTAACATTTTTGTCTGTTTGTAGATTTGTCTGTTTGTTCAAGCATCAAAATGGACTGATTTGGTTCAAGTTTGGTGTAAAGAGTGAATTTTTGGGAAGCACTTAGTGTAGGGAAAGTAAGAAAATAAGTCACATTAAGAACCAAGTAATGTAAAGGTGCCTACACAACTGTTCGGACTTTTTGCGATGTAGTCATTTTACGACTTAGGTATTTTGAGATTTAGACATTTTGAGATTTGGACTAAGAGCGACGTGGTCAATTTGCGATCCAGTCATTCTGATACCAACCCATAAGATTTACAGATGATTTTGTTTTTTTATCTTCTAAAGGGTCTTCCAATAGGGACTTCCGAACTTTGACAGTTCATAGCGGCCATATTGTTGAAGCTACATCTGTCAAATTGGCTGTAATTTATTCAGTCTCATAGAGTATTGTAATAGCAGTTTCTTTTGCCAAATCACCATGAACGGTTATAGGTTAGCCAACATTATAACCCATAGGTACCGTCGGTAAAATTCAGCCTGATTTATGCTCCAGAGCCAGAGTCATGGAAAATTGGACATTTCGGATTCACGCCACCCAGCGAAGCCGCGGCCGACATTTGAACGATGTCATAATCCATAAATAATGGCATCGAAAAAAATTCGATGATATCTCACACACACTTTCGTTTTATATAAAAGAGAGGAAGCGCTTAAAGAAAGACCCTATATATCTACTGGATGACTTTAATTACCGTCTTGAAAAAAAATAGGCTATAATAGGTGAACGGAGTAGAAGCATACCTTTGTCATACTTAGTTTTTTTTTTTTTCAAAGAGTAACAGAAATATAATAATGTTACGTAGACGCTAACGCCATCTGTTATCGAGTAGCAGAACTACACGATACGCCGATTCGTGACAGATATTTCTAGAATATCAGCTAGAACATTCTACACCCTTCCAGAACCTTCCAGAATTTTCTAGATGGTTAAGTGTCGTCTAGAATGCTGCAGGCATTCTAGATCATTCCTGTAAGTACTAGAATGTTCTCGAATTATGTCCTCGAACTTTCTAGAACTTACACTCGTCATATAAATGGAGGGTTGCCAGCGGTGTAGGGCAGTTCAGCGAGGAATGCGAAACAGTGTACAACAGTCAACCAACAGTGAGCTACAAGTGGTTCTGCGATTACTGTAGGTATTTGTGATTATTTAAATATTAGGTACTTACTGTACCTACTGTGTTTTTGGTATAAACTGGCATAAATTGATTTATCCCGAACCCCAGCTCGTAACAATAATATAAATGCAGGGTGCATAATGATTTTAACTCTAAACGTCGATTGACACGGTGTGCAGATAACAATAAAAAATCTGTTGTGTCTGCTAATTGGAGTGCGACAGGTTAAATATTGAAAAATCGCGCTCAAAAAAATATGAATCAAGAAAACAGACAGACTAATTAAAAATCTGGAGTCTCACGTCATGTTAGCATAAATTGAACAGATTACGTGTGACTCCGGATTTTTAAAGTCTGTCTTTTTCAAATTTCAAAGACGGTAAAAAAATAGGGAATAGGTGAACCGAGGTGAACGGAGTAGAAGCCTGTGGCATACCTAACTTTTTTTTTTTTAATAGCTTATGATAGAAAACTACAAACTCGAAGTAAACTTTCATACTAGAACAATGTTCATATTAAAAAAAAAATTGTTAGTAAATATCGAAATTAAATAACAAACGACGTTTTTCAATACACTTTTGAAGAAATAAAATAAAATAACGAAAAATATTTTTGTCATGAACTATTAGGAAATTATGATTTAAATTTTCTTTTTTTTCCGCGCTTTGCTTTCGCCAGGTTGAAGGAGAAGCAAAGGTATAAAGCCATTGATATATATACACTAGATTAGCAATTGCCGCGCCAAGGCGTTGCCACTGGACATACGGCCACGGCCGTATGCGTAGCTAACGTCAGTTCAGTGCTCTGTATGACGGCAGCCGAAGTGAACCGAGTGACACGCGACAAAAAATATTGCCAAAACGGGTAAATGCGTAATGAAAGAATGCGATTCAAGATCACAAAAACTACCGGAATTACTTTTCACACGTAAGTTTATTGTTTCTGTGTTTATATCATCGTAAAAACGCATTAAAATAAATAAAATGTAGATTTTTTTTTTAATCATGATCAGTGTTACAACTAAAAACTATGTTTTAGTTTCCCACATTTGTGGGAGTTTTTAATTTATGGAATAAGCGATTTTAAATATTTTTTATTAATAATTAACAATGTTCCAGAGTACCTAAAGATGCAATCAATTTTCTCAATCAATAATCCGATTGCTGAGAAAAGAGACTGACTGGCTACCTACTAAATCGACTGTCATTTGTTTGAAGCACTTCCGTGATTAAGATAAAATAGGCCGAAAAAGCGAATGTGGCCGTGTTTATTTGTCCAATCAAGCAATTGTAATGCTTATTGTAAGTAATGATTTTATGCGGCAATTAATATTATCAAATTATAGGTAATGCCAACAAAAAATGCCTTCTCATTGAACTCCCACCGCAACAAATTAGTTTATATCGACTCAAACTACATTGCGTACTGAATGTTTTTTTCAACTTAGTTTTTAGATTGTAAAGAGCTGTTGGCGCTACAATAAATTGTATATTTTTCAGGACAACCGTTATTCTAAAGAGCAGGTGGAGCTTTCAGAAGAAGAAAATATGGATGTGGATGCTGTGGAAACCGACGAAGAGATAGTCAAAATAACTGAAACCCGAAAGCCCAAAATGAGGAAAATAATTCACCGTTTGAAAAATTTATCGGCTAGAAGACTAAGAAAAGGAAAAAAATATATCACAAAAAATAAAAGACTAGAAATAAAAAAATAAACGATGATAGAGGAACTGAAAAAAAACGTATGTTGAGCGAAGAAGACGAAATGCAGCTAAATGTAAATGATGAAACAGTGCAATTCATGGAATAGTTAAAAAAACCTTCAAAAAGAAAAGGACTAATAGAAAACTGACTCTTTGGGGAAACCAAAGGTTTTGTCTACCGGAAATATATTGTGAAGGACGGCACGGTTGACATCTGTCGGGCATTCCACCATCCGGGGGAATCAATCCGTCACATTATTTCTGACTGGTCTCGTCTGGCTAACGGAGACTACTTGCATAGGCACAAACTTGTAGCCAGGATTATCCACCAGCAACTTGCTCTGAAATACAGTCTTGTGGAATTGGAAGTACCGTACTGTAGGTACGTGCCCGACCCAGTTCTCGGAAATGGCAATATTACTTTGTATTGGGATCGATCTATCATCACTGACAGGACTATTGTTGCCAATAAGACAGACATAGTGGTGATAGATCGATTAGAGCGTCGCACAATCATTATTGATATAGCGGTCCCGCATGACGAGAACCTCGTGAAAGCTGAAAAAGATAAGCAGATTAAGTGTCTTGACCTGGCTCGCGAGGTTGTCGACATGTGGGATGTGATACAGCAATCGTTGTGCCAATAGTCGTGACGGCCAATGGCATAATAGCCTAGAGCCTCGATCCACACCTGAAGAGGCTCTCGTTAGGCAGCTGGATTAAGGAAGATTGCTCCACAAAGTGATACTTCTGGACACCGCGCGTATCGTTAGGAGGTTCCTCTCTAAGCAGCCCTGACCACCGGTACCTTGGACCCCGTTCCCGATACCGGTGGGCTACTATTTTTAATATTTTTTAATGTTTTTATATTTTAATATTTAAAAATGTAAATTTTATGTATGAAAATTAACTAAAGGAAATAAAAAATGTTCAAAAAGAAAATGCCTTGATTATTTTCATTACATATAACCTTCTAATACACATCTAATAAGAAATACATAATTCACATACTTAAAAAAATAATTTAACGTTTACCGTTTAAACGTTACGTTTTTTTTTAACGTTTAAAAAGTTGGGTAAAATTTCGCATGGGTAGGCAACCCCATCCCGCCATTGCATGTTTATATTGCGGTCTTTATCTAATCTAAGCGACAGTATTGTTCTTGTGACTTGTGTAAGTGAGACAGAAATATGTTTACTTTTAAATGTTTAGTGGTTTCAAAGCTACGTCGTCGCATTTAAATAGTGGTTATACTTTTTTTACACATTTTAATGAGGTTTGCTTCTCTAGTTATATAACTCAATGTATAAAGCCGATAAACAGCCTATATGAAAAATAGAACATTGAAATATTTTCGAGTTTAGAACACAAATAAATGTTAATTTGTTCATAAATGTTTTTTTTTATTGTAATAATCATGGTTTTTGATGATATTCTATTTATAAACATTATTTATACCATTCCCCCTCTAAAAAGCTTATTTACTCACTGTTTTGATGTTTGAAAATGGAACACACCAATGTATTCGACCACAGATTTAGAGTACCTAGGCTAGATACGGCATGTTATTAGATAGTATGAAAACCGAACGTGTCATCTTTTTTATACCTACGATAACTTCACCCCTGCCATTTAGTGATGTGCTCAAAGTAAACAGAATTGTTTCAATCGCTAAGCGTCACTGAGCTAACAGACTTTTTTTTTAGTACGAACAGTCGAACATGCAGGGCACGCTTGGTCGTGGCTTGCCGTATCTAGTGTAACTGTAATCTTTGCATTGATGTGTTCTAAATTCAATTTGATTGGTCGACATTTTCGACAAGGAGTTTAGCATTACAATAAAAACTGTTTTGTGTTCTTATTGCTGTCCTTAGTAAATTGGCGCTATTTTGAATACTGTAAGTTGTACGAACACAAAGTTTAGTGTTACTTTAATCTTTAATGTTGTGTTTGTTTAGTGTTGTTCTAATCGATTAAAAATGCATTCTAGTGATGAAGATGAGTTAACACCTGAGTTTATGAAAAAGAGGGCGGCCGATATAGTGGAAAACTTGCTACCCAAAAAATCACGGCTGGTTTACATCAAAGCCAATTTAACTTTCCTTTTTCTTCATTATATGTCTATTTTCAGTTAAATCTTTCTTTTTCTCGTAGTCATGGTATAAAGATAGTATGCAACTCTTGAATAAAACGGATTTATATCGAGGGCCATGAATCACTCGCGTCGCTCAGGATTATAACACTTGAATCACTCGCTACGCTCGTGATTCAATCATCATGAATCACTCCCTACGGTCGTGATTCAATCGTTAGAATCCTTTACTAGCTCGTGATTCATCTATGGCCCTCGCTTTAAATCCGTCCTTTATTCACTAATTGCATAATATACTATTAAGTATTCAAAAAATATTAACGCCGCAAAGACACATACGACGCCTTAGAGTGAAAACCTCGTAAGTGTAAAAGAAGTAACTTTTCAGGAGAAAGAAAAAACCGCGTGCTGTAAAATTTTTGTACGGCGTCTTCTATGTTTTTTTTATGAAATAATATGGAAATTTAACCCGCTTTTTTATCAAGAACTGTTCGATTCTATAAGATTGTCCGAAATGCATAAAATGTCACTTAATATAAAAACTCGACCAAGCATGCAAAAACTAGGTACAGTAGTACTCAACTAATATGGCTTATCGATGTACCTGCGCAGAAGATGAATTTTCAAAGAGCGGGAAATGCTATTAACCAATCGGCACGCTCCACGCTTTTTCCTGTACCGCTATTGGTTGGTAGCTGCCGCCATGTCAGCGCGAGCCGCTTGATAGCTGCCATACTTGCGAGTGAGACGGAACTAACAGTTGCAGTGTATTATGAACCTTATAGTAGTGATCTAAGGTTGATTGTAAGTTTTAAGTATTCTCGTTAATCTTCGGGGCCATACTTTCTTTTCTGTGCGAACGAAGATTCACGACGCGCCTTATTATTTGGGTATTACTGTACTGTCATAGATGGCGCTACGATTATCGAATGAATAAATTAGGTCAGATCAGGATGTGCGTTGCGAGGTTTTCTTCCTAGAAACGCAATAAAATAAATTTGAGCAAAAGTGCATTCCCGAGGTTTTCACTCTAAGACGACGATAGGTATCTCTTTGCCGAGATTAAAAAAAAAACATTCACCTCCGAATAGAGAGGACCGTCTCAGGGGGCCGACTCCCTAAGTCCGGCCGTCTTTCCGTCCGTCCGTTCATCCATCCGTCTGACATTACGATCCATCAAAACAAGTGTAAAAGTTAAATTTTTCGGACGGGCAAAAACACATCGGGAGTAGGGACAACTGGCAAATTATGTTGTCATTCATACTTCGTTCGGGCCCCGAACCAATCATCCATCCGTAGGTGATACGGAGTAAGAAACGCCCGTAACGAAGGCCGAAACTACGGGCTTCGTGCTTAGGGAGTAGGCCCCCAGGCGCGAGAACAGTGTGAATAGAGGCATTGAACCAATTTGGACTAAGTATAGGTATAAGTTATCTGTGGCAATTTTTATTCCCGCACACGTGCTGGAAAATCGCGCACCTTGCATTGTGAACCTAATCGTAGTGCGATATGAACCAGTTTTGAAAGGAAGGAAGTGTATTGAAAAAACCTTTGTATTTGCTACGTGAAAAAAACTCACCGAGACATCGACATAAAGTAGATAATATCCTTTTTAACAGACTTAAAAAAAAGGAGGTTTCTCAACTCGACCGTATATATTTTTTCAATACACTTCCTCGAAAACTGGTTCATATCGCACTACGATTAGGTTCACAATGCAATGTATGTCGCACGCGTGCGATTTTTTATTTTCCCCGCACGTGTGCGGGAATGCCACAGATAACTTATACCTATACTTAGTCCAAATTGGTTTAATGCCTCTATTCACAACTCTCTATTCGGAGGTGAATGTTTTTTTTTTAATATCGGCAAAGAGATGTGCGTCTTTAAGGCGTTAATATTTTTTGAATATTTAAATAATGTTTCTATATAGAATATTATTAAAAACCATGATTATTACAATAAAAAAAAACGTTTATGAACAAATTAACATTTATTTGTGTTCTAAACTCAAAAATATTTGAATTTTCTATTTTTCATATTAGGCTGTTTATCGGCTTTATACTCGTAACTCGTACCTTTGCTTCTCTTTCAACCTGGCGAAAGCAAAGCGCGGAAAAAAAAAGAAAATTTAAATCATAGTTCCCTATTAATTCATGACAAAATTATTTTCCGTTATTTTATGTGTGTTTTTATTTTATTTTTTCAAAAGTGTATTGAAAAACGTCGTTTGATACTCGTGGACATTTATGTTATTGCAGTCCTCGCCTACGGCTCGGGTGTATAACAAACGTTCTCGACTTGTATCAAAATGTACTATTTTTTATATGTGCTCGCGGATAATTAACTTCGTCGTTTATGAACCGATTTTGATGATTATTTTTTTGTTGGAAAGGAAATATCCCAAGGGTGAAACGATGATAAGGAAACCAGGATCTGATGATGGCATCCCAGAGAAATTGAGGGGAACCTTCAAATTTTATGGGCACACCTATAGCGATTTGGGTATTTTTAGGGTTCCGTACCTCAAAAGGAAAAAACGGAACCCTCATACTAGGTCATTAACGTAAGCCAGATAGTGGAGTGGACCAGACACTGAACCTTGGGCTGTGCCTTTCGTCACGTTCACAGGTCTGCTAAGGCTAGGACCAACTTTGACGCGATAACTTCGGCCACGAAGGTATTCTTTGCACCAGTCGAGTAATTTCCCTCTTATACACGAGTTTTCGAGTGTTTTAATAGTGTACTGTGACCGAGTGTGTCAAAAGGCTTGCTGAAATATGTTGAAGTGGAGCTGATGGTGACTTCACCATCAGTCCAGTTCCTTACTGGGAGAACTTCTCAACAATTCCTTGTATCGGGAAAAGCAATATTTTGTAAAAGGTGATGAGCAGTTGATATTAGGCTATAAATTAAATTACTTATTAATTAAATTAATTCTTGGATAAATTACAGACTGACCCACTAAAAAGTGAAAAATAAAAAACTTTTTTACAAAAAAGAAAAAAAAACAACCGACTTTCAAAAAAATACTACAAAGTGGAAAATAACTTTAATGTAGGTAGTATTTTTTTGGAAGTCACTTATTTTTAAACAAAAAAAAAAATTGTTTTTTGTTTTTATATCTCACGAAAAAGTAGACCTTAAGTTTCGGCCACACCTGAGAGACGAAAAGCAACTTCGAAGCGGGAGCGTCAGTCGCGCGGCGGACGCTGCCCGTGTTATCTTATGCCGCCTTGCACACCTGTGCGACCGCGACGCGGGAAGATCGCGATTGCAATGCGGGACGCAGTCGGACGCACGCGTCTTACGTTGTCCGCTCTGAACAAAGTGAGAATTTTATGAATCATTTGTACCTTAAAAGATGTTAATAGCGCTTTACAATGTCAACCCTCAAATATCACTCAATTTTCATGATTGAAATGCCCGGCTTTGCAAAAAAAAAAGTGGGTGTGTTTCAGCTCCGACGCACGAATTACGAAATCAAAGGGGCTACGGTCCTTTCGTCAGGCGACTTTCAAATTCTATTGTTGGACAACAATTTAGGTGTTAACCTAAACTATAGCTTCAGTGACTATGCACTAAAAATGAGGTGTGCGGCATTGAGTTATACTACTACATTATAACTCAATGGTGTGCGGTTCGCGCTGTAGTCGCGCAGGTGTGCACCTTAAAGTCTCTCGTTGTAGACGCTGTGGGTCCGCGTCCTGCGTCCCGCTACTTGACGCTCAGGGCTGGACACAGCAAAAGGGATGCACCCAAAACTGTTTGGGAATGAAAAACGTGCGTTTTTTCCACCGCTAGTACGCGATGACTGCGTTTGTTATAGGTACCGTACGGGGTACCTACATAATGCAGTATCTAAAATTAAAAGAACTAACGTAAAATAACCTACGTTCGAAATCCCTAAAATCTAAATACCTAAAAATGATTGTTTCACTTAGGTATATTCAAAATACCGAAAGCTTAAAATGTCAAATGGATAAAAATACCTACTACGAGTACCTAGTTATTTTTTATTTAATATCGAACAAGACGTCGACCGTCTAGGGTTAGGGTTTTCGTCAGCAGGTCGACGAAGCCCCGCTACGTGGGGCTCCCATTTCTGTCTGCAGGGTTTAAAGGAACCTAATGGCTAGAACAGTACTGTTCTGTGCGTTCAAACTGTAGCAGTACTGTGCTGCCCACTGTTCTGCCTCACTGTTCTGCCCTCGTGTGAAACCAGCATAACTAACTGAACCTCGGGGTGCCCCTGATGTCGATCGTCTAAGGTTAGGGTTTTCATCAGCAGGTCAGGGAAAAAATGTAGGACCTCAAGGTCATTGACCTTTTAGTCCAATCACTATTTTAAACTTAGGTAGGTGTTAGTTGCTTAGGTATTTAAAAACATTAGGTATTTAGATTTTAGGGATGTTGAACGTAGGTTATTTTACGTTAGTTCTTTTAATTTTAGATATTGCAATACGTACCCACCGTACGACAGAAATAACGCAGCGCATTCCACCGCACCGCAGTGTGCGCTATTCCTAAGGAGCATCGGACGTAAATTAGAGTATCACCATTAGGACGTGGACGCTATTAGGCACCATAATAATTTTAGGTAGTAGGTACTTATTAAGTTTTGTACTATAACATGGGTGTCATATTGATCTTCATCTTTATCAGCTTAACCAGTGAACCGAACAGAAGGCAGTGCAAACAAGATTTAATTATCATTAAGTACATGATGACTGACATGAATAGTACGTCTTAAATCGTATAATTGTATTAAAACGGTTTACAATGTGCGTGTTATCGATGAGGAAAATGCGCAATTATCTATACATTATTTTTGTCTGAGAAAGTGCAATTTCATTAGTAGGTAGATAGTTCGTTCATCTGATTATTCATTATTTTTTTATTTACCAAAATAATACACGGCGATGAACAATAACAATTTAATAGTTTAGTTTGCACTTTTCTATGAAACCGGTTATTTATTTTTAAACCGACGAAAAAATTTAACGGGTTTAAGACTTTTAGAATCATGTAGGTAGGTACTGAATCCATGCTAAAAGTTTTTGTTACGGTGTCCCTTCCACCGTGTAGGTATATCAGACTTCATCTAATATACTTAGTAAATAAAAGTTTTAAACTAAAATCGAATAAATATTGTAATTTAAACTGTAGCCCAATAACAATAATAACAATATAAAAAAAATTAAATTAAAAATTTAAAAAACCCCCAACGCAAAAAAGAAAAGAGAACATTTAAAAAGTCAAAAATAATACCTATCGTTGAGCCATCAAATTCGATTGAGTAATACCTATATATATTTTAATTACAGAAATTGATGGATGGCACGATAAGGTTTGCTCATTGAATTGGCGCTATAATTTCGCGGCGGGGTACCGCATATACATAGTCAATCAAGTGAAGGGTCTGACTTACTTATGCGGTACCCCGCCGTGACATTATAACGCCAATTCAATGAGCAAACCTTATCGTGCTATCCATCAATTTCTGTAATTAAAATATATATAGGTACCTATTACTCAATCGAATTTGATGGCTCAACGATAGGTATTATTTTTGACTTTTTAAATGTTCTCTTTTCTTTTTTGCGTTGGGAGTTTTTTAAATTTTTAATTTAATTTTTATTTTAAACTTTTTAAACAATTTAACAATACAGAAATGCATTTTTATTACTGCAGAATGTTAAGTTACTCTGCACATAACATTAACTTATAATGATGGCACCATCGTACTGCAAATAGAATTAAATACCTACTGATAAAAAAACGAATACAAACACTACTATCTGCTATTTTTTTTTCAAGAGTGTACTAGTGTGCTGGATATCCTGACTGCAACATCAGCTCATCGTGTAGCCACCATTGCATTGTATGTAGAATCAAATACTGATCAAAACGAACCCAAACACGACATATCTGCTATATTATTTTACCAAGAGTATTCTAGTGTGCTATCCTGGCTGCAGCATCAGCTCATCGTGTTGCCACCATTGCATTGTATGAAGAATAAAATTTTGATCAAAACGAATCCAAACACGACATATCTGCTATTACTTTTTCAAGAGTCTTCTAGTGTGCTGGACATCCTGGCTGCAGCATCAGTTCATCGTGTTGCCGCCATTGCATTGTATGTAGAATCAAATACTGATGTAAATGAATCCAAACACGACATATCTGCTATTACTTTTTCAAGAGTGTTCTAGTGTGCTGGACATCCTGGCTGCAGCATCAGCTCATCCTGTTGCCACCATTGCATTGTATATAGAATTAAATACTGATGTAAATGAATCCAAACACGACATTTCTGCTGTTAATTTTTCAAGAGTGTATCCAGAACACTAGTGCTGGATATCCTGGCTGCAGCATCAGACCAAGAATTCCATAATCTTGCATAGATAGATAGCATACATGGATGTTTCAAATTTTAGGTAACACTAAGGTTTGAAAGTAAAGTAAATACCCATTACGCGTCTAAGATCCCTACCGCAGCTAACAAAAGAGCGAATAACTTTGAAACGGCTGAACCGATTTTGATAAAACATGTCTAAGAACCATCGCTGGAAAACCTGCTTTCAAATAAAAAAAAACCGCATCCAAATCAATCCACCCGTTTAAGCGCTACGGTGCCACACACACACACACACACACACACACACACATAGCGGTCAAACTTATAACACCCCTCTTTTTGCGTCGGGGGTTAAAAAATAATTGCAATAGGCAAAACAAATATGTTACAAACTCTCATTAATAATCCGCCTAATTTAGGTAAGTAAATCTACGGAGAGGCAAAACTAAATAACAAACATGTTTACAGCATCAAGCGTAATGTTGATTTTACGTTTCTTAAAAAAACATGACGTTATAATGACCGATTACAGTGAACCACAACCAAAATAATATATCGATGAGATAACCGATTTTCGAGCAACGATTATTACAGTACGACGACGTATTTATTTAAATCACCCTCATGGTGCTTGTAATTTTGTAAAGTGTGGTCACCTTGAGTGTATTTCTTTTAATTAAGTTTGTATTACTGACAAGTTCTTTAAAGTTTTTCATGAAGAAAGTTTTCATCTACCTAGGTACTTCTTTCTTTCTTTGTAGGTTAGCTACAATAGCTACCTACTGCCATCACGGTGCAGCTAGTACGTACGGTGGATAGGCACCTTGTTTTCTTACAACAATTCTTTCTATAAACTTTACATTGGAAGTAGTGAGCAAACTCTTTTTAACCGACGATAAAAAAGGAGGAGGTTCTCAATCCGACACGTATTTTTTTTAAATGTATGACCACGCATAGCTTTATGCAGAGTCATCCGATTTGAAAAAAAAATGTTTTATTCGAGAGGTATGCCCATACCTCCAAGTTGGGCCCATATAAAATTGATTAACTTTGCTTGGGTGGTTTTTGAGTTACCTATCTTCAATAATAAGTAGATATTTTTTCCCCACTTTTATGTAGATGATGTTATAGTTTCTTTTGCAGGTAGTGGTATTAGAATTTGTGTAGGATAGGTACCACAAATGAAAAGTGAAAAATAAAAACTTTTTTACAAAAAAATACGACCGACTTCCAAAAACAACACTACAAAGTGAAAAATAACTTTTATTTCGGAAGTCGGTGTCTGGTTAAATGTATTTTACGTTTTTTGCCACCGACTTCCGAAATTAAAGTTATTTTTCACTTTGTAGTGTTGTTTTTGGAAGTCGGTTGTATTTTTTTGTAAAAATTTTTTTGGTGCGTCGGTACCAACTGGTAGTGGTCCACTTAATATTAAGTAAGCACTTCTTTCTAATTATTCATAGCCTGAAAAGTATTAGCAAGAAACTGCAGCACCAAACATTGAAACCATTCGCCTGACAACGAACTCAACAATATAAGAGCACACTCTTTATCTGTAAGCTGATTAAGTATTAAAAAGCTACTCACCCTGTCTTTAGGCACCATGGCGATGGCAAAAGCACAGATTGCGAGAAACACCAGTAGCCCTCGCTTCATGGTCACAGATGTCGGTACTCGACAGAAACTCTTGTACTTGCGAAAAAAAGTTTGGCGCGCGCGGTGACGGAGCGTGCCGGAGTGGCGTCGGCGAGCAGGCGCGCCGTTATAAGTACCTACGCTGAGTGAAGAGGCCTGCCTGACGGACGTCGCACCACCCCGCCACAGCTAAAGATTTTCCTAACAAAATCACCACTACTGTACTACGTTACGAGTTACGATACGACCATTTATCTACATTAAGTATTGTTTGTAATTTCGCTGACATGAATGAACGAGTCTTTATGTGATAGCGATAAACGAACGACACGCGTCACATCATAAATATTATGCTGTTAATGTAGCGTAGTGATCAGTAGTGATTCACGGTTGAGTTCATACATAAATACTTTTTCACACCACCTGCTCGCTAATGTCAAATTAAATGTTAGGCAAACCTAATGCCCGCTCTCAATGACGTATGACTTAACTAAACCACTGAACGATTTCGATAAAATTTAGCATGCAGATAGATGGCATCCTGGGGAAGGACATAGGCTAGTTTTTGTCTGAAAAATAATCCTAAAGGGGGTGATAAAGGGAATGAAAGTTTATGATCGCCGATTGTGAAAAGGGGCCATAACCAAAAGCAAGGCTTTATGCTCTTGTACTGGATTTGATTATTGTGGTGCATAATTTGATTTGAATTTGGAACCATGACTAAAGAAAAATTAGGTACCAACTATGAAAACCACTGACCTCTATTGAACAAGACAATAGAGGTCAGTGTTTTACCATAAAAAAACTTTTTTCTTTTAAAATGCAGCTCGAACAAAGAGTTCTCACTTCATAGGTTTTAGTTGCCTCCACGAACAAAATAATGAAATTACGCAAGATGATAGTGGAATAATAAGTAACATTTAAATGTACCTATAACACTATCACTAACTACGTATATTATTTATTATAAATCAAAGTCCCCCCGCCGCGTCTGTTAGTCTAACTCAAAAACTACCGAATGGATTTTTTCATAAGGTTTTCACCAATGGACGGAGTGATTCATGGGGAATGTTTATGTGTACCTACATAGACTTCATTAGGGTTGGCTGAAATATTACTGATGATTGTTGAAGATGTCGGAAAAAATCACTACGCTCCGTACCTAAACAGAGATCATTGATATCAATGTAAGAAAAAATTATGTTTACAGGATTGTACACGGCTACACATCAAGCTATAGTAGGTATTTCCAGTTTACACTGACCTCCCATTGTAACGAAATCATATACAATGCGAGAGCAGCTTATACTGGAATGTACCTAAAGCTTGATCTGTAGCCGTGCGTACCTACATCTTTAAAAGTTCAACAAAAAAGTCCGCGATAGCTTATAACTTGACGACCCCTCATCTAGTAGATCTACTAGGTAGATTCTAAACCGACCCATGCATTACCTATAACGTGAAAACTAAAAAACTTTTTTACAAAAAAAAAACAATCGACTTCCAAAAAAACTAGTAAATTGAAAACTAAGTAATTTCGAAAATCGGTGGCAAAAACCTAAAATATTGATCCAAAGACACCGACTTCCGAAATAAGTGTTATAAACTTTGTAGTGTTTTTTATTTCAAAAATATTCAACCTACAGCTAGGACTTCTATTTAGTGTAATGTATTTATGTATATTATACTTGCTGTTTCTTTTGAGATTCTGATTTTATTTTCTAGGTTGCTTTGAAACTAGTCGTAGCGAGTCGCCTGCGCAAACAACTAATTTTATTGTTTGTGGGTAGTGGTTTATTGTTCAAGAAAAGTCACGACCCGTGGAAATGACCAAATACTAATAATACTTATGCTTAAGGGCCCTCGCTCACGGCGACTTTTTGTAGCGATGCAGTAGCGATGCTGTCGCGCGTCCGCATCGATACAGTCGCGAAGCGGTCGCTAGCTGTGTGCCCTCGCCCACGGGCCCAGATTCAGTCGCGATGCAAACGCGATACTGGCGCGCTTCTGTCGCGATGCAAACGCGATTCAGTAACGGCACAAAAATACCTGCGATCGCTACAGTTACAAGATGGACTCCGTTGAGGCAACATTAGTCACGTTGTCTTTGGTGCTGCTTTTACGTAAGCAGCCGAGGCGTAGGCAACGAAAGCTCGGTTCTCGACTCTCGTGCCACCCTCCCTCTGTTCTCTCCCCGATGTCGTCCGACACGGTCGCGCGTTTGCATCGATACAGTCGCGATACTGTAGCGCGTTAGTAGCGCGTTGGCATCGCTTCTGTAGCGCGTTGCAAATGCGACTAACGCGCGTTAGTAGCGATGCAGTCGCGCATTTCGTAAACGCGCGACAGCCGTGGGCGAGGGCCCTAAAATGTTTGCTTCTTTGTACAGTGGGCTGCATCAATGGGGTACCCCTCAAAAGACATGTGGGTTCAAATCCACGATAGGCCGAAAATGGGTTTTTGTATTTTGAAAAAACATTTTATTGTAATTAATGTATTGTTTTTGTGAATAAATAAGTTTATGTTAGTATTTATTTTTACTTAAGTCTGTTTTTATTATTGTCTTTTTCAATAAAACGTTAATACTTCTAATATTGCGTATAACGACAAGCAATAATAGGGTTGACATTTACGAAGAGTTAGTCAACGTCTAAATAGACCAGAGGTTTTCAAGACCGCTTGCCGTGCTTAAGATTAGAGGTTCAAATCTTAGGCACGAATTGTGTTTTTTGTTATGTGTCATTATATATTTTTTTAATATATTGTATTTTTCTGTTTTAAGTATTTTTTAATTGTATTTTTTGATTTTGTTTTTTTTTTATTTCTTTTTATTTTATTATAGTAATATTTATAAAGAATTTAAAAATCAATAAAAATGAAATACTTTAATAATATTTTTTATTGATATTATGTAACATAAAAACTTTTTAACAAAAAAAAAAACCGACTTCCAAAAATCACTACAAAGTGAAAAATAACTTTGATTTCGGAAGTCGGTGTCTTTCGTTTTTTATTTACTTTCTTTTTTTTTGCCACCGACTTCCGAAATCAAAGTTATTTTTCACTTTGTAGTGATTTTTGGAAGTCGGTTTTTTTTTTGTTAAAAAGTTTTTATTTCTCGCTTTTTAGTGGGTCTGTTTATAATTTGTATAAGGCACAATAGTCTAATGTCAATTGCTCATCACATGTTACAAAATATTGCTTTTCCCGATGCTGGGACGTTAATTGTTGAGGAGTTCCGCTGGTAAGAACCAGGAGAACTCCTCAACAACCACTCACCACACGCATTGTGTGACGAGCGGAAATTGCTTAGCAACCATATTAAAGTAATCGAATCGCAACCCGTGAAATATTTATCATAGAGTAGTTCCGGTAGCCATCTGTGGTCTTCATCATCAGTTCCACTTCACCAAGTGGTGCTTTCCGAGAGCAAATGCACGAGCTACTATAAAAAATACCCAAATCGCTATAGGTATGCCTATAATATTTGAAGAGTTCCTTCGATTTCTCCAGGATCCCATCATCAGAACTGGATTTTGACAAAAATGGGACCATTTGGGAAGTATACCCTTTCCAACAAAAAAATAATTTTTCAAATCGGTTGGCAAGCGATGGAGTTAGTTACGCGCGAACAAATATAAAAAAAAAAGAAAAAAAAATATATACTAACATCCGAATTGAGAACCTTCTCTTTTTTTAGAAGTCGGTTAAAAACTACAAAGATTTATATTTTAAAATAATTTGATTTGATTATTTACAGTTACCAAGATAAAGATATTTTGCCAACTGAGACATACGAGTTCCTAGACGAATGCGAAAGGTGAAGCATAACTAGACTCATCAGACGGTAACTTCATTATAGATTAGTAAAATGTATGCACAACTACCCTCTAATAACAAACTATTCATTCACTGCGATTTCATAGACAGAGACAGAATTATAACGGCAAGTATATTGAAAATTCATTGAGTTATTGACTACCTAACTGGCTTAGTTGGTAAGAGCTCGCGGTAATCATTGTAAAACCAATGATTCGATGGTTCGAATCTCGTCCGGGCTAAAAAACACTTTTTGTGTTATTCTTAAGGATGTATTGTTTGAATTGCAAAGTTGTACCAAAGTTAATTTTAATATAACTGGGGTACCCAATTGGTGCAGCCCACTGTACTCTAAAATATTTTGATGAAATGCTTTTAAACAGGTGGCATTAAAATAGCACCAATGAATGTACAGACGCCAGCACATCAAGCTACTATATGAATGATCGTTATAAAACATGGAGCAGTAGATAGGTATTAGTGGGTATTAGATAATTTTTAAATGCTTTGTAATTGTAATAACCACTCGCGCCGTACCTAATTAATGCTTTAATTAAAACTTCTGTATATTCATGTCATTCGTGGATCTTTGACAGTCGTCGTCACGGGTCGTCAGAAGCCCGAAAGTCTGACAAGCGGTATCGCATTACCCAGTGACTGGGTTGTGGAGGTCAGACAGGCAGTCGCTCCATGTAAAATACTGCCATACTGGTATTCAGCTGCACCGGTTAGACTGGAAGCCGACCCCAACATAATTGGGAAAAGGCTAGGCAGATGATGATTTTTAAATCAAAAAACATTTTTAACCGACTTTTCAAAAAAAGAGGAGCTAGGTTTTCAATTCGTCGCGTATGTATATATATTTTTTATGTATGTACACCGATTTCTCCGTCAATTGTGAACCGATTTTAAAAATTCTTTTTTATTTGATAGGGTATGCTCTCGAGGTGGTCCCATTGTCACCAAGTCAGAATCTGATGAGGGATCCCATGGAAATCGAGGAAAACCCTCAAATTTTATATATAGGCACACCTATAGAGATTTGGCTATTTTTTACAGTAACTTGTGCATTTGCTCTTGAAAAGCACCATTTGGTCAGGTAACTGATGATGAAGACCACATATGGCCATCGGAACTACTCAAAAATAAGTATTTCACGGGTTGCGATTCGATTACAAATTTATGCTCGACCGTCACAATGCATAATTATGGTGAAGTGGAGCTAATGACTTCACCATCAGCTCCTGTTCTCCTGGTTCTTACTAGAAGAACTCCCCAACAATTAACGTCCCAGCATCGGGAAAAGCAATATTTTGTAAAAAGATTATGAGCAGTTGACTTTAGGCTATTGTAACTTAGATAAATTACAAACTGACCCACTAAAAAGTGAAAAATAAAAACTATTTTACAAAAAAAAACAACCGACTTCCAAAAAAAAAATTGCAAAGTGAAAAATAACTTTAATTTCGGAAGTCGGTGGCAAAAAACTAAAATACAGATCCAAAGACACCGACTTCCGAAATTAAACTTATTTTTCACCATAGACTTATAAAAAAAGATTTTCACTTTGCAGTTTTTTTTTGGACGTCGGTTGTTTTTTTTTTTTGTAAAAAAGTTTTTTTCAATGTCAATGTGTCAAATTCAAAAAGGTCCATGGTTTAAACCTGGGTTTGAAGATGAACCTTGGTTTGTAATAAGACGGTTTATGTTTTACGAGTACCTTCTGTACACGTTAAGTGGGGATGTTTTTTTTTTCTCGCCTACCCCATAATGTGGGGTGTTGATGGCATGGGTCTTTCAAAAATATTGTGGGTTTGTGAAAACAATTTTCGAATTAGGAATCCGTTTAGCTTTAAAGTGCTAATTTTTGTTAGAGTCAAGTGTGTGTGTTCCCCTGCCAGCTAAACGGTTAGTTTTGGATGGGTTGAAAAATTCACGGTAGGCTACTACCGTGAATTTTTCAACCCATCCCCAAACCCGGCCAGCACTGTTTCACTTTCCCCAGTCAGTACTTTTTGAGATTAGAATTTCTAACACCTTATAATTCAATTGCCTGCACGTTTTAGCTAGAAATAACCATTACAACATAAAATCTATAGTTTGAATACGTTACTTACATATAAAAACCTTCATAAACACTAATAAATTGCTTGTCACCAGCGAAAAGATTAGGCACATCCAACTCGTGTTTTGAAGTTTCAAAGATGTCAGCCATTTTCAAGATAGCAGCAAATTAGCGTTATAGGGCAAGTTCATTTAAAAAGAACCTGTATTATTATTTTTCCCATAACCACATGAGTAAAGAAACCTTTACGTATTTATAAAGAAATCTTTACTCATGTGCCATAACCATAGGGGACTCAAAGTGCCTACTACTAAAAAATAAAACGTCAACGGCAAAAGCTGTGGAACCGGAGACGTACCGCAGTAGTACCTACCGCTTGCCCTTGCCCTGACGACAAATATGTTTACTGTTGCATCATCCAGACTCTGAATGAATGCAAATAGATTTACGTTAGCCACCTTTTACACATTCACAGTAAAATAGCGATTATTATCGTCCTACTAGTCTACTAAGCTGAAAATTGGTTTCTTTTCAAGTTTATTAAAAAAAAATTATATCATTTTTAAATTTTAATTTAAAGTTCCTTATTAATAGACTGCCCCCAAAAAATAACGCCATACCGCAAAACAGAGGCAAATAGTCCGTGGTATATCATTAAAGTAGCCTTATAGTTTTCTGTCTTTGAGATTTACTCAGTTTTTTTACACAGTTCTTCAACATGAGGTTTCCTTGTGAGTTTGTTGTCGATCACTATACCTAAGAATTTGGCTTTATTTGCTTCCGTAGGTCATGTACTAGTGGCCTTTTGGGTTTTCGCAGCATTGAAAAGTGCATAACTTTTGTCTTACCTACGTTTATTACTATATTATCATTTTTAGCCAACTATAATTATTTTCATTTGTACATTAGCTGTACTGTCATCTGCATAGAGAACCATTTTGTTTGATGTTACTTTCGGGAAATTTTTGAGAAAAAGTGGCGGCCCTAATACGCTACCCTATAGGACGCCAAATGTTGGTTTTAATACATCTATATCTGTACATATTATAATAAAATCGTAAACTTTCCGTGTCTGTATATTAAAGATTTTTGGAAAAAAAAGTAGGTACTGTAAGGCGCTAGAAATAAGTAAAAAATCATTTTTTCAGTTTGTATTGTGTTTGTTTGTTTGTTCGTTTGTGCCCGCATCACGTAAAAGCCACTCATTGGATTCAAAATCGAATTACTGAAAGATAAAAAACTTTATAGTGAGCAACATTTAGGGTTTAATTCATCAAAATCGACATACTTACAGAATAAGAAGATATGTATTTTTTTAAATTTTGTTTGAAACCTCATAGCACCACGTGTCGCGTTAAGTCACGCGTGCCTGGTGACTTTTGTAGTTAATATTTGTTGTAGTTGTATACAGGTTTTAGTAGTAGTTTTTTTTCAATAGTTTTTGGGAATAGTTGAAAATTTATTTTATTTTATTTTTCCTTTGGTCGTCACTCTTTGTGAGTTGTAAAAGTGTTAGTAAATCACATAACAGCGAACATATAATTCGTAAAATATAGTTATTTTTATTTTGTTTCTGTGTTACATAATTGATAGATTAATCATATCCTTGGACATTTCAAAAATGCCTTCCTGAAAAACGTCGATTCTGTCACAGTCACAATACCTATAGCAAAACTGCTAAACGTATGAGACTAAGTAGATCTCAAGAAACTGAAGAAGACTAAGAAGCAAAGCTCGCTGCAGCTAAAGAAAGGCAGGCCAGATTACAAGCTTCCAAGAATTATTACCTTTTACCCGTCATGGGCCGTCTCCCTTCTTCGTTTCCATTAAATAGTTAATATACGACGCATCAAAAAATTGTACCTACTCAACGTGAGTAAGTATAATAATAACGTACTAAGCCACGCCACGCTCGTATTTTTTATGGTTTATATATTTTATTTTAAGTTTATTTTACATATTAACTTTTAGTGTTAATCTTAAATTATTTTAATAATAATTTATATTTATAAAGTAGTACTTAAGTAATTAATTTTAAATTATTTAAGAAATTAGGAATTAGTAATATTTTAATTAATAACAAATTTTGTGCTAGCCGTTGCGGTGACACAAAAGCTAAATTAAATTTTATTACTTAGTAATTAATAAATTAAAATATATTACATATAATAAAAAAAAAAATTATTAGGTGAATTTTTTATTTACTTAATGAAATTTTTTATAAGATTATTTATGATTTACTTAATAAATTTTATAAAAAACTAGGATTAGATACTCTATTATTAAAAATACTAAAACAGTAGGTACCTATTCCAATAACACATATTTTGTAAACATTGGCATAGGTATTCAGGTATTCATTATATGGCGTTAAAGTATGAAATTGCCGATTTGTACTGAAAAATTTAAATTCGTTTTTTTTTTATTTAACATATTTAATCAAAATAATTACCATTATTACCTACACATTGCTGCCACCTAATAGGAAGGTCATTTATGCCTTTGCGAATTGCGATAGAACTCTCGTGATCTAGATTCGACATTCTCAGGAGGCAGTACAAAATGCTTTCACACATGAAAGCATTTTGTACTGCCTCCTGAGAAGAAAACTTTTTGTCACGTAGAAAATTGTCCAAATCACGAAAAAAATGGTAGTCCGTTGGAGCAACATCTGGCGAATACGGAGGGTGTCGAATGGTTTCTAATTGCAGTTCCTGTAGAGTTTCCACCATCTCTTTCAATTCATTGTTATTCACCTGTGTGGGCGGTCTTCCACGTGGTTCGTTCTTCAAATCAAAGTTTCCATCACGAAAGCGTTTAAACCAAAATCGCACGGTGCGTTCATTAGCAGTCCCCTCTCCAAACGCAACATTGGTATTGCGAGCTGTTCCTGCCGCGTTAGTTCCGCGTCGGAACTCGTATTCAAAAATAACTCGAATTTTCGAAGTATCCATCTTTCTTGTCTAAGCTGAATAAAAAAAACAACTGAAAGTCGATACTCGAATGTTGCACATTTTTTAAAAGAAGAACTTCATAGGTACCATGTGAAATAAGTTTCACTCAAAAATCTCAAACCATGAAGGTTCTATGTCAATTCGAAGTACCATAAAACGGCAATTTCATACTTTAACCCCTATTATTAATTTTACACATCCATACTAATATTATAAATTAGAAAGTAACTCTGTCTGTCTGTCTGTTACCTTTTCACGCCTAAACCACTGAACGGATTTCGATAAAATTTGGCAAGGCTATAGATGGTATCCTGGGAACGGACATAGGCTACTTTTTTTTCAAAAATAATCCTACAGGGGGTGATATAGGGGATGAAAGTTTGAATGGGAAACTCAGTATTTCTTAAGTTAGGGATGTGAAAATTAAAATGTATGTTTTTCATAGGAAATAAAGAAATATGCGGTTCAGCGTTTTTGAAAAATCATCCCCTAAGGCGGTAAAACAGGGGTTGATTTTAAAATTTACAAAACTGCACGGATTTCTACAAAATTTGGCAAGGCTTTATATAGCATCCTGGGGAAGGACATAGGATACTATTTTTTCAAAAATAATACTACAGGGGGTGATATAGGGGATGAAAGTTTGTAAGGGTAACCCAGTATTTCTTAAGTTAGAGATATGAAAATTCAAATTTATGCTTTTGGTAGGAAATAAAGAAATATACGGTACAGCGTTTTTTTTAAAAATCGTCCCCTAAGGCGTAAAATAGGGGTTGACAAATGTTTGTGTACCTACCTCCTTTTAAGAGATTTAAGGGATTGGAAATGTAGTCATAGTTCGAATCTTGAGGTAATATTTAGTCTTTATTTCATTCGACGTTTTTACGAGGAAATTATTTGAACGAGTAGACACTCGGACAAAAAAGTTGGCTTGGGTTGGGTTATAAAGTTGGCTGAAATATGACGACGACTGTTGAAGATGTCGGAAAAAATCATGCCGACTGGTAGCTTTATGCCTACTATAAACGGTAACGATATATCGTAGCGATTTGAGTTTGCACAGTTATATCGGACGGCCCTATGAACACACACACACACACACACACACGAACGGCACATGAACGTTCCCATTGGATATTTTCCGACATCCACGCGAGCGAAGCCGCGGGCAAAAGCTAGTTATTGATAAAGTATATTATTGGGGTACCCATTTCTGGGTGTAGGCCTCCTCCAACTCTTTCCAGTGCTGTCTGTCTTGTGCTTGGCGAGTCCATGTAGATCCGGCCACTTGGTAGATATCGTCACTCCAGCGTCGCCTAGGTCGGTCGCGTCGGCGTTTGGCTTCGTAGGGATACCAATGTATCCTTTCACTCCATCTATTATCTGTAACTATAGCTGTACCTATGGCCAGCCCATCGCCATTTCAGTCTGCTTGCTAGCTCGACGGCGTCCCTTACCTTTGTTATGGATCTAATGTATGTGTTTTTCTTCCTATCCTTCAAATAGGTACTTCAATCTGCCTAACCTTTTCCCAACTTTGTTGGGGTCGGCTTCCAGTCTAACCGGATGCAGCTGAATACCAGTATTTTACATGGAGCGACTGCCTGTCTGACCTCCACAACCCAGTAACTGGGTAATACGATACCCGTTCAAATAGGTACTTATCAAAGTAAATTATAAAACATGTCATTTTTAGTTTTCCTAAACTATACTACTATGGGAAATCATCAAATAACTTCTCCCGCTCTGGGTGGAGCGGATGGGCGTGTCAGACTTTTGCTGACTAAAACCCACCCGTGTTCCTTCAGTTGCCTATGCCAGGGCCACGGTATCTTTTTTAAACAACCCGCGACCTCAGCGGCATCGGCCCTATTGGACCGCATCTTTTGCTGACATCCTCTTTGAGGCGCGCGTGAAACACAAGGCGCCGTCGACCCGGGCCTGCAAATCCTGCAATGCTATTCTGTAATCATCTCACCGTGAAAAATTAAGTGAAGTGAGCGTGGAGTGAGCTGTCAATGTCATTCCACCTGATGCTAGGGATGGACCAAGCACATTTTTACAGTCATAATCGAGATTTTAACACTCAATATTTTTTACGCTATTCCAGTGATAATTTTATATTATTTCAAAGCTAGTATCTATGTGTCTAGCATTACTATTTAGGGGGTTTTTAAATAAAATTACAAAACAAAATTGAGTTTTGTATGAATTTCTATTTGACTATTTTATTTTAAAACCCCCTAAATAGTAATGTTTAGACGATGTCAGCGCCAAAATCCAAATTCGCGATTTTCCATATTATTTATTTTACGAATTCTTTAAAATACGCAACATTATTTTTCATAATTATTATTTTTTCAAATTCTTATATTTCCGAATTCTTAGGTTTCTTAACTATTTTATTGTCCTAACACCAAAATTTTCCGAATGAGTACAGTTCGATACAAAATGGAAAATAAACGGATTGTCATATTATATTTTTTTATCAGATAGTGAAACTTAAACTTAAAAAATCAAAACCATTTATTTAGCTAGTACTTTTTGTAAGATAGTCTGTTAACCTACCCTCTTGATTTTATGCGAGCCTGGTATTGTTCTAAACGTTCTAAATCTAAACTTAATGACTTTATAGGCAAATTTTTGATACCTTGAGTTACTTACAAATAATATAAAATGATTATGTTATAAAATTAGCATAAAGAAATATAATAAAAAAACTCGATTATGATTGTAAATGTAATTTGGTCAATCCCTAGCATCCGTGGGATGACACTGACAGCTCACTCCACGCAAGTTTTCACGGTAAGATTTTTACAGAATCGACCAGCAGCAGTGCGATTCTGTAACCATCTCACCGTGAAAACTTAGGTGAAGTGAGCGTGGAGTAAGCTGTCAATAGTGTCAATTTCTAGCAAAAACAAACTCACTTCACCTAAGTTTTCACGGTGAGATTTTTACAGAATCGACCGGCTGGTCCTTACTATACCCCTAAGGGGCGATTGTAGGGTGTCAAAGTTTGTATTGAGTTTCAGTATCAAAATACTTGAGACCAAAAATAAAGAATAACGTGTATCAGGATTTTTCGGAAACTGGGTGAAAAGGTGTAGTCAGGGGGTATACAGGGGAGGATTTTACTGCGTGGCTTGATTAACTCAAAATTGGTATATAATCGTTGAGTTAAGTTATGGAAACGTCCCAAACGATTTTTTAAAATTCCACCTCCGTGGGAAAAATATTATTCATTTTGTTAATTAACTTGACACTTGGCACAAACACTTGCCTAAGCAAGTAATAAAGTTGGTCATTATTAGGGTCAGCGCACACCAAGAGCAGAGCATTTTCTGAAACTATTGAAAAATTAATCTTAAGACAATTCCATACATTGCAAAATTAAATACACGCCAAGCATGCTCGAGCATGCTCGAGCGTAGTCGAGCATCAAGTTTGGACGATTTAATTTTGCAATGTATGGAATTTTCATAAGATTAATTTTTCAATAGTCTCAGAAAATGCTCTGCTCTGCTCTGCTCTTGGTGTGGGCTGACCCTTACTTTTTCAAAACTACCCCCTCACACAGGAGTTAAGGGGTGTCAAAGTTAGTAAGGAAAAATTACACAATTAACCAATATAGTATGGCAGTTTGAGCACAAGACTAAAAACCGGCCAAGTGCGTGTCGGACCACGCGCAATGAAGGGTTCCGTTTCGTAGTTGAAAATAATTTATCTCAAAAACAAACAACATTGTAATACCCAAAAAAAAAAATTGTATGATAAAATTACAAATTAAAAACATTAGGACTTCTTCTATTACTTGTGCTGTAAGACTTTGCTTCTTGCCAAATTTCATGATTCTACGTCAACGGGAAGTACCCTATAGGTTTTGATTTACTTGCGAGTATCAAAATATGTCGCATAAATTACCTATTATTTTATTGTGTTGACTTAGAAGCTTGAATTTTTAATAACTTTAAGGGGCCACAGATTTACGTATAAAATATTAATTTCAACTTGATATCTTTACGCATTTCTGAGAAAAAGGGTCTTAAAGATTGACATACTTGAAGATATCTTTTTATGTTAAAAAATTATAAATTATAAATTTTCGGACTTTTCTCATTACTTGTGCTGTAAGACCTTGCTTCTTGCCAAATTTCATGATTCTACGTCAACGGGAAGTACCCTATAGGTAATGACCGAATTTTTTTATTCCACTGATTTAGAAGCATAATTTTTTTAGAATACCAAGAAACCACGGACTTACGTATTTGATATTAATTTAAACTTGATATCTTTACGGGTTCTTGAGAAAAAGGTTTTTAACAGACTGACATACTTGAAAATATTTTTTTATGTGATAAAATTACAAATTATAAACTTTCGGACTTTTTCCATTACATGTGCTATAAGACCTTGCTTCTCGCTTTTCATGATTCTAGGTCAACGGGAAGTAGGTACCCTATAGGTTTTGATTTACTTGCGAGTACCAAAATATGTCGCATAAATGACCATATTTTTTTATTGCGTTGACTTAGTAGCTTGATTTTTTTAGAACACCAAGAAACCACGGACTTACGTATTTCATATTAATTTCAACTTGATATCTTTACGCGCCCTTGAGAAAAAGGGTTTTGACAGACTGACATACTTGAAAATATTTTTTTATGTGATAAAATTACAAATTATAAACTTTCGGGCTTTTTCCATTAGGTACTTGTACTGTAAGACCTTGCTTCTCGCCTTTCATGATTCTAGGTCAACGGAGAGTACCCTATAGGTTTTGATTTACTTGCGAGTACCAAAATATGTCGCATAAATGACTGTATTTTTTTATTGCGTTGACTTAGAAGCTTGATTTTTTTAGAACACCAAGAGACCACAGACCTACGTATTTGATATTAATTTCAATTTAACACCTCCACGCGTTCCTGAGAAAAAGGACAGACAGACGGACAACGAAGTGATCCTATAAGGGTTCCGTTTTTTCCTTTTGAGGTGCGGAACCCTAAAAAGGAGTTTGAGTAATATAAGTTGACTATAAGTAAGTAAGCAGCCTACAAATGTCCTTTCTTTGATATTGTTCGTCGAGTCGTTGAGCTCCTTAGGTACCGAGTTGAGCTATACGATTACTGACAAATAATAAAATAATAATAAATTATAAATATACTTGGACATATCACACAACGCCATCTAGTCCCAAGCTAAGCAACCTAATGCTTGTGTTATGGTAACGAGATGGCTGATAAACTACTTATATACATTTTTTTTTTTTTTTTGTAAATACATACAAAAATGCTACCCCATACGATGCATACGTAAATGCTTGCACTGACTGGACAGGTCCACTCAAATAAATAAAATAAAAAATAAATAAAATTTCTTTATTGTCGCCAGTTAATACATTAATTCATCTTAGAGTAATCTAACATATTATGCAACGTATTAATGTAGGTACTTATTTTACAAAAGGTACTGTTACTGGTTCCCAAACTAAGCTTAAGCTTGTATTTTGGAAAACAGTGTTCAGCCGCAGGAAGTACTACAAAATAAAATACGATTAAATCTTTGTGATTCTTTTAACAAAAGACCATTTTAGACGTTAATCTACATGGTCTTCACATAATCTGGCCAAGATTATGTCTGACCTTTAAAAGAGACAGTGCAACCAGTTACACCTTACGTTACTCTAGTCTAGTATGACTGACTGATCTGACAGAAAGTGTTTATGTAGGAAGAAAGTACCTAATTTCACATTTCAATGTTCTCCGGATCAGCAGTGCGATTCTGTAACCATCTCACCGTGAAAACTTAGGTGAAGTGAGCGTGGAGTGAGCTGTCAATAGTGTCAATTCCTAGCAAAAACAAACTCACTTCACCTAAGTTTTCACGGTGAGATTTTTACAGAATCGATCGGCAGTTTAGAAACCAATCCCATCTACCGACTTTGTTTGTATTTTACAATGACATCATCTAACAATAACAAGTTACGTTCACACGTCAAAATAATGCGTAAAATATGAAGACTTCTATGAAAGCGATAAGATAAAACGTTAACGTTACTATTCGGATCACGCTATGCGGTTATCGACTGATGATTCACACATTGTCAAACGTTAAGGCCCTACATCGAAGCGTGGTTTAGCTCGGTGTGTAAGTGAAATCGCGTTATGGCTGTCTCTTAGATAATATACATCTAGATCGAGCCACCGCGTGACCGGTCATGAGACAGCAATATTATACTTTTTCTGGGTTATGTGGTATGAGAAATGAGGTTTAAAGTAAGAAATCTTCCATATTTTGGACTGAAACCCATGTCAATACATTCGCACAATGCAAAAACTGTCCAAAAATGTTAAATTAATCGACGCAAGATAAATTATGTAACAGTGAAAGTACGTTTGGCAACATTTTTAAATTTTGCCATGCAAAAATACGGCACGCCGCAGGTACAGAAGATACGATGCTTTGTCTCAATTTTCCTAATTATTTCGTATATATGTGTCTCACTTCCACACTTCACACCCTAATCATGGCAACGTCTAGATGTATAATGTCATTGGGCTGTCTAGTTTGACGCGCGAGATAGTAGACTCATGCGCACCTGAATTTAAACGCGCGCTTCGTTTAAATGTAGATTTATGACAAAATGATATACTTAAATAATTTTTTAGCTTGGTAAGTTCTTACCATATTTAAATATACCTTCGGTTTTAAGCAAATTTTCCTGCATGGACCTGTTTACGTATAATCGTATAAAAGAAAATAGGCGGTCGCGGGGCGGGCGGTTTCTATCGAAAAAAATTCAAATAATCATGCTTCGGTTTTAGTACAGCAGTAGACAATATAGTCAAATAACACATATATGGAAAATCCAAATGATTTAACCATATAAATATGGTTTTCACAAAATTATCGACGTATACTCTTAAACTTTTCGTCGCGGCACGTTTATTTGGGAGGCCGCCGGACCTATGACCTTATGGAAATCTACAAATACGGACCATGGAACTTTAATGAGGAAAACATCATGCACTAGCTACTTATTACATGACCCCTTCGAGGCTCGAACATTCGGGAACACTTAATTGGTCTCCGTTGTTTATGTTATGCCATCAGCCATACCACCAAAATATGAGTTCCCGAATCTTACACGAGATCTCGATCAATACAACTACGATACTTATTTGTTCTTGATCATCATTATTCATCATTCATTATACAAAAATATGAATACTTCCAATAACTTGTTAAGTACGTATAAGAAGAAAGGTGTAGCCTATATATATGGCTTTAACAATACTGTGTTGAAAATCCACATACTACCAAACAACCTTTGCAGTAAGCATGGGAGGCATTATGGGGGTGGCATAAAGTGGTGTGGCATTATTTTAGGTACTTACGTGTCTCTCTACATGCAGGACGTCACGTATCGACTGTACCGGTCAGGAGGAAAGGATAACAGTGTCTATCGGAAGGAGATACGTCGCGGAATTCCACAACGGTATATCCGGGCCCAGAATCGACACTAGCGTAATAACCCCACAACGTAGGTACTTCGTGAAACAACGCCTTTTTGCGGAACTTTGAATCCGGCATCTTATTGTCGGTAAATAACTAAATAGTGGTAAAGGGGCGTTCATTAATTACGTGAGGCGATTTTGGCGATTTTTCGACCTCCCACCCCCTTTGTGAGAACTCGTGATATTTGGCTCGACCCCCTCCCTCCCCCCCTAATCTCACGTGAGATTTGTCAAAATGCGTATTTTTTGTGTAAATGCGTTAATCTGTTCTTGATTGCATGCATTTTGGATTTATTTAAATCATAATTTACTTCATAATTTTTTAATACTTATTTTTAAGTGACTTCAAAAAAAGGAGGAGGTTTTCAGTTCGGTTGTATTGTTTTTTTAATGTTTGTTACCTCAGTACTCCGTCATTTATGAACCGATTCGGAAAATTCTTTTTAGGGTTCCGTGCCAAAATGGTAAAAAAGGAGCCCTTATGGTGTGACTCAGTCTGTCTGTCTGTCCGTCTATCTGTCTGTCTGTCTGTCTGTCTGTCTGTCTGTCTGTCACAGCTGGATATCTCAAGAACTACTAATGCTATCAACTTGAAATTTTTTTAAATGACATTTACGCAACTATTTTGCAAATGTTGATTTATTTGATTTACTTATTTACAAAAATCAATCTTTAGTCGATTCTGTACTAATCGATATATTGTAGGTACTTATTTAAAAATTAAAACGGTAGCCCGCCAGCGCCAATCCTACCCACTACAACTCACTTCTCGTTTGCGCTTTCATCAAGACGGACGTATAAACTTCCTAGTGACTTTTAATTGGATAATAATAATCTATACATTTTAAAAAGCCCCTATCTCGTTTTATTGAAGTATCATAACCTAGATTTCCTACAGCAAATAAGAAAGAAGTGAAAATATTTATATTTTTTTTATAAAAGGGACTGAAAGGGGTTCTTAAAAATTCAAAGTGGGGCTACTAGGGCATGTGGGGATCATATGAAAGAGCGCTGTTTGCACATTCTTAAACATTTTTTTATTTTTTTTAGGCCGTATAGTTTTCGACTTTTGATGAAAAATGTAAAAAAAAAATACCGTCCCCCCCCCCCCCCTTATCTAAGATTACAGGAAAAATAAAACGATGTCTCTAAATAGCACAATTTTTCAGAAATCGGATCGGAACCCTCGGTGCGCGAGTCCGTCTCGCTTTTGTCCGGTTTTTTTTATTTGAAGATTGGTCCCATTTTTATCAAAATCCAGTTGTGATGATTGGATCAATGAGGAATCGAGGGAACTCCTCAAATATTATTGTATGCCAATATAGCGATTTTGGTAATTCCATCAACAAACCAAACGTTTGCATTCAGAAAGTATCATCTGGTGAAGTGGAACTGATGAGGAAGACCACAGATGGCCACAGGAACTCCTTAACGATGATAAGTATTTCACGGGTAAGATAAGATAATTATCTCGATTAAGATAGTTAAGCGACTAAGACGAAGCTTTAAATAAATGGTTCTGATGAAAATGGTACCATCGAACCGATCTGATGAAGAAGCCAGAAGGTAGGCATCGGAACTCAGTAATAAAACAATGTATCCTAGCCTTGTTTGGGCTTATTGGAATTGTCATGAGGTGCACTCTGGTTATAAATGATTTAATGGTAACTAGATGCCGCTTCAAATTGCGCTACTTGAGTTGTGTCGTTATGTGTGGCCTTGATTGTCAGAAGGCAGATTTCGTAGCCTCGTTATCTCCGACAACATAAAAATACGCCTCCCAAACTTCTGACACGACTTAGCGCGACGTTTTTGTCTTTTTGAAAAGTTTTGATTTTAAACTAGCTGACCCGACAGACGTTGTCCTGTCCCTATTTCAATAATTCAAAATTTCCATAGAGAATCCACTTTCAGTTTTCCCGAATTTTACAATTTTCCTGGCAGCTTTTACAATTTTTCTCACCGTTTAAACCTTCTCTGTACTACGACAAACACTTCACAACCAAAATCAGCTAAATCGGCCCAGCCGTTCTCGAGTTTTAGCCAGACAAACGAACAGCAATTGATTTTTATATACAGGTTGTTTCTTTTAAGGTGTCAAGCCAGTGCGAGCTGAGAGCAGAGTACCATACCTATCGATTTAACCCCCATGTATGTTCTATGATTTTTTGCAGTTTTCGAGTTATTTTGGATGCCTCATTTCATATCAATGCTAGTGGTTAAGGATAGTAGTAGGAATAAAATTTATGTTATTATTATCAACTGAGTTTTACTGCTTAAACGTAGAGAAATGACGAGAAACGACGACGACGACGACGACGAGACGTAATCTAAATATATAAAAGAAGAAACTAACTGACTGACATATCAACGCACAGCCCAAACCGCTGGCTCTAGAGATTCCAAACTGGCACGTAGGTTCCTTATGACGCGTGACGTCTAGGGGTGCACTAAGAAAGGATTTTTCAAAATTCACCATATAGGGTTGTGAAACGGGGGTCCAAAGTTTGTATGAAAAATCTTATTCCTTGCGTTAATAGACTTTAAACTTGGCATGAATATTTATCTAAGTAAATTATAAAGTTTGCCATTTTTAGTTTTCCTAAACTACCCCCTAATGGGGGGGGATTGGGGGGTGTCAAAGTTTGTATGGAGGAATTTTAACGCCGCCGTCCGATTAACTCGAAACTCAGTATTTATATTTGAGACCAAAAATTAAGAATAACATGTATCAGGGTTTTTCAAAAATCTACCCCTTTATTTTTTTTTTTTTGTGGACGGGAAATCATCATATGACTTCTCCCACTCTGGGTGGAGCGGAAGGGCGTGTCAGACTTTTACTGACTAAAAGTAAAGTCAAAGTAAAAATGCATTTTATTATCCACACTAATCAAAACAGTACAGACATTACTAAAGTAGGAGTGGACTGGAGCCTAAACTAGGGCAGCCCTGTATTTCAGGACTCCAGGTCTTCCTCCCGCGGCGAGTAAGTTGGTACAATTTATTTATAATATACACAGATTGTGTGTGTATGTGTGAGCGCGTGTGTGTGTTGTGAGAGTGTTGGGGTGTGTGTGTGTGTGTGCGTGTGTTGTGTTTGTAGTGAGTGAGAGTATGGTTGCGCGCATCTGTGTTTGTGGGAGTATGTAAATATATATGTATGCGTTGTATGGATGAGTGAGCTTTGACTGCTTTTGATTCACTGCAGACAGAACGGAGAAGTTATTTAGGAATTATAAGTAAGAATTCCGTGTCATTGTAATTTAAATTTAGAAGATATTTTTGGATAATAGATTTACATTCATGCGAGATTTTTGGGAATATATTTAAAAGAGAGTTAATTTTATTATATAAATAAGGAGCAAGGAAACATGAGTGTCTTCTGAGGAAACCAGTTTTGTGTTTAGTTGCCTTGCATATTCTGTTATTTCTTCGTGCAGGATATATTAACTTAGCATCGTAAGTTAGTTCTTTATGCTTGCGAAGTGTTGTGTGAAGGATGAATAGTTGCCTCACTGTCGAGACATTGCAGTCCTTATATAGACTCATTGTGGGATAACGAAAGGGTTTTCTGAGCATTACTTTGAGTAATGACCTTTGTGTGCATGTGTGCATTCAACTTTTATGATTTTTGTCTTGCAGGTCCCCCCCCCATACCGGAATACAACAACCCAAGATTGATTGAACCAAGGCAAAGTAAACCGTTTTTAACATCTTCAATTTGAGTACGTTTCTGAGCTTTCTAAAAATCCATATCATTTTACGAGTACGTGCTGTCAGAATATAGTTGTGCATGCCATGAAAGGGTATCATCTATTTGAGACTAAACTTGGCATGAATATTTATCTAAGTAAATTATAAAGTTTGCCATTTTTAGTTTTCCTAAACTACCCCCTAAGGAGGGATTGGGGGGTGTCAAAGTTTGTATGGAGGAATTTTAACGCCGCCGTCCGATTAACTCGAAACTCAGTATTTATATTTGAGACCAAAAATGAAGAATAACATGTATCAGGGTTTTTCGAAAATGTACCCCTTTATAATTTTTTTTTTTGTGGATGGGAAATCATCAAATGACTTCTCCCACTCTGGGTGGAGCGGAAGGGCGTGTCAGACTTTTACTGACTAAAACCCACCCGTGTTCCTTCAGTTGCCTATGCCAGGGCCACGGTATCTTTTCCAAACAACCCGCGACCCCAGCGGCATCGGCCCTATTGGACCCCATCTTTTGCTGACATCTCTTTGAGGCGCGCGTGGATCACAACGCGCCGTCAACGCGCCGTCGCGTGCGTCAGGCGGAAGGTGAGGACGCCGTAGCGCCTCTCTAACCACTCCTCAAAGAGGGGACTTATCGCCGCAATTGTGGCGTGCCCAGCGCTGGGTTGCGACAGTCGGAGTCTCCATGTCGCCATGAGATCCCGCCGGAGCTCTGTCCGCTGTACCGTGATTTCTCGCGGCAGCGGAGTTACGCCCCGGCGTTTCGCCTCCTCGCGCCACTCCCACACGTGCGCGAGGACGAAAATCTAACTAGCATATTTAACATCACTCTAGAACTCTTAGGTGCAGAGCAAAAAGTCGGAAAGAACGCTAAGCGAAAACGAAGTAATAGCATGGGCAGACAATGCGATGCGACGGCGTGGGTCGGGGGAACCAGAAATTTCACGCCAAGGAAGTCGCGGGCAGAAGCTATATCAATAGGTACATAAAAAGAAAAGTCCTGACTGACTGACTAACTTATCAACGCCCAGCCCAAACCCTTGGACCTATAAAGCTGAAATTTTGCACAGAGGATTCCGAAAATCCGTCCGGATCCGGATTTTTGTTCCCGTGGGATAATTTCCGTCATCCACGCGGTCGAAGCCGCGGGAAAAAGCTAGTAAATTATAAAATATGAAAATCACAAGATTTCAGATACACCACTTTCAACGACCGATTTCAGCAAATAATGCACTATTTAGTAAGTACATTCTTGTTCAAAGTTGACCCAAAAAAAAAGATATAATTTTTTAAACCCGTTAACCGTCGTAGCCGTTTTAAGCGTTTAATTAAATACAAAAAATTCTTTGATTCTCTTTGAAAATGCATCACCTGTATAAATTTCATTCTATTCGTAATTAGCATCGACGCGAGCGACGGGCTGTTTGAGCCGCGCGATCGTCGTTGTTTACTTTTTTGGTTGCGAACTACCTCACAATGTTTTCTTTATTTAATTATTTTTTAGTTTTGTATCAAACTATATTTTAACCTGCCTGAAATACTTAATGATTTTGTTAGTATGTATTAAGATTGCTTAAAAGTGTTTCAACATCCGGACAAACCTATTGAGGTTTTTGTGATGTTTCTGTATAAATTCAGTTTTGTTTCTTATTTAATAAACAATAAAAAAAAATAAAAAAAAAATAGGAAAAATATCGAAAAAAAATTATAACTCGAAAACTACAAAAAATCGTCTAACATACATGGAAATAAAAAAAAAAAACGAAAATCAAAAAAAAATCGATAGGTACCTATGGTACTCTGCTATCAGCTCGCACTGGCTTGACACCTTAAAAGAAACACCCTGTATACATAAACTCCTTTGCAAAAAAACGGGCACCTTACAGTCATTGGCTTTTCTATGGATAGTATTAATATTTTTAGTATGTCATTAGCATAAATGACTAGAAATTTCTTATTATCATTGAGAATATAGTTTTTAACCCTTAAATCCTGGAATCGGTGTTTTAGTCAAAGTAACCAGAGAGTCGTGTTAAAATGGAAATTTTTAGGGTATAATTAAATTAAGACTAAGAGTATTTTTGTGGTATTTTAATAAAAAAAAGACATTAAAAAATAAAAATTAATAACGAGTATGACCTCCCCTTGCAGCGATTACGGCATGTAATCGTCTTGGCATGCTTTCCACCAGGCTTTTAATGGTGTCCTGTCGAATGTATTCCCACTCATCCGAAATCACACGTTTAAGCTCCCTGATGTTTTGTGGAAGTGGTTGGACAGATCTTACTCGCCTTTTTAGGAGGTCCTAGACGTGCTCAATGGGGTTAAGGTCGGGGCTTCGCGCTAGCCAATCCGGACGACGAATACCGACCTCTTGCATGTAAGCATCTACGTCGCCAGAACGGTGAGCCCGAGCATATCGTTCATGTAAATGGCATCTTCACCAATTACAGTCAGTGCGGGCTGTGCATGTTGACAAATTATTCCTGTTATGTACCTTTGCGCATTTAGTGAGCCATTTTCAATTAACACTATCTCGGTACGATAGCTTGAAGTTACGCCCGTCCAAAACATAACGGACCTTCCACCATAAGGGGTGATTTCTTCAAAACACACGTCGGCATAGCGTTCCCCTGGTCTTCGTAACACTCGCCGACGTCGGTCGGATAGACAATTTCTAGTGAACCTCAGTCGAGCAATCCGGTGCTCACGGAGTAACTTGGGAGTCCGCGCTGGTCGTCGACTGCGTATATCAACCCCTAAAAGCCTCCTCCTCACTGTCCATAGGCTAACTTGTGCTCCTCGTACCTCTTTAAGGCTTCTTTTGAGGTCTATGTAACTGCATTTGCGGTTCCTCAGCGCCTGAGTCTCTAAAAAGCGGTCGTCTCGTGGTTGTGTGCATCGTTTTCTCCCAGAACCTTGCCTTCTTTGAACGGAACCTGTCTCTTGGTATCGAGTCCAGGTTCTTTGGACGGTTGAACGACTTACGTTTAACAGCTGTGAGCCGTAACACTGGCTATTACGGCCCACTTCCAGCAACGCTATAATTTTACTAGCTCTTATTGCTTTTTCTGCCATTACAATCGACACAAAGATATCTGTTTTAAGTCACAATAATGCAGGATTATGCGAAAAACATAAATTATTCTAATAAAAATAACGAGAAGTTAGTTTTAGTTGCCTGATAACCTTTTAATCGCAAACCCGCGAATAGTAAGTAAAATTTGGCTATTAAAACCTCTTTAGAACTAGATGATTACCAATAATGTAGAAAAATCCAAACCACCCGTTTTTTTGCAAAGGAGTGTATATGTACATAGTATATGTAGATTTATAGATAGTATACTCGTATACTCCAGATATGGTCGCATATAAATATCTTCAAACCAAAGACACCGACTTCCGAAATTAAAGTTATTTTTCACTTTGTAGTGTTTCTTTCGGAGTCGATTGTTTTTTTTGTACAAAGTTTTTTATAGTAATTACCAAGTCTTGTTGAAATTTTAGACTGTTTCATGCGAAACAGAAATTACTTCGTGATATTTTCTGAGACCCCACCTCTCCCCACACGTGAGTTTGGGTCAGATTCAGCTCTAGATAAGGGCATTCATTGACTCTAGGTATGCATTAAAATTTGTCTGTCAACAGCTAAAAAAAAATTAAATTTATAACTAGGTATTTATTTCATAAAACTTGACGTGACGGTATACATAAAAAAATAGCGCTCAATCTTGCATAACAATAAGATTATTTGCACTATTATTTTAGAGTTTACTCACGACTTAAAACCTAAACGCAGACCCTCTCGAGGCTCTATGCCATAGAGCCTCGAGAGATGTTGATCGAGGCTTTCGGCCATCATAAAAAGCAGTAGCCCATCGGTATCGGGAAAAGGGTCACAAGGCTGTATTTCAGACTAAGTTGCTGATGGATAATCCTGGCTACAAGGTTGGTCTACGAGAAAACCCGGAGATAATGTGTCTGATTGATTCCCCCATTCCCCCGGACGGTGGCACGCCCGACAGATGTCAATCAATCAATCAATCAGTTTATTTGTGAAACATACTCGTGCATGCATAGGTGCTTATGCCATTGATAGGTGCGCTATGTTTTGTCATAATTAAGACATACAATTTACAAGTGACACATCAACCGTCAACCGTGCCATAGATAATACACTATATAAAGTAATAAACCGTGCCGTCTTTCACAATAAATCTCCGGTAATTGTTCATCGTGATAACTTCGTCCATAATTGCACAGACAAAACCTTCGGTTTATAGATCTACATTAGGCCCGTGTAGGGCCCGGAAAAAGCGTCCGTGAAGCTCCTTACTCTGCCATACCTCGCTGCGATCATTATAAGTGTCTAGCACTACAGGCTTGCGCCAGTTCTCTTTATCCAAGGAGAGTGGGGTGAGGCCCTTGAGCACCCCCCCCCCTTTCCACCGCGACCACATCTCGATGCATTCCCACGTCGGCTTCTAGGAAATATTCCCTGAGGCTGCATATCTCGCCATTGTCGAGGGTCTTAGCCTCGATCTCCACACTTTTGCGGAACAGCCTCATAACCGATGACCATGGGGCGGATGGATCCTCAGGCCGTCAAGTTCGGTCTGAGTCCAGTTGTCAAGTCAAAACCAGCATGACCCAACCGTTGAAGGTGATCTTATTTCCACCTGATAGAAGATTATTAAATACTTTCTTCAGGCGGCCAAAGAAGCGCTCCTTCAACGATTGCTTCATGTCAGTAACATTGAAGCCCAACGCTTCCGACATACCCAAATACTTTATAGGTTTCGGATGCGCACAAGGCTCTAAGGTTTATGGAATCCGAGAGTTGGGTTCCCACGGATTCCACGATCTCGCCTTGCTTTACATGCATGACCGCATATTTGTTATCCGTGGTCCACACCAAATGCTATCCTGATGGCGCTACTGAAAGTTTCAGTTACTTTCAATAGCTCCTATTGAAAGTAACTGAAACTTTCAGTATTGAAAGTAAATGGAGCACCAATGGAGCATTGGTTGCAAATTGTTGGGGGCAAAAAGTTTTAGATCATCCTTGTAAAGGAGGTGCGATATAACCTGATCATCTCTCCTCAGCCGATAACCTAGACCTGAATCCTCCAGCTTAGAGGAATCAAGGCTAAGCAGAATCAAAGCAGACTCAAACTATCGCCGTGAAATGTATTTAGGTTCTGCCCGAGACTTCGTCTGCGTGAAATTTATTGTCCCCCCGAACCACCCAGTCGCATCGCATAGCTTCGCCTGTCCGCGCTATTATTTCGTTTGCTAAGCGCGTTCTTTCTGACTTTTTTTATTTTTGCTCGGATTATAAAGGTCTTATCGTGATGTTAAATAGCCTTATAGCCTTCCTCAAGAAGGGCTAAGATTAAATGCAAAAAGATGTTTCAATTCCGACTCCCTTGTTGCAGAGATGAGCGCGTTCAAACAAAAAAAAAACTCTTCCGCTTTATTCTACCGACAATATTGAAATAATAAATCGAGAGGGTTATTATAATCTGCGTAAAACCTCGCGTCCAGAAAAATTATGTATTTGCACAACGCCAGCAATCGGTAAATCAAATGGATAAAACGTCCGCACTAAGCATGTTCTATGCCCGAGAGTGGTATGAATGAAAGTTATCTCACACAAAATTGTGTTAGCTCGGCTTCAAACTCGTATAACAAGCGCAGGGAATGGCCCTACAGATTTGGTCCCCCAGTGAAAAGTGAAGAAAATAACATTTCTAACGGAATATAACTTTATTTTTGTTTGGCACTTTCATAGATTTAGCCGAAATTGAATAATCTCCTTTTACATCTTGATAATATTAGTATTGATAGTTAGATACGTATTCAACATAACAGATTTAAATAAATCTAGGGCGTTGGTCAGGTAAATTCTAACAAAACATAATCAAAAATAGAACAAGAGAAATTGACAGACACAACAAGAAACAATTAGAAACAAATATCGTCTGGCTACTTGGATATGTCTTGCCAAGCAGGTAAGTTAGTCCAAGTCCATCACCACCACCACCACCACCACCACCACCACACCACCACCGCCACCGCCACCGTAGCCACCGTAGGAACTTTCCACAGAAACAAGATAGCCCCGTTGACTTTCGTCTATATTGATTTATCTTGACAAGTAATAAAGCCCTGTACCCTAATTGCGTAACACACTATCAATCGGAGTTGGTTTCATTTTGACAGTTCAACAACATTCATTGCGTTGTTTACGTTGTCCAGCAGACAAATCTTTCGAACATACGAAGCAATAGATTAGCAATTTGTTTCAAAATGAAACCAACTTCGATCGCTAATGTGTTACGCAATTAGGGTACTGGTTGAAGTCTATAGAGTGATGCTGGAGCCAAAAACCGGCCACAGGAACTACTCAACTAAATAAGATAGCCATGAAGTATTTGTGCTCATTAATTTTGTCTTGACAATAACTATAGCCCAAGGTGTAGTCTAGACCCTAGACTACACCTTGGGCTATAGTTATTGTAGCCACATTCCGGCACTATCATCAAACCCTAGACTCTAGGGTCTGATGATAGTGCCGGAATGTGGCTACAGGAACACTTCAAATTTACAAGGTAGCCTTGCTGTGTTGGATCGTTGGATTTGTCTTGATAAGTACTTTTAACCAAGTGAAGGTGATAGAACTTAAATTTTAAATCAAATTCTAATGCTAAAAAGTGCAAATTAAAAAAATAATTATTGAACTAAAAAGTACTGAATAAAACTTAAGTAAACATAGAACTTTAATATTTTCTTGAAAGCTTGCGGCGTGAATGTCCTTTTTACACTTTAAGATAGGCCTCAAGCTTTTATGAAAATGTAAAGTTCTATGTTTACGTAAGTTTTATTTAGTACTTTTTAGTTCAATAAAAGTTGGTTTTTAAATGATTTTATTTTTAAACTACTTTCTGGTAAAGTAGGTATATTTGAGACGGGATCGTTGAAACACGTGTATTAGAATATTGAGGTCAATACAGTCAATAGCCTTAGTTATTTGAATCCTATGACTTATTCATACAATGAAAAAGTGATACCTCGGTGATACCTACCTACTATGAAATAAAGAAATAATATTTAGGTAAATATTTCGAGGAAAAGTTTATTAATGACTAGTTTCCCTTTGATTGAAACTTATTTACTGAAACCACTGAGACCTAAGCAATGAATAGGTACTCTAATAAGTATGAATAAGTGCTTCATTAGATATACCTATTAGGTATAGGTATCGACGTGCTATCGACCTAAACTAAATTGTATGAGTTACCTAGGCTTCAAATGGACTATTTATTATAGAATAGATAATTAGGTAAGTAGGTAAATAAAAAGGGCTATAAATCAAAAATAGGCTCGAGTCGAGGAGACTGGGGTCAACTAGGTGGGTATCAGAAAAGTGTTTTTCACTCCTCTTGCTCAAGAAGTCCGTCGAGGAATCATTGTCAAGGAACCCAGTAACTGCACCCTCACGGCGGTGTACCTCGTCTTCTGGCACACGTACTCCACGATGTGAAAAATACGCTTGATAGTTTTTGAGTGATTCTCAGTTTTTTATCTGCGCTACACATAACCTTACCAATTAATTACACTATGTACCTAATCTAAACATAATTAAAAATATTCACAAATTATGTTATTAAGAAAATGCTCTAATAAATCATATATTTTTTTCCAAAATCATTAACACTACTCGGTTATCGTCGCCATAATCTCGTTTCTCGTTGACGCCCCGTTCTCGGTGCGGTGGACCAACAGCCTTAGGCGTCGGCGACGTCGGCGTCGGCGACTGTCGACGGCCTCGCAAAAAGCCATATGGGCCTTGCAAAAAGAAAACAAATCATTATTTCAAATAGGCACATAAAAGGCACTTTTGACCATCAAGCAAGTTATGAAAAGTTTATTAGTTATTCATATTATTTCCCCCCTACCTAGGGTTATCATAACTCTCTTAGGATTGCGGCCGGATTTTAGAAATCTCATGAAATCTCAGGATTTTTAGAATTATCAATAAATAGTATACTTAGATTTTTCAGATCTTCATTTAATAAGTACAAAAACAAATAATAATCTTCGTAGACTAATTTAAAAATTAACTTTGGTTATGTGAATTGCACAAATAAAATCAACACTTAAAATCTTTGAAACTTAGTCTAATCATCAGTTTTATCATGTTTATTTTGCGATGATAAACTTTTGTCTTATAGCACTGTTCTATAAAATGCTTCGCACGTTAAACTCTTCAAATGATACTGTGTTAAAAGTAAAGCTCGAACTGAAGACACCGTTAGTCGGTTTCTTTCATTCGACCATTGATGTCCCCATGATAGAAATAGTACATTTTGATACAAGTGGAGAACGTTTGTTATTGCATTCGAGGCGGAATTAACACCCGAGCCGTAGGCGAGGTTGTTTTTGAGCCGAGAACTGCAATAACAAATGTCCACAAGTATCAAACGACGTTTTTCAATACACTTTTGAAGAAATAAAATAAAATAACGGAAAATATTTTTGTCATGAATTATTAAGCAAAGCTAGAAAAAAAAAAGAAAATTTAAATCATAGTTTATGATTTAAATTTTCTTTTTTTTTCTAGCTTTGCTTTCGCCAGGTTGAAGGAGAAGCAAAGGTATAAAGACAATACACAGCATAATATGAAAAATAGAAAATTCAAATATTTTCGAGTTTAGAATACAAATAAATGTTAATTTATTCATAAACGTTTTTTTATTGTAATAATCATAGTTTTTGATGATATTCTATTTATAAACATTATTTAAATATTCAAAAAATATTAACACCGTAAAGACGTATATACCTCTTTGCCGAGATTTAAAAAAAAACATTCACCTCCGAATAGAGAGTTGTGAATAGAGGGATTGGACCAATTTGGACTACGTATAGGTATAAGTTATCTGTGGCAATTTTTATTCCCGTACACGTGCGGGAAAATGAAAAATCGCACGCGTGTGAAATACATTGCATTGTGAACCTAATCGTAGTGCGATATGAACCAGTTTTCGAGGAAGTGTATTGAAAAAACTCTTTCTGAGTTAGCATTCTGGGCTGTAATAGCAAATAGGTATTGACAAATACGCATTATCTCTGGTAATCTTGAAACACCGATGGGCTTGAAAATGGTTGCCCATGATGTATGGAGTAATCAAAAAATTAGTTACGTTTGCGAGAGAATTCACAAAACTCGAGAAAATCTCAGGATTTTTCAATGGAAATCAGGCTTTTTCTCCGGACTTTAAATTTTTTTTCTGGTAACCCTACCCCTGCCCCCGTGGCCCCGGTCCTGGTGGGCCTCCAAATCCCAAATTATGTTCAGTAACAAAGAGGCAGCTTGTAAATGGATGCATCACCCACGATCATCGGTGATGAGACTGTAGATCCCGCGGAAGTGCGTGGTCGAGGCTTTTAAATGGGAAGACCCTCCACAACCACAAGGTGTGCAGTCTCAGGGAATATTTTTTCAATACACTTCCTCGAAAACTGGTTCATATCGCACTACGATTAGGTTCACAATGCTACGTATTTCACACGCGTGCGATTTTTTATTTTCCCGCACGTGTGCGGGAATAAAAATTGCCACAGATAACTTAAACTAACTAACTAACTTTAACTTAGTCGAAATTGGTTCAATGCTCGTAGGTGAATGTTTTTTTTTAATCTCGGCAAAGAGATATGCGTCTTTACGGCGTTAATATTTTTTGAATATTTAAATAATGTTTATATATAGAATATCATCAAAAACGATGATCATTACAATAAAAAAAAAACGTTTATGAACAAATTAACATTTATTTGTGTTCTAAACTCAAAAATATTTGAATTTTCTATTTTTCATATTAGGCTCTTTATCGGCTTTATACCTTTGCTTCTCCTTCAACCTGGCGAAAGCAAAGCGCGGAAAAAAAAGAAAATTTAAATCATAGTTTCCTAATAATTCATGACAAAAATATTTTCCCTTATTTTATTTCTTCAAAAGTGTATTGAAAAACGTCGTTTGATACTCGTGGACATTATTTTGTTATTGCAATTCTCGGCTCAAAAACAACCTCACCTACGGCTCGGGTGTTAATTCCGCCTCGAATGCAATAACAAACGTATCAAAATGTACTATTTAAGGCGCTACCAAAATAAATTGGAGGATTTTTCGTAACCATTTATTTCACTATTGCAGCATGTATGGATTTAATTTTTGGATATATGTTTATTGACTATTTGATTAATACTTTGACTGAAGGAAAACACGATTGGGTTAAATTTCCTCGATAGAATTTAATTCCGAAAAGACCTATACTTTTTAATGTATTTTTCTATAATTCTAAAATCCTAAGTAATTTCATTGCAAAATTGCATTTAAAATGTGCGTATTAGGTCATTGAAAATTTTGGCTGAACATAATTTTGATAGATAGCTTAATTTATTTTTAAACAATTTTTATTTCATTTGGCGCTTTTATTTTGGTTCCAGCGCGTTTTTGCGCTCTCTTTTTTTCGCATGTGGAAGTAATTGACTCTGTCACTTTCTTATTCCCGCCCTGTTCACTTTTTTTGTATCACCTTAAAAGTCGAAGTGGGTATGCAGCACCGTGATGTGGTTGCAGTGGACAAGGGGCCCACCCCGCTCTCCATAGCTAAAGAGAACTGGCGCAAACCTGTAGTACTTACTACCGATTCCGATGACCGCAAGAAGGTATGGCAAAGCAAGGAGCTTCCCCTACTTATGCAAAATATAAACGTAGCATGCTAAAATTTTTGAGCTCGATGCGCTCGCTTTTTTCTATCGTATATTTTCTTCAAACTTTTTTACTATACAGGGTGTAAGTGTAAACAGTGGCAATATTTTAAGGGGTCATTGTTTGATTGATTATTGGGGTCATCATTATGAACAACTTTCACTATGGGACCAAACCTGAAATCGCAATGTGCTGTTCAGTACATCTATGTTCGCATAATTCGTCAAAATGTAGGGAACAGCAGTTTTTTTTTTCGCGATTTCCTGTTTGGTCCCATGGTAAAAGTTGTTCACAATGAACCAATGAATTCTATCTATCTATCTATAAATATATATTATGCGGAAAAGCTTCCGCATAATACCATATATTTATAATTTGAGATGAATAGTTCGCCTTTTGTGATAAAAATGTTCCAAATTTCAAGTAATATCGATAGCCAATTAACTTAACTAATTCATCAAACAATCAAATTTACCGTAGCACAAATCAAAAAACAAAACTACGTGCTGACTTCACATTTAGCAGCTAAACTTGCAAAAAAAAAAATTTTGTCGGCACACTTTTCAAGTAAAACATTTCAGACGCTATTATAGTTAAAACTCAGTGTTGTTATTTTAAAATGTGCAATATGTTACCAAGAATAGGTTGCCATAAAATCAGCAAGTTTAATGTTTAGTAGAAAAAAATATTGATGTTTTTAGATAATTAGACGACTTCTGGGTCACTGTCGACTTCACCTGCATTTACCTTACCAGAATAAATGAATAATATGAACCCTTAAAAGATTGCCACTGTTTACACTTACACCCTGTATTTCTGTATATATGTTCAAAAGAAAATTTTATCTATCTGAGATTGGGTGCTAAAATTTTCGAGCTCGCTTCGCTCGCATTCCATATTTTTCTCATAATTCGTCGCTAATCTAACTAAGTGACGTAACTGATTTGAAGAACATTTTACAGGGCAAGCTATTTTTCTTTTTAGGGTTCCGTACCTCAAAAGGAAAAAACGGAACCCTTATAGGATCACTTGTTTGTCCGTCTGTCTGTCTGTCTGTCTGTCTGTCAGTCTGTCAAGACCGTTTTTCTCAGGAACGCGTGAAGGTATCCAGCTGAAATTAATATCAAATACGTAGATTTATGGTCCCTTGGAGTTCTAAAAAGATCAAACTTCTAAGTTAAGGCAATAAAAAAATACGGCCATTTATGCGACATTTTTTGATACTCGCAAGTAAATCAAAACCTATAGGGTACTTCCCGTCGTCCTAGAATCATATTTGGCAAAAAGAAAGGTCTTACAACACAAATATAGGAAAAAGTCCGAAAATTATTAATTTGAAGTTCTATCACATAAAAAAATATTTTCACAGTTGTCAGTGTGTCAAGACCCTTTTTCTGAGGAACGCATTTAGGTATCAAGTTGAAATTAATATCAAATACGTAGGTCTATGGTCTCTTGAAGTTCTAAAAAACTCAAGCTTCTAAGTCAACGCAATAAAAAAATACTGCCATTTTGCGTCACATTTTGATATTCGCAACTGTCGCAAGTAAATCAAAACCTATAGGGTACTTCCCGGTGACCTAGAAAATGAAATTTGGCAAGAAGCAAGGTCTCCCAGCACAAGTAAAGGAAAAAGTCAGAAAATTGAGATTTTGTAATTTTTTTTTTTTTTTTTTTTTTTTTTTTATGTCCAATGTTTAGTTTGTTTTTGGGATAAATTCTTTTCAACTACGGAACCCTTCATTGTGCGTGGTCCGACACGCACTTGGCCGGTTTTTTTTTTTGTAAACTGTAGATATCGGTCTTGATTTTTGCATTATCATGGAGACCGTAAGGCAAAGGTACAGATTCGCCGATTAGACAGATCGATTCGACTTGGAAAATGTATCAAATTACTATAGTTAGGTCGGCTATCGGCTTAGTCCAAAATGTCAGATACGTCAGTTAGTTAAATTAGCGACGAATTAACAACGGCAAACGGTTCGAACGGATAACATTTTTGTCAGACATAGCTAGGATAATCAAGATTCCACTACAGGTAGTTACTACTAAGTAATAGATTCCGGATCATAGGTTAGGTCAGTGTCAAGTAAGTTACATGATAACAAAACCCGACTGTAAAGCAAGCATTATTATCTATTGAACTTTGTTTTTTGTAAGGTATCGCAGTCAAAACAAAAGTTACACCATATTTCAGGTGTATTGGTTTTCCGCCGCCCGCAATACCTTACAAAAACAAAGTTCAATAAATAGGGTGACTGGTAATTAGTGATAGTGACCAATACTTAAACACATGATTGTACTCATGATAACAAACAACTTTGACTATGGGACCAAACCTGAAATTGCGAAAAAAAAATCAGCTGTTCCCTACATTTTGACGAGTTATGCGAACATAAATGTAGGGAGCAGCTGAATTTTTTCTCGTAACTGTATTAAATGTAACTTATCGAAGTGGGGAGCTGAAATTTTCGATCTCGCTTCGCTCGTTCTTGCATCCTATCTTCTCAATAGCGGCCCCTTTATACCTAAGTGTCTGCCCTAAAGCCGCGATTCCATTAAGCAAGTCTTGCATGAAAGTATGACGTCACATTTGCGTACAAGTTGCTTGCATTGGAAACATGTTTTCGAGAGTGTGCAAATTGCATGCAGGTTTTACTTGACAAGTGGAGATGTTCAACAATTAAATAACAAGATTAAAGTTTAAAAAACTGTAACCCGACTACGGAAAAATAAAATTGATCTAAAAAGTTCAAAATATTTATTTACTTAAACAATAATGACATTAGTATACAGGGTGACTTTGAAAACATGCGACAAAATTTAAGGGGGTGTTCTACGCATCAATATGAATAACTTTTACTAAGGGACCAACATCGAATTCGCAAAAAAAAAATTACCTTCCCATCTTAAAGGTATTGGACCCTTTTGTAAATAAAAGAAGGTCGGATTTTTTTTTTGCGAATACGAAATTGTTCACATAGTAAAAGTTGTTCATATTGATGGTAGAACACCCCCCTAAATTTTGTCGCATGTTTTCAAAGTCGCCCTGTATACATATTTGTAATGTGCTCGTCAAGACCTTTCTTTTAATACCAAACATGTCATGAGTATCTCAATAAAATTTTTTTGCGAGGTCAGAAATTTACGTGTTAAGTCCACCATATTAAATTTAGGGAGAATTTGTATAGCCTATGTCACCCGGACCATTATTTCGAATCTACTGATACCTCATTCATCAAAATCGGTTCAGTAATTGAGGCGCTACGGTGGAACACACGTAAATACATACTTATACAGGGTGAAATTGAATAGATGCGACAAAATTTAAGGGGGTGTTCTACGCATCAATATGAACAACTTTTACTATGGGACCAAACCTGAAATCGCGAAAAAAAATCAGCTGTTCAGTACATTTTGACGAATTATGCGAACATTAAATGTACTGAACAGCTGATTTTTTTTTCGCGATTTCAGGTTTGGTCCCATAGTAAAAGTTGTTCATATTGATGCGTAGAACACCCCCTTAAATTTTGTCGCATCTATTCAATTTCACCCTGTATACATACATACACATAGTCCGGGCGGCGGCTGCAAGATGAGCCCCGGCAGACCAAATTTTTTCCTACCTATTTTAAGTCTACTTTTCGTGGAATGTTTATTTTCCAGTAACTCGATGACGTAAGTCATCGTGCAGCCGCCGCCCAAACTAACAAGTAGACTGCTAAAATCATAACGCTTCCATTTGGTTTTGCCGTAGTCGGGTAATAATACATACTTATATACATACTTACATACACACATACATACATACATAGACTGCTAAAATCATAACCCTTCCTTTTGGCTTTGCCGTAGTCGGGTAAAAAAACAACAAAACGTCACTCGTTCGCAATTCGAAACGTGCAACTAACGTTTGCGCATTCAATTTGCACGTCACTTGAATAAAAAATGTACAAGTCCAAATTACCGAGTGTATGTCATTAGTGCGACAAACATGTATTCGACATGTCATTAGTTCGACAGGTCGTTTGTACGACAGGTCTTTAGTTCGACAAGCAATGTACGTTTAACAGATATGACTTATAGTGTTTTTATTTTTATTTCCCATAACTCTAGGGTATTAATGAGACCATCATTATGAACAACTTTTACTATGGGACCGAACCCAAAATCGCGAAAACAAAATCAGCTGCTCCCTGCAGCTGATTTTTTTTTCGCGATTTTGGGTACATTGCTTGTCGAACTAAAGACCTGTCGCACTAACGACCTGTCGAACAAACGACCTGTCGACCTAATGACATGTCGCACACATGTTTGTCGCACTAATGACATACACTCCAAACTACCTCATACAAGTTGTAGCTTGTATGCAGGTTTGTTCAAGTTGTATGCAATTTGTAACTTGCATACAAGTAAATTGCCTAATGGAATCGCGCCTTTAGTGTCCAAACACACTATGCCGAAGATATGCGACCGAAGTTCCGCGGCTGATTCAACAGCTACGTAATTTGGCAACTTAATTTCGGTCGTAATGTGTCGTCAGTAATTCAAATAGCATTACAGGCGTAATCATGCCGAACTTCGGTCGCGTACCTTCGGCATAATGTGTTTTTTAAATAATACACGGCCCTGCTGTTTTTGGTCATGCAACAGGGCTTTGTTGAAATTTATAATAACTAAGCTCTTCATCAATTTGAACTCTGAATTAGAAGGTCTAAGATCAGAAAATTATTTTAAAAACTTCCGCAAAAATAACATTACCTAACTGCTGTAATAAAAATCTGCTCTCTTTATTTACCCTCTCTGGGATACGGCCCTGGCAGAGGTGTACCTACAACTGACATCCACATTTCACCAATTATGTGTTAAGTCCATGTCATGTCATGCAGACTCCTGTCTGTTTCTGAGAAATTCTTGATGGAAAAACCCAATAACACTTCACACAAGTTGGGAATCGAACCCAGGACCTCATACTCCGTTGCGAAAACTAGACCAACGAAATGTACAGTCAGCGTCACGATGTGGTTATCCCTTGCAAGCACCGGTGCCGCACAGTGGGTTGAAAATCGGCTTTCATAGACTTAGGGATTTCTATCTGCAAGTGCCGGATTTTTTCCTGGATATTGCTTCTATTAGTTGTTACTATTTCAAAAATCACACCGGAGTTAATTCTGGACAAAAACGAAGGAATTATAATTTTTTTACGAAAAATTTGTATGAAGCTAGTATAAAAAAGTTAATTATCTCGCAAACAGCAAGGAAAACCGTAATATCCTTACAGGTGGTTATAGTACTAATTATTTATGATTTTTTGACATATGTCATATAACGGTTTTCGCTGCTAATTTTTAAAAAAAAAATCGTCAAAATATTTTTACTTATTTTTACGTATGAAACGGTTCCTTTTAGTGACTTAATTAAGAACATTTTTAATTATAAATAATTTTATTAACCCAAATATTAAGACTATATAAAACAAGAAAAATATTTAAAAAAATAGAAAAAATGAAATCAAATATTAAACATTTTCCTTATCACTGTCGTTGTCGGACTCCAATTCTGAGTCAGAATCCAGATTGGATATATCTAAAAACTCGAACTCACTTTCCTGAAACTGAATTAATTCGAGAGTTTCAGCAAAAAAGCTCTGCTTTCTTTTGGCATCTAACTTCTGTCTGCAGTGAATCAAGAGCAGTCAAAGCTCACTCATCCATACCACGCATACATGTATATTTACATACTCCCACAAACACAGTTGCGCGCAACCTTACTCTCACTCACTACAAACACAACACACGCACACACACACACACCCTAACACACTCACAACACACACACGCACTCACACATACACACACATTCTATATAAGTATATTAATAAATAAATTGTACCAACTTACTCGCCGCGGGAGGAAGACCTGGAGTCCTGAAATACAGGGCTGCCCTAGTTTAGGCTCCAGTCCACTCCTACTTTAATAATGTCTGTACTGTTTTGATTAGTGTGGAAAATAAATGCATTTTTACTTTTTACTTTTACTTTTAACTTAGGCCTTTGTGCACTTAGGAAAGGATCCGAAGAAACAATAAGCATATTTAAGATATCTTGATTACAATCTTGCCTGCTTCTTTTCCGCGAATGATGTTCCCGGAACCTCCTAAAATCTTTGTTTCGAGACTCTGAGGCTTCTTCCGAGAGAGTCCCAATCGGCACAATATCATTTTTCTCGATTATGTCAGCCCCGTGTATTAGTAATTTATGTACGGTTGACGACATGTAGTACCAGTCGTACAATTCCACGTACTTTTCTGCTGTTTTGCGGGCAAAATCTTTAAATTTTATTACGTCGATCTTCTCGCCAAATGTTATCGCTTGCAAAATCACAGCAAATCTTTTAATAAGATCTTCGTCCGACCCGGTAATAGCTGCAGTTTTATTGGGAAACTCGAAAAACTTTCTTGCGGTATTCCCGTCATTGGTAGTTCCCGAGCCTTGTTTTACAATATCAATCAACAGATTGAGCTGATCTTTGAATTTATTTTGAATAGATTGTTTTCTGTTCTGCAACATTTCTTTGTCCTCATTACTTCTCGCTGCCCACCGTTTGAAGTCGAGCCTGTACGCAATATGTAACAGACATTCCATACAATTAATACGTGCGTGTAGGGATGACAAGCCAAATTCGTATATGTCAGCACACACAGTCTTTGATGTTACAACATCTAAGCGGTTCATTTCCGTAGGTTTTGCTAAGCACAGGTAGCACGATGCATTTGATCTGGCCTCAGAAAGGTACGTGCAGACTTTGGCGTCGATCATTGTCATCATTAGTTGATGAGTCACCATGTTATTATTAATGCACTCTGTGGGGTTAAGGTCCTCAATTTCATCATCCATTTGTCTTTTGAAACCAATGACAACTGCTTCGCTCTCCTTTACAAAAGTAAACTGAACTGGACGACAATACAAAGTTGAGCATGGTTTTGGGTTCGTCCATACAGTATTATCACCATCTGTCAGTTTTAGTGGCACCAAGGAGGTCATGAAAATGCTTGCATCATCTTGCTCACCCTCCATTTTCTGCTTGTATCGGCTTTGGTTGGAAGCACCATCAAATCCCCACTTGGATATCAGCTTTAGCTGCTTATTTTGCACATCTGCATAGTCAGAAAGACTTTGAAGGATCCTCGTCACCGTGATGTCAAGTAAAGCTTGAAGTGTAATCCTAGCCGAGGAATCCGTAACTGACACTGATTGCTTCGGAGGGTAGCAATCAAGCTTAGTTTGTTGCACTTTATAGTAGGATGGATAAATATCCTTAGCACCTTCCCGAATGGCAGCCTCTCGCAAAGTAATATATTGCCACTTTGACAGTTTTAGTGAAAGAAGCAATCCAAGCGCTTTCTCTGGTGTAAATATGAGTTTTTTCACTGGTTTCTTAAGCGTTTCTTTAATTTTAACGGCTGCTTCAGGATTTTTCATTATGTATTCGATCACAGATGCCATATCCTCATGCCCTTCTTCTTTTAAACGCGCTGCAGCTGCATATGCCAATTCACTGGAGTCTTCGCCTGTATGATCATCAGATCTTTTCTTTTTCTGTTTACTTCCCAAATCTTCGAATGGTTTTCGGGACCTTTTTGTCATTGTTCCAACGGACAATGATGCCGACGACGAAGGTTCTTGAGAGTCTGATTGTGCTCTTGGTATCTCATCAACAGTTGGTTCTTGATTAACTAAAGCTTACACACAACTTGGCCAATCAATATTTGCTTGCAGCCAATTTCCGTACAGTCTTCTGAAGTGATCAAGGAATCGGTTGGATTTCTCCCATCTCTGTAAAGCAGCTCGCGTGAATTTCCGACAAAATTCTTTGAGAGTTACTCGATCTTCGGCAGAAAGGCAATCGCCTATGCGGGATACAACTGCACCAAACAATACTTCATGATTAAATAAAGTACTTTCACTTTTTAGAAGAACAAACAAGTCTAAATTGGTGATTAAACTTTCCATTTTAAGATTTTATAGTCGCAGGGCAAAAATTTAGTGTTAGCAGTTACACCGTTGTGAACAATCTAAATTATAAAGCAAAATTTTAGCCCTTTTATTGCAAAACGTCGATAATTAGTTAACTACCCTCATTAGAGTTTTAAAAGATGTGCTAATGAAAATTTATAATCGTCCAAAACATTTCTTAGAACTCTTAGCACAACTAATCAACAAATTAGCTTACTTATCAGAAATCATTAACAATAATTTAATCACCTATTCAGACTTATTAGAAGACTAAACAATTTGTTATTTGGTATTTTGAATGTATGTAAAGTTTTAAAACTCATTTTGTATTGATAAATATCTAATTCAAACATAGTTGGCTAAGTGTGGATGTACTATAAACCTCTGACTACTCCTTCGGGAATATAGGGGTGATGCTATTTTATGTTACGTGTTGTTAAAAGTCTGTGTTCCTCAACCTAAACATCAAAAGGAACATTTTCATGTGTAAAAATAAATAAAAATATTTTGACGATTTAAAAAAAAAAATAGCAGCGATAACCGTTATATGACATATGTCAAAAAATCATAAATAATTAGTAGTATAACCACCTGTAAGGATATTACGGTTTTCCTTGCTGTTTGCGAGATAATTAACTTTTTCATACTAGCTTCATACAAATTTTTCGTAAAAAAATTATAATTCCTTCGTTTTTGTGCAGAATTACCTCGGGTGTCATTTTTGAATACAGTAACAACTAATAGAAGCGATATCCGGCAAAAAATCAGGCACTTGCACTTGATAGAAATCCCTAAGTCTATGAAAGCTGATTTTCAGCCCACCGTGTGCCGGTGCTTCCAAGGGGAGTAACCAAATCGTGACGCTGACTGTACCTCCCTAATAATATTCCTCGGCACTCATGGTGATGACCCCCCCCCAAAATCTTGGGCTGCGATCGCGACTGCTGTGCATACGCGCTCACACGCACACATTTACACCAAACTACAATTAAACTACACCTCATTACTGAGCCTCATTACGTGCGCACATGTTTACGAAACCCGAAATGTGAGTCCTCACGTCACTGTTGACAACGCTATGGCTTGATTTTTTATTTAGTCTGAGTTTACGCTAAAAAAAACCGGCCAAGTGCGTGTCGGACTACGCACAATGAAGGGTTCCGTAGTCGGGAATCCCGACTACGGAACCCTTCATTGTGCGTAATTCCCGACTCGGGATGAATGTATCCCAAGAACAAACTTAACATTGTAGTTGAAATACATGATCTCCCATACATTTCAACTGTAAATGTAAGTTTGTTCTCACAATATTCAGAGATTTACCATGCTTTTTTGAGACCACAGACTTCTTATTGGTTTTTCTGTAATCTACAAGTAATTTTTTTTTCAAAATTTTAGACTCAGTAGTTTCAGAGATAAGGGGGGGAATGGTCAATTTTAGTCTATTTTCTTAAATAACTTTAAAACCATTTATTTTAAAATTATAAAAAAATATATATTTGAGACCCTCATAGTAAGGTCCTTTCATTTGATATGTCACACGGTACAGTTTGCAAAACTTTTTTTTTAATTTTCTTATTTGCAGTGACCCCCACATTCAAATTTCATTTATTTACTTTACCTGTTCGAGTTTGGGTCACAGAAATCCATATGTGTACCAAATTTCAACATAATCGGTCCATCATGAAATTGTTTATTGCGATTCGTCGTCAACGCATACAGACGTGCACATCAATGCATTAATAAAATAAATTAATTAACACTTGCATAAATACTGACCCAGTTTTTATAGTGTACTAGCGTGTTTTATAAATCAAGTGATGTCAAGAATGATCTGACTAGAGTATAATAATATACAATTTTTATAACCTGAAGTATGGAAGGCAGCCCCTTTATCCGGAGCGGGCTGACATCGCGCAGCCCTCCAACGACACCAACACCAAGACCAACTCAACAACCCAAGCAGAGCCAAGAAGTGGCTGTGGACCCAGCTGAACTTATCCCCACTCCGGAAATCCAGAACTGGATGGGGTCTATTGAACAATGCTTAAATGAGGTCTGTGCTATTGCTAATGATGGAAAACTCAATTCGGAACAGAAGTTAAAAATCAGTACTCTTTGTCGAAAAATTGGACACGGAGTTTCTCAAATGGCCGTGCGATACCAGTCGCTGAAATCAAATGCCATACAAACCCATACCGCCCTTAAAACCATGACTGAAGCTCGAGACCTAACGGACTGTCTTACAGAGATGAACCGCACCATTCAGGAGTCCTGTACGAAGCAAGGAGCTGGGAGGAGTGATACATCTTTTGCCGATATGGTGAAGAAGGGATCCAGCAATTTTGTTCGTCCGAACCAACTTAGCTCCGTGGCAATTTTCCCATGTGACAACTCAAAGACCAGTGACGAAACCAGGAACATGGTCCAGAACATCATATGCCCAGGTGAAATGAAGTTGAAAGTACGAGGCGTACGTAAAATCGGAAAAGGAGGTCTCATAATCAGCACGGAGACTAAAGACGACCTGGACAAACTCAAGCGAACAGTCCAAACTGCTTCGTCGGAGCTTACCGTCGACGAACCCCGAAAGCGCAAACCTCGCATTGTAGTAATTGGAGTGCCCTCATCTATGACTGAAAATGAGGTCTTTAAATGTATCTACGAACAAAATTTAGCTGACAAACTGCCGACTACGTCCCGAGATACATTTATGACCTCAATAAAACTGAGCCACAAATCTGGGAGAAAAGATTCTGATTACTGCAATTATATACTAGAAGTTCCAGCCGTCATTCGCAAGGCCCTGATCACCCAGGAACGACTATTTATTGATTGGACGTCCTGCCCAATACGTGACTTCACTCTGGTAACTAGATGTTACAAGTGCCAGCAGTACGGCCACGCAGCCAAGTTCTGCAAAGTCACTGCCCCTACGTGTGGTCATTGCGGTGAAGAAGGGCACACCATCCAGGAATGCACAAAGAAAGCCGAAGCGCCAAAATGTGCAACATGTCTGCGCTTCAAAAAACCAGCGAGCCACAAAACGGGAGATCAAGATTGTCCAGCTAAAAAGTCTGCCGAAAACAGGTACCTAAACTCAATCGATTATGGAGGCGCCTAAGAGCGCCACATACCTGTTTTTACTTTAGACTTTAATTTTTATTTACATTTTTGTTACACTATGGATAGTACCTTAATTACGGACATAGATAACAGTTTTCAAACTGTTTCAAAGTCATGTAAGGTTGAAGACTGCAGACAATATCTTTCCGTGTATCAAAAGTCACTAACCATACTAACCCAAAACATTCGTAGTATTTATAAGAACATGGATAGCTTTAACATTTTTCTTCATAGACTTAACTTTAATTGTGATTTAATAATACTAACCGAGTGCTGGTTATCTAATCGCCAGGATAACCTCCCAGTAATACCTGGGTACAACGTATCATTTACCAGAATCAATAACAATCAAAATGATGGTGTGGTTGTCTATTCAAAAGATTATTTAATGGTCACAGTCGAGGAACCCAATCTACTCGACTGTAAGAGTAATTGCTTGATTATCAAAATTGGTACAACCGCTGCAATAATTGCTATATATAGATCCCCTTCTGCTAGAAACCTGGATGCTTTTCATGCTTCTTTAAACCAAATTTTTCAATCAGTGAGTACTTTTAAGAATGTTATACTAACAGGAGATATAAATATAAACATTAACGCTGATAACTGCAATGCAGGGATCCAAGACTATCTTAATATCTGCTCATTCCATGGTTTCCTGCCCGCACATACACTGCCTACTCATCAAAGCGGTTCCTGCCTCGATCATATGATAATCAAATCCAGTTTTTCATTTATTACGCTTGTTACTAACTCTACAATTACCGACCATCACGCAGTTTTATTGACCCTTAACTTAACGCTGCCTAAGCAAAATCGCCCACAGACCAAAACGCAACTAAACATAAACAAACTTGAATATGATTTATGCAACATTGATTTTAGCCCAGTTTTCAATACAGCTGACGCTAATTTTGCTTTATCGTACTTAATAAAACATGTTCAATCAGCTATATTACGCAACACGGCCGTTATTACAGTAAACAAGAAAAATTATAATATTAAACCTTGGATTACTCTTGGCCTAATTCGGTGTATAAGACAGAGAGATAAACTTCATCAAAGATATAGGAGGGACCCAGATAATATCGTCACTAAAGTCACCTATACCAGATACAGGAATTTTTGTAACAACCTCCTAAAGGATTTAAAGAGAAGTTACGATAAAAATGAGTTAAATAGAGCGGGAAGCAATAGCAAGCAACTTTGGAAACACATTAAAAATGTCACCTATATGTCAAGTCAGCGTGAATCAAATTCGAGTTTACTGCTTTCTAATCCTTCACCTATCCTGTCAGCAAACGACGTGAATAATTTTTTCGTAAATGTTGGGAAAACTCTTGCCGAGCAGATTCCAAAACCTGACTGTGTTCATCATTCTTCCCAAAAGTTTGAAAATAGACGTACCCTAAAATCTTTTGCCTTGCTAGATACCGACGAAGATGAAATTACCCGAATAATCTGTGGACTAAAAGATGACTGTGCTGTTGGATGGGATAATATTAGCAATAAGACCCTTAAACTCTTTAAGCATATCCTTGTACCTCCCTTAACACATATTTTTCGAATGTGTTTTTCTGAAGGCATTTTCCCTAAATGTCTAAAAAAAGCAATTGTAATCCCTATCTTCAAATCCGGAAACAAAGACCTAGTTAACAATTATCGGCCAATATCACTACTCCCCTCTTTATCTAAAATACTAGAAAAAATTATAAACAGTAGATTAGTTAACTATCTAGAGAAAAATGAATTCTTATCATCTGCGCAATTTTGGTTTTAGAGCCAAATTATCCACAGCCGATGCAGTGCACAGTGTAACAGATTATGTCTCAGAAGAACTTGGTAAGGGAAACCAGACCCTGGGGATTTTCCTTGATCTGGCGAAGGCTTTTGATACAGTGTCCGTTTCTACGCTTTTGTACAAATTAGAGGCCTTAGGAATAAGGGGAACGCCGCTGAAACTTTTTGCTGACTACTTAGACGATCGATATCAATGTGTTAAAATTGACAATATTATTAGCGACGAGCAAAAAAACACAAGTTTTGGTGTTCCCCAAGGAAGTATTTTGGGCCCCACCCTTTTCCTGGTTTACATTAACGATTTGTGTAATTTAAATATCAAACAAGGCAAAATTATATCGTATGCAGATGACACGGCGTTAATTTTCACCGCTAAAACAAATAGCGAATTGTACGAATATGCTCAAATAGGTTTTAATACTGTATCTAACTGGCTTCAAAGCAACTTACTAACATTAAATGCCGATAAGACAAAATATATTCACTTCTCCATCCGCAAACCGCTTTTTAACATTACTAACTCTCATTTGTATGCTCATCGTTGCGGACTCCGCTCAGTCAGCGTATGTAAGTGTCCTTTTATCCTCAAAACATGTAACATGAAATATCTCGGGGTTCTAATAGACGAGTCGCTCTCATTTAGACCACATATTGACAGTTTGGTTACAAGAGTACGCAGGTTAATTTTTGTTTTTAAAAAACTGCGAGCAATTGCAGATAAAAAACTTATGTCACAAGTTTACTTGGCCCTAGGTCAATCTGTAATACAGTACTGTATTACTTCATGGGGTGGAGCACCAAAAACTTACTTACTGCCTCTTGAAAGAGCACAGAGAGCTATTTTAAAAGTAGCAAACTTCCATCCCTTTCTCTATCCTACAGATCTGCTATACAAATCTTGTAACGTGCTGACAGTTCGCCAGCTTTTCATATCGCACTTGGTATTAAAACAGCACACCATGCTCTCCTATAACTTTGAAAGTACTAATAAGAGACGGAATGATATTGTATGTGAGTCAAATGCATCATCTAAATATGTCTTTGTAAACAGATTTTATACATTTTTAGGCCCATTTCTGTACAATAAATTAAATAGGAAATTAAGTATCTATAAATTAAATAATTACGACTGTAAAAAGATTATTCTGCAATTTTTACTTAGCATACCATACAGTGAGACAGAGGATTTACTCGTTGTCTGTAAATAAAACATGTTAGTCTTTTAAGTTAATATTTAAGTTTTAAGTAGTCTTGTACGTTGTTAATTTTATATTTTATAATTCTAAGCACCTCTATAGCCTGAAACACAGGTTCTACCTAGTTCAGGCAAATGAGCAACTGTGTCCTCTTTAATGTTTAAGATAAGTTATTGTAAATCTGCACCTTTTCATAAATAAACGATTTTATTATTTTATTATTATATTATTTATCAGATTCGGAGCAAATTGGCTGTGACAGACGGACAGACAGACAGACACACGAGTGGTCCTATAAGGGTTCCGTTTTTTCCTTTTGAGGTACGGAACATTAAAAAAAAAACCGGCCAAGTGCGTGTCGGACTACGCACAATGAAGGGTTCCGCAGTTGAAAAGAATTTATCCCAAAAACAAACAACATGGAATGCCAAAAAATTTTTTTTTATGTTAAAAAATTACAAATTCACAATTTTCGGACTTTTTCCTTTAATTGTGCTGGGAGACCTTGCTTCATGCCAAATTTCATTATTCTAAGTCAACGGGAAGTACCCTATAGGTTTTGATTTACTTTTAACAATTGCGAGTATCAAAATGTGTCGCAAAATGGCCGTATTTTTTTATTGCGTTGACTTAGACGCTTGATTTTTTTATAACTGTAAGGAACAATAGACTACGTATTCAATATTAATTTCAACTTGACGCGTCCTCGAGAAAAAGGGTCTTGACAGACTGACAGACTTGAACAATTTTTTTATGTGATAGAATTACAAATTAACAATTTTCGGACTTTTTCCTTTATTTGTATTGTATGACCTTGATTTTTACCAAATTTCATGATTCTAGAACAACGGGAAGTACCCTATAGGTTTTGATTTACTTGCGAGTATCAAAATATATCGCATAAATGGCCGTATGTTTTTATTGCATTGACTTAGAAGCTTGAGTTTTTCAGGACTTCAAGAGACCACAGACCTACGTATTTGAACTTGATACCTCCACGCGTTCCTGAGAAAAACAGACTTGACAGACTGACAGACAGACGGACAAACAAGTGATCCTATAAGGGTTCCGTTTTTCCTTTTGAGGTACGGAACCCTAAAAACAACCGACTTCCAAAAAACACTACAAAGTGAAAAATAACTTTAATTTCGGAAGTCGGTGTCTTTGGTTTTTTATTTAGGTATTTTCGTTTTTTTTTGCCACCGACTTCCGAAATTAAAGTTATTTTTCACTTTGTAGTGTTTTTTTGGAAGTCGGTTGTTTTTTTTTTTGTAAAAAGTTTTTATTTTTCATTTTTTAGTGGTGCGTACCCCACACAAATCTGAATACCACTCTGCAAAATAAATCAGAGCATCATCCACATAGACTAAATGGGAAAAATACGTACTAAATTATTGAATCTAACTCAAAAGCCACTCATCAGAACTTGAAGATATTTTTATGAGACAATCTCAGAAGTATACATACCATTTCAAATAAAAACTTTGCAAAAAGGCAAATACGTCGCGATAGAGTAGTGTCAGAAGTTTGGTAGGCGTAGTTTTAGTTGACGGAGATAATGAGGCTACGAAATCTGCCTTCTGACAATCAAGGCCACACATAACATACAACTCAAGTAGCGCAATTTGAAGCGGCTTATTGTTACTATTATATCATTTATAGCCAGAGTGCACCTCATGACAATTCCAATAAGCCCAAACACGGCTAGGATACATTGTTTTATTACTGAGTTCCGATGCCTACCTTCCGGCTTCTTCATCAGATCGATTCGATGGTATCATTTTTATCAGAACCATTTCGTCATAGTCGCTTAACTATTTTAATCGAGATATCGAGATATCTTATCGCCACCCGTGAAAGAGGTACTTATCGTCGTTGAGAAGTTCCCATGGCAATCTGTGGTCTTCTTCATCAGTTCCACTTCACTAGATGATACTTTCTGAATGATTGATTTGTTGATGAAAATACCAAAATCGCTATATGTATGCCTATAATATTTGAGGAGTTCCCTCGATTCCTCATGGATCCCATCATTGGAATTGGATTTGGATAAAATGGGACCAATCTGGAAGCCCTTCAAAAAAAAAACCCCTTCAAATAAAAAAAGAATTTTCCGAATCGGTTCATAAATGACGGAGTACTTAAGTAAGAAACATACAAAAAAAAAAAAATACAACCGAATTGAGAACCTCCTCCTTTTTTTGAAGTCGGTTGAAAAACGATTTTTTAATGTTGCGGCCTTTAGACTTTACAGGGTGGCAAGGTCAACTTTTCATGGATTTAGTACCTATGTCATAGTCAAAGGTCGATAATTATGCAGTCTCTTCCCGGAATGACTGGTTTATCCTAGGTTTGACCAAAGCCTTCAGGCAAACCCCGAAATAAATTCCAATTTCAGCCTTTGACTAAAGTATTTTTAGTCAAACCTATACTAGACGTTCCTACTTTTCAGTCAAACGTCGAAAGTAAAATAATCTGTTTCGGGCTTTGCCTAGTCGATCCTAGAATAGAAGCGACTGGCAGACTCGGTCAAACGTCGACGTCGGGACACCCCGACCCCGAGGTTCAGTTTGGTTAGGTTCATTTAATTAAACCCTGCAGATAGAAATAGGAGCCCCGCGGCTCCGTCGACCTGCTGACGAAAACCCTAACCCAAGCCTAACTTAAGTGTTTTGAGGTTAGTTAGTTTGACTGGTCAAACTCAAACCCCGATTTCATTCAATTGAGTTTCGACGTTTGCCTGGCGAAATTAGTTTCTCCTAGGTTTGACGAAAATTCTTTTATCAGAGGCTGAAAAACTTCATTTGTTTGGGCTTTGACTAAGACTTCAAGTCAGACCTGAGGATTGACTGGTTAAACCTAGGAACGCCGGAGCTTCGAGGTTTGACTATAACACCTACATGATTCTAGACTACCCTGCCTGCGTAGAAATTTTCCGTCGGTTGTTAAAAAAATATTTGCTATTCCATATATTATATTTTGACCGCGAAGGTAGGTATTATGTATTCCATACACTTTTGTAGGAAAAAGCTGTTGTGCGTCGATGTGCCTCCCTGCCACCCTGTACGGCGTGGCGCTACCAGAATGTAAGGAAGAAATATGGAATAGTTAGTTAATTACATAGGACGAATATCAGACCTTGATCGTCACCGACCATGGAGAATCTTACACCCCGTGATAGTCTATTCCAAGAATAGCTTATGCATGCAGGTGGCAGTAATGTAACCGAGTGCAATGGAGTGCACACCTGGTGCTGGCACATGATTAAACGTATTAATAGGTTAATGACAATACCTACCTCCCTAATGCACAACAAGAATAACCACAGAAAGTGTAAGTAAAGATTTTGATGACAACAATGGATAGGGAGGAGCTCGTGGCTAAGTAATTACAGGCGCACGGGTCGATCCATCGGGTTAAGCTACGCTTGCTTCTTTACATACCGAGACTCCTCCGTGCCTCGGAAAGCACGTTAAGCCGTTGGTCCCGGCTGTCATTCGTGGATCTTTGACAGTCGTTACGGGTCGTCAGAAGCCCGAAAGTCTGACCACCACAACCACAACCAGTCTTACCAAGGGGTATCGTATGACCCAGTGGTGGTGGTGGTTGTTTAGGTTAGACAGGCAGTCGCTCCATGTAAAATACTGGTATTCAGCTGCATCCGGTTAGACTGGAAGCCGACCCCAACATAGTTGGGAAAAGGCTAGGCAGATTGAATGGATAGGTAATTGATTGATTTGTAATTCAACAAACGCAATTAATTATCATGTTTTAATCTACGCGTACTTCCCGGAAAAGAGGTTATGAAAACATTGAAGACACATTCATGCCTACCTATACAGGGTGTAAGGGACAGCCCTCCGCAAACTCACAGGGTGCATTCAGCTCTTCATTTTGGATCATATTCCACCGGAAATTTTCTCAGCAAAAATTTTCATTTTTTCAATGTAAAATTGCATTGTGTGTTCGCAGCACTCCATTTATGTAAAAAAAACTGCAAAAAAAAAACCAGCAATGGATGTTGAAATACTCTAACCAACGACGCGTGAAATCAGCTGTTCACTTTCTGTCTAGCTACAGAGTTCATCGAACTCACCGCATACCTATTACCTACCCCTCCCAACCAGTAATAGACGCTCCAATTTGTGCACAAAAACACAAACAAATCAGGTTTATTGGATTCCCTTAACTTTCCTGATAAAATTTCATGTACCGGTCATCTTAGTATGATATACTGAATTTACCCTATCAGTTTGCGGAGGGCTGTCCCTTACACCCTGCATCATGCAGTAATCAGAGTTCCAGTCCGATTAACCATTATCTAACGACGCATTTCTCTCCCACTCAATGTTTACTGATAATATTAAACTAGACATAATGTAATCAAAGAGGACATCAAATAAACGGCCGTAGCTGTCTGTGTAGCCATAGTTAATTAAAGTTCAGAAGAAGAACGCAAATAACATCGCATGTGCGCGTGAGCATGGTGCCACCGCGTCTCGCCGTTACTGGCTGAGGCTACAGCTATAAGTTAAAAGTCAAAATTTTACACAGGTTACGAGTGGTTAAAGAGGTTAGCTATACATTTCTGAGTCAATGAGAAATAAACGAATACCGCATGCGGTGCAAACACCTATGTACACGCACCCATTGCTCTCATCTCTTGGCGTTCACTGTGTCACCGGGCCGGGGCCTGGACCACTGCCAGATCCCGCGTTAATCTCCGCCGCAGTCTTTCAAAATCGCACCCAAACAAATCCAAGTTTTACGACTCTACATAAAAGCGAACATTACGAGGAGTGACCGGTCCACGAACAACAATAAGACTGTAAAGCTGGTGATTTATGATCGTCTGTCTGATCGCATGCCATTATTGTGACTCACCACGATCACTGGTGAAAATTGCGTTTTACTTTGCACACATGTTCAAAATACAGTACCTAGCGTTCATTAGGTCGACGCGAGTGCAGGACCAGGTACACTTGGGCCACTCCAGCAAGTGGGTCTTGTATGTTCTCGACACGGCTACCGGCTATCACATGCACAATGGATGTTGGACGGGTCTAAAAAAATAAAAAAACCAGTCAAGAGCGAGTCGGACTCGCGCACCGAAGGTTCCGTACCATCATTTATATGTAATTTTTGTTGATGATTTCTGAAAAACTGTGCTATTTAGAGACATCGTTAATTTTTATAAACTTCTATCACATAGAATAATTTCTGATTTTTCTCTATGCAAAGTTCGGAGATAAGAGGGGCAACGGTATTTTTTTAACATTTTTCTTCAACTGAACAAATATGCGGTCTAAAAAAAAGAAACAAAAATTGAGAATGTGCAAACAGCGCTCTTTCATATGATACCCCAAATGCCCTAGTCTAGTAGCTGGGTCTACTAGACTAGGTCATTTGAATTTTTAACATTGGAACATAGACTTATAAAAAAAGATGGACTCCGCGCCACGCATATTGAAAGTGAAGCATCCTACCGATCTATGTGTGCGTGATTTGAGTACCTGCAAAGACGCCGTCGCTCGTGTCACGTAATGGCGGCCGGTCGGCATACTATGATATAAATGTGTGCGCGAGGCGTGTTTGTACAAACGGACCCGGCATACTTACTGTGCTTCACTTTCGATATGCGCAGCGCGGAGTCCATCTTTTTTTATAAGTCTATGCATTGGAAATGTTTTTTCGATCGCTCCGTTATAGGCCCTCTTTTCAAGAAAACTGCGACATGCCGATATTTCCGTTATTTATTGTTAATTGAGGTGTCAAAATGCTTGTATTGATTAGGGCTATAATGTACAAAAAAGTAAAATTGAATTAGTCAAATATTTCTTTAAAAAAATAAAGAAAATGTCTCTAAAATGGTCCTATTTATGGGGTCCATAATGTACCCAACATCTAGTCTTATTTATGAACATTTAAAAAGAAATTCTACATGAGTACATGTTCAGTAAGGTTATGCCTCCGACTGTTTTTCGAAATTTAAAAAAATCTTAATAACTTTTGGAGTTATAACGATTTTAAGATCTAGGTTTGAGCGTCTCGGGCGCGTGCGTTTGGTAACACTTTTGTGCTAATTTGAGTTATATGCGCGGGGCGTAAGGTTTATGGGTGTTACCACTGCGTTACATGTGCGGTCTACCGTACGAAAAAGCTGTAGAAGTATGTAAGTATACTATTAAAACCACTGTATTTTTCTAAAATAAATAAGTAAATGTTTACAAAATCAACATAAAAATAAATAAATATGTATTAGTTAGTGTGCAGTATTAAAACTCATTTGTACGTTTATAATGTAAATGTGATGTGTGTGATGTGTGTGTGTGTAATGTGTGTGTGTGTGATGTGTGTGTGTGTAATGTGTGTGTGTGTGTGTGTGTGTGTGTATGTGTTTGTTGTTTGTATGTGTTAATGTAAATGTTTAAATTTACTTAAAAATATGGTAGATTGTTAAACATGGGATGTAAGTAATCAATTACACCCTAGATAGCTAGGCACACGAGCGAGCAAAGCGAGCGAGTGTGCTTATAGTTGCTACTTTCAGAGCATCCGTGATGAAAAATATATTACGTGTTAGTTAAAGCTTTTAGTGTGTGATATAGAAGTAGTGTTAAAACCTCTGTATTTTCGATAGTAAATAATTAAATGTAAAAAAAAACAACTTAAAATGCATCAGTAGTAGGTATTGAAAGGCCTGTATTTTCTATTACAATAAAATAAAAATAAAATGTTTATGTAAAACACATGCTAGGTACAACAAATCTGTTAGTATGTAGTACCTAGACCTACCTATAGAAGCAGTATTAAAACCTCAGTATTTTCTTTATTACTTAAATGAAAATAAATGTTTTTAAAAATTAACATGAAAATAAGTATGGCATGTTCGTATAACAAATCTGTAGTATGTGGTCAATCAATCTGCCTAGCTTAATCGCAACTATGTTGGGGTCGGCTTATGTAGTATAGAAATAGTATTAAAACCAGTGTATTTTCTAAAATAAATGTTTGAAAAAAAAACGTACATGTTCGTACAATGTAGCTGTAGAAACACGGAACAGAAAAAACAGTGTAGAACTAATACTAACTAGCATTAGTAGTATTGAAAAGCCTGTATTTTCTCTTAAAATAAAATGTTATGAAAAATTAAAATAAATGTTCCTACTTGTTTGTTTTCTTTTTTTATTGCCGAAGTTCATTTCCAATGCTATTTGAAGGTCATGTGGTGCATGAGATCTGTGAATTTTTTTAAGACCCCCTTTCAATACCTGTTGAAGTAAAAAAAATATACATATTTTTATTTCTTTCTTATTTGCAAAATAGTTGGGCAAACGTCATCTAAAACTGTCCCAAATTTCAAGTTGATAGCATTAGCAGTTCTTGAGATATCCAGCTGTGACAGACAGACAGACTGAGTCACACCGTATGGGTTCCTTTTTACCATTTTGGTACGGAGCCCTAAAAACCCCTATTTTGTCAAGTTGTATTTGCAGCGGCATACTTGGATACCTACGCAACCGATGGAGTGTTTCATATATAGCCACTGGTGGTCATACTCTATGTATTCTCTCGAATTCTCATCATCCTCGGTTTGCGTTGACTCAATTCGTTATGAATTTAATAAACTAGCAAGAACTTATTAATTAAGTACTATCATCCATCAGTATCATCCTAGAAACTAGGCACTTACTGGAGACTAGGTAAGTGGCAATTAAACCAATCCATAATAAGGTTTCTTCTTCTTCATTTGGGATTCTTTTGGTCCTTCACCTAGATTCACCGCGGTCGGTCCGCTGATGGGTGACCATTCATCTACTCGAGACTCCTCCGTGCCTCGGAAAGCACGTTAAGCCGTTGGTCCCGGACGGCTGTCATTCTACCAGGCGTATCGTGTTACAGTAAAGTAATTGAGTTGTGGAGATCAGATAAGCAGTCGCTCCATGTAAAATACTGGTATTTAGCTCCATACGGTCAGACTCGAAGCCGACCCCAAAACAGTTGCTAGGCAGATAGATGATGATGATCATAATACTTTAATTATTATCTATCGTATACGATAATAATGTCGAATTATCGAGTGTTCTGCGAATTGGCGCACAACAACGGCCAGGCACTGAGTGTGCGAGCATTACTCGGCCATAAACGTCTATAGTTCTACAGGGTGTCCCGTAAATAATGGATAATCTCTTAAGGGGTCATTGTACTCATCATTATGAACAACTTTTACTATGGGACCAAACCTGAAATCGCGAAAAAAAATCAGCTGACCAGTACATTTATCTACATCAAACTCGTCAAAATGTAGGGAGCAGCTGATTTTTTTTTCGCGATTCCAGGTTTGGTCCCATAGTAAAAGTTGTTCATAATGATGAGTACGATGACCCCTTAAGAGATTATCCATTATTTACGGGACACCCTGTATACAACAATACGGCATGGAGCTTCGCCTTGGTGTGATGCACGGCTGTTATCCGTCGGAGGCTTCGTGGTTTGCTTTATTGTGCACTGCCGATGAAAAAAAATTCACAGATATCATGCACCACATGACCTTCAAATAGCATTGGAAATGAACTTTGGTAATAAAAAAAGAAAACAAACAAGTAGGAACATCATTATATTATAATTTTATTTTTCAAAACATTTTATTTTAAGAGAAAATACAGGCTTTTCAATACTACTAATGCTAGTTAGTATTAGTTTTACAGCTCTAATGTACGAACATGTATGTTTATTATTATTTTTCAAACATTTGTTTTAATTTATTATAGAAAATATACAGGTTTTAATACTATTTCTATACTACATAAGCCGATCCCAACATAGTTGGGATAGGCTAGGCAGATTGATTGACCACATACAGCTTTGTTATACGAACATGCATCTTATTTTCATGTTAATTTTTAAAAACATTTATTTTCATTTAAGTATTATAGAAAATACAAAGGTTTTAATACTACTTCGATAGGTAGGTACATACTACACACTGACAGCTTTGTTGTACATAAGTACCTAGCAAGTATTTTACATAAACATTTTATTTTAATTTTATTCAGATAGAAAATACAGGCCTTTCAATACCCTACTACTATGCATTATATGTTGATTTTTTTTACATTTAATTATTTCTAAAAGCTTTGTTATACTAATACGTAATATATTTTTCATCACTGATGCTCTAAAAGTAGCAACTATAAGAACCCTCGCTCGCTCCGCTCGCTCGTGTGCCTAAATATCTCGGGTGTATTTGATTACTTACATCCCATGTTTAACAATCTACTATATTTTTAAGTAAATTTAAACGTTTACATTTTATTAAATAACCCTACAAATGAGTTTTAATACTGCACGCTAACAGCTGTAGTACGAACATTTATACTTATTTATTTATTTTTATGTTGATTTTTTAAACATTTACTTATTTATTTTAGAAAAATACAGTGGTTTTAATAGCATACTTACATACTTCTACAGCTTTGTCGTACGGTAGACCGCACATGCAACGCAGTGGTAACACCCATAAACCTTAAGCTTTGCGCATAGAACTCAAATTAGCACAAAAGTGTTACCAAACGCGCGCGCCCAAGACGCTCAAACCTAGATCTTAAAATCGTTATAACTCCAAAAGCTATTATTGTTTTTTTGAATTTCGAAAAACAGTCGGAGGCATAACCTTCCTGAACATGTACATGTAGAATTGTTTTTTAAATATTCATAAATAAGACTAGATGTTGAGTACATTATGGACCCCATAAATATGACCCTTTTAGTGCTATTTTCTTCTTTTCTTATTTTTAGGGTTCCGTACCTCAAAAGGAAAAAACGGAACCCTTATACGATCACTCGTGTGTCTGTCTGTCTGTCTGTCTGTCTGTCCGTCTGTCCGTCTGTCACAGCCAATTTGCTCCGAATCTAATGGAGCGATTAAGTTAAAATTTGGTACACATATGGATGTCTGTGACCCAAACACGTACAGCTAAAGTAAATATATGAATTTTGAATATGAGAGTCACTTTTAGGGGGAAAATAAGAAAATTTAAAAAAAAAGTTTTGTAAACTGTACCGTGTGACATATCAAATGAAAGGGCTTACTATGAGGGTCTCAAATATATTTTTTTTTTATAATTTTAAAATATATAGTTTTAAAGTTATTTAGGAAAATTGACGAAAATTGACCATTCCCCCCCCCCCCCCTTTATCTCCGAAACTACCGAGCCTAAAATTTTGAAAAAAATATACAAAATAGTTCTATGCCTGTAGATTACAGGAAATCCTATAAGAAGTCTGTGGTCTTAAAATAACATGGTAAATCTATATATATATAAAAAATCAAAGTCCTGACTGAGTCACTGACTATCAACGCACAGCCCAAACCAATGGACCTAGAGACTTGAAATTTTGCACATAGATACCTTATATAGTGTAAACATCCACTAAGGAAGGATTTTTGAAAATTCCATCCCTAAGGGGGTAAAATAGGGGATGAAAGTTTGTATGAAAAATCCTATCCCTTGAGTTAATAGACTTGAAACTTAGCACGAATATTCATCTAAGTAAATTATAAAGTTTATGATTTTTAGTTTTCCTAAACTACCCCCTAAGGAGGGATTGGGGGTGTCAAAGTTTGTATGGAAGAACTTTAACACGCGGTCCGATTAACTCAAAACTCAGTTTTTATACTTGAGACCAAAAATTATGACTAACGTGTATCAGGGTTTTCCAGAAATCTACCCCTAAGGGGTGAAAAGTTGATTTTATAGCGGAGGATTTTATTGGGGGCTTGATTAACTCTAAAATTGGTGTAAATAATGTTTGAGTCAAGTTATGGAAACATACCAGACGATTTTTCACTAGGCGTCTGTTGACAGCGGTCTGAATAGGCAATTTTTATCATTTTTGGAGGGTTCTAGTTCCTATAAAAATAATATATCATCAAAAAGGAAAACATAGGGGCATACAAGTAACTGATATTTATATTTCTGTAAAAAATCATTGCTTTATGGTCATTAACCAGAAAGAAAACAGGCGAGAGCGTTTGTATCTTTTTGTATGGAGAAAGAAGCACCCACGTTTCCTCTTAAGGAGTAACTAGGCTATTTTTATTTTAGAAAAATAATTAGGGTTCCGCGCAAGAAAATTACAATCCATGAAATCAGACAACCACGTACAGTCCAGTACAAACTTACTAAGCCTCCGCTGTCTATTACGGCTATAACAACAAATAATAAAAATAAAGCAAAGTTAAAGATGTAAGGGGTCAATCCCCATACAATAAACTTTTCATTAAAAAAAAAAAAAAAAAATTAATCTAGCATGTGTGTCATCGTCTAGAACTCATTGGGTAGAGTACAAACATTTTTTTTTAAATCTTTTAAAATTAAGAAATAGGGGGCCGCAACAGTTGTAAATTTTAGACCATTTTTGTACGAGCTCTAGCGCAACAATTCAACAAATTAGGAATTTGAAACTTCTTTATACCATGTAGGTACCATGAATACTGTATTTAATCAACAATACTGAAAACGGCGATTGATAAGGTATTTTGTTTAAACATGGGTGATTTTCTGCAACTGCAAAAAATAACCTTATAATTCACAGTATAGATAGAAGATAGATAGAATACTCTTTATTATGCACACCATAAAAATTACAGATATAAATGTTGAAATTTTACATAGGGTGACACAATGACACAACACAGTATCATTATAAAATAAGTAAAAAGTTATCTTTGCGATTGTTAAACATATAATATGGTACGGAACCCTTCGTGCGCGAGTCTGGCTCGCACTTGACCGGATTTTTAAAGAAATATTTGACTAATTCAATTTTACGTTTTTTTACATTATAGCCCTCGTCAATACAAACATTTTGAGACCTCAATTAACTATATTGACTTAGAAATAACGGAAATATCGGCATGTCGCACTTTTCTTGAAAAGAGGGCCTACACCGGAGCGATCGAAAAAACATTTCCAATGTTAAAACCTATTAATATTAACATGGAACTTAGAAGTCAACAGATTACCATGCCTTACACATGCCTTATGCATGACTTAGTAGATTAACATGGAAATATTTAAAACACTCCAAGCAAACAGATTTACTACTATCTTTTTTTACTATTATTATCAAACGATGAATCTCAAATTCTCGATTTAAGCAAACTGTTATGAAATATATCTGTTTAGAACGAAATTCATCTTGTCATGATTTCCAAATAATAATAAATTTTGTTGATTTAAAATAATGAATTTAGAGTTGAAAGTATGTGATTTGACTCAGATGATTTTTTATCTGTGTTTTCGAGTAGTTAAAAAGTGTCTCATTGGACATTTACCGCCAAAAGTATTGGTGTTTTCTAGCTGGTAGTTAAAAAGTATCTCATTTGACATTTACCGCCAAAAAGTATGGCTGAAAGTTGGTAAAAAAACGTGATGTTTGGAGCGTCACCTAGTTTCTAAGTTAATTCTCTTGGATCTTCGAAACCTAAAGGTTGTCTAGAAATCTAGTCTATACTGATACTTATTGAGTGCCTAGTTCAATAGTTTGTTAAATATTGTTACCCTGCACCAAGTTTGTATGTGTGCAAGAAGATAAAATATAAATATTATACCAATGAAGAGGTTTATCATTTCAATCTAATTATTCTATCTTCAGTAGGTAATCGTCACTCACTTGTTGGTTTTGTTCTGCTGGAACATCAATCGCATAGGTAAATACGTGGTTTGTGGAGTACCTACCTATACCTAGGTAGGTAATGGTGGACATTATGTACTAGAGTCCAAACGAAAATGGTATTTTTTCGAGCGAAACCGAAAACGAAAAATGTGTTGTTGAAGTGAAATAGTACATTTTGATATATAAGTGGAGAATGTTTGTTATTGCATTCGAGGCGGAATTAACACTCGAGTCGCAGGCGAGGTTGTTTTTGAGCCGAGAACTGTAATAACAAATCTCCACGTGTATCAAACCACGTTTTTCAATACACTTTTGAGTACATAAATAAAATAAAATAACGAAAAACATTTCTGTCATGAATTATTAGGAAACTTATGTAGTATGATTTGAATTTTCTTTTTTTTCCGCGCTTTGCTTTCGCCAGGTTAAAGGAGAAGCAAAGGTATAAAGCCGATAAACAGCCTAATACGAAAAATAGAAAATTCAAATATTTTTGAGTTTTAACACAAATAAATGTTAATTTGTTCATAAACGTTTTTTTTTTTTATTGTAATAATCATGGTTTTTTGATATTCTATTTATAAACGTTATTTAAATATTCCAAAAATATTAACGCTGCAAAGACGCATATCTCTTTGCCGAGATTTAAAAAAAAAACATTCACGAGAGAGGTGTGAACAGACGCATTAAACCAATTTGGGCTAAGTATAGGTATAAGTTATCTGTGGCAATTTTTATCCCCGCACACATAAGTACAAATAAGAAAAAAAAAGCGCGGGAAACTTGGAATTTGGCGGACGCGTCTTTTTTGATATAAAATTTGTAAATTTAAAAAACCCTAATTATAAGATCAGTAGTCATAGTTTTAGTGTTCTATTTTCTTTTACTTGTAGTTTAATCTTAGTGTTGTATATTTTCATCGGTAGTGGTAAGTTTATTTAGCTATTTAGTTGTGAAAAATGAAAGACCCGCCTGACCCGGGGGATTTTGTTCCCCCGGCAGGCAATTTTGTTACTATTTCCATTTCCAATGAATCGGGCATGGATACCGATGGGTCGTCTTCGACTCGTCATTTGAAAAGAAGCCGCGTACATGTGTGTAAGCACTGCAATAAACGTCGCCGTACCCGGAAAAACCATGGTTCCGCGTCTTCTGGTTGTGATTGCATGGACTCTACTAAAACCTATTAAAAACCTATTACATCAGAGTCTAACTCTGAAATAATCGTCACTAATGAAATACCTAGTTCTAATAACAAAATGCCCGATATCCCTGCTCTGTCCTCAGTTGTTCAACCCCGGATAGGTCGTAAAACATACGGTAAAACGGACAGCGCGCCTTTTGTCATTCATGTTCAAAAAAACATGATTTCACCAGATGATGGAATGACACTGCACCCAATCACATTTGGCAAGTTCTTAAAGCACAACGCCTTCCAAAATATTATCAACGGTAGCGTAAAGAAAATTGGACGCAATAAAATTTCTCTTTCTTTTTCGAATTTTCTGGACGCTAATTCTTTTATTCATAATTATAAATCATTTATTTGCCTGAAATATGGTGGGTACATAAGATGTTAAATACACATAATACACATAATAGTCTTGAAAAATATAATTACAAAGCTTTTATACCTACTTTTAATGTTACCAGAATTGGTTTAGTGCGTGGTGTTCCTGCAGAATGGTCTCCGAAGGACGTTATTGATAACATAACGGTACCTATAGGTTGTGGGCCAATATTAAAAGTCAGACGTCTCAATTTTAAAACGACTGTTGATGGTACAACCGTTTGTAAACCATCCCAATCCATAGTTGTTACATTTGATGGGCAGGTTCTACCAAAAAGATTTTTTATGTGCTATAATGCATTACCATTATTATGTATTATTATGATTTATATATATTCCCTACCGTACAGTCTTTTAACTGCTGTCGTTTTGGACACACTAAAATTCAGTGCAGGTCCAAGCCTCGCTGTTATAAATGTGGCCACACTGGGGACAGTTGTGATAGAGAACAAGAAAGTGCATCTTGTTGCCTTTGCTCTGGTTTTCACTATGCTACGAATAAGTCTTGCCCAGAATATTCTAGGCAAAAATTAATTAAAACATATATGGCACAAAGTTCAGTTTGTTATGCTGAAGCGGAAAAATTTTACCCACCAGTAAGTAAGTCGTATGCTGATACACTTTTATCTTCTTCTTCTAAAAACTTTGCACACACTCCATCAATCTCTTCACCTAACAGAATGCCTGCTTCAAGTATCTATAAGAAGACTGTCTTCCTTAAACCACGGTCCCCTCCCAAATCCGTACAAGGATAGAATAAAGAGGCTCACAATGCCATTATAAAAGATTATGACATTCCCCAACCATCAAATGGTTGTGCTTTTTCTATTGATCATAATAATGAAAAAAACGACACAAATTTTTCCATAATCGATTTTCTTTCTGCTTTACACAATCTTCTTTCTCAGTTCAACATTTCACCGTCCAACGCTGCGCCGTCTTTCAATGTATCTCAATCCATTCATAATGGACAACACATCCAAAATAATCCAGTGGAACTGCCGCAGTCTAGTAAACAAAAAGAGTGATGTTATATATCTTTTAAACAAATATGAGCCATTTGCCTTTGCCTTAGCAGAGACTTGGCTCAAATCGAATCATATTTTTAAAATTAATGGTTATTTAACCATTAGAGAAGATAGATCTGATGGGTATGGTGGAGTAGCTATACTTATCAAGAATTCTATCCCTTTTTCTATTGTTAAATTACCTCCTCATAGTGAGGAAATTTAAATTGAAGCTATTAAAGTGCATCACACTTGTCTTGTTTCTTTTTACATTCCTCACCCTTCCTCTTCTGTTCTTCAAGAGATGAATAATCTCTTTTCTTTTCTTCCAAAGCCTTTCTTAATATTGGGGGACTTTAACTGCCATCACCAATCATGGGGCTGTTCAACTACTAATTGTTATGGCGATGAATTACTAGAAATAATAGACTTACATAATTTATGAATCTTGAACTCAGGAGCTGCCACACGTCGCTCAGATCCCACTCAGAACCAAAGCGCAATCGACCTTTCTATCTGTACTCCAAACTTAGCCTCTTCATTAACTTGGCATACCCTAGCCTCTACTTATGGTAGTGATCATTTTCCAATAGTTATTTCTTATCCTCTTTCCAAACTAAGGCGATCTAACTTAAAACATAAACTACCTAATAGAAATAATAATGACTGGGACAAATTTATGAACATTGTTGACAGTAAGCTTTGCTCCTTGCCTGTTATTTCTGATGGCAATGAAAATAGTTGTGCTGAAGCTTTAGCACTCATATTAATCGCAGCGGCAGATGAAGTTTTCCCTGTAAAAAATAACAATATTAGTACAATTCCCTCGCCTCCATGGTGGGATTCCGAGTGCACTGAATTGGTCAAGAAACGTAAAGATGCTGAATACAATTATAACCTTGATATGTCCGATATTAATTTTGAAATCGTCACTAACCTAATTAATGAAACTTGTAAACTTTTTAAGAAGAAAAAATTTGAATCTTGGCGTAATTTTTGCTCATCAATTTCTCCAAATACTCACCCTACCACTGTCTGGCGCAATATCCGTAGATTAAGGTCCATTTACAACAACGCTTCTCCTATCCCCGATTCTTTAGCCAGTGAATTTTTAGATAAATTAGCACCGCCTTGGGTCCCGGAAGAGGTTAACCATAACCTGTCTCTCGTATCCAAATCCAATATCCAAGATACGACACTAGATCTTCCATTCACTCTCACTGAATTAAAGGGTGTTATTCATAAAACTAAGGATTCTGCACCAGGCATTGATGGCATCCCGTATTCCTATTTTGCTCATTTAAATGATGACGTCCTTATTTATTATTTAGAGCTTATTAATTCTATTATGAATACAGGAAACATCCCTGTTGAATGGAACCGTCAAATGGTGTTGCCATTCCTTAAACCAAATAAAACCCCATCTGATGCTTCTTCATACCGTCCCATAGTTTTATCATCAATTCTGATGAAATTAGCGGAGCACTTAGTTAAAAATCGTCTAGAATGGTATGTGGAAAGTAACGGTCTTTTGGCAGATTTACAATATGGCTTTAGAAAAGGTAAAAGTACAACTGACTGTTTAAGTATTTTAACATCGGATATTCGATTATCTTCTCTAATAACCAATCCACCATTGCAGTTTTCCTTGATATTAATGCAGCTTATAATATGATAATGTTGTATTATCAGTTTTACAAAATAAATTAAAAGCCTTGCAGGTTCCATTGATTTTATCGAATTTCATTATTAATATTCTGACTGAACGCTCTGTTAACATGTTAATAGGAGATCATGAGGTATCTCATCTTGTATGGAGAGGTCTCCCACAGGGTTCTGTGCTCAGTCCCCTTCTATATAATATTTACACTTTTGATCTAGACTCGTCTTTAGTTACTAATCATGTTAAGGTTCTTCAATATGCCGATGACTTATTATTATATTCCTCAAGCCAATCTGTTGAACAAGCTGTACCATCAATTCTGCTTTGTCTACTTTGGAGTCATGGTTACATCTAAACGGTTTGGATTTATCTATGTCTAAAAGCGCGGCTGTTTTATTCACCCGGAAGAGAAATATTCCCTTTATAAACCTCTTTTATAAGGATATACCTATACCAGTTATAGATCAATTCAGAAATCTAGGTGTAATACTTTATTGTAAATTAAGTAGTGTCCCTCATTGTGATTACACTTCGTCGCTGCATCCTCGTGATTTAATTATTCACTTGGTAGTACACTTCTCAATGTAATACTAGGCATCGCACAATTTTTTGTGAAACTGAAAAATATACAAATAAAATTAGATATGAAACGACTACAGTGGAGGGGGTGACCGCCACAGCCAGCCATCTATGGTCGATCACTTGTCATTCGCTTTTCTTGTGCGGGCATCGCAACAACTATTTTTTTTTAAAGTAGTGGTTTTATTCGTTACTTAGAAATTTTGATTAGATTTCAACTAAGACAAAAGTGTTAAAACATTAAGAAAAAACATCGTAAGAACTCAGATGAACATAATATGCGGAAGAAAATTCGCCTGTTGGAGAAACGTCAGCGCAGACGGTATTCCAGGGATTCAAATTCCAAAAGGTCAGTCGTATCGTAATAACATAATTACACAGATCAGAATAACATTAAGTACCTAATAGTACCAAGTGTTAAAACATTAATAGAATTGTTAGTCAAAATCAAAAAAAATCAAAAGTCATTTATTCAAATTAGGCTGACAATCAGCACTTTTTGAACGTCGAAATTACAGTAAGACAGTCCCCACAAAACGCCCGCCCTTCACCACTTCCTAGTGCTTTAGCTGGGAAGAAGAAGTAGCGGAACAAACTCCCCAGCAGCACAGCTGTCTGTTCAGTTAGAAGAACTAGATTCTATACAATAGTACCTATGCAAAATAATTTACGCAACACAATACATTAAATTATATTTTTGTCAAATAAAATAAACAATTTTAGTACTTAACTCGTATATTTTTTTTATGAATACCCTCTTTCGTCGCGATTAACCCCTCAAGTGCCTGAGTTTGGCTGATTTTAGACCCAAAACCCCAGCGAGTGGGGAGGGTTGGGGGTTAGTTGCGAACCCCATAGGTTCACAACTACTGATAATGATATGTTTTCCATCGGATGATGTTTTTTTACGTTTATTATTGTATAAATAGAAAAGTGACCGACTATTTTATGTGACTATTATTGTCAAGTGGTTTGAATCTAATCAAAATTTCTAAGTAGGTAACGAATAAAACCACTACTTTAAAAAAAATAGTTGTTGCGATGCCCGCACAAGAAAAGCGAATGACAAGTGATCGACCATAGATGGCTGGCTGTGGCTGTCACCCCCTCCACTGTAGTCGTTTCATATCTAATTTTATTTGTATATTTTTCAGTTTCTCTAAAAATTGTGCGATGCCTAGTACATTGAGAAGTGTACTACCAAGTGAATAATTAAATCCCTTCGAATGCAGCGACTCGTGTAATTACGGTCAAACTTCACTTCAGGTAAGTTTGTTTAACCATCAATTATATTGTCAACAAATGTGAAAATCACCTAAACATGCTTAGATGCCTCTCTGGTGTATGGTGGGGTGCACATCCTTTTTCTTTGAAACTTATTTACAACGCAATTATCAGAAGCACTCTGGATTATGGATTGTTCGTTTAGAACCTGGTAGTGTTATGGCTTTTAAAAAATTGGATCGCATTCAGTCTAAAGCATTACGCATTATTTCGGGTGCTATGAAGTCTAGTCCCATTAATGCACTCCAATTAAGTTGAATGCGGGGAAGCTCCTTTGCATCTTAGAAGACAATTCTTATTTGACAAATATTTGTTCCGGATTCTTCAGTTCTCAACTCATCCTCTCATTCCTAAACTAGATTCTTTAGTGTTACAGATTGAATCTTCAGATTACTGGTACCATAAACGTGCTCCTTGTTTAGTTGTAAGCTATAAAAAAATCCTTTCACTTTCTTCTCCTATTCACCGTTCCAATAAACTTCCCATATTTAATTGTAGTTATGAGAGTTTACAATTCAGCCCCATCATAGATATAACTGTGTCAGTAGTAAATCAGATCCCGATTGTCGTATAAGCTTTAATAATTTCCTTGATGAACACTTACGAGTACCACCATATATTCACGGATGCTGCCAAGCGTTCTCCGTCGGGTTGTGTTGGGATAGGTACTTACCATTCTCAATACAACATCGTAAAAAAAATAAAACTGCCTCCGGAAACTTCGGTTTTTACGGGGGAATGCTTCGGTATTTTAAAAGCCATCGAATATACTCGTGTTTTTAAGCTCAAAAAAAAAACATAATTATTACAGACTCTCAAAGTGCTCTTCTAGCCATTAATAAATCCCCTTTCGAACACAAATCACAGTTTTCAATAATTTATTTATAAGAGAATTTGCGAATCTCTGAAGGTAACACATTGCAATTTGCGTGGATTCCGGCCCATGCTGGAATCCATGGCAATGAAGTGGCTGATAAACTCGCCGGTGATGCGGTGCAGTGTGGGGACACTGGGGACTTAGCTCCCTATATAAATTTTAGCAATGACATTATGACGTTACCTAAGACTTTTCTTCGGGACACCTGGAAGGTAGCTTGGGATATCGGTAGCAAATCCAAGGGCCGTTATCTTTCAGTAATTCAACCCGATATTCCGGAAAAACCGTGGTTTGGCAGGGCAAAGTTTGGCAAGATGGAGACCTCAGTTTTAATACGGATGAGACTAGGTCATGTTTGTTCTCCAGCCCATCTTGCTAAATTTCATATCATCGATGACCCCATGTGCTCGTGTGGCACAGTTGGCGACCTAAATCACATTTTCTTCTCCTGTCCCTTAGGTATAGGTATAGGTAATACGAGCTGGTATCCGCAACTCCACGACAATGCGCGTATTTTGCGTATGGGTGGGAAAATAGGTTATTCGATCCACCCCAGCTCCTCAAAGAAGGCCAGCAGCGCCTTAATATTACTGACACCTGTACCTGGGTTACCGAAGTACTTTGTCCTGAATGCGGCGACCACCGGTCAGTTTAGAAGCACATGAGCTGCTGTCTCGTCGTCCTCCATGCAGGTCCTGCACAGCGGACTGTCTGTGACTCCTATGACAAAGAGATGTTTATTAAATGACCCATGGCCAGTTATAGCAGCTGTAACTGTACGCAACTGTTGTTTAGTCAGTCGGAGAACCTGTTTCGTGAGGCGGCCATCAATTGTAGGGAGTGCTTCCTTAGCCTGCCTACACTCACGTTGGTCTGACCAAAGTTTGTGATGCTGGTCCCTGGTACGCTTCCTTACCAGAGCGCGCAAGTACCCGAAGGGGAGCGGCACTATGGGTTCTGGTCCCACTGGTGCCATGCTCGACACCCTTCTGGCAAGTTCGTCGGCAGCGTCGTTGCCTAGCGAGCCGCTGTGTCCCTTAATCCATTGAACGGTTATATTATTGAGTCTACCCACCTGGTTGAGACGCTGGTGGCACTCGTATATTAGCCCAGAGTCCACTGTGTGACTACTTAGCGCTTGCAGAACAGCCATGCTATCTGAGAGTATGCGGATCGAGTGGTCCTTAACTTCCCTTGCTGCGATGGCCAAAGCGGCCAGAGAAATGCCCATGCACTCGGCCTGGAACACCGTGTTATAGACCCCCAATGGTGTAGCTATGTGTATGTTGAAGTCCTCCGAGAAGATTCCAGCACCTGTGCCACTACCTGTTTTAGATCCATCCGTGAAGATGCGCAGATCTGCGGGGCACAACCCCTCGCATCGGCGATCCTCGTGAAGCTGGATCTTGTATTTTTTGTCAAAGATGAACTGTTTGGGTACCCGGTCATTTATAGCTATCGTGATGGGGAACTCCTTGTTTATTCCCTCAAGCAGCGCGGTGTGTGGTGTGATAATCTTACCCCAAAGATTCAGTGCTTTAAGACGTACCGCCGCCACCGTTGCTTCCTGCTGTATGAACAGGTGTAGCGGTGGTAAACCCAGCATGGCTTCAACTGCCGCAGTCGGAGTGGTCCTCATGCAACCCGTAGTCGCTGTGCAGGCTAGTCTTTGCATATGTTGTAGTTTATTGGAGTCGTAATTTAATGGTTTCAGCCATAATTTTATTTTATTTTTAAACTGATAGTTACATAATTGTTTGGTTTATAGTTGTGTATAGGTGGTGTAGTCGGCAGAGTTGTAAATAAAAGTCAATCTGCTTTATGTACTCACGGTTTACTGAGTAGTAGGTACACACACAACACAACACAGAACAAAGTCAGAAGGAGAACAGGTAGAACAGTCACAAATTATGATAATCACACGCGAAACACAAAGATAAAAGTTATTTTGGATTATTACACACAGTAGGTAGCAAGGTGTCACAAAATAGTCACGCGCGGCCGAGCGTCGCAAAAGCTAGTTTCGACTAAAGGTCGCGGCAAGGTTGATGCACGCTCGCTACGATCTCCCGCCTCGCGCCCGGCGGCTACGTCACGATGACGTAGGTCGGCCGGTGCGCGAGTCCAGTACAACACGTTACCGGTGCGGTGGCCCGTCATCAACGAATCGTATGAATTGATTATTAATATAAATAAATGTAAATAAATATTTTGTTAGTTTGTATGTAAGTGAGTGTGTTGTGTAAGTATAATATAAATAAATAAATGGTAAAGTAGGTATGTACCCTACACCACCCCCCTCCAGAGACCGTCAAGGGCGATAAAAGTTCGCGAATTTGACACGACGACCGGATCGAGTTGTATACTCTTTTACATCACCTGATGGTGTGTCTTCCTTCGAGTCAGCTTTGTCGGCCAATATGTAGGCTGGCTTTAGGCGGTCTATTGAGACCGTGACCTCTTTACCCTTGAATAAAATTTTATAAACTTTATCACTCCTGTGCAGAACTTTGTGAGGACCTGTGTAGGCTGGTTGTAGCGAGCCTCGTAATGCATCTTCACGAAGAAACACGTGATCAGTGGTCTGCAGATCCTTAAAAACAAAAATGCTCGTCTTATTGTGACGGGAAGCTGGAGTTGGTTGCAATTTTTGTGCAAAATTGCGGATGCGCGCAGTAAATTCCGTGATGTCGGTCGTTCCGTCATCACTGGGAGTAAAAAATTCTCCTGGGAGTCTTAGCTGCTCGCCGTATACTAGTTCGGCGGAAGACGCTTGGACATCATTTTTGAATGCGCTCCTTATGCCAAGCAATACCCATGGCAAGGACTCTGTCCATTTGTCATTGGCATGACACATGATGGACGCCTTTAATTGCCTGTGGAAACGCTCCACCATGCCGTTGCATGCCGGGTGGTATGCCGTTGTCCGCTTGTGCTGGAAACCAACAATTTTTGATAGTTGTTCGAACAGAGCCGACTCAAACTGACGGCCTCTGTCCGTAACAATGATATTAGGACAGCCAAACCGGGAAATCCATCCAGACAACAATGCTTTAGCTACTGTCTCGGCAGTAATGTCGACAATAGGTACGACCTCTGGCCACCTGGTAAATCGGTCGACTGCCGTCAGACAATATCTAAAGCCTTGTGAAATTGGTAGTGGGCCTACAAGGTCGATGTGGATCGTGGTGAACCTGGCCCGTGGGAGATGAAACGTCCCTAAAGGTGCTGAAACGTGACGGCTTATTTTAGCCCGCTGACATGCGAGGCAAGCTCGTGCCCACTCCCTGCAGTCCTTCCTGATGCGTGGCCAAACAAAGCGCTCTGCGATTAACTTGGCAGTCGCTGAGACACCTGGGTGGCTGAGGGAATGCAAGCTGTCAAAGACTTGTTTCCGCAGCATTTTGGGTACAAATGGCCTGGGGGACGCTGTACTGACGTCGCAGTACACAGTTGAACGCTCCCCAGGGACTTGCACCTTCTCCAGCACTAGCGAAGATCCTTCCTGAAGAAGTTTCTTCAGTTCTGGATCTGACGCCTGCGATTCCGCGAGGATGTCAAGATTGACTGGAGCTTGTAGCTCCTCCACGCGTGATAAGGGGTCGGCCACGACATTGTCTTTGCCGGAGATGTGCCGTATGTCGGTAGTAAATTGGGCGATTAAATCGAGGTATCGGAATTGCCGAGGCGAACAGTTTCTCTTCCTCTCATGGAATGCGAAACTGATCGGCTTATGGTCCGTATACACGACGAAGTGTCTAGCCTCCAGCATATGGCGAAAGTATTTGATGGCCTCGTAAATGGCCAGCAGTTCCCTGTCATAGGGAGAATACTTTGCTTGCGTGGGGCTGAGCTTCCTGGAAAAGAATGCTAATGGCTGCCATCCGTCGTCGCTGAACTGCTGTAACACAGCGCCGATTGCGGTATCCGACGCATCGGTAACCAATGCGAGTTTGGCATTGCAATCGGGATGAGCCAATAAAGCAGCATTAGCCAGGCTTTCCTTGCAGTCCTGGAATGCCTGCAAAGTATTCTCCGCAAGACATATAGGATGCGAGCCCTTTACGTTACCGATCAAGAGGTTGTGAAGTGGCGCCTGGATTTGAGCTGCGTGGGGCAAGAAACGCCTGTAAAAATCAATCATGCCCAAAAATCGGCGCAACTGACGAACGTCTTTAGGCTGAGGGAACTTCTTGATGGCGTCGACCTTAGTGTCAAGTGGTTTGGTGCCCTTTTCGGAGATATGGTAACCTAAGAAAGTTACTTCCGAGACTCCGAAAACACACTTTGACGTATTTATCAACATGCCAAAGTCCTTCATCCTGCTGAAAATGGTACGAAGGTGGTCCTCGTGCTCTGCTTCTGTCCTGGAGAAGATCAAGAAGTCATCCAAATAACAGTAGCAGAAGTCCAGCCCTCTGGTCATCTCGTCGACAAAACGTTGAAATGTCTGGCCTGCGTTGCGCAGACCAAACGTCATGTACGGGAATTCGTACAGGCCGAACGGTGTGGTGATCGCCGTCTTCGGAATATCATCCGGGCTGACTGGTATTTGATTATACGCTTTCACGAGGTCAATAGTGCTGAAAACACGACAGCCTGAAATGCTGTGAGCGAAATCGTGTATGTGCCTAATCGGGTACATGTCAGGAACGGTTCTCGCGTTGAGCCTACGGTAATCTCCGCAAGGTCGCCAACCGTTGTCCTTTTTCGGGGCGAGATGGAGTGGGGACGCCCAAGGACTCTCCGACGGTCTGGCGGTTCCGTTGGCCAACATCAGCTGGAACTCCTGCTGAGCAATTTTTAACTTGTCCGGCGCTAATCGCCGAAATGTAGAAGATACTGGAGGGCCTGGGGTCGTGCGGATATGGTGTACAGTGTTATGTGGTGTAGTGCGTAGTGTTCCAGCGGGTCGGGTGATATCGGGAAAGTTTTCTAAAATTTTGTGATACCTTGAATCACCAGAAGTAACCTTTACTGAATATAAAGACGAATCTGAATGATTCGAGGCTAAGGCAAAAACATTGGTGCTACTATCTATTAGCCGTTGATTTCTACAGTCAACGGTCAAAGAGTAAAAACACAAAAAATCTACTCCGATAATCGGTTTAGTAACCTCAGCTACCACAAAACGCCACTTAAAGTCTCTACGAAGTCCTAGATTTAAATTGAGATCGAGGAAACCGTACGTTGGAATGGGCGTCCCATTCGCGGCTACGAGCTGGTAGTTCGTAGGTGCACGACGATCGTTGAGCAGACGACGAGGGTAGACACAGAGGTCGCTTCCAGTATCGACCAGAAACTGCGTCTTCGTGCTTCGGTCTGCGACGAATAGGCGACCAGTAGAAGTGGGGCAATCGTCTGTCGCCATTACTGACTGCCCGCGGCGTTTCCCTTCTTATAGTCGCAGGGTTTGATGCAACGTTTAGCCTTCTCACCGTGCGTTGCGTGGTACCAGCACTCTGGGTGCTTCCTGTAGCTGGAGTTTGAGCGGGTGGAAGATCGTTGACGTGAGTTGCGTCTCGTGTTCCGATTGCGGCTGTGCGAGCGATTGCGCGATCGACTGTCGCGCAGTTGTACCGTCAGGTCTTTCATCGCACGCTTGAGTTCCGCGATTTCGGCTGCCATCTCACTCACGGTGGGTCCTGCTGCTGAAGTTGAAGCAACGTGGCTTGTTGGTGCGACGATATCTTGCACGCGGTCTGCCAGCTCAGCCAATGCCTCCAAGGTGCTGTGTGGTTGCGATGCCAGGACGGGCTGGATACTGTTGGGGAGTCGACTACTCCAAATAGTGCGCACGAAATCCTCGGGCACAGTTGGTCCAGCTAACCCCTGCAGATGGCGAAGAAACTGCGAGGGCTTCCGGTCTCCCAGCTCCTCATGCATCAACAGCTGCTTCACCTTCTTCTCCTGGGAGGCGGAGAGGCGCTTCACCAATTCGGTCTTCAACTTCTCGTACCGGTTGGTGGTTGGAGGGGACATGATAACGTCCTTCACCTCCTTCGAAAATTGGGGGTCGAGGTGACCGACCACATAATTAAATTTGGTGACGTCATTCGTCACCCCTGCGTTCTCGAATTGCGCTTCTATTTGTGCGAACCAGATGTCCGGCTCTTCTGGCCAAAATGGTGGCAACTTTAGTGACACACGATAAATGTCGTGTGCAGTGGAAACGCACTTTGCCGCATGGCGTGATCTCTGCGTGACATGTGCTGCCGGTTGTGACGACGCGGTATGCTCGGACTCACTATCAGTCATCCTTATAATTATAGTGTTCGACTCGGGGTCACCAGTATAGTTGTGTATAGGTGGTGTAGTCGGCAGAGTTGTAAATAAAAGTCAATCTGCTTTATGTACTCACGGTTTACTGAGTAGTAGGTACACACACAACACAACACAGAACAAAGTCAGAAGGAGAACAGGTAGAACAGTCACAAATTATGATAATCACACGCGAAACACAAAGATAAAAGTTATTTTGGATTATTACACACAGTAGGTAGCAAGGTGTCACAAAATAGTCACGCGCGGCCGAGCGTCGCAAAAGCTAGTTTCGACTAAAGGTCGCGGCAAGGTTGATGCACGCTCGCTACGATCTCCCGCCTCGCGCCCGGCGGCTACGTCACGATGACGTAGGTCGGCCGGTGCGCGAGTCCAGTACAACACGTTACCGGTGCGGTGGCCCGTCATCAACGAATCGTATGAATTGATTATTAATATAAATAAATGTAAATAAATATTTTGTTAGTTTGTATGTAAGTGAGTGTGTTGTGTAAGTATAATATAAATAAATAAATGGTAAAGTAGGTATGTACCCTACAGGTTTTATGAGCTATATTAAGTTTATTGTACAATCTAGGTTACTTTTTATTAGCTTACATTTACTTCAACTTAAGAAACGGTGATGAAATTATGAAAATATCATCAGAATCGGTTCAGTAGTTTTCACTTTTAAGATATGGACTAATGCGTGTAAGTGTGACGTCTTGGTTTATTGATACGAGCTACGGAAAGTTAAACATCTCAAAACCTTGGTCAAATTCTAGTGCAATACCTATTTACAACAAAGGTAATATACTTATTTATTGCAAGCAAATATTCCAGTTTTTACTTATAACTAGAAATTACGAAATGAATAAAAATTTAATCGACTTCAAAAATAATCAAATTACTTAACTCAAAATTATGAAATAGGTACCTACATAACTTTAATTTGGAAGTCGCTGGCAAAAAACTAAAATACTGGTCCCGATTTCCGAATATAAAGTTATTTCATAATTTTGAGTTAATTTCGTTTTGAAGTCGATTTAATTTTTTTTTAAGTAATTATTTTTTTTTATAGGTAAGTACCTACCTAAATCTACCAAAATTGTCGCTGCCTGTCATATTTTTTCATTATTTATTATGAAGCATTTAATTTTCGCGGATAAGTATAGTAGGTCACTACATAGACAGAAAATAAATTGTGTAATAATGATGCAATCGTTACAAATAGTCAAAGAAACTCTCCGATTTACTTAGGTAACTATCTGGGTATGTAAGTAGATACAGATGTTTCAACAATCTAGAGCACACGGAAAACACCCTTGAAAATTACAGACGATAGTATTTTTTAAAACAAAACAGTAGGTAGTTTTTTAATGACGAAATATCTTCACGTGATTTCAAATCACGTCTCACGGGTGTCTGACCGTAGTTTCTGTCTGGCAAACACATCACAGGCGACCCAGAAACACTTGGCTTGTCAGTTGCCAGTTCACACCGTAGGACGGGGTTCAATGCTCGATCAAAAGAAGATCAACAATTTTGTATCGTATAATTACCGCTTACATAATCTGTTATTTAGGTGTCTGGACTCCGACATGCGTGTGAGACGCACACATTGACTGCGCAGTAAATATTGTTTTCTCCGAAACTTATGAGGACAATCGTTTAAAGTTTGTTTCGTCTGAAAGAAATAAAAATACAAATCTGAGTTCTAAATACTGATTACGCGATTGATATTTTTTTGTTGTGATGGTTTTACATCTTTGATAGTAGCTACCCTACCTAAGTACCTAAGTACTTGTTATTTCTTAGAGATATGGTCATTTATGCGCAATTTTATTTTATATTTATTTGTAAGTACAGTTAATTAGTCATTTACTTTAGTACCTAGTGTAAATAGTGTTATTTTGTATAATGTTTTGTTGTAGGTAGTAATTATATTATTAAATGCATATATCTACGTTAAATATTATGAATTACTAAATTGTAGATATAAACTACTTACTTAGAATAACAGATACCTACTTATATCGTAATCCAGAAAGTTTCATTCTAAATGAAATACTACACAGCAGTCCTTTATAGTCAGTGAATTTCCAAAACTGTCGAGTATTGGTACGTTTACCTTAATGTATTATACATACATATACAGGGTGTCCGGTAAAGAATGGATCAAATCAAATCAAATCAAATCGTTTATTGGCACAATTAACATTATTATAAAGAAAGACGTGTATGGAGCCTCCCTTTAAGCAAACAATGCCTGTATTAGGAGACTCCGCTCTTCCATAACATTGCAGTATTATACTTAGGTATACTAACTGTGAGCTACTATACAAAAAAAATAAATAAAATAAATGATGAATTGATGAATTAAATAATTAAAAATTAAAATATAGAATTGATTTAAAAAATATTATTAAAAAATGAAAATGAAATTTATAATTAAAATGATTAAAAATTAATTAAATTAAATTGATAAATTAAATTAAGTACTAACAATAGATAGGTACCTATCACAATTTCTTGTTGTTGTATGTGGAGTAATGTGTGGTGTGGTGTAGTGATAGTGTCGTGTGATGTGTGTGTTGTAGTATAGTGTAGTGTAGTGTAGTGTAGTGTAGTGTAGTGTAGTGTGGTGTGGTGTGGATAACCTTGGAATAGCATAATTACAGACATGATGGCCGTTCTTAAAAAAATACAAAAAAAAAATATCCCCAGTAGTAGGTACTGTGAGGGCTCGAACCACACAGCGGGAGATAGCGGATAGCTAGGGCTCCGCGTAGGACCTAGGGAGTGAATTATAATTTTATTTCTATTTTAATATAGCGGGCTTCAGCCCCATTTCTTCGGTACACTACTGTCTTTTATTATAAAGTAGTTAGCCTCCCGCTGTGTGGTTCGAGCCCTCACAGTACCTACTACTGGGGATTTTTTTTTTGTATTTTTTTAAGAACGGCCATCATTTCTGTAATATGCTATTCCAAGGTTATCCATTCTTTACCGGACACCCTGTATATTATATAATTATAATATATTATTCTTCTCTAGTTAAATATGAATTCATACTATAGGTAACCTTAACATTAGGTTGGTACATGTTTGAATCTTAAATTTTGCATTGATATAATTAAATAATACATATTAGGAGCTATGGTTTGAACAAAGCGGTTCACGTGTCTGTAAAACGATCGCAGACTGCAGGGCGGCGGCCGGCGACCGCAACCGCATTGCTGATATTAATAGTTAGCCACCTATTGTTTCTACCTAGATCACTGTTAGAGCATAACATAACATTGTAATCTCAGGGGGATTTTGGAGACTAGTATACAATATGATTATAACATATTATTAAACACGAGTTGGCAGTTGCATCTGTGAAGGCAGGATGCGCCGCAAGCCGCAACGGCAACGCAAAACGTAACGGACCTAGCTAAAGCGTTTGACACGATTGACACCGTTTCAATTCCATATATACCTATATTTTGTTATTCATCTAACAAAAGATTGGTATATTATGGAATATATGGTATATATGGAATTGAAACGGTGTCAATTACTTAGGTAAATAAAATAGACAAATCATCTACCTACTTATTAACTATACGCTTTTCACCATAGGTAGGTACTACACGTGATGATCAGGGAGTTGGATCCCTCAATTCCCTCATTGCAGGAAAATTCCTTTTCAGCACCTCCTCGGATAGGTACCTATATTAGATATTTATTTTTAACCTATACTTACCTAGAGTACCTAGACTTAGGCTTACCGGCCAAGTGCGTGTCGGACCACGCACACTGAAGGGTACCGTAGGTAGTTGAAAAGAATTTATCAAACAAACTTAACATTGTACCTATTCCCAAAAAAATTATAAAAAATTACAAATTAACAATTTTCGGACTATTAAAAATCGTGCGAATACTTGCGAGATCAAAATCAGCTCAGCTCGATTTACTTGCGAGTATCAAAATCAGCAAGCTACCGGCCCGGCCCATGGCCTTCTTGGCCGTAGAGTGAATACGCCCCTGACCAACACCAGTGGCCTTAGTGCGAGTTTTGACACTTACTCGATCACGTTAACGTAAACTTCAATTTGTACTGAAACTGAATAAGCGCCGTCTGGTGACTGTAATGGGAAACACAATTATTCCATACAAATTGACGTAAGTCAACGTTAACGTAAACGCGATCGAGTAAGTATAAAAACTCGCACTAAGGCCATAGATCTACACGAGTAGGTAAGTATCAATATTAAAATACGAGTACTTATATAGGTTAGAACTCAAACGTAGTGCAGAGGTACCTACCCAACACGGCCAACACTGTAACACACGTCTATCTAGGCAAACCTATTTTTGTCAATAAAGCACTATACGACAAAGTGCCCTCAGCTACGTAGTATTATATTATCTGTGCCTCAGCAAACGTTACTAGGACCAACATAGGTTCGCTGGAGGTCAAACATGCTTTCATCATGTTCCCTATAAAATCTACTATTCGTTTTAAAATTGTAAATATGTTCAGCTTCAAAGGGATTCACATTGTGTACCTATTTCGTAGAAAGTAACAAGGCACCTACTTCGCTTTAGAGCTTTCTTATCCATCGGCTGGCAGGCTGAACTCGACGTAATGATGCAAATAAAATCTTATCTTAGCGTTCATAAAACTACATAATGTGTCTCGGTGCTTGACAAAAACTTTCATTTTATTTCCAATTTCAGCTTTTATAGTTGCGTTTTCTGAAAGTATTTCTTTAGAGAGGTTTGTAGGAGGTAGGTACCTATTGACCTACTGAGCCACGTTGTGAAAATTATCGGTAAGTAGGCATAGGATTATTACTAAGTAGGTAGGTCAATCTACCATAGGTTTTTATTCCATTTCATCTCTCTCTCTCTCTGTAGTCGGTCCCTCATATCTGAAGATCGTGGTCAGCTGCGGAGTTGCACCTGGAGCGGATGATTCGCCTCCACCGGTTTCTGTCCAGCGCCTCCCTTACCACCGTGTAGAATTTAGAGGACGTGATTCCTTCACCTGATCGGTCCATCGTGTTGGTGATGAGCGACCGCGCGATCGTTTGCCTTCGGTGTTCCCAACCACAATCAGTTTCTCCAATAGGAGAGAATGCGTTGTTGACATTTGGTCGACAAGCGGGTTTTTATTTGAAGCTGCATATGAAATAAACTTCAGATAAAAACTAACCAATTTAAGGTTTAGTTAAACCGATTTTTAACCGACCCAAGTAATTTGAGAATGCTACTTCTTTCTGAACATTCCGTATACTTACATTACTGAACATCAAAATAAAGAAAGATCTAGTGATAACAGTTACTACGACAACTCCTTTGTTTGTAAGAACTGTAGGAAGACACCTTCATCTCCATTCTGCGAACTTTTCAACTCTTCTCGTAGCTTGCAGTCAGTACAGAAGGCTCTCAAGACCGAACCTAAAACAAATATTTCATTATCTATATCTATCTATACATATAATAAATCTGTAGACGAAGCGTTTCTGTACATTACAAATACCTATTTAAAAAAAAAATAGTTGGGGTGTTAAAGAATGACCAGCAGATGCCATTTCTACCATTTTTGTCATTTTTGTCTGTTTGTCTGTTTGTCTGTTTGTCTGTTTATCTGTTTGTCTGTGAGAGTTCATTTTTTTGTTCAAGTATCACGTCAAAAGTACAAAACCAATATGGTTAAATGTTATACTCAAATATTGTGTGTAACTCAGAGTCATATTTAGTTTTTGTTTCATCGCAATCGCTTCAGTCTTTCAAAAGATATATGAATTTAAATTGTTCAAGAAAAACTTTTCATTACGGTGTCTAAAGTTCATACGTACACGTAACGACATCTATTGATACCAAATGGTACTAACAAAATAAAATATTACACGGTACACGTCCTGTGTCTGTGTTATTTCAATAAAAATCACTTTCCACTGGTGGTTAACCTGATGGGTCGATCCAGCAGTATAAGCTACGCTTGCCGGGGTTGGTCAGTGGATGGGTGACCATCTTTACATACCGAAACTCCTCCGTGCCTCGGGAAGCACGGTAAACCGTTTGGTTTCCGTAGTTGGGATGAGTTTATCCCAAGAACAAACTTAACATTGTAGTTGAAACATGTTCTCCCATACATTCCAACTGTAAATGTAAGTTTGTACTCACAATATTGACAGATTTACCATGTTATTTTATGACCACAGACTTCTTATAGGTTTTCCTGTAATCAACAGGTAAAGAACTACATTAAATCTGTATTTTTTTTTCAAAATTTCAGGCTCAGTAGTTTCGGAGATTAGGGGATATATTGGTCAATTTTCATCTATTTTCTTAAATAACTTTTAAAAAAATATTTTAAAATTATAAAAAATATGTATATTGAGACCCTCATAGTATTAAGCCCTTTCATCTTGATATGTCACACGGTACAGTTTACAAAACTTTTTTTTTTCATTATCTTATTTGCCCCACAAAAGTGACCCCCATATTCAAAATCCATTTACATATTTACTTTACCCGTCCGCATTTGGGTCACAGAAATCCATATGTGTACCAAATTTTAACTTAATGGGTCCAATAGATTCGGAGCAAATTAGCTGTGACAGACGGACAGACAGACAGACATACGAGTGATACTTTATGGGTTCCGTTTTTTCCTTTTGAGGTACGGAACCCTAAAAATGGGGATATAATAGTAAGATGATAGTTAATACTAATAACTGATGTGGTGTTCTGAGTGAAAAAGAATGCAATGTCAGATAATAATCCTATCAACTTTTCATACATAGAGAAGGAGCGGGGGAGGGGTTGAGAGGTTAGGGGAAGGGGGACGTGGTGAGGGGGAGGGGGAAGCAGTTAGGAGGTGTGAGGGGGAGGTAGGTGGAAGGGGATGCGGTGACGGGGAAATAGAGGGGAACGTGAGAGGGGGATGGGGAGGGGGACGGTAAGATGTGGGTGAGAGGAGAGTTAGAGGAGGAGGGTTGAGAGGTTGGGTGAGAGAGGGGGGGACGAGCGCCTTAACACCTTAATGTTGCTTTTTGTGTAGCACTGGATTCATTGAAGAAACCCGACAGAAATGACCGAAAAATAGAAAGTCGGGACAATGAAGGGTTCCGTAGTTGGGATGGGTTTATCCCAAGAACAAACTTAACATTGTAGTTGAAACACTCATAGACTTATAAAAAAAGATGGACTCCGCGCTGCGCATATCGAAAGTGAAGCACAGTAAGTATGCCGGGTCCGTTTGTACAAACACGCCTCGCGCACACATTTACATCATAGTATGCCGACCGGCCGCCATTACGTGACACGAGCGACGGCGTCTTTGCAGGTACTCAAATCACGCACACATAGATCGGTAGGATGCTTCACTTTCAATATGCGTGGCGCGGAGTCCATCTTTTTTTATAAGTCTATGGAAACACTATACATTCCAACTGTAAATGGAAGTTTGTTCTCACAATAATGAGAGATTTACCATGTCATTTTAAGACCACAGACTTCTTATAGGTTTTCGTGTAATCTACAGGTATAGAAAGTAACTATTTTCTGTATTTTTTTTTTTCAAAATTTTAGGCTCAGTAGTTTCGGAGATAAGGGGGGAAATGGTCAATTTTAATCTATTTTCTTAAATAACTTTAAAACTATTTATTGTTTGAATGGCGCGTTGTGTTTCCAGCAGTCCGAATACGTGTAAAGGCTCTTACAGACAGAGGCGATATCGCGTCGCGACGCGATATTTTTCTACGGATATAATATCGAAATATCGCGTCGCGACCGCGATATCGCCTCTGTCTGTAAGAGCCTTAAAACCCCGCTGTTATAAACCGCAGTAACTGCAGGGCTGTGGTAGAGAACCCCAGGTAGCGGTTCCAATCAGGCAAGATCGGAAGATTCTTCATTTTATTGGAGGAGTGATACCTACACCGACATGCACGCGAACGAAGTCGCGGGCACAGCTAGTAATATCATAAATTCACAACATACACCTGTAATCCCCGAAGGGTTAGCCCCATCATACTTAATTCTTCTGTACGTGTGTTTGTCACCTAATTCATCCTAAACGACTGTACCGATTTAGACGAAATTTTGAGTGTATTTTCAATGGATTTCTATATGGTTTGAAAACACAACACAACAGGACCCGGCAGGTGGCACTGCAGTCGGGTTGTAGGATCGTTCAGACAGGACAACGTCTGTCGGGGTTGCTTGTGGTGTGTGTTGTGCGTCTGTCGTGACACTTCCAGGAAGTGTGTGATGTGATGCATGCACCCACAGAAATCTAAATAATATGGCACTTATTATTTAGATTTTTGTGCAGTGCGCATGCGCTGAACGCCGCCGCGGCGCCGACCGGACTGGTCACATTACAAATATGAAAAACATGGTCCGTGGTCCGGTGGAAAAAACGGGCGTCTACAAGTGGCCTCAAGCAGAGTTGTAGGTGCCTATAGTACAACCACATCGTCAGGTAGTAGGGGGGGCGAGCCTATGGCCATGAACCGAACACAAATCCAGACTCCGAGCTACTGCTATTAAGAAATCCCTGATGCGAAAACCCAATAAAACTTCTAGTGCTCAGCAATAGGTAGAGCACTTGCGACCACTATCTAGAAAAATATTAAGTACTTGACGAATTTTCTGAACAAATGTAATTATTGTATACGAGTACCTATTTACCCCGATACATACCTGCTTTCGCATTAAGATCAAAGCATGATTTAACTTTTAAACGAAACCTACTCATCATTATAAAAGTACTTATTACAAATATTTTTTAATATTTTAAAAAAGATTTGACCAATGTCCTGCTGTCTATAGATAAATACTACTCTATGTATAAACTCAAACTCAAACTCAAAGCATTTATTTCAATTAAACCAATTACAGGCACTTTTGAATTGTCAAAGAGTCGGTCAGTAGGTAAGTCAGAAAGTTGAAGCTAGTTGCCCATTCCAAAACGTAGATCTATGGAGAAGAACGGGCAAGAAACTCCACGGACACTCTTTTAAATCAAAATATGGTTACAAAATATTGGTTACATCATTCATGTTGAAATTATACATGTGAGAACGATGAACGTTAAAAGCGCGTCCGTATTAAAAAAATTTAAAAAAAAACAATTCAAAATTAAAATTAAAATAAGCCGTGGCAGCTAAGGTATGACCAGCCTCCACCAACAGCGCCCGTTGACGAACCTGACGTATGGATTCGTTAAATGATCCAACACACGCGCCACCATCAGCGAGGCATTAGGGTGAGCATGACACACTCTCAGCCGCCAGGGCACATCCAAGTCAAATAAAGACGTACCCAGTAAATGGTAGCTTTAGAGTAGGTACATAGTACTCACACATGTGCTAAGCAATTATACAATACAATGGTGATTGAGTCTACACGATGCAAAGCTATTCTTACAATCTTCAGCAGTTCCAACAGTATTCTTCAAATGTTAATTAATTAGTTGAGGTTGTGGAGCAGGACCAGCATGGAGCCAAGCATTTTTATCATTTATGTAATCCCCCAACTTATAATATGCCTGCCTGCATAGTGTGCGTTTTATACAAGTTTTAAATTTCGTCTCATTTAGTTGAAGTATGTGTGGAGGTATTTTTAACCGACTTCCAAAAAAGGAGGAGGTTCTCAATTCGGTTGTATGTTTTTTTTTTTTTTTTTTTTTTTTTTTTTGTATGTTTGTTACCTCAGTACTCCGTCATTTATGAACCGATTCGGAAAATTCTTTTTTTATTTGAAAGGGTATACATCCCGATTGGTCCCATTTTTATCAAAATCCAGTTCTGATGATGGGATCCATGAGGAATTGAGGGAACTCCTCAAATATTATAGGCATACATATAGTGATTATGGTATTTTCATCAACAAATCAAGCGTTTGCATTCAGAAAGTATCATCTGGTGAAGTGGTACTGATGAAGAAGACCACAGATGGCCACGGAAACTCCTCAACGATGAAAAGTATTTCACGGATAGCGATAAGATTAAAATAGTTAAGCGACTATGACGAAGCTTTAACTAAATGGTTCTGATGAAAATGGTACCATCGAACCGATCTGATGAAGAAGCCGGAAGGTAGGCATCGGAACTCAGTAATAAAACAATGTATCCTAGCCGTGTTTGGGCTTATTGGAATTGTCATGAGGTGCACTCTGGCTATAAATGCTTTAATGGTAATTATATGCCGCTTCAAATTGCGCTACTTGAGTTGTATGCTATGTGTGGCCTTGATTGTCAGAAGGCAGATTTCGTAGCCTCGTTATGTCCGTCAACTTTTTGCAGAGTGGTATTCAGATTTGTATGGGGTAGGTAGGCACCACTAAAAAGTGAAAAATAAAAACTTTTTACAAAAAAAAAACAACCGACTCCCAAAAAAACACTACAAAGTGAAAAATAACTTTAATTTCGGAAGTCGGTGGCAAAACAAAACGAAAGTAAATAAAAAACCAAAGACACCGACTTCCGAAATTAAAGTTATTTTTCACTTTGTAGTGTTTTTTTGGGAGTCGGTTGTTTTTTTTTTGTAAAAAGTTTTTATATTGTAACATTTTAAACAGTACCCCATGAACGATGAGTCTACTTTAGCCAGCCTGAAACCTGGTTGAGCTAATAGGTCCTTATTTCTAGTATTATAATTATGCCTTTCACCTCTTTTATTAAAAAGATGTAAATTTTTTCTTACGTACATGATGTTTTCGTAGATATATTGACAAGGTACCGTCATGGTGTTAATATCCTTAAACAGTTCCCTTAGAGAATCGCGCCTGCGAAGATTATATATGGCTCTGATGGCTCGTTTCTGCAGAATAAAAATGGACTCGATATCTGCAGCCCGTCCCCAAAGTAAAATACCGTAAGACATGATACTATGAAAGTAACTAAAATCGGTATCTACATCAGTAAATTGACGGATTTTTCTGACAGCATAAGCTGCTGAACTTAGCCGTCCTGCAAGTGATATTAAATGAGGACCCCATTGTAGCTTTGAGTCGAGCGTAATCCCCAGGAAAACGGTTTTATCGACGAATTCTAGTTTCTCTTGATTCAATACTATCTCACAATCACTACTTTTGACATTTGGTAAAGAAAATCTGATGCACTTAGTTTTTTTCCCATTTAATACTAAATTATTAGCAGTGAACCAATTTTGGATCTGCAGTGGGGCGTTATTAACGTCGTCAAAATTTGTAGCACGTCTATCTACCTTAAAAATTAATGAAGTATCATCAGCAAATAGCACCATTTGTGGTTGATTTTTTAATAAATGGAGTAAATCATTAATATACACTAAAAAGAGGAAAGGACCCAATATCGAGCCTTGTGGAACACCCATTTTAACTTTTAAACAGAGTGAATTGACACCATTTATTTGAACTTGCTGTTGTCTATCATTTCAATAAGATTTTACTAAACTGAGGGCAAGTTTTCCAAGTCCGTAATGCTCAAGTTTCAAGAGTAAGGTTTCATGATCGACGCAATCAAATGCCTTGGAGAGGTCACAAAAAATGCCTATGGCGTCTTGGGCCTCTTCCCACGCGTTAAAAATGTGTTTTAATAAGGTTACACCGACGTCGGTCGTACAACGTCCTTTGGTGAAACCAAACTGTTGATCGTGAAGTATTTTATTCGTGTTAAAGTGATTGAGCATTTGATTAAGCATTACCTTTTCAAACACCTTGCTGAAAACCGGCAACACGGATACTGGATATACAGGGTGTTCGGCGCATGGACCGACACAATTTTTTGGGGGATTGGGGGGGTCATTTGCTAGGTTTCACCTAAAGACCTCCATGTCCTAAGTGTGACGGTAATTGAGATATGTTTTTTTTTGTTCTTTCTTTGAATTACCCAAAATCTCGCCTTTGAATCGATATATTTTTTTTGTTTATGGTTTCAATAGAACAAAATAAATTTTATAATAGTCTGCAATGTATTTTTATTCTAAATAAATTATTATTTGATGTAATTGATCAGTAGAAAATGACTTATGTGCTTCCAAAGTCTTAAAAATGTTTAAATGTATGAAAAATTACTACTCTTAAATTCATTTTTTTTTTAAATGGAGCCATTTTGACCTTATTTTTATCTCAAAAAGTTCTTTAGCTTGTACCCTTTCTAAGGGTATGCTACACGCTATGAAAAACAATTCAAATGTAGTCAAAATACTAGTTAGAGAGTCAGTTATGGAGTGTTTTAAGAAAAGACTTATTACGGTAATTATATTTTTTTTTTTTATTTCGAATAATAATACATTGTAGACTATAATAAAAATTATTTTATTCTTTTACAACCATAAACAAAAAAAATATATCGATTCAAAGGCGAGATTTTGGGTAATTCAAAGAAAGAACCAAAAAAAACATATCTCAATTACCGTCACACTTAGGACATGGAGGTCTTTAGGTGAAACCTAGCAAATGACCCCCCAATCCCCCAAAAAATTGTGTCGGTCCATGCGCCGAACACCCTGTATATATGTATAGTATCTGTGTGGTTATTTCCTCAAATGACCATTTCAGACAACAATCTACATGGTCTTCACATGATCTGACCAAGATTATGTCTGGACTTTAAAAGAGACTGTGACCTCTGAGTTTGTTTCGGCGTTTCTTCCCAGAGTAGTTAGATAGGAAACGCCAACCTCATCTAGTTTAAAAAAAAAATATGATTGACGTGTAAAAGTGTTTTCAATACACTTCCTCGAAAACTGGTTCATATCGCAGTACGATTAGGTTCACAATGCAATGTATTTCACACGCGTGCGATTTTTCATTTTCCAACACGTGTGCGGGAATAAAAATTGCCACAGTTAACTTAACATATTAAGTCCAAATTGGTTCAATGCCTCTATTCACAACCGACTCGCGACAGTTTCATTTTGGCACTTGCTGGTGCCAAGTGCCAAAATTAAACTGGCGCGATACGGTCCTCTCTATTCGGAGTTCTTAGGAGAATGTTTTTTTTTAATCTCGGCAAAGAGATTCGTATCTCGAAATCTAACATAAAGAGATGTATTGATGATTTTTATGGTTAAAATTATATAAATACACATGTTTTATTGCCGCCTATTGTATTTTGATCAATATACAACCTGACACGGACCTGCAAACTGCAAAAAACACAAAAAAAAAATTCGCGGGCTCCCACAGCGGATCAAGCAGGCCACACTGGAAATGGAGTGAAACGAAGCTAAGTTCGTTTAGCTTCTTTTCATACTTCCGTTCATAGTACCTACCAACGCCGTGTGAACCGAAGTTGTATGCTGTTGAGGACAGAGGACTAAATTGAATAATAAAACCACGACTCGTTATTACCCGATTTATTGTCGGTATTCCATAGCTAACAAACTAATTAATTACACGCACTGATATAGGCAAACATGGCTTTGGTTAAATAATTACCGACCCTCTACAAACTACGCGCTAGAACATTACGAAAACTTGTTCACCATAGTAGCTCTGAAAGCGGACTAACTATCTAAATTTAAGAGTGGGCGGAAAAGGATTAACATTTACGACCACTTCCGGTTCTAGAAGTTTCCAGAATATTCCAACGTATTCTACAGTGCTTCCCCTGGCGTCGAGGAGCGATAACTACGCTGGCCATTGATAAATACACAATGGCCCATTCATAAAAGCGGCCCTCTGGCGTCGAGGAGCGATAACTACTATCAAATAATCAATGGGCACTCGTAAGAGATTCATTCACAAACGCAAGCGCCATCTATCAGCGACTAGCGCAAATGAACGACACAAATCACATCATTTCTTCCGCCACTCAACGACAGAGGTCGCTACGCTACAGTAAATTACTATTTTATCTTGGTGAAAAATGTAAATCGGTCACATTTCTCCCGCCGTGTACATCTAATGTACATAATTGTATCACTAGTGACTGGTTTACAGTTTCCACACGCCAATGATAACAATTTAAGTTACTCTAACTTAATCTAATAATCGCTGTATGCGATAAGCACTTGTACTGAAATCAATAAATAGTTTAGAACATACATAACATAAAGCTAAGGGTAGTCACTGCAGGATCCTTGCTCTGCTATATATTTAATTGAATTAAATTAAAAAACTCCTCCTAACAGCATGATCCTGCAATAACGCCAACAAAACAATGACCTTATTTAACAAGGATCTAAATCCACATAAGGAATCCAATAATTACAATACTAAGTATGTAGGTACAATACTAAGTATTACTCAGACTTAGTCTCTTGGGCTACTTAACCTTTAGTTAAATACATAATTTGGTTATATAACTATATAGACACTAACGGTAGTCGCTCCAGGACCTTTGCTCTGCAATATATTAAATCACATTGAATTAAAAACTCCTCCTTACAGCAAAACTCGGTTGTATGTGCGCGGCGTGCTCGTGTTGCTGATGACGGCGTGTGGCGCGCTGTCAGCGCACTGTGCTGTGTCGACGCGCGGCGCGGTGTCAGCACACGGCGTGGTGTCGACGCTCGATGCTACGTGGTCTGTTGATGTGACGCGAGGACGCTCTTCTCGTCTACTGCCACTGTGCAGCAGACCGTGATGATAGTGCTCGCAGTCTTGCACTTCACACTGCTTACTTTTGCATTTGTGATTCCAGGTCCGTCGTTTCAGGCACCTGAAACATAATTTATTTTTATGTACAGTTTCCCATCTATCAGTTATCGACATTTTCTTAAAGTTATTACAGACAGCCACGCTGCTACATTTTTCGCTACATATTACACACGGTGTTTTTTCAGTCTCTACTATATTAAATGACTTTTGAGCCGACCGTTGTGGACGTTCTCGTTTATATTCCACCTCTGCTGAGGCGTGACGCGCATTGATATCGGCCTCTCTATCGAGGAATCGTCCCAACACTACTAGGCCGGGCTCTGCGTCACCCGCAGCAAACTCATAATCATACCACCGGCTTCTAAGCGTAACTGATAATTTTTCTGTAATTACGGAAATCATTTCCGGGCTATGTAAAAATTCTGTTCTTTTCAGAGCTTGCACCGCGGCAATGGCATTCGTGACCTTCGATGCAAACACACATATATCTGTAGGGTTATCGGATAGTTTAGGTAACTGACGTAATTTATTTAACTCGTAAGTTATTAGTGCGTTTGGTCGCCCAAACCTAGATTCTAACCTTTGCATAATTTGAGCGGCCGAGGATCCTAGAAATAGGCATTTGACTGCCTCCATTGCTGGCCCTCTCAAATATTTTCTGAGGCGGGCCAAATTTCCTGCCTCTGTGTGAGTCGACGCTGACTCATTATATGCTGCTTTAAAATGCAGCCATTCGCCCGCGTGGCCACTAAAAATAGGTAAATCAATTCCATACCTGCTGGCGGCGGGGTTACCCCGCGCTACCTCTAACAATGCTTGAGTCAGTCCTTTCAGAAGGCTCCCCTCGTCGCCGCGTTGCGGTGAGGGCGGCGGCGCGTCATGTGGCGTCGCCGTCCGTGTGTCCCCGCGACGCGGTGGGGTGGGCTGATCATCGTGTGGCGACATGGGTCGCAACTGCGGCGGGCGGATGTAGCCGCGGTGTTCGCCGAGCGCGTCCGCGGCGTCCGTCTGACGTTTCGATGTCGCAGTCGAGCTTCCCGCCAATAATTCTTCCTCTGCTGAATCCGCTTCCAAGAGCGCTAGCCTAGCGGCGGCGAGCTCCAGTCTCGCTCGGGCCAACGCCTTTCTGTTGGTTCTCGTCTCGTCTAGTGGTTGTCTGTGTGGAGCTGTCGTCGCCCCAGGGCTGTGAGGCTGGGTCGGGTCCGAATCTGTGACGGAATTATTGGGTGTGCCTGTTGGCCCCACCGCTGTCGCCGATTCCGTGGAGACGGGCCCGTCCCCTTCCGTTGCCGCTGTGACGGGTTCTTGCATACCGCGTGTCTTCACCATGTCGACACTTACTGCACTACACCACACTACCACTCTCGCGTGAGGGCAAACCAAAGCTATGCCTGCCTATATCCGGCTCTTGAAGGACCAATGTTGAGGACAGAGGACTAAATTGAATAATAAAACCACGACTCGTTATTACCCGATTTATTGTCGGTATTCCATAGCTAACAAACTAATTAATTACACGCACTGATATAGGCAAACATGGCTTTGGTTAAATAATTACCGACCCTCTACAAACTACGCGCTAGAACATTACGAAAACTTGTTCACCATAGTAGCTCTGAAAGCGGACTAACGTATCTAAATTTAAGAGTGGGCGGAAAAGGATTAACATTTACGACCACTTCCGGTTCTAGAAGTTTCCAGAATATTCCAACGTATTCTACAGTGCTTCCCCTGGCGTCGAGGAGCGATAACTACGCTGGCCATTGATAAATACACAATGGCCCATTCATAAAAGCGGCCCTCTGGCGTCGAGGAGCGATAACTACTATCAAATAATCAATGGGCACTCGTAAGAGATTCATTCAAACGCAAGCGCCATCTATCAGCGACTAGCGCAAATGAACGACACAAATCACATCATTTCTTCCGCCACTCAACGACAGAGGTCGCTACGCTACAGTAAATTACTATTTTATCTTGGTGAAAAATGTAAATCGGTCACATATGCAAAGACGCGGAAAGAAGCTAAACAAACACAGATCGTTTCGTGTCGTTCCCAGTGTGGCCTGCTTTATGGGACTAACTGCTTTTATCCATAGAAAAAAAAACCGGTCAAGAGCGAGTCGGACTCGCGCACCGAGGGTTCCGTTCCGATTTCTGAAAAAGTACCTATGCTATATAAAGACATCGTTTTATTTTACATAAACTTCTATCACATAGAATAATTTTTCTCTTTGCAAACTTCGGAGATAAGGGGGGGAACGGTATTTTTTTTTGACATTTTTCATCAAAAGTCGAAAACTATGCGGCCTAAAAAAAAAGAAAAAAAAAGTTTGAGAATTTGCAAACAGCGCTCTTTCATATGATACCCCACATGCCCTAGTAGCTCCACTTTGAATTTTTAAGACCCCTTTCAGTCCCTGTTGCAAAAAAATATGAATATTTTTATTTCTTTCTTATTTGCAAAATAGTTCCAGGGTAAACGTCATCTAAAACTGTTCCAAATTTCAAGTTGATAGCATTAGTAGTTTTTGAAATACGCAGCTGTGACAGACAGACAGACAGACAGACAGACTGAGTCACACCATAAGGGTTCCTTTTTTTACCATTTTGGTACGGAACCCTAAAAAACTGTTTTGTATTGAACGACGCGGAAAGCTGAATGCATCCGTTCAGCTTGCCGACAATATTTGAAAAATACCCATTCCAAAAAAAGATACGAATTTTTGGGCAGAACACTGTAAACAATTACAAAAACAATAATAACTAAACTAAACTATAAAAAATCGCGGAATATGAGAGGTATGAGGAATTCAGATTTTTCTTTTTGACGTCACTTTTGGACCACCCTGTAGGTACTTATACAGAAATAGACGTTAGAGGTCGGTCGGTATAAGAGGCGTATTTTCATCCGCAGTCTGCCTCATGCAAAATTCAGAAGTAGGTAGCCTACTCTATTGTAATATTATTATGAAGTAATAGAAGTAGGTACCACGCCCAATGTAAGATTGTCAAGAAGAAAAGATCAAGAACTCTTGAGATTGTTCAAACTTTTAATTTAAAACATATTTTTTGAGGTTGGCCCAGTAGCTAATTAGGTATCTCTGATGTAAAATCGAGTTTGACACCCCTGCACTAAACTCCAGCAGGTAGTCTGCAGACACAGAATTTTGAATTTTCTTCCAAAACGAATCTAGACCTACAGCATTCAAACAGCGCAGGGTTATCAATGGAAACTTAAACTTTGATACTTTATTTAAAATTAACGCCAATCAGAGTATAGACACTGATTTGCGTTAATTTGCGACTCTGATTTGCGTTAATGCGCCGTTCATCATAGCATGAACGGCGCATTACGCAAATATATAACTTCGTGGAAGTTTACTACGCAGTAGCGGATTTCCGCGGAGAAACGCGTCGCGGGCGCAGCTGCCATCATGACGTCAACTATTGAGGGCTCTCTGACCTATCACCTCTCCATTCACAGATCTATACACTAATCGAATACTTAATAACCCTTGAGCAACGGCTCTTATCAAAATGTGTAGAAAACAATTACTTATGTGCTGATAACAACGTAGGCCCTACAAACTAGGTACCTACTTACTATGTATGTATGATAAGGTTTATGATAAACATGAGATGCGCCGAGTAACACTTTTGCCGAGTAACGAATACAGAGTTTTACTCGGCTCAATTTTTTTTCAACAGAGTACTCGGCCGAGTAACTCGGTTCAATCAAATTCCCATTTCGTGCGCGTAAACAAGTACAAACAGGTTCGCGCCGCTCGAGATGCCGGCTCACGTTGATCACCCCGCCCGCGCCTTTCAATTCAACTACCAGTCGCTCTCGCTTGATAATTTGCAAACGTTGCGCATCATAGTGGATAAATAATTGAAAAAGTTTGTTAATTAATGATTGGCTATGTGAAGATTGTGTAGTATCTGATCAGTGATTGTGGACATAATGACTTCACGTAAAAGATCTCGAATTTGGGCGTTTTACGACGAGATTGTAGAAGATAAAGAAATGTACTTTATGCAATTCTCTAATTTCACGTAGTGGTGTTGGACGAAAGGCTTCTACGACGGCAATGTTACACCATGTTAAAATAAAACACACATTAATTATATCTACCTAAATAAATATATTGCTTTTCTTACACAAAGTATACCTACTCGGCATTCAAACCGAGTTAGGGCGAGCGCGCATTGCGGTGCGTTTTTCTACCGCATAATCTGTGAAGTATGGAATGTCTTTGAAGTGCGCGCACTGCGGTTATGCGTTTTGTTACTGTAGGCCCCGCCCAGTGCGGCAGGACTACCGGAAACGCACCGCAATGCGCGCTCGCCAGTATTCGGCCGAGTACGAGTATCAAAAAACCCGCCGAGTACGCCGAGTACCGAGTATCAACCGAGTACTCGGCCCATCTCTTGAGGTAGGTAGGTACTATGTCATAGTACCTACCTACCTACCTACAGATGTCAATTAGGTACGCATACCTAAATACAATCTTGTGCTTGCAAGTTTCAGTTTCATAACAATGGCGAAAGTATTACGATTTGCATAAGCAAAGTCAGAAGTCTATTTGCTCATACTGCTCATACCAATAATAAAGAAAATATGTAGGTAGGTACCTAGGTATTTCATCAGAACATTGTTGTAATATTAGGAGACCTCCGGCCGGAAGCGCGGCGGCGGCGGCGCGCGGCGTTCGGTGCATGCACACTGCACAGAAATCTAAATAATAAGTACCCATAGACTTATAAAAAAAGATGGACTCCGCGCCACGCATATTGAAAGTGAAGCATCCTACCGATCTATGTGTGCGTGATTTGAGTACCTGTGCAAAGACGCCGTCGCTCGTGTCACGTAATGGCGGCCGGTCGGCATACTATGATGTAAATGTGTGCGCGAGGCGTGTTTGTACAAACGGACCCGGCATACTTACTGTGCTTCACTTTCGATATGCGCAGCGCGGAGTCCATCTTTTTTTATAAGTCTATGTAAGTACCATATTATTTAGATTTCTGTGGGTGCATTGGGGTGCATGCAATGAGGTATAATACAGATATAACATCATTGGGTGCATGCATCAGATCACACACTTCCTGGAAGTGTCATACACAAGCGGGCTAACCTGTTTTTAGGGTTCCGTACCAAAATGGTAAAAAAGGAACCCTTATGGTGCAACTCAGTCTGTCTGTCTGTCTGTCACAGGACAGCTGGATATCTCAAGAACTACTAATGCTATCAACTTGAAATTTGGAACAGTTTTAAAAGACATTTACCCATCTATTTTGCAAATAAGAAAGAAATAAAAATATTTATATTTTTTTGCAACAGGGACTGAAAAATTCAAAGTGGGGCTACTAGGGCATGTGGGTTATCATATGAAAGAGCGCTCTTTGCACATTTTCAAACATTTTTTTAATTTATATAGGCCGCATAATTTTCAACTTTTGATGAAAAATGTAAAAAAAATACGTTCCCATCCCCGCAAATCTCCGAAGTTTGCAAAGAGAAAAATCTGAAATTATTCTATGTGATAGAAGTACAGAAGAATTAAGTCATTAGTTTTTGTTTATACTAAACCTCTTAAGGGGTCATTGTACTCATCATTATGAACAACTTTTACTATAGGACCAAACCTGAAATCGCGAAAAAAAATCAGCTGTTCAGTACATCTATCAAACTCGTCAAAATGTACGGAACAGCTGATTTTTTTTTCGCGATTTCAAGGTTGGTCCCATAGAAAAAAATTTTCATAATGATGAGTACAATGACCCGTTAAGAGGTTTAGTATAAACAAAAACTAATGTTGCATATTGTTACGTAGACGCTAACGCCATCTGTTATCGAATAGCAGAACTACACGATAAGTCGATTCGTGACAGATTTTGCTAGAACATTCTAAACCCTTCCAGAATGTTCTAGATGGTTAAGGCGAGGCAATTTCAAGCGCCGTAGGTATTAAACGCTTACCGCAGCCCCCGCAAGGAGTAGCGATACGTAATAAATTACGATGCGCGGGAAACGCGCGCAAAGCGCACCGATCACGAGTTCATGAACTCGAGTAGCTATGTTGCGTCACAGAATAGAGCATTGCAGTAGATAAACTTGAACTGATTAGTATACTTAAGTTTATTTTGTTTTATTTTTCTAGTAAGTATTTTTGAAAGTTTTAGACAGATTAGGTATGCATTGTAAACTTGAACACTTAAAATAAATAAAAATAACTACCTATACTTATTTAGTTTTGTGAATAAGGTGGATTTAAAATCTGACTGACACGAAGACCTTATATACCCGTACGATTCAAAACTACGCGCCGCGCACCATTTTACTTTACGTTCATTCCCCACGACAGCGACACCACTGAAAACGATACCATTAGTATCCCTAAGTAGTCTGTGGATACCACTAGTGTGGTGTCGTGGGGAATGACAGAAACTACTATTCCCCACGCCATGCGACACCACCTTAGAGCATTTAACCTAAATGCTCTAAGGACACCACCGACTGTATTGTCCTGTTAGTGATGTCCAGCTACACAACAGTGATGTGTTATACACTTAGAGCATGTTATACAGCGTAATTTTTGAAAAAAAGTTCTTTACGAGTCCTATTACAAATCGTAAAACGCTCTAAAGTTTGAAAAAAAAAACAAAAAGATCTCTCGTAATGGCATTGATCGTGATTTACGAGGATTTTGCAAAAAGGAGCACTTGGTAATAAGCTAAGTTTGTACACATTAGTCACAGTTCTGTTACCGAAGTTATTACCGTTAAGCAAAAGTGTCAAGCGAATTTAGACCTTATTGACATTCATGTTTTTTTGTTAAATTCTAGTGTCGTTTTGCAGCATTCTAGATCATTCCTGTAAGTACCTACTAGAATGATCTCGAATTATGGCCTCGAACTTTAGAGAAGCTTACACTCGTCATATAAATAGAGGGTTGCCATCGGTGTAAGGCCTTTAAGCTAGGAATGATAGACAGTGAGCTACAAGTGATTCCGCTTAAGGTTGATGCTCCAGGGTAGCCCGCGAAATTCAAAATTAAATAATAAAAATAATAAAATAATAAATTTTTATTGTTCCAAAAACAGTGTTACAGATTGCTTTTCCACCAGTTATTGAAAAGCAAAAACTATGCAATACAATACAGTGATAACTTAACTTTAGTGGAAAAGATCACCTGTATCCTGTACTAGTTATAAAAAACTGTATCACAGGAGACAGGGCCTTCCGTGTAAAATGAGTCAGCGTATTGACAATGTATGTATGTAAGCCGATGTTTGTTGGAAAAAGTTAATAAATAATAAAAGGATACATGAAAAATTAGGAACAAGTCGGAATTTAAAAGAAAGTAACTGTAGGCGCGAGTGTGTTGTGTAGGTGTGTTGTGTAAGTGTGGTGTGTGGTGTGAGTGAGTTGATGTAGTGAGTGTGTGTGTGTGATTGTATATGTGTGTACAGATTTCACTGTAGAACTAGGTTGGTTGTACAAGAAGACATTCTGTATCACTATATGAAAGTCTTAACAGCCAATCACGCAGCAGCAATTTGCACTTAGAGAATGAATGCTCGTAAATGTTGAGTTGCTTGTTCGCTTTGTTATAAAGACGAGGGCCGAGGACATAGTAATGTCGACTAGCAAGAGCGTCCTATGGCGTACAGTGGGACATACATGGCTTTTGCGTCTTTTCTCACTCATGAGCCCTGGGATGTAGGTGAGAGAGGAATGTTGCCGCAGAATTGATTGAAGGACAAAGAGCTGTCTCACAGTTAGAAGTTTACACTCTCTATATAACAAAAATGCAGGGTACATGCGTGGTTTCTTATTTATAACCTTTAAGACAGCTCTCTGTGCTCTCTCAACTTTTAAAAACGCCGTGGCATAAGCACCACCCCACGCTGATATACAGTATGAGAGAAGGGACTGTGCCAAAGCATAATACACAGCCATAAGCGAACCACTCTGCAGAGTCGATCTAAGCCTTTTGAAAGTAAATATAAGTTTGCGGACACGACCTGTCAGTACCTTCAGATGTGTGTGCCATTTCAGGGTGGAGTCAAGGAAGACACCAAGGTACTTGACGTTATTTGCCCTCTCTATGCATTGGCAATTGCAGGTCTGTGTATTTGAGCCAAAACAACTATGAGCCTTAAGGCAGAGCAAATTACTTGAAGGTTGGGATTGAGTGGAATGTGAGAAAGTGACATAATTAGTTTTAGCGACATTAAGAGTGAGCAGGTTATTATTCAGCCACGTCATAATAATTCTGAGAGCATTTTCTGCATCAATTTGAGCATCTTCCCAGGTTTTGCTACATACGAGTATAGCGGTGTCGTCTGCATAGGCGAAAATTTTACAATTTGTTATGTTTAATTGACATAGTTCATTTGCGTAGATTAGAAAGAGTGTAGGACCAAGTACACTGCCCTGCGGCACCCCAAAGCCACTGAGGTCAATGTTATCACTTTGTAAGGTTTGTATTTTCACACATTGGCTACGTCCTGTAAGGTAATCCTTGAAAATGTTCAGAGCCACACCCCTAATTCCCATGCGTTCCATTTTTTTCAGAAGGATGGTGACAGAGACAGTGTCAAATGCTTTGGACAGATCTAGAAATATGCCTAGTGTTTTGGTTTTATTATCTAGGGCATTAATTATGCTATTGGTCAGATCAAGAACTGCATCTTCAGTACATTTATGTTTCCTGAACCCATACTGGTTTTGCGCAAGTATATTATTCTTTTCTAGGTAATTAGTTAGGCGCGAATTTAAAGCCTTCTCAAAGATTTTGGATAATGAAGTAAGAACCGATATGGGTCTGTAGTTAGTGACACTGCTTCTGTCACCTCCCTTATGAATGGGGTGCACCAGTGCTCTTTTAAACTCAGTGGGAAATACACCTTCATATAGACAAAGATTGATTATGTGCTTCAGTGGGGCAATGAGATACATTTTGGCAGCTTTAATAAACGCGGTGGGTATTTTATCAACACCGGTAGCACTGTCATTGCGTAAGCTCGTAATGATAAAGTTTAATTCGGCTTCGTCAACTGGTAATAGGGCCATTGAGTTAAGAGGGGAATTGCAATTATATGTCTCACAGGGTAGGTTAAATGTGTTTAGCGATGGAGTAATTTTCGCTGCTAGCTCGCTGCCAATATTTGCAAAATAACTGTTGACCTTGTTGATTGAAGTAATGGGATCACTTGTGATATTTAGGAGATCTAGTGCTGGTTGGGACGTTTTCTTCATATTTGCTAATTCTTTAAATGATAAATGATAAATGATAAATGATTTATTTTCTGTAAGTAGGTTTGTACAAACACTTTTACACGTCAAACATATTTTTTTTTAAACTAGATGAGTTCGACGTTTCCTATCTGACTACTCTGAGAAGAAACGCCGAAACAAACTCAGAGGTCACAGTCTCTTTTAAAGTCCAGACATAATCTTGGTCAGATCATGTGAAGACCATGTAGATTGCAGTCAGAAATGGTCTTTTGATGAAAGAACCACACAGATTGAGTGGACCTGTCCAGTCAGTGCACGCATTTGTCAGTAATCGTGCAGCTCAACTCAAAACTTAAGGAGCTTAACGATTCAACGAACAATGCCAAAGAAAAGACATTTGGGTAGGCCGCATAAATTACTCAAACTGTCAGACTATAACTAAAACTGAGAAAAGGATAAAATAAATAAAAAACAATGATCCACGTAGTCTTCACATTCACAATAATTAAAAATAGTATAACAAACAAAATATTCATGTCATTGTATAGAATATGTAAAAAGGTATTTAAATCAACATTAATAGTGTAAATTTATTGGAGCAGCTCAAACCCAAGCCTTTTTGTCCTCAATATAGTCTTTGACAGTATAAAAGGCTTTCTGACAAAGTTTCCGCTTTATACAATTTTTGAATTTATTAAGGCTTAGTTCTTGAATGTGGCTAGGTAGTTTATTATAAAAACGTATACATTGGCAACTAAACGAACCACTTATTTTCTTCAGCCTGGTTGTAGGAACAACAAATTTGTGTTTGTTTCTAGTATTCACATTATGGACGTCACTGTATTTTTTAAACAAATTGATATTTTTATGAGCATACAAAAGATTTTCATAGATATACTGAGAAGGCACAGTCATTATATTAATTTCTTTAAATTTATCTCTGAGGGAGTGTCTGGGACTTAATTTGTAAATTGAACGAATAGCCCTTTTTTGTAAAACAAAAATTGTCTGAATATCGGCGGCATTTCCCCACAACAGAATACCGTACGACATCACACTATGAAAATAACTAAAGTAAACTAAACGGGCTGTCTCTAAACAAGTTAAATCACGAATTTTCCTAACGGCGTATGCTGCAGCGCTAAGCTTTTTCGACAATTTATCTATATGGGGGCCCCATTGAAGTTTGGCATCCAAAGTTATGCCCAAGAACACTGTGGTATCTTCGGGAATCAACTCTTCACCCTTTATGAGAACACTAGTTTTTACTTGTCTAACATGAGGTATAGTGAACTTAATACACTTAGTTTTTTTCTCGTTAAGAAGTAGGTTATTAACATTAAACCAGTTAACTACTTTTGCGAGGGCGCTATTTACATTGTCAGTAACCAGCTGCTGACGTTTGAGTTTAAATAAAAGTGAAGTGTCATCTGCAAACAACACTATATCATGATTATCCTTTATGAGGTAAGGCAAGTCATTAATATAAATAAGAAACAAAAACGGGCCAAGAATTGAGCCTTGGGGGACCCCCATTGTTACTACGGATCCGGGTGATCTTTTCCCGTTAACATCAACTCTTTGAATCCTATCACTTAAGTAAGAAGTGAGAAGATCCAGAGAGGCGTTCCGGATTCCGTAGTGATGCAGTTTCCTGATTAATGTTTCATGAAGAACGCAGTCGAATGCCTTGGACAAATCACAAAAAATGCCCAAAACATCGCATTTATCCTCCCATGCATTATAAACATGACCTAAAAGTTCAACACCGGCATCAGTAGTCGAACGACCCCTTGTAAAACCAAACTGTTTGTTATGTAATAATTTATGTTTATTAAAAAATCTTTGCAGTTGATCTAAAATAACTTTTTCAAAAATTTTACTAAAAGTAGGTAGCACTGAAATAGGTCTATAATTAGTAGGGTCAGATGTACTACCCGATTTAAACAACGGTATTATTTTACTATATTTCATAAGATCAGGAAACTCACCACGGTCAATACAATTGTTAAAAATAACTGCTAAAGTAGGTGCTACAATGTTTATAATTGATTTAGCAACGTCCACAGAATTACCCCATAGATCAGCAGTCTTTTTAATATTTAACGTGTGAAAGGTTTTAATTATGTCTCTACAGGTAACATATTGGAATTTAAACTCAGAATCACAAACTGAAACGTTTTCTTTAAGTAAAGATTCTGCAGCAGTGGGTGATGACCTTAGAGATTTAGTAGTTGATACGGGAATCTCAGCGAAGAACTTTTCAAAGGCCGCGGCGACTTGGGAATCTGATTTAATTATGTTGTCATCAATAGCAAGGCTGTAGTCACTACTTCGGTTGCTTGACCTTCCTGTTTCGCTATTAATGATATTCCATGTCATTTTTATTACATTACTACTATTTTTAATTTTTGTACTCAAGTAACGTGACTTGGCCATACAACAAACTTTTTTAAATAATTTAGAATAATTCTTAACATATAAATTAAATTCAGCAGTGTTAATACAAGTCCGTCAAGTCCTTTAATTATATTCCAAGTTGCTTTAGGATTTTTGCGGTGTTTTTCGAGTTCGGACTGGTTATAATTACGTTTTAATTTTCTTAAAAGGTTGTTGCAGAAATTACAATAGCGGATATAGATAGCTTTTGAGGTGCAGTCATCTGGTGACCTCTTAGATATTTTATGTAGTTTATCACGATGTTTAATGCATTTTAAGAGACCGGGTGTAATCCATGGTTTAATGATTCTGTTTTTGCAGGGTACCTTTACTACTTTGGTGTTTTTATTTATAACAGCCGTCAAGGTGGCTACAAAAATCTTTGAGGCTTCATTGGGATCACAACTGTGAAAGACTTCGGAAAATTGGATGGATTCAATGTCTTTAACTGCGTCTGGAATGTTTGTACGTTCTTTATAAAGTTTAGATTTAGTATTTCTATGGGTAAGTTCAATATTAAAAAGTAGTGGAATGTGATCAGTAAAAGGCGAGTCGAAGACTATAGTCTTGGACTTTTTTGTGCTCTTTAGCATCACATGATCTAGGCAGTTCATTAAGCGAGTTGGGAGGAGATGCGCGGGTAATAGACCATGGGATGCCAGAGTGTTCAGATAGTCTTCACAATTCGGATCTGTGCTGTTTGGAGAGATATTAATGTTAATATCTCCAGCTATGGCGACTGTATTAAGCGCTGACAGTGATGTAAGGAGGTCATCAAGGCTTTCCACAAACGGTGCCGTGTTGTGTATGGATGGGGAGCGGTAAATTGCGACTAGTGCAAAGTCTGTACCACACTTGGCAATGAGGCAGTTTGCATCACATAGAACCACTTCAGTGACAGACCAGTCAAAGCTATGTCGAGCATATATTATAACTCCGTCATTTTGATTTTTGTGACTACTTTTAAAAGGAGTGTAGTCATCAAGATGTGGACATTCATTGGTAACCTTGCTTAGCCAACACTCGGTCAACACTATCAGATCACATTGAACATCAATTCTTTGCAGTAAGACAGTAAGAGCATCGAAATTGCGATTAACACTACGTACATTGACGTGCAATATGCTAATAGACTTGGGGCCTTTGTAAATAAATTTTGAGCATTGTTCAGGAGAACATACTAGGTGGTCCGAGACTTCAAAGGTCTCTAGGTCCCGAACGATTTCATCTGTATCAAGCATTGTCTTTAAATTTTAGGTAGTGACTCATATCGCTAAGGTATCTTGCAAGAATAGTGAAATAGTAGCAATCTGTACGTATTATTGTAGTGGTTAAGATTGTAGGATTGCGGTAAGTTCTGTATTTATGTGAATGAAGTGAGTGTGGTGTGTGTGGGTGTGACAATTGGCGTGAGATGATTATTCTAATTATTATGTAGTTATAAGTGTGGTGTGCTTGAATTTGTGCAGTAGTTTTAGGGTGTGTTTGTTTTGAGTGTGTATTATAATAACAATGTAGCCTAATGCATGCGTTAACTATAACACTAGAAGTATATAAAACTAAGTTTAACAGGCAACTGAGATAGAATGGTGCGTAGTAACTGTACTGAGTTAAGTTAAGTTCCTTCAGTTGCCTATGCCAGGGCCACGGTATCTTTTCCAAACAACCCGCGACCCCAGCGGAATCGGCCCTATTGGTCCCCATCGTCTGCTGATATCTCTTTAAGGCGTGCGTGGAACACAACCCGCCGTCGACCCGGGCCTGGTCCTTACCGGACGGCGAGCTACAGCCCACTACTCACCGTCCGCAAGCCCGCGCCTACGGTGGCCGGGAACCGGCTACCGATTCCCGCCGCCCAGGGCGTCTCCTGCGGCGCGCTCGCACTCTAACTAACTAACTAACCGTACTGAGCCACGTTGTGAAAATTAATAGGTAGGTTAGTCAATCTACAATAGGTTATATTTAGTTAGTATTCATAAGCTAGTGCGATAAATAAAAGTAATTTCCCAGCAATATTTTTTGCGCAAAGCTACTTAGTTATATGTACAGTATGCTTAATTGACGGCTTTGTGATGTCTTTTTACACTGCTTTAGTTATTCTTCTGAGTTTTGCACCCTCCTATGGTTTGTTGCAGTTCAAAATGTTTCGATAGCGAACGAACGAACGAATTATACGGTGACGTGACGTATTATGCACCTCTGCCTACTCCTCAGAATTGTTCTTCTGAGGCCTACTCTTTCAGGCAGATAATATACATCATGTATAATGTCATTGCTTTCAGGGCTGGGCAATAGTGTGATGTTGTCTGTGTACCTTTTTTAACTTGGCAACACTAACGTTGTCAGGGGTACGTTCAATTATTACGCTCGCTCGTGACCAGCCTGAACCCTGAACCCTCACATAAGCTTACCAACTGTTCTAATATAACATAATGGAACGCAATAAAGAATTGAGAAAATACTAAACTACGAACAATACAGTGAAGCATGCTGCGCAAAACTACACCTAGCCCTGTGCTTATACGCTCAACGCTCACACACACATATTTAAACCAAACTAAAACTAATCTACACCTCACTAAATGCAAACATGTATACGAAATCGTACTATAGAACGCATCCCTGAATGTCAGTGAGCAGTCATTCAAAATGTCAAAATCAAAATTATCTAAGCAAGCAAGCAACTGAGAAGCAACCATAGCATTAATGTCATGTCAGCGTTTGCGTTTCTCTTGCAATTTATCAGCTTTTCAGTTTTCACGGTAAAGTTTGTAATATGAGCTTTCAAACCTTATAAAACTAGATGTATTAGTTTCGTATACGAACGAAGAACTACAATTTAAGACCAACAGTATTTGAGAAGGCAACTTGAAGAATGTCGTTGGATACCGTGCCAAAAGACCTCCGAGGACTGCGAGCTTGTTTAGTATGCTCTTTGATAAAGGTATTTATTTTTTGTTTCGTCGTTACTCAGCCTATAAGATGACACTGGCCCTCAATTTCCATAATCCACTATTTCCCTAGTAACTTACGACTTCACTGATGAGTGAATGTGTGGTACACATGCAACTTCTTTTGATATTGCCAAATCATCTTCCAGACGTTCGATCAATTTGAGTATGATGGCTGCGACAACTGCGATGAATTTCTCCGTATGAAGAACAATAAAGACAATGTTTACGACTGCACTAGTAATAACTTTGATGGGTAAGTCCATTTGCTTGTAGAAGCTTTTATTTTCACATAGACAGTCAATATCCAAACTGTTTTATAGTAAAAGTACTTATGTGTCATGTTCAGCCTGTCAAGTGTTAGCATGGTTAGTTATGCCCTTTATTCTGAACTTGATTGACACTGCTCTTGTTGGTCATTTGAAATTGCTGGTATAATCATGTTAATCCTGAATTCTCATTTTTCAGAATGATTGCTGTTATGAGCCCCGAGGATAGTTGGGTGTGCAAGTGGCAACGTATAAGTAAGTGTTGTATTTGATCATAAATGCTGATACAAGAGAAAAGAACTGCTGAATATTTAATATTATTATAGGGTTCTCAATGACTGCTTTATTGAGTGGAAGAGATAAGAGATGTGGCACATGTGGAGTGCTTGATTGGTGGACTCACTGGTCATAGCAGTATGTTTTCTTTAGCTAACAATAAAATAAAGCCTCTGCCATTTGTTGGAAAATCATAAAGGGCTGGTCATCAACATTTGTCGTAGCTCTTGTCTATATCAGAAAGGTTTAGGTGGTGAAATAAAGGTAAACAAACTTGATGCAACTTTTTACACAAATGCATATTAAACAAATAAACTACTGCTTTAATTAATGGTTCAATTGATTTAGTAATCATTATTGTTGTATTTACATTGGTTTTTAGTTGCATTTTATTTTTAAACCGAGGTTTTAAAATAAAATAAGATAAAAGACACATCAAGATTTTTTACCTTTTTTTCACTACCTAAACCTTTCTAGTATAGGTGAAAGTATGATTGTTCTGCTATTTTAGCAAAACTAGTAGTATGACTAACCACTCACACACACATCCAGGCAACTAGATAGAGGAGCCTATTATGTCATGTTCACATTAAAACGTGTTTGTAGGTACCTTGTTTATAACACTTCTAAAAATTATAAGAGTGGTGTATTAAAAATAATAGATTATTAATGACGATGATTGTTTTTTTTTTTTTAATCTAATATTTGGAGGCTTCAGTGCACTCTAGGCGACTATGCCAGCCTCATTAATAATTATGGTATTTGCGTGTGCATACTTGCATGTAACATAGCGATCCCGAGTGGCTAATTAACATAATTTTCTTGTTTTCAGATCGATTTACTAAAGGAGTATATGCCATATCAGTGTCTGGCAGATTACCAGCTGGTGTTATAAGAGAAATGAAGAGTCGAGGCTATGTGTACAGACCCAGAGACACGAGCCAGAGATAATCAACACAGCACCTAATTTTTATTTAAAAAAATAATATTAAAATAATTATCATTCTCAGAACTATGTCTATAATTTAAGGCAGTGGGGAAGTACCCATACATTTGTATATTTTCTGATTACTTGCGCAAATACGAATTTACTAAGTTCACTAAGTTCAAAAAGAAAAGTGTACTTATCTTTGAGGATGTACCCTACTAAAACGTGTTTTTTGCAATTTGTAGGTCCATTGTGGTCAGGTTGTATCCTGATCAAACTATTTCCCTAGTAAATGTGTTTTATTGTCGCATATCATATTTTGATCAAGATACAACCTGACAAGGACCTGCAAATTGCAAAAACCATAAAAATCATCAATACATCTATCTAAGTTAGATTTCGTCCAGATTGGTCTGATTTCCGAAATCAGATGAATCCGGACGAAATCTATTCTACTTTGATCAACATACAACCTGGCACAGACCTGCAAATTGCAAAAAAACGCAACTAAATTTGATTTTCGCGGGTTACCACAGTGCATCCTTAGATCCTCCACACACAATCAATATGTGCTAAAGAGAAAAGTTATTTAAAAAAAAAAAAAAAAATTTAAACCTTTTAATTGTCCCTAAATAACTATCCAACATATAAACCTAAATAAAAACATTATCTACATTTGAACTAATGAAATGCAAGGTAAAGAGATGCCTTCTTATTCTTACAACAAATTGCAAAATACTTTGAGCTATAATATTAACAACATTTAGATCATTAAATCATTTCATTAAGCATGCGTAACAGTAAGACCGAGTTGATAAATTTACTCAGGTGAAAATATGACATTGTCGCTCTACAATGCCAAACATTAACTCCATGTGCCATATTTAGGTCTGGGTACTGTAAAATACATTGATTACATTCTGCTTATCAATATTAGATTTATTTTTGTATTCAACTGGCATGTGTTGTTTCTTCCAAGAGAGCATCTTATGGCACGTAGCAAGTTGCAATGCACACATAATGACGTTCTGTCAACTACTGCCTGATGGTGGGGCTTTATGCTCACCATCTGTACCTAACACATCCTTGTCAATTTCTTTAAAGTCAATGTTCTGCTGTTTCATAGCATTCTGAAAATAAAGACAAGCAATGTTTAATGATCAGAGCTAAATTATCATTACTAACTTTGATTTGATTAAACTCAAACAATTAAAAGCCTTGTATTCCTGCCAATCACGAACCTCAGCTGCACAACAAAATCTTCAAATGTTTGAAATCTTATTTACACAATATACAAAAGCAACAAAATATCAGCTTTGGTTCAATTTGAGAGTATACAGATGATTAAGTAATATTATTTCATTTCAAACATTGCCCTATGTAACATATTGCATCAGATATCAAACTATTTTCATCATTTCACATTAAGTCTTATAGCTTGTCTAGCTAAGAGAATACTATAGATGTATCAAACACTTAATTTAAAAAAAGAACTAGTTCTCATTGAACAAAAGTTTTCTTATCTAACTGATAACACACATGTTCTCACATACATGTAAGTAGTAAATTGTCACAATAAATTTAATTGCAATATTACAGAGTGGAATAAATATAACTGGTTACAAATGCTGGTCAAAGCAACACATAACATTTAATTACCTTTACGCAATCCTGATAAACTTTGAATATTCCGGCACAGACCGAATCATCGTGGTCGCCTTTGAGAAATCTTTCAGAAAACCAACTATTAAAGCAATCGTCATATTTTTTCTTTAGCTCAGTACATTCTTCTCCAATGCTATTCATGATGTTGATATAAATCCAGAGCGAATGGCTTCTTATTCAATTAATTTGCTAAAAATAATTGAAATTGAGGAAGTACTGAAAAATGCTATTGCTCCACAGATTAAGTATTGCTCGTCTCGTGACAAAGTGACAGGTGTCAGAAATTGACATTGACAGCTTTTTAAAAGATTGTACAATGAAATGCTCTAAGAAAGATTGGATTAATAGCCAGCATAGCCAGAGGTTACATCACTGGTTGAATCGACTATTTTTGGAACCCAAGCAGTAAAGGCTTAGAGCATTAAATGCTCTAAGAGTAAAGGCAGCCATCTTTTCTAAAAACAATGAAAAAACTCGAGGGGTTTAATAAGAAACTCACTTAGAAACATCTTCATCTTTTAAATTATGGGATCTAACGAAACCCCACCCCACACACCCATGCACCCCAGTGCATTGAATTTTTTTCATCCCTCGGTTACGTGAGGGGAGTGCCACTGCCAACGCTTTTGATTCTCACCTTGGGAGTGGCGCGAGGAGGCGAAGCGCCGGGGCGTAACTCCGCTGCCGCGAGAAATCACGGTACAGCGGACAGAGCTCCGGCGGGATCTCATGGCGGCATGGAGAGCGCGACTGTCGCAACCCAGCGCTGGGCACGCCACAATAGCGGCGATAAGTCCCCTCTTTGAGGAGTGGTTAGAGAGGCGCCACGGCGTCCTCACCTTCCGCCTGACGCAGGTCCTCACCGGACACGGTTGTTTCGGGAGGTTCCTGTTTCGCATAAGGCGGGAGGAAACGCCCGGGTGTTTCCATTGTGTAGATCGCCCGGAGGACACGGTGGAGCATACAGTGGAGGTCTGCCCGGCTTGGGCAGAGCACCGCCGTGTTCTCACGGAGGCGATCGGCGGCGGCGATCTCTCGCGTCCGAGCCTGGTCCAGGCCATGGTGCGGAGCGAGAGTGCATGGGAGGCCGTCACCTCCTTCTGCGAAGCAGTGATGCTCGCGAAGGAGGAGGCGGAACGCGTGAGGGAGAGGCAGCCTCACGCCCTCAGTCGCCGCAGGAGACGCCCTGGGCGGCGGGAATCGCGGGGCGATTTCCGGCCACCGTAGGCGCGGGCCTGCGGACGGTGAGCAGCGGGTAGCTCGCCGTCCGGTAAGGACCAGGCCCGAGTCGACGGCGCGTCGTGTTCCACGCGCGCCTCAAAGAGATGTCAGCAAGTGACGGGGCCCAATAGGGCCGACGCCGCTGGGGTCGCGGGTTGTCTGAAAGGGTTACCGCGGCCCTGGCATAGGCAACTGAAGGAACACGGGTGGGTTTTAGTCAGTAAAAGTCTGACACGCCCTCCCGCTCCACCCAGAGCGGGAGAAGTTATTTGATGATTTCCCACCCCCAAAAAAAAAAAAAAAAAAAAAAAAAAAAAAAAAAAAAAAAAAAAAAAAGTATTGCTCGTCTCGTGACAAAGTGACAGGTGTCAGAAATTGACATTGACAGCTTTTTAAAAGATTGTACAATGAAATGCTCTAAGAAAGATTGGATTAATAGCCAGCATAGCCAGAGGTTACATCACTGGTTGAATCGACTATTTTTGGAACCCAAGCAGTAAAGGCTTAGAGCATTAAATGCTCTAAGAGTAAAGGCAGCCATCTTTTCTAAAAACAATGAAAAAACTCGAGGGGTTTAATAAGAAACTCACTTAGAAACATCTTCATCTTTTAAATTATGGGATCTAACGAAACCCCACCCCACACACCCATGCACCCCAGTGCATTGAATTTTTTTCATCCCTCGGTTACGTGAGGGGAGTGCCACTGCCAACGCTTTTGATTTTTTTCGCAAGTTCACTACATCATTGTTTATCGGTGCACAGAATACACGTTTCCAATTTTCATCGATATAGCCTCCGTGCCTCGGAAAGCACGCTAAGCCCAACGCACGGCTTAAGGTGATTGCGCTGTAGTAGACCGCGAAATTCAAAATTTCTTGCGTTTTTTGCAATTTGCAGGTCAGTGTGAGGATCTTATTCAAAATATGATTCGCGATAGTAAAAACCATGTATTTACCTAACTTTAACCATAAAAATCTTCAATAACTATACCTAAGTTAGATTTCCTGCGGATTGGTCTAATTTCGGAATTCAGACGAATCCGCAGGCAATCTAACTTAGAAAGACGTATTGATGATTTTTATGGTTATAATTATGTAAAGCTATTCAACTAAGAATAGGAACGGCAATGACCTTGAACTGTCAACTGAAACATGAAGTATACGGCTTGCAAAGTTTTGTAGTGTTATCCTTATGCATTTTAGTTATGTTTTTGGAATTTGTTTTTGTTAAAAATATGTCACTGACTTTGCAAATGTGTAAACGAGGTGCTGTTTTGCTAAATCTTCATATTATGGTGCAAGGTCATTCCTATTCTTAGTTGAAACAGGTTGAAATACATTGAACATAGTTCTAGTTGACAAGAGTTGACACGTCTATGTTCAACTCGACTAAACAAAACACCTTTGCATCACTATACCATTGCAGAATGTCAATGTCATTCACGGAGCATGATGTCTGATGTCATTGTTGTCAACACCTTGTCAAACCACTGTCAAACAAACGTGATCATCGCTGGCTGGCTGATGTGATGTTTTCTGAATAACCTCAAAAATAAATTAAAAACAGTATTTATTACAAAAAATAACTGTCTTACGATCATGGATGATATACTAAAAGATAGCCGTTTCACAAAATATCTTAACGATCCAAGATATCGTCAAATTCCTAAACATGAGAGGAAAGTACAAATAGATAAACGATTTCAGTCTATGTTCAAAGATGAAAAATTCAAAGTGAAATACACAGTGGATAAACGTGGGCGGCCTATTAATGAAACTTCTACTGAGAATTTGAGGAAGTACTACGAGGTTGATGAGTCTGAGGGAAGTAGTTCCGGTGGAGAAGATGAAGAGGAGTCCCCTGTAGTTGATAAAAGTGATGAGTCTGTGCCGGGTCGCTTCGTAACACGACCACCTAGTGATGATGAAAAAGTTGATGAGGAACCAGTATTTCTTAATGACAAGTTAATTCGTGGAAAGTTACAGAAAAAAGTAAAGAATAGGTTGTTAGATTTGGACATTGATTATGCCCGTGGAGAAGGTAAGTTGCGTTTCTTGTGTTGTAAAAGATGATTAGTTCCTAATATTGGGTTTCTTACTGTTTGGTTACAGTTTACTCTTATTTACTTGTAGTAGTTTTAATATAATAAAATAAGTTTAATTATTCAACAGACATTGTTTATTTAGAAAATATTCTTAACATAGTTACTCATATATCTTACAGGAGCTATCCAAACTGACAGCTCTTCAGATGAGGAGAGCAGTGAGGCAGAAGAAGACAGTGAGCTGGAACATGAGTGGGGAGAACTTGACGCTGATGCGGGCACTACAGACGAGTCAACTAAGAGGTGCACAAATCATCTTATTTCTTGTAACTGTAGGCCAACCTCTTACTAGCTACCTCACATAAATATTAGATTGGCTTAGTAGACATTGGTTTAAATGTGAAAATCCTGTTAAACAGTAATATTTATAACTAAAACTTAATATTAAAAAAATAAGTTAAAGCATGCATGCACCAACACAGACAGATAGTTCAAAGTAAAAAAAAAAAATTTCACATTAATATTCATTACTTAATTTGTTATTTTCGATCATTACTTATTATTTGTTTAATACTTATTCTTAATAAAAAAAATCTTTTTGTTTTATTTCTTAATTGATATTTTTAATCTTGGTTGCTACTTGCTATAATCGTCTATCAAACGGACCCCTAATAAAACTAATTGGTGATCTCTGGTATACTATATTAACATAGGTACCTAGCACAACATCTGCCAAAAGGAATGTAAACTAGAAACCAATACAACAGTAACATGTGAATAAAAAATATGATTGATGCGTAAAAGTGTTTGTAAAAACCTACTTACAGAAATAAAATCATTTACCAATAGATTATTATTTTTGTGACCCATTTGTTAGAGTAATACAAAAGAGTAACATTTCAACATTTTCTTTCTTTAGAATTGCCATCTGTAACATGGATTGGGACAATATAAAAGCAGCAGACCTCATGGTCTTACTAAACTCATTTCTGCCAGCTGGGGGTGTTATCAAGAAAATCACAGTAAGTTACAATTTAGTGATTTTAATTTGGAAGGGGCATGTTCTATTTTCATAGAGCTATTATTTTTATTCACTGCATGGAGTGATGTGTCACCGATACATATTGCTATTCCATTCCAGGCAAAATTATAGCATTTATTACACATAGAATTAACTGTATATTTAGACAAGACTTAATTCAGATGTAAGTGCAGAATTTGGCATATATTTTCTAATGCAAATATCCTTATTTAAAACTTAAAACCCTGATATTTTCAGATTTATCCATCTGAATATGGTTTGGAAAGAATGAAAGAGGAAGAAGTTCGTGGACCTATTGAATTAACTGAAAATAAACTGGGAAATTTAACGGAAGATGGAGACAATGAGGAAGGTTTGTTACTCTTAAATCTCTATATTTCTTAAATTCTATTTACTTATTTGCTTTTTTTCTCCATACATATACTTCAATGAAGTTACAGAATGCAGGGGCTGCTGACCCGAATATACACTTTCGATGGTGCTAGCCTATATCATTTAACTCACTGTAAAATCACTTGCAGCAATCAAAATAAGTGCAAACACTTATTTTGATTGCTGCAAGTGATTTTGCATACCTTATTCACCAGTTAAGATAAAAATGGGGCTCAAAGTAGTGTTGATTAAATGCCAAGAGTGGTCCAAAAATATCCTATAACTATACAAAACAAAGTCGCTTTTCGTGTCTGTCTGTGTGACCGCTGAGATCGAGTCAACTACACAATGGATTTTGATGCGGTTTTCACCATCATTTTGATTTAGTGAATTAAATTCTGTGAGGCGCAGAATATACACAAATATTTAACTCTGATATAGCACAGACATCTCAAAGTTTTTACATGTCGCCTCGCCATTGCACCGGTGTGAAGCAGGGGCGAGGCTTGGCGAGGCGTTATATTTTGCCCCATGATAGTCTTAAAAAATTTTCACCCTCCACCTTTCCCAGTTATTAATATTTATTACTAGCTGCGCCCCGCGGTACCCGCGTAGACCGGGATAAAAAGTAGCCTATGTGTTAACGCAGAGTATAAGCTATCTACACATCAAATTTCACCCAAATCGGTGAAGCCGTTTGAGCGTGAAGAAGTAACAAACACACACAGTCGCAAACTTTCGCCTTTATAATATTAGTGTGATTACTAGCAGATTGCTAAAAAAAACCAATGGATCACCTGCGGGGCATCCCCGCATCAAAATCGCTCTAACCGTTTTGGAGTCCCTATAGAACATAAATAACATACACACATCGATTTTTATATAATATTTAGAAGATGAAACCCCAAAAAATTTCAGGTTCGTCATATCATATGGAAAAACTACGTCGATATCAACTAAATAGATTGAAGTATTTCTACGCAGTGGTAGAATGCGACTCCGTGTCCACGGCAGACAAGCTGTATAGCGAATGTGATGGCATGGAGTATGAAAGTAGCGCTACGCGACTCGATATGAGGTTTATTCCTGATGACGTTACTTTTGATCAGGTATTACTTTTAAAGTTTCAAGTATGAATTTCCTAACAAAGTATTTACCTATACTTTTACTGCGTGTTTAGAGTCGCACGACCTATCATCAATTCCCCTTACATCTTAGCATCTTTAATCATAAAATACAAGCATCGGATGCTTTTAGGCTAACCTGAGAACATGTTGTTTTTTTTTCAATTCAGGAGCCCCAAGAGGCATGCACGAAACTCCCCGACTTGACGAAATACAAACCTCGATTGTTTACAACAACGGCGTTGCAGCAAGCTAAAGTTGAGCTGACATGGGATGCCACAAACCCGAACCGAACAGAAACTATCAAAGGCGCTCTTGATGGCAAAATTGATGATTTGGATCTTAAAGAATACCTAGCTTCCAGTAGTGAAAGTGACGGTAACGTATTTGCTAACGTGTATACTGTTTTATGTAGGAGTCATTTTAAGATCCTTCTATCTGAGGATGATGATAATGCACTCATTTTGTAGATACAAAGGTAGCAAGTAGTAACTTCTGATTTGTTTTGTAGAGGATGGTCAAAATGAAGACATTGAAGACAAGTCAGACAATGATGATGATGAAGATCCTATACTAAAATACAAGAAATTGCTTGAAGACATCGAGAAAAAAGACGACAAGAAGAGCAATAAAGATATGGAAATGGAAATAAGTTGGGGAATAGGAATCAAAGACAAAGCAGAGGAGTTAGTCAAGAAGAAAATAAATGCAGGTAAGACACCATAAAAAAATACAAATGTTTAGGTTTTGTGTTTATACAATCGCTGCTAAATTATTCCCACTTTATTTACAGAAACTAAAGAGTTAACACCATTCGAAATGTTGATGCAAAAACGTAAAGAAAAGAAAAAACAAAAGAAATTGAAAAACAAAGAGAAAAAGGAGAAAAATGAAGAAGATGAATCCGATTCAGAAGACGGCAGTGTGTCAGACGTGCCTTCTGACATTGACATGAATGACCCATACTTTGCTGAAGAGTTTAATAAACCAGAATTTAAAAAATCTAAAACAGGTAACAAAAATAAAGACCAAAAGAAGCAAAATAATGACAGTGATTTAGATACAGAAGACGAAAAGAAGAAAGCGGAATTAGAGTTACTCTTGGATGACGACGATGGCAAAGCTCACTTTAGTTTGAAGAAAATTCAAGACTCAGAGAGTAACAAAAAGTCTAGAAGGAAAAAGAAATTAAAAGCCAAAATGAATGAACAGAAACAATCCCTGCCTGACTTTGAAATAGATGTGAATGATGACCGCTTTTCAGCATTGTATAACTCGCATCTATATAACATTGATCCAAGTGATCCTAATTTCAAGAAAACAAAGAACATGGATAAGCTTATTCAAGAGAAATTGAAGCGCAGACCAGCAGACACGCCACCTGAGGGTCAAAAGCCCAAGAAATCTAAAGAAGATGTTGAACTTAGTATTTTAGTGAAAAATGTAAAACGAAAAACTAAAGATGCATTGAAAAAATAAAACGATTTACTAAAGTGTATATTATTATTTAATACGTTTGTCTTAGTCATAGAACAAAAATAAGTAACAAGTCATGATTGTATCAAAACTGTAAAGGTAAACTAAAGTGCATAATTATCATTACTATAATATTTTACATTTTAATACAGAAAGGTCATATATAAATAATTGCCATAAAAATAACCAGCCTATGTTGCTAAACTGGCTGCTAAAGCCGTCTTTATTTGTCTGCCCAATGCGGCGCCCAAAGGTGGGGGCACGGCATTACCGATCTGTGAACAAATACATAAGCATGAGAGCTATAGATGCGATTGCGAGTGAATACGGTGTGTTTTGAAAGTATCAAGTAGTGTAAACAAACCCAGGTTAAATTCTTGCGCAATCACTCACTAAAAAGAATTAGTAACACAATATTTAAAATAAAACTTTATTTTTTGTATATAATACCTATTTGTTAAATTAAATATAAAACTAAACTATATTTAAAAGGTTTCAACTTCTTATCTCACCATTCTTTTGTTTGAATAACATGATTAAATTGTAATAGAAAAATCATTCACGAAAATTGAGGTTGAAAAATAAGTCCGATTTTCCGAAGACAACCGCAAACCATGACTGGTTTCTATGTAATTCTTTTAAAACGTTGACAAGCAGTAATGTCGTTATCATAATGGTCGTTATATTCGGAAGCGTTTATTTATATACTGGGCAACGTTGCCGTGGCAGTTTGCGGTTGCTATCGCCTTCGAAAAAGCACTTATAAGGTGAGCGTCCACTGGTCCGCGCCGGCCGCAAACCGCAACGCACGCAGACGTCACGCAACGTATTGACGTCGCCTGTTGTGGAGATTGACGAAGATATTATTATTATCAGTTGCTTGTTGGCAGAAGAGAAAGAACGTAAAACTAAACAACAACAACTTTCAACATTTATATCTGTAATTTTTATGGTGTGCATAATAAAGAGTATTCTATCTATCTATCTAAATGTAGAATGTGGGTCTATGAAATAAACTTGAAGCAACCAATGTTTGGAGAAATAATTCATTATTTGTTACTGATTTACTTCGTTATTACGATGAACAAATATTTTTTGATTATATTACGTGTCTAGATATAAATTCAGGAATCTGCTTGATGTACTCAAACCTTAATTGACGAACCAAAACACTACATTTAGTAAGGGTATGACACTGACAACTAACTCCACGGTCACAGTTTTCATGGTAACTCGGTGAATTCAAAAATGCGTTGCGTGCCGGTGATGTCACAAGAAATACCTTGCGCTCGGTGCTCGAGGTACCTACCGATAGTGAACGCAGTGCTATATGAATTCACACAGAGCAAACCAAAATCCATTGCATGCCATGCGTGCGTTGCGGCCGGCGCGGACCAGTGGACGCTCACCTTTAAGTTGATTTTAAATTAGAAGTTCGGGTTTAAATATTCAATTAATTATCAAATCAAAGCACTCAATTTGTAAGTGGCACTACAAACAAATTGGCATTCACACGTACGCACGGCTACAGATCAAGCTATACATTTCCAGTATAAGCTGATCTCGCATTGTATAGGATTTCCTTACAGTGAGAGGTCAGTGAAATATATAGCTTGATATGTAGCCGTGTGTACTTACGTTTTGATGCATTTGTTTACATTTTAATCAGATACTTTTGGAATAGACTATACTCTATTATTTACTATATCAGAAAGGTTTAGGTGGTGAAATAAAGGCAACGAATTAATCTTAATTCGTTGAATAAAGGTAAACAATCTTGTGACTTTTTACACAAACACATACTAAACAAATAAACTACTAATGGTTCAATTGATTTAGTAATCATTATTGTTGTATTTACATTGGTTTTTAGTTGCATTTTATTTTTAACACTGAGCGGAGCGACGCGACGTTATAATACGTAAAATTTGATAAACGCTATTTGACACAACGTTTAAACAAGTCAGCCAAAAATATGTCTTTCTTTAAAGAACGTGTATACGGCTGCGGCCTATACCAATTCCTTCAAGCTACGTCATCGCGCCGTATCACTTTAAATTTTCGGACTGCTAGCGCCACTCCACGTTAGTTTTGTTGTACACTTTTTAAGGCTACTCACATAGTTACATACATTATAATTACGCGTACATTCGCAACGTCGCCGTGTGTCGGTTGTCACATTTCATATTATCTTTGCTTGTATGAAAAACCAGAACGTCACTAATCGTCATATATTTTGTATGAGAAAATAGTGTGCCGCGCAACAAACATTTGAATACCCAGATGCTCAGCTGAAAGTGTTAAACTGAGGTTCTAAATTAAAAAACGATAAAAGACACATCAAGATTGTTTACCTTTTTTTCCCTACACTTACTTCACCTTTCTAGTATAGAGAATAAATATTACGTTACCTGTCGGTGTTTATCTTGTACTGAGCCAGCGAATATGTACGTGTCGGGGAAGCCCTGCGACCTCGCGCACTCACGGACCGAAACGACGCGGTTCTGTTCGGGATGCAGTACCCTGCCTTGCTTGCCCATCGGCTCCGGGTCCGTCACCGTTGTACTGAAGTAGCCGTCCCAGCAGACACGACCTGAATATTAATGCATAAGGTTAAATTCCATTGTAAATGTAAGCCGTACTCAACGAATAATTCTGCCGCCACAGTAAGTAAAAGGAGCGCATCTGACGAAAAAATAAAATAAGGCTTATTTCATAGACTTATAAAAAAAAGAGGACTCCGCGCCACGCATATCGAAAGTCGAGCACAGTAAGGTCCGTATTACAGAACGTCACTCAGTACTCAAGCATTACTTAAAACTAAATTCAAGCCATTTGATTGGTTGAAACTAGTTTTAAACTAAATTTAAACAAAGATCAGTGCTTAGTTTCCTTCTGTAATACGGACCTAAGTATCGGCCGGGACCGTTTGTACAAACACGCCTCACGCACACATTCACACCATAGTAAGTCTACCGGCCGCCATTACGTGACACGAGCGACGGCATCTTTGCAGGTACTCAAATCACGCACACATAGATCGGTACGGTGCTTCAATTTCATAAGTCTATGGCTTATTTAGATGATTTTTTTTAAAAGACGATAAACGCTTTTTCGACTATTTTTTTTTTTTTTTTTTTTGTTAGATGCAAACTGGCAACATTTCATACAGTTTGAGAGTGAAACTGTTGCTATTGCAGCAACAATTTTGCGCAACTTCTGTTTACCATGAATCGTCATCATCATCGTCTTCGTGTCCTTATCCCATGTTACTTGGGGTCGGCGCAACACGTTTTCTTCTTCCATTCTGTGTCAACCGTCATGCTATAAATCACGCCCTTCTCTTTCATATCCTTCCTCACACAATCTATCTGTTTACCATGAATCAATCTGCCTAGCCTTTTCCCAACTACGTTGGGGTCGGCTTCCAGTCTAACCGGATGCAGCTGATGAAAATAAGATAAATAAAATAAATAAAGAATCAATCTGCCTAGCCTTTTCCCAACTACGTTGGGGTCGGCTTCCAGTCTAACCGGATGCAGCTGATGAAAATAAGATAAATAAAATAAATAAAGAATCAATCTGCCTAGCCTTTTCCCAACTACCTTGGGGTTGGCTTCCAGTCTAACTGGATGCAGCTGATGAAAATAAGATAAATAAAATATATAAAGAAATACTGTTAGCAGTATTTCTTTATTTATTTTATTTTATCTGTTTTCCATGAATATGGGTCTTTAATATAGGTAGTGTTTGTTGTTGCATTACCATAGAGTCCCGCCCAGTTGTTGTGTCGGTTGCCGGTGTGCGGGAGGCACCACGGGATGAGCGTGTTCTCTTGCTTGTCGGCCGGCGTGCACGCGCCGCCCGCCGCACACGCGCACACGCCACGCAGCGCGCCGCCGCGAGCGCGTCCGGAGCGCGCGTCGTCGTATCTGTACTGCAGCACCTGGCGACATGAGCGGACAGGGTTTGCACGTTGCTTTTTTTTTTTAAGTGGCATCTCGCGTGTCACCCTAGGAGGTTGTGGATGCCTCAATAAATCAAAGCCTCCAAGCCAGAGCCACAACGCACGCACCCCCCGAGGGCAAGGGGCCTCGGCTTAGGGCGTCGCTGTGGGGAGGACAGCAGGGGACAGGCTGGATCGGATCATTATTATTCAGGGACGAATTTAAAGCTACAGGATTAGCGCCGAGAGCTGGCTCGAGCAAGGTCGGGGCGGGGATGGACAAGGTCGTCGCGGCGGGCCTCGTCGCGCGGACGGAAGGACGGCGGTGACGGTCTGAGTTTGTGTTTCCAGACAATGCTAGTGGATAGTGGTGGGGCTACTCTCCTGGAGGAGAGTAATAGCGTCATCCAGAACGGTGAGGGTATACCTTGCTCGGCGATACCACAGATTAATACAGATAGGACACTCCGCAGTTTAGGTATGAAGCTACCAGTACGCGGCCGGCGCCTCTCACGGGGCCAATTCAGTAGGTCAGAAAGTATAAGAGAGGCTTTACGCGATATTACTTTAGAGAACTTTACGCGATAGAAAAGAGGCAACTTGTAATTGAATATAACTGTAGGTAATAAGCGTAGTGCGACCTGAATTGCACTTTATTGTGTGGTAGCACGTCGCTTTTTATTTAAATAATTTTGCGTAGTGTCCCATCTGTATTAATCTGTGCTAAAAATAGAGGGAGTGTAAGGGGCGGCCGTCGCAATCAGGGGATTGCGTTGCATAATAGCAGAGTCAAAGACATGCTTTGCAAGGCTTCATGAACTGCTGGATTGTGGCCATTTTAATATCTAGATGAAGTCTCATTGCGTAGGTACATAAAAGGAGGCTCCCGTAACCTTTCTAAGGAAACGGTTCGAAGGGTCTGTATCCTATGGAGATGGCGCGGATTTGCGTGTCGTGGATACGACGCAAGAACAGGTCATGAGTTTTTTTGCATGTTGTGTTCTTGCGTCCTTTATATAAACACTAGCGACCCGCCCCTGCTTCGCACGGTTTCTACGACTTCACAAAACATCGTGATTTCTGTATTGTATGTAAGTTTATTATATATTGTATACATAAACCTTCCGGAATAAATTCTCTTAACCATGGTAAAAACCGCATCAAAATCCGTTGTCCAGTTTAGAAGAACAACGCGATCACATAAATAGACATGAAAACCGACTTTAATTTATAATATGCAATGATGTTAACGTACCTTGCATTTAGTTCCATCGGACAGTGCCACCGATATATTAGGCAGGTCCCTCCAATCAGAACCAGGCATAGTAGGGACCCTACATATTCTGGCTTGAATCAATGGCGCCATATTTTTACAAATGTGGTCCCGTAGTTTGGCATTCTCGTCCTTGCTTCTAACCAGTCGTTGGAAATGACTCTCTGGCATGGATCCATATTCGATTTCTATTTTGTTAGCACCATTGCAAATTCGTGGCAGATCACTCATAGCATCTCGGATGGAGCATGTTCTCCTAGGAGCAGACTCATCCCAGTGAATGTTTGTACCGAAGCGTTTGCCATCTATAGTAGCAGTCAGAGAGCATGCACGTCTACTAAACACGTGGGTGGGTTCCGGATAGAACGGTAACTTGTACCCAGGCGCTGCTGCCAAAATAATAACCCTTCTTCTTGTCTGCGGTACCCCATAGTTGCCGGCCTGAAGAATCCCGAATGTGCACTGATAGCCCATGTCGAGTAAAGCCCGCAATGTCAGTTTTAAAACCATACCTTTTTTGAATGCCACAAAATTTCTTACATTTTCAAGTATAAAATATTTCGGCCGGTAATAATCACAGTAAGATAAGTATGAAGCTACAAGAGAGTTTTTAAAGTTGGAGTACTCTCTTGAATTGAATCTGTTCATTCCGGAGAAGCCCTGGCATGGCGGTCCACCAACTAACAGTTCTACTTCGCCTTGCATTGGGAGACGTAGTCCACCAGCACTATGAGTGGCCCCGGACATTGCATCCTTTAGTAACGCATTACAGTCTTCATTGAATACAATGCAGTTTTTATTGTTGAGTGCATATGCATGTGCTGCAGCTTCAAGATTCTCTATAGCCCACCTGCATTCCGCCACCCCAGCCTGATGCAAGCCTTCGGATAGTCCACCACAACCAGCGAAAACATCTAGAGTTCTTAAAGGTCGTACCGAAATATGTTCCAGTTTATTTTCATTTGTTTCCACAGGTTTGCTAGACTTTCCTTTACCTTTGCCCTTGTCTTTTCCTCTTTCAGTGCGTCCAACACTAATAGCATGGTGTGGAACATCTATAAACTGACCTGAAGATTTATCAAAAGCCATTCTAAAGTAAAACCTACTTGGGTCTCTCTCCAGCCACTGGGCCAGAGAATATTGTTGAGGAACATTTTGTTCATAAATTAAATGACATGCTCCTACAACTGCAGAGAAAGATACATCACGAATTTCTTCGCTCCAGTAAACTACATTCAAGTCTTCATGCTGCGGAAACCGGCTGGTTGTATTTTCAGGTCTATAAAGAACATTGACTTTTAAATAAATATCCTGAGGAACAATCAAAGGTCCTTCTCCTACAGCAGTTACAGCTGCAATGTAACCAATACAGAATGGTTCCCCAGTATCTATATTTGACCCACGCAAATTATTGTCACTCTTCCTGTAATATTCAGGGTAGATGTCCTCATCAACTTTCTCTAGTTTTGGTTTGACACTGCTGTTTGCATTAGTGAGAGTATTCTTCAACTTGAATGTTCCTGGTTTGAGGAATACGCCACAACCTTTCTTGTAGTCGTAATCTTGCCACCTCACTAATGACCATTCTGTTCTATTAGATTCAGTTACAAAACTGGATTTTTCTATCAGTTTTCCAGAAACTTTAGGTATGTTTTTAGCATCCCTTTTAGTTTTTCTTTCACAAGATGGGCAAAATCTGTGTTGCCTCAGTGGATTAGGACAAACTGGATCAAGAGGTAAATCTTCGAATCGTGCATTGAACCTTTCATAGTATTTATTGTAAAAATAGGTTTTACCGTCATCTTCAAAATGTTTGTCATCTACTTCCTTGCCACCTAGTTTGAACCAATCGGCTGGGATTTCTCCCTTTTCAACACAAGCTTTTCTTAATATTGATGAAAGTGGAGCACCATGGCAACATCTGTCTCCTAAAAATACTTCCCTTGGGTCACTGACCTCACCCAGTACAGTGTCAGAGGCCCTAATGAATACCTCTGCGTGAAAGTAACCAGATTTAGAGTTAATAGTTTCTCTCCACATGTATACTACTCTAGCAACCAAAGCAGGAATATTGGATTGAGATGTTTCAACCATTACAAAGTCGCCATTGCAAAGTTCAGAGCCATCAATTTCAACTTTTTCGTAATACACTTTGGTGGCGTCGGCTTTCCTGGGTTCGCCGACCCATTTAATTTTTCTGTTATTTGAGCCAGTTAACTTGACGGGCACTGTGTCCTCTAACTTGTCCTGTAGTTTCTTCTCAGCCATTTGTTGGTACTCTTCTTCATCATCTGGTTCTGAATCTTCAGCCTGCTCTACTGCCATGTTGGGACAAAATCTTCTTACACAAGCTTTTTTAGTACGTCCATGACCGCCAAACTTTGCCATTGCACGACAAGCGTTACATTCCCCACAGTCAGGCAGTTGACAAGCTTCACACACGCCACATCTTTTCCTTCTCAGCACCAACTCATGATTTGTTTTATCCAACTGATTTGTGAAAAAGCTCTCAAATGTTTTCCTCACAAGGGGAGTAGTAGTAGCTTTAGTCCAAGCTTTTTTGTCAACATTTTTGTAATCTATTTTAGTGCGGAATTTACGCTTGCCGAATTTGATACCCATTAATTTAATCAACTCCCTCATGCATGGTAATGTAATTAGCGGCTCATCATCTTCATCAGCTTCTAAGCTCACTACTTGATCACACACAAACTGTGCATGTTTGTGAAGCATTTCTTCAGTCATTCTGGCGTCATTCAGTTCAGGAATAGTTGATTCTCTGATCAGTTCTAACAGGTCTGCATATGTTGGCTGAAGATAATGATACTCTTCTAAATACTCTACAACAACTTTGCTTAGCCATATCTTCTCATAGAGATTGTTCATAAGTGGTGTATACTGTTCACTTGGTTTTAGTAAGTTATATTCTCCAAATTCTGTTGATAAGGTGATACAGTTCCTGTCGCCACCGTCAAAGCCATGTATAAACCTGAAGCAGAAGAATTCTGATGTAGGTACTTATATGTTGTGATCCGAAAAAAATAATCTTAAAAGCCTTAATTATTCTCAAGTTATTACAAGTGAATGGAATTCAAATTCAAAGCCTTTTATTCACTAAAAAGTACAAAACAATCAAAAAAATAAAAATTAATTTCATGCAAAGCAGTTCTGTTGTCTGTTGTCTCAAGGATACACTCCTTAAGACTCAAAGGCCTCCTCTAGAGCTTTCCACTTATCTTTTTCTTTAGCAATTTTTTGCCATAGCGTATAAAGTAAATGAAATATTTAGTCTAAATAACACTCACCACTCAATAATTGGACCTACATCTTTCACAGGAACAGATTCGTCATCAATTTCAATTGAATCAGAACATATGGACTTCAAATACCCTGACACATAAATACGCACATCATTTTCAACGAGACCTCCATCAATAGGGCAAAGATGTCCCTGTTCATCAAATATAGAATAATTGGTTATATTGGTCTGTGGGCGTTCCATTATATCTCCATCATCACCTAAAAAAATATACAGTAGGAATAGTACAAAATGAAATGTTTTTAGGAAACTTCGTTCAGTTTTCACTACCGTACAACGGGGCTGTTTGAGTTTTTGGGGGCTATTTGGGACATCCCAGGATTTCAACAAAAATGTCAATAACTTTCAGTTGGTGTATTTATTTTATAAATTCTAGCAACACATTGTCACCTGTCAGTGCCAGTCTGCTAGTACCTATATTTCACAGTTTAGTTCCAAATGGTGAGAGTCAGCTCCTACATAAAAATTTAGGTGTCAAAACTTCTCCAGCAGTGCAAAATCCTGACTAGTTAAAATTGTTTTCTTCATAAAATTATACCAATCCCTAAAATAAAAACATAATTTTATGTGGTTTCTGTTATTCTTTGTCCCAAATATTGAAAGACTTGTAAAAAGTGGCTATTTTGGCTCAGAATAATGCATTATATATCTGTTTTTCAGTGTTGTCCATATAATCCCCAAATATAGCGATATTTGGGACAGCCTCATTTTTATTTATGTTTGTCCTTTTGTAAGTTGCTACTTAAATGTATATCTGCAGAAGCCATATAATTTTTATATCATGGCTTATGCATGGCAATATATATTATAGCAATACATATTACGATACATTTTCCATAGTAAACTTCGAGCAACCTCAGATGTAGCTATAATATATATTTATATTACACTAGGAAATTCACAGTATATTAATATAATATATTATAGCTACGTCTGTGACAGGCTTAAACAAGATATTTGCTGAAGTACGTCAAAATGTGTCCCAAATAGCATGTCAGAAACTTAGCATAAATAATACTGACCTGATGCTAGAACAAGTTTCTCATTGGTCAATGCTATATACTCTTCAACAGCATCCTGTGGGTGTCCTTGATAGTATATTATATCGGAATTGTTCAAAAATTGACCGCAGATATTACATTTTTCATTGTCAGGAATTGATTTTTTATAACTTACTATTTCATTATTATTTTCAGTTTTACCATTTTCTTTCTGTGATTCTGAGGAACCATTTTGTTTGCTGTCATCTATTTCAGTTATATCCTGTTTTATACTGTCTTCTAATTTATTCATTTCTACATCTTTTGGAGCAATTTCAACTGCTTTATTCATTTGTTCATCTTTTGTGACAATTGCTTCTACTTTTTTCACTTCAATGTCTGTTTTTCCATTCTCTACTTCAACTTCCAAGTTTTCACTGCTATTATCCTTGGTTATGCTATCTATACTGTTTTCTTTAGCTTCTTCATCCTCATATTTAAGCTTTTTCTAAAATAAGAATCAATGCAACGCAAACAAAAACGTAGTGAAATAAATACAATACAATAGATTATTACACCGGCACCCATTTTTAAAAAGTGATCAGTTGACATCTACACTTTTTAACTTACAGAGTGGTATGATGTAATAACATGGCAGCTAATACATGTTTTTGCAGGCGTCAGCATAAAATTGTTGAGTGTACTTGTACGCACGGCTACAGATCAAGCTATACATTTCCAGTACAAGCTGATCTTGCATTGTATAGGATTTCCCTAGTGAGAGGTCAGTGTAAACTGGAAATGTATATAGCTTGATGTGTAGCCGTGTGTACAAGAGACAGTACTACTCAACTAATATGGCTTATCGATGTACCTGCGCAGAAGATGAATTTTCAAAGCGCGGGAAATGCTATTGACCAATCGGCACGCTCCAAGCTTTTTCCTGTACCGCTATTGGTCGGTAGCTGCCGCCATGTTAGCGCGAGCCGCTTGACAGCTGCCATACTTGCGAGTGAGACGGAACTAACAGCTGCAGTGTATTATGAACCTTATAGAAGTGATCTAAGGTTGATTGTAAGTTTTAAGTATTCTCGTTAATCTTCGGGGCCATACTTTCCTTTCTGTGCGAACGGAGATTCACGACGCGTCTTATTAATGGTTACTACTGTACTTTAGTTTAGATTTTAATAACTCAAACTCAAAGCATTTATTTCAATTAATTCAATTACAGGCACTTTTGAATTGTCAAGGTGGTCAGTCAGAAATATGAAGCTAGTTGCTCATCCCAAGGTGTAGTAAGTTCCTATGGAGAAGAATGGTCAAGAAACTCCACGGACACTCTTTAAATAAAAATATTGTTAAAAAATATTGCTTACATCATTCATGTTGAAATATACATGAGAGAACAATATAGAAAGATGTGCACAATGTTAAAAGCATCCGTAATAAAAAGTTAAAAATAATAATGTTTTGTTTTAATTTTCATTATTTAAAACTTACTGGCTGTATAATTACGCTTCCTTCAGGGCTTCTATTCCTTTTAGAGGCAAACATACTAGTTATTTTCAACTGATTTCCATTATGTGGCGACTGATTTCCATTGCGTGGTGACCTTCTCTTGGACCTGAAATTTAAATTAAACATTCTGACAAAACATTGAGGATTTATTATTTTAAAATGTATTGAAATAATTCTAACGCAGCAGAAATGTCTGTAGAGCATAATAAGACAAGCATTAAATAGTGTCATACAAGAAATAAATTCATGCTAAATAGCCTTAAGTATTAAATCCTTTTAATTACTATATTGCAATTGCCTAACAATTTGGGTTAAGAGTAGCATGCTCAAGTAATGTTTTTTAACTAAGCAACGTGAAGCTAGTCCTACAATTTGAACATTTCAAGTTACTACTTGTCACAGTTATAATAAAGAACATTTCTTTATGTATTCAGACATACGAGTTTGCCTTACTAATTTATGGAGATATCGTGGTGTCGTGTCATTGATCATATTTGATGTAATTATGTACTTACATCTGAGAAGGTGATTTCGGTTTGCCCACAGATGAAACGCTTTCCTCAGCATCTTTTTGCAAGTTCCTAACAACACTACGACTTTGTACAGGCATGTTTGACATATACCTATTTCCATATAACAGAACTTGTAACTATTATAAAGCAAACAATAATTTCATTGTTCATAAAATGATGAAAATAAAACTGAACAAACTCAAACACAAGACGTACAATAAAAACGGCGCGAAACCAGCAGTAAAATAAATATGGGTGAGATTGACAGTTTGACTTGACATGACAATGACATTGACTTTGACAGTTCTCAAATGCTAATCGTGCTCAAGTTTGCGCAAGGCAACTTGCGCATTATGGGTCACCTTAGACGGTCAATCTAGAGTGAGATGGAAACGACGAAAAAAAAAATTAATTAAAAAAATTAAAAAACCCGAAAAAATTTAAAAACTGAAAAGCTAAAAACAAGCCCATTTTAAATTAAATAAGAGTTGGAAGCAGGCAGCATTTGAGTTTGAAAATATAAGAATGGAATGGGTCCCGCCTGCTTCCAACTTTTATTTAATTTAAAAACTTTTTAACAAAAAAAAAAACCGACTTCCAAAAATCACTACAAAGTGAAAAATAACTTTGATTTCGGAAGTCGGTGTCTTTCGTTTTTTATTTACTTTCTTTTTTTTGCCACCGACTTCCGAAATCAAAGTTATTTTTCACTTTGTAGTGATTTTTGGAAGTCGGTTTTTTTTTTGTTAAAAAGTTTTTATTTCTCGCTTTTTAGTGGGTCTGTTTATAGTTTGTATAAGTTACAATAGTCTAATGTCAATCGCTCATCACATGTTACAAAATATTGCATTTCCCGATGCTGGGACGTTAATTGTTGAGGAGTTCTGCTGGTAAGAACCAGGGGAACTCCTCAACAACCACTCACCACACGCATTGTGTGACGAGCGGAAATTGCTTAGTAACCATATTAAAGTAATCGAATCGCAACACGTGAAATATTTATCATTGAGTAGTTCCGGTAGCCATCTGTGGTCTTCATCATCAGTTCCACTTCACCAAGTGGTGCTTTCCGAGAGCAAATGCACGAGCTACTATAAAAAATACCCAAATCGCTATAGGTGTGCTTATAATATTTGAAGAGTTCCTTCGATTTCTCCAGGATCCCATCATCAAAACTGAATTTTGACAAAAATGGGACCATTTGGGAAGTATACCCTTTCCAACAAAAAAATAATTTTTCAAATCGGTTGGCAAGCGACGGAGTTATGCGCGAACAAACATAAAAAAAAAAATACAAATATCCGAATTGAGAACCTCCTCCTTTTTTAGAAGTCGGTTAAAAATGGGCTTGTTTTTAGCTTTCAGTTTTACCGCAGTCGGGTTTTTTAATTTTTTTAATTACTTTTTTTATTTCCAGCTTTTTAGTTAACAAATGTGAAAGATTTGTTGTACGTGTTTTTTAGCTGCATCCGGTTAGGCTGGAAGCCGACCCCAACATAGTTGGGAGAAGGCTAGGCAGATTGATTGCTTGTAACGTGTTTTTTACGATTTGTCACTTCGAGGTACTTTTAACCACACAAGTTGTACATATTTTTGTAATCACCTTTTAAAACCCTTTATTTTGATACGGGACTCGACACGTTTTTGGAAAAAAAAATTTTTTTAAGGCATTATTTGGCGCCAAAAAACCGCCATTTTGTTTTTTTTTTATTTTGATATACCCAGTGTCACTCTCACAATAAATACGAATCTAACGACACCTCTCAAGCTAAAATCCATCGAGCCGTTCAGGCCGCAGAGCGTGCCAAACAATTATACATACATACATACTCTCGAAAAACATCGCAGTGGGGTAAAAATTACAGACGATCGGTTCGGTCGTTCGTACGCACGGCTACAGATCAAGCTATACTTTTCCAATATAGGCTGATCTCGCATTGTAAGTATACTGACTTGAATGTGCCCTGGCGGTTGAGAGTATGTCATGCTCACTCAAATGTCTCGCTGGTGGTGGCGTGTGTGTTGGATCATTAAGTTCCCTTCAAAATGAGCTAATTGGTGCTGATCCATGCGTCATGTTCGTGAACGGGCGCCGTCAGTTGGGACTGGTCGTCTCTTAGCTGCCACGGCTTATTTTATTTTTTTTATTTAGTTGTTTTTAGTTTTCATCTTTTTTTTTTATTTTTACTACGGACGCTTTTAACGTGCACGTCTTTCTACATTGTTCTCACATGTATATATTCAATATGAACGATGTAACCAATATTTTGTAAAATATTTGATTTTAAAAGTGTCCGTGGAGTTTCTTGCCCGTTTTTCTCCATAGGATCTACGCTTTGGAATGGGCAATCTAGCTTCATTTTTTTGACTGACCGACCCTTTGACAATTCAAAAGTGCCTGTAATTGGTTTATTTGAAATAAATGCTTTGAGTTCAACGAATTAAGAATGATATAGAATCATAACTCTCTTACGAAGCCCGCTAAAACATGGTCCCAAACTCATACTTCACTAAACTGATAATACTAATGCAACACACGCACAGACAAAATATAATACTTTGCTAAATTTATTTTCCGTACATGAATTCGCCCAACCATTCATTTGGGGTGCAATTTTATTTAGTAAGATAATGCTAGAGTGAAACGGAAATATCGAAGCCAGGGTTAAGTAACCATGGTAACATCACAGTATAAAAACATAAGACTGTGGTGACATTGAGCATCGAGGATGGTGTAATGCAGTATAAAGTAGGAGTCAGTAATTTATTATGAACTCAATTATTATGAATTAATATGACACCTCCTTACCTTTAGTTTCCAATATTCCATTCTTTAAGAGCATTAACGTCGCGCACGCTGGCAACGTCACATTTCCAAAGGTTTTTCGTGATTATTTTAATAAATTTAAATCAAATGACAATTTCCTCTGACAAATTCTTAGATCGTTGGTATTTATAAGTATGTATGCTATTTTTTGACGGTTATTTTGATATTTACTATTTAAAAATAGAATAATAGAAAATAATTGACAATATTTCATTTTCTAAGAGTAAATACCAAAATAACCGTCAAAAAATAGCATACATACTTATAAATACCAACGATCTAAGAATTTGTCAGAGGAAATTGTCATTTGATTTAAATTTATTAAAATAATCCCAAAAAACCTTTATAAATGCGACGTTGCCAGCGCGCGCGACGTTAACGCTCTTAAAAAAAGAAAGTAAATAGTTATTTTATTACTTACCAAATATCTATTTTAATTGTAGAGAGGAAATCATTATTTCCATCATAGTACAGGATCTATCGAATTTCGTCACAATTTTTTAAAGTAGGTAGCATAATAAATGCAATTTCCTTGATGTTTATTAGTTTTTTTCCGGATAAGTAATCGCATGATTGAAGGTCATTTATTGGCAAACGCCATCAGAAGTACGAGCCAAAATTTAAGGCGTGATTGTACCCGTGCTACTCAAAAACTTTAGGGACAACCAGGGAATCCGTTTCCGGAAACGTGTTTTTTTATATCCCAGCCCTCCTATACAGTATCAGCAGATTGAACACAGTTAGTTTTTAATCATAGCCTGAGTAGGTAATTTATGCGGTCTACCCAAATGCCTTTTCTTTGGTATTGTTCGGCGAATCGTTGAGGTCCTTAAGTTTTAAGTTGAGGTGCACGATTATTGACAAATGCGTGCACTGACTGGACAGGTTCACTCATTCTGTGAGGTTCTTTCCTCAAAAGACCATTTCAGACACCTATCTACAAGGTCTTCACATGGTCTTATTGAATTAAATGTAATTCTGATAGTCTTGGCTATATATGCATGTATCTGTGCTTGTGTTTTAGAATGATGTGTAAGTTCCTATTTCTGGTACTTGATGTCTCTGTCGTCCCTTCCGTAGTTTTATTTACTGTGTCATGTACGTTTGATGAACAAATAAATAAATTATTTAGTTCAAACTATAGAAATCTTGTTTATTATTATATCTCGAAGTGATCTGACCAAGATTATGTCTGGACTTTAAAAGAGACTGTGGGCCTCTGAGTTAGTTTCGACCTTTCTTCTCAATTCAAAATTTAAATCAAATCAACTCAAATCAGTTTATTGCAAACATGTTTTGTACAGAGGTTGGGATAAGATTGGTTGGACCTTAAATATTAACAGGACTAACTGTACAAATAGGTACCTACAGCAGATTTTTTAAACATACGATTGCCTGTGCGTGATGAATATAAATGTCTTCATTCCTAAAATGTATACAGCATACCCTACTAGCACTAGTTGGTAACCACTCCAGTCGGATGACTGGAGTGGTCTCTTCTTTCAAAGCGGGCTGCTGTAATCCACTGTAATCATTGAATCTCTTTTTTGGGAGTGCTCTAAACTGAAGGATACGAAACACTAACAGGAAATCCCATCCATCCATTTATAAAAACTCTGTAGGTAGTAGGTACATACAAAATATTATATTATAGTTACGTATTAAAAACTGGCTGGTTATCTAGTTGCATAATACAGACAACAATATTTTTACAAAACACGAAATTATGTCACTTTGCTGTGATAAGGTTATCCCGGTTTGTTTTTTACTTCCTTCTTTCCGTCTTTTACACCACTTTACCACATAGGAGGTCATTTTTGTCCTCGAGAAACTAGTTGTTTCTTGGATTTTTCACTAATCGAAACGATTTAGGCGTCTGTCACTGAGCGCGCGACAGACTGAGCGGTGAGTCGGTTGTACTTTTTTTCGTCCCGCCCACTCGGTTGGAGTTTGCGTGGAACCATTTTTGAGCGGAATTCGTATTCTATATCATTCTCAATTCGTTGTTTGAGTTTGAGTTTATAGGATTCCCTTACAATGAGAGGTCAGTGTAAACTGGAAATGTATAGCTTGATGTGTAGCCGTGTGTACGTGAAAATATGACAGACAGTAGATTTCGTTACTTTTGGTTTGTTCAATATTTTTAATCAAGGATTTATCATGAAAAGTGTCAGAATATCAAACCCACAGAACAATAACAAAGCATAGAAGGAAGGCTAAAAACAGAATTCTGTAACTACCTTTAGTCCCGTTCTATTATTAGGTACGATAAAGGATGTGGGAAAGAGAATGTTTTACTCTTTGTTTTACTTTCTTGGCATGGTCACAAGATCAATTGTCATTTGGTTAAAAAAGTTATAGTATGACGCGGCCAAATTTGATAGTACTTTGTTTCAATGTCTGACAGTTCGTTCATTGAACTACCTGACTTATTCGCGTGTTCATTGTTTACGTGTTTGTCGTAATCTTCCATGGTTTTGCGATGTTTTAATAATATTTCTACTGTTAGATTGCATGAATTCTTTGTTTAACTACAAACAGTGAGTGTGTGGACGCTGTGGAGCAATTTCTTGTGTGGTTGGGGGCTGCCAGTCCCATTCATAGCGAAAATAAAATGAACAATAAATATTGACCTTCCATCGGTAAGTTTTTGCTCAATTTCTTGTTGCATATGATCTGTTAAACGAATATAAATACATAACAAATATTGCTGTGTCACTATATAGCTGAAACCAGTCGTAATATTTATTCCAATAGAAGTTATTAGCGAATATTCGGAAATTGTTTTGGGGTTATCTTGATCAGCCATAGTGACGTAAATAATGTTGTCGATACTTTTCTTTTACAGATATCCTAGACGATGTGAAAAAAAAATGGATAAATTGTATTGGTAGACGAAATTGGACTCAGCCACAGTGGCGTAACTATACCGTTCGAGGCCCGTGGCAAATTCATCGGATTTTTAATAAATGTGTAATAGCCACATAATATGCTCCAAGCATTTTACTTTGTATTCATTTGGTAATGAACCTATGAAATGGATGTAGCATGTTCTTTAAGTCGTCACTTAGAGAACATGCTGTTCCTACATTATTTGTTATGGATAGAACAGATGAAATGGTCTGATATACAGGATGAATTTTTTATCATGCACCAAATTGAAATGGGAGATTTTACTTATCATTATGAACAACTTTTACTATGGGACCAAACCTGAAATCACGAAAAAAAAATCAGCAGTTCAGTACATTTTGACGAGTTTGATGTAGATAAATGTACTGAACAGCTGATTTTTTTTCGCGATTTTAGGTTTGTTCGTATAGTAAAAGTTGTTCATAATGATGAGTATAATCTCCCATTTCGATTTGGTGCATGATAAAAAATTCATCCAGTACTATGATATAATTAAGGTATTTTATTGGCAATAAATAGTATCCCGTTCAAATTAAAACTTGATTTATTACATTACAGGAAATACTTATGGAAGTCTGCGAAGAAGGACATAGCGCAGTACTGCAAATTAAAAGAACCGCTCACCATCAACAGCAATCTAACATGAAGACAGGTATAACATTTCAGAAATATGTTCACTTGATATATGCGATACAATGATATTATATTAAAAATATCATTGATGCGATACTATTCTTCTAATTATCCGAGTCGGAAATATAATCGTGTACAAATTTATTTATTTATTTTTAATAAAAAATACGTAATTGTAGGATCCCGTCGCAATGGAAGTTGAAACAGGACCTAGTACATCGGTACAGATTAATGAATCGCCACTGATATTGACATCTCGTGAAATCATCTCACATCAGTCAGGTAAGACATACAAATAAAACTATTTACCTAAGTAAAAATGATGATAAAAAATCTTACATAAATTTTATTGAGAACTGTTCGTTTTAGGAATCCTTGACACAGATGACAATAACAAATTCAGAAATAATTAGATTCCATCCCGATTCAAGAAGACTGCGCTTTTGCGAGTTCCTGGTCGCCAGAGCCGACTCCAGAATCGTCAGGAAGTTCATCCGTATTATGGTGTGGGCTGGAATTCGCGTAACAGATTACCTATTAAAGTTGCTAGGCTTTTTATTTAAAATATTATCTGGTCGTTATTTATTTTTTTATGTACGAAAAGTTTTTGTCGCTTTGGTACCATTTTGAATTTTCATAATAAATTTTATTTTTTCACTAACAACCATTTTATTTAATCAAATAATTCAAATCTCTACTAAATTACGCTTCTACTGATTTAAAATAATGTGTTAAGTATATAAAAAGTATTAAAATAAAAATTATTAGGTACTTTGAATACCCTTGTTCCCTAGACTTTGTTGAGTAGACTATGATGTAATCTAAAATTCAAATAAATATGAGAAAGTAAGTTGCTAAAAACATTTGCAAAACCGAATGTCTCCCACTTCTTTTCAATAAACTCATCAGTTATTATGGCAATTAAATACATTCGGGTTTAGCCGGGTCAGATTTAACACATGAAGAGCTGTCGGGAACCAAGGAAGACTTTGGTGATGATGATGACGAACTATTTAGTTCATACTTAAAGTATTCTTTAATGGGGAGGAAAACTAACTTTTTATCACGCTAGGTGGCACATGATCGACTGTCCTTTTTTCATTGATTTGACGTAACGAACGATTGTCAAATTGTATGGATTTGTTTGTAAAACAATGTACAGTCGTTCAGAGCGCCATCTACAAACAGCTTTGCGTGTGGCTTCCCATTTTGAACGAATATATTAAGTATTGGGATCACAAGTATGCTTAGTTACTTCAAAATTTTTGGTACACACGGCTACAGATCAAGCTATACATTTCCAGTATAAGCTGATCTCGCATTGTATAGGATTTCCTTACAATGAGCGGTCAGTGTAAACTGGAAATGTATAGCTTGATGTGTAGCCGTGTGTACCTACGGTTATTATTCTTGGCAGTATAAGAAAGACTGTTATTGTAAATTCTATCGACGTTGAAATTTAGTGGGTACATCACTAGTCGGAATAAAATGAATGACAACCTACAAAATTTCGAAACGTCTTCTGTATACGTGTCCTTCTTTAACATCATAGCGGCTCCATAAGTCAAAATGAAACAAATATATTGAGTTCAGTTGCTATTTTACCACTACTTCTATGCTTTAGTCGTTGTTCTGAGATCAAACCTACCTTTATAATGAGGTATGTTCTCTACATAGATTTCTATACTCTAATGCGCGCTACACACCTTCAGTTTTATCTGTGCGATTTATCTGTACAGTTATCTATTTGATTATATATTTATTTTATTATTATCTATTGTTTTTTATTTTCATCTCAGATGATTGCACTGTGTAGCCCGCGAAATTCAATATTTTTTGGGTTTTTGCAATTTGCAGGTCCGTGTCAGGTTGTATCTTGATCAAAGTATGATACGTGCATACGTGGCAATAAAACATATGTATTTACATAATTTTAACCATAAAAATCATCTATACATCTCTCTAAGTTACATTTCGTGCAGATTCGTTAGATTTCGTTCTCGTTCGTTCGTTCGTTCTCTAGTTCGTTCTAGAGGAGCTCGTGGCTAAGTAATAACAGCCGCACAGGTCGATCCATCAGGTTAAGCTACGCTTGCCGTGGTTGGTCCGTGGATGGGTGACCATCTTTACATACCGAGACTCCTCCGTGCCTCGGAAAGCACGTTAAGGCGAAAGCGCCAGGGTAGGCCGCGAAATTCAAAATTTCGTACGTTTTTTGCAATTTGTAGGTCAGTGTGAGCTTGTATGTTGATTAAAATATGATTTGCGGCCGTAGCTAATATGGCTTTACAGAATTATAATAATAATAATAATATATCATTTATTTCGGGTAACTAAGACCCATAACATAAATACCTTACAGACTATCATACATATTTATAAAAAAAAACACAAAAATAAACTATTGTATACGAAGTGACGGCGTCGTATTGCGCTGCGTGGTGTCGCGTAACCTTCCGCGGAATCGCCGATACACGACACCCTTCGGCCAAAACTCTTCCTTGAGTACGGTCTCAATATATTGAGTCGGAACTCGCACCACAAACGATTTGAAATTCGTGTTGTGGCTAGAGATGGGAACATACCCGGTAAAAACCCAGACTTTGGGTAAATACCTATTTATACCCATTTTTACCTTCCCATTTTCAATTTATACCGGGTAAAAATTACAATCATGTATAACATTGAGGAATAAAACTAATCACACACAGTGCCATAAGTACCTACCAAATTAAAAGAAAAGTTTATTCAATTTTAGTATTGTAGTGTTGATTATAATTTAGTGGAGTTTGGTATTTTAATGATGACACAACATCTCATCATCGTCGTCGTCGTTAGTGTTAATTAAGGTAATCAAAAGAGTTTAGACATGTGATTTTGATGTGTTGTTATTACTAAAATTATGAAAGACTAATAATTATGATTAGTTTATTATTTAAGACTAAATAATAAACTATAATATTTAAGACTAAATAATAAACTAATTGTGCAATTTTAATATTTTTGATTTGGTTATTATTTTTTTATCATTATAATTATTATATTATAATCATTATAATTAAAAATAATTAATCTAAGTAATTGTTACTCATTGATTTGTTTTGAAATATATTGTATACTTATGCTATCTATATATTAGGTCTTTACCTATGAAATTGCCGTTCTGCAGTACTGGCCATTTCAAATCAAAATAATTTTTGTTTGGCTAAGAATTCTAATTTCAAATTAATTTTTATTTTAAAAACATGGATTTTTTTTCCCAAAAGTAGTCATTTGTTTATTGATTAGTGTTACATTTTCATCGCATTTAAATCTTTTTCGTCATCATGGATACGTTAAAAATTCGAGTAATTATGGAATATGAGTACCGTCGTGGCAGCAACGCGGCACAAGCGGCACGCAACATCAACGACGTTTACGGAGCTAACACTACAAACCAACGCATCACCTGTTATTGGTTTGCTCGCTTCCGTTCTGGAAATTTCGACCTGAAAAATGAACCTCGCGGTCGTCCGAAGACTTTGGTCGACAATTACGAATTAAAGGCGATTGTGGAAGCTGATGATACACAATCTACGGCTGAATTAGCAGCAGCTTTCGACGTTAGCGTCAAAACAATATTGGTCCATTTGCGTCAAATTGGCAAGGTAAAAAAGCTTGACAAATGGGTGCCCCACGAACTCAATGATCGCCAGCGCGAAGTACGCGTCGAGACGTGCCTTGCACTGCTCAACAGACACACAAATGAAGGAATTTTGAACCGCATTGTTACCTGCGATGAAAAATGGATTCTGTTTGATAACCGCAAGCGCTCAGCAAGTTGGTTGGATCCTGGTTCAGCACCTAAACAATGCCCTAAACGAAAACTTACCCCTAGAAAAGTGATGGTCACTGTTTGGTGGTCTAGCGCCGGTGTGATTCGTCACAGCTTCTTACCAAACGGGGTGAGCATTACTGCAGATGTGTACTGTGAAGAACTGAACACAATGATGGAGAAGCTGGCACATCTCCAACCAGCATTGGTCAATCGCTCGTCTCCGCTGCTCCTGCACGACAACGCGCGACCTCATACTGCACAGCAGACGGTCTCCAAGTTGCAAGAACTGGGGTTGGAAGCTCTCCGTCATCCGCCCTACTCACCAGACCTTGCGCCTACAGACTACTACTTTTTCCAGAATTTGGATAACTTCTTGGCGGGAAAAAAATTCAATACCCGAGAGGCAGTACAAAATGCCTTTGAAGAATTTGTTGCCTCCCGACCAGCTGATTTCTTTAAGAAGGGCATCAATAAACTGCCACTGCGTTGGCAAAGATGCATTGATTGCATGGGTGATTACTTCGATTAATACAAATAAAAAATACATGAAAAAAATTCGTTTAAATTTTTTCATACAAAACGGCAATTTCATAGGTAAAGACCTATTATTCTTAAAAGTAGTGTGCAGCATTTCGTTAACTTTAAAACATGTGCAATCAATACAATATTCTATGTTTGTTTTTATTGTAATCCGTTTATTTTATTTGAAAATAAAAACTTTTTAACAAAAAAAAAAAACCGACTTCCAAAAATCACTACAAAGTGAAAAATAACTTTGATTTCGGAAGTCGGTGTCTTTTTTTTTTTCTCTTTTTTTTTTGCCACCGACTTCCGAAATCAAAGTTATTTTTCACTTTGTAGTGATTTTTGGAAGTCGGTTTTTTTTTGTTAAAAAGTTTTTATTTCTCGCTTTTTAGTGGGTCTGTTTATAATTTGTATAAGTTACAATAGTCTAATGTCAATTGTTCATCACATGTTACAAAATATTGCTTTTCCCGATGCTGGGACGTTAATTGTTGAGGAGTTCTGCTGGTAAGAACCAGGAGAACTCCTCAACAACCACTCACCACACGCATTGTGTGACGAGCGGAAATTGCTTAGCAACCATATTAAAGTAATCGAATCGCAACCCGTGAAATATTTATCATTGAGTAGTTCCGGTAGCCATCTGTGGTCTTCATCATCAGTTCCACTTCACCAAGTGGTGCTTTCCGAGAGCAAATGCACGAGCTACTATAAAAAATATCCAAATCGCTATAGGTGTGCCTATAATATTTGAAGAGTACCTTCGATTTCTCCAGGATCCCATTATCAGAACTGGATTTTGACAAAAATGGGACCATTTGGAAAGTATACCCTTTCCAAAAAAAAAAATATTTTTTCAAATCGGTTGGCAAGCGACGGAGTTATGCGCGAACAAACATAAAAAAAAAAAAAAATACAAACATCCGAATTGAGAACCTCCTCCTTTTTTAGAAGTCGGTTAAAAATTTATGTTGATTAAAGTTTTAAAAGCTAAATACCTTCGTTTAATTTCAAATCAATACTTTATCTTCAATGGTCAAGATCAAAATTAACATGGTAGATCGTATTATTGATGACAAAGCCAATTAAATAATATTATGACAGTATTCATTTCATGACGGAGCTATTTAAGTAATATTAAAGACAGTACTTTTTTTTACCCGGTATTTTTTATTAATACCCGGTAAAAAAAGGTATTTATTCAATTTTACCTAATTTACCCTTTCCTTCCAATTTTTACCTTCCCATTTTTTACCCACCCGCCCATCTCTAGTTGTGGCGCGACGCCAACTTCTCGACCCTTAAGGTTGATGCGCCAGGGCAGCCCGCGAAATTCAAAATTTCTTACGTTTTTTACAATTTGTAGGTCAGTGTGAGCTTGTATGTTGATTAAAATATGATTCGCGGCCGTAGCTAATATGGCTTTACAGAATTATAATCATTAGAATCAGCAATACAACTCCATAAGTTAGCATTTATCTCAAATCTAGCGATTTCATGAAATAATGACGTTTGAGGTAAATGCTAAGTTATGGAGTTGTATTGCTGGTTTTTATGATTATAATTCTGTAAAGCCATATTAGCTACGGCCGCGAATCATATTTTAATCAACATTCAAGCTTACACTGACCTACAAATTGCAAAAAACGTAAGAAATTTTGAATTTCGCGGGCTACCCTGGCGCTTTCGCCTTAAGGTCCAGCTGGTCTTCGATCGAACATACTCCACGATCTCCTCAACCTTCGTGGTGTGATGTAACCGGGACACATAGAGCTGCGTCGTAGGTATTGCCGGACGCAGCATATTGGGTCCTGCCAGCGCGGTTCCGCACTGGTTTCGGCTAGGAGGCTTCTTCCTCTTCTTCCGCTCCACTTTCACGAAGCCATCCTGGTCACACGTGCCCGTAGCTGGGCCTTGCTGTTTGCTGCAGCTCTTCTTATCCCCTTTCGTGGTCTGCGCCTCAGGTTTGTGCGTGGCGACGATAGCAGAATAGGCACGTTTAGGGGTCGACGTACCTACATGAGTCACTACCTCGACCGGCATCGACTCAGCGACGGCGGCGGCGCATGTTGCACCGCGTGCAATATCAGCAGCGGGTGACGCAGTGGAGCTCGCCGACTCAAAACTGCCGATGCTAGCGTTTCCCGCTCCGCGACGTGTGTTCACGTTGGAGGCATCAGGCGACCTATTTACCTTAACAGCATTGCGCAACAACACTACTTCGGCACGTAGCTCACCAATGGTGTTACTCGACACCTCCAACTTGGACAGTACCTCGGCCAGGCTCGCCTTGAGAGTTGTAATGTCCTTCAGCAACCTGGTGACGTCGACGTGGTCAAACGTGACTGGGGGCAACTTATGAAGCTCCTTCGCCACAAAAGCAGGCACGTCGTCCGGGTCGGTGCTCTTCATCAATGTGATGATGTCCTGCACACACTTCTGGCCACCATCCCTCCGGCGGGACTGCATCTGCTCGACTTTGCCGAGCGATTGGAACAGCAGCAGCTTGGCACTGCTGATTTCCTCCTCCTTGAAACTGGACTTGCAGATCTGCAAGATGCTGACTTCGTCCATGAAGTCGATGGCATGCTTGATAAATGCCAAGACCTCGTTGGCTATGAGCGGTTGTGTATAATCATTGGAATCAGCAATACAACTCCATAAGTTAGCATTTACCTCAAACCTCATGATTTCATGAAATCGCTACATTTGAGGTAAATGCTAACTTATGGAGTTGTATTGCTGATTCCAATGATTATAATTCTGTAAAGCCATATTAGCTACGGCCGCGAATCATATTTTAATCAACATACAAGCTCATACTGACCTACAAATTGCAAAAAACGTAAGAAATTTTGAATTTCGCGAGCTACCGTGGAGCATCAACCTTAAGCCGTTGGTCCCGGCTGTCATCCGTGGATCTTTGACAGTCGTTACCATGTCGTTACGGGTCGTCAGAAGCCCGAAAGTCTGACAACCAGTCTTACCATGGGGTATCGTATTACCCAGTACTGGATTGTGGAGGTCAGATAGGCAGTCGCTCCATGTAAAATACTGGTATTCAGCTGCATCCGGTTAGACTGGAAACCGACCCCAACATAGTTGGGAAAAGGCTAGGCAGATTGATTCGTTAGATTTCGTTCGTTTGAGGAATCTGCACGAAATTTAACTTAGAAAGATGTATTGATGATTTCTATGGTTAACATTATATAAATACATATGTACATCGTACTAACACATGGACGTATTATACCAATACGTCCATGTAATGCTCTAAGATGTGTTATTATCTCAGAACAATAACAAAGCATAGAAGTAGTGTTAAAATAGCAACTAAACTCAATATATTTGTTTCATTTTGACTTATGGAGCCGCTATGATGTTAAAGAAGGACACGTATACAGAAGAAGTTTCGAAATTTTGTAGGTTGTCATTCATTTTATTCTGACTAGTGATGTACCCACTAAATTTCAACGTCGATAGAATTTACAATGACATTCTTTCTTACACTGCCAAGAATAATAACCGTAGGTACACACGGCTACACATCAAGCTATACATTTCCAGTTTACACTGACCGCTCATTGTAAGGAAATCCTATACAATGCGAGATCAGCTTATACTGGAAATGTATAGTTGATCTGTAGCCGTGCGTACCAAAAATTTTAAAGTAACTAAGCATACTTATGATACCAATACTTAATATATTCGTTCAAAATGAAACAATACTTTAAGTATGAACTAAATAGTTCGTCATCATCATCACCAAAGTCTTCCTTGGTTCCAGAGAGCTCTTCATGTATTAAATCTGACCCGGCTAAACCCGAATGTATTTAGTTGCCATAATAACTGATGAGTTTCTTGAAAAGAAGTGGGAGACATTCGGTTTTGCAAATGTTTTTAGCAACTTACTTTCTCATATTTATTTGAATTTTAGATTACATCATAGACTACTCAACAAAGTCTAGGGAAAAAGGGTATTCAAAGTACCTAATAATTTTTATTTTAATACTTTTTATGTAACATATATTATTGTAAATCAGTAGAAGCGTAATTTAATAGAGATTTGAATTATTTGATTAAATAAAATGGTTGTTAGTGAAAAAATAAAATTTATTATGAAAATTTAAAATGGTACCAAAGCGACAAAAACTTTTCGTACATAAAAAAATAAATAACGACCAGATAATATTTTAAATAAAAGATAATATTTTAAATAAAAAAATAAAATGCCTAGCCACTTTAATAATCTGTTAGTCGAATTCCAGCCCACACCATAATCATTCCGCCCTGGTACGGATGAACTTCCTGAGGATTCTGGAGTCCGGCTCTCGCGACCAGGAACTCGCCAAAAGCGCAGTCTTCTTGAATCGGGATGGAATCCAATTATTTCTGAATTTGTTATTGTCATCTGTGTCAAGGATTCCTAAAACAAACAGTTCTCAATAAAATTTATGTAAGATTTTTTATCAACATTTTTATTTAGGTAAATAGTTTTATTTGTATGTCTTACCTGACTGATGTGAGATGATTTCACGAGATGTCAAGATCAGTGGCGATTCATTAATTTGTACCGATGTACTAGGTCCTGTTTCAACTTCCATTGCTACGGGATCCTACAATTACGTATTTTGTATTAAAAATAAATAAATAAATTTGAACTCGATTATATTTCCGACTGGGATAATTAGAAGAATGATATCGCATCAATGATATTTTTAATATAATATCATTGTATCGCATATATCAAGTGAACATATTTCTGAATGTTATACCTGTCTTCATGTTAGATTACTGTTGATGGTGAGCGGTTTTTTTAATTTGCAGTATTGCGCTATGTCCTTCTTCGCAGACTTCCATAAGTATTTCCTGTAATGTAATAAATCAAGTTTTAATTTGAACGGGATACTATTTATTGCCAATAAAATACCTTAATTATATCATAATATATCAAGACCATTTCATCTGTTCTATCCATAACAAATAATGTAGGAACAGCATGTACTCTAAGTGACGACTTAAAGAACATGCTACATCCATTTCATAGGTTCATTACCAAATGAATACAAAGTAAAATGTTTGGAGCATATTATGTGGCTGTGCTGTTTGGAGTCCAATTTCGTCTACCAATACAATTTATCCATTTTTTTTTCACATCGTCTAGGAAATCTGTAAAAGAAAAGTATCGACAACATTATTTACGTCACTGAGGTGATATGCAACGCGTCGGCTACCTCCTTGAATGTATTTATGGTAACGTGACGTTTGTCACATCGTATCTTTGTCATTATTGTACCTATTTATATTCAATGTCTATATTCAGTGTATCTAATTCTTTTAGTTAAATAAAGCCACATTCTTGGTTTTACGTCTATTATATTACAATTTATTTAACTAAAAGATGCCTGACGAAAAACTAGGCAAATCATCACTGTCAAGGTATCTCCGACCCGACAAGTTTGACGTCGAACCTGATGTCGCGGATGCCGACGCAAAATGGCTGCATTGGAAATCGACCTTCGAAAGCTTTCTCGCTGAAGATATTACTGAAGACATATCGGATTCTCTGAAGTGTAAGCTGTTAGTCAACCATTTATCCGCTTCGATCTACAAACATATCAAGTCTTGCACGACTTATAAAACATCTATGAAAGTTCTAGACGACATCTATGTCAAACCAAAAAATACGATACTAGCTCGACATGTTCTATTCAATCGAAAACAAAGAGCGGATGAGGCTATCTCCGAATATGCTAGAGCTCTTCGACTGGTTGCTAAAGATTGCAAATTTGAAGCTGTCACCGCGACAGAACATGAAGAACAGGCAATTCGTAGTGCTCTTATTTCCGGACTGTTCTCACAAAAAATCCGTGAACGACTTCTAGAAAACTCTACGCTCGCTCTTACGGATGCTCTTAATAAAGCCATTACTTTGGAAACTGCAGAGAAAGATGCACAGACGATCAGTACTAACTCTCAGCATCTAAATGTTGTACCTGAAATCTACCGAGACAAGGAATTGGACAATCTGGCATCGTCTCGAATGCCTCTGACTGCTTCGGTCGCACCATCCTCCACAATACAACAATCAGCTAAGCCCTGTTTCTTTTGCGGCGGAAATGTTCATCCTAGAATAAGGTGCCCAGCTAGCAAAGCTACTTGTAAAAAGTGTTCGAAGAAAGGCCATTTTGCTAGCGTTTGCAAATCCAGGCTTAACATTAATTCTGTGTGGACTGAAGAACTTGCCAGCTCGAGCAATGACCACTTTTACAGCGGGGCTATTTCTGCTGCTTCTCCTTCAAGTCTTAGGAGCGCGACAATCCCTATCACAATAAATGAATACAAAGCTGACGCTCTCGTCGACACTGGAAGTTCAGTCAGTTTTATAAACAGTAAAGTGGCTCGCATCATGAAGTTGCCCAAGAAACCGTGCAAACAAACTGTTAATCTCGCCTCTCTTAACCAAGTCTCGTTCGTTGAAGGGGTATGTTTTGCAACTATTAAAACGAATCAACATACCTACAAGCAAACGCCTCTTTTAGTAGTTGACAACCTCTGCGCAGACGTTATCGTGGGTCACGACTTACTCAAGCAACATTCAAGCATTCACTTCAATCTGGGAGGTCCCGGCGAACCCTTACAAATCTGTAATGTTCTGCAAGCTTCAGTTCCGCCGGCCTCTGTATTCACCAATCTATCGCCAAACATCCAACCGATTGCTGTCAGAAGCAGGCGCTACTCTAAAGAAGACGTTGACTTCATACAAGAAGAAGTATCCAAGTTGCTCGAAGATGGGGTAATTGAAAACAGCATTTCCCCTTGGAGGGCCCAAGTCCTCGTAGCGGGAGGAGGAACCCATCGGAAACGGCTCGTGATCGATTATTCAATGACTATCAATAAATTTACTGACCTAGATGCTTTCCCCTTGCCAAATATCGAAACGGTTGTGAACAACGTATCAAAATTTAAAGTCTTTAGTCAGATTGACTTGAAATCTGCATATCATCAGGTTCCAATCCTGGAAAATGAGAAGATATACACAGCGTTTGAAGCGATCGGCAAACTTTATCAATTTACACGCATCCCGTTCGGAGTGACTAACGGCGTAGCTGCCTTTCAGCGGACTCTGGACTTTATAATATCAGAAGAAAAGTTAGATGGAACGTACGCATACTTAGATGACGTAACCGTTTGCGGCAAGGATGATAAGGATCACGAGCGCAATCTAAAACGATTTATGGACGCCGCTAAGAAGTTTAATTTAACTCTCAACGAACAAAAAAGCGTTTTCAGTAAAACTAAAATCAATCTGCTTGGCTTTACCGTGGAAAATCATACTATCCGACCTGACTCTGAAAGGCTAAAGCCTCTGCTAGACCTCCCCGCACCAACTAAAGCAAGTGAACTGAAACGAGTCTTAGGAATGTTCGCGCACTATGCAAAATGGATTGGGCGTTTCTCAGAAAAGATAAAACCCCTCACATGCGTTACTAGCTTCCCGTTATCGCACGACGCTCTCAAATGTTTCGAAGAACTCAAACACAACATCAAGGCGGCGGCTCTAGTAGCGATTAATGACGACGATATTTTCACAGTTGAGACTGACGCTTCAGAATTCGCTCTAGCGGCTACACTTACTCAACGAGGACGACCAGTGGCATTTTTTTCGCGAACTTTGTCAAACTCTGAATGCAAGCAATCCTCAATCGAAAAAGAAGCTTGCGCTATAGTGGAAAGTTTAAAGAAATGGAGACACTACCTAATTGGCAAAAATTTTCTTTTAATTACGGATCAACAATCGGTAGCCTTCATGTTTAACCAGAATCATAACAGTAAAATCAAGAACGAAAAAATCTTACGTTGGCGATTAGAGTTGTCTTGTTTCAAATACGATATTATTTATAGACCAGGCTCCGAGAATGCAGCTGCGGATGCTCTATCTCGCGTATGTGCCTATATGAATATCAGCAAGCTAAAAGAGCTCCATAACGCACTCTGTCACCCGGGCGTGTCAAGAATGTATCACTGGGTGAGATCCAAAAACTTGCCCTATTCAGCAAACGACGTTAAGGAGATAACTGCATCGTGCCCGACCTGCGCCGAAATAAAACCAAGGTTCCTCAAAGTTAAAGGTCACTTGATCAAAGCTACGGCCCCCCTCGAACGTATCAACATAGACTTTAAGGGGCCACTGCCGTCTAACACCTCCAACAAGTACGTATTGACGATAATTGACGAGTACAGCAGATTTCCATTTGCATATCCATGTAAAGATATGACAGCTGCCACTGTCATCAACTGCTTGAAAGATCTCTTCCTTACTTTTGGCCAGCCTCTCTATGTTCATAGTGATAGAGGCTCATCGTTTATGTCCGAAGAATTCAAGTCATTCCTAAGAAAATCAAACATAGCTTCATCTAGAACGACACCTTATAACCCTCAGGGTAATGGACAAGTGGAACGTCTAAACGGGACTCTCTGGCGAACTATGCAACTCAGCCTCCGGTCAAAGGGACTATCTGTGGAAAACTGGGAAGTGGTACTGAAAGATGCATTGCACTGTGTACGTTCTCTTTTATGTACAGCTACTAACGCCACCCCACATGAAAAACTTTTCACATACCCTAGAAGATCCCCGAATGGAGACTCACTGCCGTCCTGGCTAACACCAGGCCCGATATTGGTAAAGAAGAATGTCCGACAATCTAAAACAGACCCTCTAGTCGATGAAGCTGAACTCCTTGAAATTAATCCTCACTATTCTCTTATTCGACGTGACAATGGGGAAACATCAACAGTATCGAACCGTCAATTGGCACCGTTCCCAAATACTGTTAACTACAGTGGAGATGATAGCTTTAAATCAGCTTCTGAAGAGATGGAAGATAGCGCTACAGCTCCACCCGAAACTGTCGCCCCATCGCTATCATTGCCGCAACATTCACAGGATCTACGTAGCTCGTCGCCTTCTCCGATACTCCAGACCGGAGCTCTCCCTCGGAGATCAAACAGAACCAGAAAGCCGCCCTCCTACCTGAGCGACTTTGTGGTACATCGAGAAGGGAATGAAAACTCCACCGGGGAAGAATGAGGTGATATGCAACGCGTCGGCTACCTCCTTGAATGTATTTATGGTAACGTGACGTTTGTCACATCGTATCTTTGTCATTATTGTACCTATTTATATTCAATGTCTATATTCAGTGTATCTAATTCTTTTAGTTAAATAAAGCCACATTCTTGGTTTTACGTCTATTATATTACTGTCATATAAATAAATTGTAATATAATAGACATAAAACCAAGAATGTGGCTTTATTTAACTAAAAGAATTAGATACACTGAATATAGACATTGAATATAAATAGGTACAATAATGACAAAGATACGATGTGACAAACGTCACGTTACCATAAATACATTCAAGGAGGTAGCCGATGCGTTGCATATCACCTCATTCTTCCCCGGTGGAGTTTTCATTCCCTTCTCGATGTACCACAAAGTCGCTCAGGTAGGAGGGCGGCTTTCTGGTCCTGTTTGATCTCCGAGGGAGAGCTCCGGTCTGGAGTATCGGAGAAGGCGACGAGCTACGTAGATCCTGTGAATGTTGCGGCGATGATAGCGATGGGGTGACAGTTTCAGGTGGAACTGTAGCTATATCTTCCATCTCTTCAGAAGCTGATTTAAAGCTATCATCTCCACTGTAGTTAACAGTATTTGGGAACGGTGCCAATTGACGGTTCGATACTGTTGATGTTTCCCCATTGTCACGTCGAATAAGAGAATAGTGAGGATTAATTTCAAGGAGTTCAGCTTCATCGACTAGAGAGTCTGTTTTAGATTGTCGGACATTCTTCTTTACCAATATCGGGCCTGGTGTTAGCCAGGACGGCAGTGAGTCTCCATTCGGGGATCTTCTAGGGTATGTGAAAAGTTTTTCATGTGGGGTGGCATTAGTAGCTGTACATAAAAGAGAACGTACACAGTGCAATGCATCCTTCAGTACCACTTCCCAGTTTTCCACAGATAGTCCCTTTGACCGGAGGCTGAGTTGCATAGTTCGCCAGAGAGTCCCGTTTAGACGTTCCACTTGTCCATTACCCTGAGGGTTATAAGGTGTCGTTCTAGATGAAGCTATGTTTGATTTTCTTAGGAATGACTTGAATTCTTCGGACATAAACGATGAGCCTCTATCACTATGAACATAGAGAGGCTGGCCAAAAGTAAGGAAGAGATCTTTCAAGCAGTTGATGACAGTGGCAGCTGTCATATCTTTACATGGATATGCAAATGGAAATCTGCTGTACTCGTCAATTATCGTCAATACGTACTTGTTGGAGGTGTTAGACGGCAGTGGCCCCTTAAAGTCTATGTTGATACGTTCGAGGGGGGCCGTAGCTTTGATCAAGTGACCTTTAACTTTGAGGAACCTTGGTTTTATTTCGGCGCAGGTCGGGCACGATGCAGTTATCTCCTTAACGTCGTTTGCTGAATAGGGCAAGTTTTTGGATCTCACCCAGTGATACATTCTTGACACGCCCGGGTGACAGAGTGCGTTATGGAGCTCTTTCAGCTTGCTGATATTCATATAGGCACATACGCGAGATAGAGCATCCGCAGCTGCATTCTCGGAGCCTGGTCTATAAATAATATCGTATTTGAAACAAGACAACTCTAATCGCCAACGTAAGATTTTTTCGTTCTTGATTTTACTGTTATGATTCTGGTTAAACATGAAGGCTACCGATTGTTGATCCGTAATTAAAAGAAAATTTTTGCCAATTAGGTAGTGTCTCCATTTCTTTAAACTTTCCACTATAGCGCAAGCTTCTTTTTCGATTGAGGATTGCTTGCATTCAGAGTTTGACAAAGTTCGCGAAAAAAATGCCACTGGTCGTCCTCGTTGAGTAAGTGTAGCCGCTAGAGCGAATTCTGATGCGTCAGTCTCAACTGTGAAAATATCGTCGTCATTAATCGCTACTAGAGCCGCCGCCTTGATGTTGTGTTTGAGTTCTTCGAAACATTTGAGAGCGTCGTGCGATAACGGGAAGCTAGTGACGCAGGTGAGGGGTTTTATCTTTTCTGAGAAACGCCCAATCCATTTTGCATAGTGCGCGAACATTCCTAAGACTCGTTTCAGTTCACTTGCTTTAGTTGGTGCGGGGAGGTCTAGCAGAGGCTTTAGCCTTTCAGAGTCAGGTCGGATAGTATGATTTTCCACGGTAAAGCCAAGCAGATTGATTTTAGTTTTACTGAAAACGCTTTTTTGTTCGTTGAGAGTTAAATTAAACTTCTTAGCGGCGTCCATGAATCGTTTTAGATTGCGGTCGTGATCCTTTTCATCCTTGCCGCAAACGGTTACGTCATCTAAGTATGCGTACGTTCCATCTAACTTTTCTTCTGATATTATAAAGTCCAGAGTCCGCTGAAAGGCAGCTACGCCGTTAGTCACTCCGAACGGAATACGTGTAAATTGATAAAGTTTGCCGATCGCTTCAAACGCTGTGTATATCTTCTCATTTTCCAGGATTGGAACCTGATGATATGCAGATTTCAAGTCAATCTGACTAAAGACTTTAAATTTTGATACGTTGTTCACAACCGTTTCGATATTTGGCAAGGGGAAAGCATCTAGGTCAGTAAATTTATTGATAGTCATTGAATAATCGATCACGAGCCGTTTCCGATGGGTTCCTCCTCCCGCTACGAGGACTTGGGCCCTCCAAGGGGAAATGCTGTTTTCAATTACCCCATCTTCGAGCAACTTGGATACTTCTTCTTGTATGAAGTCAACGTCTTCTTTAGAGTAGCGCCTGCTTCTGACAGCAATCGGTTGGATGTTTGGCGATAGATTGGTGAATACAGAGGCCGGCGGAACTGAAGCTTGCAGAACATTACAGATTTGTAAGGGTTCGCCGGGACCTCCCAGATTGAAGTGAATGCTTGAATGTTGCTTGAGTAAGTCGTGACCCACGATAACGTCTGCGCAGAGGTTGTCAACTACTAAAAGAGGCGTTTGCTTGTAGGTATGTTGATTCGTTTTAATAGTTGCGAAACATACCCCTTCAACGAATGAGACTTGGTTAAGAGAGGCGAGATTAACAGTTTGTTTGCACGGTTTCTTGGGCAACTTCATGATGCGAGCCACTTTACTGTTTATAAAACTGACTGAACTTCCAGTGTCGACGAGAGCGTCAGCTTTGTATTCGTTTATTGTGATAGGGATTGTCGCGCTCCTAAGACTTGAAGGAGAAGCAGCAGAAATAGCCCCGCTGTAAAAGTGGTCATTGCTCGAGCTAGCAAGTTCTTCAGTCCACACCGAATTAATGTTAAGCCTGGATCTGCAAACGCTAGCAAAATGGCCTTTCTTCGAACACTTTTTACAAGTAGCTTTGCTAGCTGGGCACCTTATTCTAGGATGAACATTTCCGCCGCAAAAGAAACAGCGCTTAGCTGATTGTTGTGTTGTGGAGGATGGTGCGACCGAAGCAGTCGGAGGCATTCGAGACGATGCCAGATTGTCCAATTCCTTGTCTCGGTAGATTTCAGGTACAACATTTAGATGCTGAGAGTTAGTACTGATCGTCTGTGCATCTTTCTCTGCAGTTTCCAAAGTAATGGCTTTATTAAGAGCATCCGTAAGAGCGAGCGTAGAGTTTTCTAGAAGTCGTTCACGGATTTTTTGTGAGAACAGTCCGGAAATAAGAGCACTACGAATTGCCTGTTCTTCATGTTCTGTCGCGGTGACAGCTTCAAATTTGCAATCTTTAGCAACCAGTCGAAGAGCTCTAGCATATTCGGAGATAGCCTCATCCGCTCTTTGTTTTCGATTGAATAGAACATGTCGAGCTAATATCGTATTTTTTGGTTTGACATAGATGTCGTCTAGAACTTTCATAGATGTTTTATAAGTCGTGCAAGACTTGATATGTTTGTAGATCGAAGCGGATAAATGGTTGACTAACAGCTTACACTTGAGAGAATCCGATATGTCTTCAGTAATCTCTTCAGCGAGAAAGCTTTCGAAGGTCGATTTCCAATGCAGCCATTTTGCGTCGGCATCCGCGACATCAGGTTCGACGGCTGGCTGATCAAGATAACCCCAAAACAATTTCCGAATATTCGCTAATAACTTCTATTGGAATAAATATTACGACTGGTTTCAGCTATATAGTGACACAGCAATATTTGTTATGTATTTATATTCGTTTATCAGATCTTAGGCAACAAGAAATTGAGCAATAACTTACCGATGGAAGGTCAATATTTGTTGTTCATTTTATTTTCGCTATGAATGGGACTTGCAGCCCCCAACCACACAAGAAATTGCTCCACAGCGTCCACACACTCACTATTTGTAGTTAAACAAAGAATTCATGCAATCTAACAGTAGAAATATTATTAAAACATCGCAAAACCATGGAATATTACGACAGACACGTAAACAATGAACACGCGAATAAGTCAGCTAGTTCAATGAACGAACTGTCAGACATTGAAACAAAGTACTATCAAATTTGGCCGCGTCATACTATAACTTTTTTAACCAAATGACAATTGATCTTGTGACCATGCCAAGAAAGTAAAACAAAGAGTAAAACATTTATCTCTTTCCCACATCCTTTATCGTACCTAATAATAGAACGGGAATAAAGGTAGTTACAGAATTCTGTTTTTAGCCTTCCTTCTATGCTTTGTTATTGTTCTGAGGTTATTATAATACGTCCATGATGGGCTGTCCAATACTAATACTACTTAATCTGTGGCATTATCTGTGAAATCTGTGGGCTGTTCGCTGTCCTGTCAGTGTCAGTCAGTCAGTCAGTATTCGATTCGATTCGATTTGATTTGTTGATGTAGTTGTATTTTGCAGGCAATAGATATTAGATAATTATAACTTTAGGGCCCACTACAAAGAAAACGTGGTTAGTATCTCCGTGTATTGGGTTCCTGAACTGTTATGAATTTATTTTCCAAGTATACCAAAATGATATTGTACCATAAATTAAGACAACTAGTTTATACCAAATCTAAGTTTCTAAGGTTTAGTTCAAATGTACTTGTGCCGGATATTGATATAAATTATTATTGTAATGCTGAAAATTTATTAGAAATTGAGAATAATATCAAAATAAGAAAAGGTGTTGGTGATGTGAGTCGTGTAATGAATAAGTATAAAATATTTAAAACAACTCCAGTAGCAGATTCTTCATATCAAATTATAAGAGACAGTTTGTACAGAGAACTGAGTTGTTTGCCTAATAAAACACATCCTTCTGTTGTGGAAAATGTAGACCCACAGGTTGTACAAGAAATAAACAGGAAAAGGGATTTCCAAGCACATGCACCTCTAGAATTCAGTGAAATAACGAGACGTCTAAATTTAGTGAGAACAGATAAATTAGGACACACATGTGGTCACAAGAGCTATTACTTCTTGGGAGAACTTGCCGAGCTAGAAGAAGCATTAATTAAATACACTGTTAACAAACTCCTTCAAGAAAAGTTTCAGCTGGTCTCAGTACCAGATATTTTGCCTAGTCAAGTTTTGGAGAGCTGTGGTATGACAGTTAACAGTGATCGAACACAGGTAATTATTGCTTTGAAATTTTATATATCTGTTTATTTAAGGAAATACAACATTGTTTTTTGCAGTACGAAATGGCAAGAAAAGCTTTATTTTAATAAAACAATAGATTGTTTTTCAATAGTACAAAACAAATAAATATAAATAAATAAATATCCTTGGACATTTCACACAACGCCATCTAGTCCCAAGCTAAGCAACCTAATGCTTGTGTTATGGTAACGAGATGGCTGATAAACTACTTATATACATTTTTTTTTTTTTTTTTGTAAATACATACATATTATAGATAGAAAAACACCCAGACTCGGAACAAATACTTGTAGGCCGTACAAATATTTGTTCCGTGCGGGAATCGAACCCGCGACATGCTGCGCAGCAGCACAGATGTTACTTGCTCTACCATGTTCATATGAAAATAAGACTAAAGTAGTTTTTTTTTACTATTTTTAGATATATTCCTTGGACCCAGTGCACCATGGTCCAGATTTATACCTGTCAGGTACAGCAGAAATGTCCCTAGCAGGGTTGTTGATGAATACACTCCACACAGACAAAGACTTGCCAATGAAATTGGCCGCAGTGAGCAGATGCTTTAGGGCGGAAACTTCTAATGTTATAGAAGAGAGAGGAATATATAGGTAAGAGACAATTTTCCCGTAATGTAGCAAAATAAAAAAAAAATCTGGCCTGTTCTGTTCTTGTCTAAAAATATTATGCAAAAAAAAAGAAAGATGATTTTTTTTTACAATTTATTGCAAATCAGATTTCAGGTGGCTAGATTTGTTTTTACATTTCAATAGCAAAAAAAAAACTTTCAATAGCACATAACATTTAAGAACTATTATTAATTTAAAAATCTTGTAAACTTGTTACTGATCTTTCTTCATTAACCCGCAGAGTACATCAATTTACCAAAGTAGAAATGTTTGTGGTTTCTACTCCAAGTCAGTCAGAAAGTATGCTTGAATATTTGAGAACAATGCAGGAAGAATTGTTTTCACCCTTAGGATTTAATATGAAAATACTTGACATGCCACCACATGAACTAGGTGCTCCAGCTTATAGGTATGTATCTTACCATGTCTTATTGTGAATGACTAAAATGCTAAATTGCTATGGAAACCATAAATAAATGGTAATTGAGGACTTGCTATAATCATCATGATGCAAGATGACTGCCATCATTTTAATGTGATAATAGTAATTTCACTTTATTTTACAGGAAGTATGATATAGAAGCATGGATGCCAGGTCGTAATAACTATGGTGAAATATCAAGCTCTAGCAACTGCACAGATTACCAATCAAGAAGACTGCACATCAAATATGTTCACAATGGTGAAACAAGCTATGCTCACACATTGAATGGCACCGCTTGTGCTGTACCAAGAATGTTGATAGCTTTACTAGAAACACATCAAGATCCCAAAGGGAAAATTTACATACCTGAAGTACTACAACCCTACATGAATGGAAAAAAGTACATTGCTAAAAATAATTTGGTCCCAGAACTAAAACTAATGAAAATAAAGAGATAAAATATTACATTCAATCAGTTATTTATTTCAAACAGATTACAGCTTACTATAGTAATTATAATATAATACAAGAGACTATTATATCATAATTAATTTAACATAAAGTGCCTACAAACTGCATAACCAAATAAGCAGCATGCCTGCTGCAATAGTCAAATAAGGATGTCTTTGACTAGGCTGCACTTCTGTCACCACCTGTGACAAAACTACATTGCTGACAGTCTCCAAATATTCAACCTCATAATGTCGCGGCCACATTAACGGTATATGCCGTTGATTATCGTGATTAACACCTCAAGTGTCGAATGCACCCCATGTGTGAATAAGGAAAAACCTTTCATTAGTGGTATAATATACGCTTATATCGCATATATATAAACATAAAAAAACATCATCCAATGGAAAACCAATCATCATCAGTAGTTGTGCACCTATAGGGTTCGCAACTAACCCCCAACCTCCCCACCGCTGGGGTAATAAAAATAGCCCAAACTCAGACACATGAGGGGTTAAGGACGTTGGCCGTAGGTGTAGCCACCACATACTGCGATTATTTGACCGAATTTAACTACCGCAATGTTTATGGTGATGATGGGCAATGACGTTGACGTTAGTGTGGCCGGGGCATAACTAACCATGAATCTTGCTTCCTGGCCTTTGAACAATACAATTACTTGATAACATGTAGCTATCTTGAGGTTATTATAATTTTCAGGCTATCATAGCAGATGAGGGTCAGTGACTATTTGTTTATCAAGCATAAACTTGATCATCCAAATTACATAGCAAGTTTGTAGACACCTGAATATTGATTACCTATGTTAGGATGTATGTTAGGTTTCAGTTTTTTTATTTTAATCCCTTTTGTTGCTTGGAAAGCTTTTTCATTTTAGATTTAAATAAGTTAATATCAACTTTTGTATCGGAGGGGTCATTAGGAGCAGTCGCTTTCTCTTCAGGAGGCATAAAGTCCTTCTGCCTCTGCTCATGCTTGGCACGTTTAACTTGTGCTTGCTTTTCTTCTTTTTCATGTCGATTCTTGGCCTTCTTCTGTTCATCTTTGAGGAAGTATTCTCCAGTAGCAAGTTCCCGGTCAATTTTACTCTCTTGTTGTGGTGGTGGGAATGGTGTGTAGGGTTTCTTTTCAACTTTCTTTTTAGGCTGTTTCCTTGGGACATTTTTACTTTTAAATGTTGGTAGAAATCTATCCCAACTCTCGTTTTTTAATTTTGAGTCTTTCATGAGTTCTCTCTTGATCATTAAACTTTTAATGTTGTACATTGGATGAATATTTTTCATTGTGTCTTCAACAATTCGCCTCACTTGCACCAGACCTTTGTATGGTCCTACGGCTGAAACTGTGTTTCCTTGCACTAACACATAACATTCGGTTAATAGTTCTATAGATTTGAGAGTTACTCCATTAGGACCAATCAAACGCTGCCGTCTCTTCAGAAATGTCTCTTTTTTGCGAACAAATGAATTTATCTTTATGATGTCACAACCTATTTCATCTTCTAGGACTCGCACAGCTTGTTCAAACGGGACACTTCGAGACAACAGTTTCATCAAATCTCTGGCTTTAATTATAATGTAAGGATCCCATGTTTTTCTTGTTGTTTTCACGGTTATACTGCCTTCGATAAGGTCAAGTTCGGCGACGATGTAGTGTTCTTTCAGTACTTTTTGCACAAGCGGCCAGCATTCTTTTAAGTACTGTTCTCTGTACTTTGGAAACAGCGTTGCAAACTTGCTTTCTTCTAAGAGACCATGTGGATTATCTTCGGGAGTAAATTTCGGTATTTTCATAGCCCAAGCATTATCTACAGGACCTGTCGCCTGGTTGATTTCATCATCTTGGCTTTGCATTGCTATCAGATTCCAAAATTAATACATAAATAAAATCCACGACAGTATTAAATTCGTACGTTCATGACTTCATGTTCAATCAAACATGTGGGTTAGACGTTTGACATTGACAGTTAGTTGACTGACACTGACACACAGTCACAGGTTGAGGTTGACATTGGGTTTTTATTGCCATAATAAAACATGTTCTGGCTGGAATACTCACTATAGTATGTATTATGTGACGACTTAGAGCATTTAAAATGCTCTAAGTGTGACGAGTATTCTATTCTAGATATTGTCGGACTTTTAAACACAACAAAATATTCAAAAAAACGTTTCACTTACGCACTGGCACCATATTAAACTGTTTTCAGAGCAGAATACCACCTACCACTCGTGCTCTCCACTATCCCGCTATCACTCGATACTCCCTTTTCTATACCTGCAATACCTACTTTTCTAGAAACTCAGATAATCTCGAAAGAAAAAATAAACATACCTGTAAAAGAAATGATTGTATGTACTTACTACATTAGAAGTAGCAATAAATACATGGGACAGGTAAGAAGAAGAGGAAGGCAAGAAAAAAACATTAGCTGAGGATTCAAACCGTAAACTTTTTACTTTTATTATTATAAAATTCAAAACATCCGGAAACATCTAAATCCATTCATGGACTAAGTGGACTAACAGGGATAAATTAATTTTTGGCATCGTCAAAAATAATTTAAACCATACATTAGATAGATCAGTACAGACCTACAGAGTTTTACAGTTCTACAAGGATATTTTGGCAGCGCTCGAATAACGTGGACGCTGTAAGGGCGAGCGCGCACTGCGGTGCGTTTCCGTTAGTTCTGCCGCACTGGGCGGGGCCTACAGTAACAAAACGCATGACCGCAGTGCGCGCACTTTAAAGACATTCCATACTTCACAGATTTTGCGTTAGAAAAACGCACCGCAGTGCGCGCTCGCCCTTAGTAAACATTTCTGCAGTGCGAACGTGAATAAATTCAACAAAACAAGTTGTGAGATTTGTTTCACGTGACAAGTTTCGATACAGATTACAGACCTACATATACAATTATGTTGAATGTTTTGTGGTGCTTGAAGTAGATCTAGCAATGATATTGAGATCTAGGGTAAAATATAGACAAAAAAAAAATGTCGCATGCATTGAACCTGGCAACATTACTATCTTCATAGCCTATGGCGGGGGTTTACCGATAAGAGACGATCGATGAGTGTATTCTGTGCTATTTTTAGAATAGTGATGTGACTGGTGAACACGAAACTGTTTAATTTTCGCATTTGGTCGCTGCGCTTGCAAAACCCGACAAATATATTTTTTTGCGAATAAGAGCTAAATGCTTAATTTGATACCTTGGGGTTTTTGCTAGTATTGAAACCAGTTGAAATAACACAAAAACGGTTTTATTGGCACATCTGGGGTGCTGAATACTATAAAGTTATGCACATAGCTCTTTTTCGGTAAAATGTACTTGTCGGATTTTGCAGGTGCTGCGACGATTTGTCTTTTCAAATCCAAAACTTGGTTTATTCTGTTGTTATTAAGTTAAAATTATCATTATATTCGTAGAGACACCTAAAGCTGTTTTGCTCGTTTGGTATATTAGGCCGTCCCCGACTAGTCACATAGATTTAACGCGTTGAAGGACAAAAACGAGACACAATAGAAGTTTTATTGTTATTATTGCTATAAACGCATAGTGTACGTCGATGGCTTCAAAGCGTTATATATAATAGGTTTTAAAATACAGACTCATTCTTCAACTTTTTATCAGAGAAAGCTGTCTTGATGAAATAAAATGATAAGAATTAGCGAAAGAAGTTTCGGTTTCATAATGGTTTTCGTTTCGGCCTTGCGGGGGTCGAAATAACTGTTTCGCATTCGGCATGTACTTCCCTAGTTAAACGCCTGACGTCTACGAGTAGCACGGAGTTTTTACTTTGCCAATGCCAAGTCTGCCATTGCATTGCATTGCCCATTGCGCTGTGGGTTGTGATCGGTCGTGTGTGGTGCAATGCAAGTTGCTTGCCACCCTCATCCTTGAGCAGACGGTTTAGCAATTTGGACTTTTATCGGGAACGTGGAAGTGTAAGTACATTTAATACTTACTATCTTTTTGTAACCATATTAGGAGACCAATCGGTAGTTACCTATATTTGTACAGAGATAAGTGGCTACTCGTATTTTGTGTTTTGTCTTATGAATAGCGCTTTTATTTGGTCTACCTAATAAAATATTTAATAATCAACTTTGTGGTTTGTCAGTTGTAGGTAAATAGTTACCTACTTAAGAATCCTTTGTGCTTAGAAACTTCTAGAAGTTGTGGAACAACGTCAGGTTTTGTTTTGCGCCATTGTTTTGGTCACAGTGAGGTTTTGCTCGTTCAGATTAGTCATCCTGAAAAATTGATAAGCATTAGATACCTATTTTTGTTTTATCAGATTTATGTAAGTACCTACATACTTACATAAATTATTAAAAAAAAAACTATCCTCTAGAAGTCAATGCTTAGGTACCTATTAAGAAAATAATGTTCCATTCAATAGTTTTGTAGCCGATGTTCGTAGGCGTTCGTAACCAACTGTTATTTAATTTTGGTTGAAAAGCAGTAGGTACCTACTTACCTACCTATTTACATCATTACAAGTAGGTACATGAATACCTATTGTGATGTAAACTGTGAAGTACCTATTTCAAAACATTCAAGCAATTAAACTCGACCTGCTTATAACAGAGGTACCTACTCTAGATATACCTTGGTAGGTACCTAGCTGTACAGTCGGCGTCAATAATATCGGGACGAACAAGGAATGTTTCATAATATTGAAGATAGTACGTATACACGACAACTGTAATTCTGACAAGAACTTTAACCAGTTGAGATAAAGTTTAATTTTCTTAGTTGTTGAAGTCATTTTGAACAGTGTTCGTAACGATATTTTATGACGCTGACTGTACTAGGTATGTATTAGATTTAGTAGAGAATAACAGAATTTCATAGAAGTTTTTAAAAGCAAACCCTTTAGTTAAAGTATGTGTTCCAATAACACCCGAATCCTGCAACATTTGAGCCTTGTATTATTTGTAGGTGTACCTAACTACATTTTTTATTATGTAGGTATGCCCTACCTACATAATATTTATGTATTTAGTAGCATAGCACTATCAACGTTTCCGTTATGTACTATACGTAATTCCTTAAAAGGGAAGTGTGTTTTATTTAATCAATTATGTACAAAGTTATACCTACAGGATAATCGCATATTTTTTATAGGTAATTAAACCCTAAAAATCAAACGTATAATTAACATTTATTTAATCTGATTCTGAGGCCGTGCCTCGGATCGTGGATCTTTGACAGCTGCTAACCGACGTTCGCACGGACGTAAAAATATCGCGGCGGGATTTTATCGCGCACTGGATTTTCAACTCTCGGTGTTGAGCGAGCTTCGAAAACCCAACCTAACAACAACAGAGTGCATCCCACCGCGTCAAAAAAACAGACTGTTGGATTTTCAACTCTCGGTGCTAAGCAGTGTTGAAAAAATATGCGCGAAAAAAAATCGGCGCGATATTATTACGTCCGTGCGAACGTCGGCTTACGGGTCGTCGGAAGCCCGAAAATCTGACTAGGTAGGTAGGTACCACGGGGTATCGTAGGTATTATCCAGTAGGTACAATGGGTTGAGGTCAGATGGGCAGTACCTCTATATAAAATACTTACTGGTATTCAACTGCATCCCTGGAAGCCGACCCCAACATAGTTGGAAAAGGGCTAGGCAGATGATGAAACGTGTAATTAATATCTCGTAGTTTATGCTCTCACGTCCCGTGGTTTTTTTTTGTTTAGGTCCTACCTACTTGAGGATTGAGGATCGCATTCCACTTAAGGATGATGCGCTAAGGTAGCCCGCGAAATTCATATTTTCTTAAGTTTTTTGCAATTTACAGGTCAGTGTCAGGTTGTATGTTGATTAAAATATGATTCGCGGCCGTAACTAATTTGGCTTTACAGAAATTATAATCATTAGAATCAGCAATACAACTCCATAAGTTAGAATTGACCTCAAATCTAGAAATCATGAGGTTTGAGGTCAATTCTAACTTTTAATTTTTAACAAAGATCTGCTACGGCATCAGCTATGATAATAACATAAATTCCAGTAAAGTCGCGCCGTAAATAATTTTTGAAGTGTATTTTTCATAAAAAAAACTAAAAATCTTACTAACTCAAAAATTATTGAATTTCGGTAGAAAATTTGGTGGCTTAATCTGTTGCAGTTTAACCCTACTATGACGTCCTGCAAGGAATAAGTCGAATAACAAATAATAAATATAAGAAAGTCGTGTTAGTCTTTTTAAATAAATAAAGTCGTGTTAGACACTATACTCAAGAACGGCTGAACCGATTTGGCTGAAAATTGGTGGGGAGGTAGCTTAGAACTAGGAGAGGGACATAGGATAGTTTTATTATTCTTCTGTACGTGTGTTTGTCACCTAACTCCTACTAAACGGCTGGACCGATTTGGATGAAAATTTGTGTGTATAGGTATTTCAATTGGTTCCTGAATGGTTTTAAAACACAATTGGACCCGGTAGGTGGCGCTGCAGTCGGGTTCTAGGATCGTTAGACAGGACAACGGACAGGACGTCTGTCGTGTGGTGGAAAATGGAGGACGACGGCCTCGAACCAGGTAAGCAATTTATCGATTTAGAGTAATTTTTTTATCAAATAATTCAAAGATAATCAATTTTATCATTTTATTGCATGACTAGACTTTGCAGCTTAGCAATATGACGAGTACGTCGTTTCAATGACCAAAACATCATAATAATATTCGTACCATTTCAACCTACCTCTTTAAAAAACATAAATAGGTATTATGTAGAACACTGCATACGTAGGTACAGTCAGTAACAAAAGTTCAGCACTTCAGTTTTTTTAATCTTAATTATTGAGCAAGTTATTTAATTAAAATCGGAACAGAAGTAAAATTATTTAAAGATCTACTAGACTCTTATCACTTTGTATTAATTTACATGTGTAAAAGTAACAGTGTTAATCGACTTATTTTGCTGACCGTACCAGGTACACACGGCTACACAACAGGTAGGTACTTACTTAGAAAATATAAGTCTATGAACCATGTACGCACGGCTACAGACAGTGTGGCGTAACTACACCCTTCGAGGCCCGTGGCAAATTCGTCGGATGGGCCCCCATATAAAGAAGCTGAACCAACAATAATAGTATTTTTAGGGTTCCGTACCAAAATGGTAAAAAGGAACCCTTATGGTGCGACTCTGTCTGTCAGTCTGTCACAACTGGATATCTCAAGAACTACTAATGCTATCAACTTGAAATTTGGATCAGTTTTAGAACACGTTTGCCCAACTATTTTACAAATAAGAAATAAATTATAATATACATGTTTCTTTTAAGGTGTCAAGTCAGTGCGAGCTGATAGTAGAGTACCATACCTATCGATTTAAGCCCCATGTATGTTCTACAATTATTTGTAGTTTTCGAGTTATTATATTTTTTTTTCGATATTTTTCCTGATTCAACGAGATGATGGCTTTAAAACATTATATCATTTTTTTGGGTCAACTTTGAACAAGAATGTACTGTAACCTTGCTGAAATCGGTCGTTGAAAGTGGTGTAGGTATCTGAATTCTTTTGGTTTTCATATTTTATAATTTATTATTATCTTTGCATATTTTTGTCAATCCTGATATGTATTTACTATTCCTTTACGTTTAAGCAGCAGAGTTCAGTTGATAATAAAAAGATAAATTTTAGACCTACTACTATCCATAACAATGGTAGTGCCATTGATATGAAATAAGGGATCCAAAATAACTCAAAAACTACAAAAAAACGTAGAACATACATGGGGGTTAAATGGATATGTATGGTACTCTGCTATCAGCTTGCACTCGGCTTGACACCTTAAAAGAAACATCCTGTATAATGTTTTGCTATATTATGAAAGAACGCTGCGTTTACACATTCTCAAACATTTTTTTTTCTTTTTTTTAGGCCGCATAGTTTTCGACTTGAAAAATGCTAAAAAAATACCGTCCCCCCCTTATCTGCGAAGTTTGCATAGACAAAAATCTGAAATTATTCTAGAAATCATCAACAAAAATTAAATATATAGGGTGACTGGTAATTAGTGACCGATACCTAAACACATGATTGTGCTCATGACAACAAACAACTTTTACTATGGGACCAAACCTGAAATCGCGAAAAAAAAATCAGCTGCCCCATACATTCATGTTCGCATAACTCGTCAAAATGTAGGGAGCAGCTGATTTTTTTTTCGCGATTTCAGGTTTGGTCCCATAGTAAAAGTTGTTTGTTATCATGTGCATAATCATGTGTATAGGTATCGGTCACTAATTACCAGTCACCCTATATATGATGGTACGGAACCCTCGGTGCGCGACTCCGACTCGCCTCGAACTAAGTAGAGAGAGTAACTTAAATAAATTAAATACAAAACTATTTTTTTTACTAAATTAAAATAAATAATAATAAGTAGGTATCTCTACGTTGATGTCGTGGTGGGGCTTGCGCGCTCCAAACTGTTGGTCTGTGCCGGTAGAGTTTACTTTGCCGGAACAGGTCTAGCTAGGGTGAGGAGCCAGACCAAGAGGTATACCCGCACCCGCACCCGCACCCGCACCCGCAGGGCAGCATGTGGCGAGCTGTTGGTCAGTAGCGACCCCACGGACCCTATCTCCCGGGAGAAGCCTTGTTCTTCACCTCTGGCTTGCATTTATTGGCCGGTTGGAGTGAACGATGACGAGGAACAGTGCTCCCACCTCTTTCTTGCCTTTATTGGCTGGCTTGAGTGGGTATTCGCTAGGCAAAAGAGCTCGGAGGAAGGAAGTATTCCAGTAAGATGCTGGTAGGGATCTTGGCCGTACTTCCGGGATTATTCTGATAGCCGTGGAATGCCTCTCCACTCCTCAAGCACCTCAGGACATGTTGCCCCCTTGTCGCTACGTCATCGTCACTATGTGCTAGCGACCGTTTCCTGGGGCCCATTATTGAGTGTTTAAGTCAACCCCTGCCAATTTATGTGTGTATATTATACAACATTGGTCAGGCAGGGGACATAGTTCTACCATAGTTCAAGGTACCCAATCCATTATAGGCATCCAAACCCATAGCCCCATATACTTTGTTTCCATGTTCTGCAATAGTCGTGCACCAACCGGGGGTTGTCCTTAGGTGCAATTGCATAGTGCATACAGGGATAATCGTCGGCTGGTGCCTTCTCGTCATTTAAAATTGCCTAAGGGGCCTCTGCGAGTTGGCTTCGGCCCCTCGTATGTACTCCAAAGGTACCCTAGGGTCCCGAGATATGTCAAACACAAAATACAATAATAAGTAATAATAAATGTTGGGAGTTGCGATTCTCCTCTGACCGGGGGCCCCTTCCGGCTGGGGGCCCGTGGCATTTTGCCGACTTGCCACCCTGTAGTTACGCCACTGGCTACAGATCGAGCTATACATTTCCAGTATAAGCTGATCTCGCATTATATAGGATTTCCTTACAGTGAGAGATCAGTGTGTAGACTGGAAATGTATAGCTTGATGCGTAGCCGTGTGTACAAATAAGGAAAAACAAAATCATAACATCCTCAATAACAATAATTCCTAAATTAATTACTTACCTCATTGACTTATACAACATTATTTTTTGTTAACACTAAACCTCTTAAGGGGTCATTGTACTCATCATTTTGAACAACTTTTACTGGGACCAAACCTGAAATCGCGAAAAATAATCAGCTGTTCAGTACATTTATCTACATCAAACTCGTCAAAATGTACTGAATAGCTGATTGTTTTATAATCAATGGAATCAGTGGAATCGCGCCTTTAGAAAGAGCGTAAAATAAGACGACTGACTACTACTACTACTACTACTGCTTATTTTATGAAAATTAATTGATTATGGTATAGCCGACTAGCTACCTACATTGAACAGCAAGAAAATAAAATACATCTTTAAATAAATACAACACAATAGGTTACTTATTCTTGTTGTGTTTTTCAGGTGCTTCCTGGAAGAACAGAAATGAAAATCATATAAGGAACCGCAGCCGATTTACACCTTTCAACATGCAAAGACAAACTAACATAAGTCAACAAAATTTTCATGAAGCAAACAGAGCGAGGAGACAAACTAGCCAAAGTCGACAAAATGTTCATGTAGAAAACAGAGCGATGAGACAAACTAGCCAAAGTCGACAAAATGTTCATTTAGAACACCGACCGATGGGACTAATTAGCCAACGTCGACAAAATGTTCATGCAGAACACAGACCGATGGGACTAATTAGCCAAAGTGGACAAAATTTTCATGAAGAAAACAGAGCGAGGAGACAAACTAGCCAAAGTCGACAAAATATTCAAGAAAACAGACCGATGAGACAAGATAGCCAAAATCGACAAAATTTTCATGCAGAACAACACAGGAACAGACTGATAAGATACGATAGTGGTATGTATTTAATTTTTATCTGTTTTGTGTACCTACCTATTTAATTGCTCACTTAAAAATCTTTTTTTTCCATCATTGATTATTGATTGAAAATGGCTTTTTTAGATCCAGCGATGCAACAAAATCCTGGTATGCGCTATCAAAATAACGAACCATTTCGTGGACGTGATGGTATGAGAGGAGGCAGAGAAAACAACATGAGGTCAGGCCGTGAAAATGAGAGAATTAGGTTCATTGGATTTAAAACCTTACAAGAAATAGCACAAGCGGACGAAAAAGAAGTGCTTCAGAAAATAAATGAAAAACGAGAAGCGTTTATGAATGTAATAAATTCACCTAACACCGACAAACGCGATTATTATGTGTTACTTGTCGAAATATTATCGAAAATAAGTCAATCGCCTTTTGTAGAATTGAAATCGAAATTGTTTTTTGATGTTTGCAATTCTGAGTTTATTAATCACTTGCGGAATTATTTAATGGATCTGCCATATACTGATAACAAGTCTCGAAATAGTTTATATTGGAATGGACAAAATGAATTTTGGAAAAACTTTATAACATTTTGTGGGGATATAGTAGATACATCTCCATCTATAGCTCTTAAGAGATGTAGGGCGCTTATAGACAGCGTAACGAAGACCTGTCTGAATTGTTTGAACGATGAGCATAATTTCGTTTTGTCTGAAACGAATGTCTTGAAATTAGATGAAATACGTCAGAAGATGACATCATATGTCGATAAATATAAGGTAAGTTAGTTTACCTTAAATATCTTTAACAGAATTATCTGCTTACCTAGTTCATAGCCGAAAAAAATTCACCCTATGGGGTTGACTGGGTGTTGTGACTGCACCCATTCCAGGCATATTTAGAGAATTTTATTGAACCGCAGTGGACTTTTAAGTACGTAGGTCGGTACCGCATAACATCAGCCGACAGTAAGTTTGCTAACTAAGCTTATCTGATCTTATTCTTTTTTATCTCATAGCAGCCGGAAGGAAGCCGAATGAGAGTAGACATTCAGGACGCGCAAATGCAACAGCCTCCAGAAAACTTTCGTGAGCTTAGTGTGGTGCCAACTAAAGAGGACTTACTGGGATCCGCGCCGTTCCTGCGACCTAACATTGTGGAGGGGGGCTACAATGACGTGGAGCACTACTTGGACGTGCAGTTCAGATTGCTGCGGGAAGACTGCTTTGGACCATTCAGAGATGGCTTAAGTGAGTATAGATTGTGTTACACGCACCACAAGACCACAACCCATAAGTAACATAGGTAAACATACCCCATCTTACCATAGAAATAATCTATGCCTCTTATGCCGGGGCTACACTATACGCTTACATCGCGGTAATTGTTCCGTTGTTCAACGCGATGTATTGAGTGGCTACACTTGAACGGTCAACGTCAATGCTCATTGAATTCACACCCCTCGTCCATCGGCAATGTGAATGCCGTTGTCAAATTATCGCGTAGTGGTGGCTGCACCTACGGTTATCGCCCTTCAACGCGATGATCAATGGCGATGTCCGTAGGTATAGTGTAGCCCCGGCATTACAAAGACGAGAGAGGGTTCGGGTTATGCAGAGCACACACTGATTGTAGTACTTAAGTAACTACCTACATATATCTAGTTAAACATTTTTTTTTACAGATCAATATCTGAGAGATCCTAATAAAAAGAAATACGACCACGTTCGGTAAGTTCCTATTATTATGTATATTTTCTGTCACGCTAAAACAACCAGCCAATATTTTTTAAAATTTTCGCCTTTGCTTTTGGCGTTTATTAGCTGCACCCCGCGGTTTTTTCGTATAAGTTTCGATCACGTAAGAAAAAACCGACTTCCAAAAAAACACTACAAAGGTAAAATTACTTTAATTTCAGAAGTCGGTGTCTTTAGATTGTATTTCAGTTTTTTGCCACCGACTTCCCAAATTAAGATTTTTAACTGTGTAGTGTTTTTTGGAAGTTGGTTTTTGTGCTTTTTATTTTTCACTTTTTAGTTATGTTGCCTACCTACCCCACACCGATTCGTATACCACTACTTGCTATGTCAACATCAACAACAGTGACAGGAACTATTAGAACATTTTCAAGATACACAAAGTGGATTAAATACGTATTATCGAAGCTAACTCAAAAACTACCAAAGAAAATTTAATACAATTTTTATGGGACTATCTCTGAAGAATGACCTACCAAAAAAAAAAGAACCATCAAAATCAGTTCATAATTTACTGGCGGAGTAATCGCGTAACAAACACGCAAAAAAAAAAACATTCAGTTCAATTGAGAACCTCCTCCTTTTTGGAAGTCGGTTAAAAGTACCCTATATCTTAACCTAGGTCATGGTCTACCCATGTGCCAAATTTCATCCAAATCCGTTCAGCCGTTTTAGCGTGATAGCGTAACAAACAAATAAACAAACACACTTTTGCATTTATAACACTAATTAGGGGTTAAAGCAGGGTTAAACTATGAAATTCCCGATTTGTACTGAAAAATTTAAATTAGTTTTTTTTAAATAAATAATTACCATTATTATCTATACATTGCTGCCATCTAATAGGAACGTCATTTATGCCTTTGCGATAGAACTCTCGTGATCTAGATTCTACAAACTGTGTGAAAGCATTTTGTACTGCCTCCTGAGAAGAAAACTTTTTATCACGTAAGAGTAAGATCAGAGAAAGCTATAGTGAATAACACCATGCTGAGACCACCAAACAGTTACCTTTACCTTTTTATTGGTAAGCTTTGCTTTAGGACACTGTTGCGGCGTGTGTCATATGAGACTAGGCTGTATAGCCTTCAGCCTTTGTCATGTGAAAAAGAAGTTTTAAAAAATAAACAGTGTGTCATGGCCTCTTGTGGAAAGTGCATTTTTATTTTATTAATATTTCATAAACCTGGTTAACACATGGTGTCAGGTGTGTCTACGATGGACGGAATAAAACCTCCATCAGGCCTCCAACTATCGGGAGATGGAGCAAACTTTAAACGCTTTGTGCAGCAGTTTAACTTGTATTTACAAGCTGTGAATCTTGATGATACGGCTGAATCAAGAAAAATTGCATTGTTTTTGAACTGTGCTGGGGAAGATGCATTGGAAGTGTACAATACATTTAGCAAAGACAAAGTTAAAAACTTACAAGCTCTGATTGATCAATTCAAAGAATACGCCGAGCCACGAAAAAATTTGTTGTGGTTGTCATATAACTTGTTCACTATGAAACAGCAAGATGGCGAAGTATTTGATCACTTTTATACCAAAGTTCTCACTCAAGCTAAAAAATGTGATCTTGGAGAGCTTGAGGATCGATTGATCACTATGGTTATTGTTATTGGCATTAGGGACACAAATGTCAAAGAAAGGCTTCTAAGAGAATCGGAGTTGAAGCTCACTGCAGCAATTGATATTTGCAGAGCAGCAGAATTAGGCAAAGAAAAAGTACAGACATTACAAGGAAATAAAATGGAAGATCAAGTGAGCACCTTAAGTCAGAAAGTGATACCATACAACAGAGGGGCAAGGCCCAAAGAAAAATTAATAGACTGTAGCCGATGTGGAAAAAATCACGAGTTAAGGAACTGTCCAGCCTACGGCAGAAAATGTATGGTATGTGGATTTTATGGACATTTTGCTAATATGTGCAAAAACAAGAATAACAGAAGTGAAAAACTCAGTGATACTAGGAAAAGTCGAGTTAATGTAATTCAAGAAAATACAGATGACAGTGACGAAGACTTTACAGTTGGAAGCATTTTTACAGTAGATGGAATTAAATTACAGTGGAAAGAAAAAATAATAGTGAATGGATATGAAGTAGAATTTAAATTAGACACTGGTGCTGATTGCAATACACTATCATTGGAATTGTTCAAGAAACTGAGAAAAACAGAAAGTCTTTTGAATGCTGGGATAATTCTATTAGTGTACAATGGCCAACAAGTGGAAACAGCTGGGACAGCTGAACTAGATTGTATCATAAAAAACAAAAAACAAAAACTAAAGTTCAACAAAAAACAGCAAAAAATGTTATATTGAAATTAAAAATAATATTTGCCACACATGGAATACCTAAGTATGCAGTTTGTGATAATAATCCATTTAATAGCTTTGAACTTAAACAGTTTTCCAGAGATGTTAATATGCAGTTGTTGTTTTCAAGCCCTCATCATCATCAGTCGAATGGCCTGGCAGAAAAAGCTGTAGGTATTGTAAAGAGTTTAATGAAGAAATGCAGGGCAAATGATGAGAACTTGAATATGGCTTTGCTACACTATAGAACAACACCGCTTGCTGGCTTAGACTATAGCCCATCTGAACTTCTGATGTGCAGGCTATTAAGAACTAACTTACCTTGTACTTACACAGATCTTCAACCCAGACTGCCAATCCTTATCATCCCCATTCTGTATTAACACACTCTGACCATTACTATAAGAAGCTCTATTTTTGGCTGTTTTATTATAATTACTTTTAGATTTTTCTTTCATTATTTGCATTTTTTCATGGCTGGGATCAGCCATTGCATTTTTCGCTTACGGTTATCGTAAAGAATCCACTTTTCATCACATGTCACAATTCGATCCAATATTCCTTCATTTCTGTATCGATTCAACAAGGCAACACAACTTTCAACACGCGTTTCTTTCTGCAGATCAGTCAAATCATGAGGCACCCATTTCTCATATTTTTTTATTTTATTGATTTGACGAAAATGAGTCAATATTGTTTGTAAGGTAACGTTAAACCATGCCGCCATAGAATTAACATGCCGCTAATTCCTGGGTAGTTTGGCTCGGATCGGCTTCCACCATCTCTTTCAATTCATTGTTATTCACCTGTGTGGGCGGTCTTCTACGTGGTTCGTTTTTCAAATCAAAGTTTCCATCACGAAAGCGTTTAAACCAAAATCGCACGGTGCGTTCATTAGCAGTCCCCTCTCCAAACGCAACATTGATATTGCGAGCTGTGGCCTTAGTGCGAGTTTTTATACTTACTCGATCGCGTTTACGTAAACGTTGACGTACGTCAAATTGTATGGAATAATTCTTAATTCGTTGGTAAGCCCTCTGTTTCTGCCGCGTTAGTTCCGCGTCGGAACTCGTATTAAAAAATAACTCGAATTTTCAAATCTGAATAAAAAAAACAACTGAAAGTCGATAATCGAATGTTGCACATTTTTTAAAAGAAGAACTTCATGTGTACCATGTGAAATCAAACCATGAAGGTTCTATGTCAATTCGAAGTACCTAATACAATAAAACGGCAATTTCATACTTTAACTTTTTATTATAATAAAGATGAAAGTTTGTGAGTGTGTTTGTATGTTTGTTACTTCTTCACTCTCAAACGGCTGGACCGATTTGTATGAGATTTGGTATGTAATAGTTTATACCATGGGTTAACACATAGGCTACTTTTTATCCCGGTCTACGCGGGTAAAACCGTGGGGCGCAGCTAGTAATGTTAAAAAAGTTAAGATTAGGATTCTAATATAAAGATACCTACACGTTGCTTAAAGTTATGATTAACGTAGTTTGGTATACTTCAATACTTAACCATACATTTTGACGTAACATCTCTTAACTTTCTGCCTCGTTGGTCTAATAGTCGCAAGTGCTGCTGCTGAGCATGAGGCAGGACCTCATGCTCAGCAGCAGCAGCAGCAGCAGGTTCGATTCCAAGGTCAAGCAGAGTTATTGGCTTTTTCTATTGCCTAGGCCGCACACATCGCGATAACCCGAAGATTCGCGTAATTGCGATGTATGTAGCCAAGTATTCGCGTATACTTCGGAGCTTCGTGCGTAGTCGCAAGGACTTCGCTCCGCTGTCGGTAAACTCTCGCAGATCAAAGCGTTTTATCGCGATGAACTTCGCTTGCGCGGCCACACTTCAGTCGGCCCCCACCCTTCGTGCGTAGTGGACGTGTTAAGTTAAACTACAGTGCATAATATAGCTGAAGCCGTCTTGATTTGTGAATAGTTATCATCCACTTCCTCCTTTTTCTTGCTTTTAATTTGTTTTTTACATGACATAAATGTAAAAAATAATTATTTGCTGCCATAAAATACAGAGCAACCGCGGCGTCCATTTTGTTTTTTGCGTTTGTACATCGCTCGTACAGTCGTACATCACGATAAACTTGACAACACGCACTATGTGGCCGCGCAGCTTCGCTGTAGACCGAAGTCGAAGTTTATCGCCCGAATGTCATCGCGATGTGTGCGGCCTAGGCATATCTGGAATTTCTCAGTGGCTGCCCGGAGTCTGGATTTGGGCCCGGTTGACGACAGTAGGCTCGCGCCCTAGCCCTATTACATGATATTTAAATATCATAACCATAACTGGCGAAATGTGGGTGTACTCTGTGTCGGTGTGTGTGTAGATAGGTAGGTACACCTCTGCCCAACCCTTCGGGGAAACAAAACGAGGTGTGATGTTATGTTTATAATAAAACTCTGACTGATGAAAAATGTCTTAAACTAATTATTTTCCTTTTCAGGATATTCCATAATGTAAGATTTCTCTGTCCTTATGTCGACAACTTGAAAGTCGGAGCTATCGCACAAATCGATATGAAAACCAACAAGAATTTCCATAAAATTAATTGGGCACACAACAAGAGATTTCTTTTCGGTTCTTTAGTGTTATTTACAAAAGACCATTGTACCACTTTCATGGCAGCTACGATTCTACACCGCGATGCGAATCTACTATCGACGGGCAAGGTGGGTACCGTAGTGGTTCAGGATAATAAAACTCTATGGTAGTAGCTACCTACTAAGTACAGTGGGCTACGTCAACTGGGGTACCCCCAAAAGACATGTGGGTTCAAATCCGTGATAGGCCGAAGTTGGTTTTTGTATTTCGCAAAAAACATTTTATTGTAATTAATGTATTGTTTTAGTGAATAAATAAGTTTATGTTAGTATTTATTTTTAAGTCTGTTTTTATTATTGTCTTTTTCAATAAAACGTTAATACTTTTATTATTACGTTTATCGACAAGCAATAATAAGGTTGACATTTACGAAGGGTTATTCAACGTCTAAATAGACCAGAGGTTTCAACACCGCTTGCCGTGCATAAGATTGGAGGTTCAAATCTTAGGCACGATGTGTTTTTTGTCATGCATTATATTTTTTTAAAGTATTTTTCTATTTTAAGTATTTTTTTTTGTATTTTCAATTGTATTTTTTTATTTTGTTTTTTTTTTTATTTATTTTTATTTTGTTTTCGTAATACAATAAATAAAGAATGAAAAAATCGAGAAAATAAAATACTTTAATAATAATTATAATATATTTTATTATTGATATTATTGTAGGTTCCTAGACAAATGCGAAAGGTGAAGCAAAACTAGACTGATCAGACGGTAACTTCATTAAAGATTAGTAAAATGTATGCATAACTACCCTATAATAACAAACTATTCATTCACTACGATTTCATAGTCAGAGACAGAGTTATAACGCCAAGTAGATTGATAATTCATTGAGTTATTAACTACCTAACTGGCTTAGTTGGTAAGAGCTCGCGTTAATAATTGTATAACCAATGATTCGATGGTTCGAATCTCGTCCGGGCATATGAAACACTTTTTGTATTATTCTTAAGGAATGTATTGTTTGAATTGCAAAGGAGGACGGGCAAGAATGTATGGAAGCTAGCCTAGGAACCAAAAACAACATGCGATAAATATCATTAGAAAGGTTTTTTTATGTACTTCAACTATTGTTATGGCGGCAAGTCCCAAATGACTGTGTGGATGAAGTTATGGTGCAATAAAACTAGACTTCATTCACAAAAGTGCACCTCAAAAAACATTATCTACTGTTTTATTTAACGTTTAGAGGCATGAGGAACAGGGTGTAAAAAGTTCACTCATCCTCTATTGAAAAGGGAGGATCCTCCGACCAGACGGGTGTCGTGTCTGGTGGGCAACTGCCCGACGGTTGATGTCGGACGTTGTATATATGCTAGTCGCGCGGTATACTCTGGTTGCGCGATGCAGGATTGCGTGACGTCATGTCATTGTGATGCGTAGTTCGTATGTGGCGATGTAGAAGATGCCGCCATAAACGTTTGAATACACCGCGTGGAGTAATGTTTAACAGATAGCTCTGTTTTCGTTATATTTTATTGTAGTTGCGCGTATTTTAGGGTGCCTAATACACTCTCACTCATCTCGTGCTACAGGCGTTGGTATGCTTAAACTCGAAGTACCTACATACTAACACTACTTTTAAGATCTGGGGAACCTAAGATCTTGCTCTGTAAAATAAAACAACAAATGAATTTAAACGTTTTACAATATTATACTTTGTTAAAGAAACATTTGACACGGTAATTAGTGACAATATATACAAGTTAAAGGATATACAAGGAAAACAAAAGTGTTAATACTCCAGCGCGCTCTAATACATGCCTAATAAAAATACAATACAATAACAAATCAAATACATATTATTTTCATTAGTTAGATAAGAGAGGAGCCCGTAGCTAAGTAATAAAAGCCGCAAGAGTCGATCCATTAGGTTACGCTACGCTTGCCGGGGTTGGTCAGTGGATGGGTGGCCATCTTTAAATACCGAGACTCTTCTGTGCCTCGGAAAGCACGTTAAGCCGTTGGTCCCGGCTGTCATTCGTGGATCTTTGACGGGCGTTACGGGTCGTCAGAAGCCCAAAAGTCTGACAGCTAGTCTTACTAAGGGGTATAGTATTACCCAGTTACTGGGTTGTGGAGGTCAGATAGGCAGTCGCTCCATGTAAAATACTGGTATTCAGCTGCATCCGGTTAGACTGGAAGCCGATCCCAACAAAGGCTAGGCAGATTGATTGATTTGATTTCATTAGTTAGTTATTACTAAAGTTTTACAGTAAGATAACTAAAACAAAAAAAATGCTCCCTTCGTCAATTATATTCAATTACAATCAGTTTCTTATTTAATCATCAACCTGAGCTTGCAGATTATTTCCCGTAAATAATCTGCAAGCTCAGGTTGATCTTGTGGAATGTTTTCAGCCAAAATGTGACGCTGATACCTTCTGTTGTGTAGCCTACGCTGGCACATAACACAATTGTTGTGGTGTTCATCCATGACTAAAGCAGGCCGTTTTTAAGAGCTTAGTTATGAGTCCGATAAACAAAGCCAGTGGTATAAAATATTAAAACAAACCTCAGAGTCCGATAAACAAAGCCGATTATTATAATAAAAATATAATTAAAGACCGTAATGAAAGACGCTGGTTCTTGGTAGAAAAAAAGAAAGGTATATTGTTGTATATCAAAAGTAGGAAAAAGACAGTAGACAGACGTAAAAAAACAATAAAAAATAGTAAAAGAGGTGCGTTTTGCACACCAGTGGTATAACATATAAGAAATCAAAGAGTCCGTTAAACAATGCCAAACGTCGTAGTCGAATGATAATGATGATCAATGAAAATGGTAGTAGTAAAACTTACGCTACACTCAAATCAAAATAACGACTAACGAACATGTGCGCGCGTCTGTGCTGTACCGCCGCGCCGCTGCTCAAAGTGGTAGTCACAATTAGATTGAACAGCTGGCTCCAAGAAAGATAAGACACCACGTGGTTTGCCTTGCGCAGTACTAGATGATTTTAGGGCTCTTTAGCGGGACGGGACTGGGCGTCATCAGGGCGGTCGAGGCGAGGCGCGGTCAAGTCTAATCTTTCGAGGCGCATATTGTACAGACATGTTACGGTTATAATATACGTTTTGTATGCACCCGCGCACATTGACAGGTTGATATTTTTGTCAGTACAGACTACCTGATTTGTAGGTTATATGTTAAAGGATTTGGTTTCCGCACTTGGTCCTTCTGAATGTGCACGATTGTGCGTGGGCAATGGCGGCCGTTGGGGGTTATTCCAACCAGCTCACCTCCCTCCAGAAGTTGATCAAATGTCCAGGTCTGTTATGAACAAAAAAAAAAGACGTATTGCTTGCTAATATACTATTTGACGAAATGCTGAAAAAAAAATGTTTTTGCTCAAGTCTAGCTTTATTGTGCAATAACTTTTTCCACACAGCGATTTGGGACTTCCCCCCATAACAATAGTTAAAGTACATAAAAAAACCTTTCCAATGACATATCGCATGTTGTTATTGGTTCTTAGGCTAGAATGCCCGTCCTCCTTTGTAGCAAAGTTAATTTTAATACAACTGGGTTACCCAATTGATGCAGCCCACTGTACCTACCTGTTATTTTTAGCGGCTCGTATATTTTTCTGCGTTGCGTGGAGGGTTTACACGGGTGACTAAAGCCGCACAATTTTTGCCGCGCGGCGTAAATCGACCATCTAAAAGATTCCCTCCCATTAGGGAAATTCATTGCAGCATGTGCACCGTACAACCTATACATATGTCACCGTATAATTATGAACTTCGTTAGTTTATAATCTAACTCGTGAGATTCTAAACTGTCGATAAATTGTGACTCTAACATACTGCTTACAATATAACGTAAGTAAGTATTAATTTTCGATAGTTTATAATCTATACATAACAAACCGTCAAATTGTGAACTGGCATCATACAAATGAATGCGACTGAACGCACAAATCGCTATAGGTTTACCTATATTTGAGGGTTTCCCTCGATTTCCATGGAATCCCCTCTTCAGATTCTGATTTGGTGACAGTGGGAGCACCTCGAGAGTACACTCTTTCAAACAAAAAAAGTTTTTCAACATCGGTCCACAATTGGCGGACAAGTCGGATCTTACATAAAAAAAAATGCTTAAATAAATTCGAACATATTTTATAACCTCCTCCTTTTTAGAAGTCGGTTAAGTAAAAAAACTTTTTACAAAAAAAAAAACAACCGACTTCCAAAAAAACACTACAAAGTGAAAAATAACTTTAATTTCGGAAGTCGGTGTCTTTGGTTTTTTATTTATTTTCGTTTTTTTTTGCCACCGACTTCCGAAATTAAAGTTATTTTTCACTTTGTAGTGTTTTTTTGGAAGTCGGTTGTTTTTTTTTTTTGTAAAAAGTTTTTATTTTTCACTTTTTAGTGGTGCCTACCCCATATTTTTATGAGACAATCTCAGAAGTATACCATTTCAAATAAAAACTTTGCAAAAAGGCAAATACGTCGCGATGGATAGTGTCAGAAGTTTGGTAGGCGTAGTTTTAGTTGACGGAGATAATGAGGCTACGAAATCTGCCTTCTGACAATCAAGGCCACACATAACATACAACTCAAGTAGCGCAATTTGAAGCGGCATATAGTTACTATTAAATCATTTATAGCCTGAGCCTCATGACAATTCCAATAAGCCTAAACACGGCTAGGATACATTGTTTTATTACTGATTTCCGATGCCTACCTTCCGGATTCTTCATCAGATCGGTTCGATGGTACCATTTTCATCAGAACCATTTCGTCATAGTCGCTTAACTATTTTAATCGAGATATCTTATCGCCACCCGTGAAAGAGGTACTTATAGTCGTTGAGAAGTTCCCATGGCCATCTGTGGTCTTCCTCATCAGTTCCACTTCACTAGATGATACTTTCTAATTGCAAACGCTTGATTTGTTGATGAAAATACCAAAATCGCTATATGTATGCCTATAATACTTGAGGAGTTCCCTCGATTCCTCATGGATCCCATCATCAATCTTGGATTTTGATAAAAATGGGACCAATCTGAAAGTATAAGTACCCTTTCAAATAAAAAAAAATTTCCGAATCGGTTCATAAATGACGGAGTACTGAGGTAACAAACATACAAAAAAAAATACAACCGAATTGAGAACCTCCTCCTTTTTTTGAAGTCGGTTAAAAAGATGGTCATTAAACTGAAATATGACTAAGACCTACGAATAAGTCATAACTTATTTGTAGACTAAGACTAATATGGAATGTGCCATGCCCCATACTTACATAATTATATACATAAGTATATCGTATTGATTCAATTAACGTGTTTATTATTATGTATTTGTGTCATAAGAAGGTACCTAATCCTAAATATACCAACTTACCTATATTTTCAGATACCAGTTTCAGTAATTGACACCGATTTAGATAATAGTATATTTAACGAAGATACGTATACTATGATAGAAAGCGAAGTTTATTTTGAACCTTATTATCATGTTTTAAAAGCTCTACAAGAACCTTCTTTTCCGCAACATTTGGCTATGCAGCAGTATATTGTCAAAGTCGATGTGAGTATTTAGGTCTATTTGCATGGTAGATAAGACAGGTGGGTATTTCACCCGGCTACCACCTTAATGGTACCTACTACATAATGTTCTCCTTGCCTTTTCAGGCTGCCTCGACACATCCCGCTTATTTATCTGCTGATACAGAGTTCGGTATTTATAAGGATAACAAATTGAAAGAAATGGAAGAAGGACTTCTTTGTAGTGATAGTGACGAAGAACTGATTAACACAGACGAAGATGGAAAACACAAAAATCTAAAATTCAAAGTTCTACAACCTGAGACATGGCCATCGACAGACGAGCTCGGTTTTAACGAAAGTCAGTATGAGGCGTATCGTTTGGCACTCACCCACGAGTTCGCCGTTATACAAGGACCACCTGGCACGGGAAAAACTTTCATCGGCATAAAAGTGGCAAAAACATTGTTACAGAATGTTAAATCGGAAGGACACTGCCTCATGCTTATCATATGTTACACAAATCATGCTTTAGATCAATTTCTTGAAGCAATATCCCAAATTACTGAATCTATAGTGCGCATCGGAGGACAGTCTCGTAACAAAGCTATGGATCAGTTTAACTTATCAAACTTACGACGTCAGTCTCTTACGCCCTCGCTTAGGTCGACTCACAGCTTTTTCATCGATCAAAAAAATCAGTTAAGACAATCTATACAGGATCTTCAGCTGGCTTTGAAGACTCTTGACATTTTAAATAACGGAGTTCTTCGCTACCGCTTCCTTCTGGCGGATGGTGGCGTTGACATTCCGGATCTACAACATCTGGTCTCTTATTACAAAAATAAGGGAATTCAAGTAGAAGATCCTTTGGAATATTGGTTGTTTGAAGCTGTGCTGGGCTACAATTCAGAATACGAAAGAGATTTTAATGATTGCCTATTGGAGTATGATGTTTTGGTAAACAACGAAGAAGACATTGATGAAAAGAGAGCAGAAATGATTTTGGATGATGAAAAAGCATTACACGACCATAAAGTTTTGGATGTTTTGGTAGAAAGTAAAGCATCGTTTTTATTATCTAATGCAAAGGCACAAATCAGAAATTTAGTCTCGATTTTCATAAAAAGTGATGATTTTAACGAGAGATATCAGTTGCAAAACTTAATAAAGGAACTAGATTCTCGGATCAATTTATTCAATGTAAGTTTTACCTTTTTCAGTTAATTCTACTATATTATTAATTACCTACATGAATGTTACGTGTGCTCAGTACCTATGGCAATGAGACCTTTCGCATGTTTTAGGATATGGTGACTTATCGACACCGTGAAGTCCGTCTACAAATACGTCCTAATACAGATTTTTCGTTAATATCAGTGCAAGATCGATGGTGTTTGTATTTTATGTGGATACGTAACAAAATCAATGAAGTAAAAGAGGAAATTGCACAACTACAGGTAGGTACTTAGCTAAGTACAATAACTAATGAGCAAACCAAATATTACGTAAAGTTTTAAGTAGGTACCTACCTACTTACCTTATGCAAATATTGTTAATCTACTATCTGGGCATTTTCGTCAAAATGTCTACCAACCCACTTATGGGATGTCCCATACATACAAGTTGCAAATAATTATCATTTTTATAACATAGAAGTGTCGAGTAATTATTAAATAGTTCCAAAAGACTAGTTTTCTTTTTTACTTAAATTGCCAACTGAAATTTAAAAAAAAAAGTAACAAAATGAAATCCTGAAATGTGGCATCTTATGTCTTGTAGTACTGTCCTTATTATTTGGTAACGGTCATGACCAAAACGTATCTAAGTTACTATTTATTTACATATATTATTTGAAATAAGCTCCATATAATAAAAATAAAAACATACCTAGCAAAATTCGTAAAATTTATCATTCGACTAAATCAAGAATTTGCTAAAATATCCAAAACAATATTAGTAAGCTGTTTTCAAAGTAGGTAGCAGTTTAAAAAAAAATGCCCATCTAGGTAACTGTCGTAATAAGTGTAAGTAGGTAATAATCTACTATCTAACTATCGCAATAAGGTAAGCATTTCAAAAGGAGAATATACTATAATATATAAAATAAGGGCCCACCAATATGGAGATTAGGGTACAAGCCATCGGCGGTAATGTTTAGAGCTCCAGATACCGGAATCTCCTCTACTCCTTTGTCTTGAGGAGAACTCTCTTCAGAACACCTTGATCCAGTTACCATTACTTATTATCATTTGTAATTTACCGAGTCTTTAATACCAGGGATTAGTAGCTCCGGCCGTCACAGCGTATGATGAAGCTAGAATGATGATGGATTTGCAATTGCTGAAGAATAAGCGCGTCAAAGTCGTAGGAATGACTACTAGTGGAGCTGCGAGAATGCGGAAGCTACTGCAGGCTATCGCACCGAAAATTGGTAAGCCTTTGCCTTACAATCAAGCACTTTCATTTAGTTTTACTTGCACTACTTACGAGCAAATAAAAAAAAACCGTTAGGTATACCTTTCTCCTTTAAATTGTCCATGCACACTGCCAAAAACAGTTATGAGCCAAGATGTGTTGCTATATGGAATATAAAAGACGTTATTCTTTGATTTTACAGTGATAGTGGAAGAAGCTGCAGAAGTTCTGGAACAGCACATAATAACCTCACTGACACAGGACTGCCAACATTTTATTCTGATTGGTTAGTACCAGACCTCACTACAAAAAGTGAAACCGATGAATATTTGATATGTAAGTACCTCTAGTTGTAGCGTGAGTATATAGACAACATAACTTGCAGGTGATCACCAGCAGCTGCGGCCATCGGCGTCCCACATAAAGCTTGCGAAGTTATACAACATCGAAGTGTCACTATTCGAGCGCATGATCACGAACGGCATCCACAGCCGCCGGCTGAACGTGCAACACCGCATGCGGCCAGAGATCGCCGCGCTCATCTCGCCACACATATACCCTGACTTGGCGAACCACCCGTCTGTCGAAGCCTTCAACAACGTGCCTGGGATTGAAAAAAACCTATACTTCTTTACACATGATTACAGAGAAGAGGTAAAACTAAAACATTTTGCTTTTTACTTATCATCATCTACAAGCTCAGTCCCACTTGAAATAAACTGCTGAGAAAGCCTAATCGAATGGAAAGTCTGACAACCACTCAGTCTTACCAAGGGGTATCGCATTACCCATTAACTGGGTTGTGGAGGTCAGATAGGCTCCATGTGAAATACCTAGTGGTATTCAGCTGAATCCGGTTAGACTGGAAGTCGACCCCAATATAGTTGGGGAAAGGGTAGGCAGATGGTTATTATTATAAAGGAGTGGGCAGATAAGGCAGACTTATAGTAGGTACCTACCTAAACCCACATTTGACCAGTTACGTTTAAGCGTGCCTATCTATTCCTTTCAATTCAATCATCTCTTAAACCTATAATTGGAGTTCTATTGACTAAGTGTAAGTCCCTACACTGTACCTACTTACAGTGTACGTACACATATCTGTGAGTTGCACGAGTTGTTAATACCACAATTTGCTAAAGTAACCATTCAACTAATGAAACTCTATTTTTCCAGAAACAAAATGAAAGTAACAGCAAAGCAAATCACAAAGAAGCGGACATGGCACTCGCTTTGGCAAATTATCTGATGCAGCAAGGGTACACCGCTGATGATATAACAATTCTTGCCGCGTATTCAGGCCAGATGTTTTACATGAGAAAAGTAAGTAAAGTGTGAAGTCAAAGATTCTAACAGCACTAATGTTTAAATTACTTTCTACAATTCAATAAGTCTTGGATCCATTCACACACCTTTTAAACTTTAACTACAGAACCATTCATCCTAATACACTGCTATTTTATTTGACAGGAACGCCAGAACTATGCTAGTTTATCGCATGTGAAAATTACAGTAGTCGACAATTATCAAGGAGAAGAATCCAAAATTATCATTTTGTCACTTGTGAGGAATAACGAAGAAAATATCATTGGATTTCTTGGAACAGACAACAGGGTTTGCGTTGCTCTGTCGCGAGCAAAAGAAGGTTTGTAGCAGTTTGCTCAACAACAGTTTATTTATTTATTTTAAGGATAACCAACAGCTATAACAGATAGATTAACAATTGAATATAAAACATAGAGCCAATTACAGGTTCTCACGCTTAAAAACAGAAAAAGTAGTAAAAATCAAGATCACTAACAAACACGATAGCAAAAAAAAAATCAATATTGTATACATACATAATATATAAAAGGTAGAAAAGCGCTATGCACTTTTATAGAAGTCGGCCGACTGCGTGCAGTATAGGTTTTGGTGCCAAATGGGTCAAAATGAGAACTCTTTACAAAGAACATTAAAATCCTTACTCGCTCGCATCATATATGTTTTGCCTGTACATTGAAAGAGGTAAAGGGAACGGAGATAGGCGGATTAAATCTAACTGATCTCTGGAGCACATTGAAACGCAATTTATGCAGGAGATCAGGACAGTCAATCTCGTTAGATAACATTTTAAGAGAAAAGTGCAATCTGCCAGTCGACGATTTATTAGTGGCTGTAGGTGAAATTTCTTGCAAAGATTTAGGTAATTATCAGAATGGTATGGTATACGTAGCTGGAAACAAAGAAAACGAACAAATCTCTTTTGTATATTCTCAATACAATCAATATATATATTTGCCATGACACGGGTTCCAAATATTCAAGATGACTTGTCACAAAAGAGTAATAAAGAATCTTAAGGGTTTTGGCCTTCTTGAAACACCCTGCAAGTCTCATAACAAAACCTAGAGACTTCGAAGCTTTGGCCAATAATTGCTCAATGTGCACGTTAAATAAAAGTTTGGAATCATGAAAAACGTCACGTACACCGTCACGTCTCTGTAATAGTAGGTTGTAGGGAGAGGGACATGTTTTCTGCTAAAGGTGATTACTGAACATTTAACAGAGTTCAAATATACATAGTCTGTTAATCAAGCAATAATCACCCAGTCGCACCTAGTCAGATTGGAGAGCATTCATGTCATCATCTGTTGATATTGCTGAAAAGATCTTCATATCATCGGCAAAACAAAGTACTTAAGTACCTAAATTTGAGTTGTGAAAACACGGTCGATGTCGCTCACATAAATTATGAAAAGTAACGGACCCATCCAGGAACCCTGAGGAACACCACTAGGCACTCCAGCTCGACATGTAATTACTGATAACGACAGCTTGAGATCTGTTTTCTAGGTATGAAGTAAACCAACGAAGTAGATCTCCTCTGATACCATTGTTAAAAAGCTTGATTTTTAGAATATTGTGATCCATTCTATCGAAAGCCTTATTATAATCCGTGTAAACGACGTCCACTTGTGCCACACTGTCAATTTTGTCCGTTAGAAAGTCGTTGAGCAAAGCCAGGTTAGACACAGTTGAATGGCCCCTAAGAAATCCGTGCTGAGAAGGGCTAAAATACTGACTGAGCGCTGCGTAAACCTGGTTATAGACCATTCTCTTAAAAACTTTTGCTAATATGCACAGTTTGGAAGTAGGCCTGTAGTTAACTATTTCATTTTTTATGCCCTTTTGTATGCACCGGAGTTATAAAGGTAGATTTCCAGATTTGGGGAACGGAACATGAAGAGAGCGATTTTTTAAACAATAGAGATACTGGTAAGCCAATGGTTTTAGCACACCCAATCAGCAATTTAGGTGATAAGTGGTCCGGACCAGCAGATTTAAATGGATCAATTTGACTAATTAGCTCAGCTACAACGTTCAATCTCAATTGAGTGAATATCCGAGGGTATATTGGAATTAATAAATAATAGAAAATAGACTCGGGAACAAATCGTCACATCACCATACTTAAGAAAATTGGGTATTGCAATGGATTTAGATTGTTGCTTCACATAGCTCCAAAATCGTTCGAGACACCTTCTGTATGTACCCTGTGTTCACGAAATAAATGAATTTGAATTTGAATTTGAGAGTTCGAGGATTCCTTCCGATGGAGGCTTCTGTATCAGCTAAATAGTTGGTGTAACAATTCGCTAAAAGTTTATTAACCCGTTCACGTAAATGTTTAAAGGTCGCCCCGTCTGAAAGTCTGCCATACGTCTTAAAACGGAGATATTTAGCCTTCTCTTTAATCAAGCGTTTAAGTTGAATGTTCTTTTACGAATGCATAATCTCTGCCCCAGACTTTCCAACGCCTGCCTAAGTTCTGGAAGAAAAGACTTCTCTTACTGAAGAGCGTGATGTTTATCTGCTTTATTATAATTTACAGGATTTTATATTTTTGGCAATATCAACATGCTGAAATCAGCAAAATCAGGCTTATGGAGCAAAATAGCAACGACCTTAGAAAATAATGGCTCCTTGGGAACAACTCTGGTCCTGAAATGTCAAAATCATCCTGACCAAGTAACAACGGTAGGTACCTACTTATACCTATGTAGTACTGACTGTACCTACTGTAGCAAGTTTTGGTTAAGATAATTGTTTGGCCGGGTACTAAACCGGGTACTATATTGGGTTGCAGATTTCGACTCCAGAGGATTTCAACAAATTGCCACCAGAAGGCGGGTGCTTTGAGACATGCAACTACCAGTATCACTGCGGCCATAAATGTCAACTTTACTGCCACGGATACGACCGCGAACATATTAAAACGAAGTGCACTATGAACTGCGAAAGGTACTTACATACCTACCTAATTACCACTGCAAGACTTGGAAGAACGAACTCTGACAAAAGTCATGCTTAGGTTTACTAGGCCTTTCTATACCTACGTTAATTACTTGTTTTAGAGTTTTATGTGACCTCGGACATGTCTGCCCATTAAAATGCCGGGTAGACTGTGCGCCTTGCAAGGTCCTCGTAATGAAGACTCTTCCATGCGGTCACGAAATGGACATATATTGCCATCGTGATCCCGAAGACCCGAAAAACAAGTGTCTTACCAAAGTTGATGTTATATTACCAAATTGTGAACATAAGGTAGGTAGATCCCTAAATCTATACTCTTGAGCATAGCTTGCAAAGAGGGATTTCCTTCACAAACTTTTAGTCTGCATTTCTCGATGAAATCCATAATGCATTAAAAAACGAACAACCTTGCCTTGAACGTAGATTTATTAATTAAAGTTTGTCACTAGATACGCGCTTCTTAAAAATAATAAGTATATAAATAAATATTAATTCATTTCATTACCAACAGGCAGTGAAACTTTGTTACCAAGATATTAAAAAGGTGAAATGTTTGGAACCTTGCGTGTATCGTTTGGAAGAGTGCGGCCATGTCTGCGGTAGAAAATGTCATGTGACCGACGATCCGAACCATGAGAACGTGAGTTGTTTGACTTTTGTATCCTTAATTTTTATACCTATCAAACTCAAACTCAAATTCTTTATTGCGTTCATGTGTAGGTACATTTAGTTGTTACAATAAAAAATAGTTCCAACATGAAACCCGGTTAGGGCACCACCCACCACCACCTACCTATATATTCTATTTCTACCGCCTGAAAATGTCTCTTTAATAAGAGAAAGAAGAAGGGTCACGCTCCATACAAAATTTACCCAGGCCCGGCGCCAACAGAACATATTTTAGTTTTTTCATTATTTTAAGTACATCAATTATCAGGTATTTCTTTTTTCGATTTCAGTGGCTAAGCTATTTAAATTGCCTTCACAAGGCAAAATATTATTTTTATCAAACCTACCAATAACGACAGAATTCAAAATAAGAAGCTTTACATTATATAGCTATGTTTTGGTAAAGACAATTACAATGGAAAAAACCAAGTTAGGTACCGATAGGTACCGATTGTAGCGAGATAATGGTCGTAAAATGATCGGCATTTCGGCTTATCTCGCTAGTGTGAGATACAAAAGAACTCGCACATGCTATATCACTCCTGCACTCTCTAAAAGAGCGAGTATTATATTATATTATATATATTATATTATATTATATAATTATATATTTTGGTTTTTTACTAAGTTAGATTAGTTAAATTGCCTGTGCAAGACAAAACATACTGTTTTTCTGGAAATTAAACAAAGGCTTTTTCTTTAGATATTTTTATTTTCAATGAAATCATAATGAACCTTATTTTTATAGTAATAAGGTCGAAAAGTGATGGTACAACTTGACGATGGCCCACCATGAGTCCATGATGTTGAAATTATATAATATTTAAACTATATAATCATGTAAGTACAGTGGCGTTACTTTCCGGTCGATCACCCATAAGGTTAAAATCGCTTGCATGGCCAGCGCAGGTGGCTTCCGTACGTTGAGACTGGTTTTTACGTAAAACATAATGCGCGTTAGTTGAAATCTTGGTAAGCTATTAAAGAGTTAATTTCTATTTCTGCTTGAAAATCAGTGTACACGCGTAGTGTTCTCAAGAAAATATATCTTAATATTAATATTTTTTTATAATTCATGCTGTTTTGAGCGCCTCACATCTTTTGTGTTTCTCTATATCTTTTGTGTTTAATCGGCATGAGAGGGACCTTTTACTTGTGCAGTGCTATTGAAAAGTAAATAACTACCTATATTTCTATGTGTTTATACTTGGGAATACATGTCAAAAAAGAAGCAAATTATGTAATTTTTGAATTTGGAAGTTTTTTTTTACTGCTCTATGTTCTGATTGAAATAGCATAATTTTTCTTGCTCTAAATGTGAGCAGAGCCACACGCACACACACGCAATTATGCAGCGTAGAGTCGTTCAAAGCATTTTGTTTTAAAAGTGTATCACCGGGAAGTAACGCGATTGTACATAAATCTGTAAATCATAAATACTAACATATTTAAATCAAATCATGATTACTATAAGTATAGTGTCTATACCCAGTGCGGGATGCTGGAAGTCATCTCGATGTCTAGCCCACCTTAAATAATAAACCACACTTACGACATGACATGAGCATGAACAAGGCATGAGCTATTATGTTCCTCTTCCATGATTGCATGTACAATAGTACTCCAGAATAGCGTTTCGGCACTCGATCTCTGGGTTGTACATAACGTACGCAATTTACCTATAGTGCTGGTAAAAAACCCAAATATAGACATCTCGCTCTTTTAGGGACTGCAGGAGTGAGATAGCATGTGCGAGTTCTTTTGTGTGTCACACAGTCACACTAGCGAGATAAATAGAATCGCCGATCATTTTACGACCATTAAATGGTTTTTTCCATTGTTATTGTAACCAAAACTTAGCTATAGGTATAATGTAGCTACTTATATTGAATTCTGTAGTTATTGGTAAGTAATAACTCGTCTCAATTGATTTTACATTTTTGAAAAAGATTTTAAGCGGATTTAGTTAAAAAATAATATTTTGCCTTACGAAGGCAATTTAAATAGGTTAGCCACTAAAATCGAAAAAAAAAAAAACTATATATTTGAATACATAAAATAACACAAAAAATGAGATATGTTTGGTTTGCGCCGGGCTTGGGTCACAGATGACCCTTCTTCTTTAAAGTCGCAAAATTAAATATCTGTAACATTTTTTTCAGTACATATGCACCAAACCTTGTGCACGGCCAAAAGCAGGTTGTGAGGCCGAACTGATAGGAGATCGAGGAGATCATCAATGCCGGAAGACTTGCAACGAGAAATGCGATGACTGTAATGTCCAGGTGCGTTTCTTGCTAATAGCTTCACTTTCTTATGTTACGTCATTTCGTGACTGAGGAACTAGAGACGACTCCGAGTTAGATCGAGTCGGGACTGGGGTCTGGCCGCCCGGTGGAAAGCGGCGCCAGATATGAAGGGGTGCCCTAATATGAAAGTGAGCAACTAGCAGCGACACTGAGGTGAAGCTACATTAGCGTCGCTCTATAGTAGGCGCCCGGGTGGCGGTGCCAGGTGGTAAGGGCGCTAAATGCGAAGGCGATCGCGGCCGGACCGATCGTGGGTAATGTTCTTCCATCAAATGTAAGACCAAAAAAAAAAAAAAGTAAATAAAAGTGATTTGATTTCATTTGAATGTTGCATTTGTCACAATGACCACTAGATGAAAGGATTGGCGTACACTCGCCAATTCTTTCATCTAGTGGTGATTGTGCTATTTGTTGCTCATCTCTTGGCGTTATCTCAAGTTGATCTAGAGCCTATCTAATTCCTACTTTATTTTACTTGAATCCGCCAAAAGAATACCTATGTAGAGGTATGACCGCATGAGGAACACGGTTAAAGTTCACTCATCCTCCATAGAAAAGGGAGGTTCCTCCGTAAAATAAGGGGGTAAAATAGTTATCAAGTTTTCTAACCTATGAGTTCTTATTATTTTATGCCTCGTTGGTCAAAAGTTCTTGTGATCGTGATTTCCTGGTGAAATATGTGTGGTATACCTAGGGTCATGTGTTCAACAATGAAACACTAAAAATTCAAAGTCTCATACACCTTTTGTTTTTACAGATAGAAGTCTATTTTTTTGCAGGCAAATAGGTAATTTTATTGGGTATCGGATAGCATTTATAGTTTTTTAAATTTTTGTGAAATTAATCAGCAAAAAATTAAAAACTAAAAAATGAGAAATGTTTCACTGTGTCCACAGTGGTGTACACAATGAAACTCCACTAATTCAACAATGAAACATAATAATTATTAATAGTGTCTGTTTCATATTTTGTGTAATATTTAGGAAGTAGGTATATGACAAAAATGCTGAGTTCATTCAAAAAGATTTTATTCTAAATCTTAATAAGCGTAGTATAAATGTAGGACATTGCACTCTTGTGCAGCTTCTCTCCTCAAGATCTTTCCTTGTCAGTGCATTTGAATAGCTCAAAGCATATTTTCCGTACGCGCCATCCTAAAAAAAACTTCTTGTCACAAAAGTTATCAATTTCTATGGAAAATACATGAATCATGAAATATAGTACCTACACAACGAGTGTTTCATTGTGTAACTGTTTCACTGTTGACTACCTAAGGTTTATTTTAATAACTTCAAAGAAAAATCCACTAAATTGTAACATTTTAACTTATGATATATTCCACGTTAATCTACGAAATATGTTTAATGCTAGGTAATCATGAAAAATATGAAATTTTCTACCATTATTTAATGAAAAATCTATAAAGATTGCTGAAAATAGTTGCATTTTTGTCGAAAAAATTTAAAATGCTCCGCAGACAGTCTTCCCCTACTCGGCGCCGCTGCAAACTGGGGTAGGGCGGGGGGTCCTCGAGAGTGTCCTTAAGCGATATAATGCACGATCTGGCAATGCAGTTGTTGGACATCTGACCCTACATAATAAATTAACGAGTATTTTTAATGTTCAGGTTAAGAAAAAAAGATCGAATTGTAAGCACTCGGAGACCGTTGCATGCTCCAAGTCAGTTGACGAGGTTCCATGTAATAAGAAATGCACACGTACGATGACCTGTGGACATTTCTGTAAGAAGAAGTGTTGTGAACCATGCGGAGATTGCGCACAAATGGTATGTTACCTTGCTTATTTTGTACCAGTTCAATTGCTCATTCATATTCTATTATAAAAAGTATTGAAAATAAGCCCTTATTCACGTAATTTCATTACCTACGCGACTGTCTGTGACAAGACCCTGAGTAAGAAACTAAAAGTTACAAAACCTCATAGCGCCCAACGTCTGCGCTACGGTTAGTGCGGAGCTCTACGCCGTAGCTCGTCATAGTCGCAGCGTCAAAGCACCGGTCGCATGATCTCCTACAGCTTCTATCATTTGAATGCTTACTTGCAGTGAACTGATTTTTCAACCATTCATTTTTACTTTTCAGGTCGATAAAGTAATACTTGAGTGTCTCCATACAATAAAAGTGCAGTGTAAGCAAAGTGTGAGTCATGCGCTTTGCAATGAGAAGTGTAAACGACTCCTTTCATGTGGGCATCCGTGCAAGGACCGATGCGGTTCTGCGTGTGACCACACGAAGTGCACCCAGCCTTCGTCTGGCGAAGTCTTGTCTCCTTGCGGCCACAAAGTCAAGCTACCGTGCAATGTATCAGCTTTATTCGCTAAAGGTAATGTGTGAAATCATTGTGCAAGTTATCAGCCATCTTCCAGTGCAATATATCGGTTTGTGAACTTAGTTACAAGCATCCCCGAAATATGTATGTAGGTAAACGGATTATTTAGCAAATTGATACATATTTCAACCGAAATATTATCCTTATTATCTATACACGTCAATCGGGCAAATGTAGTGTATCAAATCCAAAGAGTATAACTAAATAGGCTTTTCTGGTCCTTTTAATCAACGTATCTCAGGTTTTTTTTGAAGAGTCGAGCGCTATCAAATCTACCAAAAAAACAAAACATAAAAGGCCATAAAGCACTGACCTCTTGTACAAGAACGCTGGACTAATATATACAACGTGTCGTTTTGCATCCTCGTCAAAAAGGGTGTGGCCTAAATAATCAAACCGAACAACTTTCCCCATGGCACCAACAGTGTAATCGCGAAAAAATAATCAGCCGTCCCATACATTTGCGTTGAGTAGGTAGGTATTGAAGTTTTCTATGGGACAGATGAAAATTTCTGACTTCTACCACAGATTAATAAAGATGGGACAAAATTATTTAAATAAAAAGCGACTTGCTACGACACAATAAAGTGCAATTCAGGTGCACAACGCTAATTACCTAACAGATATTCACCTACAAGTTGCCTCTCTTTCTATCGCGTAACTCTTATTCCTTCAGTTGTCATCTTATAAAGAATAATTAATTTGTATATTTAATTACCAATTAAGTGCCTATTACTCTACTTTTGTAAACAAATGACGTTTTCATTAAACCTAGGCTCAGTATTGTACTTACTTAGTAGTAGGTATGTAGATCAAAAAACTATTTTAATTTTAACAATAGAAACCGGTGACACGTCGGCGTCGCCTGCTGCTGCCGCCTGCGGACGGTACTTTAATTTATTAAAAAAATAATTGGGCAAATAGAAAAGTATGTACGAATACCCTGTGGTCTACACTTAGAGCATTGGGTCTACATAATCAAAATCTTACTACTTATTATTTAGTTATGGTTATAGTTAGTCTGTGGTACATTTCTTTACCTTTCGGTATCCTTTGGAATTGAAAAAAACATGAGGTTCGGATCCTTATTATTATTTATGCAGCCAAATGCGATGCAATATAGTTTTGCTTTCATTTTAATCATTTTCGTTTTAATATCTTGTGACGAACGGACGACGCGACGCGGCGCGTGTGTATTGAATTGACGTGTGACCCGGGGCGGCGCGTGGCAGTCCTACAGAATTGGGCCAGTGATATGGGCCCGCCGCGTACTTGTAGCTTCAATGCGGAGGTTCCATCTGTATTCATCTGTGCTTCTAGTACTCAAACGTTAGTTGGTCCGATAGTTTTTTGATGCTTCTATGAAACAGGATCGATTGGTGTAAAAAAAGTTTTTGTGAAAATAGTGAATTTTTTTGCTGACTGTACACACGGCTACATTATCAAGCTATACATTTCCAGTGTAAGCTGTCCTCTTATGGAAATCTTATACAGGGTGTAAGTGTAAACAGTGGCAATCTTTTAAGGGGTCATTGTAGTCATCATTATGAACAACTTTTACTATGGGACCAAACCTGAAATCGCGAAAAAAAAATTAGCAGGCGAAAAGATTAGTTCGAATCTATTTCACCACGTTATGACTTTTCTATACACATCTATAATGTTATGTTTGTTAGTAAAACTGCAGCTAATAGTGGTAAGTGTGCAGGTGAGGTGAAGCCGGAGCAGCTGCTGCAGTACTGCGCAAGCGCATGCGGCGCGACGCTGGCGTGCGGGCACGTGTGCGCCGGCACGTGCGCGCGCTGCGTGCAGGGCCGGCTGCACCAGCCCTGCACGCAGACTTGCAACCAGGACAACATCTGCGGACACCAGTAAGTCTGGCTACACTTTTACGGATTATAGCTCGGAAGTTCGGCTTGCTAGTTGCTACCGCCTGTAATGCTTTTTAAATAACAACAACATATCAGCCCGGCGAGCACGGCCTACTGTGACATGGCTTGAGTCACACATTTTGTCATAGATTGGGCGATAAAGCGCAGGCCACACCGCCAGCTAGCGGGCGGACGGGCTAGGCGGGCGAACATCGTTTCACTACTTCGGTCAGCTCGCGGTGTGAACCGAAGTATGTAATAAGAGGTGCAACGATGTTCGCCCGCCTAGCCCGCCCGCCCGCTAGCTGGCGGTGTGGCCTGCGCTTAAAACTGTTTTGTCTTAAATGCTAGCACGGCGGCGTGAGATAATTTCCTGAATGTGACATAACTTCTTGACGTTTAGTTGGGACTCATTATATCTTATTTGCTAATATGGGCGCACCAATTATAACACAAATGTCACATTTTGACGGTGACTAAGAAAATTTTTATCACGTTCGTTCGGAGGTGGTGATAAGATTTGAAAATTGAAAAAAATAATGTTTTGCTGCTAATTACTCTGCACCAAATGGCAATAAATTATTTTTTTGCATTGTGTGGTGGTGGTTTATTTGTGTGAAAAATTGCGCGTGATAACCAAAGAAAAAATTGTAATAAGTAAATTAGTTACTATTTTTATATTAAAAAAAAATACATATTTAGACATGTAAATAATGCGCGTCGAAACCAACAAAAAAAATTAAAATAAATAAATAATTTAAGTAAATACATAGGTACTTAACTACTACTTTTTTTTTGGTACCTACATGTTAACCCCTCAAGTGTCTGAGTTTGGCTAATTTTAGACCCAAAACCCCAGCGAGTGGGGAGGGTTGGGGGTTAGTTGCGAACCCCATAGGTTCACAACTACTGATGATGATATGTTTTCCATCGGATGATGTTTTTTTACGTTTATATATATGTGATCTAAGCTTATATACCTATTATGTAAAGTTTTGTCCTTTTGCACACTTGGGGTGCATTTGACAGCCGGGGGTAGGGGGGGTTAGCTGCGAACTCCATAGGCTCACAACTAATGATGATGATTGGTTTTCCATCGGATGATGTTTTTTTACATTTATATATAATTATGTGATATAGGTAAGCTTATATACCTAACAAAAAAAGGGTTTTTCTTATACACACATGGGGTGCATTCGACACTTGAGGGGTTAAGAATAAGGGGTTTATGGGTTTTATAAAGGGGGGCCAAATTTTCATTATTTTTGCGATAGGACACACCGTTTTCGAGTTATAAGCAAAAGAAAAGAAAAAAAAAGATTTATTTGGCCGCATATTATTCAGGTAGTCTTAAACATTTTAATTTTTTCAATTGACTATGTCACACTATGAATTTAGCAACAAGAAAGGCATGTCGCGCCTCTAGATTATGTCACATGGTTGACCCGTGCTAGCATTTAAGACAAATTTTAAGACATGACATAATTTATCATGTCTTGTCACAAAAGTCTTGGGTACGCCCGTGCTCGCCCCGCTGGCTGAAGTTGCTTGCCGCCGAAGTCGCGTATTGTTCGAAAGAGATACCGTGGCCCTGGCACAGGCAACTGAAGGAACACGGGTGGGTTTTAGGCAGTCTGACACGCCCTCCCGCTCCGCGCAGAGCGGGAGAAGTCATTTGATGACTTCCCATCCACAAAAAAAACTTACGTTGTATTTTGACGTAAGCGTAAAAATCGGTTAGATTAGGCATCTGCTAGTAACTGCAACGCACTCTAGGCCCGCGCCCATTTCCTCTTACAAAGAGGAGGCCTGAGACCCAGCTTACCTAGGTTTAGTACGACCACGTTCAAAGGTTACATCGGATAGAACCTTTGAGCGTGGTTGGAACTCGTAGGTCATACCTGCTACTTTTTCTTTGGGCTGGGTGCAGCGATTCGTTCCATGGTCGCGGTCGTTCTGAAATGATCGAGCCGAATTTTTTCGCTGACGGAAAACACCTCTGCTTACACCTACGGTGAATGCAGATGTGAATCGGCGTGATGTTTTGTGTTTTTAGGGTTCTGTACCAAAATGGTAAAAAAGGAACCCCTAAGGTGTGACTAAGTCTGTCTGTCTGTGTGTCTGTCACAGCTGGATATCTCGAGAACTACTAATGCTATCAACTTCAAATTTGGAACAGTTTATATGACATTTACCCAACTATTTTTCAAATAAGAAAGAAATAAAAATATTTATATTTTTTTTGCAACAAGGACCGAAAGGGGGGTCTTAAAAATTCAAAGTGGAGCTACTATGGCATGTGGGGTATCATATGAAAGAACGCTGTTTGCACATTCTCAAACATTTTTTTTATTTATTTTAGGCCCCATAGTTTTCGACTTTTGATGAAAAATGTAAAAAAAAATACCGTTCCCCCCCTTATCTCCGAAGTTTGCAAAGAGAAAAATCTGAAATTATTCTATGTGATAGAAGTTTATGTAAAGATTACAGGAAAAATAAAACGATGTCTCTAAATAGCACACTTTTTCAGAAATCGGAACGGAACCCTCGGTGCGCGAGTCCGACTCGCTCTTGACCGGTTTTTTTTAAATAATGCTGGTGATTTGCACTTTTATACAATAGCTTGATTTAAATGTTTGTTTAGATGCCAGGAGCCATGTAATCAAATCTGCCCACCGTGCAAGATGCCCTGCGAAGTTAAATGCCTGCACTCGCACTGCAAGAGGTTGTGCGGCGAACCATGCACGCCATGTCGGGTGAGTAACAATTGTGTTCTCTAAGTAAACTCTGACTTTAGAACCCATTCATAGTGGTAGGGACTTCAATATTTTTCGGGTCTTATAATCACACCGCATTCGTATAGATATCGAAAAATTTAAACCAACATATTATGAGTTTTTGATTTTGAGCAGGTTATGTGGACTGCCTTGTTGGTCTATCTGCAGCACGGACAGTGTTAGACACTTTGATTATTTACATGTCTAGATAGAGTGTTGCGCTGCAAGCGCAACAAAAACAACAGGCCAGATTTGCAGCGCTTGTGTTCGTGTTACGCACACAAGTAAGCGTAGCTTTACAAGCGCGTGGCTGCGCGCGCATCACTTGGGAGCGCACTGAGTGATACCAGCCCTTGATAATTTCCCATAAAAGATGGGAAAAAATATTATGTATTTATTTTTTATCTATAAGTAATTTGTTTTAAATTTATTAAATTATGATTATTTCACACATTACGAGTTTTTACATGAATTATTAGGTAAAATATATTTAAATGAAACAGATATTGCTAATAAAGGTTATTTATTCTTAAAATTAAATACAGGTCTTTGGCACGGAAATGATCGGAGCCAGATGATGATAGATGGTTGCCAGAGATCCTCGCCGCGGCTTTTTCTTATGACGTCTATCCACCTATTTCTTAAAATAGGATCTTTAGGTATTCTGTAAAAAAATATAAATTAAACCTTTACACAACAACGGCTTCAGCAGTAAAAGCATCCACATTTTTTTATTTTTTTATAGGAAAACTACAATTTTATTGTGTGTGCTGTGATAGTATTTAAAACTTTATTTATAATACGTAGAATATCTACATACTACTTTCGTTATCAGCACCCAAGGACCCCCGAAATTGATACCCAAATTAGATTATTAAATAAAATAAACAATATCCGCCAAATTTAGATTTAAATGTATATATATTATCCAGCACTACAGTTAAATGGTGGCTTGAAATCTCGAAATATACTTTTTGGATCATCATTAAACATTTTTTTTAAATTATGTAACGCTCACATGGGAAATTTTAGATTCAATTAACAGGCAACCCTGTAAACATGCCGTCAAAATGGCGTTACGTCTTTTGATAAAATTTCACTTTATTAATTTAATTATTTCTTTATAATATAGTTATTAAAAGTTTACTTACCGATGATAGGTAACTTTTTTAATTGTTTTCAATCGTCCTTTAATTTCTGCACACTTTTATAGCGCAAATCGTCATTTTTGTATGGCACTGAACACGTGTTTACCGTACAATAACAGTGTCGCCACTGAGCGGGCGGGACGAGCTTATGAGCCAACAGTTGGCTGATATTTTTTTTGGCGTTTAGACGCTAAAACTCTCTATCTAGACATGTAAATAATCAAAGGTTAGACATTGGGTTTTCCAATAGGAATTTCCCAGTAACAGCCCGAAGTCTGGTTTGATGCGTGGTTTACGCTACGGCCAAACCTGCGCGTGAAGTAGCGGGACGCGAACCGGGAGCGCCAACAACGCGAAACTTTTACGTACACACCTGCACGACCAAATTGCGAACTGCGAACTTCATTTTTAGTGAATATAGTCAACGAAGCCGCACGTCTAATAGCTTAGTTAACACCTAAATTGACGTGTTATGTCAGTCTCATATTTCATCTCAATCGTTTCGATTGCGAGACATGAAGTCTCTATCATGCATCAAACTATTTTGTGTTAAATTATCTATACTTACCTACCTTCTTATGAATTAATTTTAATTTTTGTGCTAATTACACACATCTAAGAATTTGTGAACTAAATAACTTAGTAAGTTTCTTGATGATTGATCATCTATTTACTAATGGTTCTGCGAACAGGGCCCTATTTCTCAAAACTTATTAGACTAATAATATGAGTCTATGAACGAATATTTTTTACTGTTTACTAGTGTGCGTAGAACTCACACGTTCAGTAGACCTCGCGAGCACAAACTTTTTGCAGGAGTTAATATACCACTAAAGAAGTTACTTATTTATAACGGGATATTTACCATGTTGTTTTATCAGGCCTTTAAAAATAAGGCGGAGATATCCAGTAGCTCCCTGTTTTGCCCCCTTTTTGGAGGAAGCACGGGGTCCAATCAGAAATCCCCGACAAAAAAAAAAAATACAAAGTCGTAAAACCTGTACCTACCTATACCAAGTTTCGTCCAGATCGTTTGTAAAATAAGACCTGTAGAGGAGTAGCAACAAACCGACGGAGGAAATGCCAGACTTGAAGCAGAGACACTTCGCTCGCTTGGTCAATTATATTTCTGGGTTTCTCTGCCCCTCGAGGAATATAGGTGTAATGTTATTTAGACCAGAGGCAACTAGCGAGTTCTCTCTTCCGCAGACTGAGTACCTACTAAGTATTTGTGTGAACTTGGTGCCCTTCAGTCATGTTCCAAATTCTGAACGGCTATCGTTCTCCGGTATTAAATACGACTGTTACCAACAGTACCCGGGCGCCAATAACATAACATACCAAGCATTATAAATAAACTATCACACAGTGTAACGGAGACGGGCCACAAAAGGGATGAATGAAAGGTAATTGCATGCAGCTGAGATCAGAATGCTAAGAGGGGTGTGTGGTGTTACACGAATGGATAGAATAAGAAATAATATACATAAGAGGATGTTTAAAAAAGGTACCGGTGACTGAAAAGTTCTGACTGCAGAAGTCGGTTGTCATGGTATATGTGATGCGGAGGAATGAGGAAAATGTCGTGAGGAAAATTTTGAGCATGACTGTTAATGGCTATAAAAGTAGAGGAAGACCAAAGAAATGATGGATGGACAGTTTGAAAGATGACTTGGCTAGAAAGGGGGTGACTACCGAGATGCCGGCGACTAATAAATAGCCTAGTATGAAAAAAGGGACATGTTGCGCCGAACCCAAATAGTTTGGGATAAGGGCAGGAGAATGATGACAGTGTAACGGAAACGATGCTATACAAATCCAAACTTTTGCCAACACTGAAGTGCCATATTACCGAACCTACTTATAATGTCATTACAGGAAAAATGCAGTCGTCGATGCGAGCACGGCGAGTGCACGCGTCGTTGCGGCGAGGAGTGCTCACGCGCGCCATGCGACGAGCGCTGCGGCCGGCGCCTGGCGTGCGGCCACATGTGCCGCGGCCTGTGCGGCGAGCCCTGCCCACCCATCTGCCAGCTGTGCCGCCCCGACGAGTTCCCCACGGACTTCCTCGGTGACGAGTACGAAGAACACGACAAGTGAGACACCTTCATTTGCTACTGGACGCAATCAGTTGCGACTGCAATACTTAGATCAAGCCCAGTCAGCCTCAAGTCACGACTGCGTTGAAACAAGATTACCTACCTACAAAATACTGTTCACTGACTGAACAGACTTTGAAGATATCTAAAGCTTAGCGCAATTTTTATTAAATCATTTAACTTATCTCATCATATCGCAATTTGCAACTAGGGCAACTACACAGCACTGTACGACATGGTTCTTGATTGTTTTGTTACTGCCTGTTTCTAAGATTTCAATCAGCATTTTCATTCAACCCTCCTTGTGATTTCAGGTTTATCGTACTTCAAGATTGTGGTCATATTTTGGAGGTCGATAACATGGACACTTTAATGCTGGGAGACCAGGAAAACATAAAAATACGCACTTGTCCTTTTTGTCGCAAAGCGATTATTAATACCAACAGATACAAAGATCCTGTGAATAAAATGTTCAAGAATGATATCAATCCTATAAAAGTACGAGTTTACGGAAATGACAAGCAGATACAAATGAAAATAATTGAATTACGCCGCAAAGTGGATAGATTTTCAGAAGAAAATGGAAAACATATGGCTGGTTTGTACCGACTACTTACTTCTTAACTTTTTTTTGCGAATCCCGTTGTCGTGACGCCCCAGGCTCCAGAGGTTGGCGAATAACCGGCGAGAACTAATATTTATGTTTCTTTCCAGATAATAACGCTATGACAGTTACGTTTTCGAGTTTTATAACACTTTTAAAAACACAAAAAAAAGTGTCGCTCTTGCAAGTGGAAATGGAATGCGTATACTTGAATATATTTGAAATGATCGTAGAATGTTGGCAAAAATATCGAACACAGAAACCGCAAATAACTACATTAAATGATGAGATGCAAAAGCATATCAAAACACTACTAGGGGTGCTCAAGATTCGTCCAAAATCCAAGATCCCTATCAAAATAAGCGAACAACAGCAAAAGGATATCGGCAATGAGATTAAACGCTTGAATGTTATGGTCCAACTTTCTACGCTTCTACATCTCGCGATTAGTGTGAAAGGTGAACTTAAAGTAACGCAACAAGTTGAAGCTACCAAAGCGGTTGTGTTCTCGCTATCTGTATTTAATGAAGACAAAGCTTTAGAGTCTCTTAGGCAGTTACAAGCAGTGATCAAAACTAGCGGTGTTGTCACTAAGTACGAGCGCGCATTGATTGTTAAAGCTATTGGTTTAAAAGCTGGCCACTGGTATAAATGTCCGAATGGGCATATCTATTGCATTGGTGAGTGTGGCGGAGCAATGCAAGAGAGTTCGTGTCCGGAGTGTGGAGCGCGCATAGGTGGCAGTAATCATGCGCTCACGGCCGGGAACAGACTAGCTCCAGAAATGGACGGCGCTAGTCATGCAGCATGGTCGGAACAGAACAACTTGGCTAATTTTAATCTTGCGGATATACTTTAGATTTACATATAAACCAAAGTACCTAGGTAGTTATTTGTTTATAGGTACCTACTGGAAGTTCATTTTCATATTAAATTAGTTCGTCAGCTTGTTTACAGAATAGACTGTAAACAAACCCACCTCGCAACCGCATCACTACGAGTGTCTACACTCTTATCCCATTTCATCTCAATAGGTACCTACATGTTTCAGTGGTTTTTTTTTACAGAATGATTCTGTAAAAACATTTCCGTTATTTTATTTTATTTCTTCAAAAGTGTATTGAAAAACGTCGTTGATACACGTGGACACTTGCTATTGCAGTTCTCGGCTCAAAAACAACCTCGCCTACGGCTCTGGTGTTAATTCCGCCTCGAATGCAATAACAAACGTTCCCCACTTGTATCAAAATGTACTATTATGTAATGAGACTATTTATGTGTGATTCTATGTTAGATACTTAGTCACATTTATCTGTGATTATCTAACACAGAATTAAAGTAAATTTTAGGTAGGTACACCAACATTTAGCAGAGTAAATTCGTTGTGGTTGTCGTAAAGCGAAATAGATTTTAATAATTAAATAGTTTACGGTTTAAAATCACATTTATGTACTGACAAAATCGTTTCATCATAATTTTTTTTTATTAATGATAAATTAAGGATAAGTGATTTTTTTCTTGTGTAAGTTGTAACTTTTATACGTCAATCATATTTTTAATAAAAACTAGATGAGGTCGGCGTTTCCTATCTGACTATGAGAGCCTAGATTTTCCACATAGATTTCAGTATGAAATTATTTTTATGTAATGAGACTATTTATGCGTGATTCTGTGTTATTTGTATATCTGTGACTATCTAACAGAATTAAAGTAAATTTTAGGTAGGTACACCAAGACTTAGCTTAGTAAATTCGTTGTGGCTGTCGTAAAGCGAAATACATTTTAATAATTAAATAGCTTACGGTTTAAAATCACATTTATGTACTGACAAAATCGTTTCATCATTGAATTTTTTTATTACCTATTGATAAATTATTTTTTTTCTGTAAGTTGTAACTTTTACACGTCAATCATATTTTTAATAAAAACTAGATGATGTCGCTGAGGAGAAAGGCCGAAACAAACTCATTCTTTGGTTTCATCACATTATTTAGAAAGTAAGTTTGCTATCAATAAGACTCAATTTTACTTTTATCCTATTGACTACTGCGGCAAAAGCAGCTAAACTGACTATAAAAGTGGTTTATTATAATTTGACGAATTTAGAATAGTTAATAAATGAAATACTTTAACATTAGAAAAAATTGTGATTTGCAGTTTTGCATGGTTTTTTTTTCATCATAAGGACACTTCAGACGTGCCACGAGCACGACACGTGGCTGGTACAAAATTATAATAAAAAAGTGGAGTTTAAACACACAGGCACGGTCAGCCACATCGCAAAACGTCACATTAGCAAAATGCCATTTTCGCAAAATGCCTTGTCGCAAAATGCCATTTTCGCATAACGTCAAAACCTCGAGATTTCACTTCAGACACAGTATTTTTTTTTAAAATTTGGACGTTATTCATTTAAGTATTTCAGTTTTCATTTTTAATTTATTTTAGGTTTCTTAAAATTAATTGAAATTAATAAATAATGTGAATAAATACTGAAATAGGTAATTAAGTATTATTTTTTATTCATAAATCATCAGCCTACTGCAAGAAGTCCTATGAGACTTGTCAATCTATTATTGTCATTAAATTAAATCGCACATTACTTCGATTCGATTCGATATGACTTTTTGAGAATGTGTCATTTTGATAGTGTGACATTTTGCTAGTGTGGCATTTTGCTATACTTATGGCATATTGTGAAATGACATTTTGCGAATGTGCGCCGAATCCATCATTCGCGAAATGCGAAAGGACGTTTTTTCCCCCGCGTAACCCTTACCTACTCCTCATCAAAAACGCACTGCGCGCCATAATTTTAATCTTCTTTAGTAAGTATATGCAAAATAATCAGATGAAACTACTGTGCTCAGTGAAAATATGACCGCTGTATACAACGTGTAACGTTATATGCGCAAAACCTCTTAAGGGGTCATTGTACTCATCATTATGAACAACTTTTAATGGGACCAAACCTGAAATCGCGAAAAAAAAATCAGCTGTTCAGTACATTTTGACGAATTATGCGAACATAAATGTACCTACTGAACAGCTGATTTTTTTTTTCAGGTTTAGTCCCATAGTAAAAGTTGTTCATAATGATGAGTACAATGACCCCTTAAGAGGTTTTGCGCATTTAGCGTTACACGTTGTATAAGGTCAATATAATTCATACACGAAATCTTTTATGGGCTCATTGTACTGATCATTATGAACACCTTTTATTATGGGACCAAACCTCAAATCGCGGTGTGCGTCTATCTGACAGGCCCCAACGAAATTCATCAACGGGTGATAGCTTCTCATAAAGACATTATTTTGTACCTAAAGAAAATAAATAAGATATATTTTGTATCTCGACAGTTTTTGATTAAATGACGTTTTTATGAAGTGTCTTGCTAGCGGGCCCTTTATGGTTATTTTTATTGTTATTATACTTACAGATCGCACAATAGTGTTAGGAGCTTGATACTATTATGTACCTTACAAATCCAAAATCTCGTCTTTCTGTGAGCTACACTTCAGAAGATATTCGTTATTTAAACAAGCGTCCAGCCAGCGGGCCCCTTTTTAAATACAACTATTTTATAAAATACAATAGTGATAGGAGCTTGATACTATATTATGTACCTTACAAATCCAAAATTTTGACTTTCTGTGAGCTATCCTTCAGAAGATATTCGTTATTTAAACAAGCGTCCAGCCAGCGAGCCCCTTTTTAAAGACAACTATTTTATATCATACTTAGATTATAATTACTATTACATTTTCTCTTTTAATTTACATCGTCATCATTAGCATCGTACTTAACTCTCTTACTCTTTTTCTTAATACCAGTTTTGGTGTTATAGCCCTATTGGATTATGAACGTAGGTATAATGTTTGAAAAGGGGTTTGCTAGCTTGCTTGTTTAAATAACGAATATCTTCTGAAGTATAGCTCACAGAAAGTCGAAATTTTGGATTTGTAAGGTACATAATAGTATCAAGCTCCTAACACTATTGTATGATATAAAATAGTAGTATTTAAAAAGGGGCCCGCTGGCTGGACGCTTGTTTAAATAACGAATATCTTCTGAAGTGTAGCTCACAGAAAGTCGAGATTGTGGATTTGTAAGGTACATAATAGTATCAAGCTCCTAACACTATTGTGCGATCTGAAAGTATAATAACAATAAAAATAACCATAAAGGGCCCGCTAGCAAGACACTTCATAAAAACGTCATTTAATCAAAACCTGTCGAGGTACAAAATACATCTTATTTATTTTCTTTAGGTACAAAATGATGTCTTTATGACAAGCTATCACCTGTTGATGAATCTCGTTGGGGCCTGTCAGATAGACGCACACCAAATCGCGGAAAAAATCACTGTTTTCCCTACATATAGGTAGGTACGTACGCATAAATCGCCAAAATGTAAGGAACAGCTGATTTTTTTCGTTATTTCAGGTTTCGTCCCATAGTAAAAGTTGTTGATAATGACGAGTACAATGACCCCATAAGGAATAGAATATACACGAAATAGGGTAATTGTACAGACGCCAGCACATCAAGCTACTACAATCTGTCACTTTATAGATTTTCATGTATATCGCTAACGCATTAGGTTCAAGGTTGATTGGGATTTGACAGTTTCGGTGGCTTGATCTGCTGGCGTCTGTGTTATAAAAACGTGTGTGTGAACTGAGGGTCCAGACTGGAATCCGCAAAATTTTAATCCTATGATTTAGTAGAAGTCTTAAAACAATTGTAGAACGAATCTGGGAATTTGTAAACAAATATATTAAAAACTACAGCTCATAAAGTGTGGTCCCTCAATCCTCACACTGCTCACACAACATCAGCCAGATCTCGGAGAGTATCTTAAAAATGAAGGTTTTGTGATTACAGACATTTAGTAAAAAAATTGTAAAGATATTTACTAAATTACAGATCCCAGAGCATTAAAGATAAAAAAAATATAACGTCTAAACTGTGGTCCCTCAGTCCACACAACAAAGGTAATTATTTTAATGAATATTACCGAATTTAATCAATGAAACCGTTCTTTTTCTACCTAACGATTTAGTAAAAGTCTTAAAACGTTCTGTAAGAAAGAAATGGAACAGAAATATCGACGCAATTTGGAAAATAGCCATGATTAAAACTGGTCCCTCAATCCTCACACTTCTACTGACATATGCGTGTGTAGCTGTTGAACGAAAGAAATATCACAAAGTCTAGTGTACTTAACTTTTAGTAAAAAAATTCTACTAAATACCAGAAAACTCTAATTGTGAATTGCTTTCCTCTTAGCTGAGATAATGTTATTTTAGTAATCCTATGAAAATAGATAGAGTAGTGTCACCACACAATTAAACAAAATGTAGACAGTACTATTAAACTTTTTTTAATACTAGCTGCTGCCCGCGACTTCGTCTGTGATCCAGGATAAAAAGTAGCCTATGTCACAGAATAAATAATAGTACTATGCCTATGTCCTTCTCCAGGTCACGGCCTACTCATGTGCCAAATGTCATCCAAATACGTTGAGCCGTTTCACCGTGAAAGCGAAACAAACAAACAAAGTCACTTTCGTATTTATACCGCTTTTCACCGCGGCTTCGCCCGAATGGAAATATCCCACGGGAACGTTCTACCGTGATAAAAAGGTATCCTATGGCCTAACTGAGGTGTAGGTCTAACCATGAGCCAAATTTCATGCAAATAAGTTCAGCCGTTTTAGAGTGAAAGCGTAATAAACAAACTCACTTTTAGTTAGGATGACATAAGATGGAATGAAAAAAGGGTTGTATAGTTAAATTATTATTATATTATAATATATGACGTAAGTATGTGTAATGTTAAAGAATGAAAAAGTAGATTAAATAAAAGTAAAAAAAAATAGCTACTGTCCTAACGTAAAATTCGAATTATAAACTTCAAAACGAGATATTGACATACTACACAACACCGAAAAAATTAAAAAATTAAATCTTTTAAAGAACACTTTTCCTGAATAAGTTTCACTAGATGGCGCGCTTTTGTTTAATAAAAATGCTATAATAAAGCATTTTCATTAGTTATACCGTAAACTCTCTTACACTTTTTACATTATTCAGACCATTAAGATTATCTACACTATTTACATTATTGACATTATTTACGTGACAAATCAAACGAACCACAACTTGATGAGGTTGCGTTGTTTTATTACAGAGTTCATGTGGCCTCCTTCCACCTTCATCATCAGACCATAGACATCATCTACTAATAAAGTACTTACTTGTCAAAGTCAAAATCAAAATCATCATTTATTTAAAATCATTTATTTGAAAAGCACGTCAAAATTAAAAAAATAAATAGAATGAATTCTAGTCGCTTCGTTGCCACTAATTCCATTAATTGTTCCATGATGGAACTAGTGATAATTTTTGATTGCCACTAGTTCCATTTTAAATGAATCTGAAAATAATGGAACTTGTAGAGGGTGCTGAAAACGATACTGAGAGCGAAATGAAAATCCAAGATGGTGGCTGCGAAAATTTCCTAATTTTTCGTCATGGGTGTCGTTTCCATGCTTTTTGATGTCGCTGAAAACGATACTGATGTCAAAATGAAAATCCAAGATGGCGGCTGCTAACATTTCCTAATTTTTCGTCATTTATTTATTTCGTCAACTTATTTGCATGAAATTTGGCTCATGGGTAGACCTACACCTGAGTTAGGACATAGGATACCTTTTTATCACGGTAGAACGTTCAGTGGGATATTTCCATTCGGGCGAAGCCGCGGTGAAAAGCGGTATAAATGCGAAAGTGACTTTGTTTGTTTGTTTCGCTTTCACGGTAAAACGGCTCAACGTATTTGGATGAAATTTGGCACATGAGTAGGCCATGACCTGGAGAAGGACATAGGCATAGTACTATTGTTTATTCTGTGACATAGGCTACTTTTTATCCTGGATCACAGATCATCATTAAAAAAAGTTTAATAGTACTGTCTACATTTTGTTTAATTGTGTGGTGACACTACTCTATCTATTTTCATAGGATTACTAAAATAACATTATCTCAGCTAAGAGGAAAGCAATTCACAATTAGAGTTTTCTGGTATTTAGTAGAAAATTTTTACTAAAAGTTAAGTACACTAGACTTTGTGATATTTCTTTCGTTCAACAGCTATACACGCATATGTCAGTAGAAGTGTGAGGATTGAGGGACCAGTTTTAATCATGGCTATTTTCCAAATTGCGTCGATATTTCTGTTCCATTTCTTTCTTACAGAACGTTTTAAGACTTTTACTAAATCGTTAGGTAGAAAAAGAACGGTTTCATTGATTAAATTCGGTAATATTCACTAAAATAATTACCTTTGTGGTGTGGACTGAGGGACCACAGTTTAGACGTTATATTTTTTTTATCTTTAATGCTCTGGGGTCTGTAATTTAGTAAATATCTTTACAAATTTTTTACTAAATGTCTGTAATCACAAAACCTTCATTTTTAAGATACTCTCCGAGATCTGGCTGATGTTGTGTGAGCAGTGTGAGGATTGAGGGACCACACTTTATGAGCTGTAGTTTTTAATATATTTGTTTACAAATTCCCAGATTCGTTCTACAATTGTTTTAAGACTTCTACTAAATCATAGGATTAAAATTTTGCGGATTCCAGTCTGGACCCTCAGTTCACACACACGTGTTATAAAAGCAGAGGGATTTCAAAAATCAATAGAGATGTAGGTACAGACGCCAGCACATCAAGCTCATTTCCAGTACAAGCTGATCTCGCATTGTATAGGATTTCCTTACAGTGTGAGCTCAGCGTAAACTGGAAATGATGTGTAGCCGTGTGTAGGTACAAGATTGATCGCGGATGGAGGTTCCAGTACCACAGAATAAATAATAGTACTACCACAGTGGTAGCAGTACTACCTACTCCCCAGTCAAAAAAAAATTGCTGTCCCCTACATTGATGCGCAGCTAATTTTTTCCGCGATTTCAGGTTTGGGTCCCATAGTAAAAGTTGTTCATAATGATGTCTACACACGGCTACACAACAAGCTATACATTTCCAGTTTACACTGACCTCTCATTGTAAGGAAATCCTATACAATGCGAGATCAGCTTATACTGGAACATATAGCTTCATCTGTAGCCGTGCGTACAATGTCCCCTGAGGGAGGTTGTGCGTTATTTAACTTACAGTTACACCTTGTAGGCATATAAAATGTTTTTGTAGAAAAAAACGCTCCGTTTGCTCCAGAGATAGAAACTAAATACCTACGTTTAGCGCTAAACATTATTATAACTCATAATAATGTTTAGGGCTAAACGTAGGTATTTAGTTTCTATCTCTGGAGCAAACGGAGCGTAACTTATGTATGAATAAAGGTACAAATTCAATAGGTACAATAATCGTTTATTTTTTCTACAAAAACATTTATAAGCAAGTAAGTAATCAACATCCTGTCTCTGTCAACTGCAAACGATTGACAATAACTGAACGATTTTTGAAATCCGTTTAGTGCTGAATGTATTTTTTAGTGATACTATTTCACATTACTTCTCAAACGAACGACGACTTTCTCCGTTCCGAACTTCTGACGAAAACAAAGGGTTTCTTCAATGAATTATGCTATACAAAAGGCAACGGTGTAAAGGCGTTTGTTTTGTTTTACGTTGCGCAGGAAAAAGTAACGCAACGCTATTGAGTTAGCGCTTGTATTTATTTCACTCCTCAGGAAATGTCCATACCGGCCTCTTAAGGGGGATGCGCAGGGGAACCCCGCGAAATTCTCAAAAAAAAAATGAATTTCGCGGGTACCACTACGCATCTTCAGAAGTAAGCTCCAATAAACACAAAATAAATTGTCTATGCCGCATGCATTTAACCTGGCAACATTATTATCTTGATAGCCTATGGCGGGGGCTTACCGATAAGTTGTGCTATTTTTAGAACAGTGATGTGACTGATGGACAAGAAACTACTTCAGTTTTCACATTTGTCGTTTGAAATTCAAAACTTGAATTATTTTGTTCTGTTGCTATGGGTTAAAAAAATAGAATTAGATTCGTCTGTACACCTAAAGCTGTTTTGCTCCTCAACCAGTCACACTCAAATAGATTTAAAGTAGGTTTATAAAATACCTTTCAACTCTTTATCAGAGAATGCTGTCTTGATGAAATAAAATGATAAGCGTTAGTGAAAGAACTTTCGGTTTCATAATGGTTTCCGTTTCGGCATTGCTGGGATCGAAATAACTGTTTCGCATTCGGCATGTTACTTCCCTAGTGTAGTGAAACGCCTGGACGTCAACGACTATTGACCAAGCAAGGAGTGTTGTCAACTTAGTGGGATTTCCACTAAACCTGGGGGTTTGGACACACGTACTGGGGTGGCGAACTTTTGCTTTTAGTGGCTGCTGGCTGGTGGTTTTGTCTAGTGGTTAGTTATTCGATAATTCAATTTGTGGGAAACAATGTAACAATCAATTACTAAAACTGTGATAGTGACTTTGAAAGAATTACCTATCATTGCCATTCAACGTAGCAATGCTGTCAGTCTTCTGGGCACGTTTCCGGATGCCAGCGATGCGGAGGCGGAGGAGTACTTCGGTGACTAAATATCTTTTTGTTTTGTATTTATTTGTATTAGTTAGTTATTCATTTAATTTAGCTCCTAGTGTGAATAATGTTAACTTGTTAATTGTAATTAAGATTTATCACAAATATACGAAAACACACTGCGGATTCGAACGGTGATTTGGAAGACGGTTCAGCATGAAGAATATAGTGAGGTCAAACAGAGGCTCCGACTGAGTGGAGATCGCAAAAATGACTTGGTCATTTCGAAAAAATATCCCACGGGTACAACAAGTAGGTACCTACATATTTCCGGGGTAAAAAAATAAGCCGTTAAGGCATTATTGTGTATCTAACAAACATCCAAACATCGTCACTAACTTTTTCATTACTTAAATAGGTAATTATTTAAGTAGGTAGGTACTAATTAAGTAGGTACTTATAGTAAATTAATGTTAAAAAGCTATGATTATCTATGTTATGTTTTATTTTCATTCTCAAATCTTCAAATGGATCTCCAAAACAGGATTATAAATACAATTAAAAAATTGTGACTAATCTAGTTTATTACTGATGGTTTAGAGAACCGCCGCCCGCGCCGCTAGTGGACTCGGGGAAAAAAGTTGGCAACACTGCTTTAAGCAAGGAGTTTTAGTTTACTTTACTTCATTCATTCGTTTAGTTAAGTGATTAGTAGTCTTTGGTGTTTACTTTACTTTGACATTTCGCTGGTTAGTTTTAGCTATGCTATGCAAATGCTATGTAGGTATGTAGTGTGTGGTGAAAGTTGCCTGCAACCCTCATCCATCCTTGAGCAGTCGGTTTAGGACTTTGGACCTGTGGAAGTGTAAGTAGTTTTATTATTTTATTTTTGTAATCAGCAAGTTAAACTTTTACATGAGACCAATCGGTATGTTTGTACAGTTATCTGGCTACTCGTATTGTGTGTGTTTTTGTTGAGGAACAGCGCTCTACTAATTATTGCTTAAGTACCAACCAAGGGAGAAACGAACATAGTAAAAAATCCCGTCCACACGATGACCACATCCTGATAATCATAATAGTAATAACTACTACTACTGGTAAGTACTATAACGATCGCTGCCAACAAGAATAGTCACTTCGGTTTATAGTATAGATGTTCGTTCTCCGATTGTACGTACCGACTACCGTACCTACTCGTTTAATAAATATTTTTGTTCTACTATAAATTAGTCAACTTTGTGGTTTGTCAGTAAAGTTGTAGGTAGGTAGGTACATTTACATAAGAATCCTTTGTGATAGGAAACTTCTAGGAGCTGTGGAACAACGTGTTTTGTTACAATGTACGCAACGCAATACTACTTATGTATATCAGAGGAACCACTGTACAATCGCACCCGGCGCTTTCATGTACCTAGTAGCTTTTTTTTTGGGTAGAATAGACCCTTTTTAGTGTATTTTGCTTTCATTGTCTAATATACGAGACATTCACCGCCTCATCTAACCCAAATGATTCACCAACAATAGAAGGGATCTGGCGCTCGGCGGCCGCTACCGCGGCACGCTCGCTTCGCTCGCTCGGCTTCGCGCGTTAATGGTCACTGTTCTAACCTAACCCAACCTATCCCAAATGATTCACCAGCAATAGAGGTAATGGTCACTATTCTAACCTAACCCAAATGATTCACCAATGTGAAGTTTCGGATGCGCGGGTGTTAAAGTACAGTGGAGCCGTTGGTAGGAAAAGTTGTCCCCCCCCTGTGAAGGAAAAATTGTGGCGCACCGCGCCCCCCCGGTTTGTTTGTATGAAGAAATGAAAATGCGGGCGTTACCGGTACCTAGTAGTGGACGCAGTGCTCTATGAATTCATACAAAGCAAACCGAAATCCGTGGCGTGCCGTGCCTGCGTTGCGGCCGGCGCGGACCAGTGGACGCTCTAGTGTATATTTGAAAACCCCATGCGCAAAACCATAGACGCCGAGAAAAAGAAATCCGCGATTATCTTAAGGTCGCTAGTCGCTAGCAAGTTGAGAATCGCATCTTCTCCGGCGCTACGGGTAGTGCAGCCTCAATCACCTATGCTCGCCCCCGCAGCATCGGCTTACCGGTCGCCGTTGCGAGCGAGCCGTAACAGCCGAGGCAGGTCGCCAACGCGTTGGCGACCTGCCTCGGCTGCTACGGCTTCTTACAGCAGCGGGCGGACGCTACCCTCCCTGCGCGCCTCCGGCTCTAAAAACTCCACGTGGTACTTTTTTGTCCTACCGTAGGACAAAAAAGTACCACGTGGAGTCGGGGTTGGCTAACTCGGTTTTGTGACAGTTTCTGAACCTAATCTATCCTAAAACGTCTGGTCGGAGACAACAAGCAACAAACACTTGCACGACACATAACACTTTGGGATTGGTAGATGACGCAGCAGAACACGAAAATAGGGACTTCGAGGACGCCATGGTGTCAATCAATCGTTGTTGCAAATGAAATATGCAAAAGTATCTAAATAACTAAATAAGTATACGTATGTACCTACCTATTTGTTTAAATATGGGTTGACGTTACTTAAAACGAAACGTTCAATGGCGAGACAAAAAGCCTAAAGTGACTAAATTCAATTCAAATTAAAATCTTTTACTTCGGAAATCATCCTGTATTAGTTATTATAAGAACTTACAAACTATGATAATGTTGAAATCAAAGTCAAAGTTAAAATTAAAATCACAATCGAAATTAAATTTAAATCAAATCAAAATTTTAAGTACCTAGGCTATTGATTAAGATTATGTCATATAGACTTTCACAGGTTTTTAGAGAGGAGCTCGTGGCTAAGTAATAACAGCCGCACGGGTCGATCCGTCAGGTTAAGCTACGCGTCAGTGGATGGGTGACCATCTTTACATACCGAGTTTCCTCCGTGCCTCGGAAAGTACGTTAAGCCGTGGGTCCCGGCTGTTAGATCTTTGACAGTCGTTACGGGTCGTCAGAAGCCCGAAAGTCTGACAACCAGTCTTACCAAAGGGTATCGTATTACCCAGTAACTGGGTTGTGGAGGTCAGATAGGCAGTCGCTCCATGGAAAATACGGGTATTCAGCTGCATCCGGTTAGACTGGAAGCCGACCCCAACATAGTTGGGAAAAGGCTAGGCAGATTGATTGGTCATGGGTCATTTAAGAAGAAAAAACCGCGGAGTGCTGTTAAATTAGGTGCCACATTGAGTTATAATGTACTAGTAGTACATTATAACAGACGACAGACTTCTTGTGCGTTCGAGTCTGTGGCGCACAAAATGTATCAATAATAATTAATATTTCAGGCGTTGTCGTATGCGTTATACATATCGTCGCCGTGCAGTGAAAACCTCGGAATTGCAATGAACGTTATTTTACAGGAGATGATAAAAACTGTCTGAGAAATGGCCCAGGGCTAAGGTTCTCATTATAATCCAATATATAGCTTTAGAAGCATCTTAGAGCTGTGCACGTTTGTTCTGAATATGCATTACGGGTTTTTTTTAAACTAACAATTTATTAAAAAGAAAAACATTTTTTTTTTCTTTACGAGGTTTTCATTGCACGGTGACGATATAGAGGTAAGGCCCTAGGCTTAAAAGATGGCTAGGAATTGAGACATTCCTTGGCGAGTAAACGATATAGTCGCGAGGTCGCGACTCTTGACCAATTGCGAGACGTAGGTACTATTAGCTCACACTCACTGTTTATGCTGTTTCCCGAATTCCCGATGTTTCGATCCCAGTGAACTCGTGAACATCTTATCACATTTAGACAGACTAACCTAACCTAACTAAAACTTAGTGTGTAAATTCATGTAAAACTTTAAGACTGTAATTATTACAATATTCCATCTAACTGGTGTGTGTTACTTTTGATGCCTACACAAGTGTATGACACTGATCCCTGACAATGAAAACTCGTAGAAAACCGCTCAAGCCATCAGCCTCTACGACAAATACCTATATACATAAGATTGATTTTTAATGAATTTTGCGCGATCCTTTCTCGTGAGCCATGGGCAACTCTTTTACCTGCACCACAGATTAACCTGCAATAACAATGGGCCGAGACAGATAACACACCCCTCACTCTTGGTGGCGAGAGGGGCAGCACGCAAACGAAGACAACACAAAACAATAATTCGGTGTCCTATTTCTCTCGGCCTATTGTTATTGCAGGTAAAAGAGAGTTGCCCATGACTAACGAGAAAGGATCGCGTTTTCTTTAAACTTGAAACTAAAAAATAAATAAACCATTTGGTGATTAATTTTTTTGTTAAAGTTATCTTAGCTTTTCTGCAGTAATTTTTGGTAAGTTAACAAACTAATTAACCAAAAAATATTTATAAACCCGATGGCAAAGTTTTAAGAATTTTCCACCTCTCTGTCTTTGAAGTCCGATTTTAGCCAAAGTAGCCCCTTTAAGTACCACTTTTTTATGATTAAGAAAGCTGAGAGTCTCACGCATTTTAAAGCCTATTTAAAAACCATTAAATTGCCTATTTAGATTTTTAATGTAGGTACAGTTGAAAATTGAAGTCATAATTCACCAAACCCAATTTTTTTACTTTAGACCAACATTTTCATAACTTTCATCATAGTCATGAAGTTGATTATTTTATGCATAAAAGTACACCTCATGAAGATTCAGTTCCAAAAAAAATCTCGAAAAAGTCTTTCACTTTTTTTATAAGAAATTTTTCAAAATCAGGTTGAAAAATCTAAAAAATTCAGAAAAAAAATCAACTCGAAAACTATGAGAAATCGGGGAACATACATGGGGGTGATTCGGATAGTCCACGATACGAGGAACCTAATTTTTTTATTTGGACGTCAATCTTCCGGCTACCCTGTATATCTATATTTACATCGGTTCATAGAAATCTAGTGTCGCTTGCAGTTTGCAGTCTGCAGCTCGTCTCAGACTTGACCGTAAAGGACCAATACATAATATTATTCTTTTAACTTTTTAGAGGATTTTATTTGTGTGGGGGATTTGTGGTTAGGTAGGTACCTACTTACAAATAGGTAGGTAGCCCGGTAGGAACCTATAATAACCCACATTGACATTGGTAGGTATACCTATGTGCATCATTGCCGTAACCGTAACCACCCACCCTTTACCTAATCGTGATACAAATTATTAGTATTTGAGTCAATTTCAACAACTCGATTTTTTACCTAATTTCCATGGACATTTTCATAATCAGGTTTTGTAAAAATCTTTAATAATAAGGCGCAACATATACACATTTTATATACATTTTCTAAAAAGAGATTGTACTTATATATTACATAATGAATTATTTGGGCCACCGAAATTGGCGAGCCACAGAAATTGTATTGGTGACACAGAAATTATGCGTGTGCACTGAAATTGTGAATTACTAAAAAAATATTTTTAGTAATATGTAAGGAAAGATAAGGTATAATGAAAAAAACTGATATAATACGAATAATTTCAATAAGTATTTATAAAAATGCAACGTTTTGTAGTATTGCTTAAATCTGCAAAAACTTATCATAATACGATTGATTTGAAACTAATAAAAAATCCTAAACAAATTACTACCTATACCTTGTATGTATGTCCACCTAGGGCAAGTCATCCAGCTCGGTAGACACAACTTTGAGAAAGAAGCCGACAGAAGGATCCAATTGGGTTGGGCAGTGTTTGGAAAACTTTCAAGTCTTTTCGTCACTCATCCCGCAATGTTTGAAAACGAAGGTTTTCAACCAGTGCGTCCTGCCCGTTATGACATACGGTGCTGAAATGTGGACATTTACAGTCGGGCTGGTCCACAAATTCAAAGTCGCTCAGCGCGCTATGGAGCGGGCTATGCTCGGAGATTCTTTGAAGGATAAAATCAGGCATGAAGTTATCCGGAAAAGAACCGGAGTAACCGACATAGTTTGTCGAAGTCATATAGTTTGTCGAAGGATTGATAGCCGGTGGAGCAGACGAGTCCTGGAGTGGAGACCGCGTATCGTTAAGCGTAGTGTGGAACGCCCCCCAGCTAGATGGACCGACGACCTAAAGAAAGTGGCTGGGACAGACTGGATACGGAAGGCGGAGGACAGGGTGTTGTGGCGCAGACTGGGAGAGGCCAGCAGTGGACTGCGATAGGCTGAGTTGATTGATTGAAACCAATTACTTAAATATTTGTGGACATTTGACGGTCTTATCTTGAGGTATGTTCTTGGTTTGAAAGTAAAATAATTCAGATCCTCTATATCTATGAATGAATTGTTGATGGCTTAAAACTGGAATCTAATTGTGATGCAGGTGGAACGACCGTTGCATTATCTAGTATTTCAAAAGGCAATTCATAGAAACCTAAATGTTTTCCGTGACAGCATTCTAAAGGATAGTAAAGACAGTTTTCATCAGTGCATGACAGTGATCGCATTGCAAGAGCTTTGGATGTTTTTGCTCAAACTATCTGATGGATCTTCATAGACCCTGGGAAACATTTTAGGACTTTTGGCAAAAGCCAATCCTTTTCATTCACTTCATAGTCGTTAACAATCTTTATTTTCACATCTGTGACGGTTGTTTGAAGACCTTCCACTAAAGCGTTAATTAGCGTTGATATCTTTGCCGAAGGCAACCAGACGAACTGCAGATCTCTTCAGAACACCGCCTACACCGTCAGGTGCTCCTTTTCCATGGCCACATTCGCAGTAATGCCATATCACTCGAGACAAATCTGGCAAGTACAGTTGAAGCTGCGATATAATATAGAATTATATATTTTTTTTGTTTCTGGTATTGTCCTGACGGAGAATCGGATATGAGGTGCAACAACTTCAATTTCTTGCAAAATTGGTATTAAATGGACTCATACTGCAGACGCATCGTGACGCAAAGATTCACTCACTTCTTTTTGCTCTGCAATCCTCTTCTTTTTTAAACTTTCTTGTCTATCTTTTTTCTTTTTGGATTGCTAAAGTAAAAAAGATATTTATAATCTGTTGAGTCAATTTAAACTCTCACAGTTAAATTATGAAAGGAGGCATGAGCAAAATAATGGGATATGAGTAATGGATTGGATAATGAAATAAAAAATTACACGACTCCACATAAATTGTACTTATCAATAATTGTTGTTGTGTTAATGAATGTTTTTGAAAAGAAACAATATTTGTTATGCCGAAATTACTTTGTCAGAACTCATTTAACATACCTAGTTATAGATTACACAGATCTAGGTATATCTGTGTAATCTATAACTAGGTATGTTACAATTTATGTGGAGTCGTGTAATTTCCGTGGACACCCAGATGCCACGGAAACCACAGAAATTGGCCCACAGAAATTGGAAACGTGGCTATTTTTTTAAAATTACAAGAAACTATCAAGGCTATGACTGTTGTTTTCTATAATCTTAAATGTGTACCAAAGGCTACTTAGCATGCATAAAAGTGTTACCTTTATTTCTTGAAAAAATCTTTTTAAAACCTGATCACCGAAATTGCAAAATTTCGTTCCGAGTAAACTGAAATCACGTTCTTACATTTTTGACGGGAAGACGTGGCGATATGGTGCACTACCATTCTCACTGCGTGTAAACGCACGACAATCTCTTGCCGGGCAGGGATTTATCGTTCGTTTAAACTCATTGGTGGAAGCTCAGGACGGCGAAACAAAATGACCACAGAAATTAGTAATTTCGCGCGGACAAAACTATCGTTGACATGTTCTCATTATCTATGAGTCTAAACATTCAAAAATAGCTTCTTGTAGGTCAATTATTAGTTAACGCAATCAAAATACTTTTTCTTAAATATTTTGGAGATTATCTTACTGAGAGGCAAATGCTGCGTATGAAAGTGATTGTGGACAAGACACAGAAATTGATAATTCGTCATTTACTGATGTTTTTCTTAAAAAGTAATAGTCTTATAAATATAATTTAAGTGGCTTCAGATAGATTCACGTCTCTTTAAATATGAGAAAAAAAAATCATTGCATTATCTGTAAAGCAGCACTACGTTTTCAGCCTAGACGCGTAAATTTTTCGCCTGAGAAATTCACTCATTTTAGTAAATTACTTTTAATTAACTTACTTTACACAGTAAAATTATGAAGATGTATGTTGTATTTCAGGTAAAATATAAAAAATGGAGGACGATGGCCCCGAACCCGGTAAGCAATTTATCGATACCTATCAAATCATTCAATAAAATTATTTATGTATTTAAAAAATCAAATAATTCAAAAAGATAATTAATTTTATCATTTTATTGCCTGACTAGACTATACGCTTAAGTATATCGCCACCAACTGGTCTAATTAGCCGTTTGGTCATCCGCCTAGCCAATTCACTAAACGACGCCATTCAATCAACTGCAACGGCCTGAATGATGTTCAGCCATTCAATCATACGGCCTGGCAAATTACTTGGATCGATAGCGTTTAACTACTTGCCTAGCCCAGACATTTCAATTTAAATTTAGTTCCATTTTCTACCACCTGGCGCTGAAATTCACACTGTCAATATGGCGTCGACAAGTCACAATAATTATTTCTGGTGTTTTTAGAGTCTGTCAAGCGAGTCGTGTCCACGACCATTTAGCTGATTTCTTATAATGGCAATACTATTATCTGTCAAACGGATTGTCACAACTTCTGTTCTACTGAGCTACAGCATTTTGATACTTTTAGCTCAATTATTTAATTTGTATTAATGGAAATTTAAAGAAGAATGGAAAAGAAATATATTTAATGGATAAATGAACAGATCACACTATTCATGTAGAAAACAAAGGATAACCGATACGGAGTTGGAACCCTTCATCATTTTTGTGCATCATGAACTCATGATACTGACAGTGATTTCTCTTATGAAGGCATTGAATTTCTAGATTCTGATTTTAGTTCTAATTGTGACTAATAAATACCTATATTGAAATGCACTTTTTAAGAAATTTTTTATGTACAAAAATTCAAGTATCAAACATGTTTTCAGCGTACTATATCAGTGTTGACACATGTATGATTTTTATTGGCCTCCTTTTTCATTGGACACGACTCGCTTGACAGACTCTACGTAACAACGAATCGGGGCGCCCCGACTGCACGTAGTCGACGTCTACGTGGCTAGAGTATATACAGGGTTACAGGTTAAGTCGACCTAAACCCTTTAAGAGGTGGTAGTTTCCATAATTCCTGACTGATTTGACTATGGAACCCCATACCCCAAACTTAACCGTTCTCAAGTTATGGGACTTTGAAGTTTTTTTTATAAAAATCCAGATTTTTTGTCTTTTGTCCCCTTTTTTTTGTGTTTTGTACTTACCTCTAATGTTTTTGTTTTTGTATTTTTTGTGTAGAAGATTAGTTGCTTCATTATTTTAAATACAAAAACTGCAAGTAACTGTACCAACTGAGTCATATTAGACGACTAATTGTTAAAAAAAGAAATAAATTTGTGGAAAGTTTTTTATTCTTTGTAAGATATTTTAAAAAAAGTCTATGACAGTTATGCTGCAGACGTGCTTAAAAATATCTACGGTTCTTCAGCTCTCCGATAAGGTATAATACAACAGGGTATTATTGGATGTTTTTAACAAAAACATTGATGATATGCTACCAGGTAGTAGTAAAAAATAACGATACTTAAGCATCAAATTTAACTTTAGTCAGAAAACAAAATAAAACAATCCAAATAGGTAACAATTGAAGTTTATTATTCCTTTTACAGTACATGTTCCACATGTCCGCCCCTATTTCGCAGGACCTCAGAATGCAGGACAATAGGCGCTGCGAGCAACTTTACGAAATACCGTTATTTTTGCTATTACCTGGGAGTCTTTCATCGATGATTTTTCCGAGAACCCTGATAACACCGTAGCAAATTATACCTTATCGGAAAGCTGAAGAACCGTAGATATATTATAACTTGAGAACGGTTAAGTTTGGGGTATGGGGTTCCATAGTCAAATCAGTCAGGAATGATGGAAACTACCACCTCTTAAAGGATTTAGGTCGACTTAACCTGTAACCCTGTATAAAAATCCTGAGGCGCGCAGTTGCATGTGGAGGCTGGAGGTACTCAACGGGGTGCAAGGTATCCCCCTTATGTTAATCTGCCGCGCTTGAGTAAATCCCAAAATCCTACTGGGCTCACCTACTACTGATCAACGTACAAGTTAAATAACCTAGGCCAAACTAGGTGCTACCTAACACGCGTAGGATAAACCGGTTTGGCCTGAAATCGGGTTTGGCCGGTAACATAATAATATACACAATAAATATTATACAACGTGTTCCCGCAATTGCGACTTTAACTAAAGACACAGGTAGTGTTAGTGGCCAGTAATCATAAAAAAAACCGGTCAAGAGCGAGTCAGACTCGCGCACCGAGGGTTCCGTACCATCATTTATATGTAATTTTTGTTGATGATTTCTGAAAAACTGTGCTATTTAGAGACATCGTTTTATTTTTCCCGTAATCTATACATAAATTTCTATCACATAGAATAATTTCAGATTTTTCGCTTTGCAAACTTCGGGGATAAGGGGGGGGAACGGTATTTTTTTTTACATTTTTCATCAAAAGTCGAAAACTATGCAGTGTGCAAACAGCGTTCTTCCATATGATACCCCACATGCCCTAGTAGCTCCACTTTGAATTTTTAAGACACCCTTTCAGTCCCTGTTGCAAAAAAATATAAATATTTTTATTTCTTTCTTATTTGCAAAATAGTTGGGTAAACGTCATCTAAAACTGTTCCAAATTTCAAGTTGATAGCATTAGTAGTTCTTGAGATATCCAGCTGTGACAGACAGACAGACAGACTGAGTCACACCATAAGGGTTCCTTTTTTACCATTTCGGTACGGAACCCTAAAAATATAATAAGATAAAATCTTTAGAATAAAAGAAAGTAGTGTTAGTTACACTATTTATAACTCGAAGAACGGCTGAACCGATTTGGCTGAAAATTGGTGGGCTTAGAACCAGGAGACGGGTATAAGATACTTTAAAAAAAAAGGATAAAACGTGGTATAACAACGGCTGGACCGATTTAGATGAAATTTTTGTGTGTATATTTGAATGGGTTCCTGGATGGTTTGAAAACACAATTGGACCCGGTAGCTGGCGCTGAATTCGGGTTCTAGGACCGTTTAGACAGGACAACGTCTGTCGGGTCCGCTAGTCACATCTGTCACATAACACTAATATTATAAAGGCGAAAGTTTGTGAGTGTGTGTGTGTGTGTGTGTGTGTGTGTGTGTGTATGTTTGTTACTTCTTCACGCTCAAACGGCTGGACCGATTTGGATGTTTGGTATGTGGATAGATTATACCCCGGATTAACATATAGGCTAATTTTTATCCCGGTCTACGCGGGTAAAACTGCGAGGCGCAGCTAGTAATTAATAAATTGAAAAAAAAAAATTCAAAGAAACTAAATAATAAAATAATAACAAAAATTAGGATCACTCTATGCAAAGGACTCATTCATGAAGCTATTGTTGTACGAGTATGTCAGCTGGTAAGGTCTTTGACTTTGAACCTTTTTTTGGGTTCACCGTGTGTCTATTGTTCTGACCCAGCTGTGAGTAGCTTCATGAATGATTTTTTTTCAACAACCCCCAGAAAAAAACTCGAGTGGCTTGACCACTTCTTTCTCGTTCGTTTTAATTTCATGTCTGCGCTACAGGTTGCTCTAAGATGCTATTTTAGAAAATTGTAAATAAATCAATAAATAATAAAGTTTAATGAAATTAAAATATCTTTACAAAACGAAGACGCGGAACCAAATACGCGTGTCAAGTTAATGTCGTCAAAGCAACGGCACGTTGTATAACATTGGACAGGCAGGGGACATAGTTCTTCTATAGTTGAAGGTACCCAATTCACTATAGCCACCCAAACCCATAGCCCAATATGTTTTGTTTCCATGTTCTGCAACAGTCCAACCGGGGTTTGTCCTTGGGTGCACTTGCATAGTGCATACAGGGATAATCGTCGGTTGGTGCCTCTTCATAATTTAAAATTGTCTAAGGGGCCTCTGTGAGTTAGCTTCGGCTCCTCTTACGCCTTCCAAAGGTCCGGGACCCCCGGGTCCCGAGATATGTCCAATAAGTACACAATAACAATACTTCCCAATTTACTAATTGCTTGTTATAGTTGTTTAGAAACTGATTTTAAGTACATACAACATTAAAACGAAATTAAGTAATTGGTTTTATCTAGTCGTTTAATTATAAAGAGCAAAAAACCAACCTATAAGATACATTAGTTAACGTAGAATAGAAGATCTTAAGTTTGTTCTTCTAAGTCATCTTGTTGCTTCTAACTACTTAGTTAGCATATATGGGCGTATTTTTTTTATTACGTTGACTTCAACGTAATAAAAAAATACGGCCATTTATGCGACATATTTTGATAGGGTAAGGTGGGGCAGAGTGTAACATGGGGTACAAATGCACAAATATTACACACATAATTTTGACAGTTTTGACAGCGCGTAGGCAGTCATCTTGAAACAGTTGCCATTGCTGCAGTTTGCATGCCACGTTGAAGTTGTTTCGACCCAGCATTTTAACGGAAATTTTGTCTAGGACTTTTTTAGGGTTCCGTACCAAAATGGTAAAAAAGGAACCCTTATGGTGTGACTCAGTCTGTCTGTCTGTCACACCTGGATATCTCAGGAACTACTGATGCTATCAACTTGAAATTTGGAATGGTTTTAGATGACGTTTACCCAACTATTTTGCAAATAAGAAATAAATAAAAATATTTATGTTTTTTTTGCAACAGGGACTGAAAAATTTAAAGTGGGGCTATTAGGGCATGTGGGGTATCATATGAAAGAGCGCTGTTTGCACATTCTCAAACTATTTTTAATTTTTTTTAGGCCGCATAGTTTTCGATTTTTGATGAAAAATGTAAAAAAAATACCGTTCCCCCTTATCTCCGAAGTTTGCAAAGAGAAAAATCAGAAATTATTCTATGTGATAGAAGTTTATGTAAAGATTACAGGAAAAATAAAACGATGTATCTAAGTAGCACACTTTTTCAGAAATCGGAACGGAACCCTCGGTGCGCGAGTCCGACTCGCTCTTGACCGGTTTTTTTTTCTACTAAGCAATGCCTATACTTATCTCTGGCACCAAAAAAAATTAAGTCTACGCAAAAAAGCAAAAAAAAAACAAAAAACTTTTGGCTTTTTTTGTTTTTTTTTTGTTTCAAAATTGGCATAATTTTTTTTTTTTTTACAAAAAGTTTCGATTAAAGTAGGTATATCGAAATTTTTCTTCGTCTGCGAGATATATTGAAAAAACTGAAAAGGGTGCATTTTCACTCCTATCTCCAATTTACCTATCCCCTAACCTAATAGCACTCCGCGGTTTTTTCTTCTTAAATGACCCATTGACCGATTCCTGCGTTAAAAACCCGAAAGTATTAGTTCCTTTCTAGACATAATCATTAGCCTATCGACGTTTAAGTAGTTATAATAATAACAATAACTAGAAAAACATGCAGGTCAAGAATCTCTACAGTACCTTGTTACGAGCGCGGAGTCTGTGGCATTTGCATTTTTATCCAACAATGTCCGCCTGCCGCGGCAAGCTACCTGCTTGGGGTAGCTGTGGGGCCCCCTGGGCTGGCTGGATCCCCAGGCCGGGGCCTTGTAGGCCTAGGCGTAAATGTGCAAAAGTGCTAATGTTTACTACGGGAATTGATTATGGCCTAGCCATAGTCGTGCATTCAACAGCAAGGAAATATAATATATAATTCAGCTATAAATAAATACAACACAATTGTATAGTTAGTGGTTATCCTTATTGCTTATTTCAGGACCTTCCTGGAGGAACAGAAATTCAAATCGTATTAGAATGAACAACGAAAATACTCGTCGATTTTCTAATGAAAATCATGAAAGGAACCGCACCCGATTTACACCTTTCAACATGCAAAGACAACGTACCCAAAGTCGAAAAAAAATTCATGAAGAAAACAGACCGTGGGGACAAACTAGCCAAAATCGTCAAAATGTTCATGCAGACCAACACAGCAATAGACTGATGAGATACAATAGTGGTACGTATATAGACAAGGTCTCATTAAAATAGATGGACAAATTTTCACAGTGTTCTACCTATGAATATGAACAACTTTTACTATGGGACCAAACCTGAAACCGCGAAAAAAAAAATCAGCTGCTCCCTACATTTTGACGAGTTTGGTGTAGAACTGTAGATAAATGTACTGAACAGCTGATTTTTAGGGTTCCTTACCCAAACGGTAAAAAGGAACCCTAATGGGCCGCCTCCACGAGCGAGAGAATCGCGACGATATTATCGTCGTGCCACGTATATCTACACTCTCTTAGAACGTGTCTCCACACGGCGATATCATCGCGGCGATAATTTGTAGGCACAGCGTGACTATCGCCGCGATTCTCTCGCTCCTTATGGTGTGACTCAGTCTGTCTGTCTGTCTGTCACAAGACTGTCACTGTCTGTCTGTCTGGATATCTCAAGAACTACTAATTCTATCAACTTGAAATTTGGAACAGTTTTAGATGACGTTTGTCCAAATATTTTGCAAATAAGAAAGAAATATTTTTTTTTTTTGCAACAGGAACTTAAAGGGGTCTTAAAATAATGAAGTGGGGCTACTGGGGCATGTGGGGTATCATATGAAAGAGCGTTATTTGCACATTCTCAAACATTTTTTTAGGCCGAGTTTTCGACTTTTGATGAAAAATGTAAAAAAAATACCGCTCCCCCCCTATTCTCCGAAGTTTGCATAGATAAAAATGTTAAATTAATCTATGTGATAGAAGTTTATGTATAGATTACAGGAAAAATAAAACGATGTCTCTAAATAGCACAATTTTTCAGAAATCATCAACAAAAATTACATACAAATATAGTACGGAACCCTCGGTGCGCGAGTCCGACTCGCTCGAGAGTTATAGTGCATAGTGAAAGATGTTAATATTCATGGGTAGAAGTAGAACACCCTGTGAAAATTTGTACATCTATTTTAATGGGACCTTATAATAGGTATACAACGTGTAATGCTAAATGCGCAAAACCTCTTAAGGGGTCATTGTACTCATCATTATGAACAACTTTTACTATGGGACCAAACCTGAAATCGCGAAAAAAAAATCAGCTGTTCAGTACATTTATGTTCGCGTAATTCGTCAAAATGTACTGAACAGCTGATTTTTTTTTCGCGATTTCAGGTTTGGTCCCATAGTAAAAGTTGTTCATAATGATGAGTATAATGACCCCTTAAGAGGTTTTGCGCATTTAACGTTACACGTTGTATACTTAAAAATACTTTTTTTCCATCATTGATTGAAAATTTGTTTTTTTAGATCCAGGGATGCAAGAAAATTCTAGTTTGCGCTATCAAAATAACGACCCATTTCGAGGACGTGGTGGTATGAGAGGAGGCAGAGGAAGCAACATGAGGTCAGGCCGTGAAAATGAGGGAATTAGGTTCATTGGATTTGGAACCTTACAAGAAATAGCACAAGCGGAAGAAAAAGAAGTGCTTCAGAAAATAAATGAAAAACGAGAAGCGTTTATGAATGTTGTAAATTCACCCAACATCGACAAACCCGATTATTATGTGTTACTTATCGGAATATTATCGAAAATAAGACAATCGCCTTTTGTAGGATTGAAATCGAAATTGATTTTTGATGTTTGCAATTCCGAGTTTATTAATTACTTGCGGAATTATTTAATTGATCTGCCCTATACCGATAACAAGTCTTCAAATAGTTTATATTGGAATGATCAAAATGAATTTTGGGAAAACTTTATAACATTTTGTGAGGATGTAGTAGATACATCTCCATCTATAGCTCTTAAGAGATGTAGGGCGCTTATAGACAGCGTAACGAAGACGTGTCTGAATTGTTTGAACGAAGAGCATAATTTCGTTTTGTCTGAAGCGAATGTCTTGAAATTAGATGAAATACGTCAGAAGATGACATCATATGTCGATAATTTATATCAGGTAATTAAGTTTACCATATATATACGTATTAGCCTAGTTAATAGCCGAATAAATATCACTCCACTGGGTGATATGACTGCGCCCGTCCCAGACATTTTTTGAGAATTTTATTGAACTGCATTGTATGATACGTAGGTAGGTACCTACCTGCATGACATCGGCCGATAGTAAGTTTGTTGAGTAAGCTATCTGATCTTAGTCATTTTATCTAATTGCAGCCGGAAAGAAAGCGAATGAGAGTAGACATTCAGGACGCGCAAATGCAACAACCTCCAGAAAACTTTCGTGAGCTTAGTGTGGTGCCAACTAAAGAGGACTTACTGGGATCCGCGCCGTTCCTGCGACCTAACATTGTGGATGGGGGCTACAATGACGTGGAGCACTACTTGGACGTGCAGTTCAGATTGCTCCGAGAAGACTGCTTTGGACCATTCAGAGATGGCTTAAGTGAGTATAGATTTATTAATATTGTAAAGCATCGCACCAGGCGTGTTACGCGCACCACAACCAATTATTTATATATGTAGGTATGTTACTTACATAAAGCTAGTTAAATAATATTTTTTTACAGATCAATATCTGAGAGATCCTAATAAAAAGAAATACGACCACGTTCGGTAAGTTCCTATTATTATTTACTAGCTTTTGCCCGCGGCTTTGCCCGCGTGGATGTCAGAAAATATCCCACGGGAACGTACGCACGCGCGCGCGCGGCTTCAGATCAAGCTATACATTTCCAGTATAAGCCGTTTTTTTTTTTTTGTGTACCAAGACACAACACCATCTAGTCCCAAGCTAAGCAACCTAATGCTTGTGTTATGGTAACGAGATGGCTGATAAACTACTTATATAAGTACATTTTTTTTTTTTGTAAATACATACATATTATAGATAGAAACAATTGTGTACGATTGTGTAGGATTTCCTTACAATGAGAGGTCAGTGTAAACTGGAAATGATACATTTCCGGTTATCCTGGCTAGATGTGTAGCCATGTGTACTACCGGGATAAAAAGTACCTTAAATGTTAATCCAAGTAAGCCGACGTTCGCACGGACGTAAAGATATCACGACGAGATGTTATCGCGCACTGGATTTTCAACTCTTGGTTTTGAGCCGAGCTTCGAGAATCCAACCTAACAACAACAAAGTGTGTGTGATTTTTAACTCTCGGGGCTAAGCAGAGCGTTAATAATGCAATGCGCGAAAAAAAATCGCCGCGATATTTTTACGCCCGCGCGCCCGTGCGAACGTGGCCGTCGGCTAGACAATATCTTCTCGCACTGCTATACAGGGTGTAAGGGACAGCCCTCCGCAAACTAACAGGGTATATTAAGCTCCTCATTTTGAATCATAATCCACCGGAAATTTTCTCAGGAAAATTTTCATTTTTTTAATAATTTTTTCAGTTACATTTTCTTTATTTCAATGTAAAGTTACATTGTGTGTTCGCAGCACTCCATTTATGTAAAAAAAAACAGCAAAAAAAAAAAAACCAGCAATAGATGTTGAAATACTCTAAAAAACAACGCGTGAAATCAGCTGTTCACTTTCTGTCTAGCAACAGAGTTCATCGAACTCACCGCATACCTATTACCAAAGTCCCAACCAGTAACAGCCGTTCCGATTTTGGCACAAAAACACAAACAAATCAGGTTTATTGGATTCCCACCCTGTATAGTACTCGAGGAGCGGCGCGCAGATTGATTTAAGATTGCTGGAGTATAATAAATCTTAAAACCAAACAATAGTAAACGGAAAATTACCAACTTGCATGCCGAAAGCAACTTTTACCTCTTTATTCTCTATCCCGTGGGAATTAAAAAAATATTCAGACTAAGCCCACGTTCAATCCCGCCGCGATTTTTTAACGTCCGTGGGAACGTCGGCTAAATGTTACTTCAAGATACAAACTACCCAATCCCTTAAATCTCTTAAAAAGAGGTACTTACCCAAACATTTTAATAGTGTTTGTGAATTTTAAAATCAATCCCTAGTTTAGCCCCTTATGGGATGATTTTTTCATAAATAAAAACCATAAATTTGAATTTTTATGAAATGCTGGGATTCTCACAAAACTTTCACCCCTCTCTGTACGATTATTTTTTAAGACAAAAAATAGGTTATGTCCATCCCCAGGATGCCATCTATAGTCTTGCCAAATTTTAGCGATACTCATGCAGTTTTGTGAATTTTAAAATCATCCCCTTCTTTACCCCCTTAGGGGATGATTTTCCAAAGGTTAAAGACAGAAAGTTTAGGCGTGAAAAGGTTACAGACAGAGTTACTTTCAAATTTATAATATTACTATGGATAATTGTTACTTTTAAACGACTTCCAAAAGGAGGAGGCTTAACGCTCTGCTTAGCCCCGAGAGTTAAAAATCCAACAGTGTGTTTTTTCGTCGCGCTGGGATGCACTCTGTTGTTGTTAGGTTGGATTCTCGAAGCTCGGCTCAAAACCAAGAGTTGAAAATCCAGTGCGCGATAACATCCCGTCGTGATATTTTTACGTCCGTGCGAACGTCGGCTTACTTGGATTAACATTTAGGGTACTTTTTATCCCGGTAGTACACATGGCTACACATCTAGCCAGGATAACCGGAAATGTATCATTTCCAGTTTACACTGACCTCTCATTGTAAGGAAATCCTACACAATCCTACACAATTGTTTCTATCTATAATATGTATGTATTTACAAAAAAAAAAATGTATATAAGTAGTTTATCAGCCATCTCGTTACCATAACACAACCATTAGGTTGCTTAGCTTGAGACTAGATGGTGTTGTGTCTTGGTACAAAAAAAAAAAAAAAATGCGTGATCAGCTTATACTGGAAATGTATAGCTTGATCTGAAGCCGCACGCGCGCGTGCGTACGTTCCCGTGCGATATTTTCTGACATCCAGGCGGGCAAAGCCGCGGGCAAAAGCTAGTTATACATATAAACCTTCCTCTTGAATCTCTCTATCTATTAAAAAAAACCGCATCAAAATCCGTTGTGTAGTTTTAAAGATCTAAGCATACATAGGGACAGACAGACAGCGGTGCAACTTTGTTTTATAATATGTAGTGATAGTGATAGTGATAGTGATTTTTCATTCATGGTAAAGTAACCAGCCAATATATTCTTTGATTCTCGGCTTGGTTTTGGCGTTTATTATTTGTTCTAATTTATAAATTGTAGTCAAGTTATGAATATTATGATTAACGTACCTATACTTCAATACTTATCATTCATCTGTACTCACCAAACCAAACCTGAAATCGCGAAAAAAAATCAGCTGTTCCCTACACACACCGCCGTGTTCTCACGGAGGCGATCGGCGGCGGCGATCACTCGCGTCCGAGCCTGGTCCAGGCCATGGTGCGGTGCGAGAGTGCATGGGAGGCCGTCACCTCCTTCTGCAAAGCAGTAATGCTCGTGAAGGAGGAGGCGGAACGCGTGAGGGAGAGGCAGCCTCACGCCCTCAGTCGCCGCAGGAGACGCCCTGGGCGGCGGGAATCGCGGGGCGATTTCCGGCCACAGTAGGCGCGGGCCTGCGGACGGTGAGTAGCGGGTAGCTCGCCGTCCGGTAAGGACCAGCACTGCGATTCTGTAACCATCTCACCGTGAAAACTTAGGTGAAGTGAGCGTGGAGTGAGCTGTCAATAGTGTCAATTCCTAGCAAAAACAAACTCACTTCACCTAAGTTTTCACCGTGAGATTTTTACAGAATCGACCGGCAGGCCCGAGTCGACGGCGCGTTGTGTTCCACGCGCGCCTCAAAGAGATGTCAGCAAATGATGGGGTCCAATAGGGCCGACGCCGCTGGGGTCGCGGGTTAAGAAGATACCGCGGCCCTGGCATAGGCAACTGAAGGAACACGGGTGGGTTTTAGTCAGTAAAAGTCTGACACGCCATTCCGCTCCACCCAGAGCGGGAGAAATTATTTGATGATTTCCCACCCTCAAAAAAAAAAAAAAGGGAACAGATAATTTTTCTTTCACGATTTCAGGTTTAGTCCGATAATAAAAGTTGTTCATAACGATGAGTACAATGACCCCTTAGTAGGTTGTGCGCATATTGTTTTATGCAATGTGTAACTTAAATAAAACCTTCCCCGCTTACTAATTACAGTTATTGCAACTTTAAACCTATGAAAATGTATTCCTATTTTTTTGTTATTCCTGGTATAACTTGTTTATTAGTAAGAGGGTTTATGTCTAAACTAAACTAATCATTTTTCTTTTTAGGATATTCCATAATGTAAGATTTCTCTGTCCTTATGTCGACAACTTGAAAGTCGGAGCTATCGCACAAATCGATATGAAAACCAACAGGAATTTCCATAAAATTAATTGGGCACACAACAAGAGATTTCTTTTCGGTTCTTTAGTGTTATTCACAAAAGACCAATCTACCACTTTCATGGCAGCTACGATTCTAGACCGCAACGCGAATCTACTATCGACTGGCAAGGTGGGTATTAAGACAATAAAACTACTTATGGTAGAAGCTACCTACTAGCACTAGGTCTAGGTACCTGTTATTTTTAGCAGACTTAGCTCGTATTTTTCTGCTATACAATGTGTCCTTTTGCATCCTCGTCAAATTTAAGGGTCTGGTATAGACCATCAAACCTAACAACTTTTTCCATGGCACTAAAATCGTAATCGCGAAAAAATAATCAGCCGTCCCATATATTTGCGTCGAGAAGTTTTGTATGGGACAGTTGAAAATTTTTTCGCGATTACGATGTTGATCCCATGGAGAAACTTGTTCGATTTGATCTTCTGTACCACACCCTGATATTTGACGAGGATGTAAAATGAAACGTTGTATAGGGAATACATTGCAGCATGGTTGACTATTGACATGACTACAACGCAGCACAGACATTTGGTTGGGTTCCAACGGATCACAGTTCGTTGCTGACTATTTGCCGATGTTGTGGGCTGCTTGGGCTGTATTCTCTTGTGCGCATGCAGCTTCCAAAGTCGATTTTCCTGTAACAATATCTGCTGTGTAATTAGGTGGCCTACTCTACAGGGTTATTTTTCAGTGACCAGCCAAATCACTGGGTGTTCTACCCATGAATATGAACAACTTTCACTATGGGACCAACTTTGAAATATGAACAACTTTCACTATGGGACCAACTTTGAAATCACGAAAAAAAAAAACCAGCGGTTTCCTACAAAAATTCAATACCTACTCGATCAAAATGTATGAAACAGCTGATATTTTTTTTGCGATTTCAAAGTTGGTCCCATAGTGAAAGTTGTTCATATTCATGGGTAGAACACCCTGTGAAAATTTGGCTGGTCATTGGAAAATAACCCTGTATACCAGGATGATGGATTAAAAAAAAAAAACATTATAATAAAATCGTAGCGAATTCAAAACTGTACACTGAATGTTTTTGAAAAAACTTTTTTCCACTCACATGACCAATCCTGTAGAATGACGGGATGCGAAAACTAAAATGTACAAATCCACTATAATAGCACTAGGTAGGTAATATGTAATACGGGCTGGTATCCGCAACTCCGCGTCAATGCGCGTATTTTGCGTAGGTATGTTGTTTTATTTTCTTTTTTTCTTAATAGCGCTAATATTTTTTTTTGTGGACAGCACACTCTGTTTTATTTTTTTGAATGCAGCTACAACCGTCGTTCTTGTATTGACAGAAAGTCATTGAAATTCCTGATATTTTCATTAGGGGGTTTTTTTTCTGTAAAGAGTTACAATAGCCTATAATGTCAACTGCTCATCGCCTTTTACAAAATATTGCTTTTCCCGATGCAGAGCGAGTTCTCCTGTGACGCATTGTGACGAGCATAAATTGCTTAATAGATTATTAAAGATTATATTAAAGTAATCGAATCACAACCCGTGAAATACTTAAGTACACTTAAGTATAATTGTGTAGTTCCAATGGCCACCTGTGGTTTTCATCATCAGTTCCACTTCACCAAATGGTGCTTTCCGAGAGCAAATGCCAAATCGCCATAGGTGTGTCTATAAAATTTGAGGGTTTACCTCGATTTCCATGGGATCCGCATGGCATTCATGGGATTTTGATTAAATGACGTTTTTATGAAGTGTCTATCTAACGGGCCTCTTATGATCATTTTTATTGTTATTATACTTTCAGATCGCCCAATAGTGAACGGAGTTAGAAACTATTATGTACCTTACAAATCTAAAATTTCGACTTTCTGTGAGCTTCAGAAGATATTCGTTATTTAAACAAGCGTCCAGCCAGCGGGACCTTTTTTAAATACTACTCTTTTATATCATAACATAGTGTTAGGAGCTTGATAATATTATGTACCTTACAAATCCAAAATTTCGACTTTCTGCGAGCTATACTTCAGAAGATATTAGTTATTTAAACAAGCGTCCAGCCAGCGGGCCCTTTTTAAGATTGATGCGCCAGGGTAGCCCGCGAAATTCAAAATTTCTTACGTTTTACGCCGTAGCTAATATGGCTTTACAGAATTATAATCATTAGAATCAGCAATACAACTCCATAAGTTAGTATTTACCTCAACTAGATTTGAGGTAAATGCTAACTTATGGAGTTGTATTGCTGATTCTAATGATTAAAAACTTTTTTACAAAAAAAAACAACCGACTTCCAAAAAAAAATGCTACAAAGTGAAAAATAACTTTAATTTCGGAAGTCGGTGTCTTTGGCTCTGTGTTTTAGTTTTTTGCCACCGACTTCCGAAGTTAAAGTTATTTTTCACTTTGTAGCATTTTTTTTGGAAGTCGGTTGTAAAAAAGTTTTTTTTTTCACTTTTTAGTGGGTCACACCACATCCCTTGAATTCACCGTGGATAGATAACCAACTGTTGAACAGATGTGATACTGTCATAGCATTAAGACTTCGTTCCGGACACATTCCGTGTAATAAGTTCTTATACCTAATGGCAAAATCAACAACTTCTAATTGTGATTTTTGTACCAATTCCGTTGATGATGTTTATCACATATTAACCGAGTGTGTCCGCAACGAGGAATTTAGAAATAGCTTAGATTGTAGGATTAGAGAGATAGGTTACTGTAATAGTGTTCTAGCTGCGCCACTTTCTGATGCAGCTAGAGTACTTTACAAACTAGCTATCCTAAGAGTACGTTAAATAGTTATTAGTATGATTTTGTTAAGCCAACCAGGGCGGCATAATCGCATGTGCGACAAAGCCCTTTCCATTTGAATAAAAAAAAAAAAAAAAAAAAAAAAACATATGTAACGTATTATTCACAAAAGGTACTGTTACTGATTCCCAAACTAAGCTTATGCTTGTGTTTTGGGAAACAGTGTTCAGCCGCAGGAAGTATCACATACTAAAATACGAAGACATTGGTTGTCGCTGCAGTTTACAATCCCAAGATAACTTTAAGTAATTGTTACATTATAGTCTAATTTAATTTTTATTTTATTTAGGTTTAATAGATGTGTGTGATCTGTGTGTATGTTAGGGTGTGTGTGTTGTGTGTATGCTGTGAGTGTATGTGAGAGTTTGTTTAGAAGTATTATTATGATGTATGCTACACAATATATGCTAGTAGATCTTCCGTCTTTTGATAATCTAGTAGTTGAAGCCATTCAGAAACTTTACCTTTAAGTTCGTGTCTGCTAAGCGAAGTAATGTTGAGCTGTTTGAAAATTTTGACTTTCTGCGAGCTATACTTTAGAAGATATTCGTCAATTAATTGTGATTTTTTCTGTGCTTTAGCTCGTCAGTTATTATTTACATTCGTCTACTCGTTTGTAAAAACCAACTTACCGCACTAGTATCATAAATAACTATTTTATGGAAATTAAAAAAAAACCGTAAAGAATACGCACGGCGCTATACAACGGAGTATGCGGTAAAATAGGTACTTAGGTGAGAGTACCTATTTTACCGCACGTTCCGTTGTATCGTGCGTAATTTTTAACTTTCGAACAATGTATACAGGCCTCGTAAATGCATTTTTTGAGCAAATGTGTTGAAAATATATATTTTATGTGCTAGTACCTAACTACATTTGATTTGCTAAATTTCCAAATGACTTCGGGATCTGGGGGGCGCTGCTCAACTGTTAAGTGCCTAGGAGCCCTGGGTCTCTAAGTCCGGGCCTAGTCTTACGACTTTCACGCGAACGAAGTCATGGGCAGAAGCTAGTACAGAATAAAACTGTTTTACAAAAACAAATACAACCGACTTCCAAACTGGTGTCTGGTTAAATATATTTTCGTTTTTTGTCACCGACTTCCGAAATTAAAGTTATTTTTCACTTTGTAGTGTTGTTTTTGGAAGTCGGTTGTATTTTTTTGTAAAAATGTTTTTATTTTTCACTTCTCAGTTATGTACTTACCCCACACAAATTCTAATACATACCACTACCTGCAAAATAAACTAGAACATCATCCACATAAAAAGTGGGGAAAAAATACGTTATTGAAGCTAACTGAAAAACTCTCGAACAAAACAATTTTTATTTCAATCGGACGACTGTATAAATTTATAAATGGTCATACATTAAAAAAAAATTACGTGTCGAAATGAGAACCTCCTCCTTTTTTATCGTCGGTTAAAAATAGGACTAAGACTAGAATGTCTGGTGACATGCCATATACTTACCTATTTTTTTATGCTTTAACGTATTAATTCATGATTGACGTGTTATATTTTTTAAAAAGTAGATATGTAATCTAAATATACCAACTTACCTATGTTTTCAGATACCAGTTTCAGTAATTAACACCGATTTAGATAATAGTATCTTTAATGAAGATACGTATACTATGATAGAAAGCGAAGTATATTTTGAACCTTATTATCATGTTTTAAAAGCTCTACAAGAACCTTCTTTTCCACGACATTTGGCTATGCAGCAATATATTGTCAAAGTCGATGTGAGTATTTAGATCTATTGGATGGTAGCTAAGACAGGTGGGTACATTTTACCCGGCACCACGTTATTGGCACCTACATAATTATGTTCACCTTGCCTTTTCAGGCTGCCTCGACACATCCCGCTTATTTGTCTGCTAATAAAGTGTTCGGTATTTATAAGGATAACAAATTAAGAGAAATAGAAAGAATGGAGAAAAAACAAAGAGAACACTTAGAAAAAAGATTATTGAAAGAAAAATATAAAAAAAAACAGATTTCGCTGCTATGATAGTGATAGTGATAGTGACATTGACCTCTTGGACTATGATAATTATAATGACGGTGACAGTGATGAAGAATGGATTAACAGAGACGATGGAAAACACAAAAATCTAAAATTCAAAGTTCTACAACCTGAGACATGGCCATCGACAGACGAGCTCGGTTTTAACGAAAGTCAGTATGAGGCGTATCGTTTGGCACTCACCCACGAGTTCGCCGTTATACAAGGACCACCTGGCACGGGAAAAACTTTCGTTGGCATAAAAGTGGCAAAAACATTGTTACAGAACGTTAAATCAGAAGGACACTGCCTCATGCTGATCATATGTTACACAAATCATGCTTTAGATCAATTTCTTGAAGCAATATCTAAAATTACTCGATCTATTGTGCGCATCGGAGGGCAGTCTCGTAACAAAGCTATGGATCAGTTTAACTTGTCAAACTTACGACGTCAGTCTCTTACGTCGCCCTCTCTTAAGTCGACTTATAGCTTTTTTATCAAACAAAAGAATCAGTTGAGACATTCAATAAAGGATCTTCAGCTAGCTTTGAAGACTCTTGACATTTTAAATAACGGAGTTCTCCGTTACTGTTTCCTTACCGACGAAGGTGGCGTTGACATTCCGGATCTACAACATCTGGACTCTTATTATGAAAATAAGAGAATTCAAGTAGGAGATCCTTTGGAATATTGGTTGTTTGAAGCTGTACTGGGCTACAATTCAGAATACGACAGAAATTTTAGAGATTGTCTATTGGAGTATGATGTTTTGGTAAACAACGAAGAAGACATTGATGAAAAGAGAGCAGAAATGAATTTAGATGACGAAAAAGCATCACAAGAACAAAAAGTTGTGGATGATTTAGTAGCAAGTAAAGCAACGTTTTTATTATCTGATGCAAAGGCAGAAATCAGAAAGTTAGTCTCGTTTTATAAAAAAAGTCGTGATTTTAACGAGAGATATCAGTTGCAAAAAGCAATACAGGAACTTGATTCTCGGATAAATTTATTCAATGTAAGTTTTACCTGCTTTTCAATGTATTTTATTTTCAGTAATTCTACTATATTATTATTTTCATCATGTTACGAGTGCCCAGTACTTATAATAAGACCTTTCGCATGTTTTAGGATATGGTGACATATCGACACCGTGAAGTCCATCTACGAATACATCCTAATACAGATTTTTCGTTAATATCAGTGCAAAATCGATGGTGTTTGTATTTTATGTGGATACGTAACAAAATCAATGAAGTAAAAGAGAAAATTGCACAATTGCAGGTGGGTACTTACTTATTCATTTTAAATAATGAACAAACCAAATACATGTATTATGTAAAATTTTAAGTATGTACTTACCTATAATATGTAAATAGGTATACCTATTTACATATTATTTACATAATGTAATAGGTATATCTTAATTGTTTATTATTACCTAAAAACTATCGTTTTATGTAAGCATTTAAAAAGGAGAATTTAAAACATTTGATAATAAAATAGGGGCCCACCAGGATGGGGTTCAGGGTTCAGGCAACCGGTGATTAGCGATCCAGAGACCGGAACCTCCTCCACTCCTGTCTTCTCCTTCTATGTATAGAGGAGAACTGTCTTCTGAACCCCCTGAATCCAGATACCATTCCATAATGTAATTTATCTACACCCATGCTATAAATTCTCTATAAAAGTTTCTGAAACAGTTAGCTTATTGCCAACATTAAAACAGCCAGTGTCATAGTAACCATGGTAACCATAATAGCATCCAAACGGGTGCTTTATTGTTGTACTGAATTTCATAATGCAACTCGTTTTCAAAAAAAGAACATTGTAATGCACGCGCGTTTCACTACAACAGCGCCGTAATTAAAAAAAAGAACTTATTCGAATTCACGTCGTATACTATGACGCCGGCCGCCATGTTCGATACGAGTATTAGTATTGCAAAATACTGTTTCAGAACCTTTTTATAGAGGATTGATAACATGGATGTAGATAAAGTCTTGTATGCAACTGTACATAATTAGGTATTAAAATACTCATGTGATACTATTATCACACTCTGCTACGCCTCGTGTGATAAACCCACATTCGTGTTTTAATACCCCTTATTATACGTCAGTTGCATAAATAACTATTGTAACTTACCGAGTCTTTAATACTAGGGATCAGTAGCTCCGGCCCTCGCAGCGTATGAAGAAGCTAGAATGATGATGGACGTGCAATTGCTGAAGAATAACCGCGTCAAAGTCGTAGGAATGACTACTAGTGGAGCTGCGAGAATGCGGAAACTACTGCAGGCTATCGCACCGAAAATTGGTAAGCCTTAGCCTTACAATCAAACGTTTTATTTAGTTTTACTTGCACTACTTACAAGCTAATTTAAAAAAAAAAATACTTCGTTTGGGTATACATAATCATCATCATTTCAGCCGAAAGACGTCCACTGCTGGACATAGGACTGCCCCAAGCACCACCACTTCGACCGGTTCTATGCTCCCCACATCCAGCGGATTTCTGCGGCCTTCACAAGAGTCACCTTGTGGGAGGCCTTCCAACGTTACGTCTTCCGGTACGCGGTCGCCACACCAGAAACTTTCGGTACCATCGGCCATCTGTTCTGCGAGCATATGTGACCTGTCCACTGTCACAAGTTTGGAGATTCTTCGGGCTATGTCGGTTACCTCGGTTCTCCTGCGGATCTCTTTCTGATTCCATCACGTAGGAAAACTCCAAGCATAGCCGTCTCCATTGTTGCCCTTTGCGTGAATTTTAGCCTTCTAATATGACCTATTGTGAGCGACCACGTTACAGTGGCGTAGGTCATCACTTGCAACACGCGCTTGAATGCTGTAATCATCTCATCGTGTGATGTGAGCGTGGAGTGAGCTGTCAGTGTCATTTCACCTGATGCTAGGGATGGACCAAGCACATTTTTACAGTCATAGTTAATCCGAGATTTTAATAATATTTTTTACGCTATTCTAGTGATCATTTTATATTATTTCAAAGCTAGTATTTAAGGGGCCGTATACGAAATTTTGCCGATTTCTCTAAAATGCGTGATTTTAAAGTCGTAATTTTACAGTCAAAATACTGTATTTCTATAAGTTCTAATGCACAACATAAAATACCTAATGAGCTTTTTTTTTTACCTAATGAACATTTTTATTTTGCGTCGAGTTTATTATGCGAGAATTAGGTTGCTTTAAAATTTTTAATGGTAAATGTTTTTAATTTTTTGCATTTTTTTTTTCAGGAAATGGATTGACTTTGAATTGAAGTTTATTTCTGTTGTTTTCATTTTATGAACGAGAGTTCTAAGTAGCCGTAATCAAAAGCAATTCTTTGCCAATTTTCTCAAAAATTTGACTAAGTTGAATATTTTTTTACTCAAAAATTTTATATGAAAGTTGTAAAAAGTGATTCATACATTGTTTGTACAACTTTCACAAGAATACATTGTAATTTTTGCGTACGCTTTAGCCGTCAAAATGATTCGTAAATATGACATATTCTAAACCTCTTAGAGCAAAAATTCACAAAATAGTCGCCGGTTTAGGTCGATTAATCAAAATTAAGTTATAAAAATAGAAAAGTAGCTCATGCATTAGATCATAATTGAAATGATCTTTCATGTTTTTCATTAAAACTTATACAAATACTTTATTATAACTGTAAAATCTCGTCTGTAAAATCATGTAAATCAGCGAAATCGGCAAAATTTCGTTTACGGCCTCTTAAGTGTCTAAACATTTCTATTTAGGGAGTTTTTAAGTAAAATTGCAAAACAGAAATTCAGTCACAAACAATTTTGTTTTTTTGCAAGATTTGTCTGAGATATCGAAATTTTTTATTCGTTTGAAATTTGAAAGGCCTATCGATGCCATTATGTATGGAATATGATGTAGGAAATGTCCGCCGCGGCATCGCTGAGTGGTGCGCATCCGAAATGTCAAATTTTCCTTGACTCTGGTGCATAATCAGTCTGAATTTGACCGATGGCATGGGTAATGTTGGTTTAGAGGGCTGCTGTGGTTTGCGCCTTATACCTACGCATAGACCTGCGACTTAAGAAAACTCCACAAGAAAAAGTCTTACGGGGTCAAATCGCACGATCTCGGTGGCCAGTTCACATCACATCTCCACGTGAGATGACCATGCCCTCAAATCGCTCGGTAGAATGTCCAGTGTGGCATGAGCTATGTGGCACGTAGCGCCGTCCTGTTGATACCACATATCGTTGGTGTCCTTATCATCCAATTCAGGCCAAACAAATTTGGTAATCGTCGACCTATAGCGCTCGCCGTTTTATCTTTTTTTTTGTTCAATTTTATCATTTGCAATTTTATCATTTTTTGTTTTTTTGTTGACGTGTTGTTGAACGCTTATTATCCGTCCATGGTGATTTGGCAAAACCGGCAAAACAGTCTGAATGAATGACAGCCAATTTGACAGATGCAGCAACTCAACAATATGACCGCTATCAACTATCAAAGTTAGGAAATCCCTATTGGAAGACCCTTTAGTTGCACCATCAGGGCTCTGTTAGGTCTATTTTCTGTGCTCACGTTTTCTGAAGAAGGAGAGAGGACTTCCTACTCTATAAAACTGGCCAGTAAGTGACTCCGGTGGTTGCGACGTCCAACTCCAAATTGCCCCACTCTCAGCTCACCACACCGTCTCGTTTGCTCAGTTTCGCGTTAAAGTCCCGATGCCAACGGTCAAGTGAGTTTTAGAGCCATGCATGGCTCTGGAAATATTCTCATACATGGTCTCCACTTCTTTGTGGGGTGTGACTAGGTCGGGGCGTAAACGTGTACCTACGACCTTCAGTTCAGCGAATATTTTGCGCATATTCTGAGTATAAGGTACGCCACCCTGGTTGACAGTCGATCTTAACCACGTTGCTCACAAGGGACTTATGGACGATAAACCCGATGTGACTTTGGGACTGCTGTCTTCCCGAAAATAGAGCAAGTTCCCGGATTTGAGAATTATCGAGTCCTCCCCCCCCGCCCTTCAGATAACCCTACTATACGGTATACCCCATCGTAACCTACCCATTCTTCCTCGAGTTCGGTGATCTTCTCGTTAGTCCGGAGTGTATGTTGCCAAGTGCAGTTTTCGGTGATTGCGGCTTTGCACTAATCGCCACGTTTGGAAGGCGGGTTGGCGACCGCCGTATGGTTTTTAAAAAACAGAGAATGCTGCTGTCCGTTCTCTAGTAAATCCCTTAGTCGCCTTTTACGACACCCACGGGAAGAAATAGGGAGGGCGGTGCTATTCTTTACGTCCGGTACCACACGGAATAGGTATCTCCTTTAAATAAGCCATGCAAATGTGCCAAAAAGAGTTAGAGCCAAGATGATGAGAGTTGCTGTATGGAATATAAATGTTATTATTCTTTGTTCTTACAGTGATTGTGGAAGAAGCCGCGGAAGTTCTGGAACAGCACATAATAACCTCACTGACACAGGACTGCCAACATTTTATTCTGATTGGTTAGTAAGTACAGACAACTGCACATGAGGTTATACCAAACTGTCAAATTTCTCCGAATGATTTTAAACCTAAAAAGATTGACGGTAAACTTCAAAATCGAATTACAAAATTTGACAGTTTGTAACTTGACCTGCTGCTGTGTGTACCTGCCCTCACTAATAGGTAGGTACAGTAACAGCCAGAAGTCGACTAGCAATCTCACAAAACCGTGGCATAGCAATATTAGTTGTACTTATGACCTTCTTCTTTAAGAACGTTCGACAACACTACACATTGGCAACTTGTTGCCCGCTTATGATTGTTATTACAAATTTCAATAAGTGTCGTAAGCGTTACGGTGGCCAAAGTGGTTAGCACTGTGCCTCGCATGGCGAACGTTCGGGTTCGAGTCTCACATCAAACATGAAAAATATTTTTAAGTATTACATGTGAAATAAGAATGCCGAGTTGCTAACAAATATGTTAAATATTCCACAACTAAACGAAGATTCTTTCGTTTTACAATTATTTTCAATCTTAGCGTCGTTATTAAAATATGAGGGTAGATTTGAAACAAAGTGATAATTTCACTTTGTAAATCCACCTTCATATTTTAACTACTTTACTAGTTCACATAAATTATTCCACTATTAGCTGTTGTTGGTTGGTGAGCGTTATTACGAGCGTTTGTGTTATCTTGCTGTTGCTATTTTTGTATTCTTCTGAATTCAATATGCAGGCTAATATTAGTATTGAAGCCAAGGCAAATCTTGTGGCCCTATATTCGAATGGCCTTAAAATATCGAATGGAACCGGCTAATGCGTAAGTTTATTTTTTTAATTTTATGTGATGATACCAACAAAATATAGTGGTAGATTAATCGCTTGTTGCAAGTGTGTAATATAGTTTTTTTTTTTAGGGAGAGACTGTTAGTCGTTGGGTGAAGAGATTTGAGGAAGAAGGTAGCCTGAAGAGTCGTGAGAGAAGCGGAAGACCACCTCTTATTAGCCAGCCTCAGCGACGTTATATGGTAGCTGAATATGAGACGAATGGTTTCATCCCAACAAGGCGTTTTGCCGATGAGTTCGGCACATCAGTACGCACCGCTCGCCGCATACTCCATGCCGAAGGTCTTCATCACCGAACGCCAAGGCTAAGAAACCGTTTTTAATGCAACGGCATAAAGAGGAGAGGTTAAGTTTTGCCCGAGAATATTTGGACTTTGATTGGGAGACGACAATATTCACCGACGAAAAATCTTTTAAATCGTGCCAAAAAGGAAGGCTGCATTTGTGGCGTAAAATAACACGCGTTGGTCTGAAGGCAATGTCAGACCAAATACGGACTCAGGCAGAAGCAGTGTGAATATGTGGGGGTGGATAAGTGCTCATGGGCCCGGTGAATTAAGTTTTATATCGACGCGAGCCAACAGTGTCAACTATGTGGAAGTGTTGAATGATATAATGTCTACGGTGCGTAATATGTTAAGTTTTGTGCAAGACAATAAAATTGTCCTATTCACCGAAATCCTAAACAGGTAGGGTAATTTTGTGTCAGGGGACATAGTGGCCGTAACTTTAACAAATTAGTATTTATAGTATTGTAATATTGAGGTTAAGTTTCAATCCTCTTTTCATTGAGAAAATGAATAATTAAGCTATAACCTCTTAAATTACATCACAGAATATCTATATGTAACATAAAATGTGTTTTTTAACATTCAATACTATAATAATAACTTAGGTGTAAAGGATATCTTTTATATAAAAAATATTACAATGTTACCATATCAAAATTTGTTTCATTTATTATCATATTATAATAATAAACTACCTATGTAACATATATTTGTTCAAAGTAATTTACCAAAATAAATTACTAAAACATAACAATTATATAAAACATAAAAAAACTGGCCCAACTCGGATTCGAACTCACATCTATCCCGATCACATTAGCGATAGCAGCCTCGTTACCGATCTAGCTAATGTTAACTTATATTCACATGTTGAAATTTTGCATTACTAGGAAAAAATAATCAGACGGCAATAGAAAAACAAGTTACTGATATTGTCATCCTTGTCTAGCATTGACCACATCTATAACTACTCGTAGCAATGCTACACGACATGTTAATCTGTTAGCGTTGGCACATCGCTCACACGGATAAATATGCGTATGTGTGTATAAGCGCCGCAGCCCGTATAGCGCACGCGATAATGGTCATTGCGGTGTAAGTGGACTTCTGGCCGTTGACTGTACATAGAGTGAAAACAATTACTTTGTACTTGCAATAATATATATATGTACACCTCTAGTTATAGCGTGAGTATATAGACAACATAACTTGCAGGTGATCACCAGCAGCTGCGGCCATCGGCGTCCCACATAAAGCTAGCGAAGTTATACAACATCGAAGTGTCACTATTCGAGCGCATGATCACGAACGGCATCCACAGCCGCCGGCTGAACGTGCAACACCGCATGCGGCCAGAGATCGCCGCGCTCATCTCGCCACACATATACCCTGACTTGGCGAACCACCCGTCTGTCGAAGCCTTCAGCAACGTGCCTGGAATTGAAAAAAACCTATACTTCTTTACACATGATTATAGAGAAAAGGTATGACTCACGCTTTTAACTTATCACTGTGTACTTATAGTAGCTACCAAAACCCACATATCGCCAATTACGTTGAAAGCGAAAGCGCCAGGGTAGCCCGTGATATTAAAATTTTCTTACGTTTTTTGCAATTTGCAAGTTAGTAGGTATGTATATCAAAATATAATTCGCGACCGTAACAAATATATTTACAGAACTATGATCATTAACCCGTCGCACGCCAATTAGCAGACACAATCGATTTTTTAATGTTATCTGCACACCTGGGTGTCAATCGGTGTTTAAAGAGTTTACAACGATGCCAATTAACAGACACAGATTTTTTATTGTTATCTGCACACCTGGGTGTCAATCGACGTTTAAAGAGTTTACGACGACGCCAATTAGCAGACACAATAGATTTTTTATTGTTATCTGACTTGGGTGTCAATCGAGGTTTGAGAGTCATCAATACAACTCTTTAAGACCCTTGACTTTAGGTATATAGGCATTAAGTAGGTACTTAATACCTCAATTTGCTAAAGTAAACATTAAACTAATGAAACCCCTATTTTTCCAGAGACAAAATGAAAGTAACAGCAAAGCAAATCACAAAGAAGCGGACATGGCACTCGCTTTGGCAAATTATCTGATGCAGCAAGGGTACACCGCTGATGATATAACAATTCTTGCCGCGTATTCAGGCCAGATGTTTTACATGAGAAAAGTAAGTAAAGTGTGTTGTCAAAGAACCTAACAGGGCATCAAGTCTGCTGTTACAATAGTGTCAGAATGGTCTATCATTGATTTCATAATTGTTGATTTTGACAAGATTGGTAATCTACTAATATAATGGCGTGATAATGGCGTCATTATGACTTTCCAATGGTCAACCACTGACACTCCATTGTATGAAATTATGAATTTAGCAGATTACGAACTTTTAGCAAAATGACAATGCAGTGACAATGGGATCGTGTTGGAATGTAAAAAATAGCAGACTTGGAGCCCAGCACTAATGTTTCAATTACTTATCTATAACCATTCAACCTTTTATACTTTAACGTTACGTTTATGGTAGGTACTTGTGTCATACGTGCTAACCATTATACAACTAGCATAATGATATCGTACGGTCCTACCTAACTCCTATTATACTAGTATTGTATTTGACAGGAACGCCAGAACTACGTTAGTTTATCGCATGTGAAAATTATAGTAGTCGACAATTATCAAGGAGAGGAATCCAAAATTATCATTTTGTCACTTGTGAGGAATAACGAAGAAAATAATATTGGATTTCTTGGAATAGACAACAGGGTTTGCGTTGCTCTGTCGCGAGCAAGAGAAGGTTTGTAATAGCAACGACAGTATTTTTTTTCTTTTGCCTGCCTGATTTATGGAAGAAAAGACTTTTCTTACCGAAAAGCGTGATGCTTATCTGCTTTATTATAATTTACAGGATTTTATATTTTTGGCAATATCAACATGCTGAAATCAGCAAAATCAGGCTTATGGAGCAAAATAGCAACGACCTTAGAAAATAATGGCTCCTTGGGAAAAACTCTGATCCTGAAATGTCAAAATCACCCTGAGAAAGTAACAACGGTAGGTACTTATACCTAGTAAGTAGGTACATAATTAAGTTAGAAAGACCATATAGGTTACTATCAAATTGTAGCTCACTGTTTGATTCGCATCCTACGGGAACTAGATGTAGGTGGGCACCTACCTACTGTTTCTGCGCCAATTTCATTGTTCAGCCCTTTGAGCGTGATTGACTAACAAACATCCAAAGTCGTAATAAAATTATTTTTTTACTTATTTGCCATCATTATCCGTAGGTACCCGTACCACACACTTCAGTTTTAGGACTGAACGGTTCGTTTCTTGAGTATGTAGTTATTTATAGGTAGGTACAAGTAAAAGGTTATAGGTAATACGAGCTGGTGTCCGCAACTCCAGGCCAATGCGCGTATTTTGCGTTCGGGTGGATGTCGGAAAATATCCCACGGGAACGTACTACCGGGAATTCCTTCCTTATACCTTGTCGTTGTCTACATTATAAAAGGGATCTCTGTGCAAAATTTCAGCTTTCTAGGTCCAAGGGTTTGGGCTGGACGTTGATGAGTCAGTCAATCAGTAAGTCAGGACTTCTCTTTTTATTTATATCGATTCGTGGCCAGTTATAGCTGCTGTAACTGTACGCAGCTGTTTTTTAGTTAGTCGGAGAGCCTGTTTCGCGAGGCGGCGGCAGTAGGTTCCCGTAGGATAATTACCGACAACCGCGCGGGCGAAGCCGCGGGCAACGGTTAGTAATTAATATTTATTTTGTAAATTAATATAAAGGGTGTAAGGACAGCCCTCCGCAGACTGATGGGGTGAATTCAGTATATTATTATATCATACTAAGATGACCGGTACATGTAACTATTTCAGGAACGTTATGGGAATCCAATAAACCTGATTTGTTTGGTAAGGCTAGGTAATAGGTATGCGGTGAGTTCAATGAACTGTGTAGCTAGGCAGAAAGTGAACAGCTGATTTCACGCGTCGTTCGTTAGAGTATTTTTTAAATTATTTTTTTGAATTGTTTATTAATTAAGAAACAAAACAAAATGTAAGTATACAGAAACATCACTAAAACCTCAATAAGTTTGTCCGGATGTTGAAACACTTTTAAGCAATCCTAATACATATTAACAAAATCATTAAGTATTTCAGGTTAAAACATAGTATGATACAAAAAATAAAAAATAATTAAATAAAGAAAACATTGTGAGGTAGTTCGTAAATAATAACCAAAAAAGTAAACAACGACGATCGCGCGGCTCAAACAGCCCGTCGCTCGCGTCGATGCTAATTACGAATAGAACATCAACATCATTTCAACATCCATTGCTGATTTTTTTTTTATTTCAGCTGTTTTATTTACATAAATGGAGTGCTCCGTACAGATATGTAATTTTACATTGAAATAAAGGAATTAAAACTGAAAACACTATTTAAAAAAGTAAAATTTTCCTGAGAAATTTTCCGGTGGAGAATGATTTAAAATAATTAGCTGAATGCACCCTGTTAGTTTGTGGAGGGCTGTCCCTTACACCCTGTATTAGGGTATGTGAAGACATTTGTGGAGGGCTGTCTCTTACACCCTGAATTAGGGTATGTGAAGACATTTTTTCGATTCATTAACCCGTTTACGAAATATTAAGAATTTTAAAGTGGTAATTTTTGTGAGCCAATTATAACGTGGATAATATGTATAACTAAGTTAAAAGGAAAACTATCAGAGTTAATTCTCATTCGGGCTCTACAAATTAACGAGTAATCTTCGATCAATTTACTTATCTATAAAATGTATTTGGATAAGTAAAAATTTAATGTAATTTCCAAAATTATGTCTATAGCGTTTAGCTAATAAGTAAAAAAACTAGGAGCATTATAACTTTGTAATGTTATTGTAAAATGTAAAAATAAACATTTTTATAATATGATTTTGTCTTTGGTTAGACGTTGAACGCCGCTGTCCAAAACAGCACCTTGACTGTAGGTGCCCAACTAAATCTGAATTTGCTGAATCTCGATGTGCCAGTCACGCCCGGGTCCCTACTGTAGAAAGAAACAAAGAAAAAGTATTTATTGTGACTCGCACAGCAGGAAGATCAGTATTAGTGAAGATAATTGTTTGGTGTGTAAACTGTGTACCTAGCTGTAAGTAACTCGTTAAACCACATTATTGTGTTGCAGATTTCGAGTACAGAGGATTTCAACAAGTTGCCACCAGAAGGCGGATGCTTTGAGATATGCAACTACCAGTATGGCTGCGGCCATAAATGTCAACTTAACTGCCACGGATATGACCGCGAACATATTAAAACGAAGTGCATTATGAACTGCGAAAGGTATATACCCACCTAATTACCACTGCAAGACCTGGAACAACGAACTCTGACATAAGTCATGCTTAGGTATACTGAACTGACTTAGGTCATACTGAAAGTTTCTAGATTCTGATAAATAGACCAATTAAAAAAAATCATTGAGTGAAAATTTTTACGAGTTAAATTCATTGTAAAGCGTCACACAATTTTCTAAAGGACGACACCATAAAAAAAACAAATGACAGTCTCGCAAATTAAAAAGTAACTTGTTCCAAGAGAGTTCCATTTTCGAATTCCGTAATTGCTTTTTTTATTTTATTTTTTATTGTAAGTCGCCTGTTCCAGAAACTTTAAAAGTATGCCCCACGTACAGTAGTACCCAACTGATATGGCTTACCGAGGTACCTGCGCAGATTATGAATTTTCAAAGCGCGAGAAATGCTATTGACCAATCGGCACGCTCCACGCACCGTGCTTCTTTTTCCTGTACCGCTATTGGTCGGCAGCTGCAGCCGCCATCGCCGCCATACTTGCGAGTGAGACGGAACTTACAGCTGCAGTGTATTATGAACCTTATAGTAGTGACCTAAGGTTGATTGTAAGTTTGAAGCATTCTCGTTAATCTTCGGGGTCATAGTTTCTTTTCTGTGCGAACGAAGATTCACGACGCGCCTTATTAGTTGGGTATCACTGTACAGTCCGCGAGCTTTAAGCTGAGCTTTGCATTTGTGTGAATGGACATAGTGTAGGTGTGACGTCAGGCATAGAGCGCGACGCGTTCTTTGCTTGGTTTAAAACCGGTTTATATGTATTGCTTTTTAGCAATCGGCTTTTGTTCTTTTAGTACGAGAAGCCATAACCAAAACCATGTCGCATCGTTGTAAAACGTAAAATGATAAGACGATTGAAGATTTTGTCTTACATAAAACGATAAGACAAACATTTTGGTCATGGGCTCTCGTACCATTTTGGTGATCACTCACACAAAATGCAAAGCTCAGCGACTGTACTAGGCCTTTCTACCTACGTAATATTAAAATGCCAACCTGTTTTAGAGTTTTATGTGACCTCGGACATGTCTGCCCATTAAAATGCCGGGTAGACTGTGCGCCTTGCAAGGTACTCGTAATGAAGACTCTTCCATGCGGTCACGTAATGAACATGTATTGCCATCATGATCCCGAAGACCCGAAGAACAAGTGTCTTACCAAAGTTGATGTTATATTACCAAATTGTGAACATAAGGTAGGTACTTAGATCCAATAAATCTACATAGCTCGGAAACAGAGATTTCCTTCACAAATATTTAGTCTGCATTTCTAAACGAAATCCGCAACGCAATGCATTATAAAACGTCAACCTTGCCTTGAACGTAGATTGTTGATCTCTTCGTATGTTGGAACGCAGATCTACGCGAGACACAATGGCTTTTTAATTGTTTCTGTAAGTACTTACGGCATACGAAAGGTTAAAATTTCCCACAGATAACGCGCTCCTTAATGAACTGATTAAGTATTTAATCAGTTCTACAGGGTGTAAGGGGAACGCTTCCGAAGCCAGAAGGTACATTATATACAACCTATATGCAAACGGATTCCACTAACGTTTCGCTTTAAATTGGTTATTTTGAAAACTTCATATTTCGTGCATGCAATGGAAATCGTACAAAACGTGAGTTCATTGACACGTAAGGCAAAATCGCGACACCGCCGACACCACCGCGGTCGCGGGCGCCGAGCGCTCCGTACGGCCGAGTCAAGGGAATTATACGGAATTCACAACACCACTTAATCGCATTCGTAGCCCACGGTTGAAGATTAAAGCTGATGGCTCAGACTAATTTGGTCTGAGGCTGACCAAAAGGCTGATCCTTTACGACCTTATGATCACATTCTGCACTTATTCTGCCCCGCATTTCATCAGCACTGTCACATTTTCGATCAAACACTCTTTCTTCACATACCCCCACGAGACCCCCACAAAAAGAAACGAGCACTGTACACGTATGGGTCAGGCATTGTTTAACAGTAAAAAACAATAAAACAGCACTAAAAACTTGTCATTAATAACTAGAACACAAAAACTAACAAAAAAGTATTAAATTCGGTAGAATAGTTGCGTGCGTTCGCTCACGAACTGAGTCGGAAAGGAACTAACTAGATTACTAGAAGATCAAACATGCCGCCGCCGCCGCCCTGCGTGCGCGGTGCGGCGCCGGACGACAAACGAATTTAAACGATACCGTGAGCCTTGTTATTATTTTTTTGTTTTTGGTAGAACGTCATCGACGCCAGGCCTAAAGAAAATGTGACCGTGTTGTACGAGTAGCTACGTAAACATTTTTGGTGCTACGTGCAAGATTATTGTAGTGAACTAATTAACAAAATTGCTTGTAAAGTCAATGTCTAATGTACATAACCAACTTTTTAAACTTTTCTTTTCCAATCACAGTAGGTATCTAAGTACCTATCTATTCGATATGGGTCTCTCAACGTTAAGCAAAATAAACTGGATTTTTCTGATTTGTGAGTATAATTTGCGAACATTCGGATCAAAATTATTATTGTAACCCTGTTTAAGGGGAAAATCATTACGATCCCTGCATGAATGGAATTCGAGTGCCGCGGACGCGGGTATTAATCTGTGACGCGGGTTCGTCGACCGCGCTTCTGTCGGCGAGCGCGCACGCTCTTTGAGTTTCAGTTGATATTTAAAATTTTAAATAAAAAAAATGTGTTTAATCGCAAATAATGGTTCCAATTGACTGTTCTCACAGCATAGTGTACGAAAAATGCAAAAAAAAAATGGTAAAATTGTTAATTTTTTTTAAAGATTTTTTTATGATATCGTATCGAGAATCACTAGCCCTATCACCTGTCTTCGTTTTCGGAAGCGTTTCCCTTACACCCTGTATATTTAAAATTTCTTTAGGAAATTTGACATAAACCAACTGTATAAATACCTAACCGGTACCTAGTTTAAATGTTGGTGAACACAGGCCTTAGGATAATAGCATCAGTGTCAGATCATGCTTTACAATTGATGAAATAAATTATTATAGATACAGTAGTACCCAACTAATATGGCTTATCGATGTACCTGCGCAGAAGATGAATTTTCAAAGCGCGGGAAATGCTATTGACCAATCGGCACGCTCCACGCTTTTTCCTGTACCGCTATTGGTCGCAGCTGCCGCCATTTTAGCGCGCGCCGCTTGACAGCCGCAATACTTGCGAGTGAGATGGAACTAACAGCTGCAGTGTATTATGAACCTTATTGTAGTGACCTAAGGTTGATTGTAAGTTTTAAGCAATCTCGTTAATCTTCGGGCCCATACTTTCTTTTCTGCGCGAACGAAGATTCACGACGCGCCTTATTAGTTGAGTACTACTGTAATTAATTTCAATACCTACAGGCCCAGAAAGATTGTTACCAAGTTAATGAAGAGGTGAAATGTTTGGAACGTTGCGTGTACCGTTTGGAAGAGTGCGGCCATGTCTGCGGTCGCAAATGTCATGTTACCGACGATCCGAACCATGAGAACGTGAGTTGTTTGACTTTTGTATCCATAATGTTTATACTTACTTATCCGTTCTATTTCTCGAAAAAATATAATATCTGTAACATTTTTTCAGTACATATGCAAGAAACCTTGTGCACGAGCAAAAGCAGGTTGTGCGGCCGAACTGATAGGAGATCGAGGAGATCATCAATGCCGGAAGAAGTGCAACGAGAAATGCGATGACTGTAATGTCCAGGTGCGTTTCTTGCTAATAGCTTCACTTTCTTATGTTACGTCATTACGTGACTGCGAGGACTACGACTACGACTCCGAGGTAAATCGAGTCGGGACTGGGGTCTGGCCGCCTGGTGGAAAGCTACGCCAGATATGAAGGGGTGCCTTATATCTAAGTGAGCAACTAGCAGCGACACTGCGGAGGTGAAGCTACATTACCGTCGCTCTATAGTAGGCGTCCGGGTGGGAAGCGGCGCCAGGTGTGAAAGGGCGCCAAATGCGAAGGCGATCGCGGTCGGAATGATCGTGGGGAATGTTGCATTTGTCAAAATCACTAGTTACTAATAATAAAATAATAAATAAATCATTTATTTTGACCAAACACAAATACAAGTTTATAAAACCTGCCAAACTGCAAGACAGTTTGTCGGCAGGATTAAAGCTCCTTTTACAAATAATTTCGGTCATTACATACAGAACAAACTATTCAAATCATCCAGGTAAAAGGATTGACGAGTGAATTTGTTACTCATCTCTTTACTTGAACGGATCGGCCAAAACAATACCTATATCCACAAAACTTATTACTGAATTAAGTGGTAGTGGTGGTGTGGTGTGACTTAGGTAAAATATCAAAAGTTGTCTTACCTATATGTCCTTATTATTATATAGGTAGATAGGTAGCCTACCTATTATGCGTCGTTGATCTAGTGGTCGAAAGTAGTCGGTTCTTGTGATCGTATGTATAGGTACCTACCAACATATTAAATTAATGAGTACTTGTAATGTTCAGGTTAAGAAAACTAGGTCGAACTGCAATCACTCGGAGACCGTTGCATGCTCCAAGTCAGTTGACGAGGTTCCATGTAATAAGAAATGCACACGTACGATGACCTGTGGACATTTCTGTAAGAAGAAGTGTTGCGAACCATGCGGAGATTGCACACAAATGGTATGTTACCTTGCTTATTTTGTACCCGTTCAATTGCTCATTCATATTTAATATAAAACTTTTGAAAAATAAGCCCTTAATCACGTAATTTCATTACGCTACTGTCTGTTATAAGCGCCCTAAGAGACTAATGCCCGTTTTCACAAACAAATTTTTAGTTACTTACACTTATATGAAATGAATAAAAAAAGAAAAAAGTGCATTGACTGTGACTGTGTCTGTCCTAAATAAAAGTGCTCTGTTGGATTTGAAACACTAGGCTTAACAGCGCCGAAAGTTGAAAATTCAACAGTGCAATAATATTTAGGGATTAATTTAAGGGTTGGTGAAAATGGGCATAAAAGTTACAAAACCTCGTTGCTCCCAATGTCTGCACTAGGGTTAGTGCGGAGCTCTACGCCGTAGCTCGTCACAGTCGCTGCGTCAAAGCACCGGTCCCATGATCTCCTACAGCTTCTATCATTTGCGCTACGGTCAGTGCGGAGCTCTACGCCGCAGCTCGTCGCAGTCGCTGCGTCAAAGCACCGGTCCCATGATCTCCTACAGCTTCTATCATTTGCGCTACGGTCAGTGCGGAGCTCTACGCCGCAGCTCGTCGCAGTCGCTGCGTCAAAGCACCGGTCCCATGATCTCCTACAGCTTCTATCATTTGCGCTACGGTCAGTGCGGAGCTCTACGCCGCAGCTCGTCGCAGTCGCTGCGTCAAAGCACCGGTCCCATGATCTCCTACAGCTTCTATCATTTGCGCTACGGTCAGTGCGGAGCTCTACGCCGTAGCTCGGCACAGTCGCTGCGTCAAAGCACCGGTCCCATGATCTCCTACAGCTTCTATCATTTGCGCTACGATCAGTGCGGAGCTCTACGCCGTAGCTCGGCACAGTTGCTGCGTCAAAGCACCGGTCCCATGATCTCTTACAGCTTCTATCATTTGCGCTACGGTCAGTGCGGAGCTCTACGCCGTAGCTCGTCGCAGTCGCAGCGTCAAAGCACCGGTCCCATGATCTCCTACAGCTTCTATCATTTGCGCTACGGTCAGTGCGGAGCTCTACGCCGTAGCTCGGCACAGTCGCTGCGTCAAAGCACCGGTCCCATGATCTCCTACAGCTTCTATCATTTGCGCTACGGTCAGTGCGGAGCTCTACGCCGTAGCTCGGCACAGTCGCTGCGTCAAAGCACCGGTCCCATGATCTCTTACAGCTTCTATCATTTGCGCTACGGTCAGTGCGGAGCTCTACGCCGTAGCTCGTCGCAGTCGCAGCGTCAAAGCACCGGTCCCATGATCTACAGCTTCTATCATTTGCGCTACGGTCAGTGCGGAGCTCTACGCCGCAGCTCGTCGCAGTCGCAGCGTCAAAGCACCGGTCCCATGATCTACAGCTTCTATCATTTGCGCTACGGTTAGTGCGGAGCTCTACGCCGTAGCTCGTCGCAGTCGCAGCGTCAAAGCACCGGTCGCATGATCTCCTACAGCTTCAATCATTTGAATGCTTATTGCAGTGAACTGATTTTTTAACAATTTTTTATTTTTTATTTTTAGGTCGATAAAGTAATACTTGGGTGTCTCCATACAGTAAAAGTGGAGTGTAAGCAAAGTGTGAGTCATGAGCTTTGCTATGAGAAGTGTAAACGACTCCTTTCATGTGGGCATCCGTGCAAGAACCGATGCGGTTCTGCGTGTGACCACACGAAGTGCACCCAGCCTTCGTCTGGCGAGGTCTTGTCTCCTTGCGGCCACAAAGTCAAGCTACCGTGCAATGTCTCAGCTTTATTCGATAAAGGTAATTTGTGAAATCATTGTGCAAGATAGCACGTGCACATCGTCGGTGTGCAATATATCGGTTTGTGAACTTAGTTTCAAGCATGCCCGAAATCCATACTAATATTATAAATTCGAAAGTAACTCTGTCTGTCTGTCTGTCTGTCTGTCTGTCTGTCTGTCTGTCTGTCTGTTACCTTTTCACGCCTAAACCACTGAACGGATTTCGATAAAATTTGGCAAGGCTATAGATGGTATCCTGGGGACGGACATAGGCTACTTTTTTTTTCAAAAATAATCCTACAGGGGGTGATATAGGGGATGAAAGTTTGTATGGGAAACTCAGTATTTCTTAAGTTAGGGATGTGAAAATTAAAATGTATGCTTTTGATAAGAAATAAAGGAATATGCGGTTCAGCGTTTTTGAAAAATCATCCCCTAAGGGGGTAAAATAGGGGTTGATTTTAAAATTTACAAAACTGCATGGATTTCGACAAAATTTGGCAAGGCTTTATATAGCATCCTGGGGAAGGCCATAGGATATTATTTTTTTCAAAAATAATACTACATGGGGTGATATAGGGGATGAAAGTTTGTAAGGGAAACCCAGTATTTCTTAAGTTAGGTTAGGGATAACAAATTTATGCTATTGGTAGGAAATTAAGAAATATGCGGTTCAGCGTTTTTGAAAAATCATCCCCTAAGGGGGTTAAATAGGGGTTGATTTTAAAATTTACAAAACTGCACGGATTTCGATAAAACTTGGCAAGGCTTTATATAGCATCCTGGGGAAGAACACAGGCTACTTTTGGTGTTAAAAAATAATCCTACAGGGGTTGATATAAGGGATGAAAGTTTGTATGGGAAACTCAGTATTTCTTAAGTTAGGGATGTGAAAATTAAAATGTATGCTTTTGATAGGAAATAAAGAAGTATGTGGTTCAGCGTTTTTGAAAAATCATCCCCTAAGGGGGTAAAATAAGGGTTGATTTTATAATTTACAAAACTGCACGGATTTCGACAAAATTTGGCAAGGCTTTATATAGCATCCTGGGAAAGGACATAGGATACTTTCAAAAACAATGCTACGGGGGGTGATATAGGGGATGAAAGTTTGTAAGGGAAACCCAGTATTTCTTAAGTTAGGGATAACAAATTTATGCTATTGGTAGGAAATTAAGAAATATGCGGTTCAGCATTTTTGAAAAATCATCCCCTAAGCGGGTAAAATAGGGGTTGATTTTAAAATTTACAAAACTGTACGGATTTCGATAAAATTTGGCAAGGCTTTATATAGCACCCTGGGGAAGGACACAGGCTACTTTTGGTCTTAAAAAATAATCCTACAGGGGGTGATATAGGGGAGAAAAGTTTGTATGGGAAACTCAGTATTTCTTAAGTTAGGGATGTGAAAATTAAAATTTATGCTTTTGATAGGAAATAAATAAATATGCCGTTCAGCGTTTTTGAAAAATCATCCTCTAAGGGGGTAAAATAGGGGTTGATTTTAAAATTTACAAAACTGCACGGATTTCGACAAAATTTGGCAAGGCTTTATATTTATATAGCATCCTGGGAAAGGACATAGGATACTTTCAAAAATAATACTACAGGGGGTGATATAGGGGATGAAAGTTTGTAAGGGAAACCCAGCATTTCTTAAGTTAGGGATATGATATATTTTCCACATGAACGTTCCCATGGGATATTTTCCGACATCCACGCTGGCGAAGCCGCGGGCAAAAGCTAGTACTTAATATATGCATCTAGCTATGGTTAGGTAAACGGATTATTTAGCAAATCGACTACATATTTCAAGTTTTCAACATATATTCCCTCCTTTCCCTCCTTTTCTTTTCCTCCTTTCTTTTTTCTTTTCTTTTTTCTTTTCTTTTTTCTTTTCCTTTTCTTTTCCTCTTTTCCTTTCGTTTTTTCCTCCTTATTACCTGGGGTACTTATGGCTATATACTTTATTATATCAAACGGGCAAATGTAGTGTCAAACTACTAAACAATACAAATGTCTCTGATCATAGGGGAAGGGAAGGCAGAACGGACCACTTAAGCAAGAATTAATTAATGTAGAAAAAAAAGTAGAGAGGTGTCGCGGTCGTGGGCCACCCGATTGGAACCAAGTTCCTTTCTCCGAATATTACGTATTAATACAGAGCCATCTGTATGGTATTAAATTATGTTTCAAGTGTCATAAGTTTTTGGTTTTTAATACTTACTGAGAAACACAGAAATTCATACTAAATCGGTCCATTAGATTCGTAGCAAATCGGCAGTGATAGACAGACACACGAGTGATCCTATAAGGGTTCCGTTTTATTCTTTTGAGGCACGGAACCCTAAAGCTGGGTACAGACTTACGAAATGTAACATGCAATTAAAGAATTCCCATAGTGTGGACGCCTTGCACGCACGAACCGTGCACACTACGCGCACGAACAGAGCATTTCAACTCGTGCGCGCCACGATCCGCCATTTGTCGTTTTTTCACCGAACAAAATGGGGCGCGCAGTGTGCACGGAGCGCCAGTGTGGACGGTTTGTGTGTGATGTGCAACATATGCCAAGTGGATTCATGCAGACCACATTTCACAAATTTAAAAATATTAACTCTACCTAAAGTGTATACATCTATGAAACTGTAATGTTCATGAAATCAAATCCAAACTTATTTAAATTTTGCACTAGGGCCCTCACACAGACAAGCTGCGCACTGTAGCCAGTAATACCAAGCTTATGGATCAAAGCATTTTTTGTATGGCCCCACGTATCCTCAATAAACTTCCATCATTTTTCCGAACTACAAGCGATATAAATACCATTAAAAAAAAAACTACATGATTTTTTAATAAATAAATGTTATTATTCGATAAGCGACTTTCTAAATGACAGCACAGTAGGTAAATAATTTTATAACTCTAATTTGTAATTTGACTTATGTACTTAAAAATATTATACTAATTTAATTTTAATGTTTTGCATGATAATTTGACATAATTATGTATTCTAACTTAACTTATTTATAATTTTATGAATTTTGTATGCCTCAATGGCGGGACATAGCAGACTTACCTGTAATTAATAACATCTTATGAACCTATGATCCACAATAAATGATTTGAATTTGAATTTGAATTTGTACTGCGGAACATTCTCGGCAGACTGAGCCATGTTCGCCGCGCGCATGCCAGAAACTAATGCGGGTAGGTACATGCTCGGTTCGTGCGCGCGCTGCGACCAAACTTATGAAATGCTCCTTTCTATTACATTGCATGTTACGTTACAGCATTCTGTAACCGGCTTATGAAGGGACGTTCCATATATCATATATCACGAGTTTGGAAATTTTGCGGAGAACTTTTCCAGTTTTCTTTTCAATAGATACCTAATTCAAAGTACTTATTACGAACATAAAAAAACAGCCAAATCGGTCCAGCCGTTCTCAAGTGATGCGCTTACCAACGGACAGCATTTCATTTTTATCTATATAGATTAGTTCGAATCTCTATTTCACCACGTTCACTTAGGGTAATTCCAGGATAGGTGCCCCACTTTTTGATAGGAAGCCATAACTTATTAATTAAAGTCTATTGGCAATACGTCTTTTGCATATGGTAACTTTGATCTTTAATCTATGATGGTACCCTTTTGTTTTTACAAAAGTTTCATAGATTTTGAGGAAATTGTGTCCTTTTTACCCTCTCAAAAGTAGGATGCCTATCGTGAGGGATAGAAGACTCGTAGTAAAATGCTTCAAGGTATAGATGCCTAACGTGAGGGATAGAAGACTCGGTGTATGAATGCTTCAATATTAGATGGTAATTGAAATAAAACATACTACCTACTTTCAATAATCAGTAATAAATTCAATTCAATTATGTCAAATCAATAAATAAATTCAATTAAATTCAAATCAATAATAAATTAATCTATTTATCACACTAATATTATAAAAAATAATCAGTAAATGTTTTAAATAGGTATACCTAAGGTTACCTCTGTTCCTTGTAATTTTTTTCAAATCGTTCGTCTTAATGTCCGTGATACCCTCACACGGACTAAGACGACGATTTGAATTCTGATGAATGATTTCCGTAAGTTCTGGCTATTTAATTTACACTTTTCTCATTTTTATAAATTTGGACCACCCCCTGTTTTCTTTTATATTTTCGAGGCATTTCTTCCACCAGTTTATAGAAATAATTAGGGATAGGATAGATGCCTCAAAGGGCATCTATCCCGGACAGCAGATGCCCCAGCTATACTTTTAGCACAGGATAGAAAACTATAATTTATAGCATTATTTCGTGTACTTTAAACTGTAATATCAGCAAATAAATTTTTAAAATATTGAATTTATAACAGAATTAAAAGATATTCGATAGTAAGTACTTACGATTATAATTTCAACGCCTGATAAGGTCTCGCCGCGGAAGATTTTTACACTCACGGGCAAAACGCTTGCGTTCTCGCGTGTGGTTGGCGTGGCATTGAGATCTGCGATGGGAGCGCTTCCAATCACGTAGTACGATTTTAGCCTAAGACATTTCTAACATATAGGTGGGTATAAAATGAAATGTGCGCCAATGTGGTATGAAATGTGCGCCACCTATCTATATCCTAAGACATTTCTAAAACAAAAAGCAACAGTCAACTTTGTGTAATCAACCGATGTTTCGTAAATGGTACTATTGTACCCAGTCTACCCTATTCAAAGCCGCGCCACCTATCCCATTGGCGTACCTATCCTGGAACAATTACCCTATATAATAAAGACTCGTGTTGGACTGTTCTATACACATTTGCTGTCTAACCTTTTTGAAAATACAAGTATGATGTTATGTTTGTTAGTAAAACTGCAGCTAATAGTGGTAAGTGTGCAGGTGAGGTGAAGCCGGAGCAGCTGCTGCAGTACTGCGCGAGCGCATGCGGCGCGACGCTGGCGTGCGGGCACGTGTGCGCCGGCACGTGCGCGCGCTGCCTGCAGGGCCGGCTGCACCAGCCCTGCACGCAGACTTGCAACCAGGACAACATCTGCGGACACCAGTAAGTCTGGCGACACTTCCACGGAACAGCTCAGAAGTTCTGAACAACGATATTACGATACACCTCTGCTTACCCCTTCGAGGAATGCAGTCGTGATGTTTTATTGTTAGGGTCCCGTACCAAAATGGTAAAAAAGGAACCCTTATGGTGCGACTCAGTCTGTCTGTCTGTCACAGCTGGATATCTCAAGAACTACTAATGCAATCAACTTGAAATTTGGAACAGTTGTAGATGACTTTTACCCAACTATTTTGCAAGTAAGAAAGAAATAAAAATATGTTTTTTTTTTTGCAACAGGGACTGAAAGGTGGTCTTAAAAATTCAAAGTGGGGCTACTAAAAAATCTGAAATTATTGTATGTGATAGAAGTTTATGTAAAGATTACAGAAAAAATAAAACGATGTCTCTAAACAGCACACTTTTTCAGAAATCGGAACGGAACCCTCGGTGCGCGAGTCCGACTCGCTCTTGACCGGTTTTTTTTTAATGCTGGTGAGTTGCCCTTTCATATAGTAGACTGACTGTTTGTTTGTTCAGATGCCTGGAGCCATGTAATCAAATCTGCCCACCGTGCAAGATGCCCTGCGAAGTTAAATGCCTGCACTCGCACTGCAAGAGGTTGTGCGGCGAACCATGCACGCCATGTCGGGTGAGTAACAATTGTGTTCTCTAAGTAAACTCTGACTTTAGGACCCATTCATAGTGGTAGGGACTTTAATAATTTTTGGGTGTTTTAATCACGCCGCGTTGCATTCGAATAGGTATAGATATCGAAAAACTGAAACCAGCATATTACGAGTAGGTATGAGTTTTTTATTTTGAGCAGATTATGTGGACTGCTTTGTTGGTCTATCTGCAGATCGATTAGTGTCAGACATTGGGTTTTCAAATAGGAATTTTGCAGTAACAGCCCGAAGTCTGGCTTGGTGCGTGGCTTATGCTACGGTCAAACCTGCGCGTCAAGTAGCGGGACGCGAACCGGGAGCGTCAACAACGCGAAACTTTTACCTATAAGGTTGTTGTAACTGTACACTGTACAAGGTATTTAACAGCAAAATTTCAAGTCTCTAGGTCGAGCGCTTATATACCTAATATCAACGCACACCCTAGTGCGTCGATATATCAGTCAGTCAGTCTGGACTTTGAATTTTATATTATAGAGATAGATTATTAAATAACAGAACGTAATTTTTTTTTTTAATTTTTGCCGGTTTGTTTGTTCTTTTGTATCACGTAAAAATCACTCATTAGATTCAAAATCGAATTACTGATATATAAGAAACTTTTGTATCATTAGCGTTTAAATAATGAAAATCAACCTACATAATCAAAATATATTATTTTTTTAAATTTTGCTAGAAACCATCATAGCACCATATTTGTGTCACACATTTTTTTTTTACTATAGCCGAATATTATAAAACAACACGTTGTGCACAACTTCTGGACAGTAACCTAACAAAAAGTTCAACAATCAATCAAATCCGTAATTTACACATACAGGTGGTAGTATTAATAAATATCAACAATTATGGACACTGTCGAGCACAGCAACATATTTTAAATAAATAGGAGAGAATCATTAGTGATATCCCAATAACAGGATTTGGATGAAAATTGGCACACAGATAGTTTATAACGATACTTTTTATCCCGGTAGTACGCACGGCTACAGATCAAGCTATACATTTCCAGTATAAGCTGATCTTGCATTGTATAGGATTTCCTTACAGTGAGAGGTCAGTGGAAATTTATCGCTTGATGTGTAGCCGTGTGTACTGTACATTTCCGTAGGTTAATTTCAGACTTCCACGCGGACGAAGCCGCTGACAAAAGTTTCCAACATTATTCCAACTTTTCCGTGGGTTATTTCAGACTTCCACGCGGACGAAGCCGCTGACAAATGTTACTAACATTATTCCAACTTTTCCGCGGGTTAATTTCAGACTTCCACGCGGACGAAGCCGCTGGCAAAACTTTTTAACATTATTCCAACTTGTCCGTGGGTTAAGGGGAAACCCCCTTGCTGAAATCCCAAAAACACCATATGTTTAAAGAAAATTGTTGATGAATCCTTTTGTGCGATTTCCATAAAAAAATATATGGCCATCACAAACACATTGTATTATTTAAAATTTTAATAAACTGTCCCAAATATTGGGAAAAAATCTCTGAAATACGCCCCTGTGCAAATTAAATCGTAAATTGTCTCTACAACGGCTGAATAGTTTGGCATGAATTTTGTACCAAAAAATAGCTAATGACGTATTTCACAATTTGTATTATTTTTTTTTATATTTCTTTTGATATTTTAAAATAATAAATAAAAACAAGGATCTTGACCAGTACCCCGCTGCAGCACCCCCGCAAAGGCCTGTGACACGTCCTCGGAACGCGATACGTCAGTGCCGCGGCGACGCTTGTGGCGGGTGGACTGTACGCGCGTTATTTTTTGAAATAAAATCAAAAAGCTAACGCTTTGAACGATTTTTGAATGAAATCATATTGTAAATTGTACAAATATAAATATTTCGTAGAATAAGAATATAAATTACGTTTGTAAATATGTATAAAGTAGTTTGTAATTTCATTATGTTTACTGAACCTGTCATAGAGTAAGCCTGGCAATGCATAATATAATAATAAAATGTGAAGCGTGGCCGAAGTCTCCAAAACTAAGTTTCTAACTACCTGCCCTCATATTAGATACATTATTTCTATTGTGTTTATTATATTTTGAGGTATACGCCTCTGAAAAAGTCGCTCAGAGTATATGGAGCTTCTAAGAGGCGATAAAATTAACCGATAAGCACTTACCTGGTCATCATCAGACCTTCAAAATGTATCATGGAGTAGCGCCCATGCTCTGTTACATAAATGCTGAAAGCTAGGTCATCCTAACTATTTTCGTTACAGACTTACAGAGGACCGATAAACACTGTTCATCATCAGACCTTCAGAACATATGTAGTAGAATAAAAGCTAGGTCAGCAGGCAAAGTGCATCGTTTATTTCAAAATAAATATAATATATGTAGGTACTAGCTGTGGTACTAGATAGGTACTCGTAAAGGTGTTTCCAAATATAGAGCGGCATTTGAGCACGGCTGTCGCGAGTGGCTTGCCGCGCTTTGTTAGGACAGCATTCGTCATTGTTCAAGTCTGGACGTAATATTGAAATGGATAACGAAAAATATTTTCGCTTCGGTTTGCCAACGATAAAGAGTCAGTAGAGCTTCCATAATATCGCTGCCACATTAACGGGACATGCCGTGTAGCCACCACTTACCGCGATAATTTGACCGAATTTTGACCGAATTTAACTACCGCGATGTTTTTGACGATGGGCATTGACGTTGACGTTAGTGTGGCCGTGGCATAAGAGTGGGTACTAAAATGAGCATGGACAAAACAAAGGTCATATCAAATGCCCATGTAACACCCACTCTCATGAAGATCGGAGAATCTACACTCGAAATAGTGGACAATTATTGTCCAGTTCGGTAGGGCCAACTTCGAGAACAAGGTCAATCACCGAATCCGACTCGGCTGGGTATCTTTCGGGAAGCTACGTAATATCTTCTCGTCTCACATACCAGTGGTAACCTATGGCACTGAAACATGGTCGCTCACAATGGGGCTCATTCATAATCAGCCTATAATGTTCCCACTGCTCCTGTTGGAAAACAGGTGTCTTCTCGGTGAAAGTGAGTGGGCCGTAAACCACCACGCGGGCCCAGGGCGGGCAGGTAGATGTCACACGCCTTCGAATGATGAAATTATTTACACAAAGTAAAGCGCTTGCCTGGGTCACGACCTACCACTCGTAAGTCGGGGCCGTTACCATTGGGCCACCATTGCTCTCATGGGTCTCATTAAAAGGCTGAAAGTCACTTAAAGGACAATAGAGAGGGCTATGCTTGGCGTTTCCCTACGTGATCGGATCAGAAATGAAGAGATCCGTAGGAGAACCAACCTAATCAACATAGCCCGAAGAATTGCCAAATTGAAGTGGCAGTCGGTTGGGCACATTGCTCACAGAACAGATGGCTGAGGGGGCCGAAAGGTTCTGGAGTGGCGATAGCGTACCGGAAGATATAGCGTTGGAAAGTATCCCACATGGTGGACCGATGACCTTGTGAAGGCCGCAGAAAGCCTCTGGATGCGAGAAACACAGAACCGGTCGATGAGGCGGTGCTTGGGGAACACCTATGTCCAGCAGTGAACGGCTGAAACGATGATGATGAACAAAAATAAAAAATATCTTTGGGAGTTGGGACGAGATAATCAATGCACGACATGTCCCGGTTTTGCCGCACAGCACTGCCGCGAGTACATTTCTCCATACGTCTAGACATAGCGGGTGCAAAATTGTGTCCTGCAAATGCCACGTACTGCTGCCGCACATCTTGCGCGCTCTGTTTGGACACACCTTAAGACTACAAAAACTAGAGGAATAAAATGTATGAAAAAATTAATTCTCTCAGACAGTGAATAAAATAGGCAAAAACGGTGACAACTTTGTTTTTTTGTAGTATCGTCATTTGTTAGTAGGCGGCGCCAAAATAACAAACAGTAGTACAGAGGTCAAATCTCCAAGGTCATCGAGCAAGGTTCCACGCGGACGAAGCCGCTGGCAAAAGTTTCTAACATTATTCCAACTTTTCCGTGGGTTAATTTCAGACTTCCACACAGACGAAGCCACTGGCAAAAGTTTTTTAACATTATTCCAACTTTTCCGTGGTTTAATTTCACACTTCCACGCGGAAGAAGCCGCTGACAACAGTTTCTAATGTTCCAACTTCTGAACGGTTATCGTGCGTCGGTAAAAACGGCTGTTAGGTAACTACATACAGTACCCGGGCGCCAATAACACATCAAGCATTAGAAATAAATTGTGGTAGTTTATTTCTCTGGGTAACAGAGACGACGCTATACAAAGCCAAACTATTTGTAACACTCTGCAGTAGGTACCATATTACCGAACCTACTTCTACGTCGTTACAGGAAAAATGCGGTCGTCGGTGCAAGCACGGCGAGTGCACGCGTCGTTGCGGCGAGGAGTGCTCACGAGCGCCATGCGACGAGCGCTGCGGCCGGCGCCTGGCGTGCGGCCACATGTGCCGCGGCCTGTGCGGCGAGCCCTGCCCGCCCATCTGCCAGCTGTGCCGCCCCGACGAGTTCCCCACGGACTTCCTCGGTGACGAGTACGAAGAACACGACAAGTGAGACACCTTCATTTGCTACAGGACGCAATCAGTTGCGACTGCAATACTTAGATCAAGCCCAGTCAGCCTCAAGTCACGGCTGCGTTGAAACAAGATTACCTACAAAATACGGTTCACTGACTGAACACACTTTGAAGATATTCTATCCAACGCTTACCGCAATTTTGTTTTATTCAATTACATAAACTCATTAGGTAGGTTAGTAGGTATATCGCAATTTGCAACTAGGGCAACTACACAGCACTGTACGACATGGTTCTTGATTGTTTTGTTACTGCCTGTTTCTAAGATTTCAATCAGCATTTTCATTCAACCCTCCTTGTGATTTCAGGTTTATCGTACTTCAAGATTGTGGTCATATTTTGGAGGTCGATAACATGGACACTTTAATGCTGGGAGACCAGGAAAACATAAAAATACGCACTTGTCCTTTTTGTCGCAAAGCGATTATTAATACCAACAGATACAAAGATACTGTGAATATGATGTTCAAGAATGATATCAATCCTATAAAAGTCAGAGTTTACGGAACTGACAAGCAGATACAAATGAAAATGACTGAATTACTTCGCAAAGTGGATAGATTTTCAAAAGAAAATGTAAAACATATGGCGGGTTTGTATTAAAACACTTTTTTTTTGCGTACTCCGAGACGGGATGCCTCAAGCTCCAGAGTTTGGCGAATAACCGGCGAGAAATAATATTTATGTTTCTTTCCAGATTATACAGACATGAAAGCTACGTTTTTGAATTTTATAACACTTTTAAAAACACAAAAAAAAGTGTCGCTCTTGCAAGTGGAAATGGAATGCGTATACTTGAATATATTTGAAATGATCGTAGAATGTTGGCAAAAATATCGAACACAGAAACCGCAAATAACTACATTATATGATGAATTGCAAAAGCATATCAAAACACTACTGACTGTTCTAAAGATTCGGTCAAAATCCAAGATTCCTATCAAAATAAGCGAACAACAGCAAATGGATATCGGCAATGAGATGAAACGCTTGAATGTTATGGTGCAACTTTCTACGCTTCTACATCTCGCGATTAGTGTGAAAGGTGAACTTAAAGTAACGCAACAAGTTGAAGCTACCAAAGCGGTTGTGTTCTCGCTATCTGTATTTAATGAAGACAAAGCTTTAGAGTCTCTTAGACAGTTACAAGCAGTGATCAAAACTAGCGGTGTTGTCACTAAGTACGAGCGCGCATTGATTGTTAAAGCTATTGGTTTAAAAGCTGGCCACTGGTATAAATGTCCGAATGGGCATATCTATTGCATTGGTGAGTGTGGCGGAGCAATGCAAGAGAGTTCGTGTCCGGAGTGTGGAGCGCGCATAGGTGGCAGTAATCATGCGCTCACGGCCGGGAACAGACTAGCTCCAGAAATGGACGGCGCTAGTCATGCAGCATGGTCGGAACAGAACAACTTGGCTAACTTTAATCTTGAGGATATACTTTAAATGTCCATACAATTACAAACCAAAGTAGGTAGTTATTTGTTTGTAGGTACTGGAAGTTCATTTTCATATTTTATTAGTGCAGTTAGTCTATTCTGTAAACAAGCCCACCTCGTACCCGCACTCTCATCACTGTCTGCCTCTTAATCCCATTTCATCTCTACACATAGGTATTTGTGTTCTTTTGAATTTGAACAGAATGCACTGCAGAACCATTTTAAATACATAGGTAATACAGATTATAGACTTGTTCTACATAGATTTCAGTATAAAATTATATGTATGTAGTGAGGCTATCTGTGAACACCAGCACATTCGTTGTGTAGGCAGATTATATGAGGACTGTCGCATTTTGTCAACTCTCCAGATGTTTTTTTTTTAAATGTAATCAATTAGCGAACTGGTAAATAATATTAATTTTATAGGTAGATACTTAATGATTAAAAACACATCATGTATTGTTTTATATAATAAACTCGGCTCAAAAAGTATTATCTGTTTTTGAGATGAAATTAAATACTTAAATGCCACAATAAAAATGTGTTTTTAATAATTAAGTACCTCTTAAATTAATTTTAATTACATTTAAAAAAAAGCATCTTTTCATTTAACATTATTAAAAATTTGGTCCCGTGTGAGCGAGAGAGATGACAGACTGTGACACTAATTATATAAGTAGATCTACGGTTTTACACCACATTTAGGTAGGTACTGACAAAATCGTTGCAACATATTATTTAGAAAGTAACTTCTCACGTATTGACTACAGCGGCAAAAGCTGCTAAACTGACTCTATTATTTAATAAGTGGTTTCAATCAATGATTTCAAAAGGGTTTAAGTAATATAATTTGACGAATTCAGAATCTTTAGTACTTATAAAATTAATTCTTGGTCACGCCATAATTTGAACGGCTTGCCCGATGTGTTTTTTTTCTGTTTTGTTTGTTTTATTTTCTTTACGGTTTAAAAGAAAAAAAAATAGGAAAAAAATGGAATTGAAATTTTGACAGGACAATGTCCGGCGGGTTGCTGGCGGGTCAGCTAGTAGTTAATAAATGAAACAGTTTCATTATTTGAAAGCGTTGTGATTTGCTGCATAGTTTTTCAGCTTAGGGACTCTTCAGACGTGCCACGACACGGCAGCGGCAAAAATGTGACTGGCACGTAGGCACGGTCAGCAACGGCAGTCGATTAACACTTCAGTTTTATAATGAACATACCTACCTAAGTCTTGTAGATGCCTAGTGCCTACCTTTCACTTGAAATGATGCGCTTGAAACTCATTGTATCGAATATTTTTGTGTCAAAGATGATTTGTGATGTGATATTTAATTCTCGTTTCTGACCGTAATACCCACGGAGTAGAGACTTTTCTCCATGGTAATACCAATTAATACAATTTGCACTTTTCCTTTTTTTTTTCTTGTGTTTAATAATAATTACACCGAAGACCTTACGGGACACAAGTCGCCTGCCCACTGCGCTTTTCCCCTTCGAATTTTGTAAGCATGTTTTTGTTATGTATAGTAAGCGGTGATGGAAATCATCGTGAGGAAACCGGCATGTCCTAGAACCAAAAATTCGAAGACATGTGACGTCTACCAATCCGCACTGGGCCCGCGTGGTGGATAACCCGCTCCCTCTCACCGAGAGGAGGCCTGTGTCCCAGCAGTGGGAACATTATAGGCTGACTATGTAGTAGGTATTATGTTCCTGTTCCAGAAATTGTTGTATTGTTCTAATGTGGGTGTTCTATGGAACACCTCTGCCTAACCTTTCGGGGATTCAAGGCGTGTTCAGATATTGATAATTATCCTACTGCTCTATAATCAATAAAGCTGTTTTATGATATTGATGTTTTGTTTTATTTTTTTTCTTGAATTTTATGATGAGCACACTTAATGAGAGATACTTTAGTCCTTTTTTTATTAATAGCCAATAGTGCTTCCTGTTTGGTATCAATTTAGTTGGTCTTTATACAGAACTGTATAATTAGTTTCAATACTACAGTTCAGTTTTAAATACAGTTCTGTATAAAGACCTAATGCAGAAATGTCAGATGGCCTCTAGACTATTAGGTACTTTATATATTGTATTATCTATGCTCTAGACTAAGGTTTATTATAAAAATACATTAACATCAGTTGTGAGGTTTAATAATGTCTAGGCCAGTTTTACCATAATCATTGGTAGGGCACAATTCACTGAAGCCAGTCTTTACCAGTCGGGTCTTAGTTTAGAAGATATAATGAGTTAAATTTTTAAGTTATCTATACTAATATTATAAAGAGGTAAAATTTGTATGTAAGTTTGTGTTTGTATGTAGGGGGTAATCTCCGGAACTAACGATCCAATTCTAAAAATTTTTTCACAAGTAGAAAGCTACATTATTCCTGAGTGCTATAGGCTATAAATTATATTTATATCATGCATATTAGCCGAGCTATCACAATTTTTGTCTAACAAGTCTGAAAGAAATACCTCTTTAAACAGACTTTTTTGCATGCGCTGCCTAAACGGTTGTTTATAATTGAGAACAATGTATGGCAGTCTGGTCCGCCTTAAATAATTCTACAAAAAAGTCCGCGACACCATATTTCTATCTTTTATATTTCTATCTTTTATACATCTTTTATTGCGTTAAAAAAGTATTTTTTAGACATACTTACGTTTGGATGATTATTTAAACAACAAAACATTAATCCTTATCAAAATAAGTTATTTTATATATTTACAAGGACATCATGGAGATAAGATTTGGCCTTTACAGTATGTCAATTGGTCATACAGTTTCGGAGATAATATAAAATTACTAAAACGCAAAATAACTTTAATTCATACCGGTCGCTCTTGAGCGAACATGTTTAGTGCGGACGTTTTATCAATTTACCCATAGTTGGCGTTGTGCAAATAAGTAATATTTCTGAATAGCGAGATTTTTCGCGGATTGACGACCCTCTCGATTTATTATTTCAGTAATGTCGGTGGAATACAGCGGAAGAGTTTGTTTCTTTGTTAGTTTGTTTGAACGCGCTATCTCTGGAACTACCTCAGTCGGATTTGAAAAAATCTTTTTGCATTTTATAACCCAGTTGTTGAGGAGGGCTATAGGCTATATAACATCACGCTAGGGCCCTTAGAAGCTGAGCGCGAAGTAATAGCGCGGGCAGGCGATGCGGAAGGATATAAGCTATTTAACATCACGCTAGGGCCCTTAGGAGCCGAGCGCGAAGTAATAGCGCGGGCAGGCGATGCGGAAGGGTAAAGACTATTTAACATCACGCGAGGGCCCTTAGGAGCCGAGCGCGAAGTAATAGCGCGGGCAGGCGATGCGGAAGGATATAGGCTATTTAACATCACGCTAGTAGGGTCCTTAGAAGCCGAGCGCGAAGTAATAGCGCGGGCAGGCGATGCGGAAGGATATAGTCTATTTAACATCACGCTAGGGCCCTCAGGAGCCGTGCGCGAAGTAATAGCGCGGGCAGGCGATGCGGAAGGATATATAGGCTATTTAACATCACGCTAGGGCCCTTAGGAGCCGAGCGCGAAGTAATAGCGCGGGCAGGCGATGCGGAAGGATATATGCTATTTAACATCACACGCTAGGGCCCTTAGGAGCCGAGCGCGAAGTAATAGCGCGGGCAGGCGATGCGGAAGGATATAGGCTATTTAACATCACGCTAGGGACCTTAGGAGCCGAGCGAAAAGAAAAAATGTCAGAAAGGATGCTTAAGCGCAAACGAAGTAATAGCGCGGGCAGGCGTTGCGATGCGATGCGTCGTTGGGGGACAAGAAATTTCACGCGGACGAAGTCGCGGGCAGAAGCTAGTAGTTATTATAAAAATACATTAATATCAGTTGTGAGGTTTACTATTCTCTAGGCCAGTTTTACCATAATCATATGTCTCTGTACCTAGCGATTGACCATGCCTCGCGTTTTAACGAATACATTAAATAATTAGATCTATATTTGTTCTATCGAAATATGCATAGTACGCAATTTGTTCCGTTTTAGTTTTTATAAAAAAATACTTCATCTCTATCAGTTAGCCGGCGATGTACAGACGCCAGCAGGTCAAGCCACCCGAAACTGTCAAATTTTCCCAATGAACCTTGAACCTAATCCTTTAGTAATAAAGATGAAAATCCATTAAAGAAATTTGACAGATTGTAGTAGCTTGATGTGCTGGCGTCTGTACTTTGAAATTACGCACTTTAAAAAAACAAAATCTAGATAGGCGGTTAGTTCTACATTAACTCTAATTACTTATCTACTTTTTACTTAAAATTCATTACTTTAAGTTAAAAAAGACAATACAAGGAAGTAAACCTAGCGATGTATTTCTAAGTAAATAGGGTGAGGTGTTCAACAGTGAACCATGAAAAAGTTGCACATTCACAGCTCAACTGTTTCTTAACATATTGAAGATTTTTTTTTTACTAAACTAAAGGACGTCTCACATATCTGACTTGAATTTTGCATATTAATTTGAGACCCAAATGTAACAGGATAGGATATATTTAAGTTTTTTTAAAAGATGGGAAATGGCTCACTGAGTCCACCACGTGGGACACTGAATCGGGTCTAGGTCAACAGTGAACCAATATGTACACAGTGAACCACCGTATTTATTTTACAGTAAATTATGACTATTTATGCTACAAAACTGAAGGTAAACTTTATTAAACCTAAATGTTTTTAACAAGGTGTATATAATATTTGTTGTCTATACATATAATAAAACAGTAACGAAAGAAAAACTGTACATTGAGAATTTTCGAGAAAAAATAAGTGGCTTTTGTTAGAAAAACGTAACTGATGACAAAAAGTGACTTTTTAGAATTTTTGTCTGTTTGTCTGTTTGTCCGGTTGTCTGTGTGTATGGTACGGCTTCACGGCAAAACTACTGGATAGATTGAATTGAAATTCAGCAAAAATGTTCTTTGTAAACCAAGGAAGGCTTTAGGCTACATATTATCACGCCGTATGTTATGGGAGGTAAGCAATATTGATTTTAAAATGTTTTTGTTCGTAATTGAATGCACAAAATAATTGAATGCACAAAATTACATGTTATTTAGTTAATAATCAAAATTTAACTCTGGGAACAACAATCACGCTATTTTATATATTATAAATTGCAAGGAAACAGCTATTTCAGCAATATTATGTCAACGGGGAATTTAGCGGTAAGGTCAGGCGGGTACGCCGCTGGGGTCGCGGGTTGTCTGAAAGCCGCTGGGGTCGCGGGTTGTCTGAAAGGGTTACCGCGGCCCTGGCATAGGCAACTGAAGGAACACGGGTGGGTTTTAGTCAGTAAAAGTCTGACACGCCCTCCCGCTCCACCCAGAGCGGGAGAAGTTATTTGATGATTTCCCACCCTCAAAAAAAAAAAAAAAAAAAAAGGTGACCGTTTACCGCACTAAATGGTGCGAGTTCAAATCCCATAATATTGTTTTAAAAAATCGTAAAATCCTTTTTTTTTAGTTTTTGCATTTTTTACGTGCATTACATGTCCTATCTAATTGTATGGAGAGTTTCACACCAATATTACTAAACAGATTGATTGGTGGTACAACAAGCTACACTATCATGAAGTCAAGTCAAACTTTTGGTTTTAAGTTATAAGTATCTTGTGCAAGCACATTTGTTGTAGGTAATTGATTTAAAACTAAATTGTCGTTAATTTTTTAACAGCAATTAACGACAATTTAGTTTTATTCATAATTTAATTTGGGTAAATAATATGTAATTTCCGTTTTCTAACTAGATGGCGTTGGCGTCGAGTTAGATCAGAGGAATTTTAGCTATGCCTTCTAAAAAAAGATCAAATCTGTCTCGAAACTCAAGGGTTTCTAAGATGCGCAGGTTAGTTCGATCTCTCGAAACCGACACAGAGCGTGAACAACGGCTAGGTGCTAACCGTGAGCGTAATGTACTAAGTTTGTCCGCAGAAACTAGCACGCAGCGCCAATTACGACTAGAATTTAAACGAGTCCGCACTACTGCTTCTCGATCTCAGGAAAGAGTGGAACAACTAGAAATGCGTTTAGCTATCAACCGGGATCGTCATTCTTTGTCTCGCGCATCCGAAACGGTTACACAGAGGGATCAGAGGTTGAGTCTTCAGAATATCCGCTCTGAGACTGCTCGATCACTTGAGAGCAGTCAGGAGTGTGAGATACGACTTGCGCGTGACCGAGAGCGTCATTTTTTATCTCGCGCTTCCGAAACGGATACAGAGAGAGAGCAGAGATTAAGTCTTCATCTTTTGACACTGAGACTGCTCGGTCGCTCGAGAACAGTCAGGAGCGCGATAAACGCCAAGCAAGCGATCGCGAGCGCCACGCAGTATCTCGCGCTTCGGAGACTTACACGCAGAGAGACTCGCGTTTAAGCTCCCAGCGTATTCGCACTGCCACATCTCGATCACTTGAGAATCCTGAAGAGCATGAGACGCGCCTTAGTGCAGACCGCTCACAGCATGCTCTAGCTCGGTCTTTGGAGACAGACGAGCAGCGCGAGCAACGCAACGCACTTGCTCGGCAAAGATATCACGACATGCGTGTTGAGGTGTCTGTTCATTCCACGCAAGAACGTGAGCGGATTCAGGAAATTCGGGCAAGTCAGTCAGTCAAACAGCGTGTGGTCCAAATTGATCTAGACCGTATACGTCGCAATTTTCGCAATTCATCCTCATGTGATACTGATTCTATGGTTTATGATCCTGAAGAGCAACCGTGGTTCAATAAAGAAAGGAGCGCGTTTTATAGGAAAACCCTCTCCTTTCTTTATTGATTACATCGAACACGGAGACATTGGCGCCATGTCTGAGGTGTGTGCACACTGTCACGCGCGTAAGTGGAAGGGAGAGACCAAGGGAATAGATAGATAGAATACTCTTTATTATGCACACGATAAAAATTACAGATATAAATGTTGAAATTTAGAAAGGAATGGATCAAGGGAATGTGTTTTGCGTCTGGAAAGGTACGATTAAACTCTATGCAAGAGCTACCGGAGATCTTACGTGTTCTTTTGAATGGCGAGCATCCCAAGTCCAGCCATTTCTTAAGCAATCTTCGAGGCTACAACAGTGCTTTCCAGATGACTTCATTTGGACCTCATCAAGTCACTGAATATGGATTCATGCCGACTTTTAAAATTCAGGGGCAAGTCTACCATCGGATAGGTTCCCTGCTTCCCACCGAAATGCCGAAATTTTTGCAAATATATTTCATTGCAGATTTTGCTGAACAGGCTAATGTCCGATGCCGGCAAATTCCTAATTTAGACTTGAGCCTTATAAGGGCATTACAAAACACTCTGCGCAGTGTCAACCCATACGTTACCGATTTCAAAACCGCTCTGGAATCGGTGCCTGAACACGAGCGCGATAATTTTAAATTCGTTATTAGCGTAGACAAATGACCGACCGCAGTCCATCCAGGACGATATAACACACCAACGTCAAACGAGGTTGACCAGGAATGCGACAAAAGACATTGTTTTACGCACACGTGATGATCGCCTGCAGCGTATCAGCGAGACACATCGCGCTTATGATACCCTACAGTATCTCCTAATGTTTTGTCGCGGAGAGGATGGCTACCACTTTGCCGTATACAATGTAGACCCGCAGACAAGTGCCCCAAATTATAACAAAAAGACTTCCGCCCTCCAGTTTACATTATTCAGCTCCGTTCCAACGACAACTCTCATCTCCATTATTACCGTGCACTCTTTAGTCAATTTGCAATATTATTTTTAATTCAGTGTACCCTTGGGATTCACTGCGAAATTACGATTACGGGAAGACAAGTTTTTTCACAGACACAGACCAACTAAAGTATAAGAGATATAAAAATGGTGCCATAGCAAAAAATATTCCACGTGAAGAGCATTTTCCGCTGTGAGAATAAATTGAAGATCTGGAACACCTGTTGTGGAACTCCAAAGCCCAGCGACACTATAACATATATAAGAATGACGTCTTAGCAAAAGTGTTTAGTCTGATGGGCATTTCCTGTTGACTTACAAAAATGAAAGATCTGGAACGTCTCGAATCGTCCGTCCCCGGGAAAACAGCGTGATGCGCGAGACGATTCTCTTCTTTTAGAATTCGACATCAGACGTTTCAGATCTTCGATTTTGACGACCCCGTTGTCTCTGGCATAAGCAACAGGATCCGCATACGAAGTCGCGGGCAGAAGCTAGTTATAAATAATATCTTGGCTCTCAGAGATCACTTGCTCAGTAAGTACATCTAGCGATTTCATGAAATCATGAGGTTTGAGGTAAATGCTAACTTATGGAGTTGTATTGCTGATTCTAATGATTATAATTCTGTAAAGCCATATTAGCTACGGCCGCGAATCATATTTTAATCAACATACAAGCTCACACTGACCTACAAATTGCAAAAAACGTAAGAAAATTTGAATTTCGCGGGCTACCCTGGCGCTTTCGCCTTAACGAGTAATTTGACAGATAATGTAATTTTCTGTGAGTAAAGCGTTACCAGCGACACCTCGCGGAAAAAGTTGTCAGTTTTCTTCCCCATTAATTATAGGGTAAAGTATAGCCAAAGCAAAAAAAAAGTTGTAAATGCCTCATGCATTGAATCTGGCAACATTATTATCTTGATTGCCTATGGCGGGGGTTTACCGATAAGTTGTGCTATTTTTAGAATAGTGATGTGACTGATGAACACGAAACAGAATTTTTTTGAAATTCAAACTTGAATTGTTTGTTTTGTAAATTCTTTGTTCTGTAAATGTTGTTATCAGATATAACTTTATAAGTTATCATTATATTCGTAATAACTTAATGCTGTTTTGCTCGTGTGGCGTTTAGCTTATAACATTAATTAAAACCACGTTACATTACGTATTTTAGGCATACACAATATAAAAAAAACAATTTACATTCTAGACGTGGGACCTTTTTTATTTTAGTATTTAACAACATCAAAAAAAAAAAAATGTTTTAGAATTAAATTTTTCATTCCCTTGATACTATTAGTTTACTGACCTATAAAAGCGACATGTCTGACCACACTTTTGTGTTTTTTTTACCACCTTGTTTATTTTATTATTTTACCAAACTAACCCGTCCCCGGCCAGTCACATAGATTTATTTTAAACTTTCAACTCATATCAGAGAAAATTGTCTTGATGAAATAAAATGATGATCTTAAGGTTGATGCGCCAGGGTAGCCCGCGAAATTCAAAATTTCTTACGTTTTTTGCAATTTCTAGGTCAGTCTGAGCTTGTATGTTTATTAGAATATGATTCGCGGCCGTAGCTAATATGGCTTTACAGAATTATAATATGGCTTTACAGAGTTGTATTGCTGATTCTAATGGTTATAATTCTGTAAAGCCATATTAGCTACGGCCGCGAATCATATTTTAATCAACATACAAGCTCACACGGACCTACAAATTGCAAAAAACGTAAGAAATTTTGAATTTCGCGGTCTACCTTGGCGCTTTCACCTTAACTAAGTACCTAACGGAAATTATTATCATAATATGATAATAGTTTCCGTTTCGGCATTGCTGGGACCGAAATAATTGATCACACATCACAAAACATTCATATCACATTCGGAATGTTACTTAGTGAAACGCCTGGACGTCAACGACAAGGATTTTGTACGATCATTATCTATCGTATTCGTACGATTATTTGTAACAAAGTACGATATAGTATACCTACTGAATATTCAATAATCGTAAGCAAAAATACGATCATTTGTGTTAAAAAAATATATATATTTCAAAGAAGCATTACATAGTTTTGTTTTGATCACACATCGCTTAAACTTAATACCTACTGAAAGATGACAAGTTATTTTCGATTTTACCTATTGATGAAAAATATTTTTACCTATAGCAACATTAAGATTAAATTAGACTCGGCACCATAGACATAGCAGACTTTCGCTTATGCTCGGGACTTTCCCCAAATGTATGGAGGGTGACTCACTATCACAAACGAATGAACGAAATAAGCAAGGCGTTTCAGTGTTGTCAACTTAGTAGGATTTCCACTAAACCTAGGGGTTTGGACACCCCTACCGGCGGATAAATTTTGCTTTTAGTGGCTGGTGGTTTTGTCCAGCGGTTATATTAGGTTTAATTTCAGTTTGTAGAAAACATTACTGAAACTTTGACTCGAGAAAATATTGTATCTAAATATAAAACTGTTCCAAACAAGTTGATAACATTAGTAGTTCTTGAGATATCCAGCTGATATCCAGACAGACAGACAGACTGAGTCACACCATAAGGGTTCATTTTTACCATTTTGGTACGGAACCCTAAAAAATGTTTATTATGATTATGTACCTATGTTATACCTACTTATATTATTTTCATACTCAAATCTTCAAATGGACCTCCAAAACAGCGAACAAACGTCGGTGTAATAGGAATAATAAAAAATTGTAACTAATCTAATTTATTTCTGGTGGTTTGAAGAACCGCCGGGTAGTGGACTCGAGAAAAAAAATTGGCAACACTGAGGAGTATACTTTGCTGGGCTGCTTGTTGGGGTTTGTTGTGTTTTGTGTTGTGTAATGTCGTAATGTGGTCAGTTTGAGTTGTGGTGCAAGCCACAGAACAATACTACAAGTGAAGTGCTTATAACACTATTACTCCTAGCAGTGCATCGGTGCAAGGTGCCTGCAATCCTCATCCTTGAGCAAAGCAATAGAAAGCCTTGAACTTTGAACCTATAACGGGAAGTGTAAGTAGTTTTAATGAGTATATACATATAATATATTATTTACTGTGACTGAAGTAGGCTCGCGACGTTTGGTTAGGTATTTAAATGTAGTAATTATTTTAATCATTTTATCAAGACAAACAGCGAATTGTGCTAAATAATCTTCGGTACTATCTTTTCACTATGAAACATCTGTTTTGTAGCTATGAGATAAAAAACTGGTCAAGAGCGAGTCGGACTCCCGTCACTCGCGCACCGAGGGTTCCGTTCCGATTTCTGAAAAAGTGTGCTATTTAGAGACATCGTTTTATTTTTCCTGTAATCTTTACATAAACTTCTATCACATAGAATAATTTCAGATTTTTCTCTTTGCAAACTTCGGAGATATGGGGGGGGGGAACGGTATTTTTTTGCATTTTTCATCAGAAGTCAAAAACTATTAGGCCTAAAAAAAAAGAAAAAAAATGTTTGAGAATGTGCAAACAGCGCTCTTTCATATATGTATATGATACCCCACATGCCCTAGTAGCCCCACTTTGATTTTTTAAGACCCTGTTGCAAAAAAAATATAAAATATATTTTAATTTCTTTCTTATTTGCAAAATAGTTGGGTAAATGTCATCTAAAACTATTCTAAATTTCAAGTTGATATCATTAGTAGTTCTTGAGATATCCAGCTGTGACAGACAGACAGACAGACAGACTGAGTGACACCATAAGGGTTCCTTTTTTACCATTTTGGTACGGAACCCTAAAAAGGGCTAACTTTGGGATTTTTTTTCTATCTAATCGTGTTATTAAAAGCGATTGCTTATGATACCGACTTACATCTTTTTTTTCAGAATTTTATACATGACACCATTGATATTATATAAGTCAATGCATGACACTTTGTTTCCCATGAATTCAAAAACTTGTATTCGCGGTCTCTGTCAGGTCTCGGATCATAGCGCTTTATTTGTGTAAGTGTGCAGGTATGTACGTCCGTACTCGTTTATAAATTAATTTAATAAAGTCAGTTCAGTTCAGATTCAGACAGAACGGAAAAATCCTCGCGCAATTTACTGGCTCTGGCTCCATTGAAAATAGGACCATATTACCGTAGCGTAAGTATAAAATTGACACACTAGGCTCGCGCCAGCTGACTCGACTATGTTCATACAATTTTTAGTCAACTTTGTACCATTGTAACTTGTAGGTAGGTACAATTACTTAGGAATCCTTTGTGCTTAGAAACTTCTAGAAACTGTGGAACAACGTGAGGTAATGAGGTTTTGTTACAATTTGCGCCATTGTTTTGCTTGTGAAATTATGTCGTCCTGAAAAATTGATACCATTTAGGTAGGTACCTACTCTACCTATTATGAAATGTTCCATGCAATAGTTTCGTAGCCGATGTTTGCAGCCGTTATGTGTAGGCAACCAACTGCTAAATTAATTTTGGTTGAAAAGCAGTACCTACCTACATGATTACGATTACGAGTTGGTAGAGTCAGCGAAATATCGGGACTAACAGACTGTTCAAAATAATGATCTCAACAACTAAGAAAATTAAACTTTATCGCAATTGCTTCGTCCCGATATTATTGACGCTGACTGTACAACCGCAGGCACTTGTAAAATTTTTGAACATTTGCGGTGAGCCACTTTTCAATCGTAGTACTTAGTACTTACACCTAGTATCTACCTATAATGCCTGGGCCGCACACATCGCGATGACATTCGGGCGATAAACTTCGTCTTCGGTCTACAGCGAAGCTGCGCGGCCACATAGTGCGTGTTGTCAAGTTTATCGCGATGTACGAGCGATGTACAAACGAATAAAACAAAATGGACGCCGCGGTTGCTCTGTATTTTATGGCAGCAAATAATTATTTTTTACAATTATGTCATGTAAAAAACAAATTAAAAGCAAGAAAAAGGAGGAAGTGGATGATAACTATTCACAAATCAAGAACTATAATAGCTATATTATGCACTGTAGTTTAACTTAACACGTCCACTATGCACGAAGGGTGGGGGCCGACTGAAGTGTGGCCGCGCAAGCGAAGTTCATCGCGATAAAACGCTTTGATCTGCGAGAGTTTACCGACAGCGGAGCGAAGTCGTTGCGACTACGCACGAAGCTCCGAAGTATACGCGAATACTCGGCTACATACATCGCGATTACGCGAATCTTCGGGTTATCGCGATGTGTGCGGCCTAGGCATAATAGTTGAATGTTGCTTCGCGGACATTTGCGGTGAACCCCCTTTCAAACTTATTAGTAAGTAAGTACCTAATAAGTTTGAAAGGGGGTTCACCGCAAATGTCCGCGATGCAACATTCAACTGTTATAGGTAGATACTAGGTGTAAGTACTAAGTATTAGTAGAGAATTGCAGTTCTAGAAGCCACCAGTTTATCACAAACGGTTTGGAAGATACTAGGTGTAGGTACTAAGTATTAGTAGAGAATTGCAGAAGTTCTAGAAGCCACCAGTTTTATAACAAACTGTTTGGAAAGTGTGTGTTTCAATGAAACCACACCGGAATTACCTATTATTTTATATACGTACTTATCTAAGTTTGAATAGCACATATCAACGTTTCCGTTACGACATTCTTTATAAGGGAAGTGTGTTTTGTTTACTTAATCTAATACAGAGCTATATCCCGCGCAGCGGCTATATCGTATATTTTGTTTAAACGTTTATTTAATACTAGCTTAAAGCTTTTCCCGCGGCTTCGCCCCGAAGGTTCAAACTTTGGACACCCGTTCCCCTCTTTAGGGCGTGAATTTTGAAAAATCCTTTCTTAATGCACCCCTAGACCTCATAGGGAACCTACGTGCCAAATTTGGAATCTCTAGACCAAGCGGTTTGGGCTGTGTGTTGATACATCAGTCAATCACAATATAGATTAGTATTAGTATGGCTTATGGAAGTATGGATAATTGTTATTTTCCTTGCTAGAGAGCTCCGATAAACGCGTGCGATCGCTGCTAGTATAGAGTGCTTTATGGCGAAGCGCGGCCTTCGACGCGCTATTTCCCTGCATTTTAAATCTGTAATATTCATTTAAATTACATGCTGTAAAAATTGATTACCTAAGACGACCCACTGACCGATTTGATTGATCTATACCTAGTTATTAAATGCACAATGTATTTAAGGTTCTTAAGGCGGTGAGAGCCGTAAAAACGTCGTTTTGTTTAGTGTTTTATTCGTAGATAACACGGATTTAAATTTTGAAAAAAATATATTACTTAGTTCAGACTTCCATCTACAAATTTCGGCCGTCCGATACACGATTACTTGCACTTTACTGCATCCAATTAAATCGCAAAGACAAGTCTAAATTATGATCTATATCTTATTTCATTTGATTTATATTAGGCTTTGAACAATAAAACTTATGCCATAATAAAGGTCGTAAAAAATGTAATTTATAACGGCTATCATAATTTGAAATATCAAAATATTTATATCACTAATTCCAATGTCAAGTGTTTTGCGCTCGCTCCGTGTCGTTTAGTCCCGAGCGGAACGTGATGGAGGTCGGACGTGTGCCAATTTTTCGAACCCGCCACCCCCGCTAACTTCTGTCACCGGCTGCGACCGGCACAAATTAACATGTGTTGAAAACAGTTGAATTTGAACGCTATGCCTATGTAAATAAAGACGTCACGCGCGCAAAAGCTTTATTGGTATTTATTTTTATCACGGCCTATGTTTACCAATCGCATCAAGTGTGTAAAACAGTTGAATTTGAACCCTACACTGGAGCTTATAAAGCCGCCTGAAGCGCAAATTTTTGGTTCACTATTTTCAAATCTCAAATAGGTAGGTGCCACAGAATAAAGTTAGTACGGGTGGTTTTATAATGAATATCGGATAGGAAATGAGATTTCTTCATAACATCACGCCTGAATTCTTTCAAAGGGTTGGGCAGGGATGTTCAGAAAATAAGTAGGCCCTCAAATGTATTGTCGCTGAAAACGATAGTAGGGTCAAAATCAAAATCCAAGATGGCGGCTGCAAAAATTTCCTAATTTTTCGTCATGGGTGTCGTTTTCGTGATATTTTAGGTCGCTGAAAACGATAGTGGGGTCAAAATGAAAATCCAAGATGGCGGCTGCGAAAATTTCCTAATTTTTCGTCATGGGTGTCATTTTCGTGATATTTTAGGTCGCTGAAAACGATAGCGGGGTCAAAATGAAAATCCAAGATGGCGGCTGTGAAAATTTCCAAATTTTTCGTCATGGGTGTCATTTTCGTGATATTTAAGGTCGCTGAAAACGATAGCGGGGTCAAAATGAAAATCCAAGATGGCGGCTGCGAAAATTTCCTAACTTTTCGTCATGGGTGTCATTTTCGTGTTATTTTAGGTCGCTGAAAACGATAGTGGGGTCAAAATGAAAATCCAAGATGGCGGCTGCGAAAATTATCAAATTTTTCGACACAGGTGTCATTTTCGTGATATTTGAGGTCGCTGAAACCGATAGTGGGGTCAAAATGAAAATCCAAGATGGCGGCTGCGAAAATTTCCTAACTTTTCGTCATGGGTGTCATTTTCGTGTTATTTTAGGTCGCTGAAAACGATAGTGGGGTCAAAATGAAAATCCAAGATGGCGGCTGCGAAAATTATCAAATTTTTCGACATGGGTGTCATTTTCATGATATTTGAGGTCGCTGAAACCGATAGTGGGGTCAAAATGAAAATCCAAGATGGCGGCTGCGAAAATTTCCTAATTTTTCGTCATGGGTGTCATTTTCGTGATATTTTAGGTCGCTGAAAACGATAGCGGGGTCAAAATGAAAATCCAAGATGGCGGCTGTGAAAATTTCCAAATTTTTCGTCATGGGTGTCATTTTCGTGATATTTAAGGTCGCTGAAAACGATAGCGGGGTCAAAATGAAAATCCAAGATGGCGGCTGCGAAAATTTCCTAACTTTTCGTCATGGGTGTCATTTTCGTGTTATTTTAGGTCGCTGAAAACGATAGTGGGGTCAAAATGAAAATCCAAGATGGCGGCTGCGAAAATTATCAAATTTTTCGACACAGGTGTCATTTTCGTGATATTTGAGGTCGCTGAAACCGATAGTGGGGTCAAAATGAAAATCCAAGATGGCGGCTGCGAAAATTTCCTAACTTTTCGTCATGGGTGTCATTTTCGTGTTATTTTAGGTCGCTGAAAACGATAGTGGGGTCAAAATGAAAATCCAAGATGGCGGCTGCGAAAATTATCAAATTTTTCGACACAGGTGTCATTTTCGTGATATTTGAGGTCGCTGAAACCGATAGTGGGGTGAAAATGAAAATCCAAGATGGCGGCTGCGAAAATTTTTAAATTTTTCAACATGGGTGTCATTTTCGTGATATTTGAGGTCGCTGAAAACGATAGTGGGGCCAATATGAAAATCCAAGATGGCGGCTGCGAAAATTTCCTAATTTTCGTTCATGGGTATCATTTTCGTGATATTTGAGGTCGCTGAAAACGATAGTGGGGTCAAAATGAGAATCCAAGATGGCGGCTGCGAAAATTTCCTAATTTTTCGTCATGGGTGTCATTTTCGTGATATTTTAGGTCACTGAAAGCGATAGTGGGGTCAAAATGAAAATCCAAGATGGCGGCTGCGAAAATTTCGTAATTTTTCGTCATGGGTGTCGTTTTCGTGATATTTTAGGTCGCTGAAAACGATAGTGGGGTCAAAATGAAAATCCAAGATGGCGGCTGCGAAAATTTCCTAATTTTTCGTCATGGGTGTCATTTTCGTGATATTTTAGGTCGCTGAAAACGATAGTGGGGTCAAAATGAAAATCCAAGATGGCGGCTGCGAAAATTTTCAAATTTTTCGACATGGGTGTCATTTTCATGATATTTGAGGTCGCTGAAACCGATAGTGGGGTCAAAATGAAAATCCAAGATGGCGGCTGCGAAAATTTCCTAATTTTTCGTCATGGGTGTCATTTTCGTGATATTTTAGGTCGCTGAAAACGATAGCGGGGTCAAAATGAAAATCCAAGATGGCGGCTGTGAAAATTTCCAAATTTTTCGTCATGGGTGTCATTTTCGTGATATTTAAGGTCGCTGAAAACGATAGCGGGGTCAAAATGAAAATCCAAGATGGCGGCTGCGAAAATTTCCTAACTTTTCGTCATGGGTGTCATTTTCGTGTTATTTTAGGTCGCTGAAAACGATAGTGGGGTCAAAATGAAAATCCAAGATGGCGGCTGCGAAAATTATCAAATTTTTCGACACAGGTGTCATTTTCGTGATATTTGAGGTCGCTGAAACCGATAGTGGGGTCAAAATGAAAATCCAAGATGGCGGCTGCGAAAATTTCCTAACTTTTCGTCATGGGTGTCATTTTCGTGTTATTTTAGGTCGCTGAAAACGATAGTGGGGTCAAAATGAAAATCCAAGATGGCGGCTGCGAAAATTATCAAATTTTTCGACACAGGTGTCATTTTCGTGATATTTGAGGTCGCTGAAACCGATAGTGGGGTGAAAATGAAAATCCAAGATGGCGGCTGCGAAAATTTTTAAATTTTTCAACATGGGTGTCATTTTCGTGATATTTGAGGTCGCTGAAAACGATAGTGGGGCCAATATGAAAATCCAAGATGGCGGCTGCGAAAATTTCCTAATTTTCGTTCATGGGTATCATTTTCGTGATATTTGAGGTCGCTGAAAACGATAGTGGGGTCAAAATGAGAATCCAAGATGGCGGCTGCGAAAATTTCCTAATTTTTCGTCATGGGTGTCATTTTCGTGATATTTTAGGTCACTGAAAGCGATAGTGGGGTCAAAATGAAAATCCAAGATGGCGGCTGCGAAAATTTCGTAATTTTTCGTCATGGGTGTCATTTTCGTGATATTTGAGGTCGCTGAAAACGATAGTGGGGTCAAAATGAAAATCCAAGATGGCGGCTGCGAAAATTTTCAAATTTTTCGACATGGGTGTCATTTTCGTGATATTTGAGGTGGCTGCAAACGATAGTGGGGTCAAAATGAATGACTATCGTTTTCAGCGATCTAAAATATCACGAAAATGACAACCATGATGAAAAGTTAGGAAATTTTCGTAGCCGCTATCTTGGATTTTCATTTTGACCCCGCTATCGTTTTCAGCGACCTAAAATATCACGAAAATGACACCCATGACGAACAGTTAGGGAATTTTCGCAGCCGCCATCTTGGATTTTCATTTTGACCCCACTATCGTTTTCAGCGATCTAAAATATCACGAAAATGACACCCATGACGAAAAATTAGGAAATTTTCGCAGCCGCCATCTTGGATTTTCATTTTGACCCCACAATCGTTTTCTGCGACCTAAAATATCACGAAAATGACACCCATGACGAAAAATTTGGAAATTTTCACAGCCGCCAGCTTGGATTTTCATTTTGACCCCGCTATCGTTTTCAGCGACCTAAAATATCACGAAAATGACACCCATGACGAAAAATTAGGAAATTTTCGCAGCCGCCATCTTGGATTTTCATTTTGACCCCACTATCGGTTTCAGCGACCTCAAATATCACGAAAATTACACCTGTGTCGAAAAATTTGATAATTTTCGCAGCCGCCATCTTGGATTTTCATTTTGACCCCACTATCGTCTTCAGCGACCTAAAATATCACGAAAATGACACCCATGACGAAAAATTAGGATATTCGCAGCCGCCATCTTGGATTTTCATTTTGACCTCACTATCGTTTTCAGCGACCTAAAATATCACGAAAATGACATCCATGACCGAAAATTAGGAAATTTTCGCAGCCGCCATCTTGGATTTTCATTTTGACCCCACTATCGTTTTCAGCGACCTAAAATATCACGAAAATGACACCCATGACGAAAAATTAGGAAATTTTCGCAGCCGCCATCTTGGATTTTCATTTTGACCCCACTATCGTTTTCAGCGACCTAAAATATCACGAAAATGACACCCATGACGAAAAGTTAGGAAATTTTCGCAGCCGCCATCTTGGATTTTCATTTTGACCCCGCTATCGTTTTCAGCGACTTTAAATATCACGAAAATGACACCCATGACGAAAAATTTGGAAATTTTCACAGCCGCCATCTTGGATTTTCATTTTGACCCCACTATCGTTTTCAGCGACCTAAAATATCACGAAAATGACACCCATGACGAAAAATTAGGAAATTTTCGCAGCCGCCATCTTGGATTTTCATTTTGACCCCACTATCGTTTTCAGCGACCTTAAATATCACGAAAATGACACCCATGACGAAAAATTTGGAAATTTTCACAGCCGCCATCTTGGATTTTCATTTTGACCCCACTATCGGTTTCAGCGACCTCAAATATCACGAAAATGACACCTGTGTCGAAAAATTTGATAATTTTCGCAGCCGCCATCTTGGATTTTCATTTTGACCCCACTATAGTTTTCAGCGACCTAAAATAACACGAAAATGACACCCATGACGAAAAGCTAGGAAATTTTCGCAGCCGCCATCTTGGATTTTCATTTTGACCCCGCTATCGTTTTCAGCGACCTTAAATATCACGAAAATGACACCCATGACGAAAAATTTGGAAATTTTCACAGCCGCCATCTTGGATTTTCATTTTGACCCCACTATCGGTTTCAGCGACCTCAAATATCACGAAAGTGACACCCATGTCGAAAAATTAGAAAATTTTCGCAGCCGCCATCTTGGATTTTCATTTTGACCCCATTATCGTTTTCAGCGACCTCAAATATCACGAAATTGACGCCCATGTCGAAAAATTCGAAAATTTTTGCAGCCGCCATCTTGGATTTGCATTTTGACCGTAATCACATCCTCTCAAGAAAAAAAAAACTAGAGCGTAAGAAGTTATGCCCCTCCGTTTTTTTTTTGTGTTGACATAACGAATAAAATAAAAAAAGAACTTTCCAAATCGGCTTCTAAATGACGGAGTACTGCAGTAACAAACATAAAAAAAAAAAAAATACAACTGAATTGATATTGTCCTCCGTTTTTGAAGTCGTTTAAAAATAACACATCATTGTTACGTTTAAAAATTAGCTGGACATCACTCACAATGCAGTCATTGGTGTCGTGGGGAATACTAGTTTCTGTCATTCCCGACGACACCACCAGTGGTGTCGTGGGGAATGAACGGTCATTTCGTGGTATTTAAGTTCGCTGAAAACGATAAAGGTCTCAAGCTAATTTCGACCTTATTGACATTTTACAAACCCTTTGTTTTTTTGGTCCAGAATACTCGGTAAATGATCTGGAAGCTGAATTTAACAAAAAAACATGAATGTCAATAAGGTCTAAATTCGCTTGACACCTCAGAAAGTGTCTAGATTATTATGCACATCATTTTTAGGGTGTCAAGCTAATTTCGACCTTATTGATATTTTACAAACCCTTTGTTTTTTTGGCCCAAGATACTTGGTAAATGATCTGGAAGCTGAATTTAACAAAAAAACATGAATGTCAATAAGGTCTAAATTCGCTTGACACCTCAGTAAGTGTCTAGATTATTATGCACATCATTTCTAGGGTGTCAAGCTAATTTCGACCTTATAGACATTTTACAAACCATTTGTTTTTTTTGGTCCAAGATACTTGGTAAATGGTCTGGAAGCTAAATTTAACAAAAAAACATGAATGTCAATAAGGTCTAAATTGTTATGTAACACATCATTGTTATGTAGCTGGACATCACTAACAGCACAATACAGTCGGTGGTGTCGCATGGCGTGGGGAATAGTAGTTTCTGTCATTCCCCACGACAGCGACACCACTGAAAACGATACCACTGGTGTGGTATCGTGGGGAATGACAGAAACTACTATTCCCCACGCCACCATGCGACACCTTCGTAAAGTAAAATGGTGCGCGGCGCGTAGTTTTGAATCGTACGGGTAAAGGTCTTCGTGTCAGTCAGATTTTAAATCAACCTTATTCACGAAAATAAATATGTATAAGTAGTTATTTTTATTTATTTTAACTGTTCAAGTTTACAATGCATACCTAATCTGTCTAAAACTTTAAAAAATACTTACTAGAAAAATAAAACAAAATAAACTTGTATACTAATCAGTTCAAGTTTATCTACTGCATTGCTCTATTCTGTGACGCAACATAGTACCTACTCGAGTTCATGAACTCATGAGCGGTGCGCTTGGCGCGCGTTTCCCGCGCATCGTAATTTATTACGTATCGCTACTCCTTGCGGGGGCTGCGGTAAGCATTTAATACCTACGGCGCTTGCTTTCACCCCGCCTTAATTGGATAAGGATTAATGCTGTATTGCTTAAAATCGCTTCGTAAATAAGCTATTATTTCTCGTAAAAAATAAAGGATAAAAAATGGTTATTGTGGGTTATCCCTAATGCCGGGGCTACACTATACGTCAACGTCAATGCCCATAAACGCTGTAATTGTTCCGTTGTTCAACGTGACGAATTGAGTGGCCCATAGACGTATAAAGAAATGAGGACTCCGCGCCACGCATATCGAAAGTGAAGCATAGTAAGTATGCCGGGACCGTTTGTATAAATCATCATAGTATGCCGACCGGCCGCCATTAAGTAACACGAGCGACGGCGTCTGTGCAGGTACTCAAATCACGCACACATAGATCGGTACGGTGCTTCACTTTCGATATGCGTGTTGCGGAGTCCTCCTTTTTTAACCGACTTCAAAAAAAGGAGGAGGTTCTCAAATAGGTTGTATTTTTTTTTTTTTTTGTATGTTTGTTACCTCAGTACTCAGTCATTTATGAACCGATTCGGAAAATTCTTTTTTTATTTGAAAGGGTATACTTCCAGATTGGTCCCATTTTTATCAAAATCCAGTTCTGATGATGGGATCCATGAGGAATCGAGGGAACTCCTCAAATATTATAAGCATAGGTACATATAGCTATTTTGGTATTTTCATCAACAAATCAAGCGTTTGCATTCAGAAAGTATCATCTGGTGAAGTGGAACTGAGGAAGAAGACCACAGAAAGCCACGGGAACTCCTCAACGAGGATAAGTATTTGACGGGTGGCGATAAGATATCTCGATTAATAGTTAAGCGACTATGGCGAAGCTTTAAATAAATGGATCTGATGAAAATGGTACCATCGAACCGATCTGATGAAGGAACCGGAAGGTAGGCATCGGAACTCAGTAATAAAACAATGTATCCTAGCCGTGTTTGGGCTTATTGGAATTGTCATGAGGTGCACTCTGGCTATAAATGATTTAATGCTTACTATTATTATGGCTCTTCAAATTGCGGTAGTGAGTTGTATGTTATGTGTGGCCTTGATTGTCAGACGGCAGATTTCGTAGCCTCGTTATTTCCATCAACTAAAACTACGCCTAGGTACCAAACTTCTGACATGACTTAGCGCGACGTATTTGCCTGTTTGCAAAGTTTTTATTTGAAATGGTATACTCCTGAGATGGTCGCATAAGAATATCTTCAAGTTCTGATGAGTGGCTTTGAGTTACCTTCAATAATTTAATACATATTTTTCCCATTTAGTCTATGTGGATGATGCTCCTCTAATTTATATTGCAGATTGGTATTCACATTTGTGTGGGGTAGGCACCACTAAAAAGTGAAAAATAAAAACTTTTTACAAAAAAAAAGCAACCGACTTCCAAAATAAACACTACAAAGTGAAAAATAACTTTAATTTCGGAAGTCGGTGGCAAAAAAAAAACGAAAGTAAATAAGAAACCAAAGACACCGACTTCCGAAATTAAAGTTATTTTTCACTTTGTAGTGTTTTTTGGAAGTCGGTTGTTTTTTTATAAATACGTCTATGGAGTGGCCACACTTGAACGGACAACGTCAATGCTAATTCACACCCCTCGTCCATCGGCCACACATCGGCAATGTGACTGCCGTTGTCAAATTATCGCGTAGTGGTGGCTACACCTACGGTGTCGCCCTTCAACGCGATGATCAACGGCGATGTCCGTATAGTGTAGCCCCGGCATAAGAGATAGACATATACCATCGCGGACTTTTTTGTGGACCTTTAATACTGTAGTAGGTACATTATTTTGACCTATCTCGTAGGGTTCAGCCAGCGTTTCCAATGTAAGCGCAAAAAAATGAGTTCATTTACGACATCACATTAGAAACCTCTAAAATTGTCAGTGTTTCTCTACTATGTTATGTATGTATTATACATATAAACCTTCCTCTTGCATCACTCTATCTATTTTAAAACACGTCAAAATCCGTTGCGTAGTTTTAAAGATCTAAGCATACATAGGGACAGACAGACAGCGGAAAGTGACTGTCATTGACTTATATATTATATCAATGGACTTTGTTTTATATTTTATACTTTGTGATAGTGATAGTGATTTTGTAGTTAGGTATTAGGTACTTTAACCCTACCTACTAGGTAGGTAGTGTGAAGACCCGGACGTCTCATGTCCTCACTGGGGTTACGTAACTACTGAAATAAGAAGAGCAAGGCCGGAAGACGAAAGGGTGACGTTATAATTATATTGTAAAAACTCAGTTCCAAGATAAAATATCACACAGCCTACGCGGAGTCCTAGGTATAGATTCTGACTGTGGCCCTTGAAGAAAAACGAGCTTCACCTTTCTTCAAGAGTACCTAATTGATTTAAATGATAGAATGTCAGCCAGCATCATGCTAAGGTTTGACTAAAGCGTGAAACCTCAACAGTACCTATAGGGGTAGGATTAAACTGCCCAACCTTTAGGTACTTTTAATTACTTTACACAATAAAATTATGAAGATATTTGTTGTATTTCAGGTAAAATAGAAAAATGGAGGACGAAGGTCCGGAGCCAGGTAAGCAATTTAAGCTGCGAATAGTCGCAGTCGCCCCCACATGGATTGCCAACATCAGGCATAAAATTCGCAGTTGCCACCGGGTGGCGACTGGGAAGTTATTGCCCCCACTTCAAATCGCTGTACACTGCAGAGCGTCGATCGCCAACCCCCTTCATCGCTGTCCGTCTTACGGCCGAAAAGTATTTACTTACAATAATTAAAGTAGGTACCTAACAAAAGCTAGTCATCAGTCACTGATAATCAAATTACAATAATTATGTTTTACCAATAAACCTATAGCTATAGGTACCTACATGTTCTACATCGTAAACCCAGGCCCTGCAGTGAGATCCAATATGTCGTATAGTGGTTATTGTTTGACGTATACAAAGCTTTCTAGATGGTTCAGTCGCCACCCGGTGGCAACTGGGTATTTTATACCCGATTGCCACCTGGTGGCAATGCATGTGGGGGCGACTGGGAATATTCGGATTCTTCAATCCATATCCGGCGCGACGTCAATCCACGGATTTTCCGTGCGCACCGTAATCCATAGCTCGCGTCTGTGGCTCACGAAATTTGTCCGTGAGTGCAAAAGCCGTGGGTATACGATTATGCACCTTATTTACAAGCCAACACGAATCAATTTCCTGTGCAAGTATTTTAGTATTTTGACAGCACCTATCCATTTGATTTAATCCAAATGGACTGACCGTGAGTGCCCAGATCAAATCTTTCTATTATTTTGGTAACTTAGAACTTAGAATATGAAATGTAATCTAAGGCCCGTATTACAGAACGTCACTCAATACTCAAGCATTACTTAAAACTAGATTCTAGCCATTTGATTGGTTGAAACTAGTTTTAAGTAATGCTTGAGTATTGAGTGACGTTCTGTAATACGGACCTAAGTTTGGTAATTTTTAGGGTTCCGTACCAAAATGTTAAAAAGGAACCCTTATTAGGTGCAGCGCAGACGACACACTTTTTTGCGCCGGACTTTTTGCACGTCGTAAATCATATTTTTTTTTTAATGAAAATTAGCAACACAAGCGCGGGAGTGTACCTAACGCTCGCAAAAATTATTGTCATCAAAAACAACCATCTGCAACTGTGTTTGTTTGTATTATAGGACATGGCCGCATAGTTTTCGACTTTTGATGAAAAATGTAAAAAAAATACCATTCCCCCCCCTTATCTCCGAAGGGGGGGGGGGGCCTTATCTCCGAAGTTTGCAAAGAGAAAAATTTGAAAATAATCCTTATCACTGATGTTTTTTTTTTCTTTTCTCTTCTATCTGCAATCAGCCATTCAGCTATAATCAGATCTGTTGGTTGGCGTATGATTTTGTAGCAGTTAGAGTTTGACGCATCCAGCCCAAGTAACATTTTAGGTTTTAGAAATGTTCTGAAAAGGTTCTAGTACCTTTGTATGGAAATCTGCTCGTAAGTCTTAGTAGTCTCAATAACGTTATACCTTCTAAAAGGTCCCACGTTTTAGAACCTTTCTGAGAGCTACAGCAAAACCTATAGCTCAAATCCAGAACCTTTTGAACTACTTACACAGAACCCAAAAAATGTAACCTTCACAACCTTAATTTAAAGTTAATGTAACCTTGCAAAGCAGCTTTACATCCAAGAATAATTTAGAACTTAAGTTCTAAATTATTCTTGGATGTAACTCTATGACAACTTAAAACCTTTTTGATGGACAATAATAAATGACTTTCCAGGACTCTCAGGTTTTAAAATGTTTCTGTATAAGTTTTTTTTTACACAGAAATACCAAAAAATAAATACTTATATAAAATGGCGCCATTACCTGTCATTATACGAAGTTTCAAAATGACTAGATGTACCTAAGTGTTATATTCATAAAAATTAAAAGTTGCTTGCAGAAGTCCGGAAAAATCAAAAAAGTAGTGCGACAGGCAGTTTATCGTGAAAATTTAGGATAATAGAGACGGGCCTTTCGTAACTTAAAAATTTAGAAGATATTTTAATGAAATTAAAAATATAAAATTAGGTGGTTGGTAGAAAGTTGCATTAAAAATAAAACTTCTATTCTTAAAAAAAATATTTATATTGTAAATCGTATAGCACACGTTACTTAATTTTGCCTTATTGAATTATATATTAATTATATAATTATATATTATTTGCCTTACTACATTGCTTTTTATTTCGATTTTTTTTTATTTCAGTGAAAAAATATGGCTGCCGTTAGGAAATTACTAGAAAGCATAAAAATCAACCTTTTCGGAACTATGACAGCTAAAAGCTCTTAATGTTTGCCAAAATAAGAGCTAAAGTTAATCTCGAGGAGCTACTTAAAACGACAAGGCAGTTTTCGCAGCTTTAGGGCCAGGAGTAATTCAAGACTTGCCAGTCGCAAAAACAACCACTGAGCCCAATTAGTTGCTTTTAAGTTTTGTTTGTAGGAGGTGCGTTTGACGGTTCGACAAAAGTGATGAACAAACAGCTACAAGCTGCTCTTAGAGTGTAAACTTCAAAGTCTTCACTATTCTCAGATAAACCGCCATCATCACCATCATCTGATTTACTGTTTTCTGATTTCTTAAATATTTCAGACAATGTCGTGTCATCTGTGGTTGAAACTGAAGAGGTTTCGGGAGGTCGTGCACCTTCAACGGTGTCAATGATCTGTAAAAATAGTCAAAATCGTCCCGAGACGTCGATTTTCGGTCTTGCTCGATGACGGGACTTCCCCTGACTTTTTGGCTGGGTCGGTAGGACCAGCAGAGCATAAAACTACTTTCTGTATACATTTTCCGATAAAAATTAAATGTCACATCAAGCCTTAAAGAGCGCAAAACAAAGAGGAGTGCTATTTGTTTTGCGCTCTTTCAAAGGGCCTGATCACAGCCAAGAACGGTGCGCCGAACGGCGCGGCGGGCGGCGCGATTTGCGGTGGTATGCTACAGCTCGACTAGTTGTGACCGCGGCGGCGCCGGCGGCGCGGCGGCGTCGTCCGATGCCGCCGCGCGCACCGCTCTGAGCTGTGGCCGCCTCGATACTCGCTAGTACCTACATTTGTTTCACTCACACACCGCGCAGCCCCTCGCCGCCGCGCCGCGCCGCAAGTCGCGCCGCTCTTGGCTGTGGCCAACGGGTAAGGCTTGTGTGTCATTTACTTAACAATTCGTTGTATAACGTTGCTAAATTCAAACTCAAACTCAAAGCATTTATTTCAATTAAACCAATTACAGGCACTTTTGAATTGTCAAAGAGTCGGTCAGTAGGTAAGTCAGAAAGTTGAAGCTAGTCTGTTAGCGAGTAAAGTTTCATGATCGACGCAATCAAATGCCTTGGAGAGGTCCCAAGAAATGCCTATGGCGTCTTGGGCCTCTTCCCACGCGTTAAAAATGTGTTTTAATAAGGTTCCACCGGCATCGGTCGTACCGACCTCCTCCCCTCCTCCTCCTCTCCTTTGATCCCCCTTCTTCCTTTCTTTTTTCTTTCCTTTTTTTCTTTTCTTTTTTTCTTTCTTTTTTTTTTCTTTCTTCTCCTTTGGTGAAACCAAACTGTTGATCGTGAAGTATTTTATTCGTGTTAAAATGATTGAGCATTTGATTAAGCATTACCTTTTCAAACACCTTGCTGAAAACCGGCAACACGGATACTGGTCTATAATTATTTTTGTCTTTACTGTCTCCGGATTTAAAAAGTGGTATTACCTTACTGTATTTCATTAAATCCGGGAAAACTCCTTGATCTAATTAAACTAATTAAAGAGTACAACTGTGTCGTAACATGACGACTGAAGTGACGGGTTAGTTTAGTTTAGTTTTAACGTTTAGTCGGTTAACCAGACACGTGGTTTTTTTGTTTACGTTTATTTAATTACCTACCTAAACCGATGGAGTAGTTCAGAAATTTGAAATTTTTCTCCTTAATAATTTTATAATTAATTTTACTCTAGAATCAGCAAAAAGAAAATAGTAGGTAAGTAAGTAATGATAGGAAATGAGGAATGTTTTAATACATTTTTGAATAAAAAAAAATGTGGAAAAGTGTGCACTTGGTACTTAGGTACAGCACTACGGCTACCAAAGCCCTTCGCGCGCATGGGCTGCGATTACGGCCAAATAGTTCCCGTATCGCATTAGATACAAAAAATATACTTTTTGTGCGTTACGCAAAAAACTTCCCATACATTTTTTTTCTGTCTTTGAATACACTTGAAGCAAGCATGTCGTCACTCGGCACTTTGTTTTTTCGTTATTTTGTTTTTTCGTTAACGGGAACTTAGTTTTATCACCTCCCAGGGGTGACAAGATAAGGAAAACTAGTTGCCACACACGGCTAAACTCAATTACGGCCAAATACTTCCCATAACGCAGCAAATGTGAGAAAATACATACATTGATCAGGCAGGGGACATAATTAGTTCTTCCATAGTTCAAGGTACCCAATCCACTGTAGCCACCCAAACCCATAGTCCGATATGTTCTGTTTCCATGTTCTGCAATAGTCCTGCACCAACCGGGGTTTGTCCTTGGGTGCAATTGCATAGTGCATAAAGGGATAATCGTCGGCTGGTGCCTTCTCTTCATTTAAAATTGTATATATAATATATTGTATCAACACCATAGATATCCGTGATCAACACAATATAATTATAGTTGATTGTTCTTATTGTTTATTTCAGGACTTTCCTCGAGGAACAGAAATGCAAATCGAAATCAAATGAACAAAGATAATACTCGGCAACCTTTCAGAATGCAAAGAAAAACTAACAACAGCCTACAAAATGTTGATGAAGGAAACAGATCGTGGAGACAAAATAACCAAAATCGTCAAAATATTCATTCAGTACAACACAGCAACAGACTGATGAGATACAATAGTGGTATGTACCTTAAAAAAACTTTTTATGTCCCATCATTGGTTATTGATTGAAAATGTTTTTTTTAGTACACTTCCTCGAAAACTGGTTCATATCGCACTACGATTAGGTTCACAATGACGCGTGCGATTTTTCAGTTTCCAACACGTGTGCGAGAATAAAAATTGACACAAATGGTTCAATGCTTACGTAGGTAGACAGAGAAAACTATCTCTGTCTACGAATGCTTCTACTCACAACTCTCTATTCGGAGGTGAATGTTTTTTTAAATCTCGGCAAAGCGTATGCGTCTTTACGGCAGCGTTAATATTTTCTGAATATTTAAATAATGTTTACCTATATATTATAGAATATCATCAAAAAATGTGATTATTACAATAAAAAAAAAGTTTATGGACAAATTAACATTTATTTGTGTTCTATACTTACTCAAAAATATTTGAATTTTTTATTTTTCATAATAAGCTGTTTATCAGCTTTACCTATACCTTTGCTTCTCCTTCAACCTGGCGAAAGCAAAGCGCGGAAAAAAATAGTAGATTGTTATACAAGGGTGGAAGGGCGGCTATAGTCCGAGTAGGAATTGGTGACTTTCACCCGTGTTAAACACTCTACTTTTCATTTCGAATATAAGGAAAGTAAAAAATAGCAGTTTTTCTAAAATATTTATTGATAAAAATACATGTTGTGTGCCAATTTATTTGAACGAAGTAGGTACAGCTTACAGAGTTAGTATCCTGCCAAATTATACTCTTTTTTAGGGTTCCGTAACTCAAAAGGAAAAAACGGAACCTTTATAGGATCACTTCGTTGTCCGTCTGTCTGTCTGTCAAGACCCTTTTTCTCAGGAACGCGTAGAGATATCAAGTTGAAATTAATATCAAATACGTAAGTCTATGGCCCCTTGGAGTTATAAAAAAAGCAAGCTTCTAAGTCAACGCAATAAAAAAATACAGCCATTTATGCGATATATTTTGATACTCGCAAGTAAATCAAAACCTTAGGGTACTTCCCGTTGGCCTAGAATCATGAAATTTGGCAAGAAACATGGCCTTACAGCACAAGTAATGGAAAAAGTCCGAAAATTGTTAATTTGTAATTTTATTGTTTGTTTTTGGAACAAATTGTTTTCAACTACGGAACCCTTCATTGTGCGTGGTCCGACACGCACTTGGCCGGTTTTTTTAATTTTAAAGATGGAACACACCGCGTCACCGCCGCAGGCCGTCCCGCTTACCAATTATTTTTTTTTATTTACACTGGCTGTTTGTACACTCACAAGACCGCAGCCCGACTACCTAACCAAATTTAATTACATTTTAAAATTCATTCCCGCCCTAGAGAGGGAAGCAATTACTAGATGAGTCTTTCCCGACCAAGGGTAGGGAGCAGCGTCTTCGACCCGCTACTCGGATCAAACAAACACTACTTTCCGAGTATGAGGAATGAAAAGGAAATTTTAATCATAGTTTCATAATAATTCATGACAAAAATCTTGTTTCTTATTTTATTTTATTTCTTCAAAAGTGTATTGAAAAACGTCGTTTGATACACGTGGACATTTGTTATTGCAGTTCTCGACTCAAAAACAACCTCGCCTACGGCTTGGGTGTTAATTCCGCCTCGAATGCAATAACAAACGTTCTCCACTTGTCAAAATGTACTATTTCAGATCGACGTGGACGTGGTGGACGAGGCAGAGGAAGCAACATGAGGTCAGGCCGTGAAAATGAGAGAACTAGGTTCATTGGATTTGAAATCTTACAAGAAATAGCACAAGCGGAAGAAAAAGAAGTGCTTCAGAAAGTAAATGAAAATCGAGAAGCGTTTATGAATGTTGTAAATTCACCCCACACCGACAAACCCGATTACTATGTGTTACTTATCGGAATATTATCGAAAATAAGTCAGTCGCCTTTTGTAGAATTGAAATCGAAATTGATTCTAGATGTTTGCAATTCTGAGTTTATTACTTACTTGCGAACTTATTTATTGGATCTGCCATATACCAATAACAGGTGTTCAAATAATTTATATTGGAATGATCAAAATGAATTTTGGAACAAATTTTTAACATTTTGTGAGGATATAGTTGATACATGCCCATCTATAGCTCTTAGGAGATGTAGGGTGCTTATAGACAGCGTAACGAAGACCTGTCTGAATTGTTTGAACGATGAGTATAATTTCGTTTTATCTGAAGCGAATGTCTTGAAATTAGACGAAGTAAGGCAGAAGATGACATCTTATGTCGATAAATATCGGGTAAGTAAGTTACATACCTTAACCCTAACTAGTTAATTATTTATAGCCAAAAAAAATATCACTCTACTGAGTGTAGACTGTAGTGACTGGAGGGGGAGTGACACCCATCCCAGGCATTTTTTGCGAATTTTAATGAACTGCATAAAATTGGCCGACCGGTTTCCTGAGTAAACTTATCTGATCTTTGTCTTTTATCTCATAGCAGCCGGAAGGAAGCCGAATGAGAGTAGACATTCAGGACGGCCAAATGCAACAGCCTCCAGAAAACTTTCGTGAGCTTAGTGTGGTGCCAACCAAAGAGGACTTACTGGGATCCGCGCCGTTCCTGCGACCTAACATTGTGGATGGGGGCTACAATGACGTGGAGCACTACTTGGACGTGCAGTTCAGGTTGCTCCGGGAAGACTGCTTTGGACCATTCAGAGAAGGCTTAAGTGAGTAAATTTATTAATATTGTAAAGCATCCGCATCAGCGTGTTACGCGCACCACAACATACCTTTATCGGTAGGTATATTTGCCTATATTTCTTTTAAGTACCTACCTACGTATATCTATAGCTAAACAATATTTTTTGTCTACAGATCAATATCTGGGAGATCCTAATAAAAAGAAATACGACCACGTTCGGTAAGTTCGTATTATTATGTTTTTTCCATTCAGTGTAAAGTAACCATGCAGCCAATATATTTTTTAATTCTCGGCTTGGTTTTGGCGTTTATTATTTGTTCTAATTTATAGATAGCGTTGCTTAAAGTTAAATTATGATTATCGTGCATAAGTAATTCAATACGTAATTAACCATACATTTTGACGTAACATCTTATAACTTTATGGATGATGCGCCAGGCTAGCCCGCGAAATTCAAAATTTCTTACGTTTTTTGCAATTTGTAGGTCAGTATGAGCTTGTATGTTGATTAAAATATGATTCGCGGCCGTAGCTTTACAGAATTATAATCACTAGAATCAGCAATACAACTCCATAAGTTAGCATTTACCTCAAATGTAGCGATTTCATGAAATCATGAGGTTTGAGGTAAATGCTAAATTATGGAGTTATATTGCTGATTCTAATGATTATAATTCTGTAAAGCCATATTAGCTACGCCCGCGAATCATATTTTAATCAACATACAAGCTCACACTGACCTACAAATTGCAAAAAACGTAAGAAATTTTGAATTTCGCGGGCTACCCTGGCGCTTTCGCCTTATGAAACATTTATAAATAAAACCCTCTAAATAAAACTAATTACCTAATTATATCTTTTTAGGATATTCCATAATGTAAGATTTCTCTGTCCTTATGTCAACAACTTGAAAGTCGGAGCTATCGTACAAATCGATATGAAAACCAACAGGAATTTCCATAAAATTAATTGGGCACATAACAAGAGATTTATTTTCGGTTCTTTAGTGTTATTCACAAAAGACCATTGTACCACTTTCATGGCAGCTACGATTCTAGACCGCGATGCGAATCTATTATCGACTGGCAAGGTGGGTAGTATTTTAGTACCTATAATAAAACTGGTAGTAGCTACGTACTAGATACTTACCTGTTATTTTTAGCATACTTTGGTTTGATTTTTTTTTCTACGGTAGAGAATATGTACATTGCAACACCAGCAGTAGCACATGCTACTTATTTTTACAACGCAGCACAACCTAAACAGACTCTTGTTTAGGTTGCAACAGTGTGGTTACAGTTCGTTGCTGACTATTTGCCGATATTGTGGGTAGCTTGGGCAGCTGCATATAACTACTTTCCTGTTGTATTCTCTGGTATGCTGCTTCTAAAGTCAATTTTCAGTCAATTTTCTTTTGTAACAATATTTGCCTTGAATGGGAGAAAGGATGGGCATTAAACTGAAGTATGACTAAGTCCAAAATGGCATGTGCCATGCTACCTACTTACCTATTTTTCTATGCTATATCTAACGTATTGATTCATGATTGAAGTATTATTAGTTTGTTTTAAGTACCTAATCCTAAATAGACAAAATTTACCTATGTTTTCAGATACCAGTTTCAGTAATTGACACCCATTTAGATAATAGTATATTTAACGAAGATACGTATACTATGATAGAAAGCGAAGTTTATTTTGAACCTTATTATCATGTTTTAAAAGCTCTACAAGAACCTTCTTTTCCGCGACATTTGACTATGCAGCAATATATTGTCAAAGTCGATGTGAGTATTTAGGTCTATTTGCATGGTAGATACTCGTAAGACGGCCCAGGCACAAAATGTCGCTTTTCGCACAGGTGGGTACATTTTACCCGGCACCACGTTATTGGCACCTACATAATTATGTTCACCTTGCCTTTTCAGGCTGCCTCGACACATCCCGCTTATTTGTCTGCTAATAAAGTGTTCGGTATTTATAAGGATAACAAATTAAGAGAAATAGAAAGAATGGAGAAAAAACAAAGAGAACACTTAGAAAAAAGATTATTGAAAGAAAAATATAAAAAAAACAGATTTCGCTGCTATGATAGTGATAGTGATAGTGACATTGACCTCTTGGACTATGATAATTATAATGACGGTGACAGTGATGAAGAATGGATTAACAGAGACGATGGAAAACACAAAAATCTAAAATTCAAAGTTTTACAACCTGAGACATGGCCAACAACAGACGAGTTCAGTTTTAACGAAAGTCAGTATGAGGCGTACCGTTTGGCACTCACCCACGAGTTCGCTGTTATACAAGGACCACCTGGCACGGGAAAAACTTTCATCGGCATGAAAGTGGCAAAAACATTGTTACAGAATGTTGAATCAGAAGGACACTGCCTCATGCTGATCATATGTTACACAAATCATGCTTTAGATCAATTTCTTGAAGCAATATCTAAAATTACTCAATCTATAGTGCGCATCGGAGGGCAGTCTCGTAACAAAGCTATGGACAAGTTTAACTTATCAAACTTACGACGTCAGTTTCCTAAGGCCACTCTTAGTTCGATTCATAGCTTTTTCATAGATCAAAAAAATCAGTTGAGAGATTCAATATATGATCTTCAGATAGCTTTGATGACGCTTGACATTTTAAATAACGGAGTTCTTCGTTACCGCTTCGTTATTGACGATGGTGGCGTTCATATTCCGGATCTACAACATCTGGTCTCTTATTACGAAACTATGGGAATTGAAGTAAAAGATCCTTTAGAATATTGGTTGTTTGAAGATGTGCTAGGCTATAATTCAGAATACAAAAGAGATATTAGTAATTGTTTATTGAAGTATGATGTTTTGGTAAATAACGAAGAAGACATTGATGAAAAGAGAACAGAAATGATTTTGGATGACGAAATAGCATCACACGAACAAAGAGCTATGTATGATCTCTTAGTAGGAAGTAAAGCAACGTTTTTGTTATCTAATGCAAAGGCAGAAATCAGAAAGTTAGTTTCGTTTTATAAAGAAAGTCGTGATTTTAACGAGAAATATCATTTGCAAAACGAAATACAGGAACTTGATTCTCGGATAAATTTATTCAATGTAAGTTTTACCTGCTTTTCTATGTATTTTATTTTCAGTTAATTCTATGTACTATATTCTTATTATTTACATATTGTAACGTGTGCCAAGTACCTGTATATGGTACATAATAAGACCTTTCGCATGTTTTAGGATATGGTTACTTATCGACACCGTGAAGTCCGTCTACCAATTCTTCCTAATACAGATTTTTCGTTAATATCAGTGCAAGATCGATGGTGTTTGTATTTTATGTGGATACGTAACAAAATCAATGAAGTAAAAGAGAAAATCGCACATCTGCAGGTAGGTATTTAACTACCTACTATAACTGATGAGCAAACCAAATAATAGAATATTATGTAGTTTTAAGTAGGTACCTACTTACCTATAATAATATGTAAATGTTGTTTAATTGATCATACTTATTATTCGAAGTACCTACCATAACATCAATTTTAAATGGAGCATTGAACGACCGCGCAGGGGTGCAAGCCACACTACCCATTCGTTTTGGTGTGCTCGGCGTCAGCAAAATTTCTAGTGTAAGCCTACCGGCATTCCTGTCCTCGGTCCACAGCACCGAAGAGTTAACCACAATAATCTTAGCCTCTCAGGTTGACTCTGAAGTGCCGTGTTTGACCGATGCGGTGAACGCCTGGCTTGTTTCATTTCAGCCAGATTCATTTCAGCGGATTCAGTTCAGCCAGAGACACTGTCTTCCCAGAGACAGTGGGATGAGCCGCTCTGTAGGTTGGTACGGAATAATCTTATTAATCGTCCACCAATACTGCAGAGCGTGCCTGCCTGCTGGCTGTGAATGGGACTCGGCCTCTGGCTTCAGGCGCTACCGTCACCCAACTTATAGTCATTATGCTGGGTGACATCACATTTCGGCTCGCTACATGTTTGTGTCTGGGGGCTCCATGCGGGGCTCCATATCGCTGTCAATGTGGTGAAGGAGTCGTCACCATGGCCTATCCTGCAGCAAAAGTGCTGGTGGGATGGCACGGCATGCCAGCATTAACGACATCATCCGTCGGGCTCTTGGCACCGCCCGGGTGCCAGCTGTTTTAGATCCCGATGGCTTGGCGCGCGACGATGGGAAGAGACTAGACGGAATGACCATAATGCCTTGGAAAATGTGTAGGCCTTTGGTGTGGGATACACCCTATGTTGACACCCTCGCGCCATCCCATCTTCCTAGCATGGCGTACTGTGTTGGAGCGGCTGCTGCAGGTGCAGAAAACCTCAAACGGCGCAAATATAACAACTTTATTGTGAGCTATATATTTGAGCCGTTTGGTGTTGAAACACTAGGGCCTTGGGGTCCGAGTGCTCATCGAGTATTTCGGGACATCGCCAAGCGGTTAGTGGACTCTACACGGGACCAGAGGGCTGGCCTATTTTTAGCTCAAAGAATTATCATTGCCATCCAACGTAGCAATGCTGCCAGCCTTTTTGGGCACTTTTCCTACTGACAGCGATACGGACGAATTTTTTGATACCCTATGAGCTCTCACTTTAATTGTTAATTACCTACCAACTATAGTTGCCCGTAGGTAATTATCGTTTTATGTAAGCATTTCAAAAGGACAACTTAAAACGTTTGAAAATAAAATAATGGCCCACCAATATGGGGAACAGGTTTTAAGCCACCAGTGATTAGCGCTCCAGAGACATGGAATCTCTCTCCATTCCTGTCTTTTCCCGCTATGTATTGAGGAGAACGGTCTTCTGAACCCCCTTAATCCACCACCATTACATCATTTTTTAATGTAACTTACAGAGTCTTTATCTCGTTACCAGGTATCAGTCGCTCCGGCCCTCGCAGCTTATGAAGAAGCTAGCATGATGAGGGACGTGCGATTGCTGACTTATAACCGCGTCAAAGTCATAGGAATGACTACTAGTGGAGCTGCGAGAATGCGGAAGCTACTACAGGCTATCGCACCGAAAATTGGTAAGCCTGAAATACACATGCTACGTAGTAATACATAAGCATGCTAGTTTCGAGCAGATGCTACTACAGCATGCTTTTCTTTAGGCACGTGTGTCAGTACCATAGCTACTGACACACGTGCTCATTAGTAGCACGAAAGGATGCTTTTATTGAGCAATAGCTACTTAGTAGCATGTGTGTCACAACAATAATAGTAATGAGCATGCTTATTTCTAGTATGTTTTCGAGTAAGCATGCTTATAAGCATGCCAAATTCCATTCCAATCCGTTCAGCCATTTTTGCTTGATTGAGTAACAAACATCCAAACATTCAAACTTTCACATTTATTGTAGGATTAGATAATAGATATAAGTAGAATAATATAAATATTGTTATTCTTTGTTTTTACAGTGATAGTGGAAGAAGCCGCGGAAGTTCTGGAACAGCATATAATAACCTCACTGACACAGCACTGCGAACATTTTATTCTGATTGGTTAGTAACTCACTACATAAAGTGAAAACGATGATTAGCCCCTATTTGATATGTAAGTACCTCTAGTTATAGCGTGAGTATATAGACAACATAACTTGCAGGTGATCACCAGCAGCTGCGGCCATCGGCGTCCCACATAAAGCTAGCGAAGTTATACAACATCGAAGTGTCACTATTCGAGCGCATGATCACGAACGGCATCCACAGCCGCCGGCTGAACGTGCAACACCGCATGCGGCCAGAGATCGCCGCGCTCATCTCGCCACACATATACCCTGACTTGGCGAACCACCCGTCTGTCGAAGCCTTCAACAACGTGCCTGGGATTGAAAAAAATTTATACTTTTTTACACATGATTACAGAGAAGAGGTAGGTATGACTAAAACATTTTGCTTTTTACTTACGAGTATCATCATCTACAAAGAGGTGGGCAGATAGGCAGAGGTGTCAGTATACCTAAATCCACATTTCGCCAGTTACGTTTAAGCGTGCCTATCTATTCCTTTCAATTAAATCATCTCATATACCTACCTATAATTTATTGGTGTTCTATTGACTAAAGGTAAGTCCCTACACTGTACATTGTAGGTACACTTAATAATTTACTAACGTAAACATTCAACTAATGAAACCTCTATTTTTCCAGAGACAACATGAAGGTACCAGCAAAGCAAATCATAAAGAAGCAGACATGGCTCTTGGTTTGGCAAATTATCTAATGCAGCAAGGGTACACCGCTGATGATATAACAATTCTTGCCGCGTATTCAGGCCAGATGTTTTACATGAGAAAAGTAAGTAAAGTGTGTTGTCAAAGAACCTAACAGCACTAATGTTTCAATTACTTATGATCTCTAATTCAATAAGTCTTGGATCCAAACAGACCAGACTTTCAAACTTTATCGTTACTTTTATGTAATATCAATGCATTCTCACTAGCCCTACAGAACCATTATTATAACTAGCATAATAATGCCCTACGGTCCTAACTCCTAACACACTACTATCTTATTTGAAAGGAACGCCAGAAGTATGCTGGTTTATCGCATGTGAAAATCACAGTTGTTGACAATTATCAAGGAGAGGAATCCAAAATTATCATTTTGTCACTTGTGAGGAATAACGAAGAAAATAATATTGGATTTCTTGGAACAGACAACAGGGTTTGCGTTGCTCTGTCGCGAGCAAGAGAAGGTTTGTAAATTGAATTGAATTGGCAGTTGAATGTTTTTTCTTTCGCCTACCTGATTTCTGGAAGAAAAGACTTCTTTTACTGAAGAGCGTGATGTTTAATCTGCTTTATTATAATTTACAGGATTTTATATTTTTGGCAATATCAACATGCTGAAATCAGCAAAATCAGGCTTATGGAGCAAAATAGCAACGACCTTAGAAAATAATGGCTCCTTGGGAACAACTCTGGTCCTGAAATGTCAAAATCATCCTGACCACGTAACAACGGTAGGTACTTATACCTAGTAAGTAGGTACTACATAAGTACATTAGCACAGAATAATACAGATGGGACACTCCGCAAAATCATTTCAATAAAAAGCGACTCTTGCTACGACACAATAAAGTGTGTGGCGGCATTGGATCTACATCGCCACATACGAACTACTCATCACAATATGACATGACGTCACACAACCTGCATCGCGCAATCAGTTTACCGCGCGACTAGCATATATACAACGTTCCGAGTCCGACATCAACCGTCGGGCAGTTGCCCACCAGACACGACATCCGTCTGGTCGGAGGATCTTCCCTTTTCTGTGGAGGATGAGTTAGCTTTACACCCTGTTCCTCATGCCTCTATAGAAGTAAAGAAAGAAACTATCTATTTACAAAAAATCTATTGATTGGACTAAAACGTTTGTAGGGAACTGAATAAAATGAACACTTTTAATGAAAATTGTAGGAGTAGGTACCTGATATAGTAAAAATTAGAAAAATATGGTTAAAACTAGAAAAAATAGACCTGGATTTACTGTTTCTTTCTTTACTTCTATAGAGGCATGAGGAACAGGGTGTAAAGTTCACTCATCCTCCACAGAAAAGGGAGGATCCTCCGACCAGACGGTTGTTGTGTTTGGTGGGCAACTGCCCGACTGTTGATGTCGGGATATATGCTATATATGCTAGTCGCGTAGTAAACTCTAATTGCGCGATGCAGGATTGCGTGACGTCATATCATTGTGATGCGTAGTTCGTATGTGGCGATGTAGACACACATCACCACACTTCCTTAAACTAAAATTGATTTCAGAACAAATGAAATCACTTTGTAAGTATTTTGTATTTTTTTCTACCAACAAGATGCTTCAGGTATCGAAAGTGGACACTAAGTTACCTAAGTACTTAGTTTTGCCGTATTTTGGGAGGACAAGCCCTATGTAGGAATATGTTTTTTTGCAAATGTGCCATCATCATCAGTTGTAGGACGATTCGATCCTTGAGTAGGTACCTACTTATTGATAGGTACTTCTGTGGTTGTTACTTGTTATCTACTCTTCAGAAGATATACTTGAGCTTCAACATCGTGACTAAGCAGAACTTTGGCATTATAGAATGCGGAACTTCTGCTTAATCTCGATGTGCCGTAATCACGCCCGGATACCTACTGAAGCAAGTTTTAGTGAAGATAATTGTTTGGCAGGGTACTAAAGTGTAAGTACCTAGGTACTTGTTAAACCACATTATTCGGTTTTCAGATTTCCATTCCTGAGGATTTCAAAAAGTTGCCACCAGAAGGCGGATGCTTTGAGATATGCAACTACCAGTATGACTGCGGCCATAAGTGCCAACTTTACTGTCACGGATACGACCACGAACATATTATTACGGAGTGCACTATGAACTGCGAAAGGTACCTACATCCTACCTAATTACCGCTGCAAAACCTGGAAGAACGAACTCTGACAAAAGTCATGCCTTTTTACCTACGTAATATTAAAATGCCATTTTTTGTTTTAGAGTTATATGTGACCTCGGACATGTCTGCCCATTAAAATGCCGGGTAGACTGTGCGCCTTGCAAGGTCCTCGTATTGAAGACTCTTCCATGCGGTCACGAAATGGACATATATTGCCATCGTGATCCCGAAGACCCGAAGAACAAGTGTCTTACCAAAGTTGATGTTATATTACCAAATTGTGAACATAAGGTAGGTAGATCCCTAAATCTACAGGATAATTCGAAAACAGGGATTTCCTTCATAAATATTTAGTCTGCATTTCTCGATGAAATCCGCAATTAATTAAAAACGTCAACCTTGCCTTGAACTTAGATTGTTGATTAAAGTTTGAAAAAAAACTTTTTTACAAAAAAAACAATCGACGTATGCCACATTGGACACCCGATTTAACGGCACCTGAAGTAATGACATCTGAGGCATTCCACATACGGCACCCATCAATATTTTTCTCAGGTGCCATTTGAGGAATAGTTTATTATTTAAAATTTTATTCCACAAATGGCATCTGCGGATCAGTAGGTACCTACTAGTGTTGAGACGTTTAATTTTTATGGGACGTTAAATTTAAAAAAAAATGAAAATCAGTAGAGTTTAATAAATAACATGATAATAAATATATAGTATGATTAGCTAAGCGCCACCAGTTTCGTGCACAGAGATTTCTGACAGTATAAAATAAAAACTTACTAGATTCAGTTTTTTTGCTTGGTGGCCTGCCGACTACCAATCTGTACGTACGGCGGCGGCAGTAGGGTAGAATTGGGGGTTCTGGATCACTTCTTCCTCGCGTCGCACGAAATGTGATCCTGATCCCCAATTCTCCACCCTCAGATAACATTTTTCATCTGATTAGAATTGAAATGTCTTTCAACCGGTGCTGTGATAAAATGGGGGGTTCTATTCCCCATTTTATAGACGATCTACGATACAATTTGCAATGCAGATTGAATACATATTGTATTTTATTCTATAGTGTGATGATCCGTAGGTGCCATTTGTGGAATGATATTCTAAATACTAAACTATTCCACTAATGGCACTTGGGAAAAATATTGATAGGTCTGTTAGTAGGAGTAGGAGCCTGTCGAACTTCGTTCCAATAATACTTACTTAGCATGTTATCAACGATGTTATTTATATATAATTTAATAAAATAAATAATTATAATTCATTTAATTAACTACAGGCACAAAAAGATTGTTACGAGGATATTAAAGAGGTGAAATGTTTGGAACCTTGCGTGTACCATTTGGAAGGGTGCGGCCACGTATGCGGTCGCAAATGTCATGTGACCGACGATCCGAACCATGAGAAAGTGAGTTGTTTGACTTTTGTATCCATAATTTTTATACCTACCTATCCGTTCTTTTTCTACCGCCTGAAAATGTATCTAAGTAAAGAATAAGAAATAAGAAATAACTTATAAAAAAATTTAAAGTCGCAAAATTAAATATCTGTAACATTTTTTTCAGTACATATGCACCAAACCTTGTGCACGAGCAAAAGCAGGTTGTGAGGCCGAACTGATAGGAGATCGAGGAGATCATCAATGCCGGAAGACTTGCAACGAGAAATGCGATGACTGTAATGTCCAGGTGCGTTTCTTGCTAATCTAATTCCTTCACTTTCTAATGTTACGTCATTACGTGACTGCGAGGACTACGACTACGACTCCGAGGTAGATCGAGTCGGGACTGGGTTATCTCAAGTTGATCTAGAGACTATTTACTTCCTACTTTATTTTACTTGAACGGATCCGCCAAAACTACCTACCTACCTATCTCCACGAAACTTAGATATTCTTGGATTTCGTGGTATAGGTTGGGTATAGGTAGGTAGGTATCTAGGTAGTACTAAAATGTCAAGTTAAAAATGTCAAATACCTACTAGCGTCAAAATTTGAAATTTCTTTTTTTCCTATATTTTTTCTTTTAAACCACCCCCGTAAAGAGGAGAATAAAATACTTACAAATATTCAAATCAGTCAAGCCGTTCTCAAGTTATGGCGTGACCAAGGGAAATAGGGATTAACTTTTATACAGGGTGACTTATACCAGGCCGTATTACCTATACCTATACCACAGGGTGACTTGTAATTTGACGTATTCCTTCCGGGACGTGATGGTGTGACCCATTTGCAACAATTAAGCAAACCCATGAAACCTAGCCGAAAATTCATGAGATTCGGGAAAACCCATTTTTTATGTATTTTTGAAACCAGAATTCGTCGCTATAAACTCTCAAATTGAATGGCCTTCGTTGATATTCCGTTGGGTACCTACCTAATATTTTGACAAACCTTTCGATTTAATTAACCAAATTTTCTAAGACATCAAACAGTTGCCCATTCCAAAGCGTAGTAGGTTCCTATGGAGAAGAACGGGAAAGAAACTCCAAGGATATACTCTTTTAAATCAAAATATTGGTATAATCATTATAGTGATATTCGTTGAGATTAGTCGCGTCGATCGCGTGCTCTACTTAAGTGCAAAGTGCAGACGCAGCATACCAACCGCGCCGGCCGGACCGCGCTCGCCGCGATGTCACACACAATTACGTAAGAATTGACCTACATTCTAATTATAGCTATTATTTATTAACTCGCCACTAACATGGCTGAGACTACCAAAATTCAGGTGAAAACTGAAAATGAACAATTGCTGTACAAATACTACAGCGCAGAAAGAGCAGATAATGAACAACTGCGTAATGTTATTTCTGATATGGAAAAACAAATAGAAAGCCTCCAACAACAAGTGAGGTATTTACAACATAAAGCAGAACAAAGTACACCTGCAACCAGTAAGCCAGATGAGCCAATGAAAAGTCCAACACAGTGTCCGGAATACTGCACGGACGAGGAGGAGTTAGCCAGGGAAACTGAGTGGATCAGGCAAAAGAGCAGGAAAAAACGCAAATTGAAAACATCTCCCACCCACATTCCCAACATTGAACACCTAGAGTCTGTTCAACCCGAAATAGTGAAAATTAAAAAGATTCCGCCACCTCCGCCTATTGTAGTAGATGGCGTCGAGAACTACCAGGCCTTTTTTGACTTGTTGTCAAAGTCTGAGTCTGGTGATAAATTCACAACTAAAATGCTGAATAGGCAGTGCGTTAAAATAAATGCAGTAAACGAAGACACATATAAGTCTATTACACAGTTATTAAACGAAAATAACTTTCTCTGGCACTCCTACGAAAACAAGCAGGATAGGCCAATAAGAGTTATGGTGAAAAACCTTCATTTCACATGCAAGCCTGAGAGAATTATTGAGGACCTGCAAAATAAAGGTTTCCAGATCAAAGATGCAGCAAATAAATTGAGGTGGAAAAATAAGGAGCCTCTGAACATGTTTATGCTGACTTTCAGAAATAAGGAAGACATAAATAAAATATATAGCATTAAGTCAATATTAGGATGTAAAGTAGAAGTACATCCTCTCCATACTTCGAGGCTAGTACCTCAATGTAAGAGATGTCAGGCGTACGGACATACGCACAAATACTGTTCTAAGGAACCTAGATGTGTCAAATGTACAGGCAAACATCTGACTGCTGACTGTAAAAAACTGGCAGATGAAAAACCAAAATGCGTCCACTGTGGGGAACCACATCCTGCTAATTATAGAGGATGTATAGTAGCTCGGGAAATGCAAGGCATAAAAAACAAAACCATTAAGAAGCCCGCAACAAAAAGCCAGCGCAAAATTAATGAAAAAGTGCAAACTAACTCACAAACGCAAAACCATTACGTGACACAAAACCCTCACAAGAAAACATACGCGCATGTTACTGCCAAAACTACTAACCTTGCGAATATTCGTGAGAATGTCAATGCCGATAAAGGTATGGAAGGGAAATTGGACGAAATTATTAAATTGATGTCCTCATTTAACGCTCGTTTGGATAGACTAGAAAATAGCGCTACGGATGCTATTTCCAGGCAGAAAAAATGGATCCATTAAAAATAATGGCATGGAACTCAAACGGACTACTTAAACATCAACAAGAATTAGAAGTAGTCCTGATCACAGAAAACATCGATGTTTGCCTTATATCGGAAACTCACTTTACCAAGCAATCATACATAAAGTTTCAAAGTTATAACGTGTACCATGCACTGCACCCTGACAATTCTGCTCGAGGTGGTAGCGCGGTTGTAGTCAAAGAGAATCTCAGTCATTATGAAGAAGTTAAGTATGAATGTCATGAAATTCAAGCTGTGGCGATTTGTATACAATCTCATCTGTATCCAATCACTGTAGCGGCCATCTACTCGCCTCCAAGATACAATATAAAAAAAGACCATTATGTGAGGTTCTTACAGCAACTCGGACAAAGATTCATATTGGGTGGCGACTTCAACGCTAAAAATACGCATTGGGGATCAAGACTAACCACCACTAAAGGAAAGGAACTTTTTAGTGCCATGAAAGAGCTAACATGTGAAGCTATTTCTACCGGTAAACCAACTTATTGGCCAAGCGATCCATGCAAAGTCCCAGACCTAATAGACTTTTTTATAACTAAAAATATCTCTGCTAATTATTTAAGCATCGATGAATGCTTTGACATGAATTCAGACCATTCACCAATAATTTTATCAGTATGGCATCGGATCCTACGCATAGAGAGCAATCCAACACTTGTAAATACCTATACAGACTGGGAAAGTTTCAGAATAGACTTAGATAATACAATAGAATTAAAAGTTCCATTAAAAACTCCGGAACAACTAGATTTAGAACTAGCTAAATTTACAACTAGTATACAGCAAGCTGCCTGGAAAAACACACCGGAAAAAACACACCGGGTCAAAGCAAACGCCTACCCTGCAGGTATTAGGTGTCTCATAACCGAAAAGCGGAAACAAAGAAACAGGTGGCATCAGACCAGATGTCCACAAGATAAAAGACTGCTCAACAACCTTACTAAGCGTCTTACGATAGAAATTCAGCACTACAATGACTCCTCAACAAATAGCTACCTTAGCCAATTAACGAGTGATGCGAAAACAGGCTACTCGCTATGGAAGGCTACGAAACACATGAAACGACCAATAATACAAATTCCTCCTATTAAAGAAGAAAATGGAAAATGGGCAGCGACGGATGAGCAAAAAGCTCTAAGGTTCGCTGAGCATTTAGAGCAAATATTCCAACCAAATGAAGCCCAGACTCACAATGCGAGGATAATTCAGGGTGTACAAAATAGTTTGGATATAAAGTTGGTTACCCCAAAAGAAGTATCTAGAGAAATTAAGTGTAATTTTAATCGGAGAAAATCCCCTGGTTACGACTTAATTACAGGAGAAGTTTTGCAAAATCTCCCACGCAAAGCCATAGTCAAGCTTACCACGCTCATTAATGCTACATTTCGGTTAAAACACGTTCCTGACATGTGGAAAGTAGCTGAAGTCATTATGATAGCCAAGCCCGGGAAGCCACCTCATGAAACAACATCTTACAGACCAATCTCACTATTGCCTGTGTTGTCAAAACTATTTGAGAAGTTATTTCTAAAGAGATTGAAGCCTCTTATTGAGACAGAAAATCTAATCCCTAATTACCAGTTCGGATTCAGAAAACAACACTCTACACTTGACCAAGTACACAGAATTACAAATGTTATTGAAAGAACACTAGAGGAGAAGAAGGTGTGCTCCACGGTTTTCCTTGATGTTGCACAGGCTTTCGATAAAGTATGGCACGATGGCCTCATTTATAAACTAAGAACAATGCTGCCTCAACAATTTTCAGACATCATAGAGTCCTATATATCAAATAGATTGTTTAGGATAAGACAAAGAAACGCTTATTCAGACCTTAGGCAGATAAAAGCTGGCGTACCACAAGGTAGTGTACTTGGTCCGGTCCTGTACCTTCTATACACCTGCGATATTCCAGAGCTAGAAAACAATTTCATTGCAACCTTTGCTGACGACACAGCTATCATGGCTGTTGGAAATAGTCACGAAGAAGCCGTAGAAAAGGTTCAAGAGTCCATAAATCGTATCTATGAGTGGACTGCAACATGGCGTATCAAACTTAATGAAAGTAAGTCTGTCCACATTGACTTCACCAATAAAAAGCCACAATATTTCCCGGTGTTCATGAATAATCAACCAATACCATACGCGAATACTGCTAAATATCTTGGCATGACCCTGGATGCAAAACTGAGATGGAAAGAGCATGTCAAAAAGAAAAGAGCCGAATTAGATATTAGATACAAAAAAATGTATTGGCTACTTGGTAGACAGTCGCCATTGTCAATATCTAACAAAGTGTTGTTATACAAACAAGTTTTAATGCCTGTATGGACCTATGGTATTCAGCTCTGGGGCTGCACCAGCCAAAGCAATCGTCAAATCATTCAACGATTCCAAAATAAAGTTCTCAGGGATATAGTCAACGCGCCCTGGTACATTAGAAACAGCGACCTCCACCGGGACCTCAAGATGGATTTCGTAGACATAGCAATAAAAAAATATGCAGAAGCTCATGAACACAGACTTCATCATCACGTGAATGTCGAGGCGATCCAACTCCTTGACATCACTGAATTAGTGCGAAGACTAAAAAGGGTAAAACCTTTTGAGTTAGTTTAGTGCAGTGTGAGTGAACCTAAACTGTAGTGAAAATGCTGACTAAAGAACACGTGAATTGAGTGTCTTCCCATTAACTTAAAGTGAATAAGAAAGACGTTATTGGACGATTTCTTAATTTTATAGTTACTTAGCAGTTTAAGTTATATTTAAATTACTTATTAGCGAATAGGCTAGATTGTAATATAAATAAAGTTTCACTACCCGTGGTACTTTATATAAGGAAAAAAAAAAAAAAAAAAAAAAAAATATTGGTTACATCATTCATGTTGAAAGTATACACGTGAGAACACTATAAAATGAGTTCTGTACTTGTACTACCTATATTATGTATTCAGTGCCTAAATAATAAATTAATGAGTATTTTTTTTATTGTTCAGGTTAAGAAAAAAAGATCGAATTGCAAGCACTCGGAGACCGTTGCATGCTCCAAGTCAGTTGATGAGATTCCATGTAATAACAAATGCGCACGTACGATGGCCTGTGGACATTTCTGTAAGAAGAAGTGTTGCGAACCGTGCGGAGATTGCACACAAATGGTACGTTACCTACCTTGCTTATTTTGTACTTAATTATTCACGTAAGGTACCTACCTACTTAATTTCACTACGGGACTGTCTGCGATAAGCGCCCTAAGACACTAAGCCTTTCCGCACGCGGGCCACACGCTACAGCCACAAAACTCCGCCACCGAGCTGCGGACTACAATTTTCGTACATTTTATATGAACTCGCCGCTCACGAATAACGCCGTTGGTTACTAAAAAACTAGTCCGCAGCTCGGTGGCGGCGTTTTGTGGCTGTAGCGTTTGGCCCGTGTGCGGCAAGGCTAAAAGGTATAAAACCTCGTTGGCTTAACGAGGTTTTATACCTTTGCAACGTCTGCACTAGGGCTAGTGCGGAGCTTTACGCCGTAGCTCGTCACAGTCGCAGCGTCAAAGCACCGGTCGCATGATCTCATACAGCTTCTATCATTTGCGCTACGGTTAGTGCGGAGCACTACGCCGTAGCTCGTCGCAGCGTCAAAGCACCGGTCGCATGATCTCATACAGCTTCTATCATCTGCGCTACGGTTAGTGCGTAGCACTACGCCGTAGCTCGTCGCAGTCGCAGCGTCAAAGCACCGGTCGCATGATCTCATACAGCTTCTATCATTTGCGCTACGGTTAGTGCAGAGCTCTACGCCGCAGCTCGTCACAGTCGCAGCGTCAAAGCACCGGTCGCATGATCTCATACAGCTTCTATCATTTGCGCCACGGTTAGTGCGGAGCTCTACGCCGCAGCTCGTCGCAGTCGCAGCGTCAAAACACCGGTCGCATGATCTCCTACAGCTTCTATCATTTGCGCTACGGTTATTGCGGAGCTCTACGCCGTAGCTCGTCGCAGTCGCAGCGTCAAAGCACCGGTCGCATGATTTCCTACAGCTTCAATCATTTGAATGCTTACTTGCAGTGAACCGATTTTTTAACAATTTTTATTTTTTTATTTTTAGGTCGATAAAGTAATACTTGAGTGTCTCCATACAATAAAAGTGCAGTGTAAGCAAAGTGTGAGTCATGAGCTTTGCTATGAGAAGTGTAAACGACTCCTTTCATGTGGGCATCCGTGCAAGGACCGATGCGGTTCTGCGTGTGACCACACGAAGTGCACCCAGCCTTCGTCTGGCGAGGTCTTGTCTCCTTGCGGCCACAAAGTCAAGCTACCGTGCAATGTATCAACTTTATTCGATAAAGGTAATGTGTGAAATCATTGTGCAAGATAGTACGTGCACTTGAACAGCCCTCTTCGGTGTGCCATATAACGGTTTGTGAACTTTGTTTCAAGAATCCCCGAAATAAGCATGTAGCTATAGCCAGGTAAACGTATTATTTAGCAAATTGACTACATACCTAGGTACATAATTCAACCTAAATTTTATCCTTGGGTATGGCTATTACAACACATCCAAAAGGCAAAATGCAAATGTAGTGTCTCAATCTACTGGGCAATACAAATTTCTCTGATCATATGGGAAGGGAAGGCAGAATGGACCACTTAAGCAAGAACTATATGTACGGAGGCCAAAGGAGTTAAGTAACCAGACACGCACACTACAAAACTATATAGCTACTGAAAATGAAATGCTAAAAAGCAGGTTATCGTATCATTTTGTGTTAATTTAGATGATGTCAAAAGTAGCAGTGTTAACCGACTTCTGTTGCTGACCGTACAGTAGCGATATAGTTTTGTAGTATGCGTGTCTGGTTACTTATCTCCTGTTCTAACCTAACCTAACCCAAATGATTCACCAGCACTAGAGGTAAAGGTAACTATTCTAACCTAATGTACAAAAACATCTATTCGTTTTATTGAAAATGTTCGAGAGTTAGGTATATCAATAACCTTTACGTTAATTAGACTTATATTAATAGATAATTAAGATATTAAATGATTTATAAAAACTCATATTGGTCTGTTTTACCTTCATAACCGAGGTAAAACACAGGAAGGCAAAATAGACTTTGATAAAAAAAGCTGTCGGAACATTAGTTACCTATGTTCACGAAGAAATACTACCTCATCATCATCTTCGTCACAAGTCACAACCAGCGCAAGCACGACCCGACAGACGTTCAGTATTTCAAGATTTAGACATTTTTTCGAGGAACTTTTCAATGTTTTCTTTCATTAAAAACCTAATTCGAACACTTTAAATAAAAAAATAGACAAATCAGTCCAGCCGTTCTCAAGTGATGCGCTAGCTGACCTAACAAACAGTTGCCCTGTCCAAAGTTCAATAATTCATACAAAATTCCCATACAAAATGCACCTTCAGTTCTCCTGAATTTTCAATTTTTTTTTTTATGATCCTTCCTCGGACTTCAACGAATATTTGAAAAAAAAAAATACCCAATGTTATTGGTGCAGCCATTATCGAGTTTTGCGCTGAGCAACACATTTAGCCATTAATTTTTATTTATACAGGTTCAAATTAAATTAACTAGCGAAACTCCGCAGACGTGATGGGTATCTATATAAATAAAAAGAGAAGTCCTAACTGACTGACTGACTCATCAACACCCAGCCCAAACCATTGGACCTAGAAAGCTGAAATTTTGTACAGAGGTACCTTTTACAATGTAGACAAGGAATAAGGAAGGATTTTTGTTCCCGTGGGATATTTTCCGAAATCCACGCGAGCGAAGCCGCGGGCAAAAGCTAGTCGATATCTAAACATGACCACGTGTTTAGATATCGATACCCGTCACGTTTGTGGAGTTTTTCTAGCTAATTTAATTTGACCCTGTAGAGATTCGAACTAGTTCGAATCTCGTAGTATCTCGTAGTAGAGATTCGAACTAGTTCGAATCTCTATTTCACCAAGTTCATTTACCTATATAGACCCGTGTTGGACTGTTCTGTACCTACACATTTGCTGTGTAACTTACCTTTTGAAAATACAGTTGTGATGTTATGTTAGTTAGTAAAACTGCAGCTAATAGTGGTAAGTGTGCAGGTGAGGTGAAGCCGGAGCAGCTACTGCAGTACTGCGCGAGCGCATGCGGCGCGACGCTGGCGTGCGGGCACGTGTGCGCAGGCACGTGCGCGCGCTGCGTGCAGGGCCGGCTGCACCAGCCTTGCACGCAGACTTGCAACCAGGACAACATCTGCGGACACCAGTAAGTGCGGCGACACTTTTACGGATCATATCTCGGAACTTCAGAAGTTCGGCTTGCTACCGCCTGTAATGCTTTATAAATAATAGCAACAACATATCAGGCTGAAGTTACTTACGTTGTATTTTGACGTGCCTATGCGTAAAAATCGGTTAGATTAGGGATCTTCTTTCTTATATCTGGGCATCTGCTAGTAACTGCAACCCGCTCTATGCCCGCGCCCATTTACTCTTACAGAGAGGAGGCCTGAGACCCAGCTTACCTAGATTAGGTAAGCTGGGACGACCACGCTGAAATGTTACATGGGATGGAACCCTTGAGCGTGATCGTACTACTTTTTTCATTCGGGTGCCGCGTTCCGTTCCTTTGTCATTCTGCAATGATCGAGCCGACCTTTGTCGCTAACTATACACCTCTGCTTACCCCTTAGGGGCAGGCGTGATGTTTAATTTTATTTTTAAATGCTGGTGAGTTGAACTTTTAAACAACAACTTGATTTGAATGTTTGTTTAGATGCCTGGAGCCATGTAATCAAATCTGCCCACCGTGCAAGATGCTATGCGAAGTTAAATGCCTGCACACTCACTGCAAGAATTTGTGCAGCGAACCATGCACGCCATGTCGGGTGAGTAACAATTTGTGTACTAGTGAACTCTGACTTAAGGTCCCATAAACTCCCATTCCTAACGTGGTAGGAACTTTAATAGTTTTCAGGTGTTATAATCATGTAAATCAGAACGCTCGGCCAGTTACGAGGTAGGGAGCTGGCTGTTATTCCAGTTTTTAGTGACGATTATGTGAAGAATAAATATGCCAGCCAAAGAATTTGTGACAAAACAGTTCGAAAGTTAGAAGCATTTATTATGGCCGAACGACCTGATATCAGAACGTTCGGCCAACCTGAATCTCCATAACTGAGGACCTTAGAGAAACTGTTACTGAACAAAGATTTAGTGACGATTTTGTGACAAACAACCACTGCTTCACTTTTACTCTTAGTGCCACTGGTTAAAAGTAAAATTAATTTTAGTTCCTGCAACATCAGGCCGTTCGGCCAACGTGATCTCCATAACTGAGGACCTGAGAGAAACCGTTAATGAATAAATATTTAGTGACGAGACTGAAACGAATTTTTATTGCTTTATTTTTTTTGTGACGGCCCCTATTACGGCTTATTCCCATTCGATCCCACAATCGGATCCCACTACGTGGATAAAATGAATATTTTGTTCCAATCCGATGCCCATTTGTGGGATTCCTTTGGAATATGGATAAAATTAATATCCGAACGTAATGATCGCCTGCTTGAATCGATAAATGAAAACAAAAAGTAAGTATGTACATAATATCGAGATAAATGGTAAGTCGGTAACAGTGCACCGGCAACGCTAGTGGCCTCACTCTTGGAATATTGTTGAAGTGATATTTATTTTTATTTGAATATATGGCCATAACTGTATCTCGATATTATGTACTTACTTTTTGTTTTCATTTATCGATTCAAGCAGGGATTCATTTTATCCGCGTACTGGGATCCGATTGTGGGATCGGATGGGAATAAGCCCCTATTACCTAGTAGATTGATAACTTATAACCTCAAAACATAGGGATTATCGATTCCTCCACGAGGAAGAATCCCAGAGAAATCGTTAATCAATAAAGATTATGTGACGACACTGAAACGAACTTTTACTGCTTTATTTTTTTTGTGACGTAAATTGAAATTTTAACTTATAACCTCAAAACATTGGGATTATCGATTTCTCCACAACGAAGAAGCCTAGAAGACTCGTAAAACCCCTGATGTGTTATAGGTTTTCAGTCTAATGGTGTCAGTATTTTTGTTGATTCAAGATTAATCTATAAAAATATAAAAATGCACTATGGCGGATGGCGACTGAAATAGGGTGACCATGTATTCCTACGAAACAAGTATTTAGCGAGTAGGTACCTATTTATCTACTGAATGAAGCAAAACACGTCGAAATAGTTGAAATAAGGTGACGATGATGTAGGTATTGCAATGAAATAAATAGATACGCGGACGGAAGAGTATGAAATTTGGCACAGTTAGTGTCTAAACACACTATGCCGAAATTACGCGACCGAAATTCCGCGGTTGATGTTACGTTCCGACGTGTTCGGCTGATATGACACACCATAAGCGCCGAACTTACGCGGCGGAAATTCAGTTGCGGAACTTCAGTGTCTTGACGTCGTGTAGTGTTATCTAAACAGGCGGGCAGACAGACGCAAAAGACAGTGATGCTGTTAGGATTCCGTTTTTAAATACTTGCATAGAAAATAGAGCCATGTCGTTACATAAATAAGAAGCACTTTCGTATTTGCAAATAAAAATATTTTGAACTTCCAAGAATTTTTTCGCTGATACGATTATGCTCTTTATTTTCAAGGCAACACGAATCAATTTCCTATGCAAGTATTTTAATATTTTGGTGGTTCATCCATTTATTTAATACAAATGAACTGACCGTGAGTGCCCAGCTTAAGCTATAGCAACGTGGGACGGGCACGCGGGGCGCGGGCATGCCTGCCTCCCGCTGCTCGCCGCCCCGGATCTTCTTCGCCAATCGAACCGAACTTCGGTCGCGTATAATGTGTGCTCTACAGAATAAGTTGCCACCGAATTGTCGCTGGACTTACGACCGACCGAAGTTCGGCTGTACGCTAGAACGCAACGTAATTTCGGCATAGTGTGTCGTCACTTCGTCAGTAATTCAAATAGCATTGCAGGCGTAACCATGCCGAACTTCGGTCGCGTAACTTCGGCATAGTGTGTTTAGACACTTAAAGTTTATATGGAGAAGGAGTGCAGATAACTAATATTTATTAGAAATATGCATTAGAAATAAGTTGTTATAAAAAAAACATTACACACACCACCATGCGTTATGATGTGGCCTCTTTGCTTAGACTTTTTATTAATTTTTCTGTGTCTGTCACTGTCACATGAATAAAAATAATTGACTGGTTTTACTTCATTAAACCGCCCATATAGCCACGCGCCAAGCGGCCACACTACTACTATTATATGTCGGGTCGGCGGACTAAAGCACATAAGTCAAAAATTGCTATATTTTTTCTTTGTACCAAAATTATTAATTTAAATCAATACGTCGGCAGACTAAAGCACATAAGTCATATTCGCTTGTTCGGGCTTGAATCTAAGTGGCGTCCTTTTTCAACCTCTTGATTCGCATGAATCATGCGACGTTATAAAACACATAAGTTGAGTTATGTTAAAAGGAACACTTGACGCTCTCGGACTTCATGAATACAGAACGTGACTTATGTTATTAGGAACGTTAAGTGCATCGCGTTATCTCGATGTTTAACTCAAGGGTAGGTACTCAAATTATTATTTATTGCTTACGAAAAAATTAAGTGTTAAGATTTGGGTCACTAGTAGACTTAGCTTTGCTCAGATTGATTAAAAGAACGGTTGTGATGTGTAATATTTTAGTTAAAAATATTGCAAATTACTAGGTATTGTCAGCGAGGAAAGAAATTAGTTGAGATGGTGATGAGGAGAAACGCAAATGTTGAAGGTAAGTTTGCCATGTTTGATTTGTAGTTTTATTAGAAATCATCAGTGATTCGTTAATTTTAGTATCAATCATAAATAAGTCATTGAAAATTATTATTTTACTAGCCTTTACAGTACCTATATTTTATTTTAAGGAGAACAAAATGAACAGCAATCTATAGGTACAATGGCGGAAGAAGAACCAATGCCTTCCACATCAGCAGGCCACACTGGCGTCATGTTTATGAATCGAGAAATGAATTTCTCGTTTGGAGGCATGAGGAACAGGGTGGGTGTAAAGTTCACTCATCCTCTATTGAAAAGGGAGGAGTAATTTCCTACAATGATACATTGGACACGGAATGTCAATTTTCCAAATTAAACTTGAAACTTCGAGTAGACCTTACCTGCCACTATTCCTGTTATATCGGTACAGCCTTTACCGATATCAAAAGAAAAAAAAAACGGGTCAAGAGCGAGTCGGACTCGCGCACCGAGGGTTCCGTTCCGATTTCTGAAAAAGTGTGCTATTTAGAGACATCGTTTTATTTTTCCTGTAATCTTTACATAAACTTCTATCACGTAGAATAATTTCAGATTTTTCGCTTTGCAAACTTCGGAGATAATGGGGGGGGAACGGTATTTTTTTTTACATTTTTCATCAAAAATCGAAAACTACGCGGCCTAAAAAAAAAAGAAAAAATATTTGAGAATGTGCAAACAGCGCTCTTTCATATGATACCCCACATGCCCTAGTACCCCCACTTTGAATTTTTGAGACCCCCTTTCAGTCCCTGTTGCAAAAAAAACAAATATTTTTCTTTCTTTCTTATTTGCAAGATAGTTGGGTAAACGTCGTCTAAAACTGTTCCAAATTTCAAGTTGATAGCATTAGTAGTTCTTGAGATATCCAGCTGTGACAGACAGACAGACAGATAGACTGAGTCACACCATAGGGGTTCCTTTTTTACCATTTTGGTACGGAACCCTAAAAAGATGATCTCATTTCTTTACTCTCCTTATTACCCGATGTTTTTCATAGATTTTATTTAGATTTGCCCACTGTAAGCAATATACGTAATACTGACCCCGATATTTTAAATAGTGAAGAAGATGAATAAATGAAGTAGGTATTTATGCATCAATAAAAAATGTAAATATAGGCTAGTATTAAATGATGCATAGTAAATTAATTTTACGTTCATAGAAGTAGCTTTTGTTTGTTAATTAGAATATAATTTAAAATGAAATGTACTGTTCTCATACACTTAAGTCACAAGTACCTACTATGTACATAGTGTTCTTTCTTACATAAGTCACTAAAATCGCTTTTTATTATATTTATGTCAAATTATACATAAGTACATGTTAACATTAATTAAAAACATCTCAATATTCCAATAAATTTGAATTTATAATTTAACGTTATTTTTTTATATAGTTTTTAGTTGTTCCTGAAAAGTGTGACTTTTTGACTTATGTACTTTAGTCTGCCGGCCCTAGATATATATCGCAGGCAATTTGTATGATTCCGCGTTTTACAAACGGCGTCGTCCGTTTAAAAACGCTCGCTGTTTTAAAATATGCTGAAGGCAAAATGTAAATTACCTAGTCAATTTATAATATGCCACATCATTTGATATACAATTCAATCTCCGTTTACAAAATGCCGCGGCAAATTGAAATATTTAGTATTTTTTCTTACCACGCGTGGCGCTGCTAATCAAAACAAGAAAAATGGCGTCGAGTAGTGGTTTTGTGACACAGAAAAACATTGAAAACAGTGCAAATTCTACGTGTTCAAAGGACTTTTCACAAAAAAAGTATTGTTTTAAAGACATTTATTATAGGGAATTAAGTAAAAAAGCCGTGGACAAATGATAAAGTTTTTGAGGTTATCCGGCACGTAAAAAACGCTAAGGTGTCCATGGAATCTGGTAGTCGGAGGAACAACGTTATTATTCAATTGTGAAAATTTGACAGATTGGGTTAGCTTGATGCTGGCCTCTGTACACCTACCTATCCGGGCTCCACTGCACTATCACACCCGCGCGTCCGAAACTTCACATTGGTGAATCATTTGGGTTAGGTTAGAATAGTGACCATTACCTCTATTGCTGGTGAATCATTTGGGTTAGGTTAGGTTAGGTTAGAACAGTGACCCTTAACGCGCGACGGCGAGCGAGCGAAGCGAGCGGTGCCGCGGCAGCGGCCGCCGAGCGCCATATCCCCTCCATATTATTCATAAAAGTTGCATTATTGTTACGTACGTCATCAGTTTAAATTAGATTAGTGTTGTTTTTGTTACTTAATTAATTTAATTACTTTAGGAGTGCCGGTATTTTAAGTTAGTCCTATTTGAATAGGTACCTACCTGATTTCTGAAATAAAGTCTGATTTGTCCAACCCGTGTTTTATGATGGTCACCCCACTATAACAATCAATGTCGAAATTTTAACAATTGAACAATTCGCCAATTTGCCTTCGGCATATTTTAAAACAGCGAGCGTTTTTAAACGGACGACGCCGTTTGTAAAACGCGGAATCATACAAATTGCCTGCGACATATATACTGAGATAGACTGGCAACTTAGGCTTTTCTTAGGCAACGCCATCTAGTTACGGGGACATACACTATTCAATGTCACGTGGTACGTTACCATAGCTACATAAATAATATTGTACCAAGTAGAATTAGCTTTACCGAGTTGTTGAATGGTTGAAAATTCTACAAACTGGATTTTAAATTTTTAGGTTTAGTTTTACTACAACAGAATTTTCAACCATTCTACATTATTCAACTCGGTAACGCTAATTCGACACTAAACTTGTTGTTTCGAGGATAATAAAATAAATACCAATTTTGTATGTTCATATTTATTATGTAAAACAAAACATTACACTCAAACTCAAACCAGCAATACATTGTGTAGATAGAAAAAGAACATCATATTTACCGTCATCTTTGATGACTTGGTAGCCAGACACGACATTGTTTCGAGACATGGTTATTAAAGTATAAACACAAAACACTTGGTCAGTGGTCGTCTTAGGGGCGGAGTTAAACACTTAAATAATATGGTCCAAACTCCTATTTATGGAGGGCCCGCAGAGCATTTGGAGGGCCTAAGCATTTAAATCACCGAGGAGCACGGGGGGCTTAAGTCGTGGTGATTTAGAAAGTAGACATTCGATGGAAACGTTTATCTTCCAAGATTTTTACTAAATACGGAACAACGAACTAAACTTGACGTAAATTACACTGAAAATTGGCAAGCAAACGAAATATTTACAAAAATATTCGCAACGCAACCGCAGAATTTTTTTGCAATGAAATGTCAACATCAGCCTGTCACCCTGTGGCTGTATAGTCATTTCATATTTGTAAATTCTACTAATAGTTTCTTTTTTGATCAATAAGAGCAAAACATTAATACAATACTATGATCGGAGACCTTTTACAAATGCAAAAAAAAAATACGGAAAATAATAACTAACTCAATAACATCAAAATTAAACATTATACGCGTACACTTCTACTATAATGTACTAACAACTGCTTCATGGATGTACGCTGGCAACACTGTTCATTTTTAATTTATGTTCTCGTAGATAGACGGCGCTGAATAGTAAGAAATTAAAATGTATAGCATTTGCCACCCTACTACGGTCTACCGGACATCTACCGGAGAGGTTATCTGCGCAGGTTTGCCATCCGCGTGTATGGGGACGTTCCGGTCTACCTGAGCGATCTTCAGTTCTTTTTGCGATGGCATCGATTGAGGACGATGACGCGTTGGCATTGTTAGGCCTTGCTTTAATTTTGAAGAAAAAAGATACAAAAACAGTGAAAAGAAAGCGAAAAAGAGGTGTAAGCATTTGTTATTGGAAAGGAAAAGTTATAGCCATGTTAATTTATTAAATTAATTTAATTACTCATTGACTCGTGGCGCCATTTTAGCGTGTTGAATTACGTGGCATTCGAGAAAACACGATGCGAGCGACGCGACGACCGTCCAGACTGGACAGATACTAGAAAACAAATGACGCAACCTGCGCAGGCGACCGGAGTACACGCACATACACACAGGTACACCGAACGGTGACATTAGAAATAATTGATATTCGATTTTGCGCCGGTCACCTGCGCAGGTTCAAAAAACTGTACAGATCTACTCCCACACACTCTCCGGTCTACCTGTGCAGGCACGCCTGCACAGGTAGACCTCTCCGGTAGACCGTAGCGTGTATTTACATTATCCAATTTGCAGAGCGCGAGCGCTAGATGTGCTAGCTTGCTTCATTTGTATTGTGTAAACTGCCTTTACACAATAGGTACAAACTTAGCACGCTATCTCATCTAGCGCTCTGGAAATTGGATAATGTAATGGGCGCTTTAGTTACGGCCGCTTTCTATAATACATACTTATATCTCAATGCCAATATTGATCCCGACCCTTGTCTGTAACCAATCAACGGCCGAGTTTGTCAATCTCCAGCTCGGACAGTGTTAGGTTTCCCAACAGGAATTTCCCAGTAACACCCCAAAGTCTGGTTTGGTGCGAGGTTTATGGGGCATGCTCTATAATCCCTTTATGTGGAGGAATGTGGGTCCCTATTATACGCTCATTACATTTCTGGCTTTCTCTGCCCTTCGAGGAAAATAGGTGTACCTACCTAATGTTATTTAAGTAGATCAAAGGCATCGACTACTTACCTTTTTCAGAGACTGAGTACCGAACCTATTTCTACGTCATTACAGGAAAAATGCAGTCGTCGGTGCAAGCACGGCGAGTGCACGCGTCGTTGCGACGAGCAGTGCTCACGCGCGCCATGCGACGAGCGCTGCGGCCGGCGCCTGGCGTGCGGCCACATGTGCCGCGGCCTGTGCGGCGAGCCCTGCCCGCCCATCTGCCAGCTGTGCCGCCCCGACGAGTTCCCCACGGACTTCCTCGGTGACGAGTACGAAGAACACGACAAGTGAGACACCTTCATTTGCTACAAGACACAATCAATTTCGACTACAATACTTAGATCAAGCGCAGTGAGCGATCAGCCTCAAGTCACGGCTGAACAAAATTACCTACAAAATACTGTTAGCTGACTCAACAGTCTTTGAATGAATGAATGAATTAAATGCACCCACTCCAGGGTGGTTTGACCAGACTTGATTACTCGCATGAACCCAAAGATTCACACTAGCCCCTGTTGTTTCATGTTACATGCAACAGAGACCATTGCATATCAAGGAGTAGCCCGGGGCCCCGGGGGTGTGATAAATGGTAGGGAAGTCGTGCCCTTAGGATATGAAAGGATTATAGAGTCGTACCGGATATGCATTCTTTAGTAAGCAATGGAATTGTGGAGAGACGTGCGATATTTATGAATGACCATTTTTTAACGACATCGCCGCCAGGTTGTTTCAAGTCCAGCTTCATGGGTGAATCTTTTGGTGGGGTTAAACTGCATTCTCACTCTTTTTTATGTCATTGCTATGATTTACACGTTGCTGTTTCCAAAATCTTCGTCTGAGATCTCGCTGCTATCCATTTCAGGTCTCTTGTAAGTCTCGTTAGCAGCCTTCTTAGTCTTATCTCGTTCTTCAGCTGAATGGATCTCACCAAATTAGCTTGCTCTGGGTGTCAGGGTCTGCATTTCTTATCGTATCGCAATTAGGGCAACTACACAGCAGCGTAGGACATGGTTCTTGATGGTTTTGTTACTGCACGTTTCTAAGATTTTTCAATCAACATTTTCATTCAACCCTCCTTGTAATTTCAGGTTTATCGTGCTTCAAGATTGTGGTCATGTTTTGGAGGTCGATAACATGGACACTTTAATGCTGGGAGACCAAGAAAACATAAAAATACGCACTTGTCCTTTTTGTCGCAAAGCGATTATTAATACCAACAGATACAAAGATACTGTGAATAAAATGTTCAAGAATGACATCAATCCTATAAAAGTACGAGTTTACGGAAATGACAAGCAGATACAAATGAAAATTACTGAATTACGCCGCAAAGTGGATAGATTTTCAGAAGAAAATGAAAAACATATGGAGGGTTTGTATTATAACTATTATTTAATAATCATTTTTGCGTAGGTACTTACCCCGAGTCAGAGTTTGACGAATAACCAGTGAGAACTAATTTTTGTTTCTTTCCAGATTATGAGGATATGAAAGATACATTTTTAAGTTTTAAAACACTTTTAAAAACGCAAACAAAATTGTCGCTCTTGCAAGTGGAAATGGAATGCGTATACTTGAATATATTTGAAATGATCGTAGAATGTTGGCAAAAATATCGAACACAGAAACCGCAAATAACTACATTAAATGATGAGATGCAAAAGCATATCAAAACATTACTGGGTGTACTCAAGATTCGTCCAAAATCCAAGATCCCTATCAAAATTAGCGAACAACAGCAAATGGATATCGGCAATGAGATTAAACGCTTGAATGTTATGGTGCAACTTTCTACGCTTCTACATCTCGCGATTAGTGTGAAAGATGAACTTAAAGTAATACAACAAGTTGAAGCTACCAAAGCGGTTGTGTTCTCGCTATCTGTATTTAATGAAGACATAGCTTTAGAGTCTCTTAGGCAGTTACAAGCAGCGATCAAAACTAGCGGTGTTGTCACTAATTACGAGCGCGCATTGATTGTTAAAGCTATTGGTTTAAAAGCTGGCCACTGGTATAAATGTCCGAATGGGCATATCTATTGCATTGGTGAGTGTGGCGGAGCAATGCAAGAGAGGTTGTGTCCGGAGTGTGAGGCGCGCATATAGGTGGCAGGGATCATGCGCTCACTGCGGGGAACAGCCTTACTCCAGAAATCGACGGGCTAGTCATGCAGCTTAGTTGGAACAGAACAACTTGGCAAATTTTATAGGAACTTTAGATTAAGAACATTATAACATATGACTAAAGTAGGTAGGTAGTTATTTGTTTATAAGTAGGTAGGTACTGGAAGTTCATTTTCATATTTTATTAGTTCGTCAGCTTGTCTGTTCTGTAAACAAACCCACCTCGTACCCGCATCACAATCTCGTCCACTTTTAGTTTGAGATATTTAACTACACATTTATCTTAGTCCACTCAACAAATGACCAAAAAGGGGGCGTAGAGTGCGTGAGCTGGGACGTAAGCGATTTCTTCAGAAATTTGTTTAGGGTGCTTAAGAAGTAAACATACTAAAAGTCCCCGCGTCTAGGAGGTGTGCCGGAGTGGGGGGGGGGGGGATAAAAGTTCCCACTTTTGAGTTTTTCGCTAATATCTTTAAAACGGTGCGTCGTGGAGATTACATTCTTTTTCGAATTCCTACCCATTTTCGAACTATACGTTCCGGAAAAGTGGAAATTGTCGAAAAAACGACTTTTATCAAACACTAGCCGCTGCCTGTTCTTCGTTCGCGTTATTTCGGGATAAAAAGTAGCATATAATTGTTAATTCAAGTCCTAGTCTATCTACCTACCAAATTTCATACAAATCCGTTCAGCCGTTGAGTTATCGAAACTTTTATCCATGTAATATATCGCCCGCGTGGTTGTCGAATATTATCCCACGGTCACCTACTACCAGGATAAAAAGTTTCCTATATATTGTTGATCCAGGTTATAAAGCATCTGTGTGCCAAATTTTATCCAAATCCGTTCAGCCGTTTTTGCGTGATTGAATAAAAACATCCAAACATCTTCCCAAACTTTCACATTTATAATATTAGTAGGAATATACGATTTAAGTCTTCACCCGTTTAGGCCGCGAAAAAGTCTGACAACCAACCCCTGCGGCATGAACCCTCCACTGAGGATGATAGTGCCTTGGAAAAAGAACCCTTGTCAGGACCTTCACGACCTAAACGTATGAGGGCTTAAATGGTATAGTGCTACTAATATTAAAATGTGAAAGTTTGTGATTCAATCACGCAAAAACGGCTGAATGGATTTGGATGAAATTTAGCACACAGATAGTTTATAACTTGGATTAACATATAGGAAACTTTTTATCCCGGTAGTAGGTTCCCATGGGATAATATTCGACATCCAGGCGGGTAATATATTACATAGATAAAAGTTTCGATAACTCAACGGCTGAACGGATATGCTTCTTTTTATCCCGAAATAACGCGAACGAGGAACAGGCAGCGGCTATAGTGTTTGATAAAAGTAGTTTTTTCGTCAATTTTCACTTTTCCGGAACGTATAGTTCGAAAATGGGTAGGAATTCGAAAAAGTATATAAGGTAAAAGTTGTAACAAATTTTATGAGCTTTCATTACATACCTACCAAATATTTTTTTCTCTACGACGCACCGTTTTGAAAATATTAGCGAAAAACTGAAAAGACGCGGGTACTTTTAGTATGTTTACTCCCTATAAGCGCCCTGAACAACTTTCTGAAGAAATCGCTTACGTCCCAGCTCACGCACTCTACAACCCATTTGTTGAGTGGACTATCTGTGAACATCCAACACAAAATTGATAATAAATTTTACGTATTTATACCACCAACATTTAACATACTTATAATCTACCTTATAATAATATAAATTCGTTGATAAGTGGTAAAGCGAAATAGATTTTAATAATTAAATAGTTCTCTACGGTTTTACATCACATTTATGTACTGACTAAATCATTTCATCATTTAAAATTTTCATTCTTTGTTTTCATCACATTATTTAGAAAGTAAGTAACTACCCAAGGACCTACCTACCTATGCTATTAATAAGACTCAATTTTAGTTCTCTTAAATTTAGTCCAAGATCCCAGGGCCGCCAGACCTTACTTATTTTCTGATTAACAAAATGTATGGCATAGAGTACCTAGTGTTAGTATGTAGGTAATTTGAACGTAAGCAGCTTGTTAGCTTGGGCCAACGGCGACGCAACGGCTAATAAATTTTCAGGTATCAGGTAGCCTGTACTAAAATTACTTACGTAAAAATATTACTCACTTTTCTTAATATCTGACTGCTGATTTTTATGTACCTATGTTTTAATTTTAAGAGTATTGTTAATATTTATTAAATTTATACTGTCAGACACTTCCCGTAGGCGGTTTTTTCCGCCAGACGCTTGAAAGCTCGCAAAAAATGATGTCATCTTACTTAAGTATAGTTTGAGTCTTAATTTTTATAACATAATGATACTCGGGGGACTATTTCAATTCCGTTTGTAAACAGCTAGACCAATCGTAGCTGCCAAACATCCTTCAGACACAACTAAAAAAAGGCCGCTGTTAGTATGAGTGCGAGCGTGATGATTAGATGGTTAGTGTCTGTTGGGAAGTTTGACCGCTATGATTGTTCTGGCTGCTTACAAATAGTATTGAAATAGGTAGTTCCCCGAGTATCATCATAATATAAAAATTAAAACTCTAGGTAAGATGACATAATTTTTTGCGACCTTTAAAGAGTCTGCCGGAAAAAACCGCATAAGGGAAGTGTCTGACAGTAGGTATTGATTATTAATAATATTTTGTAATAGTACATTATGATATAAGTGCGGTAAGTTGAAAATTACAGCCGAGGCGATATTGCTAGCCCGAGCCGTAGGCGAGGGCTACAAGAAAGCAGAGGCTGTAATTATCAAAGCGCACGTATGTCATACGACGTTTTATAACATATTTGCGAGGAAATAAATAAAACTCGGACTTTCTTAAACGAATAAATCTTTAAAAACACTTTCTGAAAATGAATTTGCATCTTTGCTTGTTTTCCATACGATGAAATTTTGATCCGCTTGTAAGTATCTATCGGTCGATTTTTCGGGCAAGAGGCTTAGAGTAGCCTTTTTCGCTGCCTCTGAGACTTCTGGCGGTGTCGAATGAATAAATTCATCATTACTTGACGACATTTTCAAATAAAACAATACAGCGAAAAGGAAAAGCGCGCGGAATAATTTTTACTTGTTCACAAATTAGCGATGCGCACGCATCAGCGCTTTTTTTTAAAGGCAAAAGGCACAAAAACAGCCAGTATTATTAAAGTAAATTTATATTTTTTTGTTTTTGTTACAGATAAATGGTTGTAATTTATTGCCAAAATTAATTAAATCAAAGAATTAAATGTTTAACATATAACATATTCTTTAATTTTAGTTTATCCCAAAGTTAATTTTATACTTACATAAAATGTTGACCACTTTTCTGACATAAAAACTCTTTGCTTTGCTTTCTTTGCTTTTTTTTTCTTAAGATTTAAAAAAGTACCGTTGGTTTTAGACGGAGCATCATGATAAACCGTACGTGTTACCTTATTAGAAAGAAACTCGTGCGTTTTACTTTACGATTACGCACAAGTACGTAATGACATACATTACGATATTGAAATTGGTGAAATAAGAGGCCCTTTACGAGCAAATGTGTTATAAAAATACATACATAAAAATCAGCAGTCAGACAAAAGTGAGTACCTAATACTTTTACGTAAATTTAGTAGGTACCTACCTGATATCAGAAAATTGGCCGCCGGCCCAAGCTAGCAGGTATAATAATAATCAGCCTATAATGTTCCCACTGCTGGGACACAGGCCTCCTATCGTGATAGGGAGTGGGCCGTATCGTATTTCACCACGCGGGCCCAGTGCGGGTTGGTAGATGTCACATGTTTTCGAATTCTTGGTTCTAGGACATGCCGGTTTCCTCACGATGTTTTCCTTCAACATTTTGAGAGCAGTGGTGATGAAATAATTTACACAAAGTAAAACGCCTGCCTGGGTTCGCTAGCAGGTATGGGTACGTTCAAAGTAGGTAGGTAACACTACCTACTCTATCCCATACATTTTGTTAATCAGAAAATAAGTAAGGTCTGGCGGCCCTGGGCTGGGATCTTGTTCTATTATCATAATTATTGACTACAGCGGCAAAAGTTGCTAAACTGACTCTCTAAAAGTGGTTTATTATTGGCAGAACGTAATAATTTTAAAAATTAAATCTTTATAAATTATAATTTGATGAATTCACAAGAGTTAATAATTGAAATACTTTAATATTAGAAAGCGTTTGCAGTTTTGCACGGTTTTTCATCTTAAAAAAATGCGGCAAAAATGTGGCTGGCACAAAATTGTAAAAAAAAAAACGTTGAGTAAATCACACAATCAGCAATGGAAGTCGATTAACACTTCAGTTTTATAATGAACATTAACATACCTACCTATCTATAAGTGCCTACTTGAAATGCTGCGTTTGAAAATCATTGCACCTACCTATCGAATATTTTTGTGTCAAAGAACACACTCAGTGTTGATTCTCGTTTCTGACCGCAATACCTAGTAAGTACTACAATGTACAATTCAAAGTAGTTATAAGGTACCGTGCGACACCATTTACATTAGCCACTGGGGCGGTGCGTAGATGCGGTATGTCAAAATAGCCTATAGGGTCTCTTAATATCTAATTATTTTTTGATTGTATAATTATTAATAGTAATGTTTTTGTTCCAGAAATTGTGTTTTATTGTTCTATGTGGGTGTTCTATAGGAACAACTCTGCCTAACCCTTCGGGGATTAAAGGCGCTAGTGTTTTTCAGATGATATATAGATCAGTTATATTATGTACCTACTGCTCTTTATTCAATAAAGCTAATAAGACAATGATTCTTGTTTTTTTTTCGTTGGATTCTATGATGTGCAGTTGTTATTGAGATGCTTTAGCCCTTTTTTTTAACCGACTTCAAAAAACCGGCCAAGTGCGTGTCTGACTACGCACAATGAAGGGTTCCGTAATTGGGATGAAATTATCCCAAGAACAAACATAACAGTATACTTAGTTGAAAAACATGTTCTCCCATACATTCCAACAGTAACAAGTTTGTACTCACAATATTGAGAGATGTTATGATGTCATGTTATTTTAAGACCACCAAATTCTTATAGGTTTTCCTGTAATTTACAGCTATAGAACTATTTTCTGTTTTTTTTTTTCTTCAAAATTTTAGGCTCAGTAGTTTAGGAGATTAGGTGGGGGGGAATGGTCAATTTTCGTCTATTTTCTTAAATAACTTTTAAAACGATTTATTTTAGAATTATAAAAAAAAAATATTTGAAACCCCTTTCATTTGATATGTCACACGGTATAGTTAGTTTGCAATATATTTTTTTTAATTTCTTAAAACTTAATTTTCCCTAAAAGTGTATTATATATTCAAAATTCATTTATTTACTTTAGCCGTACGTGTTTGGGTCACTGAGTGTACCAAATTTTAACTTAATCGGTCCATTCGATTTGGAGAAAACTGATGTCACTCAGGCTGTCTGGACAAATCTTCAAAATAAGCTCGCATTTAACTAGGTCAATAGCCCACTTTATGTGACGGCTAAACACCCATATTTCAGAATTTGTGACGCTACAGAATCTTAGATAATTGATCGAAAACGTGTCCAGCCAGCTTGAAATACCACTTTTCGCTGGTCTCTCAATCTCGGTAACGGAAGTGATTTTGACGACTTTTTGCATACCAACGGGCGTCACATAAATTTGTGACAGGCATTGAGCTAAAAGTTTTGTGATACGTACAGCGGTTTAGTAGAAAAATGTAAAAAATGTGTGCCAGCCATCTTGAATTTACGTATAAAACTTCTGGCTGGCACTTCCGAATCTCAATAACGGGAGCGTTTTCGAATATGCTTCCTTTACTAACATTTAGTGACGCAATTTGTGACAATAATAACGTTTGATTTATGGCGTCACATGTAAGGGTTTACGAAAAATCAATAAAAAATAATGTCCAGCCAGCCTGAAGTTCAAGCTGGCTGGCTGGACATTATTTTTTATTGAGTTCAAGCTGGCTGGACACATGTATCTCCGCTGCCTGATGGTCTACGGCCTTCGAAATGCGTTTAAAATTTTATGACGGGGACGACAATGATAACCTGAATTTGTGACGGAGAAACTTTGAGTAGTTTCAAAGACATTTTTATTTTATTTATTGAGGGATAATAAACAGCTACAATATAAAATATGACATTAAAAAAATAATATAAGGAGTGTTAACAATATTGTGGCCCACTACATTATCCGCATATTACAAACAAATATGGTAAAGAGTGCCACTAGATAAGCAATAAAATGAACTAATAATTATTACACAATAACAATACAGTAAAAATATTAATACTCTAATATTTAAAAATCTAACAAATGTAACAAATAAAAACAATAATTAGAAGAAAAATAAATGACTTAACAAAATAACAATAAGCACAAATAGAAATATTAAAAATATAGGACTATCATTCATTAATAATATCATCATTACTACATAGAAGTTTCATTACATTCCATTTGAATTTAGCTTTTGAGCATATAAAAATATCAATATCAATGAAGTTTTGATTGTAAGAATCTACCATACGACGAATAGGACAGCGCAAACCAGAATTAGTACGACATATGTTGACAGCAAACAAAGTACCAGCACGAACACTGCGCTTATTTACGGTGCGAGGAACTGCATAACATAATTTGCTCGTGAGGTCAATTGAGTCAAAGCCATTATGAACAATAGCACGTAGTACAGTGGCTTCCAAGAGTTTGCGTCTGGACTCCAAGGTAATCAATTTGTATTTTCGTAACAATTGAGAATACGACAAGTATGTCCCGTGACACCTATAATGCAAGGCTCGAAGAAACTTACGCTGGACCTTCTCGATCTCATCCTTGTATTTCTGATAGAAGGGGTTCCAGATTGGGACGGCATATTCAAGCTGTGATCTAACAAGAGTCTTATACAGGTAAAGATAAGTAGAAGCTCGCTTGAACTCGGTAGATGACCTCATGACGAACCCATACATCTTAAATGCGTTATTTACTATCTTTCCCACATGTAGATTTAACGATAACTTATTGTCAAGTAATACACCCAGATCTCTCACAGAAGAAACATTATTAAGCATAGTATTACACAATTTATATTTAAAGTTTATGGGAGATCTGTTTCTTGTGAAGTTAATATAATTACATTTAGAGAGACTAAGATGTAGCTTATTGACAAGACAGTACCTCGCAAGTCTATCCAGGTCTGCCTGGAGTTTGAGGCAATCTTCTTCAGTTCGTACAGTTGTATAAGCTTTGAGGTCATCAGCATATAAAAGAAACTTGGTATTTAGAAAGCACTTATTTATATCATTTATATATATAATAAATAACAAAGGTCCCAGGATTGAGCCTTGCGGAACGCCTGAGGTAATAGGCACGGAACCAGACTGATGTCCATTCACAACAATCTTTTGAGTTCTGTTTTTAATATAGGATGTGAACCAACGAAGCAGATTTCCCCGTATACCATTAAAAGCAATCTTATTCAATAAAATTTCATGGTCAACCTTGTCAAAAGCCTTTTTGAAATCTGTATAAACAGCGTCAACTTGCATGCGCTTATCAGTATTTTCAAAAAGATAATTGGAAAAGATTAGTAGGTTAGAAATAGTCGATCGCTGCTGAACGAACCCATGTTGTTCTGGGATGATAGCGCTATGCAAGATTGGATAGATTTCATTGTGCACGAGTCTTTCAAAAAGTTTTGACAAAGTCGACAGAATGGAGATAGGCCGATATTGCTCTATATCATGCTTTGAACCATCCCTATGTACGGGCGTAATGTTAGCCTGTTTCCATACATCAGGAAAAACACCCTCACTTAAGCACTTATTATAAATTGTATAGAGTGGCTTACAGATACTGCCAGCAGTAGCCTTAAAAAACAGAGCCGGATACCCATCTGGGCCCGCTCCCTTAGATGCATCAAGCAAATTCAGCTCTTTAAGTATTCTATGTTCCTCGATATGCAGATTATCTATTAAACTAATATTGGCATCACAGAGTGTAGACGGGGTCCAGGTTGACAGCGAGGGAGAACTAGGTTCAAATACAGACTGGAAAAAATCCGAGAACATGTTGCAAATCACGACATTGATCATTTAAATTTTCCCATACAAACACTGCAGTAGAGTTACCAATATTCTAGGTTTTATGTACTAAGTAAGACTAAGTATATTTTAAGGTCTTTTCTTTAATGGACGAAAATTCGTGTATTGGTGATACTAATACGAACAACTGTAGGTATTTAAGGAGGATGCGTTAAGGTAGCCCGCGAAATTCAAATTTTCTTACGTGTTTTGCAATTTGCAGATCAGTGTCAGGTTGTATGTTGATTAAAATATGATTCGCGGCCGTAACTAACATGGCTTTACAGAATTATAATCATTAGAATCAGCAATACAACTCCATAAGTTAGAATTGACTCAAACCTCATGTTTTCATGAAATCGCTAGATTTGAGGTCAATTCTAACTTATGGAGTTGTATTGCTGATTCTAATGATTATAATTCTGTAAAACCATATTAGTTACGGCCGATAATCATATTTTAATCAACATACAACCTGACACTGACCTGCAAATTGCAAAAAACGTAAGAAATTTTGAATTTCGCGGTCTACCCTGGCGCTTTCGCCTTAAGTACTACCGTAGTACTTACAGTCCGTTCACAGTAACTTGTCCTCTGACGTTTGTCTTAAAATACATTTTTATGCAATTTATTGATTTCAAATTTTGAAACAGGTATTGTTTATTTAATAATCGGAATAATAATTAAATAAACAATATCGATTTCAAAATTTGTTGTTGTTTGGTGTTTGTTTTTAGTAAACGTCGGAGGACAAAATAACTGTGAACGGAATGTAATACTTCCATGACAGCTGATGTTGGTGTCGCCATCTATTACTTAAGTTGGTACTACTGGGTCAACTATTTATTTAGGTTGTCTTACCACAGATTAATTTATTAATAGTTGTTTTACGTGTAGTACTTACAATGCCGACTGTCGAGTTTAGTTCTTATTTTCAGTTAAGAACTAAACGCGAAATACTTTGCAGCGCTGGTAGTCAATTACTTACGCTTTTTACTGCGGGAAAACCTTTTATTCCCACGGGAAAATCAAATACAAAGCAGGGGTGGCTGCTACCGGCCGATTAGTAGATTAAAAAGAAATCCGTCAAGAAAAAAAATCCTTTATTTATGTAAAAATTATGGTCACCTCACAATATTAATGGATGTTTGTATGGAAAAATTTAAATGATCAATATCTTTGAAACTCCTGTTTCTCCGTCACAAATTCAGGTTATCATTATCGTCCCCGTCACAAAATTTTAAACGCATTTCGAAGGCCGTAGATCATCAGGCAGCGGAGATACATGTGTCCAGCCAGCTTGAACTTCACATTGGCTGGCTGGACATTAATTTCTCGTAAACTCTTACATGTGACGCCATAAATCAAACGTTATTACTGTCACAAATTGCGTCACTAAATGTTAGTAAAGGAACCATATTCGAAAACGCTCCCGTTATTGAGATTCGGAAGTGCCAGCCAGAAGTTTTATACGTAAATTCAAGATGGCTGGCACACATTTTTTTCATTTTTCTACTAAACCGCTGTACGTATCACAAAACTTTTAGCTCGATGCCTGTCACGAATTTATGTGACGCCCGTTGGTATGCAACAAGTCGTCAAAATCACTTCCGTTACCTACCTACCGAGATTGAGAGACCAGCGAAAAGTGGTTTTTTAAGCTGGCTGGACACGTTTTTGATCGATTATCTAAGATTCTGTAGCGTCACAAATTCTGAAATATGGGTGTTTAGCCGTCACATAAAGTGCCCTATTGACCTAGTTAAATGCGAGCTATTTTGAAGATTTGTCCAGAGCCTGAGTGACATGAAAACTGGCTATGACAGACGGACAGACAGAGTCTGTTTAGCACAAACCTCTTTCCTGGAAAGTTTGATTTTTTGACTTACGACACTTGTTGAGCGGAGGTGCGATATTGCTATGAAAAAATTTGTTTTCTTGATTTTCTCGTTATTTATTAGTCGCATTATATTTTCAGATTATATTTTAGGAGGTACATTCCTCTGGTAATTATTAGGTAACCATAAGATATCTTACATTGTTTATCAGTATACACCCGTCATTCAGACTGTCAGGACTGCGGCTCACTTTATTATTGTAATTGTTCTTGTTTCATGGAGGTACATTGAATTTCATTAAAGGTACGTTCTAGTACATTGCTGGTACATTCCTTTCATATATAACATGTTCAATTCTGCAGCAATACACCCGTCATTCTTACCTTCACGGTAAACTGTATTTTGTTTGTAAATAAATACAACCTGCCGTCCGTGCGCACGTGCAGCACCGACCAATGCGTGTGCGTGCATGCCCGGTCTGACATCTAACAGGGAGCGCCATATAATACAACGTCATCACTGCACGCGCGTGCGCGATGTTGCCTTTCCGCTGCACAGACTCGGTTTGTCAATTAGATGCGGCTCTGCGTGCGCGGGTCACGCGCGTGCTTACGTCACGCATCTGGTCTGGCATCTTTCTTACAGTTTCATACATTATAACTGATGCGTGCGCACGTCACGTCACGACATGCATCTAGTCTGTCCCGGCCTTAAAGGTTGTGTGTGTTGATAAGGTAAAAAATGAGTACTCACACGCAGTGGGTAGGTATATGTATAATGGGGGCCAACGCGTAGGTCGCTGAATGTCGGTAAGTGAATTACCGACATTCAGCGACCTACGCGTTCAATATAAAATGCACTGAGAGTACTGCTGCGGCTGCCGTGGCGCTGTAGTGTGTCAGGGATGTTTGCGTATAATAATATTTATGGTTTTGCCGCTGTTATTAAAACACTAAAGACTGCATCCCTGATGACGCGTGTTTGCGGCATCATCAGTAGTATTCTGTGTGTTTTCAGATCGGTGGGATTCCTCGATGCTGCGTGGATTCAGCTCCACGCTTTTTAATCTGTGTCTGTATCTACTAACACTAGACGATAAGTAAAACTTCTATGGACTCTTTATGAAATAAAAGTTTTATTATAATTATTACAGTGAATGAGTGAAGCGTTTATTTATTTATTGAGCGTTAGGCCAGACGACGCTCTCGATCCAATCGAGGTAGCGGCTAACGCGCGTGTACACACCGGGCACGGGCGAGCCGCAGCCGCGCCCGAATGACGTCACGCCCACCAGGCGATTCCGTCCGTCCGGCGTTGAACTCTGCAGCGGACCGCCCGAGTCACCCTGCGGACGTACGCAAGTATTAGAGCTTCAATAAATGAAGCCAAGCATCAGTAGTATAAAGAAATAAACACTGTATTGTGCCCACTACATTATACTGCACGGACAATACATGTAAGACACAGACACGCGTAGGGCCACGTGGTCACGTGAGCTCGATGGCGGGTGGCGTCTGGTTGACTACGGAGAAGAGGTCGAAACGCAGTCCGAATAACATGTTGTTTTATGCGTCATTATCAATGCACATAATTACCTGACAGGTGTCCCGAATGCCTTCCGGATCGCCAGCACACATTTGGTCCGGAGAGATGCCTGCAGGTAGCTTGCGCCAGTTGGTATAAGACTCGCTGCACGTATTGCGATCAACAGTCGTCACATTCGCTTTCAAAAGCAAGCTGCTTCTTGTATCCCCTGTAATTTTAAAGAGCAAAATAGACATTAATTTCAGCATAACATAATTTCTATATTCAACATAACATCATGCCTACATACAAAATAACATCACGCCAATTTTCAACATAACAGCACGCCTATATTCAACATAACATCATGCGAATATTCAACATAACGTCACAACAATATTCAACATAGCATCACGCCTATATTCAACATCACATCACGCCAATATTCAACATAACATCACGCCTATATTCATCATAACATCACGCCTATATTCAACATCACATCACGCCAATATTCAATATAACATCACGCCAATATTCAACATAACATCCGCCTATATTCAACATAACATCCGCCTATATTCAACATCACATCACGACAATATTCAACATAACATCACGCCAATATTCAACATCACATCACGCCAATATTCAATATAACATCACGCCAATATTCAACATAACATCCGCCTATATTCAACATAACATCCGCCTATATTCAACATCACATCACGACAATATTCAACATAACATCACGCCAATATTCAACATAAAATCACGCCTATATTCAACATCACATCACGCCAATATTCAACATAACATCACGCCTATATTCAACATCACCTCACGCCAATATTCAACATAACATCACGCCCATATTCAACATAACATCCGCCTATATTCAACATCACATCATGCCAATATTCAACATCACATCACGCCAATATTCAACATAACGTCACGACAACATTCAACATAACATCACGCCTGTATTCAACATCTCATCACGCCAATATTCAACATAACATCACGCCTATATTCAACATAACATCACGCCTATATGCAACATCACATCACGCCAATATTCAACATAAATCACGCCAATATTCAACATGACATCCGCCTATATTTAACATCACATCACGCCAATATTCAACATAACATCACGCCTATATTCAACATAACATCACGCCTATATTCAACATAACATCACGCCTATATTCAACATCACATCACGCCAATATTCAACATAACATCACGCCTATATTCAAAATAACATCACGTCTATATTAGTCAAAATAACACCACGCCTATTTTATTCAACATAACATCACGCCAATATTCAACATAACATCACGCCTATACTCAACATAACATCACGCCTATATTCAACATCACATCACACCAATATTCAACATAACATCACGCTTACATTCAAAATAACATCACGCCTATATTATTCAAAATAACATCACGCCTATATTCCCCGAAACGTTAAGCACAGGTGTTTACTACACTCATATTTCGCCAGTTAAGTCCCATCATCCCTGTTAATAGTGGGCGAGGAGAGCCCAGTGGTAAAAAGCTATCGTCGTATTTACTTACAACATTTTTTTGTTACTTTTCAGGTGTTTCTTATAAATAACATACATACTGCTGTTACTGGTTTTCCCCCATCCAGTAATCGTGAGCGGTACCGTAGGTTCATTGTCACTTGTCTCCAAACAAACTGCATTCAAGTTACTGGTGAAGTGCAAAGGTCTCTCCAATCTAAAATAAAAATGTTTTATCAACTGAGGGTCGAATCAAATCGCACAGATTTATTTATTTATTTGGTACACTAACAGCAGTACATACAAAGAATTAAAACAGGACTGTCTGTCCGTTTGTGCTAATCTCCGAAACGGCTGGACCGATTTCGACAGGACTTTCACTGTCAGATAGCTGATGTTATAATGAGTAACTTAGGCTACTTTTATTTTAGAAAAATAATTACAGTTCCGCGCAAAAAAATTAAAACCCATGAAATTGTGAATAAAATCCGACTCAAATAGGGAATTATCGACATCCACGCGGGCGAAGCCGCGGGCAACAGCTAATTATATATGTTTATATAGAAACATCGCAATCAACTAAAAATACTTATGGAAATATAAAAATATACACATAGAAAACAAAATACTAAAAAAGTGGATAATTGTATTATGCTAAATAAAATAACATGAGGAAAAGTGAATGATAACATGAAAAAAATGGTCAGTTTATGTACTCCCGTAGCTCAGAGACTGATCTTCTATTACTTGTTGAGTGACACAGCGTGTAAATCGGTTTCTTAGATCATTTTCCTGTCTCTATCCCTTCCTGCCACTCAGAAGTGCAATTTACTAATATGTAGAACGCGAAGTCTGTATTACCATGTAAAAGTGCTTACAATGCGTGATTGCGGAAGCTTGCGAGCAGACATCTATCGCTAGTGAATACAGCAAACAGCAGAACAGAAAAATGCTGATTTATACGTGTAAGTATGTGTAATGATAACAAAAAATACACACTTCCCATAATAAATAACATGTAAAAGAAATAGAAGAGGCTAGAGGCCCACTGAAAATATGGTCATATTATATGAAAAATAAATGTACCTATATCAGGTATTTTTTGATAGTATATTGAGAATACAAAATGCAAATAAAGTGAAGAGGAATGTTAGGTGCTGAAACGAAGTTCATTATTTATTACCCTGTTGGAATATTAGTGTCTTACAAAAGATTTTGAACACATGTTCAATTTTTATGCACGGCGTTTGACGTAAGACACGCGTTCATTGAACATGTCTTTTGTAGTAAAGATCTCTTTTAGTTCTTTCTTTTTCTTATTCTTTTAAGTTAAGTTAAGTTATTAAGTAATACAAATACAAATACAGTTTAAATTTTCTGACGAACGTCTATGGTTTGGCTGTATGTATTTATGCACGCTAACTTCTGTCTTAGTCCAATGTTTATTAAAAGCTGAGATTATACACTTCTCATTGCTTCTCATCAAAAAAATCAAGTACTAGAAGTCTGTCAAGCGAGTCGAGTCCAATGAAAAAGGAGGCCAAAAATAAAAACATGTTTGATACTTGAATTTTTGTACATAAAATATTTCTTAAAAAAGTGCATTTCAATCTAGGTATTTATTAGTCACAATTAGAACTAAAATCAGAATCTAGAAATTCAAAGCCTTCATAAGAGAAATCACTGTCAGTATCGTGCCGCACAAAAATGATGAAGGGTTCCAACTCCGTATCGATTATCCTTGTTTTCTACATGAATAGTTTCCGCAATAAACCTTTTTTTATTTTATTTTATAGTGTGATCTGTGCATTTATCCATTAAATATATTTCTTTTCCATTCTTCTTTAAATTTCCAAATAAATAATTGAGCTAAAAGTATCAAAATACTGTAGCTTAGTAGAACAGAAGTTGTGACAATCCGTCAGACAGATAATAGTATTGCCATTATAAGAAATCAGCTAAATGGTCGTGGACACGACTCGCTTGTCAGACTCTATTTAGGCGGCATTTAAATAATAAAGAGGACTGATATTGTTTTAAAAAAATACGCCAATAAAAAGCTGGCAGTTTGGTTTACATAATGGTGTAAGTACCATAATTCCAAATTCAAATTTAAATGTACAAAAAAATACCGCCCTTATCTCCGAGGTTTTCATAGAGAAAAATCTGTAATTATTCTGTATGATAGAAGTTTATATAAAGATTACAGGAAAAATAAAACGATGTCTTTATATAGCACGCTTTTCAGAAATTGGAACGGAACCTTCAGTGCGCGAGTCCGACTCGTTCTCGACCGGCTTTTTTAGGGTTCCGTACCAAAATGGTAAAAAGGAACCCTTATGGTGCGACTCAGTCTGTCTGTCTGTCACAGCTCTATATCTCGAGAACTACTAATGGCTATCAACTTGAAAGGACAATGCCAGAAGCTCTATAGAGCTTTGACCCATCAAATAAAAGTTGGTTTACAAGCATACCGAACGTAGCATTCTATTGCTGCTTTATTAGTGATAGCTAAAAACTTTTTACAAAAAAAAAAAACAACCGACTTCCAAAAAAACACTAATTAATTAATTAATTAATTAGCTTTATTTTTATATCCCTTACAGTTGTTCTTATCTACTATTTCTTGTTGTGTACTTATTTATTTATCTGTTAGTAATGTTAGTTTTGTACTTAATTAAGGTTAGTATTGTTAGGTGTAAGGGCCGCCTATTGCGGTAAAAGCCTCCTCCAAACCGTTCCAGGTGGCTCTATCCTTTGCCAGTCTTGGCCATAAGTTGCCGGCTATTTGTACAACGTCGTCACTCCATCTTTTAAATGGTCTACCCTTCCTTCTTTTTTTATATATTGGATACCAATTTGTAATTATTTTTGACCATCTTTCGTCCTTAGCTCTCTGAATATGGCCTGACCATTTCCATTTTAGTGTCAGGACCTGTTTGACCGCATCTCTCGCCTTTGTTCTTTTCCTTATCAGTGAACTTTTGACTTTATCTCTCAATTTGATGTTCATGTAACTTCGTTCTATTCCCCTTTGACAACTCCTTATTTTATTTAAGAGTGACTTTTTGAGAGACCAGGTCTGGCATGCGTAGGTAAGGACCGGCGTTAGGCAGATGTTCATCGCTTTCGTTTTCAGTTTTGTGGGTATGGGACCTTTGAAAATTTCCTTCATAGACCAGTATTTGTTCCACGTATTCTTCACTCTGCGATCGATTTCTTTCTCTGTACAGGATTTTATCGAAATTAGATGTCCGAGGTAAACGTACTCTGCGACATACTCTACAGGTTTAGACTGTATGGATATAGGTATTTCTGCACGATTAGTCATAATTTTCGTTTTGTCCCAGTTGATTTGTAGCCCAACGGTCTCGCTGTGCTGACTAAGAGACTCTATCATGTGGTTCAGTTTATGTGAGTCTTCCGACAGCAGTACTATGTCGTCCGCAAACCTGAGATGAGAGAGGTACTTGCCATTGATTTTTATTCCCATATCACTCCAATCGAGGTTTCGGAAAATGGATTCTAGGACTGCGATGAAAAGCTTTGGGGAAAGTGGATCGCCTTGTTTTACCCCCCTCTCGACTTGAAATGTTGGTCCTCTTGAGTCTAGGCGTACTCTTGTTGTGCTTCTTAAGTAGATCGCTTTGATAAGTTCTATGTAGTCGTGGTCTAATCCTTGCTGTGTTAAAGCCTGCCATATAGATTCATGTGAAATTGAATCGAAAGCTTTCGAGTAATCTATAAAAGCAACGTATAAGGGGAGGTCATATTCCATATACCGTTCGATTATTACTTTCAGTGTATGTATGTGGTCATTGGTAGAGAAATTTTTCATGAATCCCGCTTGCTCCAAAGGCTGGTTCTCGTCAATAATTGTTGTTATGCGTCTTAGTAGGGTCGATGCAAATACTTTATACAGGCAGGATATAAGACTGATGGGTCTGTAATTAGAAATCAGTTTGGGGTCTCCTTTTTTGTACAGTAGAACTATTTCAGAGCATGTCCATGTTTCTGGTAGTTCTTTTGTTATTAAAATACGGTTAAAGAGCTTAGTGAGTGGTTTTATTAGTTTCTCTTTCGCAGCTTTAATCATTTCGTTTGTCACTCCGTCAGGTCCTGGGCTCTTTCCTGCTTTTAGTTTTACTATAGACATCTCTATCTCGCTTTCTAAAAAAGGTATTACTGTTTCTTGGGCTGGTTTATAAGTTTTAGACATTGGTTTCTCATGATTTTTATTTGCACATGTGTAGAGGTTCTTATAAAACTGTGTAGCTATCGTCATTAGGTCTTTCCTATGTGTGACGGTGATTCCTGAGGCATTCTGGAGTTGTGTCATAACATGTTTAGTAGTTTCTAATTTTTTATAAGCCTTTTTTACTCCGCCTGTTTCTTCTATGAATTTGCTAATTGTATCGAGTCTCTTCTTTTTAAGGTTTTGTTTAATTTTTTTATGTATTGTCCTGTATAGTTTGCTCAAACTTGTCTTTTCTTGCTTAGTTTTGTTTTTCTTGTTTTTTAATACGTGTTTTTCATGTTTCAGAGTTTCTATTTCTTCTGTTATAATTTCTTTATTTCTCTTTTCAGTTGTGTCTTCAGTTTGTTTTTTGTAACCTTTTAGTAAAAATGTCTCTATTTTCTTGTTGAATTGGTGCACACTGTCATTTTCGCAGTCAGACAAGGATGGTAGATCTTCATTTACAATTTTATTTTCTGCATATGCTTTGCCTCGGTAGTGAGCTCGGGATTTTTTGTTTTCCTCTAAATTTAAAGTAATTCTAATCATTCTATGGTCACTAGGGTGTTGCAATTTGCTCAACACATTTATGTTCTGTATATTTTTTGTGACATTTGTAGCTATAAAGTCGATTTCGTTCTTTGATTTTCCATCCGGTGTTCTCCAGGTCCACCGAAGCTTATTAGATTTTTTGAAAATTGTATTTGAAATTTTTAAGTTGTACTGAAGGCAGAATTTTAAGAACATTTCTCCTCTGTCGTTTCTTTTTCCGTAGCCATACCTTCCCATTACTAATTCCTCGTTTTCTTTAGGGCATCCTATTTTTGCGTTCATGTCTCCCAAAAATATTATATTTCGTGTGCATTTATTCATAGCCTTGTCAAGATCGATGTAGAATTTTTCTATTTCTTCTTTAGTGGCTCTTTTAGTAGGTGCATATGCTTGGATTATAGAGAATTTCTTTCCATTTATATCTACTTGTAATACAGCAGCTCTTTCGGATATCGCGATGAAATCTTGTACTTCTGTGTTGTGTTGTTTTTTTACTAGGAATCCAATACCTTTCTCTCCTTTTGTTTCCCCATAGTAGTAAAGGAGATATTTACCCCTGTCTTCAATTTTATAGCCTTGTCTTCTCACTTCCGATATACCAATAATGTCCCAATTAATTTGCGATATCGCGTATTCCAATTCAATTACTCTTGCTTCATTTGATAATGATCTGAGATTGAATGTAGATATGTAGTATTTTTTTAGGTTTGGAGGGTGGTCGTCTTCAACCCCCGCGGTGACGAGCCGTTCTGGGGGAGTGAAAAATAAAAACTTTTTACAAAAAAAAAAAACAACCGACTTCCAAAAAAACACTACAAAGTGAAAAATAACTTTAATTTCGGAAGTCGGTGTCTTTGGTTTTTTATTTACCATTGTTTTTTTTGCCACCGACTTCCGAAATTAAAGTTATTTTTCACTTTGTAGTGTTTTTTTGGAAGTCGGTTGTTTTTTTTTTTGTAAAAAGTTTTTATTTTTCACTTTTTAGTGGTGCCTACCCCACACAAATCTGAATACCACTCTGCAATATAAATAAGAGGAGCATCATCCACATAGACTAAATGGGAAAAATACGTATTAAATTATTGAAGCTAACTCAAAAGCCAAAATAAGAACTTTTCAAAAAGGCAAATGCATCGCGCAAAGTCGTGTCAGAAATTTGGTAGGCGTAGTTTTAGCTGACGGAGATAACGAGGCTACGAAATCTGCCTTCTGACAATCAAGGCAATGATAACATACAACTCAAGTAGCGCAATTTGAAGCGGCTTAGAATTACCATTAAATCATTTAAAGCCAGAGTGCACCTTATGACAATTCCAATAAGCCCAAACACGGCTAGGATACATTGTTTTATTACTGAGTTCCGATGCCGACCTTCCGGCTTCTTCATCAGATCGGTTCGATGGTACCATTTTCATCAGAACCATTTATTCAAAGCTTCGTCATAGTCGCTTAACTATTTTAATCGAGATATCTTATCGCCACCGGTGAAATACTTATCATCGTTGAGGAGTTCCCATGGCCATCTGTGGTCTTCTTCATCAGTTCCACTTCACCAGAGGATACTTTTTGAATGCAGACGCTTGATTTGTTGATGAAAATACCAAAATCGCTATATGTATGCCTATAATATTTGAGGAGTTCCCTCGATTCCTCATGGATTCCATCATCAGAACTGGATTTTGATAAAAATGGGACCAATCTGGAAGTATACCCTTTCAAATAAAAAAAGAATTTTCCAAATCGGTTCATAAATGACGGAGCACTGAGGTAACAAACATACAAAAAAAAAATACAACCGAATTGATAACCTCCTCCTTTTTTGAAGTCGGTTAAAAATATGTTTTAATGCCTTTAGAACTTGCGGTTTCTGTTCAAATATAAGAACAATTATGGCATTTAGGTTAGGCTACCTTAAGTTAATATTAATTGCAGTTATAACTGTAGAAATAATTAATTAAGTGCTGTATATTGTAACAATGCTATCCTAGGATTTTTGGCTATGAAAGGAAGGAATGACATAACACCGACATCAACCTTAGTAATACTTTTGACTTAGGACGTGATAAAAACTGTCCTGACTGTTGATTGGTAATAAAATAAAACAACTACTAAAAGAGATTAGAGCTTCTGGTGGAAGCTGTAAGGTAAGAAACACATATTAGTACCTATATGGTTCAGATAAACAAGTTTATAATTATATTACCATCCACACATAACCCCCAAAACATAAACTCGACTATTTTGCCTATACCAGTGATTCAAGATACTTTTAGGCAGGCATACTAGTATCCTATTTGTTCTTAATTTAGTGGGTAGTGTTTTTTTAGTTTGTGTGTTTATAAACACAGGAAGTAGGCCTTGGGTTTTTAAAATTCCTTTTTTTCTCTAACTTTCTATCCGCAAGTTTAACAGAGTAACAGTTAATTATCAAAGGGTCTTATTATCATGCGATAATTTTGATTGATTTATATTTCCTGTAAATTGGGTGGGGTGGGGCAGGATCTGGCATTCTCCTTTGGAACAGTTTTAGATGACGTTTGCCCAACTATTTTGCAAATATGAAAGAAGTAAAAATATAAGTAAATATATACTTGGTTCTTTTCCAACAGGGACTGAAAGGGGTTCTTCAAAATTCAAAGTAGGGCTCATTATATAATACGAAAGAGCGCTTTTTGCACATTCTCAAACACTTTTTTTATTTTTTTTTTAAGCCGCATAGTTTTCGACTTATGATGAAAAATATCAAAAAAAATACCGTCCCCCCCTCCTTATCTCCGAAGTTTGCAAAGAGAAAAATCTGAAATTATTTTATGTAAAACGATGTCTCTAAATAGCACACTTTTTCAGAAATCGGAACGGAACTAGCTCTTGACCGGTTTTTTTAATACTTAGCCGACGTTCGCACGGACGTATAAATATCGCGGCGGGATTTTATCGCGCACTGGATTTTCAACTCTCGTTGTTGAGCCGAGCATTGGTAATCCAACTTAACAACAACAGAGTGCATTCTAGCGCGTCGAAAACACAATATTGGATTTTCAACTCTCGGTGCTAAGGTAGAGCGTTGAAAATCCAGTGCGCGATATATTTACGTCCGTGCAAACGTCGACTAAGTGATTGTTAACTAAGCTCTGTGACATCCTACCAAAGAGATTATTTCCTAACAAATATGGATACCTCGCCCAGGGAAGCCGCCCAAGTCGTGGCGTTGCTGGATTCAGGGCATAGTCAGCGTGTTGTAGCTGCACGATTGCATCTTAGCCTCTCTGCTGTCAATAGAGTGTATCAGCGTTATCGGGAGACTGGTATGTTTACACGCCGTCCAGGATCTGGTAGATATCGAGTCACGTTTGAGCAAGATGACCGGTATATTGCGTCAGTTTCTCTAAGAAATCATAAATGGATTCGTTTTCCGCAGGTACACTTACCTCAACAGAACCAAGTCATGATATTTCTCCTTTCTGGTATATCTTGGGTTGGTTATGATCTGGGCTATTCTGGCGTCAGTTACTGGGTTAAACTCTTTGCCGCCAATCTCTATAACGCCGCCGCGGATTACGGACGGTTGTATCCTGAAATGTAATAAAAAAAATTAAGACTATTCTGGAACAGTCCCATCGCGCGTCCAGTAAAGTTGCGCGTCCACTCGGTCGGAATCGGTTCGTCCGCACCGTACGATTTGTTGCTTTCTATTGATTTCTATGTTATTGTGTGCACTGGGGGCTTACTATGAGCTCTTATAGCAGGGCAGAAGTTGAACGTTTCCAGTGAGAGAGAGTGACGGTGCTATAGGTCGTATATAGCTCCGTCACTCTCTCTCACTGGAAACGTTCAACTTCTGCCCTGTTATAAGAGCTCATAATAAGCCCCCCGGATCGGCAAATCTGCGGCAGAGACCGGTATTTCTGCCAATGACATCATCCGCAGAGGACGCGCATTATTACCAGGTACCTACACGGTTTAAGGCTCCCAGAAACGATCAATTGTAATTGTCAATTTTTTGTGATAGATGCGCCAATTTAATTGAATAACAAACAAAAATATTTTTAAGTAAAATTACTTATTACTTACTACTACTAGTAACTAAGGGTCGGTTTCTTGATCCGTAGTTAACGCAACCAATAGTTGAAAATAGTAAGTAATGGTTTTTGGTTCACATTTTGCCAAAATTTACATACACTTAAAAATATTTTATCGCTATTATTCCACGACCTGTCCCAATGCAGACAACTTTAGGTCCTTACAAACAAATCCCTGTCAAAATAAAATAGCCCTAACCCATGCCTATTATTGGTAATGTTACCCTAAAAAAGGGAGAAATCCCTAAAAATGGAAACACTGGTTGATATTGCCGATTCAAAGTCCGAATGCAGTGGACGCACCCTATTAAAGTAAATAATTCCGTAAATCCGGACGCTCGACGACGTGCGTTTTGACGGCGCGGCCACAGGTGTTATTAAAAAAAAAACTATGCCAAGATTTTGTAAACAATTGTAAAAGTTGACTCTCAAAACCATAAATTTGTCAAAGTTATGGTTAAAAAGTTATAATGGTTTGAACGTGGCCGCTCCATTGAAACGCGGAGAACCGCGCGGCCACGGAGATCTTTAAAACTAAGCGTTGCAGAGACCTGAAAGTTAGGCAAATAACAGATGGAATTTGTAAAAAAATTGTGAAAATATAGAAAAAAAATCCTCAATACTCAATACTCAATATCTTTATTGCTTTACCATAATGTGTACTTAGGTGGTATAGTATATAATTGAGATCCTAGTTTTATATTTTAGGATCTGTGAGACAAAAACCGCCATGGCCGCGCCGTCGAAACTAAAAATACACGTGATAGGCGATATCTCGCTGAAAAAGCATCGCAGAGGTCAAAAGTGTTTTGTAAAACTCACGATTTGAATTTGTCGTAATTTGTAAAATACAACGAAAAATCCTACGTTTAGTATCAACATTTTATGAGATTAAAGTGAAGTTGAGTTAATTTTGAGACCAAAATAAATATACATATATAATACACATATCATACCACAGATAAATATCTGTGATATGATAAATTACTGAATCGTTGGTCTAGTGGTCGCAAGCGCTACTGCTGAGCGTGAGGCCCTAGGTTCGATACCCAGGTCGGGCAAAGTGTTATTGGGTTTTTCCATCAGGAATTTCTCAACCTGGAGTCTGGATTTGTGCCCGGTTGATGGCAACAGGCTCGCCCCCTATTACATAGGAGTTAAAACATAACTGGTGAAATGTGGGTGTACTATAGGTACACCTCTGCCTAACCCTTCGGGGAATACAGGCGTGATGTTATGTTATGATAACTTCTATCTTATTATAAAATAAAGTCGCTTTTCGAGTCTCTGTGGCCGCGTTGTTCTTCTAAACTACGTAACGGATTTTGATGCGGTTTTCAGTTTTCACGATCATTTAGAGAATTTATTCCAGAAGGTTTATATGTATAATACATTAATATTTAACTTATATATAATTTAGAAACCTTCATGTTTTGTCAATGCGTAAAAATCGTGCGAAGCAGGGCCGGATCGCTAGTATCTACATAAAACTTAGTTGGTATTTAACTTTTTTAAATGTGTTTATAATCTACAATGTGATAGTTACCTATCTAAAGTGTCCACACAATGTGCAGCGCTCAGGACGTAGGTAGTTGACAGCAATGACCCGCCACAGTCGAACTCATAGCCATTGCCTCGATCATATCCCAGAGCAACCTAAAATTAAAAGAAAAAAAAAATACTATAAGTAGCTGAGTAAAATTAAGAATCATACGATAATTCCATTGCAGATTGCACTCACTCAACTATCTACTTTAGCGTTATATTGCGTAAGTTGGTTTTTGAGTGACCTTCATCTGCCTAGCTTATTCCGTTTGTAATAATAAAAAGATAAGTGGAACATTCGAAAGAGTTGCATATCGAAAGATCAACACTTTATCAGAGTTGTCTTAATATCAGGTTAATCTTACTACCATTATAAATGCGAAAGTTTGGATGGATGATGGATGGATGTTTGTTACTCAATCACGCCAGAACATCTGAACGGATCCGGATGAAATTTGGCACAGAGATAGATTATAGTCTGGAATAGCACATAGGTAAACAAATCGAAATATTTATTTAGAACACTCCCAAAAGAAATAATCAAGCTTTCTTGGGCATATTTTTTTTTAAATTTTGTGGCTATATCTAAACCATAATCACACATTAAAACTCGAGTCAAACGCTCAAGTACAAGAAAAACCGGCCAAGTGCGTGTCGGACCACGCACAATGAAGGGTTCCGTAGTTAAAAAGAATTTATCCCAAAAACAAACTTAACGTTGGATCCCAAAAAAAAGGTTTAAATCATAAAATTACAAATTCACAATTTTCGGACTTTTTCCTTTACTTGTGCTGAAAGACTGCTTCTTGCCAAATTTCATTATTCTAAGTCAACGGGAAATACCCTATAGGTTTTGATTTAGGTACTTGCGACAGTTGTGAGTATCAAAATATGTTGCAAAATGGCATTTTTTATCGCGTTGACATAGAAGCTTGATTTTTTTAGGACTCTAAGGGACCATAGACTTACATATTTGATATTAATTTCAACTTGATGTCTCCACGCGTTCCTGAGAAAAAGGGTCTTGACCGACTGACAGACTTGAAATTTTTTTTTATGTGATAGAATTACAAATTAACAGTATTCGGACTTTTTCCTTTATTTGTGATGCTTTATTTGTGATGATTGTGACCTTGCTTCTTTCAAAATTTCATGATTCTAGAACAAGGGGAAGTACCCTATAGGTTTTGATTTACTGGCGAGTATCAAAATATGTCGCATAAATGGCCGTATGTTTTTACTGCATTGACTTAGAAGCTTGAGTTTTTTAGGACTTCAAGAGGCCATAGACTTACGTATTTGATATTAATTTCAACTTGATACCTCCACGCGTTCCTGAGAAAAAGGGTCTTGACAGACTGACAGACAGACAGACAGACAGACGGACAACGAAGTGATCCTATAAGGGTTCCGTTTTTTTCTTTTTGAGGTACGGAAGCCTAAAAATTGTAATAGCCCTCTTAAAACTAAAAACAGCGTATTTGTACACTCAATAATGGGCCCCCGGAAACGGTCGCTAGCACATAGTGACAAGGAGTGCACCATATCCTGAGGTGTTTGAGTAGTGGAGATGTATTCCACGGCTATCAGGGAAATCCTGGAAATACGGTCAAGATCCTTACAAGCATCTTACTTTTATTTGACAAAAATATAATTTAATGTATTGTGTTGCGTAAATTATTTTTGCATAAGTACTATTGTATAGAATCTAGTTCTTCTAACTGAACAGACAGCTGTGCTGCTGGGGAGTTTGTTCCGCTGCTTCTTCTTCCCAGCTAAAGCACTAGGAAGTGGTGAAGGGCGGGCGTTTTGTGGGGACTGTCTTACTGTAATTTTGACGTTCAAAAAGTGCTGATTCTCAGCCTAATTTGAATAAAGGACTTTTGATTTTGATTGACTGGAATACTACCTTCCTCCCAGCACTTTTGCTCTTGCTAATCTCCACTCAATCCGGCTAATAGACAATAATGAGGTGAGAGCTCTGTTCCTCGTCAGTGTTAACTCCAGCCGGCCAATAAAGACAAGCCAGAGGTGAGGAACAAGACTTTTCCTAGGAGATAGGGTCCATGGGGTCGCTACTGCCAAAAAGCTCGCCACATGATGGCCTGCGGGTTTCTATATCTATTTTGGTCTGGATCCTCACCCTATAATAATTTAGTTGAAAAAAAGTAAATTTAAAAACTAAAACCCGACTACTGAAAAATCACGCTCTAAAAGTAGGAAACAAGAAAATATTCTCATCTGAAATTAGAAAAAGACAAATTAAAAATTCGGAGTCACACGTCATATTATTAAACATGAATGAAACAGATTACGTGTGACTCCGGATTTTGAATTTGTCTTTTTCTAATTTCAGATGAGATGAGAATATTTTCCTGTTTCATACTTTTAGAGCGTGATTTTTCAGTAGTCGGGTTTTAGTTTTTAAACTTACTTTTTATTTAAATTTTTTTGGGGTTATAATTTCGTGATAAAGGTTTTGCAGAGCCACTTTACATTTTTAAAGAAGAATAATTATTACATATGTATTTTGGCTAGGTTTGCAGGGAAAATATGTTTGGCCCACATCTGAGGCGTGATTTTAGAAATTACCTATTCCCAATTATCGGGTGCATGCAAGCAAAGCCGAGAGCAATAGCTAACAATATATATATTTTTGAAATGGGCTAATTAAGCCCTTTCATTTGATACCCCACACGACATACCTAAAAAAAAAAAATTTTTTAGCTCATGACTTTATGTCCTCTAGAGGGCGCCATATTCAATTTAATGTGACGTCACATAGCCTATAGCCAGCGGACGGTCAAGACGCTTCTAACGACACCTTATTTGTCAAATTATGATAAGTAGTTTATAAGTTATGAGGGAGCAGATGAACATACATACATACATACATACATACATACATATATACATACCGGTCAAAATCATAACCTTCCTTTTTGCTTCGCCGTAGTCGGGTAAAAAGGCACATAATCTGTGTCCAGAAGCACGCTATCTAAGACGCCACTAACAAGTAGCGTTAAACAAGGACAAAAACGTAGTTTTTCTACAAAAATATTGTTGTCTCTTTTTTCGGAAAGCATGGTTGATCCTACTCGTTTCCTACGCGCTTAGCTGGGCATTTTCGTCAAAATGTCTACCAACCCACTTATGGGATGTCCCATACATACAAGTTGCAAATAATTAACATTTTTATAACATAGAAGTGTCGAGTAATTATTAAATAGTTCCAAAAGACTAGTTTTCTTTTTTACTTAAATTGCCAACAGAAATTTAAAAAAAAAAGTAACAAAATGAAATCCTGAAATGTGGCATCTTACGTCTTGCAGTACTGTCCTTATTATTTGGTAACGGTCATGACCAAAACGTATCTAAGTTACTATTTATTTACATATTATATTATTTGAAATAAGCTCCATATAATAAAAAAAATACATACCTAGCAAAATTCGTAAAATTTATCATTCGACTAAATCAAGAATTTGCTAAAATATCCAAAACAATGTTAGTAAGCTGTTTTCAAAGTAGGTAGCAGTTTTAAAAAAAATGCCCTTCTAGACCGTCTGAAATGCTGAAAATTCTGAAATCAAGCTAGAACTAAAGATTGCGACATAAACTCCTCATTGCACCTAAAAAGAAAACATGATGGTGTAAGCGTAATTTCATTTTGCGCATTACCTAAGTACGCATAACAGTTACATTACAAACGAGGTTTAATAAACAATAACAGCAGCTCTGAGCTCAATACGAAATGAGTCGCGCATAAAGGGTATCGTACCATGAACTCTGACTTATAGATAATAAAAAGATCCATCTCTAGAGTACCTAGCACTAATAATATTATCATTCATCGACTGCAGTTCTCAGTTGGTTTTACAATAAATTATTGATTTATGTAGCTACTAATCTAATATGCCTTAATATTTATCTCAAAGTTTTCACAAACCATCCCAAAATATCAAAACAACTTAATATGTCATGTAAATAGCTACATTTTTATTATGTATTCTTTACTTATTTATTTAGGTATACTATATACTATATATATACCGCGATCGCCAGCCCGCCTCTCAAGCGTGGCGGTGATGGCGAGCGCCTTCAGAATCGTTTCGAGTGCCTAGGGAGCTCCGTGAACCATTATAACTATGGGTTCCTGCTGTCCCGCCTGTGCGGTCGGGTCTAAGATCTTCAAGACCCGTCGTACAAATAGAAACAAGAAGCTATCTTGATCTTACTCACATTGGAGGAGAGGCGCGAGATGAGTTGGGCAGAGTTCAGACGATGCGCTTAACTTAGAAGTTCCGCAAATGTTTCTACCCTGAAAACAGTTTACCTTGCACTTGCTCACTCCGTTCTTACATATTGTATAACGGCTTGGGGTGGGGCTGGGAAGTGTCTTCTCCTTCGACTTGAGAGAGCACAGAGAGGGGTCCTTAAGGTTATGGCACATAAACCCATTCGTTTCCCGACTCACGATTTGTACTCGTTATGGAAGATACCTACTGTAAGGCAGTCTTTCATTCTATGCACAATGTTACGGAAACACTCGGAGTTGCCTTACGACCCTAACGCCACTATTGAGCGTAGACGTGGGTGTAGATCGGACAGAGTTTGTGGCATAGTGTCGGCGAAACTTGAACTGGTCCGACGGCAATACGATTTCATTAGTTCGAGGCTGTACAATAAGGTAAACAGTGTACTCCATATTCATTCTCGTTCTTATAGGGATTGCAAAACACTCACTGACGAATGGCTTCAAACCCTCACCTATGAAGACCTGGAGAGCTTGGTCAAACCCTGATTTGTTTCCGATATCGACCTCTTCCTTCCGAAATAGACTCATTACACATAAATTAAGACACACTCACGCACACACACACACACACACACACCTATGCAAATGCCCACACGCACATAATACATTCGCTCGTACCTACACATATTCACATTATTTTTTAACCTATTATTCTAGTTTGTAATCAATCTCCTGTGTTTAGCATAAATTCTAGAACGCTATCGTCCTTTTCCTGAGGTGGGCGTTAATTCCTACGACACAGTATTTTACTAATGTAGGTATTATCGCACTAAATGTTATTTTCATACTGTGTTTTTTGTTCAATAAAGAATTTATTTATTTATTTAAGTACGCTTACGAAACTGAAGACCTATGATGGCGGGAATACGCTGGATCGTATCCGCCAAACCTGAGCTCTTGGAGAGATCAAGAAGTTCTATGGCCAGTTATACACGTCAACAAGTAACCCCGGCAAGAATCTGGCAAACGTCCCAAGAGCTAGATTGACCCGACACTATACCGAAGACATCCGGGACGTCAGCTTGTACGAGATTATGATGGCTCTGAAGCAGCTCAAAAACAAGAAGGCGCCGGGTGATGACGGAATTACGGCCGAACTCTTGAAGGCCGAAGGAAAACCCGTTCTTAAGGCTCTCCACAGGCTGTTTGATTCCGTCATACTCGAGGGCAAAACGCCGCAGCCATGGAACAGAAGTGTGGTGGCACTTTTCTTTAAGAAGGGTTATAATGCCCTTCTTAAGAATTACAGGCCCATCTCATAGACCGAGAGGTGACAGGATTTTTCATAACGATCATGGATACGGTTAGATTTACTTCGATGGGTTGTAGAGTAGTCCCCTAATGCAAATGACGTCGGTCTGCCTGCTCTGAGTGGTTGCAACTTCGAGTTATAGCGCTTACAAGAGGCGTCATTCGTATCGATGCAAACGCGCGACCGTGTCGGACGACATCGGGGGGAGAACAGAGGGAGGGTGCCGCGTGAGTGGAGAACCGAGCTTTCGTTGCCTAAGCTTCGGCTGCTTATGTAAAAGCAGCACCAAAGACAACGTGACGATTGTTGCCTCAACGGAGTCCATCTTGCAACTGTAGCGATCGCAGGTATTTTTGTGCCGTTACTGAATCGCGTTTGCATCGCGACAGAAGCGCACCAGTGTCGCGTTTGCATCGCGACTGAATCTGGGCCCGTGGGCGAGGGCACACAGCTAGCGACCGCTTCGCGACTGTATCGATGCGGACGCGCGACAGCATCGCTACTGCAACGCTACAAAAAGTCGCCGTGGGCGAGGGCCCTAACAAGAGATTTTACACGTGATTAGTTAATTTTAGATTTGAATAGCCGTCGAGAAAGCGGGCGTTAGTCTCTGCACCTCAGTAGTATGTAGGCTGAAATTACGACTCGAACTGCAATAGTTCGAGTCCTAGGCTAATCCTAATTAAAGTACTTAATAAATTATGTTTTCTCGCTACAAAACGACGGACCTAAGTACCTACCTACGTACCAAGAGTTCTTTCTACACTGTGAGGTTAGCTTCTAGATTACACTGCACTGATTAAAGATAAACAACACAAGGAATGTAACAAAATAACAGGAAAAGCAATAGCTCACTGCGTAATAAATGTTTAATTAATTAAATTATGTTGTTAGTGCCACAATTAATTAAAATTAAATTAACAGAATTAAGTACTTACGTCATTAAAAGTTGATTCTTAAAACCGATTTGTCATTTAAAAAACCAGATTGTTATTAGCTCAGAGCTCAGCAATGCATTATGCATGCATACCTATTATTCTCAAATGTTGAATCTTTTGGAATTTGTGTAGAAACTGGATTGACATCACTATCAAATATTAATAATATTTACAAGAAACAAGTTCTTTTAAAAAAGGAATTATTTGCAAAGATCAATAATAACTAGGCTGATGATATATAATTACAAAATCATTGATAATATGAGAAAAATATATGTAGGTAGGTACTTATCTTACCATGTGTGGAAATTCCCCAAGTGAGGCTGTGTCACCGCCCAAAATATGTAAATCCAAAGGAGGTATACTTGAAGCTGTGATTTTCTGGCATTCTAAAATATTTAAGTATATTAGCAAAAGTGATCAAAACATAGCTCCAGTACACACTTGGCTTGAGGAATGTTTGCAAGTGAGACCAACAGTAAGATTATTATTTCTGTGGGTGGGGATATTAAGATCCAAGCTAGGTACCATAACTAATGCCTTATCAAAATTAGTATTGTTTTATTTTCAGCAACATTTAAATTATTTATTAATTTTTCATACCTACTACCTATTTTACAAGTAGGTAGGTACCTATTGCAATAATTGAAATAACAAAAGGCTCACCTCTATCAGCAATTCTATTTGCTTGATTCCTAGTTTCATCTCCTCCTAAAAGAATGATATTGTTTATACTTGGTACTATATTTTGAACTAATACTTACATCAAAACAATCTTACCAAATTTGTTAGTGACATGAGGGCAACAGACCACTTCTTCCTTTCCTTCAAAACCACACCTTTCAAATTCATGAAATTTCTTTTTTCTAATTTCTCTGAAAATATGAGAAATCTTTTTAAAATAAGTAGGTACAGTAAGTCCCTATTTGAGTGATTCTAATTAAACATTGATCAAGATGTTGAATGTCATAAGAGATTGAATGTGTTAATTATTATAATTTCAATATATTCAGCATAATGCAGCAGTGGAGCAGTGGTGGCCCAGAGTTACCGGCCCCGAATTACGAGTTATAGGTTCTGGGTTCAAACCCAGGCAGGTGCTTTACTTTGTGTAAATAATTTTATCACCACTGCTCTCAAAACTATGAAGGAAAACATCGTGAGGAAACCGGCATGTCCTAGAACCAAAAATTCAAAGACATGTGGCATCTACCAACCCGCAATGATGATGATGATGTGGTAGATTACAGCCCACTACCTTTCACAACAGCAGCCCTGTGTTCCAGCAGTGGGATGCGTTATAGCCTGATTAGGCAGCATTATGCATCAAAAAAGCAAAGCAAGGCAATCAAATGTTTAGAAAGATTGTGTGTCATATATATATGTGCGTATGTGCCTTGCGTTAAAATTCACTTTCAATAGATAGCACACTGTTTTGTTACACTTACATGAGGGCTGCTTCACACCTGGAAACTTTGGCACAAGTACCTTCCAACGTTGGGTCATTTGTCATACAGTTCTCACCAACTAAAAAATTCCAAACATCAATAATAATAATTGGTACCTACCATGAAATCAATTGACACTTCATTAAAATTGTAATTGTACAATTACATTTCCATTTATGATTTCAAGTATAATAATTTGCTGTTGTTCTTAATGCAAATTAAGCATTTACACAGCAAACTACATGCTTGCTATGTAGGATTTAAATATTTTTATGTTAATATATATTAAAATAAGTAAGTACCTACTTAACAAGAGATTAAGTAACTTACGCGATAAATAATTTAGGGTACCTAGCAGAAATTATTAAAATGGGGATTTATGGTTAATCTTGCAAGGACCATCATTGAATAAATATCATCCTTATCTTAGCCAAAAGATGTCCACTGCTGGCTATACGCCTCCTCCAAGCCAGAAAAGAATAAATTGAAATATAACTCTACACTAAAATGTAATTAACTTAATGGCTGGCTACAGTCACAAAATGAAAATCGTAATAAAAAAAACACTTGCACTAATCTTACCATCTTGTGAGATCGCAAAATGTAATAAGATAATATTTAAAACAATCAAAAACTTCAACCACATCCTGATAATTTGAATACTACACTATAATTGACTTTTCCTTCTCGCTGGCACAAGCGGCTTCTTCGAAACCGGTTTATTGTTTTCAAATAAAATTTTTCCTTATACGATAAACAGTCGAAAAATAAGGTATCATTAGGACAATACACTAATAGAAACTGCTCAAGAGTAATTTTAACACTTATCTTAGTATTGTACTAGTTTACAGTATCATATTGGAAATAGATGCATTTATTATTTTTGAATAAAACCGGTCAAACGTAAAGTTTTATTGCAACAGCTACTAAGTACATAATGCCAGTATTGACAATGCCACCACCACCAAAAACAAGTTTATCTTATTGAATGTCTGGCTGTCAGTTTTGACATTGACAAAAATAAAACCCCCCATAAGGCTTCAAACAGACAGGTGCGGCTTCCCGCAATCTCCGATTTCGCCACGCACGGTGTGCGCTAAGGGTGTGCGCGAGATTAGCGAAGAGTAAATTTTGCTCAAATTGCAATGTTACCTTTTGCCTGATCTGGGGGCACGGTAGTGCCCCCGCCAAGACGAGCCAAGCGAAGCGCAAGAGCACTACCTACCTTTTTTCGTAGCACTTCGTCGTATTTTAAACGTTCTTATCTTGGGTTTGGATTATACCCAGAGCATTTAACATATAAATGCTCTAAGATTATAACAGAAAAACAAAATTTTCGGGATATGATGTCAGTGGTTGACTTTAAACCTATAAAGTTTCAATTGCTTAACTCTTATACTTTAGATTTTATTGATATCTAAAATACCCCGATTTCGTCACTGACTCACTGATGATCATAAAAATTCTTAGGGTACTTCCTGAAGTCCTAGAAAGCTGAAATTTGGCATGTAAGATAGTATTAGTACACAAACAACAAAAAATTTCTAAAACTTGGAACTTTTACCCTCCAACCCCTTAAACTAGGGGATGGAAATTTGTATGAGACTTCCGCAAATAATAAGTACTTATTACGAATAATATTAATACACTTGTATATACTTCGATAAGTGTTCACTAATCTCCTACCTATCAACCTAACCCCAAAAAAAGAAAGAAAAAATGAACAATACAAAAAAACTCGTATAAATATCTTATGCAACTTACAAAAAGAAATGAAATCCCACCAAAAACATTTTCATGTAAAATGTTGCCAAGACGAGACCACATATAGCTCGCACTGACAAAAAGCTATCAGATCTCATGTAGAGCCAAGCTTCTAACTCTACACGCCCTAACTCTCCAAGCCCTAACTTTACAAACTCTACACCTTAGTCAAAATATGTGGCTTGGCCGTTTCGCAACCATCACATGGGCGCAAGGTGAAAAATGTATTCACTGTTCATTACTTTTCTGTTAAGGCGGGACTATACGCCAATGACCTTGAGTGGTTAGCTTGCGCGTTCTGTGCTGAGCTCACGCAACGCGTCGTACGTCCAGCCAGTAATAGGACTCGCCCATCAAGGAGCGCTGTCCCAAATTAGACGCATTTTTAATTTGTTATACATAAAACAAAAGGCATTTTAATGAAACACGTATACTAAAAGATAAATAATTAAATTACCTTTAAAATGGTGAAGGTTTCATAAAAATGCGCCTGACAGATTTTGCGTGATTCTCAGTTTTTTATCTGCGTTAGGCATAACTTTACAAATTAATTACACTATTTAATATAAACATAATCTAAAATATTCACAGATTAAGTTATCTAATTTAACATATATTTTTTCCAAATCATTAACACAACTCGTTTAGACGTGATCTTCAGTTTAAAATCATCAAAAGTCAGATAGCGTCGCCTTAAACAATAGCTCTTGTAGTAACGAAACGGCTAAGCCTCATATTTTGACTAAGGTGTAGAGTTTGTAGGGTTTGGAGAGTTAGGGCGTGTTTAGAAGCTTGGCTCTACATGAGATCTGTTGGCTTTTTGTCAGTGCGAGCTTTATGTGGTCTCGTCTGGGCAACATTTTACATAAAAATGTTTTTGGTGGGTTTATTAAGTATAAAAGGATAAAAGGATCTTTTTTCGCTCGAATGCCTCTGGCATGGGGGGTGCTGTTCTTTTGTAAACTGAAAAAACAAGGTGGCGGTGTTAGTACTGATTTTGGCCACGAGCCAAAAGATTTTTGTACAGCTATATCAGTAATTTTGAAACGGCACTGTGAGACAGCATCGTGAGACGGCACACACCAGCGAAGGAGCAAACATGAATCATTAGTTATTTTTAGTAAGTTATTGATGAAATCGACTAAATGGTGCAAAACACCTTATTTCGAATTTCTTGAAATCGTTGAAGATTCATGGTAAAAAAAATAACAATAAAATATTTGCACTGTGGTGAGTACCACAGACAATACAGAGATCAACAGAGGTACAATCGGGTACAATCTTAGATAATATAAATCTAGATCAAGCCACCGCGTGGCCGGTCATGAGACAGCAATATTAACAGTGAAAGTACTTTGTTTGGCAACATTTTTAAATTTTGCCATGCAAAGTACTTTGTTTGGCAACATTTTTAAAGCAAAAATACGGCACGCCGTAAGGGACAGAAGATACGATGCTTTGTCTCAATTTTCCTAATTATTTCGTATATATGTGTCTCACTTCCACACTTCACACTGCAATCATGGCAACGTCTAGATGTATAATGCACAGACTACTTAGGTACGTATGGTATAATGTCACTGGGTACAATAGTCGCTTTGAGCTAGCTATAATTTAGCTAATCTGTGCGCTTTGAGTTGAGTCGTATTAGTAACCACAGATTAAGTAGTATTTTAGTAACTATAGTAGGACAGAGTGCTGAACACTGAACTGCTGAGTGATGTAAATGATGGATGGTAACACTGCTTGGCTGTTTGTTGACGATTGATATTGATAGTCGCTAAGTCGCTAATCCAAGTCCAGTTGAACCGTCGTGAACACAACGTACACAAAGTCGGAAATAAAACAATTATCAGCCTTGTGCATTTAACTGAAGTACTTGTAAATTTTGTTGTGATGTGATCGTGATAAATAACAATTGCAATGTGTTAATATCCGGGACAGCATGTTTTTAAGTGTTTATTTACGGTTTCGTAAGGGTACCTATTGGATAGCAATGAAACTAACAAGGACGTAGTTTTGCGACTAGCAGTATCGTTCACGTGAAAATGACATCGTCAGGCGGAGCTAGTACACATCTTGGAATGCACTCGGCGATGGCGAGCCAGATAGGCCTAGGTGCCCCACCGACGGACTTTGGATTAACTGTGGGAGTGCCAGCGCCGACGATGGGCTATGAGATGCATGCTACCCACAGCGGTGATTCTTCCTCCGATTCGCACTCACCAGGTATGCCCGCAGCTAAAGCTAGTGATCGAGAATCCCGTATCATAGCTGAAAAACAACGTCGGAGCCAATACAACTCCCAAATCAGTCTAATTATGTCTTTGTTGTCCGATATCGTGCACTCGCAACGTAAAGTTGATAAGACGAGCGTGCTGAGACTCGCCGCCAACAAGCTCCGCAACGAGCATGTGTTTGGTGATACTATCAAATGCGGCCATATAGAAACATGGTCATCTTCATTTTTAAAGTTTTTCGACCTATTTGGCGGTATTATGTTTGGTGTCACATGCCGCGGTCGTCTGTTCATTGTATCACCCAACGTTCAAGAAAAGTTAGGATACTGTCATATAGATCTACTTGGACAAGATATGTACAATTATGTTCATCCAGATGATAAAGAAACTCTTCGCCATCATATTTATCCTCAAGAACTGCAAACAAGTTGTGACAGTAGACTCTTTGAAAACCATCATAATTTCCATATCCGCATGATGAGAGCAGGTGCTCGCTCAGACCCTGCTAGATATGAGCGCTGTCGCATAGATGGCATTTTGAGACGCTCTGACAAAGCAACATCAAATGGCGTTCAAGATGAGCAGATCATTAGACGGCAAAGAGTCAGAACCAATAGAACATTTTCATCTAGTGGAAATGATGTAGTTTTCATTGGCATGATTCATGTGGTGTCCAGTGCTATGCCAGCGCGGATTCTGCCCCCAACGGCCTATTCAGAATATTGGACAAGACATTTGATTGATGGTCGTATAGTACAGTGTGACCAGAGTATATCATTAGCAATAGGCTACATGACAGAAGAAGTAACTGGTACATCAGCCTTTGTATTTATGCACAAAGAAGATGTCCGCTGGGTCATTTGTGTACTACGGCAAATGTATGACGAGAGCAGAGAGTTTGGCGAGTCTTACTACAGACTGATGTCACGATCTGGACACTTCATATACATGAGAACACGAGGATTCCTTGAAATTGATAGAGCAACAAAAAAAGTTCAAAGTTTTGTATGTGTCAACAGTGTTATTGGTGAAGATTATGGATGCAGAATGATGGAGGAGATGAAAAGAAAGTATTCAGTGATTATTGATGTGGAAAAACAACAAACTGAAGTACCTGCCACTGATGATGCTCCAGTGGAACATCCTAAACGTTTAGAACGCATTGTAATGCATCTAGTGGAGCCATCAGTTAATGAAAACATTGACGAGTTGCAACTGGTGCCGCCTTCGAAAGAAAATATAATTTCTGCAATTCAAAATAGTGAAAAGGTTGTTCAAGAAACAGGAGTGAGATTTGACTCTAGGAAGAGGAGAAAGGTGGACTGTGACGACAATAGTGAATACTTGAAGCGACACAGTGGACTGCAAGATGTCAATGTTGATCTGTCTGTTGCTAAGATTGTTAGTTAAGTTTTCAAAATGGTTAATATTACGTAAGTTGATTTGACCAAATGTTTCACAATTAAACATTCATAGTGTAGTAATAGCAAGTGGACATAGTTGCAGTGGACTAAGTATGGGTAAGTCCCACTGTGTGGGCAGACTTCATTGACTAAAGGTTATAATAATTATAGTATGTAATTATGTATATATATAAAATCCTGAAAGACTGTGCCTCCCTTGGCAATTTGGGAATTTTCATTAGAACAAGGCTACGCAGAATGATTTGTTAGTACAGTATGTATATTTCATTCATCAGTAAACCAATTAAAATTAAGTGCTTGGTTCATATTTAGACAAGAAATGTAGTCTATTTCAATAAATTAAGTACTGGATCCTTGTGATGCAGATATATTTTGTCTCACCCATCTTTGCATGTTTTGTGATAATCATAGATTATAGCACAAATTAAAAACATTACATTTTTACTGGTTCTTCGGGGTTTTCTTGTAGGTACATAATAAGGAATAATACATTTGCTAGGTACGGTCAGCAACATAAGTCGATTAACACTGCTACTTTTACACATCATGGAAATTAATACAAAATTATTTGATTATCTCCTTTTTTCCTAAAATGCTTAAGAGCACTTAGATCTTTAAATTATTTTACTTATGTGCCTATATTAATTACTTAACTAAGTATCTTGCTCAATAATTAAGATTTAAAAAACTGAAGTGTTAATCGACTTTTGTTGCTGACTGTACCTACGGATCTGAAAATTTCTATTCTAAAGAAAAAAGACATGGGATAGGATTCCTTCTATATAGAAAAAAGAATAAAAAATGGCTTCGTAATTCAACACCAGAAAGGTATTATAATACAATACGCCTATATTGAGCCAAACTTTCGTCAAGAACTTGCCGAACCTAGAACCCTACAGAAGCGAAACTCGGTAATAACTAAAATATAGCAGCCGATCATAAAATATATTGTCTAGGGAACGCCTAGGCTTAGCCCGCATTGCGAAACCTCATCGCGTTCGTGCGGTTTATTGTACGGAATTGCAACTGGGTATCACGCATTGCGAATAAAATTCCTAGCGATTTTTGTCAGCTCCATGCAGAACTCAGCAGAGACGCATGTTAACAATGGCCAATAGAACTAATAAAATATATTTCTTTATATTATTATAAATAATTTCCCATAATCTTACCTTAATAATGCTATCGTGGTATTGTACTTATTTCGCATCAAACTTGTCTCACAGGGGAGTTCTCCTATGTATTGTTCCTGGTAACTACTGAGCGGTGAGCGCCCATTCGCGCGATTTTTATTTCGCAATGCGTGTAGCGACATACAATCACATACCTTCTACGCAAAATATCCGCGCGAATTAAATTCGCACCGCACCGCGCCAAATCTGTATCAGCCCACGTTCGCACGGACGTAAAAAATCGCACAGACTTGACCATAGCCCTAAAACCTAAAAACATAACCCTTCCTTTGGGCTTTGCCGTGGTCGGGTAAAAATATAAATGACTAATGTCAATAACTACTAATTCAATAAAAAAACAATAATGGACATTAAGTATTAAATTATACACATACATACTACACGTTATTATTTAATGTCCATTCACGGACTAGAAAAAAAAAGAAGGACTCCGCGCTAGCGTCAGCGCACACCGAGAGCAGAACAGAGCAGAGCATTTTCTGAGACTTGAAAAATTAATCTTATGACAATTCCTTACATTGCAAAATTAAATACACGTCCAAACTTATTGCTCGACTATGCTCAAGCATGCATGAGTTTGGACGTGTATTTAATTTTGAAATGTATGGAATTGTCATAAGATTAATTTTTCAATAGTCTCAGAAAATGCTCTGCTCTGCTCTTGGTGTGCGCTGACCCCTACGCGTATCGAAAGTGAAGCACCGTACCGATCTATGTGTGCGTGATTTGACAAAGACGCCGCGGTGTCACGTAATGGCGGCCGGTCGACATACTATGATGTAAATGTGTGCGTGAGGCATGTTTGTACAAATGGTGCGGCACTTACTGTGCTTCACTTTAGATATGCGTGGCGCAGAGTCCTTCTTTTTTTTCTGCCTTCGATGTGTCTACAATAGTAGGTATGCCTAAACTCTACTTACATTTGCGAACACAGATCAACTCATGATTATTGGATTACTCTTCTTTGGTAGAGCCCGAGCCACCACAATAATTTATTTACACGAATAGGCGATGATTACAGGATTGACCATCTAACCAAAAAATAATATCAAAAGTTTAAAGACAAGTCCATTTGTGTCTGCAATTTGAATAACATATTATCGTTTTAACAATATGGCAGACGGAAGCCCTGACGATTGACTAAAGGAAATCCTTTCTTCTATGATAAAGTCAATCTGATACTACCGATTAAACTGCAGATAGCTTTTGGGAAATTTCATAACCAGTGGCTATTCTAATCAGTACGGTAGGTCAGTTGTTTTTTTTTCTGTTGTTGTTGCTAATCAAAGACAATAAATAGTCATAAACACAAGGTTCAAAATCTGATACTGGCCTAACCTGAGAGTATCGACCATGTAGGTATCGACATTGAGTCAAATTGCAGTCGTTCCATGTAAAATATATTAGTCGTTTAGATTTTTTTCGAAAGTCTTCTTACACACGAGCTACACGCGTCGACGGCGGTCGGCGACAGCAGCCGACCTAAGGGCGAGCGCGCACTGCGGTGCGTTTTTCTAACGCATAATCTGTGAAGTATGGTATGTCTTTGAAGTGCGCGCACTGCGGTCATGCGTTTTGTTACTGTAGGCCCCGCCCAGCGCGGCAGAACGCGACGCGACGCTTGCAGTTGTAGCGTGTCGCGTCCGCCATTTTGTCAGCGGACTGCAAATAGTTCACGAGTGGCAAAATGGCGGGCGCGACATGGTAGAATTATTGCAAGCACCGTTTAGGTCGGCGGCTGTCGCCGACATGCCGGCGGCGATCGTCGGCGCGTCGACGACCGCCGTCGATGCATGCAGTTGCCTTTGCCGTTGACGCGTGTCGCTCGTGTGTAAGAATACTTAGGTACCGTGAAAAACTAGTCTTTAAAGGATGGAAAAAATATTGCTTTAAAGCCAACTAATCGGGTAGGTCAAGGCAGTCGTCTAATAGTTTGCTACAAATACTGTCAGTTATCACGGAAATATTTAGTCGACGAATCGATGTTATCTCCTACAGCAGCCGATTCCGTGTTTGACTATTATCATCATCGCGTGTAACTGTGTAATACCTACGACGCGTGTTGTAACTGCAGTCGATCAATAAGAACGTAAAACATTCTAGTCGAAAGTTCGTGATGCATGTGACTCGCCTTCGCCTTACAATATTTGCAGTTACAACCATAGTAAGGAACTGCAGTATTTTTGCATCCGACTTGTGCAGTGTTCCAGATCGATCGATGCGTATAATTAAGGGCCAAGGGCAACTTACGCCATAGGATCAGCGCACACCAAGAGCAGAGCAGAGCAGAGCATTTTCTGAGACTATTGAAAAATTAATCTTATGACAATTCCATACATTGCAAAATTAAATACACGCCAAGCATGCTCGAGCGTAGTCGAGCATCAAGTTTGGACGATTTAATTTTGCAATGTATGGAATTGTCATAAGATTAATTTTTTCAATAGTCTCAGAAAATGCTCTGCTCTGCTCTGCTCTTGGTGTGCGCTGACCCTTACAATAGTTGCAGTTACAACCATAGTAAGGAACTGCAGTATTTTTGCACCCGACTTGTGCAGTGTTCCAGATCGATCGATGCGTATAATAAAGGGCCAAGGGCAACTTATGCCTTACAATAGTTGCAGTTACAACCATAGTAAGGAACTGCAGTATTTTTGCACCCGACTTATGCAGTGTTCAAGATCTATCGATGCGTATAATAAAGGGCCAAGGGCAACTTACGGAAATCCGCATTGACGTTGCTTTCGGTTAAGGTCTCTTCTCTCGTACCGGCCAAATATAGCTCACGCATGCTGCATTTAAAATATGGTTAAGGCAAAAGATTTGTAGTGGAGCAGATACTAATGAGTATTAATATCCAAACTACTAAAATATCGTTTGCCTCTAGGTTCGCGTCTAGAAATTACCTATTTTTTTTTAATTCTTCTAACGCGCTAAAAAATCTAAAGCTTATGCGAAGACAAAACAATAAGTCTCAAGCATTATCATTTGGAAGGATCCCATGACCAGCAGGTCGATTCTGTAAAAATCTCACCGTGAAAACTTAGGTGAAGTGAGTTTATTTTTGCTAGGAATTGTCACTATTGACAGCTCACTCCACGCTCACTTCACCTAAGTTTTCACAGTGAGATGGTTACAGAATCGCACTGCAGTTCCGATTTTGGCATCACTTCACTGTCGATTACCTACCGGTTTCTAAATTCTACAGTGTAAGTATAGTTTCATGTAGTAATATTGTTCGTTAAGCATTAAATAAAACCTTGGAAATTATCTCAAAACGGCCAACGTAACGTAACTTTACGAATTCGGAACTTATTTTGCCATTCAAATATTTAGTTAAAAGAATTTAATTGTAAGTCGCAACTTGTATATTAATTAACTATCATCATTTACTTACTACATAAGCGTGTGCCAAAAACGTATGAGTAATACCTAATTAATGATTTAAAAGGAACTATTATTTAACTAACAAGGTTATTGTATTTACGTTTTTGTTCTTGGAGATTTTTATCTTTCTTCTTAGTAAAAATCTCAATTTTCATTCATTCATCAAATCATCACTGACAGACAGCGCACCGCGTTAAGTGCTAGGTCGCATGAGATTTTGCACAAGAGTTTGAGCAATAAGGAAGGGTTTTTGAAAATTAAGTACCTTAGTAAATAAATTAAATAGGGAATTAAAGTTTGTCATTTGCCGCGGCTTCGCCCGCATGTATGTCGAAAAATATCCCACGGGAACGTACTGTACTACCGGGAAACCCTTCCTTAATCCTTGTCTAAATTATAAAAGGGGACCTCTGTGCAAAATTTCAGGTTTCTAGGTTAAAGGGATTGGTCTGGGCGTTGATGAGTCAGTGAATCAGTCAGTCAGTCAGGACTTCTCTTTTTATTTATATAGATAAAGATTAAAAATAATATTATAGGTAGGTACAGTAGTCGCCATCAACTCTATTATTAAGGAAACACTTATTTCTTTCACCGTGTTGACGGTATTACAAGATATCGACGGAAGTTATCCATTTTTTTATATTTTTGTATCAAAAGACCGCAAATTCAACTACTTTTTCGGTCTTGATACAAAAATATAAAAAAATGGAAAACTTCCGCCGATATCTTGTAAATTGGAAAATATCAAGTGACAATACATGCGATACCTAATCATACAAGGTAATTTAACTAAGAGGAGTTTAGTATGATATAAAGTTGATTTTACTTAATAACTACAAAACAAAAGATAACGATGATAAAACTACTAAAAACCGTGACTGAAAATTTTATTCGGAGATGGCATCAAAAAAGTGTAAGAAATGAGTACTGACTTAGTAATATTATTACTGAACGCTGAATTGACGGAGACAATAGAGATTTGAAGTTTGCGAAAAAACGCAGCTTCACCAATTAATAATATTAGAAGCTCACAAAGAGACTGGTAAAAACGTATCGAACATTAAAATATTCAGTCACACAGTTATTAAAATACTAGATATCAAAGCCAGTGTTGCAATTATTGCAAAACTATCGCTCTGCGACGTCGATACAGATAGATTTAATCGAGTTTCTCCTAGCTAGCGTCTATTTCTGTTCTAGAGTGAGTGCTCATTTGACATAGATTATGTAAAAACCGGTCAAGAGCGAGTCGGACTCGTGCACCGAGGCGAGGGTTCCGTTCCGATTTCTGAAAAAGTGTGCTATTTAGAGACATCGTTTTATTTTTCCTGTAATCTTTACATAAACTTCTATCACATAGAATAATTTCAGATTTTTCTCTTTGCAAACTTCGGAGATAAGGGGGGGGGAACGGTATTTTTTTTTACATTTTTCATCAAAAGTCGAAAACTATTCGACCTAAAAAATAATAAAAAAATGTTTGAGAATGTGCAAACAGCGCTCTTTCATATGTCACATGTCCTAGTAGCCCCACTTTGAATTTTTAAGACCCCCTTTCAGCACCTGTTGCAAAAAAAATATTAATATTTTTATTTCTTTCTTATTTGCAAAATCGTTGGATAAACGTCATCTAAAACTGTTCTAAATTTGAAGTTGATAGCATTAGTAGTTCTTGAGATATCCAGCTGTGACAGACAGACAGACAGACTGAGTCACACCATAAGGGTTCCTTTTTTACCATTTTGGTACGGAACCCTAAAAATTAATACAGCTAAACCAAACCTCACGTAAGTAGATGCCTACTGTTAATTTATTGATCAGAATTCAACAGACGAAATCATAATTATGTGTTAATAGGAATTAACAAAAAAAAATAAAAAATAATAATAGATTCTCTGGTATTTAATTCAAACGAAATTAGTACCATGTTATCGGTCTTTGTTATGCTCAACGTGCATATTTTCTTTCGAATTATCAGCTGTACGAGATAAACTAATATAATATAGAAACCGTTAAGATATCGTCAGGGAATAATAAATGAGGAATGTCCATCAGAATAACACATCTACAATACTTGTTTCATTAGGATACAAGTTATACCTCAAGCAGGGTACTGTGTTTACATAATAAATTGTGAAGGAATTTATAGATTGTAGGGCTGTGGGCGATAGAGCGACGTTGCTTCATGCTAGGTACTACCAAAGTGACGAAATTATTCAATCTTTATAGGTAGGTAGGTAGGTACCCGCTATCAAGATGGGCCATCTGATGAAAGGTAACAGGGATGATACATTTAACCTCAGGTCTAGATTATAAATCGTCATTAAAAGATTTTTGTTAATATCATTAGAAACCATCTGGAATAACTTGAGAAGTAAAGCAAGTAGTGGACGCAGCTGTGTAAACTGCAGTGTGTTCAGTACAATCGGAGTGTAGGTATAGGTAGTAGGTACAGAATAAAGTAATATTGTATGTAGTCTGAAATTGAACATTTCTATTCACGGCCCAAATAAAATAGATACTTTACCTTACTTTACATTTGCATATTTTAAGACAAACCGAGCGTTTCGATGGCGGGATCTGGCGTATCGGAAATGAACTCCAAAATATAGAATTTTACATCATCGACCTTCGTTCGACAGTACAAAACAACGGCAGTGGCACTATTCCTAAAATGCATAGAAATGCAAGTTACGAATGAGACATTCGTTATTTCTACGAATGAATTCGAGCTTGATAAATGATCCTTTGATTAGCTACCTACTACTCAACAATACATGCACCAACTTCGGTGCAGTGTTTCAAAATCATTTTTCAGACCTAGGTTAAAATGTTGTTGTCATTGAATAAACATGTAGTGATTTAAATGTCTGTTGTATCGACGTTTGAATATTTTAAAATATCGTACCCGATTCATGAATATTAAATGAGATACCTACTTCTAGTTATAATTCAGTAAATTGTACAGTTCGATTTTGCGTAACCACATACATTGATAATATTATTATGTTTAGAAATAAGCATATTCCATAGGTTTTGAAACTATTGTATTGCAAATTAATTATATTACTAAGTATGTAGTAATTCTAATTTTATCTAGCTAGATATACGTAAAAGTTAAAGCTTATTTCGGCTACCTGTTATGCATCGGTACGATTTAGGTCCATAAAATTACTAGGTAAGTAGTCTTAAAAAAACAGTTAAAATAATTGATATGATTTCCATTTCTCTGCAATTTGTAGGTACAGACGCCAGCACATCAAGCTACTACAATCTGATTTTCATCTTTATCGCTAAAGCATTAGGTTCAAGGTTGATTGGGAAAATTTAACAGTTTCGGGTGGCTTGACCTGCCTGGCGTCTGTACAAAATAATTAGGTACTCACTTTCATCATAATATTATTATAAAATACATCTTCAAAGGTAATATATGTTACACGGTTCGTATTTACCCCTGTTCTTACTAACGCCAAATCAAAAGCCGTCAAGCTAGATAATTATATAGAAGTAGTGCACCACGGCTTTAAAATTTCTGTGCTACAATGTAGGCAAGCATAACTGTCCGTCAAATAGCGTTGAGGTATTTTCTGAGGGTATTTTACGTTTATATTTTTATATCTGTGGATTTCGAAAGCTTTTTCTTAAGATCTAATGGGTGTATCGTCCGACGCTTCAGATGTTAAACATTAGCATTATAAGTCGAATGACTGAAAGATATCGAGCCTTTTCAGGAAGAAGATCGTAACCGCCATTTTGCATACAGGAGAATGTTTTTTTAAAATATTTCTCAATATATTTATAGCATCAATTTGAAATTTTTACTTGGTGTTAAATGGGCACCTCCCTATTAATTCAAATGTTAAGATTTGACTCAGTACTCTATAATCTATATACTCTATAATATTATACTCTATAATATTAAAACCGTTTTTGGGATTTATGGCGCTTACGATGTTCTTCCTAAAAAGGCTTGATATACTGACCGTAGTTTATAGGCCCAAAGCCAAGCATTTATGCTAAAAACGGACCTTTATTGAATAATATTATACTTACCTACATAATATTTTTTATGACGCGAGGAACCTGCTGTATTTTCTACTAAAACTAATAAAAAAAAAACAAGTAACACCCCTCCATTTAGTATTTTTCCCACACAATTATTACTTATTCAAATTTATTTTAAAATATTCTGTGTGGTCAAATTATGCAAATTAAACAATTTTTTTTTTTTTTGTCGAAAGTAGAATAGTAGGTTATTAACCAAGGGGATAAAGCAGTGTCTTCTGTCGCGGGTGACGATTTAAATCGCGAGCGTAACGAAGGACTCGAGGTTTACTCCCGAGCGTAGCGAGGATGTTAAAAACTTAAATCACGAGCGAAGCGAGGGATTTAAGACGAGTCCTGAGTGTAGCGAGGGATTTAAGTTCGTTTTATCACCGAGAAAAATACTCTACTTTTCGTACCATTTGCGAAAAAATTAACACAATAATAAATTGAAATAAACTTAACGTTTATGTATTTGAAGAAAACAAAAACGCGGCAAATTCCTACACTAATATTTTTTTGTCGGAAAAGCAAAGGTATCAAGTTCATACGGCCTCGTCGGTTTTCGTAATTTTATTTAATAATCATAACTGCATAATAAAAGCGTAAGTATTCCTTTTTCAAAAATATGTACTTATAATGCTTTATATACAAACTCAATGGTGTAAACACAGATGTAGTTCAGTATAAATTTCGGTAAGTATTCCAAATTTAAATCACATTCTCCCCCTAGAGAATGAATAAAATTCAGTACAATTTTCTTTCCCTGTTTTTAACAGATTAAAAATGACTATTGTTATGTTCGCTTTTTGTGGCATAGAATGTCACTTTTTTGAGCAAGTGGTACGAAAATGTCTTTATAACATTAGATACATAGGTAGGTAATACCATGCTTATACTACTTATATGATGCATGAATGGTTATCTACTTGATGCTAATGCACCACGATCTCGTCGTTGGGTGCATTTCAAAAATTTAAGTCTGACTTTTTACCATTATGTACATAATGTAACAGAGTGGACTGTAGGAAATATAAATTAGAGTTACTTATATTAAATTTATTGTAAATATCCATGGCCTCTAACTTACATCGTCTATGACTAAATACTTAGAAGTACCTAGATTGTTTTTTTTTAAATATAATTATATATTAGGTACTAAATGTATGTACCAGGTTTCAGGGAGTAATTTTATTATATTATACGAGTATGTTTCAACTAATGAAACCTATGCCGCGATTATTGGCATATTCAATATTCCTATTAATTTATAAAGTAACTTCTTGCATGCCATGTGTGTGTATTTATGTTTTGGACAAATAAATATTTTGTATTGTCTCGTATGGTACGGCGTTTATTCATTCAAAGGGTAATCTTTGCTGTTAAACTACTAACGCTATAAAAGTTATAGTTATATAATCATAATGTAAATAAATGATATTGTCAAATTACGTCCTGCGTAATATAAATGTTACCTAATTGATTAAAATGATAAAACAAGATGACAAAAAAGAAGCCAACCAATGTTCATAGCTTTTTAACTTTGGCTCCGATAATGGCATAAAATATCTAGTCTAATATTACAATGAAATGGTTCCTCATCATTTAATTTAGTTCATTGTATGAATTTAAAAATAAAGAAGCCTTCTAAAATAGGGCCAAAAGTGGTGTAGTGACGAATTTGTTGAGGAGCAATTCAAGCAAAAAGTGAAGTATGATAAATTAAAATCTTTCTTAAATTAAGTACCTATTTAAAGTTTGTCTGTTATCATGACAAAATTGTATCACGCATGACGCACTACTAAACAACTAAATTAATTAAGTACACTTTTTAATTTTATTTAATTAATTTCGATTTTAGCCTCTGGTGGGTATTGTTTTCGGGTAGATTTTTGTAAATAAATTATGTAGGTAGTTAAAATGAATGGCTATAAGGGTTGTGAAATTCTAGATAGAAAGAACTTTTGGAAATTTTGTATGAAGTCAAGTGTATAGATACAAAACGAATTATTCAGCAGAACATAACTTTGTTATAAGATTTTAGGAAGAAGATATTGTCTGTGCTATGATCTGAGGAATGCATCCCAAATATTGGATTTATATTGTAAATATATTTTTGTACATAAACGCGCTTCTATTGTATTTAAATTTGGTTGAAGTGATATTACCATGATTGTGTGTAGGTATATTATCTTGAACAAAATTCTTGTGATGGGATGCGTTATACACTGAAAAATCTTTACTTGTTTTTGTGTAAGAATGAATTAAATGTTACATTGATATTATTGATGTAATAAAAACGAATAAAAATTACTTCATGTTTTATTACAATTTACCCATGATTTGCCTTTTAGTTAGAATTTCCTCCCTAATTGACCTACGTATTCCTTTGTAAAAGTAGCTCTTTGACCGCACCTTGGTGGTATTGCAGCCGCAGTTTGGTGGTGACCTCCAAACTAACCCTTTGAACTTTTGAACCACAGACAAACGAATTATAATAGGTTTGTGTCAGTTTCGAACATTCTTTTCTCTCCTTCCCCTTTTTTTCCCAAAGAGCTACAATCTAAAAACACGTTTCAACGATATCTACAGGAGTAGTAATAATATGAGGCCCCACCAATGCAGGTTCTTCCTAAAAAGGAAAATATCAATTCAATAGCTATGCTGATATTCCGAGTCTGCGGTTCGAACGCCAATTAGGAAGTACATCTCTGTCGCACTTGTGAGTTGTGACGCAGCTGGCGAGTCGGTAGCCGCCCGAGTTGGACGAAATTGTCTGCCCATTGTCGCGAGCTCGGCATGGTCTCGTCGGTCAGTGACACTACAATGTATAATGTATGTAATTTTGAAGTTCAAGAAGGCTGGGCAGTGAGCAACAGCAATTTCCCCGAAAATCCTAGTCAATTGAATATGCAATGCCTGACAACTGAAAGGCTGCTATACAACGTGTACCTAACGTTAAATGCGCAAAACCTCTTAAGGGGTCATTATACTCATCATTATGAACAACTTTTACTATGGGACCAAACCTGAAATAACAATCAGCTGTTTAGCACATTTTGACGAATTACGCGAACATAAATGTACTGAACAGCTGATTTTTTTTTCGCGATTTCAGGTTTGCTCCCCTAATAAAAGTTGTTCATAATGATGAGTACAATGACCCCTTAAGAGGTTTTGCGCATTTAGCATTACACGTTGTATAATACAATAATTTTGTCTTTTCATCTTATAATAAATACCTTCGATGCTCCTTGAGACAGTCACAGCGACCATTTTGTGGCTCAAATTGAAATTACTTACCTACCTATAGAATAAGTATTTTATAGTTCTCCACAATATGAGATAAATTCTATAAAGCTAGCTAGCACAGCATGTATCGTAAGCGGCATCGTTACGTCACTTCGATTTAGGCCAAGCACGGAATGTTCCGACGAATGGCGCGACGGCACGGTCAGGGCCCGCTTGTCCCTGACCACGGTCAACGGCATCGTTTGAAGGTGCCCTCCGAAACGGATCATACGCTCGCACACAATGCCAGCATCGTAACGAAGTAGGTATGTTCATTATGTACGTAGACAGACGTAGGTATACAATTTTTTTACTCGCTGCTATGCAGTGAGTGAACGTTTTGTACTGAACATACAGCTAGATCTAAGTATTAACTGGTTAGTCATACTCATTGCATCGACTATACATTGTCTGCGTGCCTTTCTTACGTAATGCACCTGACGGTATTTTTGAATAAATAAAAAGTTCTACACAATAATTATAATTCAAATTGCTGTGCTAATTCTTTATCAATACGTCGTGTGCATTCTAGATAAGCGTAGTGCAGTTTATTGTGTAGGCAACTGTTATGAGTTTGTTATAAATATAAAATATACAAAAGTAGATAAGAGTAGTGAGTGGCGGGTGTGCGCCTGCGACGGTGCCGGCTGCGGGCGGCGAGGTTTATCTCGTCATTATGCACTAAAGGTGACATTGCTCGGTCGTCGACCCAAAAACCGCTTTACTTTTATTCCTGTTTGGGTTTCGTGATCGTCTCACTTTTTATGCATCGCTCCTATAGTATTCGCAGATTCTATCGTGTCTTGGAATTTTGCCAACTAGCGAGTCAGACTTACGAGGTACATACCTAAATTACTATTTACATCTAAGTCTACGTGTTGTTCAGATGTTGAATTATAGGTAGGTACTTACCTACTTATAAACTTCTGAAGTTATTATTAGATTTGCATTGGTAATTAGCTGTGTAGAGACGAACAAAACTTTACTCGCTCACATTAGTTTGTTTTGGCGGGAATCCAATGGATATTTTTATTTCTGCATTTAGGATTCGCACATGAAAGTATTGGTATTATGCTATCAGCCACAATGATACTTCTGTTTAATTGTTAGTTGACGCAGTTACCGATTGATTGGAGCCTACCTACCGATTATTTATCATACCTACCTTATTAGGTACCTACTACATACCTACTCATCGATATCCATTTTAGTCAGGCCGTCATAGCAGCTAATTGTTATTTCAGGAACCGGAACAGAATACGAAATTTTCAAACATCCAGCTGAGTCCGACCCCTGAAAGAGCTAAAAAAATTTATGATCCTCTGATCAGGTTCAAGTCTCAACCTACGATCACTTTAGTTGTCCCTAGTTGTGTCTACTCTACGCCATTCTGGTTTAGGTACCTACTTTTAAAAGAAATAAGTTCGGTGTTCCTCAGGGTAGTGTACTGGCCCCTCTTCTCTTCCTTATTTACAAATTTTATGATATTCCTCAATCACATCAATGCATTTTATTTGCGGACGATATTTCAGTTATAGTACCGGGAAATTCAGATAGCAACTACGAACATTTATTTAATAACACTAAAGAATCAATAAGGAAATGGTTAAAGGACAACTAGATATCTATCAGCTAATGTATCTGAGACTAAAAATTTTCTCTAACTACTTATAGGCAACAATTCCTAGTTAAAACCCTTAACTAAAGTCGTTGATACAAAATTTTTAAGTAGGTATGAACTTAAATAGACATTGAAATCACAACAAATCACAACTCGCGTAAGTGCCTATGCTCTAATTTAAATACATTTATTTTTGGTTTAAAAAATATTAAGAAGTTACTATACAACGTGTAATGCTAAATGCGCAAAACCTCTTAAGGGGTCATTGTACTCATCATTATGAACAACTTTTACTATGGGGCCAAACCTGAAATCGCGAAAAAAAAATCAGCTGTTCAGTACATTTTGACGAAATTTGCGAACATAAATGTACTGAACAGCTGATTTTTTTTTCGCGATTTCAGGTTTGGTCCCATAGTAAAAGTTGTTCATAATGATGAGTACAATGACCCCTTAAGAGGTTTTGCGCATTTAGCATTACACGTTGTATAAGGAGGATGCGCTAAATTGCGCCCGCGAAATTCAAATTTTCTTACGTTTTTTGCAATTTGCAGGTCAGTGTCAGGTTGTATGTTGATTAAAATATGATTCGAAAAAATCAATTCTAAAATTGATGATAAAATAGTAGTACCTACATATTTAAAAAGGGGCCCGCTGGCTGGACGCGTGTTTAAATAACGAATATATTCTGAAGTGTAGCTCATAGAAAGTCGAGATTTTGGATTTGTAAGGTACATAATAGCACAGAATAAATAATAGTACTAACGTACAGAAGTTGCACTCCTTTGATCTTGAAGAAAGCCGCTTTTATAATAGCCTACAAAATCTTTTCCTACCCATGCGCAAGCTAAATTGCTCTTAATCGCCGCGCTTGAGAGGTGTTATTACTTTGTGTCGTTACTCGTCCGTAACATACCTACGCCGCTTAGCCGAGTACTAGGGCTGTCCGGAAAGAAAAATAAAATGTGGTACCATACCACCATACCATACCATACATACCATATGGTATGGTGGTGGTGGTGTATATGGTACCTTTTTATACTTTTATTGTATTTTTTTTTTTTTTTGTAGTCTATCTAGAGTTGTTTCACTTTACTGTAATGTCTTATAATTTTCAAACGTTATTTTTTATTAATCAATCAAACAATCATTATTAAATCATGATCATCATTCAATTTTAGAGGCATGAGGAACAGGGTGTAAAGTTCACTCATCCTCCATAGAAAAGGGAGGATCCTCCGACCAGACGGGTGTTGTGTCTGGTGGGCCACTGCCCGACGGTTGATGTCGGGACGTTGTATATATGCTAATCGCGTGGCAAACTCTAATTGCGCGATGCAGGCTTGCGTGACGTCATGTCATTGATGCGCAGCTCATATGTGGCGATGTAGATGCCGCCACACAATCATCAATTATGTTTAATACACCATCATCTCGTATAATATTTAGAAGTGTTCTAAAGTAAACAAGGTACAAACACGTCTTAAATTGAAAGTAACATATTTTGGTCCACTTTAGTCGTCTGAACATGGTCAGACAACACAGAAAACAACTAAAGATGCCTCAACGCACCAGTGTCTAAGTTTGTGCGATCGTACGATCGCGGGTAGGTAGGTACAGTTGCTTGTAAATCCTAAGTTAATCCTTAATTACTTTAAGCGATTTTGGACATTACTCCTGAAACAATACGACGCGCACACAAACCCCCACCACTCCGCCGAGAGCTCAAGTTAAATGTCGGCAACTATATTATAGTAAGTAGGTAGTAGGTAAAAAAAAGATAGGAACAAGACTCGACATTTCGTAATGGATTTTCGTCATTAAAAAAGTAACTATATCACTAATATATATATATAGTATAGTGATAATTATGAATAGTCTACTTAAATTTAAAATCTAAGATTTAATTTTTTCATGGGCGGCCGTACGTGTCTCGCTCGCTGAGCGCGTAATACACCCCGACTGACTTGTAACCCAGAGTTGCCGCGAGCTGTAGGTACTTATCTCGAGCGGAATGTACCAGTGCAAGAGGCCTGATAATAGTATCAAGCTCCTAACACTATTGTGCGATCTGAAAGTATAATAACAATAAAAATAATCATAAGGGGCCCGCTAGCTAGACACTTCATAAAAACTGTCGAGGTACAAAATATATCTTATTTATTTTCTTTAGGTACCAAATAATGTCTATGAAAAGCTATCACCTGTTGATGAATCTCGTTGGGGCCTGACAGATAGTGTGTAACTATTTATATTTAAGACATAATATGTACTTACCTACCATATTTTATGCAAAATAAAGGTATCTAAGTATGTAGGTACCTATGCTATTCAAGATAGTTAAATTGATTTCGGTCGACAAACTACCTGACGAGATTGACCTACATACATGGCTGTTAGTAGAAACGAACTTTTGGAATTTTAGCCTAATAGAGAAGTTGAGACTTGTAAGGAACTCTTGTGGTAAATCCAGGAAGGATCTACCTATGTCCTATTAAATTAATAGTTTGACTAAGGAAATCCCCTCGTTTTGGCAAGGTGTCCTAGCGCTAGCCATACCTACTCGAGATCGAGAAGCTAGCAAGCTAAAGTGACGCCCCGATCCACGAGCACGACGCGTACGGCGTGCTCAGTGCCCAGCTGGTACAGTGTCAACGGGTTGCCAGAACTTCCTCATCTGTCTGGAGCTGGAGATGTTAGCGGCCGCCATCGCGCTGCGCTACCTACTTTATTCAGAGTAACAACAACAAGCACTTAAGTACATGGAAAATAGCGAATGCCAGTGTGTACAAAGTACCTACCTATTGATAACAAGCATCCACTAAGTAATAAACCTATCTACTTTGACCTAATAAATAATTATGTACCTACGCTGGGTACCTACTTCCTATGCGTTAGGTATTCTTATACAGGGTTATTTGTAAAACACCCGTAACCTCTTAAGGGGTCATTCTACTCATCATTATGAACAACTTTTACTATGGGACCAAACCTGGAATCGCGAAAAAAAAAGTTGTTCATAATGATGAGTAGAATGACCCCTTAAGAGGCTACCGAGCGCGCAGTGGCGCCCTCATCGTTTGTTTGGTTATTTCTTTTATTTTACTGGCTTAGTGGCCACTAACCTCCGTTTTAACGATTGTAATAAAACTTAACAATGTAAAACTACTATTTGTAATAATAATAACGTATAGTCTTGTGGAGCACAACTTAACGTGCTTATTTTCTGCATTTTCATTCTAAAATAAAATAAATAACCAAACAAACGATGAGGGCGCCACTGCACGCTCGGTAGCCTCTTAAGAGGTTACTGGTGTTTTACAAATAACCCTGTATATCTACCTATTCATTAATCTTCGAGATAACTAGATACTTTCGGGCCAAGTTGTGTGTGTTGACAGTATTAATTACGATAGTACCTAATATACAGTTGGCGATTAAAAGAAATCAGTGTTATAGATACCTAACGATAATATTATCTCAAAAGATCAGCATTTTAGGTTACCTATACCAGAAAGGTTTAGGTAGTGAAAAAAGGTAAACAATCTTGATGTGTCTTTTATCTTATTTTATTTTAAAACCTCGGTTTAAAAATAAAATGCAACTAAAAACTAATGTAAATACAACAATAATGATTACTAAATCGATTGAACCATTAATTTAAGCAGTAGTTTATTTGTTTAATATGCATTTGTGTAAAAAGTTGCATCAATATTGTTTACCTTTATTTCACCACCTAAACCTTTCTGATATAGTCATTGATTAGTCAAAGGAGAATTCAACCGATGTTTTCTGTAAAAATCTAACTGGAAACTTAGGTGAAGTGTGAAATAGTGTCAATCCTTAGCATCAGGTGGAATATCAGCATAGACAGGAACAGCTCACTTCAAGCTCACTTTTTTCCAGAAATGTTAGGTATCACTTGATGACGTTGGCTCGACCTTCGTTGTCCAGAAACTTTTGGAGGATGTTGCGTGTCGACGCTCAATCTTGCGGTGCTGTGGCGGAGAGGTTCGAAAAGTTCGAATTGTGATTTCAGAATCTACCTACATTAGATTCTGTTTGTGAAGTGATATCGAAATCTGTGTATATCCAGTAGGTACTTACCTACCTAATTCAACAGCTTAACAATTAATCATAACGAATTGATTAGCTCTATAGGTACCGATATTGAAAAAAAAAAACACTAACCAAAGGTTACTGACGGACACCAGTAGAGACAAAAATAGTTATTGTCTGTGTTCCCGAGACTAGTGTCAATGACCTTTGGCTATTTATTTTGGGTTATTATTAGATATTTGCTATCCATTAGCGTATTGGCTTCATCTATTCCAAATATAGGTAGGTAACTCTCGGTTGGTTCTCCCATTCATAGCTAAACTTCACAATTTTGGATCAGTTTCCTTTTAAGGCTAGTGAAGGAATGTCCATTGTATTCTGTGTGGGTCTAATGATGTTTAAAAACTTAAAGGGAAGGTCAAACATATGAGGGACTGACTAAAAAGATGAGGGACGACCGGACGATGGTCGAAGACAGTATTGGATTAAAACTCGGGCATGGATCTACGGTCAGTTCATAAACTTACGCATTGAATAGGACATTATAACAGTACCTACCTAGCTGAAAAGGTATGTACGGAAAGCAAAAGAAGTAAAAAGTAGAGGCTTATTTTGGCAGTGGGTGGGTAACTACATACAAGCTGATATGATGCGCCGCATGTGGGATCTGAATTCAGGAGGACATTGCTGCGACTCCATATTAATTGTGAGATGTGTATCTAGCCATATTAATGTGACTCGGACTTGACAACCAATCAATCTGCCTAGCCTTTTCCTAACTATGTTGGGGTCGGCTTCCAGTCTAACCGGATGCAGCTGAATACCAGTATTTTACATGGAGCGACTGCCTATCTGACCTCCACAACACAGTTACTGGTTAATACGATACCCCTTGGTAAGACTGGTTGTCAGACTTTCGGGCTCCAGACGACCCGCAACGACTGTCAAAGATCCACGAAAAACAGCCGGGACCAAACGGCTTAACGTGCTTTCCGAGGCACGGAGGAATCTCGGTATGTAAAGATGGTCACAAATCCACTGACCAACCCCGGCAAGCGTAGCTTAACCTAACGGATCGACCCGTGCGGCTGTTATTACTTAGCCACGAGCTCTTCCGGACTTGACAACCATAATATGAAACCACCGCTATTATAGATTGAGACATTACGAGGAAATTCGTTTCCTACAATCTAAACTACTAGTGGTTTCCGTGATTAGATAAGCAAACAAAAAAGCTTTCTTACAGCATCATGTTTTTTATGTCGAGAGCAAATCATAAACCTCACAGTAAAATAAATTGCGAAGCCAAAAACCCCCCCGGTGACCTTCAGGCCAGCCAAATGCGCAGGTGGGGAACCGATCACTTTTCCGATTTTTTTTGGTTCGAATTTCATTTTACCGAAAACCATTGATCGACGTCTCTTTTGCTTTAGGCATTATTTGACATATTTTTAGATTATCGAAGGATCATGTGTCATACTTAGCTATTTTTTTTACCGAACTATATTTCGCCGATTTACAAAATAACTTTTTGCTATTGGCCGAAGCCTCTTTTGAACTTTTTTCATTTGCCAAATGATTTATGGGAAATAATAAAGCTTCCGAAAAACAAATTTACTTCCAACCTTAGAGTAATAATTCTATGCTTCCAACGATCTGCGGCTGACTGTAATACTAACTAAGCTGTGTTAAAATGAATTACTTACTTACCGAAAAATTTATACAACATTAACCGAAAAAATATGTTGTACGAGTATTTAACAAACAAACAATGAGCTTATTCAAATTACAATTCTACGAAAAATAATCTGTAAGTACTTTCAAATAATAAACTGAACTTCCGAAAAAAATACTAAGTTTTCTAAAACATATATTATGTTCTGCAAAACTAATCGTTTTCTTAAGCTCTATATTCGTACAAACCAGCTTAATTTATACTTTTGTTTATTTTTTTTAACTCAATTTTAATGAAAATAACTAGGTACCTACCGGTTGGCTCGCGCGGGCGCTTCGTGCGTACTTTGGGTGACATCGGTTGCGTTCGGGTGCAGAGCTTAAGAGCGTAGACGGGCTGCGCGGGAATTGAAAAATAGGTATTTGAAGAAACTATTGCCGTCGCGTTGCGCTCTAGCAACCGGGCGGTATCAATATGTGAGTGAAGTCTGTATTTGTGTGCGTAGCTCAGTAGCGCGCATCTCCCGCCCGCTCGCGCCAACCAAACTACCTACGTTGCGTTCGTTTCTGTCTCAGTCGGATTGCAAATATCGGTGTGCGCAGTGTTTCGTGTGATCGTGCTATTTATACTAAATTTTTCCATGAATGCCTTCTCCCTGAAATAATTGACGGTCGGATACCAGGAAATTTACCTGTAAGAGAAAGGATGGAAATGACGACAGAATAAATGTACATATTATTATATAACTTTTGTATTATTTAAAATACCCACAAGCACCTTTTCTGCGTCTTCTGCATAAATATTAAGAACTAGCTTTTGCCCACGGCTTCGCTCCCGACAACTGACTACTACCCTACTTACCTAAAAAAATAATTAAAAAAACTTATTATCCTATTTCGGACGACGGCGTCGGCTAATCCAAAAACGCAAAAAATATAAAAATCGGTGTAATTAACACGATTGTCGACTTCCTTTTATATCAATAAACAAATGACTACTTTTGGAAAAAAAAATCCATGTTTTTAAAATAAAATTAATTTGAAATTAGAATTCTTAGCCAAACAAAAATTATTTTGATTTGAAATGGCCAGTACTGCAGAACGGCAATTTCATAGGTAAAGACCTAATATTAGGTCTTTATTGATTAGTGTTACATTTTCATCGCATTTCAATCTTTTTCGTCATCATGGATACGTTAAAAATTCGAGTAATTATGGAATATAAGTACCGTCGTGGCAGCAACGCGGCACAAGCGGCACGCAACATCAACGACGTTTACGGAGCTAACACTACAAACCAACGCACCACCTGTTATTGGTTTGCTCGCTTCCGTTCTGGAAATTTCGACCTGAAAAATGAACCTCGCGGTCGTCCGAAGACTTTGGTCGACAATTACGAATTAAAGGCGATTGTGGAAGCTGATGATACACAATCTACGGCTGAATTAGCAGCAGCTTTCGACGTTAGCGTCAAAACAATCTTGGTCCATTTGCGTCAAATTGGCAAGGTAAAAAAGCTTGACAAATGGGTGCCCCACGAACTCAATGATCGCCAGCGCGAAGTACGCGTCGAGACGTGCCTTGCACTGCTCAACAGACACACAAATGAAGGAATTTTGAACCGCATTGTTACCTGCGATGAAAAATGGATTCTGTTCGATAACCGCAAGCGCTCAGCAAGTTGGTTGGATCCTGGTTCAGCACCTAAACAATGCCCTAAACGAAAACTTACTCCTAGAAAAGTGATGGTCACTGTTTGGTGGTCTAGCGCCGGTGTGATTCATCACAGCTTCTTACCAAACGGGGTGAGCATTACTGCAGCTGTGTACTGTGAAGAACTGAACACAATGATGGAGAAGCTGGCACATCTCCAACCAGCATTGGTCAATCGCTCGTCTCCGCTGCTCCTGCACGACAACGCGCGACCTCATACTGCACAGCAGACGGTCTCCAAGTTGCAAGAACTGGGGTTGGAAGCTCTCCGTCATCCGCCCTACTCACCAGACCTTGCGCCTACAGACTACTACTTTTTCCAGAATTTGAATAACTTCTTGGCGGGAAAAAAATTCAATACCCGAGAGGCAGTACAAAATGCCTTTGAAGAATTTGTTGCCTCCCGACCAGCTGATTTCTTTAAGAAGGGCATCAATAAACTGCCACTGCGTTGGCAAAGATGCATTGATTGCATGGGTGATTACTTCGATTAATACAAATAAAAAATACATGAAAAAAATTCGTTTAAATTTTTTCATACAAAACGGCAATTTCATAGGTAAAGACCTATTATATAGATTTACTTGATAAGAGCAGTCATTATTTTATAAACTCCCCTGTAAATATGTATGTCAAGTCAAAAGCAGAATTATCACACCAAGCAGTATAGTGCAAACTTTAGTTACGTATTATACCTAATGCTTACGGTTTGTATTTTTGTAAGAGACACTTCGCTAAAGTTCAATTCAATTATTAGTTAATTATAAACCCTAAAAATGTCATTGAATTGTTACTTCGTTGTCTCTTAAAAAAAAACAAAATGAGCATCAAACACTATTCAGTAAATCAGTATAGGATAAACGTCGATATCGACTGACATCACTATGATTTCGATAAAATCTTCGACACTAGTCACTTCCCTAATTGTGTACGTATTAGTCTAACCCTCCCTCACCTCTCGTCTCCCCCCGTAGAGTGCGATAGAGACAACTGCAGCTCAGAACGATTTTACCTATAAAAACCTTGACCGATCGACGTTTCGTATTCTCCTGTTTTCTCCTCGAAACCTAAACCAATTAAATTATATTTGGTATCAAAATTTAAAGGAAGAATAGATCTATGCCCCTATTACTTGTTTTTATTTTAAAAACTTTTCAATTTTCTTTGGTAGTCGTCTGATTACGTAGGTAAAAACGGGGTATTTTTTTAGGTTTTTGGTAAGTCATATTTATTTTTGTAATAATTTTTTTGAAAAAAAAAAATGACAGGGGCATGCCTTCAATAGACCTGGATTTTTATAAATAAAAACGATTACTCTAGAGGCATTATCCAGGAGGAGAATAGGGGAATACATTTGTATGGAAAAATGCAGCCCGTCTACGCTCTTAAGAGGAAATGCGGGCGACCAGACTTTTGAAAATTAGGTATTTGAAGAAACTATTGCTGTCGCTCTGCGAGCGCTCCGCCCTGAAATTCGTGCGATAAGGACAACTGCAAATCCGTCTAAATAGCCTATGTAAAAAGTTACATTTCGAGGTTTGGCCTATTTCCTCCTCCAATATTGGACCAATTTAAAAGATATTTCATAAACTGAATAAGAAGGATATATACTATGCCCCTATGTTTTTCTTTTTTCGTTAAAAGTTGTCAAATTTGTACACTAGGCCTCTGTTGACAGCGTTCTGAATAGACAATTTTGAGCATTTTTTGAGGGTTCTAGTTCTTATAAAAATAATGTATCATCAAAAAGGAAAACATAGGGGTATACAAGTAGCTAATATTTATATTTCTGTAAAAAATCATTCCTTTATGGTCATTAACCAGAAAGAAAACAGGCGAGAGCATTTGTATGGAGAAAAGAGCACCCGCATTTCCTCTTAAGCATTTGACTTATCATTTCGTTTGTTCACGTGAAAAGGCAAATTAGTGTTTATTCCGAACCTGACCCGAAAATCATAACCCTGCTAGGTTATGTTAGGTTAGTTGTTGTGCATGGAAATAATAATTACATGAAAGTAAATAGGTTACCTTCCTATAACGGGTTTGCGACTAACACTTGTTTATATATATATTTTTTAAACTATTTAAACTGGAGTAAACAACAACAAACTTCACTTCTTTTTACTTTTTTCTTCTCGGCCTATGTAAATTATTAAGCCTCGAAACTGTTTTCTCTGAACTCTAGTTTCAGTCCGCGTAAAAATTCTTGTTTAACCTAAATTAATATGTGCCCCACGTTACTTCGTTTTTGCTTCTTTCTTTCGGACTTCTTTTTCTTTTTGCTGGGTTCCTAAGGGTCATTGCGATGTAAGTCAGATTAGTTACTTAGGTATATAATATAGATTTAATTCAGATTTGTATGTCATATTATTTTTAATCTATAGTTTCCTGGTTGTGCTACTCGTAGTTAATTATACTAAGTACTTAAAAGCATTTTCATGTTTTTTTTACTCATTTTGGGTTCAAATTAGCCAGGTTAATATTACTTCGAGCGAGATATAAGAGCCACGCCGATACTAAGGGGAAGTACGTCCAAAATGACACTGGCGGCCTAAAATGTTGCAGTTATCATAACGTCATGTGACTTTCGTATTGTTTTTGGTGACTTTTACGTGATTTTTGTCTGGTGCTGGTCTGGTTTACGTCTGTGACATACTAGCACTTCCCGCGAGGCTTCGCCCGCGTGGATGTCGGAAAATATCCCACGGGAACAAAAATCCTTCCTTCCTTGTCTACATTTTATAGGGATCATCTGTGCAAAATTTCAGTTTTCTAGGTCCAATGGTTTGGCCTGGGCGTTGATGAGTCAGTCAGTCAGTCAGTCAGGACTTTTTGTAGGTAGGTACTTACTGCAGTATTTCCAAGCTAGCCACGATGCAACAATTGTTCTCTTTGGCTTCATCATGTGTGCTGATGTACCCAAGAAGACCAAAACTTCGTCTGTGAAATATGAAGGTAGGTACTTGATAATTTTCGTGTATAATATGTAGGTAAGTATGTCATTTTGTCCGTAATTTAGGGACAACATTAATTTCCTTATAGGTTGTCATTAATTCAAATTACATTTTTTATATTGTTCCTATTCAATTACAAGTTGACGTAGGTTATACTTATTAGTATAACTGGTACGCACGGCTAAAGATCAAGCTATACAATTCCAGTATAAGCTGATCTCGCATTGTATAGGATTTACTTACAACGAGAGGTCTTAAACTCGGTTTTTGAGGTCCTCAGATAAAACCCTCGATAGTAATTCACTCGACTTTTATGATAAATTCTTCTTTAGAAACACTATATCGAACCAATAATCACTATCGAATGGATAGACTCCGTTTAAAAACCTCAGAAACCAGGCATTGGTACTTATACTTAGTTAACTTTTATTTATATACTTAGAGAAAAGTATATGATTGGAGCATCTTTCAAGTTGAATTTTAATTATAGTACAAATTGCAAGTGTAGTTTGTGTGTGTGTCTGTGTCTGTGTGTGTAGTGTAGTGTAACGCTATGGATTTTCTATGTAAGTAGGTACCTACCTAATAAATGTTAAAGTCATAGGGCAGTTGTTTGATACGATCCTTTATTTTATATAATAATACCATGAGAGAATATGGAATAATAACAATGAATCGAGAAATGAGAGAGCAGGCGAAGACTATAGGTACTTACTTAGTACTTGTCATTAAAATTTTCCATTACATAACAAAGCATTATTAAACTAGGAAAAAACTAGAAAATTACACAACTTATTGACACGTAGGCACACAGGATTGGTACCTAACTACCTACTCATTGCATCTGCAACGATGTTTGTTGCATCTATCTACATTCATGAGATTACCAATAAAACAACCCAGGTTAGGTAGGTAGTAGACTAACTTGGAGCCATTGAAAAATGATTCCTACGTGTTGGACGGAAAACAGATTTTCCTTCAGTAGAGACTCTGGTATCATAAACGGTTATATGGTAGAGTAACGGGCAATGTAAATTGTTCTGTATATGAGTACAGTTACGGTGCAGATATGCTTGTCTGATAGTGCCATTAAGCACACATGAAAGTAACCGATCACTGAAATCGATGGATGCAGCCGGCTGGGGAGGGCTGCTGGAGTGGCCGGGAGAACCGCGCGGTTGCTCGGCAACCAACTCCCCGCGCTCGTTATTTTAACTGCGATGAAAACTCATTTGATTTTCACATTAAAACCAATGCGATGTTTTAGATTAGTAAAATGTAATTAGGCATCGTTTAGGCATCATTCAGAATTTGTCACTAGATCCGACGAGACGTTGATAATAAAAACTCATTATGAATTCAGCACGTGTTTGAAAGAGGTTAGGTTAGCGAATGCGATGTTGTTCTCTTAGTTATGCGATCATGTTTGTTAGGTTGGTTCATCATACTTACCTACATTTATTTAAGTTTTTTGAAGTGAGTCGGGTACTCGGGGAGTTGTGAACAGCATCCTAATTGCTATCAATCGGAATCGGTTTCATTTTGACAGTTCAACAACATTCATTGCGTTATTTACGTGTTGAGGGACAAATTTCTCGAACATATAAAGCAATGGATTAGCAATTTCCTTCAAAATGATTCAGATTCGGATCGATAATGTGTTATGCCATTAGGGTTCAGTACCGTGTATTGTGCAGCCGCACGCGCCCTTGGCACGCGCTCCAGGTCGCCTGGTAACGTGCGGTGAGACACGACCTTGTTCCGACTTTTCGCAATTTTGCTACCTAACCCATTTGTTATTCGGATTTCTAACAACCATACAAGCTAGGGTACTTATTTAAAAAAAAAGTACAATCATTCAAAACCAACGTCTGTTTTAGACAGTCTGTTTAATAAAATAAACCTTCCTAGGTAGGTACCTACCTACTAATTATTCCATGTCCATCTTCAAGTTAGTCTGAATTTCCACGAGGGCTTGGCCTAAATTGTCTGTATTTTCATTGGTATTATTTAACCAATTCATTAATGATACCAGTTATGTACCCCCCTTGGAAGCACCGGTGCTTCCAAGGGGGTAACCACATCGTGACGCTGACTGTACGAAGTACCACCACATTTACCTAGCCGTATATTTTGGCCTGGCCATGGATCAGCATCCAGCAACAGTAGTAACTCTGAAAGGATAAAAGAAATATAATATCTTAATGTTAGGTACGCACATTCAAACTAAAAAAAATCGGTTAAGAGCGAGTCGGACTCGCGCACCGAGGGTTCCGTTCCGATTTCTGAAAAAGTGTGCTATTTAGAGACATCGTTTTATTTTTCCTGTAATCTATAGGTACATAAACTTCTATCACATAGAATAATTTCAGATTTTTCTCAATGCAAATTTCGGAGATAAGGGGGGGAACGGTATTTTTTTAAACATTTTTCATCAAAAGTCGAAAACTATGCGGCGGAAAAAAAAGTAAAAAAATGTTTGAGAATTTGCAAACAGTGCTGTTTCATATGATACCCCATATGCCCTAGTAACCCCACTTCGAATTTTTAAGACCCCCTTTCAGTCCCTGTCGCAAAAAAAAACATTTGTATTTTTGTTTCTTTCTTATCTGAAAAATAGTTGGGTAAACGTCATCTAAAACTGTTCCTTTCAAGTTGATAGCATTAGTAGTTCTTGAGATATCCAGCTGTGACAGACAGACAGACAGACTGAGTCACACCATAAGGGTTCCTTTTTTACCATTTTGGTACGGAACCCTAACAAGCGTAGCTGAGCATTTATCATTAGTTAACGGCCTAGATTAATAATTATTTACATACTTACCTAGGTATACCTATGTAGGTGCTTAGCGTTCGGACAGTTTCTTTATTCATGCGCTAATGAGCTGAACTCAATTAAACGAATAACGAATACATATTGTATTCCATTTTAACATCGACCCGCCCTTATTGGAAAACCCTAGTTAGACCTAGTTTAACGAATTATAATAAAAATGTAATGTCGTGTGGCCCAATGGTTAAGGCCTCGTCTCTCTCATGCACGAGGTTGTGGGTTCAAATCCGGGCCAATGTGACTTTTTCAATTCATTTGTACGTACTGAGTTTATCTTAGATATTACTGACATCGGTGAAGGAAAACATCGTGAGGAAATCTGGACTTATCTATCTATTATATATAAAATATATAAAAATCAATTGTTGTTCGTTTGTCTCGCTAAAACTCGAGAACGGCAGGGCCGATTTAGTTCATTTTGGTTGAAGTGTTTGTCGTAGTCCAAGGAAGGTTTAAACGGTGAGAACAATTGGAAAAGTTGCCGGGAAAATTGGAAAATTCGGGAAAACTGAAAGTGGATTTTCTATAGGAATTTTGAAATATTGAAATTGGAACAGGACAACGTCTGTCGGGTCAGCTAGTAGTAAATATAAGTCTGAAATCGCCAACCCGTCTTGTGCAAGCGCGGTGATCAATGCTCGTGCCTTCTCTGTATGAGAAGAGTGCTGCCCTGCAGTGGGACAGTAATAAGCTGCTATTATATTTATATTAAGTAGGTATACAGGGTGTAAGGGACAGCCCTCCGCAAACTGATAGGGTGAATTCAGTATGTCAAACTAAGATGACCGGTACATGAAATTATTTCAGGAACGTTAAGGGAATCCAATAAACCTGATTTGTTTGTGTTTTTGTGCACAAATTGGAGCGTCTATTACTGGTTGGGAGGGGTAGGTAATAGGTATGTGGTGAGTTCGATGAACTCTGTAGCTAGACAGAAAGTGAACAGCTGATTTCACGCGTCGTTGGTTAGAGTATTTCAACATCCATTGCTGGTTTTTTTTGCTGTTTTTTTTTTTGCAGTTTTTTTTTACATAAATGGAGTGCTGCGAACACACAATGCAATTTTACATTGAAATAATGAAAATGTAACTGAAAAAAAAAATTGAAAAAATGAAAATTTTCCTGATAAAATTTCCGGTGGAATATGATTCAAAATGAGGAGCTGAATGCACCCTGTTAGTTTGCGGAGGGCTGTCCCTTACACCCTGTATAATAAAAATAAAACGCACGAATTCAATGAAAGAAAACTTTGTGCTATACAAACTTAGAATATTATAAGGCAAATACATGGTGAATAAGATTTCTTTAGAGACCCATTAAAAAAAAAAAACCGGTCAAGAGAGAGTTTTGTGAAAAAGTGTGCTATTTAGAGACATCATTTTATTTTTCCTGTAATCTTTATATAAACTTCTATCACATATCACAGAATAATTTCAGATTTTTATCTTTGCAAACTTCGGAGATAAGGCGGGAAACGGTGTTTTTTTTTCATTTTTTATCAAAAGTCGAAAACTATGCGGCCTAAAAAAAAAAAAAAAAAAATGTTTGAGAATGTGTAAACAGCGCTCTTTCAAATAATGATACCCCACATGCCCTAGTAGCCTCACTTCGAAATTGTAAGACCCCCTTTCAGTCCTTGTTGCAAAAAAAAAAAAAATCTTATTCGCAAAACACTCGGGCAAACGTCGTTCTTGAGATATCCTGTGACAGACAGACAGACAGACTGAGTCACACCATAATCGTTCCTTTTTACCATTTTGGTACGGATCGCAATGCCTTTCATTTTGACAGTTCAGCTACGTTCATTGACTTATTAATGTTGTTGAGCTCACGCATTTTTCAAACCTATGAAGCAATGGATTAGGATTTCCTTCAAAAACTCTCGGATTGTGATTGAAAGTGTGCTTTGCAATTAAGGTGTCTGCTTAGTTAAGTACCTACCTCAGTAGGTACGTAGCGGCCGTATGCATAATAATAGGTACCTACTTCTTGACAAAATAACAATTGACGTAATCATTCATTGCAATCACTACTTAAACAATAATATAATTTATAACAAGGTAGACGTCATGTTGTCTATTTTATTGAATTCTCAAATCGTTTGTTACGTCATGATTGTACAGTCAGCGTCAATAGTTTCAGGACGAACAGATTGTTCAAAATGATCTCACTATGAAAATGAAAGATTAACTCAATGACATAAGGAATGTTTCAGAATGTACACGACAACTGTCATTCTGACAAGAACTGTATCCAATTGACATAAAGTTTCTATTCTATTTCTATTTTTCACTATGGCAATGGTGCCGATGTCGACAATTCTGCCAATGTCAGATGTGTTATGAGAAAACGTGCGTGTAAAAAAAAAAAAAAAAAAAATTAATTTTCTTAGTTGTTGAGATAATTTTGAACAGTCTGTTCGTCCCGATATTTTTGACGCTGGCTGTACATAATGGCTGTCAACAATGTTGTAGGGTGTTTCGCTGGTGAAGTGTGCAACGTTTTATAGTGCATTTTATGTCTATATGATGCAATATTTGAATTGTACCTACCTAATAGTCTGATGGTGGACCGGGGATCAAAACCTAGGTGCATTCGACACCGGTGGCCTAAGGTGCATTCAATTTAAATTACTTATACATTCAAATTGTTGCAGCCTTGTACGAGTAGGTAGGCAGACTTCCTGCTTAGATTCCTGTTTTTCCAATGCCTCGTCAAATTATAAACTTTTGAATGGATAATTAGATATTAAAATAAATAAATAAATAAATATCCTTGGACATTTCACACAACGCCATCTAGTCCCAAGCTAAGCAACCTAATGCTTGTGTTATGGTAACGAGATGGCTGATAAACTACTTATATACATTTTTTTTTTTTTTTTTGTAAATACATACATATTATATATAGAAAAACACCCAGACTCGGAACAAATACTTGTAGGTCGTACAAATATTTGTTCCGTGCGGGAATCGAACCCGCGACATGCTGCGCAGCAGTCAATCGCTCAACCACTGCGCCAACCGTGTCGTCAATATTCTTAGGTACCTTCTACTAGGTAGGTAGATACTGTAACCTCTATCTGGGTATTTATATCTACATATTAAAGGTGACTGTTGCTTTGAAATCGTTAGGTAATTAAGTATTCAACTGGGTAATAAAATTAGGGCTGAAAGTTTTTTATTTTACAATAAAATCTTAGACAGTTAGACGTACCAAAATGGTAAAAAAGGAACCCTTATGGTGTCACTCAGTCTGTCTGTCGGTCTGTCTGTCTGTCTGTTTGTCACAGCTGGATATCTCAAGCACTACTAATGCTATCGACTTGAAATTTGGAACAGTTTTAGATGACGTTTGCCCAACTATTTTGCAAACAAGAAAGAAACAAAAATACATATGTTTTTTTTTTGCAACAGGGACTGAAAGGGGGTCTTAAAAAATCGAAGTGGGGCTACTAGGGCATGTGGAGTATCATATGAAAGAGCGCTGTTTGCACATTCTCAAACATTTTTAATTTTTTTAAAGTTTGCATAGGGAAAAATCTGAAATTATTCTATGTGATAGAAGTATAGGTAGGTATAGATTACAGGAAAAATAAAACGATGTCTCTAAGAGCACAGTTTTTCAGAAATCATCAACAAAATTACATATAAAAGATTGTACGGAACCCTCGGTGCGCGAGTCCGACTTGCTCTTGACCGTTTTTTTTATCTGCCACTATTTCGAGTTACCCAACTTCAAATCTATCAAAAATATACTAAAAATTAAAAATTATATCAAAATAGGTAAGTATATACTTACTTACTTAAATCTTCAGAATTAAAGTAAATGCAAATACGGCCCATAGTTTATTTTGTTTCAACCGTAGGTACTTATCATAATGACTTTACAAAATTGTCACGGATCGAGATGATCTTGAACTTTTAAGATTTCTAATAAGTAGATAACCTCAATCTTTTTTTTGTAAATGTTGCTTATGAATGCTAACTTAATGTACATACCTAAGTACCTACTTGATGTGGAACCTGTTAGTGTTGACTGACTTAGCTGACTGATGCACTTGAAACCTCTAAATAGCCGTACGCACGGCTACACATCAAGCTATACATTTCCAGTATAAGCTGATCTAGCACTGTATAGGATTTCCTTATAATGAGAAGTTAGTGTAAACTGGCAATGTATAGCTTGATGTGTAGCCGTGAAAGTTCAGGTGCCACGACAATTGTTTCATGATTTATTTATTTAATCGTAGGTACACACACCTACGATTAAATAAATAAATCATGAAACAATTGTCGTGGCACCTGAACTTTTTATGAAAATACAACGGCCAGCCTTCGCGTAGGTAAGTGGAAGGGTAAACTATTTTTTAAACACGGCACGTAGGTTGAACCAAAATGGTGGTCGTCGGCGATCTGTATTTCACTTTTAATTACTTACACATACGAAAACTTTCTGTACAGATCGCGGCACCTAAGTTGAACTATGACCTGTTACAGGTTGTACAGAAAATTGTATTTGTACTAGCTTTTGCCCACGTCTTCGTTTGCGTGGATGTCGGAAAATATCCACGGGACCTTACTACGGACTTAAGACTTACTGCGCAAAATTTGAGCTTTCTAGGTTCAAGGGTTCGGGCAGGGCGTTGATGAGTCAGTCAGACAGTCAGGACTTCTCTTTTTATCTATATAGATTCTAGATAGATGTGTAATTAAAACTGTACTACCTACAAGTCGCCGACGACCGCCATTTTGGTTCAAGTTACCTACGTGCCGCTATCTGTAATTAATAAAATTAATACTTATGTAGGTACAGGTTTATTTTTATTTATTTCATCGCGCCCTTCATTGTAGTAGTAGGTATCTGACAGTTCAAAAACTGTGTCGATATAAAGACAGTAAAACTAGTCATTATTGAAATACTAAAAAAATGGTGAACGGAACAAAATAAGCACCTATAACATGACCTAGGGCCTGAACACGGTCCGTCTGGAGAGGCCCTAAAACAGAGCCTTGAGGAACTCCCCAAGTCTCGGTGGTATCTTAGCCAATTTGAGCAGTGTATTAACAACCCTGCCGTTATTATGTGAAACATGATAGGTCTAGTAGGTATCAATGCTGTTTGGTGACATTAAAATAAATAAATATAAATATCCTTGGACATTTCACACAACGCCATCTAGTCCCAAGCTAAGCAACCTAATGCGTGTGTTATGGTAACGAGATGGCTGATAAACTACTTACATACATTTTTTTTTTGTAAATACATACATATTACAGATAGAAAAACACCCAGACTCGGAACAAATACTTGTAGGTCGTACAAATATTTGTTCCGTGCGGGAATCGAACCCGCGACATGCTGCGCAGCAGTCAATCGCTCAACCACTGCGCCAAACGTGTCGTCATTAAAGGAAGGACGGTTCTTCCCCGTCATAGAGTGATTGTGACGTGAAATGCTAATGAATAATAACCTAATACCAGGAAAGAAAGTTGCCTTGAAGGTAGGTACAGCACTTAAACATATTTTTATTTATAGAAGCTGTGATGATGCTGCTTGCTGTCGAGTAATGACGACAAAATGGTAGGTTGAGCTAAAAACCTGTGCACTAGATTATAAGACAAGAGAGCTTAGAGCCTTAGGTAGAGCTTGTTGGAAACGCACATTATGGTACAAAATCAGACGAAAAGTAAAGTGTCAGGGGATTGAATTCCCCCTGATTGTAAAATGGTGCAATGAAAATAAAATTGCTGAACTGGCAAAATGTTAGGATGTTGGTTGAAAACCAAACATCAACCTTGCCTCCTTGCTACATCTGGCGGTGCGGGTTGCTTGCAGCCATTGTGCAGTGCGTCTTGCCATTAGCAAACAGGTCTTTAAGTCTTTGGATGATGAACCTACTAACTTGAAGAAATTGTTTAACTACGAAAGTGTTTGCTGATTTCATTAATGCAAGGCAAGTTGATAACTGCAGAGTTCACCAACTTGCCTTACATTCTTCATTTTTTATAAACATTGTGATTTCTAATCTTCAATCAATCTACATAACATTATTTCCATCTTGGTATTCAATTCCAAATAAGGCAGCGGTTGTCAAGGGATGGGTAAATCGTAATCGTACTGGTTTATCATCAGTGTCGGGTGTGATTTGCTTACCATACGGGTTATCTGCAGCTAGGTTAGCCTAGGTCAGACACATCAAATGTTCGTATAAGTAGGCACCTACCTATCTATGTTCCATACCAAAATGAAAAAAAAGGAACCCTTATGGTGTCACTCAGTCTGTCTGTCTTTCTGTCTGTCTGTTAAAGCTGGATATCTCAAGAACTACTAATGCTATCAACTTGACATTTGGAACAGAGGGCTTAGTGCGAGTTTTTATACTTACTCGATCACGATAACGTAAACATCAGAGGGCTTAGTGCGAGTTTTTATACTTACTCGATCACGTTAACGTAAACGTCAGTTTGTACTGAAAATGAATAAGCGCCGCCTGGTGACTATAATGGGAAACACAATTATTCCATACGAATTGAGATAGGGTAACGATAACGTAAACGCGATCTAGTAAGTATAAAAACTCGCACTAAGCCCACAGTTTGTACTGAAAATGAATAAACGCCGCCTGGTGACTATAATGGGAAACACAACTATTCCATACGAATTGACATCAGGGTAACGATATCGTAAACGCGATCGAGCAAGTATAAAAACTCGCACTAAGCCCACAGTTTTATATGACGTTTACCCAACAATTTTGAAAATAAGAAAGAAATAAAAATATTAATATTTTTCCCCCCCCTTTCAGCACCTGTTACGGTGCTGAAAGGGGGTCTTAAAAATTCAAAGTGGGGCTACTAGGGCATGTGGGGTATCATATGAAAGAGCGCTGCGCTGTTTGCACATTCTTAAACATTTTTTTTTAGGCCGCATAGGTAGTTTTCGACTTTTGAGGAAAAATGTAAAAAAAATACCGTTGCCCCCCTTATCTCCGAAGTTACAAAGGAAAAAATCTGAAATTATTCTATGTGATAGAAGTTTATGTAAAGATTACAGGAAAAATAAAACGATGTCTCTAAATAGCACACTTTTTCAGAAATCGGAACAGAACCCTCGGTGCGCGAGTCCGACTCGCTCTTGACCGGTTTTTTTTTAAATAATTAGTGCAGCAACTTCTATTTTAATAATTTTATTGTCAATTTCTTCGATTCTCCTAAAAAAATCTAATTTGGGCCCCAATTTTGCTCTTCTTCGGGCTGTTTTTATCTGACCAAATAAGGCTTGTTAGTTGAAGTATTTTGCCAGAGCGTTCTAAAGCCAAACAGACGTGAGCTGTCTAAGCTCCGGTATAATATTAATCCTATTCTCGAAAGATCATTTTATTATGAATGCATTATGCATCGTGTCATTAAATGAATCGTCGAGTCACGTTGCGCCCCACGCGCTTGCATGACAGCGTGTCCGACTCATCCGTATACGACCAACATTCTTGGAAAACAAGGACCGACTAGGCAAACTGGCAAAGACGCCGTAATTGCCTTGTCGAATGCGTTATCATGTTTATTTTTGGACAGCTTTGTGTGGACAAATATAGTTTTTGACCTCTTGTCCGGCCAAAGACTGCGTCCCCGGCCGGCTTTTGTTAGGCTTTTTATTATCTATCGTTCAGTCACTTCAGTCAGAATCGAGCGAGTGAGGCGAGACTCTCTAAACTCGACTCTCTAAAGTTTCGAATTTTTTATCAAAAAAATATTTTTTTCGCGGCGGCGGCGGCGCGGCGCGGCGGCGGGCCTTGGGAATCAGTCCGGCTTTTAAATATGTGTTTTATTCGATGTCTATGTCAAAAATCCTTTTTAGGGTTCGTAAAACCCTAAAGCTGAGCGTCCACTGGTCCGCGCCGGCCGCAACGCACGCACGGCACGACGCACTGCTATAGGAATTCGTACAAAGCAAACCAAAATCCGTTGCGTGCCGTGCGTGCGGTGCGGCCGGCGCGGATCAGTGGACGTTCACCTTAAGGCCTCATTTACGGAGACGCGGGGCGTCGTGCGGCGCGGTGCGCGGCGCGGCCCGCACTAAATTCAAACATAGGGTGTTCTATAAGAGCGTTTACGGAGAAGCGTTTAAGATTTCTATACACTTGACGGCCCGCAGCCCGCACCGCGCACAGCGCCGCGCGACGTTCCGCGTCTCCGTAAATGAGCACTTAGGTATGGTGCGTCTCACTCTGTCTGTCTGTATGTCGTCTGTCACAGCTGAATATCTCAAGAACGACTACTTAATGCTATCAACTTGAAAGGAACAGTTTTAGATGACGTTTATCCAACTATTTTGCAAATAAAAATAATTACATTTTTTTTGCAACAGGGACTGAAAGGGGGTCTTAAAAATTCAAAGTGAGGCTACTAGAGCATGTATGAAAGAGCGCTGTTTGCACATTCTCGATCATTTTAAAATTTTTTTTAGGCCGCATAGTTTTCGATTTTACAAAATGTAAAAAAAATACCGTTCATCCCCCCCCCCCCTTTTCTCCGAAGTTTGCAAAGAGAAAAATCTGAAATTATTCTATGTGATAGAAATTTATGTAAAGATTACAGGAAAATAAATCAAGTGCTCTAAATAGCACACTTTTTCAGAAATCGGAACGAAACTCTCGGTGCGCGAGTCCGACTCGCTCTTGACCGGTTTTTTTAGAGATGGCAACGCTAGTTCCAGTTATAGTGTGATGCGTAGTTCGCATGTGGTTCGATGCAAAAATGCCCACCACAAGCTTGTAACAATCCTTGTAGGTAGGTATCCCACGGCTGGTAGGTACTGAGGCATTCTTTCTGTTTGGTTGTAATTTTGAATTAGGTAAGTATCAGCTGTCTGTATCACTTTGTTGAAAACTGTCGTCGCCAAAATCTATTTTTATAGGGATTTGTAATGTGTATTTATTTGTATTGTAACTTTAAAAGACCAGGGATAACTGAACCGAAAAAAACGTCACTACGCCCCACCGCTACCTGTTTAAAATGTTCCACAAGTTCATTTGTATCTGACTTTTCCATGATCAGCGGAATAACGCGCGCGAAATTCTTCTACGTTTTTCCGCATTATTTGTTGTATTTGTATAATATCTTCTTCTATACGTACAGAGTAACTGCTATGCTAGACTATAGTAATTGGCCACGCTATAGTAACTGGCCACTCTTATAAATGAGGTAGAAACAAGGAGAAGAAGCAAGTTGTCCTTTTCACTCATGGGCTTGCTTGCATTAGGTAGGTACTTCCCTTGTTTCTACCTCTTTTTTATGAGTGGCCAGTTACTATATCAGTTACCCCATATACATACTTATACAAATATTATTCATTTTTTATAGGTATATTAATATTATAAATTAAATACTAAATTACAGTAAATACAGTAAATTACAAATTAACAATTTTCGGACTTTTTCTTTACTTTTGTGCTGTGAGATCTTGCTTCTTGCCTTCCAATATTAGGTCAACGGGAAGTACCCTATAGGTTTTGATTTACTTGCAGTTTGCAGTACTTATCAAAATATGTAGCATAAATGGCTGTATTTTTTTAATTACCTACGTTGACTTAGAAGCTTGATTTTTTTAGGACTTCAATGGACCATAAACCTGAGAAAAAGAGTCTTGACAGACTGACAAACAGCCAGACAGACAGGCGGACAACGAAGTGTTCCTGTAAGGGTTCCGTTTTCCTTTTGAAGTACGGAACTCTAAAAAATAGTTAAGTACCTATTGGCCGGCGGGCCTTAGGGCCTTAGGGTCGTAGCGTGATGTTGAATGAAGGAGCCGAGCAAAAAGAAAAAAGTCTGAAGGAACGCTAAGCGAAAAAAATAAGTAGGTAATAGCGCGGGCAGGTGATGCAACGCGCCTGGTCGGGGAACGTGGGAGTTTTATTAAAAAGTTGCCTGTTATTTTAGTACATTGTGTGCCCTTTTTTTTTTTTTTTTTTTTTTTTTTTTTGAGGGTGGGAAATCATCAAATAACTTCTCCCGCTCTGGGTGGAGCGGGAGGGCGTGTCAGACTTTTACTGACTAAAACCCACCCGTGTTCCTTCAGTTGCCTATGCCAGAGCCGCGGTAACCCTTTCAGACAACCCGCGACCCCAGCGGCGTCGGCCCTATTGGGCCCCGTCACTTGCTGACATCTCTTTGAGGCGCGCGTGGAACACGACGCGCCGTCGACTCGGGCCTGGTCCTTACCGGACGGCGAGCTACCCGCTGCTCACCGTCCGCAGGCCCGCGCCTACGGTGGCCGGAAATCGCCCCGCGATTCCCGCCGCCCAGGGCGTCTCCTGCGGCGACTGAGGGCGTGAGGCTGCCTCTCCCTCACGCGTTCCGCCTCCTCCTTCGCGAGCATCACTGCTTCGCAGAAGGAGGTGACGGCCTCCCATGCACTCTCGCTCCGCACCATGGCCTGGACCAGGCTCGGACGCGAGAGATCGCCGCCGCCGATCGCCTCCGTGAGAACACGGCGGTGCTCTGCCCAAGCCGGGCAGACCTCCACTGTATGCTCCACCGTGTCCTCCGGGCGATCTACACAATGGAAACACCCGGGCGTTTCCTCCCGCCTTAAGGCTCTTACAGACAGAGGCGATATCGCGGTCGCGACGCGATATTTCGATATTATATCCGTAGAAAAATATCGCATCGCGACGCGATATCGCCTCTGTCTGTAAGAGCCTTTATGCGAAACAGGAACCTCCCGAAACAACTGTGTCCGGTGAGGACCTGCGTCAGGCGGAAGGTGAGGACGCCGTGGCGCCTCTCTAACCACTCCTCAAAGAGGGGACTTATCGCCGCTATTGTGGCGTGCCCAGCGCTGGGTTGCGACAGTCGCGCTCTCCATGCCGCCATGAGACATTGTGTGCCCTAAGGCCTCATTTACGGAGACGCGGGGCGTCGCACGTCGCGTTGTACGGCGCGGCCCGCACTAAATTCAAACATCTAAGGGCGTTTATGAGAGCGTTTACGGAGAAGCGTTTAAGATTTCTTACACTTGACGGCCGCAGCCCGCCCCGTGCACCGCGCCGCGCGACGCCCCACGTCTCCGTAAATGAGGCCTAACCATTTCGATGAAGGTTGCTTAAACACATCTAGCTAGGTCTCATGTCTGGAAAAAATAGTTTTCTCTATATTCACCCGAGCAGAGCTCGGTCGCCCAGGTACACCTAATTGTTTAATTACACCGTTATTATTGATGCTAAGTAGGTGCATAATTATTATAACTTGTTCTCCATTGATGTATATTATGGGTTAACATTTGTATGCCAGTCCATGGCGAGACATGTAGATCGTAACACTAGGTATTATTATGACCATTATTGTACCATGTTTTAATGCAATTAAATGTATTCTATTCTTAGATATTTAACCCTATCTCGATTCCTTCAAGTTTATTTTGTGGAAAACGATATTTATTCCGGATACGCAGTATAATACAGGGTGATTTTTTAATGACCAGCCAAATTTTCACAGGGTGTTCTACCCATGAATATGAACAACTTTCACTATGGGACCAACTTTGAAATCGCAAAAAAAATATCAGCTGTTTCATACATTTTGATCGAGTAGCTATTGAACTTTTGTAGGAAACCGCTGGTTTTTTTTTCGTGATTTCAAAGTTGGTCCCATAGTGAAAGTTGTTCATATTCATGGGTAGAACACCCTGTGAAAATTTGGCTGGTCATTAAAAAATCACCCAGTATACGATTAATACCTACTTTTGTATCTAAGGTATTATTGCGTACATAGGTTTTTGCGTTATAACAACGTAGAAGTAGCGTAAAACAATCCGTCACTACTCCCGTTAGATTAGCGTTATCAAAATTGTACGCACCTGTGTTGCTATTTTACATTTTTAAGAAAGACTAGGCTAAGGGGTTAAATGTTTGTATCACTCGCCACCTGACTTGCAAGTTATATGATACTTTCGAAGTTTATATTTACTGATCTATCTATTGTCATGTCGATCTTCTAGAAGATACAAGGACGGATAGAAGCTTCTACCTGCCCTTGTATATAGTTTAGTTAGGTACCTACCTATGTTACTTGAGGTCGCTTTAGCCGTCACGTTTCATTCACTCCTTTTTCATTCATATCATCCTCCCTCAGCCCTCCTCAATCCATCCAACTTATCTGAGGTTTCCCACTCCTTTCTTCTTCCTCTTCGTCGTTCCCTCCATGCTGAGGATCGCGACCACATACGACGCGTCTCCAAGCAGTGGCGTAACTATACCGTTCGAGGCCCGTGGCAAATTCATCGGTTTTTTACTAAGTGGGTAATAATAAATGTTGGGAGTTGGGATTCTCCTCTGACCGGGGGCCCCTTCCGGCTGGGGGCCCGTGGCATTTTGCCGACTTGCCACCCTGTAGTTACGCCACTGTCTCCAAGCTATGCGGTCGTCTGCTGCAGCGTGGACCGCACGGTAAATGCTGCCTCCAACAGCCTTCTTGACTGCGAGTGACCATCTTGCCGGTGCTCTCCCACTCCATATATTAACATATATCACTGCAGTTAGTACTTTTCATCTCAATATCGACGTATGCTTAGGTCGCCCCCGCGCTAACTGACAGTGAAAATTACGAAGCATTCCCATTTGAGCACCTATTTTCTGAGCACCGATTTTTAGAGCACCCAAGGTATTCCCATTTGAGCACCAATCATTGAAATGAACACAGATAGGTATCTATACCTACTCCATTTATATAGCATTAGATAAATAACGGCAAAATAACGTGTAATATTGTTGAAATTACTCCACTTTAGAGTTATTTTTTTTTAATGTAAGCACCTAAATGATAAATAGCTCGCTTGCTCGTTTGCTTTGTAAGATTTAACAGAATTTATTATACGTTTATATCGAAATAACGAAAGCGTGATAACCGTTCTAGTAAATGGAGTACGTACTTACCTATTTAAATAAAATCAGCGTCTTATTATTTTGAGACACAAAAAATCCCTATTGCAATTACATTTTTACTTATACGCATAATACGCGCATTGACGTGGAGTTTCGGATACCAGCCCGTATTACCTACATTTTTACTTTAGTGATTTAAACATTTTGAACTGGAGCCATTGCAAGTAAAATAATAAACGAATGGGGACGTGAGATTCATAGTCAACAAGAATCGAGTAATTCGAAAATAGCGTTCTTATTAGATCCCGGTGGATTGCATTGAAATAATGTATAATGCATGTATGTGACCGGTGCCCAGCGCGGCCCGTTTCGATACATTACCATACATACCTATTAAGAAGTAGTAGCAAACCTGAAATGAATCGTAAATAATAAAAAAAGGAGGAATAATTTATTTTGTCATCGACTTGAGCAGAAAACGTCCCCACATTGGTCCCAACAAATTGACAAACACAATGGTGAAGAAAACTGTCAAATTAGTTCCGCGTAGATGGCGCTAAGTATTTGTTACTTTCATTCAGCTGTCAATGGAGTTCCTTGATGAAAATTTTACTTGCGAAATGGTGAGTGTAGGTACCTATTTTCTTGTCTCCGATCTTAGAGCATTTAACCTATGGAGATGGCATAGCTGAGCGAACCCCTCTGCCAAAGTCGATTGGCCATATGGCCATGCACGTTATATAAAACTAATTCATTCGCCGACTGCTGTCATTGTGTATCGTATTGTGTCGCAAGAAAGTGCTCCCAAAAAATGGTTAATTGTGCAGTTTCCTCGTGCAAAAAGCGATCTGCCACTTCAAATTTGCGAAACCATGGTGATTCTTACCACATACAAGTATAAATTATACATTCAAACAGTTTTATTTAAGTATAATGTCGAAATAATCGTTGTTGACATTACGATAGAAAAATACAGTGGTACGTTGGTAGCGCAAACGTAGTACAGGTAAGAATTTGCATAGTGCAGGGACAACGTGAATCAATGATTGATAAAATAAATGATTTTTTCAGTCATTATGTTCAGTAACCAGTTTTTTTTTTGTAATGTATCTGGTTAAGTCAGGTTGAAATAAAAAATATATATATTACATAATATTAATTTCAGTTCTTTGTGAGTCGATTTAAATTCTTTTCTTTTGTAGTTTTAGGCTAATAAAAAATAACAGTTTGTTCGTTTCGAATGTGAGTTTTTGCAGCTCATGCAATTTGAAAAAAATTAATCCGCACTGGAATAATTTAATAACTATTCCACCGCGGACCGTAGGTAGAAGGTACTTACTAGTAGGTTTTTTCAAGGCTGTTATGAAAACGTAGTACACACGGCTATACATCAAGCTATACATTTCCAGTTTACACTAATCTCTCATTGTAAGGAAATCCTATGCAGTGCGAGATCACCTTATACTGGATATGTATAGCTTGATCTGTAGCCGTGCGTGCGTACACAATCAAATTAATAGACATGATTTTCCTTTGATTCTATTGGCACTTATTTAAACTGATTACTTCTATTCTATATTTTTCTTCAACAGATTTCCAAAAGATCCCGTACTATGACAAAATTGGAGGATATTTTGCGGTAATACAGAAACTTGGGGACCCACGCGTACTAGTGCAATCTGTTCGGAACATTTTATGTCGTGTAATTTTAAACAACTTGCAAATAATAGAAGGAAGCTAATTGAGGGTACGATACCCACTTTAAAAAACATTCTTGGCACGGAAGAACCGCCTGCAAAATTAAAGATTTTAGTAGGACCGTTTTATTATTGGCAACACTTCTGAAATGTCAGAATTCCGTCGAATTAAAAATCAGACTGTAGTCGTCATTATTCAGACATATGAATATGAACTAAACATGCGTGTGTGGCTTCATAGCCAAAGCCTGCACCCGCATGTTTTCCTACTAAAATATCAAACACATCATTTAGTTTCTTTAATTAGTTAGTTAAGAAACACCGAACTCAAATAGTTTTAAAAAACAAAAAATGGACTAGTAAAAGTGTTATTTTTAACAAAATAATAAAATTGGCTGTGTTATTTTATTATTTATATTCTACCCTTCCCACTTTTTGACACGTATACCTACGTTAAGCCCGCATTATAAAACGGGGCTCAAGTATGTATCCCGAATTGTGGCTCCACTGTGCTATCACACACGCGCGTCCGAAACTTCACATTGGTGAATCACTTGGGTTAGTGACCATTACCTCTATTGCTTGAGAATAATTTTGGTTAGGTTGGGTTAGGTTAGAACAGTGACCCTTAAGGTTGATGCGCCAAGGTAGCCCGCGAAATTCAAAATTTCTTACGTTTTTTGCAATTTGTAGGTCAGTGTGTGCTTGTATGTTGATTAAAATATGATTCGCGGGCGTAGCTAATTTGGCTTTACAGAATTATAATCATTAGAATCAGCAATACAACTCCATAAGTTAGCATTTACCTCAAACCTCATGATTTCATGAAATCGCTAGATTTGAGATAAATGCTAACGTATGGAGTTGTATTGCTGATTCTAATGATTATAATTCTGTAAAGCCATATTAGCTACGGCCGCGAATCATATTTTATTCAACATACAAGCACACACTGACCTACAAATTGCAAAAAACGTAAGAAATTTTGAATTTCGCGGGCTACCCTGGCGCTTTCGCCTTAACGCGTAGCTAGTATATAAAATCGCCGGTTGTGTTTGTACAGTGGTTCCCGAATTTCTAAATGCAGAATGATAGGGAAGGTCCAGCAATATCAAAATGTTATTTGAAAAAAATATTTGACTAAAAAATAAATACAATCGTTCTTTTTCTAAAGCACTATTAATTGTTTTGTCATTACTGGCTACCTACGTAGTTTCGCAGGCATTAATCATATTGCGTATTTTTGTGTACAGACGCCAGCACGTCAAGCTACTACAATCTTTATAAATCTAAAGTATTAGGTTCAAGGTTGATTGGGAAAATTTGACAGTTTCGGGTGGCTTGACCTGTACACACAAGAAAATAAAACGAATTAACATTTTATTTATTCATTCATTCATGTAATGAAATAGCAGGTTAAGCTACGCTTGCCGGGGTTGGTCAGTGAATGAGTGACCATCTTTACATACCGAGACTCCTCCGTGCCTCGGAAAGCACGTTAAGCTGTTGGTCCCGGCTGTCATTCGTGGTTCTTTGACAGTCGTTACGGGTCATCAGAAGCCCGAAAGTCGGACAACCAGTCTTACCAAGGGGTATCGTATTACCAAGTAACCGGGTTGTAGAGGTCAGACAGGCAGTCTCTCTATGTAAAATACTGGTATTCAGCTGCATCCGGTTAGACTGGAAGCCGACCCCAACATAGTTGGGAAAAGGCTAGGCAGATTGATTTTTGATTCATGTAATGAAATACCACTGATTGTTTGTGTCCCATCACTAGCACTTTGTGTTTGTTGTCATAGGACAGTTGCGTAGATACGCACAAATTTGTCAATGTGTATGTGTTTTTTTATTGTGTGGCTATTATTCTTTCGTGTGCGTTCGTAGCAACACGAAGCATGTATCTGTGTGTGGTTGTCAATTTTTTGTAGTGTGCTGTATGTGTTTTCCTCGCCCCCCGCATAAAGTGGCAGAAAATGTTGTTCGGTGATTCGCTGCTTGCCATCTCCATAGGTTAAATGCTCTAAGTCTCCGATTGGTCGCTTATTGTCTTCAAGATAGTAACAAGTGACAAACACACAGCGCTCTTTTGCGGCGAAGCTTCCGGGAAACAATCCCATTACATTAGGTTATCAGAGAATAAAGACGACGCGACGTTTAAAAATACTTATAAGATCCCATTATCCTGTAATAAACTACCTACTGGAAAAGGCACGCGTGTAGGTGACAAGATGTACGAGGAACGTGGACGAGTCAAAGGGAATGGGTAAGGAAGGAAGGAATAAGTAGGTACTAGAAATAGTAAGGATCGATGGCACGTGGCCGCGGAGTTCAGAAGTATCTGCCACCTTTATTGGAAAAGCTTGAATTGATGTAGGTACCTATATAAGTGTCTTGTATTCTTTCATTTTCAGTTTTAATCTTACTACATAGAATTTGGATGTTTTTGAGATTTAAAATGCTGAATGGGTCAAAACTCTGAAATCGAAAACTATGCTAAAAATATATAACGGACTGGAGGTAGCAGTCTATAAATTTTGTGATTGGAGCAATAAATTGAGGATGCTGGTGCTGATATTGTAGGCTGGCGAATTTGGTATCGAATATCTGGCTAGCTCGATATGCAAATTAATGGTAAGTAAACCTACATATAGGCGTGGGTATGCCATATGGCAAATATTTTTAACCGACTTCTGAAAAAGGAGGAGGTTATCAATTCAGATGTTTACATAATTTTTAGGGTTCCGTACCTCAAAAGGAAAAAACGGAACCCTTATAGGATCACTCGTGTGTCAGTCTGTCTGTCTGTCTGTCTGTCCGTCTGTCCGTCTGTCACAGCCAATTTGCTCCGAATCTAATGGACCGATTAAGTTTAAATTTGGTACACATATGGATTTCTGTGACCCAAACACGTACATCTAAAGTAAATATATGAATTTTGAATATGAGAGTCACTTTTAGGAGGAAAATAAGAAATTTTTAAAAAAAAGTTTTGTAAACTGTACCGTGTGACATATCAAATGAAAGGACTTACTATGAGGGTCTCAAATATATTTTTTTTATAATTTTGTAATATATTGTTTTAAAGTTATTTAAGAAAATTGACGAAAATTGACCATTCCCCCCCCCCTTATCTCCAAAACTACTGAGTCTAAAATTTTGAAAAAAATATAAAAAATAGTTCTATGCCTGTAGATTACAGGAAAACCTATAAGAAGTCTGTGGTCTTAAAATAACATGGTAAATCTATATATATAAAAAAATCAAAGTCCTGACTGAGTCACTGACTAATATATCAACGCACAGCCCAAACCAATGGACCTAGAGACTTGAAATTTTGCACATAAACACCTTATATAGTGTAAACATCCACTAAGGAAGGATTTTTTGAAATTCCATCCCTAAGGGGGTAAAACAGGGGATGAAAGTTTGTATGAAAAATCCTATCCCTTGAGTTAATAGACTTGAAACTTAGCACGAATATTCATCTAAGTAAATTATAAAGTTTATCATTTTTAGTTTTCCTAAACTACCCCATAAGGAGGGATTGGGGGTGTCAAAGTTTGTATGGAAGAACTTTAACACGCGGTCCGATTAACTCAAAACTCAGTTTTTATACTTGAGACCAAAAATTAAGACTAACGTGTATGAGGGTTTTCCAAAAATCTACCCCTAAGAGGTGAAAAGTTAATTTTATAGCGGAGGATTTTATTGGGGGCTTGATTAACTCTACAATTGGTGTAATTAACATTTGAGTCAAGTTATGGAAACATACCAGACGATTTTTGAAATTCTTTAATTGTGTTCGTTAAAACAGAGATACAGTTTATATGAAAAATCTTATTAATTTGGTTAATGAACTTGAAACTTAGCACAAATACTTGCATAAGTAATTAATAATGTTTGTCATTATTAGTTTTTCAAAACTACGCCTCAAATGAGGCTAGGGATGTTAAAGTTTGTATAGAAGAATTTTAAAGCGCAGTCCGATTAAAAAAATGGTACTTTGAGTCAAGTTAGGAAACTTGCCAAACGAATTTTCACCGATTTTGACGACATATAGCTGATGTTTTAAGGAGTAACTTAGGCTATTTTTATTTTAGAAAAATAATAAGGGTTCCGCGCAAGAAAATTAAAATCCATGAAATCAGACAACCACGTACAGTCCAGTACAAACTTACTAAGCCTCCGCTGTCTATTACGGCTATAACAACAAATAATAAAAATAAAGCAAAGTTAAAAATGTAAGGGGTCGATCCCCATACAATAAACTTTTCATTTTGAAAAAAAAATAAAAATTTTAATCTAGCATGTGTGTCATCGTCTAGAACTCATGGAGTAGAGTACAAACATATTTTTTTTAATCTTTTAAAATTAAGAAATAGGGGGCCGCAAAAGTTGTAAATTTTAGACCATTTTTGTACGAGCTCTAGCGCAACAATTCAACAAATTAGGAATTCTAAAAAACTTCTTTATACCATTTAGGTACCATGAATACTGTATTTAATCAACAATACTGAAAACGGCGATTCATAAGGTACTTTGTTTAAACATGGGTGATTTTCTGCAACTGCAAAAAATAACCTTGTAATTCACAGTATTATTATAAAATAGTAAAAAGTTATCTTTGTGATTGTTAAACATATAATATGGTACGGAACCCTTCGTGCGCGAGTCCGACTCGCACTTGACCGGTTTTTTTAAATGTATTTTCGGGCATAACTTCGTCATAGATAGACGGATTTGCAAAATTATTTTTTGTTTAAAAGTGTATACTCTCGAGGCCCCATTGTCACCAAGTCAGAACCTGATGAAGGGATCCCATGGAAATCGAGGGAAACCCTCAAATTTTATAGGCACACCGCTGTAGCGATTTGGGTATTTTTTATAGTAACTCGTGCATTTGCTCTTCGAAAGTACCATTTGGTGAAGTGGAACTGATGATGAAGACCACAGATGGCCGTCGGAACTATTCAATTATACCTAAGTATTTCACGGGTTGCGATTCGATTACTTTAATATGGTCGCTAAGTACCTAATTTATGCTCGTCAAAATGATGATGACTTCTCTCTTCTGTTGAGGAAGAGAGAAGATTTAACGTCCCTGCATCGGGAAAAGCAATATTTTGTTAAAGGCGATGAACAGTTGACATAGGGCTATTGTAACTTAGATAAATTACAAACTGACCCACTAAAAAGTGAAAAATAAAAACTTTTTTACAAAAAAAAAAAACACGCGACTTCCAAAAAAAAACACTACAAAGTGAAAAATAACTTTAATTTTGGAAGTTGGTGACAAAAAACTAAAACACAGATCCAAAGACAACGACTTCCAAAATTAAAGTACCTACCTAGGTAATTAGGGTTCCGTACCTCAAAAGGAAAAAAAACGGAACCCTTATAGGATCACTTCGTTGTCCGTCTGTCTGTATGTCTGTCTGTCAAGACCCTTTTTATCAAGAACGCGTGGAGGTATCAAGTTGAAATTAATATCAAAGACGTAAGTCTATGGACCAGTTCTAAAAAAATCAAGCTTCTAAGTCAACGCAATAAAAAAATACGGCCATTTATTGCGTCATATTTTGATGCTCGCAAGTAAATCAAAACCTATAGGGTACTTCCCGTTGACCTAGAATCATGAAATTTGGCAAGAAGCAAGGTCTCACAGCACAAGTAAAGGAAAAAGTCTGAAAATTGATTATTTGTAGTTTTGTCCCATAAAAAAAAAACCGTTCAAGAGCGAATCGGACTCGCGCACCGAGGGTACGGAAGTACATACCATCTCTTATATCTTATATGTAATTTTTGTTGATGATTTCTGAAAAACTGTGCTATATAGAGACATCGTTTTATTTTTCCTGTAATCTTTACATAAACTTCTATCACATAGAATAATTTCAGATTTTTCGCTTTGCAAACTTCGGAGATAAGGTGGAGAACGGTATTTTTTTTACATTTTTCATCAAAAGTCGAAAAGTATGCGGGCTAAAAAAAAGAAAAAAAATGTTTGATAATGTGCAAACAGCGTTCTTTCATATGCCCCACATGCTCTAGTAGCCCCACTTTGAATTTTTAAGACCCCCTTTCAGTCCCTGTTCCCTGACAGACAGACAGAACAGGTTTTTCAACTCAGTGTTAAGTTTGTCTTTGGGATAAATTCTTTTCAACTACGGAACCCTTCATTGTGCGTGGTCCGACATGCACTTGGCCGGTGTTTTTTCACTTTGTGGTGCTTTTTTGGAAGTCGGTTATTTTTAATTTATGTTTCGCTTACCTACCTACTTATTTACTTTGTAGAATCAAGTTCTTCTAACTCAATAGGCAGCTGTGCTGCTGGGGAGTTTCTTCCAAACTAAAGCGCTAGGAAGTGGTGAAAGCCGGGCGTTTGGGGGACTATCTTATGTAATTCTAGCTTCTGCCGGCGACTTCGTCCGCGTGAAATTTCTTATTCCCATCCGTGCTATTACTTCATTTACCACTTTTTAGGGTTCCGTAGCAAAATGGTAAAAAAGGAACCCTTATGGTGTCACTCAGTCTGTCTGTCTGTCTGTCTGTCTGTACGTCTGTATGTCTATCTGTCTGTCTGTCTGTCTGTCACAGCTGGATATCTCAAGAACTACTAATGCTATCAACTTGAAATTTAGAATAGTTTTAGATGACGTTGACCGAACTATTTTGCAAATAAGAAAGACATTAAAATATTTATATTTTTTTTGCAACAGGGACTGAAAGGGGGTCTTAAAAAATCAAAGTGGGGCTACTAGGGCATGTGGGGTATCATATAAAAGAACGCTGTTTGCACATTCTCAAACATTTTTTTCTTTTTTTTAGGCCGCATAGTTTTCGACTTCTGATGAAAAATGTAAAAAAAATACCGTTCCCCCCCCTTATCTCCGAAGTTTGCAAAGAGAAAAATCTGAAATTATTCTATGTGATAGAAGTTTATGTAAAGATTACAGGAAAAATTAAACGATGTCTCTAAATAGCACATTTCTTCAGAAATCGGAATGGAACCCTCGGTGCGCGAGTCCGACTCGCTCTTGACCGGTTTTTTTTCTTTTTGCTCGTCTCCTAAGGGTCTTAATATGATGTTAAATACTATAAATATACCTTCCTCAAGAATTGCGCTACATAGCAAATGCAAAAACAGTTTTTCAAATCCCACTGGTAGTTCCAGAGATTACCCCCTACAAACTTAAACTTTACCTCTTTATAATATTAAATAAAGATTGGCGTTCAAAAAGTGCTGACAGTACCTATAGTTTGAATAAGTGACATGACTTTGATTTCAATGTGCCAGTAAGCGACATTTCGCACAATATCGACACACAACGATTTCAAAGTATTATCGAAGCAGTCTTGGTTGCTACTTATCTGTGGCATATTAGCAAGCTGTCATTTCACATAACAAATGACAGGCTACCAATCTACCATTACCATTAGTAAGTGACTGGTAAATAGAGCCTCTGATAGGGTGTGACAAGTTCCCAGGCCATCAAGTAATAGCGATCGATCTTACGTACCATTATATACCTACAAGTAAAGACGAGCGAAGTAGGTACGGAATAACAGAAGTTAGGTACGACATACAGGATGTTTCTTTTAAGGTGTCAAGCCAGTGCGAGCTGATAGCAGAGTACCATACCTATCGATTTAACCTCCATACAGTATGTTCTACGATTTTTTGTAGTTTTCGAGTTATAGGTAATTTTTTTTCGTTATTTTTCTGATTCAACGAGATGATGGCTTTAAAAAATTATATCTTTTTTTGGGTTAACTTTGAACAAGAATGTACTAAATAGGGCATTATTTGCTGAAATCGGGCGTTGAAAATGGTGTAAGTATTTGAAATCTTGTGATTTTCATATTTTATAATTTATTAGTAGGTACCTATCTTTGGATATTTATGTCAATTCTGATATTTACTATTTCATTCCTCTACGTTTAAACAGAGCTCAGTTGATAATAAATGTTATACATACTGCTTGTTGATATGAAATGAGAGATCCAAAATAACTTGAAATCTACAAAAAATCGTAGAACATAAGTACATGGGGGTTAAATTGATAGGTATGGTACCTACTCTGCTATCAGCTGGCACTGGCTTGACACCTTAAAAGAAACACCCTGTATATCCAACACGGGCCGGAGGATGAGCTTTTAATTTGTTATGTAACGAGTACCTAGGTAGGTACTTATAACATCTTTCTTAGTTTTATTTACGTTTTATGAAAAGATAATAACGGTTCTCAAATTAGTTTTTACTATACGGGTCGCTACCCGACCCGGGCCTACTACCTAAGCACGAAGCCCGTAGTTTCGGCCTTCGTTACGTGCGTTTCCTACTCCGTATCACCTACGGATGGATGATTGGTTCGGGGCCCGAACGAAGTATGAATGACAACATGATTTGCCAGTTGTCCCTACTCCCGATGTGTTTTTGCCCGTCCGAAAAATTTAACTTTTACACTTGTTTTGATTGATCGTAATGTATGACGGACGAATGAACGGACGGACGGAAAGACGGACGGACTTAGGGAGTAGGCCCCCTGCTTCGCACGGTAGTATGTATTTATTATGCATAAGTACCTTCCGGAATAAATTCTCTGAGTGATAGTGAAAACCGCATCAAAATCCGTTGCGTAGTTTTAACGCGGCCACACAGACATACACGAAAAGCGACTTCTTATACATCACTACACTACATAGTTTAAAACAAAGTCGCTTCCCGCTGTCTGTCTGTCCCTATGTAGGTATGCTTAGATCTTTAAAACTACGCAACGGATTTTGATGCGGTCTTTTTAGGGTTCCGTACCAAAATGGTAAAAAATGAACCCTTATGGTGTCACTCAGTCAGTCTGTCTGTCTCTCACAGTGTCTGGATATCTCAAGAACTACTAATGCTATCAACTTGAAATTTAGAACAGTTTTAGATGACGTTTATTTGTTATTTGCAAAATAGTTGGGCTATTTTGCAAATAACAAATTAAAATGTTCATATTTTTTTTGCAACAGGGACTGAAAGGGGGTCTTGAAAAATCAAAGTACTAGGGCACGTGGGGTATCATATGAAAGAGCGCTGTTTGCGATATAAAGATTATAGGAAAAATAAAATGATGTCTCTAAATAGCACACTTTTTCAGAAATCGGAACGGAACCCTCGGTGCGCGAGTCCGACTCGCTCTTGACTGGTTTTTGATAGATAGAGTGATTCAAGAGGAAGGTTTATATGTATAATAAACGCGGGTGAAGCCGCGGGCAAAAGCTAGTTATTTTATAATAGGTACTTAGAGAAGATCGAAGGGATTTTATTTAATTAACTTAGGTAGGTGAGCACTATTTCGGTACGGTTTCCCTTCTATAAATGTTAAAAAAAAAACCGGCCAAATGCGAGTCGGACTTGTGCACGAAGGGTTCATATAAAACCCTTAAAAGAAAGAATATGGGAGAAAACATTATATAACGTCGTAAACCATAAAAATATATTATGGCGTAAACTTTACCATTGAGTAGGGTAATTCCAGGATAGGTGCCCCAATGGGATAGGTGCCGGGGCTTAGAATACTCTATGTTAGAAATGTCTTAGGCTAAAATCGCGCTCCCCCCTTTTTTTTTTTTTGAGGGTGGGAAATCATCAAATAACTTCTCCCGCTCTGGGTGGAGCGGAAGGGCGTGTCAGACTTTTACTGACTAAAACCCACCCGTGTTCCTTCAGTTGCCTATGCCAGGGCCGCGGTATCTTCTTCAAACAACCCGCGACCCCAGCGGCGTCGGCCCTATTGGACCCCATCACTTGCTGACATCTCTTTGAGGCGCGCGTGGAACACAACGCGCCGTCGACTCGGGCCTGGTCCTTACCGGACGACGAGCTACCCGCTACTCACCGTCCGCAGGCCCGCGCCTACGGTGGCCGGAAATCGCCTCGCGATTCCCGCCGCCCAGGGCGTCTCCTGCGGCGACTGAGGGCGTGAGGCTGCCTCTCCCTCACGTGTTCCGCCTCCTCCTTCGCGAGCATCACTGCTTCGCAGAAGGAGGTGACGGCCCCCCATGCACTCTCGCTCCGCACCATGGCCTGAACCAGGCTCGGACGCGAGAGATCGCCGCCGCCGATCGCCTCCGTGAGAACACGGCGGTGCTCTGCCCAAGCCGGGCAGACCTCCACTATATGCTCCACCGTGTCCTCCGGGCGATCCACACAATGGTGACACCCGGGCGTTTCCTCCCGCCTTATGCGAAACAGGAACCTCCCGAAACAGCCGTGTCCGGTGAGGACCTGCGTCAGGCGGAAGGTGAGGACGCCGTGGCGCCGCTCTAACCACTCCTCAAAGAGGGGACTTATCGCCGCAATTGTGGCGTGCCCAGCGCTGGGTTGCGACAGTCGCGCTCTCCATGCCGCCATGAGATCCCGCCAGAGCTCTGTCCGCTGTACCGTGATTCTCGCGGCAGCGGAGTTACGCCCCGGCGTTTCGCCTCCTCGCGCCACTCCTACACGTGCGCGAGGACCTTTGCCTCCAGATCCCACGGCGGCAATCCGGCAAGGAGGCTCGCCGCCTCCCGGGAGACCGTGCGGTATCCCCGGACTAGCCGGATGGCCATGACCCTCTGGGACGCGTTCAACCGTTGGGCTGGCCGCAGCCTTAGGGAACGCGCCCACACCGGTGCCCCGTAAAGGGCCATGGACCGCACGACCCCCGCGTAGAGCCTCCGGCAGGAGGCGTTTGGACCCCCCAGATTGGGCAGGAGCCGCCTCAAAGCAGCCCCAGCCCGCTCCAGTCTGGGAGCCAAACGTCGGAAATGCTCCACGAAGTTCCACCGGCTGTCGAGGACGAGTCCCAGGTACTTCATCGTCGACCCGACTCCGATGTGAACCCCTCGTACCGTTATTTGGGAACCCGACGGTGGCGCATTCCGAGGACCATGAAAACACATGGCCTCGGACTTGTGCAGGGCCACCTCGAGTCCCAACTGCCGGATCCTCTCCACGACTATCGCAACCCCGCGTGTCCCTAATTCGGCCGCCGCCTGGTGCGACCTCCCCTGCGCCAGGACCAGCGTGTCGTCAGCGTAACATACCACGCTGACGCCACTAGGGAGGTCGGCGCGCAGCACCCAGTCGTAACCGATGTCCCACAAATGCGGCCCCAGGACCGATCCCTGTGGGACACCGCACGACATCTCTCGCCGGTTCCACTCTCCTTGATGACCGGGGTAGATGACGGCTCCGTCAGATAGGCCTCGACCACTCGACAGAGGTAGGTCGGCAACCGGTGATACCGGAGTGCCTCCCTGATGCAACTCCAGGGCAGGGTATTGAAGGCGTTGGCGATGTCTAGGGACACCGCCAAGACGACCCCACCCCGGGCCACCGCATCCCCCGTCGTGAGGGCTCGCACGCGCATGATGGCGTCCACCGTAGAGCGCCCCCTGGGGAAACCAAACTGGCTCTCCCCCAAATCCGGCCCCTCCTGCACCAGCCACCCGACGAGGCGGTCTGCAATAACTCTTTCAAAGAGCTTGCCCACCTCGTCGAGCAGCACGATGGGTCGGTAAGCGGACGGAGAGTCCGCAGGGCACCCCGGCTTCTTAATGAGGACCAGTTTCCCCGTCTTCCAACGAATTGGGAACTGGCCCCTCTCCAAGCATGTGCTTAGGAGCCCCCCTAGTCGAGAGCCCCAAAGGCCAGAACCCAGGCTCTTCCAGGTAAGCCGTCGGGTCCTGGGGCGATATTTTTGGCACTCAGCCTACGTACCGCCGCTCTCAACTCTACCTCGGTCACTTCCGGAGCATCGTCGTCGTCGTCGGTGTTGTGGTCCGCAACGGGCACCGCATGAAGCGGAGCCATAGGCGGGGGAGTATGTTCCCCTCGCGAAGGGAACGGAGTGCTCACCACGTCCTCCACGAGCTGGGGCCGGAGACTCTGCGTCAGCGGGGGCGCCCATGGGCGGAGTTTCTCCCGCACCATCTTATAGGGGCGCCCCCATGGGTCTCTGTTCAGAGTCTCATCGCGCTCCCCCTGCAGACCCCAATGCCACGCCAACCGCATGCGAGAGCGCAAGCATTTTGACCGTGAGTGTAAAAATCTTCCGCGGTGAGACCATTACAAGCGATGAAATTATAATCGTAAGAACTTACTATCGAATATCTTTTCACTCTATTATAAATTCTATATTTTAAAAATTTATTTGATTAATTACAGTTTAAAGTACCTACACGAAATAATGCTATAAATTATAGTTTTCTTTTAACTTTTTTTTTAAATTAATAAAGGCATCTATACGATGCTAAAAGTATAGTTGCCCCATCTGCTAACCCTAACTATTTCTATAATCAGGTGGAAGAAATGCCTCAAAAATATAAAAGAAAACCGGGGCTGGTCCCCCGTCACATTAGTTGGACAGAAGAAAGCTTGGAAAAGGCTCCAAGAAATGGCCAAAAATGAGAAAGGTGTAAATGAAATAGCTAGAACTTACGGAAATCATTCATCGGAGTCGTCGTCAAGTCGTCATCATAATGTCCGTGAGGCTATCACGGACATTAAGACGACGATTTCAAAAAGACAACAAGGAAAGTTTCTGTTAACCGTACCTATTTAAAACATTTAATATTAGAGTGATAAAATTGAATAATTTATTATTGATTTGAATTGAATTGAAATGATTGAATTGTTGAATTTATTTATTGAATTGAAATAATTGAATTTAATTTATTCCTGATTATTGAAACTAGTTTGCTTTATTTCAATTAGCTTCTAATATTGAAGCATCATAAATTCATCATACAGCGAGTCTTCTATCCATCACGTTAGGCATCTATCCCTTGAAGCATTTTTACTACGAGGCTTCTATACCTCACGATAGGCATCTATCCTACTTTTGAGAGGGTAAAAAAGACACAATTTCCTCAAAATCTATGAGACTATGTAAAAACAGAAGGGGTAGCATCATAGATTAAAGATCAAAGTTACCATTTGCAAAAGACGTATTGCCAATAGATCTTTAATTAATAAGTTATGGCTCCCAATCAAAAAGTGTGGCACTTATCCTGGACTTACCCTACATAAAATTTAAGTTTATTTTACGAAGACGTAAGAAAAGCAAAGAAAATAAAAACATGTAAGTAGGTATACCTATGCGATAACAGCCTTGAGAAATTGCATTGTGTAGGTACTCGCGACGTTATCAGTGACGAATGACCATGTTACGCATTACTTGCCTACGATGCGATAACGAGTAACCAGTAAAGAAATGACCAAATAATCGACACATGCTCGTGCAAGTTCTGACGTTAACTGAACGACGCACTTCTACAGACGTGACGCGCGCGTTATGAATATGATGTAGACTTTTTTTTTTAAATTTTAAACAGGTTTTTCAACAAATATTTTTGGTTTTCGAATTTGGGTTACTGTTTCAGTGAGTAACTGAATACAGAGGGCCAAGTGTGAGTTTATATTCGATTTCGATCGTTAGGTTAGGTTACACTAATATGGTTGCCGGCACGCACGAGTCGTGAGTACAAAATTCACTTGAATCTTATTTCCTATTACGGCCATTCGTACACGGGAAGGGCAATGTGGTTAATAAGTATAAGATCAAGCTTATTTATGTACAGGTAGAAAACAGAATACAAGGGTCGGCAACAACAGTTCACGTGAGCACGATTTTACGTCATTTTGTATGGAACACTTGTAGTTCCCATTATTGTCACCAGACGTCGCTTCTTCTGTACAAATTGAAGTTTACTAGGTACCGCTCTTCAACTCCGTCATCCAAGAGGGTACAACGCCCGAGGCGTGGAGCAGCAGAGGTGCGGTGGTTCTGTTCTTCAAAAAAGGTGACAAAACCTTGCTGAAGAACTACAGACCCATCTCACTTCTGAGTCACGTCTACAAGCTGTTCTCGAGGATCGTCACGAACCGTCTCGCCAGAAGACTTGACGAGTTCCAGCCACCAGAACAAGCCTCTCTGCAACGATGTCGAATTGACTGGCGCTACATTGAAGTGTTGAGGTGTCTGTATGACGCTGCCACGATGACTGCCCAGATCCAAGATCAGAAAACCAGCCCCATCCAACTGCTCAGAGGGGTGAGACAGGGGGATGTGATATCCCCGAAACTGTTCACCAATGCGTTGGAGGACGTCTTCAAGACGCTGGACTGGACTGGACAGGGTATCAACGTGAACGGCGAGTACATCTCACACCTTCGCTTTGCCGATGACATCTTCATATTAGCAGAGACGCTGGACAGTTAGGCCAGATGCTGCACAGCCTAGATGGAGCGTCTCGGCGAGTTGGCCTCGGTATGAATTTAGACAAGACGAAAGTCATGTACAATTTACTCGTCTTGCCGAGTCCAATCCGCATCGAGAGGTCGCTTCTTGAAGTTGTGAAGGAGTATGTCTACCTAGGGCAAGTCATCCAGCTCGGTAGACACAACTTTGAAAAAGAAGCTGACAGAAGGGTCCAATTGGGTTGGGCAGCGTTTGGAAAACTTCGTCAAGTCTTTTCGTCACCCATCCCGCAATGTTTGAAAACCAAGGTTTTCAACCAGTGCGTCCTGCCCGTTATGACATACGGTGCTGAAACGTGGACACTAACAGTCGGGCTGGTCCACAAATTCAAGGTCGCTTAGCACGCTATGGAGCGGGCTATGCTCGGAGTTTCTTTGAAGGATAAAATCAGGAATGAAGTTATCCGGAAAAGAACCGGAGTAACCGACATAGCTTACAGAATAAGCAAACTGAAGTGGCAGTGGGCTGGCCATGTTTGTCGAAAGACCGATGGCCGGTGGAGCAGACGGGTCCTACAGTGGAGACCGCGTATCGGTAAGCGTAGTGTGGGACGCCCCCAGCTAGATGGACCGACGACCTGAAGAAAGTGCCTGGGACAGACTGGATGCGGAAGGCGGAGGACAGGTTGTTGTGGCGCAGACTGGGAGAGGCCTATGTCCAGCAGTGGACTGCGATAGGCTGAGTTGATTGATAGAGGTACCGCACTAGGCCCACAGAACTATATTGTAGTGCTATTGGTATCTCGACTACATTAGGCCGAGGTTGAGTTCGGCAAGTAGGATTGGTTGGATTTAATGGTGGTCTCAACTTTCAGCCGTCAGTTCAGACTCACAGGTGAGCTCCATCCACATCTTAAACTGTACGCGAATGAAAGAATATACCTACTTTTTGGAGGTTCTCTGTATTTGGCCTGAAAAAGCTATTAGTATTAGGCCTCATTAGGTTCTGGAAGCCAAACCAAGATCTCCGAAAATGTAGTCTGTTTACCTATTTTGAAGAGAGAAAGCAAATGTTTAATACGTTACTCAAATTGGTATTATGATTACCTATGTAAGTTAATGATTGAAAGGACTCATTACAGCCTTATTAGCTTTATAGAATACGAAAAATATATTGATTTAATCTTTGGCCTTCGCTTCGGTTCAAACACGTGGATTATTCCGCCGGGCATCGTTAACTGTCGGAAAGTAAAAGTTTACAAAATCAATCGAATTTAGGTAGTTCCCTTTTTTTGTGTTCGTCCTTAGATTACAAAGTTACAAAGAAATGTAATTTTATTAAAGTTCAAGATGTTCCTTACTAACTAGTATGGAACATCTTGAACTTTAATAAAAGTTATAGATATTTTTACATGCTTTTATTTAACCCTATATTTTATATTTATTTTATTTAACTATAAAAGATAATTTGTTAATACCTGGATGTTGTTTAGGAACGTGTTCAATATGAGGAGTATTTGGCAGATCAAATGGTACAAGGGTGAAACCTAAGTTTTTCCGTACGGCCACATGATCCCCACCCCCTTCCTTTTTTTAGTCGCAATACCGTCACGATCACATCTATGGACTATGTAGCGGTCGTCTATAAACTCATTATTAAATATTTGCTGAGTGAGCCACGTTTCTGTCAATATTACCTATAATATCATAACAATTTGATAGTATAAGATATTGAGCTTAGTCCGCATACCCCAATAATTCTGATAATAAATAGTCAGTTCTTAAATGAGTGAGATTTAACAGAATATATTATAAATAGTTCAACATGATTGAAAGCCTAAGCCCATGACCTTGTGTTTTTAACTTGCAACTAAAAAAGTAATATGACACTATGCATCAACAGATATGACCACATAGTAATACTCGTAATAGTTAGAGAACAATAGCGATAAAAAGTACATAAAAGAGTTCCAACACAACGTTTGAAATGTAAAAAAGAATTCGAACTGTAAAATAAATAATGCCCGGGCCACATTAGCGTCAACGTCAATGCCCATAAACGCCATGAATGTCGCGGTAGTTAAATTCGGTCAAGATTCGGCCAAATTATCGCGGTAAGAGGTGGCTACACCTACGGCTAACGCGATAATCAACTGTATATCCCGTTAATGTGGCCGGGGCATAAGGATTCAGGCAGGAAAAAAAAATGAAACAACATCAATACTGCTATTCTTATACTTTACAATAAATAAGGCGTTAGGGCAACATCTTGCATGCTTGTTATCTATCGCAGTTACGTGCAATTCTAATTTTACGTGCTCAGACCTCAGAGAATCTATCTCACTTTTTATGTCAGTAGTAACTTGAGTAACTGTGGCCAGATCAGTTTTGATGGAGGTAATATCATCAAATCTTATTATGTTTGACATGGCTCCATCGAAATAGCTTCGTAACTCGTCTAATTTCTTGTTCATAGTTTGGGTGAAGTCATATATCTGTGTGTTTGGGTGTCTATGTCTATATGTTTTGGGTGTTTCTTAATTCAGATTCCGGCTCTTTTCGCTTTCTTTGCGAAACATTCGTTTCCGTTCGGGTGACACTTTCAGATTTGGCGAGGATGAAGATGTGGTAGGAGACGGGATTATGATTTATGAATTGCAATCGAGATAGTACGTTTTAGGTTTTTTGCAATTTGCAGGTCAGCATCAGCATCCTAATTGCGTAACACACATTTTTAACCGACTTCAAAAAAAGGAGGAGGTTCTCAATTCGGTTGTATTTTTTTTTTTTTTGTATGTTTGTTACCTCAGTACCTACTCCGTCATTTATGAACCGATTCGGAAAATTCTTTTTTATTTGAAAGGATAGCCTTTCCACTTCCAGATTGGTCCCATTTTTGTCAAAACCCCGTTTTGATGATGGGATCCATGAGGAATCGAGGGAACTCCTCAAATATTATAGGAATAAATATAGCTATTTTGGTATTTTCATCAACAAATCAAGCGTTTGCATTCAGAAAGTATCATCTGGTGAAGTGGAACTGATGAAGAAGACCACAAAAGCCACTGGAACTCCTCAACGATGATAAGTATTTCACGGGTGGCGATAAGATATCTCCATTAAAATAGTTAAGCGACTATGACGAAGCTTTAAATAAATGGGTCTGATGAAAATGGTACCATCGAACCGATCTGATGAAGAAGCCGGAAGGTAGGCATCGGAACTCGGTAATAAAATAATGTATTGTAGCCGTGTTTGGGCTTATTGGAATTGTCATGAGGTGGCTATAAATGATTGAATGCTAACTATATGCCGCTTCAAATTGCGCTACTTGAGTTGTAGTGTGCACCACTAAAAAGTGAAAAATAAATACTTTTTACAAAAAAAAAAAACAACCGACTCCCAAAAAAACACTACAAAGTGAAAAATAACTTTAATTTCGGAAGTCGGTAGCAAAAAAAACGAAAGTAAATAAAAACCAAAGACACCGACTTCCGAAATTATAGTAGATTATGCACCGAGGGGCTAAAGTTGTGTCTTATGTCACGGGCGTCATATTGAATCTCGAGCGCAATGAAGGATTCGGGATTTAACTCACGAGCGAAGCGAGGGAGTTAATACAAGAATCCTGAATGCAGCGAGGGATTCAAGCTAGCCCAAGGCAAAGACACCTTTAGCCCAGAGGAGGATACTCTACTTTTTACACCTACTGTGAGAAAATAATAGCCATAGTACGAAAAACAAAGTATTTATTAAATAAACAAACAGTAAGAATAACATATTTGGAACTAGTTAGTTATATGCACTTACATATTAATTGAAGTTAATGGTAACATTTGAGACATTAGTCCAGTTGTGCAAAGATTAAGTTAAGTTTTTATTTGGTACGTTTATAGATGTTGATGTGGAATTAAAAAAAAAAAAAAAAATGGTTCGTAGTTATCTAATTATTCTTACAATATTATGTCTGTCTTCGAAAACATGGCAATGATATGAAGAAGCAGTCGTTATGATTTTGTAGGAAATCGAGAATATCATCCACGCGTAGTAAGGGTTTCGAGAATAGCTTTCTTCTTTCTGGCACCAAAGGGTGTTTGTTAGTACTATACTGCCAATTTAGCTGAGCATGTGAGATTCCAAATTCAAATCACATTATTGACCAGCGGGTCATAATGAAATCCAGTACAACATTATTGACCAGCTGTGCCCCCGGCCACTAATGACTCACTTTAGGTTAAGGTTGCTTGACATATAATTTGACATTTTCGAGCAGGTGGTGTGAAAAAGTTATTTTTCACTTTGTAGTGTTTTTTTGGGAGTCGGTTGTTTTTTTTTTGTAAAAAGTTTTTTGACAATTCAACAATATTCATTACGATATTTACGGTGTTGAGAAGACAAATTTTTCGAACACTATGAAGTAATAGATTAGCGATTAGTTTCAAAATGATTCGATTCCGATCGATATATGTAGTGTGTTACGCAATTAGGGTGAATTCTGTATAAAGGTCAGTATCAGGTGAAATTTGTTACGGTCGTATTGAGATCAACAACTGAATATGATTCGCGACCGTAACAAATCTGTACCTATTTATAGAATATTGTAATCATTAAAGTCATCAATACAACTCTCTAATTTCTTATTACCCAATTGAATGACTATTACATGTTTTGACATTTGAGGATTATATTATGGAGTTGTATTACTGATTCTAATGATTATAATTCTGTGAATGCATTTTTGTTACGGTCGCGAATCATACACCCAGACACTGAGCTGCAAATTGTAAAATTCGTAAGAAAATTTGAATTTCGCTGGCTACCTAGCGCTTCCCCCTTAACTTGCAACATTTATTTGTTAGTAGTTAGTTACTTGTGTGGGTCAAATCTTGCAAACTGAATTATTATTACAGCGAATACGTCACAGCTGTGACGTCTTATGGTAGAATGCCCTGTGTGTTACGCGCGGACTGTTTTACTTACTATAGGTAACCTAGTTGGATTTTTTACTAACAACTTCACATGTGTGAATGTGTGACACTTCCATGTTTCAATGCCTTCAAAGATCAAACTAACGTACGAATATGTGTTGCGAAAAACTGCATACAATGCCCTTCCGGAAATCTGGACCGTCCATTTGTGTTATTTTACGCCAGAGCATGCATGCACCTGACCATAGATATAAGAAATATATTTATAACACATTTGCTCGTAAAGGGCCTCTTATTTCACCAATTTCAATATCGTAATGTATGTCATTACGTACTTGTGCGTAATCGTAAAGTAAAACGCACGAGTTTCTTTCTAATAAGGTAACACGTACGGTTTATCATGCTCCGTCTAAAACCAACGGTACTTTTTTAAATCTTAAGAAAAAAAAAGCAAAGAAAGCAAAGCAAAGAGTTTTTATGTCAGAAAAGTGGTCAACATTTTATGAATAAAATTAACTTTGGGATAAAATAAAATTAAGAATTAAATGTTAAACATTTAATTCTTTGATTTAATTAATTTTGGCAATAAATTACAACCATTTATCTGTAACAAAAACAAAAAAATATTAATTTACTTTAATAATACTGGCTGTTTTTGTGCCCTTGCCACAAAAAAAAATGCGCTGATGCGTGCGCATCGCTAATTTGTGAATAAGTAAAAATTATTCCGCGCGCTTTTCCTTTTCGCTGTATTATTTTTATTTGAAAATGTCGTCAAGTAATGATGAATTTATTCATTCGACACCGCCAGAAGTCTCATAGGCAGCGAAAAAGGCTACTCTAAGCCTCTTGCCCGAAAAATCGACCGATAGATACTTACAAGCGGATCAAAAATTTCATCGTATGGAAAACAAGCAAAGATGCAAATTCATTTTCAGAAAGTGTGTTTTTAAAGATTTATTCGTTTAAGAAAGTCCGAGTTTTATTTATTTCCTCGCAAATATGTTATAAAACGTCGTATGACATACGTGCGCTTTGATAATTACAGCCTCTGCTTTCTTGTAGCCCTCGCCTACGGCTCGGGCTAGCAATATCGCCTCGGCTGTAATTTTCAACTTACCGCACTTATATCATAATGTACTATTTCAATACACTTTCTCGAAAACTGGTTCATATCGCACTACGATTAGGTTCACAATGCAATGTATGTCGCACGCGTGCGATTTTTTATTTTCCCGCACGTGTGCGGGAATGCCACAGATAACTTGTACATAAACTTAGTCCAAATTGGTTCAATGCCTCTATTCACAACTCTCTATTCGGAGGTGAATAATTTTTTTTTAAACTCGGCAAAGAGTCTTTAAGGCGTTAATATTTTTTGAATATTTAAATAATGTTTCTGTATAGAATATTATCAAAAACCATGAAATAATCATGGTTTACAATAAAAAAAACATTTATGAACAAATTAACATTTATTTGTGTTCTAAACTCAAACATATTTGAATTTTATATTTTTCATATTAGGCTGTTTATCGGCTTTATACCTTTGCTTCTCTTTCAACCTGGCGAAAGCAAAGCGCGGAAAAAATAGAAAATTTAAATCACAGTTCCCTATTAATTCATGACAAAATTATTTTCCGTTATTTTATGTGTTTTTTATTTTATTTCTTCTAAAGTGTATTGAAAAACGTCGTTTGATACTCGTGGACATTTGTTATTGCAGTTCTCGGCTCAAAAACAACCTGGCCTACGGCTCGGGTGTTTTAATTCCTCCTCGAACGCAATAACAAACGTTCTCCACTTGTATCAAAATGTACTATTATATGCTACGGACGGAACAGTGAGGGCCGGCCCAGAGCCCTGGCCCTGAACTGACCCTGATATCATGTGTGGATACTGAGTAGACCCTTCATTGCGGTCGATCGATGACTTCTGACATAATAAGTACCTATGGTGACACAAATTCGCCTAAATTATGGTTTCGAAATAATTTGTGTGTCCTTTACGATATCATGTAACTTACCTACCTAATATATTGAGGTCATCAATATTGTCTGGTCGACGTAAATCGACCGCAGTCTAACTGCACCCCACTAGCGTGCAGGCCATACTGGGAACGTAGTTAAGTTCGTTTAGCCTCGCTCAGCGTGTGTTTTCATACTTCGATTCATAGTTCGCGGTGTAAACCGAAGTACTTATCAAACACGCGGTAAGTATAGCTACAATGCGTTTCAACTAAGAATAGGAAAGTCAATGACCTCTAACTGTCAACTGAAGCTAGAAATCTAAGGCTTGCAAAGTTTTGTAGTGTTATCCATAGCCATTTTAGTTCTGATTTTGGGAATTGTTTTTGTTAAAATATGTCACTGACTTTGCAAATGTGTAAACGAGATGCTATTTTGCTAAATCTTCACAATATGGCGCAAGGTCATTCCTATTCTTAGTTGAAACGCACTGTACATGAGCGAAGCTAAAAGAACTTAGCTTCGTAAAATTAGTTCCAACTAATAAGTAAGTAAATACTTATATTAATTTTAGATACATTTCCAGTTGCATATACATTTTCCAGTAAATCGTCAAACTGAACATGCAATGTATACTAATAATAACATTATGCTCGTTTTATTTCTTTAGCCTTGAAAAATATTGAATCCCTTGCCAAAATTCATATGAGAAGTTGGCATTGGCAGAAATGCATTTACAAAATACTGAAATGTAGTACCTATTAGGTATCAGTGCGATAACAATATGTCAGGGTAAGATAATATTATATCGAAATTACGTAGATATTCGATGCTTCGATTACTGAGATCTTCGATTACTGAAAATAGATTTTATCAATACTTGGCCGATGTTGTACCTGCCCCACCCACAGACCCACCTCAGTCTGAACATTTTTAATGTCATTTTTGTAAAATGTAGTTTGTTATTTTCAGTTATCTGCACCCTAGTTGCGTAAGACACTACATAGCATTCGAAATCGGTTTCATTTTGACAGTTCAACAATATTCGTTGTATTATTTATAGTGTTGAGGCAACGAATTAAGAATGATGAGAAGACAAATTTTTCAAACATTAGGAAGCAATGTATTAGCAATTTGCTTCAAAATACAATTAGGGTGCTAGTTCTTTATTGCTCATATATAAATATATAAGAATAATAGTCCTCCAGACCGAATTTCGGCCAAAACGCGGCTAATCTCAGTCAGCGGAATACGAGTATCTCCCGCTTTTGCTTTTCGACTTTTCCCTTGGCTGTTATTGTTGTTGTCTATAGGGGAGAGGGTGGCAAGATGGGGTACTTAAGGTTTAAAGAGCAATAAAAGAAAAAATGACATATTGAGACAATCATATTTATTTTTTAATTAACAACTAGTTATTACTTTTCAAATATTTGGTGACATTAGGAACTTTTAGATATATCCATTTTAGAAAAATAAATAAAAATTTAAAAAAGGTGTTTTGGCCCGTCTTGCCCCATGGTGCTGGTAAGATGGGGTACCCCCAGAGGTAAGATGGGGTGATGAGAATTATCAGAGAGAAAGATGATTATATGGACTGGCAGATACACGCAGACTTCGTCATCATCATCCTACATTCCTGCACAGCTATTATGTGACCATCTTCCACAGTGTGAGCATGATATCCACCCTTCAATGGAAGCGGAATGTACGGGAGTAATCATTACCCCATCTTGCCTGCCGAGCCATTTTCTACCAATAATCAAAGAAAAAAAAAACATTTGGCAATCTCAAGGAAACACAATGCCTACCTTATTATAGGTTAGTTTAAGCGTCAATCACAGCCACACCTCACCAGCTAGCATTATTCAACAAACCACAGTCACGTGTCAAACCAGAAGATAATATGATAAGCAATTTGCAGTAAAACAGTTTTTTAAGATTTTTTCGACACGGGTGCACTTGCGAACAATAATAATTAATAGCCAGGCGACTGACAAGTGTCATGGCAGGCATCGAACGATGCATGAACGACAGTTATTAGTCAGTTTAAACAGTGAATTTTGCTGGGTACCCCGTCTTACCCGCTACCCCGTCTTACCTCCTTCTCCCCTATATAGGTTGACTGGTAATTAGTGACCGATAAACACATGATTGTGCTCATGATAAAAAACAACTTTTACTGTGGGACCAAACCTGAAATCGTGAAAAAAAAATCAGCTGCCCCATACATTCATGTTCGCATAACTCGTCAAAATGTAGGGAGCAGCTGATTTTTTTTTCGCGATTTTAGATTTGGTCATCACAAGCACAGTCATGTGTTTAGGTATCGGTCACTAATTACCAGTCACCCTATATGTTACTGAGAAAAAAAAGATGCCACATATTAATTAATCTAAATCTTGACCACAATTTAATGCTGCTTACCTATAGTTGTCACAATATTATAAACTTTTTTGACGTTCATATATTTTTGAAGCCTGAAAGGGCCAATATATTAATGAACTCGACTGTACCTACAGCCGCAAACACAATACACGATAATTTCAGAGGCTTTTTTATTTACCTTAAAGTTACTTAGTTAAAAATGAAAATAGGAGCCATAAAGTCATATTTTTTCTGTACGAGAAGGAGATGGAGCTATACAGGAGGAATTCCTTCATCTCTTGCGAAACGGAACTATGTTGGTGCTAAGCCAACATAGCTCCATTTCAGACAGACAGAAGACAGAACATATATGTAAGTCATAATGTGCTAACTTTATGACATATTTATTTTCTGTCTCTTTCTGTCTCTGACTCCTGGCGTAGACATATACGTTTTGTTTTCTAATTCCTACAAAGTGACCTACCCTAATAACTGAACAATCTATCTAACACAATAATAATTATGGAAGATACTAATCGAAATTAATGAGATATCTGTTACAATACGGCTGTTATCATCACTCCTGGCGTAGACATAATATACGTTTCGTTTTCTAATTCTTACAAAGTGACCTACCCTAATAACTGAATAATCTATCTAACACAAATAATAACACAATAATAATTATGGAAGATACTAATCGAAATTAATGAGATAGGTATCCGTTACAATACGGTTGTTATCAAGTACAAAGGCCTTGGAGTTATGTACTATATTTATACGTGTACTATATGTACACTACTTATATATTCCGCTGGTCGGTGATAACGGCAAGAAACTGAACAACTGAAATGAAAAAAATAATTTGTATTCTTATAACAATTAAAACAGTGTTTACTATGTCAACGTTTCCTAATTGGCTCCAATGTTTTGTGTCGTTATTATAATTATTTAAACGAATGCTTTCCTATGATTAGATTTTGTAATTTTGAATAACATTGCTGAACAGAATAAAAATTAAGGATTAGTTACATTTAATTTTACATCATTGGCCGTAATTGGACGGATTACTCAATGCAATGTGTAGTTGCATTAGTCCTTACTTGGTTCATTTTTTTGCCGACCCTAACATAGTTGGGGTCGGCTTCCAGTCTAACCGGATGCACCTAATGAATACCAGTATTTTACATGGAGCAACTGCCTATCTGCCCTTCACGACCTAGTTAAAACCAAAAGTATTCTATAAAGAATATATAATTCTTTGTTAATACGAAATATGTTTTGTATGTTTCATCGTCATCATCAGCAGCCTATCATAGGACTCAACTATTGGAGTCTGTCTCTACCTCTCTAATCCAATCAAATCCAATGGCACGCTGTCTACTCAAGAATAAGGCTCTTACAGACAGAGGCGATATCGCGGTCGCGACGCGATATTTCGATATTATATCCGTGGAAAAATATCGCGTCGCGACGCGATATCGCCTCTGTCTGTAAAAGCCTTAATACGTCTGTTCGTCGTCTGTTTATTGCCGGTTCCGTTTTTAGGGTCCCGTACCAAAATGGTAAAAAAGGAACGCTTATGGTGTGACTCAGTCTGTCTGTCTGTCTGTCTGTCACAGCTGGATATCTCAAGAACTACTAATGCTATCAACTTGAAATTTAGAATAGTTTTAGATGACGTTTACCCAACAATTTTGCAAATAAGAAAGGAATAGAAATATTTATATTTTTTTTGCAACATTGACTGAAAGGGCGTCTTAAAAATTCAAAGTGGGGCTACTAGGGCATGTGGGATATCATATGAAAGAACGCTGTTTGCACATTCTCAAGATTTTTTTTTCTTTTTTTTAATCTGCATAGTTTTCGACTTTTGATGAAAAATGTAAAAAAAAAATACCGTTCCCCCCCTTGTTTACTCCCCTGTTGTTTACTTCGGAGATAAGGCTCCGAAGTTTGCAAAGCGAAAAATCTGAAATTATTCTATATGATAGAAGTTTATGTAAAGATTACCGGAAAAATAAAACGATTTCTCTAAATATCACACTTTTTCAGAAATCAGAACAGAACCCTCGGTGCGCGAGTCCGACTCGCTCTTGACCGGTTTTTTTATTATGTGGCCTAAATCAATCATCTTGTTCTCTGCTGTCAGATCACCTCTCTTTGTATGGTTATCAATACTCGTATCATCTCCTATCTTTTACTTAGCCTTTTACTTAGCGTTGCGTTTTCGGTTTAATATAACTGTTTTGTTCCTTAACTTCTTAGATCAGGATCCATTCTCTTTTCGCCTGTATCTCTTCATCTAAAATTCTAAACATTCCGCATTTTGTAAACCCAACATTACTAAAGATATTTCAGCGTTCTTGTTTGTTGCAGTAAATCATATTTTTAATCTATGGGATGGCGTACCGCTACCGTTGCTGCAATCTTTATTACTACTATAAGGGCGACCGCGCATTGCGGTGCGTTTTTCTACCGCATAATCTGTGAAGTATGGAATGTCTTTGAAGTGCGCGCACTGCCGTCATGCGTTTTGTTACTGTAGGCCCCGCCCAGTGCGGCAGAACTACCGGAAACGCACCGCAGTGCGCGCTCGCTCTAAGATACCATGAAGATTTTGTGGGCGAGTTGCTAGAAAAATATTCAAAGTATCTGTCGTGATCCGATTTCCGGTTGGGCCCCGCCAAAAGTAGTCTTGTGTAACTTATTCATCCACAAGGACAAAGTAGCAACGATGAAATATTAAATTGGGCTGAAATATTAATGACATTTTGGAATAAGTTAACCTTATTTTCATAATAACGAATATGTTTTACGAATTTCATCCTTATTACTACTACCTACTACAAATTATCCAACTGACAGGTGTCAGGAACGTATTTTCTCGACGACCGGACTGTATAACGAGAATAGCTCGTGCTGGCAGGGTGTACTGGTGTACTGCTAGTACGACTGACTGACTGCCCAAGATGTCAAAACACGTAATTTGAGTATCGCCACTCGTGATGGTCAGAGTGATGGAAGCTAAGCGGACATAATCATTTGTACCTCACGACAAGCGTCGTCATTTTAGCTGATAAACAGGATTATTGTTAATATTATTTGACAATAGGGGATATAGCAGAGGTCATTTGCAACCAAATGACCCCTTATCGGGGTGATAACGGGTCATTTGGTTCATAATTATGTAAATGTCAACGATTTTCGATTTTTAAAATAAATTTTAAAAGTTGTATTATTTACCACGTAGGTGTCTTAAAAAAAATATAAAATGTCATATTACTTGATAATGGTGGACATTTGCATAGGGGTCATTTGGTTACAAATTAATAACCTCTCCTGCATCCCCTTAACCCCAGACACAATAGAAATTTTATTGTGTGCAATCGACATTATAAGAGTTAATAGATTGCCGACATATTATCAACTAGCAGTTCCCGCGCGGCTTTGCCCGCGTGGATGTCGGAAAATATCCCACAGGAACGTACTATCGGGAATTCCTTCCTTATTCCTTGTCTACATTATAACGGGAACCTCTGTTCAAAATTTCAGCTTTCTAGGTCCAAGGGTTTGGGTTGGGCGTTGATGAGTCAGTCAATCAGTCAGTCAGGACTTCCCTTTGTAGGGTTCCGTACCAAAATGGTAAAAAAGGAACCCTTATGGTGTCACTAAGTCTGACTGTCTGTCTGTCTGTCACAGCTGGATATCACAGCTGGATATCTCAAGAACTACTAATGCTATGAACTTGAAATTTAGAATAGTTTTAGATGACGTTTACCCAACTATTTTGCAAATAAGAAAGAAATTAAAATATTTATATTTTTTTTTGCAACAGGGACTGAAAGGGGGTCTTAAAAAATCAAAGTGGGGCTACTAGGGCATGTGGGGTATCATATAAAAGAGCGCTGTTTGCACATTTAAAACATTTTTTTTCTTTTTTTTAGGCCGCATAGTTTTCGACTTCTGACGAAAAATGTAAAAAAATATACCGTTCCCCTCCCCCTTATCTCCGAAGTTTGCAAAGAGAAAAATCTGAAATTATTCTATGTTATAGAAGTTTATGTAAAGATTACAGGAAAAATATGTAATATGTCTCTAAATAGCACACTTTTTCAGAAATCGGAACGGAACCCTCGGTGCGCGAGTCTGACTCGCTCTTGACCGGTTTTTATTTATATAGATAGACTAGCTTTTTCCCGCGGCTTCACCCGCGTGGATGTCGGGAAATATCCCAAGGGAACCTACTACGGGGAATTCCTTGCTTATTCCTTGTCTACATTATAAAGGGAACCTCTGTGCAAAATTTCAGCTTTCTACTTGTTGGTTGGTTTTTTACTTTTATTTTGTTTTCCCAAATTGTTTTTCCACATATAGTCCGGTCAATTTAGACCAAAAAATGAGAGTGAAGTTACATAAAGTCCCAACAAGCTGAATTTCAGTGAAATTGTTCAAAATATAATTATAAACAATGTCTAGAAGTTCCCCATCATTCCCCTGTAAGGAAAAAAAAATATTCAAGGTCAAAGGTCAAAAAAATGAGTTTTTCGCGATTTTCAGCAAAACGGTAAGTTTTATCATAAAAGTACCTCAGACAAAAATTGTAGATCATAAAATTATCTATAAAAAATGTATCAATACTTTTTTTCTTACGAGCCACTGTTTCTGAGATATAACGATTCATAGAGTTATAAAAGTTGTTATCGTCATAATATACATGAGTACGCCACGTATATAAATCTAGAGGTGTTATATTAAAAAAAAAAAAAAAAAAAAAAAAAAGAAGCTGAAATTTTTAAAAAGAGTAATTCAACTCAACAAGAAGTTATTACCAACGGCATCCGCTTTCTTCTTTCTATGTACGGAGCTCCTAAAAAAACTACCTGTTTAGATAAGCATCGATATGCATGTTTCGTTAAAAATACTAAAAATAAAAAACAAGTTCAATTAGCTTGTCTTCCTCCAACCTCAGTTGCTGCTCACCAACATCTTTTTCGAGTATATTACCAAGTTCAAGTGTGGCTTGGTTATCAGCTAGACCCTACAGACTGGGGTAGGAAGTTGGTCAACAATATATTAGAGCCAGTTCAAACTTTACTTCCACCTGCGCCGGAAAACTGCTGAACACTATTTTTTGCAACTGCAAAAAGGGATGCAGTGCTAAATGTGGTTGCAAAAAAGTCGGACTGTCTTGTTCTTTGTCATGCACAAATTGTAAAGGCCGGTCGTGCTCTAATATTGAATCACAAACAATGGAGGATTCGTTTGACTCCGACGAAGTATCATGCGATACATCGCTATTGACGCAATTTACTTGCATCCAAAATGAAGATGAAGAAGAAGCAGGAGAAGAAGAACAAGAAGAAGATCAAGAAGAAGAACAAGAATTTGAAACTTACGAATAAGACGAATAAATTTCAACACTTTTTTTTAATTTACATCGCTTTTATCTTTCCCAGTCTTTGAAAATTTCCGTTATTATGCAATAGTTTTACATTAAACAGGATCACAACTGACCCGTGGAGTAGGCCACTGGGGAAACCACGTTAAAAAAACGCGCTAAGTACACTACCTCATAGGTGGCGTGGAAACGTGTGCATATTATGATACGATAACAACTTTTATAACTTTTTGAATCGTTATATCTCAGAAACGGTGGCTCGTAAGAAAAAAAGTATTGATACATTTTTATTGAAAATTTTATGATCTACAATTTTTGTTTGAGGTACTTTTATGATAAAACTTACCGTTTTGCTGAAAATCGCGAAAAACTCATTTTTTTTACCTTTGACCTTGAATATTTTTTTTTCCTTACAGGGGAATGATGGGGAACTTCTAGACATTGTTTATAATTATGTTTTGAACAATTTCACAGAAATTCAGCTTGTTGGGACTTTATGTAACCTCAAATGTCTAAATTGACCGGACTAATAATAGTATATTATTTTTGCATAGCATCAGATTACTAGATCTTAATTTCCAAAAGGGTTTATAGTGTCCAAGTAGCAGTAGAACACTGACTCCTAAGTCACAGGTATTCCTAGTTTAGGAGCCAGGGTTTCAACTTTTGTGCGCCTTAATTATTGTAATCTTTAGCTAGATATTAAGTATTAAGTATTAAGGGTTTGGGTTGGGCGTTGATGAGTCAGTCAATCAGTCAGTCAATCAGTCAGTCAGTCAGTCAGGACTTCTCTTTTTATTTATATATAGATAGATAGATAGATAGATAGATAGATAGAAGATAGATAGAAAGATAGAAGATAGATAGATAGATAGAAGATAGACAGATAGATAACCCTGTAGGATATTCTGCCTTCTCAAGAATCTTAAGAGGAAAATCCATGATAAAGCGAAATACTTACCTACGTCCAATACATACTTTCAATTTCGGATTTGCCAAGATCGTAAAATTTGTACACGTGTGAACACAGTACAAAGTACGTATTTACTACTAGGTACTTCCATAATGTAACGTAACACCAGATGTACTTACCGATGTACATACGTAGGCTTATCGGTCACACGGAGACGTAGATGCAATAAAAATTATATCACGAACCAAGCCACGCAAACTGCGCGTCACCAAACTTCATTGATGTACTTCCTGCTTGCGCACTGCGTTATTGCTGAATTATTAGCAACTAGCTGTGCCCGCGACTTCGTTCGCGTGCATGTCGGTGTAGGTATCACTCCTCCAATAAAATGAAGAATCTTCTGATCTTGCCTGGTTGGAACCGCTACCTGGGGTTCTCTACCACAGCCCTGCAGTTACTGCGGTTTATAATAGCGGGGTTTTACACGTATTCGGACTGCTGGAAACACAACGCGCCATTCCAAACTATCGTTTCGGAACGAACGAATAGCGGGGTTTAGGTACCTACAGTTTGGACCACGGATCTGAGGACTGCATTCCAAAGCGCGGATGGATCTGTGCGGTTTGTACTGCGCATCAAACTATCTTTCATTTATACCGTGAACATCCATGTGTATGGAGGCAAAACTTTTAAAAACGACCGAAGTCCATAATTAGTGACCACGGATGCAACTACCCAGTAATTTTCTTTGATTTCTATACAATAACCAAATCACTGTACGTATACCTACTGTATCTGCGTTATTGAAGAGTTCAATTGTCAGATCTTCACCATAGTAAAGGTGACCATCTCTGGAGAAAACTCTTTCAAACATTAGGTGTGTGACATACGGACGGACAGACGGACAGGACGTAATGATAAGACTTCCCTTTCTATGTACTATTTGGCTACGGAACCCTAAAACAGAAGAATTGAAAACTTCTTTCTTTTGAAGTCGGTTATAAAGATGCCTCAAATAATCTCGTCCTCTAGAGAGAAATCCAGGTCCAGAGACCGGAATTCCTGGACAGCATATACGAAACTGCTATATTTCAAAGGGAAACCCATTTTAAAAAAAGTGTGTGTGTCAGCTCTGACGACGACTGGCGTTTACTCCTTTTTAGGGTTCCGTACCTTAAAAGGAAAAAACGGAACCCTTATAGGATCACTCGTGTGTCTGTCTGTCTGTCCGTCTGTCACAGCCAATTTGCTCCGAATCTAATATACCGATTAAGTTGAAATTTGGTACACATATGGATTTCTGTGACCTAAACACGTACGGCTAAAGTAAATAAATTAATTTTGAATATGGGGGTCACTTTTAGGGGGCAAATAAGAAAATTCTAAAAAAATGTTTTGCAAACTGTACTGTGACATATCAAATGAAAGGGCTTACTATTTATAATTATTTTAAAATAAATCGTTTTAGAGTTATTTAAGCAAATAGACGAACATTGACCATTCCTCCACCTTATCTCCGAAACTACTACTAAAATTTCGAAAAAAATACAAAAAATAGTTCTTTACATGTCGATTACAGGAAAACCTATAAGAAGTTTGTGGTCTTTAAATAACATGTTAAATCTCTCAATATTGTCAGTACAAACTTACATTTACAGTTGGAATGTATGGGACAACATGTTTCAACTACAATTTTAAGTTTGTTCTTGGGATAAACTCATCCCAACTACGGAACCCTTCATTGAGCGTGGTCCAACACGCACTTGTCCGGTTTTTTATATTTGAAATTCTTTTAGCGTTACTAATCAACCACCAATAGAATCAATCTGCCTAGCCTTTTCCCAACTATGTTGAGGTCGGCTTCCAGTCTAACCGGATGCAGCTGAATACCAGTATTTTACATGGACCGATTGCCTATCTGACCTCCACTCCACAACCCAGTTACTGGGTAATACGATACCCCTTGGTAAGACTGGTTGTCAGACTTTCGGGCTTCTGACGACCCATAACGACTGTCAAAGATCCACGAATGATAGCCGGGACCAACGGCTTACCGTGCCTCCCGAGGCACGGAGGAGTTTCGGTAGGTATGTAAAGATGGTCACCCATCCACTGACCAACCCCGGCAAGCGTAGCTTATACTGCTGGATCGACCCATCAGGTTAACCACCAGTGGAAACTGATTTTTATTGAAATAACACAGACACAGGACGTGTTTATAATATTTTATTTTGTTAGTACCATTTGGTATCAATAGATGTCGTTACGTGTAAGTACGTATGAACTTTAGACACCGTAATGAAAAGTTTTTCTTGAACAATTTAAATTCATATATCTTTTGAAAGACTGAAGCGATTGCAATGAAACAAAAACTAAATATGACTCTAAGTTACACACAATATTTGAGTATAACATTTAACCATAATGAATTTGTAGTTTTGACGTGATACTTGAACAAAAAAATGAACTCTCACAGACAAACAGATAAACAGACAAACAGACAAACAGACAAAAATGACAAAAATGGTAGAAATGGCATCTGCTGGTCATTCTTTAACACCCCAACTATTTTTTTTTTCAATATTTGTAATGTACAGAAACGCTTCGTCTACAGATTTATTATATGTATAGATATAGATATAGAAGATATAGATAACGTTTCTTATTAATTAATAAGAAACATAAACGAAACGTTATATGTATAAGAAACGTTATAGGTATATATTTCCTCGAGCTTATTCAGATTTCTTATGTTTTAGTAATTCGTTGTATCGACAGTTGACTGATTGGTTTTTGAGCTTTCGTGAGTGTGAGAGTGTTTTAAGGGTCTTTGAAGTTTGTTCATCCTGCAATGGATCATCTGCTCTCATGTTAGCTGTTGTTGTTGTTGTTGTGGGTCGACCAAAATTGTAACACCACCTGATTACTTCTTTCTTCAACAATCTAAGCTCATTCAAAAGTGCATACAGGCTGCCTTTTTGGTATTACTACACCTATGGATTGCACAACAATAACAGAATACCTAGGTATGTACCTGAGGTGAGGAGAAGTGCGTGCCTGAGGCCACCGGCTGGCTTGAGGCCTATGTCAAACAGTGGACTGCTAATGCTATAGGCTGAGTTGATTGACTACTCTTACTGTTACAAACTCACCCAACATAGGTAACCTAGAGATCCAAGTCTGCGGAGCAGTTTTCAAAATGGAAGAAATGAAAAGTTGATTTCTCAATGGGTCTATAATATGACAACTAAGTATTAATAATTGACTAAGTACAACTATTAATATTTTGAATTTGGTATCAATTAACTTATATGTAGATACTAGCTTTTGCCCGCGGCTTCGCCCGCGTGGATGTCGGAAAACATGTACGTTCCCATGGGAACGTACATGTGGAAAACATAGGGCCGTCCGATATAACTGTACAAACTCAAATCGCTACGATATATCGTTACCGTGTATAGTAGGCATAAAGCTACCAGTCGGCATGATTTTTTCTGACATCTTCAACAGTCGTCGTCATATTTCAGCCAATTTACAAAAAACCATAATGAATTACACTGAATCACTCCGTTCATTGGAGAAAACCGTATGAAAATCCGTTCGGTACTTTTTGACATTATCGCATTCAAACAGACACACTTACGCGGCGGGGGGACTTTGTTAATTACTTAAAATTTATTATGCCAGTCACGCTCTAATAACAAATAACTTTTGTCCGAGTGTCCACTCGTTCAAATAATTTCCTCGTAAAAACTTCGAATGAAATAAAGACTAAATGTTACCTCAAGATTCGAACTATGACTACATTTCCAATCCCTTAAATCTCTTAAAAAGAGGTAGTTACACAAACATTTGTCAACCCCTATTGTACCCCCTCAAAAACGCTGTACCACATATTTCTTTATTTCCTACCAAAAGCATAAATTTGAATTTTTATATCCCTACCTTAAGAAATGCTGGGTTTCCCATCTTTCATCCCTTATATCACCCCTTGTAGTATTGTTTTTGAAAGTTCCCTGTGTCCTTTCCCAAGATGCGATATAAAGCCTTGCCAAATTTTGTCGAAATCCGTGCAGTTTTGTAAATTTTAAAATCAACCCCTATGTTAGCCCCTTAGGGGATGATTTTTCAAAAACGCTGAACCGCATATTTCTTTGTTTCCTATCAAAAGCATAAATTTTATCGACGTCCGTGCAGTTTTGTAAATTTTAAAATCAACCCCTATTTTACCCCCTTAGGGGATAATATTTCAAAAACACTGAACCGCATATTTCTTAATTTCCTACCAATAGCATGAATTTGTTATCCCTAACTTTAGAAATACTGGGTTTCCCTTACAAACTTTCATCCCCTATATCACCCCCTGTAATATTGTTTTTGAAAGTATCCTATTTCCTTTCCCAGGATGCTATATAAAGCCTTGCCAAATTTTGTTGAAATCCGTGCAGTTTTGTAAATTTTAAAATCAACCCCTATTTTACCCCCTTAGTGGATGATTTTTCAAAAACGCTGAACCGCATATTTCTTTATTTCCTATCAAAAGCATACATTTTAATTTTCACATCCCTAACTTAAGACATACTGATTTTCTCATACAAACTTTCATCTCCTATATCACCCCCTGTAGGATTATTTTTTAAGACAAAAAGTAGCCCATGTCCTTCCCCAAGATGCTATATAAAGCCTTGCCAAATTTTATCGAAATCCGTGCAGTTTTGTAAATTTTAAAATCAACCCCTATTTTACACCCTTTAGGGATGATTTTTCAAAAACGCTGAACCACTTATTTCATAATTTCCTACCAAAAGCATAAATCTGAATTTTCATATCCCTAACTTAAGAAATGCTGAGTTTCCCATACAAACTTCCATCCCCTATATCACCCCCTGTAGTATTATTTTTGAAAAAAAATAGTATGCTATGTCATTCCCCAGGATGCTATATACAGCCTTGCCAAATTTTGTCGAAATCCGTGCAGTTTTGTAAATTTTAAAATCAACCCCTATTTTACTATATTTTACCCCCTTAGGGGATGATTTTTCAAAAACGCTGAACCACAAATTTCTTAATTTCCTATCAAAAGCATACATTTTAATTTTCACATCCCTAACTTAAGACATACTGATTTTCCCATACAAACTTTCATCCCTTATATCACCCCCTGTAGGATTATTTTTTAAGACAAAAAGTAGCCCATGTCCTTCCCCAAGATGCTATATAAAGCCTTGCCTAATTTTATCGAAATCCGTGCAGTTTTGTAAATTTTAAAATCAACCCCTATTTTAACCCCTTAGGGGATGATTTTTCAAAAACGCTGAACCGCATATACCGCATAAATTAAAATGTATGCTTTTGGTAGGAAATAAAGAATTTCCTACCAAAAGCATACATTTTAATTTTCACATCCCTAACTGAAGAAATACTGAGTTTCCCATACAAACTTTCATCCCCTATATCACCCCCTGTAGTATTATTTTTGAAAAAAAGTAGTATGCTATGTCATTCCCCAGGATTCTATATACAGCCTTGCCAAATTTTGTCGAAATCCTTGCAGTTTTGTAAATTTTAAAATCAACCCCTATTTTACTATATTTTACCCCCTTAGGGGATGATTTTTCAAAAACGCTGAACCGCATATTTCTTAATTTCCTATCAAAAACATACATTTTAATTTTCACATCCCTAACTTAAGAAATACTGAGTTTCCCATACAAACTTTCATCCCCTATATCACCCCCTGAAAGATTATTTTTAAAAAAAAAAGTAGCCTATGTCCGTCCCCAGGATACCATCTATAGCCTTGCCAAATTTTATCGAAATCCGTTCAGTGGTTTAGGCGTGAAAAGGTAACAGACAGACAGACAGACAGACAGACAGACAGACAGACAGAGTTACTTTCGAATTTATAATATTAGTATGGATTACTTTTAAAGTTATGTTGAAAAACCATTTGAATTTCAATTCAGAAATTCTACAAGGCCGTTGTAGTTACCGATGCAAATACCGGTTATTTATTTTGCTAAAACAGACTCGACTCTCGACTACTACTAGATAATTACTTAACCTGTTTGTCGGTATGTCAAATCCACTGGTTAGACAGTTCGCCTCAGTTTCAGCTATCTATTTGACTTGCGTTTCGCGTCGCCGCCGTGTCCTTTTGTCAAGGTCTTCCAACGGCGCTCTTAACATTTGGATTTGGAGTTTCGATTCCAACGGTCTTGAAGTCCACTGTCAAGTCCTTCTTTATCAGAGACTGAGCGAGGCAACAAGATTATCATCGAGTTAATCTGTCTATCAAGAAAAAACTGTAGGTTCTAACTAGAAACCCAGTTATGTTTATACTTAGTCATCAATAAAGTTATGTTTTGATATCAGGCAACACTGGCCATAGTAATATAATCTGTGATCCCTTTATTACAATACTATATGCAAATACCCGCTTTATGTATAAGCATTTTGTTCTAAATCTACCCACCTTAATACCACATCGTTATAGACTAGTTTATCATCTGTGGGTTACTGTCAAGTGTTTGAAACATTACACTGAGTCGTTATCTTGGATAGCTTTTAGCATTCATTTATTTTAGGATTTGCCTACTCGCTAAAGTCTCTTTATTACTTTGTAACTAAGACTGAATAATGGACGTGAAATCATTAATTTCTCGTAGCACATCCGACACCATGGAATCACCTTTTAGCTCCCTTATGGTAAGTAATTAAAATTATTGGAGTAATCAAGACTAGACGCAGGGTAAACGTTGCAAAATGGCTGAACAATTTCTCAATCTTTTTTTTCTACTTGTAATAGAGGCTGATAAAACGGGTATTGAGCTATTTTCAACTAGTCTGAACTTCAATCAACCATAATCACTGACAATTAATTCGTAACTAAGCGGAACGAAGCGTGAAAAATAAAGTATCCAGTCACTCTGGGGACATTTTTCTGAATCTACTTACTATAGATTTCTAAAGACCTCATTTATGATTATTTTCAGGGTCTATTCCACGATAATAGCGGTTCACTCAGTGGAAATTTCAAGCAAGGTAAGAATAATTTTTGGAATTCATAGGTAACAACATAAAATAGTCTAATTAATTTCTCATCTGTAATGTGTATAATTTCTGAATAATAAATATACAATTACGAATCCAAACTTGTGAAAGTATTGTTAGGCAGTCTATCAAATAATTCACAAAAAGTTTAAATATGCGTGTTTGTATTGCAGATGCGTTGGAAGCTGTCAAACTGGATCCGGCCGTGCTAGAAGCGCAGGTGACGGTACAGTCGAAAGACAAAGCTATTGATGTCGCGAATTTGAATAGACGGCCCGAAGCAGTCATTGAGGATAAGAAAGGTGGGTACACAGCACGCAGGGTAATTTATATAAGTTGTGTCACAGTATAATAATGATACAGTAGTTTATCTTCATAGAAAACGGCCCAAACGACGAGTTTCGAAATCTCAGTCAGTTTCAGTTACGCAAAAGTTCGAGCGCACGGCAGTTACGCACGGACAGACACGTATGTAAGTACCGAGCGCCCTAGGTAATTAGTTCAAGGTCACTGCCCAGATAAACTACTACAGTAGTAGTTTATCTGGGCACACGGAGAAAAAAATATTCTACTAAATTACCAGAACGACTTGTAAATAATAATCTAGTAAAAGGAAACAATGTATGGTCATGTCTATCAGAATTATTGTTATGGTTATTTAATCGCATTTTAAGGAATACTGAAAAAATCTGGTACGGAAGTTTAATGTACAAAAGTATCAATTATTAATTCTATAATAGAGATTAAAATCTAAACTTGGTATTGGACACGACTTTTTTATGGTTACCTACGTCTACGTTTTTAATAAGTACAAGGCATATTTTTGGCCCCAAAAGTTAGAACACATTTAGAACAAAAACAACGGTTTCCAGTAATATAATCTGATAGGTACGAATTACGATACACTATTTCAGATAAAACAGTAAAAATATTGTTCACTTATAATATATTTTGTGATGTCAATAGCGGTTACAGTTATAGTGACTTGGCAACACTTCACTTGCAACAAATCTACACAAAACATAAAGTAGTGACAACAATTCGTCCGGTTTATATTAAATCTTGGTCAGTAAGCTGAACCATTGCTATTTGCACACAGTACACATTTGCTAATAATGTGTACCGAAAATTAGGTTGAACATAACAATAGGATTATCAGAAACTAGATATTTTTACTAACGTTTACAAAATGAACAAAATGTCACGTAGGTATACTAATATACTTTCTAGTGAATGTCGCAAAATTCTAGTAAACTAAACTAGATTTTTTTCTCCGTGCAGTAACCTTGAATTAAAACTTGAGCTTGAAAGCTACAGTAAAGCTCCATTTACACGACGCCATTTTATTGCCTGTGGCATACCATAAAATTGAAAGGCAAATATCTGGCACCGTCTAAACTACACGTACAATATTGTTGGACGATACGGGCAACTTTGAAAACTGGTATAAGCATGTACAAGAAAATCACACAGTACATACAATAATTGCTAGTACAATAAAATCGCATTCAATTCTGGCATGATCTGACATTTGTGCTGTCATTGAACTAGGAGTGCGGTAAGTGAGGGTGTGGTAATCGTTGTTGCTATTCAGAGGCGAGAAATCAAATCAAGAACAACTTGAAAAATATCTTGAGAAACGTTCAATAAAATTTAATGAAATATCATGTCTAGGCAAAACTTGCATGCAATAATCGCCTGTCAATTTTATTGCCTGGTGTAAGTCGCATGCGATTTTATTGAATGGCAAAACTTGCATTCAAATAATGTACCATGCCATTTTATGGAATCGCACGCGTGTAAACACTTCATGCAGTTCTTGAATGTCAAAAAACTTGAACGTGCTTTATGGCATTCAATTATTGCTCTTGAACGTTCCAGAAACTTGCCCCGTGTAAACGGCGCTTAACTGTAGCTTTATTACTCTGTGGTTGTGTTATTTCGGTGTTGTGCGTAATTTTTTTAATGACAACACGATACGACAGTTGTCCCTACTCCCGATGTGTTTTTTGCTCGTCCGAAAAATTTAACTTTTACACTTGTTTTGATGTAAGTATCTTTATCTCAGATGTACGGACGAACGGACTTAGGGAGTAGGCCTGTTACGCGGTTATACATGGTGTAACTTAAATAACACACAACCTCTGAACTCATCATTATGAACAACTTTTACTTATGCGACCAAACCTGACATTTTGACGAGTTACGAGTAGGGAACAGCTGTTTTTTTTTATAGATTATAAATAAATTATCATTATCAAATACATTTTAATTTAATTTGCTTTAATGAACGGAATCCATTATAAGAAGAAAAAAAACACTGTTACTGACTTCCATCAGTAATCAGTAAATTCTAAACTTACTCAAACTTTAGCAGATGAGTAAAGCCGGCTTTTGACTATGGTATATAATACATATATTACATCTTGAGATATAATATTTAATCGCTCGTCATACGTATTTTGTACGAGACCGTTCACACTGTGCTATAATACCTATATTATTATATTACATCCCATTGACAGATAGCTCAAGATGTAATATATTAATACTACATCTTGACTACATCCCATAGTGAAAAGCCGGCTTTAGGCTTCGATTGTGTTCGTTTCAACCGCGCGGCTGGCGGGAATTGCACTACTGCGCATTCGCTGCTACGGTTTCGAGGCGGAGGTGTGCTAAAGCCCTAAATCTTTCGAAATTAATTATATCTTCTGATAACAAGCTACTTTTAAAGAAAAACATAAATTAGCATGTCATCTATGTTAGTGTTGGTTACTCAATCGAAGGTGTTCACTTCAACCGCGCGGCCATGGCGTTAAAAAAAAAACTATGCCAACATTTTGTAACAATTTGTAAAAGTTGACTCCCAAAACCACAAATTTGTCAAAGCTATGGTTAAAAAGTTAGAAGGGTTTGAACGTGGCCGCGCCATCGAAACGCGGAGAACCACGCGGCCACGGAGATCTCAGAAACTAAGCGTTGCAGACCTGAAATTTTGGTAAATAACAGATTCAATTTGTAAACAATTTGTAAAAATACAACAAAAAATCCTAGGTTTATATTTCAGGAGCTGTAAGACTAAAACCCCGTGGCCGCGCCATCGAAACGGTGACAAAAACGTGATAGCCGATATCTCGCTGAAAAAGCATCGCAGACGTCTAGAGTTTTTTGTAAAACCCAGGTTTGAATTTGTCAAAACATACAAAAATGCAACAAAAAATACTAGGTTTATATTTCAGGAGCTGTAAGACTAGAAACTCATGGCCACGCCAATGAAACGGTGAAAAATACGTTATCACCGATATCTCGCTGAAAAAGCATCGCAGAAGTCTGAAGTTTTTTGTAAAACCTAGATTTGAATTTGTCAAAACTTGTAAAAATACAACAAAAAATCCTAGGTTTATATTTCAGGACCCGCGCCATAGAAACGGTGAAAAACACGTTATCGCCGATATCTCACTGAAAAAGTGTCGCAAAGGTCTGAAGTTTTTTGTAAAACCTAGATGTGAATTTGTCAAAATTTGTAAAAATACAAAAAAAATCCTAGGTTCATATTTCAGGAGCCGCGCCATTGAAACGGCGAAATACGGTTTTTTGTAAACCTAGGATTTTTGTTGTATTTGTAAAAATTTTAACTAATTCAAATCTAGGTTGTACAAAAAATTTCAGACGTCTGCGATGCTTTTTCAGTGAGATATCGGCGATAACGTGTTTTTCTCTGTTTCAAAGGCGCGGCTCCTTAAATATAAACCTAGGATTTTTTTGTTGTATTTTTTACAAATTTTGACAAATTCAAATCTAGGTTTTACAAAAAACTTCAGACCTTTGCGACACTTTTTCAGTGAGATATCGGCGATAACGTGTTTTCACCGTTTCAATGGCGCGTCTCCTGAAATATAAACCTAGGATTTTTTGTTGTATTTTTACAAGTTTTGACAAATTCAAATCTGGGTTTTACAAAAAACTCTAGACGTCTGCGAAGCTTTTTCAGCGAGATATCGGCTATCACGTTTTTTTCACCGTGTCGATGGCGCGGCCATGGGTTCTAGTCTTACAGCTCCTGAAATATAAACCTAGGATTTTTTGTTGTATTTTTACAAGTTTTGACAAATTCAAATCTAGGTTTTACAAAAAACTTCAGACCTCTGCGATGCTTTTTCAGCGAGATATCGGTGATAACATATTTTTCACCGTTTGAATGGCGCGGCCTTGGGGTTCTAGTCTTACAGCTCCTGAAATATAAACCTAGGATTTTTTGTCGTATTTTTACAAATTTTGACAAATTTAAATCTAGGTTTTACAAAAAACTTCAGACCTCTGCGATGCTTTTTCAGTGAGATATCGGCGATAACGTGTTTTTCACCGTTTCAATGGCGCGGCTCCTGAAATATAAACCTAGAATTTTTTGTTATATTTTTACAAATTTTGACAAATTCAAGTCTAGGTTTTACAAACAATTTCAGACTTCTGCGATGCTTTTTCAGCGAGATATCGGTGATAACGTATTTTTAACCGTTTCAATGGCGCGGCCATGAGGTTTTAGTCTTACATCTCCTGAAATATAAACGTAGTATTTTTTGTTGCATTTTTGTAAGTTTTGACAAATTCAAACCTGGGTTTTACAAAAAATTCTAGCCGTCTGCGATGCTTTTTCAGCGAGATATCGGCTATCACGTTTTTGTCACCGTTTCGATGGCGCGGCCACGGGGTTTTAGTCTCACAGCTCCTAAAATATTAACCTAGGATTTTTTCTATATTTTTACAAATTGTTTACAAATTGAATCTGTTATTACCAAAATTTCAGGTCTGTGCAACGCTTAGTTTCTGAGATCTCCGTGGCCGCGCGGTTCTCCGCGTTTCGATGGCACGGCCACGTTCAAACCATTCTAACTTTTTAACTATAGCTTTGACAAATTTGTGGGTTTGGGAGTCAACTTTTACAAATTGTTACAAAATGTTGGCATAGTTTTTTTTTTAACGCCATGGCCGCGCGGTTGAAACGAACACCTTCGATTGAGTAACCAACACTAACATAGATGACATGCTAATTTATGTTTTTCTTTAAAAGTATCTTGTTATCAGAAGATATAATTAATTTCGAAAGATTTAGGGCTTTAGCACACCTCCGCCTCGAAACCGTAGCAGCGAATGCGCAGTAGTGCAATTCAACTATACTAGAGAGGTATAAGTAGTGAAATAAAGGTAAACAATCTTGATGTGTCTTTTATCTTTTTATTTTAAAACCTCAGTTTAGAAATAAAATGCAACTAAAAACCAATGTAAATACAACAATAATGATTACTAAATCAATTGAATCATTTGTTTAAGCAGTAGTTTATTTGCTTAATGTGTGTTTGTGTAAAAAGTCACATCAAGATTGTTTACCTTTATTTTACTACCTAAACCTTTCTATGGTCGGACTTCTAATTAGCTGCAGTAAAATGACACTTCTAATGTCATTTTTATTGTAATTTCGCTATCAAATACCTTTATAATTTCCCTAAAATTGATCCCTCTCCCTATGTATTTAAAGTGCACGTAAACATTCATGCCTTATTAAATATCGTCCTTATTTTAGAGCGAGTTCCCACGCCACCAAGTGCACCAACGCCTGCGCCGACGCTGCCACAGGTGCCCAACGGTTTCAAAGACATGGTGTTACAGCAAGAAGCAGCGCTGCTCTCCCTAACTCCTCACCAACTGGAGGTGCTAATGAAGTATGCTGACGTTTTACGCAGACAGAGGATGATTACCCAAAGATATTTCGTAAGTAGCAAAAACCCTTTCAGTAAATAAAGTAGGCATAACCAAAAATAAGGTAACTACCTATATAGGTATAAAAAAATACGGTTTATTCTACAGCACCATCATTAAATTTATGGTATTGCTGCAAGCGGGAAAGAGTTTAAGAGATATGATGATGATGAGGGATGCTTAAAGTCTAGTTGTCAGGTTCTATAAATCCTAGCCTATTATGAGCAATATTTGTATATACTTATTTAGGTAATACCTACCTAATACTTGTAATCACGTTCTCGAAAACGGTTCTCTAACGATTTCCATGAAAGTTGCAATAGGGGGTTTAGGGGGCGAAAAATCGATCTAGCTAGGTCTCATTTCTGAGAAAATTCGTTTTCTCTATTTTCACCCGAGCAGAGCTCGGCCCAGGTACTTAATAAGCACGTGCGCGCACTGCGGTGCGTTTTTCTAACGCATAATCTGTGAAATAAGGAATTTCTTTGAAGTGCGCGCACTGCGGTGAGATAAACGCATGCGTTTTGTGCCTCTCCCAGTGCGGCACAACGGAACGCATTCCATCGCACCGCAGTGCACGCACGGGCTAACTGTCGATCTAGAGGTAACGTTAAATATTTCTTTTCTTCTACACAGGAATGTGCGTTTTGTAAGAACAACGGCAAGCCGTCATGTTGGTACACATCGCACACACTGCGGGACGTTCGCGGCCGAGTGCGGTGTCCAGTTCTACGCAGTTTCCGCTGTCCCCGCTGTGGTGCCACTGGTGACCAGGCCCACACCATCAAATACTGTCCAGACTTCCATACAGGTCAGTACCTACTTTTAACCATAGGTACCTTGGTACAAGTAACTTCTCGCCTAACGCTAATTGTTAATGATACTTTATGGGGCACAGCCCCTATCTTATTCAATAAAGTATATCGCCCCCTCACTTCATTGCCTTTAAAATGAAAACAAGGAAAGGAAGTACTTTGCTTTAATGGAAAAAGCTACACGCTCGTACAATATTAATAACCTAAATGCTCCGACACGAGTAACACATGACATGCTGACACTGCTCGTCTGTTGCATACACGGACCTAATATGGTTGCATATCGACACCTGATAAGAACAACATTGTATCTATTTTTGCTAGGTTTACAGGAGAGTGAATTACAATTTTTTTTGGGTTGAATATAATCCAAATAAAACACTAAAAGTATTAAAGGAGACGTTTTATACCTAGGTACATATTTTTTTACGTAGTTTAATAAGAAAATAACCATGTTTACGTACGTCATTAATTTATGATAAGTATAGACAGAAAACATTGCAAAATGAGTTACAATGTTGTTCTTATCAGGTGTCGATTTTATAAAGTTGGCATTATGGAAAACTTAGTGTTGCCACCACCCTTTTATCCCTTCTACTAGCATTTTTTTGTGTTAAACTAGTCCTCTAACGGGACCTATCCTACCGTTGTAGGACTGAATCAGGCGATGACTTCTTGATTGCTCAAAATTGGCGACTCAATAGCTTCATTTATCTCATTTCCAATAAGTAGTTATGTCAAGCGATTATAAACAACGTTTGGATCGTAATGTTATAATTTTACATACGAAACAGGTGATTGTTATACGAAACTAGTTTTCGTTTTATTACATTGGCTATATTATTATTCTTATGTACGAAGTTACATGCATAAATGTACAGTACATAACACCGTCATTTCTAAGCGGATTTTGATGATTCTTCTTTTCGTTCGTCTTGGGCTTACCTATGTAGGTATGTACCTGAAGGGCACGCCACAATAGCGGCGATAAGTCCCCTCTTTGAGGAGTGGTTAGAGAGCCGCCACGGCGTCCTCACCTTCCGCCTGACGCAGGTCCTCACCGGACACGGTTGTTTCGGGAGGTTCCTGTTTCGCATAAGGCGGGAGGAAAAACCCGGGTGTTTCCATTGTGTGGATCGCCCGGAGGACACGGTGGAGCATACAGTGGAGGTCTGCCCGGCTTGGGCAGAGCACCGCCGTGTTCTCACGGAGGCGATCGGCGGCGGCGATCTCTCGCGTCCGAGCCTGGTCCAGGCCATGGTGCGGAGCGAGAGTGCATGGGAGGCCGTCACCTCCTTCTGCGAAGCAGTGATGCTGTGTGCGTTACCGCAGCCAGAAAATGTCGAAAATCGTCATTTGAATTTTATAGATAATTAGTGCCTCGGCTTCTGTAATTGTACCATCGATTTTTAAATTTGTACCTCTAATAGTTTTTTAGTTATTTGACAAAAACAGTTCTGGCTGGCGTAACGTTACCGTAGCCAGAAGTTTTGTTTATTAATGGGTATATTGAAATAAATTGTAGCCAAATATTTAGTGCCTCAGACGAGGTAAATGTACCAACTTAATTTGTATTTGTATCTGTTATGGTTGCGAAGATATTCAAGATCCTGCTGCGGTAACGTTTACATGTTTGCTGGATCTCTGAAACGGATAAGCCCCCTTTTATAGTATTTTGCACACGACTTCTTATGAGTTAGCTTGAATTTGTTCCTCATTAATAAAACAAAAAAATTGCACCGTTAAGGAGTTATTTAGGTAAATAGAAATATGCTTTAATCGATCCTAGCACTTCGAATAGAAGCTCTAAAGACTTACTTGCAACGTTATGTTATAGCTTATAACTGCCTTCAAATGTACCTGAAGTTCAATTTATTATCCTGTAAGCAATTAATAAATTATGATGAAATTTAAATTTACTTCGGGACATGATGCGCAGCGGTTTTTTAAACCACCGTTTAACCGAGATTCTTTAGGATTCATAAAATGAAAGTTATATCAATAATCAGTGCTTTTATTCAATTTTATGCCTGTACATTTGCAACGTAATCCACTCAATAATTAACGAGATAATCGAAAAATAGTCACTATGATGTGTGTGACCACGGTAACCCGGCCAAGTTTAGATGGTTACAGAAAAGCGGACCTTTAATACATTACGCTAACCTTCTGAAAATTACAGTATAATAGTCTTATAATTTTGGTACAGACGCGTACATTATGTTTTGAGTGAAAAATATAACCTTCTAGGTACCTAATAAATAATAATGAACTTTTAAATTCAATAGTTTTATTTACTTATGTAGGTACCTATATAAGCACGTAAGTACAGACTAGTCTTTATGAATCTATACTATAATATTATAAATTCGAAAGTAACTCTTATCTGTCTGTCTGTCTGTTACCTTTTCACGCCTAAACCACTGAACGGATCTTGAAAAAATTTGGCAAGGCTGACATGGCATCCTGGTGAAGGCTACTTTTTGCCTCAAAAATAATCCTACGGGGGGTGACATAGGGGATGAAAGTTTGTATGGGAAACCCAGCATTATTAGTGATACCTAAGTATGAAAATTGAAATTTATGCTTTTGGTAGGAAATAAAATTAGAAAAATAGGGGTTGATTTTAAAATACACAAAAATGCACGGATTTCGTTAGAAATTATTAATTTATTACCTACAAGAAATAACTTTTGAACAAGTGGATACTCGGTCTAAAGTTTTTTTTTTTATTAGAACGTGACTGGCATAGTAAATATCTAAACAAAGTCCCCCCCACGCCGCGTCTGTCTGTCTGTTTGAATGAGATAAACTCAAAAACTATTGAACGTGTTTTTATACGGTTTTCACGTTTTCAGCAATGGATAGAGTGATTCAGTGTATATTCATTAAGTTTTTATCTAAATTGGCTGAAATATGACGATGATTGTTGAAGAGTCGTGAAAAATCATGCCGACTGGAAGCTTTAAGGCCACCATACACGGCAACGATATATCGTAAGGATTTGAGTTTGCACAGTTATATCGGACGGCTTTATGTTCTCCACATGTAAGTACGCTGAACGTATACATGTAGAGTAGAGAGCATAGGGCCGTCCGAACGTACTACGTTCTCATGGAATACTTTCCATCATCCACGCGGGCGAAGCCGCGGGCAAAAGCTAGTACTTACAATAAGCCTCTTATCTTACCCGTAGTGAGGTACCTAGGTACATATAAACCCATTTTCAGACTACTGGCGTAAAATTACGTCGTGCAGGCAAAGAATATATGAACCGTCGCTGGTAAAAACCCGTATTAAGAGCGAGCGCGCACTGCGGTGCGTTTCCAGTAGTTCTGCCGCACTGGGCGGGGCCTACGGTAACAAAACGCATAACCGCAGTGCGCGCACTTCAAAGACATTCCTTACTTCACAGATTATGCGGTAGAAAAACGCACCGCAATGCGCGCTCGCCCTAAAAGCGAGCGCGCACTGCGGTGCGTTTCCGATAGTTCTCGGGGCCTACAGTAACAAAACGCATGACCGCAGTGCGCGCACTTCAAAGACATTCCATACTTCACAGATTATGCGGTAGAAAAATGCACCGCAATGCGCGCTCGTACGGCGCCCGCCCTAAGGGCGAGCGTTTTTCTACCGCATATGTCTTTTAAGTGCGCGCACTGCGGTCATGCGTTTTGTTACTGTAGGCTCCGCCCAGTGCGGCAGAACTACCGGAAACGCACCGCAGTGCGCGCTCGCTCTTCATACGGAGTTTTACCACCGACAGTTCATATATTCTTTGCTTGCACGACGTAATTTTACGCCAGTAGTCTGAAAATGGGTTTATATGTACCTAGGTACCTCACTACGGGTAAGATAAGAGGCTTATTGTAAGTACTAGCTTTTGCCCGTGGCTTCGCCCGCGTGGATGATGGAAAGTATTCCATGGGAACGTAGTACGTTCGGACGGCCCTATGCTCTCTACTCTACATGTATACGTTCAGCGTACTTACATGTCGAGAACATAAAGCCGTCCGATATAACTGTGCAAACTCAAATCCTTACGATATATCGTTGCCGTGTATGGTGGCCTTAAAGCTTCCAGTCGGCATGATTTTTCACGACTCTTCAACAATCATCGTCATATTTCAGCCAATTTAGACAAAAACTTAATGAATATACACTGAATCACTCTATCCATTGCTGAAAACGTGAAAACCGTATAAAAACACGTTCAATAGTTTTTGAGTTTATCTCATTCAAACAGATAGACAGACGCGGCGTGGGGGGGACTTTGTTTAGATATTTACTATGCCAGTCACGTTCTAACAAAAAAAAAAACTTTAGACCGAGTATCCACTTGTTCAAAAGTTATTTCTCGTAGGTAATAAATTAATAATTTCTAACGAAATCCGTGTATTTTAAAATCAACCCCTATTTTTCTAATTTTATTTCCTACCAAGAGCATAAATTTCAATTTTCATACTTAGGTATCACTAATAATGCTGGGTTTCCCATACAAACTTTCATCCCCTATGTCACCCCCCGTAGGATTATTTTTGAGGCAAAAAGTAGCCTTCGCCAGGATGCCATGTCAGCCTTGCCAAATTTTTTCAAGATCCGTTCAGTGGTTTAGGCGTGAAAAGGTAACAGACAGACAGACAGATAAGAGTTACTTTCGAATTTATAATATTATAGTATAGATTCATAAAGACTAGTCTGTACTTACGTGCTTATATAGGTACCTACATAAGTAAATAAAACTATTAAATTTAAAAGTTCATTATTATTTATTAGGTAGAAGGTTATATTTTTCACTCAAAACATAATGTACGCGTCTGTACCAAAAATATAAGACTATTATACTGTAATTTTCAGAAGGTTGGCGTAATGTATTAAAGGTCCGCTTTTCTGTAACCATCTAAACTTGGCCGGGTTACCGTGGTCACACACACCATAGTGACTATTTTTCGATTATCTCGTTAATTATTGAGTGGATTACGTTGCAAATGTACAGGCATAAAATTGAATAAAAGCACTAATTATTGATATAACTTTCACTTCATAAATCCTAAAGAATCTCGGTTAAACGGTGGTTTAAAAAACCGCTGCGCATCATGTCTCACTGATCATCATTGATCACACAATTAGCGACTAATTTTTCATGTTGTCAAAATTAAAATACCTGATGGTGGCCATGCCAGTGTCAGTCACACAATTAGCGACCTAATTTTTCATGTTGTCAAAATTAAAATCCCTGATGGTGGTCATGCCAGTGTCAGTCACACAATTAGCGACTAATTTTTCATGTTGTCAAAATTAAAATCCCTGATGGTGGCCATGCCAGTGTCAGTCACACCATTCTCAAAGATTGGACATTTTGGGAGTTGGACATTTTGGGAACTGGACATTTTGGGAATTGGACATTTTGACACCGTTGGACATTTTTAGAATTGTATATTTTGACCTTGAATGATAATTTATTATGTTGAGTAAAGGTTGATCTGCGAACCTATATACCTTATTATCTTAAACAAACCTACGCATTTTTTTAAATGATTATTTTACTTATAAATAAAAATACTAAAATAAACATATTTTTATTTAACACTTGTGTACGCGTATGTACCAAACCATACCACACTATCCTATAAATTTCAGAAGGTTAGCATAATGTATGAAACGGCCGCTTTTCTGTAACCATCGAAACTTGGCCGGGTTACCGCGGTCACACACACCATAGTGACTATTTTTCGATTATCTCGTTAATTATTGAGTGGATTACGTTGCAAATGTACAGGCATAAAATTGAATAAAAGCACTGATTATTGATATAACTTTCATTTCATAAATCCTAAAGAATCTCGGTTAAACGGTGGTTTAAAAAACCGCTGCGCATCATGTCCCGAAGTAAATTTAAATTTCATCATAATTTATTAATTGCTTACAGGATAATAAATTAAACTTCAGGTACATTTGAAGGCAGTTATAAGCTATAACATAACGTTGCAAGTAAGTCTTTAGAGCTTCTATTCGAAGTGCTAGGATCGATTAAAGCATATTTCTATTTACCTAAATAACTCCTTAACAGTGCAATTTTTTTGTTTTATTAATGAGGAACAAATTCAAGCTAACTCATAAGAAGTCGTGTGCAAAATACTATAAAAGGGGGCTTATCCGTTTCAGAGATCCAGCAAACATGTAAACGTTACCGCAGCAGGATCTTGAATATCTTCGCAACCATAACAGATACAAATACAAATTAAGTTGGTACATTTACCTCGTCTGAGGCACTAAATATTTGGCTACAATTTATTTCAATATACCCATTAATAAACAAAACTTCTGGCTACGGTAACGTTACGCCAGCCAGAACTGTTTTTGTCAAATAACTAAAAAACTATTAGAGGTACAAATTTAAAAATCGATGGTACAATTACAGAAGCCGAGGCACTAATTATCTATAAAATTCAAATGACGATTTTCGACATTTTCTGGCTGCGGTAACGCACACCCTGGGCGGCGGGAATCGCGGGGCGATTTCCGGCCACCGTAGGCGCGGGCCTGCGGACGGTGAGCAACGGGTAGCTCGCCGTCCGGTAAGGACCAGGCCCGAGTCGACGGCGCGTTGTGTTCCACGCGCGCCTCAAAGAGATGTCAGCAAGTGACGGGGCCCAATAGGGCCGACGCCGCTGGGGTCGCGGGTTGTCTGAAGGGGTTACCGCGGCCCTGGCATAGGCAACTGAAGGAACACGGGTGGGTTTTAGTCAGTAAAAGTCTGACACGCCCTCCCGCTCCACCCAGAGCGGGAGAAGTTATTTGATGATTTCCCACCCTCAAAAAAAAAAAAAAAAAAAAAAAGGTATGTACCTGATTATATATTCAACTAAAAATGGAAAAATAAATTTACTTTTAAAAAAATAAAAATAATTTTCTTATATAATATTTAACAGCTTCTGAAGTCGATGTCGTCAGTTCTTCAATGCACCTTAGCTTGGCACCGATTTCAGAAGCTGTTAAATTTTCTTCAAGAGAGTTTATTCGTCGGTTATTGAAGTCGGTTTTATTGTAAAAAAAAGTTCAAGGAAAACTGGTAATATTTTGACTGTTTTGTGTGTGAGGGGAAACTACTGCATGCATCAATAGAATAACAGGCTTGTGTCAGTAATTTATAGGTACGCACGGCTACAGATGAAGCTATACATTTCCAGTATAAGCTGATCTCGCTTTGCACAGGATTTCCTTACAATGAGAGGTCAGTGTAAACTGGAAGTGTATAGCTTGATGTGTAGCCGTGTGTACCTCTTAACTAATTAGAAGAAAACAAAACATCAATTATGTAGTAAAAGAAACTTCTCACAATAACTCGTAAAATTAGTAATTAATTTGAAATGCAATAGGTAAATATCTTATAATTATGATAAATTATCCAATTATTACTTAAGTACTTACATAATTTATTAATTACTTATTCCGTTTCAGACTCACAAAGCAGCTGCTCTGGAAAATCGTCGCTGTAAATATTGCTAACAAAAATAGAAGAATGTTTTAACCGAAAAATATATTGTTTTATTTGCTTCTATTCCAGTGTTCTTGTCCTTGTCTTGATAGATGTTTTTTTTTGTGGTAGGTAGGTACCTAATGGGTGGTTGCATCACCAGAAACTAATATCTATTGTTTAATTTTGTTTTTGCTTAAGAGAAATTAAAAGGTTAACCTTAAATTTTTATGTCTGTGGTAACTACCTCATAATAGCATAATCAGCCTATAATGTTCCCACTGCTGGGACACAGGCCTCCTCTCTGTGAGAGGGAATGGGCCGTAATCCACCACGCGGGCCCAGTGCGGGTTGGTAGGTGTCACATGTCTTCGAATTTTAGGTTCTAGGACATGCCGTTTTCCTCGCGATGTTTTCCTTCACCGTTTTGAGAGCAGTGGTGATGAAATAAGTTACACGAAGCATAGCGCCTGTCGGGGTTTGAACCTACGACCTATTACTACTCGTAAGTCAAGGTTTTTATCATTGGGCCACCATTGCTCTCGATGGTACGGTCAGCAACAGCAACAGCAACAACCTGTAAAAATGCATCAGTTAGCCGACGTTCGCACGGGCGTAAAAAAATCGCGGCGACTTTTTTTCACGCACTGCATTTTCAATGCTCTGCTTAGCGCCGGGAGCTGAAAATCCAACAGTGTGTTTTTCGTTGCGCTGGGATTTACTCTGTTTTTGTTAGGTTGGATTCTCGAAGCTTGGCTCAACACCGAGAGTTGAAAATCTCGCCGCGATTTTTTTACGTCCGTGCGAACGTCGGCTAAGTGTATTGTGTCATTGGGTACTAAGCAGGAACGCGGGAGTTCATTTATTCACTAAAAACTAAAAACTTCGCAAGCAATGGGAAATTGCTACTGAAGGTTGCGGGTGTCGACCTCTGGACGAGCTGCTTCTCACACAGACAACTGTACGTCGTCGAGGACTGGTGACACGGGAGCAAACGCTCGCGCTTCCGTGTCACCAGTCCTCGCAACAAACTCCTGAGCAAAATCCCAGACAGATATATCAATCACCCATCGCTGCTCGCTTACAGAGCTCGTGTTCAGCTGTTTTGATGAAGCCGATGACTAAATTACCATTAATTTCTTTTGTCCTTATGAATGTACACCCTGCGTTAAACGTAACAGGTGGTGAGCCTGTCCCCTAACTCACAGCGTTTAGGTACACACATCTGTCACATCTTTATTGATTTATTATACCGTCTGGGTTTCACAATGTTTTCCTTGCCGGTTGCCGGCCGGCCGAAAACGGTAGATTGATATACATTCGGATAAGAGGCCTTTATTTGTATCGCGAATTTATGACAAAAAAAATAAGCTCTCTGAAATAACACAATGAAAGTGGATGAAAATAGCGAAAAATCTAAAGGCCTCTTTTACGCTAGTTTAGTGTAGTTACATACATTTTGGATATTTGGAGAGTTTCACATTGGAGATTGATGATCGATCTGTTCAATGTTTTATTCATACGTTCTTGTAATTAGGTACCTACAAAATTCTCATTTTATTAGGGTTCCGTACCAAAATGGTAAAAAGGAACCCATATGGTGCGACTCGTCAGTCTGTCTTTTTGTCTGTCTGTCACAGCTGGATATCTCAAGAACTACTAATGCTATCAACTTAAAATTTGGAACAGTTTTAGATGACGTTTGCCTAACTATTTAGGAAATAAGAAATAAATAAAAAATATTTTTTTGTTTTTTGCAACAGGGACTGAAAGGGGATCTTAAACATTCGAAGTGGGGCTACTGGAGCATGTGGGGTATCATATGAAAGAGCGATGTTTGCACATTCTTAAACGTTTTTTTCTTTTTTTTTTAAGACCCATATTTTTCGACTTTTGATGAAAAATGTCAAAAAAAATACCGAAGTTTGCATAGAGAAAAATCTAAATTACTTTATGTGATAGAAGTTTATGTAAAGATTACATGAAAAATAAAACGATGTCTCTAATTAAATAGCACACTTTTTCAGAAATCATCAACAAAAATTACATTGTAAGAACGAGTCGGACTCACGCACCGAGGATTCCCTCGGTGCGCGAGTCCGACTCGCTCTTGACCGGTTAATATTTATTTACTAACTTTTGCCCGTGTGGTTTGCCCACGTGGAGGTCAGAAATTGTCCCACGGGAACGTACTACCGAGATAAAAAGTATCCTATGTACTCACATAATGTATGTGTGTAGGTCGTGGTCTACCCATGTGCCAAATTTCATTTAAATCCGTTCAGCAATTTTAGCGTGAACGCGTAACAAACAAACAAACTCACTTTTGCATTAGTTAGGTTAGGATTTTAAAAAATGTCTTTGATATATCTCAGGACCCTGGCGTCCCGGACCTTTGGAAGGCGAGGGGCCGAAGGCAACGAGTAAGTATTGAGTACAAAGGCACTGATTATTTCTTTTCTTAGTAAGGCTTGTGTTTATCTTTGATATCTATCATTTTTAAGTGATAGTTAAGTACAATTAACGGACCGTGGTGGTTTTAGTTCGGACTTGGAAGATAAACACACTAGAATACTTAGACGTCTGAATCTGAATGAGCAAAAAATATTTAATTTCTGCATCGTCCGCGTGAAATTTTTATTCCTACAACTACAACCCACTGCGTTGCATCGCATTGCACATCCGTGCTATTAATTCGTTTATCGCTTTTCTTTTTGATCGGCTCTTAAGGGTCATAGCGTGATGTTAAATAGCCTTTAACCTTCCTCGACAATTGGGCTATCAATATTATTACAAAAATATTTTTCAAATTCGATAGTTCCAGAGAGACCATGCAGAGATTACCACCTACATACAAACAAATTTTACCTTTTTATAATATTGGTACAGATTAGTAGGTACCTACCTATTTTAATTGTTAAAGAAGATATTTATATAGGTGGTAAAGTGAGTATGATAATATTGTAAAATGAAGAGCTGTCCTTTATCAAAATACCTACCTACTTTTGACTTTATTAATTCCTCGCCGACTACGGCACAAAATATTATCCTAATCAGTCATAGCCCGAGGAGAATACAAAAATCTCGACTAAAACTACAATACGAGCAAATTGGACCAATTTCCGACTCTCAAAACATGCTCAAAATAACTTCTCTGGAATTAGAACTGTGGCACGCGTAAGTCGAATCAATGACTTACTGTAGTTACCTACTGTATATATACATGATATTATTATTGATAATGCGACCTCATTACCCAAAAGTCCAAAGTGAACCTACACACCCTTACACCCTATATGTACCTAGGTATATGTATTTTATTATTATTTTTATTTCTTCAGGACAACAAACAATTGCGTAATAATGCTTAATATTTAGGTACAGATATTTTATAAAACAACCAGCATCGTTATAGACAGATTAATTCAACATTGAAAATAGTTTGAGCTTTGAGCAAGGTCCAAGCAAACTTAGCAAACAAATTGTCTAACATTTAAATTAACTATTGTGTCTTGTGAACTATGGTATGACAAACGTGTAAAAACAAAGGTACCGTGAAATATGCCAACATTGCCCCCAAGGGAAACTTTGCCAGAAGAACAATGTATAAGCATATCTTTGATGAGCAAAAATATCTTAATATTATGGCAACATTGATTGACTTTGGTGGAAAATAGGTTATGTGTATGGCAATACTGACTATCGTGTTTGTTGTCAACTATTTATGTAAAAAGGTTTCAGCCGGCGTACTATTACTTTTTTTTTACAACTTTCGCAACCTCCCACACCCCAACCCACCGCTACTTGAGCAGCTGACGGTCGGTTTACTTATTAGTCATACAAGATCAACTATCCATGTCAACATCAGCCGGCTTACTATGACTTTTGTATTTACGTGTTTTTTTACAACTTCATGTGAGCAGCTGACGCATATTCCCCCTTCCACAGTGCAGCTAACTATTTTTTTTCAGCTCAGTATGATGTCAACTATTTATGTAAAAAGGTTTCAGCCGGCGTACTATGACTTTTTTTTTTTTTTTTTTTTACAACTTTCAAATCCTCTTACACCCAAACCCACCGCTACTTGAGCAGCTGACGGTCGGTTTACTTATTAGTCATATAAGATCAATTACTATCCATGTCAACATCAGCCGGCTTACTATGACTTTTGTATTTACGTGTTTTTTTACAAGTTCATGTGAGCAGCTGACGCATATTCCCCCTTCCACAGTGCAGCTGACTATTTTTTTTCAGCTCAGTATGATGTCAACTATTTATGTGAAAAGGTTTCAGCCGGCGTACTATGACTTTTTTTATTTATTTTTTTTACAACTTACGCAACCTCCCACTCCCAAACCCACCGCTACTTGAGCAGCTGACGGCCGGTTTACTTATTAGTCATACAAGATCAACTATCCATGTCAACATCAGCCGGCTTACTATGACTTTTTTTTTTTTTTACAACTTTCGCAACCTCCCACACCACAACCCACCGCTACTTGAGCAGCTGACGGTCAGTTTACTTATTAGTCATACAAGATCAACTATCCATGTCAACATCAGCCGGCTTACTATGACTTTTGTATTTACGTGTTTTTTTACAACTTCATGTGAGCAGCTGACGCATATTCCCCCTTCCACAGTGCAGCTGACTATTTTTTTTCAGCTCAGTTGATGTCAACTATTAATGTAAAAAGGTTTCAGCCGGCGTACTATGACTTTTTTTTTTTTTTTTTTACAACTTTCGCATCCTCTTACACCCAAACCCACCGCTACTTGAGCAGCTGACGGTCGGTTTACTTATTAGTCATATAAGATCAACTATCCATGTCAACATCAGCCGGCTTACTATGACTTTTGTATTTACGTGTTTTTTTACAACTTCATGTGAGCAGCTGACGCATATTCCCCCTTCCACAGTGCAGCTGACTATTTTTTTTCAGCTCAGTATGATGTCAACTATTTATGTGAAAAGGTTTCAGCCGGCGTACTATGACTTTTTTTTTTTTTTTTTTTTACAACTTTCGCATCCTCCCACACCCAAACCCACCGCTACTTGAGCAGCTGACGGTCGATTTACTTATTAGTCATGCAAGATCAACTATCCATGTCAACATCAGCCGGCTTACTATGACTTTTTTATTTACGTGTTTTTTTACAAGTTCATGTGAGCAGCTGACGCATATTCCCCCTTCCACAGTGCAGCTGACTATTTTTTTTCAGCTCAGTATGATGTCAACTATTTATGTAAAAAGGTTTCAGCCGGCGTACTATGACTTTTTTTTTTTTTTTTTTTTACAACTTTCGCAACCTCCCACACCCAAACCCACCGCGGGTGCGTCAGCTGACGCTTGGTTTACTTATTAGTGATTCGAGAACTACTGAAAAAATAGGCAATCGATCGGCGTAAAATGGGTACCTGAAATGCAACGGTACCTCCCGGACTATTAGGGACTTGTTAGAACTCGTCGAGTGAGGTGCGTGTTTTTGCGGGCAAATTTTAGTGCAAATTTCAACGTACATTCTGCGAGATGGCGAAAACACAGGTTAGTTTACTTTACGACATGTCATAGGAAATCATTTGTAGAATATATTACTGTTAGTGTGGTTGCTCAGGGTCTTTTAAGACTAAAGTTATGATGATAGGCAAAGTTATCTAGTAATGTTGCGACTTACGATTGACAACATTGCCCGCCATCAAAAAAGGCTTAGGGTTGGCAGTGGCACTTTAAGAAACCTTGTATTTTTTTCCTTTTTTAATTTTTGGCTGCTGGGCTTATTTAATTTTAAACATAATTGGTATTTAATTAATATATTATTTAAGTACATACATATAAGTATTTAGTTTATACATATTTAACCCTAGATTACTACTCTACGTCGCAGAGGCGCCCGCGTTTTTGATATTTATTGCTTTCTCTTTTTATCCTTCGCGCGTATGGCATTCACGTTCAAGGACATCTCAGTCATCGCCAGCACGTGTCGTAGGACGACGGTGGTTGCGTTACGGTAAGTTACGGTACTACCCTTGGCGCTCCAAATACGTATGAGTAGCTTGTATGTATCCAGTTCATGTATGTATCGAATGCATTAATTTTTATTTTTTTTTACTTTGTTAGTTTTTTTTAGTTAATTACTTCATAATTTACTATTTTTTAAGAGAAGTGTATACTTTAAGTTGTTTTTTTTTAAATTTTTAATGAGAAGCCTGTTTAATTGTCTAAGTTCCTAAAATTTGTTCCTAAGATTTATTTGATTAAAGATTTTGTAATAAAAATATAACTATAAATATTATTTACAATTGTGTTTTTCTAGTTCTATACAAAATTATATAAACAGTCAAAACATATCAATCATACTTATAGGTTTTGAATAAAATCATTAGTCAATATGATGCGCCTCGCGGGCGTATGAGTAGTTTCAAGTGTTACCTACTTAATTGTAATTTCTATTAAATACTAATAAGCGTGAAACATTTTCCTCGTTTTTCTTTTTGTTTAATTTACCTAAACACATAATAATATTCTTTGTAGAAACCAAAAAAAAAACAGAGTAAAATTTTAACCATGTACCAACCCTAGCACTTTTAAAAGGCGAAATGTAGATTCTATGAAAAAGAGAAAAAATGCCAGGGTAACATTGCCCAGTCATTTTAGTAAGAAACTTTTCATAGTGTCGTCTACATTCCTAAAGTAAGCGCCATCTTTACCAAAATTCTTGTACTGGTTTTTATGTTATCTGCTTAAAGGCCATTTTTGGGTCAAAAATCAATGTCGGCAAAGTTGGCTAAAAGTCCAGATAACTTTGCCCGCCAACAAAATCGAACAAATATTGAATTAAATGTTGAATAATAGTAAATTTAGCAATACTAACACATGCACATGATCTTACAGTTGTAGCTGATGAAGGAAAATAGTTACGTCTCCATAGAAAAATCGTATTAAAATTGTAATTATTCGTAAAAAGTGGGCAAAGTTGGCGTGTTTCACGGTATGACAAATGATGTGTGATATAACTACTAAAAACTATGAGGTATTTAAAAGGATTTTTCATAAATACTATTTTTAAACTGTGCTGTGTGTGTGTGTATGTAAATTGAAAAAGTACCTAATAATAAATGGAATTTTAATTTCGTAGGTACCTTTAAGTACAACATGTTGAGCTTAGAGCATGATTTGAAAACGTTCCTACTAAGGCGAAAGTTCCAGGTTTCCCGCGTTTGCAGGTCAGTATCAGGTAATATGTTGATCTAAATATGATCGGCGACGTGCGTGTACTCGTATAACGATGCATGAACGTAAACGAGACAAAAGGAGTACCTACGGGTATGCAAGGATCGTAGCAGGTGGCGTTCTGTAGTTTCTGCCTGCCCCCATGGGAAGAAGACGTGAGTTTATGTATGTACTATGCGTGCCAAATAAGAATAGGATCGCGCTTGCTTCAACTTCACACGATAGCTATCAAATTAGTACCTACGCATTGGTAATGAAGTTCGCGAGTATTGCCATACTATTGTGGAACAAAATGGCGTCTTGACAGTACTATTCTTATTTGGCACGCTTATTATGTAAGAGATAAATAAATAAATTATCTATAAAAGATGAAGATTTCATAAAAATACGCTTGATAGTTTTTGCGTGATACTCAGTTTTTTAACCGAAATCGAGATAAAAAAATCAGCTGATCAGTACATTTTGAAGAGTCTGATGTAGATAAATGTATGTACTGAACAGCTGATTTTTTTTTCGCGATTTCAGGTTTGATCCCATTGTAAAAGTTGTTCATAACGATGAGTACAATCTCCCATTTCGATTTGGTGCATGATAAAAAATTCATCCTGTATAAACAACGACCCGACATCAACCGTTGGGCAGTAGCCCACCAGACACGACAGCCGTCTGGTCGGAGGATCCTCCCTTTTCTATGGAGGATGTGAGTGAACTTTACATCCTGTTCCTCATGCCTCTATACTGGTGACCCCGAGCATGAACGTCAGCGCAGCCTTCGTGCAACTCCTTCAGCGTGACGTCATCAGCATCACTTCCTCAAGCTTTCCAGCGGCGAGTCACACAACCAGGCAGCATCCACGGCTTCAACGGGTATCCTGACCCCAGCATACAGCGGACGCGCATTCCTGGTCATCACCTTCAGCCTCAACCTGTACACTCCGACTCACTGGAGCATAACGCAGCGCCACCCCGACTCACTGGGGTATCACCGCAGACAGTTCCGACTCACCGTGAACTATGCGGCACCCGGTTCCGACTCACTGGAACCACAACTGCCACTGGCAAGCATCGCAAGATACACGACTCAGCCCACTATCGACCTCCGGTCTCCGGAGGGGAGTGATGTGGCGGCATCTACATCGCCACATATGAACTACGCATCAATGGCATGACGTCACGCAAACCTGCATCGCGTAATTAGAGTTTACCACGCGACTAGCATATACAACGACCCGACATCAACCGTTGGGCAGTAGCCCACCAGACACGACACCCGTTTGGTCGGAGGATCCTCCCTTTTCTATGGAGGATGAGTGAACTTTACACACTGTTCCTCATGCCTCTAAAACACCATGTTATATTAATATAATCTAAAATATTAAGTTATTAAGAAACATGCTTTAATTTAACCCATATTTTTTCCAAATCATTAACACTACTCGTTTAGACGTGATCTTTAGTTTCAAATCATTAAACTCAAACTCAAACTCAAAGCATTTATTTCAAATAAACCAATTACAGGCACTTTTGCATTGTCAAGGGGTGCATTAAAAGTCGCCTATCGTCGCCCTTAGGTGATGCCGCGGCCGACATACAAATCGCAGCAGATGAGCTGGTAGCGTTGACCAGCACAGGAATAAAATGTTTTGATTGTGAACTCCAGTTAATTAATTTGTTACTGAGAAGTAGGTAGGTTACCTAAGGTTTGCCGCGGCTATATAAGTATAACATTAGAAGTAGGTAGGTTACCTAAGGTTTGCCGCGGCTATATAAGTATAACATTAGAAGTAGGTAGGTAGGTTACCTAAGGTTTGCCGCGGCTATATAAGTATAACATTAGAAGTAGGTAGGTTACCTAAGGTTTGCAGCGGCTATATAAGTATAACATTAGAAGTAGGTAGGTTACCTAAGGTTTGCCGCGGCTATATAAGTATAACATTAGAAGTAGGTAGGTTACCTAAGGTTTGCCGCGGCTATATAAGTATAACATTAGAAGCAGGTAGGTTACCTAAGGTTTGCCGCGGCTATATAAGTATAACATTAGAAGTAGGTAGGTTACCTAAGGTTTGCAGCGGCTATATAAGTATAACATTAGAAATAAAATGAGATCATAAAAACAATGCGATTTATGACTGCCATTGTATTTTCCGTAGGTGGTAGTAGTGAGCGTAATCTGTGTCTGATAAATCTCTATATGTATATAGTAGATACCTAGGTCATATCTTTGTTTTACTACAATACCTACCAGGTGTTCACACATTTACACACACATACACATCTACCTACACATTTTGTGAATGATAACGTTATTAACGGTGTGAATAAAAACGTTGATACGATGCGATGCTGATAGCGGATGCTGATAAATCAGACTACGTAACTACGTAACAGACCTATGTATGAGCCTACGTAACCTCATGCAGCCGTCAATAAACGTGCTTCTAAACGGCTCATAAACGATTAAGTACATTGTTGACTGTGCCTTGTCATATTTACTCATCTATACATATAATAAATCTGTAGACGAGGCGTTTCTGTACATTGCAAATATTTAAAAAAAAATAGTTGAGGTGTTAAAGAATCACCAACAGATGCCATTTCTACCATTTTTGTCATTTTTGTCTGTTTGTCTGTTTGTCTGTTCGTCTGTTTGTCTGTTTGTCTGTGAGAGTTCATAAATTTTTGTGCAAGTATCACGTCAAAAGTACAAAACCAATGTAGTAAAATTTTATACTCAAATATTGTGTGTAACTCAGAGTTTTACTTAGTTTTTGTTTCATCGCAATCGCTTCAGTCTATCAAAAGATATATGAATTTAAAGTGTTCAAGAAGAACTTTTCATTATGTTGTCTTCATACACGTAACGACATCTATTGATGGTAAAAAAATGTCAAATGGTACTAAAAATAAAAATCGCTTTCTATGGGTGGTTAACCTGATGGGTCGATCCAGCAGGTTAAGCTACGCTTGCCGGGGTTGGTTAGTGGATGAGTGAGCATCTTTACATACCGAGATTCCTCCGTGCCTCGGAAAGCACGTTAAGCCGTTGGTCCCGGCTGTTATTCGTGGATCTTTGACAGTCGTTACGGGTCGTCAGAAGCCCGAAAGTCTGACAACCAGTCTTATCAAAGGGTATCGTATTACCCAGTAACTGGGTTGTGGAGGTCAGATAGGCATGTAAAATACAGGTATTCAGTTGCATCCGGTTAGACTGGAAGCCGACCCCAACATAGTTGGGAAAAGCCTAGGCAGATTGGTTCTATTGGTGGTTGATTTAACGCTAAAAGAAATATTGTAAATTTTAGCTATTAGCACAGTCTATACATCATACAGTCGTCCGACGAAAGCCCGAACTGCTTACTTATTTCGCCAAACTTCGTAAGCAGTTCGGGCGTCGTCGGACGACTGTATGATATGTAGACTGTGCTATTAGTCTGTAAGCTTTCTGTAAAATAAAATAAATAAATAAAAGAATTTCAAATATAAAAAAAACCGGCCAAGTGCGTGTTGGACCACGCACAATGAAGGGTTCCGTAGTTGGGATGAATTTATCCCAAGAACAAACTTAACATTGTAGTTGGAAAACATATTCTCCCATACATTCCAACTGTAAATGTAAGTTTGTACTCACAATATTGAGAGATTTACCATGTTATTTTATGACCACAGACTATTCTTATAGATTTTCCTGTAATCTACAATTAAAGAACTATTTTCTGTATTTTTTTTTTCAAAACTTTAGGCTCAGCATGTGGGAGTGGCGCGAGGAGGCGAAGCGCCGGGGCGTAACTCCGCTGCCGCGAGAAATCACGGTACAGCGGACAGAGCTCCGGCGGGATCTCATGGCGGCATGGAGAGCGCGACTGTCGCAACCCAGCGCTGGGCACGCCACAATAGCGGCGATAAGTCCCCTCTTTGAGGAGTGGTTAGAGAGGCGCCACGGCGTCCTCACCTTCCGCCTGACGCAGGTCCTCACCGGACACGGTTGTTTCGGGAGGTTCCTGTTTCGCATAAGGCGGGAGGAAACGCCCGGGTGTTTCCATTGTGTAGATCGCCCGGAGGACACGGTGGAGCATACAGTGGAGGTCTGCCCGGCTTGGGCAGAGCACCGCCGTGTTCTCACGGAGGCGATCGGCGGCGGCGATCTCTCGCGTCCGAGCCTGGTCCAGGCCATGGTGCGGAGCGAGAGTGCATGGGAGGCCGTCACCTCCTTCTGCGAAGCAGTGATGCTCGCGAAGGAGGAGGCGGAACGCGTGAGGGAGAGGCAGCCTCACGCCCTCAGTCGCCGCAGGAGACGCCCTGGGCGGCGGGAATCGCGGGGCGATTTCCGGCCACCGTAGGCGCGGGCCTGCGGACGGTGAGCAGCGGGTAGCTCGCCGTCCGGTAAGGACCAGGCCCGAGTCGACGGCGCGTCGTGTTCCACGCGCGCCTCAAAGAGATGTCAGCAAGTGACGGGGCCCAATAGGGCCGACGCCGCTGGGGTCGCGGGTTGTCTGAAAGGGTTACCGCGGCCCTGGCATAGGCAACTGAAGGAACACGGGTGGGTTTTAGTCAGTAAAAGTCTGACACGCCCTCCCGCTCCACCCAGAGCGGGAGAAGTTATTTGATGATTTCCCACCCTCAAAAAAAAAAAAAAAAAAAAAAAAAAGGCTCAGTAGTTTCGGAGATTAAGGGATATATTGGTAAATTTTCATCTATTTTCTTAAATACTTAATATAATTTTAAAATTATAAAAAAAATATATACATATTTGAGACCCTCATATTAATTAAGCCCTTTCGTCTGATATGTCACACGGTACAGTTTGCAAAACTTTTTTTTTTTATTTTCTTATTTGCCCCACCAAAGTGACCCCCATATTCAAAATCCATTTATTTACTTTACCTACCTGTCCGCGTTTGGGTCACAAAAATTCTTAATTATGTGTACCAAATTTTTACATAATGGGTCCAATAGATTCGGTGCAAATTAGCTGTGACAGACGGACAGACAGACAGACACACGAGTGATCCTATAAGGGTGCCGTTTTTAGGGTTCCGTACCAAAATGGTATAAAAGGAACCCTTATGGTGTGACTCAGTCTGTCTTTCTGTATGTCTGTCTGTCTCTCTGTCTGTCACAGCTGGATATCTCAAGAACTACTAATACTATCAACTTGAAATTTGGAACAGTTTTAGATGATTTTTTAAATCAAACTGGGTACCTTTGTAAGTTTATTTATTGTACGCAGAGCGAGCTTCCAGTTAACCACTGTCCGATAGATGTTGTATAGACGGAATCGCGGTGTCAAGATTTTCCGCAGAAGAGTGACACTTTTTCAGTCATAAAATAGATGCTGTCCTGGAATTCCGGTCTCTAGACCTGGATTTATCTCTAGAGGTCGAGATTATTTGAGGCATCTTTATAACCGACTTCAAAAAGAAACAAGTTTTCAATTCTTCTGTTTTTAGGGTTCCGTAGCCAAATAGTTCATAGAAAGGGAAGTCTTATCATTACGTCCTGTCCGTGTGCCCGTCCGTATGTCACACACCTTATGTTTGAAAGAGTTTTCTCCAGAGATGGTGAAGATCAGACAATTGAACTCCTCAATAACTTACAGTAGGTATACGTACTGTGATTTGGTACAGAAATCAAAGAAAATTACTGGCTATCCGTGGTCAACTAATTATGGACTTCAATCGTTTTTAAAAGTTTTGCCTCCATAAACATGGATGTTCACGGTATCAACGAAAGACAGTTTGATGCGCAGTCCAAACCGCACAGATCCATCCGCGGTTTGGAACGCAGTCCACAGATCCGTGGTCCAAACTGTAGGTACGTGTAAACCCCGCTATTCGTTCTTTCCGAAACGATAGTTTGGAATGGCGCGTTGTGTTTCCAGCAGTCCGAATACGTGTTAAAACCCGCTATCATAAACCACAGTAACTGCAGGGCTGTGGTAGAGAACCCCAGGTAGCGGTTCCCACCAGGCAAGATCGCAAGATTCTTCATTTTTATTGGAGGAGTGATATCTACACCATATCTAAGCGACACATTATGTATTGATTTCCGACATGCACGCGAACGAAGTCGCGGGCACAGCTAGTCTTTAAATAAATTACATTTATTTCTGCACCTAAATTGGTTCAAAAAGACACTTTTAAAGTCACAAACATCATCCATACTAATATTATAAATTCGAAAGTAACTCTGTCTGTCTGTCTGTCTGTCTGTTACCTTTTCACGCCTAAACCACTGAACGGATTTCGATAAAATTTGGCAAGGCTATAGATGGTATCCTGGGGACGGACATAGGCTACTTTTTTTTTCAAAAATAATCCTACAGGGGGTGATATAGGGGATGAAAGTTTGTAAGGGAAACCCAGTATTTCTTAAGTTAGTGATAACAAATTTATGCTATTGGTAGGAAATTAATAAATATGCGGTTCAGCGTTTTTGAAAAATCATCCCCTAAGGGGGTAAAACAGGGGTTGATTTTAAAATTTACAAAACTGCACGGATTTCGATAAAATTTAGCAAGGCTTTATATAGTATCCTGGGGAAAGACACAGGCTACTTTCAAAAACAATACTACAGGGGGTGATATAGGGGATGAAAGTTTGTAAGGGAAACCCAGTATTTCTTAAGTTAGGGATAACAAATTTATGCTATTGGTAGGAAATTAAGAAATATGCGGTTCAGCATTTTTGAAAAATCATCCCCTAAGGGGGTTAAATAGGGGTTGATTTTAAAATTTACAAAACTGCACGGATTTCGATAAAATTTGGCAAGGCTTTATATAGAATCCTGGGGAAGGACATAGGATACTTTCAAAAACAATACTACAGGGGGTGATATAGGAGATGAAAGTTTGTAAGGGAAACCCAGTATTTCTTAAGTTAGGGATGTGAAAATTAAAATATATGCTTTTGATAGGAAATAAAGAAATATGCGGTTCACCGTTTTTGAAAAATCATCTCCTAAGGGTGTAAAATAGGGGTTGATTTTAAAATTTTCAAAACTGCACGGATTTCGACAAAATTTGGCAAGGCTTTATATAGCATACTGGGAAAGGACATAGGATACTTTCAAAAACAATACTACAGGGGGTGATATAGGGGATGAAAGTTTGTAAGGGAAAGCCAGTATTTCTTAAGTTAGGGATAACAAATTTATGCTATTGGTAGGAAATTAAGAAATATGCGGTTCAGCATTTTTGAAAAATCATCCTCTAAGGGGGTTAAATAGGGGTTGATTTTAAAATTTACAAAACTGCACGGATTTCGATAATATTTGGCAAGGCTTTATAGCATCCTGATGGACACAGGCTACTTTTGGTCTTAAAAAATAATCCTATAGGGGGCGATATAGGGGATGAAATTTTGTATGGGAAACTCAGTATTTCTTAAGTTAGGGATGTGAAAATTAAAATGTATGCTTTTGATAAGCAATAAAGAAATATGCGGTTCAGGGTTTTTGAAAAATCATCCCCTAAGGGGGTAAAATAGGGGTTGATTTTAAAATTTACAAAACTGCACGGATTTCGACAAAATTTAACAAGGCTTTATCTGGCATCCTGGGAAAGGACATAGGGTACTATTTTTTTTTTAAATAATACTACAGGGGGTGATATAGGGGATGAAAGTTTGTAAGGGAAACCCAGTATTTCTTAAGTTAGGGATAACAAATTTATGCTATTGGTAAGAAGTTAAAAAATATGCTGGTCAGCGTTTTTTAAAAATCATCCCCTAAGTGGGTAAAATAGGGGTTGATTTTAAAATTTACAAAACTGCACGGATTTCGATAAAATTTAGCAAGGCTTTATATAGTATCCTGGGGAAAGACACAGGCTACTTTCAAAAACAATACTACAGGGGGTGATATAGGGGATGAAAGTTTGTAAGGGAAACCCAGTATTTCTTAAGTTAGGGATGTGAAAATTAAAATTTATGCTTTTGATAAGAAATAAAGAAATATGCGATTCAGCGTTTTTGAAAAATCATCCCCTAAGGGGGTAAAACAGGGGTTGATTTTAAAATTTACAAAACTGCATGGATTTCGACAAAATTTGGCAAGGCTTTATATAGCATCCCGGGGAAGGCCAAAGGATACTATTTTTTTCAAAAATAATACTACAGGGGGTGATATAGGGGATGAAAGTTTGTAAGGGAAACCCAGTATTTCTTAAGTTAGTGATAACAAATTTATGCTATTGGTAGGAAATTAATAAATATGCGGTTCAGCGTTTTTGAAAAATCATCCCCTAAGGGGGTAAAACAGGGGTTGATTTTAAAATTTACAAAACTGCACGGATTTCGATAAAATTTAGCAAGGCTTTATATAGTATCCTGGGGAAAGACACAGGCTACTTTCAAAAACAATACTACAGGGGGTGATATAGGGGATGAAAGTTTGTAAGGGAAACCCAGTATTTCTTAAGTTAGGGATAACAAATTTATGCTATTGGTAGGAAATTAAGAAATATGCGGTTCAGCATTTTTGAAAAATCATCCCCTAAGGGGGTTAAATAGGGGTTGATTTTAAAATTTACAAAACTGCACGGATTTCGATAAAATTTGGCAAGGCTTTATATAGAATCCTGGGGAAGGACATAGGATACTTTCAAAAACAATACTACAGGGGGTGATATAGGGGATGAAAGTTTGTAAGGGAAACCCAGTATTTCTTAAGTTAGGGATGTGAAAATTAAAATATATGCTTTTGATAGGAAATAAAGAAATATGCGGTTCACCGTTTTTGAAAAATCATCTCCTAAGGGTGTAAAATAGGGGTTGATTTTAAAATTTTCAAAACTGCACGGATTTTGACAAAATTTGGCAAGGCTTTATATAGCATACTGGGAAAGGACATAGGATACTTTCAAAAACAATACTACGGGGGGTGATATAGGGGATGAAAGTTTGTAAGGGAAACCCAGTATTTCTTAAGTTAGGGATAACAAATTTATGCTATTGGTAGGAAATTAAGAAATATGCGGTTCAGCATTTTTGAAAAATCATCCTCTAAGGGGGTTAAATAGGGGTTGATTTTAAAATTTACAAAACTGCACGGATTTCGATAATATTTGGCAAGGCTTTATAGCATCCTGATGGACACAGGCTACTTTTGGTCTTAAAAAATAATCCTACAGGGGGCGATATAGGGGATGAAATTTTGTATGGGAAACTCAGTATTTCTTAAGTTAGGGATGTGAAAATTAAAATGTATGCTTTTGATAAGCAATAAAGAAATATGCGGTTCAGGGTTTTTGAAAAATCATCCCCTAAGGGGGTAAAATAGGGGTTGATTTTAAAATTTACAAAACTGCACGGATTTCGACAAAATTTAACAAGGCTTTATCTGGCATCCTGGGAAAGGACATAGGGTACTATTTTTTTTTTAAATAATACTACAGGGGGTGATATAGGGGATGAAAGTTTGTAAGGGAAACCCAGTATTTCTTAAGTTAGGGATAACAAATTTATGCTATTGGTAAGAAGTTAAAAAATATGCGGGTCAGCGTTTTTTAAAAATCATCCCCTAAGTGGGTAAAATAGGGGTTGATTTTAAAATTTACAAAACTGCACGGATTTCGATAAAATTTGGCAAGGTTATAAATAGCATCCTGGGAAAGGATATGGGCTACTTTTTGTCTTAAAACATAATCCTACAAGGGGTGATAAAAGGGATGAAAGTTTGTATGGGAAACCCAGCATTTCTTAAGTTAGGGATGTGAAAATTAAAATGTATGCTTTTGATAAGCAATAAAGAAATATGCGGTTCAGCGTTTTTGAAAAATCATCCCCTAAGGGGGTAAAATAGGGGTTGATTTTAAAATTTACAAAACTTCACGGATTTCGACAAAATTTAACAAGGCTTTATCTAGCATCCTGGGAAAGGACATAGGGTACTATTTTTTTTTTAAATAATACTACAGGGGGTGATATAGGGGATGAAAGTTTGTAAGGGAAACCCAGTATTTCTTAAGTTAGGGATAACAAATTTATGCTATTGGTAAGAAGTTAAAAAATATGCGGGTCAGCGTTTTTTAAAAATCATCCCTTAAGTGGGTAAAATAGGGGTTGATTTTAAAATTTACAAAACTGCACGGATTTCGATAAAATTTGGCAAGGTTATAGATAGCATCCTGGGAAAGGATATGGGCTACTTTTTGTCTTAAAACATAATCCTACAAGGGGTGATAAAAGGGATGAAAGTTTGTATGGGAAACCCAGCATTTCTTAAGTTAGGGATATGCCCTATGTTTTCCACATGAACGTTCCCATGGGATATTTTCCGACATCCACGCGGGCGAAGCCGCGGGCAAAAGCTAGTAAGTAATAATTTTTTCGTACCACTTGCTCAAAAAAGTGACATTCTATGCCACAAAAAGCGAACATAACAACTGTTAAAAACAGGGAAAGAAAATTGTACTGAATTTCATTCATCCTCTAGAATGTGATTTAAATTTGGAATACTTACCGAAATTTATACTGAACTACATCTGTGTTTACACAATTGAGTTTGTATATAAAGCATTAAACATCTTTTTGAAAAAAAAAACAACCGACTTCCAAAAAAACACTACAAACTGAAAAATAACTTTAATTTCGGAAGTCGGTGGCAAAAAAAAACGAAAGTAAATAAAAAAACAAAGACACAAGTTTTTTTGGTAGTCGGTTGTTTTTTTTTGTAAAAAGTTTTTATTTTTCACTTTTTAGTGGTGCCTACCCCACACAAATGTGAATACCACTCTGCAATATAAATTAGAGGAGCATCATCCACATAGACTAAAACAACTCAAGTAACTAGCGCAATTTGAAGCGCCATATAGAAAGCATTAAATCATTTATAGCCAGTATGCACCTCATGACAATTCCAATAAGTCCAAACACGGCTAGGATACATTGTTTTATTACTGAGTTCCGATGTCTACCTTCCGGCTCCTTCATCAGATCGGTTCGATGGTACCATTTTCATCAGAACCATTTATTTAAAACTTCGCCATTAACTATTAATCGAGATATCTTATCGCCACCCGTGAAATACTTATCATCGTTGAGGACTTCCCGTGGCTTTCTGTGGTCTTCTTCCTCAGTTCCACTTCACCAGATGATACTTTCTGAATGCAAACGCATGATTTGTTGATGAAAATACCAAAATAGCTATATGTATGCCTATAATATTTGAGGAGTTCCCTCGATTCCTCATGGATCCCATCATCAGAACTGGATTTTGATAAAAATGGGACCAATCTGGACGTATAGGTACCCTTTCAAATAAAAAAAGAATTTTCTGAATCGGTTCTTAAATGACGGAGTACTTATGTAACAAACATACAAAAAAAAAAAACATACAACCGAATTGAGAACCTCCTCCTTTTTTGAAGTCGGTTAAAAAGGAATACCTACGCATGCAGTTATTATGCAGTTATGATTATTAAATAAAATTACGAAAACCGACGAGGCCATATGAGCTTGATGCCTTTGCTTATCCGACAAAAAAATATTAGTCTAGGAATTTGCCGCGTTTTTGTTTTCTTCAAATACATAAACGTTAAGTTTATTTTAATTGTCATTATTTTTAATAAATGCTTATCTCATATTATTATTGTGCTAATTTTTTCGCAAATGGTACGAAAAGTAGAGTATTTTCCTCGGTGATAAAGCTGTCTTGGGTGAACTTAAATCCCTCGCTACACTCAGGACTCGTTAACACCCTCGCTACGCCCGGCAGTAAACCTCGAGTCCTTCGTTACGCTCGCGATTTAAATCGTCACCCGCGACAGAAGACACTGCTTTATCTCCTTGGTTAATAATCTACTATTTAAAGTCACAAACATCATAAGTAATAATTTTTAAACTACTTAAGTAGATGAAGTTGGTGTTTTTCCTTGTGTCCAACATCGTGTCTAAGTATACCTATTCAAGTTTCTATTCGGCACCCTAATTGCGTAACACACATTTAAGTAGATGAAGTTGGTGTTTTTCCTTGTGTCGAACATCGTGTCTAAGTATACCTATTCAAGTTTCTATTCGGCACCCTAATTGCGTAACACACATTTAAGTAGATGAAGTTGGTGTTTTTCCTTGTGTCGAACATCGTGTCTAAGTATACCTATTCAAGTTTCTATTCGGCACCCTAATTGCGTAACACACATTTAAGTAGATGAAGTTGGTGTTTTTCCTTGTGTCGAACATCGTGTCTAAGTATACCTATTCAAGTTTCTATTCGGCACCCTAATTGCGTAACACAATTTTAATCATAACCTGAATGATTTTGAAGCACCTATTGCTAATCCATTGCTTCAAATGTTCGAAAAATTTGTCTGCTGAACAACGTAAATAACGCAATGAATGAACGCAATTACCTCACAGTTCCAAAAAAACAGCTACAGATGTCGTAAGTGAGCGGCTGTTATCTTGAAAACGATTCCTAGGTCAAGCGAGGGTTACTGGGTTTTTAGTTTTTAGGAAAACTTATCTTTGCTGTCGCGAGTTTGAATTTTTATTTGCTAGGCCGCCGATACAAATGCCTACCATCAACTTGGTATAATGTGTTTGTGTAAAATCTTTACAGCCTACCCCTGACCATAGCCCAAAGTATACCTATGCATCAGGATTCAGGAATAGTCATGAATAAACTGACAAGTAGTAAATAGTAACTATACCTTATTATAAACTATAGCTGACCCGACAGACGTTGTCCTGTCTTAGCTATGAATATTCTAATGAAAACGCGCGAAGTTAAAATGGTCGTTAAAGTTTTCTGAAATTTTCCAATTTCCTGGGAATTTTCTTAATTTTTACATAGTATTAGGAAATTTAAAAAAAAACGATTAAATTTAAGAGCTATAAATAAAACCTAAGTTTCAAATTTACCATACATACCTAAGTTTTTAACTTTGATGGTAAATATCGAAGTCATGAATTCAGACCAACCCTAATCGATTAGTAGGTACCTACCTACTACTTTCCTACTCCAAGTCAATACTGCAAAATGAGGACCTTGCACCTGGGACTTGGGACACCAGGGTTGTCTTTTTTCACGATACAAATACTTAGGTAATTTGTCTATAACAACTATCGAATTAAGGCTCCTTCAAACAAGCACGACACGCTATATAATAGCGCGACACAAAAAACCGACAAGTGATGGCCACATTTTAGCAGGCACATATTATATTGGTTGTCAATTTAGGAAGCCCTATAGGTACAGGTGACTTAACAACGTTTAATCTTACAAGACGGATTCATTGTGCGTTGAGGTGACAATGTCAATGCTGGTGGCTGCTCCAAAGGATAGTAGGTCGGGGCCTGTTGAGGCTGTCAAGATTTGTCGGCTATAATCTCGACAAGATGCTGTAACAAAACAAACCTGTTGAACCTTCTAATTCGAATTCGAACTAGATATTCTTCTGCTAACAAAAAATCGACTTAAAATATTATCTATGAAGTAACTCAATACACATAGAATTAATAGGCTCTAAGTCAATACATAGATCCTGGAGATCCCATCACGTTGTTAATAACAGGCAACAGCACACTGTTAATTACTTCACATTGCTGACAGCAATTAACTAAGGGATTAATGTCACAGAACACTAGTATAGTTGTTTTCTCTCACGAAAGCGGGCGAGCCATATTTGTATGTGTAAATCATGTGTAAATGTTACATGCACATATTGTCTTTGCGTGCGTAAGATCGCCTCGGGATCGCGCTGGGTGAAATTTTAATCGTTTTAATCCTCTTAAGGTGTCATTATACTCATCATTATGAACAACTTTTACTATGGGACCAAACCTGAAATCGCGAAAAAAAAATCAGTTGTTCAGGACATTTATGTTCGCATAATACGTCAAAATGTACTGAACAGCTGATTTTTTTTTGGTTTGGTCCCATAGTAAAAGTTGTTCATAATGATGAGTATAATGGCCCCTTAAGAGGATTAAAACGATTAAAATTTCACCCTGTATACGCATTACATCTACAAGTATGGGTCACCCGCTTTCGTGAGATAAAACAACCGTAACGAACTCACTCATGGTAACACGTAACAGACGGTCTTACCATTCGAGTGAGTTAACAATATTACGGCACCATATTTTTAACATTATCACGACTGACTCTTCGCACACTGCGCCGTAGATCAAGGTCACCATCAAATGAGGTTTATAGGCGTGTTAAGTAACTATTACTTAAGGCGAGTAGTGCCGCCAACTAGCTACTACTGAGAAAAAATCGTAAGTCTTGAGATACTTAAGGAACATTTTAAAATTTCATAATATGCTCATATTTTTAGTCTGATGAGGTAGATTTTTTTGACCTCACCTGACCTACCAGTCATCTGACTAAAAATGTGAGTAAATTTCAAAATGTTCCATATCTCCAGGCTTATGATTTTTTCCTCAATGATGGCCCTGTGGTATATGGTGAGAGAAGCACGTCTAGTAGTAGCCTGCATTCTAATCTTTGTTCGTTCATCCGTACACAAGTATTTGTTAGTTATGTTGCCGGGAAATGAACCTGGGTGACTAAGTTCAAAAAACGAGCCTGTCTGTCACGGCACTATCTACACATGAACACCTAGAACTGTTGTTAGTTACAACTTACACATCATCTGCCTAGCCTTTTCCCAACTATGTTGCGGTCGGGTTCCAGTCTAACTAGGTGCAGTTGAATACCAATCTTTTCAATACTCAATACTCAATACTCAATATATTTATTTGCATTCCACAATGTTAGCGTAGGTGGTAGGTACATTATAAAATATACATCAGTTTACATAGATCATTGTGGACCCTGTCGGGCACAGCAAAATAGGTTGTAGGAAGAGGGCTATTATTGTATTATTATTTGAAAACGTATAAAAACTTTTTTACAAAATAAAAACCGACTTCCAAAAAAAACACTACAAAGTGAAAAATAACTTTAATTTCGGAAGTCGGTGTCTTTGGATCTGTATTTTAGTTTTTTGCCACCGACTTCCGAAATTAAAAGTTATTTTTCACTTTGTAGTGTTTTTTTTGGAAGTCGGTTTTTGTTTTTGTAAAAAAGTTTTTATTTTTCACTTTTTAGTGGGTCAGTTTGAAATTTATCTAAGTTAAAATAACCCAATGTCAGCTGCTCATCACGTTTTACAAAATGTTGCTTTTCCCGATGCAGGGCCGTTAATTGTTGAGGAGTTCTCCTAGTAAGAACCAGGAGAAATGGAGCTCATGGTGAAGTCACCATTACCATTATTTTGACGAGCATAAACCATATTAAAGTAATCGAATCGCAACCTGTTATGTACTTAGATATAATTGAGTATTTCCGATGGCCCTCTGTGGTCTTCATCATCAGTTCCAGCTCACCAAATGGTACTTTCCGAGAGCAAATGCACGAGTTACTATAAAAAATACCGAAATCGATATAGGTGTGCCCATAAAATTTGAGGGTTTCCCTCGATTTCCATGGGATCCCATCATCAGATCCTGACTTGATGATCATGGGACCACTTGGGATGTATACCCTTTCGAACAAAAAAAGAAAAATCCAAATCGGTCTAGCCATTATCGAGTAATCGGGGAACATACATAAAAAAAAAATAAAAAAAAAAAAAAAAAAAAAGGTTCCGACGAATTGAGAACCTCCTCCTTTTGGAAGTCGGTTAAAAATATAAAAGTTTTTCTAATGAGTACTCACTTCCACTTTTATTTTATCATAGTTTTGGTACTTATTCATTTCTTCTTTTACATGGAGCGACTGAGTATCTGACCTCCACAACTCAGTTACTGGGTAATACGATACTCCGTGGTAAGACTGGTTGTCAGACTGTCGGGTTTCTGACGACCCTTAAGGACTGTCAAAGATCCACGAATGACAGCCGAAACGATCGAATGGCTTATCGTGCTTTCCGGAGCAGTCTTAGCATGTAAAGATGGTCACCCATCCCATAGTTACAATTTATGCCTCCATTAATATTATAATTTACACACACAATGTAGGCTTGTATGTGAGAAAATAAAACATTCATCGGTGTCGAATCCTATTTAATAAAACTTTTTTACAAAAACAAAAACCGACTTCCAAAAAAAAACACTACAAAGTGAAAAATAACTTTAATTTCGGAAGTCGGTGTCTTTGGATCTGTATTTTAGTTTTTTGCCACTGACTTCCGAAATTAAAGTTATTTTTCACTTTGTAGTGTTTTTTTTTGGAAGTCGGTTTTTGTTTTTGTAAAAAAGTTTTTATTTTTCACTTTTTAGTGGTTCAGTTTGTAATTTATCTAAGTTACAATAACCCAATGTCAACTGCTCATCACGTTTTACAAAATGTTGCTTTTCCCGATGCAGGGACGTTAATTGTTGAGGAGTTCTCCTAGTAAGAACCAGGAGAAATGGAGCTCATGGTGAAGTCACCATTACCATTATTCTGACGAGCATAAACCATATTAAAGTAATCGAATCGCAACCTGTTATATACTTAGATATAATTGAGTATTTCCGATGGCCCTCTGTGGTCTTCATCATCAGTTCCAGTTCACCGAATGGTACTTTCCGAGAGTAAATGCACGAGTTACTATAAAAAATACCGAAATCGATATAGGTGTGCCCATAAAATTTGAGGGTTTCCCTCGATTTCCATGGGATCCCATCATCAGATCCTGATTTGATGATCATGGGACCACTTGGGAAGTATACCCTTTCGAACAAAAAAAGAAAAATCCAAATCGGTCTAGCCATTTTCGAGTAATCGGGGAACATACATAAAAAAAAAAAAAAAAAAAAAATAAAAAAAAAAAAATATTCCGACGAATTGAGAACCTCCTCCTTTTGGAAGTCGGATAAAAAGTACAATTCTATTGAAGAAATGATCTTTTAATTCAAACAATAGGTATTGGTCTCTCTCTATGGTGCATAACTCCGCGATACCGATCATTTATACAAATAGAGGATTCATACCTTTGTGTTTTCATAACGATTCATAAATATTTTGATTTATTAACTCGAAGGAAAACGTGATGAACGTCACACTTGCAAAATCTACAAATACCTAGGTACCTAGTTAATATTAGTGTAGTAGGTACAAGTTTTTTTTTTTTGGACGTCATTTAGAACTGAATATACATACCTACCTACATATTACTTACCTATATCGGTTCGTTGTTACGGTAGTGTGTGTCGTGTTATAATGTGACGACATGATAATGTTTGGGAGGCGGCAGATAGGAAGCAGCCATTAGGTAAATGTGTGTAGCGTGAGTTCGTTGACCCGAGGCAGTGTGACGATGAGCCGTCGTTGTGGGGCAGGTCGCGGTTGGGGAACTCTCGACATAACGCCACGTAACACCCAAGGTCTCCGAGCTCGACACACAATACAACACTGTCAATGTCAGCACTCGAGTGTACACCAAATATTATTAGGTACACTACCTACTATTATAAAAATGTGAAAGTGTAGATGGATGGATGGATCACGGCCATGGAATATCTATGATCATGCCAGAACGGCTGAACGGATCTGGATGCAATCTGGCACAGAGATAGATTATAGCCTGGAAAAGCACTTGAACTACTTTTTATCCCGGAAAAATGTACGGTCATCCGCGCGGGCGACGCCGCTGGCAAAGCTAGCTATTTATTTATATAATTGCATTTAATTCATAGAAACAAGATGGTCTCGTAGTGTAACGACACATACCTAGGTATCTACCAACCAGAAGGGAATCTATTTTCCAGACTGTTCTTAAACAGTAAAGCTTAGATATTATTAATAATTTAATCAAAGTAGGTAATAACATAGGCAAGATAATGAGCTGAACACGTGTTCAACAGTATAAATTAATTATGTCATCATTGTTAATTTTCTACTTAAGTATTACCCACCTACTACAAATCCTGAAGTTTTCTAAAATCTTTCGGTGATCATCATCTCATCAGTCATCAACTTTTAAGTAGTTGGAACAAAGTTGTGTAAGTCCCCAGCAATAAAATGGGACAAAAATAAGTTAAAGCCTCCATGGAAGGTTAAATTGGCATTGCGATCCTCTAGCTCAGTAGCCACCGCTAGCCAGATGGGACGTTATACAACGTGTAATGCTAAATGCGCAAAACCTCTTAAGGGGTCATTGTACTCATCATTATGAACAACTTTTACTATGGGGCCAAACCTGAAATCGCGAAAAAAAAATCAGCTGTTCAGTACATTTTGACGAAATTTGCGAACATAAATGTACTGAACAGCTGATTTTTTTTTCGCGATTTCAGGTTTGGTCCCATAGTAAAAGTTGTTCATAATGATGAGTACAATGACCCCTTAAGAGGTTTTGCGCATTTAGCATTACACGTTGTATAGCCAAACAGGTTGCACATTTAAATTCAAATTAGTTAGAAATTCATATAAAAAAAACCAGCCAAGTGCGTGTCGGACCACGCACAATGAAGGGTTCCGTAGTTGAAAATAATTTATCCCAAAAACAAATTTAACATTGGATACTTATCAAAAAAAAAAATAAGTCATAAAATTACAAATTCACAATTTTCGGACTTTTTCCTTTACTGGTGCTGGAAGACCTTGCTTCTTGCCAAATTTCATTATTTTAGGTCAACTGGAAGTACCCTATAGGTTTAGATTTACTTGCGACAGTTGCGAGTATCAAAATGTGTCGCAAAATGGCCGTATTTTTTTATTGCGTTGACTTAGAAGCTTGAGTTTTTTAGGACTTCAAGAGACCATAGACCTACGTGTATTTGATATTAATTTCAACTTGATACCTTTATGCGATCCTCAGAAAAAGGTCTTGACACACTGACAACTTTGAAAATATTTTTTTATGTGATAGAATTACAAATTAACAATTTTCGGACTTTTTCCTATATTTGTGTTGTGAGACCTTGCTTCTTGCCAAATTTTATGATTCCAGGACGACGGGAAGTACCCTATAGGTTTTGATTTACTTGTGAGTATCAAAAAATGTCGCATAAATGGCCGTATTTTTTTATTGCGTTGACTTAGAAGTTCGATATTTTTAGAACTCCAAGGGACCATAGAGCTACGTATTTGACATTAATTTCAGCTCACCTTCACGCGTTCCTGAGAAAAATGGTCTTGACAGACTGACAGACAGACAGACAGACAGACAGACGGACAAACAAGTGAACAACAACAGACAACAACGGAACCCTTATAGGATAAGGGTTCCGTTTTTTCCTTTTGAGGTACGGAACCCTAAAAAGACCTTTATCCCCTTATTCATAAAAAACTAAAACACTCTAAAAACCAATTTTAGATCTAGAAGCATTGATGTATTATACAATTTAATACAACAGTATAGAAGCGTATTGACAATTACTTTCGAATTATGATTTGAGTAAGTAAGTAACACCACATTTTAGTTTTTTTATGACTAGGGGTATTAGTATTCAAGTACCTACCTATATAAATTATTAATTATTATTATTAATTCATGTATGATTTCATTGGATATAAAATATATCTACTTGTAAATAAATAAAATGCTAAAATGACTTCCTACTAATTATGTACTAACATTGAAAACACAGTACCTAATTATACAGAACGTCGTAATTATGATTGGTAGGTAATATAAGTTTGGCTCACTTCACACGCTACAACCGCGTATTTTTGTTTAAAAATCTTAGAATAGGTGCTTGTATATGAATCCCATTATAGATGATGTTATCCTTCAAGCTAATGGCGACAGATCAGCGTTTAGTTTTTTTTTTAAATAATATTAAACGTAAAACATGTTAGCTCCACTTGTAAGTTTTTGAATGGTAAAAAAAAGTTATCAGTAGCGCCATCTTCAGCTAACGTCGTAATATCAAGTAACCAATGACTTAAACTTGGAGTTAGAGCATTATCGTAATACGGGACGACCAACCATTCGTTAAAATAAAACGAATGGTTGGTCGTCCCGTTAACGTTGTAGTATATACTATATTTCACAGATGGCGCTAATAGTCCTAAAAAGATCTTGTTTGAATCTTTCGACCCAACAGCCGTGATGAAATATTATTCCAAATGGATGCATGCTTTTTAGTAAAGGTAATTGGTAGATCTTTTAAATCTCACAATTATAAACAAAATGAATGAATTGGGGAGAAAGTGCAATAAGCTAACTACAAGCCTAGAAGCCTAGAAGCTCTTGTGGAGCATATATATTTGATATTTAATTTGATTTCTGTCGTAAGACCTGTATATTGTTGATGTTAATAGCAGCAATTGTCGCGTAGCATGCTCTACGAGGCAGCGCCTGCGCTTGTCGCCCGCAGCGCTATCGTCAGGCCAGTCCCAGCCACTCGTCATTTCGATGTAATAACGAGCAGTCGTGTCGCTACAGGGCTCATTGTAGTTCACACGAAAGCCCTTAATAGTGCCTTTTCAAATGTAGTCCTTTGGTGTTATTCAGCGCAAAGGCTTAGTATCTGAATTTCGAGAGGAAAATCGATGAAATCGTAAGTAACTTGTCATTATTTTTCCATTATTTACCAGTAAGTCATTGAAAGTATATTGCACAATTTTACGTTGTTTCCAGGAAATAATAGTTTTTCCGAGAAAATGGTGATAGATAACATTCACGTTACGTGTTTAAGTTTCTACACCAGAAGTAATTCTCAGTAACTTTCTCTTCATCAAGATGAAACTTCGCTTGCGACCTTTAACTTACGAGAACAACAGAAATGAAAACCATTTTAATAATACCCAAGTTAAAACCCATTAAGCACCTTCAGAATATCTGACCATGTGTAAGTCATTCATGAAAAAGTGGGATGCCGAATACTATACAAGGCGAGATATTTGTGTCACAATGAAGTCTAGACGCACGGCATCTGACCCCAAATCAGTTTATGAACCGAATAACTCCGAACATTGTCCCCTAAACGTGCACGTGGTTGTTATATTTAGAGCACGCCGTGGAGCAGACAGCCGACGTGCAAACTTATTGGTGGTAAATCGAAACATGCTCAACTTGTAACGCTGTATTTTGAGGTCAAATGCTCGAAAACTCCTTCGCAAAACGAATACGCGTTCAGGAAACTGTTTATCTGCTTCTGCCTTGAATTAAATAAAATTCCTTTGGTAACGGTGCTTCGTTAATTAGTTGCCCGCGTTACGGCTCGGTTAAATCGCAGTATTTTACTTTGTACATTATTGGTTCTGTTGCTAGGTGATAAGATTGCTCGGCCTGATAAGTAAATGGCAATGATTCATAGTCTGAGCTACTATTCAGAAAATTTCCGGATATTACTGTTCACGGAATAAATATCTATCTAATCTATGGAAGCGACATAATAATATACTGCGGAGGATAACACTGATGAAGTATATCTTATTAAAATGCGATCTAGTACTCTAGAGTAACTTGCATAGCGAAGAGAAGCCAATGGGAAATTTTATTCCAATAAGCATGTATCGCTCGCATGATAGATAAATAAATAAATAAATAGATACTTATAGGCTCCTATACGAGACATGGTAATCATTAATAATATTTTTAATTATATGTACTCGTTATTAAACGTTCAATACGGGCTTATGTATGTACACATGTATTTGAGATACACAGCTCTTTCCTTCAGCCCAGAGTAATTTAATTTCACTCCTAGATTCTAACCCATAACAGGTAGCAATGGCTAACATTATCATTCACAACCAGTCACATGCTGCCTATGCCAGTGGCTTATTTATAAAGCGTGTAAACTGCGCTAACTGCAAGTGATAATCAACAAGGAAAATGTTTCGGTCTGTACAATTTTATTGGTTTCCGCTGTGTATGTTATCGATAAGAATCGACTTTTGATTTGCAATAACAAACAAAATTGATTTCCGTGGGGGAAATCAATTTTGTTTGTTATTGCAAATCAATTGAATTGTATTGACATGTGCGCCTGTGTGACACGCGTCGTTCTGCTTGTTAGATGCGTAGGTACGCGCATCTTTGCCTACAAAATAAACTAATAATTGGTTTGTTGCATGAGCAAAAACTAGCTTAATTTTCTTCAACTTCACTTCGAACAGTTTTCCTAACTAGATTACCCTGTCTAGTGTCTACACAAGTGAAGGTTATGTCTACAAACCGATCAGCATCATCGACATCATCTATATGACTCTTCTTCACCGTTCACCGCGAAAACAAATACATAAGCAATCTTCATTAATATTCTCAACTCATAAATAACTATTATATTCAATGTTTTGTTCTTTTATCCTGTACAACCGGCTACACATCAAGCTATACTATTCCAGTTTACACTGACCTATCATTGTAAGGAAATCATATACAATGCGAGATCAGCTTATACTGGAAATGTATAGCTTGATCTGTAGCCGTGCGTACATTGGAATGTTGTTATTACCCAGCTGATATTGTTTTAAATTATCTTTCATCATTCATTGTTATTCCCGTCGTGAGAAATAATAAAGGTTTTTACCTGTCTCTTACCTAGCTTGTGTTCAATACCCGCAAAACCTTAACCGTATTATTTTTATGAAACTCCATCTTTTATTCCGTCTCAACACCGTGTTATCAATGGGCAGAAATCTCCTTGGGGTCCTTGAGTTAGGGTTTAGGTGTTGGAGCTCAAAGATCAGTAGGGTTGGTTTGAGGGTTGATAACACTATTAGGAGCTGCTCCAACCACTGAGTAATTTACTTCATCACCACTGCTTTCAAAACGGTGAAGGAAAACATCGTGAGAAACTGGGATGTCCTAAAACTAAAAATTCGAAGTCATTATGATATCTACCAATCAGCACTGGGCTCGCGTGGTTGATTACAGCCCACTATCTCCAACAGAGAAAAGCGCTGTGTCCCAGCAGTGGGTATGCTGTTTTCTGATTAAATGCAACACTGCTACAGTATTTTGCCGTTTCGTGAGCGGTAGCACACATGTCTATCTATATTAGTATTGCATCGTCTCACTTGGGTCCAGATTCCTAAACCTAGACTTCCACATTAGCTCTGAGATTAAGCTAGGATCATTGCTATTGTGATGGTTATAGTTCGACAGTACATACACAAGGCTTGATTAAACATATACTGCCATCCTGGTTTTAACCTTGTCGTAGTGTTACTAAGCTAAGCATCAAGTAACTTTTATGTAGCTGACAAGAAAAACTAAGTCATGTTGATTAGCTGTGTAAGCTGTCCTTATCTTCCCTGGATTAAAATATAATCTTGATCTTATCTTGGTTTTCCTTATTTTATCTCGTTGTAGTTAAGTGTGATAAATGGAATATAATCAGATATAACCCTATTCACTTTCAACATCGTCGATTTATAATTTGAAAAATCTTAATCCTATCAGGGAAGATTAGGATAATGACTCTCAGAAATCTTTCAAACTTCAAATCGTCTTTCTCTTCCCTCTTTTATCTAGAAGTGTGTTAAATGGAATATTATAGTCAGATAAAACACTAGGTATATTCATTCCCTGTCGTCGATTATTATTATAAAAAAATTAAATTCAATTAAGTACCTTCTCAATCTCATTTATTTTGCTGTGTCTGGTGACGGATAAGTTTCGATTCAGCACTGTGTCTAAGTAAGTAATAAGCTGCTATTTTTTAATATAATTGTATTTCACAACATTGCGTGCGTTGCGAGTAGGCACTTGGTGGCAGGTCTGTGTTCGAGTTAGTATAAAATAGTTTCACGTAAATGTTAGAAACCTAAGAAAATTGTTTTTTTTTCATTGCGAAATCAAAGCAAGTTGAATTCACGATAAAGTTAGTTGTTTCTATTGTCAAAGAACCGTCAGGTCTACAGGGTGTCCCGTAATTAATGGATAACCTCTTAAAGGGTCATTGTACTCATCATTATGAACAACTTTTACTATGGGGCCAAACCTGAAATCGCGACAAAAAAATCAGCTGTTCTCTACATTTTGACCAGATAAATGAACATAAATGTAGAGAACAGCTGATTTTTTTTTCGCGATTTCAGGTTTGGCCCCATAGTAAAAGTTGTTCATAATGATGAGTACAATGACTCTTTAAGAGGTTATCCATTAATTACGGGACACCCTGTATATTACATTTGCATATTTGCATTGTACGCTAATAATTATTATTGTTGCTTTTGAATGACATTAGGTAATGGAATGGTCATAAGTTTCCTTTTTTTCAATAGACAAAATAAGAGATGAAGGATGATTATATAATAGTTATAAATGTCACATATTGTAGCGATAGCGTCATGTGGAAATATACACCGAATTAATTAGGCAGGTATGAACGTACTTTATCTAGAATTTTCTTGTCGTGATGAATTATGAGGAAAGAATGAACGTGCTCTACAAATTGACGCTAAAGATAATTTAATCACTTCTGAAATTATCTGAAAGTAGACTATTTGGGAAACCATGCTTCTATATTTCAAGATGTCTTACAGAAAATTGAAAAGCTAGCTTTGGTTACTGTTTCATTAACGCCTATCAATTGTCACTTTTGTCTTAATTCAGAAAGAGTACCTATAAATCGTGCTTCGTGCGTATGAAATGTGACGTCAAATTAGCGTCTTCTAACTCTTATCAGCCGCTGGAAAATTATTTGTCTCAGGGTCTTGTGACACCGCCCATTATTTAGTTTTATTGCGTCACACCGCTTATTTGTTGAAGGAAAAAAATATTTTAGCATTCCTAAAACGAATGCCAAGTTTAAAGGGAAACTATGACGTATTATAACGATCTATTCTAATAGGTAGTTCATTCATATTCTGAGGAGCGAGCAGGTCGTTCACTTCAACAAATATCGCTGGATGACATTGAAAAAATACCAGCTAGCTATCCTGTGCGAATTTACCAACGAATTACAGCATTTTGTAAAGTAGGTACCTATAATTATCCACTCTAGAAAGACAATTTGTTATGTAATAAGTATCTAGTTTTAATAGCTTAATATAGAACATAGTTATAAAGGTATTATATTTTACCATATAAATTAGTGAATATTTTATTTAATTCATTTCTCTTCTACTCGTAAACACACTTTGTCTACATCTCCTTTTGATCTCTCCTATGGCTGGTAGAGATTTCTTTAGAAATAATCATCACTTTTTAAACTTTTGCGATTTGTATACATTAGGTATAAAACAATATCGAGAACGGCACCCTAATTGCGTAACACATTATCAATCGGAGTTGGTTTCACTTTGACAGTTCAACAACATTCATTGCGTTATTTACGTTGTCGAGCAGACACATTTTTCGAACATAAGAAACAATGGATTAGCAATTTGTTTCAAAATGATTCGAACTCCGATTGATAATGTGTTACGCAATTAGGGTACGGGTCTTATCGCGATATTCCCTTTTACGAGGTTGCCTTGCAAAGCGGTTCCCGTGACCACGATGGCTGCAAGGCGGTCGAAACGTCGGGAAACAAGTAGGTAGGTACCTGTTTACCTCGTAAAAAGGAATACCGCGATAAGAGCCATTCTTGATATTGTTTTATAATAATCATCACCTTTTTATTTACGTATTTTCCTGTTCCTCTCTTTTTGTCTGTGTATATCGATGTACCCTACACCGATACAGCACAGCCTTAACTAAAAGAAAATTCTAAAATAACCCGACACGTTATGTGTTGCCATGACAACAGACTTGTACCTACCTATCTTGTATCTACCTGAACCTAGCTATCATTACGGGGCGCGGCGGGCTGCGTCTGGGCGTTTCTTTAGGGCAAAAATACACATGCCTGTAGCTGGTACAAAACTATGCAAGAAGCTGACATGCCATTGTGACATTGACCAATCAGAAGCTGTTATGGCACACGGCATGCCAGCTACTTACATACTTTTGTACCAGCTACAGGCATGTGTATTTTTGCCCTTACTCATGTGGTCTGCGTCGCGCGTCGGTACGGTACGGCTACTTAGCAATGGGGCCACCCGCAGAGTAACCCGCACGCCATTAATCGTCTTTTCATCTCGTGTCACAGACAGTGTACAGGTGATCACCGCCGACTAATCGTTACAGTGTCGAGTGACCGTCGGCATCGCCCGCGCCGCCATAACCTCCACCACACATCTACTACACCTACCTACCTATACAATAATATTATCAGTGACCATCAGGTAGATAACGTCGAATTCGTGTTTAATGAAACCGAGGTAGGTACCTATTTTAAACCTACATTGCCATTGCGAACTTGGAACGTGGAAAATCCTTGGCGAGATTACCTATATACCTACGTATAGTACATAATTATCTATTTTTGTTTTAAGCTGTTTGCGAGAGCACATATTTTTAGAGACTTCTTACGGTATACTCAGGCAGGTACGGTCAGCAACAGAAGTCGGTTCACACTGCTACTTTTTGACTTAACACAAAATGATACAAGAACTAGCTTTTTAGCATTTCATTTACTAGAAGAGAGTTCATTTTCTTAAAAATTTGCATCTGTTCCGATTTTAATGAAGTATTTTTCTCAATAATTAAGATTTAGAAAATTCAAGTGTTAATCGACTTTTGTTGCTGACTGTACCTATCTGTTTTTCAGTCTAACAATAGGGAATAAAGAAAAATCCAATTTCTGAGTACCTAGGTAGGAAGGTACCTACTTATTATAATAATGAAAATAACAAACTGATTGAAGACCGAAAATTCCAATCCTTTTCTGTTTTCTCGGAAAAACAATTACCATTTTCTTTCAACTCGCCACTAGAACATAATATATACTTTACTAATATTATACCCTATTTAATTTACTCTTGTAATAGGTACCCGTAAGATTTACATAGAAGTTCATGGAAAGTGGAATGGAAAATTCCGTAATTTATAAGTCAATGCAAATTCCAAAATAAAACAAAGAAACACGGATGGACTCTTGCGCTTAGTTTAGTCGACTCTATAAAAAAAAAAACCGATCAAGAGCGAGTCGGACTCGCGCACCGAGGGTTCCGTTCTGTTTTTTGAAAAAGTGTTCTATTTAGAGACATCGTTTTATTTTTCCTGTAATCTTTACATAAAGTTCTATCACATAGAATAATTTCAGATTTTTCTCTTTGCAAACTTCGGAGATAAGGGGGGGGGAACGGTATTTTTTTTACATTTTTCCTCAAAAGTCAAAAACCATGCGGCGTAAAAAAAAAAATGTTTAAGAATGTGCAAACAGCGTTCTTTTATATGATACCCCACATGCCATAGTACACTTTGATTTTTTAAGACCCCCTTTTAAACAGTCCCTGTTGCAAAAAATAGAAATGTTTTTATTTCTTTCTTATTTGCAAAATAGTTGGGTAAACGTGTTCTAAAACTGTTCCAAATTTCAAGTTGATAGCATTAGTAGTTCTTGAGATATCCAGCTGTGACAGACAGACAGACCGACAGACAGACAGACAGACAGACAAACCGACCGACAGACAGACAGACAGACTGAGTCACACCATAAGGGTTCCTTTTTTACCATTTTGGTACGGAACCCTAAAACAATCTTAATAAAGATACCTAATTAAAGCAAGTTTGCTTATCCAACAGTCTGTACACGTTACACACATTGTACTTATTACTTTATGGGTAAGGGATTTCCGCCGTCGATTATTACACGGTAAACTTGTTTCACTTAAGTTTTATTTGAATATTGAATAATATTAAATTATATCTTATTTTTACAAAAATGTAACAAGCGTAAGCGTTCCTAAGTTCCTAAGCTCCATAGGAACATAGCGATGGAGCTTAGCAACTTTTTGATAAATATAATATACCTCCTTACTTACATTTGTTTTTGTTTAGAATAGTAATAGTTGATACTTTCAAAGAGGCTTGTGGCTAATAAACAGCCGCACGGGTCGATCGATCAGGTTAAGTTACGTTTGCCGCGGTTGGTCCGTGGATATGTTAGTTACGTGATTCAGAAAGCACGTTAAGGCAAGGCAACTAGCGCCACCATTGAGAAAAAGGTCATAAGTCTGGAGATATAGATCGTTTTGAAATTTCCTATGCTCACATTTTTAGTCAGATGGCGCTAGTTGGCAGCTCTACTCGCCTTAAGGCGGAGATTTCTTGAAAACGGTCAAAACGTGGTTTTTTAAAGCTGTGTATCTCATAAACCGTAAATAATTTTGACAAATAAAAAAATATGATACTTTCAAGTCCTTTTCGCATACAGTGATGGAACACAAAACATAATTAATCATATTTTAATGCACCAAAAAATCTTCACACATACCTCTTAATAATCTTTAAAAGCTGTTTATACCTTCATTAACAATTATAGTTATAATTAAAAATATACCATATAATGTCAAATGCCAAACTGCATCCAGTGGTGGATTATTTATTATTAAATAGTTAATTTCTAATTTTATACGATTTTATTTGCACTACGACATAATTCCGGTGCGCGTGAGAGTCTCTATCTCGTGACATAACGCCATTTCACTTACACACCGAGCTAAACCACGCTTGGATGCAGGGCCTTAAGCAAGCCTTAAGCCGATGGTCCCGGCTGTCATTCGTGGATAGACTTTCACAGTCTTTACCGGTCGTCAGAAGCCCGAAAGTCTGACAATCAGTCTTTATTAACCAGTAACTGGGTTGTGGAGGTCAGATAGGCACTCGCTCCATGTAAAATACTGGTATTCAGCTGCATCCGTTTTGACTGGAAGTTGGAAAAATAGCAGGCAAAATAACTCCGTTATGAAAATTAAAATATTAGAACAATGACTGAATAGTAAATCCCTTTCAGATTTCCACTTTCCCAACGAATAAAGCTTAAGGTTATAAAATTCATCATCCCATATCGCAATTTTATTTTTCTATAAAATGAAGTTCTATTTATAAACGTATGTTTCTTGTGTTGTTTCAGATCAATTGCGGTCTAGATCAGTAATCGACCGTCTCCCACAGTCTACAACAGTGTTCTATCCCGATGGGTTGAGTACGCCGACGTTTTGTGATAGTGGTCACACCACTCACGCAGTAAGTAGCCATTCAATTATTGACTTTAATTCGTATGTCTTTGGGTCTGTTTCACCTTCGGATACATTACCAACTTACCAGATTATTTTATCTAAATTGAATCACGTTCCGTTTTAATATTTTAGTAAATATGTAGTTCATTTTCAGAGATTGTGAAACAGGTCCTTAATATAGAAGAACAGGGGTAACGAAAGCCTGGGTTTATTCTTACTTAATTGGCTGATGTTTTCAAATAGATTTCTTTGAAAATAATAGGAAAGCCTTTCTTGACCTCGTGTGTCATAGTCATAACTTTCATAATTCTTTAATAGCATAACTGCAGAAAGTTTGAAAACAGTAGGGCTACTTCTCAGTAATATTTTCAGTCTCATAAATTTTCTGAGCACCTTTATTTTCTGTCAATAATGAAAATCAAGCTAAGAAATGTTATTTTGTAAATCGTAATACTTAAAACCTACTCGAATTTCGATTAAAACCCATAGGAAAATTCTTTAGAGCGATCCAGCAACTTAATTGCGTACCACACTTTGAAACACAATCTGAATGATGTTGAAGGATATTGCTAATCTATTGCCCAATTTGTTCGAAAAATTTGTCTGCTCCACAACGTAAATAACGCAATGAATGTTGTTGAACGCAACTACCCCGCAGACTGGTATTGGGCTCATTAAATGGTTATGTAGGTAACTATCTATTTACATCAATAATAATATTATAATTGATTTCCCATATTATGGGAACGTACCTATACCGTCGTTATCGAAGTTTTGAGTTTTTCAGCATACTACAAAAAAATAAGTACCTACAAGAAAGATCGTTGACTTGAACGTTTTAAGGGATAAAGAAAATGTAGTAGGTATAGGTACAGTGGGCTGCATGAATTGGGTACCCCAGTTGTATTAAAATTTTAGTACAACTGCGGTACCCTATTGATGCAGCCCACTGTACCTACTTAGGTAATAAATTACGTCAGTTTACTGTACCGTGACTTGTATATATTTTCTTATTTATAACAACTATATCACGATAAAACTAACAATGGGACGTGGGATGTTTGTTAGCAAGTATGTAGGACATGCTCGCAACCGCAAGTAGTAGGTACATTAAATAATTTCATTTCGCACGGAAGCCAATACGTTTGTTTCCTGAATATTTGTCATTGGAAAATGCAGACTTGCGACTGCATCTATATCGGTTCGATGTATAACTACAGGTTTTTTTAGGGTTCCGTACCTCAAAAGGAAAAAACAGAACCCTTATAGGATCACTTCGTTGTCCGTCTGTCTGTCAGTCTGTCAAGAACTTTTTTCTCAGGAACGCGTGGAGGTTTGAAGCTGAAATTAATATCAACTAAGTACTTAGGTCTATTGTCTATGGTCCCTTGGAGCTCTAAAAATTCAAGCTTCTAAGTCAACGCAATAAAAAATACAGCCATTTATGCTCAGATCAAACAAAAGGTCTATGCATTTATGCGACATTTAGGGTACTTTCCTTTGACCTAGAATCATGAAATTTGGCAAGAAGCAAGGTTTCATAGCACAAGTAAACGAAACAGTCCGTAGATCGTTAATTTGTAATTTTATCACATAATATTTTTTTTTTTTTGGGATTACAAACTTAAATTTGCATTTGGAGAATGGACCGTGACGTATATCAATGTATGGAGAACATGTTTTTCAATTACAATGTTAGTTTGATGTTGGGATAAATTCTTTTCAACTATGGAACCTTTCATTGTACGTGGTCCGACACGATCTTGGCCGGTTTTGAAATTGATACTGACCATCGTTTTTTTTATTTTAGTTTGGTACTGCAGTACCTCCTTATTTAATTTTATTATCTGGTAGATCTAACTAGGTAATAGCTAAAAAATTCTAACATCATTTTAAACTGTCTAGAAATAAGATTCTTGCTAGAACAGGATTCAAAAGGCGACCAATATCAAGGTCGCTTTGGAAGATAAAATGTGGTTGCATAAGTGTGGTACATAAAATCACAATCGATTTGATTAAAATTGAGAGTAAAATCGATATATTTCCTATCACGCGAATACTATCACGACCAATGCGTTGTGTAACTAGTAATGCAAATTGATTTATCGATTACTATAGACGTGCATAAAAAATCCTTGTCCGTAGCCCGAATGATGGGGTCGTTCCGTGCAGCTGGCGCGGTGTCATGGTGGCCAAACAGGCGGGGTCGTTGCCCTCTCTCTGTGCAACTGCACAATTTAACGACACGCAGCTTTGAGTCTAGAGTGCATTCTCCGGTCATTATTAGGTTGCGGTTTTTTTTAAATTTAAAACTACACTTGCGACTGCGAGCAACCAAATCGATTCAACTCTTAAATAATTAATTTTGACTCAAATAGCAATTACTCGAAAACAACTAACCGTTACTATGGTACGTCAGACTTAAAAAAGATTAACTTTTTCCTCTTTGAAAAAAAATAAACTACTTTATGCACGGGTTGTATGGGGTTGAGTCGATTTGGTTGCTCGCGAGGTTTACCTTTAAGGCATAAAACAAATCGTCGGTGTCGCGTTGTTATAAAACGGTAAAAGTAAAAAGAAATAATCACAGATAAGAGGCCTCGACTCCTTTGGATTTCGTTCTGTCGCTCTATCTTGCGAGTTGATTCATTTAAAACCAAAAGCATAATGGTTAAATCATTTGGATTCTCCATAGGTATTATTTGACTATCTTGTCTACTGCTGTACTAATACTGAAACATCACTTTAAATTTTTTCGATAGAAAAAAAAATCCAAAGTAGCACCCGTTTATTTTCTGTTTTATAAGTTTATACGTAAACAGTTCCTTACTGTGCAGTAAAACTTGCTTTAAATCAAAGGTATATAAATATGTTAAGAACTTATTAAGCTAAAGTTTTTAGTATCTACAAAAAAACAAAGCGCGTTTAAATTCCGGTGCGCGTCTTCTATCTCGCGCGTCAAACTAGACAGTCATAAAATCATTTCACTTACACCGTGCTTGACCACGCTTCGATATATTATCCTCTTGAATAGTTGTCACAGTTAAACCAATATGATATTCTTGTCATTATTTCTACAAAAATAAATACGTTTATCAATTCGATACCCCACGAACTTTGATCATTAATTGTTGAAAGTGAAAGTTACCTGTGTGTATGTGCCTCTTGTTTATGCAGAAATTAATCTATCTAGATTAATTTCCACACACACAAGAAGCACATAGGTACTTTCTTAAACAATTTATATTTTTTTATATTTGCTCTAGATTGCAACAAAATTATTTATGAGCAATAACGACTACAAATCTTAAGAGAAAGTCGGGAAGCGGACTTTAGAAGTATACCGAGGCACGGTAAAGCTCGGATAAACTCGGGTACTCTCGAGAAATGTTAAATCAAAAAATCTTATTGTCCTTCGAACGTTAGCAATAGCAAGTATGCGACGCGCTTCGTGCTTCTATAGGCCGGACTTTTTTATCCAGACAGGAATTTCCGGTCATGTGCGAAGTCCGTTTGGGGTCGATCGAGGTTAAAGCTTTCTTAGTGATGGGAAATGTCTGAAGTCTATCGATAGATTCAAGTGGATTAATCCATTGTTTTGATAGCTCAATTGTTATCCAATCCGCTTTTAACGTTAAAATAATGAAGACGTTTTTGTATTACAAATACGAAAATTGAGTAAGCATAGATAGAGCTTACAGATACCTACCTATATTATGATTAGGTAGTAGATATACGTAAATATAAATAAATAGTCGTAGTTGTAACATGTGTGTCGTATCACACTCACTTCACAAATTAGTTTTCATTATCACTATTTAGCTCAAGCAAGAAAACAAATGAGAAATTTTAGTTTATTCCTGTCAAATGACGATTTCCCATTTTAGTTTGACAGCACTAAGATGGCACAGAGTTATTAATTTAGTGAAAATGGCAATTGTACTATTCTGAATTTGACGTTATTCACCTAAAATATTAATTGTCAAAGTAAATCAGATTTAAAATTTGTGGAATAAAATTAGTTGTCTTGAACTTGAAAATTCACACCAACACCTTGACTTCTGGTGCAAAAATAGTACTGCATCTTTTTATTATTTTCTTTTGCTTAGGTATATCTCGAAAACTTAGTGTACCTCCTAGTCCTAGCGCAAAAATAATGAAATTTTTTCCTCCGTTCTTAAAAGCCACACTTAAACCCCTAAAACTCAACATGTAGACTAATCAATACTAGAATTTTTTTTTTTTTCATATTTTCCATACAAAAATTGAAAAATTCCAAAAAACATTGAGACTGCCTTCCCTACGAGTCTCCGGCTCTAAAAAACATTCTCGGGGTAGGGCAAACAAGTACCACACAGAACCGCGATCATCAAACTCGATTTTAGTTATGTCAATTTAGAGATTTGCAGAATAATATCTTTAAGATTATCATAGGCAAAAGTAAGAAATTTTGGTGATAGTTTAGTTAGTTCGGTCGGTGTACATAAGTACAAGAGAATCAGCACCAGTGTGATTACATACAGTCGGTGGTAAGTAACATACAACGTGTAACGTTAAATGCGCAAAACCTCTTAAATCATCATTGGGTCATTGTACTCATCATTATGAACAACTTTTACTATGGGAACAAACAGCGAAATCGCGAAAAAAAATCAGCTGTTCAGTACATTTATGTTTGGTCTCATAGTAAAAGTTGTTCATAATGTACAATGACCCCTTAAGAGGTTTTGCGCATTTAACGTTACACGTTGTATAGCGTAGGTCATCATGAACTGTTGAACGATATCTAATTGGTCCTCTTATCGCACGTGTCGTAGTCGTACGTGTTTACACGCGACACATCGCATTAGCACCACTTAATTCGGACGTGTCTCTACAAGTGCAGGAGAAAATACGTGGGTGCGGAATGGCTAATTAGGAAATTAGTGGTACCTACTTATCTGAATCGTTACGAATTAAGTAACTCATTATTAGCATAAATGTCCCAGTCAACTGGTTTAATTAGCGGCTTAAGCCTTTGGAAGTAGCTCGTCGGCCGCTGCCGCGACATCATCGTTAGCTTCGCTCGCTCGGCTCGCACGCACGTGGTTAGTCACAGCTCTAACCTAACCTAACCCATTTGGTCGGGGTGCCCTGGATTAGCTATTGCGATCAATTCAGCTCGAGCGTGGTGGGTCACAGTTCCAACCTAACCTATAATAGGGTATTACACCCATTTTTGAAAAGTGTCTGAATTAGATTCTATAGTGCTAATAAGCCACTAAAAAAAAACACAATTTTTTTATTCAAAAATCAATTTTTATATTTTCTTTCGCGCAAAAATGCTAGACGCAGTGGACATTATATTGCTCTGTGGTCATGACGTCAGTTAGTCACTAAACAAACACTTTTTATTATACTACCGTAATGAAGTGGCGGCTACTTTCATGGTGTTAGAAAACAGATTAAAAAACTGAAAACTTTGATTTGAATTTTAAAATTTATATTGTTATTTTACGAACTAAAGCTAACATTTTCCGACTGCTTCTTGCCTAAGCTATCTAAATAATATATTTTTAGATTTTTTCTCTTATAGAGTAGAATACAGTATTGAATATTATTCAGGCCGCTAGTTGAACGGCCGCCGTTTAACTTAACGACTAATTAAACCAGTTGGCTGCGGCATACCAAGTCTAATTGTTCTTTGAACTAATGTCCTAATCATCTTTTCCCAAACTTGAAAAAAGAACTTGATGCGAAGAAATTTTCAGCTGAAAACATGTAGTTTCAGCGTATTTTTCAGAAATTTTTTTTTTGAAGGTATACATAAGTTAGTTGAAAGATCAGAAAAAGTAGCAGGTGATTATATTGAAAAGGAAAAATAAATTTGTATTTTTATTTCCACTTCTTAACTCCCCATTCCGCGAACATAAAAACGCCCCCTCCTAGCATTATCGATACCCAATAATAAATTTTACAGAATTAACACCATCGAATGCCAAGGGCATAATACATTTATTTCTACCGGAGTTACGTAAGTGCTGTTTGCTGTATGCAAATACCGAACCAATACATATGTAGGTATTAGGTACATCAAAGATATAGTAAATACATTTTTTATGCCAAAAATAGCGCCAAAGTAATGTACCACTCACACAGTACCTCGAAGCGATTGCCTAGGTGCGCATGAGTTGAAACCACCCATATTTCATGACCGGCCTGTAAGTGAGCCTACGAGCATTAGGTCTTGCTATGACGCAAAATAATATTTCTGTAGCATTATTGCAACAGTAGATGTGTGGTCAGCAACTAAATTGATATTATGTTTTTAAAAATAATAATGATTATTTTATTATTTACGTAAATCTTTAATTAACGCAAATGCATTGGTTTTTGTTGAAAGTGCACGTGAAACGTGAACTTCGACGTCACATCAGACTATATATATGTAGAGACTTAGATAAAATTAACTCATATGTATGAACTGATATCCCTATAAATATTAATGTACATAAATTGTGATTAGATTTCATGGCGCGAGTAGATAGCTATTTCTGGGCAGCAAACATTTTGATAGAAATTTACGTGACTTCACCAAATCTTTTTGTGAAGGTCCTGTCAAAGTCGGCTATCATGTAGGTAAAGAATGTTTCACGAATCTTTCCAATCGGCGGTGACTACTTATTTGAAAATCATGTTCGACTCAAGACCACTCATCGTAGCTCTAGTCTACAGAAAGTTCAGCACTACGTCTACGGGATAATATTATATGTACTGAGCTTTTGGCGGTCAACATGATATTTACCTTGGAACAGCCAGAGCCACGTGCGATCATAAATACACACTAGAGCATCATCATAAAATTCATAAAACCGACCGCATATGCTGTACCTCCCGACCGTATTGATTTACTTTAGATATGTTTACGTATTCGCCGAACGCTCTTTTGCAAATTCGGTTCTAATATTTATAATAAAGTAACATAAATCCACTGAGTGCTACCAGAATAACTCGTCTACGATTTGGTGTTGCTCTTATTTCTATACCACCTCTATGGTTATACAGAACTTGCGGTTTTATTCGCCAGTAAGGGAATTATTTCAGTAGTCTATTTCCTTGTAGTGAGCGTCGTATTACGTGTAATCAGTTCTGTCCTCTCACGGATCTCGGGTAAGTCGATATTTACCATAAGAGTAGCTGACGGCTTGTGCTTTGTTTAAAAGATGTAACAGGTGATGTGTTATCTAATAGTGTAATAGGAAGTGTCGTGCAACAGGAGCTGAGGCCTGGTTGCCATGGCGCTAAGTAGCCCTGTGGATGCGCACACGGCGACGCTCGGGTTGCACCTTGCACGATAAGGACAAAGTACGGAAGCACTGACCGGCAGCAATCATGCGTGTGGTCGAGTCAGTGCATGTGCACCCAGTGTGCCACACAAGCACTTTTACCGTAAACTGGAACCTAATGAACTTTACACATAGTGCGTTATACTTGCCAACGTTTTATTTTTCGATGTGCTTGCATTTGTGCACTTATGTAGCAATGTATTATGATTTATGACGAATGTAATGTACCAAAATAAAATGAAATCGTGATAGACTGTTATACATAATTAATTTGTTCAAAATAGAATATAATTTGTCTTTTCGTTTGTTCTTGCTATAATAAATCCCCACCAGGGATTCTGCGTGCAAGTTATCTCCTGAAAAAGTTAACATTATGCTACGAATTATCAAGGGACTATTAGTACATTTTAGTTAGTACCTACAGTTTTGGAAAGAATTATCTGACTGGAGTAAGAGAACAAATGGATATCCTTTTTCATTTTTTAATAATATTTTTTAAATTAATTCTATTTTTTTTTTTTTAATTTTAATTATTTAATTCATCAATTCATCATTTATTTATTTTTTTTGTATAGTAGCTCACAGTTAGTATACCTAACTATAATACTGCAATGTTATGGAAGAGCGGAGTCTCCTACCTATTGTTTGCTTAAAGGGAGGCTCCAAACACGTCTTTCTTTATAATAATGCTAATTGTGCCAATAAACGATTTGATTTGATTTGATTTGATATCCTTTTACGTAATCTGACCAGCATACAACTAAGTACCTACTGAAAATATTATCTTCGCTAACATACGATTTGAAAGGGCTTGAATATAGTATGCTCGCCGGAACATACCATTGTGTGAGAAACGTTTAAAGGCTCTTACAGACAGAGGCGATATCGCGGTCGCGACGCGATATTTCGATATTATATCCGTAGAAAAATATCGCGTCGCGACGCGATATCGCCTCTGTCTGTAGGAGCCTTAATGCGGATCTGATTTTAAAATACATGCATTGTATGTTGGCTGCTCTATACGATTCCATGATTAGGCATGTAGGTATGTCGATTGTTCAGTGGCAGTAAATGCAGCACATTCGATCCGGTGGCAAACCGGACCGAAGCCAGGGTACGGCCTATGATACTTATTGGTCATCATGAACACCCATAGCATCTCATCTACATACCTACATAATAATATTTACTACTGTTTATACCTCTCAGGATTGAGTTTATCTCAGGATTTACATTTATGCCAGTAAAAATATTAACTATCTCGTACATAAATTCTATAACCTAAGAGTGAAAATGACTCTACATTTCCAAAAACTTCTTGATCTACATGATATACATACTTTGCAAGATAGTATGCTAGGTAGGTAACTCTACCTACTGTACTATGTATATAGGGTGACTAGTGACCGATACCTAAACACATGATTGTGCTCATGATAACAAACAACTTTTATTATGGGACCAAACCTGAAATCGCGAAAAAAAAACAGCTGCCCCATACATTCATGTTCGCTTATCTCGTCAAAATGTAGGGAGCAGCTGATTGTTTTTCGCGATTTCAGGTTTGGTCCCATAGTAAAAGTTGTTTGTTATCATGAGCACAATCATGTGTTTAGGTATCGGTCACTAATTACCAGTCACATATCCAGTCCGTCTGTCCGTTGTATTCAGAGATAGTTTTATTATATCGATGTATTTTAGGAGTATCGGAGGTCATAATCATAATATATATTATCAAAATTATTTAAAATGTCTAAAAATAAAATCGTCGGTTGTGTTGCATGTTGCATCCCAAATTCATCAAAATTTTTCGAAGTAAAAATATTGCCTTGCAAAAATATTTCTAGTCTGTGCCCCGTTGCTAAGATATAAATCAGAAGAATGAGAGCTGTCTGCCAGAGTCAACGGAAATAGGAGCACAACCAGAGTGCGTGTGGTGCGTGTAGCGTCGTATGTCTTCGGCGTGTAGGTAGTTGATACTTCAAAATGAGACGTCTCAGTGAACTGAATCGAATCGCAACCGGAGACAAACCGTCGAGTATACCAGCCAAAAAACTGCTAGAATATTAGATTTACAAGAGTTATCGGAAGATCCAGCTTATTGAATATTTCATATCAAACATCAATTTTCGTTACTCCACCTAATCGAATTTTCCACAATACGTCTGCTGCTTACAACATTTTTCAGAACAAATGCGAGCAAAAATTGATGCGTTTGTTGCATAAATAGGTACAATAGTAGTTGGGCTAATAATAGGCGTTTGTCTAACTTACTCCACGTGTAGGCTAGCAGCCGTAGGTACCTAGTGTATGATTTCAGGTTGGCCCATTGTTGTCAGTGCACTTGTGCTGATGGCCTGCCCACGTCAGCACATGTCCTAGGAACAGTAGTTATGTGTCATGATTCCTATTCAAATCGTGAACCATTTTGAGCTTTCCATAACTAATAAATATTTTAATGCTAATTCTTTAGTTAAATAGCTGTAAAACAGAATATGGTGAATACAAAATAAATTGTGCTATAGAACGAAATACGATAAAAATATGGTAGGTACTTATACTTAAGTAAAATAAACTGTAAGTACTTAAGTAGTATAATACAAGGTGGCATGGACACGGCAGGGACATCGAAACGCAGCCTGCTACCATGGATTTAGTACATGATTCTGGACCCCTGCGTAAAAATTTTTTGTCGGTTATTAAAAACATATTAGCTGTCCCATACATTTTGATCGCGTAGGTATTGCACTTTTGTAGGAAACATCAGATTTTTTTTCCAGAATAATGGATTTCCCCGCCACCATGTCTGTATATTATTTAATGTTTCAATGGCGATTTTGTACAAATATCGCCTGAATTAAAATCATCATCATCTTCCTGCCCCTATCCCATGTTACTTGGGGTCGGCGCAACACGTTTTCTTCTTCCATTCTGCCCTGTCAACCGTCACGCAATCATTCACTCCCTTCTCTTTCATATCATTCCTCACAAAATATAATTTAATTGAGAACACCTTTTAAGACTTATTTTGAAAAAAAAGCATTTGAAATAAGGGAATGTACATGTTTACATTTAAAATTTTACTTATTTTCTCAAATGTCATCCCTTCAAATTGTTTGAAATAAAACTTTGTCCTCTTCGGATATTCAAATCAAATAAGACGTTAAGTTTCACCTACCTGTCCCTAACAGGCCTTACGTTTACAGAAAATTTGTGGATTTATAATAAGTGATGCAATGGATTTTCTAGACTAAACAGTGGGCGCCCTACCTTTACATAATAATAACCAATTTATTTGTAAACTATTCCACATTTAGTAATTAAACACTGTGATAGATAACGCGAGAGCGCAATCCATAGACATTAGAGTATCTTTTATTGGTACAGTGATAACGAAGTATATCTACCTGACTACTGAAGTTCGCCTACCAGTCGTAATAGTGAGGAACCACTGACGTGCATACAAAGTGCTTGGTTAAGTGAAGCTCCCGAAAGTGCCAGAAAGTTATTTAAGTATAGGAACTTGAGACATTGTAAGTAGTTCGCTTCCTCTGATGCGTTTGCGCTGCTATATCTATCAATATCGGTCCGGTCCCTACGGAAATTTCTCAAATATTATCAGTACAATCTTTGTATGCTACGTACAAACCTATGTGTTGTGATGTTTGTGTTGCTAACGTATGGAATAATGTTATTTAAGTTATGTTGCTCTACTCTACATGTATGAATTTGAAGACAATTTTGTCTTTTGTCATGATAAAGTTATTTGGTGCCAGTGACTGAGATACTGTGTGGAAATCGATTATCATGGTATGGGTTACAATGCAGAGCTATGAGAGGATAGTTTTGAGTATAAAATGTGGATAGGTGAGTAGGGCAAGATCGACGAAACTATGGATTTAATATATGTAAAATATGCTGTTTACAAAGACGGTAAATACTGAAATGAGGTCTGGGGATTATAGAGACGTAGGGAAACCGAAGACAATCATGTTGTGATAACCCCAGATAAATTGGGATGCCTAAGGGCAGGCGAATAAGATAGAAAACAACGTTTTAATTTTTATCCGCGTAAAAAGCAAAGTTACAAAAATTTTTAATTACATGGTCTGATGACGAGAAATTACTAGCCTTTTATCTCTAAGATCAAATTAGATTTGCTACCAAACGCATAAAATAAGTAATATAATAAGAGGTAGAAATTGTTGGGACCAGACAAACTGTCACTATCATCTAAATACAAAGTAGAATACGTTTTCTCAGTAGACATAAATGCGTACATTTTACTTAGCTCAAGAGATAACAAGCATAATGTGGTTAAGGTAGTACAGACAGACCTATGAGAAAAGAACTAAAATAATATACTTACTCCACCAAGATCAACGTATTTTGATAACACAGACAAAAAGGATGGGGGAAAGATTCATATAGATTTTGCTTTTGTCCGCGGCTTCGCTCGCGTGGAGGTCGGAAATTATCCCACGGAAACGTACTACCGGTATGAAAAGTATCCTATGTCCTAATCCAGGTCACGGTCTATCCATGTGCCAAATTTCATCCAAATCGGTTCAGGCGTTTTAGCGTGAAAGAGTTACAAACAAACAAACTCACTTTCGCATTTAAAATATGATTATGGTTAGGATAGTTAGGATAACGATATCGATAGTTATGATTCATTCATGTCTGGATGGGCCCCAGACATGGATATTAATTTTTTACAATTTCTTCAAGAAGAGTTTCAGCTCATCTTGATTGACCGTAAGACCGTTTTGTTTACAATATGAACCAAAGTAAAAAATAGTGCGTTGAGTCACTCCTGGAAGGAAACCCAGTGTTTAATTCTACACATTTCCTTGTTAAAAATGGTCTTATTCATCTGATGTTATATTAATGGCGTAGATCTATCTAAGGGTGCGTTTCCATTGGCGCGGTGCTGGGCGGAGCGGAGAAGAGCATTGAAAAGTCGAAGCTGAGTAGAGATTTCCAGCACTGTGATTCGTCGGACCGCCCTTTTTTTTAGGGGGCAGCATGTTCATATATTTTATTTGAAAGTCCGCTCAGCTCCGCTCCGCTCCACTGTTTCGACTACTGACGCGGAGTGGTGGTGATTTCGAGCACTTTGATTGGTCAATTCACGATCCGCTCCTCTCCACTCCGCTCAGCTCCACGTGAAACCCACGCTGAAACAAAGTTCGACAACATAATTAAGACGATCACATCGAGCTAAAGAAGAAATAGCACAAAGTTCTCGTTTGTAACATTACTCTAACATGTTAATGGCAAGTGGTAGTAAGAGATAAGTTAGTGCATCGCTCTGTGACCTGCACCAGTTATCTGTTCATGCTCTGATCACTGTCTTGCGATCATTTAATATGTTGGGTGGAATGTTGGGTTGAACTTTCTACAAATACACACGGCTACACATCAAGCTATACATTTCCAGTTTACACTGACCTCTCATTGGAAGGAAAACAATGTGACAACACCTTATACTGGAAATGTATAGCTTGATCTGTAGCCGTGCGTACTTACTTATCATTTGCTTTGTTTTTGCCATTCATGTGATGGCCACGTTAGCCGATGATATTTTGAGATCTTTTGCGACGTTTGTCTATTTAACTGTAGGATAACCCAGCAAGCAGCCAATCATTTCCTTGTTCAGGTACTTGTTAGGATGCGTACACACAGAAAGTCCGTATTTACAGGATTGTTTTCAACAGATCCGTCGCTACTGGAGGTAATTAATTATTAGTCGCTATTAGACCGTTTTTAATCAATCATCGGATCAGTATTTTAATACTGTTGTGTGTGGGAAATCGCTCATACAACTAGGTACATACCTATACGCCATCGCCATCGATAAAACGGACCTGTAAAACGGACCGCTGTATGTACGAACCCTTAGGTACAGCTTGTGGCGTCAGCCGCAATAAACTTCGAGTGCTCTACGTAGATAATAATGCAAATGAATGTGCATTTTTTAATATGTAAAATAGTTTATGAACCACTTTCCCCTCTTCATATACCTAAGTATTCCATCGTTGGACACCATTCTATGCACATTGAAAACAAGTAAACAAATAAAAAATGCGGGGGATTTGAATAAAATGTGGTTTTCTTTGTTACAGACTTAAAGGGAAATTAATTGAAAAGTGGTGCCAAAGTACACCTTAAAAATACTTGGCCGATACCAATACCAATGAAGACTCCGAGCGCAGCATTCGGAGCATCGTCAGTAGACCCGTGAACACCCGGCCGCCCCATCACAAGTTTGATGGTCATTCTCCTGCTGGAGAAAATTATCTACACGCACTGTCACTTCATTATTATTAAGTTTCTCAACATATTCTTAATTTTGTAGTCTATCTATTTATTTAAATATATTTCAACTTGTAATCAATTTGAAAATGAGCAAGATTCTGAAAGTCGTCGGGGCCTCATGGCTCCAGACGAAAATTAGTTCCTACATCCTTGGGATTCTCGGCATTCTGTCAATCTTGGCCCTGTTCGTTGGACAAATTGAAAGGTTGGTATAATAATAGCTCTTACTATCAGTAATCATTTACTTTAAAATACAGGAAACCATCTTAATCTCGTGGCCATTTATAGTGATTATTGTGATAGCATCTAGAGGAGGAAAACAATCTCAGACAAATTGCGTTGCGAATCAACAAAACATCTCACTTATTGCGCTACAATTACTTTTCTTATCAGATCTGAATATTTACAATAATTACGAAATTGCTTACAATTTCGAATAATCTATGGGATTGTTTACAGTTTCACGAATATGAATTGTTTGTTTCGTTTCAGAATTCAGGAAGATGGAAATTACGCAGCTACTGTATTTTTCTCTAATAAAACCGGATATCGTATCGAGTACTGGGGCCAGAGCAATGAACTAGCAGATATACCTAGAGGGGTAGCACGTGCTTACTTCAGGATGGATATTGACACTACAGGGTAAGTTTAGCACTTTCGATTTGCTTAGAAACTTAGCAGAGAATGATGTTTTGTAAAGCTAATTTTCCAACCTAAATTAAACTACCTACTGTTTTAAACATTTGTAACCTCATCCAGCCATATTTTCAAATATCTATCACCTTTCAGTTCACGATGGCACGTTAGAGATGGACTTAAAAAAAAAATGCCCTCATACCTATGTTTCGTAATTCACAAATAAAAAAAAACCTGTCTGTTCTTTTGCAGCTGGTCTCTTCTAGAAATAGAGACCGATCCATCATATTCCGACGAACACCAAGCATACGCGGCGGGCATCGTCGAGGGTGCCCTGACCTGGTCGCTGATCCACTCACACCTGGAGAACACCATCAGAGCCCGATGCGACCAAGCACCCTCGGCAATGAAGCAGTGCAACAACTTCAGGGACGCTCTGGACAAGTCTGTCGATATCTGGAAAGCACATGCCGCGGAAAAGGGAGGGGAGGATCCATTCTGGCATCATGTAAGCTATCCATTCTAATCGTTTTTGTCTAACAGATAAGGATTCTCAATGATTGGGAAGCCTCTGTCTACCGGAGAAATATGTAAAACCTGTAACAGAGTATGCAAATCCAGAGGTGGTGAAACAGGCTAGTACACTACTGTGACACTACAGCCGAAATATCTTGGCGAGTCTGAACTTCATGCAGAAGGCTGCGCAGTAACATTTTTTAAGAACCAAACGGTGACATGAGGCGAGTGTGAGTGAGAGAACATGCGCTAAAGTTCTTAGTGTCTTATAGGTATGTTCAGACTCACGAAGATATTGCGGCAGTGAAAAGTGAATCCGATGACCAAAAAAAAACCTCCAGTCCTCTACCTAACGTACTATAGAAGAAAGCCTTAGGCTGGTGATGTGATTTATAAATTTCCGTTGTTTTTGCACTCTGCAGGAAAATCTCTTTAGGAAAATAACTTGTATTTCCTCATGTTTACATAATTTATCTCTCAATCACGGCTGCAACTCCTGCGGATAGTGATCAATAAATAGGTAATTACAATAATTAAAGCTACATAATACCAACAAGCGCCACTTTGTCAACGATCACCTCAACCCTGACTCCAAAAAACTGCTAAACAAAACCCGAGCATTAGCTAAGGAAAAGGACTTCAAACATGTATGGGTCAAACATGGGAAGATTCACGTCCGTAAGCAAGAAGGGTCAGCTGTACTCGTTATATCCAGGGATAGGGATTTAAACAAATTAAATTAATGTACAGTCTAATATTTCTATTATCATTTAGTCAGAATCTTGTTATCATTATTTTTATTAGAATTCAAACGTGGGTGTACTATACACTTCTGCCTTGCCCATCAGAGAATTTAGGTCTTGATGCTATGTTATGTAATGTTTATTATTTCCAACATTCACTAGTCGTTTACTTCATTAATATTTGTGAAAGGTTTAGCACCTCTGCTCGGCTTTATACTTCGTCACCTTGCTTATGTTTTCGCGGGGCCTTTTGTGTTGCTTATCGCGCTGTTCAATCCATTAGGACATTGCAATGTATGCTTATCTCGCTCGCACTCATTATTGAGCGTATTTATTGCCTGCCTCTTCGCACAGCTACGTGTGAAGAGGTTGCTAATTACCGCTTACTTTTTATAATTTTTAAGTTCATTGTTTACCTGACTACTTATATAATAATTTTACTGATTCTTATTAATGCGCTTTGTTGTGGTTACAGTTGGTTGTTTATTATTGACGTTGTGGTTGTTATTATTTCAATGTTTAATTATTTATGGTTGTATGTTCGAGTATATTGTGTAGTTGTTAATTTCGTTGCTATATCTTATTTAATTTACAAATGGCTTTGAATGAAAACAAAAGCCTGCGTATCTATTACCAAAATGTGCGTGGCCTCCGTACTAAGACTGAACATTTCTATCGACAATTGTGTTTATCTGAGTTTGATATTATTGCCTTAACCGAAACTTGGTTAGTGGACGGCATCACTGACACTGAGTTATTTGGTGATCAGTACATGGTGTGGCGTCGCGATCGGGACTACTCTCTTACGGGCCAGACCCGTGGGGGTGGTGTATTGATAGCGGTCCGCAAGTGTATCTCTGCGGTTCCGCAACCTTTGTTTCATTCATCAGCTGAGGACTTGTGGGTAACATTGAATTTACGTCAGCCTAATAATAAAAACTACCTCAAGTTGCATTTCTGTGCCATTTACCTATGTAAGCAAAACCAGGGTTATTCTTTTACTGATCAACTAACAAATTTTTTAAGTACCTTACATAAGTCAATGCTGAGCAATTCAAACGACAAGTACTTAATTATTGGTGATTTTAATTTGAGTGGGATCTTGTGGCAACTTGATAGTAACATGTTAGTTCCTACGAACCCAAGTGGTGGTGATGAGTTAATGCTAACGGATGATTTGCGAGTGTTAGGGCTTAATCAATACAATGCAATATTAAATGAATATGGGAAGACTTTGGATTTGGTTCTGTGTAATGATTTTGTTTCAGTGTGTGAATGTTTAACGCCGCTATCTCCTGTTGATAAATATCACCCACCTCTTTGTGTTGACGTAAATTTGGTGGAATATCAGTACCTAAAGCCCGCGCCCTATACCCGGTACTTGTTTAATAAAGCAGACTTTGTAGCCATCAACAGGGAAATATCAGCAATTGATTGGCATAATATTTTTGCTGACAAATCCCTTAATGACGCTATAAAATATTTTTATGACACTATTGCTGATATTCGAGGTAAGTTAGTCCCTACAATATCAGTCTCTCATAGCTCTTATCCAACCTGGTATACCCCTTCACTTAAGCGTTTGTTGAAAGAGAAGGCTAAATATCTTCGTAAATTTAAGTTGTATGGTAGACTCTCTGACGAAGCGACTTTCAAACATTTGCGTGAAAGGGTAAAAAATCTTGAACAGGTTTGCTACTCTAATTACATCGCAGCTACGGAAACCTCAATTGAAAAGAACCCGAAATCTTTTTGGAGATTTGTTAAGCAGCGATCAAAGTCTAATGTCTTACCAAGCTATTTTAAATATAGTGACGCGACAGTATCTTCCCCTGAGTCCATTTGCAATGCTTTTTCTTCTCACTTTTATTCTACGTTTCTCAACCCTGGCAGCTACTCTGACCCAACCCATGGTAATTGTTCTTCCCAAACTACTTCCAATCCTAATATACTCTCTGATATTCATTCCATTGAAATTATTATTGACGATGTAGGTAAGCTACTTAGTAAGCTAGATCCCTCAAAATCAGCAGGCCCTGACCATTTATCACCTGTGTTCCTGATTGGTTGTTCTAAAACTATTGCCTTACCGATATCGTTGTTATTTAAAAAATCCTTATTAACTTGTACGGTGCCTCATATTTGGAAGGCTGCCTTTATAACACCAGTCCATAAAAAAGGCCGCAAAAACGAAATAGTTAATTATAGACCGATTTCCAAACTGTGTATACTGGCTAAAGTTTTTGAACGATTGGTCTATGATCAGGTTTACGCAGCGCTTAGAACATCTTTTAGTCCTTCACAGCACGGATTTTTAAAGGGTCGTTCAACAGTCTCCAACCTAGCTTTGCTAAATGACTTTGTAACTCTTAGTATGGACAAAGGGGCGCAGGTCGACGTCGTTTATACGGACTATAGCAAAGCGTTTGACAGAATTGATCATAACTTACTTAAAACTAAACTATTTAACATCGGTATTAGAGGTGACCTACTTCGCTGGTTTTCGTCTTACTTGGATAACAGGTCTCAAGCTGTAGTGGTCAGCAACTACATTTCGAGCTGGGTTTCGGTTCCCAGTGGTGTTCCCCAAGGTTCCTTGATGGGGCCGTTACTCTTCATCATTTACGTTAATGATATTGACACGTGTTTCCATAACTCTAATCTTCTTTGTTTTGCTGATGATATGAAGATATTTTCTTCTATATCATCACTTAGTGACATGGATGCTCTCCAATCTGACCTAACAAGACTCGATGAATACTGTCGCGTCAATAAACTAGACCTAAACCCTACTAAATGCTCCGTAATTTCGTTTAGCAGAAAACGCTTTCCACTTCATACCGCCTATACGCTGAAAGGTCAGCTACTACAGAGAAGTGACGGTGTTCGTGACCTGGGCGTATATCATGACTCTAAACTGCAGTTTAATGTTCACGTGGAGCAAATAGTGGCTAAAGCATCCAAAGCATTAGGTTTTGTTATGAGACTAGCAGCGTGTTTTAAGAAAGTGAAGACTATCAAGATTTTGTATTGCTCATTTGTGAGGAGTCATTTAGAATATGCTTCTCAAATTTGGAACCCGCGTTATGGCGTGCACATTGATCGCATAGAGGGTTTGCAAAAAAGATTTGTTCGGTTTCTGTGCTATCGTTTGCGCATACCATATCACAGTTGTGATTATTTGGATCTCTGCAGGAAATTTCACCTACAACCACTTACTAACCGTCGTCGATTAGCAGATTGTACATTTTTGCTCAAAATTATATCAAATGAGGTGGACTGTCTGCAGCTTCTGCGTAAGCTGTACTTTAATGTTCCCCAGCGAACACTCAGATTTAATCCTCCTATAGCTATTCCGTTGTCTTCTTCCAACTACAGGCAAAACTCATATTTAGTGCGAGCGAGTAAAGACTTTAATGCCCTAAGCAAGCAGTTCTCTTTTGATTTGTTTTCAACCAAAGGCTCTAGCGTACGCAATAGGCTGAACCTGGAATTTTTCAAAATTAATTCTTAGTGTTAATAGTAAGCAGTTCTGTTTCTTATTTTATTTTATTTCACTGTAGTCTATTCCTTATGTTTGGTGGTACCGATGTGACGATTGGTGCTCATCTTTTTTTGATGTCTTGTCGAGTTTAAGATCTCTTATTATAATTAGTGTATAGCTAGCCGTGAAAACCTGTAATTGGCTTCATGTTTCTTATTGCAGTATATTTATTGTTTTTATGTAAAGCTGTTGGTTTTCCACATGATAAATAAATAAATAAATAAATAAATATTAATAATGTTTTCCTGTTTTCAGGTATCTCTGTATTACACGCAAATAAGCGGAATATTAACCGGTTGGAAGCACGGCATCGCCCGCGGCTTGAAAGAGTATGAAGCTGATATATCAGACTTGTACTGGCTGAACTCCGTATCAGAAGCTATTGAAATCCAGCACAAAATGAACATATCTTTAGAAGACGAAGCACTTCAAACAGTTCCTCATCTATCCAGTGCATTTTTGAGGCTTGTCGATGATAAAACTAAAGACGGAACTCCCACGAAAAAGCTTTATGTTTCGCAAAACTCCGCTGGAAGGTGAGACTAACAACATTTATTAATTTTTTTACCCGACTGCAAACAGGGTTTACATTTTTATACAATTTTATTAATCTTTTTTTTTCGTGGGGAAATCCTCATGGATATTATTACTCTTCTTTTGGGGAGAACTGTTCCTTCTAATTCCCTAAGTCAGGGGCCCGGAGATACGTGTACATTCGCCGCACCCCCGACTGGTATCAGCCCGCCATGCCTAGCGGGGCCCCAACACCTGGTGCGGCCGATCCCACGACGTCCTCCTATAAAGGCACGCATGGAATATAGTGCGTGCCACTTCTTACGACCTAACTGTCCGAGCGACGACACAGCCCCAATTTCGCCGCTACAGGCCCCTCCTTATAATTGTATTAATATAGATTATTTTGCACCACAATCAAAATTCTCTAACATAATATCTACGTACCCATTTTATTTCAGCTACACCTCAATGACTCGCATTATGAAGAAGTATAAACTAAACTACCACGAGACTGCTAAAGATGCCAAATTAGTTCCTGGAACATCAGTCCACTTTTCAGGGTACCCTGGCTCCGTCACAAGTCAGGACGAATTCTACATCGTGAAGGGTGAAAACCATCGGATGGCCGTAACAGGCACTACGCTACGGAACTACAATAACAAACTGTGGAAAGAAGTTAACATAACTGAAAAAGTGAGTTGAATTAAAAGTATGCCAACAAATGTTATTAGAAATAGGCATACCTAAGCATCCAGTAAGACGATAACATACTAGGTACTAAACAGAATATTCGTCATAATTTATTATTATATTGGATGACTAAGTACGTAACTAAGTAGGTAAGGAAATAGCAGAAATATGTAATTGTACAATTACATATTTCTACCGAAAACAGACCGGCAAAAAATCTTCAGACAAAAAGTGATTCGTGAAAGTATTCATGATCCTCAGAACACTTACACAGAACACTAATAGAATTATTCAAACTTCCCAGGTGCCTGTTGGTCCACGAGTATCAGCCGCTAACCATCTGGCATCCAATGTTAGCAGCTGGGGACATATCCTGGCGAACAGCAACTCAGGCACAGCGAGTAAACAGTGGCTCATCGTAGACTTCAACAAATTCGACCACCTGCATGCGCTAGCGCCTCGCACTGAAGAAGTCAAGCCAGCTCAAAATAAAGTTGTTACACAAAGCACTGTAGACAAGTGAGTTTGTGAAGACATTCATATTCTACCACATGTATTTTTCTTACATATTTCCTTAACGCTTTGAAGGATACTATAGGGCGATAGCAGTACTAATAACAATAAAACTTTTACTGTTTCTCGTTTACTGTCCTTCAAAGCGCTGTAGCGCATCAAATCGAAAGTCATGTTATCTTCAACCTGGTAAAAACCTGTTCCATCAATTAAAAAGTAGCAAAGTACTTTCTGACCGTACCAAACATTTTCCTCAGAAATGGCTGAACGAAAGGAACTGTAGCTGCCCCTAAGCAATTCTGTAGGTAAACTGCATGAGGCTTTATAAATGCAGGAAGAAGACTGGGGGCATTCTAGTAAATAACTTGTCGTTGGAAGCCCTGTATGTATGTTTTGTTATGAGCATGGGTAAAAGCCAGTTTTAAACCGGAATCAAAACGATACAGCAGTAGTTTCAGTGAATTAAAATTATGTCTCTCCCTCAGGGACGTCAGGCACATCGTGGTGTACCGAAACAACAATGGTCATTCAAAGGGTCTGCTTGTACTGGTGGAGCAAGTCCCAGGGCGGACTCACTCTGCGGATTTGTCTGACGCTTTCCTGGAACAAGGCTATTGGGCCACACATGGATTGCCGTTTTTCCCAGTAAGTTATTGATTTAATCATTTAGACTCCAGAATAGAGCAATATCTACGTAAAATTTGATGTAGTTTTACATACATACTAATATTATAACATTAATTTCACATAATTTTCAGGATATCGCAGAAATTACACATGTCAACCAAATGAAAGAAAAACATGGGAACATATTTTCTGAGTCGGAGTCACCTCGAGCTATGCTGTTCAAGTTAGGTCACACGAACGCCACGACATTGGACAGCATTATTGCGTTAATGAGACAGAATAACATAACAGAAGCAAACAGTACTAATCAAGAAGACATTGATGAATGTTCTGGTGATGTCAGCTGTGTACTTAGCGAGCGAGGCTATTGGTCTGTTATTGGAGTTCGAGGAGACATCACCAGCCTTTACAAGGAAGCCTACGGAGTTATTGACACTAAAGTTGTAAGCGGTAAGTTGATTTCATCAATGTTCGTACCATAATTATGCTATAATGCGGAATGTCTTGAAGTTAAACTATCTGAATATTCTTTAATGAGAAAATGCTTTCTGATGATATGAATAATCCAGAACTTAAACGTTTGGAAGCTGTATCTGAAAACCTTTTATTTTTATTTACAGGTACCCTGAACGAGTCTAATTTAGATTTTTTCGCGATATCCGGTCCTCCGTACACAGAAATACAGCCGAACGCAACTAAAATATTGCTTAACAAGGGAAACGTTGCACCCATATATACAGAACTGCTAAACAACAAGCCCGACGTTAACGGCATAGAAATAAGAGACCTTGTGATACATGAACAGGAGAAAGCCGAAGAAGATAAACTAGAACTGCTGAACAAAGACCTAATAAAACCTTTCGATTGGTCAGAGGGTGAATTCAAGAACGCTACACACCAAGGTCTACCCGACAGGTGGGCTTTTGAACTATACGCACCTAAATGGACGTGGTGAATCTCCAAGTCATCATATCTTTCATAATAATTGTTTTAATTTAATTTTAAGCCGTTCGCCTAGATAATAAGATTATGAGGACTTTATGTTCAGTACCCGTATTCCTGTTTTATTTTTGACAAAATGTGATATTTCCATCTTCCTCTATTGTACTCATTCTGTCTAATTAGAATTGAATGAAATGTTTTGTAGCAAGTTCTGTTCGTAATTATATTTCAATGTTTACGTTAAGGTTATTTATTGGATTTATGTTTGTTTCGTTAACGTTCGTTTGTATATTTGTCATAGATGTGTTTTAGTTACTGTTGTTTCTGTGCCTGAATCAGAACTTTCGTAACACTTTGGACTGCCTAAATCGAGATATAACTATCTATAACTATCTTTATATGTCATTTTAATGAAATCTCATTTTACAAAAATCTGATTGACTATTTTATTTATCATATTGACCATGTTTTATCATTTATGTACCTACTTATATATTGATGAAACAGATCGGCTTTGTACTTTAATTGTGTAATTAAGTTTATATTCATTTTATAAAATATTTTTATACGAATGGATTATGTGAAGTATCATTCTGTACCTACTCATAACTAAATGAGTTTATTGTATTTATTGTAAGCGTTAATAAAAATGAAGTGACTTATAAATTCGATTTTACTCTCGAAAATAAATGTTTCCAACATAACGTATGATTATTTTCTTATTTATTATCAATATAATTTATAAGTAAATAATGTTTCCATACCCCACGTTCCTTACCTAAAAACATTTAAAAAAATACGCTAACATTTCTCTTCAAGAAGTTTTATGTAACTTGTGGAAAATACGTAACGTGCTGTGGCTTTCTTGCACTAGGCCGACTCACCTACAGTCGCACATCTAGAAAACAAATGTAAGCGGCGAGCTTCCAATTTCATACATAGGTATGTAGGTGAGAGTTTCGAGTTCCGTGCCTTGGAAAGCACCTTAAGCCATTGGTCCCGCCCCGGCTGTCGTTCGTGGATCTGTGACAGTCGGATCATCAGAAGCCCAAAAGTGTGACAACCAGTCTTACCAAGGGGTGTCGGTCGTACCTAGTAACTGGGTTGTGTGTGGAGGTGTAAAATACTGGTATTCAGCTGCATCCGGTTAGACTGTAAACCGACCCCAACATAGTTGAAAACAAAAAAACCGGTCAATAGCGAGTCGGAATCGCGCACCGAGTTATTTTTGATGATGATTTCTGAATAAGTGTGCTATTTAGAGTCGCGGCGGAAAAATATTCTTTCAGATTGATATCCTAACTAATATTATGAATGCGAAAGTGAGTTTGTTTGTTACGCTTTCATTCTAAAACGGCGGAACGGATTTGACTGATTAGCACATGGTTAGACCATGACCTGGATTAGAACATAGATACTTTTTAAACCAGGTAGTACGTCCCAGTGGAATATTTTCCGACATCCACGCGGGTGAAGCCACGTGCAAAAGCAAGTTCTTGATAAAGATTGACAAGATTGACTTTGAAATAATCTTCAAAATACTACCTATTACGGTCTCTAAGAGTTTGGTCTCGTTACCTTAGAAAAAGTGGAGATAAAATAATCTTCAAGCTAATGTGTAACTACTTAGTAAGACTAGGGTACAAATCTTGAATGCCGCGGATGACGTATTAAAGAATAAACGCACTGAGCCAGTGAACAAACCATAAAAATTAGTTTGCTTGCTCTTCTATATTTTCTAATATAAAATTAAATCGATAGGTCAAAATGACACATTGGTGATATTAAGACGGTTGTTAGGTTCTGCTGTATTATAATAGATGGGGGATGGCTTTCTTCTTGCCACCCTGCTGCCATTGGGTGACTTCGCGATCCGATTGGAAATTTGTTGCGTCAATCTCATCCATTCCACCCTGGCTTCGCGATCCGATGGATAAAGTTGCGTCAATCTCATCCATTCCACCCTGGTTTCGCGATCCGATGGTTAAATTTATTGCATCAATTTCATCCATTCCACCCTGGTTTCGCGATCCGATGGGTAAATTTGTTGCGTCAATCTCATCCATTACACCCTGGTTTCGCTTTCGCGATCCGATGGTTAAATTTGTTGCGTCAATCTCATCCATTCCACCCTGGTTTCGCGATCCGATGGGTAAATTTGTTGCGTCAATCTCATCCATTACACCCTGGTTTCGCTTTCGCGATCCGATGGTTAAATTTGTTGCGTCAATCTCATCCATTCCACCCTGGTTTCGCGATCCGATGGTTAAATTTGTTTCATCAATTTCATCCATTCCACCCTGGTTTCGCGATCCGATGGGTAAATTTGTTGCGTCAATCTCATCCATTACACCCTGGTTTCGCTTTCGCGATCCGATGGTTAAATTTGTTGCGTCAATCTCATCCATTCCACCCTGGTTTCGCGATCCGATGGGTAAATTTGTTACGTCATTCTCATCCATTCCACCCTGGTTTCGCGATCCGATGGGTAAATTTGTTGCGTCAATCTCATCCATTCCACCCTGGTTTCGCGATCCGATGGGTAAAAAGTTGCTTTTCATAATGCTCTACTGTAGGTAGGCACTAGGCAGTAAACGCCACGTTTTGAGTACTAGTACAATATTACATTCACGCTAGTCCATTTATTATATAACTTACAGTGTTTTTGTCTTATTTTTAAGTCATACGTAATTAAGGTGGGCGCTTTATTAAAATCTACCTACTTAGGTACCTACCTAATGAAAGCAGGAAAAAGGTAGCATGAAAATAAATTTTTAGGTTTTCATTATTTATTTCACGCGAGTCTGCGAGATAATAAATAAAATAAAATAAAATATAAATAAAAAGCCTTTTATTTCCACATCAAAATCAATATTTGTTTGTTAGTCGTGTTAGTACATTTAACTTATAAATCTAGTGTTAGTATTGTTAGCTACATAATTTTCTTAGATGTGGATCCCTCTTGGGTAAAGGCCTCCTCCTTCTTCTTCCATAGCTCTCTATTTTTGGCTAGGGCCATCCAGTTTTGTCCTGCTTTTGCAACAATATCATCAGCCCACCGTCTAGCTGGTCTGCCGACATTTCTTCCTCCTAATGGTCCTCTCCAGCGTGTCGTTTTTATGGTTTCTATTGTCTGTGGACCTCGAGATATGTCCAGACCATTGCCATTTTAGTTTTAAGGCTTGCGTTAAAGCATCTGTTAATTTTGTTCTTTCTCTGATTATTTCTGACCTTATTTTGTGTATTTTCCTGATTTTTAGGGTTCCGTACCTCAAAAGGAAAAAACGGAACCCTTATAGGATCACTCGTGTGTCTGTCTGTCTGTCCGTCTGTCACAGCCAATTTGCTCCGAATCTAATGGACCGATTAAGTTAAAAATTGGTACACGTATGGATTTCTGTGACCCAAACACGTACAGCTAAAGTAAATATATGAATTTTGAATATGAGAGTCACTTTTAGGGGAAAAATAAGAAAATTAAAAAAAAAAGTTTTGTAAACTGTACCGAGTGACATATCAAATGAAAGGGCTTACTGTGAGGGTCTCAAATATATTTTTTTTATAATTTTAAAATTTATTTTTTTAAAGTTATTTAAGAAAATAGACGAAAATTGACCATTCCCCCCCCTTATCTCCGAAACTACTGAGCCTAAAATTTTGAAAAAAATATAGAAATTAGTTCTATACCTGTAGATTACAGGAAAACCTATAAGAAGTCTGTGGTCTTAAAATAACATGGTAAATCTATATATATATAAAAAAATCAAAGTCCTGACTGAGTCACTGACTAATATACCAACGCACAGCCCAAACCAATGGACCTAGGGACTTGAAATTTTGCACATAGATACCTTATATAGTGTAAACATCCACTAAGGAAGGATTTTTGGAAATTTCATCCCTAAGGGGGTAAAACAGGGGATGAAAGTTTGTATGAAAAATCCTATCCCTTGAGTTAATAGACTTGAAACTTAGCACTAATATTCATCTAAGTAAATTATAAAGTTTATCATTTTTAGTTTTCCTAAACTACCCCCTAAGGAGGGATTGGGGGTGTCAAAGTTTGTCTGGAGGAACTTTAACACGCGGTCCGATTAACTCAAAACTCAGTTTTTATACTTGAGACCAAAAATTAAGACTAACTTGTATCAGGGTTTTCCAAAAATCTACCCCTAAGGGGTGAAAAGTTAATTTTAGTGGGGGCTTGATTAACTCTAAATTGGTGTAAATAATGTTTGAGTCAAGTTAAGGAAACATACCAGACGATTTTTGAAATTCTTTAGGTATCTGTGTTCGTGAAAACAGAGATACAGTTTATATGAAAAATCTTATTAATTTGGTTAATGAACTTGAAACTTAGCACAAATACTTGCATAAGTAAGTAATAATGTTTGTCATTATTAGTTTTTCAAAACTACGCCTCAAATGAGGTTTAGAGATGTTAAAGTTTGTATAGAAGAATTTTAAAGCGCAGTCCGATTAAAAAAATGGTACTTTGAGTCAAGTTAGGAAACTTGCCAAACGAATTTTCACCGATTTTGACGGCATACAGCTGATGTTTTAAGGAGTAACTTAGGCTATTTTTATTTTAGAAAAATAATTAGGGTTCCGCGCAAGAAAATTAAAATCCATGAAATCAGACAACCACGTACAGCCCAGTACAAACTTACTAAGCCTCCGCTGTCTATTACGGCTATAACAACAAATAATAAAAATAATGCAAAGTTAAAAATTTAAGGGGTCGGTCCCCATACAATAAACTTTTCATTTTGAAAAAAAAAAAAAAAATAATCTAGCATGTGGGGTGTCATGTCATTATTTCATCACCGCTGCTCTCAAAACGGTGAAGGAAAACATCGTGAGGAAACCGGCATGTCCTAGAACCAAAAATTCGAAGACATGTGACATCTACCAACCCGCACTGGGCCCGCGTGGTGGATTACGGCCCACTCCCTCTCACCGAGAGGAGGCCTGTGTCCCAGCAGTTGGAACTTTATAGGCTGATTATGTGTTATGTGGGGTGTCATCGTCTAGGACTCATTGAGTAGAGTACAAACATATTTTTTTTATCTTTTAAAATTAAGAAATAGGGGGCCGTAAAAGTTGTAAATTTTAGACCATTTTTGTACGAGCTCTAGCGCAACAATTCAACAAATTAGGAATTTGAAACTTCTTTATACCATGTAAGTACCATGAATACTGTATTTAATCAACAATACTGAAAACGGCGATTCATAAGGTATTTTGTTTAAACATGGGTGATTTTCTGCAACTGCAAAAAATAACCTTGTTCACAGTATCATTATAAAATAAGTAAAAAAAAGTTATCTTTGCGATTGTTAAACATATAATATGGTACGGAACCCTTCGTGCGCGAGTCCGCCTCGCACTTGACCGGTTTTTAGTATACTTCTCTCTATTGCCCTTTGCGTTGTCCTTACTTTCTGTTTCGCTTTATGTGTGTAAGTCCACGTCTGACAACCATACAGTAGGCAAGGCAGAAGACAGGTTTCAATTACAGTTTTTTTCATAATTAATGAATAATCTCCTTTTAATATTTCCTTTAGGGACCAAAATTTGTACCATGTTATTTTACATCTCCTTTCTATTTCTTCTTCGTTACTTGATGTACTGAATGATATCTGTTTCCCTAGGTATATGTATTTATCCACATATTCTATGAAACCGTCTTTAGTACTATAGTATAGAATCTAGTTCTTCTAACTGAACAGACAGCTGTGCTGCTGGGGAGTTTGTTCCGCTACTTCTTCTTCCCAGCTAAAGCACTAGGAAGTGGTGAAGGGCGGGCGTTTTGTGGGGACTGTCTTACTGTAATTTCGACGTTCAAAAAGTGCTGATTGTCAGCCTAATTTGAATAAAGGACTTTTGATTTTGATTTTGAATAGGGATTCTTTGACTATTGGTAATTATCTTTGTTTTGGAAGCATTCATCTCTAGTCCTACTCTAGCACTTTCTCGATCCAGTGAGTGTATCATTGCTTCTAGTTCTTTAGATGTTTCAGCAAGTATAACTATATCATCTGCGAATCTCAAATGGCTCAAGGAACTACCAGCTATTTTCAAGCCTTTGGTTTTCCAGTCTAGTTTTTGAAATACAGTTTCTAGGACAGCAATAAATAGTTTTGGTGACAGAGGATCACCCTGTCGTACTCCTCTTTCAATTCTTATTTCATCTCCTCTGGTTTCAAGCTTAACTCTACTTGTGGTGTTGTTATATATGTATTTTAAGATGTTTATATACCTTCCGTTAATGTTCAGCAAAGTTAATGCATTCCAGATTGAATTGTGGCTTATACTATCGAAAGCTTTACTGTAATCTATGAAAGCTATGTATAAAGGTCTTCTGAACTCTTTGTACTTCTCTATTACTTGCCCCAGTGAATGTAAATGGTCCGTCGTACTAAAGCCTGAACGAAATCCTGCCTGTTCTATTGGTTGTGTTTCATCAATATCTGTTGTTATTCGTTTTAGGATTATTGATGCGAAGAGTTTATATAAACAAGCCAGCAGACTTATGGGCCTGTAGTTTCCTATATCAAGAGGGTTGCCTTTTTTATATAAAAGTATAAAATAAAATTTTTATTTCAGTAACTTTACAACTTCTACTATATTTAATCATACATAGGGGTCTCCTTTTAAGTAAGAGAAATACCTGTGCTAGGAGGCCCCGCTCTTCTAAAACTAGTACAATAATAAGTAGGAGTGTGCTTACATGAGCTTTTACTAACTTAATGGTAAGCAAACAAAAAAAATAATTAACTTAACACATATGCGTGTATGGGTGTGTGTGAGGGTGGGTGGGTGTGTGTGTGTGTGTGTTGTGTAAGTGAGTGTGTGTGTGTATATGTAAAAAAGTATGTCAGTGTATACTTATGGAGGTATGTTTGTGTATACATCACTTTTCGCCAGATAGATTATAAAAGACTTTCGATATCGTCATAGCTTTTGCTTTTTAACCAATCTACCAGAGATTTTTTACAATCCCCATAAGTCATGGGGAAAATATTCAAAAGTTTATTTAATTTGTTATAGATGGAAGCGGATTGCCTGGTAAACTGTCTTTTTGCATATATCGTTTTAACTGAGACTTCCGGTGCAACAAGATACTTTCTTCTCTTTTTGCCGAGTTTGGGATCATAAGGGAGATTTTTATGCAGTTTTAAAACAGCATGGAGGACATATAATTTTCTGACCGTGAGAAGACCGCTTAGCGAATAAAGGTTTTCAGTAGGGAATCTATACGATTTGAAATACATGACTTTCAAGAGAGATCTTTGTGCTCGCTCCAATTCTAGAAATTTAATTTTTGTAGCCCCACCCCAAACAGGTATACAGTACACTAAGACTGACTGGGCCAGTGAAACATAGATTTGGTTTAAGAGAGTCTTGGAGGTAACATGTCTTAAAGTCTTGAAGATCCAAATGAGTTTTCGGGTTCGAGCCATGACCATTTCTGTGTGTAGATGCCAAGATAATCTTTGGTCAACTATAATACCAAGATACTTGATATGAGTCACTTTTGTGATTTTATTACAAGAGCACTTTGTATTTAGTAGAAAATTATCACAAGTATGGATTTTAAGGTTATAGTCAGGTCCAGGTTGAGTGATATTGTATTTTGTAAACGCGATATACTTAGTTTTAGAGGTGTTCAATGTTAGCAAATAAGAGTTTAACCATGTAGCAACCTTCGTAAGCCCCTTTTCAGCATTTCCATAAACAGATACCCAAGTATCTCCAGTGAAAGCAAGGGCTGTGTCAGTATAATATCAGACGAGCACTACTGTTTCGGTACCGTTTCTGTTTCTAGTATCAGATTAAAAACTGCGAAAAGTCCAGGCCCTGATGGAATAAGCAATGAAATGCTCAAGCACGCCACACCTATTCTACTGGGCCACTTCACACAACTATTTAATCTGATTTAATCTGTCTGCGAGATAGATAGAGGAAAAACCTGAATTAAATGCAAGAAAAACATTTTCAGAACCATCACAAGGACAAGAGACTAATTATTACTGAAATTATAAAATAATATTAATAACACACCATTCCACAAAATTAAAGTTCCTATTAGGGGAGGTCAGCTCAAAGCGGCCATAGAAGGCAAAGCGGCCACCCTTCATTTTTCGGTTATTTGAAATGATAACGCCCCGCGCCGTGCAATCATTCGGTAGCAGTGGGCCCGAGCGGGTGGTTGCAGTGACAAAATATATTTATTTGCGTGTTCTGTTAAAAAAATTCAAGGTAAGTTCAATCTGCTTTGGTAAAACTTCTTTATATTTCAATGTTTTTATTGAACGTGTATTGTTACTTATCTATTTAGCTTTGTTTGTGTTCTATTCTCTCTAAAATATAATAAATAATGTGAGAGCAGTTCATTATTAAAACAAAAAGGGCGAAAAGGGCAAAAAGGCTCGGGCAAAGCGGCCAACTGACCGCTTTGCCCTTTGTAAAATTATTATGATTCGATAATGCTTAATTATTTTGTTTAGATGGTTAACAACTATAAAAGGATGACTATCCAGGCGTCATGGGATGAAGGTACGATGGTCCGCGTAATTAAAGAAGAAAATGAAATTTTACTTGTTTTCTAAGAAAATTTTTAAATTTTAGAGCATTCATTTTCATAGAAGATATTAAGACTGTTGATATAATTAAGACTATGTAAGACTTACTGTTGATTATTAAAAATGTTAAATATTGTCAAAAACTAAACCTGACTATATGTCCCTAATAGTTTAATAAAAGTTTTTAAACTAAATATAACAATATAGGTAAGTTAAATTACCCTAAAGAATGATTGTAATTAAAATAAAGTATAAAATGCTGATTATTTTATTAAAAAAAAAAAAATTAAATACTTAACATTTTAAAATGTTTTTGGTATTTTTATTTTGTCCAGCACGGTATTTTTCAACCAAAAACAAATACATTTCTTGTGTACTTTTGGGGGTGGCCACGTTGCCCCTATCCCCATGGCCGCTTTGGGCGGGTACTCGGGCAAAGCGGTTTTTTGACAAGTTTTCGTAATTTACAAATCACATGGTTATTTTTTTTTTTGGTGCTCTATAACTATGCGTGTATTATGTATTATTAAGATCGTGTTATGTAGTGTATTGTATTTTGATCTTATGGACTCTATGATTATCGTTTGCACTCTAGTGGTTGTTGTTTGTATTATTTTGTATTCGCGGTAATTATGTAAACTCCATTGTAATTATGTTGCAACAATTTGAGGATCTTTCGGCAGCGAGATCTTGAACTGCAGTAGAACTATCAAGTAGATGGCAATCATGCTGATAGCCTGTAAACAAACGTAGCATATTTTAGCATCGTGATAAAAAAATACTAGTTCACTTTACAGAAAAAAAGAATAATTTATTTATTTAATCTTTTCGCACAAAACACAGTACAAAGGCGGACTTAATGTCTAGGCATTCTCTACCAGTCAACCAAGTCCACCAGTCAATCATTTGTTTACAAGCAATTTCTTTGAAAAATATCCAATTAAAAACATGAATTTGCGTTGAATGTGGTATTTTACATAAATACTTAAGTATTTAGATTTTCGCCATAATTTGTTGGCACGCAAATATTAAAATAATATTTATGCAATGTATGTATTTATGTCTAATTATCTTACCGAAGTGAGTAGCTCTCTATTGACATGCGCGTATCCCTTCAAGCTCACAACGGCTGGGTTCATCTCGATGGCTTGGATGAAGTGATCAATCTGTAAACATATATAGGTACAGTAGTCCTCAATCTTTTTGGCCAGGTTGAACGTAGGCGCGAGCTGATGCGCAGAATGCAAAATTAAGGTATCTGTTGAGAAAATATCATGCGCAGATGGCGCAAAATGGCGACCGCGATCTTTTCAGTCCGGCCAAAAAGATTGGGGACCTATGGATATGTTCAAGAATGTAGAAACACTTTTATATTTTCTCCATCATTGTGGTAATATTTTGGCGAATCAAGTAGTTTAATTTTACTAACGACTCTTATGCTTTAATTAAGTAAGCGTGATGATAGAGTTTTGCATTTGTTGTCCTTTTAACAGACACTGTCCCGTCAAAAGAATTCCTTTTTTTTGTTTTATAAACCCTAGTAAAGAGGAGAATAAAACAAAAAAAAAAAATTCATATCGGTCAAGCCGTTCTCAAGTTTTGGCGTGACCAAGGGAAATAGGGATTCATTTTATAATATGTATAGATAATTATTATCCACAAGACAAGAAGAAAACAAGACACAAATGCTGTGTTTATAACCAAATAGAAAGAATGAAAAATAAATGTATTTGCCACAGAAACACATACATACAAAAATATGTAGGTATAATAAGAAATCAGATCAGTTATTCAAGTTATCCATCCAGACCGAATTACAGATAATATCTTGGAAAGAAACCTTTATAAATGTTCCTAATGGCGATAGCACAGTGTGAGCTACGCCGTAGCACCGCGTAGCGTATAGACTACTGCGTAGCGTAGCAGTATGCCACTGCGTAGCCGTAGCTCTACGAACTTTGGAGATCATACGCATTATGGGTGTACCAACTTAGAATAAGAGTTTAAAAAATGTAAACCTTCATTTTTGTTATTGCTTTCATTTAGTTTTTGTTTTGTGAATGTAAGTAGGTACCTACTAAAATATAGGTACCTCTTTCTGTGTCGGTCTGTCAACTGCCAGGATGTCGATGGATAATAGTGTATCTTGGACACCCGCAGCCACCTGTAATAATAAACAGTTTTATATCTTTTGTAAAAATGAACCCAATCTCCAGTCTAGAAATGTTCAAAATATTCTGCATCAAAAACTAATCGTTATTTGTACGAACTGTGGACAGTAATCGCGTTGAACCTTATTTAAAATATAATTTCTTGTACTTAATTTATTTATTTGCGAAAAGCTCATAAAATTAAAGTAGTTGTACAGTCAGGGAAAATAATTTTCAAACAAACTACCACCCTACGTCAATTTTGCCGAGGTATATCCAGCGAGGACAACTGTCACAGAATTTGAATATAGTTACCTACAAACAATTTGAGTTGGTAGTCAATTTGCTAAACAACAAATTTCTCTGACTTTACATTACCGTCAGGGTAGCCTTATGCGAGCAGTCAACGAATATGAAGAGAAGAGTGGAGCAGTAAGCCGCATCGACGAACAGGCCCATCTCTTTGAAGCTGAACCCAAAGCCGTGGTCCACTATCTCTGACAGGGCTCCGTAGACAGCTATCGTTATGTTCGCAAACCTGGACATCAAACATTCAAAAGTAAATTAGAAGTAAGGCGACGATAAACAACTTTTAATTATTTTAAACTGAAGATCACGTCCAAACGAGTAGTGTTAATATTTTGGAAAAAATATATGTTAAATTAGCATTTTAGGGTTCCGTACCAAAATGGTAAAAGGAACCCTTATGGTGCAAATCAATCTGTCTGTCTGTTTGTCACAGCGGGATATCTCAAGAACTACTAATGCTATTAACTTCAAAGGAACAGTTTTAGATGACATTTGCCCAACTATTTTGCAAATAAGAAATAAATAAAAATATCCAATTGTTTTTTGCAACAGTGCCTGATAGAGGGTCTTAAAAATTCGAAGAGGTGCTAGGGCATGTGGGGTATCATATGAAAGAACGCTGTTTGCACATTGTCAAATTAAATTGCGTAATTTTATTGTTTTGTTCATCAACGGCTCAGAAGACTAAACAAAAAATTTTGTAGGCGCAGTTCGAGTCCGCGTCGTTTGTTGCCGTGATAACAGATTGTACTACAGTTTCCGGTACTGCCGTGGCCATTGTATTTTTCGCCGGGCGGCAGGTTGTCAATTTAGCGACTTTTCTAATTTGGTTATCTTTTTAAAAATATAATATAATTCATACGATGTTATTATAACCAGTGAAAATTAAAAATAGCACATCGTTTTTTACGTAACATTATCACTTCGTGAACTAACTGACACTGAGGCTGAGGCTACATTAGGCCTCGACGCGACCTGCGACACATGAGCGATTGAAACAAATAAATGAATGCTCACGTATATGGCTACACCGCACATCAAATATTACTCTCGTTATTCGTTTCGCTGTTCCAGTCGCATCGCAAATCGCTGCTTACTGTAGCCTCAGCCTGAACCACTATGCAGGCCACTGCGGGCAAGCAATATTGAGGTGTGAGATTGCCGGCTGCCGCCTGCTTGTGTGTGGACCCAGAGCCGGTATCGACCGTTGGCGGCAGGCAATAATCGCTGTAGTGTGTGGTCTATGTAGGCCTTGGACGGCAGGCCGCCTGGTAGGACCAGAGACTGCAGGCCAACTGTGTTAATGTGTGGACTCTTGTAGAACGACTACTGACGTGCCAGTGAGAGTCAGTTCTCGGCGCCAGCTCTGACTTCATTTGGAGTCAGGTAATGACCCTGTGTAAATCAGCCATAATAGCTTTGTTACACATAAAAAAAAATGATGCGATGAGAAAAGATTCAAGCAGTAAAAAAGTTTGAAGCCTCGGTTTGAACTTACATAAAAACACAATAAGTAGAGTAAGTTCGCGCATAAGCGTTTCCTAGCGACTGAAGCAGCTCGGACAAGTTGAGCCACAGGTACCGATACCGAGATATCAATTTCGCTGAGCAGTCATCTTCCACATCCTGATAATGTAAAGAAGTTATTAGACATTGTATCGCTCCCAAGAAAAATAATTTTATCAATCATCATTTCATCAACAAACAAAGCCCTCTCCGTTTTATTCAAAGTTTGGAGGCATGATAGGTACACTTTTTACCTGTGTCTGGGAAATTATAGAATTGAAAGGGAAATAAGTCATGAAAGAGAACTTAAAGACGTTTGTCCACCGGAGCCGTCACCTGGATGTCATGCATCACCGAGATCGAGATGACGGCGCTGAAGTAGCGATACATACATTTACTAAGGCCGCGTGTCCACCGCAAGTCCGTTACCCGAGAGCCGTCAAGCCTGGCCGTCAAAGTTTCGAGTAGTTTGTGAGACCGCTAGAAGTCGGGCTGAGATTGTGACGGGCCGATGTGTCGGCATCGGCAATACAAAACACGATTGATCTTGACCACACACAGTCATCGCACCGGCCGCGGCACCCTAATTCCGTAACACACTATCGATCGGAAACGGAATAATTTTGAAGCAAATTGCTAATCCATTGCTTCGAAAAGTTCGAAAAGTTTGTATGCTCGACAACGTAAATAAAGCAATGAATGTTGTTGAAAATGTAACCGATTCCAATTGGTAGTGTGTTACGCAATTAGGGTGCGGGGCGGACGCCACGTCGTTCGCTCGGCTTTTGTTTTGTCTATCACACATATCATAACATAATGAACCAAGGAGTTCGGTCGCGGTGGTAAAAAACGATCGACGTCACCGGGATGTCACGTTCGGTTCGAATAATCTCGTTTCTCGGTAACGTCTCGGTGACGGCTGCGATGGACAAACGCCCTAAGTCTACACGGACACAATTTCTAGTAGATGGCATTTGGTGTGAGATTCCAAGACAGTATCTAAACAATTTATAGATACATTACCCTGCGAAAACATTCAGACAGACTTTGCGAGGCGATCTTAATTCCTTTGCAGTTGATGTACCACAGGGCACAGTTCATATTGATCATAGTTATGATGTGGTAGTATGCCGTGGTATGTATCAGCAGAAAACCGTCCATGAGGATACAGAGGCTGAGCAGGAAACACACGGCTAGCAACAAGCAACCCACGCTTATGATGACGATAGTCGTCTTCAGGTTTGGGAACTGAAGGTTTTCGCCGGTAACTCGGTAGTATCTGACCTACAAAATAATGTATAATGTCGCAGCCAACTGGTTGAATTAGCCGTTTGGTCAACCGCCTAGCCATTTCACTAAACGCCGCCATTCAATCAACGGCCTGAATGATATTCAGCCGATACGTCTAATACAACATTTAATGAACTGGCTGGCTGATGCTTAGGCTATTTATACAATAGTGCCATGCAATTATATGGTATTTCGGTAAGTCATTTAGTTACATTATTTCATTCCAATTTTAGATGAATGCAGCCGCTACGCCTCGCACACTGCCTATGATTTGTCATAGTGTGCGGGGGTTGCCCTCCCTTCGCGCCTCCGTACTTTATAAAATACACTCTAGGGGTAACAGTCAAAAACTACGTGGAGTCGGGGTGCCCCGATTCGGTTTTGCGTAAACGCATTTAATGTGAAGAAACACCAGAAATATTGTGACTTGTCGACACCATATTGACAGTGTGGATTTCAGCGCCAGGTGGCAGAAAATGGAACTAAATTTAAATTGAAATGTCTGGGCTAGGCAAGTAGTTAAGCGCTATGAATCCAAGTAATTTGCATAGCCGTTTGATTGAGCGGCTGAATATCATTCAGGCCGTTGATTGAATGGCGACGTTTAGTGAAATGTCTAGGCGGTTGACCAAACGGCTAATTCAACCAGTTGGCTGTAACTTATTAGATCAATTATGACACAGGTGTGTAGTTGTTGACGATAATTTAAGAACCTAAGCGATTTCATTGGGTGGGGCAACGTATACGACAGTGAATTAAAATAAAAAGCCCTTGTCGCTTATTTTCCTAGCTCGCTCATGTGTCATGGAAGATACATTACATGGTTAATTTATCATGCGTACCTGGAATTTCCCCCAACTAGTTTTATAAATAGCTACTTGATGAGCCACGCCCCAACCTACAAATGGAATCCAGAAATGCGGAACAAGGAAAATTACGAAAAGAATAGCGTAGATGTAGTCGTCAAAGCGTCGAATTGATCGCAATATCATGATGCGCTCGTATCCCACGATCAGCACAACTACCGAGGTTGCGATGTAGAAGCATATGGCATACATAGTAGCAGTTGACCTCCAGCTGAATGTGATGGTGCCTGAAATGGTAGTAGAAACGTTTATTGTCACATGTACCTACAAAGCATGAATGGATCCCTGAACTCTTCACAAATACACCTGCTCTAAAAGCGTCATCCAGCTTACATAATATCATTGAAGTAAAATGAAAGAAATAACAATCAATGTAGTCGGGTCATATCAATCCAAACGTAAGATTATCAGGGTTTGGTGTTTAGACACCAAACCCTAAAACGGGACGGGCGGGACTAGGTTAGCCTAGTCCCGCCAGTCATCGCAAAAAAATTGCTTGCATTGGTTTCGCAAGATTCTACGAAGTAAACGAACAATCAATGTGCCTAGCCTTTTCCCAACTATGTTGGGGTCGGCTTCCAGTTTAACCAGTATTTTACATGGAGCGACTGCCTATCTGACCTCCGCAACCCAGTTACTGAGTAATACGATACCCCTTGGTAAGACTGGTTGTCAGACTTTCGGGCTTCTGACGACCCGTAACGACTGTCAAAGATCCACGAATGATAGCCGGGACCAACGGCTTAACGTGCTTTCCGAGGCACGGAGGAGTTTCGGTATGTAAAGATGGTCACCCATCCACTGACCAACCCTGGCAAGCGTAACGTACGAAGTAAACATACACTTTGCAGGAACGGCCCGAAAGGCCGACCCGGGAACTACGTGGAGAGCTTTTCGTTCAAACCTGGTCGCGAGCGTGTGATGGGCATGACGGCTAATGCTCGGAACAGAACTAGCAGCAACTTGTGGTCTCTGTAGAACTGATCGTGGACCTCGCACGTGTCGCCATCCTGAGACGACAGCATGTCGCGTTGCTCCTGCTCCTATAGATAGAACAAATAAAAATCATACTGCAGTTAAACATTTGACTGTTACGACATCGCTACCTGAAGGCCCATCCCAAACGTTCAGATGGCTCTTAAACTGCCTTCCTTTTATTCCTGTAGAATGTCAATTATACTACTACTTAGGTAGTTACTTAGGTAGTTAAGTAGTGTCAGGATCATACCAGTATAAAAAAAAACAAAGTCTGTGGAAATGGCATAATCTCTAACGAAAAGCTAAGCTGATAAAGATAAGACGAGATTTGACGTTGGAAAAGTGCTGATTCTCAGCCTAATTTGAATAAATGATTTTTGATTTTTTTGATTTTGATAAAGGCACCTACGTAATTGTCAGTTGCTTTCAAAAGATTAATTGAAAGATTTTAAAAAATACTTACATAGTCTCTTTGTGATTTTTCATAGACTGTCTTATTTTGTTGCACATGCCTCATATCGTGATGTAGCAAGCTGTTATTGATGCCTTCATCAAATAGATGGTCTGGAATCGTCATTTTTACTTCGGTTACAACCAGGAGTAGGTCCAGATCGTTATACACAACTTTGAAAAAGAAGATGACAGAAGGATCTAGTTGGGTAGGACAGCGTTTGAAAAACTTCGTCAAGTCTCCTAGTCACCAATCCCTCAATGTCCTACCTAGGATACTACCAATGCATTCCTTAACAAACCGTGAAGGAAATTAACGGTCTCCTAACCGTGACATTATCCAATAGCAAACAAACTGAGTCAATTTAATTAAATTTTAAAGTAAACGACTTTGTCGCTCTTTGCATAAGCCTACCTTAACTAACAGCGCGGTCACACCGCGAGCTAAGCTAAGCTCACATATCCTCCTAATGGTCCTCTCCAGCGTGTCGTTTTCTGTGGACCTCGAGATATGTCCCGTCCATTGCCATTTTAGTTTTAAGGCTTGCGTTAAAGCGTCTGTTAATTTTGTTCTTTCTCTGATAATTTCTGACCTTATTTTGTGTATTTTCCTGATTTTTAGTATACTTCTCTCTATTGCCCTTTGCGTTGTCCTTACTTTCTGTTTCGCTTTATGTGTGTAAGTCCACGTCTGACAACCATACAGTAGGCAAGGGAGAAACAGGTTTCAATTACAGTTTTTTTCATATTTAATGAATGAATTTATTTTCCTTTTAATATTTCCTTTAGGGACCATTTGTTCCATGTTATTTTACATCTCCTTTCTATTTCTTCTTCGTTACTTCATGCACTGAATGATATCTGTTTCCCTAGGTATATATATTTATCCACATATTCTATGAAACCGTCTTTAGTACTAATAGGGATTCTTTGACTATTGGTAATTATCTTTGTCTATTTTGACTATACTGTACTGGGTGATAATGATACCCCTTGGTAAGACTGGTTGTCAGACTTTCGGGCTTCTAACAACCCGTAACGACTGTCAAAGATCCATGAATCCATGCGACCTGAAACCCTGAAACTGTAGTAAACAACTGGTAGCTGGTAACACACGCGGAGGTGAAGGGAGGCAAAAACGCTACGGAGCACACTAAGCCGACAAAAAATATCGCGGCGGGATTTTATCGCTCACTGGATTTTCAAGTCTCAGTCTTGAGCCGAGCATTGAGAATCCAACCTAACAGCAACAAAGTGCATAAAAACGCTCGTCGAAAAAATACACTGTTGGATTTTCAGCTCTCGACGCTAAGCAAAGTGTTGAAAATCTAGTGCGCGAAAAAACATCGCCGCGATATTTTTACGTTCGCGCGAACGTCGGTTATCATAGCTACCTATAGTATATAGCTCGTTTAGCTTGGGTCTGTAATTCAGTAGGTAGGTATGTCGCAAGGTCGCAGTGTTTGTAAGATAATTAGGTAAACTATGCTTTATAAGTTAGCTTACATATCGATGTGACCTGCGCTTCAGTTTCAAGGTCTGATAAAATATTAATTAAATACTTTTAAATTGCTCTTATGACGCTAGCGGACCTAGCGGTAATTGATACCTTTGTTTGGATAAGTATTTAGGCCCAATTTACATTGTAGCCTTAGACCATTTAACATAAAGCAGAAAAGAAGGGAATATTTTGCCTCGATGCTTATAAGGCGCGTGAAGCCGCGAAAATGCTCCGGCATTTGCAGTATTCAACTTTCTCAAGTTGTCAAGTTTGTTTTTGACAAGCACTTGACCGGTTTTTTTCACCTTTCTTCGTTTTTTTTTTTTTTTTTTTTATTTAAGATGGGTTTGCTCTTGACTCTAGTCTAGGTCAGAGGTGACAGAGACAAAGTCGACGATGGAGTGAGCTTACCCAGAAGAAGCCTGTTCACTCTTACTTTGAATAGTTCAGGGTTGTATGCGGTCGGAAACACAGACGCAGGCAGAGAGTTCCACTCTTTTGCTGTGCGCATTATAAAAGACGTTTGGAAACGCTTAGTGCGAGTTGGTGGAATAGCAACCAGGTGTGGATGGTAACCTGCAGTGCGCCTAAAGGTCCGATGGTAGAAGGGGGCCGGTGGAATGAGGTCGTGGAGTTCATGGGCACACTCTCCGAAGTACAATCTGTAGAAGACTGACAAGCAGGCAACCTTGCGGCGATGAGCCAAGCTGTGAAGTTTGGCGTCCACCAGTTTTTCGTCGCCAATGAGCCTCTTAGCTCTGCGTTCCACCGAGTCAAGCGCGGCAAGTTGGTACTTAGCTGAACCATCCCAAAGGTGGCTGCAATACTCCATGCAGGATCGGACTTGCGCCTTGTAAAGGGTTAAAAGCTGTCCTGGCGTAAAGCATCGCTTTACCTTATTTAGGATGCCCAGTTTCTTAGCCGCAGTTTGAGCTTTGTACTCGATGGTGGCGCCAAAGTTGAGACCAGATGTCAACTCCATGCCTAGAAGCTCGAGCCTATCAGTGACAGGAACAGATGCACTCCGAAAAGTAGGAGTTTTGTCGAATCGACTCTTTTTTGCGGTAAAAAGACACGCCTGCGTTTTGGCGGCGTTAAAAGAGACCAGATTGTCATCACCCCACTGGGAGACAAGGCTTAAGGTCAAATCTGTTCGCTCTACCATGGCCTCTCTCAGGGATCGAACTTCGGCCCCGCTGGCCTTTGCGCTGGACACGTATCTCTCTGAAACAGTACTGTCATCTGCGTACCCAACAATACCAGGCAGAAGCAGGTCATTGATGTGCAGCAGGAAAAGAGTTGCAGAGAGAACAGACCCCTGAGGAACTCCGGCATCAATAGCCATAGGGTCAGAGGAGCAGCCGTCAATGACTACTCTGATCGACCGTTCCCTAAGGAAGTCTGATATCCAGCTACAAAAATCAGCTGGGATGCCATAAGCAGGAAGCTTGCTGAGTAGTCCGGCTTGCCAGACCCTGTCAAAGGCCTTCGAGATATCAAGCGATACAGCAAGTGCTTCGCCGTGTTTCTCGATGGCTTCGCCCCAGCAGTGCGTGACATACACAAGAAGGTCGCCAGTTGACCGTCCCCGGCGAAAGCCATATTGACGGTCACTGAGGAGATCATTGTCTTCAAGGTAAGTCAGCAACTTACTGTTCAGTACCCTTTCCATAACCTTGCACAGAATGGAGGTAATGGTGATCGGACGGTAATGGGCAGGGTCTGCACGGTCACCCTTTTTGGGCACTGGTTGTACATTTGCAAGCTTCCAAGATTTTGGCACCGTTCTTTTTTCAAGAGAGAGGCGGAACAAGCGTGTCAACACAGGAGACAGTTCAGGTGCACACTGCCTCAACACTCTCGCTGGAATGCCGTCAGGCCCACTGGCCTTGTTCACGTCTAGACTGCACAATACTCTTCGGACCTCTTTAATGTGAACTGTGATCTCCGGCATCGTGGAGTCACAACGAGGTACAGTAGGCGGTTGCTTTGAGCCAGCGTCCAGACGTGAATTGCTTGCAAAGAGAGATGCAAATAAATTTGCTTTCTCACTTGCAGAGTGAGCCAGCGAACCATCAGGTTTCATCATTGGAGGTAAAGTGGGACGACAGAAATTCGTTTCAACCGCTTTAGACAGGGACCAGAACTGTTTACTACCCGGAGGGTGCGATGCCAGCTTGGCCCCAATACGTCCGACATGGTCGAAACGTGCCTTACGTAAAACCCGTTTGCAGAGCTTGGCGGCAGAATTAAAGGCTCTTTTTCTCGCGCGAACCCTACGCGCTCTAACTTTACGGTCGCGGGCCTTGACCCTTCGTGCCATTTCCCGAAGATTCCCTTGACTTGGATTTTTAAATCCACAAACCTTTGACGTTCTGTTTGGTGCTCGCGCTGATAGCGCACTTCAATGCACTTCGTTTCGCATACGATGTCCCATCTCCCATCCCATTTGCTTTACAAAGTAATTGGAACTGCTTGCTAGATTACCTACTTCTAAGTAGCAAGCAGATCCCATGTCTTTACATCACATCAACCTATCTCGGCCTATCTATTATAATAAGTAAGCATCAATGACATTAAACATCTAGACGTTGCCATGATTACAGTGTGAAGTGTGGCCAAACCTTGGAGCCAGTTATTGTATTTTATTTAAACTTCATTCCGATAATCGTACAAAATTAACAACTAAGGCTGGGTTGCACCAGAACAGTAGTTAAAGTTAAGGTTTAAGTCAAATTTGACAATAACTTTAACGTTAACTTTAACGGTAACTACTGTGAAATGCGTTGCACCAGCGTATCCATAGTTAAAGTTAGCGGGGTAGCAAATCAAATGAGGTTAATTTACCATAGGTTCGTTGCAGGGAATATTTTTAAATATGGTAAAGAGGCAAGTTCAAATGGCGCTGTCATTTTATAATTTGTTTTTTATCGTAACTAATGTCAACTGTCAAAACAGCGTGGATTTGTGTTGCGTAAAGTGATTGTATTTAATCAAGGATGCTAAACAGAAAATAACTATAAAACATGAAAATGGAAGATGACTTGAAAACAAAGTAAGCACCTATATATATAAACTATTGTCTTTAGCGCGATGTTTTTTTGCAGTTGCACTTTGCTTGCTGTCCTATGTAATAAATAATAATGTAAAGCATTGTGCTGTGATTGAACAATTTCATTGAATGCCGTTATTCACCTTAATAGTCAAAAATTATACAAATAATTGTAGCTATTTACTCAAAATACGCCTTTGCTTAAATTATATTTTTATGTTTCAGAGAAAGAAGTCCAAATTTTACAAAAGCGGAAATGGACAGACTGCATGCACTAATATCAAAAATTCAAAACATAAAAATATATTGTTTTGTAAAAAAGACGGACGGGATTAGCTCCAAACAAAAATACAGTGCATGGAGTTTAATCGAGTGTGAGTTCAACGCTCTAGGAGACACTCCACAAACCGTAAAACAGCTCAAATATAAATTTGAGAATCTGAAGTTGCAAAGAAGGTAATATATTGATATAAATATTCTAATTAGTACGTTTTCGTATTTCATTAAAACAATAAAGTGAAAAGTGAAAAATGGATAGAATATCCCTTTGTAAGTAATACCTGTATCAGAGGAGCATTCAAAAATGCACAACCAATTTTAATAAAATGTTCATGTTTACAGGGAGCTAGCAAAGAGCGCCAAGAAATGCGTCGTACTGGAAGAGGTTCCCCACCACCACCACCTGATTTGGACGATACTACAGATTGGCTGAGGTCCCTTATACAAACATCAATTGATGGAAATTAGGCTATTATGATGATGTCATAAGCCAAAAATCTGTCTTTGCGAGTGCTAAATATATGAAATAGAGATGGAAAAACTAAATTTAGAAATCTTAACATTAAAAATACATCAAAATTTTAGGATGTTTATATAAATAAAAAGCATTAATGTACATATATTTAAATTTGTTTATTATTTACCTCTCCCTCACATACTAAATAACAGCTTGTCATAGCCTACTGAAATATTTGTTTATCAATAGTGACCTGTTACAATCATCATTCCTCACCACTGTATAAATAATGTCTTCCTCATCATCTGATCAATCACTGCCATTATTCCTACTTGGAGGTATAGGATCCCGCATTTTTTGCATATAGGTATTATGTAGTATAGCAGTAGCTAGGTACTATGATAGGCTGGACTCTCTCTAGCAGAGTTCTTATTTTCATGGAAAGGGCAGGGAAATCTTCTTTTCCAACACCCAAACACCCTTTCTATTAGATTCCTTATACGGATTTGGCTTTCATTATATAATTTAGCTCCATCACTAACAGGATCACGCGAGGTGTTAGCAAATACGCCTTTACTGCATAGCCTTCTGCTCGCATCTTGCAATTGCGCGGCTCACCCTTTATATTATGCGTGATACAGTTGACTTAAGGCTGTTACAGACAGAGGCGATATCGCGTCGCGATATTGTTCTACGGACATAATATCGCAATATCGCGTCGCCGACGCGATATCGCCTGTCTGTAAGAGCCTTTAGTACACCAGCTGTATCGCCAACGCATCTTTGGAACGAACCACAAGCATAATATTGTAACGCGATAAGTAGGTACTTGCTGTACTCACTGCTTTATTTCTGTAAAATAAAAGGTGCCTTAACTGTATCATGACGGAGCGCATTCCAAAAAAATAAAGTAACAAAAGCCCACTAAATAAAGGCATGCACTATAACTACCTAGGATTCAGAGTAATTAAACTAAAACAAAAAAAACCGGTCAAGAGCAAGTCGGACTCACGCACCGAGGGTTCCGTTCCGATTTCTGAAAAAGTGTGCTATTTAGAGACATCGTTTAAGTTTTCCTGTAATCTTTACATAAACTGCTATCACATAGAATAATTTCAGATTTTTCTCTTTGCAAACTTTGGAGATAATGGGGGGGGAACAACGGTATTTTTTTTACATTTTTCATCAAAAGTCGAAAACTGTGCGGCCTAAAAAAAATTAAAAAAGGTTTGAGAATGTGCAAACAGCGCTCTTTCATATGATACCCCACATGCCCTAGTAGCCCCACTTTGAATTTTTTCAGTCCCTGTTGCAAAAAAAATTCATATATTTTTATTATATTTGAAAAATAGTTGGGTAAACGTCATCTAAAATTGTTCCAAATTTCAAGTTGATAGCATTAGTAGTTCTTGAGATTTCCAGCTGTGACAGACAGACAAACAGATAGACAGACGGACGGACAGACAAACAGACAGACAGACAGACAGACAGACTGAGTCACACCATAAGGGTTCCTTTTTTACCATTTTGGTACGGAACCCTAAAAAAGCAACTAAAATAAAAAAAAGCTCGGTAGGTATCTAAAGACAGTATTTAGATAAGTACTACATGCTAGATGGTAGGCATAAGGGAACTTACTTCAGCGTTGGGAGCTTTAGCCAGCGTTGCAACCGTAGAGTCAGCCACCAAGCTACGTTTTAGGAGACGCTTCGTCCCATGTGAAAAACGATCGGGTACCGACACTATTCTTTTTCAAGACCTGACACTGACCAGGTCATCACCTTCGTCTTCAGAATTACCTAGTTTCCGCGAGTATTTGTCGGTGCAGAGACATGGTATTCGGCACTTCTGACAGAAATTTAACTTTAACGATAACATTAACCGGCGAAGCGTGGACGGTTAAAGTTACGGTTAAAGTTATGACGTCAGTTACCAAATTGTCAAATGGAGCATCCCGTTTTTTGTTTGACTAGTACTTTAACTGAAGGTGCGATGTTTGTTATAGTTAAAGTAAGGTGGTGCAACCCAATCTAACTATAACTTTATTCAGCGAAGCGTGATAGTTAGGATAAAGTTAAAGTTATGACGTCAGCTATCAAATTGTCAAATGGAGCAACCCGTTTTTTTGTTTAACTAGTACTTTAACTGAAGGTGCAATGTTTGTTATAGTTAAAGTAAGGTGGTGCAACCCAGCCTTAGACTCGTGCGTGTCTAACGTCATTTTTTGTAATTAGAACTTTGTCATTGTTGGACTTGATTGTTGACTTTGACATTGTTCGAAATTCAAAAATGATTAGATGCTTTCAACCTGGCTCTAAAGATAAACCTTGCTTTACAATGACATTAAACATCTAGACGTTGCCATGATTACAGTGTGAAGTGTGGAAGTGAGACACATATATACGAAATAAGTAGGAAAATTGAGACAAAGCATCGTATCTTCTGTCCCATACGGCATGCCGTATTTTTGCATGGCAAACTTTTGAATGTTAGTCGGCGTTCCCACGAGCATAATAAAATCGCGGCGGGATTTTATCGCGCACTGTATTTTCAACTCTCTGCTTAGCGCCGGGAGTTGAAAATCTAACAGTGTGTTAGGTCGCGCTGGGATGCACTCTGTTTTTGTTAGGTTGGATTCTCAACGCTCGGCTCAACAACGAGAGTTGAAAATCCAGTGCGCGATAAAATCCCGCCGCGATTTTATTACGCTCGTGGGAACGCCGACTTAGCCAAACAAAGTAAGTACTTTCACTGTTACAAAATTTATCTCTTTTTTGGACAGTTTTTGCATTGTGCGAATGTATTGACATGGGTCTCAGTCCAAAATATGGAAGATTTCTTCTCATACCACATAACCTAGAAAAAGTATTATATTGCTGTCTCATGACCGGCCACGCGGTGGCTCGATCTAGATGTATATTATCTAAGATAGGTAAGCATCTATGCTAGTAGTAGGCTGTCAGCGATTTATATTTCTCCTCTATGGTTGTCATGTCAGTTTCACATTCCCAGATTTCGGTGAACAGTGTGTTTTTCAATAATTGTCAAATTGTCAAATTCATAATAATTTTAATAAGTTTAGTGATATTGATTCCCTAAACCCTTGACCCTAATAGTGATGGAACAGAAAGGTACCTAGTCATAATGGCTTTGACCAAGCCTAATCTGTTGATAGAATACTTGACGATTCCACTGTATTAACCATGTATTAACACACCCGCGCGTCCGAAACTTCACATTTGTCGAATCATTTGGGTTAGGTTAGAATAGTGACCATTACCTCTATTGCTGGTGAATCATTTGGGTTAGGTTAGGTTAGAACAGTGAGCCTTAACGCGCGGCAGCGGCCGCCGAGCGCCAGATCCCCTCCATTGTTCACCTACAATGGAGGGGATCTGGCGCTCGGCGGGGTTCATTCATCATTTGAGTTAGATGAGGCGGTCAAATGAATTGGGTCATTGACCTTGAGGTCAAGGTCAATGACCCAATACTCGTACTGTAAAATTTTTTTTTCGGCGTTTATTATTTTGCGCACTTTGTTGTTTTTAATAATACACTAAAAAGGGTCTATTGATAGCTAGTACAATGCGTTTCAACTAAGAATAGGAATGACCTTGCGCCATATTGTGAACATTTAGCAAAACTGCGCCTTGTTTACACGTTTGCAAAGTCCGTGACATATTTTAACAAAAACAAATTCCAAAAACAGAACTAAAATGAATATGGATAACACTACAAAACTTTGCAAGCCGTATATTTCTATTTTCAGTTGACAGTTAGAGGTCATTGACGTTCTATATTCTTTGATATTCTTAGTTGAATCGCATTGTAGGTATAATAAAAGCGCCGCGGCCGGGTGTGTTTGTGCAGTGGTTTTTATGTCGAGTATAAAAACAACAAATTAATAGTAATGGTGTTAAAAAATGGTCATATATGGTCTTAACGTTTCATTAACTCCACTGTTTCATGCATTTATGTCTTAGAGCATTTAATGTGCATCAAATCGCGTGTTGGCAAGTTGGTTTCGCCCTTATTATTATCAAGTATTTTTAGTGTGGTAACTTTAGATACAACCGTGTCAATGTCATAAAATGAGGATGAGTCATCTGGTTGTCAATTTATTTGTCATCAGTTGTTGCAAGTTTGTTTTGGATAGTATTTATTTCACAACTTTTATGAAGTCACTGATAAATTAATTTAAAAAGTTTATTAGATCTTTTGAAATGGACTTTTTTTTTGGGAAACAACCAACTGTCAAAGGTAAGTGCTAAGAAATATTCAATTGCTTTCCAAGACCAAACGCATTCGATTCATATCAATTCTGGATAATATTTTTAATTTGGAGTACCTAGTTAGGTGGTAGATAAAATCACAAGAAATAACAGCATTACTTGTGTTTCATCATCATCATCATAATATCAGCCGAAAGACGTCCGCTGCTGGACGTAGGCCTCCTCCAAGCACGGCCACTTCGGCCTGTTCACTGCAGAAATGCGTAGCATCTCTACTTAATCTGTGCTGCAGAACAGGAATCCGATGGATGCGGGTCAACATTTTATGTTGTGCTTAATACGTGTTAATAGAAAATATATCTAATCTATCTATATTCTATTATATTGTTATTGATAATAACTTATTATTTATTGATTAAAAAAAAATAACTGAATATTGTTGTAATGAAACTGCTTGACCTTGTACCCAGTGGTCTATAGAGACCAATGTAATCAACAATGAATGTTGATGAGTAATAGGTTTATTTTCGAGAATTATTTTCACATTAGACAAGTAATACATAATGTTAGAACATAAACTGAATTTAGTAAAAAAGAATATGAGAAATAAATGCACAACAGAATATTTGGTCAGAGGGTAATATTTGTTCGCCTCTCACATCATGCTATGATTGTCGTAGGAGTATAATAATAGTTAATTGGCCAATAACATGATGAAGACAATGATCAGGATAAAAATGTAATAAAGTGTGTCCTACTTTAGACATGTAGTGGATTAGGAGCCTTGTTGCCTTGATCAAAACTAAATGAAATCATGATTATTGTAATATTATGACCTGATTATAATAGCAATGTTAAAGATAAATGATGATATTGATGTTTTAAAGTATTCTATCCTATGTTTTTTTTTTTTCCAGAACAACAGAGGCAAAATGACCGCGAGCTACGCAAGGCCACTCGAGACTTGGAAAGAGATAAGGCAGCATTAGAAAGAGAGGAAAAAAAACTTGTGAGTTCTTATTAACTATTTTATATTAACTATTTTAAAGAGAAGTTTGTGTCTATCTCTACTGGTTTACCTTCTTAATATTAATATTTAAATTTTCAGGAAAATGAGATTAAGAAGATGGCTAAAGAAGGAGATAATGAAGGTTGTAAAATATTAGCAAAACAACTTGTGCAGATGCGAAAACAAAAAACTAGAATTTATAATGCTAATAGTAAGGTAAAGACACGAATTTGACTAATTTCTCTTATTAAGTATAACAAGATATCTCTGCCATTAGATACACATAATTTTCATTCTTGGCACTAAAAATAAATCTTTCAAAAGTCGAAATTTTTATTAAATAAATAAGTAGGTACCCATTTTTATTTCTATTGTATTTGTAACATGAGATTGGGTTGGGGACCTTAGAGAACAATCTACTGCATTATAATGACTGGTATACATTAGTCATTTAACCTATTATAATAATTATTACTTGATAACAACATGCTACTGCCATCTTTCTACTACCTTAAATAATCCCCAGAATATGCAGAAAGTGGACGTGAGGTGAGGTGTGTGTGAGCTTATTCCTTATTCAGAACCAAAATTAAGTTTAAAACAATCTTCCTCACATTACAGATTGCAAGTGTGCAAATACAGAATAAGGCAATGGGTGCAAACATAGCTATTGCGGGGGCAATGGGAACCACTGCAAAAACAATGGACAGCATGAACAAAGTCATGAACCCGCAACAAATTGCTAGAGACATGGAAGCCTTCAGAAATGCCAACGCTAAGATGGATATGACAGATGAAATGAGTAAGTAATAAAACAGCACACCCGTATTCCCAAAAGAATAGAATAAAATAACGTTTACCTACGGCGTACAATATTACGGCTAGTAGTAGTGATAAAAAAGGTTGTAAGCGTCAGCATTATGCTTAGGTTCCCTGGCGGGTTGCTAAGCACTGTCTTTTAGCTCATACCCTAAATACTGGTGTTCAGTACAGTTATCGGGTACAAATCAGAGACCAGGGCTGTCACTGCAATGCCTAATTGAAAAGCATACTGTTTCAATTATAAAATCAATGTGTCATTGGAAAAACAACTTAAGCATATGTGATTATTGAGACTAGTTTAGATTGGTAACAAAGAAGTGTTTTTGTAGACCACCGTCAATATAATTCTGATAACCTTACAAATTTTTACTTAAAGTTTCAGAGACTCTTGACGACATTATGGATGAGTCCGGCGACGAAGAGGAGACTGAAGGAATTGTCAACAAGGTGCTTGATGAAATAGGCATTGAAATCAGTGGCAAGGTAAAAATACTGGATTTTGTTTCACATACATACATAAAAGCAAGCGATCAAGCGATCTTCCCATGAGGGTAGGCAGAAACTACAGAATACAATTACATTAAAGTTTAAAATTATTTACAATTATTTAAAACAACTCATTAATACATTTCATCCCGAGACCCCTCCGTGCCTCAAAAAGCATGTTAAGGAATCTATGCCATTTATTTGTAGATCTTTGACATTTGTTACGGGTAGCCTGACAACCAGTCTTATCGTGCTACCTAGTCACTCTGTTGTGGAGGTCAAAATCAAACCCTCTAGAAACAAGCGAATCGAGGAAAATTAAGAATCTCATCCAGAGATTGTTGTCACGTGCATTATTTCTGATGATCATCCACGTCAGTTGCCTTTTCATTAAATTAATATTTATGTAAAATTATAATCATAATATGCTTATTTTAAAATAAAGTTACTTGTGAATTCCTGGCTGTGGCCTTGTTAACTACATTTAGTTCAATGTGGTTCATCGGTATTTCACCGATCTTTTTAATTTTCACAGATGGCAGGCGCCCCGTCCGTGGCTCGAAACAAACTTGGAGAATCAACCAAGGACGCGGACAAAGACCTTATGGATCAGCTAGCTAAGCTGAAGTCTTAGGATAATTATTATAAACTAGTTGTTCGTGCCCGGCGTCGCCCGGGTGAATTCCATGTCTCTATCTCCAGTTGTTTAGGCTGTGTATTGTCTGTTTTCACATAAAAATACCATCCAAGTTTCCGACTTTTCCGGTGAATTTTCCAAAAAAAAAATCAGTCTTATAAACCTTGTTCTGACAATTATACACAACAAAAAAAATTTGCCAACTAGTGCAACCATTCTGAAGTGATGCGCTTACATTCGGTAATAGATTTTTATTTATATAGTTAAAGTATAATCGCTATTTATTGAAGTTATTTTCTTGTTATATACAGGGTGACTTTGAAAACATGCGATAAAATTTAAGGGGGTGTTCTACGAATCAATATGAACAACTTTTACGAAGGGACCAACATCGAATTCGCAAAAAAACATCCGACCTTCTTACCCCTTAACTATAATATGGGAAGGTAATTTTTTTTTTGCGAATTCGATGTTGGTCCCTTAGTAAAAGTTGTTCATATTGATGCGTAGAACACCCCCTTAAATTTTGTCGCATGTTTTCAAAGTCACCCTGTATAGTGAATCATGTCGTTTAGTTTAATTTTATTTTGTTTAATTCGTTATTGGATCAGAAAGTGTGAATGATACCAATAAATAAGCGGTTTTTGTTATATTTTTTATGTCTACAAAATGTGTTTTTCTTTACCATCTCTTATGTTTAATGAAATAGGTACTAAACAAGATGTGCATTCGAGGTATTCCTTATATAGTACTATTTATATTAAACTAGCTGACCCGCCAGACGTTGTCCTGTCAAAATTTAAATTTCTTTTTTTTCCTATTCTTTTTTCTCTTATAAACCAGTAAAGAGGAGAATAAAACAAAAAATAATAATATTCAAATCGGTCAAGCCGTTTTGAGTTTTAGCGAGACTAACGGACAGCCATTCATTTTATTCTTCATTTTTCGTTAAGCTCATTTGTATTTTATTTTGTTTTGTCTAAAAACGTATCATTAATAATAATATATCTACTTATAATTTGTACATTTCATTGAAAGTATATCTTGACTAACCATTTGGTAATGTAACATGTGTAACAAAAGAGCCGGGTGATCTGTAACTCAGGGCCCACTTCTCAGGGCTACTTCAGACACCTTTCTCTATATAAGATTGTGCATATAATATTCTAGTGCCTGTAATACTGAATGAGAAAAATAAAGATTTTATGATTATGATTATGATTTATGAATTGATTTTTATAAGTAAGAAGAAGTATCATAAATTGTAAAGTACCTAATATTGTAATAATTTACAGTTTCTCTAGGAAAGTTCGTGTATACCTCTGATGATTGCTAATTACTTTTAAAAAAGTAGATTTAGATACAGGGTGAATTTTTCAAGTGGGTGTGGATGGCCTAATTCGAAACCATGAGGAATATTGTAATACTGAATGCAGTACATTCTTGAGACGTCGACTCCAGCTATGTATTGAAAGCAGGGGTCATCATTTTGAAAAATTAATCAGTTACCGTCTCATTACAAAACGAGTTCTAACTTTAATCCAAGGCCAAACCTTGGAGCCAGTTATTGTATTTTATTTAAACTTAATTCCGATAATCGTACAAAATTAACAACTTAGACTCGTGCGTGTCTAACGTCATTTTTTGTAATTAGAACTTTGTCATTGTTGGACTTGATTGTTGACTTTGACATTGTTCGAAATTCAAAAATGATTAGATGCTTTCAACCTGGCTCTAAAGATAAACCTTGCTTTACAATGACATTAAACATCTAGACGTTGCCATGATTACAGTGTGAAGTGTGGAAGTGAGACACATATATACGAAATAAGTAGGAAAATTGAGACAAAGCATCGTATCTTCTGTCCCGTAAGAGACAGAAGATGTCGTGTTTTTGCATGGCAATCTTTTGAATGTTAGCCAAACACAAGTACTTTCACTGATACAAAATAATTTATCTTGCGTCGATTAATTTAACTTTTTTGGACAGTTTTTGCATTGTGCGAATGTATTGACATGGGTTTCAGTCCAAAATATGGAAGATTTCTTACGTTAAACCTTGTTTCTCATACCACATAACCTAGAAAAAGTATTATATTGCTGTCTCATGACCGGCCACGCGGTGGCTCGATCTAGATGTATATTATCTAAGTTGCTTTATAATAAGGCCGTTGTACATAACCTAAGAAAAATAAAAAAAAGTACCTAATTTGATAAGAATGAGCTCTGTCCTTTAGTTTGCCGTATGTCATTACTACCCAGAATTCGATCCTTAGGTATTAGCGACACTATCGAATGGTGTAATAATACAGGATGCGTTTTTTTTTTCAAAATCAACGGGTTCGATACCTGGCTAGAAATATTGATTTTTCAAAAAACCAATCCACGTCCACTTGAAAAAATCATTCTGTTTATTAATATGGTTTATATTGGTAACTATTTTTTTGCGTAAAACTTTCCGAATAAAGTATTTCATTACATAAGTATGTACTTACAAATTGCGCAAACGCAGTGCAGGGGCGTTTTAAATTAGATCTGCTGATTCAAACCTGATTGTATCGTTTGTCATTATGAGATAGAGGAATCCGCACGCTTTCGTAGGTCCTATTCTACAAGTATTAAAATATTGAAATGTACAGTCTGCAACAGAGATAAGTAACCAGTGTTGTAGTGTGCGTGACACTACAAAACTGTATTGCTACTGTTAAAACGATTCATTACGTACAGCACACAATGCCCTCACGCACAGATCGCGTTCATGTGCGAGTGAGTGCGCTAATGTCTTCTCAATTATAGTGTAACATAATTTCGCGTTGAAAACTTAAGCGTTCGTAGCCCAACGAATAAGGCATTATACTTCTGAGTACTACGGTGTGAGTTCAAATCTCTGAAGTGATGATTCTTTTTGCGATTTATTATTTTAAGCTAAAGCAATTAGAACAATTTTTGTTAAGAAAATGTTTTATTTATTTAAAATTGCTTAAATAAATAAAACCATTTTTAATAAATATCTTTATTTAAAAAAAAGAACATCAAAAGTGAACATGTTTTATTATAAATACAACAATATGTTTAGAACATGCTATTACATCTTTTTATACCATTATATAATATGTATACAACAATGGGCGGAGTGAATAAACATGTCACATAGATAACAAATATAATCTGATCCAGTAACAATAACATCACTCACACACTCCTACCTACACAGTACCGCCGACTTAATTTATTATGGCTAAATATGCTGTGAAAGTATTAAGTATTTCGTTTAGGTATCTATTATAAAATAAAGTCGCTTTTCATGTCTGTCTGTGTAGCCGCGTTGTTCTTCTAACGCCACAGATTTTGATGCGGTTTTCACTATCATGATAAATATTTAACTTATATATTATAGAAACCTTCATGTTTTAACAAGTCGTAAAAACCGTGCGAATCAGGGCCGGGTCGCTAGTTCAGTTATATACAGATATGAATTACCTACATTTTTGAAAATTAAAATTAAAATAAAAACATTTACCACCTGTATCGGGAACAGTAGGTATTATAATTATTACCAACCATTATTAATTATTTCTAGGAAAATAATAGATTTAAAAACGTTAAAATGTCTGAAATTTAAAGGTAGTATATAATATGTATGTTACGATAAGTCGGTGGTGATTTTCGACGAAGACATTTTTCATCAGTAATTATGACGACATTGTTTTGTCAATCGAAGTGCCGATATTCCGCGATTTTGACGGTGCACGGTATATAACAAAATTTTACGCGTCGGTTTGCAACATGTCAAACCGTCTGCTTGCAGGTGGTTCCGTACAGTTTGCATAATGACGTTGTGTGCTGCTGCTGTTATGCTGGTCTAAGCGAATGGATCTGATGTATGGGTGGCAACAATCTCACGCACGATGCCGAGGCGAAACATTTGTGTAAGCCAATGGTGTCGGTCCAGGCAGGCGACGGTTATTTCGCTTGTCTCAGTGACAATGCACCCACAGTCAAACGGTTTTTCTCTACAAAAAAAAAAGTGAAAATATTAGGTCTAAACATACACCTCCCAAATTATAAATTAAGAAATAAAAGTTACACAATATAAATACAATGCAGAGAATATATATTTATATACTTAAATACAATTGATATATAAGGCTAGTGGTCAGTAATAATAAAAATTATAATACGATAAAATGGAAATAAAAAGGCAGGGCGAGTGACCTAGGAAATACATAATATCATACTTATAAAAAATAAAAAATAATATAATATAATAATGACACAAATAAAAAAAACAAACAACAAATAATATAATATAATGATGATTTTTTATTTTTTCTAAAAAGTATTAAACAATATTATTATACTTTATTTAGAATAGAAATCCTTTGTTTAATTACCATACATGCAATTTACATTTTTAAATATTTTAGATAAAAAATGAAATCTTTTAAAATTGTATTTTATTATTATTATCTAATCATTTACAAACATATTCATTATTTTTGAATATTTTATTACAAAACACAGATAAAAAACTATTACTATAATACTGTGTAAACCAATAATGGAAATGATTAAATAATTATCGATATAATGAGTGGCTATGCAGTTAACAAAAATTGTATTTATTTGTTAACTGCATAGCCACTCATTATACTAAATTCAACTATTCCGGTGTCATTTCCTATTAGATTCAACTATTCATATCCACAATTCGTTAAATGAGATACAACAGACAATCATAATAAAATTACTGGGTGGGATCACGGTGACATAATAAATTAATACATTCTAATAATAATTTCACTCACCGATAGCATTGGGCGCCTTGCGATTTCACTAATAGAAATATTTTTTTTCTCATGCAAAACAATAATCTGAGCTTTTTGAAATCTTGTTAAATGATGCATGGTCTAAATTAATCAATATATCACAATCACAAACTTCAAGTGCAAAAGAAAGAGTATAATGTGTAGTTGCTAATGCAGACTGACTACATAAGTTCACAATTAAAGGCAGGAATATATTTTTAAAGCGGGTAGTTAGCTTCTAAACTGGGAAATAATTTTAAGTAGGCGAGAAACTTGTGGTAGATTCTCAAACTGGTCAGAATATCGCTTTATTCAGTTAGTATATTCATTTTAAATTACAAAATCTCAAAAATAATATTTTAGTAAACTCGAGGCTCGAACTCAGATCATTCTGTCACTGTAGGTTGAATGCTTACCTGTTGCGCCACGAGAGCAACTATCCTACATTGCGAAATTATGTTACACTATCATTTAAAAGACGTCAGCGCACTCACTCTATGAATGGGATGTGTGCGAGGCTGTCATCGTGAGCAGTACGTACAGTAGGATATAGTTTTGTAGTGTGCGTGTCTGGTTACTTAATTCTTTTGGTGTGTGTACGTATAATCTATATGTATAAAAGAAAGTCGTGTTAGTTACACTATTTATAACTCAAGAACGGCTGAACCGATTTGGCTGAAAATTGGTGGGGAGATAGCTTAGAACCAGGAGACGGACATAGGATATAACTTAAAAAAAACGGATAAAACGTGGTATAACAACGGCTGGACCGATTTAGATGAAATTTTGTGTGTATATTTGAATCGCTTCCTGGGTGGTTTGAAAACACAATTGGACCCGGTAGGTGGCGATGCAGTCGGGTTCTAGGACCGTTCAGACAGGACAACGTCTGTTGGGTTCGCTAATAAATAATGTATTTTAACTATATCCGTCTTCCGGTTTACATCCTGATTACCACGACTTTATCACAATGCATGTATCGTTACTACGATACATGCATTGAGATTTACTATTATGAGAGAAGCTACAATAACTTAAATTACACACAAATACGTCCAATTTGATTAGGTATACAAAATGGCTGTTAATATGTTTTGTTTAATTAACGAACGTGATTATAATGTGAAAATAAATACACTGACTGTGATATTTTTATATTATAGGTACACTACGGCAGAACATGGTATTTTTATTTAAATCTCTACTTCCCTTACTTATATTTTAATATAAATGTTCACACGGCTACTAATTACCTATAGTTATATTCACCTACACATTGCCTCTCTTTCTATCGCGTAACTCTTATACCTTCGGCGCGCGGCATTTCTACTGAATTAGCCCCGTGGACGTGGCCCGCCGTGTATCTACTTGTAGCATCATACCTAAACTGCGGAGTGTCCCATCTGTATTAATCTGTGGTTTCACACTGAAAACTGTTACCTAAGCCCAGCAGCGAAGCGACCCAACCGAACTTCGTTTGAGTGGGTTAGACTAGCTATCAACTATTTGTATCGCTCAAGAAACGTAGGTGCAATAAATGTAGGTCCCGTGTCAGTAATACACACAGTCACACATGTCATCACTAGGTACATAGTATAAAACAAAGTCGCTTCCCGCTGTCGGTCTGTCCCTATGTAGGTAGTTATGCTTAGCTCTTTAAAACTACGCAACGGATTTTGATGTGGTTTTTTTAATAGAGTGATTCAAGAGCAAGGTTTATATAATAAACGCGGGTGAAGCCGCGGGCAAAAGCTAGTAACTTATATAACGCACAACCTCAGAGGGGTCATTGTTCTCATCATTATGAACAACTTTTACTATGGGAATGGGACGATGCTTGAAATCGCGAAAAAAAAAATCAGCTGTTTCCTACCAACTTGCACAGTTCATCGCCGACTGTTCTCACAGAGGAGGCCTGTGTCTCATCAGCAGTGGAAACAATTAAGTAGGTACTTATTGGCTGATTATGCTTATGCTGGCTGTGCACGCTGCCGGCGAGAACTCTCTGTCAAAGAAGATACTCGCTTAGCCGGCAGAACACTCGCTGAGAGACTCGCTTTTAATTTTTTTTATTTTTTTTTATTCTTAATTTTAAGGGCTTTATCGCTGAGCGATAACGTCGCCCTGTAATAACAATACTATTAATTAAACTAAAAAACAATTAAATCTTAGATACTTTAAAACAAAAAAACCAAGATAGTACATAATCCAATTGAATAAATAAATAATCCTAGCTTGTTCCGATAAAGGACAAGCCAGGATAACATTACACTCTCCAATAACAATAATAATTCTATTTGTTGCACCTACTTGGTGCAACAAATAGAATTGATCACATCGCAGAACCTCATTCCGCACACACTCCATCAAAACATGTTGCACATCTTCGATTACCTACTACCTACTCCACATTCTACAATGCGTTTCAAATAATAGGAACGTCAATGACCTCTATCTGTCAAATGTTGATTGAAAAGTACGGTTTGCAAAGAAAACTTATTTGCGTATCAATAACGTTTTGTTTTGTCTTAGCTAAATCAAAGTGAAAACAGACATCAAAAAAATATTCATAATTAGTTTTTTATAAATTATGCTTCTTTCTTTCATATTTTCATTGTTGGTAACAATTTTTTTCATTTTTTTTCAAATTCTTCATTCGTGATTCGTAAATAAATGTTAACTAAAAAATATCTTGTTTTGCTCACCCTACCCAATTCAGTCGATTTGACAGCTATGCCGTCAGAACATGGCGCTGAGTCGATCCTATTCTTATTTGAAACGCACTGTACACAGTTGGGTGACATAACCTTTTTCATGAGAAACGCAAACTTTTTTGATGGTATGTGACCGGAACGTAGTCATAATGCCATAAGTAACTAATTCACTTCTGCTTAGCAGATTTTGCTTGCTTAGTAAGTACATAGGTACGCAAGCACATCAAGCTACTACAATCTGTCAAATTTCTATAATAGATTTTCATCTTTAATTTAAGTTTCGGGTGACTTGACCTGATGGCGTCTGTAGGTATGTACATACGCAAACCAAGTGACTGCAGCAAGTCATTCTACTACTCGTCGCAATTGAGCACTCATAGCATCAAAATATTTTTTTCAATACACTTCCTCGAAAACTGGTTCATATCGCACTACGATTAGGTTCACAATGTAATGTATGTCGCACGCGTGCGATTTTTCATTTTCCCGCACACGTGCGGGAATAAAAATTGCCACAGATAACTTATATAACAGATACTTAGTCCAAATTGGTTCAATGCCTCTATTCACAACTCTCTATTCGGAGGTGAATGTTTTTTTAAATCTCGGCAAAGAGGTATGTATTTTTTGAATATTTAAATAATGTTTATAAATAGAATATCATCAAAAACTATGATTATTACAATAAAAAAAACGTTTATGAATAAATTAACATTTATTTGTGTTCTAAACTCGAAAATACTTGAATTTTCTATTTTTCATATTAGGCTGTTTAACGGCTTTATACTTTTGCTTCTCCTTCAACCTGGCGAAAGCAAAGCGCGAAAAAAAAATAAAACTTAAATCATAGTTTCCTAATAATTCATGACAAAAACATTTTGCGTTATTTTATTTTATTTCTTCAAAAGTGTATTGAAAAACGTCGTTTGATACTCGTGGACATTTGTTATTGCAGTTCTCGGCTCAATAAACAACCTCGTCTACGGCTCGGGTGTTAATTCCGCCTCGAGTGCAATAGCAAACGTTCTCCACTTGTATCAAAATGTACTATTTTCTCTAGCTTCTGCCCGCGACTTCGTTGGTGCCCGTGAAAAATATTCTATGATACTCGGAATTCAGTAGGTAGCTTCCCATCAGTGAAAGAATTTTCGGAATCGGATCAGCAGTTTCGAAGATTACCTACCCCTTACATACAAACTTACAAACAAATTTTACCTCTATAAAATATTAGTTTTTATAGATAAACTTACCAACATGGTATGGTACTTCGTCGAAACCTTGGTGCACGGTTCCAATTGCTCGTTTCCTATGGAAAAGAGCCAGAAAAAAACTCCAGACAAATATTCCCAACACGATCAGGAGACAATGAGCTTGGGAGATTACGAACTTTGGCACATGGCGTTGTCTTAGTAGGTAGGTACTATGTATCTATTATCTTGTATAGTTGTCATAATTACCTACCAATAATATAATTTAAAAAAATGCGTGCAGTCGGGGGACCCCCGTCAGGTACAAAGTTCCTTCTCACGTATGATATAAAACAAAAACAACATTTTCGCAGCCGCCATCTTGGATTTTCACTTTGACTTTACTATCGGCTTTAGGGCGAGCGTGCACTGCGGTGCTTTCCATTAGTTCTGCCGCACTGGGCGGGGCCTACAGTAACAAAACGCATACCTAACCGCATTTTTCATCAAAATCCGAAAACTATGCGGCCTAAAAAAAGACTAAAAATTGTTTGAGAATATGCAAACAGCGCTCTTTCATAATAATATGATACCCCACATGCTCTAGTATAGTAACCCCACTTCGAATTTTTAAAACCCCCTTTCAGCCCCTGTTGCAAAAAAAAAAACATGTATTTTTGTTTCTTTCTTACCTATTTGTAAAATAGTTGGGCAAACGTCATCTAAAACAGACTGTTCCAAATTTCAATTTGAGATATCCAGCTGTGACAGGCAGACAGACATACAGACTGAGTCACACCATAAGGGTTCCTTTTTTACCATTTTGGTACGGAACCCTAAAAACGATACTGATGTCTCATGATGAAAAATTTGATAATTTTCGCAAACGCCATCTTGGATTAACATCTTAACGACACTATCGGTTTTAACACCTTCAAAAACCATAAAAAAACGATACCCACGATGAAAAATTTTTAAATTTCGCTATCATGGATTTTCATTTTGACCAAATTCACATTTTCAGAGAGTAAGTCGCTTGGAGGGGGCACAACGCTTTTTCGTTACGTGACGATTTCTACCAGTTTACTCCTACTGCAAGCCGCCAATGCTTTCGCGGACGCTAAACGAGCCACAATAGAAGTTTTATTGTTATGACGTCAAGCACCCATGAGTTAAAGAATTCTTCGTTCCAATAACAGAATTGGCTCTTTAGTTAAGGTATGCCAAAATTGAGCTGAGGTAGCACAAAAACGTAGACGTACCTAATAACATTTTGTATAAACCTAAACAGGTAGGCTAAGTACGTATATATTGTAGAAAGCCCGTCTTGTCCTTTTATCTCGAGTCACAGATTAATACTCGAGTACCTTCTTCATTGAAGACTTTTCATATCTCTGTTAGATTTCTACTTTTCTTTCAGATGGGACTGAAAGAAAAATAGACATCTAATAGCGATAAGAAGACTTCAATGAAGACTTGTCATATCTCTATTAGATTTCTACTTTTCTTTCAGATGGGACTGAAAGAAAAGTAGACATCTAATAGCGATAAGAAGACTTCAATGAAGACTTGTCTTATCTCTATTAGATTTCTACTTTTCTTTCAGATGGGACTGAAAGAAAAGTAGACATCTAATAGCGATAAGAAGACTTGAATGAAGAATGAAGTCGTTTCAGTCCCATAGTGCAAGCATCCTCTTTCAGATGGGACTGAAAGAAAAGTAGACATCTAATAGCGATAAGAAGACTTGAATGAAGAATGAAGTCGTTTCAGTCCCATAGTGCAAGCATCCTCTTTCAGATGGGACCTAAAGAAAAGTAGACATCTAATAGCGATAAGAAGACTTGAATGAAGTCGTTTCAGCCCCATAGTGCAAGCATCCTCTTTCAGATGGGACCTAAAGACAAGTAGACATCTAATAGCGATAAGAAGGCTTGAATGAAGAATGAAGTCGTTTCAGTCCCATAGTGCAAGCATCCTTAATAATATTTTAAATGCGAAAGTGAGTTTGTTTCTAATTTATATTCCCGATAAAGGGACACTGATCTATAAGATACAGGGAAACCTCTAGTTTGGAGATCAGGGTATCAATGTATTGTGCATAGCATAGCCACCTAGTTATAAATATAACAATGTTTGTACCTACTTTGGCTTTTCTTCAATAAACATTTTTTTTTTACATTATTTTATTCCCACGGGATCGAGACTTATGCGGCGAAACTGCGGGGCGCAGCTAGTATATTATAATGTTTCAAGTGTTTGTAAAACGAAGTTTATATGGGGGAATGGTGACGCGGAGGATAGTGATGTCAATGTTTGTTGAAATGCTTTAGAAAATCCATAGTAAACTAGTGCAACGAACTTCGTTTCCGACGATGTCAATAGTAGTAGGGGAGACGGTGGCAAGATGGGGTACTTAAGGTTTAAAGATCAATAAAAGAAAAAAATACATAGTGAGACAATCATATTTATTTTTTAATTAACAACTAGTTATTATTATTCAAATATTTGGTGACGTTAGGAACTTTTAGATATCTATTTTAGAAAAAAAATCAAATAAAAAAAAAAAGGTGTTTTGCCCCGTCTTGCCCCATGGTGCTGGTAAGAGGGGGTACTCCCCTAAGGTAAGATGGGTGATGAGAATTATCAGAGAGAAATAAAAAATAGAGAAATAATATGGACTGGCAGAACACGCAGACGTGGATGACTTCGTCATCATCATCCTACATTCCTGCACGGCTATTATGTGACCATCTTCCACAGTGTGAGCATGATATCCACCCTTCAATGGAAGCGGAATGTTCTGGAGTAATCATTACCCCATCTTGCCTGCCGAGCCATTTTCTACCAATAATCAAAGAAAAAAAAAACAGTTGGCAATCTCAAGGAAACACAATGCCTACCATAATGTAGGTTAGTTTAAGCGTCAATCACAGCCACACCTCACCAGCTAGCATTATGTAACAAACCACAGTCACGTGTCAAACCAGAAGATAATAAATGATAAGTAATTTGCAGTAAAACAGTTTTTTAAGATTTTTTCGTCACGCGTGCACTTGCGAACAATTAATGGCCAGGCGACTGACAAGGTGTCATGGCAGGCATCGAACGATGCATGAACGAGAGTGATTAGTCAGTTTTAACAGTGAATTTTGCTGGGTACCCCGTCTTACCCGCTACCCCGTCTTACCTACTTCTCCCCTATAGGTACATTTGCAACAACACACAACACCCGAGCCGTAGCCCGTAGGCGAGGTTGTTTTTGAGCCGAGAACTGCAATAACAAATGTCCACGTGTATCAAACGACATTTTTCAATACACTTTTGAAGAAACAAAATAAAATAACGGAAAATATTTTCAAATATTTTTGAGTTTCGAACACAAATAATTGTTAATTTGTTTTTTTAACATTATTTAAATATTCAAAAAATATTAACGCCGTAAAGACGCATATCTCTTTGCCGTGATTAAAAAAAACATTCACCTCCGAATAGAGAGTTTTGAATAGAGGCATTGAACCAATTTGGACTAAGTATAGGTATAAGTTATCTGTGGCAACTTTTATTCCCGCACACGTGTTGGGAAATGAAAAATCGCACGCGTGTGAAATACATTGCCAATGAAAAGTGCCTTGCCATAAAACTAAAATCTCTGTAAATATCAACATCATGATTCTTAGTCACTTTTTATAACACGTCATCCCTGTTGTTTTGAAACTGATCTAGTCAGTTATATATAAATATAGAAATAAGTAGGTAGGTAGGTACTTACTAGCGACCCGGGTACGCACAGTTTTTACGACTTGTCAAAATATTAAGATTTTTTTTTAAGTATTATTTTTGTAAGTAGGTACGTTTAATATTAACCTTCCGGAATAAAATTCTCTAAATGATTATGAAAACCGCATCAAAATTCATTGTCACGGTCACACAGACATACGAGTACCCAGACGAAATGCGACTGTTACCTATACAGGGTTATTTTTCAATGACCAGCCAAATTTTCACATGAATATGAACAACTTTCACTATGGGCCCAACTTTGAAATCACGAAAAAAAACCAGCGGTTTCCTACAAAAGTTCAATACCTACTCGATCGAAATGTATGAAACAGCTGATATTTTTTTTGCGATTTCAAAGTTGGTCCTATAGTGAAAGTTGTTCATATTCATGGGTAGAACACCCTGTGAAAATTTAGCTGGTCATTGAAAAATAACCCTGTATACATGGTGCTAAAGTAATTGCGTGACATAGCTTTGGGGTAGGTTCAGTATCGATAAAGGAACCCAGTAAAAATTAAAAAAAAAAATCTAAATAAAAACATAAAAAAAACTTATAAGTAATAGCAATCGTTTAGCATTAAAATTATTTTATTTGTTTAAATGCTTGAATTACTTGACCTAGTTACTATCGATTTTGTCCTTCACTTCTCGCGTCGGAATACTAAGGGCCGCGCCGCGCGCCGGCGCATTATTTGCTACTGAAAACGGCTCACGATAATTTTAATTCTAAACGATTGCTATTTTAAGTTAGTAGTAGGTACTAAATTAGGTTGATCTTGCAATATTCTTTTGTTTTAATTTTTTTTTTCCTGGGTTCCTTTGTAGATACTGAACCTACCCCTAAGCTATGGCACGCAATTACTTTAACACCCTGTATACAAAATATAGATATAGAAGATACTAAAGGCTCCTACAAACAGGCGCGTCAACGCGACGCGAATTGCACGCGACACAAAATCACCGCTAGCCGCGCGACGCCTTTGTGTCGCGTTTGCGGTCATTCAAGTACCTAACCTACCTGCTCAAGTTTTATTTTTTCTGAAAGTACCTACTTTTCACTCAATCAAATGTTTTATCTCCACTGACATACCTATCTATAGGTAAAAGAAAGTCGTGTTAGTTACACTATTTATAACTCAAGAACGGCTGAACCGATTTGTCTGAAAATTGGTGGGGAGGTAGCTTAGAACCAGGAGACGGACATACGGAGGACGGACGGATAGTTTAAAAAAAAAAACGGATAAAACGTGGTATAAAAACGGCTGGACCAATTTAGACGAAATTTTGTGTGTACATTTGAATGGGTTCCTGGATGGTTTGAAAACACAATTGGACCCTGTAGGTGGCGCTAAAGTCGGGTTCTAGGATCGTTCAGACAGGACAACGTCTGTCGGGTCCGCTAGTAACAAAAAGTGAAAAAAATATTTTTAAAGTATCCTTATCACTTTTTTCGCCATCATTATCGCGTAGTTCTCAAAAGTTTGTAGAGCTACGCGGTAGTCTGCTACGTGACGTTAGCTACGGCGTAGCACGCATTTGTGCTACGGTATCATGCATCATCTCCTGAACTTATTAGAAAGCTTTCTTTCCAAGATTAATAATTTGCTTTTGTTTCTCTAATTTGGTCTGCCTATCTAATGCACAACTAGTTTGTTCAAGGAATTCTCCAAACGGCTCATTGACACTTCCCGTGACCCAAGGGCTGGCTTTTACCTTGGCCAGAGGATTAGCATTGCCATACAACGTGCCTGAACGTGGCAATGCCGCTAGTCTCTTGGGTAGTTTACCAGTCGACAGCGATGCGGAGGAATTTTGTCGACGCCATATTTTATTTTTGTTTTTTAATTTTAGGATGTTATATTTTAAACTTAATTATACTATTTTTGGAACGAAGTTCCTTAGCGCGCGTTGTGAAAGGGGGCTAGACGGAAAAAAGTCTCACGAAAAGTTGTCACGACACTTTTTGCTATAGGTAGCTATTGTAAGCCGTGCGGCGTGCGCATGTTTCTCTGTCTGTCTCTCTCTCTCTCTCTCTCTTATAGAAAGCAAGCCAGATATTTTCATTTCTATTTCGCATTGAACAGTGCGATGATGATGATGATGATGATGATGATGATGATGATGATGATGATGATGATGATGATGATGATGATGATGATGATGATGATGATGATGATGATGATGATGATGATGATGATGATGATGATGATGATGATGATGATGATGATGATAAGTATAAAAATAAAATTTTGTTACAATTCCTTCACTAATTAATCGAAAGGAACTTCGTTCCATCCGGGTGTCCCTTGACACCTCTCAAGATTTTTTAGTCCAATAAATATATACTTAACTAAATAAAATGCACAACTTAATTATAACGTACCTACATATTAATATAATTAGTGTTATTAGGGTTTTTTATCTGAAATTTCCGGGAGCAGCCCGGAGCTGGATTTGTGCCCAGTTGATGGCAATAGGCTCGCCCCCTGTTATAGGGAACTTTAACATAACTAGGCACATTGCCAAATACCTTGCAAGCCATCACTGATATCATCAACAGATCAATAGAATCACGCACATTCCCTGGCCTTTGGCGACGTGCAATTGTTCGCCCCATCCCAAAAATTAGTGATCCAGCCAATTTGAGGGATCTCAGGCCAATTAGTATTCTGCCTTGTCTGTCAAAGATTCTGGAGCGTGTAGTGTATCTACAGGTAATTGAATACTTGGAGGCAAATAACATTCTCCCTGACCTTCAGTCGGGCTTCCGTAAAGGTAGAGGCACTGCAACGGCTCTGATAGATGTTGTGGGCAATATCCTGGAGGCACGTGATCGGGGGGAGGGGTCAATCTTGGTCCTACTGGATTTTTCACGGGCTTTTGACGCAATTAACACCAATTTACTGTTGTCCAAGCTAGCATACTATGGTTTTGACTGTGACGCTGTGGATTGGTTTAATAGTTATTTAACTGATAGGTCCCAGTATGTGCAGATCCACAAGGAAGATGGATCAACTGTGTCATCCCCTCCACTCCCTGTGTCTAGGGGAGTCCCACAAGGATCGATTTTGGGCCCTTTGCTGTACATCCTCTACAGTGCTGATGTTATTGGTTCCTTCATTAACTGCACATATCACATGTATGCTGATGACATCCAGTTGTACACCTCTTTCCATGGGGATGATACAGCATTGGCAGTGCAAAGGGTTAATGAGGACCTGCATCGAGTGGTGACCTGGTCTGAAGAGAACTCTTTGGTTCTGAACCCTTTGAAGTCCAAGTTCATGGTGCTGGGTACTAGAAAACAAGTTGCTGCAATATTGTCTGCCAAACCGGAGATTGTGATAAAGGGGGAGAAAATTGAACGTGTAGAGCAGGCATGTAGTCTGGGTCTAATCCTAGATCCAGAGCTGCGATTTGAGGCTCACATAAAAAACGTGCTGAGAAATTGTTTTTATAGGCTGAAGGTATTATATGGTATACGTAAATTTCTTAGCGTACCTCTCAGAAAACAACTGGTAGACAGTCTGATCCTATCTAGGCTAAACTACTGTGACACTGTCTATGGGCCGTGCTTGCTAGCTAGGACAGATAGGTTAATTCAGCGAGTTCAGAATGCCTGTGTTCGTTTTTGTGTCCATGTCCCTCGTAGGCATCATGTGACGCCATACATAAACCAACTCAAGGTACTGAAAATGGCTGCCAGGCGAAAGCATCATCTAGCGAGTTTAATGTTTGGCATTGTAACAACCCATAAGCCGCACTATTTATATGAAAAACTCACTTGGCGACAGTCTTATTATAAGTATGGTCTTCGTTCTTCAGTTGGCCCACTAAGGGCTCCGCGACACAGAACCGCAGCTTTCAGGGGCAGTTTCAGGTTTGCGGCCACACACTGCTGGAATGATCTTCCACCACCAATACGAGGCCTGAAAACAATACAGTCATTTAAGTATAAATACAAGAAGTTACTATTGGATGCACAACTTTCTTTACAACAATAGTTGTAGTACAACATGGTATCCTTGTTGTTTACATACCTCACGGGTCACGGCCTGCAGTCCTTGATTTTGGATCTTCAGCAGTGCTGTGGCATAGCTTTTCTGCCTCCTGTCTGCTGGGTTAGCTTGTAGCGATTCCTTATCCCTGTTTTATGTTGTGGTCCTATAAAATGGAAAGTACAATTTTAATATGTTCGGTATTTTATATTACCTAAGTACTCTATTTATCCAATGCAATTTATTTTACAATTTATTACCAATGCATTATTATTATTTCATTTTGAGTACAATATCGTACGTATAGTGATGTTTATCTTTAATAACTTACCATATTTGTTTCAAATAAGCATCAAGCAGATAGCACATGGCGGGTCACCCTCCAACTCTTTAAGTTTGTCTCATAATATTGCACATTTCACTCATAAACACTAATAAACATTGTCACAATCATTGCTGTAGCTTATTACACCCATTACATCATAGTGACATCATGTTTCTGTAATTTTTTTACGCCATTTTGTTTGATTACGTAATTTCCAATTTTCTGTGGTTGGTTGAGTGACAAAGCAGGAGCACTTGTCAAAATTGACGCATACGCATATCGCGAACTCTCTGGTTTTTTGATTTTTGTCTTTGGGCTCGGAACGCGTTGAAATGTTGCCACATAATTTAATTTATTATTTTGTCTTTTGGTTGATCTTGGATTATTACTATACGTATGAAATGTTCAATTTTTTGTTTAGTAACTTTTGTTTTTATAAAAGATTAGCTCTTATTTTAATAGTATTGAAATTGCTCATTTGTGCGCGCCGATACAGCGTCGTTTTGTGCCTAAAGCCACCTCAGAACTTGTAAGAGTATTTTTGTTCTGGCCTCGGTCATAGATAATACTTTTGTTCAATCCTAATCTTTGCGGGTTCTGAGATGGCGACACGCCGCCGGTTTACGCTGAAAACCAGCGCCTTGACTCGTGCCTTCGTGCACGGGTCACGGCATTAAGCTGAGCGTTAGCCGTTTCGCGCGTTAGTGACGCATAATTAAGTATTTTGTTGTTTTTCTTTTTATGTTTAAATTTAGCTACCCAATTGTTTTTATTTTTTAGGTTTATGTAAAAAACAAATGTATGTGCGTCATTTTTCGCGGGAATAAATAGTTTTTCTTTCTTTCTTCTTTCTTTCTAGTGAAATGTAGGTGTACTATAGGTGCACCTCTGCTTATCCCTTCGGGGAATACAGGCGTGATGGTATGTTATGTGTATAGTACCTATGTAGACACTATTTTTTAAAACACCTGGCAAATACCTACTTATGAAAAACTAGTATTTGCCCTGCGGCATCATCCGCGTGGAGGTTGGAAATTATCCAACAGAAACCTACGGGGATAAAAAGTATCCTGTCATAATCCAGGTTACTACATATGTGCCAAATTTCATCCAAATCCGTTCAGCCGCTTTAACGTGAAAGCCTAACAAACAAGTAAACACATTTTCGCATTTATAATAATAATCTCTCAAACAATAATTATGTATCCGAAGCTAAAACTAAAGTTAAGGCGCAGATTTCCTGAAAACGATCAAAAATGTGGTTTCTTAAAGCTGTGTATCTCATAAACCGTAAATAATTTTGACATGTAAAAAAAATATGATATTTTCAAGTCCTTTTCGCATACAGTGATGGAAGCCAAAACATAATTAAACATACTTTAATGCACCAAAAAAATCTTTAAACATACCTCCTAATAATCTTTAAAAGCTATTTATCCCTTCATTAGCAATTATAATTATAATTAAAAATATCCCATGAAATGTCAAATTCCAAACTGCATCCAGTGATGGATTACTTTTTATTAAATAGTTGATTTCTAATTTTATACGATTTTATTTGCACTTTTACGACATAATTCCGGTGCGCGTGAGAATCTTCTATCTCGTGCGTCAAACTAGACAGCCATAACGCCATTTCACTTACACACCGAGCTAAACCAAGCTTGGATCCAGGGCCTTAAGAAGAAATAATTTCACTCATTTTTTAACAGACCCTTTATCTACAATATACCTACTACTTACTTTAACAGATGCAATTATACTCATATATAATTAAACTATTACCTTAAGCTATCATCGCGATTCACGTGCGTCTTACGTCTTATCTCTCTTATGGTGCTCTCGAAGTCTCGATCCTAAAAAATATGGAAAAAAAATTGCTTTTGTCAGCGGCTCCGCCCCCGTGCGTTCTTGCCGGAAATTGTCCCACAGGAACGTACTACTGGGATAAAAAGTAGCCTATTTGCTATTCCAGACCATCCATCCGTCCATCCATCCATCCAACTCATCCACCATCATCATTATCATCTCATTCATCTCTGTGCCCAATTTCATCTAGATCCGTTCTGTCGTTCTGGCATGATGGCTCCAAACTTTCGTATTTAAAATATTAGTAGGATAGTAGGATAGAATAACGCGTGTTTTACACCGATTAATATTCATGAATCGTAAATGATGTTTACACTAACTTAGTTTCGAATTAGTTGTCTCTAAATTGTGCTACATAGTAGGTATATCCTATAGTTTGGAAGTAGGCGTTTCAAGTTATGGAGTAATTTAGAGGTCGGTTCAAACCACAGCCGGGACAATATCGCAGGCAAATAATATGATTTCATTCCTACTCCGTTTGTTTCTCACAGAAGGTTTAAAGGTAGGTATATCCTCTGGTCCTAACAGCAACATCTATAAAAATCAACCATTCGTATTGTGTACCTACTACTAGGTTTCGCTCGCGGCTTCGCCTGCGAGCGAAACCGAATTATCGTTTCTAAAACAAGCTTTTATTGCTGACTGTACCAAACAATCTCATGGACCCGTCGTCGCCGCCGTCGGGAAAGAATTTTAATATTATTTTAAAATGTCACGGATCCGCTGGTAATCAAAGTATGGTATGGTATGGTGGTGGTGGTATGTGTTTATTTTTGAAAACAATAGAATCGTGGATCTTTGGGAACAACCCATCCAGATTTATGAACGTAATCGAGGCAAAAGGAGTAGGTATGGATCATAGCAGGCTATGTAAGAATCACAGCAGGTGGCGTTCTGTGGTTTCTGCCTACCCCCATGGGAAGAAGGCATTAGTTTATGTATGTGTCATACATAGTCAAAGGTCGATATGCAGTCTCATCGCGGAATGACTGGTTAATCCTGGGTTTGACCAAAGCCTTCGGGCAAACCCCCAAATAAATTCCAATTTTGGCTTTTGACTAAAGTATTTTTGGTCAAACCTAGAAGTTCCTAACTTTTCAGTCAAACGTCGAAAGTATAATAATCTGTTTCGGGCTTTGCCTGGTCGATCCTAGAAGCGACTGGCAGACTCGGTCAAACGTCGTCGTCACACCACGAGGTTCGGTTTTGTTAGGTTCCTTTAAACCCTGCAGACAGAAATACCGCGAAAACCCCGCGCAGCGGGTCTCCGTCGACCTGCTGACGAAAACCCTAACCCATGCCTAACCTAGGTGTTTTGAGGTTAGTTACTTTGACTGGTCAAACCCCGATTTCATTTATTAGTTTTATTAGTTTCTCCTAGGTTTGACTAAAATCCTTTAGTCAGAGGCCGAAAAACTTCATTTGTTTGGACTTTGACTGAGACTTCAGGTCAGATCTGAGTATTGACTAGTCAAACCTAGGAGCGCCGGAGCTTCGAGGTTTGACTATAACATATTATGTACTAACTAAACTTATTATTGTGAAGTATCACTCATAATACCTATATAATACTTACCCCAGGAATAAAATGCTACATTATCTATCAATGTCGTCAAATGCTGTGGTAAGCGTAAGCTATATCAATGACTGAATATTTGTTTTCACCACTTTGTCGAAATATTACCAAAAATAAAACACCTGGGGATCAAAACATCCTGCTACTTATTCAAAACCGATTGGGTTCGACTAATATCGCATTTCAAGGAATTTTGCAAGCAATTGATAGCTCAGGTAACTTGTAAAGTTGTGGAGCGCTCAGCCGTCCTATTAGTGTCATGCCTGCGGCTGCGGAGCCGACCCACTGACAGAATATCAATGAACACGTTTTAGATATATACAAGATGTAACATAAATGACGCACAACCTCTTAAGGGGCCATTGTACTCATCATTATGAACAACTTTCACTATGCGACCAAACCTGAAATCGCGAAAAAAAAATCAGCTGTTCAGTACATTTATCAACACCAAACTCGTGAAAATGTAGGGAGCAGCAGATTTTTTTTTTCGCGATTTCAGGTTTGACCTCATAGTAAAAGTTGTTCATAATGATGAGTACAATGACCACTTAAAATATTGCCGCTGTTTACACTTACACCCTGTATATACATATATTAGTCCTGGTCGACCGAGCTCCGCTTAGCACAGTTATTACAGATCATCAAATAATTACTAGGTTCATTTTCGATCCAATTATAAACCGTGATTGATTAAATGTAACAGTTTACAGTACTACCTACCTATAACATTTAAAACTCCAGACTTTTCATTGTTGCATGTACCAGTACTTACTCCAAAATAATCGAACACACGCTCCACGGTTGTTTCCATTGAACTTCAAAAACAGACTTACCAGAAAATCGTGTAGCTTGCATCATAGATTTATTATTATAACTAGTTACATTAGGTATTTATTATGCGTCGATCTGGTATATTGTCTAAGAAAATTATCTTAGATTATACAATGTAAGTAAAACTTATTACTAAAATCACAAATGACAGTCGGGTTGTTAATTACAAACCGAAAGTTGCGCAGCGCGCTAGCGAGCTGTGCTCGGAGTTTATTTCAAGGATAACATAAGATCTGCTGGGGAGTTGTTGCGCCACTTCTTCTTCCCAGCTAAACACTAGCAAGTAGTGAAGGGTGGAAGCTTTGGAGGACTGTCATCATATGTAATTTTAACGTTCAAAAAGTGCTAGTTCTGATTCTGAAAATGACTTTGATTTTTTTCTTATCTGAAATGAAATTGTCCGGAAAAGAACTGGACTTACCGACGTAGCTTGCAGAGTTAGCAAGCTGAAGTGGCACATGGTGGACCGATGACCTGGTGAAGTTCATGGGAATCCGCTGAATGCTTGGAAGCCAGGACCGGTCGTTGTGGCGACGCATGGGGTATGCCAATAGAAATAAGTGTAGTACGTTCTGATTTGTGAATTGCAAGTGTGTGCGCGACTTCGTATCTACTGCTTTTACTGTACTGCATCATGTGTAGTTGTGGCGAGTGGTGGGGACAAAGTGGAGACATCGGGTTCCGATACATTTTCAACTATAGGACGAGCGTGCACTGCGGTGTGTTTTTCTAACGCATAATCTGTGCAGTATGCAATGTCTTTGAAGTGCGCGACTGTGGTCATGCGTTTTGTTACCGTAGGCCCCGCCCAGTGCGCCAGAACTAACGGAACGCACCGCAGTGCGCGCTCGCCCTTAAGCCATATCTCCTTCTTTCTTATATCTAGGTAGGCCTATGTTCAGCTGTGAACATCTTGTGACTGAATGATGCTGACAATGAACCAGCGCTGGAGACGACAACCTATTAGTTGCATTTCGGCAAAATAATTTAACGATAAAGAAGAGAATGTATTTAATCTTTAGTTCCTTTCTTTAGTTTCTTTTGTTTTTAGTTCATGTATTGTCTGCTTATTTTTCATTTTCATGTTAAAATGTATTTTGAAGGTATATTATGTGTTTGAAACACTAATTACAAAATACCTACCTCAGCGTTAGATATTTTAAATACCAATTGCAAATTGCATTTTTAGGAAGTAATTGAAATACAGATACCAAATACGTATTTCAATTACAAGTAATACTGCCCAACCGTGACTACATAAACATCACTCCTGTTTCATATTAAAAAAGTCTGTGCCTGTGGTGTCCCCGTGTCCCACTGCATGACAAAGGCCGCTACTCGCTTTCCACTTCTATATTGAATAAAAGTCAAAGATTTATTTGCAGATAAATATGGTTACAAAAGTTCTTACAATGGTAGTTTTTATTAGTATCTTAACATATTTAATCATAACTTAATGACATACAAAGTTTTGGTGTACAAAATCATTTAAATTTAAACTGAAGGGTTATTTTATAGTAGGTCTAAAAGAAATTCTCAAAGTAACGGTTGGGTTATTTTAGTGTGAATTGATAAATTCTTGTAGTAATATGACGATAATTAATCAAGTACCTATAGGTACTTTAGAGAGGTCTCATTGGTATCGGTATAGTATTATTAGGTAGTAGATGCTCGAGAGCGGATGGGCCGCCGCCGCCGGGCCGGATGGCGAGCCCGGCTGTCGCGCACAATCTACTCGGAGATGTTGTGACAGCCACAATGGGGATTCATTAATCAACTTTTCCAATTTCCAACGAATCTATCTCTGTTATCAATAAGTTTAGGGAAAAACCCTCCTCAAACGAATTCCAATGTAAATTGTTTGAAGACTGAAGCCTCGTACATCCACGAGTAATACTTATACAGAATGTCCCGTAATTAATGGACCACCTACTCATCATTATGAGCAACTTTTACGACCAAACCAGAAATCGCGAAAAAAAAATCGCCTGTTCCTTAGATACATTTTGACGAGTTATGCGAACATAAATGTATGGAACAACTGATTTTTTTTTCGCGGTTTTTGGTTTGGTTAAAAGTTGTTTATAATGATGAGTACAATGATCCCTTAAGAGGTAGTTCATTAATTACGGGACATCCTAGTATACATAATTTGCCTATAATGTTCCCACTGCTGGGACACAGGCGTCCTCTCAGTGAGAGGGAGTGGGCCGTAATCCACCACGCGGGCCCAGTGCGAGTTGGTCATCGATATCCGTGGAGTTGGTACACCCTGTATTGACACGGAAATGTTATCACTTATCATAGTGAATAGATTGTATTCATATATTTATATTTTATATGAATAAATTGATGTTTTTTGTGTATTCAGTGAAAACCGATTGGGTTTTCACTGAATACACAAAAAACATCAATTTACTAATTGGATGGATTGAGCTACGGGCCGCTTTATGTGGCAGCGCTGGCTCGCGGGCTAATAGGGACGATGCCTGGGTAAAAAAAAAAGAAATTATATTTAATCCGTCTGTCATATAATAAAATAAATAAGTAGAAGTTTAAAAACTAAAACCCGACTACTGAAAAATCACGCTCCAAAAAGTATGAAACAGGAAAATATTCTCATCTGAAAATATAAAAAGACAAACAAATTAAAAATCCGCACCCTTATTGCGTAACACATTATCAATCGGAGTTTGAATCATTTTGAAACAAATTGTTAATCCATTGCTTCATATGTTCGAAAAATTTGTCTGCGCGGCAACGTAAATAACGCAATAAATGTTGTTGAACTGTCAAAATGAAACCAACTCCGATTGATAAAGTGAACGCAATTAGGGTGCCGGAGTCACACGTCATGTAACCATAAATCGAACAGATTATGTGTAACTCCGGATTTTTAATTTGTTAGCCTGTAACCAGCGGACGATCAAGACGCTTCCAACGATACCCCATATTTTGTCAAATTATGATAAGTACGAGTAGTTTAGAAGTTATGAGGGAACAGTTGAACATACATACATGACATATCGGTCAAAATCATAACCCTTCTTTTTGCTTCGCCGTAGTTGGGTATAAAAATTTTAGACATGTGTTTTTTGCTTTATAAAAAGACTTAGTTATCTTATAACGCAGTTGGGGAGTGGGGGAGCTCACTGCTTATAGACTAAGAGGTCACAGGATTTTTCATAACGATCATGGATACGGTTAGATTTACTTCGATGGGTTGTAGAGTAGTCCCCTAATGCGGATGACGTCGGTCTGCCTGCTCTGAGTGGTTGCAACTTCGAGTTATAGCGCTTACAAGAGGCGTCATTGTTGCAAAAAAAAACGATCAGAGAAATGGTCAGTTTTGGTACACATTGAAAGTATGGCGTCTCCGCAGATGAAACAAGTTGGTCTGCCGGCTCTGAGTGGTTGCATTTCAGAGCTATGATGCACGCAACATTGTTGCGAAAAAAAAACGATAAGAGAAATGGTCAGTTTTAGGACCCATTCGAAGTATGGTGTCTCCACAGGTGAAACGAGTTGGTCTGCCGGCTCTCAGTGGTTGTATTTCAGAGCAATCGTTGTATATGCAAGACGCTTATTTGTGGAGAAAGCCTAAAAAATACATCGAAAAAGGGGACAATAGGCGAATTTTTTAAGTGCACGCCGGCCGGTGTCGTACCCCCACCCTTCACCTGCGCCGAGAACCACCCGCTGCGCGACCGTCCCCCTGTAAAGGAATAGGGAAAAAGCTAGAGGTGTCATTAGGTGTTAATAAGAGAAATGGTCAGTTTTAGTACCTATTCGAAGTATGGTGTCTCCACAGGTGAAAAGAGTTGGCCTGCCGGCTCTTAGTGGTTGTATTTCAGAGCTTTGTTATACGCAAGGCGCTTAGTTATAGCAAAATTCAACTTAACGGTAATCAATAAAATAAAGAATGAAATCGAACAAATCCAATTTTTAACAATTCAACTTATTACTTTGGGTAAATCACAGATTAATAATTTTGTAGAATATAGCTAATGAAACAACTCAAAAAATATAGAATGTTAGAAATAAGTAAATATTTAACTCTAAGTCTTAGCTATAATCTACAAAATTATTCATCTGTGATTTACCCACAGTAATAAGTTGAATTATTAAATATTGGATTTGTTCGATTTCATTCTTTATTTTATTGATTACCGTTAAGTTGAATTTTTCTGTAACTAAGCGCTTTGCGTATAACAATGCTCTGAAATACAACGACTAAGAGCCGGCAGACCAACTCGTTTCACCTGTGGAGACACCATACTTTGAATAGGAACTAAAAATGACCATTTCTCTTATTGACACCTCTTGACACCTCTAGCTTTTTCCCTATTCCTTTACAGGGGGGCCGGTCGCGCAGCGGGTGGTGCTCGGCGCTGGTGTAGGGTGGGGATACGACACCGGCCGGCGTGCACTTGAAAAATTCGCCTATTGTCCCCTTTTTCGATGTATTTTTTAGGCTTTCTCCACAAATAAGCGTCTTGCATACACAACGATTGCTCTGAAATACAACCACTGAGAGTCAGCAGACCAACTCGTTTCACCTGTGGAGACACCATACTTCGAATGGGTCCTAAAACTGACCATTTCTCTTATCGTTTTTTTTTCGCAACAATGTTGCGTGCATCATAGCTCTGAAATGCAACCAATCAGAGCCGGCAGACCAACTTGCTTCATCTGCGGAGACGCCATACTTTCAATGTGTACCAAAACTGACCATTTCTCTGATCGTTTTTTTTTCGCAACAATGACGCCTCTTGTAAGCGCTATAACTCGAAGTTGCAACCACTCAGAGCAGGCAGACCGACGTCATTTGCATTAGGGGACTACTCTACAACCCATCGAAGTAAATCTAACCGTATCCATGATCGTTATGAAAAATCCTGTGACCTCTCGGTCTATTACTACGTCACAACTATAACAAAGTACGTAGGTATAAAATCTAGCAAGGAGTGACATCATGCCACATTTTAACTATATATCGCCGTAATCTTTTCATTACTTACGTAAAAAAGAAAAAGTACGTGTCCAGTATTTTTTATTATTATACCTACATGAGTAGGTACATGACGGACCAAAAAATTTTTTAGTCATGAATCATCCCTATTCAAGATAGCGCAACTAAAATGTGTAAAAAAACTTAAGGAAACAAAATAAGTTAAGATAACGTCAAGGCTGCCTTGTGGTCGCTAGTGGAACTAAGCAAGGGGTCCTGCCTGGGGTCTAATCGCAGGTCGAGCAGTGTTATTAGTTTTTACCATAGAAAAATCTCTATAAGTTGAAGCCTGGCATCTGGATTGGTGCCCAAGTTTTGGCAGTGTTCTTGCCCCCTGAACATAACTGGCGGAATGTACATAGGTACTAGGTATACACCTCAACCACCTCACCTCTGAGCCTTTCGGGAAATACATTGGACAGACAAATTAATCTGCCTAGCCTTTTCCCAACTATCTTGAGGTCCGGTCGGCTTCCAGTCTAACCGGATGCAGCTGAATATATATTTTACATGTAGCGACTGCCTATCTGACCTCCACAACCCAGTTACTGGGTAATACGATACCCCTTGGTAAGTTGTCAGACTTTCGGGCTTCTGACGACCCGTAACGACTGTCAAAGATCCACGAATGACAGCCGGGACCAACGTCTTAACGTGCTTTCCGAGGCACGGAGGAATCTCGGTATGTAAAGATGGTCACCCATCCACTGACCAACCCCGACAAGCGTAGCTTAACCCGACGGATCGACCCGTGCGGCTGTTATTACTTAGCCACGAGCTCCTCATGATACATAATACATTGTAAAGACATGAAGTTATAATGTGGCATTTCGTGCGAAGACTTCTACCGTGTATTCATTCAATACTTATTGGTAAAATAAAATGCGGAATGAACAGAAAGAGGTTTGGAACATGATACTCATGAGAAATTGTGCGTAGGCACTTGCTCCCCATCACGCGTCGCTGCGTCACACGTAAACGTTCACTTTTCACCTAGTACTCATGGTGAAACATACTGCGGTAGCGGCAGTATCACTTACTCACTTTTCTGTGTCTGTGTAACTTGTCTGTGTAGCTTCTGTTTCATGTGTCTGTGTATCTTGTTTATTATATGAGTCTCATATGAAGACCCTCATATACAGGGTGTATCAGAAAGGTGTGGTGAAACTTAAGAGTGTACAGACCGTCAAACTTTCTCCATGGGACCAACATCGTAATCGTGAAAAAAATTATCAACAGGCAAAATGTTTCAGTTTGGTGGTCTGTACCACACCCTTAAGTTTGACCACACATTTCTGGTACACCCTGTATATATACAGGGTATATAGCATACTGGCTTTTACCCGTGGATCCTCCCGCGTGGGTGTCGGAAAATATCCCATGGGAACGTACTACCGGGAAACTCTAAGTATATGTGCCTGATCCAAATCCGTTCAGCCTTTTTGGCGTGATTGAGTACCTAATAAACATCCAAACTTTTTCGTTTATTAGGATTCGTAGGAGCTCATGGCTAAGTAATAACATGCCGCATGGGTCGATCTATCAGGTTAAGTTACGCTTGCTTACTATCGTTTCTCCGTGGGTGACCTTCTTTATACACCGAGACTGCTCCGTGCCTCGGAAAGCACGTTACGCCGTTCGTCCCGGCTGTCATTCGTGGTTCTTTGACAGTCATCCCTCGTCGTCAGAAGCCCGAAAGTTTGACAACGCACGGCACGTTCAATGACCGGAATGACCCACGTAAAAAGAGCTCCGGTTTGCATAAATTTTGTATGACACCTGGAACTCTTCATAAATATGTCGAATTACAGAAAAGCAATAAGCCGCAAGTGGCTTTTACAATGCCTAGTTACTTTTGATTCAACATGAAATAAACCTTAGCACAGATAGTTACAGATTACATTGGTGTAGTATAGTGAGTGTCGCATCGCTAACCAAGGCGCGTGCCGGCTGCTTTGATTCGTTTGAAAACATGCCGACAATCATTGCGATTTCGGCTGTTTAGAATAAAAAATAAAGTACGAATTGCTCCGGACTACGAAGCCAGGGGTCGCGGGTTCTCCGAGGGGAGATCTTGCGGGCCAGGGATCTGGCTCGCGAGGAGTCGCTGGAGACTCTAAACAGAGATGGGGGCGCCCTTATAAGATGGTGCGGGATAAACTCCGCGCATGGGCGCCCCTGCTGACGCAGAGTCTCCAGCTCGTGGAGGACGTGGTGAGCGCTCTGTTCCCTTCGCGAGAGGAACATACTCCCCCGCCCATGGCTCCGCTTCCTGCGGTGCCCGTTGCGGACCACAACACCGACGACGACGACTATGCTCCGGAAGTGACCGAGGTAGAGCTGAGAGCGGCGGTACGTAGGCTGAGTGCCAAAAATACCGCCCCAGGACCCGACGGATTACCTTGAAGATCCTGGGTTCTGGCCATTGAGGCTCTCAGGCATCGACTAGGGGGGGTCCTAAGCGCATGCTTGGAGAGGGACCAGTTCCCACTTCGTTGGAAGACGGGGAAACTGGTCCTCATTAAGAAGCCGGGGCGCCCTGCGGACTCTCCGCCCGCTTACTGACCCATAGTGCTGCTCGACGAGGTGGGCAAGCTCTTTGAAAGAGTTATTGCAGACCGCCTCGTCGGGTGGCTGGTGCAGGAGGGGCCGGATTTGGCGGAGAGACAGTTTGGTTTCCGCAGGGGGCGCTTTACGGTGGACGCCATCATGCGCGTGCGAGCCCTCACGACAGGGGATGCTGTGGCCCGGGGTGGGGTCGTCTTGGCAGTGTCGCTAGACATCGCCAACGCCTTCAATACCCTGCCCAATACCCTGGAGTTGCACCAGGGAGGCACTCCGGTATCACCGGATGCCGACCTACCTCTGTCGAGTGGTCGAGGCCTATCTGACGGACAGGGCCGTCGGGCCGTCATCTACCCCGGTCAGCAGGGAGAGTGGAACCGATGAGAGATGTCGTGCGGTGTCCCACAGGGATCGGTCCTGGGGCCGCATTTGTGGGACATCGGGTACGACCGGGTGCTGCGCGCTGACCTTCCTAGCGGCGACAGCGTGGTATGTTACGCTTACGACACGTTGGTCCTGGCGCAGGGGAGGTCGCGCCAGGCGGCGGCCGAACTAGCGACGGTGTTGCGACAGTCGTTGAGAGGATCCGGCAATTGGGACTCGAGGGGGCCCTGCATAAGTCCGAGGTCATGTGTTTTCATGGTCCTCGGAACGCGCAACCGTCGGGTTCCAAAATAACGGTAGGAGGGGTTCGCACCGGAGTCGAGTCGACGATGAAGTACGTGGGACTTGTCCTGGACAGCCGGTGGAACTTCGTGGAGCATTTCCGACGTTTGGCTCCCAGACTGGAGCGGGCTGGGGCTGCCTTGAAGCGGCTCCTGCCCAATCTAGGGCGTCCACACGCCTCCTGCCGGAGGCTTTACGCGGGGGTCGTGCGGTCCATGGCCCTTTACCGGGCACCGGTGTGGGCGCGTTCCCTGAGGCTACGGCCAGCCCGCCGGTTGAACGCGTCCCATTCCCGGCCACGGTAGGTGCGGGCTTGCGGACGGCGCGTAGCGGGTAGCTCGCCGTCCGGTAAGGACTAAGGACCAGGCCCGGGTTGACGGCGCGTTGTGTTCCACGCGCGCCTCAAAGAGATGTCAGCAAAAGATGGGGAATGATGATAGGGCCGATGCCGCCGGGGTCGCGGGTTGTTCGAAAGAGATACCGTGGCCCTGGCATAGGCAACTGACGGAACACGGGTGGGTTTTAGTCAGTAAAAGTCTGACAATTTTTTTATTTTTTTTTTACACGCCCTTCCGCTCCACCCAGAGCGGGAAGTCATTTGATGATTTCCCATAAACAAAAAAAAAAAAAAAGGCGTCGCGGGTTCCAAAATGTACCTTTGTTGACCTTTGTACCATTTGTACCCATTCCATTTGACCGCGCACTTACTAGAGGGCGGTAGGGTAATGATTGCACAGTCTTACCAACGGGTATCGTATTACACAGTTACTGGGGTTGTAGAAGACAAATAGGCAGTCGCTCCATGTAAAATACTGGTATAAAGCTGCATCTGGTTAGACTGGAAACCGACCCCAACATCGGTTTCCAGTCTAACCAGATGCAGCTTCTTCAAAAAAACCAATCCGCCTAGCCTTTTCCCAACATAGTTGGGAAAAGGCTAGGCGGATTGGTTTTTTTTGTAGGATTTGTAGGATTTGCTGAAGAATATAGAGAACGCTTCTGCCCTTTAACGTATTCCGAAATGATACTGACGCTAACCATAAGCCAAAGCACAAAGCAGCGTGTTTTCGCTCAGCATTTCTTTCTTGTCCATCCTAGGTACAAGCATGTACAATACGCGCCACGAAAGATGAGTCTTGACCGCGCCTCCCGCGCTCTTTCCGCCCGGCCGATGACGCCCGTTGACGCCCTAAAGAGACCTACAGTGTGTTTCATAAGAACGTGACCGGGATAAAAAATAGTATTCGAGGGTTTATTGCAAAACAAAAAATACGAGCAAGTAGCCCAACATTTTGCCCACGACGCATCAAACAAACATAACCAGTACTCGCGTTTGCGTCGCACAGAGCGCACTTTTTCCAAGATGAGTGTTACGTATGCTTACCGCTATGAGGCAGTGTTTCTTTGTTCGCATCCCAAAGGTCCAAAAATGTCACACGGTCAGGCTGCAAAGTATATTGAAAAATCTAAGGCGTTCGTGAGGAAGTGGGTGAACCGATATTTAGAGGTTAAACATATCGATGACCTACCTGAATACCACGTTCAGGTAGGTCATCGATATGTTTAACCTCTCAACGAGAAAGACGTCATCCGCCGAGGAAAAACGGATCACTCAACTATTCTTAAAAATCCACGCCTATCTTTGCGATCCACACAAGAAGAATTAAGGAAAAAAGGACTAAATATATCTCTTGCTATAATTAGAAGACGTTTAATGGAGAATAAGCTAAAATATCGAAGCACATTGAAGAAACCTCTTCTTTCAGAAAAACGCGTAGAAAAAAGATGGCCTGGGCAAGAGAAAACATAACCCCTGCCGGGGAAAAGATAATATTTTTTTACAAAGCTTCGTTTTGGGCAATTAGTATCGCACTTCGTGCTTGTTCAATTGCCGATAACAGACTTGTCGAACGAACTGTTAAACACCCGGTAAAGTTGCATGTTTGGGAATGCTTCTCAAAAAGGGGATTTGGTCAATTGTACTTGTTTACCGGGTCTCTGAATGCTGTAAGGATGAACCAAATATACCAGAAAGCATTATTACCATCTGCTTGAAGACTATTCCCAAGACCAAATAAATCATGGATATAATAAGAAGATAACGACCCTAAACAGTGAAGTCGACTGTGTACCGCCTGGAAACAAGAAAATCACATCGAGGTCTTGGACTGGCCCTCACAATCTCCTGATGCAAACCCAATTGAAAACGTTTGGTCGTTAATGAAGCTTAAACTCCGAGGAAAAAAAACACTAAGTGCCACCGAGCTTACTCGCAATTTAAAGCCCATATGGAGCTCAGTATCCCGTGAATACGGTATAAAAATTAGCCGAAAGTAGGCCTCAAAGATAGGCGGCCATTATGGACAACGGAGGAGACTGGACACATTATTAAAAATGAAGCATCCAAGTACATATAAATAACTACGCGTTTCATTTTTTTTAAACGCTTAGACTTGCATTTTTTATAAATTATGCCGGGCACGCTCTTGTGTTACATAGTGTAAAATCGTCTACTGCGCGAGTCAAACCACGTGGTGTGTCAAGTCTCATCTTTAGTGGTACGTATGGTTTCCAAACATAGGTTTCTGTCATAAGGCTCATAAATCATAGTAGGTACCTCGAATGAATGAAACAAAAAAAATATTGTTTAGTAGTTTCTTTATGTATTGGTTCGGCAGATCCTTCTAAATACTTATGCTACTTATAATAATCATCTATGAAAACCAATAATAAGTTTGTAGGTAGATACCATAATATTTAAAAGTGATAAACCAACAGAATATGGATATAAGTTCATTGTTCTAGAGTTCCCATTGAATGTGTATTTGATTGAATAGATATAGGATTGGCATAAATTGAATTGAGTTATATTGAAATGGCCTGTGGCATTTGCCTATCGATATTTACTGGAATACAACGTACAGATCCAAATTAAACAAACAAAAACATTTATTTGGATATTACAGATTTGTGTCTGACATTTAATTGAAAATGTTGTGGTATTGTCGTGGACATAAGAAATTGTTATTTTGACGAAATTAAATCTGTCTGTTACAATTATTTTCAATGCGATGAGAGCTTGTTTTTACCCGACTACGGCGAAGCAAAAAGGAGGGCTATGATTTTGACCGGTATGTGTATGTTCATCTGTTCCCTTATAACTGCTTATCATAATTTGACAAATGAGGTATCGTTGGAAACGTCTAGATCTTCCGCTGGTTATAGGCTATGTGACGTCACATTAAATTGAAAATGGCGCCCTCTAGAGGACATAAAGTCATGAACTAAAATAAAATAAAAATTTTATGATGCCGTGTTGGGTTTATATCAAACGATATTTAAAAAATATGTACTTATAGCTATTGCTCGCGGCTTTGCTTGCATGCACCCGATAATTGGGAATAATTTCTAAAATCACGCCTCACATGATTGTTGAGCCAAGCATTTATTTTCTCTCCAAACCTACCCAAAATACATCACACTTTAATATTTTATAGGCGAAAGTTTGTTAGTGTGTGGGTTTGTATGTTTGTTACTTCTTCACGCTCAAACGGCTGGACCGATTTCGATGAAATTTGGTATGTAGATAGCTTATACCCTGGATTATCACTTATACTACTTTATATCCTGGTCTACGCGGGTGTAACCATGGGGTGCAGCTAGTACCTATGTAATAATTATTCTTCTTTAAAAATGTAAATTGGCTATATCCTAAACGAAATTATAACCCCAAAATAGTTTAAATAAAAAGTAAGTTTAAAAACTAAAACCCCAACACTGAAAAATCACGTTCTAAAAAGTATGAAACAAGAAAATATTCTCATCTGAAATTAGAAAAATACAGACAAATTAAAAATCCGGAGTTACACGTCATGTTATAAATCTTGGGACACGGGAGTGCCCCCGCCAAGACGAGCCAAGCGAAGCGCAAGGGCACTACCTACCTTTTCTCGAAGCACTTCGTCGTATTTTTGAACCTTCTTAACTTGGGTTTGGATTATACCAGATAAACAAAATTTTCGGGATATGATGTCAGTGGTTGACTTATTAAACCTATAAAGTTTCAATTGCATAGCTCTTATACTTTAGATTTTATTGATATCTAAAATATCCCGATTTCGTCACTGACTGACTGATGATCATAAAAATTCTTAGGGTACTTCCTGAAGTCCTAGAAAGCTGAAAGGTATGTAAGCTAGTATTAGTACACAAACAACAAAAAAATTCTAAAACTTGAAACTTTACCCCCCAACCCCTTAAACTAGGGGATGGAAATTTGTATGAGACTTCCGCAAATAATAAGTACTTACTTATACTTACGAATAATATTAATACACTTGTATATACTTCGATAAGTGTTTATTAATCTCCTACCTATCAACCTATACATATCATAAGCAACTTACAAAAACAAATGAAATGCCACCAAAAACATTTTCATGTAAAATGTTGCCAAGAAGAGACCACATATAGGTAGCTCGCACTGACAAAAAGCTATCAGATCTCATCTAGAATCAAGCTTCTAACTCTACACGCCCTAACTCTCCAAGCCCTAACTTCACAAACTCTACACCTTAGTCAAAATATGGGGCTTGGCCGTTCTTCTCCATAGGTACCTACTACGCTTTGGAATGGGCCGCTTCATCTTTCTCACTGACCGACCCCTTGACAATTCAAAAGTGCCTGTAATTGGTTTATTTGAAATAAATGCTTTGAGTTTGAGTTTGTCTCTGTTTAGGGACGTCATAAGTGGAGCAAACAAAAAGAAACGTACAATAATCCTTGAACAACAAAAAGAAGTTGGTCAGCTGTGTCCAGGTCGGGAGTGCGGCTAACTTAGTATCGACGCAATATAGCGTGTGACATCACTCGGTAGCATATCTCGGCGAGGTTTGTATCACGAGTATCGCACTTCATTGAGCGTCAAGTGCGGTTATTAACTGTCGAGAGCACTCTAGATAATGGAACTGCCACAAAACGCATACATTCGTCACTGGCACACCATGAAATGTTATCTGACCTTCTTAATTTTATTGATTGTGCCGCTAGCCGCTACCGGCTACAATGATCCAAAGTAGGTACTTTATCAAAACTATTGATACACCTACGGACTCACTCGAACGGCACACCTACACATTTACTTAACACCTTTTAAAGTATTAAACACAAAGAGTGCTAAAACCTGTTATCGAAAAAAAAAACTTCAGAAATGTACAGACGCCAGCACATCAAGCTACTACAATATGTTAAATTTTCATGTTTATCGCTAAAGCATTAGGTTCAAGGTTGATTGGGAAAATTTGACAGTTTCGGGGGGCTTGACCTGCTGGCGACTGTACCTAGAGATATTTCTATATTTATCTAGAGAAAAAACCATTCTTAGCATTAGCTAAACATACAGTACATATAATAGAACAAAATGTATGCAGTGTTCGCGTACTAAAACTACATCATATTAGTAATTCGATATCGCTATTACATTCATATTTGAAAAAGGCTCTTGCCAGGCGCCATATAATGATTGGTTTCAGAAAAAAAACCGATTGATATATTGTTCACACGCACGCTGTAATAACGTTCCCATATTTTTTTATCCAGTAAAATGATCCGAATTGATGTTTTATATTGTAATTAGATCCCGTTATTAAAATGAAAGCAGGAGCTCGTGGCCAAGTAATAACAGCCGCACGAGTCGATCCACCAGGTTAAGCTACGCTTGCCGCGGTGGGTCAGTGGATGGGTGACCATCTTTACATACCGAGACTCCTCCGTGCCTCGGAAAGCATGTTAAGCCGTTGGTCCCGGCTGTCATTCGTGGATCTTTGACAGTTGTTAAGGGTCGTCAGAAGCCCGAAAGTCTGACAACCAGTCTTACCAAGGGTATCGTATTAACCAGTAACTGGGTTGTGGAGGTCAGATAGGCAGTCGCTCCATGTAAAATATTAGCTGCATTATTATTTAGCTGCATCCGGTTAGACTGGAAGCCGACTCCAGTTGCAGTTTTTTCCTTTTCCCAGCTAAGTTTAGCTGGGAAAAGGCTAGGCAGATTGATTTTATTAAAATGAAAACTTTTATGAAGATGAAAAGTTAATTTAATTTTGTTGTGTTGCTTCGTTTGTACGTACCTACACACGTACCTACTTAACCTTTCCGCATTATGATTCAAAACTCCAAGCTGCGGGCCTTCAGTAGGTACCTATTTACATCACGTGGCAATAATTTAACTAATAAGCACTCAAGCCCATTCACCCACTGATTTTCGTAAATACCTACTTAAATTTTCAGGCAAAATCAATGAAGTCTGAAATGTGTTCAGCTAAAACAGTAAGAAACAACAAAAGTAATCTAATGTCCTCTATCAGAATAGTTCCAATAACGCGCAGTCCTCACAAACGCGTTAGGTATGTCCCCCGGCCGTGTGCTCCTCGCAGAATCATTAGAGACAGCGTTCATCAGGCGCCAAGCGTCAATTAAGAGGCCGGACACACCGTGATGTAAATATTAAAGAAAAATACACCCACTGTTGTTAATAAAGATGAGGTGCCCGTGACTCGCATACATTCGGACACTCAAAGACTTGCAAATGTTGTCAAAATAACCGCAAGTGACCGACGACGTCGGCGTGAAATATGAAAATTTTCACACGAAGTGCCACTTAATTTTAGACGTGACAGATTAGGGGACCCGCGGAAATGATAAACATAGGCGTTATGATCCCCGTGACGAATAAACATCAATTGTGAGCACATGTGTGTGTAATATACAAACAATCATAAAAATGTAAGTATACAGGGTGTTTCTTTTAAGGTGTCAAGCCAGTGCGAGCTGATAGCAGAGTACCATACCTATCGATTTATGTTCCCCATGTATGTTCTACGATTTTTTGTAGTTTTCGAGTTATAATCTTTTTTCGATATTTTTCCTGATTCAACGAGATGATGGGGCTTTAAAAAATTATATCTTTTTTTTGGGTCAACTTTGAACAAGAATGTACTAAATAGGGCATTATTTGTTGAAATCGGTCGTTGAAAGTGGTGTGTCTGAAATCTTGTGATTTTCATATTTTGTAATTTATTTATAATCTTTGCATATTTTTGTCAATCCTGATATTTATCTACTATTCCTCTACGTTTGAGCAGAGCTCAGTTGATAAAAAACATAAATTTTATACCTACTACTATCCTTAACCACTACCATTGACATGAAATGAGGGATCCAAGATAACTCGAAAACTACAAAAAATCGTAGAACACACATGGGGGTTAAATCGATAGGTATGATACTCTGCTATCAGCTCGCACAGGCTTGACACCTTAAAAGAAACACCCTGTATGTGTATTGTAAATATAGCTCATCTTTACTTATTTTACTTCCATTTGAAAACAATGTATGATTGTTTTTCTAGTTCAAACTCACAAAGCAAAACCATGAAAAGGAAATGGACGCCAGACTGCTACGAAGCTTCTAGGACGCCATTTCCTGTCATTACTTTCTTAACAATACATAAGCAGCTGCGCTACCTAATGATTTCGCCAGGTAAAAAGCAGATGAACATTATATTAGATTTGATATACCTACAGGCTGTAAGTGTAAACAGTGGCAATCTTTTAAGGGGTCATTGTACTCATCATTATGAACAACTTTTACTATGGAACGAAACCTGAAATCGCGAAACAAAAATCAGCTGTCCCCACATTTGATTTGCTACAGCTGATTTTTTTTTCGCGATTTCATGTTTGCTCCCATAGTAAAGTTGTTCATAATGATGAGTACAATTACCCCTTAAAAGATTGCCACTGTTGACACTTACACCCTGTAGATACCATAAACAATTAGAAAGAAAATAGGTACTCCTTTCACGGGAAACAAACCTTGCTAAGAGCAATGAAAGCCTACACAGGTAGCAGTTGAAACTCTCAGCCTTAAGGCTTTTCATTTATTTGTAGGACAAATAAATGAAATGAAATGAAATGAAATTGTTTATTCTGTAAATAGGATATCGAAATCACTTTTACACGTCATATTTTTTTTTTAAAATAAGCTAGATGAAGTCGACATTTCCTATCTGACTACCCTGAGAAGAAATGGCGAAACAAACTCAGGGGTCAAAGTCTCTTTTAAAGTCCAGACATAATCTTGGTCAGATCATGTGAGGACCATGTAGATCCAGTCTGAAATGGTCTTTTGAGGAAAGAACCATAAAAATTTGAGTGGACCTGTCCAGTCAGTGCAAGCATTTGTCAACAATCGTGTAGCTCAACTCAGGATTTCAGGAGCTCAATAACTCGACGAACAATACCAAAGAAAGGACGTTTGGGTAGGTCGCATAAAGTACTCAAAAATATCAGACCATCAATAAAACTAAAAAAGAAAAAAAAAAAGATCCACATAGTGCTCACATTTACAATAATTTTAATTTTTTAATAATTTACATTAATTTTTTAACAAAGGTTTGTCATTTTATTTATTATAATGAGTTTTGGTATTATATATATTACAAAGTTGATTGAATAGCTCAAACCCAAGCTTTTTTGTCTTCTAAATAATCAGAAATTTTATAGTAGCCCTTTTTACAAAGTTTGGTTTTAATGCAGCTTTTAAAACGTTTAATGGGCAAGTTTCGAATGTCAATGGGAAGTTTGTTGTAAAAGCATATACATTGACCCATGAACGAGTTGCCTACTCTGTGGAGACGAGTGCGATGTACAGCAAGATTGTGTTTATTCCTAGTATTTAAACTATGAATATCGGACATCTTCTTAAAATTGGATATATTTTTGTGTACATACAATAGATTTTCAAATATACATATATTGAGAGGCTACAGTCAGAATATTTATTTCCTTGAACTTCTCTCGAAGGGAATCCCTTGGACCTAGATTGTAAATGGCTCGAACAGCCCTTTTCTGTAAAACAAAGATAGTATTAATGCCCGCACAGGTTCCCCAGAGAAGAATCCCATAAGACATAAGGCTATGAAAATAACTAAAATAAACAATTCTGGCTGTATCCACATCAGTTATCTGTCGAATTTTTTTAACAGCATAGGCGGCCGAACTAAGCCTTCCTGACAATTTTTCTATGTGTGGGCCCCATTGCAATTTACCGTCAATGGTTATTCCAAGAAAAACCGTCGACTCAACAGGGTCCAACTCTATTCCATTAAGTTGAACATTGGTAGTTAGCTGCCTGACATTTGGCGTTGAAAATTTGATTAGTTTAGTCTTTTCTTCATTCAGGAGAAGATTATTTACATTAAACCAATGGACAACCCTAGAGAGTGCATCGTTAACTTGTTCAAAGTTGACTAACTGACGTTTGATTTTAAAAATGAGGGAAGTGTCATCTGCGAATAATAGGCGCGACACGCGACGCGAATCGCACGTGACACAGAGGTCTCTTTGTGTCGCGTGCGATTCCCGTTGCATCACGCTGGAATATTCTATTCTGGATTAATTTTCCTATGTTCTTTATAAAGTGCTCTATCTTGGACAAGGCCCTTTAGAGCATCAAGTTTCTAGGAGACATTTGCAAATGACTGGAACGTGCGTATTGTCCAGTATTTAAAGTGTTTGCAGGATTTTAATATAACTATCTCAAAGACAATAGAAGCTGTTTACCAGGTCATAGTGGGATGGGTAAACGTTCTTATACAGGGTGGTAATGTATGTAACATGAGTGACATGAGGCTACCTTTACCGTTGTAACTATGGGAAAATGTTCTTAGGTAGGAAAGGCCTTGTTTTTACCTGACTGCCCCAGAAGGAGGGTAATGTTTTTCGAGTATGTATGTATGTGTGTCTATTTCTTTGGCACGCTTTAACATATCGACTCTTTCCACTACAAAGGGCGTAAAGACCGTTTAGGTCCTAATTCACTTTTTGATGCGGTCTTACTTAGCTAACAACTGATAGATAGAAGACTGCATCAAAAAGTGAATTTGGCCCAAAATTGTCTTTACTCCCTTTGTAGCGGAAAGAGTTGATATGAGGTGTCGTTAGATTCGTCTTAAATTGTGAGAGTGACATAGGCTAGTAAAATAACCCTATACTATTAAACGAGCAATATTTGTAGGTATATATATATTTGTAATCACGTTCTCGAAACCGGCATAACGATTTCAATGAAAGGGTGAGGGCGAAAAATCGATCTAGTTGGTCTCATACCTGGGAAAATTCAAAAAAATAAAATAAAAATCATGTTCTCTATTTTCACCCGAGCAGAGCTCGGTCGACCAGGTACTAATATTTATACAGGGTGTAAGTGTAAACAGTGGCAATATTTTAAGAGGTCATTGCACTCATCATTATGAACAACTTTTACTATTGGACTAAACCTGAAATCGCGAAAAAAAATCAGCTGTTCTCGACATTTTGACGAGTTATGCGAACATAATTTATGTAGGTACTGGAACAGCTGATTTTTTTTTCGCGATTTCAGATTTGGTCCCATAGTAAAAGTTGTTCATAATGATGAGTACACTGACCCCTTAAGAGGTTTTGCGCATTTAACGTTACACGTTGTATAATAATAAAACTAAAAGAAATAAAAAATATATAAAACCCGACTGCACAAACACATAACTTCATAGAGAAAAATAAGCATTAATATTTAATCATATTTAATTTTGGTATTGCAGGGGGGACAAGCAAAAGTTACACCATATTTCAGGTTATTGGTTTGTCCCGCCTTCAATACCCAAAATTCTATAGATTATAAATGCTTGTTTTTCTCTTTTCAGTTGTGTTTTTGCAGTCGGGTTTTTTGTTTTTTAATTTTTACTATGACGGGGGACAGTGGTAAAAGGTAGAGTAAAAGGTGTGCTATAACACCCTTTCATACACACGAGGTAAAGTTGCAAAATCGCTTAATCTCATGTAGATCAGTAACGTTTAAAACATTGTTGATAGACGACATTTAACGGCGCGGTCCTCATATTAATATAACTTTACGGATATTACTTATCATATTATGCATCCCTAGTTTAATGCTCTTAGCTACATATTATTTACGTGACAGAGCAGAAGAACCATAATTGTTAGTTTAAATATCTATACACGATAGAAATAGTACATTTTGATGCAAGTGGAGAATGTTTGTTATTCCATTCGAGGCACCCGAGCCGTAGGCAAGGTTGTTTTTGAGCCGAGAACTGCAATAATAAATGTCCACGTGTATCAAACGACGTTTTTCTATACACTTTTGAAAAAATAAAATAAAATAACGAAAAATATTTTTGTCATGAATTATTAGGAAACTATGATTTAAATTTAAATTTTTTTCCGCGCTTTGCTTTCGCCAGGTTTAAGGAGAAGCAAAGTTATAAAGCCGATAAACAGCCTAATATGAAAATAGAAAATTCAAATATTTTTGAGTTTAGAACATAAATAAATGTTAATTTGTTCATAAACGTTTTCTTTATTGTAATAATCATGGTTTTTGATGATATTCAATTTATAATCATTATTTAAATATTCAAAAAATATTAACGCCGTAAAGACGCATATCTCTTTGCCGAGATCAAAAAAAACATTCACCTCCGAATAAAGAGGACCGTCTCTGGCGCGAGACAGTGTGAATCAATTTGGACTAAGTAGGTATAGGTATAAGTTATCTGTGGCAATTTTTATTCCCGCACATGTGTTGGAAAATGAAAAATCGCATGCAAATACATTGCATTGTGAACCTAATCATAGTGCGATATGAACCAGTTTCCTAGGAAGTGTATTGAAAATTAATTTGTGTGATAAACACAAAAATAAAACTATAATTAAATATTAACTTCTGTAGCCTAAAATACTCTTATGAGCTTGTTCCATGTTCTGTAGCCAAGTTATTGTAAGTGCTAAGTAGGTATCTAATCGTTAGTATAACTTGTAACAAAAGACTACTCCATCAAACAAATAATAGATAAGTAATTTTATGGCGATTCAGTCAAATCAGACGATCGTAATTGATGAATCACAATTTTAACCTCCACCCTGTGATCATTGTGTAGTGTTCCAAGTGCTGGTACAGTCTATTCGCTTAAAAAGAGCCGCGCTTTGGAAACTATCGCTAGGGTCGTGCCACCGTCTGTTACCACCGTCGCGCGTACATCACGCAAGAACATCATCTCATGTCATGCAGCAAAGTAAAAGGTTGCATTCAATTCCTACACGTCGTTTGAGTGTACCGTCACTAATCGAGCGGATAGACTGTTATATATATATATACCAACTTACAGCTAGTACATTTGAGTACCTATGTATAGCCAGAAAGGCAAAGGCATACTCAAGTCTGTAAGTTTTCCTAAAATTAATAAAATAAAAATAATAATATAAAATATCATAGTACCAATAAGACATGACAACGCCTATTCTGTCAGCGTGAAACTTCGTTCATGGGATATTCTAAAAACAATTAAATTTTTCCAAACTTTTGGATCGACTCGTACTTCGCACAAATAAAAATCATTAGAACTTCTGCATAACTAAGTTAATTTGATTTTTCAAAGTAAAAGTTATGTTCGGTGTTAATGAAATACCTATCCAATCAACCGCCATTCCTCAATTTAAAAATAAGTCAAGAAACTTTTGGGCTCATAAAATACATTGAGGGATTGAGGGCCGCTACAAATCACTACTTACATAATATATTTTTAATTTTTTTTTAGTGCTAGACAAAACTTAGGCTTCATTTACACAGTACAAGTTTCTTGCCTGTGGCATACCATACTATTGAAGGCGACTAAGTTGTTGTTCAAAACTGGTATAGGTGTAAACAGCACATACAATACCTACAACAAAATTGCATGTAAAATAAAATCGCATGTACCTACAATAAAATCGCACGTACAATAAAATCGCATTCAATTCTAGCATGATTTTTTATAATTGTTAAACATAAGTGAACGAAACAAGACGTTTAAAATAATATTCAATGAAAAATATTTGGCAGCGGATTTGCGCTGCTACATTTATTTGTTTCATGCAAATCCGGGTAACTTGATTCGCTTGTATCTATTATCCCACGAGAACCTACTACCGGGTATAAACTATTTGTGTGCCAAATTTCATCCAAATCCGTTCAGCCGTTTTTGCGTGATTGAATAACAAACATCCAAACATCTTCAAAAACTTTCACATAATAATATTAGTAGGATTATACCATTTAAGTCTTCATCCGTTTAGGCCGTGAAAAAGTCTGACAACCAGCCCCTTCAGCATGAAGGATGATAGTGCCTTGGAAAAGAACCCTTATCAGGACCTTCACGACCTAAACGGATGAAGACTTAAATGGTATAAATATAATGCTACTAATAGGTATTAAAATGTCAGAAGGTGTTTGTTATTCAATCACGCAAAAACGGCTGAACGGATTTGGATGAAATTTGGCACACAGATAGTTGATTACCTGGATTGACACATAGGATACAAATGTATATCCCGGTAGTAGGTTGCCGTGGGATATTTTTCGACGTCCACGCGTGCGATATATTACACAGATAAAAGTTTCAATAACTCAACGGCTGAACGGATTTGGATGAAATTTGGTAGGTAAATAGATTAGAACCTGGATTAATAATTATATGCTACTTTTTATCCCGAAATAACGCGAACGAAGAACAGGCAACGGCTAGTGCTTGATAAAAGTCGTTTTTTCGACAATTTTCACTTTTCCGGAACATATACAACGTGTAACGTTAAATGCGCAAAACTTCTTAAGGGGTCATTGTACTCATCATTATGGACAACTTTTACTATGGGACCAAACCTGAAATCACGAAAAAAAATCAGCTGTTCAGTACATTTATGTTCGCATAATTCGTCAAAATGTACTGAACAGCTGATTTTTTTTTCGCGATTTCAGGTTTGGTCCAATAGTAAAAGTTGTTCATAATGATGAGTACAATGACCCCTTAAGAGGTTTTGCACATTTAACGTTACACGTTGTATAAGTAGTTCGAAAATGGGTAGGAATTCGAAGAAGCACAATGCGTTTCAAATAAGAATAGGATCGACATAGCGCCATGTTCTAACGTCATAGTTGTCAAATCGAATAAATTGGGTAGGGTGAGCAAAACAAGATATTTTTTAAATAACATTTATTTACGAATCATGAACGAAGAATTTGAAAAAAATGAAAAAAATTGTTGCCAACAATGAAAATAAGAAAGAACGAAGTATAATTTATAAAAAACTAATTATGAATAAATTTTTTATGTCTTTTTAGGGTTCCGTACCTCAAAAGGAAAAAAACGGAACCCTTATAGGATCACTCGTGTGTCTGTCTGTCTGTCTGTCCGTCTCTCACAGCCAATTTGCTCCGAATCTAATGAACCGATTAAGTTGAAACTTGGTACACATATGTATTTTGGTAACCCAAACACGGACATGTAACGTAAATAAATGAATTTTGAATATGGGGGTCCCTTTTGGCGGGAAAATAAGTACAATTAAAAAAAAAGTTTTGCAAACTGTACCGTGTGATATATCAAATGAAAGGTTTTACTGTGAGGGTCTCAAATATATTTTTTTTTATAATTTTAAAATAAATTGTTTTCAAGTTATTTAAGAAAATAGACGAAAATTGACCATTCCCCCCCCTTATCTCCGAAACTACTGAGCCTAAAAATTTGAAAAAAATACAGAAAATAGTTCTTTACCTATAGATTACAGGAAAACCTATCAGAAGTTTATGGTCTTGTAAATCTATATATATAACATTCAAAGTTCTGACTGGCTCATTGACTGATAATAAACAACGCACAGTCCAAACCATTGGACCTAGAGACATTAAATTTGGCAAATAGATACCTTATATAGTGTAAACATCCATTAAGGAAGAATTTTTGGAAATTCCATCCCTAAGGGAATAAAATAGGGGATGAAAGTTTGTATGAAAAATCTTATCTCTTGAGTTATTACTTTATTAGACTTGAAACTTATATTAGCACGAATATTCATCTAAGTTAATTATAAAATTAATTATTTTTAGTTTTCCTAAACTACCCCCTTTTTTTGTGGATGGGAAATCATCAAATGACTTCTCCCGCTCTGGGTGGAGCGGAAGGGCGTGTCATACTGTTACTGACTAAAACCCACCCGTGTTCCTTCAGTTGCCTATGGCAGGGCCACGGTATCTCTTTCGAACAACCCGCGACCCCAGAAGACGGAATTGGTGGATGTCAAAGTTTGTATGGAGGAATTTTAACACGCGGTCCGATTTACTCAAAACTCAGTTTTTGTACTTGAGACCACAAATGAAGACTAACTAACGTGTATCAGGGTTTTCCAAAAATCTACCCCTAAGGGGTGAAAAGGGGTAGTAAATTTTACAGTGGAGGATTTTATTGGGGATTGATTAACTCGAAAATTGGTGTAAATAATGTTTGAGCCAAGTTATGGAAACATCCCAGACGGTTTTTGAAATTCTACCCCTGTGGGCGTGAAAACAGGGATACAGTTTATATGAAAAATCTTATTAATTTGGTTAATGAACTTGAAACTTAGCACAAATACTTGCTTATTTAATAAAGTTTGTCATTATTAGTTTATCAAAAATATCCCTCAAAGGAGGTTTAGGGATGTTAAAGTTTGTATGGAAGAATTTTAATGCGCAGTTCGATTAACTTGAAACTCAGTATTTATACTTTTGATGTAAAATAAACAATAATAAGAAAATTAGAACCCATGAAATCAGACATCCACGCGGGCGAAGCCGCGGGCAGTCTAGCCAGTATCTCAGTATTGTGCGTAAAACTTACTAAGCCTCCGCTGTCCGTCCGTCCGTCCGTCCGTCTGTCACAAGGCTGTATCTCATAAACCTTAATAGGTAGACAGTTGAAATTTTCACAGATTGTGTATTTCTATTAAGACTATAATAAAAAATAATCAAAATAAATTAAAGTTAAAATTAAAGGGGGCGGTCCCTATACAAGAGAGTTTTCATTTTGAAAAAAAAAAAATAAACCTGTGTGTGAGGTGTTATTGTGTAGAACTGATCGAGTAGAGTACAAAGATATTTTTTTTTTTTTTTATCTTCTAAAATGAAGAAATAGGGGGCCGTAAAAGTTGTCAATTTTATAGCATTTTTGTACGAGCTCTATTATATAATGTACCTACCTTATACTGTACTTAATCAAGAAATACTAAAAACGGCGATTCATAGGGTATTTTGTTTCAATATGGGCGTTTTTCTGCAACTGCAAAAAATAACCTTGTGATTCACAGTATCATTATGAAATACGAAGTTATCTTTGCGATTGTTAAACATATAATATGGTACGGAACCATTTGTGTGCGAGTCCGTCTCGGACTTGTCCGGTTTTTCTCTTTGATTTAGCTAAGACTCGCTTACAAAAAAAAACGTTATTGATACGCAAATAAGTTTTCTTTGCAAACCGTACTTTTCAATCAACATTTGACAGATAGAGGTCATTGACGTTCCTATTCTTATTTGAAACGCATTGTATATAGGGTGACTGGTAATTAGTGACCGATACCTAAACACATGATTGTACTTATGATATCAAACAACTTTTACTAGGGGATCAAACCTGGAATCGATATGAAAGAGCGCTATTTGCACATTCTTAAACACATTTTTTTATTTTTTTTTAGGCCGCATAGTTTTCGACTTTTGATGAAAAACGTAAAAAAAAAATACCGTTCCCCCCCCTTATCTCCGAAGTTTGCAAAGGGAAAAATCTGAAATTATTCTATGTGATAGACGTTTATGTAAAGATTACAGGAAAAATAAAACGATGTCTCTAAATAGCACACTTTTTCAGAAATCGGAACGGAACCCTCGGTGCGCGAGTCCGACTCCCTCTTGACCGGTGTTTTTTGTTTAGCACTTTTAGTTTTATCCCAAAAATGTATGGACGATTATTGTAGTGCAAGGGGGCCATACAAATTCAACCTACATAGGTCGAGTACCTATAACTACTTACTGGTACATCTAAACACCGTTCACAGGTTAAGCAAACTCATAGTTAATTAACGTCAACGTTAGCACTTCGGAAACACTAGTCAAAGTTTATACATGCGTTGGGTACCTAACTTAAGGCCCTGGTTCCAAACTTGGTTTAGCTCGGTGTGTAAGTGAAATGCCGTTATGGCTGTCTAGTTTGACACACGAGATAGAAGATTCTCACGCGCACCGGAATTATGTCGTAAAAGTGCAAATAAAATCGTATAAAATTAGAAATTAACTATTTAATAAAAAGTAATCCATCACTGGATGCAGTTTGGAATTTGACATTTCATGGTATATTTTTAATTAAAATTATAATTGCTAATGAAGGGATAAACAGCTTTTCAAGATTATTAGGAGGTATGTTTAAAGATTTTTTTGGTGCATTAAAGTATGTTTAATTATGTTTTGGCTTCCATCACTGTATGTGAAAAGGACTTGAAAATAACATATTTTTTTTACATGTCAAAATTATTTACGGTTGATGAGATACACAGCTTTAAAAAACCACCTTTTTGATCGTTTTCAGGAAATCTGCGCCTTAATATGGTGCATAACTACTTACTCTAACATTAGGCTTTGAAAATAGGACATGTTATTAATTTATTTTATATAGCACACAAACAGCATAAAATGTGGAGACAAAAATCCTAATCCTAACTAATATTATACATGCGAAAGTTTTAGTTTGTTTGCTTGTTTGTTTGTAACGCTTTCACGTTAAAACGGCTGAACGGATTTGCATGAAATTTGGCACACGGGTAGACCATGACCTGGATTAGGACATAGAAAACTTTTTAAACCGGTAATACCTACTTACGTTCCCGGGGATAACTTCCGACATGCACTCGAGGTAATCATGTTTCGGTTTTAGTACAACAGTAGAGAATATAGTCAAATAACACAATTATGGAAAATCCAAATGATTTAACTATATTGTATAATATGGTTTTATAGGAATTTTAAACACACAAAATTATTTACTACAAAATTAATACTTTCTTTTGGGAAAATGCTACCCTACTCCAATTCATCTCGCCACCTCTTTCTGAAGCAGCCTCGCTATTGCGTGAAATCTCTTGCCTAGCTTTCGTTCTGAAATACTAATTTAACAACGAAAAGAACAACAGTTTGATAATCACATTAACACACCACATAAAAAGATAATATCTGTGAATAATTTAGTTTTAACCATAACAAGATAATTGGGATCTCCAATAACTAAATATTCAATTCGGCACCGAGTGTGTCGGGTTCAGAAGTTAGACAAAGTTGTAGATAACTGTGTAGAACAGTGTTACCAATAGTTCCGTAAACTTACCCTGAGCAAAAATGTTTCACACGCTGCTAAATTCAATTGTCTTTGAACTTTATCATCAGTCACCTTTTCAGACGCGTTACCTGCCTGCCTAATGTGTACCTACCTACAAGGAAAAGTGGTAAAGAATACCTTTTACGACCAAACATGATGTAAACGAGTTGTTTCGGTTTATAACGCAGTAAATCGGCGTAAAGAGACATTTCTCTTCTACTTATACGCTCTTAAATTGTTTCTCACGAAATGGCAACGCCATTTTCTATGCCATTGATTTCATCAAAGATGGCTTTTGGATAGATTCTTAATGTCAATAACATCCTGTGCAATGTTGTCATGTGAATGCCAAGTTTACAGTATGTTTTAATATAAGTAGGTAATGTAAGGTAAGAGCATTGACAGCTACAGTTACAAAAAACGTAATAAGTACTTGGAACTCAACCAATTTGTATGTTGTCGAGAAAGTAAGCACAATAAATAAGAAATGGCGGGCCAAAATGAGTAACATAAATAAAAATTAGTCTTCACTGGCTGTACGATGAATATCTGGAAGATGTGAGTTCTTTTTGTTTCAATGGGAAGTGACAGGCCGACGACGACGGTAGCAATAAAATAACGATTAAACACTTCCTGAAGACCTCTTGAGCAGAAACACATGATCTATGATGCTTATGACATTACCTAACATTAAGGAACCTACCTACATAAATTATTCCTATGACATTAACTTTAAAGAACCTACCTACATAAATGATGCCTATGACATTAACTTTAAAGAACCTACCTACATAAATGATGTCTATGACATTAACTTTAACGAACCTTCATACATAAATGATGCCTATGACATTAACTTTAAAGAAAATACTTACATAAATGATGCCTATGACATTAACTTTAACGAACCTACATACATAAATGATATCTATGACATTAACTTTAAAGAACCTACATACATAAATTATGCCTATGACATTAACTTTAAAGAACCTACCTACATAAATGATGCCTATGACATTAACTTTAAAGAACCTACCTACATAAATTATGCCTATGACATTAACTTTAACGAACCTACATACATGAATGATGCCTATGACATTAACTTTAAAGAACCTACCTACATAAAGGATGCCTATATGACATTAACTTTAAAGAACCTACCTACATAAAGGATGCCTATATGACATTAACTTTAAAGAACCTACCTACATAAATGATGCCTATGACATTAACTTTAAAGAACCTACCTACTGAATCTTGTAGTTTACGAGCGACGTAACTATCGCTCGAACAAACTAGTTCAGCTATTGATGTAGGAGCTTCCTGCCTCCTGGAAAGGTAAACTATATACCTAACCCAAAACCTCGTAACTAAGTAAATTTGTAGATCTAGGCTAGATTATTCTGTAGGTACCTACTATATGTATAGGATCAGGCTGTTCAATGTTCATCCGAAAACGCCTTAAACAGCAGGCAGACACTTATGTTGAAATCTAACAAATATCAATATGAGGAGCATGCCAATTGCGATTATTTACTCTGGTATTTCTACCAGGATAGCATAATCAGCCTATAATGTTTCCACTTTTGGGACTCGGGCCTCCTCTCGGTGAGAGGGAGTGGGACGTAATCCACCACGCGGGCCCAGTGCGGGTTGGCAGATGTCACATCTCTTAGAATTCTTGGTTCTAGGACATGCCGGTTTCCTCATGATGTTTTCCTTCACCGTCTTGAGAGAAGTGGTGATGAAATAATTTACACAAAGTAAAGCGCCTGCCTGGGTTCGAACGTGTGGCCTGCAACTCGTAAGTCACGGCCGTTACCACGGGCTACCACTGCTCATTAGGCCATCACTGCTCTGGATACCAAGGGAGTTTTGCAGCAAATATAATTTTACCAACGTGAACGGTTTGTTTTGCGTTGTATAAAGGTACTCAAGGCCTAAAATAACTTCACGTGTAAGTATTTACATAATATTCCTTCGGCCAATTAACTATATTAATAAGGATAAGCAAAGATCCGGAAAATGGTCAATTAATTCTGGAACTGGAAATTGGAATAACCCCGAAATGAGTAATGCATGATACTACTATTTGTAATTCTGTTTGTTACTTTACTTTATAATTTAAGTTATTAATAAGTCGTTTATTAATTAATTTACTTTCTTATTACATTTTTAACATATATCGATACAAAAAAACATTTTTTTTTTTTAAAAATAGAGGTGTCGGGAGCAGGGTCCAAGCTACCTGGTTAGGGCTGCAGAGACAGGAACCTCCTCACAATGCGAGCCGCATCGAGGAGTACTGCCTACTGAATCAGGCCCTTGATTCAACCGCCTTACGAGAGCCTCGTGAAATGGTGATCGAGGCTTATTATTATTATTTTATTACATAACTAGCTTTTGCCCGCGACTTCGTCCGCGTTTCCGTCGTTTTTCGTAAAAAAGTACCATATGTCCTTCCTCACGGTTTAGTGGTTTTGATGTAACAGACAGATTAACTTTCGTATTTTAGTAGGGAAATATAATATGTCAATTCACACTACTGTTGAAAAATATCGCAAATGTCGTTCGCGGTCAGCTGTAAGCCGTAATTCTCGTTGTGAAGCAGTTTCAGCTTCTCGGGATAACGCATGTTGTTCTCGGTCAATGGTACGCCTTAGCTCTCATTGAGAAGAGCTTTGAGACGCCCGTGATGTAGCTCGTCTCGCTCTGTCAGCTGCTAATCGCATCTCTCTCTCTGGAGAGCTTTCATTGGCTCGAGAAGTTGAGGCACTAACTCTCATAGAGTTTAACCGATGTGCTCTTTCCTCTGCCGATTCTTGAGAACGCGTAATTCTCATTCTCTTAGCTTTACTCGAAGTTCGAGGTAAAGATAATCGTTTTTTAGGTGGCATTGTGTATTTTATTTTTAATCGACGGTAACGCTGTCGGAAAGGCTGTCAGTTACCTAACAAAATAACCTACGTTAGAGGTCCTAACTATAGCTACCTTACACTTAAAATCTAAGTGCCTATTTAAACTAAAATATTCTAATAGAATTATGCCCAGAAATATGTACAACTTACAACAAAAAAAGAAATGAAAATAAAGCTGAAACGCCTGTGCAATACTATCTACCTATACCAACTTCACTTAAAAATAAATACCTATAACTACTATAATTAATAAAAGTATCTACGCTTTTACCTACTTATTACAAAAATAAAATTGAACATAAATTAGCCAAAACTTACCTATCGGTATCTAAAAATCTATGCGTACTACTTCTACTACTACTTCACCTAAAAAGAAATAAAATGCAAACTATTACTAATTTGTAATTTAATAAATATTTAAACACTACCAAAACATCTAATACCTATTTTATAAAATAACAACAAAATAAATTCAAATAAACTATTTAAAGACTAAAAGTCGCGCTGATAAGCACGGTTTGTTAATAGCAATTATTGTCGGTCAATAAGGTCGAACGCTCTGAACGCATCAACAGCCAAATGTTGGACCTTCCGCCTTTTATAACCTATCGGCACGACCCGCGTCGAGCGCGGCAACCGTTACGCAAAAATAATCCTTATGGCATGATTCAGTATTCACGCGCGACGGCGCGATGGCTTATTAGCGTATTTCATGTATAAGGTTGGTGTTTCTATACCGATTACTATGATTCTTTTTTTATTGAATAGGTACTAATATTAACTTCTTTTAATTAGGGATGAGTGAGAGTATTATAAACGTAAGTGTAAACAATTATAATCAGAAAGCTCCGAACTGCTAAGCTATCGGGAGTTACACGTGTTATGGTGAGTCAACCATAAAAGATAGACATATGCTGTTGTGGGATATTTTTTAGATAATTTTATGTAGAATATTTCCGTCATAAATGATTTCTATGTAGCTTTAACCATTAAGGCTGCACACGTGACGGAAGCTTAAAAAATGGAGCAACTTCTCCCGTTTTCCCAACATTTCCCTTCAATGCTCTGCTCCTATTGATTGTAGCGTGATGAAAAGTATACTATAACCTCCCCAGGAGTATGAAGAATAATTGTACCAAGTTTCGTTAAAATCCGTCGAGTAGTTTTTGTTTCTATAAGGAACATACAGACAGACAGACAGACAGACAGACAGACAGACAGACAGACAGACAAAAATTTTACTGATTGCATTTTTGGCATCAGTATCGATCACTAATTACCCCCTGATAGTTATTTGGAAAATATATATCATGTACAGAATTGACCTCTCTACAGATTTATTATAAGTATAGATAACAGCCAAAGTTGTCTTAAATCAAAACTAGGTTAGTTAGTCGCTTAATTGAAAAACAATAACAAAAGGAAGGGAAATAATGGGTATTGTCCCGGATAACCAAAAGACTGTAACTACCCTAAAACCCATTGTACCATACAATATACTAGCTTCTGCCTGCGACTTCGTCCGTGTGAAATTTTTTGTTCTCCCTAACCATCCCGTCGCATCGCATCGCCTGCTCGCGCTATTACCTAATTCGTTTTTGCCTAGCGTTCTTTCTGACTTTATTTTCTTCTTGCTCGGCTCCTAAGGGTTCTAGCGTGATGTTAAATAGTCTAATAGCCTTCCTCAACAATTGAGCTATCAATGCAAAAATAATTTTCAAATCCGACTAGTACCTAGTTCCAGAAATTAGCACGTTCAAACATACAAACATATAAAAAACTGTTTGTTTTTTTTTGTATTCTAGAGAGACTTTAAGTTACAATATATCCAAAAACACATTGACAAGCTGCGTACCAAACCCAGGACCCACTGCACAGCAGTCCACTAGATACACAAACATACAATAGAGTCGGATAATCTTGATTCTTGTTAAGAGGTTGACTGGCAGAGAATACCTTGATGCCAGCAAAAGTTCGCCTTATGTACCATCTTTTTCAATAGAAGTATAAACAATAAAAAGCTTTTAAATAATAAACAATCTCATATTGCACACAACTAAGTATTTTTTGAGTTTATCCATTACTAACAAACATACAAAAAAATCAATATAATTATCAATATAAAAATAAAAAATATTTCGTATTACAATGTATTTCTAATGTATTTTGTATTGTTTATGTCCTCCAGTCGATCCATGTAAAATACTGGTATTCTGCTGCATCCGATTAGACTGGAAGCCGACCCCAACATAGTTGGAAAAAGGCTAGGCAGATTGATGTCCTGTACTGATTATGTTTTTATGTTTTCTCAGACTATCACGTTGCTGTATTTAATTTGAACTAGCTGACTCTACAGACGTTGTTCTATTCATATTTCAACAATACAAAATTCCTATAGAAAATGCACTTTTCCAATTTTTCTCTTCGTAAGAACCTTTCTCGGACTTCAATGGAAAAAAAATTACCGAATTGGTCCAGCCGTTCTCGAGTTTTGCGCTTAGCTCATTTAGCCATTCATTTTTATTTATATAGATGCTGCGTGTACCTGTAATAAGCATAGGTACATACCAGCACTTTCATTTTATGCAAAGAATACGATACATACAAACAACATTTTCCTTCAAAACTGCACCGAAATATTGAGGTTCCGCGACTTGACCAACGTAGGTGTTGAATTCTTCAAAATGTTAAACTACTCACTATTATATTATAGAAAATAATAATAATACAAGTTTTCACTTGTGAGAACCTTTGCCGCTTTCAAGGACACTAAACGGCCATAGCAGTGATAATAATAAACCTTCTATTGTGTCTCGTTCAGTGTCCTTGAAAGCGTTAACAAGCACATATAAAGTTTTCAGGATTTCTGCGCAATGTTTGTATTAAGTAGAGTACTTAAATAGTTTGTTGATGTACCTACATGCAGTTAGCAAAATTATAATTTACTAAATAATTTGCATTGTTGAAATTATGTTCCCATTGTAATGATTGTGTGTCGAGTTTTATGTTGTAAACAGTTTTTAGGATCAAGTCTTGTAAAACTTTGAAAGGCGAATCGTTAGCCTAATAAAGTGTTCAATTTATGTGTTAATGTAGCTTAGGTTAAGTGCATTTTGTATTGTGTTATTTTGATTAATCAAAGATATTTGAAAATGAATGAATTAATGTATTAAGTAGGTACATATTATACTTAAGTGATTCTGATTACCCGTAGGTAACTTCTTTGTTAAAAACTAAAGGTAGTAAAAATTTAAGTCGAATTCAACCATTCTAGTATTGAGTATTCTAGTTTCAAATAGTTATTCAAAAATTAGAATATTGCCTAATCGTAAATTCATAATTGGATGTGAACGAGTAAGTGCCAATTATATGTACCTTACTTACCTACAAATAGAAAAATGTAAAACTCGAGAAAAATTCAAACTTCATCAAAGGGAAATGTAGTTTGAAGTTTACCATAAAACATACCAAAACAATCAAATTTTGAACAACTAACACTAAACTATAAACCATTAAAGGCGCGACGATGAAATGCATATTTGGACTTTAGAGTAATTTGTGGAAAAAGGTGGACAGTTATTGCAGGAGGCAACGCCGCCCGCCCGCCCATCCCGGTCCGCCCTAGCTCACGCACCGGATATATAAGGAGCCGGCGAGCCTTCAGCGGCACAACGCAACGCATCCACCGACAACCACGAGCTCTCCTCTCCTCTACTACTCGAACAAAGGTTGGTCCGACACCAAAATTTAATTTATATATTTAAATTATTTATTGGAACTCAACTTTTGTAGTATTCTTCCGGTAAAGTTTATTCTTTTTTTTTTTTTGTTTTATATGAACTTTTAATTTTACTAATAAACGTTTTAAAGTTAAATATAAAGTCTTCATACGACTTCATATAGTTATGATTATTTATCAACTAACATAACATTCATTCCATAACTTTTTAAAGTGATTCCTGAAAAACTTTTATAGTACCTACTTATAAACTTAAGAACGAAATTTTGGCGATCTCGCTGATTTACGTGATTTTACAGACGTAATTTTACAGTTAAAATACTGTATTTCTATAAGTTTTAATGCACAACATGAAAGAGCATTTCAAATTATGATCTAATGAATGACGAGCTACTTTTTTATTTTGCGTCGATTTTTAGAGTTAGGTTGTTTAAAGATAAGACTTTCACTGTCATTCCTTTTTAATGAAAAAATGGATTGATTTTAAACTGAAGCTTATTTCTGTTGTTTTAATTTTATGAACGAGAGTTATAAGTAGCCGAAATCTAAAGCAATTCTTTGCCCAATTTCTCTAAAATTTAATTAAGTTAAACATTTTTTTACTCAAAAATTTTATATCAAAGTGGTAAAGAGTGATTCATACATTATATAGGACTTTAACAAGAATATATTGCATTTTTTTCATACCCTTCAGACGTCAATTGCAATTTGTAAATATGAGATATTCTAAACCTCTTGCAACTAAAGTTCACATCAAAACAGTCGCCTGTTTAGGTATAATAAAAATTTAAAAAAAAAAATCAGCAAAAACACATTACGGTGCACAAAAACAATTTTCCAAGTAAAAATAGAATATTACAGAAATAAGTGTATTGTTGGTGTATGTACTAATGAAAAAAATCATTGTATCACAAACACCAGAAACACCAAAAATAAAAAGTAGTTCTTAAATTACATCATAATTGAAATCATCTGTCATGTTGTGCATTTAAACTTGTCGAAATACAGTATTGTAACTGTAAAATCACTTAAATCAGCGAAATCAAAAAAAAATCGTATACTTTCTTGAAATCTTATAAAGGGTATTAAAACATAACCCATAGAGACTTTCCATAAGTTATTCAATAAACTGCATTTTCATATTGTAGTGAGAGTATAAACAGTAGTTATTGTAGTTATTATAACTTATTGTAGTTCACTGCAGGTGCACTTAAATTCCATATTATCGAGTTTATTTCACTGAATCTTTCTACGTCGCATCACTTAACTTCCGGTTCAATATGGACCTCATATCCGGTGCTTAAGGTTATAGTTCCATTTTATTTTTATTCATAATGGTCACTGCATTTCTCTTCATGTATTGGCTCGTGTTTTATCGTAGAAAAGTAATTAAAATGCTCTACATACAGACTTTATGGTTAGAAAACCATATTCTTTATTCTTGAAAAATATAACTGTCTGATTAGACGCATTCATTAAAATTATGTAATTTATACCTTTTTATGTAGGTAGGTACTAAAGGCGAATTTAATGTTAAAAGCATTATCTGCCACTAACGTACGGGTAATAATCGCTATCGTTTTTAACCGACTTCAAAAAAGGAGGAGGTTATTATGTTCGTATGTATGTACATTTTTTTTATTTTTATGTATGTTCATCGATACTTTTGTCAGTTGTTGACTGATTTTATTATTTTTTGCATTTAGTAGAAAAAGCTTGCGCGGTGGTTCCATATAAATTTTATTAACTTTGCTTGGGTAGTTTTTGAGTTAGCTTCGAAAATCAAATCAATTAATAATAAAAATAATAATTATTAATATATGAATAGTTTCAATTTAATCCACTTTGTGTATCTTGATGATGTCATAGTACTTTCTTTCACTGTTGTTTACATAGCAAGTAGTGGTATATAAATATATGTGGTTGTAGGGTAGGTGCTATAACTAAAAAGTGAAAAATACAAAACTTGTTTCCAAAAAAAAAACTAAAATACAGATCCAAAGACTTCCGAAAATAAATATTAAGTATTAATTATTTCCTCATAAAACATCAAATAAAACCACAGACTTATAAGTCTGTGAATAAAACTTACATATTCAAAATGTGAATAGATACATTTGACGATAAAAAATAAACCTTTCCCTTTTTTTAGTCTATTAAATATCCAATAACTCCTTTTCAAATTCTCAATAGGTACATACCTATATTAGTTATCACAATATTCCACTTCACAGCTACTTCTTTAAAAGCTTATTCAACACAGTAAATAGCTTGAAAAGCTTCGATCATTTTAGCATTGATCGAAGTTGAAAAGAGATGTTATCTTTAGTTTTACTCAACTCTGTTAAAGAACACCAGCACAGTATACTTACCATCGATACTTGAAGTACTATTGAGCGCTCGACGTTTCCACATTTTTCTATATTTCCATGTTTTTCTACCTAATGCTAACTCCTTCACATCTCTTTATTAGTAACTAGCTTTTGCCCGCGGCTTCGCTCGCGTGGGTGTCGGAAAATATCCCAAGGGAACCTGCTACCGGGAATTCCTTCCTTGTCTACATTATAAAGGGAACATCTGTGCAAAATTTCAGCTTTCCAGGTCCAAGGGTTTGGGTTGGGCGTTGAAGAGTCAGTCAATCAGTCAGTCAGGACTTCTCTTTTTATTTATATTATTATTTTTAAAGTGTCTCTGACATATCTCGGGATCCTGGGGTCCCGAAGGCGTACGAGGGGCCGAAGCCAACTCGCAGAGGCCCCTTAGACAATTTTAAATTATGAGGAGGCACCAACCGACGATTATCCCTATATACACTATGCAAGTGCACCCAAGGACAACCCCCGGTTGGTGCAGGACTATTGCAGAACATGGAAACAAAACATATTGGGCTATGGGTTAGGGTGGCTGTGGACTGGTTACCTAGAACTATGAAAGGACTATGGCCCCTGCCTGATCAATGTTGTATTATACACGGAAAAAATAATGGCAGGGGGTGACTTGCACACTCAATGATGGGCCCCCGAAAACGGTCGCTAGCACATAGTGTCGTAGCGGCAAGGAAGCAACATGTCCTGAGGTGCTTGTGAGGAGTGGAGAGGTATCCCACGGTTTTCAGAACAATCCCAGAGCCCGGAAGATGGTCAAGATCCCTACAAACACTTACTGGAATACTTCATATTATTATTATTATTATTAGTAATGTATATAGTTTGACGTTTGTCTACTGTCGGTCTGACGGTAGTTTAAAGTTATCGTGTCGAATCAAGTGACCGATCATTATCTTGTCATTGTTCCAGCTCTTTGTGCACTTACTTGAAAATTGAGTATTAGCTCTTCTATTCTTTTAAGTATTCCCCATCTGGTTGCCAAGTTTACATACTAGATAGTCTTTACTGCCACTCAAAGATATTTACCACAATTGGCACCGCCTTAATAAAAAGCCATTAAAATTAAAAGGGTTTCTAACGTCAAATTAATTAATGTAATTGTGTGTCGGAAGCCTTGTTTCGAATGTTCTTTAAAATTTAAATTTCCTTTATGTCAAAAGTTTACAATGACCTTTTTTAGTGCAAAAAAAATAAGAAAAGATATTTTCACAAACTTCTAAATCTTAATAAGACAAGTATCTAAAAATAAATCGTCGTGACATGTATTTATAAGTGAATGCTTTGATTTGTATATTATTCTGTGTATATTTAGATACAAATTGGTTTAACCTAATCGACGGATTGATTGCTTGCACGTGTAACTTTTTCCCACAACCCAGTTCTAAGGAAACTCGATCAAAACTGAAGAGGAATTAAATGAATGACAGTATGATTAATTCTTACTCTTTTCATGACCTCTATTTTGTCATAAAATAAATATACAGTACCTGTCGGGCAATAAGGTAACATAAACATAATCAGCCTATAACGTTTCCACTGCTGGGACACACAGGGCCTCTTCTATGTGAGAGGGACCGGGCAATAAAAACCTTATTTTTAATGTGTTTTCGCGTATATTTTCCGTACATCGACCAGCCTGTAGCCTCAAGCATAAACCTGACATCCTTTCGCCCCATATTTTACTGTGAAAGACCCATAATCGGATAATAAAATAATCTATTTTTTTGTAAGTATATTAGTTAACTCGATAAACAACACAAAGTCAGTAACTAGCAAGTCTGCCAGTGCGTTGATGTCTTTATACTTACAATGTGGAGACAACACTTTTTTCACACCCGATAATTAGGTACTATACCTAGTTGTGGTTTTCCGTATTACAATAATAATAGTTTTTAAATACATCCCGAAAAAGTCAAAATAAATGTATTTAGTACTTAATTGAATATAAATTGTAATTTCATATTATTCGCTAACTTTTCCTGTTTTAATTAACTACCAACGTTATAATTTAAATTAAGCGTTTAACTCAATTATATCATAATTATGTAGATGGAAAAATAAGAGAAAAACTGTATAAAAATAACCTGAGAATGTACTGCGTGAGTGTAATCTAATGAAACGTAATGGATTTCAAAGCGTGCCGTTTTCTATACGTAGGTGCCTATAATAGTATATAATATATACTATTGCATTTCGTTGTGATATTATCACAACGGAATGCAATTTTACATCAATGCATATCACAATGTGACGTCAGAGCAATGTATTATTATCTAGTCATACCCGTCTCGTGTTCTGACAATTCTGTCTTAGTACCTACATATTATTATTTCTTGACATTATGTAGAGTAAGAATTATATACTAGTAGCGCCCCGCGGTTTAACCCGTGTAAGTCTCGAACCCGTAAGAATATCAGGATAAAAAGAATCTTATGTGTATAAACTATCTGTGTGCCAAACTTCATAAAAATCCGTTCAGTAGTTTTTGCGTGAAAGTGTAACAAACATCCATCCATCTAAACATCCTCACAAATTTTCACGTAATATATTTTAGTACGATATTATGAGCACCTAACAAACTTCAATCCTTGCAGTCGGATGACATTATAAGTTTCATATAATCTTTAGGTTTGTTATTTAGGTTTTCATATAACGTTTCACGCTTTCAGAAGAATGAAGTCACTTATGCTAGTAATTTCTTGGAAAACCCTGGACTTACAATTAATCTATGAGGCTGAAATCGCCAACCCGTCTTGAGCAAACGTGGTCATCAATGCTCGTGCCTTCCCTGTATGAGAAGAGGCCATTACTCTGCAGAGGAAAGTAAAAGGCTGGTATTATTATACCTACTGTGAATAGTTCAGAGGATAAAATTACTGTATAAGGCCGTGCGCTGCGTTAGGCGTGCGCACGGCGCGGGCGCCCGCGTGGCGTGCTATTTTCATGTAATCTCATAGATCAGCGCAGCACACATGAGATTACATGAAAACAGCACGCCACACGGGCGCCCGCGCCGTGCGCACGACTAACGCAGCGCACGGCCTAAAAGAAACACAGTATAGGTATAGAGGTATTATTACCCATAAGTTAACAGTATTGTAATCACATTTAACAGTATCATCATCATCATCATCAACTGCCTAGCCTTTTCCCAACTTTGTTAGGGTCGGCTTCCAGTCTAATCGGATGAAGCTGAATACTAATATTTTACATGGAGTGACTGCCTATCTGACCTCCACAACCCAGTACTGTGTAATACAATACCCCTTGACAGACTTTCGGGCTTCTGACGACCCCTAAACTGTGAAAGATCCACGAATGACAGCTGGGATGAACGGCTTAACGTGCTTTCCGAGGCACGGAGGGGTCTTGGTATATAAAGATGGACACCCAGTCACCCACCCACGGACCAACCGCGGCAAGCATTCGATCGACCCGTGCGGCTGTTATATTATTTAACATATTTTTATATTATTTAACATATTTTTAACAGTATAACAACACAAATTCAATATCTAATTCGATGTTCTCATTAACCAGTTTTTCATCATTATAACTATTGAACACGCTAACTGTCCGCGAAGCAGACAAATTACCTACATAATTGCATTGCATTTAATGTAATAAATAACTCGTAGGTACGCCAATTTATTAAGGGTCGGCGTAGCATATCCTATTCCTCCATACATCTCTATTAGCCTTCATCTTGATAGTCTCTTTCTTTCTAGCCATATCATCTTCCACACAGTGTATCAAAGTATTGAAGGATCGTAGCAGCTAGAGAGCTAGTTTCTGCCTGGGTAGGCATTATACTGACGTTGTTTTCTCATGGTGTATGGGGAAAAGGCGTGACTGTATATATGTACGTAAGTGTGAATATATTACAATTTGTGTGTCCAGCTCTGTTCAATGATGCGATGTGCCGGCGGAGCGCTGGCTGTGGCCGTCGCCGCGCTGCTAGTCTGCTGTAGTGCTGATCCTCAGCAGGTAAGGAAACCTCGTCGTCATCAGATCATCAGCATAACTGAACAAAGAAAACCGGTCAAGAGCGAGTCGGACTCGCGCACCGAGGGTTCCGTTCCGATTTCGGAAAAAGTGTGCTATTTAGAGACATCGTTTTATTTTTCCTGTAATGTTTACATAAAGTCCTATCACATAGAATAATTTCAGATTTTTTCCTTTGCAAACTTCGGAGATAAGGGGGGGGACGGTATTTTTTTTTACTCTTTTCATCAAAAGTCGAAAACTATGCGGCCTAAAAGAAAAAAAAAAATTGAGAATGTGCAAGCAGCGTTCTTTCATATGATACCCCACATGCCCTAGTAGCTCCACTTTGAATTTTTAAGACCCCTTTCAGCCCTGTTACAAAAAAAATATAAATATTTTTACTTCTTTCTTATTTGCAAAATAGTTGGGTAAACGTCATCTAAAACTGTTCCAAATTTCAAGTTGATAGCATTAGTAGTTCTTGAGATATCCAGCTGTGACAGACAGACAGACAGACAGACTGAGTCACACCATAATGGTTCCTTTTTTACCATTTTGGTACGGAACCCTAAAAAGGATGGTGCTATAGGTCGTATATAGCTCCGTCTCTCTCTCTCACTGGAACCATGATTGACCCATGATCTTTTTTCACGTCATAGTAAAGGCCCCTGGGCTAGTCAAACAAAAGCCGGCGCGGCGACGCATTTTGCTGAAAGAAACATGGGCAATACATTCTTGACAACGCTACTCTTCTCTTCTAAACTTTATCAGTAGTATACCTACAGTACAGTGTAAGAGAAACACTAAGGTACTTCCATTTTATATCAAAAATATTAGAAAGTAATTCAAGTCGAAAAGATAATATAAAGTGGAGTCTTATCGCAATTGGCAATCGCTGCCAAATAATATCTCTGTGGACAAAATCGCATAAAAGAGATAAAGAATAGTCTGTGGTGTACCAATAAATGATATATAAATACACTGTTAGCACGACACTTCTTTCAACCGACCATGTACTTAATACCTTATTGAATATTTTCCCTTTTATACAAAGACGTCCCAAACTCCCAATTATAAAAATATTGTCGTACGTACTCCTTTTTATTTTTAATTGACGCATTTTGAGTATTTCCTTTTATTTCGTGTTACAGATATTGTTAAGAATGTACCCTTTTACTTTTAACTCCTGCAGTCGTTGGTATTATGTTTCAAGCAGGCGTCTCTTGTTTAATTATTATGATTATTTGCAAATTAGGGCAACAGTATCTTCAACCCTCATTTTGTTCGTAAAAACATAGCATGTAATGTTAAAGGTATATTCTATAAAATTATATAAACATGACTAGGTAGGTAGAGCACTCGTACAACTTGTAATGTATTCGCATTAATGTTTATTATGTGGCTATTCGTATCAGAACCAATTAGTAACTCCGAAACATGAAACACGCATAAGGACGAGGAGTTATAAATATGTAATTACTATAGCTCTTGCCAGTGGCTTTACCCGCGTGGATGTCGGAAAATACCCCACGCGATAGTACTACCGGGATAAAAAAGTAGCCTATGTAGGTACTATTCCAGACTATAATCTATCTCTGTGTCAAATTTCATACAGATACGTTCAGCCGTTCTGGCGTGATTGAGTAAACATTCATCCATCTAAACTTTCGCATTAAGTAGGATTAAATAAATCGTGTTAAACGCCAATACCAATTAGGACACCCACTTTAACTCTCTTCAAAATGGTTGAGCTGAATGGTGTTACCATGCGTCAGGTTCGTGAACGGGCGCTGTCAGTGGAGGCTGTGGTCATATCTTTGCTGCCACGGCGTATTTAAATTTATATTTTTATTAAGGAGCTTTTAACGTTCTGCGTCATTCTCACATGCATAATTGCAACATGAATAATGTAACCATATTTTTATTTAAAAGAGTGTCCGTGGAGTTTCTTGCCCGTTCTTTTCCATAGGCACATACTACGCTTTGGAATGGGCGACTAGCTTCTTTTTTCTGACTGACCGACCCCTTGACAATTCAAAAGAGCATTGTAATTGGTTTATTTGAAATAAATGCTTAGATTTCTGAGTTTTTTTACTTACTTAAACAGAATTTTAGAAGTATATCTATACCTAGTTGATGGAAACCAATAAGTATCTCTGAGACCTCAATCAGGCACTGAAAGCCACTACTTAAAAGGCAGTTACACAGACCAGCGACCCGTTTAAATGACACAATTTTATAAAAGATTACTCAAAATTTCGCTGAATTGTTAAATTTCACTCGCAGTTTTTCATTTCATCGCCTCTCGCTGTACCTATAACTCATAAATACAGCACTGGTAGAATATTAATCGACAGAACAAATTCTGATTGGCTGGTTCGTAACGAGAAAATATAATTTACTTACTGATAAGCCTCCAATTAGATACTAATCGGTCAGTAGTCGATACTATAAAAATATAAATGAGAAAATTAAAATTGACTAGCGAGGGAGCGGGCCTAATTTCATTTTCTCGGTAAAGGAGATAATGAGAGTCGGTAGAAGAGGTAGAATCAAGCATATTAGACTTGTAAATAGTAATTTCTAGTAAATTGTACGTTTCTTGCCAGCTCTTTGTGACAATTTATTTCACTCAAAAAAAATACAATTATTCACTTCTATGAGGAAAAACATAATAATTAAGATAAGCGACGGTTTCACTGAGTTATAAAGTAAAATTAAAATACAGTACAAACTTACAATTCAAACACTATTAGACGGAATTAGACGTAGGTACTTCGCTAATTAAGTAATATTGTTTTGATTTGGTTTCAAACACCCTTATGGTTTAATGAATATTACAGTGCTAATATTTGGAATAGCTCTTTGAATTGTAATTTATACCATACCAACCCTTCTAGCGTAGTCCCCCCCAACAATAATAAATAGAACTGGAACTATTAAACACAACGGACTAACATGATCCCCTAAATTACGTTAACAGGTGTACATATAGGTACGAGTATTGATCAAGTCTGTATCCGAGAGTCAGGTAGAATAAATAAACAAATGGATGCTCTGTTGTCTCTAACGAATGGCTGCGATCTCTAGATTACACAGTTGTGCAGTTTGTGATTGTTACATTAAGTCAAACTGCATCTTGATCATTTAGATGGCAGCTGTACGGTTCTCTAGCTGTTCTTTGAATCACTAACTCCCTTGCCTAATATAGCAGTTTTAATGTTACAATTTGATGACTGCGTACTTTGACAGTGCGATATTACGCTCGTCGATTGTTTACCGATTCATAAAATAATAACACCAATATTGGTTTTCCCACCAGGAGCAAGACGTAAGTGGCAGTGACCACAACTCCGCGGTACGCGTATACGACCTCCCCGGTAAGTCCCAAGTCACACGCACACGTTACTGCAAACATAACTAACTTCTACAGCGTTATTCAATATTCAATTTGTACGCACACAGAATGCTAACACGGATACGTTACCTGGCACATAATATAGTTAACTTAACCAACCGGGACTGTAAGGAACACAATCAATATTGGATTAATATCTATTATATACATACGTTTTGCGAAATTATAATTGTGATTTTCAAATAATGTCAGACCGGGTTGAGACAAAATAGAAATAATCCACAATGTTGATTGTGCATGAGCGCACTTAATAGCAGGAAATTCTCACAGTCATCGTGCACCATTATCACAAACAACACTTCGTGAACGTCCAGCACAGTTTGTTATTTATGTCCTGTGACGTCCAACGTCTCATTTGATGGCAAAGGATTGAATCCCTGATCAAAAGACGTTTCACAAACCTGCACCTAAAAATCTTTGCACATTTCATTAAAAAAAAAATCACCCAAGATTATCCTGTTATGTACTTCGAAAACTGCACTTAGTTTGTAAATAAACCTTTTTGTGCACCAATACTTACCATTCAGGTGATGGAATATTGCACTAATCACACAAAGTACGTCCTTGCACAAGATTGAATCACGATTCACGAAGCTTTAGTAGACGGCGCATAAATGTTTCTGCACAATATGTGGTAAGTACTAATTTATGTTAATGCACATAAATGTTCATATTTCATAATACACATTTGCATAAAGTTAAGATTGCTTGAAATTGTTACAGATTTTATACAAACAGAAGAGCTTGAAGAATTTCTACGATTCCTCTTAAGTTATGAAGATCGCAACTTGAATGGACTCGGTGGCAATTCTCTACTCGGTAGGAACACCAACGGCCTCGGTGGAAGCTCTCTATTGGGCAGAAATCTTGGAAACCTAGGAGGCAGCTCTATGGTAGGTAGAGAGTTAAATTATGGCGGCCAAGGGAGAAACACTCACGGACTTGGTGGCTCCTCTCTAGCCGGACGAGCTTCCAATGGAAACTTGAATGGAATCGGGGGCTCCACGCTCGTGGGAAGAGATGTTGAAGGAGACGAAAGGCTTTACTCAAGATTTGTCGATTCACTCGGCGGCGGTAACTTTGTTCGTAACTTGGACTCAATTGGTGGAGGGAATTTTGTGAGGAACTTGGACTCCATTGGAGGCGGGAATTTTGTGAGGAACCTGGACTCTCTGGGCGGAGGCAACCTCGTCCGTCGTAACCTGGACTCTCTTGGCGGAGGCAACTTCGTCCGTCGTAACCTGGATTCTCTGGGCGGAGGCAACATCGTCCGTCGTAACTTGGACTCTCTGGGCGGAGGCAACATCGTCCGTCGTAACCTCGACTCCATCGGCGGTGGAAACATTGTCCGTCGTAACCTCGACTCTATTGGCGGTGGAAACCTTGTTCGGCGATAAGAGGCTCCAACTTTGTTAAAATAACTTTTAAAACCTATCCTGGTCATTCTACCCTTGGAAATAATTTTGTCTTACACCGTATAAAATTGTGATATCCCTAAGAAAATTTTATTTAGGTATTGAAATGTTGTCATTGTATAGTATATCATTCGGTGTTGATGTTTTTAAATAAATACTTTGCAACCTAGGCAAATGGGTTTTGATATCCCAGTATTGTACGTAATCGCCCTACTGCCCTTAAGTATCCCAATTTATTTGGTGTACCTATTTTTCTCCCATCCACCTGTACAGCGTTATATAATTATTATAAACACTCTTTCTGCCCACATCATGTGTCACACAATTCATTATTTCTTTGGTCTTCGTGTTCTAAAGCTCATAACTATTGTCACAACCTACATGTCCCTCATTTGCATCACATGCCCATACCATGACAACCGACTTCCACACAACTTCTCGGTCATGGCACCGCTTACTTACTAATTCGACTCTTTCCCATTACATTACATTATATAACATCACAAACATACCTCTTAACATTCTCATGTCAATACTGAACATCTTTATATTGAACTATGTAGTTACCTATCTATAATTTAAAATCATTGTGACTAATTCGTACTGTCACATAAGTCTCCAATCAGGTAAGACTAATACATTTTAATGTTACAATATTTCTTCTGTCTAAACTTGTCTCTTCTTTACCTTATTCTTGGATTATATACGCATAGGCCACAAGACTCGTACCCTGGACACCCTCGGCGGCAACTTAGTCAGAGAAGTTCGAGAGATCCGCCACTCCGGATATGTGCCCTACCTCATCTCCAGACGATTTGATTTTGCCAGGTACACACTTTACCTGACTCTTTTATGATGAGGAAATCATCATAAGAAAGTCAGTAAATAAAAATTGGACTTATTAAGTAACAACACTTTCTATGTGCCACAAAACCCCGTAGAAAAAAACTTAAATTGTCTATCTAACTATAAAAAAAATATTTAGTTTATAGAGACATTGTCTAAAAGAATTATAAATTTATAACATTCCCGAAATCCTCAAGTTCATACGCCCACGTTGCGTTGTTCTAAAACGCTGCAAATTATTCAAATAACATTTTAACTTAATTATCATTTAATTAGCATTCTCAATCTCCGCATAACTTATCTTATGCTACCATCATCTTATTATGAAAATGTAATTACATAAGAGCTATGCGTATTTATGTGAAATATCGAAAATAAAACATTATCTGATTCAATACCCAATTAAGTGATTATTCCTTAGAGGTATATACCTAAAGATAGAGAGATTTCTGCGTAAGCATGCGACACCCCGTCGAGATGCATGAATACTTTTATAAGGGGTGCACTGAATAAGAACTTCATTATCTACATTACTATAGGACAACATTATATGGATTAAGTAGTTTTATGAAATAGTTATTGCAAAAGTACCGTACCTAGTCTATTTGTATTATCCGAACATGTTGCTCATCAGACAGAGGTTCAACGCTAATTTAAAAACTGTCTATACAATTAATTGGAGGACTGTTGTTTGTAGCTGTTTTGTAGGAGGAAAATTGCCTTGGGCTGACTCTAATATTAAAATTAATTACGACACAGACTGTATAACCTACTACATATACTTAGATAGACAAAAGGAGTATTTGATCCTAACTAATATTATAAATGCGCAAGACAGTTTGTTTGTGAAGCTCTCACGCTAAAACGACAGAACGGCTTTGGATGGGTAGACCATGACCTGAAATTGGACACTTTTAATCCCAGTAGTGCGTTCCCGTGGGATAATTTCTGACCACCACGCGGCCAAAGCCGCGGGCAAAAGCTATGCTACTTTATAATATTTTCGATAACGAACACACAAAATTAAAACCTCCGTCTGATAGAAGCAACACAATCCTTCCAAAATTCCAACTCCACTTTAATTCAAATTACCAAAATGATGCATAAATTTAGATTATACTTTACACCCGAGTCATGAGTTAGACACATAATGACCTAACTAAGTTGTATGAATCTCACATGAGTTTGTCCGCAGTCCGTACGGTGGCAAGCGCGAGCCGTGGCCGCTTGCACCCATCGAGTTCAGCGGATATTACGGAGATGGCCTCCCTAAGCGCAATTTCGACGAGATCGACCGGTAAGACCGACTTTACTTTTTTTTATTTCTTATTAATCTATCTTACTTGTTTTTCTAAGCAAAATACGTGTTGAATCTTCCTGCTTGTTGTTTCTAAAGAAACTGTGTTGACAGGCATTTTCATTTTCATCAGCAAGGAAAAAATATAATTTCACCTCCCAATAAAACAAGTAAGACCGACTTTACTTTTTTTATTTCTTATTAATCTCTCTTACTTGTTTTTCTAAGCAAAATACGTGTTTAATCTTCCTACTTGTTGTCTCTAAAGAAACGGTGTTGACAGGCATTGTCATGTCCTTGAATCAGCAAGGAAAAAAATATAATTTCGCCTCCCAATAAAACAAAATATTCTTTACGCATAATTCTGATTGAATGAAAATAGTGCTTAGCCTGGCAGTTTTAGTTCAATGCCATTAATTATTATTGGTACAAGATCATGCACAAGCTTGAATCTATTCTTCAAAATAATACTGTCGTATTATGCGTGAAAGCCCCAAGGAAAACCCACTTCAATATTGGAATTTTTCATGTGTGGGTTCGCCGTTCCATTGACCGATACAGGTGAAATTGCTTTGACACCTAATTAGCAATATTTCAATAGCAAGCCTTTAGTAAGTCAATGGATTTAATTAAGTTTCATATAATAACATATTCAGTAAATGTGTAGTTACTAAACCCATGCTGAATTTGTCAGTACCTACCTTCGAGTAGGTACCTAGTTACTCGAGGCTATATTACTTTATGATCGTGTAGTTAATAATTAAATTTCTGAGAACATACTTGTACTGACGTTAAAATTCAAGAAGTAATTGAAATTACATAATTCTTATTTATATAATTCTTTAATTGTTTTACGAAACAGCAGCTAAGAAATAAAATTCGCAGAAGTAGTACAAATTCTTTTTATGTTGATTAGGTATGAATTGGAGCTGTCGTGAACAAAATGTAGGAACAGGTATATTTACACCAAGGTTCCGAAAAGGTCTATATTATTACAGCCACAATTGGACTTACTTAGGGATCTAAGTAAGTACTTCCATTTTCATTTCCTGTGATGGCGAACACCAAAGATTATTTTCTTTTCGTAAAAGAATGCTTATAAAATCATTAATTATTCACATTTCGCGATTCCATGGGTTCCAACAAGTAGAAATCACTATACTACATCAACAAAATTCTCGACTATATTAATTCGACCATTGCGCAACTTTGAAAACGAAATCAAGAGTCGCAGTAAAAGATTGGCATAAGAAATGAGTGATTAAAATCACTCACAATATTTGACTTCAAGACATAATTTTTGATGAACAGTACATTCTAAAAGCTCTTCCCTAAGTCAAAGTGGCACGGTACTTCTCCACGAGGGTTTACTGCCAACATTATCATTAGGTATTGTTATTCATGCCGACGAGGCCCATTACAAATGGTTGACCGCCCAGTATGTATGTATTAGTAGTATGAGTACGAATCATAAAGTCAAGTGCACATAACAGACGCAAATGGCGGCAGCGCAACGCATTTTCATACAAAAAAGTGCGGGGTGATCCGTCTGTAGTTGCGTTGTTGGTTCATAGAAATAGTACGAAAGTGATGAAGGAGAAGTTGCGTTGCGGCGCCAGTGGTGCAGCCCGCCCCAATCTGCTTTAGCCGTTAAACTGCACGTTGCTAACAGTCTAACCAATCTTTATGTTCTCCAGATCCGGCCTGGACACCTTCGTGAAGAAGAGGAACTTCGACGAGATCGACCGGTCCTCGATGCCCTTCCCCTACGCTACCAAGCGCTTCTACCACCTGTACGGAACCAACTACCTTGACCTTGATACGCCTGTGTAAGCCGGGGTCAATGACCGTACTGTACTCACTGTACTTACGATCACACACCACTGATCTCGAACACAGCAGACACACAGACCAATAAAAACAGATTCAATTCAAAGAAAATACCCACTCCTTCCACTTCAAGTACAATCTGAGAAAGGAATTTCAATGTTCTTATACATTATTTGTGTTTCAGTTCTAACTTCGACAAGAAGAGGTACAGACCCGACTACCCCATGGACGAGATTGATGTATCTCACTTCCCCATCGGCTCCAAGAGGTCTCAAGACAGCTACCCCCTGGCTCCGCGCAATCTATTGTAAACAACAGAATCTAGCAACCGTCCTATTTCATTACCATTATGTCCACTTAAAGAATCTTCTTACTTCGGAACTCCCTGATTGCCTAATAAAACATTTCGTTCAATGTTACAGTAATGGTCTTCTCTTTATCTTTCTACGATACTAAAGTTCTTATTTTTCTAAAAAAAGTTTTAATGATGTCACAAAGACCTTTACAAAAAGTTGTTTCTTCACCGAACTAGGCGGTCACGTGTTATACTAACTCATAGTACATTTCTCGTTCTTCTTAAAATATCTAGTTTAGGTAAATTATTAGACTCATGATATTGTACATTTCTCTGATATTATAAATTGTAGTAAACTTATATTTGTAAGGAGGGAGAGGCTTAGATTCTTATCTAAATGTTATAATAATATCAGTATTATCGAACAACCCATATATAACCTGAAATAGTGTACCTGTGAATTATGTTTACCTTAAATTGCATTATGTACTTATAATATAAGTTAATTTGAGTATAAATTATTATGGAATAAATAAAAAGATTATGAATGTTCTTAATGGTTTCTCTTCGACGTCTGTAAACAGTAACACCCTACAAATTCTCAAATTCAAAGCAAATATAATTAATGTCTAAGTTTGCGCAGCACACTGTTTAAATTTCATAAAGGACGGTGTCCCTTATCTGTTGGTCGGTTAGACAAGAAGCACAAACGATAATAACTCGCCGCGAGGGCTCCCGCAAATAGCTTTATAAATACATTATTTTTACTTTGACACACTTTAAAACAAACAAAAACACAATCAAACTGTACGAACAACTTTTAATATGGGAACAAACCTGAAAACACGAAAAAAAATCAGCTGTACCCATTTTGACGAGTTAAAAGCGAGCATTAAACATATGGAACAGCTGATTATTTTTCGCGATTTCAGGTTTGTTCCCATACTAAAAGTTGTTCATAATGATGAGTACAATGACCCCTTAAAATATTGCCCATGAATTCAATTTCACCCTGTATAAGTACTTCTTGAGTCAATAAAGTTGTAATTACTTTTAACAATGCCTCCAAAACAAAATGTTAAAAGCCCAGAAGTACTCTTTGAGAAATAATAAATAGGTAGGTATTATTGTTCGAATTCAAAGAAATTCAATCCAAACCTTTACGAAGGAAACTTTAAAAACAGGTAGGGAATTAGAGAGGCCTATAAAAGAGGCTCAAAGCGATCCCTGTTATGCATGTTTTTTTGAGATCAGACTTGTTCTACGCAATTAAGTACTTTCATTACAAGTAGTAGATAGGTAGTACGCACGGCTACAGATCAAGCTATAGTTTTCCAGTATAGCTGATCTCGCATTCTATAGGATTTCCTTACAATGAGAGGTCAGTGTAAACTGGAAATGTATAGCTGAATGTGTAGCCGTGCGACTTTACTTGATAAAACAACAACGCAGCTCACATAGCAGCGCGGGTGGCATCTAAAAAAAGAAAAACTTTTAGATAATTAAAAACAAAAAGTTAATTATACTTATGTACGTTCATGACCATTCAAACAATCACGTAGAGAGATTAAACGAATCAAAGTCCACGAAACGGCTCATAAAAGTGAGGTGTGCCGAGATTGCGACGACAAATGGCGACAAATGGCCGATGACTAACATTTCTAAGTAATTAAAGTTCCGGTTGGAACCCAATCTAACTAAGCAATCTAAACTGTTACAAATAACCAACGGTACAGCCACATTCGATTAAAAACTCGCGAACACATTTCCCGAAGTAAATCAACACAGAAAACTAAGTTACAGGTGGCACTCGTAAATACGTATTAGTTTTATAATTAAGATAGTTCTTATGTGGTGCCTATAATAATAAGATTAATCTGGAGCAAAAGTGGTTGAAGAAAATTATTTATAATATTATAACCCGTGCGCGTAAACATGGCACCTGGCTCGAAAAGAAAATTGTGTCCAGAAACGCTATGTTTTGTCACGTTTAAATCATCGTAAAGTAGTATGTTATGAGAAACTACTCGTACTCAGCGCAAATTAAATGTTGATATTCAAAAAACTAAAATAAAACTAAAATAAAACTCAAAAAATTTTTTCACTTAGTTCTTTAAACGTAATTCATTCGAGCCATGTCGACGCGCACGGGCTTTATTTGTAGTATTTTTATTTAAAACAATTTTTGCTAGACTTTATACACTAACCTATATTTCCACACTAATATAACCTAAGACGGGCATTGAAGTGTTTAAAATAAGAGTTTTCCAATGATGTTAGAGAAGATAACAGCAAATAGCAGGTATGAGCTAAGTGCTAAAAAGAGAACCAACATTATGCCACAGAATAATAAAGCTGCAGTAGTTTATCTACGGGTCGATCCGTCAGGTTAAGCTACGCTTGCCGGGGTTGGTCAGTGGATGGGTGACCATCTTTACATACCGAGATTCCTCCGTGCCTCGGAAAGCACGCTAAGCCGTTGGCCCCGGTTCCCGGTTGTCATTCGTGGATCTTTGACAGTCGTTACGGGTCGTCAGAAGCCCGAAAGTCTGACAACCAGTCTTAAGGGGTATCGTATTACCCAGTAACTGGGTTGTGGAGGTCCGATAGGCAGTCGCTCCTTGTAAAATACTGGTATTCAGCTGCATCCGGTTAGACTGGAAGCCAAAGCCAACATAGTTGGGAAAAGGCTAAACAGATTTAGTTTATCTAGGCAGTAACCTTAAATTAATTACCTACGGCCACTCGGTAGATTCACCACGCGTTTGTCCGTGTGTAACTGCCGCGCACACGTACATACTCTACTGGTATAACTTGCACATTTTCTATGAAGATGTAGGTAATACTGCTTAATTTATTATACTGTGATTATGCGCATAGCTGTTGCTACAAAGTGCCCTCAGCAAATAATTGGCCAGTACTTCATTAAAACTTGATAAGCTTTAAGTATTTACCAGGCCGTAAAACCTCCATAAAAACTGATGATGAATTCATTGCTATCTAATATCTAGTAATATTCGATAGCCGTTATACCTAAATAAGGTGTAGGTATATCTTATTCATACACTAAATCTCATATCCTATTTACAGAATAAACAATTTTTTATTGTACCTACTCATCATTATGAACATCTTTTACTATGGGACAAAACCTGAAAACACGAAAAAAAAAATCAGCTGTTCAGTGCATTTATCTACACCAAACTCTTCAAAATGTAGGGAGCAGTTAATTTTTTTTTTCGCGATTTTGATTTGGTCCCATAGCAAAAGTTGTTCATAATGATGAGTACAATGATCTCTTAAGAGATTTCGTGTATGAACAGATACACCTTATATTTTTCAGATAATAACACAGATTCTTTAATTCTTATTCTTCTCCTTATAATCATTAGGTATTAGTCGTATACTTCGTATACTTCCAACCATCAAGGATTCAAGACGATCCAGCTCATAATATTACGCTAAACGAATAAATCAAATAGTTAAATGAATTAGTAAGTTATCATCTGCCTAGCCTTTTCCCAACTATTTTGGGGTCGGCTTCCAGTCTAACCGGATGCAGATGAATATCAGTATTTTACATGAAGCGACTGCCTATCTGACCTCCACAACCCAAGTTACTGGGTAATACGATACCCTTGGTAAGACTGGTTGTCCGACTTTCAGGCTTCTCACGACCCGTAATCACAGTCAAAGATCCACGAATGACAGCCGGGACCAACGGCTTAACGTGCTTTCCGAGGCATGGAGAAGTCTTGGTGTGTAAAGATAGGTGACCATCTTTGCATACCCGACCGTGGCAAGCGTAGCTTAACCTGATCGATCGACCCGAGCGGCTGTTATTATTTAATTAGTAAGTATAGGATCATAATGGTTAGGTTAAAGCATAAAGCGCATTTTATCACTCGGTATGCTGCACCAGTGCACCTACCACTTCCATTACATTTATCACTCGGTATGCTGCACCAGTGCACCTACCACTTCCATTACATTTATCACTCGGTATGCTGCACCAGTGCACCTACCACTTCCATTACATTTATCACTCGGTATGCTGCACCAGTGCACCTACCACTTCCATTACATTTATCACTCGGTATGCTGCACCTGCACCAGTGCACCTACCACTTCCATTACATTTATCACTCGGTATGCTGCACCAGTGCACCTACCACTTCCATTACATTTATCACTCGGTATGCTGCACCAGTGCACCTACCACTTCCATTACATTTATCACTCGGTATGCTGCACCAGTGCACCTACCACTTCCATTACATTTATCACTCGGTATGCTGCACCAGTGCACCTACCACTTCCATTACATTTATCACTCGGTATGCTGCACCAGTGCACCTACCACTTCCATTACATTTATCACTCGGTATGCTGCACCAGTGCACCTACCACTTCCATTACATTTATCACTCGGTATGCTGCACCTGCACCAGTGCACCTACCACTTCCATTACATTTATCACTCGGTATGCTGCACCAGTGCACCTACCACTTCCATTACATTTATCACTCGGTATGCTGCACCAGTGCACCTACCACTTCCATTACATTTATCACTCGGTATGCTGCACCAGTGCACCTACCACTTCCATTACATTTATCACTCGGTATGCTGCACCAGTGCACCTGCCACTTCCATTACATTTAAAAAAAACCGGCCAAGTGCGTGTCGGACCACGCACAATGAAGGGTTCCGCAGTTGAAAAGAATTTATCCCAAAAACAAACATAACATTGTAATCCCAAAAAAATATTTTTTTATGTCATAAAATTACAAATTATCAATTTTCGGACTTTTGCCTTTACTTCAATAGGTTTTGATTTACTTGCGAGTATCAAAATATGTCTCAAAAATGGCCGTATTTTTTTATTGCGTTGACTTAGAAGGTTGATTTTTTTAGAACTATAAGGGACTTATAGATAGACCTACGTATTTGATATTAATTTCAACTTGATAACTCCACGCATTCCTGAGAAAAATGTCTTGACAGACTGACAGACAGACAGACGGACAACGAAGTGATAGGGTTCCGTTTTTTTCTTTTGAGGTACGGAATCCAATTACTCAATTAGTTATTAGTCTATTCATTACATGAGCTGCGAACCTCAATTGTTTTAGTTTATTTGATACAAACACTACGAACAGTTGACATGAATACAAAACGCCCTCAACAGAATGATGGAACGACTACCTTTGATGAATGGGTCGCGGAAGCGGGTAATCCCTAATAAATCGAACGCAGCTTAGCGGGCTGTCTATATTCTATTATTTTCATAGATGCAAACGCGATAGTGAAAAACCCGAAACCTATTAAGCTGACGTAAGAAAATAGTTTAGCGAGCTTACACTTATGTTTTAATGAAAAGTGTCGCTAAGTCTTACCGTAGCGAGCTCGTAACCGTTTCTTAGCGAACTCGTAACCATTTTGCAGGACGCTCGTAACCCTTTCGTAGCAAGCTCGTTACCATCTCCTAGCTATGCGACTCGTAAGTTTGTAACCGTTTCGTAGGCAATTCGTAACTGTTTCGTAGCAAGCTCGCAACTGTCTCGTAGGCCGCTCGTAACCGTTTCGTAAGCAGCTCGTAGCCTTTGCGTAGGTCACTCGTAACAATTTTGCAGGTGACTCGTAGCTGTTGCGTAGGCCGCTCGTAACCGTTTCGTAAGCAGCTCGTAGCCTTTGCGTAGGTCACTCGTAACAATTTTGCAGGCGACTCGTAGCTATTGCGTAGGCTGCTCCTTCGTAGGTAACTCGTAGCTGTTTCGTAGGCTGCTCGTAACCGTTTCGTAGGCAACTCGTAGCTGTTGCGTAGGGCGCTCGTAACCGATTCTTAGTAAACTCGTAGCTCTTGCGTAGGGCGCTGGCAATATTTCGTAGGTAACTCGGAGCAGTTTCGTAGGCCGTTCATAACCGTTTCGTAGGCAACTCGTAGCTGTTGCGTAGGCCACTCGTAACCATTTCGTAGGCGACTCATAACTATTGCGTAGGCCACTCCTAAGCATTTCTTATGTAGCTCGTAGCAAATTCGTCGACACCTTTTCTTTATTCTCTCTCTGCCTAGCCCAGCCATGTCATTCTTTACCAAACGTGTGAAGGGCTTTCTTCAGGTTATTGTGGATGATGAACATCCAAGTTCCATAACTTGGGTGTTCATTATCCACAATGGGGTCCTCCTCCCTTCTTTGGATTGGTGATAATGCTTTGGACTATTATACTACTTACATTATTTTACTTTTTAATTATTCAATAAAGTACGGGTGATATGAGCACATCACCCGTACTTTATTGAATAATTAAAAAGTAAAATAATGTCTATGGCAGTGTCTTTGCTCATTTTTAATTACTCATTGCTAATTTAGTTCGTAAAATAGAGATTCGCCATTTTACAAACTGGGTCACGTTTCATAGAAGTTATTCTGTGGCTGAATTTCGTGTGATCAACTTTTATTTGTATTAGACAAGAATGATTGCATCTGTATATTGAAGATATACTTTTTTTATTACTACAAAAAAGTTTTAGTAACAACGCGTCCATTAAGTTCACTAAATCATCTTCATCCGCGTCCTTCGAAGCTGAAAATCGAAAAGAGTATCTAATGACAAATAACAAATCCTCTGTAACGAGGGTCTGTGCAAAAAATACCAAATAAAACTATCTTGTTGAGTTCATATATACCTGTCCTACCTTCATATAGTATACGTACAGTCAACCGCATATCCAAGGCAACACAATTTGACATTGACAGCGCCTTTATGTCATATTAATAAGGGCTGTTTTCGTAGTGCCACTATGAAGTGCCGCATGCATTTGACTGTACCACGACTTGGGAGAGCGCAAATATTGATAGGAAATGACCAAATAACATTGGTCAATGACAGACTTACTACTTGTTATTTGATGGGGCTTGTCTTTATTTCCTCCAATATTTAATACGTAACATAACAATTCGCCTAATAGTACCTACACTCACATTTTGTCAGTTATATTTAAGTCCCTTGTAATAAGGGGAGAGTCTATACCTACACAAAAACCAAATAGATTACAAAATTAACTTAAAAGAATGAACTTAGGCTAAGTTGTATCCAGGCTAAGGGTATGTAAAATGGCATAACATTACATAAGGTAATTGGTAATTTAAGGTATTTTTGTAAAAAAGTTTTTTTTTTTAAATAAAGAATTTTCACACCACCTGCTCGAAAATGTCAAATTATATGTCAAGCAACCTTAACCTAAAGTGAATCATTAGTGGCCGGGGGAGTAATAGTGTTCTGTGGCCGGGGGCACAGCCGGTCAATAATGTTGTACTGGATTTCATTATGACCCGCTGGTCAATAATGTGATTTGAATTTGGAATCTCACATGCTCAGCTAAATTGGCAGTATAGTACTAACAAACACCTTTTGGTGCCAGAAAGAGGAAAGCTATTCTCGAAACCCTTACTACGCGTGGATGATATTCTCGATTTCCTACAAAATCATAACGACTGCTTCTTCATATCGTTGCCATGTTTTCGAAGACATAATATTGTAAGAATAATTAGATAACTACGAACCATTTTTCATTTTTTTTTTATTTTTTTTTTTAATTATTTTTTTTTAAATTCCACATCAACATCTATAAACGTACCAAATAAAAACTTAACTTTATCTTTGCACAACTGGACTAATGTCTCAAATGTTACCATTAACTTCAATTAATATGTAAGTGCATATAACTAACTAGTTCTAAATATGTTATTCTTACTGTTTGTTTATTTAATAAATACTTTATTTTTCGTACTATGGCTATTATTTTCTCACAGTAGGTGTAAAAAGTAGAGTATCCTCCTCTGGGCTAAAGGTGTCTTTGCCTTGGGCTAGCTTGAATCCCTCGCTGCATTCAGGATTCTTGTATTAACTCCCTCGCTTCGCTCGTGAGTTAAACTCTTAACTACCTCGCTGCGCTCGGGAATTAAATCCCGAATCCTTCATTGCGCTCGAGATTCAATATGACGCCCATGACATAAGACACAACTTTAGCCCCTCGGTGCATAATCTACTATTACTTATTTATTAAATAAATAATTACATAAAGGAAAGCTTTTTTGGTATTTTTTGTATTTGAACATAGATATGAAAGAGCGGTGTTTCTCTAGAGACTAAGCCAAGTTACTGTTCAAGCCCATAGAAACAGATATTCTCCGAGGTCTTCATTAAGGATAAAGCGCCAGGGTAGCCCGCGAAATTCAAAATTTCTTACCTTTTTTGCAATTTGTAGGTCAGTGTGAGCTTGTATGTTGATTCGCGGCCGTAGCTAATATGGCTTTACAGAATTATACCTAATCATTAGAATCAGCAATACAAATCCATAAGTTAGCATTTACCTCAAATCTAGCGATTTCATGAAATCATGAGGTTTGAGGTAATGCTCACTTATGGAGTTGTATTGCTGATTCTAATGATTATAATTCTGTCAAGCCATATTAGCTACGGCCGCGAATCATATTTTAATCAACATACAAGCTCACGCTGTCCTACAAATTGCAAAAAACGTAAGAAATTTTGAATTTCGCGGGATACCCTGGCGCATCAACCTTAAAGCGGTGAGGACAAGCCATTGCCATTTCTTTTATAATAACTTAATTTTCTCACCCTGATGGTGTAGCTTTAGAAAAGAAAATCTAAGTTCTTTTATGTTTTTTTTTAACTTTACAAGATAAATGCATACAAAATGATATTCAATCTTGACCTTTGGATCTGTATTTAATAGCAAAACGAAATTATGAAGCAATCAAGAAACAAACATACATAAACTCACGCCTTCTTCATATTGGGGTAGGCAGAAACTACTGAACATCACCTGCTACGATCCTTACATGCTGTTTTTGCTTCGTTTACAGTCATACATCTATTCATACACGCACGCCAGTTTCGAGTACTTACTACATAACTCACCTGACCTGTCTGAAGAACATCTAAACTAATAATTATTATAAAGAGAAAATATTTGATTTTTGTTGCAATGACTCAAAAAATACTTCACCAATTTAAAAAAAATCATTCACCTTTTAAACATTATCAGCGAGTAACATGGGCTGTATTTTATCGACTTCCACGCGAAATAAATCTAGTCACCAATAAAGTCCCACTCAATCAAGAATATAAAAAATAATCAATATAGAAATTTTCTCAAAAATCAATATAATGTTAATAAGAATAACAGTTTTCATAAAAGTGGATTAGGATATCCATTAACGAAAGAAACATCGTTTATATGACTTCAATATGCATACAAAAAATGGTCTCATTTACTAAAACAACATATTTATTTAGGTAGGCTTATTCATGTTTTGATAAAGTTTCGAAGCGGCGAAGCTTGACGGATTTACTTAATACTTTGCAAATAACTTAGGTAATCGACTTACTGTGTAAATATGAAACGGTATCCATTCAGTAGAACGAACAGAGAATTAGTTTCACACGTTTGACATTAATTGTCACTTTGGGTGCGAACATTATTTTTATTATATTTAGAAGGAACGAGGAAATGTAGGCTTTGTAGGTACTTACTATCAGGAAGATTTTTGGAGAAAATGGACAAAGTAATTTGTGCTTGTACGGAATTTGCATTGAAATATCTCCTAAAGTCAGAGACATGTCAAAACTCAAAGCATTTATTTCAATTAAACCATTTATCTACAGGCAGTTTTGAATTGTCAAGGAGTCGGCAATATAAAGCTAGTTGCCCATTCCAAAGTGTAGTAGGTTCCTACCTAAGGACAAGAACGGGCAAGAAATTCCACTGACACTTTTTTAACCGACTTTTCAAAAAAAAAGAGGAGGTTATCAATTCGTCGCGTATATTTTTTAATTTTTTTTAATTTTTTTTTATGTTAATTGTGGACCGATTTTTCTTATCTTTACATATCGAGATTCCTCCGTGCCTCGGAAAGCACGTTAAGCCGTTGGTCCCGGCTGTTATTCGTGGATCTTTGACAGTCGTTACGGGTCGTCAGAAGCCCGAAAGTCTGACAACCAGTCTTACCAAGGGGTATCGTATTACCCAGTTACTGGGTTGTGGAGGTCAGATAGGCAGTCGCTCCATGTAAAATACTGGTATTCAGCTGCATCCGGTTAGACTGGAAGCCGACCCCAACATAGTTGGGAAAAGGCTAGGCAGATTGATTTTGTGGACCGATTTTTAAAATTATTTTTTTATTTGATAGGGTATGCTCTCGAGGTGGTCCCATTGACACCAAGTCAGAATCTGATGACGGGATCCCATGGAAATCGAGGGAAACCCACCAAAAAAATTACTAAATCTCTATATAGGTGTGCCTATAAAATTTGAATTTTATAGGCACACCTATAGAGATTTAGTAATTTTTATAGTAACTTGGGTATTTGCTCTCGAAAAGCACCATTTGGTGAAGTGGAACTGATGATGATGACCACATATGGCCATCGGAACTTCTTAATAATAAGTATTTCACGGGTTGCGATTCAATTACCAATGTATGCTCGTCCATCACAATGCATATGGTGAAGTGGAACGGATGGTGACTACACTATCAGCTCCAGTCCTCCTGGTTCTTACTAGGAGAACTCCTCAACAATTAACGTCCCTGTATCGAGAAAAGCAATATTTTGTAAAAGATGATGAGCAGTTGACATTAGGCTATTGTAAGTTATATAACTGACCCACTTAAAAGTGAAAAATAAAAACTTTTTTTCAAAAAAAACAACCGACTTCCAAAAAAAAAGAAGTAAAAAGTGAAAAATAACTTTAATTTCGGAAGTCGGTGGCAAAAAAACTAAAATACAGATCCAAAGACACCGACTTTTTAACCGACGAAAGTTTGTTTTCACCATGCAGTTTTTTTTTGGAAGTCGGTTGTTTTTTTGTAAAAAAGTTTTTTCTTTTAAAGATATATTGTTATAATAATAAGAAAATATTAGTTACATAATTATGTTTAATTATAAATAAATGTAAAAACAATCTAAAAAAGACGTAGGTACACGTTAAAAGCGTCCAGAGTAGCAAACAAAAACAAAAAAAAATATATTCAAATAAAAAATAATAGAACTAAGCCATGGCAGCTAAGAGATGACCAGTCCCAACTGACGGCGCCCGTTCACGAACATGACGAATGGATCAGCACCATTTAGCTTAACCATTTTGAAGGGAGCGAATGATCCAACCACAGATCCAACTCATGCGCCACCATAAGCGAGAGATTCGAGTGAGCTGACATACTCTCAGCCGTCACGGACTCACGGCACATTCAAGTCACTGAAAAACTTATTACCTGGTTAAATGGTAGCTCGATAGTACATAGTACTCACACATGTGATATTCAATTATATAATACAAAGGAGATTGAGGTTTTATAATGCAAAGATAGTCATACAATCTTCAGCAGCTCCAACAACATTTTCAAATGTTAATCAATTAGTTATGGTTGTGGATCAGGACCAGCTTTGAGCCAAGCATTTTTATCAGCGATGTAATCCCCCACCTATAATGTTTGTATGTGTTTTTTTATTTTTTATAATTATAATGTGTGAACTATGGACTTGGTCTGAAATAAATGAATTAATAATATAATAAGGCTTTATACTATAATGTTTAATTAAGGCTTGTCCGCCGTAAAAAGCGCGGTCACTGTCGGAATGCATAGAAGCTCAGAAGAACAACAAGCATAGAAGTAGTGTTTAAATAGCAACTGAACTCAATATATTTGTTTCATTTTGACTTATGGAGCCGCTATGATGTAAAAGAAGGACACATATACAGAAGACGTTTCGAAATTTTGTAGGTTGTCATTCATTTTATTCTGACTAGTGATGTACCCACTGAATTTCAACGTCGATAGAATTTACAATGACATTCTTTCTTATACTGCCAAGAATAATAACCGTAGGTACATCCGGCTACACATCAAACTATACATTTCCAGTTTACACTGACCGCTCATTGTAAGGAAATCCTATACAATGCGAGATCAGCTTATACTGGAAATGTATAGCTTGATCTGTAGCCGTGCGTACCTAAAATTTTGAATTAACTAAGCATCCTTATGATCCCAATACTTAATACATTCGTTCAAAATGAAACAATACTTTAAGTATGAACTAAATAGTTCGTCATCATCATCACCAGTCTTCCTTGGTTCCCGACAGCTCTTCATGTATTAAATCTGACCCGGCTAAACCAGAATGTATTTAATTGCCATAAACTGATGAGTTTATTGAAAACAAGTGGGAGACATTCGGTTTTGCAAATGTTTTTAGCAACTTACTTTCTCATATTTATTTGAATTTTAGATTACATCATAGACTACTCAACAAAGTCTAGGGAACAAGGGTATTCAAAGTACCTAATAATTTTTATTTTAATACTTTTTATGTAACACATTATTTTAAATCGGTAGAAGCGTAATTTAATAGAGATTTGAATTATTTGATTAAATAAAATGGTTGTTAGTGAAAAAATAAAATTTATTATGAAAATTCAAATTTTTGTACATAAAAAAATAAATAACGACCAGATAATATTTTAAATAAAAAAATAAAATGCCTAGCAACTTTAATAATCTGTTAGGCGAATTCCAGCTCACACCATAATCATTCCGCCCTGGTACGAATGAACTTCCTGAGGATTCTGGAGTCGGCTCTGGCGACCAGGAACTCGCCAAAAGCGCAGTCTTCTTGAATCGGGATGGAATCCAATTATTTCTGAATTTGTTATTGTCATCTGTGTCAAGGATTCCTAAAACAAACAGTTCTCAATAAAATTTATGTAAGATTTTTTATCAACATTTTTATTTAGGTATTTACCTAAATAAAAATGTTGATAAAAAATCTTAAATCTATAAACTAAGTTTTATTTGTATGTCTTACCTGACTGATGTGAGATGATTTCACGAGATGTCAAGATCAGTGGCGATTCATTAATCTGTATCGATGTACTATGTCCTGTTTCAACTTCCATTGCTACGGGATCCTACAATTACGTATTTTTTATTAAAAATAAATAAATAAATTTGCACACGATTATATTTCCGACTGGGATAATTAGAAGAACGATCTCGCATCAATGATATTTTTAATATAATATCATTGTATCGCATATATCAAGTGAACATATTTCTGAAATGTTATACCTGTCTTCATGTTAGATTGCTGTTGATTGTGAGCGGTTCTTTTAATTTGCAGTATTGCGCTATGTCCTTCTTCGCAGACTTCCATAAGTATTTCCTGTAATGTAATAAATAAAGTTTTAATTTGAACGGGATACTATTTATTGCCAATAAAATACCTTAATTATATCATAATACTGGATGAATTTTTTATCATGCACCAAATCGAAATGAGAGATTGTACTCATCATTATGAACAAATTTTACTATGGGAACAAACCTGAAATCGCGAAAAAAAAATCAGCTGTTCAGTACAGTTATCTACATCAAACTCGTCAAAATGTACTGAACAGCTGATTTTTTTTTCGCGATTTCAGGTTTGGTCCCATAGTAAAAGTTGTTCATAATGATGAGTACAATCTCCCATTTCAATTTGGTGCATGATAAAAAATTCATCCTGTATATCAGACCATTTCATCTGTTCTATCCATAACAAATAATGTGACGACTTAAAGAACATGCTACATCCATTTCATAGGTTCATTACCAAATGAATACAAAGTAAAATGCTTGGAGCATATTATGTGGCTGTGCTTTTTGGAGTCCAATTTCGTCTACCAATACAATTTATCCATTTTTTTTTCACATCGTCTAGGAAATCTGTAAAAGAAAAGTATCGACAACATTATTTACGTCACTATGGCTGATCAAGATAACCCCAAAACAATTTCCGAATATTCGCTAATAACTTCTATTGGAATAAATATTACGACTGGTTTTAGCTATATAGTGACACAGCAATATTTGTTATGTATTTATATTCGTTTATCAGATCATTTGCAACAAGAAATTGAGCAAAAACTTACCGATGGAAGGTCAATATTTATTGTTCATTTTATTTTCGCTATGAATGGGACTTGCAGCCCCCAACCACACAAGAAATTGCTCCACAGCGTCCACACACTCACTATTTGTAGTTAAACAAAGAATTCATGCAATCTAACAGTAGAAATATTATTAAAACATCGCAAAACCATGGAAGATTACGACAAACACGTAAACAATGAACACGCGAATAAGTCAGGTAGTTCAATGAACGAACTGTCAGGCATTGAAACAAAGTACTATCAAATTTGGCCGCGTCATACTATAACTTTTTTAACCAAATGACAATTGATCTTGTGACCATGCCAAGAAAGTAAAACAAAGAGTAAAACATTTATCTCTTTCCCACATCCTTTATCGTGCCTTTATCGTACCTAATAATAGAACGGGACTAAAGGTAGTTACAGAATTCTGTTTTTAAGCTTCCTTCTATGCTTTGTTATTGTTCTGAGCATAGAAGAGAAGCGCGATGACACATGCAACGCTTGCAAAATTTATGAAGTAATTATCGACAAAAAATCTATTGATTGGACTAAAAAAGTCCATGTAATCCATCCACATGTAATCATACCCTCCTTATTATTTTGTAGAGAACTGTATAAATATGAACACTTTTAATGAAAATTGTAGGAGTAATATGGTAAAAACTAGAAGAAATAGACAGAAATAGACCTGGATTTAGATTTTTTTCCCTTAGTTCTACAAACTAAAATAGATTTCAGGACAAATGAAATCACTTCTTATGTGTTGAGATTGCTGTGTAGTTTTTCCTATCAAAAAGATGCTATAGTCATTGTAAAAGATAGTCACAAAGTTACTTAGTTTCGCCGTATTTTAGGAAGGTGGAGCCTTAAGTCACACATTGATGTCCCAACCCAACCTTCGCAGAACACCGGCGGTAATATCAAAGACTGAAACATCAATGTCTCTATGAATATCAAATGCTAGAAGGTTCTCTTAAGCGTCTCACAGTTTGACCTCAACACCAACCGCTTAATATGCATCGTAAGTCCAAACTTGTTGCAAGAGACTGGTGGCTTGATCTCGCGCTATCAATCATTAATTCAACGGATAGATTGGATTTGGGTACGCATATAAATCCAGCCTACAAATTGGCTCCTCGAAAACTTTTAACAATACGTGTAGAGCCCTCAACTATAAGTAAAAATGTCGAATGCAAACTCGAAAGTTGCTTGACGATCAGTCCAGACCAGTCTGCGGTAATAGCTCGGGCTTAGACTAGACTAGACGGACGTTTTTTTAATCTTTTTTTATGAATGCCTCTCTTATGTCGGGGCTGCCCGACTATGTTTATTCTCGAGAGGAGATCTTAGTCATCTTGCGGCCACAAATTCATATCCAGAAAAATCAATATCTCAAGAATTGTGTCACACTATGGAAGTGCAAGTTGACTCTTTAGTAATTATGTTTTCACAGTTTTGATTGCGATGCTAATGAAAACCTGTCACCCGGTGCTACGCCCTTTACATAACCTTTTAATCAACATGACACGATTTCAGCTCATGTTTTAGCCATATACATACACATAGAACAATACTCTAGAAACATTACGAATTTTCAATCAAATGCCACTTCACATCATCATCCTCCTGGCCGGTCGACGTCCAGTCTAACCGGATGGAGCTGAATACCAGTATTTTACATGGAGCGAATACCTATGATATCTACTTATATAATAATACCAATCTGTTTGTCCAAAAAAATTAATGATTTAGTGGTAATCATTATAATGTGGCATTAAAGCTTGAGTGTAGAAATCGATGAAGTGGGTCTCTTGTGAACACGATTGGATCACAATTAATGGATTTAGGTATTATCTGGATCTACTTATACAGCATGTATCAGAAAGGTATGTTCAAACTTAAGTCGACGTTCGCACGGACGTAAAAATATCGCGCGATTTTGTTTCGCGCACTGGATTTTCAACGCTCTGCTTAGCGCCGAGAATTGAAAATCCAACAGTGTATTTTTTCGACGCGCTAGAATGCACTCTGTTGTTGTTAAGTTGGATTCTCAATGCTCGGCACAACAACGAGAGTTGAAAATCCAGTGCGCGATAAAATCCTGCCGCGATATTTTTACGACCGTGCGAACGTTGGCTAAAGGTAATAGACAATAAACTGAAACACTTTCGCCATGGGACCAACATGGCACAACACACCAACATTTCGGTCGCGTAGGTTATTGGAAAGTAAGAAACAATTGATAACTGATCCAGTCATAGTGTAACATGTTTTTACTGTTTATTACGAATTTCAGATAAATACACGTTCTGTAGTCACCTGCAATACTCAAGCGAGTCTTAAAAAAGTCGTGAAATAAAAGAATACACTAAACAGTTGGGTCACAAAGAAATATTTAATATTTCAGTCACAAATATCTTTACAAAAAGGATATTTATAAATGTAAACAACAATAGATTACGTTTCAGTCTGTTGAGATTTCAATGTTTCCATTCACATTTAAAATGTGTAGGTACATGCAATGGGTACATGGAATTTCTTCAACATTACACTCGGGTAAGCATTCATCATTCTTAAAATATTATCTCCGTGAAATCGTTTCCTTCAAAACATTGTTAGACGTTTTATGTAATACTGCTGTCAGAAGACTATTATTGGAATACATTTCGTATTAACAAATACCTAGCTATAGTGCCTAAGAGTATCTACTAGGTACATATCTACATTAGGTAGGTACCTACTCACATAAACTCACGCCTTTCACCCATGGGAGTAAGCAGAAACTACAGAATATCCACATGTTACGATCTGTTTACAATTCGTTGCACTTAACGTTATTTACTATCCACTATAACAGACATATTCCAATAAACAAACACAAAAGGGCTGCTAACTTCGCAGGTATCTTCCGTGCCTAAGTTACATGGTTTCTGCGTAACGAAGATGGTCTAGTGTTAGGTTCAAAATCGATGCGTGATTCAATTGTTTTCAATTATATGCACCGTCATGCGGCTATTAAGGTAGCTGTCCCACCACCCGGCGAGAAGCGAGTAGAGCTAGCGATTAAAAACCTGCCAAGTGTGTTTTGGACCACGCACAATTGAAATATAGTACATTTTGATACAAGTGGAGAATGTTTGTTATTGCGTTAGAGGTGGAATTAAAACACCCGAGCCGTAGGCGAGGTTGTTTTTGAGCCGAGAACTGCAATAACAAATGTCCACGAGTATCAAACGACGTTTTTCAATACACTTTTGAAGAAATAAAATAAAAAACACATAAAATAACGGAAAATAATTTTGTCATGAATTAATAGGGAACTATGATTTAAATTTTCTTTTTTTTCCGCGCTTTGCTTTCGCCAGGTTGAAAGAGAAGCAAAGTTATAAAGCCGATAAACAGCCTAATATGAAAAATAAATGTTAATTTGTTCATAAACGTTTTTTTAACCGACTTCCAAAAAAGGAGGAGGTTCTCAATTCGGCTGTGTTTTTTTTTTTTTTTTTTGTATGTTTGTTACCTCAGTACTCCGTTATTTATGAACCGATTCGGAAAATTCTTTTTTTATTTGAAAGGGTATACTTCCAGATTGGTCCAATTTTTATCAAAATCCAGTTCTGATGATGGGATCCATGAGGAATCGAGGGAACTCCTCAAATATTATAGGCATACATATAGCGATTATGGTAAATTCATCAACAAATCAAGCGTTTGCATTCAGAAAGTATCATCTGGTGAAGTGGAACTGATGAAGAAGACCACAGATGGCCACGGAAACTCCTCAACGATGAAAAGTATTTCACGGATAGCGATAAGATTGAAATAGTTAAGTGACTATGACGAAGCTTTAAATAAATGGTTCTGATGAAAATGGTACCATCGAATCGATCTAATGAAGAAGCCGGAAGGTAGGCATCGGAACTCAGTAATAAAACAATGTATCCTAGCCGTGTTTGGGCTTATTGGAATTGTCATGAGGTGCACTCTGTAGCCAGAGTGCAAAATCGTACCATCGAACCGATCTGATGAAGAAGCCGGAAGGTAGGCATCGGAACTCAGTAATAAAACAATGTATCTTAGCCGTGTTTGGGCTTATTAGAGTTGTCATGAGGTGCACTCTGGCTATAAATGATTTAATGGTAATTATATGCCGCTTCAAATTGCGCTACTTGAGTTGTATGTTATGTGTGGCCTTGATTGTCAGAAGGCAGATTTCATAGCCTCGTTATATCTCCGTCAACTAAAGCTACGCCTACCAAACTTCTGACACGACTTAGCGCGACGTAGGTATTTGCCTTTTTGCAAAGTTTTTATTTGAAATGGTATACTCAAAAATATCTTCAAGTTCTTATGAGTGGCTTTTGAGTTAGCTTCAATAATTTAATACGTATTTTTCCCATTTAAGGCTCTTTCAGACAGGCGATATCGCGTCGCGACGTGTCGGGACGTGTCGCGTAGCGGTGTTCCGACGCGATAATATCGCAATATCGCTCGCGATATCGCCTCTGTGGATGATTCTCTAATTTATTTTGCAGAGTGGTATTCAGATTTGTGACAGGACAGCATGGTATCGAATATGTTGATGAATATGTTTATTTGGGGCAGCTAATATCAATAAAAGACCAATATTCAAAAGAAATTGATAGGAGAATAAGCAACACTTGGAAACGTTACTGGTCGCTAAAAGAAATAGTTAAAAACAAAACAGTACCAATGTCAGTGAAAACCAAATTGTATAACACGTGTATTCTCCCATGTCTCACTTATGGGTGTCAAACTTGGCCTGCTACGAGCAAAAACAATCAAAAACTTATGGTTTGCCAACGTAATATGGAGCGAAGCATGTTAAACATAAGACTACGTGACAGGTGGACGACCTCAAAAATAAGGAAAAGGACAAAAGTGAGCGATGTTCTACTAAAAATTAAAAAATTGAAATGGAACTGGACTGGTCACATTATGAGAACAGACAGAGGAAAATGGACGAAAGACGTATTGGAATGGTATCCTAGGAAAGGAAAAAGACAAAAGGGACGTCAAATCAAGAGGTGGGAAGATGATTAACTAAAAGGATGGAGAAGATTAGCTCGTGACAGAGATGAGTGGAAGAAGCTAGGGGAGGCCTATTTATTTATTTATTTATTGATTTTTAATTTAATTTGGTTTTCAGTTTGTTTGTATTTTGTTTTCTTTTGTTTTCATTTTGCACTATGTACAGTCTCAACATTGTTACTAGTGAAGTACGTAATGGGAAGAAGGGAGACAGCCCCAATACAAGTATTGTTTAATTACTTACAGGGGCTGCCTTAATTTTATTAAGTTGATGTAATAATTTGAGACACAATAAACATTTATTTATATTTATTTATATGTCGAAAGACAACCTGACCAACAAACTGGTTGCTGAAAAATGTGTTATTATTGTTAAATTGTATGTAAAATTAAAATTAAGTAATTTAAGTTTTAAGTTAAAAGTTTAAACTGTATCTATGGTATTTGGTCAGCGAATAAAGGCTTTTATTATTATTATGTCTTGACAATTCTCGGGACCCTGGAGTCCCGGACCTTTAGAAGGCGTACGAGGGGCCAAAGCCAACTCGCAGAGGCCCGTTAGACGCTTTCAATGAAATGAGGCACCAACCGACGATTATCCCTGTACGCACTATGCAAGTGCACCCAAGGACAATCCCCGGTTGGTGCAGGACTATTGCAGTATATGGAAATAAAGAGATTGGACTATGGATTTGAGTGGCTAAAGTGGACTGGTTGCCTAGAACTATGAAAGGACTATGGCCCCTGCCGGATCAATGTTTTTTAATACACGGATAAAATGGCAGGGGGTGACTTGCACACACAATAATGGGCCCCCGAAAAGGTCGCTAGCACATAGTGTCGTAGCGGCAAGGGGGCAACATGTCCTGAGGTGCTTGTGAGGAGTGGAGAGGTATCCCACGGTTCTCAGAACAATCCCAGAGCCCGGAAGATGGTCAAGATCCCTACAAACACTTACTGGAATACTTCCTTCCTCCGAGCACGTTTGCTCTTGCGAATCTCCACTCAAACCGGCCAATAAAGGCAAGAAAGAGGTGGGAGCTCTGTTCCTCGTCAGTGGTCACTCCAGCCGGCCAATAAAGGCAAGCGAGAGGTGAGGAACAAGACTTCTCCCGGGAGATAGGGTCCGTGGGGTCGCTACTGCCCAACAGCTCGCCACATGCTGCCCTGCGGGTTTCTGTATCTCTCTTGGTCTGGCTCCTCATCCTAGACCTGTTCCGGCAAAGTGAACTCTACCGGCACAGACCTAAAATTCGGAGCGCGCAAGCCCCACCACGACGTCAACGTAGAGATACTGCGGTGGGGTTATTATTATTATTATTATATTCAGATTTGTGTGGGGTAGGCACCACTAAAAAGTGAAAAATAAAAACTTTTTACAAAAAAAAAACAACCGACTCCCAAAAAAACACTACAAAGTGAAAAATAACTTTAATTTCGGAAGTCGGTGGCAAAAAAAAAGAAATTAAATAAAAAACCAAAGACACCGACTTCCGAAATTAAAGTTATTTTTCACTTTGTAGTGTTTTTTTGGGAGTCGGTTGTTTTTTTTTTTGTAAAAAGTTTTTTTATTGTAATAATCATGGTTTTTGATAATATTCTTTAAGGTTGATGCGCCAGGGTAGCCCGCGAAATTCAAAATTTCTTACGTTTTTTGCAATTTGTAGGTCAGTGTGAGCTTGTATGCTGATTAAAATATGATTCGCGGCTGTAGCTAATATGGCTTTACAGAATTATAATCATTAGAATCAGCAATACATCTCCATAAGTTAGCATTTACCTCAAATCTAGCGATTTCATGAAATCATGAGGTTTGAGGTAAATGCTAACATATGGAGCTGTATTGCTGATTCTAATGATTATAATTCTGTAAAGCCATATTAGCTACGGCCGCGAATCATATTTTAATCAACATACAAACTCACGCTGACCTACAAATTGCAAAAAACGTAAGAATTTTTGAATTTCGCGGGCTACAGGCGAAAGCGCCAGGTTAGCCCGCGGAATTATTGCAAATTAAAGTTTGTAATCCCAAAAAAAAATGGATAAAATTACAAATTAACGATTTTCAGACTTTTCCTTTAATTGTGCTGTGAGACCTTGCTTCTTGCCAAATTTCATGACTCTAGGTCAATGGGAAGTAGGTACCCTATAGGTTTTGATTTACTTGCGAGTATCAAAACATGTCGCCTTAGAAGCTTGACTTTTTTAGAGATCTAAAGAACCATAGACCTACGTATTTGATATTAATTTCAATTTGAACCTCCACGCGATTCTGAGGAAAAAGGGTCTTGACAGACTGACAGACAGACAGGCAGATGGGCAGACGGACAACGAAGTGATCCTATAGGGTTTCGTTTTTTTTTTTTGAAGTACGGAACCCTAAAAATAAGTTGACGAGTAACGTACAGCGAGTGCGCGACGATGCGGCGACGCGAGCGACGGTAACGAGCGATTACTCCCTGGTATGCGTACCTATGTACAGAGAACAACACATCAGGTTACACCAAACTGTCAAATTTTTCCATGGTTATTGTCGGCCACCAAACTATCAAAGTCCAAATGATTTGAAACCTTAAAATGTTGACGGTTAGTTTAAAAATGAAATGAGAACATTTGACAGGTTGTAGTAACTTTACCGGGTTGGTATCAGAATGACTGGATCGCAAATTGACCACGTCGCTGTTAGTCCAAATCTCAAAATGTCAAAATACCTAAGTCGCAAAATGACTACATCGCCTTTAATCCATATCTCATAATGTCTAAGTCTCAAAATACCTAACTCGCAAAATGACTACATCGCAAAAAGTCCGAACAGTTGTGTAGGCACCTATACAGGGTTGATATCAGAATGGTACCTTTTCCCAGCTATGTTGGGGTCGGCTGCCAGTCCAACCGGATGCAGCTGAATACCAGTATTCTACATGGAGCGACTGCCTATCTAACCTCCAGAACCCAGTTACTGGGAGACACGATACCCCTTGGTAAGACTGGTTGTCAGACTTACGGTCTTCTGACGACCCGTAACGACTGTCAAAGATCCATGAATGACAGCCGGGACCAACGGCTTAATATGCTTGGTATTTAAATATGGCCACCCATCCACAGACCAACCGCGGCAAGCGTAGCTTAACCTGATCCAATGACCTGTCCGGCTGTTACTTAGCCACAAGCCCTTTAATTTTTTTAAAGTTATATTATTATATTACCGAAAATAGGTGATTTTAACATTTTTGTCTGTTTGTAGGTTTGTCTGTTTATTCAAACATCAAAATGGACCGATTTGGTTCAAGTTTGGTGTAAAGAGTGAATTTTGGGGAAGCACATAGTCTAGGGAAAGTAAGAAAAAAAGTCACATTAAGAACCAAAGAAATTAATGTAGGTGCCTACACAACTGTTCGGACTTTTTGCGATGTAGTCATTTTGCGAGTCAGGTATTTTGTGATTTAGACATTATGAGATGTGGACTAAAAGCGATGATGTAGTCATTTTGCGACTTAGGTATTTTGAGATTTAGACATTTTGAGATTTGGACTAACAGCGACGTGGTCAATTTGCGATCCAGTCATTCTGATACCAACCCACTTTACCTGCTGCTGTGTTTATTAAACGTGACTCTCTCAGCGAGTGTTCTGCCCGACAAACGAGCGTAGCTGAGCGAGTACTCTCATTGACAGCTGTTGTAGCTGCGAGAAACGAGTACTCGCCGGCGACGGCGGTGTGAACAATCAGCCATCAACTATTAACGTCTTTTACTCAACTAACTATTAATCTCTTTTACTTAAACGGGACCTTTTTTTTTGTGGATGGGAAATCATCAAGTAACTTCTCCCGCTCTGGGTGGAGCGGAAGGGCGTGTCAGACTTTTACTGACTAAAACCCACCCGTGTTCCTGCAGTTGCCTATGCCAGGGCCACTTAAACGGGACCTACAATCCTTAGTAGGTACGTTTCTTGAACGATAAAATTGTTGGTAGCTATTCGCTTGCTCGTCGGCATGTGGGACAGGTGCCTAATGCTCTTGTTGCTAGCACACGTAGGATTCCCAGAAAGTCCATTGTCATCGAGATGCATTGCACAGGATATTAGGTACTTAATCGAACAAGGAATTATCGCTCAATCAATCATAAAGCGTACTTGATTCTGATGAACATACGCCTTGCAACTAAACACAATGTGTTGGTACTAACTAGCTGATAAGCGCCCTGATTTTCGATGACACTTCTGAGGATATATCCAGTACCAATATTACTCGACTCAATAAAATTTATCGTAGAAATGAACCGAATGGCTAACATTGAATGATTTAAGTAGGTACTTTAACGATTTTAACACTATTCAATTTGGTTACCTACTTCACATCCAAATAAAGGCAAAAGTCAACCGGAGCCCGTGGTTCACGGCACGATTTCTTTACGGTACGGCGGCGTTATATGTATAGGGTGACTGGTAATTAGTGACCGATACCTAACCACATTATTGTGCTTATGATAACAAACAACTTTTACTATGGGACCAAACCTGAAATCGCGAAAAAAAAATCAGCTGCTCCCTACATTTTGACGAGTTATGCGAACATGAATATATGGGGCAGCTGATTTTCTTTCGCGATTTCAGGTTTGGTCCCATAGTAAAAGTTGTTTGTTATCATGAGTATAATCTTGTGTTTAAGTATCGGTCACTAATTACCAGTCACCAAGCGCGCCGTAGAAAAATCGTGTGAGCTTGTATTTGCTTCCTTGCTTGTATGAGCTTCCATAATGATTCATACAACACTGAAGACCGTGCCTACACGTACACACGGCTACACATCAAGCTATACATTTCCAATTTACACTGACCTCTCATTGTAAAGAAATCCTATACAATGCTAGATCAGCTTATACTGGAAATGTATAGCTTGATCTGTAGCCGTGCGTACACGGCGAACCAACCGTAGTTTTTCACGCCAAGAAAAATGTTTCGTTTTCACAAAGGGCGTTTGCTACCTCAGAACCGTGTCATATACAGTCACACGATTTTTATACGGTGAGGTTAAGGATTTCCTGAAAACGATCAAAAAGGTGGTTTTTTAAAGCTGTGTATCTCATAAACCGTAAATAATTTTGACATGTAAAAAAAATATGATATTTTCAAGTCCTTTTCGCATACAGTGATGGAAGCCAAAACATAATTAAACATACTTTAATGCACCAAAAAAATCTTTAAACATACCTCCTAATAATCTTTAAAAGCTGTTTATCCATTCATTAGCAATTATAATTATAATTAAAAATATACCATGAAATGTCAAATTCCAAACTGCATCCAGTGATGGATTACTTTTTATTAAATAGTTCATTTCTAATTTTATACGATTTTATTTGCACTTTTACGACATAATTCCGGTGCGCGTGAGAATCTTCTATCTCGTGCGTCAAACTAGACAGTCATAACGCCATTTCACTTACACATCGAGCTAAACCAAGCTTGGAACCTGGGCCTTAATAAGCCGTAGAGAAATTACATCTTAAAAAAAATAAAATAATATAGGTACTTATGTTTTACAACTTTACATTACCTATGTCACAGAACCTAGATTCTTTAGCTAGGAACCTTAGAACATGAGAATATAATTATTTCACATAAGTAGGTACTTTAATGAGCGTCTTGTTACCATTGGCAGCAGCACTAAGGAGATGTAAACTGTGTGTAATTAATAATAAGAAACAATGTGAAGAAAATGTTTAACCATCCATGTAAGAAACTAAGCTGGAAAAACCAAATCTACATTGATAAAAAGTGAGTTAAGACTTTGCAATTAATAAGTTTGGTAGAATCAATTATTTCTGAAATCAAAGATACACAAGGAAAATGTACTACCTATCTATGGGTGTGTAGGCTGCTGAAAACCAACGATGGTTTTAGAATTAACGTTATTCGTATAACTGCGTGGGTTCAAATTTTTCGCATTCAAGCTTTGTATTCATACATATCATCTTATTTTTTATCGATTGGAATATATATGTATTTTAATAAGATTGACGATTGAATAGTGTGAATCTGCTTTATTTTATTGACTGAGAAGATAAACCAGATAAATCAGACCACTTTTAGACCAAGAAAGTACCAAATAAAAGAAAAACCTATCGAACTTAATATACGTATATAAGGTATAGTTTGATTTTTTTTACTCGAAATAAAGAAATAAAGTTTCTCGTATAAAATATTTTACTTAACTTTCGACAAATTCGAAGAGCCCCAAGACCACTTTGAAGTCTTAGACCGTGAGTAAGTATCTAATGGCTGCCTCAAAAGGATAATTCTATCAATTTACTTTCCTCGATAGAGTAAATGTAAGGTGTTCTATTGAATCAAGGAAACTCCTTGAAATGATTTGATTTAGAAAATTATTTTTATGAGGAAATCATGTCTTGATTCTGTTACCGATTCGTACATATATAGCATAAGCATAATCAGCTTAAAATGTTTCCACTGCTGGGACACAGGCCTACTCTCGGTGAGAGGGAGTGGGCTGTAATCCACCACGCGGGCCCCATATACTCGTACATACAAAATCAATCTGCCTATCCTTTTCCCAACTATGTTGGGGTCGGCTTCCAGTCTAACCGGAGGCAGCTGAATACGAGTATTTTACATGGAGCGACTGCCAGTCTGACCTCCACAACCCAGTAACTGGGTAATACATACATAAGAGAAATATAATTAATTTTCTGATTATACATTCTGTCAGCAAAACAAGCTGCAGAGGTCACGACATGGGCGTCGAGCGTAAATACCTACCTCTCAATTACCCAAGATTTAACAAGCGAATTGATAGAAATTTTATAGTCATAATCATCATCATCTCTCCCTTATCCCAATTTATTTGGGGTCGGTGAAACATGTCTTTTCCTTCCATACTTCTCTATTAGTCGACATCTCGGTAGCCAGTAGCCACCCCCTTTCTAGCCACATCATCTTTCACACAGTCCATGCAACGTTTCTTTGGTCATCCGCTACTCGTATAGCCAGCCACAGTCATACTCAAAACTTTTTAGTAGGAGGTGAACTTTTTAGGGTTCCGTACCAAAATGGTAAAAAAGGAATCCTTATGGTGTGACTCAGTCTGTCTGTCTGTCTGTCTGTCACAGCTGGATATCTCAAGAACTACTAATGCTATCAAATTGAAATTTAGAATAGTTTTAGATGACGTTTGCCCAACTATTTTGCAAATAAGAAAGAAATTAAAATATTTATATTTTTTTTGTAACAGGGACTGAAAGGGGGTCTTAAAAAATCAAAGTGGGGCTACTAGGTCATGTGGGGTATCATATGAAAGAACGCTGTTTGCACATTCTCAAACATTTTTTTTCTTTTTTTTAGGCCGCATAGTTTTCGACTTCTGATGAAAAATGTAAAAAAAAATACCGGCCCCCCCCCCCCCCTTGTCTCCGAAGTTTGCAAAGAGAAAAATCTGAAATTTTATGTGATGGAAGTTTATGTAAAGATTACAGGAAAAATAAAACGATGTCTCTAAATAGCACACTTTTTCAGAAATCGGAACGGAACCCTCGGTGCGCGAGTCCGACTCGCTCTTGACCGTTTTTTTTACAAATTGACAGTAGTGTCATTATGAGTGACAGAGACGATGCCTTAATTATCTACGACTCGAGTAGATACATCTATCTGTACTACAGTCACTATACCTTTCATTAACGCAAAATTCAACATTTCATTAACAAAAAATTTTCATATTTTGTATGATTTCAAGAATTTGTTCGTAACACTAAAACCACAGACAGGGGTGAGGAAAATGTTGTCAGGAAAGTTTTGAGTATGACTGTGGCTGGCTATACGAGTAGGGGATGACCAAAGAAACGATGCATGGACTGTGTGATAAATAAGTATGAAAACACGCGGTAGCTACATGAGTGATGCTAAACGAACTTCGCTTCATTCCCAGTGTGGCCTGGGCTTTATGCTCGATGTGTCTTATTCACGGCCGGGCAACTGGTACATTAGGTAAGTATGTACAGTGGGCTGCATCAATTGGGTACCCCACAAAAGACATGTGGGTTCAAATCCGTGATAGGCCGAAGTTGGTAATAAAAACATTTTATTATAATTAATGTATTGTTTTTGTATGTATAATAAATAAGTTTATGTTAGTATTTTATTTTTAATTAAGTCTGTTTTTATTATTGTCTTTTCAATAAAATGCTAATACTTCTAATATTGCGTATACGACAAGCAATAATAGGGTTAAAGAGTTATTCAACGTCTTTCTAAATAGACCAGAGGCTTCAAGACCGCTTGCCGTGCATAAGATTGGAGGTTCAAATCTTAAGCACGAATTGTATTTTTTGTCATGTATTATATATTTTTTTTTAATATAAAGTATTTTTCTATTTTAGGTAAGTCATTTTTTTTTTGTATTTTTTTATTTATTTTTATTTTGTTTTAGTAATATTTATTAAAAAAATAAATTCAAGAAAAATAAAATACTTTAATAATCATTATAATATTTATTATTGATATTATGTAACAAAACTACAAAGATTTATATTTTACAATAATTTGATTTGATATAATTTACAGTTACCGTAATAGACATATTTTACCGACTGAGACAAAGGGGTTCCTAGACAAATGCGAAAGGTGAAGCAAAACTAGACTCATCAGACGGTAACATCATTATAGATTAGTAAAATGTATGCATAACTACCCTCTAATAACAAACTAATCATTCACTACGATTTGATAGACAGAGACAGAGTTATAACGCCAAGTAGATTGATATAATTCATTGAGTTATTAACTACCTAACTGGCATAGTTGGTAAGAGCTCACGGTAATCATTGTATAACCAATGATTCGATGGTTAGAATCTCGTCCGGGCATAAGAAACACTTTTTGTATTATTCTTAAGGATGTATTGATTGAATTGCAAAGTTGTAGCAAAGTTAATTTTATTACAACTGGGGTACCCAATTGATGCAGCCCACTGTACATCCTTGGGTACATCTTCTTGTGACACGGACTGTCACGTGCATTTTAAAGACCCAAACTTTAAACTCCACTTCAAATAAAACTAGCTTCCATGACTTTAGAAAGATCTAGCAAGGGATTCTAAGTCGTTAAGTTTTGAGTAGTTGCATAACTTACCTTCTAGTGAGCCGCATTGACCTACATTTTGACTCATTAGCTAAATGCAAAGTTCAAACTGAGTCACCCAAGTAAATGCCTCACAGATAGCAAGATAGTAAAATCATACGTAGTAGATGAGTAGTTCTTCAAAAAGTATTCTCCGCGTAGCTTTCGTGGCGAATTTTTTTTTTTATAGTAATCTTCAAATAAATGGACGTGCATTTAAGACGCTGTAAAAATATATGTGCAATTTTTACTATAACTAAATCGGTGCATAAACTACAAAGATACTCTATTTTGAAATTTTGGTTCCCACGAAAGTTACGAAAGACGCCACAAAAGTTACAAACGCATTTTCTACAAGCAAAATATAGTTTTAAATCCTTATTTCTTCTTAAATTTCCTGTGGATTGAAGTTTATAAAGTTAAATACTTATTATTTATGAATCAACTTGTATTTGAGATCAACATAGTATTTTGAGATCAGCTTATTATTACTTACTAATTAGTAACTTAGGTTGCTAACTTAGCTTTTGTCTCATTAATTAAACTGTAAAATTTACATTATCACCATCATCATCATCATCATTTCAACCGAAATACGTTCACTGCTGGACAAAGGCCTCCCCTAAGCACCGCCACTTCGACCGGTTCCGTGCTTCCCGCATCCAGCAGATTCCGCTACGCAACCGCCAGTAAAGAACCTTTTGGCCCAAGCCCCATTATGAGCAACCACGTTTCAGTGCCGTAGGTCATCACTGGCAACACGTACTGGGTCAAAGACTTTCGTTTTGAGATACTGCGGTATGTGAGACGAAAAGATATTACGAAGCTTCCTGAACGCTGCCCAGCCGAGTCAGATTCGATGATTGATCTCATTCTCGAAGTTGGACCTACCTAACTGGACGGCTTGTCCTAGATAAACATACTCGTCCACAACTTCAAGAGTAGTGTCTCCGATCTTCATCAGAGTAGGTGCTACATGGGCATTTGACATGACCTTTGTCTTATCCATTTTCATTTTAAGACTGACTCTTTCGGAAGCTCTACTGAGGTCATCGAGCAGTGTGGAGCTCCTCCATAGTCTTAGCCATGACTACTATATCGTCGGCAAACCGAAGGTGAGTGATGTACTCGCCATTGATGTTGATGCCTAGCCCTTTCCAATCCAGAACCTTGAAGACATCCTCCAGTGCAGCGGTGAACATTTTCGGAGAGATAGCGTCTCTCTGCCTCACCCCTTGCTGCAGAAGGATAGGTTTCGACGTTCAGTCCTGAAAGCGGACTAACAGCGTTTTCATACAAGCACTTCAGCAGTTCAATGTACCGATAGACGATCTGGTACCGTTGAAAAGACTGCAGTACAGCCCATGTCTTGATCGAATTGAAGGCTTTCTCGTAGTCCACAAATGCTAAGCAGAGAGACAGGCTTCAATTTCTGTATAACCTGCCGCAGCGTATGTATGTGGTCTACGGTGCTATAGCCTTTACGGAATCCTGATTGTTTGGGAGGCTGGAAGTCGTCAGACCTGCGTGCGAGACGGTTCGAGATGACTCTTGAAAACAGCTTGTAGACATGGCTCAGAAGTGAGATGGGTCAGACGAGCCTGTTATTCTTAAGAAGAGCATTATCACCCTTCTTAAATAATAGTACCACCACACCTCTGTTCCATGTCTACGGCGTTTTGTCCTCGAGTATGACGGAATCAAACAGCCTCTGGTGGGTCTTAAGAACGGATTTTCCTCCGGACCTCAAGTGTTCGGCCGTAACCCCGTCATCATCCGGCGCCTTGTTGTTTTTGAGCTGCTTCAGAGCCATCCTAATCTCGTATAAGCTGACGTCCAGGATGTCTTCGGTATAGTGTCGGGTCAATCTAGCTCTTGGGTCATTTGCCAGATTCGTGACGGGATTACTTGTTGAAAATTTACAAAATTAACATAATTATTACTTAGGTACTATTGTAGCTGCTGACAGATAATGTGTGCTTTTGAATATTGAATTGAAATGTTTACAATCATAAAACACACCATTTTTTGCCAGCTGCTGTAGTAGTAGTTTACATATTACTTTTATCTAAGTTGAATTTTGATACTTTTAGCTGACAACCACTCTACTTAATAAAATTTCTATGGCATTTTGTTTACTGTCAATTAGCCTATTGGCTAAACAGCACAGGTTGGGGTGGAGTAAACTGTTAAATTGGCTACGAGAAAACATACAAACAGAAACACATACGAGTCGTTACAAGAAAAAATTGAAGCACATACATGTACAAACACATAACATCTTTCTTTTGAGGTTCGCGACAATTGAGTAAATGCATCAGCGGCGTCACATAAAATCTGAAGTCATTATTTAATAGAGATATATAACTTTCATGGTGCGCTAGCTGACTTTCGTGGACAAATTACCACGAAAGTAACGAAAATTTCACATTTTTCAGAATTACTATTAAAGTTATGGGTAAATTAACGAACAAAGTACTTGGGAATAATCTCGAAGATCTATATTATTCCTTCATTCAAAATGAGTTGGAAAATTATAAACATTATCCTTCAAAATTTGCGCATGAAAGTTTCTTGAGAAAGGCTACTTGAAAATATTCAAAGGTTAACTTATCTCGTATTTTTTTGTTTAGAAGCAATTAATGTATGTGTCTCCCCCACTTGCTCCTCTTGGAAGATAGGTGCAGAAAATCGTGTGACAGAGACATAATACCTATTAACTATTGCAACTTAAGAGATACATTTTTTGTTCTCTGGTCATTAAGATGCATAGTTAAAGACAATTAATTTGATGTATTACATTATATGCTTATGAATTGAATACAAAAGTTATCAAAGTTTTCCGTGATCGCGAACAGAGTGTGACGCGCGAAGAACACCGATTTTGCTCCCGTTTTCGACATTAGAATTTTTTTTTTATGAATATTATAAATAATTTTAGATTTTTATTGTTGAAATTATACACACATATAAATAAAGAGTAATCTGTATTTGGTCCTAAGACCGAATATTTAATTGGTTAGGAATTAAGACCGTGTGACCGCGTTTTGAGGGACCTCGAAGAACTACCCAGATACATATCCACAAATATATTAATAAGTAGGTTTAATTACTTTATTCACAAAAAGACAAAAGACCCACATACATGAGAACAAAAGATAACTTAATGTAATAAACTTATTCTAGGTAACGGTCACTGATACAATATAATAATAGGCTTAAAATTATTTTGTTATAAAGTTATAAATTGGTTGGGTTACACGTTCAACGGTTTATTCTCAACTAGTAGGCTAGTAACATTATTAGTGAGTAATTTCAATTATGTAATTTGCTAGTTTTGATTTAAAACAGCTGAAAGAGCTTACATTCTAAGTGGGATAGCAAATTATTATAAAATTGTGCTCCTTCCTACGTGATAGTCTTTTTAGCAAAATTGGTAAGTGTCTTTGGCAATACAAGTAATCTAGGTCGACGAAGACTGCGTTTAGATATTTGGGATTTTTTGGTAAATATTACGTTTGTGTGAATGGTTCCATCGATTATTTTTCTAATCAAGATAATAAAGTTGTTTGATATTCAACAGTTTTGTTTCTTTAAAAATTTTGTAAGTACCTATGTCAAATATGGATAACGAAACAGTGTCTTTATGATCCAGTTCTGCATTATTTGCAGTTCCTGCAGCTTTGTTTTACCGGCGCTACCGTAGATTTCTATGAGATTTAGAAATATGATTTGGCAAATGAATTGTAAATGTTTAAACGCAGTTTCTTGGGTAACCTGAGTGATCCAATAAGTGAGGAAATTTTGTTTTTGATATAATCAATTTGCTTATTCCATGATAAACAATTTTGGATTCTAAGGCCAAGGTATTTTTCGTAGGTTTTTTGCTCTAATGGAATGTTGTCGGAACGGATTTTTTAAAATTCTCTTCTTCTTTTTAAGTCATTCAGATATTTAGCAAATTATTTTGGCACCTTTAAAACATAACTTTTAAAGGGTGCTAATTAATGCAGCTTCTTTAAAATGTCATTCTCGTCTTCAAATATATTTAGTTGTCTAATGAATTAATAGGTCAGCGACCATAGATATCCGTGTCAGCGACTAACCTTTTGCATCTAATAAATGCTTTTCAAGCGACCATATGTTGTAAAACAAGCTACTGTTAATATGACTCAGCATGGAGATAATTATTAAGCAACTTTTGTGATATGTCTACGCATTGACAGCTTCTAATAAGAGTAGGTAGCAACTGCATCTATAAAATAATGTCAACATACTCTAATTTCATAAAGTCACCTATATTTTTATACGTTAGCATACATAATTGATGAGTGAATCTACTATAATTGAACATAAAATTACCTTATTATTTTCATCAAATAATGGTCAATGAAAGCTGTAATTTCATGTAAACACCTATCTATTTATAATTTTATCATGAGTAATTGATGACTCGAATATTATACCTACCGAATTGAATTGAACATACAAAAATTATTGTCATCAAAAACAAACACAGCTGCAACTCTGTTTGTTTGTTTTTGGACATACACACAATCAATCTGCCTAGCCTTTTCCCAACTATGTTGGGGTCGGTTTCCAGTCTAACCGGATGCAGCTGAATATCTATATTTTACATGGAGCGACTGCCTATCTGACCACCACAACCCAGTAACTGGGTAATACGATACCCTTGGTAAGACTGGGTGTCAGACTTTCGGGCTTCTGACGACCCGTAACGACAGTCAAAAATTCACGAATGACAGCCGGGACCAACGGCTTAGCGTGCTTTCTGAGACGCGGAGGAGTCTCGGTATGTAGAGATGGTCACCCATCCACTGACCAGTCCCGGCAAGCGTAGCTTAACCTGACGGATCGACCCGTGCGGCTGTTATTACTTGGCCCCTCTCATTCCCAGCGAGCGTTAGGTTCACTCCCGCGCTTGTTAGCAACACTTATTTAAACTTATTTTAACTTATTTAAACAACTTATTTTAAGGCTGGAATTTGATTTTATTAGCAGACAGATGTTAAATCTCTAAAATATTTAAAGTAGCCTACTTACAACATTAGTCGCTGAGTTATTCAGAAGTCAATATATTTATAGGTAGCGCTGAGTCATATTATTTTACGTTGGTAATTTGAGGCTGGTCTTTTGATATTCTGTTGGAATAGTCAAGATGATGAATTAATATAATAGAAGCTGTTCTATTAACTCGTTGCCTACATACAAAAAAAGACGTTAGGTTGCAGGTAAGGTTGCAGGTGCTAAAGAAAACTTTGATGCTGCACTTATAATTTCCCATTTTTAAATCTTCTTGGGCTCGTGAAATAACGTCATGAACATTTGTTCCGAAATATGACAAGCATGTGTGTCATTTGCGTATAAAGTTAAATGACCATGTAGTCCTAGATCAGTTATATTATATTTATGTATATTAAAAACTAGATTCTGCCCGCGGCTTCGCTCGCGTGGATGTCGGAAAATATCTCAAGGGAACCGGGACTACCGGGAATTCCTTCCGTATTGCTTGTCTACATTATAAAGGGAACCTCTGTGCAAAATTTCAGCTTTCTATGTCCAAGGGTTTGGGCAGGGCGTTGATGAGTCAGTCAATCAGTCAGTCAGTCAGTCAGGACTTCTCTTTTTATTTATACAGATAGATAGATAGATAATAACGGTCCCAATATGGATCCTTGTGGAACTCCATTGATAAGTAAAGCATTACTTTCGACATTATCTATTTTGACTTCTTGGGATCTATTTGTTATTAGGTAAGTTATAAACATTTTAAGTGTATTGCCTTTGACACCAATGTTATCCAGTTTTTCTAATAGCAGTTTGTGACTTACGGTATCAAAGGCTTTTTTAGATCGAAAAACACACCAAACACATTTTTTTCTTTTCTATTATTATCTCTGATTTTTGTTTTCAGTAATCAGATCAATAGTGACTGCAGTGGTCTTATTTTTAGCTCTGAATCACTTTTGGCGTTCCGATATAAAATTAAAAGAGATCAAGTAGAAAAAAAAACTAGAAATACGTACACGTACAAATTTTGGACTTTATTGGTAGCACAGAGTTCGGGCGATAGTTTCCGGGGTCGGTTCTAGGTCCCGAGTTATAGATCGGTGTCACCTTTGCAATCTAAAAAGGGTATCTGGAAATTCCCCTTCAGTCATGAGTTTATTAAAACAATTTGCCAAGCTCCTTGAGATTACATTACATTTTGAATACTTTTTATGACTTTTGTGCTTATTCTATCTATACCACTACTTGAATTTATGTCGAGATCATTAATAACTTTAGTAATTTCATCAGCACTACATGGATCTAACGTCAAATGATGTTGTTTATATTTTTTTGGGATTTCAAAACACGTCGGGGTGTCATGATATTTTTTCTGTCTGCCAATATGGATCCCATGGTGGAAAAATACTTGTTAAAAACCTCGCAAATGTAATTTGTTGATGTTAGCATCAACTAAAAGTTTTGAAGGAGCACTAGTTACTCTGTTTTATTTTATTTTTACCTAAATGATTTATCGCCATGGTTTTTTGGTGTTGTTAGCACAATTTGTAAATAGTTTGTAGTAGAGCACAGTATAAAAACATATGATGTAGACTGTGGTACGTATTTTGTATTAATTTAGCAATTGTTTCTTTCATTTCTTGATCACTTTTGTGTTGTACCTACGTTATGGACGACAGACGATATACCTACCTAGTCGATCCATACAATAACTATTGCACTTAGGTAGGTGATGAATTGCTAATGTTTGCTCGCATCGGGTGAACCTATAGGAGCCCAATCCCGACATAAAGGAAAATTACTTGACCATGAAGATGGGAAGAAATTTCATCCTGATAAATTGTATCTCAAGTACTTTTTAATAGAGTATCAAAGCTAAAGACAGCCCAAAAATTGTAAATTAATCTTCCGAGTTTGTCTTCGCGTTAAGTGTCTAATTCTAAGGGATTGTACACCTTGAGATTGTTGCCTTTGTACGAAATTTAATTAATTTTCTTAACTATGTTTGCGTTCTGTTATCTGAAATAGAGCAGATAATATTTTTTTTTATAATAAAACACGTCTTTGCGTGGTTGTTTCATCAATCAATCATTTCTGCTCATAGAATTACTGGATTACTTACTGATAAAGCCTCAATCAATCTGCCTAGCCTTTTCCCAATGTTGGCGTTGGCTTCAGCTGAATACAAGTATTTTACATCGAGCGACTCTACCTGATCTCCACAACCCAGTTACTGGGTAACACGATAGACTGGTTGTCAGGCTTTTGGGCTTCTGAATACCCGTAACAACTGTCAAAGATCTCCGAATGACAGCTGGGACCGCGTATACTTTCCGAGGCACGGAGGGGTCTCGATATTTAATTCATGGTCACCCAACCGCGAACCCACCGCGGCAAGCGATCGACCCATGCGGCTTATGATTTTGCCAATAAAGCCTATCCTACCTATAATTTGAAATAATTATTATACCTACTATCTCCTCTAGTTATTCTAAATTTTCTAGTGTATCTAAACTAGTATGATCGCTACAGAATTTTCTGCTGAGCTAACTCCAACAAAAGGTTGGTATTACCGGCCAATGACTTTCGACATTTCCTTGGAAATTCATTGAACTTTCTAAAAGTTCATAATCAAAGACGTGGAATATGAAATAGGAACAAAAGAATAAGAAGTTTTCATTTTACTTATTGTAGCTGGAGACAAAAAAAACTCAGCGTAGGCTTTGTAAATGCTCATCTACAAATTTGGAACAAGTTAGGTAGTTATGGCTCAGTACCCAAGATGTTTCACGAAAAAATGTTAGGGGACGTTTTGAAAATCAATTTCGCAAAAGTCCTAGCCGCCTCGTGCTTTCAAAATTGCAAATCACACCGGTTCACTTTACTTGCAGGTAGCTTATTGCGTTTGCGACGCGTTATCTCGACACGCAAAGAGTGACACAAAATGCTGCACACCGAGACAAAGCAAAAAATTGCATTTTTAAAAGCGTCAGCTGCAGGCAGTGCTTGTTACCTTGTTACGACTGTAGCGTTTCACGTGGATATAAAACGTCAGGATGTGCTATCAAATAATGGTGGTCCGAATGTGAAGTGACGCAGTGACAATGAGCCAGTGCTGAAGCAATGTCCTTCTACATACTATTATTTACTTACTAGAAAAGCTACATTGTAATCTGCTTTGAATAAATTTATTTTTTATTTTTCCATCCTTTAGGTGCGTTTCTACTAATGCGGAGCTGGGCGGAGCGGAGCGGAGACGGGCAGGAATCGTCCAATCACAGACGAGTCAAGAGACGCGTTAAGAATTTCAACCATTATGATTGGTCGATTTCTGCACGTCTCCGCTCCGCTCCGCCCAGCTCTGCGTCAACGAAACGCACCATATATCGACAAATATGAATTACGGCACTTCCACTGACATGGCAGTGTCATATAACTCACATCAGTAGTATATATGTATAGTATACAGGGTGTAAGGGACAGCCCTCCGCAAACTAACAGGGTGCATTCAGCTCCTCATTCTGAATCATATTCCACCGGAAATTTTCTCAGGAAAATTTTCATTTTTTCAAATTTTTTCAGTTACATTTTCATTATTTCAATGTTAAATTGCATTGTGTGTTCGCAGCACTCCATTTAAGTAAAAAAAACTGCAAAAAAAAACAGCAAAAAAAAAAACCAGCAATGGATGTTGAAATCAACCAACCACCAACCAACCAACCAACCAACCAACGACGCGTGAAATCAGCTGTTCACTTTCTGTCTAGCTACAGAGTTCATCGAACTCACCGCATACCTATTACCTACCCCTCCCAACCAGTAATAGACTCTCCGATTTGTGCACAAAAACACAAACAAATCATGTTTATTGGAGTCCCTTAAAGTTCCTGAAAAAATTTCATGTACCGGTCATCTTAGTATGACATACTGAATTCACCCTATCTGTTTGCGGAGGGCTGTCCCTTACACCCTGTATATAGTACCATTCTGAAAACAGTGTCAGAGAGCTTCTATTCTCCCATTTTGAGGCATCTTGTGGAGAGGATGGTCAGGTGAGAAACATGTACCTTACTTGGTCATCTTCTGTGCAAGATGCTTGAAACACTAATTTCAACTTTACCTTTTTAATAATATTACTTACTAACACTAGCTATAAGATATTACTAAACACTATGGATCGTTTGTTGTCCGATTAAATAAAATTTTGATTTTGATTTTGTTTACTGACTATGACAATCTAATATAATCAAACTTCGATTTCAAAGTGGTAAAGATCGTCTTTCATTCCCACAATTATTATTAGACAAAGGCCAAAGAGATGATTTTTTTATATCCAGCTGAATTTTGGTATAGTACATTTTGATACAAGTGGAGAACGTTTGTTATTGCGTTCGAGGCGGAATTAACACCCGAGCCGTAGGCGAGGTTGTTTTTGAGCCGAGAGCTGCAATAACAAATGTCCACGAGTATCAAACGACGTTTTTCAATACACTTTTGAAAAAATAAAATAAAATAACGAACAATATTTTTGTCATGAATTATTATGAAACTATGATTTAAATTTTCTTTTTTTTCCGCGCTTTGCTTTCGCCAGGTTGAAGGAGAAGCAAAGGTATAAAGCCGATAAACAGCCTAATATGAAAAATAGAAAATTCAAATATTTTTTAGTTTAGAACACAAATAAATGTTAATTTGTTCATAAACGTTTCTTTTATTGTAATAATCATAAGTAGGTAGTTTTTTTTATGATATTCAATATATAAATATTCAAAAAATTATTAACGCCGTAAAGACGCATATCTCTTTGCCGAGATTAAAAAAAAACATTCACCTCCGAATAGAGAGTTGTGAATAGAGGCATTGAACCAATTTGGACTAAGTATAGGTATAAGTTATCTGTGGCAATTTTTATTCCCGCACACGTGCGGGAAAATAAAAAATCGCACGCGTGTGAAATACATTGCATTGTGAACCTAATCGTAGTGCGATATGAACCAGTTTTCGAGGAAGTGTATTGAAAAATATATTCTGTATACTGGTACTGAATTACCCTCCTCCGCTTGCGTCTTGAGATACATTTACGAGTATGTGTGTTATGGTGACTTTCGATGATCTATGATATTCTAAATAAGTACCTGAATTTTATCCTGCCAGGATAAAATTCGTAGGTTTTAAACTTCCTTCCTTATTTTGATAGGCATTCACGGAACGGGTAACAAACGTTAATTTATTATACACTAGCCATTGCCCGCAGCTTCGCCCGCGTGGAGGTCGGAGACGGAAATGATCCCACGGTAACCTACTACCGGGATAAAAAGTATTCTATGTGTTAATTCAGGTTATATACTATCTGTGTGCCAAAGAAGGACGGCCAAATCGTACCTGACGACGAGGTGGTGGTGTACAGATATGCCATATATATGAAAAAATCTAGTAATTTTTAAGGTCTTAAAAAACATAAGAAATAGATATTAAAAGAGGTGAAAGACACAATTATAGTACTAGAAATAGGGACCATTTAGTTCAACCAGGTTTCAGACTAGCTAAAGTAGACTCATCCTTCATGGGGTACTGTTTAAAATGTTATAATAAAATACCTCCGCACATACTCCAGCTGAATGAAACGAAATTTAAATCATGTATAAAACGCACACTATGCAGCCAGGCATATTATAAGTTAGGAGATTACATCGCTGACAAAAATGCTTGGCTAAATGCTGGTCCTGCTCCACAAGGACGCTTAAACTAATTGATTAGCATTCAAAAATATTGTTGGACCTGCTGAAGATTAAGAAGAAACAAAATTTTTCTTTGCATTGTTTAAATTCAATCTCTTAGTATTGTATAAATGCATAGCACATGTGTGAGCACTATGTAGCTAATATAAAGCTACCTTTTACTGGGTTCGTCTTTCACTGACTTGAATGTGCCCTGGCGGTTGAGAGTATGTCATGCTCACTCAAATGTCTCGCTGGTGGTGGCGTGTGTGTTGGATCATTAAGTTCCCTTCAAAATGGTTGAGCTAATTGGTGCTGATCCATGCGTCATGTTCGTGAACGGGCGCCGTCAGTAGGGACTGGTCGTCTCTTAGCTGCCACGGCTTATTTTTATTTTTTTAATTTAGTTGTTTTTAGTTTTTATCTTTTTTTTTTTTATTACGGACGCTTTTAACGTGCACGTCTTTCTACATTGTTCTCACATGTATATTTTCAATATGAACGATGTAACCAATATTTTGTAAAATATTTGATTTTAAAAGAGTGTCCGTGGAGTTTCTTGCCCGTTCTTCTCCATAGGATCTACGCTTTGGAATGGGCAATCTAGCTTCATTTTTCTGACTGACCGACCCAAGACCGACCCTTTGACAATTCAAAAGAGCCCGTAATTGGTTTATTTGAAATAAATGCTTTGAGTTTTGAGTTTTTTTGAGTTTTGAGTTTGATATTTAAGTCGCCAGAAAAAAAAGATATACACATTTTTTTGTTATAGCATAATTTGCAAATTATTTAGAATAACATGTTCAGAACGCACCTTTGACGATTCATTTTGCTTAAGAAATGATTTAGTACTCAAAGATTATAATTATTCACGTTTTTCTGAATAGTTATTAGATGTAATTCAATTCTATATACTTGTGTATCAAACCAACTAGTGCTGTTTTTATTATGTATTGGATTCTTGTCATAAAAATAATTATGTGGGTTCATAGTAAGTATCAGCATTTCTTTCAATTGTTTACAACGGAACGTCATAATATGTCATCGACGTGCGCCATGGATTGACAGTGTCAATACTGTCAATCACACCGCACACGGGTGTCAATTTGACACTAATATACTGTAGTCCACAGACTACCTACTTAGGCATACTACGTATCTGTAGTCTTTGCACCCGGCGATCTCGCATTGTTGTGTTGTTGTTGTTAGTGTGAATATTGTGATACGTACTGTACTGTTTTGGATTTCCTTCTGTTGTTTGACCTTGGTATTGTTTTACAGACTGATAACTAGGTACATACCACTTGTGACAATTATTCTGTGCTTTTGATTTCCGGACACCGATAACCTCAAAAGTATTTTTCGCATTATTGAAATATCTTGGCTATTTAGATATTATTTTCGAAAGGGATGGTGTTACTACATAAAAACAATCAAATCTCACTATAATTTGTTTCTGTACACTGAAAATAAAACTCAGGTCCAGCTTCTATAGAAATTTGGCCGATGTTCTTTCTTACAAATCCGTTCAACAGTTTTTGCGTGTTGGAGTAACAAACATCCAAACATCTTCACAAACTTTCATATTTATAATATTAGTAGGATAGGATAAATTATATTAAAACACGTAAGTACATAAAGTAAAAGATAAATATTAAAATTATGTATACTACACTATTAAAAAAACATAATCTAAAATATTCACATGTTAAGCTATTATGAAAGTTTTCTAATTTAATATAGGTATACTAGCTTTTGCCCGCAGCTTTGCCCGCGGTTATTATGCATATAAACTTTCCTCTTGAATCACTCTATCTATTAAAAAAACCGCATCAAAATCAGTTGCGTAGTTTTAAAGATCTAAGCATAGGTACATAGAGACAGACAGCGGGAAGCGACTTTGTTTTATACTAGTGAAGTGATTTTTTCCAAATCATTAACACTACTCATGAATAATTTAATGTTACTTTTAAATTCCCGTTCGTTCCATCTCAATGGGACGACGGCAGTAAGACGAACCGGAATAGGTAGGTACAGTAGTACCCAACTGTTAAGGAGCGTCGTGAATCTTCGTTCGCACAGAAAAGAAAGTATAGCCCCGAAGATTATCTGGGGGGTCCAAACGCCTCCTGCCGGAGGCTCTACGCGGGGGTCGTGCGGTCCATGGCCCTTTACGGAGCACCGGTGTGGGCGCGTTCCCTAAGGCTGGGGCCAGCCGGCAGGTTGAACGCGTCCCAGAGGGTCATGGCCATCCGGCTAGTCCGGGGATACCGCACGGTCTCCCGGGAGGCGGCGAGCCTCCTTGCCGGATTGCCGCCGTGGGATCTGGAGGCCAAGGTCCTCGCGCACGTGTGGGAGTGGCGCGAGGAGGCGAAGCGCCGGGGCGTAACTCCGCTGCCGCGAGAAATCACGGTACGGCGGACAGAGCTCCGGCGGGATCTCATGGCGGCATGGAGAGCGCGACTGTCGCAACCCAGCGCTGGGCACGCCACAATTGCGGCGATAAGTCCCCTCTTTGAGGAGTGGTTAGAGAGGCGCCACGGCGTCCTCACCTTCCGCCTGACGCAGGTCCTCACCGGACACGGTTGTTTCGGGAGGTTCCTGTTTCGCATAAGGCGGGAGGAAACGCCCGGGTGTTACCATTGTGTGGATCGCCCGGAGGACACGGTGGAGCATACAGTGGAGGTCTGCCCGGCTTGGGCAGAGCACCGCCGTGTTCTCACGGAGGCGATCGGCGGCGGCGATCTCTCGCGTCCGAGCCTGGTCCAGGCCATGGTGCGGAGCGAGAGTGCATGGGAGGCCGTCACCTCCTTCTGCGAAGCAGTGATGCTCGCGAAGGAGGAGGCGGAACGCGTGAGGGAGAGGCAGCCTCACGCCCTCAGTCGCCGCAGGAGACGCCCTGGGCGGCGGGAATCGCGGGGCGATTTCCGGCCACCGTAGGCGCGGGCCTGCGGACGGTGAGCAGCGGGTAGCTCGCCGTCCGGTAAGGACCAGGCCCGAGTCGACGGCGCGTTGTGTTCCACGCGCGCCTCAAAGAGATGTCAGCAAGTGACGGGGTCCAATAGGGCCGACGCCGCTGGGGTCGCGGGTTGTCTGAAGGGGTTACCGCGGCCCTGGCATAGGCAACTGAAGGAACACGGGTGGGTTTTAGTCAGTAAAAGTCTGACACGCCCTTCCGCTCCACCCAGAGCGGGAGAAGTTATTTGATGATTTCCCACCCTCAAAAAAAAAAAAAAAAAAGCCCCGAAGATTAACGAGAATGCTTAAAACTTACAATCAACCTTAGATCACTACTATAAGGTTCATAATACACTGCAGCTGTTAGTTCCGTCTCACTCGCAAGTATGGCGGCTGACTAACATACCATACGCGGCGCGCGCTAACATGGCGGCAGTTGTCGACCAATAGCGGTACAGGAAAAAGGAGCACGGTGCGTGGAGCGTGCCGATTGGTCAATAGCATTTCCCGCGCTTTGAAAATTCATCTTCTGCGCAGGTACATCGATAAGCCATATAAGTTGGATACTACTGTACACCATAAATTGGATGAAGAATTCAAAACATTGCTGGTGACTATAAAAAAGACGGATCCGAAATATTGATGTTTGGAATGTTTAGGTCGGTTAAGACTAATTAAATAACATACTAATAGAAAGATGATTTATAGAATACATATGAAATCCGAGAATAAAATAAATGTTTTTAAATTCTTCGATCGAATTTATTTCCATTTTAATTGACTCTATTTTATTTTATTTCAATTTACCTATTTTGACTTCAAGTGATGTTAAAAGTTAAGTTTTTTTTTTAATATTAGGTTTACACATACCTAGGTATATAGGTATATTTTTAAGTTAAAAATACAAACTGAAGTTTAGTTTTGATAAGGTTAGGTATTCCTTTACATCAGCAGTGCTATTCTGTAACCATCTCACCGTGAAAACTTAGGTGAAGTGATCTTAAAGTGATCTGTCAATAGTGTCAATCCTTAGAATGACGGCCTCACTTCACTTATGTTATCACGGTGAAATGTTTACAGAATAGCACTACAGGTTAGATTATCCACATGTGTTTATTCAACACGTAAAAAGTTTTCCCTTAAGTGTACCCAACTGACGAATCGACGAAAACTGGCAAACAATGACAACTGTCTAATCGGCAAAACTGACCAATCAGTGAACTGACCAATAAACGAAACTGGCGAATTAAATAAACTGACGACTGAAAGAAATTAACTGACCAGTGATACGCGGACTCAACGTTATAGGCTGATGTCGTGAGGAAAGTTTTGAGTATGAACGATGGCTATAAGAGTATGGGAATACCAAAGAAACGATGTATGGACTGTGTGAAAGATGACATGGCTAGAAAGGGGGTGACTAAGTACCGAGATGACGACTAATAGAGAAGTATGGAAAAAAGGACATGTTGCGCCGACCCCAAATAAGTTGGTATAAGGGCAGGAGAATGATGATATTAAACCTAAAAATCCTGGGCTCATAGTTCGAGCCTTAATCAGATAATAAATCAGAAAATCTAATATTTGAGAGAACCAATCCTAGCTTGTCCTACCAATTTCGAAAAAAAAACAGACTGTTGTGGTCTCTTCTAGGAAGTTTAGAAGCGTGAAAGGATTCAACCACTTGTTACTTGTTGTTCCGGACAAGTGCACGGATGCGAATAGAACATGCTAAATCTATACCTACCAACCTAATTGCCTACCTATGGGCTACTGGTTTCACGTATTTTTTTAGTTTTAACAGTATTTCATTCCATCCCGATAAATCCGATCCAACAAATACATATTTAGACGACCGTAAAGAGTTTGTTAAAAATACACGTTAGAACTTTTTTCATTAATTCTCCTTTTGCTTTTGCTGTGATGGGTGTGCGTAACAATTTTCTCTTTGTATGTTAGGCTGTTTTTTATTTCACAACCTTTTCTGTTTTACGATACCTAGTTGGTAAATAAAAAAAGAAACATAGATAGGTACCGTACGTAGTTTGTAGCGTAGCTTAGGTAACTATGTGTAGTATGTGTACCTACCTATCTTATTAAATGAAAAGCAAAGATATATACCATCGAAGGTAAATGAAATCTATGGGGAAGTGCCGTCAAGCAGCAAATAAAATAAGATATGTAAATAAATAAATACGTTTATGAATAGATACACTTACAGGGTGTTCCCGAGATCCGACGGAATCCATTAATTTGATTTGTTGGAGTTCGAGTGTGGCTGACACTGGCTTGGCCACCATCAGGGATTTTACTTTTGATAACACAAAGATTTAGTCGTTAATTAGTCGAAATTTGTCGCCAAATATCAGAATTTGTCGGTCACTGGTTCACAAGTTATAAGGGGTCATTGGTGGCCGATCTGGAGAGTCTCCCCAGCTTGGCCACCTTTATTTCTCAAAAACTAGGGCACCTAGCGCAGATCTGTTTTCTCCCAGATTTAGTCGCTAATTAGTCGAAATTAGTCGCCAAGTCACAGATTTAGTCGGGTCTTAGTTTAGAAGATATAATGAGTTCAATTTTTAAGTATAGACCAAGAGCTAGATCAAATATTTTATCGTAAACTCTTCAATCTAGCTCTTGAACTATACTTAAAAATTGAACTCATTATATCTTCTAAACTAAGACCCAACTAAATCTGTGACTTGGCGACTAATTTCGACTAATTAGCGACTAAATCTGGGAGAATACAGATCTTCGCTAGGTGCCCTAGTTTTTGAGATATAAAGGTGGCCAAGCTGGGGAGACTCTCCAATCGACCACCAATGACCCCTTATAACTTTTGAACCAGTAACCGACAAATTCTGATATTTGGCGACAAATTTCGACTAATTAACGACTAAATCTTTGTGTTATCAAAAGTAAAATCCCTGATGGTGGCCAAGCCAGGGTCAGCCACACGGAGTTCGAGTCAAACTCAGTCGGAGCTCTAGCAGACGAGAGGAATACCTAATGTCTTCAAATTCAAGACGATACTAATTACTTAATACAAATTAAATTATTACCCTGCTTTGTATTGGTAATTATGTTATAATTATAATGCATTTACATCGTTAATACCTGTGTATAAGCATCTACCTATCCCAGCCCGTACAAATTTAGAATAGTAGGTAAATAGAATACCTAGACTGTGGTATAGCTAACTGGTGTACCTATTTTGCTCGTTACTGTTGACACAGTATAATAATGTTACAGTAGTTTATCTTCATAGAAAACGGCCGAAACGACGCGCTTCGAAGTCTCAGTATACAGAATGATGTGTATGGAGGATGATGAGTGATGTCTGTATACAAATAAAATCTTAATAAATAAGTAGGTACTTATCTGCTTATACCTACTTACTTTAAGTTACCTTGAAGCTACTTTCATTCAATAAAATAAAAGCTCAATAAAGATTTCAAATAAACGTCATCAAATTGATTTCGATATTGCACGCGGTGTCCAATAAATTCAAATAGACCATTAAAGCCTGTACCTAAAGGCAATAGAATAGTAATAGACATCCGGCACCAAACAACATTATTAAAAAAGTTTATGATAGCAACAATGCAATGTAGGTATCACACAACACAGCGGCAGCGTAATAAGAAAATATTCTTCTTATGAAGGTCAAGGAACTTCAGAACACATGTGGCACAGTAGCACTTCCAAATAATTGGACACCCGGCGACCGCAAGGTTAAGTCAAGAAATTCAGTTGAGTTGATGTAAAAGGTGTAATTTACCTACTACTGAAAACCTTCGAGAGTGTTCTCTATCTATGTTAGAGGATTTGGTGTCCGCACTTAGTCCTTCATGTGGACCATTGTGCGTGGGCCATGGCGGCCGTCGCGGTTATTCCAACCAGCCCAGCTCCCTCCAGAAGTTGATCAATCCTGGTCCGTTAAGAACATCTGTGAAAGATCGGGCTGTTCCAATTTATATATTACTAGCTTTTACCCGCGGCTTCGCCCGCGTAGATTTCGGAAAATATCCCATAGGAACGTTCATGTGGAAAACATAGGGCATATCCCTAACTTAAGAAATGCTGGGTTTCCCATACAAACTTTCATCCTTTTGATCACACCTTGTAGGATTATGTTTTAAGACAAAAAGTAGCCCATGTCCTTTCCCAGGATGCTATCTATAGGCTTGCCAAATTTTATCGAAATCCGTGCAGTTTTGTAAATTTTAAAATCAACCCCTATTTTACCCCCTTAGGGGATGATTTTTCAAAAACGCTGAACCGCATATTTCTTAATTTCCTACCAATAGCATGTTATCCCTAACTTAAGAAATGCTGGGTTTCCCTTACAAACTTTCATCCCCTAGATCACCCCTTGTAGTATTATTTTTGAAAAAAATAGTATCCTATGGCCTTCCCCAGGATGGTATACAGGGTGGCCGGAACATTGACGTCCAAAAATAAAATTTCGGTCCCTCGTATCGTGGGGTATTCGAATCACCCCCATGTATGTTCCGCGACTTTTCATAGTTTTCGAGTTATGAATTTTTTTCTGAATGTTTGAAAATTTTCGACCTGACCAACCTAAAAAAATTCTAAAAAAAAAAGTAGAGGGTTTTATCGAGTTTCTTTTTTTGCAACTGAATTTTCATAAGTAGTACTTTTATGCATAAAATAATCAGCTTCGTAACTGTGATGAAAGTTATGAAAATGTTGATCTAAAGTGAAAAATTTACGTTCGGTAAATTATGACTCAAATTTTCAACTTTAAATTAAAAATCTTAACAGGTGACTTCATAATTCCTAAGTAGGCTTCAAGAATGCGCCAGACTCTCAGCTTTCATAATCATAAAAAAAATGAAGTACTTAATAGGGCTACTTTGTTTAAAATCGGCCTTCAAAGACAGCGAGGTGGAAAAATTCTTAAAATTACCCATCTGAGTAATTATTTTTTTTTGGCTATTTTCTCGTTCCTAAGGTTAATTAATGATAAGAATACTGAAAACTAACCAACAAATAGTTTCAGAGTTGGGTAAGAAAAGTTTTACGTAAAAAGTGGTTTTGAATAAAACACAGATGATAATGTGAAAAAAGTACTTAATATATTTTTAACATTTACAAAAGGTTTTCAAAGTGGCCACCACCAGCAGCAATACACATTCTACACCTACGTAAGAAATTGTCTGGCAATCGTCTAAAAGCGTCTCTGTTCTCTCTCACAACACGTTCAGCTTCTGCAATCAACTGCCTCAGCTCTTGTTCACTTGAACAGTCTCGGGCGTATGCTATTTCCTTGTAATAGCCCCAAATAAAGAAATCGATGGGGTTGAGATCAGGTGAGCGTGGAGGCCACCTAATTGGTCCGCTGCGTCCGATCCATCTGTTGGGGTATGTTTCATCTAAGTAATTTCGGACCTGGGTTGCATAGTGACACGGGGCGCCGTCATTTTGCAACACCATGGTTCGTCTGAGTTCGAGATTCACATCTGCCAGCAACAATGGAAGTTCATTTTCCAAAAAGTTTTTGTATGTTTCTCCATCAAGTCTGGACGGCAGTTCAAACGGACCAATTAGTTCGCCATTGAGGATACCAGACCACAAGTTAACGCTGAAGCGATGTTGAAATGTCGAAGCTCTCACTTCGAGTGGATTTTCATTCGCCCACGTGTGGTAATTATGAATATTGAATATAATGTGGTTAGTTTTCAGTATTCTTATCATTAATTAACCTTAGGAACGAGAAAATAGCCAAAAAAAAATAATTACTCAGATGGGTAATTTTAAGAATTTTTCCACCTCGCTGTCTTTGAAGGCCGATTTTAAACAAAGTAGCCCTATTAAGTACTTCATTTTTTTTATGATTATGAAAGCTGAGAGTCTGGCGCATTCTTAAAGCCTACTTAGGAATTATGAAGTCACCTGTTAAGATTTTTAATTTAAAGTTGAAAATTTGAGTCATAATTTACCGAACGTAAATTTTTCACTTTAGATCAACATTTTCATAACTTTCATCACAGTTACGAAGCTGATTATTTTATGCATAAAAGTACTACTTATGAAAATTCAGTTGCAAAAAAAGAAACTCGATAAAACCCTCTACTTTTTTTTTTAGAATTTTTTTAGGTTGGTCAGGTCGAAAATTTTCAAACATTCAGAAAAAAATTCATAACTCGAAAACTATGAAAAGTCGCGGAACATATATGGGGGTGATTCGAATACCCCACGATACGAGGGACCGAAATTTTATTTTTGGACGTCAATGTTCCGGCCACCCTGTATATAAAGCCTTGCCAAATTTTGTCGAAATCCAGGCAGTTTTGTAAATTTTAAAATCAACCCCTATTTTACCGCCTTAGGGGATGATTTTTCAAAAATGCTGAACTGCATATTTCTTTATTTCCTATCAAAAGCATACATTTTAATTTTCACATCCCTAACTTAAGAAATACTGAGTTTCCCATACAAACTTTCATCCCCTATATCACCCCCTGTAGGATAATTTTTTAAAAAAAAAGTAGCCTATGCCCGTCCCCAGGATACCATCTATAGCCTTGCCAAATTTTATCGAAATTCGTTCAGTGGTTTAGGCGTGAAAAGGTAAACAGACAGACAGACAGACAGAGTTACTTTCGAATTTATAATATTAGTATAGTATATAGTATAGTATAGTATAGTATAGTATAGTATAGTATAGTATGGAAGTATGGATTATATAGTTAATAATATAATATTAATAATTATAATAAACACACATCAACACGCATCATTTACAGAAATTGCATGTTTTATTAATTGATACTTAATTTTTTTCTTAACAAAGTAGATTGGTATACAATCTATTGGTTCTCGGAAATATTATACTTACTGGCTGATTTTTTAAAATAGAAACTATTCGATTGTGTTTTGTTTTCATCAAAATAAAAGCCAATTATTTTTTCCCGATTTCAAGTGTTTTCGTTGCCCTCAATCCATATGCACATGCTTGATTTTGGTATCTAACTCACTCTTATCATTTTGAGTTCTACAGTACCTATTTGAAAAAATTGAGTGGTGAGCAATAACGTATTGGTGGTGAGTAATTTTTTATGTCATGGAGCGACGCGCGACGCCATTTGACTGCTGATGAAATGCAGAGAGCTGTAGGAATGCTACCAGCGGGAAGAAATCAGTCCCAGCTATTAGTCAGTATTTTGGTGTCAACAGGAGCGTGTTTTGTCGTCTTTGACAGCATTACATTACTACAGGGGATCCTGCTGAGCAGCACCCAGGACGTGGAAGTAGTACAACTGCTCGGCAAGACCCATACATACATATACACAATTAGTTTTTGTTTACACTAAACCTCTTAAGGGGTCATTGTACTAATCATTTTGAACAACTTTTACTATGGGACCAAACCTGAAATCGCGAAAAAAAAATCAGTTGTTCAGTACATTTTGACGAGTTTGATTAGGTTTTTTTTTTATTTATTATTCCAGTCCCATCGGTACTTATGATGTAAAATGTAATAACACAAACTTAATTAAACTGTAAGCAGCTCCGGAGTTAGGTGACGACAAAATATGATGGAACATGCAAACATCGTACATACATAACATACATAATTACCTCAAGCTCTCTAAGTAAATATTCTCTTGCAGACTGAAACCTGACACACTCCGTCAACAAATGTATAACATCTTCCAGTGTGCCACATACGTCACAATTAGGTGAATCAATTTTTTTCATTAAAAATCCAAAATTATTGAGCGGCATGTGTCCAGATCTCAGTCTGTGAGCTGTAACTATATTTTTTCTGCTAAGGCTTAGCTTAGGAGATAGGTTTAAAGCTACAATTCTCAAGCGGTGTTGTTGTTAGCCACCAAAACGTGAGAAATAGGCTGCATGAATAGGAATACAGCCTACGAGCACGACGCCCAATTAGGTGCCCACCTACGCCATGGAAATCGCACCCATCGAAACTAATGGTGTAGGGAACAATTGACAATGGACCCAGAAGCAATCTTCTATCTTCTTCTTCTATATATAAAAATTAATGCCACTTTTCGTTGTAATTTTATAACTCAAGAACGGCTGGGCCGATTTAGCTGATTTTGGTTTTGAAATGTTTGACGTAGTCCAGGGAAGGTATAAACGATGAAAAAAATTGGAAAAGTTGCCGGGAAAATTGGAAAATTCTGGAAAACTGAAAGTGGATTTTATATGGGAATATTGACATTGGGACAGGACGTCTGTCGGGTCAGCTAGTATGGTATAAAATTTTATTTTGCGATGAGTCCCGGTTTAGATTTTGGCCTGATACGAGAAGGGTAAGAGTGATTTGTCGTCCCGGAAATGCTGAACAGCTGAGATGCGGCCAGGAAGTCACCCTTAGGCGTCGTCCTAATTGGCTAACGATCGTACGAGCAAACGATGCGATTTCGTCGCGCGATGAAAATGTGTCCCTGTGCTCTCGCGATGACTTGCAAGCTTCAATTAAGACATTCAAAAAAATCTCGTCGTGTGACGAACGACGAAATCGCATCGTTTTTTTTATTCTTTGCGGGTTGAGTTACTAGCCAATGAGCAAATATTTTTTTAATTATGTGGGAATGAATGGTAAAGTGGCAACACAGAGAGGATGACAACACTGTGCGAGCGGGACGGCATGAGAGAGAGACAAGATGGACGACGAATAAATGAAAGACGTGTGCAAAGGAACTGAAGAATATATGGACCCATTTTTGCAAACAAGAACCAACCCACAGCAGATTACTTTCGAGAAAATGAAACTTTTGTAAACAAAGTGTGCAAAATGCATACTTAGTATGTTAATGAATGATTACTTGTTGACCATATGTGGCATACTGTAGGCTATCTAGGAATATCAGATTTATACATTTTATGAAGTTATGGTATAAAGTAAATCGTTAAAAACCCGGTTGGTTCTTTCTAGCAAAAACATATTTTGTTGCTTAGTTCCTACTTGCAAAATGGACGTAAGATTCAATTGTTGTGATATTTCTAAAAATAAAAGTAATTACTTATAAAATATACTTTTTAATCATTTTCAATACAATATTACAGAACAATGGAAGCAAGAACCCTTAAAACTAAACATCAGTATTATCATCATCGCCTTCTACCTCAAAATCGATAGGCCCGGTAAAGCCATCGATATCGTCTTCTATGTCTGAACTTGTCAAGGTTTTGTAGAAATCTTTTGCGTCGTTTGGTATTAGATGCAGAATACTTTTTATATCTGATAGCTTAGCCTCAGATATGGCTTTGCCTGTAGGCCAAAGTAAGTCCATATCACTTTTGGTTATCACGGTCCTGCTTCTGATATTTTTCTTTATACTAACTTCCTTCAACTCATCGTCCAGATTGTTTCTCATAAAAATAGAGTACATTTCTTCTTTTTTAAGCACTATTTCTTTGGTATCCAGCCAACTTATTTTAGATCCATCTACTGCCTTTTTTCTGTTTGTGATTTTTGTCTCTAAATAAAATTGCGTGACGACAAAAAGTCTTCTTTGGTAAGCCTGTCTACAATCATTGGTTTAATTTTTCTACAGTTTTTCATGATCTCTATGTAATCATCTGGGGTGTACAATCGTTGCTGGTGTTTAAGAGAGCACTCTATCCGGCCAAAATCCGTGTCGTTTGGTAAAAAACTGTGGCCAGATTCTAAAAATCGATGATGTATTTCTTTTAGAGTGGGATGATCATTCAATTTTAAAAAAGGAAAATCGAAGAAGACCACAAAAAGCATATCGACAAAGCTAAATTTTTGCAACAAGAACTCAAAAAAGATATGAAACTGGCAAAAGATGACCCAACTATAGAAACTATTACTTTTGATCTTCAAAAAACGTTGCCTCTTCCGAGGATACCCACAAATATTGTTTTTTATAAAAGACAGCTATGGGTATATAATCTGGGTATCCATACAGGCAGTAATGACCAAGCACATTGTAATGTGTGGGTGGAAGGGGAGGCAGGCAGAGGGTCGCAGGAAGTCGGTTCGTGTTTAATAAAACATATCACAGAAAGATTAAAAGATGGTGTTGAGAGTTTATTCCTCTGGAGTGACTCATGTGGGGGTCAAAATAGAAATATTAAACTGACCCTAATGTTGAAAGCATTATTGAATGATCATCCCACTCTAAAAGAAATACATCATCGATTTTTAGAATCTGGCCACAGTTTTTTACCAAATGACACGGATTTTGGCCGGATAGAGTGCTCTCTTAAACACCAGCAACGATTGTACACCCCAGATGATTACATAGAGATCATGAAAAACTGTAGAAACATTAAACCAATGATTGTAGACAGGCTTACTAAAGAAGACTTTTTGTCGTCACGCAATTTAGAGACAAAAATCACAAACAGAAAAAAGGCAGTAGATGGATATAAAATAAGTTGGCTGGATACCAAAGAAATAGTGCTTAAAAAAGAAGAAATGTACTCTATTTTTATGAGAAACAATCTGGACGATGAGTTGAAGGAAGTTAGTATAAAGAAAAATATCAGAAGCAGGACCGTGATAACCAAAAGTGATATGGACTTACTTTGGCCTACAGGCAAAGCCATATCTGAGGCTAAGCTATCAGATATAAAAAGTATTCTGCATCTAATACCAAACGACGCAAAAGATTTCTACAAAACCTTGACAAGTTCAGACATAGAAGACGATATCTATGGCTTTACCGGGCCTATCGATTTTGAGGTAGAAGGCGATGATGATAATACTGATGTTTAGTTTTAAGGGTTCTTGCTTCAATTGTTCTGTAATATTGTATTGAAAATGATTAAAAAAGTATATTTTATAAGTGATTACTTTTATTTTTAGAAATTACACGTGAAAAAAAAATACTACAAAAGTAAAATCACATTTTGTTATTTTTTATTATTATCTGTATTAACGATACCCGCGATTAGAATGGTTCTTTTATTTTTGATTAAATAATGCTGAATTTTAACACCATTAAGAACTATGCTACATGGTTCCTTCAAGACTAACATAATTTGCATTATGCAAACAAGAACCAAACTCTCTTGGTTCTATTTAGTTATAAAAATATTATAACTTTTTATGCTAGATGGAACCAACGAACATTGGTTCTGGTTTGCATAATTAAAATGCTTAAGTTGAAAAGGTACCAAGGATCATGGGTCTGTTTAACAATTAGTTTCAATAAGTATTTAGGGGACCATGCCGTATAGTTCTTTACAGTTTATTAAAAGGTGGCCAAAGTGGGTTGGTTCCGCAAGTGACAGTGTTGTATCTCTGTTGTTAGTCGGTGAAAAGGAACCATTTTTTTAGAGAAGCTAGAATGCGTGATTTGAGCGCCATCTATGTACTAAACTCAATTTCACTCAAACTGTGGGTTGGTTCTTGTTTGCAAAAATGGGTCCATATTTAAAATAAAAGGAAGTCTAAAGAAGTTTTTGGCTTTTAATTCACAACGATCCCTACATTTGGGGGCTCGTCCGGGATCGAACAGTGATTAAAAGTTAAAATAGCTGGTGGATGTGAAAATTTTTCCGTTGAAGACGAAAGACGACAGACACGTGGAAGACGTTTGAATTTGAAGAAGTTAAGACGGGCGGAAAGACGACTGCATCACCACTATGACGCCAACAAAGACGACGCGGCAAGCTGAAGCTACTGCAAACATGAATTCCACGTTCCAGATGAGTGCGGAATTACTGCCTAAGTTCAGCGGATGCGACAGCACGTACCCAGTGACGCGATGGGTAGAAGATGTCGAGAGCAGCACAGTAATCTACGGATGGTCTCCTCTCCAGCAGCTACTGGTGGCACAGCGGGCGCTCACCGGCACGGCAGGGCTATGGCTACGAGCGGAGCGACCGTACAAGTGCTGGGAAGATTTAAAAACAGCCATATGCAGAGAATTTCCAGACACTGTAGACGTGAAAGCAATCCATGAGATGATGAGCACCCGAAAGAAACAAAAAAATGAATCATGCATGGATTACCTACTAGTGATGAAAGAAATGGGTAAGCGGGGTAAGATACAGGATTATGTTGCGATCCAGTACATAGTCGACGGCATAGTGGACTCCGAAGTGTACAAAACGATGCTGTATGGCGTGAGAACGTACCCCGAGCTCAAAGAAAAACTAAAAATTTACGAGACAATCAGAGGGAAAATTGATCAAGAAAAACGTGAAAACAGGCAGCCATCATTCAAAAAATCAACGCGGCCACGATGCTACAACTGTGGGGAGCTCAATCATGTGTCGTCAGAGTGCCCTAATAAAACACAAGGCAAGAAATGCTTCAGATGCAATGAGTTCGGACACGTAGCTACAGCCTGTAAGAAAGAAAAAGAAACATCATCGACGCCATCATCAACGAAGCCCAAAAATTCGAAGCAGGGCTCCGAGAAGAGCCAACATAAAGAAAAAGAAACGTTTTTTAATAGTGCCGCAGATGGCAGCACTATGCACGAAGATTTGCAACATGAAGTTGGCTACACGCAAAATGACATTCGGACGGCGATGATTGGTTCATCGATCAATGGCGGACATCATGGCGGATGTGAAGAAAATATAGGCCAAACATGTCAACAGGACGTTTGCAGTGTAAACAAACAGAAAATTACGAAAAAACCGATGAAAGATATTAAATTATACAATGGACTACTCGTCACGGCGTTAATCGACAGTGGAAGTGATGTAAACTTAATATCAAACGAGTGTTATGTGCAGTTAGGATTGCCGAAATGTGATAAAAACAATAACATTACGATGTCAGGTTTAGGATCATCTAAAATCTTTTCGATAGGCTACTTTAAAACTTTAATTGAGATTGATAACTATAGATATTTTAACGTAGGATTTCATATTGTACCGCAGACGTGTATGCCGTTTAAAGTAATTATTGGTCAAGACTTTTTAAAGAATGTTTTATGTGTGTTGAATGGAAGTTCAGTATGGATGAAGCCGATTGATGAAGAATGGTTAGGTAACTTAAACTGTTTTCCATGTGTTTCAGATTGTGTAAGTTATATTGGTAGTGAAAAACTCAAGGGTCAAATTATTTCCTGCATTGAAAGCTACCAACCAAAACAAATAAAAGAAGTTCCCATTGAAGTGAAGATAGTGCTGCGGGATGATATTCCTATTGCTCAACGTCCACGTCGGATCTCATTTGCTGAGCGAGATGAAGTGGATAAACAGGTAGCGGAGTGGTTAGCAAATGGAATAATCAGGGTAAGTTATTCAGATTATGCTAGTCCTCTGGTCCTGGTACGTAAGAAGGATGGATCCATCCGTATCTGCGTGGATTATAGGCAACTCAACAAGAAGATGGTAAAAGACGAATTTCCTCTACCGCTGATAGAAGATTATATAGATAGATTGTCAGAGGCTAGAGTTTTCAGCGTGTTAGACTTAAAAAACGGATTTTTTCATTTAAAAGTAAGCGAAGACAGCGTGAAGTATACATCTTTTGTGACTCACAATGGTCAATACGAATTTCTAAGAGCTCCTTTTGGTTTGTCGATATGTCCCAAATATTTTATGCGTTACATCAGTTATGCTTTTAGAGATTTGATAGCCGAAGGGAAAATTATGATTTTTATCGATGACATTTTAATCCCTGCAGAAGATGAAAACCAAGCTGTAGAAAGACTAAAAGAAGTATTGGAAGTAGCATCACAGTATGGAATGCAATTTAGCTGGAAAAAGGCTCATCTGGTGTGCCGGAGCATCACTTACCTCGGACATGTTATTGAAGACGGGAAGGCGAGACCTTCCAATGAAAAGACTGAAGCGGTAATGAAGTTTCCAGAACCAAAGACGGTAAAGCAGTTACATAGTTTTGTTGGTTTAGCATCATACTTTAGAAAATATGTTCAAGATTTTGCATTGATAGTTAGTCCTCTAACTAATTTGTTAAAGAAAGATTCAGACTTTAAATTTAATGAACAAGAACGGAATGCATTCAATGAGGTCAAGAAAAAGTTAGCAAGTGACCCAGTATTAAAAATATTTAATCCAAAACTTTATACAGAGTTACACACAGATGCTTCCTGTGTTGGCTATGCAGCTATTCTCATGCAGCGTAGTGCTGATGATCAGCAACTACACCCGGTGTATTATATGAGTCGCAAGACAACAGATGCAGAAAGTAGGTACACAAGCTATGAACTTGAGGCGTTGGCAATCATTGAAAGTATTAAAAAGTTTAGACACTATTTATTTGGTAGGCATTTTAAGATTATAACAGATTGTAGAGCTTTCCAGATGACACTAAATAAAAAGGACTTGGGAATGTCAACTAGAGTAGCCAGGTGGATATTATTTCTACAAGATTTTGATTTTACCATAGAACATAGAGAAGGTTCTAAAATGAGACATTCCGATGCTCTAAGCCGAAACCCTTATGTTGCAGTTGTTGATGAGTTATTTGACAACTTACGAAAGGCTCAACAAGCGGATGAAGGTTTGAAAGCAATTATAAATATTTTACAGAAGACTACACCTTATGAAGATTACTGGTTAGACAATGGTCTTCTTTATAAAGGAGGTGATAAGAAGTTGGTGATACCAAGAAGTATGGAAGACGAAATCATAAAAAGAGTTCACCAAAAAGGTCATTTCTCCAAGAAGAAGATGTTGGAATTGATCAATAAAGATTATTATATAAAAAATGTGAGTAAAAGAGTTGAAGATTTTATAGTAACTTGTATACCCTGTTTACTAGCAACTAAGAAGCAAGGAAAGCAAGAAGGTTTCCTCAACCCTATTGAGAAGGAAAGTGCACCAATGCATACCATACATCTTGACCATATTGGTCCAATGACTGAAACAAAGAAAAAGTATAATCACATACTTGCCATGGTAGATGCATTTACCAAATTCGTGTGGCTTTTCCCCACTAAAAGTACTACTAGCAGTGAAACTCTGGAGAAACTCAAGATACACCAGCAGACGTTTGGAAACCCACAAAGGATTATTACAGACAGAGGAACCGCCTACACTAGTAATGAATTTAAAGAATATTGTGAAAGTGAGAACATACAACATTTGTTGATAACAACAGGAGTTCCACGTGGCAATGGACAGGTGGAGAGGATTAATGGTATTATTAAGCCAACCCTTACAAAGCTTTGTGCAGAAGACACTTCAGTGTGGTACAAACACACAAGCAGGTTGCAACGGGCAATTAATAGTACTTTTCAGAGAAGTATCAATAGCAGTCCATTCGAGTTACTAACAGGTGTTAAGATGAAATCCAAAGAAGATATTCCACTAATTGAATTATTGCAGCAGGAAAGTTTAGAGCAGTTCAATTCAGAAAGAGAAGAATTAAGAAATAGAGCAAAAGAACAAATAAATAATATTCAGGAAGAAAACAGAAAAACATTTAACAAGAAAAGAAAGGAAAGTACCAAGTATGAAGAAGGAGATTGAGTAGCGATACGGAGAACACAGTTTGGTCCAGGACTCAAACTGAAACCACAATTCCTAGGACCATACAGGATCACTAAGGTCAAACGTAACGACCGCTATGATGTAGAGAACGATGACATCACTGCTGAAGGTCCATTGAAAACTTCATGTGCAGCCGATGGTATGAAGAAATGGCCCGAGGATGTATGAGTAAGTATGAGAAGATTGTTTGTGTGGTAGGTAGGTAAGATTGAATGAATAAGAAGAGTGAATGAGTAAGTTTATATTGTAAACATTTTCATTTGTTAAGTACAAAAGAAAACACGTTTGCGTTAAGTAAGTTTTATTTTTTTTTGTTTTTATTTTATAAGGCATAAAACAAAATGATGTAATCTGGTTTATTTATTAATGTAAAATAAATAAATACACGATGTATTTAAGTTTCATGCAATGTTCAGTGCTATATTTGTGTGAAGATTTTTTTTTTTTTAAAACCTTTTTTGTTTGCTTATGGGTTATGTAACTAATGTAGTTAAAGATGTTAAGAATTTTTTTTTTAAGTGAACCTAGACAATAAGTTGTAATGTAATGATGTAATTAAAAATGGAAGAGACTGATGAATGGGTATGAATATGTGAGCAGCTGGTGAGTGCATGACTGAGGACAGTCATGAATGTCAGAATGGCCGAATGTGGGAATGAATGGTAAAGTGGCAACACAGAGAGGATGACAACACTGTGCGAGCGGGACGGCATGAGAGAGAGACAAGATGGACGACGAATAAATGAAAGACGTGTGCAAAGGAACTGAAGAATATATTTAAAATAAAAGGAAGTCTAAAGAAGTTTTTGGCTTTTAATTCACAACGATCCCTACAATTATGTTTACGTATTGTCCAGATGATCAGAAACTTTTTATCCGACGAAAACCAAAAGACAAGCAAGCAAACAAGTCGACGCATATATATTTTATTTTTATTAATTTGTATCAACAAACAGTCACTAAAAAAATCCTGCTGTGTGGTCACCTCTATCTTAGTATTTCTTCCCAGGAATTTGATTATTATTTGAATAAAACGGTAAATATTTTGATACTGTTTAGTAAAGTAATCGTTAGTAAAAAAAAATAAGGATAGACTGTAGCATTCGTCAATTTAACTTATTTTTCTTATAATAAACGTTTCAATTGAGGGACCACCTTAAATCGATTGAAACTTTTGAGTGGCTTCTTTTACAAACTAAAGGTTTAATTCACAATCGTTCAAGTACTTTTACTAACGCTAGACCCATGTAAATTTCAAATTCCATTGTGGTCTCCACTCAAAGTGAACCTTATGGTGATCGATTGAGGGACCACCTTCCGCATGCTAGTTCTTTTTATTCTGTGAAAAAGAAGGCTTGATATTCAAAAATTAGTTTTACAAATCTTTTACTAAGAGTAGTCATTTAAAGCAGTTGTAAATTTTAACTAGGTTTTGAGATAATTATGGATGCCTCGCAGTCAAGACTGAGGGACCACCTTTAACCGTTTTGAGGGGCTACTTTTACAAACTAAAGGCTGAATTTACAATTGTTTGAGAACTTTTACTAAAAGCTGACGCATTCAAAAGCTCAAAATTCAAATGTGGTCCCTCAATGGGAACGCCAACAATTATGACAACGCCTTACGTGGCTCCACAGTGATGGTATGGGCGGGTATTATGAAGAACGGACAAACTGAGCTCGTTTTTGTAGATGGCAATATGAACGCTGAAAGTTACGTCGAAGATGTGCTCGGGCCAGAGGCTGAGGCTACAGTAAGCAGCGATTTGCGATGCGACTGGAAGAGCGAAACGAATAACGAGAGTAATATTTGATGTACGGTGTAGCCAACGTGAGCATTCATTTATTTGTTTTGATCGCTCATGTGTCGCAGGTCGCGTCGCGGCCTAATGTAGCCTCAGCCTTATTTTCACACATTTGCAGTCTTGGCTCAGATTTCACGCTGATGCATGACAATGCGCGTTCACACACAGCTCGGAGGACCAGAGAGCAGGTACTTGCTCCAGAGACGCGTTCTAGAAAACCTGGACGGAGTATCGACAACCCAACAACTGAAACGCTTACTTCCATTGGCAGCAATTGCCGCAGAATCAGCTAGGTACACAATCTTATAAATTCAATAAAAAATCGTGCCCGACAAGTTTTAAACAACAGACAGAGGCCCGGCGATCACATCACTTTGTATTACCAAATAATTAAAAAAATGTCTTTATTTTTAATTTTGTAACACATGATAAGTTTTTTCTTTTTATTAATTTTATTTTATACTACGTTTACTTATGTATGTTACTGTGCCTACACATATTGTTAATGATTTTGATTAAATCGTAGGATTAAATGAACAATTGAATGAAGGATTTTGTTGGTTTATGTCAATAATGCATCAAAAAATGCTTACCTGCTTAGTTATTATTATTATACTTAAGAATTAAAAATATAGTACGCTACAATAGTCGTTCAAAGTTCAAAACCGTACCTACATGTTGCGACTTTTTTGTTGTGTGTATTATTATAATTTATATTATTTAAAATCAAGCTTCTAAATCAACGTAATAAAAAATACGGCCATATTTTTTATAAAAGCGACATAAATATTTTGGTACTCGCAAAAGTCGCAAATAAATCATGCAAAACCTCTAGTAGAGTAATTTCAAACTCAAACTCAAAACATTTATTTCAAATAAACCAATTACACGCACTTTTGAATTGTCAAGGATCGGTCTTGGGTCGGTCAGTCAGAAAAATGAAGCTAGTTGCCCATTCCAAAGACGAACCTCCTCCTTCGTTCTTTCTTCTTCCTGTTCGTTCTTTCTTCTTCGTTCTTTTCTTCGTTTTCGTTCTTCCTGGAGAAGAACGGGCAAGAAACTCTACGGACACTCTTTTAAATCAAAATAATTAGGTTATGGGTACTTCCCGTTGACCTAGATTCCTAGAATAATGAAAAAGGCAAGAAGCAAGGTCTCACAGGACAGCACAAGTAAGGGAAAAAGTCCGAAAATTGCTAATTTGTGAATTTATCACATTTTTTTTTGGGATTACAATTAATATTATATTTTATGTTTGTTTTTGGGTAGGTAGTAGGTACTTATACATTCTTTTTTAACCGACTTCCAAAAGGAGGAGGTTCTCAATTCGTCGGAACCTTTTTTTTTATTTTTTTTTTTATGTATGTTCCCCGATTACTCGAAAATGGCTAGACCGATTTGGATTTTTCTTTTTTTGTTCGAAAGGGTATACGTCCCAAGTGGTCCCATGATCATCAAGTCAGGATCTGATGATGGGATCCCATGGAAATCGAGGGAAACCCTTAAATTTTATGGGCACACCTATATCAATTTCGGTATTTTTTATAGTAACTCGTGCATTTGCTCTCGGTAAGTACCATTTGGTGAGCTGGAACTGATGATGAAGACCACAGAGGGCCATCGGAAATACTCAATTATATCTAAATATAATATAACAGGTTGCGATTCGATTACTTTAATATGGTTTATGCTCGTCAAAATAATGGTAATGGTGACTTCACCATGAGCTCCATTTCTCCTGGTTCTTACTAGGAGAACTCCTCAACAATTAACGGCCCTGCATCGGGAAAAGCAACATTTTGTAAAACGTGATGAGCAGTTGACATTGGGTTATTGTAACTTAGATAAATTACAAACTGAACCACTAAAAAGTGAAAAATAAAAACTTTTTTACAAAAACAAAAACCGACTTCCAAAAAAAACACTACAAAGTGAAAAATAACTTTAATTTCGGAAGTCGGTGGCAAAAAACTAAAATACAGATCCAAAGTCACCGACTTCCGAAATTAAAGTTATTTTTCACTTTGTAGTGTTTTTTTTTGGAAGTCGGTTTTTTTTTTTGTAAAAAAGTTTTTATCAACTATGGAACCCTTCATTGTGCGTGGTCCAACATGCACTTGGCCAGTATTTTTTATTAGCTTGCATGTAAGTACTTCAACTTAGGAGGAGGGAGGAGCTCGTGGAGGAGAAGGAGGAGCTCGATGCTAAGTAATAACAGCCGCACAGGTCGATCCATCAGGTAAAGTTACGCTTGCCGGGGTTGGTCCGTGGATGGGTGACCATCTTTACATACCGAGACGCCTCCGGGCCTCGGAAAGCACGTTAAGCCGTTGGTCCCGGCTGTCATTCGTGGATCTTTGACAATCGTTGCGGGTCGTCAGAAGCCCGAAAGTCTGACAATCAGTCTTACCAAAGGGTTACCCAGTTACTGGGTTGTGGAGGTCAGGCAGTCGCTCCATCTAAAATACTGGTATTCAGCTGCATCCGGTTAGACTGGAAGCCGCCCCAACATATTATAGTTGGGAAAAGGCTAGGCAGATTGATTTACTTCAACTTAAGGAGCAGTGCAAGTTTCATCAAAATCGGTTCAGTATAAGTTTTTAAACTGTCATGGCACTAACATTATTATTAACACAAAAAGGATATTTACCATGTAACGGAAACTGGTAACGGGGCGGGGGGCCGGGGGTGTATATCGGTTCAGTAGTTTTCAAGATAGAGACTAAGCGCCCGTCCACATCTCCACGTCACGACGTCGTCAACGTGGAACGGTGCGGTGCGGTGCAGCGGTGTCGTGGCACGGTGCGGTGTCATAACGTGCAAAACGTTACCGTATCATAAAAATGCACGTCACGAATGAATTCTGTAAATATTTTACTATCGCTATTGGAGCACTTAGTTGGCAATTAACTAAAATGTAATAACCGACTTCATTCGTGGTTCGTTCTACGATAACAGGTAATTTTTTTTTTTCAAAAAAATATTTGAAATTATATGTATATAAAGCCACTCATAGTTTAACCCTGTATTGCATGAATTACCAGGAATTAAGGCCGGGAGAGTCGTAAAAACGTCGTTTTGTTTAGTGTTTTATTCGTAGACAACACGTATTTAAATTTTGAAAAAAATATATTACTTAGTTCAGACTTCGATCTACAAATTTCGGCCGTCCGATACACGATTACTTGCACTTTACTGCATCCAATTAAATCGCAAAAACAAGTCTAATTGTGATCTTTAATCTTATTTCATTTGAGTTACATTAGGCTTTGAACAATAAAACTTATACCATAATAAAGGTCGTAAAAAATTCGAGATATAACGGCCGTCATAATGTGAAATATTAAATACCTGTACCACTAATTCCAGCATCAATTGTTTTCAGCTTCGCAAACGCTCGCCCTGAGCCGTTTAGTCCCGAGCGGAACGTGACGGAGGTCGGACGTGTGCCAATTTTTCGAACCCGCCACCCCCGCTAACTTCTGTCACCGGCTGCGACCGGCACAAATTAGCATGTGTTGAAAACAGTTGAATTTGAACGCTATGCTTATGTAAATAAAGACGTCACGCGCGCAAAAGCTTTATTGGTATTTATTTTTATCACGGCCTATGTTTACCAATCGCATCAAGTGTGTAAAACAGTTGAATTTGAACCCTACACTGGAGCTTATAAAGCCGCCTGACGCGCAAATTTTTGGTTCACTATTTTCAAATCTCAAATAGGTAGGTGCCACAGAATAAAGTTAGTACGGATGGTTTTATAATGAATATCGGATAGGAAATGAGATTTCTTCATAACATCACGCCTGAATTCTTTCAAAGGGTTGGGCAGGGATGTTCAGAAAATAAGTAGGCCCTCAAATGTATTTATACCATTCCCCCTCTAAAAAGCTTATTTTATTCACTGAAAACAGTGAATAAAAAGCACTTTTACTCACTGTTTTGATGTTTGAAAATGGAACACACCAATGTATTCGACCACAGATTTAGAGTACCTAGGCTAGATACGGCATGTTATTAGATAGTATGAAAACCGAACGTGTCATCTTTTTTAGGGTTCCGTACCTCAAAAGGAAAAAACGGAACCCTTATAGGATCACTCATGTGTCTGTCTGTCTGTCTGTCTGTCTGTCCGTCTGTCCGTCTGTCACAGCCAATTTGCTCCGAATCTAATGGACCGATTAAGTTAAAATTTGGTACACATATGGATGTCTGTGACCCAAACACGTACAGCTAAAGTAAATATATGAATTTTGAATATGAGAGTCAGTTTTAGGGGGAAAATAAGAAAATTAAAAAAAAAAGTTTTGTAAACTGTACCGTGTGACATATCAAATGAAAGGGCTTACTATGAGGGTCTCAAATATATTTTTTTTATAATTTTAAAATATATTGTTTTAAAGTTATTTAAGAAAATTGACGAAAATTGACCATTCCCCCCCCCTTATCTCCGAAACTACTGAGCCTAAAATTTTGAAAAAATATACAAAATAGTTCTATGCCTGTAGATTACAGGAAAACCTATAAGAAGTCTGTGGTCTTAAAATAACATGGTAAATCTATATAATATAAAAAAAATCAAATTCCTGACTGAGTCACTGACTAATATATCAACGCACAGCCCAAACCAATGTACCTAGAGACTTGAAATTTTGCACATAGATACCTTATATAGTGTAAACATCCACTAAGGAAGGATTTTTGAAAATTCCATCCCTAAGAGGGTAAAATAGGGGATGAAATTTGTGTGAAAAATCCTAGCCCTTGAGTTAATAGACTTGAAACTTAGCACGAATATTCATCTAAGTAAATTATAAAGTTTATCATTTTTAGTTTTCCTAAACTACCCCCTAAGGAGCGATTGGGGGTGTCAATGTTTGTATGGAAGAACTTTAACACGCGGTCCGATTAACTCAAAACTCAGTTTTTATACTCGAGACCAAAAATTATGACTAACGTGTATCAGGGTTTTCCAGAAATCTACCCCTAAGGGGTGAAAAGTTGATTTTATAGCGGAGGATTTTATTGGGGGCTTGATTAACTCTAAAATTGGTGTAAATAATGTTTGAGTCAAGTTATGGAAACATACCAGACGATTTTTGAAATTCTTTATTTGTGTTCGTGAAAACAGAGATACCTACAGTTTATATGAAAAATCTTATTAATTTGGTTAATGAAATTGAAACTTAGCACAAATACTTGCATAAGTAATTAATAATGTTTGTCATTATTAGTTTTTCAAAACTACGCCTCAAATGAGGTTAGGGATGTTAAAGTTTGTATAGAAGTATTTTAAAGCGCAGTCCGATTAAAAAAATGGTACTTTGAGGCAAGTTAGGAAACTTGCCAAACGAATTTTCACCGATTTTGACGACATATGGCTGATGTTTTAAGGAGTAACTTAGACTATTTTTATTTTAGAAAAATAATTAGGGTTCCGCGCAAGAAAATTAAAATCCATGAAATCAGACAACCACGTACAGTCCAGTACAAACTTACTAAGCCTCCGCTGTCTATTACGGCTATAACAACAAATAATAAAAATAAAGCAAAGTTAAAAATGTAAGGGGTCGATCCCCATACAATAAACTTTTCATTTTGAAAAAAAAATAAAAATTTTAATCTAGCATGTGTGTCATCGTCTAGAACTCATTGGGTAGAGTACAAACATATTTTTTTTAACCTTTTAAAATTAAGAAATAGGGGGCCGCAAAAGTTGTAAATTTTAGACCATTTTTGTACGAGCTCTAGCGCAACAATTCAACAAATTAGGAATTTGAAACTTCTTTATACCATGTAGGCACCATGAATACTGTATTTTATCAACAATACTGAAAACGGCGATTGATTTTCTGCAACTGCAAAAAATAACCTTGTAATTCACAGTATAGATAAAAGATAGATAGAATACTCTTTATTATGCACACCATAAAAATTACAGATATAAATGTTGAAATTTTACATAGGGTGACACAATGACACAACACATTATCATTATAAAATAAGTAAAAAGTTATCTTTGCGATTGTTAAACATGTAATATGGTACGGAACCCTTCGTGCGCGAGTGTGACTCGCACTTGACCGGTTTTTTTTTTTACCTACGATAACTTCACCCCAGCCATTTAGTGATGTCCTCAACGTAAACAGAATTGTTTCAATCGCTAAGCATCACTGAGCTAACAGATTTTTTTTAGTACGAACAGTCGAACATGCAGGGCACGCTTGGTCGTGGCTTGCCGTATCTAGTGTAAGTGTAATCTTTGTATTCGACCTATATTGATGTGTTCTAAATTCAATTTGATTTGTCGACATTTTCGACAAGGAGTTTAGCATTAGAATAAAAACTGTTTTATGTTCTTTGCTGTCCTTAGGTTGTACGAACACAAAGTTTAGTGTTACTTTAATCTTTAATGTTGTGAATAATATTTTTTATTCATGACCATAGATACAAGTCTTTCAGTCGCATACATAAATGGTAATATTACAATACAAAGGTAATAAGGTACGAGTTACACTTCAGTAAATAACATTAACATATTAATCAGTTTTTACATCAATAGTTTTGTTCATTATTACCAACTGGCCACCCTTTCGGGTTGCGTGGGTACATCTCAGTGATATTATGTTAACATCGTTATTTTCATACTAAACATACAAACCTAGACATTTAAATAACAACATTAATTAAATTTTTTCTATAGTATTACAAATATATTTATACAACACACTAAAATATTTCTTATTTTCTAACAAATCCTGAACGCGGCGGGGAACACTTTGTGACGGTTGACGTTCACTTTCAATGTCATTGTCATTGTCATTTAATTCACTCAATTCACTGACCAAAATCAAACGTTGAATGTTAAAACTTGAACACTGTAAGATAATATGATCCAAATCAGCATCCTCTGCTCCACAATGATGACATCGACTATTGTTAATTATGCGAATCCTATTCAGCAATGCTATTCTGTATAAACATCTCACCGTGATAACTTAAGGAAAGTGAGCGTGAAGTGAGCTGTCATTCCACCCGATGCTAGGGATTGACACTATTGACAGCTCACTTTAAGATCACTTCACCTAAGTTTTCACGGTGAGATATTTACAGAATAGCACTACAGGTGAGCTGGTGTTAAGCAATGTCCCAATCTCATGCGTGCTATAATAGTTATAAATCTTCTTGTGATGTATTTGAAGTTATGATACCAAGGTTTAATCGGTAATTCATTTTGTATTTCAGCATACCATCTGCCTTTCGTTTCCAGGGTTATGTCCCAATACTCCTTCCATAAGTGTCTATTAAGTTTTTTAAAAAGGCTGTAGTAATCAGTGAATGGAACCTTGAGCAACTCCGATCGATCCTCATCATGATCTGAACGGGCCGCCGTGTCAGCTACCTCATTTCCACGAATGCCACTGTGTGAAGGTACCCATACAAATTCTACTTTAATATAGTTATCAAGTAGTTTTTGGATTATAAGTCTAATATTACAAATAATATAATTTAACTTATAAGAAATATTTACATTATGTAGAGCAGACAAAACACTTCTGGAGTCTGTAACTATCAAAATATTATGTACATTATTTACAAGACTATTTACATGCTGCAGTGCACAATAAATTGCATAGCATTCTGCAGTAAAAATGCTACACACCCTGTTTAATTTGATACATTTGGTGAAGTCTAGCTGTGGATCATAGAAAGCTGCATTTACATTATGGTCTGTTTTAGATCCATCTGTGTATATAATATAATGTTCTGGTCTATTGTCTTTAAACTGTAAAAAATCAAATTCATTGTGCACCGTGTCAAAATGGATTGCAAAGCTGTTAATAATACCATTATAAGGAATTTTGTATATAGGCCAAATATTGTTTTTAACAATATCTTGTGAATTCTTATTTACATGTCCAAATATTGTTGGCATTTCAGGTAGAGTTCCACCAACCAAGGAAGAAGCAGAAATGGCATTGGGAGCAATTGACTGTGAGATTGCAGGATGTATTGTTAGTTTCTTTAGTAAAGGATTATCATCTGATGCCATGACTTTTAATAAAAATCTCTCAGCCAACAACAACCTTCGTAATGTCAGGGGAGGTATACATGTCTCAACTTCTAAAGAATTAATAGGTGTGGAGCGCATAGCACCACAAATAAGTCTCAGTCCCATATTTTGAATTACATCCAATTTTCGTAACAAGGTGCTATTGGCATTCATGTAAGCTAAACTACTGTAATCAAAATGGCTTCTCACTATACTTTTGTACAGCATACTCATAACTTTGGGGTCAGATCCCCAAAAACTTCCTGCTAAATGTCTCAATAGATTAATACCTTTCAGTGCTTTGTTACTTATATGGTTAATATGTTCATCAAACTTTAATTTATCATCAATAATGACGCCTAGGAATTTGTGCTGCTTAACAACAGGAATTTCTACATTATTGTATGAAATTTTAATATTGCTAGGAGTATTTACATTTTTACTGATAACTAAAACTGAACTCTTTTCTGGACTAATTTCTAATTTAAGTTTACTATGGTAATATCTGTATAATTGAGACAAAGCCTTATTGATATTAGACATTGCTATATCTATGTTTTGATTTATGCTGTACAAAAGCAAGTCATCTGCAAATTGCAGGATATTTACACCTGGGACATCTACATATTTTAATATTTCAGAAGTGTATAAGTTATAAAGTAAAGGTGACAAAGTTGGCCCTTGCATTGTGCCTTTGTTGACAGTCCTAGGTCCATGCAATTTATTATTATATTTAACAAATACAGTTCTATTGTTTAAAAAAGAATAAAGCCATTTTAGAACATGACCAGGTATACCAATATCGTGAGATACTTGAATGAGTTCTTCTATATTTACATTGTCAAAAGCACCTTTTACATCTAAAAACACGCAGATTGCATTAGAGTGACTTAATTTAACCTGTTTTGCATCTGATAATAATGATACAAGGCTTTCAGAGCAACTTTTACCTTTTCTGAAGCCAAACTGTATAGGAGGAATTAAGTTTTGAGATTCATCAAAATAATCTAATCTTAACTTCAACATATTTTCAAAGAGTTTACCCAGACAAGATGATAAGGAAATAGGTCTATAAGAAGAAGCACTACCTACAGGTTTATTAGGTTTTAAAATTGGAATGACACACTGTGTTTTCCAAGACTCGGGTATTACTAATTCATTCCATAGTTTATTATAAATATTAATTAATGTTGTTTGTGCATTTAAATGTAATTTTTTTATTAACATGTAAGGTATGTCATCCAATCCCGGTGTAGTATCTTTCCTACTCTTTAAAGATGTTTTGAACTCTTCTATAGTGAAATTGTTCTTGAGAAATACATTTACATCATTTTCTGTAGCATTTTCGAACAAATACTCACACCTATTATCATCTATTTCAGTAGAATCTGCTAAGTTATCTAAAAAACTTGGAACCCACTCATCATTGATGTTTTTGTTTCGATTTGTTCCAATTTTTTTAAATTTTTTAATGTATCCCCATATCCTAGAAACTGGAGTTAACCTATTGAAGCTGCTACATAAATTTTGCCAAGAAGAAGAACTTTCTTCCTTCAGAATTATTTTCTTTTTTGCATCTAGTTTTTTATACCTTATCCAGTTTTCAATGTTGGGTTGAGAAAAATAATACTTTAATGCATCTTTTGATTTTGCGACAGCGTCACTACATTTTGTATTCCACCATGGTACTGGTTTTTTAATTGCTGTGTTTGCACCTAATTTTCGTTTTGGAATTGTTTTATTCCTTAAATCATTTAATGTTTCTATAAAATGGTTATATGCATTGCAAGGGGAATCATTTATTAAGTCCAAGTGGGAAAAACAAGTTTCTGATAGGCTATAATATTCGTCCCAATCTGCCTTGCTATAAATATATTTCTCTTGATCCACAGGAGGTGATGTGTCATACATAGATGGCTGAATGTTGATCTCAAGTAATGTTGGAAGATGATAGCTACCCATGGGATCGTCATGAACATACCAGTTACATAAATGAGCTATTGAAGAGCTAACAAGGGCAAGATCTATCGCTGAAGCTTGTCTATTAGGATATGGAACAGTTGTTGGTGATCCATCATTCAAAATACATAAGTCAAATTCATCAATTATATTATATAAACATCTACCTCTATTATTATCACTATGGCATCCAAAGGCTATGTTATGAGCGTTAAAATCACCCATAACTATACAAGGTTTGGGTATGTTATTGATTATGTCCTTTAACTTTGCCGAGTCAAACCTGATACTTGGAGGGCTGTACACACAAAGTATTGCCATTGCTCCAAATTGTGTTTCTATAGTGATACATAAGTTTTGAATTGATTCTGAGAAATGTGTATTAACTACTTTGTACTTTAAACGATGATTCACCAAAATGGCTACTCCATTGTGAGAATTTATGGAATTTTTGTGGATTAAATTATATGTGGGAAAGTGTGGAATTATAGAATTAGATTTGAACCAAGTCTCATTAAGAAGACAGATATCTATATTTTTTTCAATTAATAAATTTTGTAATAGGCTTCTTTTACTCTGTAAACTTTGTATATTATACTGTAAAATATTTAGATAATTATCCATGTTTAAATTAAATTTGATAAAAATATTTCTTTTATTTTCTTATGTGTGAGTGGTCCATCAGAGTCACTCTTGTTTCCTAATGCAACCAACGATTTAACAATTGCGTTAATTATAATATCATTATTTGCTACTTGTTTAATATCTAAAGTTTCATTAGTTTTAGCCTTATCAGTAACCTTGGGTAAAACAGGGAAAGATTTCTCATTAAATGTAGGGGTTGGTTTCACAACAGTGGCATACGATTGCTGCAGAAATTTTGCCTTTTTCTCTTCAATTTTTTGTTTTTTAATGGGACAGTCTCGTGAAATGGCAAGATGATTACCTGCGCAGTTGATGCATGTGATCTCTTCGACATCGCATTCTTTGTAGGAGTGACGACCAGCACAAGAAGAGCAGTTTTGCTCGCCTCTGCAAGTCTTAGCAGAGTGGTTAAATTTAAGACACTTATAACATTGCAATAGTGGTGGTATGTATGTTTTCACCTCGTATCTAAATAGTTGTATGTAGGCGTATTGCGGTAAAGATGTTGATGCAAAGGTGACAGCAACTGTATTCAGAGGCACTAATTTTCCTTCTACCTTACGCATGAATCTCTTAATTGATATTACTTCAGAGTCACACACTATATTTTTATATATATCTTCATTGGAAAGTTCTTTGGGCACAAACCTCAATACACCAATCCTTTCTGTCAGATAGGATGGTATGAATGCTTTAAATTTATTCCTCCACAGGAACTCTTCCATTTTTAGAAAATTATTGGCCGCAGTCGCTTTTCTAAATGTTACTCCTATTTTATGCGCATTTACTCTATGTACACCTAGGACTCCTTTAACATTGTCTGATATTATGTTGGTGAGTGTGATAGGATTTTTATTCCCTACCTTCTCCTGTTCTGTCGACTCGACGTATACTACGTATTCTGAGCTCGTATTTTCTATAAACAATCTTTTATAGTTTGGTTTAGTAAAAATATTGTATTTATTTATAGAGTCAGAATTTCGAGTACCGGTAATTTTTCTTTTCTTCTTTTCCCCTGGCTCTGGCGGCTCCTCACCGCCACTGGTGACACTCATGATGGTTCGAGGTCTTGTCAGATGTTATTTATGTGGTATTTCCGTATAATTTTATATATAATAAACTTTTTGCGAAATCAAAATTACCGCCTCGTTTGACTTCCCGCCAAAAAGTCCTTTTAATGTTGTGTTTGTTTAGTGTTGTTCTAATCGATTTAACACCTGAGTTTATGAAAGAGAGGGCGGCCGATATAGTGGCAAACTTGCTACCCAAAAAATCACGGCTGGTTTACATTAAAGCCAATTTAACTTTCCTTTTTCTATATCTATTTTCACTTAAATCTTTCTTTTTCTCGTAGTCATGGTATAAAGTATAGTATGCAACTCTTGAATAAAACGGATTTATATCGAGGGCCATGAATCGCTCGCGTCGCTCAGGATTCTAACACTTGAATCACTCGCTACGCTCGTGATTCAATCATCATGAATCACTCCCTACGGTCGTGATTCAATCCTTAGAATCCTTCACTAGCTCGTGATTCATCTATGGCCCTCGCTTTAAATCCGTCCTTTATTCACTAATTGCATAATATACTATTATACCATTCCCCCTCTAAAAAGCTTATTTTATTCACTGAAAACAGTGAATAAAAAGCACTTTTACTCACTGTTTTGATGTTTGAAAATGGAACACACCAATGTATTCGACCACAGATTTAGAGTACCTAGGCTAGATACGGCATGTTATTAGATAGTATGAAAACCGAACGTGTCATCTTTTTTATACCTACGATAACTTCACCCCAGCCATTTAGTGATGTGCTCAAAGTAAACAGAACTGTTTCAATTGCTAAGCGTCACTGAGCTAACAGACTTTTTTTAGTACGAACAGTCGAACATGCAGGGCACGCTTGGTCGTGGCTTGCCGTATCTAGTGTAAGTGTAATCTTTGTATTCGACTTATATTGATGTGTTCTAAATTCAATTTGATTGGTCGACATTTTGGACAAGGAGTTTAGCATTAGAATAAAAACTGTTTTGTGTTCTTTGCTGTCCTTAGTAAATTGGCGCTATTTTGAATACTGTAAGTTGTACGAACACAAAGTTTAGTGTTACTTTAATCTTTAATTTTGTGTTTGTTTAGTGTTGTTCTAATCGATTAAAAATGCATTCTAGTGATGAAGATGTGTTAACACCTGATGAAAGAGAGGGCGGCCGATATAGTGGAAAACTTGCTACCCAAAAAATCACGGCTGGTTTACATCAAAGCCAATTTAACTTTCCTTTTTCTTCATTATATTATTATGTCTATTTTAACTTAAATCTTTCTTTTTCTCGTAGTCATGGTATAAAGTATAGTATGCAACTCTTGAATAAAACGGATTTATATCGAGGGCCATGAATCACTCGCGTCGCTCAGGATTCTAACAATTGAATCACTCGCTACGCTCGTGATTCAATCATCATGAATCACTCCCTACGGTCGTGATTCAATAGTTAGAATCCTTCACTAGCTCGTGATTCATCTATGGCCCTCGCTTTAAATCCATCCTTTATTCACTAATTGCATAATACAGGGTGTAAGGGACAGCCCTCCGCAAACTCACAGGGTGCATTCAGCTCCTCATTTTGAATCATATTCCACCGGAAATTTTCTCAGGAAAATTTTCATTTTTTCAATTTTTTTTTCAGTTACATTTTCATTATTTCAATGTAAAATTGCATTGTGTGTTCGCAGCACTCCATTTATGTAAAAAAAACTGCAAAAAAAAAAACAGAAAAAAAAAAACCAGCAATGGATGTTGAAATACTCTAACCAACGACGCGTGAAATCAGCTGTTCACTTTCTGTCTAGCTACAGAGTTCACCGAACTCACCGCATACCTATTACCTACCCCTCCCAACCAGTAATAGACGCTACAATTTGTGCACAAAAACACAAACAAATCAGGTTTATTGGATTCCCTTAACTTTCCTGAAAAAATTTCATGTACCGGTCATCTTAGTATGACATACTGAATTCACCCTATCAGTTTGCGGAGGGCTGTCCCTTACACCCTGTATACTATTTTCTGTATACCTACATAAATAAGATATTTTAGGTCGCTGAAAACGATAGTGGGGTCAAAATGAAAATCCAAGATGGCGGCTGCCAAAAATTTCCTAATTTTTCGTCATGGGTGTCGTTTTCGTGATATTTTAGGTCGCTGAAAACGATAGTGGGGTCAAAATGAAAATCCAAGATGGCGGCTGCGAAAATTTCCTAATTTTCGGTCATGGATGTCATTTTCGTGATATTTGAGGTCGCTGAAATCGATAGTGGGGTCAAAATGAAAATCCAAGATGGCGGCTGCGAAAATTTCCTAATTTTTCGTTATGGGTGTCATTTTCGTGATATTTTAGGTCGCTGAAAACGATAGTGGGGTCAAAATGAAAATCCAAGATGGCGGCTGCGAAAATTTCCTAATTTTTCGTCATGGGTGTCATTTTCGTGATATTTTAGATCGCTGAAAACGATAGTGGGGTCAAAATGAAAATCCAAGATGGCGGCTGCGAAAATTTCCTAATTTTTCGTCATGGGTGTCATTTTCGTGATATTTTAGGTCGCTGAAAACGATAGTGGGGTCAAAATGAAAATCCAAGATGGCGGCTGCAAAAATTTCCTAATTTTTCGTCATGGGTGTCGTTTTCGTGATATTTTAGGTCGCTGAAAACGATAGTGGGGTCAAAATGAAAATCCAAGATGGCGGCTGCGAAAATTTCCTAATTTTTCGTTATGGGTGTCATTTTCGTGATATTTTAGGTCGCTGAAAACGATAGTGGGGTCAAAATGAAAATCCAAGATGGCGGCTGCGAAAATTTTCAAATTTTTCGACATGGGTGTCATTTTCGTGATATTTGAGGTCGCTGAAACCGATAGTGGGGTCAAAATGAAAATCCAAGATGGCGGCTGCGAAAATTTCCTAATTTTCCGTCATGGGTGTCATTTTCGTGATATTTTAGGTCGCTGAAAACGATATTGGGGTCAAAATGAAAATCCAAGATGGCGGCTGCGAAAATTTTCAAATTTTTCGACATGGGTGTCATTTTCGTGATATTTGAGGTCGCTGAAACCGATAGTGGGGTCAAAATGAAAATCCAAGATGGCGGCTGCGAAAATTTCCTAATTTTTCGCCATGGGTGTCATTTTCGTGATATTTTAGGTCGCTGAAAACGATAGCGGGGTCAAAATGAAAATCCAAGATGGCGGCTGTGAAAATTTCCCAATGTTTCGTCATGGGTGTCATTTTCGTGATATTTTAGGTCGCAGAAAACGATTGTGGGGTCAAAATGAAAATCCAAGAAAGCGGCTACGAAAATTTCCAAATTTTTCGTCATGGGTGTCATTTTCGTGTTATTTTAGGTCGCTGAAAACGATAGTGGGGTCAAAATGAAAATCCAAGATGGCGGCTGCGAAAATTTCCTAACTTTTCGTCATGGGTGTCATTTTCGTGATATTTTAGGTCGCTGAAAACGATAGTCGGGTAAAAAGGAAAATCCAAGATGGCGGCTGCGAAAATTTCCTAATTTTTCGTCATGGGTGTCATTTTCGTGATATTTTAGGTCGCTGAAAACGATAGAGGGGTCAAAATGAAAATCCAAGATGGCGGCTACGAAAATTTCCTAACTTTTCGTCAGGGGTGTCATTTTCGTGATATTTTAGGTCGCTGAAAACGATAGTCACGAAAATGACACCCATGTCGAAAAATTTGAAAATTTTCGCAGCCGCCATCTTGGATTTTCATTTTGACCCCACTATCGTTTTCAGCGACCTCAAATATCACGAAAATGACACCCATGACAAAAAATTAGGAAATTTTCGCAGCCGCCATCTTGGATTTTCATTTTGAACCCACTATCGTTTTCAGCACCCTCTAAAACCATGGAAACAACACCCATGACGAAAAATTAGGAAATTTTCGCAGCCGCCATCTTGGATTTTCATTTTGGCCCCACTATCGTTTTCAGCGACCTCAAATATCATGAAAATGACACCCATGTCGAAAAATTTAAAAATTTTCGCAGCCGCCATCTTAGATTTTCATTTTGACCCCACTATCGTTTTCAGCGACCTCAAATACCATGAAAATGACACCCATGTCGAAAAATTTAAAAATTTTCGCAGCCGCCATCTTGGATTTTCATTTTGACCCCACTATCGTTTTCAGCGACCTCAAATATCACGAAAATGATACCCATGACCGAAAATTAGGAAATTTTCGCAGCCGCCATCTTGGATTTTCATTTTGGCCCCACTATCGTTTTCAGCGACCTCAAATATCATGAAAATGACACCCATGTCGAAAAATTTAAAAATTTTCGCAGCCGCCATCTTGGATTTTCATTTTGACCCCACTATCGTTTTCAGCGACCTCAAATATCACGAAAATGACATCCATGACGAAAAATTAGGAAATTTTCGCAGCCGCCATCTTGGATTTTCATTTTGAACCCACTATCGTTTTCAGCACCCTCTAAAACCATGGAAACAACACCCATGACGAAAAATGAAATTTTCGCAGCCGCCATCTTGGATTTTCATTTTGGCCCCACTATCGTTTTCAGCGACCTCAAATATCATGAAAATGACACCCATGTCGAAAAATTTAAAAATTTTCGCAGCCGCCATCTTGGATTTTCATTTTGACCCCACTATCGTTTTCAGCGACCTCAAATATCACGAAAATGACACCCATGACGAAAAATTAGGAAATTTTCGCAGCCGCCATCTTGGATTTTCATTTTGACCCCACTATCGTTTTCAGCGACCTCAAATATCACGAAAATGATACCCATGACCGAAAATTAGGAAATTTTCGCAGCCGCCATCTTGGATTTTCATTTTGACCCCACTATCGTTTTCAGCGACCTCAAATATCATGAAAATGACACCCATGTCGAAAAATTTAAAAATTTTCGCAGCCGCCATCTTGGATTTTCATTTTGACCCCACTATCGTTTTCAGCGACCTCAAATATCACGAAAATGACACCCATGACGAAAAATTAGAAAATTTTCGCAGCCGCCATCTTGGATTTTCATTTTGACCCCACTATCGTTTTCAGCGACCTCAAATATCACGAAAATGATACCCATGACCGAAAATTAGGAAATTTTCGCAGCCGCCATCTTGGATTTTCATTTTGGCCCCACTATCGTTTTCAGCGACCTCAAATATCATGAAAATGACACCCATGTCGAAAAATTTAAAAATTTTTGCAGCCGCCATCTTGGATTTTCATTTTGACCCCACTATCGTTTTCAGCGACCTCAAATATCACGAAATTGACGCCCATGTCGAAAAATTCGAAAATTTTTGCAGCCGCCATCTTGGATTTTCATTTTGACCGTAATCACATCCTCTCAAGAAAAAAAAAACTAGAGCATAAGAAGTTATGCCCCTCCGTTTTTTTTTGTGTTGACATAACGAATAAAATAAAAAAAGAACTTTCCAAATCGGCTTCTAAATGACGGAGTACTGCAGTAACAAACATAAAAACAAAAAAAAAAAAATACAACTGAATTGATATTCTCCTCCGTTTTTGAAGTCGTTTAAAAATAACACATCATTGTTACGTTTAAAAATTAGCTGGACATCACTCACAATGCAGTCATTGGTGTCGTGGGGAATACTAGTTTCTGTCATTCCCGACGACACCACTAGTGGTGTCGTGGGGAATGATCGGTCATTTCGTGGTATTTAAGTTCGCTGAAAACGATAAAGGTCTCAAGCTAATTTCGACCTTATTAACATTTTACAAACCCTTTGTTTTTTTGGTCCAGAATACTCGGTAAATGATCTGGAAGCTGAATTTAACAAAAAAACATGAATGTCAATAAGGTCTAAATTCGCTTGACACCTCAGAAAGTGTCTAGATTATTATGCACATCATTTTTAGGGTGTCAAGCTAATTTCGACCTTATTGATATTTTACAAACCCTTTGTTTTTTTTGCCCAAGATACTTGGTAAATGATCTGGAAGCTGAATTTAACAAAAAAACATGAATGTCAATAAGGTCTAAATTGTTATGTAACACATCATTGTTATGTAGCTGGACATCACTAACAGCACAATACAGTCGGTGGTGTCGCATAGCGTGGGGAATAGTAGTTTCTGTCATTCCCCACGATACCACACCAGTGGTATCGTTTTTAGTGGTGTCGCTGTCGTGGGGAATGAACGTAAAGTAAAATGGTGCGCGGCGCGTAGTTTTGAATCGTACGGGTTTTAGGTCTTCGTGTCAGTCAGATTTTAAATCCACCTTATTCACAAAAATAAATAAGTATAAGTAGTTATTTTTATTTATTTTAACTGTTCAAGTTTACAATGCATACCTAATCTGTCTAAAACTTTCAAAAATACTTACTAGAAAAATAAAACAAAATAAACTTGTATACTAATCAGTTCAAGTTTATCTACTGCATTGCTCTATTCTGTGACGCAACATAGTACCTACTCGAGTTCATGAACTCACGAGCGGTGCGCTTGGCGCGCGTTTCCCGCGCATCGTAATTTATTACGTATCGCTACTCCTTGCAGGGGCTGCGGTAAGCATTTAATACCTACGGCGCTTGCTTGCACCCCGCCTTAAAGAAAAAAATTTTTTTTGTCTTATTTGTGTTTTATTGGGATGTATTAAGGATTTACAAAACGAAAACAAAAATTAGGTACTTAAAGAAATAAAATCAAAAGCCATAAATGGCTTTGTGTGCATTTAGCACTTTCTATGATCATGCCATTTCTGGCTTTTTATGCACATGAAATACAATTTTTAGACAACATGAAAGTCTTTGAAACAGTTTCTTTTCTCATTGAGACACAAGTGAACGTTACATTACTAACATTTTATATACGATCGAAACATACAATTATTTTGGCACAACTGACGACGTTCATAGTGCAATGGAAAGTGGTGGATTCTGTCAGATGGCACTGAATTCAATGGAACTTCTTGAACTCTGGCTTTACGTGCTCTTTTGACGGGTGGTGCTGGAGATTCATTACGACCTGTAGGCGTAGCAGTTCTGCTTGTAGTAGGCGTACCTTGGACAGGAGTACCGGTAGTGCTGGGTCGGCCACGTTTATTCGTGATGGTTTTACCTGCCTTTCTATAATGTTCGGATATGGCGAGTTTGAAGTCATACAGAGGCATATACATGCAATCAATTATTTATCGTGACCTGGTGTACCTAGTGGTTTTAAATTATCATTGCCGTTCAGATGTAGAAATCGTTTGATGGTTTAAAATCTATTACAAGTCATTATCTCATGCACTTGATTCTGGCCCACAGTAGTAGACCAATATCTCCTTGACGCTGCTGGCATATGGACCAATGAAGTGAAGATTACAATTCCTATGAACTGTTCCATTTCAGATCTGGTGATATTTGCTGGCTTGTTGACATTGACCTGTACAGATTTCAAATTAAACTGCTCAGCTATTAAATCAAGCAACTCGTCGGTAAAAAAAAAATTAAAGAAATCAGCCGGTGAATCAAGCATTTGAACACATTCTGGTAAATCCAGGGTACCAGTAAATTTATAGTTATTACAATCATATGCAGGCATTTTACCAAATTTCCAGTTAATCTTTTCTTTTAGGTTTTTCCTTTGTTTAGTTTTCATTTGCTTAGGATTAACAATATTGTTCTCGTCATCGGAAGTATCCAAATCGGATTCAGGTATAATGATTGGTTGTTTGCGGGAGTTTGTTAAGCGAAGGTTAGAAAGCGGAATGTTGTCGTCGTCGGAGTCAGATGCGGAGTCATCACTAATGGAACCATCACCGGGTATAGATTTAGTGAAACAATTAGTGCCATAAAAGCGTGAAGGAAGCATTCTGAAAAGGTAGGACATAAAGAAATCAGCATCGGTGAATGCATGCAAAGCCATTTCTGGCTCAAGCGTTTTACATCGTAAATGCATACAAAGCCAAAAATGGTTCCCACGAAAAATTTAGAAAATTAAACAGAAAAACCTAAGATTAGTGAAAAACATATTAGTTAGAGTAAATAGAACCCTTGAACAGTACATTTCATATTTTTTACACTCAAATTACTTACCTTTTCTTATAATTGTTGATTATCAAAGTCTCACGAGAAATCGCCTCGTCCATTTACTGCGCACACACCGGTAAAAAGTGAGGTTATCTTGACAAATGGCTCTAACCATAGACAAAAAAATACGTTCCATTCCACGAACAAGTGATTGATACAGCCCTAACAAGATTTATTAATAAATAAATAATAAATAATATCCTTGGACATTTCACACAAAGCCATCTAGTCCCAAGCTAAGCAACCTAATGCTTGTATTATGGTAACGAGACGGCTGATAAACTACTTATATACATTTTTTTTTGTAAATACATACATATTATAGATAGAAAAACACCCAGACTCGGAACAAATACTTGTAGGTCGTACAAATATTTGTTCCGTGCGGGAATCGAACCCGCGACATGCTGCGCAGCAGTCAAACGCTCAACCACTGCGCCAACCGTGTCGTCATTTATTAATTATTATTAAAACTAAGGGTAGAAAAAAATATTTAATTTCAACAGCCATAAATGGCTTACTATGCAATAGAGGGTTAAGAGCGTTGACTCGGTACGGCGTTTCATACAAACTTTCAAGTCCTTTTTTATCGAAATGAATGAACCGATTTTAATGAAACTTCATACGCATAAGTAGGATACATAGGTCTAAAAAGTTAGTAAAGAAGATTTTCTAAATGTCTTATTTAAAAAAAGATAAATGGAAATCTCTGCTTCTATGGAATATTTAAAATCGGTCTAAATTAGCTGCAACACTATTTTTCGAAAATGTTCTTTACTAACTTTTTAGACCTATGTATCCTGCTTATGCGTATGAAGTTTCATTAAAATCGGTTCATTCATTTCGATAAAAAAGGACTTGAAAGTTTGTATGAAATGCCGTACCGAGTCAACGCTCTTAAGTATTTACAGTTACCGGCCATAAATATTGCACATGGATTTTTACAGTTGCCGGCCGTAAAAGCACATGAAACATACGTAAAAGTACATAAATAACATACTACAATAGTACTACATACATATATACACATTACTATACATACATACATACATATATACATCGTATATATGTAGTTACGTATTTAACGTACGTAAATCCCATGTGCAATATTTACGGCCGGTTACTGTATATTGTTTATCTGCTAAACGCGCCGTTTCACGGCACTAGCACGACGCGGCAACGCACCGTTCCAAGTTGACGATGTGTTGACGTGGATATGTGGACAGGCCCTAATACGTGTCAGTGTGGGCCTGGCATAATTATACAAGCTATAATAACCTACGGGTGTGGTGTCAATCATCTCAAAACCTTCGTCAAATTCTAGTGAAATATTTTTAAATGCTCTAAGTTTACAACACAAAATACAAAAGTCAAAAAAACTAAACGTAGTACTTCCATGGACCCTTGGTTCATGAGTACTTCTACTGTTTCTGAACGCACTCATAGTTGGCATTGGCATTTATTCATATTAGCCGTCTATATAATATAGCTCATGTCATCTCAACAAAACAATCGGTTCTCTCTTTTTTACTCAGATGACGTTGTACTCTAGTAGCGCCACTCGGAGACGAAAGTTATGCCAACTTGTTAAAATTTTACCTATTCTATTTAGTAACATTATAGCATAGCAAATGGCATCGCGTGAAAATGACAGTTTTGTTCTGTGAACGACATAATTATTTTTAGGAAATAAAATAGTAATTGCTGAATATTTTTATATTTCAAGAAGCCCAAAAATTGCTCAATATCTTTGGAAAAAAGTGTTTATCAAATTTACATTAAAAATTAAAAATTGCGATCCTGGCATATCAGATGTTCTGTCTCTGATTGCTCTTGTGTTATCATTAATTTGTGTATGTTGTTGTAAGTGGTGCAATAAAACTTGTGAAAATGACGGACACTAAACCAGTGATCATGGCTTCTGCTAATGAACTTATCGACAAATCCAAAGAACTCCAGAAGGAGATTCTTATGGAAAAACTTAGGTCCAAAACATCACAGTTTAAAAACTTAACAGAGACTTCCAAAGGCGTCCGAATGGCTTTGCTGGTATGTTTCTTTATTATAATAAGTCTACATCTACAACAGCCACTAATAAGTTAACAATACTTCAGGATTACTGCACTAACAATGACCCTTGAACTAAATTAACATAGCTCACTGTAGAAAGTGCATAACTTATTAAAATAGTAATTAATATCAATATGAATCAACTAAATTCAGATATCAAGTTGGTTTTTCAATTAAAGAACTATTGTTAAACAAGGATTTTAAAATAAAACTCTAGTTAGCTGATAACTATTTTCTAAGATCTGAGTTAGCAAAAATTTGACAATATATGGCTAATTTATAATTAATTAATATTAATAATAAATTGTACAGTGATAATTTTATACAATTAAATAAAACTCATTAATTAAACTTGTAAGTAATTTATATGCTTTCATGCACTCTGTGCTCCCTGATTCACAGCACACTTTTGATAACCTTAAACAAACTATAAAAAGATTCTTGAAACTAACTTTTACAAAAAATGAGAGGCGGTTTTGCAAACCGATCATATTCACTGTTATAATAATTAGATATTTCATAAAACCATGGGATGAATGATTGGAAGGATTTGTAATGGGATGAATGATTGGAAGGAATTGGAAGGATTGCTATAATACTCTAACAGTCTAGCTTGTATATTAAATTGAAGATATTGCTACAACCTGTATACCAGAACTGTCATTCATTGGCTTTCAATAAGATAAGCAGTGAATCAACCATGTTTTTGTCTCTGCATTTTTGGTACAACCATATTTGGGGGACTGATAGAGAAAGCCTTTAAGGGGTGTAGCCTGTGAAACTATTTTTTTTTTTTTGTGTTTTGCTAATTGCAGGTCCGTGTCAGGTTGTGTCTTGATCAAAGTATGATACGCGGCAATAAAACATATGTATTTATATAATTTTAACCATAAAAATCATCAATACATCTCTCTAAGTCGGATTTCGTGCAGATTCGTCAAACAAACCAAATCTAACAAATCTGCACGAAATCTAACTTAAAGAGATGTATTGATGATTTTTATAGTTAAAATTATATAAATACATATGTTTTATTGCCGCGTATCATACTTTGATCAAGATACAACTTGACATGGACCTGCAAATTGCAAAAAACCCAAAAAAAAATGAATTTCATGGGCTACCACTATCGGGCTATCATCCTTAATAAAAGCAAATGTTTTTAAAACTTAAATGAAAAGAAATACACATTTTCTGCACAAAAGCACATGGCTGCCCGCCTACTAATTGCTGTCTCATTTATTTTATAGGTAACTTCATATTTATTTTTGAAAAAATTTAAGCTTCTAAACTAAAGATTCCCAATGACCTCTTTAAAGCTTGGTTAGTTGGACTTTTGCCAGCACTGTTATCAGATGCTACTGTTCACTTGGTAAGACTAGTTGTCAGGCTTTCAGGCTTCTGACTACCCGTAACAACTGTCAAAGATCTACAAATGACAGCCAGACCAATGGCTTGATGTGCTTTCCGAGGTACAGTCCCGGTATGAAAAGATGGTCACTGACTGTGGCAAGCATAGCTTAGCCTGATCAAATGCAGCTATAAGAGACTTAGCTGCAAGCACTTTCTGGAATAAACCTTAGTTGCTTTCACAAAACTTACACTAATGTATTCTATGCTCAGAAATACTAATTTTCAATGACATTGGTTGAAGCAATAACCTAAGAAACCAACATAGGAAAAAGCTGAATTTAGCATGTTGAGTGACAATAATTTTTTTAACTTGATGTTTTATGTTTACAGGATAAAAGATGGGGAATTGACAGTGCAGATCGCATGATACTAAAGAAGTGTCTTGACAGTTTGCAGCATTGCATTAAAGTTAGCTCCTTACAGAGCCTTATTGAGCGCCTGGAGTGCTTGTCTAGGCAGCTTGGGTTTGTAATCTTTCAAATTCAAATTCAAATTTATTTATTAATAATCAGGCAAACAAGAACAGATTGGACGGTGACCCCCAAACTAGACATATTTATGCCTGTATCTTGGGGGTCGGATTTGATATGGATATGATTACTATATCAACCTCCTTGGTGATAACTAAAATTAAAATTACATATGTATATTTTATAATGTACCTACCATCTATGCAAATAAATATAAAGATATTGTGGAATGCAAATAAATATAAAGATTGTTAAACAAACCTGCTTGAAGGCACTTGTGATTTACAGAAATCTGAGGGAACAAGAAAATCAAACATTTCTCTCAGTATTCAAAAAATCTATATGTTATATAAACAAAAGATGGAATTATTTATATCACTCCAACTAAAGTTAGAAAGTAGTAAAATTGTAACAACATAACATCAATAAATTATAAAAATAGAGAAATAAATGATGAAGATGATGATTAATAATTGTGTTGTATTTTATAATCATATTAAGTAAATCGACTATTTGTTTCAGGCTTAAGTTTGTGGTGGGAACATCGGGAGTAAATCTATTCATATCATCTGATATGTTTTATTTGGAAATATTAGTCGAATCATCAGGGTCAGTAAAAGATGTTAAAATTCATCATGAAGGAAAAGTAAGTTTGAGAATTTGCAGGAAAAAAAAAAACAACATAAACAATCTTCTTTAAATATTTACATATATATTTATTTATTAAGTACCTCTAAGTATGTGAATTATTTACATGCTTTTAATAAATATTTTTTTCCGTTTTTAACAGATTGAACAACAAAGCTGTGAAGAACTGGTGTCTTGTATATCTCGCGGAGATTTCGCTGATTTCACAGCTCAGCTGGAAGGCTTAACAGCGGTTTACCAACTAGGCGCTGAAAAAAAAGTAACTTACGCCTCAATTCCTGTTACGGGGGAAGTCCGCAGGGTGTGTAGAGTCAGCACTGCCAGGGCAGTGTCGACTCGTTGATCTGTAAATGATTTTTAAACTATGCAGGGCCTCTGTGCAAGGGACACTGCATGGGCAGTGTTGCCTCAATTTCCTTTTCTCCTACCTCATTTCATATTCTGCCCAGAGACTCTGCGCTATGTCAACACCGCCTGGGCAGTGCTGACTCGATGTACCCTGTGGTCTGTGCTTTTGAAATTTTTATTTTATTTTTTAATTTTTACTTTCCATAATTGTATTCATAACTCACAATCTTATAAAACGTTTTTGTATGTTTTATTTTGTAGGTAAAATGTAAAGCATTTAGTGCTTTACAGAGCTTAGAAGAAGACTTATGTACAATGAGGCAACTCCAGAGTTTTATCAAAGATCTATGGGCACAAGTATACAAGAGTCCTATCGGCTTCTTGCAAAAGCGAAGAGGAGGTATGTTCCTAATCAAATGCTAAATGTTTACAAATGTGAGTGATTATGTATCATTCATTCAAGTCTGACTTCATCATTTGTTCTAGAAACAGATAAAAAACATTCTCACTTTTCAATTTTGGCAAATTTTTTGGCATACCAAGTACAGTCTAATAAGAAATAACATAGAACCCACTTGTTCCAGGTCACGCAATGCGTCTCACTTACTTCGTGTCTCCTTACGAACTGTTAGACAAAGACAAGGGACTCAACCCGCTGACGGTTGAACTCTTAACACTAGGCATTCCGGCCGCGACCAGCGGCCTTGCTTCATTAGTAGTTCCTTCTCACACGCACATTGGCCACTCCGCGACGGTCCTACTAGAAGGTTCCACGCCCAATAAGCTGCAGTTGTCACCTATCATATCTGGGGGTCAGAGGCCTGGGAAGGGGTAAGATTTTAAAACTACTTTACTTCACACAGTAGTAACTAGTTAGAATTGAATGGACGTTTAACTCCTACTGTTGAAGTCTATCAGCAGGTGAAACCATTAATTATTATGAAAATACATAGCTACTTCTTACCAAAAAAATTATGTTTTATTTTTGATTAGATCAATGTATTTAATCTTATTCTTACTACTTATCCATCAATCTCATCTCAAAAAGCCAGGTTATGGTACACTACGGCCGATATATCTTGGCAGGTCCGAACATAGACACTAAGAAGTTTCGCGCATGCTCTCACTCACACTCGCCTCATGTCACCATTTGGTTCCTAAAAAATCTTACTGCGCAGCCTTCTGCGCGAAGTTCGGACCTGCCAAGATAAATCGACCGTACTGTAACCTAACGAATCTATGAATCATTTCTGATTGTCTATATGTAGAAATGGACCTATCTACGCTCAACTGGTACCTCAGAATAGCGCGATGTTGCCCGCGTGCTTTACACTCAAGTTGTCGCAGCCCACCCCACTGTGCGCTGGACTAGCCAAGCTTATACACGCCACTACAGAGGTAAGAGGACAAAGATCTTTTTAAATTATCATGAACGGGTCAGTGTACTGACCCGTTCATGATGCTATTGAGCACAGAACAAAAAAAAACAGTCAAGAGCGAGTCGGACTCGCGCACCGAGGTTTCCGTACCATCATTTATGTGTAATTTTTGTTGATGATTTCTGAAAAACTGAAAAGAAAGAAAGAAATACGTTTATTTGCGGTAAACATGACGCAAAGCACAACAGAATAAAATAACAATTTGTAAAACAAGTTTGAGGAAAATATGCGTCACATCTACGCAAAACGGCTACCGCTCAGCATAATGCCGCGAGCCCATGCGAAACGGAGCCCCAGCGCTGATTTTCAGCGATAGCCGTAACTGTGCTATTTAGAGACATCGTTTTGTTTTTCCTGTAATCTATACATAAACTTCTATCACATAGAATAATTTCAGATTTTTCTCTATGCAAACTTCGGAGATAAGGGGGCGAAACGGTATTTTTTTAAACATTTTTCATCCAAAGTCGAAAACTATGCGGCCCACAGACTTATGATGCGGCCTAAAAAAATGAAAAAAAAAACGTTTGAGAATGTGCAAACAGCGCTCTTTCATATGATACCCCACGTGCCCTAGTAGCCCCACTTCGAATTTATAAGACCCTTTCTTCAGTCCCTGTTGCAAAAAAAAACATATAAATTTTTGTTTCTGTCTTACTTGCAAAATAGTCGGGCAAACTGTTCCAAACAAGTTGATAGCAATAGTAGTTCTTGAGATATCGCTGTGACAAACAGACTGACTGAGTCACACCATAAGGGTTCCTTTTTTACCATTTTGGTACGGAACCCTAAAATCTAGCGACCCGCACCTGATTCTCAGTTTTCATTATTTGACAAAACAACGAGATTTTCTTATTTTATGTAAGTTTAATATTAATGTATTATACACAAAATCATCCGGCATAAATTCTTTATATAGGTAATGGTAAAAACCGCATCAAAATCCGTTGCGCGGTTTAGAAGAACAACGTGGTCACATAAATAGAAACGAAATGTGACTTTAATTTGTAATAAATGTTCTATAAGAAATTCGGAAGTCGTTTGTGTCTTGTGGATTTGCTTACGCATGCGGAATTGGCCGCGTGCGAACCGCCATGATAATACTAAGCGCTAACTCAGCTATTATTTTCTTACGTCACTTTCTTGTTGTGTATCTGCAAGTATAGCAATGTTTGAAAATATTCTTTGACCTATTATGTAGTTTCAACTTTTGCTTTTGAGTTGCATTAATGATCCTTGACGACTTTCTAATATAATTCCAGGTGGAAGTGGCTGGCGACTGGGGAAATGCGAAGCCCATGTTGGGGCTAGTTGCCCAACAGGCGTACAACAAGCTCACGCCGGGGAAAGTTATTGAATTGAATCTCAGCAAAGGACTGTTTGTGGTTTGTACCTACATGTAGTACAATTTTTTATTTTTTTATTATGTCTAACGTCTCACTTTTGACCAGTCATTAAAATCTGTGTCATGACAACTTATGGTTTATTGCCGGATTTGAGTCGCCATCGCATTAACGGCTGATATTAGAATGATATCTCGGGTGATTTTTCAAAAACAAAATCAGTATTCTAAAACCTGTTTTTTTTTAAATCTGCTAAACAGATTTTAACTTCAATATTTCGAATCCATCCTGTATGATCTTATATTTATCTCGTTACATGTACTCAACTCACTGACTCATCAGGAAAACTGTAACTGTTAAGATCCGTGATTTTACAGTAAAGACATCCGTTGGTGCAAGTAATTTTTGTATGTAATGTTAAAGCACAGGAAATCTTAGTGACTATACATTTCTAGCGAATGGTTTGCAGTGTAACAGCAAAAAAATCGCTTCAACGCGCGGTTAGCATACTGCCGCGACACGGGATCCTTTTCCATAACCGTTGTTTAGCTACTGCTATAATTATAACAGCGGCTCGTATCATGGTGTATCAAAAAATCTCACCCGAGCCTTGGCTCTTGAACCGCTGCCGCTCTATGTTAGCCAAGCGTTACAACATCAAAATATGCGAAAGAAATCAGACAGTTTGCCTGCGAACACACTTTCGCTGCAAATAATCCGCTAGTTATATCGTCGCTAATCTAACTAACTGACGTATCTGACATTTTGGACTAAGCCGATAGCCGACCTTAATAGAGTAGTATTAAGGTCGGCTATCGGCTTAGTCCAAAATGTCAGATACGTCAGTTAGTTAAATTAGCGACGATATTACACGTCATCTTCGAAAACCAAAATATTTTATTTGTACACAGGTTGTAAAAAGACCCATCACCAAGTCGTCATCTACGCATTCTGTGCATCAAACTAAGTAGCTATTGACTCTCGGCTTCGTTAAGGGTATTTTTACACCCGTTATTTATTTTAAAATATGTGTGTCGTGTTCTAGAATCTCCCAGAGCAGACTCAGTGTTACTTCCTGTGCGAGACGCGCGGGCTGGACGGCTGCATGGTGACGAGTGTGCCGTTCACTCACCCGTCGCACGTGCCGCCGCTGCTGGCGTGTCTGCGGCAACAGGCGCTGTTCAACGCGCTCATCACCAGCTGTGTGCGCACGCAGTGTAAACAATGTAAGTGTGCTACTGTCTGTCTATGATCTCTGATCTGATCTCTATCGTCCCATTGTTTAGTTTTTTTTTTTAATTCTTAACAATTTTTCTTCGTTTGTTCCATAGTCATTGATTTGGAGAGCGTGTTGATGTTCGAGGTGAGCGCTCTATCGTGGCAGCACATCTCGATCTCACTGGAGCACCCAGTCGACGAGAGCATGGCCACCGTGGAGCTCGAGCTCAGCGACCCGGCCGCGCCGCGCGCCACGCTCTACACGCTGCACAGCGCGCCCGCCGAGCACATCGACGAGTACATCACCAGGGTGCTGCAGAAGACGCACTCCATACCTATAACACTCAGGTGAGATACACCACCACCATCGTTTGTTACTCCATCACAGCGCCGCGAAACTTTTAATTCAGATACTGTTACAAGTAGTACTCAACTGATAAGGCGCGTCGTGAATCTTCGTTCGCACAAAAAAGAAAGTATGTCCCCGAAGATTAACGAGAATGCTTAAAACTTACAATCAACCCTATCATCACTACTATAAGGTTCATAATACACTGCAGCTGTTAGTTCCGTCTCATTCGCAAGTATGGCGGCTGTCAAGGGGTGCGCACTAACATGGCGACAGCTACCGACCAATAGCGGTACAGGAAAAAGCGTGGAGCGTGCCGATTGGTCAATAGCATTTCCCGCGCTTTGAAAATTCATCTTCTGCGCAGGTACATCGATAAGCCATATTAGTTGGGTACTACTGTATTTGTTTCGTGTGAACCAAGAGGGATTGTGATGAACACATATTAATGTATGAATCATGAAATACGATATTATTTCCAAGCAGTCCATAGTAATATATTTTTGCTTGTGCCTGCACATTGAATAGAGCCGTTTCATCTGATTATTTTGCGTACACTTACTACAGCAGATTAAAATTCAAATACATAGATACAAACCTGGTGAAAACTTTCTAGTGGCGGGAAGGGATTGTTTTAATAAAAAAAAAAAAATATAATATTAATAATTTTTTTATATTTTTAAATGTTTTTTTATTTTATTTTTTATAAAAATATGAAAATATTTATAAATGTAAATTATATGTAAGTATGTAAATGAAATAAAGGAAATAATATATCATGTATTTCTGGTAACAATGACCCTTAAGACGCGGACTGACTGCGATTTTAAACGGCACACAACCGCGTAATCTATTGTCACCATTAGCTGGCTTGAAATAAGGTTGAAAATTGAAAATAATATTTTTGTTGCCGAGATGTGACTAAGCTGCGAATGTGCATTTATTTTCCGGGTTTTCTTTAGATTATTCAGAATATACACAATAAAGATAAACTAAATAATTATCCGGTTAAAGTTTTTAAAAAATGCTAATTCTATTAAATAATTAAAAAAATGAATGAATCCGTGAAAATACAGAGATGTTCAACGCCAAAGTTTATTTTTGTGGAGCAACTTCCAAAATTTTTATTGGGAATATTAAACTATTTTTTACTATTCTATTTAGTTAACATTTTTCTTTAAACCCTTCTCTGTCCACTGTATTTTTTGCGTCGGATAGTTTCATTGCGTTACGTCATACTCGACAGTCCAAGAAACCAATATTTGTGAATGTTGAGCTAACACCGCGCCTTAACATAAATAGCTTACAGACTATCATACATTTATAAAAACCACAATTAAACACGTAATGTTGTCAGCGTCGTATTTCGCTGCACGGAGTCGCGTAACCGTCCTCGGAAACGTCGAAATACGACACCTTTCGGCTAAAAGTCCTCTTTCAAGCAAGTTTGCAGATGCAAACCAATGATTGCAGGTTTGCAATAGTTTTGTTTTGTCGTGTTCGATGAGAGGGGTAGTCTGGGTTTCAACGCAAGGGCGTTGAAACCCAGACTACCCCTCTCATCTCCTCAGCCTCTCGAGGCTGTTGGCTCTTCTTCGATAAAACTCACTTTTTGACACACGTAACACTTAAATTATTTCACTTGCTTGGAACACAGCTAGTAACAGACTGACCCATGAGCTAACTCGCTACGCCAGCAACCATCAACAGTGGCGACCGGATGTAGCGCGCCACCTCATTCATTATTTCATTATTGAAATCTTAAATTCAAACCAAAACAATTCTAAAATTCTTTTAAATATTCGATTTAGCGTTACATAAAATACAGGAATTAATTAATGCATAATTTTAAATGTAAAATCTATGTTTATCAAAATAAATGGATCGTCGCCATACCAAAACTAACGCCATCTAGTGGTATACGGTGACAATCATATCCAACGTAGATCTTATTTTAACTAAATTATAACACTTGGAAGTCTGCCTTGTGTACCACCATCGAAATATCTGTTCTATACAGGTCCCTCATAAAGATCTGGGAGCGGGAGGCAGCCAGTAAGCAGTTAAACGGCGGGTACTCGGCTCTGGAGCCAAATTTTAGCTGCGGACTGGGAGGCCTCGACCCCGGAGGTGAACACGTGAAGCACGAGCCGGGGTCGATGTCCTCGCGGGCCATGTACCCGTCCAGCGTCAACCATCCGCACCAGGGCGGTAAGTACTAATAGTTAGTCTTCGTACTCGTACTCTCGGGAGATATTTTATCCCGCACTGGATTTGCACAAACGTTGGAAGTCCATCAATGTTTTTTTTTTTTTGACGCGCTGGAATGCACTCTGTTGAGTTCTCAATGCTCGGCTCAACGTCGAGAGCTCAAAATCAAGTGCGCGATAAAAAATCGTTGCGTTAAAAAAAACCCTTGTGTACCTAGGCTTAGGGTTGCAATTGCAACCATACTGTTCAAACCAGTATTACACTTTAATTTAGCCTTTTTTCTTTTTTAACCCAGTAATTATAGATGAATATACAGGGTGAAATTAAATTATCTAGCGAAACTCCGAAGACATGGGTATTGTAATCTAAACTCGACAAAAAGTAAAAATAAAAAAGATTTGATGATTTATTTTTGTGGAACACAACGCGCCGTCGACACGGGCCTGCCGGTCGATTCTATAAAAATCTCACCGTGAAAACTTAGGTGAAGTGAGTTTGTTTTTGCTAGGAATTGACACTATTGACAGCTCACGCCACGCTCACTTCACCTAAGTTTTCACGGTGAAATGGTTACAGAATCGCACTGCTGGTCCTTACCGGACGGCGAGCTACCCACTACTCACCGTCTTCAAGCCCGCGCCTACGGTGGCCGGGAATCGGCTCTCGACTCCGCCACCCAGGGCGTCTCCTGCGGCGACTGAGGGCGTGAGGTTGTCTCTCCCTCACGCGTTCCGCCTCCTCCGTCGCGAGCTTTACTGCTTCGCACAAGGAGGTGACGGCCTCCTTTGTTCTTTCGCTCCACACCATGGCCTGGACCAGCCGGTCGATTCTGCAAAAATCTCACCGTGAAAACTTAGGTGAAGTGAGTTTGTTTTTGCTAGGAATTGACACTATTGACAGCTCACGCCACGCTCACTTCACCTAAGTTTTCACGGTGAAATGGTTACAGAATCGCACTGCTGGTCCTTACCGGACGGCGAGCTACCCACTACTCACCGTCTTCAAGCCCGCGCCTACGGTGGCCGGGAATCGGCTCTCGACTCCGCCACCCAGGGCGTCTCCTGCGGCGACTGAGGGCGTGAGGTTGTCTCTCCCTCACGCGTTCCGCCTCCTCCGTCGCGAGCTTTACTGCTTCGCACAAGGAGGTGACGGCCTCCTTTGTTCTTTCGCTCCACACCATGGCCTGGACCAGCCGGTCGATTCTGCAAAAATCTCACCGTGAAAACTTAGGTGAAGTGAGTTTGTTTTTGCTAGGAATTGACACTATGGACAGCTCACTCCACGCTCACTTCACCTAAGTTTTCACGGTGAGATGGTTACAGAATTGCACTGCTGGTTCGGACGCGAGAGATCGCCGCCGCCGATCGCCTCCGTGAGAACATGGCGGTGCTCTGACCAAGCCGGGCAGACCTCCACTGTATGCTCCACCGTGTCCTCCGGGCGATCCACGCAATGGTGACAACCGAGCGTTTCCTCACGCCTTATGCGGAAGCGGAACAGGAACCTCCCGAAACAACGACCTCAAGACCAAGACTTAAGGTCAAAGTCAAGTTCGGACCTGCCAAGATAAATCGGTCATACTGTACCTACTTAAAGTGTGAGTTGATAAAATCTGTTTTATCGTGTTGAGTTGAGATATCGTTACCCATCACGTTGGTGAAGTAAACACAAAAAAAAACTGATTTTTTAACTGACTAGACTACCAGCGGCGACACGCACAATGAAGGGTTCCGTAGTTGAAAATAATTTATCCCAAAAAAAAAACTTTGTAGTTGAAAAACTAGAAATCCCAAAAAAAAAATTTTATGCGATAAAATTACAAATTAACTATTTTCGGACTTTTTTCACTACTTATGCTGCATGAGACCTTGCTTCATGCCAAATTTCATGATTCTAGGTCAACAGGAACTACCCTCTAAGTTTTGATTTACTTACGAGTATCAAAATACGGCCTTCGAGTCCTAAAAAAATCAACCTTAGAAGGTTAATTTTTTTTAGAGCTCCATAGACCTACGTATTTGATATTCATTTCAACTTGATACCTCCACGCGTTACTGAGAAAAAGGGTCTTAACAGACAGACAGACGGACAACGAAGTGATCCTAAGGGTTCCGTTTTTTTCCTTTTGAGGAACGGAACCCAAAAAAATAATAAGTCTACGAGATATGGTTTTTTTTTTTAAATTGAAGTGAACGCCAAGAACGGCCGTTTTTGGCGTTAAGTACTAAGGCTTTCAACCTTTACGAGGTTCAGTGTTGATTTTTTGATACAAAAAATTTTACCTCATCTGACTAAATTCAGATGATGATGAGTCAGATGAGGTAAAATTTTTGTGAGCATAGGATATTTCAAAATGTTCCATATCAATTATTATTTTTTCTCGCCTTAATCCAAAATTGCAGAAAACGCAAGAAAATTTGAATTTCGCGGACTACCACAGCGGATCAACCTTAAGTCATTGACATAAGGTTTAAATTGCATCTGTTTACTCGCTTTCGTAGAATGCAACTGTGTCGTCAGCTGTCCGAGAGTGCGAAGTCCATTACCGCATTTTATGTGCCAAAGATTTAATAGTTACTCATGTTGTCTACAGGGGCCTACCTCTCAGAGCAGCAGCATCACCTATCCGTAATGTGCCAGGACACGGGCACAAGCGACACTAAACCACCAACAGAAGAACGAAAATCCAAAAAAAGAAAATCCGATGATGTCTGGGCCGCTCAGAAAAAAGGCAAACCATCTGGCATCGCCGAAATGATGGACTCTGATAGTGAGAGTGACAATTCAGATGAATATGTTAACGAAGATGAGAATACTATCAATAGTAACTCGACGAATGATGACATCGAGGGTCGGGAGTCTTCAGTGTCACAGAATGAGTTCACGTCGGACATGGAGCTGTCAGCGATGGACGCGACGGACGCGCTTGGAGTACAAGACAATAGAACCTCCTCCGACATGGACAACTCTAACGATGGAGACGTTGACGACATAATCCGGTTCGTACCTACTACTCTTTCATCTTACAACAAATCTCACAACAGATTAATGTTACACAGTAATTTATTCTTTACAGGAATTCTTTTCACAAGTCTGATCACAAAAGGCAAAAACTTAAAAGCAAAGATTCCGAATTACGCACAAATAGGAGCGCGTCTTCCCTACTCTTGGACTTAACCGAAGGGAAGTCTTATATGGCGTCTTCGGTAAGCATAACTCCTATAGGTAGCACACCGAACACACCCAACGCTGGCTCCGGCTCCAGCATAACCTCCATGTTATGCCTGGACAGGCGGCCGGGCATTGAGATAATCCCCATCACTGCGGCCGCACCAGCCGCTCTGCCCAGCTCCATAACAATAACACCGATCACATCATCACAAATGAAAACTCTTGACGATCGTATCAGATCCGAGAAGAAGTCTAGCAGGTCGGGGGAGGAGCGCAGCAAGGAAAAGAAGAAGAAGCGTAGGAGAGACGACTCCATGGGCCCGCCGGAGAAAGTGCCGCCCAAACAAGACCCGCTCACTAAGCCCGTGTCGGTTAGCATTAAGCCCACTGACGGTTCCCCTTTACGTGCGACTTCCCCAAACTCTCTTATTCGAAAATTTAGTCCGAGCCCAACACACGGCAGATCCGTTTCGATAACCAAGTCGCCGAGCCCTAGCACTGTGAAGGGTTTGGGAAAGCCGTCGGGAACATCTAGTCACCACAGCAGCCCGAGGCATTCTCCAGTTCCAAATAGCCCTAAACATTTAGCTGGTTACTCGAGTCCAAAAAACCACAGCATCTCGTCCCCTAAGCACAATTCTTCGGGGTCGGGAAAGCCAAGTATGTCTGCACTAAAATCTGCGACCAGCGGGTCGCCCTCGGGGAAGTCTGGCACAACAGGGTATGACCTCACAAAAAAGATATCCAAAGACAGTTACGGCTCTAGCTCGGTGACATCGAGGGATAAAGAAAAGAAACATTCCGGTTTATCTTTTTCTAGTTCCGATAGGAGTAGCCCTAAATTAAAAAACCCAATCAAATTGAAACAGTTAGAAATTACCCCCGTGTCCTGTGATAGTCCCGTAACGGAACCTTTAATATCCCCACCTAATATTGAAGTAAATAAATCCAATGCGCCGAGCCAGGCTCGCAATAGGAAAGGTTCCCTCAGTGCTGTGATAGATAAGCTCAAGTCTGCCCAGCACTGTGGCACAGATTCTGAAATAAGTGCAAAATCTAGTAGCTCCTCCAGTAATGCCAAGTTTTCAGATCCCAAAACAAGTTTGCCCGGCAGTAGTGGAAAACTTAACGATAGCAAAAATCAAGAGTATATGGTGAAGCCGAGCTCCGACGGTATGAAGATAACAATCAATAAAACTAGAACGAAAGATTCTTCGGGCAGTAGCTCCAAATTAAACTACAGTAGTTCGAAACAATCGTCGCCCCAACTCACTCCCCCGAGTCAGGGCTCTCCCAAAACGCACACAGGTTTAAAGCCAGGGGTCATTAGTGGACCCGCTTCTAAAAAGACTCAAGCTATGCAATCTTCTAAATCCGGTAGCGTCACTTCGGGTTCAACACCACCGAAAGCTAACATGAGCCCTTCGGATTCCTCCGGGTCTGGCAACGCCAACATGTCCAAAGTGCCTTATTCAAAATCGTCGAGCACAAGTAGTGCAGGTATCAACTTATCAAAGTCTGGTTCTAAATCCAGCTCTGGTTCCCCTAAAAGCAGCAGCACGGACCTGTCTAAAATAATCAGAGACAGGGAACGAGAGAAAGCCAGAACTAAACTTATGACTAATTCAGAGAAATCTATTTTTTCTTCTAAATCTGAACGCCATTCTAGCCCTAGCAGTTCGAGAGACGAAATTGATGGAGAAAAGTTTAAAAGTGCCAAGGAATCGAATTTTCTCGTAGAAGGCTTGATCAAGCCTCTCGATACTAGTAGGTTTCAAATACCAAAATTGAAAAATCAAAACACTCCAGATAAGAACAGTCCTGCGGCGCAGTACGATCAACGATCTTTAGTCAACGATTTTGCTCGCTCGCTAGAGCAAAGCAAATATCAGTTTCCACACTTCGATAATTCAAGTACCAGAACGGCTGATTCCCTTCAAAAGTCGGCGTATCCTTTGAACGTGCCGAAACCACTACTCAATATGGGCAGCATGAGCCCTAAGACAATACCACCCGGCAAGAATGATCAGTCTGACCGGCCCCTAGAATTTTCTAAAGCTATGGCTGACAGTATATCAAAAGGAGGAAGCCCGGTGAGAAATAAGGATGACTCAAAAGACGGCTATCCGCCGTCATTTCCTATCCTGCCCCTGGATTTCAAAACGGAAATGGCGAAGGGTTTTGCCGCTCCTAAGGGCAGTTCAGAGGACAGGAAAGGCGCCGATTCGTGCATGAAGCCCCCGGCGAGCGGCGCGGTGGCGCGTAGCGGGGCCACGACGCCGCAGGAGGCCGCGGAGATGCTGCTGGACTTCTCGTCGTCGTCGGGCAGCAAGGTGTCGGGCATGGTGGCCGTGCGTCCGGTGTACCCGTCGTCGCCGGCGCTGGCGCTGCAGCTTGCCAAGAGCCCCGCGCCGTCGCCGCTGGTGGCGCCCTCGCCGCACTCCAACTCGCCCTGCATCACCGACGACGAGCTCATGGACGAAGCGCTCGTGGGCCCCGGCAAATGAGTGCCAGCGCCCACACCCAGTGCGAGATCGCGAGTTTTTGCGCCGTGTACGAACGAAATCATGAACATTTCTCAAATTATATTGTTTGGAATATAACTCATTTACTTAGATTCCTTGTGTAATTTTATCAATGGGTATTTATTTATCAAGTAATTTATTCGTAATATTCTCTCTATGTAAACTACTTACTGATTCTTACTTTCTCGTCTTAGGTATATTTTTTAATGTGTAAGGAAATATTATGTGATTCAAATATATTTTAGTAATCGAATATCATATTTGTGTCATACTTTACATGTATAATGTAAAAAGACGATTCATAAGTCCATGTATTGTTGTTAACAGAGGAACCACTTAACGCAACTGCCATGAGTAAAATACAATTTAGTGTACAATGTTTTTCCTAATTTAAGTGATGCAGTTATTGAAGGCGACAATTAACATGTAAATAGATAAATTAATATAATGATATTGAAAAGAATTTGTTGGTAAGGCCAATGTGCTTATAGATTTTTTAGAAATAAATATAATAAAATCAATTACTATTTACGTGAATTTTGTTTTATTTTGGCACACATCATAAAACAATACATTTAGTTTAAATTAGAATAAGTTAAATAAATAAAATAAAATTAAGTACTTAATATGACACAGCGTCAATAAGTTCTAACAGTGCGAAAGTCAAAAGTACCTACTAGAGGAGAAACAAAAAACCGCATGGACCTAATCCATATACAAACGACTGAGCACTCGTACCAAAAACGCGAGCAGAGAGAGATATGTCATACCGAGGCGCTTATCTCTTTCTAATATTATTAAGTCCATGAAAAACTGAATCCACACTCACAACGTAGCACTTCACGCATGCATGATGACATTGATGATACATAATTTGTAGCGAATGACTGAGATACGCAGTGTTAGCGCCATCATCTGAGTTACGCACACCTTCTTTTTTTTAAATTACGTGCTGTTGGTCAGTTAACTTTCTTTTTATTGGTCGATGCGAAGCACCTTTTGTCTGCATTCGATGACATTTAAATCTCCAAACGGTAAAAAAAATACTTTCGCACTGTTAGAACTTCATTGACGATAGGTAGGTACATTAATAAAATCTTAGAGAGCTAGGACGATAAAATCTGTAGTAGGGATTATAGAAGGGAAGTCTCCTGTACGGTGCATACGGATAACTCTGAAATTTTCTGCGGATGGCAAAGCGACGTCGCGGCGGTTGTTGGTGCCGCTTTCTTAGAAACGGAAGTGGTGCAAATCCAGCGGCAGTTTCCATTATTTCATCTTTAATCCTATCCGCTAGAATATTATCAATTAGTTGGTCACCAGGAGCAAGATAATCGTCATCGTCGATATTGATTTCATTGTGTGCATCTGGGATTACTTCTTCTAAAGGAGTTACACTTTCTTCAATTACTATATCTACTTCTCCGTCGCCATATTTGGTGGTGTCTCCGCCAGTGTCAGGTTCGGGCAAAAATTCTTCACTTATTAATTCCACCTTGATTGGTTCCGGATCACTTTTGTTTAATGTTGTGTCTTCTACTTCTAGCTTCACTTCTAACTCAGTTGTTTCGGACAGTGGTGGTTCCTTATCATTACTCAAGTTGTTTGGTTTTGAAACAGGGTTCGCGATCACACTGACAATCCCCACTATTAATAATAATATTATATTTGGCTTCATTTTTTTTTCTGAAAAAGTTATTCAAAATGTTAACTTGATAACGCGACGAACACAAGCTTGAATGTGAAATTTTTCTAGTAAGCTAGTCTTATATTATAGAAGATCGAGGTCAAAGAAAGGTGTGTGGCAACACAAATTTCATTTGTAAATAAATTGGTCAAACACCGGAAATTCTAAAAAAATATATCTAAACAAGTGAAAATAATAGCATATGGGCCTATTTTTCAATCTTCAGATATGTAGGCAACTTTACTTAGGTAGGTACATACATAAACTCACGCCTTCTTCCCAACTACAGAACGCCACCTGCTCGATGCCTCGATCCTTGCATACTCCTATACATACTTACGTAGTTAACTTTAATCTGAGCTAAATTAATTGCGGTTTTATAACTTTGTATACCTACAACATTAGTTTTTGTTTACACTAAACCTGAAAAGGGATCATTGTACTCATCATTTTGAACAATTTTTTCTATGGGACCAACCTTGATGGCGAAAAAAAAATCAGCTGTTCCATACATTTGTGTTGACAATCGACAAAATGTATGGAACAGCTGATTTTTTTTTCGCGATTTTAAGTTTGGTCCCATAGAAAAAGTTGTTCAAAACGATGAGTACAATGACCCTTATCGGGTTTAGGGTAAACAAAAACTAATGTTGTAGGTATTCTTCAGCTAAAAGTAATGTCACGTGACTTAAAAAATCGGCCCTGAAGTCTTCAAAGATTTTTTTTTTAGTTGGGGTCCACGTCCACCTGATTATGCTAGTTAGTGCTAGTGGAGTAGCCACTAGCCCACCATTCTTGTTATAGGTAAACGTATTTTCTTTCTATACAACCCAAAAACTCGTGCCCAGCGCTAAACGCCACACCAATGAGCAAAATATCCTATGATAAAATTTAAATTAGAAATCTACTCACTCAATAATATCTTTGCGGGCATGGAAGTCGTTGTGGTGGATTCATTCTTCGACCCTGATAATTCCTCCTCTGAGCATTTGCTTTCTCACTGCGCTCTCTAAGCTTTCTCATTGCAAATCGTGGTAGGAATGGATTCTGAGACTCTGCCCCTTCCATCATCTCACCGTCATCTGCTTTAGATGTTAAACTCTTAGATTCTTCAAGAGGCTTCGAGTCCACAAGCATGAAGAAAAGGATTACTGTTAAACACAATAACTTGAAACTGAACATGATGATGTTTATAAATGGTAGGTACTTTTTGACAAGAACGACGGTGTGCTTCGAGCTGAAGCAACGGTGGCTAATCCCTTTGTACCCGTCTTCGAGAGCATGCTCATGTTTTATAGGGACGGTAATAACCGACAGATGACACACATCTGGTGCATCTGTTTACCCTATCGAATTTGAGGAAATGTAACGGGTCATACGGTCGCTTCCAATTAACACGTCCTCGACTCACATTCATAGGCCGGTGATGCACGACCGTAAGACCTACTTACATTGTTGTAACAGATAGCACATTACTGATTCAACAAGTTTCCCCTATATTGACGTAATAGTGTATTTATTTTTACATACCACATAAAGATATTATTGAGTCCAAATAAAATTAAAATACTGTGTCATGTTTCCAAAATATCCATAACAATCGTCTGGCACAGTTTCGAGTCACAATATCGATTACCTACAGTTGTTGTATTATCATTGTATTATTAAATAAAGACCAGTCACCAATAATAAAAAAACTGGTCAAGAGCGAGTCGGACTCGCGCACCGAGGCCAGGGTTCCGTACCATCATTTATAAATAATTTTAGTTGATAATTTCTGAAAAACTGTGCTAGTTAGAGACATTGTTTTATTTTTCCTGTAATAGGTACTTAAGCTTCTATCACATAGAAAAATTACAGATTTTTCTCTATGCAAACTTCGGAGATAAGGTATTTTTTAAACATTTTTCATCAAAAGTCAAAAACTATAGGTACCTACGGCCTAAAAAAAGATAAAAAATGTTTAAGAATGTGCAAACAGCGCTCTTTCATATGATACCCCACATGCCAAGTAAGTAAGTAGTAAGCCCACTTCGAATTTTTAAGACCCCTGTTGCAAAAAAACCTATGTATTTTTGTTTCTTTCTTATTTTTAAAATAGTTGAGCGAACGTCATCTAAAACTATTCCAAATTTCAAGTTGGTAGCATTAATAGTTCTTGAGATATCCAGCTGTGACAGACAGACAGACTGAGTCACACCATAAGGGTTCCTTATTTACCATTTTGGTACGGAACCCTAAAAGTAAATTAGTAAGTACCTACGTCAGTATTAATAATATATTGTAGGTACAGGAGTGGCTACTGGTTATAAATAAACAAACAAATAAATTTAACACAAACCGATTCCTAGGACTTACAAGCAGTGGCGTAACTACTGCCTCCCAAACTTCTGACACGACTTAGCGCGACGTTTTTGTCTTTTTGAAAAGTTTTGATTTTAAACTAGCTGACCCGACAGACGTTGTATCCTGTCCCTATTTCATTAATTCAAAATTCCCATAGAGAATCCAGTTTCAGTTTTCCCGAATTTTACAATTTTCCTGGCAACTCCAATTTTTCTCGTGTGCGTTACCGCAGCCAGAAAATGTCGAAAATCGTCATTTGAATTTTATAGATAATTAGTGCCTCGGCTTCTGTAATTGTACCATCGATTTTTAAATTTGTACCTCTAATAGTTTTTTAGTTATTTGACAAAAACAGTTCTGGCTGGCGTAACGTTACCGTAGCCAGAAGTTTTGTTTATTAATGGGTATATTGAAATAAATTGTAGCCAAATATTTAGTGCCTCAGACGAGGTAAATGTACCAAGTTAATTTGTATTTGTATCTGTTATGGTTGCGAAGATATTCAAGATCCTGCTGCGGTAACGTTTACATGTTTGCTGGATCTCTGAAACGGATAAGCCCCCTTTTATAGTATTTTGCACACGACTTCTTATGAGTTAGCTTGAATTTGTTCCTCATTAATAAAACAAAAAAATTGCACCGTTAAGGAGTTATTTAGGTAAATAGAAATATGCTTTAATCGATCCTAGCACTTCGAATAGAAGCTCTAAAGACTTACTTGCAACGTTATGTTATAGCTTATAACTGCCTTCAAATGTACCTGAAGTTTAATTTATTATCCTGTAAGCAATTAATAAATTATGATGAAATTTAAATTTACTTCGGGACATGATGCGCAGCGGTTTTTTAAACCACCGTTTAACCGAGATTCTTTAGGATTTATGAAGTGAAAGTTATATCAATAATTAGTGCTTTTATTCAATTTTATGCCTGTACATTTGCAACGTAATCCACTCAATAATTAACGAGATAATCGAAAAATAGTCACTATGATGTGTGTGACCACGGTAACCCGGCCAAGTTTAGATGGTTACAGAAAAGCGGACCTTTAATACATTACGCTAACCTTCTGAAAATTACAGTATAATAGTCTTATAATTTTGGTACAGACGCGTACATTATGTTTTGAGTGAAAAATATAACCTTCTACCTAATAAATAATAATGAACTTTTAAATTCAATAGTTTTATTTACTTATGTAGGTACCTATATAAGCACGTAAGTACAGACTAGTCTTTATGAATCTATACTATAATATTATAAATTCGAAAGTAACTCTTATCTGTCTGTCTGTCTGTTACCTTTTCACGCCTAAACCACTGAACGGATCTTGAAAAAATTTGGCAAGGCTGACATGGCATCCTGGCGAAGGCTACTTTTTGCCTCAAAAATAATCCTACGGGGGGTGACATAGGGGATGAAAGTTTGTATGGGAAACCCAGCATTATTAGTGATACCTAAGTATGAAAATTGAAATTTATGCTTTTGGTAGGAAATAAAATTAGAAAAATAGGGGTTGATTTTAAAATACACAAAAATGCACGGATTTCGTTAGAAATTATTAATTTATTACCTACAAGAAATAACTTTTGAACAAGTGGATACTCGGTCTAAAGTTTTTTTTTTATTAGAACGTGACCGGCATAGTAAATATCTAAACAAAGTCCCCCCCACGCCGCGTCTGTCTGTCTGTTTGAATGAGATAAACTCAAAAACTATTGAACGTGTTTTTATACGGTTTTCACGTTTTCAGCAATGGATAGAGTGATTCAGTGTATATTCAATAATCAATTGCTGTTCGTTTGTCTGGCTAAAACTCGAGAACGTTTGCGTTACCGCAGCCAGAAAATGTCGAAAATCGTCATTTGAATTTTATAGATAATCAGTGCCTCGGCTTCTGTAATTGTACCATCGATTTTTAAATTTGTACAATTTAAAAATCGATGGTACAATTACAGAAGCCGAGGCACAGCCACCTTGACAATGACTGATATGTAAACCAATGCGGTTTACATATCAGTCATTGTCAAGGTGGCTGTGAGTCACGAGCTCATCATGATGCTGCTGTATAAATAACTATAAATAAACACTAAACACCCATCAAGTAAGTAGGGATGTACTACCTACCTCTGAACCTAAACAAATATGGAGTTCTATACCTAACACAACAATGTCTTCGTAATAAACATAATTTAAATTGAACGTGATTTATGCATTGAAAATATTGCGTAAATGGTTAATTATAGTACATAGACACCTATCATGACCATTCATAAATTGGCTACCTATAGGTATGTAAAACGTCAACAGGAAAATATAAATTTAGCCCTACTAAAGTTATTTAAAACCATCGGTGCTTGGTATTGTAACGTGGGATGCAGGTAAAAGGTAAAAGGATAATTGAACGTCGAAAATTAAAATACTTAGGTACGTGTAAAATGTCAATGTTCAAAATCAAAGCACTGAAAAGTTAAATAACGAAAGTTTATAATGTCGAGATAACCTACTTCCAATATAACTAAAAACTAATTATCTACAAAAGTGACATTCGAAAGACCTAAATATCGAATAATAATTATTGGGCACCCCAAGATTAAGTTTGGTTAGGTTCCTTTAAAAGACACTAGAATGTCACAATGCACTAGAACGAGTAGGTAACGGTACCTAAGTAATCGCAACACAGTGACACAGCGGATCACTAGGTAACGACGCAGCTGACGAACTAGCTAGGAGAGCATCCAGCACGTCAGTCTGTGGACCCGAACCAATCGTACCCATCCCCTTCAAGCGGCTACGCAGGTGACTACAGGTTTACCCATACACAAGCGGAGAGTTGGTGGTCCTCGCCACCCGGCTGCAGGCAGTCCAGGGAGGCTATGCCATCTCTAGATGGTAGGCTAACCAGACGTTTATTACGCCCGGACAGGAACGGCTTACGCCTGGTGACGGGGACCATCACAGGACACTGCTCACTAAAAAAACGCTTCCACACAATAGGAGTAACGGAAGTCCTCTGTGCAGGGCTTACATGGAGGCTGAGGAAACAGTTGCTCACGTGCTCTTTGAATGCACAGGCATCGCCCAGATTAGAACAGAAACCCTCACCGGAAGACCCAGATCTTTCAAAGATGTTCTTAACAGACCAGGAGACTTGATCAACATCTGGAGGGAGGTGGGCTGGTTGGAATAACCCCTGACTGCCGCTATGGCCCACGCACATGGTCCACATGAAGGACTAAGTGCGGAAACCAAATCCTCTAACGTACAACATAGAACGCTATAGACAGAAATAGGAGCCACGCGCAGCGGGGCTCCGTCAACCTGACGTGAAGTTTAATTTATTTTGACATGCAAATTTTGGTGTTCGTTTCAACCGCGCGGCCATGGCGTTAAAAATAAAACTGCCAACATTTTGTAACAATTTGTAAAAGTTGACTCCAAAAACCACAAATTTGTCAAAGCTATGGTTAAAAAGTTAGAAGGGTTTGAACCTGGCCGCGCCATCGAAACGCGGAGAACCGCGCGGCCACGGAGATCTCAGAAACTAAGCGTTGCACAGACCTGAAATTTTGGTAAATAACAGATTCAATTTGTAGGTAAATAATTTGTAAAAATATAGAAATAAATCCTAGGTTAATATTTTAGGAGCTGTGAGACTAAAGCCCCGTGGCCGCGCCATTGAAATGGTGAAAAAAACGTGATAGCCGATATCTCGCTGAAAAAGCATCGCAGACGTCTAGAGTTTTTTGTAAAACCCAGATTTGAATTTGTCAAAACTTACAAAAATGCAACAAAAAATCCTAGTTTTATATTTCAGGAGCTGTAAGACTAGAACCTCATGGCCACGCCATCGAAACGCTGAGAAATACGTTATCACCGATATCTCGCTGAAAAAGCATCGCAGAGGTCTGAAGTTTTTTGTAAAACCTTGATTTGAATTTTTCAAAACTTGTAAAAATACAACAAAAAATCCTAGGTTTATATTTCAGGAGCCGCGCCATTGAAACGGTGAAAAACACGTTATCGCCGATATCTCACTGAAAAAGCATCCTCTGCGATCCTTTTTCAGTGATTTTTTGTTGTATTTTTACAAATTTTTAACAAATTCAAATCTAGGTTTTACAAAAAAATTCAGACCTCTGCGATGCTTTTTCAGTGAGATATCGGCGATAACGTATTTTTCACCGTTTCAATGGCGCAGCTCCTGAAATATAAACCTAGGATTTTTGTTATATTTTTACAAATTTTCACAAATTCAAATCTAGGTTTTACAAACAACTTCAGACCTCTGCGATGCTTTTTCAGTGATATATCGGCGATAACGTGTTTTTCACCATTTCAATGGCGCGGCTCCTGAAATATAAACCTAGGATTTTTGTTATATTTTTACAAATTTTGACAAATTCAAATCTAGGTATTACAAACAACTTCAGACCTTTGCGATGCTTTTTCAGTGAGATATCGGCGATAACGTGTTTTTCACCGTTTCAATGGCGCGGCTCCTGAAATATAAACCTAGGATTTTTTGTTGTATTTTTACGAGTTTTGACAAATTCAAATCTAGGTTTTACAAAAAACTTCAGACCTCTGCGATGCTTTTTCAGCAAGATATCGGTGATAACGTATTTTTCACCGTTTCAATGGCGCGGCCATGAGGTTCTAGTCTTACAGCTCCTGAAATATAAACCTAGGATTTTTTGTTGCATTTTTGTAAGTTTTGACAAATTCAAATCTGGGTTTTACAAAAAACTCTAGAAGTCTGCGATTCTTTTTCAGCGAGATATCGGCTATCACGTTTTTTTCACCGTTTCGATGGCGCGGCCACGGGGTTTTAGTCTCACAGCTCCTAAAATATTAACCTAGGATTTCTTTCTATATTTTTACAAATTATTTATGAATTGCATCTGTTATTTACCAAAATTTCAGGTCTGTGCAACGCTTAGTTCCTGAGATCTCCGTGGCCGCGCGGTTCTCCGCGTTTCGATGGCGCGGCCACGTTCAAACCCTTCTAACTTTTTAACCATAGCTTTGACAAATTTGTGGTTTTGGGAGTCAACTCTTACAAATTGTTACAAAATGTTGGCATAGTTTTTTTTTTAACGTCATGGCCGCGCGATTGAAACGAACACAAATTTTGATGTGCAACTGCAAACGGTATTTTTGATGTACCTACCTACGTATTCTGTTAGAAAAATTAACTTACCTAAGTGTATTTAATGTTGACATTTTGAACTTGGGTACAATGAAATAATGATTGAATATCGACATTTTTAATCATTCGGCGCAATTTTTTTTTACTCTAATTCATTAGAGTACCTAGAAAAAAAGTAGAAATCAATTTGTTTATAAGACCAGCGTCGAAATAAACACGAGACAAGCTTATCTTATCTAAGCTTGCTGTTCATTGACAAAATCGTCATGTAATATTATGGCACCTATCTTTCGCTGATTCATTGCTGATACTTACCTACCTACCTAAAATCTCAGACAAATCAAAAATATTAATCTTATGAAAAATACTAGGCAATCTGATTCTGAGATATGATATAATAGTACCTACCTAATATCTTCAATGATATCAATATGTTTGATACCGAATTTTATTGCATCAATATTGTACAATAGATAAAACAGAATGATTTATAAAAAACACCCTTTACCTGATGAACCCTACCGATATCCTTAGTCCTTACCTTGCTGCTATGGATCAAATCCTGAAAAGAAATGTTCTACACGACTTACCTGTATGAAATCACAAGAAATTCCATAGCTTAAGCGAAAACTAGTAGGTAATTTCATTCCCCTAACAATTTATGACTGTCTGATACTTAGTACCATTTTCACGAAAAGAGCTTTCCAATGACAGTGGCCCATCGTTATAGGACGGTGGACGTATCTACAATATACTCAGTCCGTCCTGTCTTTGTTCCTGAGCAGCTCCATCCGTAACTTTTTAAAAAGAAATTACTTTTCGCTACAGCTGCAATTATGTAATAAACTTCATCATCTGCTAAAATTATTGCTACTTGAGATTCTAGTCAAGCGGTAGAGATACTACTACATACATACCTACCTACATATAAGTAGGTATGTACCTACGTTTATTATTTTTATTTTTAGTGTATCCTGTATTCGTTAATTTACATTCGGTCCACGTGAGATTGTGAGTTTCGCAATCGCAGCATCTTGTTACTCGTATGGTTGAATTCAAGTTTAAACACGTGCTCTCAATACAGTCACGCACGAGGCGTCAATGGGTCACTTAAGCTAAACTAAAAAAAACCGGTCAAGAGCGAGTCGGACTCGCGCACCAAGGGTTCCGTTCCGATTTCTGAAAAAGTGTGCTATTTAGAGACATCGTTTTATTTTACGATGTCTCTAAATAGCACACTTTTCGCTTTGCAAACTTCGGAGTTAGGGGGGGAACGGTATTTTTTTTTACATTTTTCATCAAAAGTCGAAAACTATGCGGCCTAAAAAAAAGAAAAAAAATGTTTGAGAATGTGCAAACAGCGTTCTTTCATATGACCCCCACATGCCCTAGTAGCCCCACTTTGAATTTTTAAAACCCCCTTTCAGTCAATGTTGCAAAAAAAAAAAAAATATTTCTATATCTTTCTTATTTGCAAAATAGTTGGGTTAACGTCATCTGAAACTGTTCCAAATTTCAAGTTGATAGCATTAGTAGTTCTTGAGATATCCAGCTGTGACAGACAGACAGACTTAGTCACACCATAAGGGTTCCTTTTTTACCATTTTGGTACGGAACCCTAAAAACTGGATGATATTAATATAAGAACGGCTTGACCGTATCGCCAAAATACCCATATAATACTACTTGAGTTTCAATTAGTCACACCAACGAAGCATGAAGATTGGCGCTTGTTAAAGGACGTTGCGCATTTTTGAGGGCATTTGTCCTTCCCGCTGACGACCATAACAAAACAAACGATGCTGATCGTCAAACTCAATCAGGCAAGGCATTGTGATTAAGGGACACCCACATTTTGCCAGTAAGTAATGTTTAGGTCCCATTTAACTGGGGGGCGAGGCTGTATCGTTATAAAATCAGGTACAAAGCCAGACTTCAAGTTTGCTATTGAAAAACAAAAAACAAAAACTTGAAACTATGCATAACTACAGATATACTGTTTCTGCCCTACCAAAATCGGTCAACGCTTATAAACATTTTAAAATCTCAATATCACTACCGATGCCGATCCTCCAGCGGTCGAACCCAGCCCTCCATCGCTTATCTATCAGTTATGGTTACGTAGGTACGACCACTAGAAATCAACGGGATAAACTAAAGAAATGGCTTGTTTAACAGTTTAGGGACTCCCCACATTAGGCGAGCGCTGGCGTGCAGCGTGTCCGGCGTGCAATGTGGGTATCTAGCACGCGACGCGATCGCGGCGCGCACGCGGCGTGTGCACCCACATACAATATTGAAACATTATTTAAATATTCAAAAATTATTAACGCCTTAAAGACGCATATCTGGGGGCACGGTAGTGCCCCCGCCAAGACGAGCCAAGCGAAGCGCAAGGGCACTACCTACCTATTCTCGAAGCACTTCGTCGTATTTTTGAACCTTCTTAACTTGGGTTTGGATTATACCAGATAAACAAAATTTTCGGGATATGATGTCAGTGGTTGACTTATTAAACCTATTATACTTTAGATTTTATTGATATCTAAAATACACCGATTTCGTCACTGACTCACTGATGATCATAAAAATTCTTAGGGTACTTCCTGAAGTCCTAGAAAGCTGAAATTTGGTATGTAAGCTAGTATTAGTACACAAACAACAAAAAAATTCTAAAACTTGGAACTTTACCCCCCAACCCCTTAAACTAGGGGATGGAAATTTGTATGAGACTTCCGCAAATAATAAGTACTTATTACGAATAATATTAATACACTTGTATATACTTCGATAAGTGTTTATTAATCTCCTACCTATCAACCTAACCCCAAAAAAAGAAAGAAAGAATGAACAACAGAAAAATACTGGTATAAATATCATAAGCAACTTACAAAAAGAAATGAAATCCCACCAAAAACATTTTCATGTAAAATGTTGCCAAGACGAGACCACATGTAGCTCGCACTGACAAAAAACTATCAGATCTCATGTAGAGCCAAGCTTCTAACTCTACACGACCTAACTCTCCAAGCCCTAACTTCACAAACTCTACACCTTCGATCAATAATAGCACTTGATCGAAGCTCTACACCTTAGTTAAAATATGTGGCTTGGCCGTTTCATTTTATTCCATACTTAATCGGAACATGTCTTCTTTACAATACAATAAAAATATCACAACTCTGTCATAAAATACTTGTTTTTATTTTAAAATGAAAAAGTGCACTCTTACTGTGACACCCTTTATAAGCTGATCTCGCATTGTATAGGATTCCCTTACAATGAGAGGTCAGTGTAAACTGGAAATGTATAGCTTGATGTGTAGCCGTGTGTACCTACGGTTATACGGAAATAAATGTGTACCTACATACATAGATTACTCGTTTATCTAAAGCTTAAACAAACATTTCCTTGTTATGTCGAGGCAAAAAAAAATATCATTTTTATTTACGCAGCCAAAGGGTACCTTAGAGTCGAGTCATGAAGTCTATAGTGTTGACTTGTGTTAGAAACTCTTTCTTTGATAGTCGGATTTCCGGAATCGATTAATCATTTTTAGATATTAAATTTGATAGACATTCATTATGATTAAATTATTATCTGTATTTAAATTTAATAACAATATTTAAATACTGTTTACATTAATATTAAAATTAAGTGTTATCGCACGCACTACTTCCGGTTTTACCACAACGTTTTATGATAAATATCAACCCAGGTTATTTCCGGTAACAAAATAACAAGTGGTGGGAAGTAGTGCGCACGATCGGTAGTCAGTCGACGTTGAACAGTGTTGAACAGTGGAAGTATAAGTGATTTTGTAGAACAGTTGAAGTGAGTGTAAGAAACTTAATAAATATTTATATCCTGACAAAATTGTTTAAAATTACCCTGAGCTTTAATAGTTCAGAAGTGGTACATAATCGGGATAGCGATCAATAATCGCCCTCGGTGAAGGACTGAACGCCCATAAAAGGTACGTACAATGTTAAAGTTGGATTAGGTATATCTAAAATTATTCAATTGGTTAGTTTTAGTCGCTTTCCTCTAGAAAATGGAAATGCTTTTCTCCATTTAACAATGTCTCAAAAGAAGAACATTTGATCGCTGGTGACTGAGTGATTAATAGCATTCTAGCTGAACTGGTGATATATACATATATTTTTTTTTTCTCTTTTTTTTTTTTTTTTGTTGTTTTGTTTTCTTTCTTCTCTTTTGTCTAATATTTTAAGATAATTAAAATATTAGAAATATTGGTAGGATTATCTTAGGTAAATATTAAATTAAAGAACATTAACTTTTTGTAATTTATTAATTTCTAGTGATCATGACTCGCAAAAGAAAGTCTCGACAACATACAAGGGAGTCATACGACTCTTCACCAAGTGACTCTGAGCCTGCTGTGCGGAGACGTCGCAAAACTCGCCGCAACCGGGACGAATCGAGTGAATCGAGAACGAGCGAGTCGAGAGATCGCAAAGCACGTCGCAGCAGTCGTGGTTCAAGGCGCCGTGGTGCGGCGCGTGAAGTTACGCGTCATGCATCGCCTGATGCGACGCGTCTTGCTACGCGTGATGCGTCGCGATCGCGCCATGGTTCGCGGATGCGTGATGCGGAGCAAGCTGCGACGCATAATGTGTCGCGTGAAGGGGCGCGTGATGCGTCGCGATCGCGCCATGCTTCGCTGATGTTTGATGCGACGCGAGCTGCGACGCGTGATGCGTTGCGTGATGGGGTGCACGGCGCGTTGCGATCGCGTGATGCGTCGTGGGTGCGTGATACGTCGCGTGATGGGGCGCATGGCGCGTCACGATCGCGTGATGCGTCGCAGTTGCGGGATGCGGTACAGGATACGACGCGTGATGGTGCGCACGGCGCGTCACGAACGCGTGATGCATCGTGCAGTCGTGACATGCCACGAAGACATAGTCAAGATATAGCGAGAGCATCGCGTTCGGACACTACACCAGCAGCAGTGGTGAGCCCTTTTGATTCTATAAAAGACGCAGATACTAATACTAACATTTTAGTTTCGGTTTTTAAAGAGTTCATGCAGACCATGAAAGCAGACGGGGGTAGTGAACGTTTTCCGGTTTTTAATGTGATACCAGAATTTGATCCCAGTAAGCGAACTCAAACGATAGAGACATGGTTAAGTAAAGTAAACGAATGTGCTCAAATTTATAATTGGACCGAAAAGCAGACCGTTCACTATGCTCTTCCTAAATTAGCGGGATTGGCTCAGAAATGGTATCAGGGCCTACCTAGCCTTCTGTTTTCATGGGCTGAATGGCAGAGCAAATTAAAATTGGCATTTCCAAGTGACCAGAACTATGGTCAACTATTAACGGAAATGCTTGCCTGTAGGGCTGATTTTGGAGAGTCTTTAGAAGAATATTTTTACCAAAAGGTTGTTTTATTGAATCGCTGTAATATACACGGTAAAAATGCAATAGATTGTATCTTGTTTGGAATTGAGGACAGGTCTGTCAGAACAAGTGCAGAAGCCGCACAGTTCACGGAACCTGATAAATTATTAGTTTATCTCAGGAATATAAGAACTACAAAGAAGTTTAACAAGCCAAATTCATCTGTGCGGGCAGGCAACACTGATAGCAAACAATCTAAGACATTAAAAGGAGTTCAAAATGATAATGATAATAGTAACAATAGGAACTATAGGCGTACAAAATGCTATAATTGTGGTGAAGAGGGGCATCCATATTTCAAATGTAAATTACCAATCAAGCGTTGTGATAAATGTCATCAAGTAGGGCACTTAGCTGATAGCTGTCCGGGCACCAAAGAATCTACTAATAATAAAACAGTTTTAAGAATTTCAAAAGAACCAGATAGTGACTCCAAATATTTTAAAACCGCTGTCGTGAATGGTCTGAATTTTGATTGTTTCATAGACTTCGGAAGTCAATGTTCTATGTTGCAAGAATCTGCGGCTAAGAAATTGGTTAACTCATGGTCGGTATCAGAACTACCTGTATTGAAAGGTTTTGGGGACAGCGTTGTCAATTGCTTAGGTAAATGCAGTGTTGAGATAAAAGTAGATTCAGTCATTGCTACGGTAGAAACTCTTATCGTTCCTGATAAATTATTACAAGTTCCTTTATTACTGGGACAGACATTCACAGAACAAGAACATATTGTGGTTCTTAAAACTAATAACCAGCTTAAGATAACCACGAGTATAACTAAAAACGTATTGGTGTACGTTAATAACTCGCTTATTATACATGGGTATACCCCAGTCAGTATTTATACTAAACCAAGGTATTCAGGCGACTTATTTGTTGAACTTAGTTTTTGTCAGAATGCTCATAAACAATATGAGATTATTCAAAGTGTAGTACAAGTGACTAACGGACAAGGAACGATTGTTGTTAAGGGCTTAAACTCTGGGTTTGAATTGCTGAAAGACACTTTACTGCTCCGGGCCCTTCCTTTAACTGAAGTACAGACACTAAATATTGGCAGAATAGAACACAGTCCAGATGATACAGTAACATCCCAAATTAAAGCTTGCATGATACAGGTGGATGACAATATCGGATCTGACCATAGAACCAAATTAACTGAGTTGCTAAATGACTTTAGGGACTGTTTCGCCTTTTCGGTTAAAGAGTTAGGGTGTATAAGTGGTACAGAAATGAACATAAACCTTAGTGATACCACGCCTGTGGTATACAGACCATATCGATTATCCCATTCAGAAAGGCACGTAGTTCGCGAAATGGTAAAAGACTTGTCTGACTCGGGAATAATTAGACAGTCATCATCAAATTACGCATCCCCCATCGTATTAGTACGCAAAAAGACCGGTGACTATCGTCTTTGCATTGATTTTAGGGCGCTAAACAAAAAGACCGTCAAAGAACATTATCCTCTACCCCGTATAGATGATCAGTTAGATAATCTGTCAGGTCATAAATATTTTACTTCCCTCGATCTCGCATCCGGTTATTATCAGATTCCAATGGCAGAATCGGCAAAACATTTAACAGCTTTTGTGACCCCAGATGGTCATTATGAATTTAACCGAATGCCATTTGGGTTAGTAAATGCGCCGTCAACATTTCAAAGAGCTGTTAATAGTGTTTTGGGGAACGCGAGATTCAAGGAGGCGTTTGCTTACATGGATGACGTAATTATACCATCCAGAACAATAGAAGAAGGGTTGCAAAGACTACATGATATACTGAGCCTTTTCCGGTCTTCCGGGATAACACTAAATTTATCAAAATGTAATTTTCTGAAACAATCCATAGATTATTTAGGTTTTGAAGTTAGTGAGTCCGGAGTAAAACCAGGCAAAAAGAAAACCGAAGCCGTAGACCAATTTCCCAGACCAACAGACCAACACAAGATTAGGCAGTTTGTGGGATTAGCGAGTTTCTTTCGAAAGTTTATAAGAGGTTTTTCAATAATCGCGAAACCACTAACACAACTTTTGAAAAAGGACTCTAAATGGAGTTGGGGAGACGCAGAAGAATCAGCATTTTTAAACCTAAAAACAGAACTTGTTAAACGACCCATTCTTTCATTTTATAATCCCGAATTCGAAACACAGTTGCATACAGACGCGTCTAAAGTCGGGGTTGCCGGAATCTTGATGCAGAGGCCAAATAAAGAGATATCTTTTAGTGCCGTAGCATTTTACAGTAGACAGACATCCCCTGAAGAAGGCAAATTCACATCTTATGACTTAGAAACACTAGCTGTAGTAACGTCGCTTCAGAGATTTAGAGTATATTTGTTAGGTATTAATTTCACAATTGTTACCGATTGCAATTCTCTCCGTGCAACCTTTGAAAAAAGAGACATACTGCCAAGAGTTGCAAGATGGTGGAGCACCATACAAGAATTCGACTTTCAAATAATTTATAAACCAGGCACAGGTATGGCTCATGTAGATGCTCTGAGCCGAAATCCCATTTCATCAGAAATAATAGAGTTACAAGTAAGACGAATTGATACAGATTGGGTAGCCACGGTACAACAAAACGATCCTGAGTTACAAAGAATTATTGCTATATTAAATGATAAAGAGAATGACAATATTATAGAAATTAAAAATAATTTTGTTGTTAAAAAGGGACTATTATACAGGAAAACAGATACTGGCGATCGTTGGGTTGTACCGAAAGGCGTTCGATGGCAAATTTTAAAGTCAAACCATGATGAAATTGGACATTTCGGTCTTGATAAAACCTTAGAAATAATTAAAAATAATTACTGGTTTGCTAAGATGAGACGATTCACTAAAAAATATGTTCAGTCGTGTTTAGAATGTGCCCACTCTAAAATACCAACTGGGAAAAAGTCAGGCAAATTGCATCCCATTGAAAAGGTTGAACAACCATTTCATACCATACATATTGATCATTTAGGTCCTTTTGTTCGAAGTAAGCACAAAAATGCATACCTGTTATTAATTGTTGACGCTTTTACGAAGTTTGTAATAATTGTTCCCGTTAAAAGTACTAAGTCCGTCCATTCCATCAGAGCAATTAAAAACTATTTTCACACATTTAGTGTTCCAAAACGTGTTATTTCCGATAGAGGTACGTCATTCACTTCTAAAAGTTTTCAAGATTACTTAAGTTCATTAGGTATTAAACATGTAATGAACGCTGTAGCGACTCCGCGGGCCAATGGCCAAGTCGAGCGATACAATCGAACTGTTTTATCAGCATTGACAGCTACTAATTATGGCAAATCCGAAAAAGAATGGGATGAACATATTTCAGAAATTCAGTGGGGACTTAATAACACACTTAACAAAGGTACCGGGAAAAGTCCTGCTCAGGCACTATTTGGTCTTAATTTAGTGAGTACCTCAAATGCGTTATTACAGCTTAATGTTACAAACGACACAGAAAGTTCGGCCACTTCGTTAGAGGACACTAGAAAAGAAATTTCAGAACATATTAAAGAAAATCAAGACATGCAAAAAGAACGTTTCGACAAAGCTAGGAAAGAAGTCAATTATAAGATAGGAGAACTTGTAAGGGTAGAAAGAGATGTTCCATCAGTAGGAAAAAGTAGGAAATTAGTTCCTAAACTTAGAGGACCGTATCGTATTGCAGAAGTTCTTGATAACGACCGATACGTAATTGAAGATACACCACTATCTAAAAAGGGAAATAGAAAATTTAGCGGTATCTTTTCAGTCGATAAAATCCACCCCTGGGTAGTTTTTAATAGATCGGACTCAGATTCTGAGGTGCCGGAAAATGAAAACACAGACTAATTTAAGATTGATTGGTAATGAGGCTATTATATTAAAGTTAAGTCTAATTTCTTATCTGAGAATATGTCTGAGGTCTCAGCTAAGAGAGATATTAAGGATATGTATGAGGCCTTGATATCTTAAGTTAAGTATGTATATGGTGTCTGTAGCTTATCTGAGAATATGTCCGAGGTCTCAGCTAAGACAGGTGTTAAGAATATGTTTGAGGTCTTAACATCTTAAATTAAGTGGCTTATCTGAGAATATGTCTGAGGTCTCAGCTAAGACAGGTGTTAAGGATATGTCTGAGGCCTTAACACCTTAAGTTAAGTGGCTTATCTGAGAATATGTCTGAGGTCTCAGCTAAGACAGGTGTTAAGGATATGTCTGAGGCCTTAACACCTTAAGTTAAGTGGCTTATCTGAGAATATGTCTGAGGTCTCAGCTAAGACAGGTGTTAAGGATATGTCTGAGGCCTTAATATCTCAATTTTAGTCTAAACTACAAGTAGTTTAAAGAAAATAACACAAATAAGCTGAGTATATTTTACTATTTTAATTAATTTTTGTTTTTGTGTGAGAATTAATTTTCCCGAGACGGGAAATATATCAGGAAAGGCCGACTGTTAGAAACTCTTTCTTTGATAGTCGGATTTCCGGAATCGATTAATCATTTTTAGATATTAAATTTGATAGACATTCATTATGATTAAATTATTATCTGTATTTAAATTTAATAACAATATTTAAATACTGTTTACATTAATATTAAAATTAAGTGTTATCGCACGCACTACTTCCGGTTTTACCACCACGTTTTATGATAAATATCAACCCAGGTTATTTCCGGTAACAAAATAACAAGTGGTGGGAAGTAGTGCGCACGATCGGTAGTCAGTCGACGTTGAACAGTGTTGAACAGTGGAAGTATAAGTGATTTTGTAGAACAGTTGAAGTGAGTGTAAGAAACTTAATAAATATTTATATCCTGACAAAATTGTTTAAAATTACCCTGAGCTTTAATACTTGTAAGACAAAGATTGAGTCAGGCAAGCTGTCAGTTTGCCTGGTGCCAATTTTGACATAGGTACAGTATCAGTCAATGACATTGGATGTCTAATAACTAAGGTAGTACCAGAAGATTACGTACTGGCTAAGTAACTTCTTATATCCGCTGATTCTCATTTTGACTGAGTGGGCTTCACAAACAATCCCCGAAAAAAACTAACGTGTCAAAAACAAGAGAAATCCCTAGTTCCTGAAAAAAAAAATTTTTATTGAAGAAAAGCCAAAGTAGGTAGGTACTAAAACAATACAAAAAAAAAACAATACCTAAAATACATAAATTATAATGATAAATTAATAATAATATAAGTAATAATGAATGATAATGAATCTGTTGCCTGTTGCCAAATCTAATCTAGTGATTTGATTGGACGTTGTTATTCTCTGCAAGGACTGCCACAGGGTTTCCTGGTCCCATATAGTCCAAGACTTATTGATAAACTTTTTTGGGATACCTTGCCCATGGAAATTGTACCTAGTCGTCAAAGCTTCATAAACTTACTTACAAGATGGTCCAAATAGTGACGTCCAAAAGAAAAAACTGAATTCTTCATCCCCCCCAGGGGTATTCGAAAATAGGTCCTACCGACTTATTACTTATTCGTAGGTCCTACCCCATTTATGCTCTGCGATTTTAATTATTTAGACTTTTCTGCCGGTGGGAGCTTCTAAAACTTTTTTAGGAACGTTATGAAGTTTATTATTTTACGTATGAAAGTAACATTCAAGACGATTGCCGCAAAAAAAGACAGACGGACAGACAGACTGACTGAGTGTCACCATAAGGGTTCCTTTTATACCATTTTGGTACGGAACCATAAAAACTGAAACACCTCTCCAAAAAAAGAGATGATTTTTTAAAGCTCCACCGGCAGATAAGTTACTAAAAAATTACAAAAAAAAAAACCCGAAAACTACAAAATTCGCGGAACATACATTTAGTATTTTCGTATAATACCTCTGAGTACGAGAAATTCAGATTTTTCTTTTGGACGTCACTATTTGGACCACCCTGTAGGTAGGTACTTCGTTTGTAAGTTTTTAACCCAGATGAAGCAGCAGTTTTTAGGGTTCCGTACCAAAATGGTAAAAAGGAATCCTTATGGTGCGACTAAGTCTGTCTATCTGTCTGTCACAGCTGGATATCTCAAGAACTACTAATGCTATCAACTTGTAATTTGGAACAGTTTTAGATGACGTTTACCCAACTATTTTCAAAATAAGAAAGAAATTTTTTTTTTTTTTTTGCAACAGGGACTGAAAGGGGTCTTAAAAATTCGAAGTGAGGCTACTAGGGCATGTGGGGTATCATATGAAAGAGCGCTGTTTGCACATTTTAAAACATTTCTTTTCTTTTTTTAGGCCGCATAGTTTTCGACTTTTGATGAAAAATGTAAAAAAAAGATAACCAAAGTTTGCACAGACAAAAATCTGAAATTATTCTATGTGATAGAAGTATATGTAAAGATTACAGGAAAAATAAAACGATGTCTCTAAATAGCACACTTTGTCAGAAATCATCAACAAAAATTACATGGTACGGAACCCTCTGTGCGCGAGTCCGACCCGCTCTTGACCGGTTTTTTTATTTTAAATAGCAGTTATGACATCTGCCGGAACGATGAGGAACTTTAAAGAGACTGTCTCTTATGTACCTCGCACAAAACTTTCGCTTCAGTCATTCAAGATGTCGCTAACAACGTCCTGAAACATAGAATGAAGCCGTGGTCCTGAAAAGAGAAATAAAGTTGGACTTTCCTTCGAAGCAGCTTGTGCTCTGGGTAAATCAATTTGAATAATGAACTTATATGTATTATTTAGTTCAAAGCTTAGGTATTATTTATCTACCATTTTAAAGCTTTTAATATACTTAGGACGGGCATATTTCCTACCTAATTTATCACTGTTTACGTTTACGCTGTTTGTTATCGTTACAGATACACTATGATTGCAGTAGACATATTATATTTGCTAAAAAAAAACTAAAATATTGACAAGTAACTCAAGTACCTAAGTACCTAATATTTGCTAATCATCCACAATATCTTTTCAATGAAAAGGTACGCACTACTTACCATTAGCAATTAAGTAGGTACCTAAGTATGTAATTAAATACCTATAATACTAATCTAATGACCGCTAGATAAATATTTGCGTTCAAACAGTGGGGGTAATCAAAGCTCTGTGTTCAATACTACTGCTATTGGATAATCTGAATAAACAAGCAAATCTCACGTGTCGTACTCGTTATCTGTGTTATCTGCACCGAGTGTGTGTTTACTCAGGATTAACTGACGTTCAGAGTTCCCATACATGAAGCATTTGAGCTTACGAGCACGTTGTTGGTGCGGCATTGGGCATGTGTTCAAGGTTTGCGAAGTTCATTGATTGATGTTGACGTACTTAAGTGGCGGCGCGCTGAGGCGAGCTCGTGGTGCGCTCGGCACTCCGGAGGGCACCACGAGGCACTGTACTGCTCGGCTCACGCTCACTTCAGTCGGTCGGTAGGCGCTTCGCCCGCTACTAGTCGCCGCCGGTCGTCTCGCCCACACCGCCTCCGCTTCTCGACCTACACACGCACGCATTATCGATCGTTTCATTCACAATGTTTTGAAGTATTCTCACGAGACCACAAATAAACCGGCCTTTTTGGTGCTGCACTGTAAACGTAAATCCAACATGTTTTTACGAGACACTAACTATTTTTAGTAGAATTTTTAAATACTAAGTGAACACTTGACGAACATTTTTTGAACAGTATTAAAATCTTTAAGAGTTTTCGTTGTAAGTGAATATAATTCCAGCATGAAGGATAAGAAAAAGAGGTAAGTAAACATACTGGACTCAAATTATTATTATAATTACAAAAGTTTTCACAATATCGATAAACAGCTATACTTACAGCGTAGGTACCTAAATAATTATATTCATGCTTGAAGTGTAGATAAGTACTAAAAAGAGTGAGTTTAATTCATGAATTTGATAATGGTGGTTATCAAATGGCCAAATTAACTCGTCACAATGTCGTTGTTTTGGCTCTTTCTAATTTGAAATGCAAATGTCATCAATCGTTTGATTTTGAATAGGTTTCTACAGCCTTACTCGGATGAATAAATAAAATGTTGGTACGGTCAGCAACAGAAGTTGGTTATTACACTGCAACTTTTTGATATCATCTAAATTAACACAAAATGATTACTACTATAACCTTATTAGATTTGAGTTAATTTTCTCTGAAGTTTACATCTGTTCCGATTTTAATGAAGTAATTTTTCTCAGTAAGTAATTAAGATTTAGAAAACACAAGTGTTAATTGACTTTTGTTGCTGACTTTACCTGTCCTGTACCCACTTTATATCTATGATCTAAAATCTAAGCAAAAGTTTCATCATTCAGAAAAATGTAGAGAATTCAATTTAGTAAACCATCGTTATACATCAATAAGGTAAACAGATATTATAATGTTTGTGACCACTTGAGATTCAGAGATACAGCCCTTCAATTTGAGGCAAAACTTATGAAAGGCATATTTGGCATCTGACATTCTCCAATGTGAATATCAATACGAAGGTACCTATCACAATACCATTGTAGTTGCTTGATGAGTGATGAGGATGGTTACAGGCCAACAGATTATAATAATGGCTGCCAGTAATAACATGCACGACTAGCACGACATATTCATCTACAAGGCCTGTTTCTCTGCCATAAAATGCTCCAGCAGCAAAAACGTTAGAAATCGCGAAGATTACGCAAACTTTTGCTAAATCATTCTCGGTCGTATAAACGTAAACATGCAAAACTTTCTTTTCGTACTAAGATGTATCTTTGTAATTATTTTGTCTGTCTCCGGGCAGTGTAAATAAACGTTGCTGGTCTTCAATGAATCTCGCAATTCGCAAACAATAGCTAGTTGACTCCTCGTTGACTTCATAAACGCATCAGTGATCGAAACTTGGCCTCATTGTTCGTCTTATTTTTTTTTCATGATAAAATTCTAGATTATAGTTTATGTCGGTTATGTTTGCTATTGTTATCTGTCATTATTTTAATTTAGTTACCTAGTTACAGGAAGAGCATAAAAGAGCAAAAGAGCATTCAATATGTGCTCCAGATTTTACTCTGAATTAAAATGTTAATTGTAAAAATATATAGGTAGGTATTTATTGAAACCCCAAAATAACAGTAGAGTTTCAAGTTTCTTGTAACATCAGCACCCTAAAACCCTTCCGTCGATAGTGTGTTACGCAATAATTGCGTAACACACTATCGACGGACTCTGAATCATTTTGAAGCAAATTGCATATCCATTGCTTCAAATGTTCGAAAATTTGTCTGCTTGACAACATAAATAACGCAATGAATGTTGTTGAACTGTCAAAATGAAAACGATTCCGATTGATAGTGTATTGTGTGTAGTGTGTTGGGTGATGTTTTAATCAGACGGTCGAGCAGACGCTGATCCCAATTTCACTGCTTGTTGTAATTTTTTTTGGTCCTTGACTGGTGTGCATTCCTTTCGTAACTTTTAGTAGGTACCTAAATAAAGGATAAAGACTAAAGACCGAGTTTATAATAAAGAATTATGTAAATTAAACCGAATAACTCTCTGTACTTAGTAGGTGCCTGCGTAAACTTCTGATGTATTATTTCAACGAAAAACAAAAAGAATACATTGCATTGTATCAGAATCACTGGAGGATAAAAAGTAGCGTCTCGTCGGTCTGACCGCAATCTTGAGGGGGGGGGGGGGGCTTATTACTAAACCGGTTTATCACGAGTAAAAGAAACAGGAAGCCTTCGTAGCAGGAGCGACAAAGAGTGACTTTGACAATTTTGCAAGACTACTGCACTATGTAAGTTAACCTTCAAGCAGAACAGTATTATTAATTCCTGAGGACATAATAAATAATATAGGTATCTATCCAAAGCTTTAGCTCCTGATCGCTACGACTAGATTTCTGATATTAGAATTTAGACTGTACTATTTTCAATCAGTTGCCAGCAATTACGTATTGTACTATTAACATCATTGGTTGCCAGAGTCATCTACTCTACTACACACCTGTGAGAATGTCTTGGAAGATGACTTCTGAATCTAAATATAAAAGGTCAAGACTTCCGACTTAATTCACAAAAATAACTAAACACTAAAATTTTGAAAACAAAGCTTCCAGATGTGAGAGAAATTTATGAAAATGCATTTTATTCATAGGTATTTGAAAACGTCAAGCTTAGACATCGCAATGAATCGATGTAGACTTGTAGAGCTCGAATCGTGGGAAAAGTAAAAAAATAAAAATTTTAAGTAGGGACTTATACTTAAGTAGGTATAGTTTTTTCCCAGTCTCTTTTTGGACTGGAAAACGGGAAATCAATAATGTAGAAATATATTCAAATGTGGATTGTACCTACTGGGTATTCCCCACGACTAGGTAGGTAGGTACCGATTGGGGCGGAAAAATAGACATCGCGTTGCGTTGACCTAAAATCTAATAGCTCGCCTAATTTTCGTCTTTTTCCTACGTCGTATAGAGCATATAGACCATGAAAAAAATCATGTACCCAACAGGAAAAATCGTATAAAAAAAAAAACAAATAAAAAAAAAAAAAAAAACAATGAAACGAAACCAAATAATAAAGCCATAAAAAACAACAATTTTTCACAAATTTCGTGCCTACTGATTTGGTTTTCATAATTAAGGCAAGGGCAAATCTTTTACGGTTCATTTTCTGAACCTCTACATTTCAAAAGAAATCATAAATGCGTTTAGAGTTACACACAGTTTAGACAGATTCCATAGGGTTAGTAACAATGAGCAAGGAACAGACCTGACAGATTAACATACCTAATAGGTACTTATACTACTTAACCTACCTACTTACAATTAAAATTCAGCTGGAGCTGCATCCGCTGTTATTTGTTTACGTTCAAAACATCTGATAGGTTAAAGCCACATTATAGCAAACTTAGTCTAGAGACCTGCTGGAGCTCCTGCTCCTTCAATTAGGATTAAAAGACTCAAGAGTTTATCCCACCCGGAGGCTCCCTAAAATGAGGAAGCTCCTGACGGGCCTTCTGTTGCTTTGACGGCCACTTGCCAAAAGTGCAACAATGTAGAAGAGACAGCTGATATGGAGCTGATTAAAAACCGACGTCTTTCGGCTAAAGAGGACCATTGGCATACCAAAGGTGAATGTTATCTAGGTTTTAATCTTTATAAACCATTGGTGAGTGATGACCAGTTACCTAGCTAGAAACAGTTGGGAATTTGTAGGAAGACATTATACTTACATCATACAGTCAAACAAAGCTGTTTTGTTTCACGGTTTTATATAACAAAGACAATTTTATTCTATTTATTTCATGAGAATAGAAATCATTTACATAATAAGTAGGTACCTACTTACTGTAAAAAAAAAACCGGTCAAGAGCGAGGCGGACTCGCGCACCGAGGGTTCCGTTCCGATTTCTGAAAAAGTGTGCTATTTAGAGATGTCGTTTTATTTTTCCTGTAATCTTTACATAAACTTCTATCACATAGAATAATTTCAGATTTTTCTCTCTGAAAACTTCGGAGATAAGGGGGGGACGGTATTTTTTTTACATTTTCCATCAAAAGTTGAAACCGGCCTAAAAAAAAGAAAAAAAAAATGATTGAAAATGTGTAAACAGCGCTCTTTCATATGATACCCCACATAGTAGCCCCACTTCGAAATTTTAAGAACCCCTTTCAATCCCTGTTGCAAAAAAACAAAAAATATTTTAATTTTTTTCAAATTTCAAGTTGATAGCATTAGTAGTTCTTGAGATATACAGCTGTGACAGACAGACATACAGACTGAGTCGCACCATAAGGGTTCCTTTTTACCTTTTTGGTACGGAACCCAAAAACTGAGTTTTGCTCATAAGTATGTTTCGCAATTGAATGTAATAAATAAGTATGTGTCACTGTCATTGTCGAATATGTAACGAAAAATTCTGAAAAAGATAAGAAACTTTAACGGGAAGTTATTTTTGCTTCGTCACGTTATCAAAAAGACAAAACTTACATGTTGCAATACTAGATAAAATGACGTCATAATTTATGTAGACGTCGACGATTTATGTATGTACACACATGAATTTTATCTAAGTATGTAGGTATACCTACCAAGTGATATGTTCTAGGTAGCGTACCTATTTATGTACCTACCTCAACCTACAGTCAAACCTGAATAAGAGCAAGTTCAAGGGACTGATTTATTTTCTCTTTCACTTTTATGCTCTGTTTTTCTCACTTACGGAGGTATAAAAAAATTGCAAATACGCTTAACTCTCAAAGTGTCAGTCTTAGTTAAGTATAGAGCACTGGCTCTATATAACTAAGACCGACACTTCGGCGGATTTACCAGTAGGCTTGAGCCTCAGCTTGAGCAATGGCGGATTTACCAGTAGGCTGCTAGCTGAGTAGGCTTAAATAGCGGAGCAGTAGCAGATTTACCAGTACCTAGGCTGAATAGACTTGAGTCAATCTGTCTAGCCTTTTCCCAACTATATTGGGGTCGGCTTCCAGTGTAACCGGATGCAGCTGAATACCAGTATTTTACATGGAGTGACTGCCAGTACCAGTGCCACAACCCAGTAACTAGGTAATACGATACCCCTTAGTAGGACTGGTTGTCTGACCTTCGGGCTTCTGATGACCCATAACGATTGTCAAAGGCACGAGGCACGGAGGAATCTCGTTATGTAAATATGGTCACCCATCCACTGACCAATGCCGGCAAGTGTAGCTTAACCTGATGGATCGACCCGTGCGGCTGTTTTTACTTAGCCACGAGTTCCTCCATAGGCTTGAGTACCTATTATATGATAAATGATACATTTATTATATGTGAAGTACAACCATAGAAATATAAAAAACCGGCCCAGTGCGTGTCGGACTACGCACAATGTTCCGCACAAGGTTCCGTAGTTGGGATTAAATTCATTATCCCCAGAACAAACTTAACATTATAGTTGAAAAACATGTTCTCCTATACATTCCAACAGTAAATGTAAGTTTGTACTCACACTATTGAGAGATTTACCACGTTATTTTATGACCACGAACTTCTTATAGGTTTTCCTGTTATCTACAGGTATAGAACTGTTTTCTGTATTTTTTCTAAATTTTAGGCTCAGTAGTTTCGGAGATAAGCTCATAGTAAGCTCTTTCATTTGACATATCACACCATTGATATATATACACTAGATTAGCAATTGCCGCGCCAAGGCGTTGCCACTGGACATACGGCCACGGCCGTATGCGTAGCTAACGTCAGTTCAGTGCTCTGTATGACGGCAGCCGAAGTGAACCGAGTGACACGCGACAAAAAATATCGCCCAAACGGGTAAATGCGTAATGAAAGAATGCGATTCTAGATTACAAAAACTACCGGAATTACTTTTCACACGTAAGTTTATTGTTTCTGTGTTTATATCATCGTAAAAACGCAGTAAAATAAATAAAATGTAGATTTTTTTTTAATCATGATCAGTGTTACAACTAAAAACTATGTTTTAGTTTCCCACATTTGTGGGAGTTTTTAATTTATGGAATAAGCGATTTTAAATATTTTTTAATAATAATTAACAATGTTCCAGAGTACCTAAAGATGCAATCAATTTTCTCAATCAATAATCCGATTGCTGAGAAAAGAGACTGACTGGCTACCTACTAAATCTAACGTCATTTGTTTGAAGCACTTCCGTGATCAAGATAAAATAGGCCCAAAAAGCGAATGTGGCCGTGTTTATTTGTCCAATCAAGCAATTGTAATGCTTATTGTAAGTAATGATTTTATGCGGCAATTAATATTATAAAATTATAGGTAATGCCAACAAAAAATGCCTTCTCATTGAACTACCACAGCAACAAATTAGTTTATATCGACGCAAACTTATTGGAGGTCGCATATTATAGATGCACTGGCATGTGTGAATAATCTTTTATACATGTCTGTCACCAATTTAAATAAGCGTAGTTACGGCCTTGTTTATGTTTTTTATGTGTCACTAGCTTGTAAAGTATTAACCACGAATATAGTACTATCAGACTACACTGCTACTCTTGTTATTACCCCTTATTTAACAATAGGTTATGGTCTTATACATGCTCTGATAGTGCTAGAGCATTTAATAAGTGGAGTGGTTTAAATATTAATTGTGAAACTTACGAAATCTCAATTATGTCAACTGAAGTTGGCATAAGTGGTATTAAGAAGCTGAAAGGATCGTCAGACTACCCAAACTGGAAGTTCTTGGTGCGAAATTACTTGGAGAATAAAAACTGGTGGGGAGTAATTTCTACAAATGTAGTAAATGCTGACGTAGACCGGCAGGCACGAACGACAATATGCTTGTTGTTAGAACCAGAGTGCTTTACCCACGTCTACAATGCGAAGACTGCGAAAGAAGCCTGGAACAGCTTACAGAAAGCGTATGAAGACAAAGGTTGGGGAAGACGTATACATATTCAGCGAGAGCTTTTCAACTGTAAGTTAGAGAACTTTGATTCTATGGAAAGCTTTATATCCAAAATTACATTCCTGACACAACAATTGTCCGATATCGATGCACAAATCCCTGATGATTGGATCATATCGATTTTGCTGGGTGGATTGACTGCTGAGTACAGCCCTCTTATCATGGCTGTAGATAATAGTGGACAAGAGATCACGTTAGAGCAAATTAAAACGAAATTGTTACAAGAAGGAAGTAGACAGAGTAAGTTGAACACAGAGTACGAACAAGCCTTAGTAACACGTAAAGTACAGAACGATGCAAGATCTAATATCAAAACTAACGATCGTAAGCAGAAGTTCGTCTACAAGTGTTTTAAGTGCCACAAGCAAGGACACAAGGCGTCCGAATGCAAGGAGCGGATCAAAACCGCGAATATCTGCCTGAATACGAAGGAGGCGATACACAAAGATAAGTGGTATTTAGATAGTGGGTGCTCAAATCATATGACCCACGATAAAAGCAAATTGTTGTCTTATACACCTGAAAAGGGCAACATGAAGATCTCAGTAGCAAACGGCGAGAAGTTATTGGTGAAAGGAAGAGGAAATGCTGAACCACGAGTCAGCGAAAACGAAAAATTTATTTTAGAAAACGTTTTACATGTTCCTGATTTATCCATGAACTTAATTTCGGTGAGCGATTTGACCAAGAAGAATTATTGCATGAATTTTGACAAAGGAGGTTGCATGATTCAAAATAAGAATCGAATTGTTGCAAGATGTCAAGAGGTCGACGGAATTTATGAATTGACAGAAAATAAAAATAACGTCGTGAATGTGACACTGTCAAAACAAAATGAAAATATTTCGAACATTTGGCATAAAAGATTAGCTCATTTATCGCGTGATTATATGAATAAAATGAAAGTTTTAGTAAGCGGTATGGAATATAAGAGTACCGATTTATGCGAGCCGTGTATTCCATGTATCGAAGGAAAGACATGCAAAAGTCCCTTTAAAAACCAAGGTACGAGAGCGAACGAGGTCTTACAGTTGGTTTTTAGCGATGTTTGTGGACCTATCGAGGAGCCGTCGTTCGGTGGTTCGAGGTATGTTCTTCTATTTATCGACGATTATACTCGGAAGACTCATGTGTATTTTTTGAAGAACAAAAATGAAACTTTTGATAAGTTCCGTGAATACAAGGCGGAAGTTGAGAATGAGACGTGTAAATCTATTAAATGTCTGAGATCTGACAACGGCACAGAGTACTGTAATGGTAAATTTAAATCTTTTTTGAAGTCTGCAGGTATAAAACACCAGACGACTGTACCGTACACGCCGGAACAAAATTCTGTCGCAGAAAGAGCGAATCGGACTATAATAGAAAAGGCCAGAACATTACTGTCAGAATCAAATCTGAGCAAGAAGTATTGGGCCGAGGCTGTTAATACTGTTGTATACCTAAAGAACAGAAGCCCCACGAAAGCATTGAACAATACAGTACCAGAGAAGGTTTGGACTGGAAAAGATGTGGATGTTAGTCATCTGAAAATCTTTGGTTGTTTGTCGTATAGATTGATACCAAAACAAAAGAGACGCAAACTGGACATGAAGACGGAACCGATGATTTTTATTGGATATCCAGATAATCAGAAGGGTTATCGTCTAATGAATCCTAAGACAGGTGAAGTGACAACTGCGAGAGATGTCAAATTTCTGGAAAACGTTTTTCTTCAAAAAGAAAACGTGGAAAAGTCGGAAGTGATAATAAACTTGAATACAGATACTGTTCCTACCAGTTTATCCATCGGATCTACAAGCAGATCTGAACCCTTGGAGGCTCACGATGATGTGTACCGTGATGCTGTAGACGAGAACGTGGAAGTATTGGAGGAGATAGGGACTGAACCTCCTGAATTTGTAGTACCAGAGCACGTACCTGATGATGTATTGACTGAATCGGAAAGAAGGTATCCAGTAAGAGAACGGAGACAAGTCGATCGGTACGGATGCAATGTTATGTATGCCAAGGAGAGCAATCTTGATGGTGATCCATTGACTATTAATGAAGCGTTGGCGAGACCCGATGGTGACTTATGGCAAAAAGCGATAGACGATGAACTTATGTCACTAAAGGAGAACCAGACTTGGACGTTGGTGGATCTTCCAGCTGATAAGAAGCCTATCCAGTGCAAATGGGTGTTCAAAATTAAGAGAGATAGCGATGGCAAGGTAACAAAGTACAAGGCTAGACTAGTAGCAAAAGGCTTCACACAGGTATGTGGCGTAGACTATACTGAGACTTATTCTCCAGTAGTTAGAAGCTCTACTCTACGTCTGTTGTTCTCGCTAGCTGTTGAATACAGTTGGTTTATTGACCAGTGGGACGTCACGACCGCCTTTTTATATGGTAAAATTAAAGAGGATATTTACATGTTCCAACCAAAAGGAGCAGTAGTCAAAGGTCAAGAAACCAGAGTATGTAAACTGCAGCGTTCTTTGTATGGATTGAAACAAGCTTCGAATGCTTGGTTCAAGGAATTGGACAAAGAGATGTTCAATTTAGGTTTTGTGCAATCAAAAATAGAACCGTGTTTGTATCAAAAGGAACTTAAAAATAATAAGAAGTTAATTGTCGTTATTTACGTAGATGATCTTTTTATTTTTGGAAATTGTGAACAAGAAAAGCTAAAATTAAAAACCGGTTTGCTTGACAAGTTTAAAGTGAAAGATTTAGGCGCGGCTAGGCATGTTTTAGGCATGAGGCTGAGAAGAGATAAAGATGTTATTTGTCTAGATCAGCGACAGTTCATTTCGGACATATTGAATGAATTTAACATGACGGACGCTAAGCCAGTTTCGACTCCCATGGAAGTCGGAATGAAATTAGAAAGATCGACAAATTCCCATAGCGATCTGCCATATCAAAGCTTAATAGGGTGTCTAAATTATTTGGCATGTAATACGCGACCAGATATAGCACATGCGGTGAGTGTACTTTCACAATTTAATTCATGTTATGACGAAATACACTTTAAATGTGCGAAACGGGTCTTAAGGTATTTGAAGGGCACGTCTAACCTTTGTCTCACTTTTAGGAAGTCGGGAGATTTAGATTTACGAGGCTATGTTGATGCAGATTGGGGAGGGGCACTTGATAGAAAATCTTTCACAGGATTAATTTTCAAATTAGGTCAAAATATAGTATCATGGGAGAGTAGGAAGCAAGCGACGGTATCCTTGTCCTCCACAGAGGCAGAGTACGTAGGATTGAGTCAAGCTTCGAAGGAAGCTCTATATTTACGTAGTTTACTGAACAGTTTGACAGCTGTGGATAGTAAAGCGGTAGTAATTTATAATGACAATCAGTCGGCGCATAAAATTGCAGCTAACAAAATGATGCATAATAGAACAAAGCATATAGATATCAAGTATCATTTTATTCGTGAGTGTGTACTGGCTAACAAAGTTGAAATAAAGTACATGTCAACTGATAAGATGATAGCGGACATCTTAACTAAAAGTGTTCACAGCCCGAAGCTTAGAGAATTTTTAAAGGATTTATCCCTGTCAAATTATTCTATTAAGGGGGTGGATGAGTAGTTAGATGTTTTGATGTTTTATGTTTTCTATATGTTTTATTTTTTCTATACCCAAGTGTTTTGTGTAATAGATAATTTTCTATGCATGTGTAATAGATTAAGGGGGCGTATTGGAGGTCGCATATTATAGATGCACTGGCATGTGTGAATAATCTTTTATACATGTCTGTCACCAATTTAAATAAGCGTAGTTACGGCCTTGTTTATGTTTTTTATGTGTCACTAGCTTGTAAAGTATTAACCACGAATATAGTACTATCAGACTACACTGCTACTCTTGTTATTACCCCTTATTTAACAATAAAACTACATTGTGTACTGAATGTTTTTTTCAACTTAGTTTTTAGATTGTAAAGAGCTGTTTTGCCTACAATAAATTGTATATTTTTCAGGACAACCGTTATTCTAAAGAGCAGGTGGAGCTTTCAGAAGAAGAAAATATGGATGTGGATGCTGTGGAAACTGACGAAGAGATAGTCGAAATAACTGAAACGCCCCGAAAGCCCAAAATGAGAAAAATAATTCACCGTTTGAAAAATTTATCGGCTAGAAGACTAAGAAAAGGAAAAAATATATCACAAAAAATAAAAGACTAGAAATTAAAAAAATAAACGATAAAAGACTAGAAATAAAAAAAATAAACGATAGAGGAACTGAAAAAAAAAACGTATGTTGAGCGAAGAAGACGAAAAGCAGCTAAATGTAAATGATGAAACAGTGCAATTCATGGAAGAATTAAAAAAACCTTCAAAAAGAAAAGGACTTATAGAAAACTGACTCTTTGGGGAAACCGCAGGTTTTGTCTTCGCGATTATGGACGAAGTTATGATGACGAACAACTACCGGAAATATATTGTGAAGGACGGCACGGTTGACATCTGTCGGGCATTCCACCGTCCGGGGGAATCAATCCGTCACATTATTTCTGACTGGTCTCGTCTGGCTAACGGAGACTACTTGCATAGGCACAAACTTGTAGCCAGGATTATCCACCAGCAACTTGCTCTGAAATACAGTCTTGTGGAATTGGAAGTACCGTACTGTAGGTAGGCCCGACCCAGTTCTCGAAAATGGCAATATTACGTTGTATTGGGATCGATCTATCATCACTGACAGGACTATTGTTGCCAATAAGACAGACATAGTGGTGATAGATCGATTAGAGCGTTGCACAATGATTATTGATATAGCGGTCCCGCATGACGAGAACCTCGTGAAAGCTGAAAAAGATAAGCAGATTAAGTATCTTGACCTGGCTCGCGAGGTTGTCGACATGTGGGATGTGATACAGCAATCGTTGTGCCGATAGTCGTGACGGCTAATGGCATAATAGCCAAGAGCCTCGATCAACACCTGAAGAGGCTCTCGTTAGGCAGCTGGATTAAGGAAGATTGCTCCAGAAAGCGATACTTCTGGACACCGCACGTATCGTTAGGAGGTTCCTCTCTAAGCAGCCCTGACCACCGGTACCTTGGACCCTGTTCCCGATACCGGTGGGCTACTATTTTTAATATTTTTTAATGTTTTTATATTTTAATATTTAAAAATGTAAATTATATGTATGAAAATTAACTAAAGGAAATAAAAAATGTTCAAAAAGAAAATGCGTTGATTATTTTCATTACATATAACCTTCTAATACACATCTAATAAGAAATACATAATTTACATACTTAAAAAATAATTTAACGTTTACCGTTTAAACGTTACGTTTTTTTTTAACGTTTAAAAAGTTGGGTAAAATTTCGCATGGGTAGGCAACCCCATCCCGCCATTGCACTTTTATATTGCGGTCTTTGTCTAATCTAAGCGACAGTATTGTTCTTGCGACTTGTGTAAGTGAGAGAGATATATGTTTACTTTTAAATGTTTAGTGGTTTCAAAGCTACGTCGTCGCATTTAAATAGTGGTTATACTTTTTTTACATATTTTAATGAGGTTTGCTTCTCTAGTTATATAACTCAATGTATCACACGGTACAGTTTGCAAAACTTTTTTTTAAATTTTCTTATTTGCCCCCTAAAAGTGACCCCCATATTAGAAATTAATTTATTTACTTTAGCCGTACCTACATGTTTGTGTCACAGAAATACATATGTATACCAAATTTCAACTTAATCCGTCCATTAGATTCGGAGCACATTGGCTGTGACAGACAGACAGATGGACAGACAGACAGACACACGAGTGATCCTATAAGGGTTCCGTTTTTTTCCTATTGAGGTATGGAACCCTAAAAACAGATCTATGAGTACAACTCTCTCGTATGAGAGAGTCGATCTTCACACTTGTCTGTATAGATAGACAGAGGTTTTCTGTTTCTCACTTGTAGAGGTATAAGCCTCTCCTGGCTCGACCTAGCAATCACTCTCACTTGGAGTTTTCTCGCTTATCCAGTTCTCGTTCAACCATGTTTGACTGTTACCTACTACAAATCTATCTAACTGAACAGAACAACTCTCATAGCCGTCGAATATTAACGTTTATCATTGCTTCCGGGTTATCTGACCCAACACGAGCAAGATAAATATAAATCACAAATCACACAACAAGTAGTAGGGTGTGCAAATAAAGTTTATCTCATTATCACACACAATAGACCACAGTGACCAATGACGGCACAAAACTGTTATTGTAAACGTACCGTATTACGTAACCAGCTCGTTAACCCACAGATTGGTTTAGAGGTATTCAAATTAAACGAGAATTCAACAATGTATCGTTGCAAAACCTTGTGTTTATCATTTATCAACCAACTCATACAAAACTTAATGAGAAAATTTTATGGCGAGTGGTGGTGTGCTACGGTAAAATCGGCACAACTGTACAATACATACGTACCTACTGCAGACTGCAGATCATGTTTTGGTGAACACAGGTTTTCCTAACTTATCTAGGAGAGCAGTGCTCACCCACACGTTTTTAGTAATAAATACTTAGTGCTTATTTTGTGAACTATACTTTTAACGTGTACCTACTGCAATTCCTGTATTTGTTTTCAGTAAATAAATTTGATTTGATTTGATGTTTTGCACTTCAGTTGATACGAAATATAATGTAGCAAACTGCTCACAATCCCTCCATATAAGATTAGGTGCCTACTGCAGATTTTTCTACACAAACGGAATATCAATAAAATTCCGAACTAGCTGACCCGACAGACGATGCCCTGTCTCAATTTCCCATAGAAAATCCACTTTCAGTTTTCCTGAATTTTCCAATGTTCCCGGCAACTTTTCCAATTTTTCTCACCATTTAAACCTTCCCTGGACTACGACAAACACTTCAAAACCAAAATCAGCTAAATCGGCCCAAACGTTCTCGAGTGTTAGCCAGACAAACGAACAGCAATTGATTTTTATATATATATACCTACCTGAAGAATTCGTCGATTTCATGATCTTTACCTACACCAAGTTTGCTCATAAAACTTGTATGAAGCAAAAAACAATGACTCATTATCACACTATCAAACTAATATTATTAAGGAGAAAGTGAGTGTGTGTGTGTGTGTAGATAGCTTATATACCCTGGATTAATAAAACATACCTAGGCTACTTTTTATCCCGTTCTACGCGGGTGAAACCGCGGGGTGCAGCTAGTTTATTTCATAAACAATCTGATATCTGAATCTGATATTCTGATATGAGGGTGAAATATGTCCTGTGCTATAATTTAATTTAACATCTTATGTACCCACCATATTTCAGGCAAATAAATGGATTATGATTATGATTATGATCAATGATACATTATGTACCATGATGATGATGTGTTGATGTGTTATGTGTGTGTGTTTTGTAGGTGTGTGTGTATTGTGTCTCGTAGGTACTTTGAATTGGTCGTTATCATATCACGATGTCATTGAAATTAAGTGAAGTTGAATTTTTGAACTCAAAAATCGAACTTTTCGCCTCTTAAGACGCAACAATCATTTTCCTGCAACGTGTTTAAATTTTTGTAGCTAACCGATTTTTTGGAAGAACCTGCAAGAGTAAATATCCACAAACTACAGACGATGACTCTAGTTATCTACCCATAGAAGGTGTACCTACTAACTTAAATAACGCACAACCTCATTGTACTCATAATTTTAACAGAACCAAAACTGAAAGCGCGAAAAAAAAATGAGCTGTTCCCTACGTTTTGACGAGTTATGCGAATATAAACTTAGTAGGGAACAGCTAGAAGTGTTCATAATGATGAGTACAATGACCCCTTAAGAGGTTGTGCGTTATTTAAGTTAACCTACACCATAAAAAGCATTAAATAAGAATGTAGAGCTGCCCAATGATATATTACCTTCGTCACTGGAGCTGCCACGATACTTTTGAATATTTTCGTCCACCTATTCCGCAACAATGGCCAGGATGGTAAAATGTCAGCTCTCGAGTACCTACGATAAATGTCAGGGCCGTTATTATTATATTATTCTTTATGGAACAGACAAACTGTCAATTTGGCTTCGAAAATCATGAGAAGCCTCATACTAACACAAGACCTTGGTCTTTCTTCCTACGTAAGTCTCTTCTCAATGTTTTAGTGTTTCCAATTGACGCTTGCAAAAAAGTCTTCAACTGCCAAAATCAAATACCGAAAAGGACTGATCTGTGTGGTCTTCGTCTGCCATATACTCACTGTAGGTACCTACTCTGTGCTTATCGTCAAATTTTATGTTACAGTATGGTTACAGTGTAAACTCTTACTTTCTGTCATCTTTCGTTATGCTTACTTACTTAACGTAAAACTTCCTTTAACGTAGAAACTAGTTCAATTTGGTTGGTTTATCTTAAAACCCATACATTGATACACTCTTTATAGCGCAACAGCCATAGAAATATAAATAATAGGTCTTTACCTATGAAAGTGCCGTTTTGTATGAAAAAATTTAAACGAATTTTTTTCATGTATTTTTTATTTGTATTAATCGAAGTAATCACCCATGCAATCAATGCATCTTTGCCAACGCAGTGGCAGTTTATTGATGCCCTTCTTAAAGAAATCAGCTGGTCGGGAGGCAACAAATTCTTCAAAGGCATTTTGTACTGCCTCTCGGGTATTGAATTTTTTTCCCGCCAAGAAGTTATCCAAATTCTGGAAAAAGTAGTAGTCTGCAGGCGCAAGGTCTGGTGAGTAGGGCGGATGACGGAGAGCTTCCAACCCCAGTTCTTGCAACTTGGAGACCGTCTGCTGTGCAGTATGAGGTCGCGCGTTGTCGTGCAGGAGCAGCGGAGACGAGCGATTGACAAATGCTGGTTGGAGATGTGCCAGCTTCTCCATCATTGTGTTCAGTTCTTCACAGTACACATCTGCAGTAATGCTCACCCCGTTTGGTAAGAAGCTGTGATGAATCACACCGGCGCTAGACCACCAAACAGTGACCATCACTTTTCTAGGGGTAAGTTTTCGTTTAGGGCATTGTTTAGGTGCTGAACCAGGATCCAACCAACTTGCTGAGCGCTTGCGGTTATCAAACAGAATCCATTTTTCATCGCAGGTAACAATTTGTGTGTCTGTTGAGCAGTGCAAGGCTCGTCTCGACGCGTACTTCGCGCTGGCGATCATTGAGTTCGTGGGTCACCCATTTGTCAAGCTTTTTTACCATGCCAATTTGACGCAAATGGACCAATATTGTTTTGACGCTAACGTCGAAAGCTGCTGCTAATTCAGCCGTAGATTGTGTATCATCAGCTTCCACAGTCGCCTTTAATTCGTAATTGTCGACCAAAGTCTTCAGACGACCGCGAGGTTCATTTTTCAGGTCGAAATTTCCAGAACGGAAGCGAGCAAACCAATAACAGGTGGTGCGTTTGTTTGTAGTGTTAGCTCCGTAAACGTCGTTGATGTTGCGTGCCGCTTGTGCCGCGTTGCTGCCACGACGGTACTCATATTCCATAATTACTCGAATTTTTAACGTATCCATGATGACGAAAAAGATTGAAATGCGATGAAAATGTAACACTAATCAATAAACAAATGACTACTATTGGAAAAAAAAAACCATGTTTTTAAAATAAAATTAATTTGAAATTAGAATTCTTAGCCAAACAAAAATTATTTTGATTTGAAATGGCCAGTACTGCAGAACGGCAATTTCATAGGTAAAGACCTAATATTATTTCTTATATCTATGGCAAGTTCCAAGCCATTCTCTATTACGAAGAATAAGTACCTACAAATAAGGGTTCCTTTTTACCATTTCGGTACGGAACCCTAAAAGGCGTGAACCAGCGCGCGACACATACTGCTCGTAAAAATATCGCGGCGGGATTTTATCGCGCACTGGATTTTCAACTAGTTGTTGAGCCGAGCATTGAGAATCCAACTTAAGAACAACAGAATGCATTCTAGCGCGTCGAAAAAACACTGTTGGATTTTCAACTCTCGGCGCTAAGCAGAGCGTTGAAAATCCAGTGCACGAAATAAAATCGCCGCGAGATTTTTACGTCCGTGTGAACGTCGGCTTAGGCCCTGCGCGCACTGCAGTGCGTTTTGCTAACGCATAATCTGTGCAGTATGGAATGTCTTTGAAGTGCGCGCACTGCGGTGAGAAAAACGCAAGCGTTTTAGTCACCGTAGGCACCGCCCGCCGGTGCGGCATGCGGCAGAACTAACGCAACGCATTCCACCGCACGGCAGTGCGCGCATGGCCTTATACTGCTTTTATAGGCAGGTATAACACTCGGTTTAGAGGTGTTATTAAGGTTTACGGTGGATATAACTAGATATCATAAACCCCATTTGGACTAAGTACTCAGTACTTACCTATTATGATCAAAGGACCAATAATAAATTAATATTGGCATTCATTTTAGTCAGTGAAGGGTCCACCGCTTAATTTTAATTAGAATTTAACTTAACTTCTAAACTTCAAAATTGGATTTGTAGGTTTGCTTAGCCATTTGCAAAGCCATAAAAAGTCGGCTGGACAAAAAATGCCATTGGGTTTTTCTACTCCTAAGCCCAGAATTAGAGATTATACGGCGACGGAACTATTTAACACCTAAATCGTATAATAGTTAGGAGTATATTGTAAGATATTATAGGTTTAGGTAGGTTTAAGATAGCGTTTTGTCCAAACATGCAATTATCACTACCTACGGCTACGTAATGAATAGTAATGATGCATACAGACCTAAGCTTTGAGTTTTTTTTTATTTCAGCCTGGACTATCCTACTGCTGATAAAAGGCCACCCCCAAATCCTTTCCAGCATCCTTTTTCAGAGCCACTTCGATCCAACCCTTGTAGTCCTACCTACGTGTCTAGGTCGTCTGCTGATGGTGCCCGAGGATGGACTTCGGAAGAGGTGGCGCTCTTCCCGGCTGCGAAGTCCATTCTCAAGCACCCACCATAAGGAGACTGTTGCCCAGCGGTCACTTTGCATGCGGCTGAGCTGACGTTTCTCGCCCAATGCCATTTTAGCTTGACAGCCTTTCTGCCTACTTCTACGATCCCCATTATGGAGCGTAGCGTGGTATGTGTTTCGTATTCTGTCAGTTCGTTTTACGCCCAGAACGCTGCGCTCCATTTCTCTTTGGCAAACTCCCGGTTTGAGATCATTAGATTAATTAATACCCAACACTATGTACACGTTACGCAACATAGGTGTATCTACTTGTTCCTATACATATAAAATGAAGTTGCAACGTACCGAAGAGGTTAAGGGTTAGTTTGATAACATTATTTTTATTTATATTACGCCAGTCGGAACACTTGACTACGGGAACAAGACGTCAGGACTAAGGGCCCTGACCTGTGTTAGTGTCAGTAAAATGGTCTTCACCATATTCGGTTTTGCTATACAATTTAAAAGGAAGTTCAGGGTCGTTAGAGTACAGAGGTAAGTTTACACATTCTTTATTTAAATTATGAAGACTGTAGCTTTGTAGGACAGTTTCAAATTATTTGTGAAGGTTATTAGGGCGTTATTTAGTTCATTACTATAAGACATTTCCTTGATTCTTGTTTCCTAGGCACCTAATATATAAGAGCTTTAATACAAGTTGTAAACAACCAAGGTTTAGATTCAGACGTCCAATTTAGTTGTTATTGTTAGTAAGAAAGACTTCGTTTGTGTACAATCATTGATTGAAACTCTCGGCTGTGCCATTATAATACATGTTCGTCATGCTACAGACAGTTGCGATTCTTGTGATGTAGGCATTTAACGTTATTACGAGTCATCGGTTCAGATGTGTTCATTTTAACCAATGACTAGTAAATCAATAATTTAATTACCTACTTACATGAAGGAATGATTGTCTGAACCTGGACCGCTATCTGTTTTTAATCGACGAAAAAAAGGAGGAGGTTCTCAAGTCGACACGTATATTTGTTTTTATTTTTGATTATGCGTGGTCGTAAATGGACCACGCATTACTTTTTACAGGGTAGTTCGATTTGAGTAATTTTGTTTTAATATAGGTATAGGTATACCATAAAGTTGGTCCCATATTGCATGTGTTGTTTTTGAGTTAGCTTCAATAATACGAATTTTTTCCCTAATTTTTATGTGGATGATGTTCCAATTTCTTTTGCAAGTAGTGGTATTAGAATTTGTGTGGGGTAGGTACCGCAACTAAAAAGTGAAAAATAAAAACTTTTTTCACAAAAAAATACAACTGACTTCCAAAAACAACACTACAAAGTGACAAACAACTTTAATTTCGGAAATCGGTGGCAAAAAAACTAAAATACATTTAACCAGACACCGGCTTCCGAAATTAAAGTTATTTTTCACTTTGTAGTGTTGTTTTTGGAAGTCGGTTGTATTTTTTTGTAAAAAAGTATTTTCATGAGCTTAGACTTTAGTTTAGAGGGTCGTTTCGTTCTATGGCCTTGTCTAATTATTATTTTATTTTATTTTATTATTTTGCTTAAAATTACCATGAAAAATAAATGTAATTAAAAAGTTGTACAACATGCAGTAGCCGATCGTAGCGAACCATAGTAAGTAATCAATCGGGTTCGCTTCATCTACCAAACTTTAAAATAAATTGGTTTCTAATTATTATTTATTAATTTATAGGCGATGCCTACTATGTGAGAAAAAAATTATAACGCAAGTAAAAATTCAATATAATACCTTTGAATTTATAGGTAACTAGCTGCGCCCCGCGGTTTCACCCGCGTAGACTGGGATAAAAGTAGCCTATGTGTTAATCCACGGTATAAGCTAACTACATCCCTAATTTCATCCAAATCGGTCCAGCCGTTTGAGCGTGAAGAAGTAACAAACATACAAAATCACTCACGGTTTTTTTTTTTTGTTGCGTGAATCACTTTAGCCGCATAGAAGTTTAGCCGTATTTTTTTATTGCCGAAAGTACGTCAGCGGTTATCATAATTATTTTCAACAGTTTATTCAAACATTCAAACACTTCACTTTCTCGTCTTGACTTTCATTGTCAAGAGCGTTACGTCTAGATTGTCAAAAGAACGGAAATGATCGCATTTAAAATATCGATTCGTAAATACGCTGAATAATCTGCAAACGAAGACAATACAAATTGGTCTAAGGAAATATCTATACTTACCTCAGATCTCGACCTTACATTACGTGCCTCTAGGTTGAACTTCAATAACCTTTGTATTTACGCTTGGCACGGACATTACGGCATTTGCAAATAAAAATAAAACATCAGCTGTGTTCTTGTTATCTGTAAACATAGCACTTAGTTTCTTTTGTTGACTCATGAGCTGTTCTATCTGAAAGGAATTCGCTATTAGAAATATACCTACATAACACAATATTATTAAAATCACCGAGTATTTCAGTCTCAAATTGTAGGATTTGATAGGTCACCCTTCTCTCATCTATCAATGCTTATACAAATATCTAGCATTAAATGCAAAACAAGTTTTTTTAGCTCCAAAGCTCGGTTTTTTATTCTTGTGTCCAAAGTGTGGGCGGGAAACTGTTTGCTCTAAAAATGCATTATCATTTCAGCAATATAACATTTATCTACATGGTAAATACAGAGACTAATGGTAGATAATTATGTCGCAGCCATAGAAATATAAAATATATCTAAGGTCGCAGCCAACCCGTATAATAGCCATTTAGTTAAGAGGAAATGCGGGTGACCAGACTTTTGAAAATGAGGTATTTGAAGAAACTATTGCTGTCGCTCTGCGAGCGCTCCGCCCTCAAAGTCGTGCGATAAGGACAACTGCAAATCCGACTAAATAGCTTATGTAAAAAGTCACATTTCGAGGTTTGGCTCTCGCCTATTTCCTCCTCCAATATTGGACCAATTTAAAAGATATTTCATAATCTGAATAAGAAGGATATACATACTATGCCCCTATGTTTTTCTTTTTTCGTTAAAAGTTGTCAAATTTGTACACTAGGCCTCTGTTGACAGCGTTCTGAATAGGCAATTTTGAGTATTTTTTGAGGGTTCTAGTTCTTATAAAAATAATGTATCATCAAAAAGGAAAACATAGTTAAACATACAAGTAGCTAATATTTATATTTCTGTGAAAAATCATTGCTTTACGGTCATTAACCAGAAAGAAAACAGGCGAGAGCGTTTGTATGGAGAAAGCACCCGCATTTCCTCTTAATCGCCTAGCTTTTGGAAGTAGTGCTCGCCGGCCGCTGCTGCGGCACCACTCGCTTCGCTCTCTCGGCTCGCACGCGGTTGGTCACAGTTCTAACCTAACCTATTCCATTTGGGCGGGGTGCCCTGGCTTAGTTACTGCGAGCAATTTAGTTCGCGCGTGGTTGGTCACAGTATAATTAAGTAATTATCAACTTTTAGTTGAATATCATTCAGGGCGCTATTTGTACGGCCGCCGTTTAGTTAAATAAAAGGTTATAAGGCAATTAATGAAACGGCTAATTAAACCATTTGGCCGCGACAGACAAGATATAATTTAAATAACTGAAAACCTGAATTTTGTTTATAATATTATGATGCCTTTTTAGGCTTTCAGTTATCATAATTACGAACACATCAGTATTTATAGGGTAGTCTTCATGTGGTCACCTCCATAGATAAGTCCAACCTTATAGAGAATACAGCAATTATTATTATTGTACATAATGGAATTAGTAAGTAAGTACTGGCACGTCTGAGAGTGCGTTTCCACTGACGCGGAGGTGGGCGGAGCGGAGCGGAGATGTGCAGGAATCGACAAATCATAAAAGTAGAAATCCTCATTGCGTCTCTTGACTCGTTTGTGATTGGACGATTCCTGCAAGTTTCCGCTCCGCTCCACTCAGCTCCGCGTCAGTGCATACGCACCCTTAGGACTGATACACCTAAATGAAGAAAATACCATCGCAGGCATTGACTTATATAGGTATTACTGATCGCAGGTATTCTTTTGTTTTGTATAGCTACCAAACCTAGCTTATCTTCATTTTCTTTCGCACAGTGATGGAGCCCACGAAGCTATGCTGGGCGAGGGCCAGGTGCCGCAGATCGTCAGCAAGGAGACGAAGAAAGCTGATGAGTACGAGGCTCTGCAGAGTTTCCTAAGGAGCATCAGCTCCACCGCCACACTACCGCCTTATGTAAAGGGTGAAACATACTCTTCTGCAAAAGGAGTATTTAACCAGGTAAAAAATAAAACAGATTAGTATCTTAAAGTTCTGCGTAGCTGGTCAATTATAACATAAAGAAAGGTAATCGTGCCGTATTGTAAATGAAGAATCAACCAGACAAACATAGGTGGTACATAAATAGATAGACTGCTTACAATGTTTGTCTAAAAAAAACAATTTATTTTCCAAGAAACATAAGAATGATGAGACTAAACATTTTCTTTTGTCCGTCTTGTAGTTACTTAGATTAAAAAATATTGGACAATTGTTTTTTTTATACGTACTTAATCAAAAGATTACGGCGATACATTGAGTTAATTAAACAAAAAATATGGCATGACGTCTCGCCTAGCTAAATTTTATACGTAGACGTAGTACATTACTACCATAGAAATTTAATTACATCTATGGTTAGTACTATAGGCCAACGTCGCACGGACGTTTTTTTTCGCGCACTGGATTTTCAACGATTTGCTTAGCGCCGAGAGTTGAAAATCCAACAGTGTGGTTTTTTCGATGCGCTAGAATGCAGAGTGCAGTTGTTGTTAGGTTGGATTCTCAATGCTCGGCTCAACAATGAGAGTTGAAAATCTAGTGCGCGATAAAATCCCGCGGCGATATTTTTACGTCCGTGCGAACGTCGGCTTACTTATTCTGTGGTAGAAGTGACGTACCGAGCCCCCACTCCCCAACTTTAATAAGTACTTACGTGTTATTTAGGGTTGGACTTTTCATTAGCTGCAGTAAAATGACACTTCTAATGTAATTTTTACTGTCATTTCGCTATCAAATGGGAACATTTTTAACGAAATGACAGATAAGAAGTGTCATTTTACTGCAGCTAACTAAAAGTCCGAGCATAAGTATTTTTAGGGTTCCGTACATCAAAAGGAAAAAACGGAACTCTTATAGGATCACTTGTTTGTCCGTCTGTCTGTCTGTCTGCCTGTCAGTCAAGACCGTTTTTCCCAGGAACGCGTGCAGGTATCCAGCTGAAATTAATATCAAATACGTAGGTCTATGCGTCTATGGTCCCTCGGAGTTCTAAAAAGATCAACAAGTCAACGCAGTAAAAAAATACGGCCATTTATGCGACATTTTTTGATACTCGCAAGTAAATCAAAACCTATAGGGTACTTCCCGTCGTCCCAGAATCATGAAATTTGGCAAGAAGCAAGGTCTCACAACACAAATATGGGAAAAAGTCCGAAAATTGTTAATTTGTAATTCTATCACATAAAAAATTTTTGCAAAGTTGTCAGTGTGTCAACACCCTTTTTCTGAGGAACGCATAAAGGTATCAAGTTGAAATTGATATCAAATACGTAGGTCTATAGTCTCTTGAAGTACTAAAAAACTCAAGCTTCTATATCAATGCAATAAAAAAATACGGCAATTTTGCGACCCATTTGATACTCGCAACTGTCGTAAGTAAATCAAAACCTATAGGGTACTTCCCGTTGACCTAGAATAATGAAATTTGGCAAGAAGCAAGGTCTCCTAGCACAAGTAAAGGAAAAAGTGCAAAATTTGTAATTTTATGACATATTTTTTTTTTTTTGATAAGCAATGTTAAGTTTGTTATTGGGATAAATTCTTTTCAACTACGGAACCCTTCATTGTGCGTGGTCCAACACGCACTTGGCTGTTTTTTTTTATTAATATGATAAAGCAAAAAATACGTGCCTAATATTTTTTTTATTATCTGACTGAACGGACTAAACAGTTTTTTATTTTTATCCGGCGGCAGCCCTATATTTCCATTCTTTAATTTTTTATCAAAACAGACTCTCATTAGTCAGCCCGTGTCTGTCTGCTCGAAAGCGCCAATCTCTAAAAGTGCTGAAAGGATTGAATTCAAGTTGTTTGCAAAATAGGTAGGTACTTACATAGAATTGTCTTGATGAAGGTTTATGTGTATAATTAACACATGATATTGTGTTATAATAGCTGAGCCGGTTTATGTCAAGGAAGTCGTAAAAACTGTTCCGGTCGAAGGGGGAGCGGCTCAAACCCCGATCTAAACTATTACCTATAGTTTCTAAGATCGAAGCACAGCATTAATGTACCTACTCTGAGATCGAAAAATGCAGTAGGTATGTAATTGATTGTATTATACGCTCAAAGTGATTCAACCTTGTCATTGAAAATTTTCTTTTAACCAAAAAACTTTTTTACAAAAACAAAAACCGACTTCCAAAAAAAAACACTACAAAGTGAAAAATAACTTTAATTTCGGAAGTCGGTGTCTTTGGATCTGTATTTTAGTTTTTTGCCACCGACTTCCGAAATTAAAGTTATTTTTCACTTTGTAGTGTTTTTTTTTGGAAGTCGGTTTTTGTTTTTGTAAAAAAGTTTTTATTTTTCACTTTTTAGTGGTTCAGTTTGTAATTTATCTAAGTTACAATAACCCAATGTCAACTGCTCATCACGTTTTACAAAATGTTGCTTTTCCCGATGCAGGGACGTTAATTGTTGAGGAGTTCTCCTAGTAAGAACCAGGAGAAATGGAGCTCATGGTGAAGTCACCATTACCATTATTTTGACGAGCATAAACCATATTAAAGTAATCGAATCGCAACCTGTTATATACTTAGATATAATTGAGTATTTCCGATGGCCCTCTGTGGTCTTCATCATCAGTTCCAGTTCACCGAATGGTACTTTCCGAGAGTAAATGCACGAGTTACTATAAAAAATACCGAAATCGATATAGGTGTGCCCATAAAATTTGAGGGTTTCCCTCGATTTCCATGGGATCCCATCATCAGATCCTGATTTGATGATCATGGGACCACTTGGGAAGTATACCCTTTCGAACAAAAAAAGAAAAATCCAAATCGGTCTAGCCATTTTCGAGTAATCGGGGAACATACATAAAAAAAAAAAAAAAAAAAAAAAAATATTCCGACGAATTGAGAACCTCCTCCTTTTGGAAGTCGGTTAAAAAGAAAAGTCTATGCTGAAATATGCTGTCAATTTTTCAATTTTCCTATCACTCCCATTCCACCCACGCAAGACCGACGGTAGTCCTGTGCGTGGGTGCTCCAATTTCACTTCTTACAGTTAGCTGGCTAAAAATTATTTAGTTCTGAAGCAGAGGAACTCGTAAAACTCGTACCTACTACACTTTTAAAAGAAAAGAAAGAAATAAGTACCTACTATATTTTTTTTTAGCTTGACTTTGTTCCATTAAACTCGTTCCTTATCCAATTGACTTGACGTCTGTCGTTAATGATGCTGTATTCTCATTATAACAATTGATTCTAAGGAGACTGGGCAAATATGTAAGCCCCACTTTAGGTCCGTTAAATCACTCGAAACCCTACGCTAGTACGTCACCATCCGTGACGTTTTGAATTAGCATTTACTAGCATTTTCGTGTGTTTAACGCCTGGAAATGCTAACTCTTCGTCTCCGCCTGAGGGGACGTAGTGAATTAACTTTTGTATATAGGTACGCTTCCGGTCAACACCGGTGCTTGAGGGGAGATGTTTTTTCAATACACTTCCTCGAAAACTGGTTCATATCACACTACGATTAGGTTCACAATGCAATGTATGTCGCCCGCGTGCGATTTTTCTTATTCCCACCCGTGTGCGGGAATAAAAATTGCCACAGATAACTTATACCTATACTTACTTAGTCCAAATTGGTTCAATGCCTCTATTCACAACTCTCTATTCGGAGGTGAATGTTTTTTTTAATCTCGGCAAAGAGATATGCGTCTTTGGGGCGTTAATATTTTTGAATATATAAATAATGTTTCTTTAAAGAATATTATCAAAATGATTGACCATGATTATTAAAATAAAAAAACGTAATAAACGTGTTTTTTATTGTAATAATCATGGTTTTTGATAATATTCTTTAAAGAAAACAAATTAACAGTTATTTGTGTTCTAAACTCAAAAATATTTGAATTTTGTATTTTTCATATTAGGCTGTTTATCAGATTTATACCTTTGCTTCTCTTTCAACCTGACGAAAGCAAAGCGCGGAAAAAAAAGAAAATTTAAATCATAGTTTCCTGTTAATTCATGACAAAAATATTTTCCGTTATTTTATTTTATTTCTTCAAAAGTGTATTGAAAAACGTCGTTTGATACTCGTGGACATTTGTTATTGCAGTTCTCGGCTCAAAAACAACCTCGCCTACGGCTCGGGTGTTTTAATTCCGCCTCGAATGCGAATGCAATAACAAACGTTCTCCACTTGTATTAAAATGTACTATTTTAGTACAGTATTTAAAAAAAAACTCTTGTCTTTTGAAAGATCTTGATTAGTTTTCCCAGGCGCCATCTATTAATGTGAATACTAAAAAAAACCGGTCAAGAGCGAGTCGGACTGGCGCACCGAGGGTTCCGTTCCGATTTCTGAAAAGTGTGCTATTTAGAGACATCGTTTTATTTTTCCTGTAATCTTTACATAAACTTCTATCACATAGAATAATTTCAGATTTTTCTCTTAGCAAACTTCGGAGATAAGGGGGGAACGGTAATTTTTTTTACATTTTTCATCAAAAGTCAAAAACTATGCCGCTTAAAAAAAAAAGAAAAAAAATGTTTGAGAATGTGCAACTCTTTCATATGATACCCCACATGTCCTAGTAGCCCCACTTTGAATTTTTAAGACCCCCTTTCAGTCCCTGTTACAAAAAAATGTAAATATTTTTATTTCTTTCTTATTTGCAAAATAGTTGGGTAAACGTCATTTAAAACTGCTCCAAATTTCAAGTTGATAGCATCAGTAGTTCTTGAGATATTCAGCTGTGACAGACAGACAGACACACAGACAGACAGACAGTCAGACAGACAGACAGACAGACAGACAGACGGACAGACAGACAGACTGAGTCACACCATAAGGGTTCCTTTTTTACCATTTTGGTACGGAACCCTAATATCAACTGTCATAGAAAAGCCTTATTGTTGCGGTCTCCTTTTAAAAGGTAGTTAAAAGGTAATGGATAATGAGTTTTTATACATTGAGAAATCAGAACTGATGACAAACTTATAATGGTTTTACGAATCCAACAATTCTGTTTGGGCATCGTTCTTTTGCCTCTATAATGACATGAACTGAACCATCGTTTTTGGCGCTAACAAAAATGTTAACGTTAACGTTATGTGTTAATGTAATTAGTGTTGTACCGTTTTAACTAACTATAAATAAATAAATAATAACGTAACCTACTGAAAACTACTAACAGTTACACTTTTTGTTCGTAATTTATGAATAATAAACAGTTATTTCGCTTCGCTGATATACCGGATGACTTTTTTTACCGTCTCGAAAAAAATTGGGTGTATTAGGTGAAGGCATACCTAGTTTTTTTTTTTAATAGCTTAGACAGAAAAAATTATCAAAGTACCAATAAATACTACAAATTCGATGTAAGCTTTTCATTTTTGTACCATAAAAACAGAATTTTGAAAAAAAAAATCGTTTAAAAATATCGAAATTCAAATCATATGCAGCCTACATGTGATTAGAATTTTTGTTTTTTTTTTATTTTATTATTTTTGAAAAAAAAAAAAAAAGTTAGGTATGCCATAGGCTTCTACTCCGTTCACTTAATATACCCAATTTTTTTTCGAGACGGTAAAAAAAGTCATCCGGTATTATATTTTTTTTAAAGTAGAGCTTATACAAAATAAATCTGCCTATGTCTCATTTCTGGGAAAATTCGTTTTCTCTATTTTCAATCGAGCAAAGCTCGGCCGCCCAGGCACTAAATAGGTAAATAGGTAATCAGGGTAGTCCAAAGTACACTTAACTAGTAACCTTGTACCTACTAATCACTTGTCAAAGAAACCCATACTTGCTACTGTTTGTGTAGTTGTTAGCCCTGACCTTTGCAACAATCATCATCACATTCGCACATGCAACCATCACTAAATCTTAATATATAAAACAAAGTCGGGTTTGTTCGAACACTTATAACTCGAGAACGGCTTAACGGATTTTCATGGTTTTTGATTTGTTGTATTTTTCTTCGTCCCGAATAGCAGAATAACTATTAAAATATAGGAAAAGTCACAAAAAAAATATGAAGAAAATTAATTTTCACAAAACATTTGAACAGGGCTGTAATGAAAGATTCCCGACCTTTCATTAGAATTCCAAATTCAAATTAATTTTATAATCAGTTGTTTTCCCGCCGTTCGATTTATTCAAAACACTACTATACTAAATATGTGGAGATTTGATACAAATACAAACGCACTATCCCAATTTATTTGGGGTCGGCGCAACATGTCCCTTTCTCCCATACTTCTCTATTAGTCGTCATCTCAGTAGTCACTCCCTTTCTAGTCATATCATCTTTCACGCAGTCCATCCATCGTTTCTTTGGTCTTCCCCTACTCCTAAAGCCCGATGGCTTTTCATACTCAAAACAATTTTCTTTTTTCAAATTTGTTAGCTCCTATTAATCTTTTTCATATTTTAGACTTTTTTACTTTAACTTTATTCTGGTATTTTACTTTTCAACAAAAATCGTAGATAAATTCTTAAAATATAAATTAAGTTTTCTTACACAATTCAAAATGTTTTCAGCTTGCGCCTTCGGGAACTTCGCGCGTTTACATTGGAATATTCATAGCTAAGACAGGACAAAGTCTGTCGGGTCAGCTAGTATTATTATAAAACAAAGTCCCTCCGCGCCGCCCGCCGCGTCTGTTTGCCTATCTATCTGACGCGATAAACTCAAAAACTGCCGAACGGATTTTCATACGGTTTTCACCAATGAACGGAGTAATTCATGAGGAAGTTTTAGGTAAATAAATCATTAAGGCTTTGTGATGTGATGTGACGATGATTGATTGTTGAAGATGTTGGAAAAATCTGATGCCGACTGGGAGCTTTACTGTGGGAGCGTTACTGGGGGCGTGCGCCCCGTAAATATTGGATGAAATTTGGCACACTGATTTTATAACCAGGATTACCTCATAGGGTACCTTAGCTTTACTGTTGGAGCGTTACTGGGGGCGTGCGCCCCGTAAATATTGGATGAAATTTGGCACACTGATTTTATAACCGGGATTACCTCATAGGGTACCTTCTTTAAATCCCGGTAGTCCGTTCCCGTGGGACAGGTATTTTCCGACATCCACGGGGATGAAGCCGCAGGCATCAGCTCAATCAATCAACTCAGCCTATCGCAGTCCACTGCTGGACATAGGCCTCTCCCAGTCTGCGCCACAACACCCTGTCCTCCGCCTTTAGCATCCAGTATATCCCAGCCACTTTCTTTAGATCGTCGGTCCATCTAGCTGCAGGGGGGCGTCCCACACTACGCTTACCGATACGCGGTCTCCACTCCAGGACTCGTCTGCTCCACCGGCCATCGGTCCTTCGACAAACATGGCCAGCCCACTGCCACTTCAGCTCGAATAGGTAGAATAGGTAGCTAGAATAGGTATAATAAGAACTGGATACGTAACCACTCGCATGAAAATTAGGATGATTTACTTCCTCATCATCGTTACGTTGTGTCATTGTGTGTAGATAGTAGAATAGGTAGAGTAGTGAAAAATCCCACAATCTGCGGTCTTCCAAGAAACTATTATTGCATTCTATATCTTTTTATTTCTCACTTTATGTTCAGTAAACTAATGTTTAGGAATTTCTAGAATCAAATTATTTTTTTTAAATTGCTTTTGCTTTTATATATATGTATAACGCGAACCCTTTTCTAACCGCTCCCGCCACAATCCGCTCGTCCAATAAGGTCGAGTCGAAGCTTCTAGAAGGTTCTAGAAGCTTCGAAATAAATGACGCGCAGCCTTGTCGTTGACTTTTAGCGAGACGTATGTCAACAGTCAACTAGGCTGCGCACATTTTTTAGATACTTCTATTAGATTTTACAAAATTAGGTCTTCGCCCCCGACTATTTATGTTAAATATGCATATAAAAAGTACGACGGATACTGAGATTCCGTAACTGAACGGTTCAAAGTCACAACCAACAACATTGCCTCACAGTCGCTATGCAAATCCTAATTATTATGTAGGTATACATATAATTTGGTTTGACATAGCGATGATATTGACCTCAAAGTTACTTCATTTGCATATGTAAAGAACGGACTACTTATCTGTATTCCAAAATTGCAACATGTGCGAAAAAGAGGTTTGACAATGACATTTTAAAAAACATGGTACGTTAATAACTGTGCGTCTTTTTACTTTATACATAAACGTATTAAACATATAAGTATAATATCATTGCATCATAATCCTGCAATTAATACGTATTGACCTAATGTGAAAGTAAGGCGCCGCCTCCACGAGCGTGAAAATCGCGGCGATAATCTCGTCGTGCCACCAAATTCAAGTATCTCCACACGGCGATGCGATGTCATCGCGGCGATTATTTGTAGGCACAGTATGACTATCGCCGCGATTCTCTCGCTCGTGGAGTAGGCGGCCCCTTAAGATGTTACTTTGTGTGTTTGTTACTCAATCACGCTTTATCGGCTGAACAGATTTGCATGAAATTTAGCAGGAAGTTAGACTATAACCTGCACCCTAATTGCGTAATACACTATAAATCGGAATCTAATCATTTTGGAGCAAATTGCTAATCCATTGCTTCATATGTTCGAAAAATGTGTATGCTCGACAATGTAAATAAAGTAATGAATGTTGTTGAACTGTCAAAATGAAACCGATTCCGATTATTGACGACACGGTTGGCGCAGTGGTTGAGCGATTGACTGCTGCGCAGCATGTCGCGGGTTCGATTCCCGCACGGAACAAATATTTGTACAACCTACAAGTATTTGTTACGAGTCTGGGAGTTTTTCTATCTATAATATGTATGTATTTACAAAAAAAAATTGTGTATTAGTAGTTTATCAGCCATCTCGTTACCATAACACAAGCATTAGGTTGCTTAGCTTGGGACTAGATGGCGTTGTGTGAAATGTCCAAGGAAATTTAATTATTTATTTATTATTTATTATATCCGATAGTGTGTTACGCAAATAGGTTGCTGGATTAACATAAAGGATGATTTCTATCCGGGTAGGTACCTACATGTAGATGTTTCCTTAGTAACCGCTAGCAATTGGTACAGTCAGCAACAAAAATCGATTAACACTTTAGTTTTCTAAATCTTAATTATTGAGCAAAATACAGATGTAAATTCTAAAGAATTAACTCATATCTAATATACTAATGCTAAAAAGCAGGCTATCGTATCATTTTGTGTTAATATAGATGATTTCAACAAGTAGCAGTGTTAACCGACTTCTGTTGCTGACCGTACCTAAGTATTGTGCTAATTTAATAAGGAAAGTCAATATTATTTTTACACATACATACCTAACACTGCCTAACAGAAACAATGAGATGAATGAATGTGCTTGTGAAAATTGGATTATGTCCGACGAGATGACGTAATTAGTCCAACGCTAACATTTCGCATTATCTAACTATGTACGTTTTGGCAAAGAGAGCTATTTCTCTTTAACAAGCTAAAAATAAGTGTTCTTTACATAAATATTTTTATTGAAATGTAGTTTTTACATTCCAAGCGGTTTTTGTTATGCTTTGCAAATATTCATCACGAGGTTATTCTAATGATGAGAGATTAGTTTATGTCATACAAGTTTACAAAAAAAAGATTGACGTTTTTAGTTTTTGTTGTTATCCCTATTAAACGAGCAATATTTGTATACATAATTATATAGGGTGACTGGTAATTAGTGACCGATACCTTTTTTTTTTTTTTTTTTTTTTTTGAGGGTGGGAAATCATCAAATAACTTCTCCCGCTCTGGGTGGAGCGGGAGGGCGTGTCAGACTTTTACTGACTAAAACCCACCCGTGTTCCTTCAGTTGCCTATGCCAGGGCCGCGGTAACCCTTTCAGACAACCCGCGACCCCAGCGGCGTCGGCCCTATTGGGCCCCGTCACTTGCTGACATCTCTTTGAGGCGCGCGTGGAACACGACGCGCCGTCGACTCGGGCCTGGTCCTTACCGGACGGCGAGCTACCCGCTGCTCACCGTCCGCAGGCCCGCGCCTACGGTGGCCGGAAATCGCCCCGCGATTCCCGCCGCCCAGGGCGTCTCCTGCGGCGACTGAGGGCGTGAGGCTGCCTCTCCCTCACGCGTTCCGCCTCCTCCTTCGCGAGCATCACTGCTTCGCAGAAGGAGGTGACGGCCTCCCATGCACTCTCGCTCCGCACCATGGCCTGGACCAGGCTCGGACGCGAGAGATCGCCGCCGCCGATCGCCTCCGTGAGAACACGGCGGTGCTCTGCCCAAGCCGGGCAGACCTCCACTGTATGCTCCACCGTGTCCTCCGGGCGATCCACACAATGGAAACACCCGGGCGTTTCCTCCCGCCTTATGCGAAACAGGAACCTCCCGAAACAACCGTGTCCGGTGAGGACCTGCGTCAGGCGGAAGGTGAGGACGCCGTGGCGCCTCTCTAACCACTCCTCAAAGAGGGGACTTATCGCCGCTATTGTGGCGTGCCCAGCGCTGGGTTGCGACAGTCGCGCTCTCCATGCCGCCATTAGTGACCGATACCTAAACACATGATTGTGCTCATGATAACAAACAACTTTTACTATAGGGTCTCCCTACATTTTGACGAGTTACGCGAACATGAATGTATGGGGCAGCAGATTTTTATCACTACCAACCCCGACAAGCGTAGCTTAACCTGATGGATCGACCCGTGCGGCTGTTATTACTTAGCCACGAGCTCCTCTAGAAAAGATAGAAAAGCCTTATTGTTGCGGTCTCCTTTTGAAATGTAGTTAAAAGGTAATGGATAATGAGTTTTTGTACATTTGGTAGTTAAATGAGAAATTAGAACTGATGACAAACATACACAAATCCGACAGTGGAGAGGCAAAAGAACGATGCCCAAACAGCCTTCTGTTTAGGCCCTCCACTGACATGAACCGAACATACAAAGGCAACTGAAGGAACACGGGTGGGTTTTAGTCAGTAAAAGTCTGACACGCCCTTCCGCTCTACCCAGAGCGGGAGAAGTTATTTGATGATTTCCCATCCACAAAAAAAAAGAAAATGGTTTACGGGTGCGAAAAATCGATCTACCTGTCTCATTTCTGGCAAAATTCGTTTTCTCTATTTTAGAGCTCGGTCGCCCAGGTGCTGGTAAAGATAAAGATAAAGATAAAGATTTTTTATTTGTCCAAACCAAACCAAATGAACACGCTTCCTCTCATCTCTGTCTCAGATCTCTAAAGTACCTATTCAAGAAAATAATACAAAAACATGTAGGTATAAAGTAGTAGTGTAAATTGTGTCGTCGGGTTAAAATAATAAAGTAAGACATGATGAGGAAACCCGCATGTTTGCAGTAATATCAAACGGTGGCCGTGGCTGCTATTGCTATGCGGATAAACCTAGCTCCTATACTATACCATGCGGTTGACTTTCAACTGCACATTTGTGGGAATACCCTAACAACGTAGTCATTTAACCTCACCAAAGATACGTATCGAGAAGGCTTTTAGTCAACACTTTGTATACATATAGAATCTGATAAACTTTTATAGTACCTAGGTATTACATAGACGTATAAAAAAGGAGGACTCCGCGCCACGCATATCGAAAGCACCGTACCGACCGATCTATGATTTGAGTAGATACCTGCAAAAACGCCGTCGCTCGTGTCACATGTATGTCACATGCCACATGACCAGTCGGCATACTATGATGTAAATGTGTGCGTGAGGCGTGTTTGTACAAACGGTCCGGCTACGTGCTGTGTGTAATTTCGATATGCATGGCGCGGAGTCCTCCTTTTTTTTTAAGTCTATGAGGTATTACCACAGAATAATAAGGCTACAGTAGTTTATCTGGGCAGTGACCTTGAATGAATTACCTACGCCTACGGCCGTTCGGTAGATAATAAAAGACCGTCCGTGCCATAGAGATATAAAAAAACCGGTCAAGAGCGAGTCGGACTCGCGCACCGATGGTTCCGTATCATCATCATCATCATAATATGTAATGTTTGTTGATGATTTCTGAAAAATTGTGCTATTTAGAGTTTACCATGTTATTTTAAGACCACAAACTTCTTATAGGTTTTCCTGTAATCTACAGGTATAGAACTATTTACTGTATTTTTTTCAAAATTTTAGACTTAGTAGCTTCGGAGATAAGGTGGGAATGGCCAATTTTCGTATATTTTCTTAAATAACTTTAAAACTGTTTATTTTAAAATTATAAAAAAATATATTTGAGACCCTCATAGTAAGCCTTTTCATTTGATATATCACACGGTACAGTTTGCAAAACTTTTTTTTAAATTTTCTTATTTGCCCCCCAAAAGTGACCCCAATATTCAAAATTCATTTATTTTCTTTAGCCGTGCGTGTTTGTGTCACAGAAATCCATATGTGTACCAAATTTCATTAGATTCGGAGCAAATTGGGTGTGACAGACGGACAGACAGACAGACACGAGTGATCCTATAAGGGTTCCGTTTTTTCTTAAACCGTATAAGGGTTCCGTTTTTTCCTTTTGAGGTACGGAAAAATGAAAAAAAAATGAGAATGTGCAAACAGCGCTCTTTAATTTTAATACCCCCCACATGCCCTAGTAGCCCCACTTCGATTTTTAAGACCCCTTTCAGTCAAAAAAAATACCTTTCTTATTTGCTAAAATAAATAGTTGGGCAAACATCATCTCAAACTGTTCCAAATTTCAAGTTGATAGCATTAGTACCTAGTTCTTGAGATATCCAGCTGTGACAGGCAGACAGACTGACGCTCACAGACTATTAAAAAAGTAAGTTTTATACCTACGGAATATTTCTCCAAACAGTGACGTTTTCGTGCCGTATCACCTCGACTCACACTCATTCGAGGCACCTCATAATTTCCTTAATCTTACGATTGTGAATACCGGTTTTGAGGATCTTTCGAGGCACGCCTTAAGGTCGCCTCGACCGAGTTGTGAGTCGAAGATCTTTCGAGGCTACGACTTAGAATATAGCTGTGAGTCACACCATAGGGGTTCCTTTTTACCATTTTGGTAAGGAACCCTAAAAACAGGTCCGTGCGTAACTGCCGCGAGTTCGAACTGTTGCGCACTGGTTTATACTGAGATTTCTAAGCGCGTCGTTTCGGCCGTTTTCTATGAAGATAATTATATTACTGCCATAGACTTATAAAAAAGGAGTACTCCGCGCCACGCTTATCGAAAGTTAAGCACACTTAGTATGCCGCCGGACTGTTTGTACAAACACGCCTCACGCACACATTTTTTTATTTTTTTTTATTAATGTTCAAAAATTAATTAATTAATTTTTATCGCAGAGTTCAAAATGATTACTTTGAAAAACTTTAAATTAATTAAGTTAATTTAGTTAAGTAATTAATTTAATTAAGTTAAGTTATGTTAGTTTAATTGAATTAAGAATTTAAAACATCATAGTATGGCGGCCGGCGCCTTTCAAATCACGCACACATAGATCGGTACGGTGCTTCACTTTCGTTAAGCGTTACGCAGAGTCCTCCTTTTTTATACGTCTATGATTACTGCTTACTATATTATACAGTGCTATTACCTTGAGGCTTTACGCAATTTTGCTAAGTTTGTATGTATACACATATGTACAGGAAAAACCTAATCGAATGTCCACACGTTAGAAGTGGGACAACATGACAGTTCACGTACATTCCCTCATGCATTAGTTAATTAGAAAACTTCCTTGAAGTGTATTATTGACGCCATATCATCATGACAAGGATGAGACATGTTGGCAAACTCCATTTATTCCAATTAAATAAATTGCTTGTTAAAGGAACTGACAAGAGCAGAGCATGGCAGGCCTTATTACCTACGTAATACGGGTGTATAGTTTCATGGAGTTTAATTGCTTAAGAGGTCTGTCACATTTTATCACCTCTCTCGCTCACACGGGACCAAATTTTGAAGAATGTTAAATGAAAAGATGCTTTTTTGAAAAACGTAATCTACTATTATTGTTAGTAAATAATATTAATTTAAGAGGTAATTATTAAAAACATATTTCTATTGTGGTGCGAGAGCCATTGACCAAAATTATTGTCTTGTCGTTTTACGACCAAAACCCAAAACCTTAAATCGATATATTTGTTTATTCTACATTAACTTTATCAAGAAAAAGTGTTTACGTTAAGTATATCTTTTTTTTAATAGAAATACACAGTGTATTTTATTGTATGTAACACTTTTTCTTGATAAAGTTAAAAAAAATGTACTTATCAGCTTTTGCTAGTGATCACAAACTTTTTTTTGATGAGTCATACATACCGGTCAAAATCATAACCCTCCTTTTTGCTTCACAGTAGTCGGGTAAAAACGTGTGAGCGAGAGAGGTGATAAATTGTGATGGGCCCATAGCAAGAAGAAAGAGTTTTTATATTTCTATGGACGGGCCTCTGATTGTAGAGGAACTTAGCACGTGCAATGACGATATTGACGACGTTTTGTCGACGGGAGAATAGACAATATTACACATTGGCCATGCTTAGACGGGTAGAATGCGTACAAATATTTCTAATATCTGCCATTTTGTCTATTCTTCCGTAGACAAAACCCGTTTCTATGGCGGTCATGCTAAGCTTGCTGAATGCGCATAATGGGTCATTACATTACATTACCGTCTCGGCTGCTTTAGTATTTACGAGACTGTACGAGACTAAAAACACATTTAATATGATACGATGACAGCGACAGACTATCCGGGGTAATTGCATAGCAAACATCTACAACGTGTAACGTTAAATGCGCAAAACCTCTTAGGGGGTCATTGTACTCATCATTATGAACAACTTTTACTATGGGGCCAAACATGAAATCGCGAAAAAAAAATCAGCTGTTCAGTACATTTTGACGAATTATGCGAACATAAATGTACTGAACAGCTGATTTTTTTTTCGCGATTTCAGGTTTGGTCCCATAGTAAAAGTTGTTCATAATAATGAGTACAGTGACCCTTTAAGAGGTTTTGCGCATTTAACGTTACACGTTGTATAACAGTAGCATTGGCTTTCTTTTTAGGGTTCCGTACCTCAAAAGGAAAAAACGGAACCCTTATAGGATCACTCGTGTGTCTGTCTGTCTGTCTGTCTGTCCGTCTGTCCGTCTGTCACAGCCAATTTGCTCCGAATCTAATGGACCGATTAAGTTAAAATTTGGTACACATACGGATTTCTGTGACCCAAACACGTACAGCTAAAGTAAATGTATGAATTTTGAATATGAGAGTCACTTTTAGGGCGAAAATAAGAAAATTTAAAAAAAAAGTTTTGTAAACTGTACCGTGTGACATATCAAATGAAAGGGCTTACTATGAGGGTTTCAAATATATTTTTTTTATAATTTTAAAATATATGGTTTTAAAGTTATTTAAGAAAATTTACGAAAATTGACCATTCCCCCCCCTTATCTCCGAAACTACTGAGCCTAAAATTTTGAAATAAATATAGAAAATAGTTCTATACCTGTAGAAAACAGGAAAACCTATAAGTAGTCTGTGGTCTTAAAATAACATGGTAAATCTATATATATAAAAAAATCAAAGTCCTGAGTGAGTCACTGACTAATATATCAACGCACAGCCCAAACCAATGGACCTAGAGACTTGTAATTTTTCATATAAATACCTTATATAGTGTAAACATCCACTAAGGAAGGATTTTTGGAAATTTTATCCCTAAGGGGGTAAAATAGGGGATGAAAGTTTGTATGAAAAATCCTATCCCTTGAGTTAATAGACTTGAAACTTAGCACGAATATTCAAGTAAATTATAAAGTTTATCATTTTTAGTTTTCCTAAACTACCCCCTAAGGAGGGATTGGGGGTGTCAAAGTTTGTATGGAAGAACTTTAACACGCGGTCCGATTAACGCAAAACTCAGTTTTTATACTTGAGACCAAAAATTAAGACTAACGTGTATCAGGGTTTTCCAAAAATCTACCCCTAAGGGATGAAAAGTTAATTTTATAGCGGAGAATTTTATTGGGGGCTTGATTAACTCTAAAATTGGCGTAAATAATGTTTGAGTCAAGTTAGGAAACTTGCCAAACGAATTTTCACCGATTTTGACGACATATAGCTGATGTTTTAAGCAGTAACATAGGCTATTTTTATTTTAGAAAAATAATTAGGGTTCCGCGCAAGAAAATTAAAATCCATGAAATCAGAGAACCACGTACAGTCCAGTACAAACTTACTAAGCCTCCGCTGTCTATTACGGCTATAGCAACAAATAATAAAAATAAAGCAAAGTTAAGAATGTCAGGGGTCGATCCCCATACAATAAACTTTTCATTTTGAAAAAAAAAAAATAAAAATTTTAATCTAGCATGTGGGGTGTCATCGTCTAGAACTCATTGAGTACAGTACAAACATATTTTTTTTATCTTTTAAAATTAAGAAATAGGGGGCCGCAAAAGTTGTAAATTTTAGACCATTTTTGTACGAGCTCTAGCGCAACAATTCAACAAATTAGGAATTTGAAACTTCTTTATACCATGTAGGTACCATGAATACTGTATTTAATCAACAATACTGAAAACGGAGATTCATAAGGTGTTTTGTTTAAACATGGGTGATTTTCTGCAACTGCAAAAAATAACCTTGTAATTCACAGTATCATTATAAAATAAGTAAAAAGTTATCTTTGCGATTGTTAAACATACGGTACGGAACCCTTCGTGCGCGAGTCCGACTCGCACTTGACCGGTTTTTTTTGACAGTTCAACAACATTCTTTGTGACAGTTACGTTGTTGAGCAGACAAATTTTCCGAAAATCCATACTAGTTACTACAGACCACAAAATCTGTAAGTAAGTATTTCCTTAATAAATATTCTTTCTCTACGAGAAACTATAGATATATATGATATCAAATCGATTCAACTCCTAATCACGCATTTCGACTCAAATACTTAGCCATATTAGGTAAGTACTCGAAAACAACTAAACCAGTTTTAATACTTACCTATGGTACCATCTCAAAACTGAAACGTCAGGCTATTAAAAAAAAAATTAAAAGTTCATAAATGGGTTAAGAACTTTTGAAAAAAAAAACTACTTTGTATGCACGGGTTCTATGGGGATGAGTCGGTTTGGTTGCTCGCGAGTGTAGGTATATAAGTTATATACTTTAGAGTCCCACACACCCGAACCAGACCCACTTACCTACATACAAACCCTGATAACCCTGAAACAAACAGACTTTATCTTGCCACAGTTGCCTTATCTCGTCACTTCCGGAAACGAACGTCTGTCTAAACTATATTATTAGATAAGGGGGTCAAGGTCGCTCAGCTCAGGTTTAATATCTCCCTGAAAATCACGACCTCTTAGCACAGAGCAAAGAAAAAGAAACGCTCTTAGATCCGACTCACCTTAAATTGAGGTTTAGGTATGTAAACAAGTCGTAAGGATGTAAAAACAAGTATTTACAATAGTGTTTACATTAAAGTTAATGTGGAAGCGTTGTGATATGAGGTGTTGACAAAACATTCAATTATTAATAAGTAGTTAGTTATGCGTTGTTTTGTTGAGTAACGAATAATGAATAATTTGAATATTTGCGCACAGCGGGGCAATTGCGTCACACACTATCAATCGGAATCGGTTTCATTTTATCAGTTCAACAACATTAATTGAACATTGAGTTAGGTCTTTTTATTTTATTTATTTATATTGAAAAACACATTCTAGATCGTTACTATTCGTGACGGAATCAATAATAAAATTAAATGCAAGTCATGTGTAAGATCACACATTCCTCACACGTGCTTGCTTTGATTAAATCTCCATTATTTTGAATATTTTAAGCGAAGCAGATAAAAATGTATCACAGTCGCTAGAAAATAACGTGATAATCTCACTAACCTATTATTAACTTATAAAATGATGAATCAATCAGAAATAAAATGTAATGAAATGTAGCTCAGATTTAAATGTTTTACATATTATCTTTATCTATATAGATAAAAAGAGAAGTCCAGCAATGTAATTGCGTAACACATTAACAATTGGAAACAGTTTCATTTTGACAGTTCAACAACATTCATTGCGTTATTTACTTACGATATCGAGCAAAAAAAATTTCCGAACATAAGAAGCAATGGATTAGCAATTTGCTTCAAAATGATTGTAGTGAGTTACGCAATTAGGGTGCTGACTGACTGACTGACTCACTCATCAACGACCAGCCCAAACCCTCGAACCTAGAAAGCTGAAGTTTTGCACAGAGGTTCCTTTTATAATGTAGACAAGGAATAAGGAAGGATTTCCCGGTAGTACGTTCCCGCGGGATATTTTCCGACATCCACGCGGGCAAAAGCTAATATTTTATTTATATAACAGATTAGAACCAAATACTAGTTTCAGGCATCCCATGTGTATGTAGCATTTTATCAGCGCATAATGTAATTGGATAATGTTACTAAACGATACCAATTTGGTAGTCTATACTGTTCACACATTTTTGCACTTGATGTAAGTAGGTACCTACTGATAGAAATAGGTCAGACAAGAAAATACGTTTCAGGTAGATTAGGGACTGAAACTACTGGCCGATAAAACTGCAATATCCGGCTGCAGCGTACCTTACCTACCTACTACATTGAGATGTTGATTACGAATAGTTTCTTATTTTTTATACTACACTCACATTATACACATAGGTACTGACTTAGGCTCGGAGCTACAAATGAGAATTTCCTTCCAGAAAAAAATCAGAAACACCACCCGAATCCCTAGAAACCCTCGTCCTTATAGTAAAACTAGCTTTTGCCCGCGTTAATTTAGAACTTGACAATAAATTCGGGTTGTACTCTGTTTGTAATAATATATTCAATCATGATTCGAAAGACACGTGGCGCCATCTTTTATCATAAGAACGTTATTGTTGTTTTCCTCGGAAACAGTACTTTTTTCGGGTTAGAAGGTACCCTATGTCCGTTTTTATACACCTGCCAACGTATATTCGTAATTTTAGGATGATTGGTTTAGTGGTTTAGGCGTGAAAAGGTAACAAACAAACAAACTTTACTTTCGAACTTCATAATATTAGTTAGGATTGGTTGGCCCCCCCAGGGCAACGGCAAACTTTCCTTTTTCCCCTCAACTCGTTTTGCACCACCATCGACCAATCCCGCCTATATTAGGCGTCAAGCACACCCCGCCATCTACACCTGCCTGGGTCTGCTGCGATGCCGTTGGACATTTTCAAGGAGACAATTTATAAAGGCATTCATTTGTTTCAGTGCCTAATAACATGCGCCGTCCTCATTCTGGCGGCGGGGGCGGGTCACCCCATCGGCTTCTCCGCCGTCGCACTGCCGCAGCTCAGGATCGAGAACAGCTCCATGAGAATAGATGATGAAATGGGATCCTGGATCGGTGAGTTCTATACCTATAACACTTTTTTACAATATTTTTCAGAATTTTGTTGATGGAAAAGAGATCTTTAGACTATTAGGTCGATCTAAAAGGTGATAGGTAATTGTTTCGCTATTGCCAGACTAAAAAATGTTAAAAGTTACAATGCAGTTGTGATGAGTAGAAAAGTTACCTAATAGACTACTTAACTCGGTTCAATCATAGTAAGTAATAATACTTGATGTAGGTAATGTGTTAGAAGGTGCTCTTATTATGCACTTTAGATTTCTAAACACATGTCGATACCCAGCACTGAGAGATTCCGGCAGGGACCCAATTCCGGGCTCGAGCTAGATATCACGACCATGGAGATAAATCTCTGTTTCAAATCTCCGCATCAATGTCCGGTTCAAATCTCGATACTATCAAAAAACCATAATTATTCTGGTAGACCATGGAGAAAGATTTACAACGGAGAAAATAATCTCGTCTAAAAGACGTTCCATTTTTATCGATTCACTTTGATTATAATCGATTATGCTACGTTTTTCTTTTTTTAGTATTAATGACGTATGTTTAATTTATTAAATTCAAGCAAACACATTATAAAAGATCATTTTAGTATATTGTGTTTCTTTATCTGTGTTTTTTTTTTATAATTACTTACTGAAAATAATAATTGCAAAGTAGCGTGATCAGAAACGCATTTCGCATGATCATCCTTTTTCTGACGTAGGTAGGTTTTAATTTTCATAATAAATAAGACTATTTTTAATGTCGTTTAAAAAGGTGTGGAATAAAATTAGTTGTCATGAACTAATTCACATCAACACCTTGACTTCAAGTGCAAAAACAGTACTGTATTTTTTTTTCTTTTGCTTATATCTCGAAAATGGTGTGTCCTATCGCAAAAATAATGAAAATTTGGCCCCCCTTTATAAAACGCATAAACCCCTCAGCCTCTACATGTAGGTACCAAAAAAAAAAACGAAATAAACCTATGAATGTAAATTTTGACAGATGTTCCAACGGAGATTTCATATCTCCATACCTTAGGACCAGCCGTGATATCTCGCTGGTTTGCGAAACTGCTTATCTCCGTCGAAAACGAAAAGTTGCTATTCTAACGATCTCCATTCATAATTTTTTCGATCGCAAACCAGCGAGATATTACGGCTGGTCCTAAGGTATGGAGATCTATATGAAATCTCCATTGGAACACCTGTCAAAATTTACATTCGTAAAAATGGTGATGGATGATGTCTAAATCTCTCTATTCAATCGAAATGAATAGGTCAGGAAATGTGTTATAAAATCTAGTTGTTATCTGCTCCCGCAGCTATAACATTTCCTATTTATAGGTAATCTATGTAGCGGACTCGCGTGAGGTTTATCCACACGTTTTTTTCTATTATTATTTTTGATTCTACAATTTGCTAATCACTCTTGCGCAATATTATGCAATAACGACTACATAACCCGTAGGTAGGTACGAGTATGTTGTCGACTCGTCGCTTATGGAACACAATAATGGTCGTATTGTAGGATTTGTAGGCACTTACCAGTGGCGTAACTACAGGGTGGCAAGTCGGCAAAATGCCACGGGCCCCCAGCCGGAAGGGGCCCCCGGTCAGAGGAGAATCTCAACTCCCAACATCATTTAGCAAAAATCCGATGAATTTGCCACGGGCCTCGAACGGTATAGTTACGCCACTGGCACTTACCTTCCTTATGTTTTACATACTTTGATGACTATTGATGATTTATAAAGTACCTGCACCTACCTATAATGATAAGATAATCGACCTGTACATCATCATAATCATCAGGTACATGTAAGTACAATACGTGCCACTAAAGGTGAGACTTGACACACCACGTGCGGTATGACTTGCGCACTAGACGATTTAAAAAAAAAGCGGTCAAGAGCGAGTCGGACTCGCGCACCAAGGGTTCCGTACCATCATTTATATGTAATTTTTGTTGATGATTTCTGAAAAACTGTGCTATTTAGAAACATAGTTTTATTTTTCCTGTAATCTTTACATAAACTTCTATCACATAGAATAATTTCCGATTTTTCGCTTTGCAAACTTCGGAGATAAGGGCGGGGGGAACAGTATTTTTTTTACATTTTTCATCAAGAGTCGAGAACTATGTGGGCTAAAAAAAAGACAAAAATGTTTAAGAATGTGCAAACAGCGTTCTTTCATATGATACCCCACATGCCCTAGTAGCCCCACTTTGAATTTTTAAGAGCCCCTTTCAGACCCTGTTGCAAAAAAAATATAAATATTTTTATTTCTTTCTTATTTGCAAAATAGTTGGGTAAACGCAACGAATTATATCATTCTTAATTCGTTGGGTAAACGTCATCTAAAACTGTTCCAAATTTCAAGTTGATAGCATTAGTAGTTCTTGAGATATCCAGCTGTGACAGACAGACAGACAGACAGACAGACAGACTGAGTCACACCTTATGGGTTCCTTTTTTACCATTTTGGTACGGAACCCTAAAAATGGCTAAAGATTATTTAAAAAAAAGCCGGTCAAGTGCGTGTCGGACCACGCACAATGAAGGGTTCCGTAGTTGAAAAGAATTTATCCCAAAAACAAACTTAACATTGGAATCCCAAAAAATATTTGTTTACGTCATAAAATTACAAATTAACAATTTTCGGACTTTTTCTTTTACTAGTGCTGTGAAACCTTGCTTCTTGCCAAATTTCATTATTCCAGGTCAACGGGAAGTACCCTATAGGTTTTGATTTACTTGCGACAGTTGCGAGTAACAAAATATGTCGCAACATGGCCGTATCTTTTTATTGCGTTGACATACAAGCTTGATTTTTTTAGAACTCCAAGGGACCAAAGACCTACGTATTTGACATTAATTTCAACTTGATATCTCCACGCGTTTCTGAGAAAAAGGGTCTTGACAGACTGACAGACTTGATTTTGTTTTTATGTGATAGAATTACAAATTAACATTTTTTGGACTTTTTCCTTTACTTGTGCTGTGAGATCTTGCTCCTTAAAAAATTTCTTGATTCTGGGACAACAGGAAGTACCCTATAGGTTTTGATTTACTTGCGAGTATCAAAATATGTCGCATAAATGGCCGTATTTTTGTATTATGTTGAGTTAGAAGCTTGATTTTTTTAGAACTCCAAGGGACCATAGACTTACATATTTGATATTAATTTCAACTTGATACCTCCACGTGTTCCTGAGAAAAAGGGTCTTGACAGATTGACAGACAGACAGACGGACAAACATAACTCACTATTGAAAGGAAAAAACGGAACCCTTATGATCAGGGTTCCGTTTTTTCCTTTTGAAGAAAAAAATGGCTAAAGATTAGGTATCTTTAGGCATTTTTAGGGTTCCGTAAACCCTAAAAATGGCTAAAGATACCTAACCTTTAGCCATTTTTTAGGACTGGCTTCGCTTGCTCTTACATCCTGCTTCTCGAACTTTGCATCTGCATTAGAAATAGCGGCTCGTGTTAACTACTTATGTGATGACATAAGTAATCTTGCAAAAATTCAGTGAGGCAAAAACAAGTCGTAAAAACCGTTCGAAGCAGAGGGGCGGTAAAAGAGTTGTATTGATGATTTTAATAGTTTTAATTCTATAGAATTACATATTTGTTGCGGTCGCGAATCAATATTCAGGACCTGCAAATAGCAAAAAATTTAAGAAAATTTGAATTTAGCAGGCTCTAGGTACCTATAGTTGTCACACGTTGAAGATTCGAAGAGGAGAAGGTACACTACCTACGTATACCCCTTACAAAAGGGGCCTTACAATATGCCAGCAGTTCTGGATTGGACCCGTGAAATCTTGATACCGTTAATGAATGTAAATAACATGTATCTGGAATAAAATTCACCTTACAGTAAAAAACCGTTATGTGAAAGCAAAACCACTGAAAGTAGACACAATAGGTATTGCAATAGTTCACGTACGCGCTACACACATAACCGAGACCGGCTGAAACTTATCTGAAAACATTTGGTAGGTTATAGGTACCTACTTTAATGACGTCAAACATTAGGTAGGTTATACCTACTTTAATGACGTCAAACATTAGGTAGGTTATACCTACTTTAATGACGTCAAACATTAGGTAGGTTATACCTACTTTAATGACGTCAAACATTAGGTAGGTTATACCTACTTTAATGACGTCAAACATTAGGTAGGTTATACCTACTTTAATGACGTCAAACATTAGGTAGGTTATACCTACTTTAATGACGTCAAACATTAGGTAGGTTATACCTACTTTAATGACGTCAAACATTAGGTAGGTTATACCTACTTTAATGACGTCAAACATTAGGTAGGTTATACCTACTTTAATGACGTCAAACATTAGGTAGGTTATACCTACTTTAATGACGTCAAACATTAGGTAGGTTATACCTACTTTAATGACGTCAAACATTAGGTAGGTTATACCTACTTTAATGACGTCAAACATTAGGTAGGTTATACCTACTTTAATGACGTCAAACATTAGGTAGGTTATACCTACTTTAATGACGTCAAACATTAGGTAGGTTATACCTACTTTAATGACGTCAAACATTAGGTAGGTTATACCTACTTTAATGACGTCAAACATTAGGTAGGTTATACCTACTTTAATGACGTCAAACATTAGGTAGGTTATACCTACTTTAATGACGTCAAACATTAGGTAGGTTATACCTACTTTAATGACGTCAAACATTAGGTAGGTTATACCTACTTTAATGACGTCAAACATTAGGTAGGTTATACCTACTTTAATGACGTCAAACATTAGGTAGGTTATACCTACTTTAATGACGTCAAACATTAGGTAGGTTATACCTACTTTAATGACGTCAAACATTAGGTAGGTTATACCTACTTTAATGACGTCAAACATTAGGTAGGTTATACCTACTTTAATGACGTCAAACATTAGGTAGGTTATACCTACTTTAATGACGTCAAACATTAGGTAGGTTATACCTACTTTAATGACGTCAAACATTAGGTAGGTTATACCTACTTTAATGACGTCAAACATTAGGTAGGTTATACCTACTTTAATGACGTCAAACATTAGGTAGGTTATACCTACTTTAATGACGTCCGCTTAAAATCAGTTTATTATTTTGTACATTTGTTATTAGGGTTCCGTACCAAAGTGGTAAAAAGTAACCCTTATGGTGCGACTCAGTCTGTCTGTCTGTCTGTCTGTCACAGCTGGATATCTCAAAAACTACTTATGCTATCTGGAACAGTTTTAGATGACGTTTACCCAACTATTTTGCAATTAAGAAAGAAATAAAAATATTTAAGTATATTTTTTTTAAAACAGGGTCTTTAAAATTCAAAGTGGAGTTACTCGGTCATGTATCATATGAAAGAGCGCTATTTGCACATTCTTAAACATTTTTTTTTTAGCCGCGTAGTGTTCGACTTTTGATGAAAAATGTAAAAAAAATACCGTCCCCCGTCCCCCGCTTATCTCCGAAGTTTGCTAAGAGAAAAATCTAAAATTATTCTGTGATAGAAGTTTATGTAAAGATTACAGGAAAAATAAAACGATGTCTCTAAATAGCACACTTTTTCAGAAATCCGAACGGAACCCTCGGTGCGCGAGTCCGACTCACTATTGACCGGTTTTTTTAAATTAGGTATTGTAAACATGTTATTCATAAAATAATACGAATAATACTGCCTTGTTGCTCTAGTGGCTGCAAGTGATATTTCTGAGCATGAGGCCCTGAGTTCTATTCCCAGGTCGGGCAAAGTGTTATTGAGTTTTTCGATCTAGAATGTCTCAGTAGCAGCCCGGAGTCTGGATTTTTGATGGCAATAGGCCTCGGCCTAAACCTTCGGGGAATACGGTCGTGCTGAATTATATGTTATACGAATATTAAAATCATAACTTAAAAATAGTTTAGGGGGCCTCTGCGAGTTTGCTTCTGCCCCTCGTACGCGTTCCAAAGGTCCGGCACCGATTTCATTTTGCCAGTTCAACAACATTAATTGCGTTATAAGTATACCCACGTGCGTCGGTTGTCGAGCAGACAAATTTTTCGAACATAAGACGCATTGGATTAGCAATTTCAAAATGATTCAGATTCCGACCGATAGTGTGTTACCCAATTAGAGTGCTGGACTCCGAGACTCAGTCCCGAGACATGTCAAAGACTTTTAAATCTTATATATGTATAAATAAAAAGAAAAGTCCTGACTGACTGACTGACTCATCAACGCCTAGTCCAAACCCTTGAACCTAGACAGCTGTTTGTACAGAGATTCCCTTTATAATGTAGACAAGGAATATGGAAGGATTACCCGGTAATACGTTCCCGTGGGATGTTTGCCGACATACACGTGGGCGATGTAATAATATTATAATAATTTATTTATTTCAATGATTGTTTACAATGGAAACACATGTCTTATTTATTCTGCTATATTTTCTTGATAAACATTAATACAATCACTATCGACATGTTGTTGTAAGAGACACTCAAAACAATTAATTGATTCTCCAAACTCATGGAACAAGATAAAATACACAACACAATCATAAAATTACTCATAAATATACCTACTTCTAATTCAACGACGAAGTAATAAAAATCATAATGACTGTCATTTCGATGTTCCGCCAGGGGATAATTTATCTACCTATATTATTTAGTGAAGTGGCATTATTGGTCTACAATAATCATGAAGAATATTAAATTTTAAACACCGTGTAGTAGGTAAGCATTGGCCATATTTTACAATTGGTTATGTCCGCATGGATCATGCATCATCAGCCTATAATGTTCCCACTGCTGGGACACAGGCCTCCTCTACGAGAGGGAATGGGTGGGCTATAATATAATCTAGCACGCGGGCCCAGTGCGCTTTGGTAGATGTCACATGTCTTCGAAGTTTTGGTTCTAGGACAAGCCGGTTTCCTCACGATGTTTTCCTTGTCCGCATGGATGGCTCAATTAAAATCAAGGTACGACACAGGCCGTGATTCTGAGACCAAAAAACTTATTTGCCAAGGTGCGAACTGACTTTACCTATTTTAAGCACGATATCAACTTCCTGTCGTCTGTCGTTACGTATTACGTTGAACTCTTACTAACCTTCTAAGGCCATTTATTTTTAGGTAATCATTTACGTATTGAACTTGCTTTAAGCAGGTACCTACATATTCATTATTTTATGTTCATTAATTCTTATCGTGTATGTGTTTATAATTTACCCTATCCTCAAAAAAAATCATCCATTTATAGAAAACATATCTACTGGGCCCCAAGTCTGTTATTTTTTAGAAATTCGTCATTCCAACACGATCCCATTGTCACTGCATTGTCATTTTGCTAAAAGTTCATAGTCTGCTAAATTCATAATGGTCAATCATTGGTCCGTCAGTGGTCTCGTAATAGAATCGTGGTAGAATGACATTGTCGTATTGCCATATTTGCCATTATTATAAAACCCGTTAGTAGAAATGATTTTCGAAAAACTCAAGGTAGGTAAAGGAACTGTCAAAATTTTAGCAGATTACTGCATACGTCAGTAATTCATTTTTCATTTGTCATTAACATTATGTACGATGTGATGTATTCTATGCCATTTATTACAATGAAGTGTCAGTGGTTGACCATTGGAAAGTCATAATGACGCCATTATATTAGTAGATTACCAAACTTGTCAAAATCAACAATTATGAAATCAATGATAGACCATTCTGAGACTATTGCAGGAGCAGACTTGAGGCCCTCTGGTCCTGCAGCTGGTTCTGAGCAGTAGAACAACATACATAACAAACTACTCTTACAAAAAAATGTTTTCAGCTGTTTCGGCTTCCTTCGTACTCTAAACAAGTCTAGATAAGAACTATTTCGGTTTCTAATTTCAAATCTTCAGGGATTTCTTCTCATGCCACATTAGGTAGGTACTTATACCAACAGATTCCCTAGGCTTCTGAAGATGACTTCGCGTTATAAGAAAATTAAACTATTTGTCGACTGAAAGAATTAGCATAAAGTCGCGAGTCGCGTGCACGTTAACACAATCGGCACGTGTCGAATGCACACATCATTGCCGTTACGTGACACCGTCATCGTCAGTCCGTCACTTTACCTCATACCTACATAGTCATATGTAAGTAAGTATGTACAAAAGTCCACAGCACTCATCATAGGTCAAGTTTTGCACTAAATTAAACAGTTGGGTAGGTCCTACGATTTATAAGAGTAGCTCTAGCTTCACTATAAATAATAGGTTTATTAACAAACAACCACTTTTTAACCGACTTCAAAAAGGAGGAGGTTCTCAATTCATCGTGCATTTGCTCTCGGAAAGTACCATTTGGTGAACTGGAACTGATGATGAAGACCACAGATGGCCATCGGAAATGCTCAATTATATCTAAGTATATCACAGGTTGCGATTCGATTACTTTAATATGGTTTATGCTCGTCAAAATGCATAATGTTGATGGTGACTTCACCATGAGCTCCAGTTCTCCTGGTTCTTAATAGGAGAACTCCTCAACAATTAACGTCCCTGCATCGGGAAAAGCAATATTTTGTAAAACGTGATGAGCAGTTGACAATGGGTTATTGTAACTTAGATAAATTACAAACTGACCCACTAAAAAGTGAAAAATAAAAACTTTTTTACAAAAAACAAAACCGACTTCCAAAAAAAATACTACTACTAAGTGAAAAATAGTTTTAATTTCGGAAGTCGGGGGCAAAAACCTAAAACTACAGATCCCAAGACACCGACTTCCGAAATTAAAATTATTTTTCACTTTGTAAGTAGTATTTTTTTTGGAAGTCGGTTTTGTTTTTTGTAAAAAAGTTTTAGCTTTATGTACCTACAACATAATTTTCTGGTACAATATATAGGGTGACTGGTAATTAGTGACCGATACCTAAACACATGGTTATACTCATAATAACAAACAACTTTTACTATGGGAGCAAACCTGAAATCGCGAAAAAAAAATCAGCTGCTCCCTACATTTTGACGAGATATGCGAACATGAATGTATTCGGCAGCTGATTTTTTTTTCGCGATTTCAGGTTTGGTCCCATAGTAAAAGTTGTTTATTGTCATGAGTATAATCATCTGTTTAGGTATCGGTCACTAATTACCAGTCACCCTATATACATATACTTTGATTAGGTACCTATTAGTTTTATAAAAACCGCTTACTTACAATGATAAACACTAGGTAGGTACCTACGATACGCACCTGTGTAGATATTGATGTTTTCCATCTTTCTAGCCATTTCAGCGGTCCGTAGGAGAGGTGAAAACAATACATAGGTACCTGGTCTACCAGGCGCGGGGGCTGCCCTTTTTTTTGTGTGCCTCACCACACAATCCTCATATTTGAAAACTTCAAGAAAATCAATTTTGAGAACGCCAAAAAATATTACTGAAATAGTCATAAATAGTACCATTGGTCAAAAAAATAGTACCATTATGCTTCCGGAGTTATAGTTATCAGTTGGTGAGGATTGTGTGGAGAGGTTCACCACACAAGCCTCACCTCTAGTGCAAGCAAACGGCTGGGAGTATCGACTTGGTTTCAATTCCAAAAAATACTACTGAAATACTACTGACGCTATGCCAAATCTCGAAAATAGTCATTAAGTGATTCCAGAGATATTAAGGTGTCTTGGTGAGGATTGTGTGGGGAGCTTTTATGATTACCTGATTACTGCGGAACGCTTACGTTTTAGAATTTGAATTTAGTGTCAAAAAATAGTCAAGAAATACTACTCTCCAACCATGATAATTTCGACCTGGTTTACTATGTAGAAGTATGTTAAACTTCCATGTAAACTTCTACATACATTTTGTTTTGGTACAGTCGCGAACACTAAAATTACAAATCAATGTTTATATTGTTATATATTAATTTAAAACAGTAATAAAATATTGCAGTTACTTAATATATTTTTTTCTGTCAAAGTTTAGGTAATATTTCTAATGTTTACTGCGATTTCATTTCTAGACATTTCCTTCCGGTTGGCTTTATGAGTTAACTGATAATTTGATATAATATAAAAGACTAACCATATTATTCATAAAAAAAAAAAACTCAAACGCCTAGTTATAAAACTGTTTTAGTTAAAAACTGTCTTGTTAAAAGACAAAACACTTTTTAACTATAGGTTGATTATGCGTTTTACTTTTTTTTATGAATAAGGGAGTAGGTAAGTCTTTATTTCAAATTTTTTTTTCGTAGTATGTAATATTAAGACTATCTACCTATTACTAAAATACCTAATTACTGTACTTACGGTGCCGACAATTTTGTTTACATTATTAGTAACAAAACATTTTGAGAATAATAAAACAAAACAATGATTATCAGTTTTGGGAAAACCAATGAACAAAAATACCCAGTGTGGCTCAACATCCCGGCATCGTGGGATTTTTATTCTCAAAATGTTCTGTTACTTATTACTAATAATGTAAACAAAATTGTCGGCACCCATTCATAAAAATATGTCTTTTATAGTTTTTGTCGGCACTCATTGATCAAAATATACCTTTCATATTTGTACAGAGGTCGGAATAGGTACAGTATAATTACGTAAACTTCGAGCAAAGAAGTCACAAGAGTGGATAATACCTCCTATAAAATCCCGGAATCATAAACATAACGATTAAATCTCGATAGCTGGACACTTGCGCGAACCCACTTGCACGAAAAGACATTTCCGCGCATGGACTTTTGCGCGAAGGGACACTTGCGCGAAAGACACTTGTGACACAAGACATTTCCGCGACTGGACTTTTGCGCGCATGGACGTTTGCGCGCAAGGCACTTGCGCGAAAGACACTTGCGCGAAAGACACTTGCGCGAAAGACACTTGCGCGAAAGACACTTGCGCGAAAGACTCTTGCGCGAATCCACTTGCGCGAAAGGACAGTTGCGCGAAAAAGTTGCTAAAATGAGATTTCTTCATAACATCACGCCTGTATTCTTTCAAGGGGTTGGGCAGGGATGTACAGTACATTTTTTTTTCTTATTTAAGTAAGTATAAGTACAGAAAAATTCTAATAATATAATTATCTTATTATTATTATTTCTTTTAGTTTTATTTTTCGACATGGGTGCCATTTTCATTGTTTTTGAGGTCACTGAAAATAATAGTGCGGTCAAAATGAAAATCCAAGATGGCGGCTGCAAAAATTTTAAAATTTTTCGTCATGGGTGTCATTTCTATGGTTTTTGAGGTTGCTGAAAATGACAATGAGGTTAATATGAAAATCCAAGATGGCGGCTTCGTAAATTTTCAAAATTTTCGTCATTGGTGTCATTTTCATAGTTTTTGAGATCGCGGAAAACGATAATGAGGTTAAAATGAAAATCCAAGATGGCGGGTGCAAAAATTTTACAATTTTTGTCCTGGGTGTAATTTTCATGGTTTTTGAGATCGCTGAAAACAATAATGAGGTCAAAATGAAAATCCAAGATGGTGGTTGCGAAAATTTTCAAATTTTTTGTCATGGATGTCATTTTCATGGTTCTTTAGGTCGCTGAAAACGATAATGAGATCAAAATGAAAATCCACGATGGCGACTGCGAACAAATTTTTCTTTTTAAAATTCATTTTGATTTTGACTTCATTATCGGTTTTAGCGTAGTCGAACACAACGGAAGCGACATTAATGACGAAAAATTGGGAAATTTTCGCAGGCGCCATCTTGGATTTTCATTTTGACCTCATTATCGTTTTCAGCGATCTCAAAAACTATGAAAATGACACCCATGACGAAAAATTTGAAAACTTTCGCAGCCGCCATCTTGGATTTTCATTTTGACCTCAATATCGTTTTCAACGACCTCAAGAACCATGAAAATGACACCCATGACAAAAATTTGAAAATTTTCGCAGCCGCCATCTTGGATTTTTATTTTGACCTCTTTATCGTTTTCAGCGACCTCATAACCATGAAAATGACACCCATGACGAAAAATTTGAAAATTTTCGCAGCCACCATCTTGGATGTTCATTTCGACCCCACTATCGTTTTCAGTGACCTCAAAAATCATGAAAATGACAGCCATGTCGAAAAAAAAAATTAAAATAAAAAAAATAAAAAGATATTTTTTTTTTATATTAGAAAAAAAAACTTAACAAGTGAGTAGGCACTCAAATGTATTTTTCTGTATAATTAAAGTACTGTACATCCCTGCCCAACCCCTTGAAAGAATACAGGTGTAATGTTATGAAGATCTCATTTCCGCAACTTTTTCGTCTGTCTTTTCGCGCAAGAGTCTTACGGGCAAACGTCCATCTGCGCAAAAGTCCATTCGCGCAATAGTCCAGTCGCGGAAATGTCTTGTTGTTAACTATTATTAGAAACCAACTTTGCGAGTAACTGTGCTGTTAGTTTGTAAGTTTTTATTCAACTTTTAAATTAAACTTTAGTTTGTTCCTTCTTAGATTGTCTTTTTCTGATCACAACCCCTACCTCCAAAACATTAATTAATCTTGTTTGGTAATTTGGTAAATATTTATTTTTGGATAAAGACAGAAATCCGTCTGCCCGAAGCCCGACACTCTTCCACGCACTACAGTAGCACTGAGAAAGTCAAAATGCCGAATTTTCGGACGCCGAATATTCAGCGCTTCGGCAGAGAGCGTGACTGAGTATTTGGTATTCAGCTAAATCATTATTCATGGCATAATAATACAATATCTTGTTTTTATTTATCTCTAATTTAATTAATCTGTTACGACCGAATAGTTTGGTAAGGAAAATAAACATTATAATGTAGGTCATGATATTCTGTAAATTCAAACCAATCGCAACCCGGCTTCGCACAGGAAGCATATTTCTATACTTACACTTAAACCTTCCTCATGAATCACTCCGTCAAATTGGTAAAAACCGTATGAAAATCCGTTCGGTAGTTTTTGAGTTTACTGCGTTCAGACAGTTCGCGTTAAACACATACTTGAAATACCTACTTAAAATAGCTACGTAACTAACAATGCAACCAAAAAATACCCTTTTTAATACAACCAAAAAATAAGGTGACCACTGAAAATACGTACTTAATCACTTTTTGCTCGACTGTACTCGACTCGACAAATGTATGTAGAAGTTTACGTGGAAGTTTAACATACTTCTACATAGTAAACCAGGTCGAAATTATCATGGTTGGAGAGTAGTATTTCTTGACTATTTTTGGACAAAAAATAAGGTGACCACTGAAAATACGTACTTAATCACTTTTTGCTCGACTGTACTCGACTCGACAAATGTATGTAGAAGTTTACGTGGAAGTTTAACATACTTCTACATAGTAAACCAGGTCGAAATTATCATGGTTGGAGAGTAGTATTTCTTGACTATTTTTGGACACTAAATTCAAATTCAAAAATGTAAGCGTTCCGCAGTAATCAGGTAATCATAAAAGCTCCCCACACAATCCTCACCAAGACACCTTAATATCTCTGGAATCACTTAATGACTATTTTCGAGATTTGGCATAGCGTCAGTAGTATTTCAGTAGTATTTTTTGGAATTGAAACCAAGTCGATACTCCCAGTCGTTTGCTTGCACTAGAGGTGAGGCTTGTGTGGTGAACCTCTCCACACAATCCTCACCAACTGATAGCTATAACTCCGGAAGCATAATGGTACTATTTTTTTGACCAATGGTACTATTTATGACTATTTCAGTACTATTTTTTGGCGTTCTCAAAATTGATTTTCTTGAAGTTTTCAAATATGAGGATTGTGTGGTGAGGCACACTTTTTTTTTTGTGGATGGGAAATCATCAAATGACTTCTTCCGCTCTGGGTCGTACCCCCCCGGGGCTTTGACCAACCTATATTTTTTCCACCACATAACTCTAAATTAGACATACTTAAACATAAGTTTTACTGTTTTATACTTAACTTGTATTTTTACTTTTTGACACCCACGCAATCGAGTCATAAGGGTAGCCCTTTTTGAAATCACTTAGGTACTTACCTACATAGGTACCTAGAGGTAGGTAGAATTATAATTTCTGTGGACTTTTTCATTATAGGTAACAATAAAAACAAAATATTCTGAGAACAGAAAACAAGTTTCTACCTACCATGAAAATGCCATAAAACGAAGAAAAATAAATACAGGGTGTAAGGGACAGCCCTCCGCAAACTAACAGGGTGCATTCAGCTCCTCATTCTGAATCATATTCCACCGGAAATTTTCTCAGGAAAATTTTCATTTTTTCAATTTTTTTTTCAGTTACATTTTCATTATATCAATGTAAAATTGCATTTTGTGTTCGCAGCACTCCATTTATGTAAAAAAAAACAGCAAAAAAAAAACCAGCAATGGATGTTGAAATACTCTAACCAACGACGCGTGAAATCAGCTGTTCACTTTCTGTCTAGCTACAGAGTTCATCGAACCTACCCCTCCCAACCAGTAATAGACGTTCCGATTTGTGCACAAAAACACAAACAAATCAGGTTTATTGGAGTCCCTTAAAGTTCCTGAAAAAATTTCATGTACCGGTCATCTTAGTATGACATACTGAATTCACCCTATCAGTTTGCGGAGGGCTGTCCCTTACACCCTGTATAAGTACCTAAGTAAGGTACACTGTTGGCCCTATGTAGATACCTATTCAATTTTTTAATTATTGTAATGGCGATCATGATATTTTTTCGACCCAAAGAGGCCAGTGACGTCATTCTACTTGACTTGCGGACCTTGCGGTGATACCAAGAAGTTTGAATAATAAAAAAAGGTAAAAAAAAACAAATAAATTAGTTTATAAACAAACTAATAAATCTGTATTAACTTGGATGCTAATTTAAATCTATAGTCGAACATGTATAACAATAACAACACGTCAAGAAAAAAAACAATGAGCGATGTCCAACATTTTATATTCTACGTGTTATTAGAAAAATTGTGTTATCTCTTCGACCAAAGTCAGTACTAAAGAGTTGTATACTTGGTTCCTATTTCTTTCAATCTGGTTCTAGATGATTATTGAAATTAATTTTATTTAAATTGGCTTAGACAACAGACAATTAACGCTAATTAGTAACAATTGGAGTTATGATGAAGCTAAAAAAACGTGTCCGCAATTAGAACTAAGTAGGTATGTATAAGTAAATAGGTATGACAGGTAGGTAGGGTAAGACGGGGAATGGCGAACGTATAATTTTTAATATAAATAAAATAAATAAATAAATATCCTTGGACATATGGAATATGGTTTTAATCAGGAAATTTAAAGAAATAATAAAACTTTAGCTATTTAGCTATTACAATTTCTAAATTATGTTGTCTATCAGGGTCTCAGGGATCAATAATGGGTAAAAAAAAAATTAAAAACTTATTTTTGAGGTACTCATTACCGCGTGTTAAAACATCGTCCAAAAAAGCATTTTTAATTCATTCATATCTTTTAAACGGGGAATTTCGGGGTCAAGGTCAAAGGTCATGTGGCTTTTTATAGGCTCGGCAACAATACCTAAAAGTTTCAGGTTTACAATCCAAGACAGATAAAAATTATAAGGAAAACTAGGTAATTCCATTTTCATACATTTGTAGTATACAAAGTCATTTTTTATGGTATATAGGTACCTATTCGAAAAAAAACCCGTCACTACTAATTTATTAAATTTTTTAATGTAGGTACAGACGCCAAAGGAATTAAGTAACCAGACACGCACACTACAAAACTATATCCTACTGTACGTACTGCTCACAATGACAGCCTCGCACACATCCCATTCATAGAGTGAGTGCGCTGACGTCTTTTAAATGATAGTGTAACATAATTTCGCAATGTAGGATAGTTGCTCTCGTGGCGCAACAGGTAAGCATTCAACCTACAGTGACAGAATGATCTGAGTTCGAGCCTCGAGTTTACTAAAATATTATTTTTGAGATTTTGTAATTTAAAATGAATATACTAACTGAATAAAGCGATATTCTGACCAGTTTGAGAATCTACCACAAGTTTCTCGCCTACTTAAAATTATTTCCCAGTTTAGAAGCTAACTACCCGCTTTAAAAATATATTCCTGCCTTTAATTGTGAACTTATGTAGTCAGTCTGCATTAGCAACTACACATTATACTCTTTCTTTTGCACTTGAAGTTTGTGATTGTGATATATTGATTAATTTAGACCATGCATCATTTAACAAGATTTCAAAAAGCTCAGATTATTGTTTTGCATGAGAAAAAAAATATTTCTATTAGTGAAATCGCAAGGCGCCCAATGCTATCGGTGAGTGAAATTATTATTAGAATGTATTAATTTATTATGTCACCGTGATCCCACCCAGTAATTTTATTATGATTGTCTGTTGTATCTCATTTAACGAATTGTGGATATGAATAGTTGAATCTAATAGGAAATGACACCGGAATAGTTGAATTTAGTATAATGAGTGGCTATGCAGTTAACAAATAAATACAGTTTTTGTTAACTGCATAGCCACTCATTATATCGATAATTATTTAATCATTTCCATTATTGGTTTACACAGTATTGTAGTAATAGTTTTTTATCTGTGTTTTGTAATAAAATATTCAAAAATAATGAATATGTTTGTAAATGATTAGATAATAATAATAAAATACAATTTTAAAAGATTTCATTTTTTATCTAAAATATTTAAAAATGTAAATTGCATGTATGGTAATTAAACAAAGGATTTCTATTCTAAATAAAGTATAATAATATTGTTTAATACTTTTTAGAAAAAATAAAAAATCATCATTATATTATTTGTTGTTTGTTTTTTTATTTGTGTCATTATTATATTATATTATTTTTTATTTTTTATAAGTATGATATTATGTATTTCCTAGGTCACTCGCCCTGCCTTTTTATTTCCATTTTATCGTATTATAATTTTTATTATTACTGACCACTAGCCTTATATATCAATTGTATTTAAGTATATAAATATATATTCTCTGCATTGTATTTATATTGTGTAACTTTTATTTCTTAATTTATAATTTGGGAGGTGTATGTTTAGACCTAATATTTTCACTTTTTTTTTTGTAGAGAAAAACCGTTTGACTGTGGGTGCATTGTCACTGAGACAAGCGAAATAAACCGTCGCCTGCCTGGACCGACACCATTGGCTTACACAAATGTTTCGCCTCGGCATCGTGCGTGAAATTGTTGCCACCCATACATCAGATCCATTCGCTTAGACCAGCATAACAGCAGCAGCACACAACGTCATTATGCAAACTGTACGGAACCACCTGCAAGCAGACGGTTTGACATGTTGCAAACCGACGCGTAAAATTTTGTTATATACCGTGCACCGTCAAAATTGCGGAATATCGGCACTTCGATTGACAAAACAATGTCGTCATAATTACTGATGAAAAATGTCTTCGTCGAAAATCACCACCGACTTATCGTAACATACATATTATATACTACCTTTAAATTTCAGACATTTTAACGTTTTTAAATCTATTATTTTCCTAGAAATAATTAATAATGGTTGGTAATAATTATAATACCTACTGTTCCCGATACAGGTGGTAAATGTTTTTATTTTAATTTTAATTTTCAAAAATGTAGGTAATTCATATCTGTATATAACTGAACTAGCGACCCGGCCCTGATTCGCACGGTTTTTACGACTTGTTAAAACATGAAGGTTTCTATAATATATAAGTTAAATATTTATCATGATAGTGAAAACCGCATCAAAATCTGTGGCGTTAGAAGAACAACGCGGCTACACAGACAGACATAAAAAGCGACTTTATTTTATAATAGATACCTAAACGAAATACTTAATACTTTCACAGCATATTTAGCCATAATAAATTAAGTCGGCGGTACTGTGTAGGTAGGAGTGTGTGAGTGATGTTATTGTTACTGGATCAGATTATATTTGTTATCTATGTGACATGTTTATTCACTCCGCCCATTGTTGTATACATATTATATAATGGTATAAAAAGATGTAATAGCATGTTCTAAACATATTGTTGTATTTATAATAAAACATGTTCACTTTTGATGTTCTTTTTTTTAAATAAAGATATTTACTAAAAATTGTTTTATTTATTTAAGCAATTTTAAATAAATAAAACATTTTCTTAGCAAAAATTGTTCTAATTGCTTTAGCTTAAAATAATAAATCGCAAAAAGAATCATCACTTCAGAGATTTGAACTCACACCGTAGTACTCAGAAGTATAATGCCTTATTCGTTGGGCTACGAACGCTTAAGTTTTCAACGCGAAATTATGTTATACTATAATTGAGAAGACATTAGCGCACTCACTCGCACATGAACGCGATGTGTGCGTGAGGGCATTGTGTGCTGTACGTAATGAATCGTTTTAACAGTAGCAATACAGTTTAGTAGTGTCACGCACACTACAACACTGGTTACTTATCTCTGTTGCAGACTGTACGTACTCGACAAAACTGTATACTTACGTAAAACTATCAAATAAAATATTTTATTTTTCAAAAATCCTATGAATGGGAAGCTTGTTTTTCCGTCCATAGTGCGGCGTGTGAGTAAGTATTGAAATAACTCATTGAATTAGCTCGACAAGTCGAGCCCGCCGCGTCACGCGGCCTGGCATCGCGAAAAACTTGGAATATTTTTTTTGTGGTTCTTATATTCTTGTTATTGGTTCTGCTTATAAACAAACAGACTGATTGGACATTGGACTAAGATAAGGAATCCCAAATCATGGTCCAACGTCCAACGTAATTTTTTATCCCCTTGCTTTACTTAAATCCAATTGTAACGTGACTGCTGCACAATAAACAAAGTAAGAAAGAGACTTATCTCAAACAGCTGCATTCACCTTATCATCATCACGTTGTAGAGGTCAGCTGAGTGCTGAGTGGATCGCGTCGCTATCTCAAGGGGTGAGTTGACGATCGTCATCGTCACCTATAGAATCACTGGGACCATAATTGACCCTAACAATTATCTATGATGTATCTACTATTATGTAGGTATACCTACTAATGCTCACCGCGCGCTTTCACCTACGTTAGAGCAGACAATGTCAGCTGTCATAAAGCTGTCTGTAATATTGCAATCAATCATGACCCCGAATTGGATCGACATACTTACCTACTAGTTTTGCAGAATACTAAATAGAAACATATTTCTGCAAACATTTTCAAGGATGACGAGATTTTAATAACAGAACAGAACCAAATAAAGAAATGTGAGAAGAAATACCTTAACCTTATAAATGTGGTAATTACCACACAGCGATAAAATTTAATTAGGTAGCTATATTCCCCTCATTGGCATTTTCTGATAAATATAGCGATAAAATTCTCAAATTAAAACGCCAATCGATCACTGTAAGTCGTTTAAATCAGAAGTTTAATTTGCATGCCATTTCATTTGGTACCCATGCCCATGCTCTTTTTTTATCCACCAAAACTGTTGTTGAGCTCCTAAGTTCTGAATTGAGCTTACACGCTACACGTAAGTACATAAATGCTTGCAGTGACTGGACATGGGTCCACTCAAATCTGTCTGGTTCTTTCCTCAAAAGACCGTGTCAGACACTAGCTAGGTATAGTCTTCACATAATCTGACCACTGACCAAGATAATGTGTGGACTTTAAAAGAGACTTCGACCCCTGACTTTGTATCGCCATTCTTTCTCAGAGATAGTCAGATAGGAAATGTCGACATTCCTTATTGCTTATTTTAAATGACTTGTAAACATATATCCTATTTCCTGAATAAACAACATCCATCGTACCCTTGACTTGTTTCGTGCACAATGCACGCGACAAAGCAACATTAAACTGTCAGCTACAGTTGTTGGTAAATTACAAGTATTTAATTATTGTCAATCGATATGAAGCATGCGGTACTCAAAATACCTATCAATATTGACAAAGTTTTTAGTACTTACTCGACGCGTGACTGAAATGGTAAATAATAGTACAGTCGGCTGCATCAATTGGGTACCCCTCAAAAGACATGTGGGTTCAAATCCGCGATAGTCCGAAGTTGGTTTTTGTATTTTGCAAAAACATTTTATTATAATGAATGTATTGTTTTTGTGAATAAATAAGTTTATGTTAGTATTTATTTTTACTTAAGTCTGTTTTTATTATTGTCATTTTCAATAAAACTATAATACTTCTAATATTGCGTATAACGACAAGCAATAATAGGGTTGACATTTACGAAGAGTTATTCAACGTCTAAATAGACCAGAGGTTTCAAGACCGCTTGCCGTGCATAAGGTGGAGGTTCAAATCTTAAGCACGAATTGTTTTTTGCATTACTGATATTTTTTTTTAATACAAAGTATTTTTCTATTTTAAGTAAGTTTTTTTTTTGTATTTTTTTATTGTATTTTTTTATATTTTATTTTAGTAATATTTCTAAAGAATTTAAAAATCAAGAAAAATAAAATACTTTAATAATCATTTAATAATATTTTTTATTGATATTATGTAATAAAACTACAAAGATTTATATTTTACAATAATTTGATTTGATAATTTACAGTAACCTTATTAGACATATTTTGCCAACTGGGACAAATGGGTTCCTAGACAAATGCGAAAGGTGATGTAAAACTAGACTCATCAGACGGTAACTTCATTATAGATTAGTAAAATGTATGCATAACTATCCTCTAATAACAAACTATTCATTCACTGCGATTTCATAGACAGAGACGGAGTTATAACGCCAAGTAGGTTGATAATTCGTTGAGATATTAACTACCTAACTGGCTTAGTTGGTAAGAGCTAGCGGTAATCATTGTATAACCAATGAGTCGATGGTTCGAATCTCGTCCGGGCATTATAGACCGAGAGGTGACAGGATTTTTCATAACGATCATGGATACGGTTAGATTTACTTCGATGGGTTGTAGAGTAGTCCCCTAATGCAAATGACGTCGGTCTGCCTGCTCTGAGTGGTTGCAACTTCGAGTTATAGCGCTTACAATGGGCGTCATTGTTGCGAAAAAAAAACGATCAGAGAAATGGTCAGTTTTGGTACACATTGAAAGTATGGCGTCTCCGCAGATGAAACAAGTTGGTCTGCCGGCTCTCAGTGGTTGCATTTCAGAGCTATGATGCGCGCAACATTGTTGGAAAAAAAAAACGATAAGAGAAATGGTCAGTTTTAGTACCCATTCGAAGTATGGTGTCTCCACAGGTGAAACAAGTTGGTCTGCCGGCTCTCAGTGGTTGTATTTCAGAGCAATCGTTGTGTATGCAAGACGCTTATTTTTGGAGAAAGCCTAATAAATACATCGAAAAAGGGGACAATAGGCGAATTTTTCAAGTGCACGCCGGCCGGTGTCGTACCCCCACCCTACACCTGCGCCGAGCAACACCCGCTGCGCGACCGGCCCCCCTGTAAAGGAATAGGGAAAAAGCTAGAGGTGTCAAGAGGTGTCAATAAGAGGAATGGTCAGTTTTAGTTCCTATTTCAAAGTATCGTGTCTCCACAGGTGAAACGAGTTGGTCTGCAGGCTCTTAGTCGTTGTATTTCAGAGCATTGTTATACGCAAAGCGCTTAGTTATAGAAAAAATCAACTTAACGGTAATCAATAAAATAAAGAATGTATTCGAACAAATCCAATATTTAATAATTCAACTTATTACTGTGGGTAAATCACAGATTAATAATTTTGTAGGGTCCTAAAACTGGCCATTTCTCTTATCGTTTTTTTTTTCACAACAATGTTGCACGTATCATAGCTCTGAAATGCAACCACTCAGAGCCGGCAGAACAACTTGTTTCATCTGCGGAGACGCCATACTTTCAATGTGTACCAAAACTGACCATTTCTCTGATCGTTTTTTTTTTCGCAACAATGACGCCTCTTGTAAGCGCTATAACTCGAAGTTGCAACCACTCAGAGCAGGCAGACCGACGTCATTCACATTAGGGGACTACTCTACAACCCATCGAAGTAAATCTAACCGTATCCATGATCGTTATGAAAAATCCTGTGACCTCTTAGTCTATTAGAAACACTTTTTGTATTATTTATTTTTTTATTTTTGGATGTATTGTTTGAATTGCAAAGTTTTAGCAAAGTTACTTTTAATACAACTGGGGTACCCAATTGATGCAGCCCACTGTACATTATGAATATTATAAGTGCGGTAAGTTGAAAATTATAGCCGAGGCGCTATTACTAGCCCGAGCCGTAGGCCAGGGCTACAAGAAAGCAGAGGCTGTAATTATCAAAGCGCACGTATGTCATACGACGTTTTATAACATATTTGCGAGAAAAAGCCGAAAATACTTTCGAAGTTTTACTCACATGGCCACTTGAGCGTCTTTTTAGAAATGCCAGCAAGTTGGAGTATTACTTGATATCAATACCATGTTTTGTTTTCACAGTGCTGTCAAGTCAAGCATTGTGGTGCTACTATTCAATGCTACAAAGCATTGAATAGTAGCACCACAATGCTTGACTTATATTTTTGAGAAAGTTCCATGAAATAGGCTAAAAACACACTTTCTGAAAATTAATTTGCATCTTTGCTTGTTTTCCATAAGATGAAATTTTGATGCACTTGTAAGATCTATCGGTCGATTTTTCGGGCAAGAGGCTTAGCGTAGCCTTTTTCGCCTGCCTCTGAGACTTCTGGCGGTGTCGAATTAATAAATTCATCATTACTTGACGACATTTTCAAATAAAAACATATACATATATAAATACAGAGAAAAGAAAAAGCGCGCGGAATAATTTTTACTTGTTCACAAATTAGCGATGCGCGCGCATCAGCGCTTTTTTTTTAAGGCAAAGGCACAAAAACAGCCAGTATTAGGTACCTACTAATAAAGTAAATTCATATTTTTTTGTTTTTGTTACAGATAAAATTAATTAAATAAAGAATTAAATGTTTATTTTTTATATTATAAAATATCCCAAAGTTAATTTTATTCATAAAATGTGACTTTTAAACTTTTCTGACACAAAAACTCTTTGCTAAGATTTAAAAAGTACCGTTCGTTTCAGACGGAGCATCTTGATAAACCCTACGTTTTAAAGAAACTTGTGCGTTTTACATTACAATAACGCACAAGTACGTAATGACATAGGTACGTTACGATATTGAAATTGGTGAAATAAGAGACCCTTTACGAGCAAATGTCTTAAAAAAAATGTAACTGCATTTTATTGCTAATTGTATAAGTATATTAACATCTGTACTTCTACTTACTTATATTATAAAGAGGTATTTCTGAGTTTTTAACCCCGAAAAATACCGATCCGATTCCGAAAATTCTTTCACTAATGGGAAGTCACAGTATTGCCGTATTGCCATAGAATATATTTTAAGTTAAAACAAGAAATTTCTTGCCGATGAAGTCACGAGCAGAAGCTAGTAGATAATAAATGTAAAAATAACCAATAATGATCATAATACCTACTTTATGACGCGACCACGTGCAAATTGCTGTAAGTACCTACCATGAAGAACCACGAGAACACAAGACTGTCAATTTACAAACAGCAAAGAAGTATGTACAAATACACCTGTTATATATAACAATAGCCTGAGCAGATGTGACATTATTTTAAACCATTTGTCTAAATAACCAGTTATCATAGACTATTTAATAATCATGCTGTAGAAGTATGTTGGAAGCGCCGTAAAGATAAAATTAGGTACAGTACGACACAACTTAGATGTAAATCATCGGCAAAATTCGTAAAACCGATCACCATCAGAACTGAGTGCGCCTTCAAAATCACCAATCTTCATTAGGTACTGCTTTAGGCGAAATAGTACATTATGATATGCGGTAAGTTGAAAATTACAGCCGAGGCGATATTGCTAGCCCGAGCCGTAGGCGAGTGCTACAAGAAAGCAGAGGCTGTAATTATCAAAGCGCACGTATGTCATACGACGTTTTATAACATATTTGCGAGGAAATAAATAAAACTCGGACTTTCTTAAACGAATAAATCTTTAAAAACACACTTTCTGAAAATGAATTTGCATCTTTGCTTGTTTTCCATAAGATGAAATTTTGATACGCTTGTAAGTATCTATCGGTCGATTTTTCAGGCAAGAAGCTTAGAGTAGCCTTTTTCGCTGCCTCTGAGACTTCTGGCGGTAAATTAATATTTTTCTTGTTTTTGTTTGTTGCTGTTGCAATTTATTGTCAAAATTAATTAAATTAAAGAATTATTTCTTTAATTTAATTAATGTTTATTTTTTTATATTTTATCTCCCAAAGTTAATTTTATTCATAAAATGTTGACCACTTTTCTGACATAAAAACTCTTTGCTAAGATTTAAAAAGTACCGTTCGTTTTAGACGGAGCATCTTGATAACTTACGTTTTACCTTATTAAAAAGAAACTCGTGCGTTTTACATTACAATAACGCACAAGTACGTAATTACATACATTACGATATTGAAATTCGTGAAATAAGAGACCCTTTACGAGCAAATGTGTTATAAATGATATTTACGCAAACGCAATAACTTGTAAAGTCGTTTAGTTTAACCAAATACATTCGTAAAATTTAAATGAATGAATGCAAATTTTCAAATTAATGCTACATCTATGTTGTAGGTACCTACCTACTTATACCTATAACACAAAAGGGTCACTTTCCTGATCTAGACATTTCAGTTCAGTCCATAATTATGCATGCGCTCTCCTAACCATTTTATTTGTTGAACATATTTTAATCTTCATAGATAATATTCGTATCCTTTAGTAGGTTAACCCAAAGAGTATCAGCTGATATTAAAACTTGTTTAATTCTTACGCAACCTTGTACAGCACGCTTGTGTCATGTAGTGCCATAGTCCATAATTTCGAGACACCTACCATTAAAACTCATTATCGTCACCGTGCAATGAAAACCTCGTAAAGAAAAAAAAAATTGTTTTTCTTTTTATTAAATTGTTAGGTACAAAAAAACCCGTAATGCATATTCAGAACAAACGTGCACAGCTCTAAGATGCTTCTAAAGCTATATATTGGATTATAATGAGAAACTTAGCCCTGGGCCATTTCTCAGACAGTTTTTATCATCTCCTGTAAAATAACGTTCATTGCAATCACGAGGTTTTCACTGCACGGCGACGTTATGGTCATTGGTCGCTCGCGAATTGCGAAGCGTTATGTTACTAATCGATCTTACAAGTGCAAATTAAAGATCAAAGTTCAAAATTACATGTTCCAACGACCGGTAGGTAACACGGCGTGTTAACATTTTTTTGTCCTGTTCGACTTCGAAGATTAATTTTAATCCTACACACGCTACTCACAAAAACATGTACTTAAGTAGGTACCTACCTAAATAGAAAAGGTTGTAATTGCAAACCAGTCGTGATGACTAGTGTTATTTTTTTAAAATTGTGATTTTAAAAAAATAACACTAGTCATCACGACTGGTTTGCAATTCGACGTTGTGACGTCGAATGCTGGCTGTGGCCAGCATTCGACGTCACAACGTCACAATACAAAGTCCAAAAATCTTAACACACACTGCTGGACACGTGACCCAGCAGATGAGCAATGTTCGAAAATCTGATTAGCATGGGCCGTCTCCCGTCTGATGCACCTTCAGACATCCATAATTACCCAATTCCCAAGTATAACCACTTATTAAAGGTCAATCAATCTGCCTAGCCTTTTCCCAACTATGTTGGGGTCGGCTTCCAGTCTAACCGGATGCAGCTGAATACCAGTATTTTACATGGAGCGACTGCCTACCTGACCTCCACAAACCCAGTTACTGGGTAATACGATACCCCTTGGTAAGACTGGTTGTCAGACTTTCGGGTTTCTGACGACCCGTAACGACTGTCAAAGATTCACGAATAACAGCCGAGACCAACGGCTTAACGTGCTTTCCGAGGCACGGAGGAATCTCGTTATGTAAAGATGGTCACCCATCCACTGACCAACCCCGGCAAGCGTAGCTTAACCTGACGGATCGACCCGTGCGGCTGTTATTACTTAACCACTTATTAAAGGTATTACAAACTAATTCTAACCATTCATTTATTTTCTGATCGTCTCTTCATTTAGTACCTGGGCGACCGAGCTCTCGAGAAATAGGTACCTACAGTATTAAAAACTCTTTGGTCTTTTGTTATGTTTATAAAACATTTTTACACAATTTTGGAGCTTTTTTAGACCAATGTAAATTAAAAGTGTTATAATTAGAATAGTTTTTTATTTTATTCTAAAATTGAAAAAATAAATACTTAGATACTAAACTAATTAGGGTTCCGTACCAAAATGGTAAAAAAGGAACCCTTATGGTGTCACTCAGTCTGTCTGTCTGTCACAGCTGGATATCTCAAGAACTACTAATGCTATCAACTTGAAATTTAGAATAGTTTTAGATGACATTGACCCATTGACCCAACTATTTTGCAAATAAGAAAGAAATTAAAATATTTATATTTTTTTGCAACAGGGACTGAAAGGGGGTCTTAAAAAATAAAAGTGGGGCTACTAGGGCATGTGGGGTATCTAAACCTCAGTTTAAAAATAAAATGCAACTAAAAACCATTGTAAATACAACAATAATGATTACTAAATCAATTGAAACATTAGTATAAGCAGTAGGTAGTTTATTTGTTTAATATGTATTTGTGTAAAAAGTCACGTCAAGATTGTTTTACCTTTGTTTCACTACCTAAACCTTTCTGGTATAGCCAGATCGATTTTTTGCCCCCGTAAACCCCTATATTGCAGCTTTCATCGAAATCGTTAGAGCCGTTTTCGAGAACGTGATTACTATTAGGTACTTACAAAGATACCTAAATGTAAAGTAGGTATTTACAAATATTGCTCATTTAATAGTATAGTATGAGATAGCAATATGAATGAATGAATGAAAGCAACGACCCCAGCGTGGTTTGACCAGACTCGTTTTCTCGAATGTCCCCAAAGATTCATACTAGCCCCTGGAACCTTATGTTTCATGGGTTTCTATAGACCATTGCATATCAAGGAGTAGACCGGGAGGCACGATTATCGTGCCTCCCGGTCTACTGTTGGGAAGACTTTGTCCATAGGCTTATTAGAGCCGTACCGGATACGCATCCTGGTAGGCAAAGGAATGGTGGAGAAACGGGTGTTTTTTTTTTTTATTTATTTATTCATAATGACTAACTAACACCGTATCAGCTATAACGCCAATGCAGTGCTGCTACCAAAAATAAAATTAAAAACACTCAAAAATACAATTAAATTCAATTCAAATACAATTAGAAACAATCAGAAATACAATTAAAATCATTTTCAATGCACTTCAGTGCTACTCCTGCGAACTTCATCAGGCTGCAGTGAAATATATCTACCTCCTTTGAGATATCATTTAACAGTCTTATGGCTCGAGACAGGGGGTCAAACTTGTTCAGGTTAGTCCTAGAGGGTGGCTCCAGTAGCGTTGACGTGGGGCGACGCGCGCCCCCGCATCCGGGCGGCACACGCAGCCCCAGCTCAGCTAACAGATCGGGGTGATGCAGCCAGCCGCGCAGCACCCGAAACAAAGCTTCACAGAGCGATGATGACAAGGATTACCAGATAGAAAAAAACTCTAAACATATAATACAGTCTAAAAATAAACCTCCTTTGTCCACAGCAAGTATCCACTCAGCAGCAACGCCACTCGGGTCCATGCTGTCGGGTCCAATCATGGAGGCTATAGGCCGGAAGCGGACGCTACAGACGTGCACGTTGCCTCTCATCATCGGCTGGATCATTATAGGCACGGCCTCTCATCACGCCCTGCTTCTCCTCGGCAGAGTCGTGTGCGGATTCGCCGTCGGCATTATGGCAGCACCTTCACAGGTATTTCTATCACTGGTATAAGTAGGTACATATTAATAGTGATAGTACCGTCTCGTTGGTTTTGAAATAAGTCTCTCCGTCTCACGTTTTGTATGTTACTCAACAAGAAATATATTTCAGTATATAGATCTCGATATTTTGCAATTGCTTGTAAATCACTTTCACTCATGCCATTCATAATTATGTTCAAAGGCACGTTTGTATTACCTACCTAGGTTAGTTTACTGGTGCCTATTAATAATCAATATAATCATGTAACTATGAATTGTATGTTTTTGTGCTGTCTAGATCACCCTATTTTATAAAATATTGTAATTTATATTATTTATGTTGTAAGTATTAAGTAACCTAACTCTTGGTTTCGACTTTTTGGTGACTAATATCTGTAGACCTCACAAAGTGCAGAATAGTCGACATCGGCACAGACGGCAAAAAAAGAAAGTACCTAGGTACATTGAAATCTAGAGCTGTTTTTTTTTTTTTGCAGGTGTACTTAGGAGAAATTTCAGAACCAAGACTGAGAGGGTTGATGATAGGTACACCATTCGTAGCGTATTCGCTCGGGGTGTTGTATGTGTACGCACTGGGAGGTGCGCTGCCGTGGCGGTCAGTGGCCCATCTGTCCATTGTCCTGCCGGCTCTTGCCTTCATCGCCCTGTGCCTGTCGCCGGAGAGCCCCACATGGCTGGCGCGGCGGGGGCGCTTCCACGACGCCATGGCCGCCATGGCACGCCTGCGCGGAGACCCCGACACCGTGAGTATCCACTTACTTATTAATCAACCGAAGCGAGGTCATTATCAAAACTCAGACGGCCTTAATCGATTCGGACACGTGACGTGACTCCCTTTCCAGCATAGAAAGCGGTTATAAATAATGCATTTTAATTAGCATTGCCAATTAATCCATGAGGATCCTTTAGAACTACACATGCTTTTTGGAAGAGCATTAATCTTAGTATAGTTCTTCCAATTAAACACTCAAAGTGGCAGTTGTTTATTTATTATTTAGTCTTAGGTATTCATTTTACGCACATGTTCCATAATAGAACCTGATATTCTGGAAAGCTAGAGATGGAGCTATAGCGATCCAGCGATTAGCTATGTACGTGTCAGTACCTACAACTATTTTCTTAATGTCCCTCAGCAAACTTCGTGATTCGTCAGTCGTCGGATTTCTATCAGTTGCCCCTTTTTTTTTTTGGATGGGAAATCATCAAATGATTTCTCCCGCTCTGTGTGGAGCGTGTTGGTGGATGGTGTTTCAGACTTTTACTGACTAAAACCCACCCGTATTCCTTCATTTGCCTGTGTCAGGGCCACGGTATCTCTTTCGAACAAGCCGCGACCCTGGCAGGCATCGGCCCTATCGGACCCCATCACTTTGACACGTCTTTGAAGCGCGCGTGGAACACAACGCGCCGTCGACCTGGCCTGATCCTTACCGGACGGTGAGCTACTCATTGCTTGCCGTTCATAAGCCCGCGCCTACGGTGGCCGGGAATCGGCTATCAATTCCCGACGCCCAGGGCGTCTCCTACGGTGACTAGGGGAGTAAGGGCGCAAAAGTTGCCTCTCTCTCACGCCTTCTGTCTCCTCCTTCGCGAGCATTATTGCTTCGCAGAAGGAGGTGCGTCTTCCCATGCACTCTTGCTCCGTACCTACCATTGCCTGGACTGTTCGGCTGCGAGAGATCGTCGCCGCCGATAGCCTCCGCCAGGACACGGCGGTGCTACGCCCAAGCCGGGCAGACTTCCACCATATGCTCCACCGTGTATCAGAAAGTTACATGCTCTGTGTGTATCAGTTGCCCCTTTGCACTTGGTGCAGACCGGACGCTCTCAATCGACTTGGAAGTATGAGTTATTATTACTCTTTTATTTTAAAAATGGGAGGAAAACTGCTAAAGTCGCAGGCACGCGACGATTGCCGAGGGACATTAAGAAAATTGTTGTACTGTACGTGCTTAACTGGTTTAATATGCTCGGTTCCTGTAAACAAAAACGAATCGTTTCTTTTACTAGGTAGGTAGTGGTATATTTTTTTTAGAAGTAGGTAGGCACCATTAGTAGGTAAGTAATACATATGGGTATTCAGCTGTATCCGGTTAGACTGGAAGCCGACCCCAACATAGTCGGGAAAAGGCTAGGCAGATTGATATTCGTTAGGTCATATATTGGTAACCTAATTCTTTAGATAAATGATTCGTACCTAAATTAATTTTACCTGTGACAGCTAGGGGAAGGTCTATTAGTAGAAGCTATGAGGTCTTTGCTTCATTATTGGTAAAGATACAAGAGTCTTAATAAGTAACGGTCCGTAAATTATAGGAATCTGCCATAAATGCACTTGAAAAATGCAAGTCGTACATATGTATGACTTGCCTTTTTCAAGTGCCGGGTATGATTACCTATACTAGGTACTGATTACCAACTGCCGTCATAACACTCGTATATGGTAGGTACACTCACACTGTATAAGTAAGTAGGTAGGTACCTATCAGTAACTTAATCACTGCAAGTTATTAATGTAGGTAGTCAAATATGAACGGCAGTGATTTAGTTTAAAATAAACTTTAATTACAATATTAAAGTAATTATAGTAATGTGGAGATGTGCTCGGTTAGAGCAATGCAGACGGAATGCGGTGGCTTAAACTATTATTACATATTATACCCAAAAAGCAATGACGACATATTTCTGAAAGTTCCCACGAGGCTAGTCCAGATAAAGTGTGTGCACTTTCAAGTGTTAGAAATATTTGTTGAAAGAAATGGCTATTAGGTGGAATCGGCGACATGACTATTTACAGGTGTTAGAAACAGAGTGTTGAGTGAGGATTAATTCCCTGGGAACTGATGCCAGCAGTGCGATTACCATCAACCAAACCACCACTATCCAACCACCAACCAACCATCCATCCACCATCACACCAACCATCCACCATAAAAACCACCACCACCAACCATCCACCATAAAAACCACCACCACCAACCATCCACCATCAACCAACCACCACCATCACACCACCACACCAACCAACCATCTCACCGTGAAAACTTTGGTGAAGTGAGCGTGGAGTGAGCTGTCAATAGTGTCGATTCCTAGCAAAAACAAACTCACTTCACCTAAGTTTTCACGGTGAGATTTTTACAGAATCGACCGGCTGGTATCCATAACTAGGTGGTACCTACGTTTATTTATTTATTTGGGATTGCCGATAAGTAATTATAGTTTGACCGACGGTGTTAGAATGTAAATGTACCTACCATCGCGGACCTATGACGCGACAAAGGTAAATAAAATGTGTCTGGTGCTAGTGCTATACTAGTTAGCTAATAGGTAGGTAAGTTATTTTTAAACTTGAAAAGCATTTCTGTTTCGAATGCTTAGTTAATATATTAGTCTCGAACAAATACACAAAAATTTTAATATTCATAACAAATCGATTTTCAAACCAAATAAGTACAAATAGAAAAGATTATTTTAGCGACAATGTGGAGGTCGATATCCTCTTATGGTTACGGATACCGTACCTAACAAGGACATATGTAAGTACTTAAGAAAAGGAAACAAGGTCTCTCTGACATTTCGTTGAGCAAGGACTAAGTTAGTTGCGAAATGTAAGGAATCGAATAAGTAGGTATACCTACTACATCATGAGGTGTTAAAAAATTAACTCTAAAAACTTTAAGGAGTGATGCTTTAGTTTAGACCATCGAACTGAATAATTTTATTACTTATTGGACCAACTTCGAAACTGCGAAAAAAAATCAGCTGTTGCCTATAATTATGTTCGCAGAAGTCGTCAAAAAAAAAATTCCAAAAACCAAAAATTCGAAGATATGTGACATCTAACTACCAACCCGCACTGGGCCCGCGTGGTGGCTTGCGGCCCGCTCCCTCTCACCGAGAGGAGGCCTGTGTCCCAGCAGTGGGAACATTATAGGCTGATTATGTGTGTTATGTCATATGTGTAAGTCGTCAAAATGTATGGAACAGCAGACTATTTTTTACGAGACCAACTTTAAGTTACTAAGCGTACCTTTCAAATGAAAAAAGAACCATCGAAATCGGATCTCTTATGGCGGAGATATCCAGTAGCCCCCTTTTTGCCCCTTTTTGGAGGAAGTACCCATCCAATCAAAAATCCCCGGCGACGAAAAAAATTCTAAAAAATCATAAAACCTGCATACCAAGTTTCGTCCAGATCGGTTGTAAAATACTAGGTACCTGTGGAGGAGTATAAAGCTACCAACTACAAACTGACAGACGAAAGAATATTTTGCCAGACTTGAAGCAGACGCTTCGCTCGCTCGTTCAATAATATAATGACCCACGTTTTAAGGTTTAGATTCAATTCGCAATTTATAATGACGTCTGTTTTTTTTTATTGATCTCCTAAATAAGCTGAGGCATTCGTATACAGGCCGTTACACACGTTAACATCCTTTATAGAACAATTGAACATAATCTCCAATTGGTTTCGAGTACGACAAGCGCAATAAATCCTGGCTTGAACGGCGTGTATGATTGTTAAGATACATTGTGTGCATTTGCTAAATCGTCCTGATAACTGAGATAATCTGCGAAAAATACCTAGATAATAAATGTAAAGTATAGTAAATGTACCATTTAGCTTAAGTAGTTTACAAAAAAGAAAGTTAATAAAACCGGTCAAGAGCGAGTCGGACTCGCGCACCGAGGGTGCCGTTCCGATTTCTGAAAAATTGTGCTACTTAGAGACATCGTTTTATTTTTCCTGTAATCTTTACATAAACTTCTATCACATAGAATAATTACAGATTTTTCTCTTTGCAAACTTCGGAGATAAGGGCCCCCCCCCTTATCTCCGAAGTTTGCAAAGAGTATTTTTTTTTACATTTTTCATCACAAGTCGAAAACTATGCGGCCTAAAAAAATGAAAAAATATGTTTAAAAATTTACATACCCTAGTAGCCTCACTTTGAATTTTTAAGACCCCCTTTCAGTCCCTGTTGCAATAAAAATATAAATAAAAAAAAATAAAAAAAATTAAATTATTTCTTTCTTATTTGCAGAATGGTTGGGTAAACGTCATCTAAAACTGTTCCAAATTTCATGTTGTTAGCATTAGTAGTTCTTGAGATATCCAGCTGTGACAGACAGACAGACAGACTGAGTCACAACACCATAAGGGTTCCTTTTTTACCATTTTGGTACGGAACCCTAAAAAGTGGAACCCAACTAAGACAAAAACGCCGGAGTCCGGCCCGCCACACTTTACTGTACTCGGCTAAAAAAGGAATTCTACGATAATCCCGAGCTACGGGCGCGGGCGTAGGGAGCTTTCACTGTGCTACGAGTGCTACGCGACGGCGTAGTCGCTACGCTTTCGAAACGATTTTATGCACATTTTATAATTATTATCGTTAGGAATATATGTGCTAATTTAAATAAATCTAGGTAGATTATGCAAGATACACTGTCGAAAGAATAATTATAATATTCATCATAAAATAAGTAGGTAGGTACACCTACGTACTTAAATGCTCTTGAGACTAGACGTGATCACGGCGCGTGAAACAAATGTTTATGTTTACATACACTTCGTTATATAACTGGATATTATGACGGTGACACGATAAAATCCAAAACACTAGTTCTACAAATAATTTGCATTTTAAGTTAGGTACAATAGGAACGTTATTTACGTAGGCTTCATAATTATAGGTAACTTACCCACTTTTGACAACGATATCACTTCCTTTACAACCCTCCCCCTTACCCTCTTTTCTTCTTTTTTTTTCGTTTTTTCTTCCTCTTTTTTTTTTAGCAATCTCGTCAACATTATATTTCCTTTATAATTTCCAGATACATACCTACTGGCTACTTATACACATAGGAAAAGTTCAGAACACCTACCTACACTGGAATAGTTCAGTTAATTTGTTGCTAGAATGCGAGCACATCCTGCACATTTCTCGAACAGCCGCGGTCGTCAGGCAGACTCATCTAAATTAATGACTACCTACAGCTGTTTGTTTTGAAGCATGCTATAGGTACATCGCATGCATGTTTGCTTATATCTCGCTATCTTGTTATTGTAATATTGAAAGACGGGCGCACATGTTTGTGACTGCCTGTAAAATGGCCTCTTAATGAGCTCAACAAGGAAGGAGGCACACGACAAATTGATTTGTCATTTTCTCGAACATGTGCCGACACAAACAAATTCAGGCAATAACCGAGCATCGCTTTATAAAAAGCTGTTAATGGTAGGTTTTGTGTTTCTAATGTGAAAAGATGATGTTCAACCAAAAATGTTATTTTGTGCATGTTAATAAATGTTACTTCATCCTGTGGAAGTTCAAAAAGTTTTCTGTTTAATAGCATATTTAGTTAGGTACCTAGTGAAAAACTAACTAAATATGCTCTCAAACAGCAAACTTTTGTCTTTTACTCTCCAAAAAAGAGACTTTCACATCGCTGATCGCCCTAATCTAAGTACTTAGGTATACCTACCTAATGAAGCCTAGAATATTAAAGTTATTTATAAACTAGGTGTAAGGTACGTACCCTTGCCTTGCCTCGTTAATAAAATGAACGTCCGCATAGTTATGCAGTAGGTAGGTACGTGTGACGACTTGCTTGCAGACCATATCTCCACACTTGGTTACTAATAAATAAATGCCGTTTGTCCCCAGGCTCAACGTGAGCTCCATGAGTTTACTAATAAATAAATGCCGTTTGTCCCCAGGCTCAACGTGAGCTCCATGAGTTGATATCAGCTCGGGAGAAAGAGAAGGCACGAGGCGAAGAGAAGATAAACTTCTTAGAAACTGTCAGAAGAGCGCCAGTGCTGAAGCCACTGCTCCTCATCAACGCGTTTAACATACTGCAGATATTGTCCGGCAGTTATGTGGTTATCTTCTACGCTGTGGACATTGTCAAGGACTCCGGTGGTTCTCTTCAACCTACTGTGAGTACTTATGTCTTCTGTTCATGGAATCTTAATTCTCGTCAGGATTATCCATCCAGCCAGATTTTCTTTTTTTGTTGAGAGTTGCGACTGAATCAGTAGGTATCAGTATTTAACACATAGCCACTTATGTAATTAATAGCAATTTAACCATAAGGTAGCATAGATACTTGTATTATTAAGGGTAAATGACTTTGAAACTTACTAATCACGACACAATATTGTTAACAGATGGCAGCTAACGCGAGCGCGCTCGTGCGGCTTGCAGTCACTGTGCTAGCGTGCATCCTACTCCTGCGCATCACGCGGCGCGCGCTCGTGCTGGTGTCGGGCATCGGCACAGCCGTGTGCACGCTGGCGCTCGCGGCGCTCCTGTCACAAGGCCCCGGCTCCGGCGTCACGCCTCCCGCACTCATCCTCGCCTACGTAGCCTTCAACACCCTCGGCTTCTTCCTCCTACCCGGACTCATGATCGGAGAACTACTACCCACGAAAGTACGAGGCCTTTGCGGAGGCTACATCTTCTGCCTCTTCAACTCCGTCCTATTCGGATTCACCAAACTTTACCCCGTCATGAAAAACGCTATCGGCATCGCTGGAGTGTTCGGACTCTTTGGTGCCTCATCCCTACTCGCTACCGTAGTTCTTTTCCTCCTACTACCAGAGACGAAAGGCAAGTCTCTTCTACAAATAGAACAGTATTACCAAAAACCTAACATATTGTGGATTGGGCGCAAGAAAACGACCACAGAAATCAGAAGGGTCTGAAGGAACTTGTAAAAAAATGTTGTACTTAAGCAAATGTCCGACTACCACTAGCGACATAGAATGGTTGTTGGATAAATCTGTGTGCAAGTATACTAAACTTACAATAGTGTAATAAGATAAAATGTCAAAATCTCGACCGATACCACAGATTAATACAGATGGGACACTCTGCAGTTTAGGTATCGCGGCGGGCTCAGCTCACTGGGTCAATTCAGTGTGGGCTGCCGTGCACCAGCCGGCTCGCACGTTAGTTCGATAGTCACTCACGCGCCGCGTCGTAAAAGAAGACAACTCTAACGAGTCAGAAGGTATAAGAGTTACGCGATAGAAAGAGAGGCAACTTGTAGGTGATTATAACTGTGTGTAATCAGCGTTCTGCGACGTGAATTGCACTTGATTGTGTCGTAGCAAGAGTCGCTTTTTCTTTTAAATGATTTTGCGGATTGTCCCATCTGTATTAATCTGTGCCGATACCTCAAAATAAAAGGTCATTTTTCTATAATTTTCCGTCGCACGATCTCGATGGAGCTAGATGGAATGGCATGAATCTGTGATAAAAGAATAATTTCCTTAGCATTCATTGAAAGTAAACCATAAAGTAAACCAAAAGTAAACCGGAACTCATGAGCCGCAAATAAATTAATTTGCTACAACTACATTTCAAACAAAACTCATGTGAAACTAGGTAAAGAAAATAAAGTCTTTAAAATAACCGTTATCTAAGTACTATCGAGGAAACTTACATCTGACCTCTGACCAATATGAAAACAAAATCGCGTGCACACGATGACCCTAACTGTTAGCAAGCGTTACTATAGCGGCCGAGAGCTGCAAGCAAGAATAGTCCTTACGGTCGGAGTATAGGCACTACGTATAGGTATAAGTTTCCTCGCCTACTACTGTTACAAAGTAGAACAACGTGTAAAGTGATATTTTAATCTAAAGTAAGAAACTTAAACTTGCCTGAGAGGCGCGAACTAACTTATCTCAAATAAATAAACACAATAAGTAATATATAAAATCAATCACTAGTTATAAGAAATTCTCACTAAACACGGTTATTCCGTATACAAGACGATGCCTTTTATAATATTTTTATAAATATGATGTAAAACCAAAAACAACAGCTGTTGGTATCAAATACCATTGTAATATAGCAATGAGAGATTTTTATCTGTGATTTATGTAAATGACCGCTTAAGAGATGTACTCGCAGACGTTTATTTAGGAATAGAAATAAAATATTTATGTACTTATCAATGTATAACAAGGTATTTAATATTTATCTATCATGTTTTCAATGTAGAATGATTAATGCAAGAAAACTATTGCAATCCATTCGTGACTGTTGACTGTATCTTAAAATCGCGTTTTCACTATACGAGAAACTTGCAAGGAAGTGACGTCATATCTGCGTGTTTTTAAACTTGGCAACAGTTTGCCCAAAACGTGTAGAAACAGAACTAGGTACTTTATTTTCTTATCTAAAAACATACTAGAAAAGTGTTTGAACTACAGGGAGATATTTTAAGAGATGTTTTTGCTTGAAGATAAATCTTCGTTACCTATACGTTAGCGACAGTGGCGCCGTATTTTATCTACTCTTTTTGCCAAGCTGTAAGTACTGTTATGTAAAGTATGCATGAAAGCTTGCTTACGTTTATTAACACGTAATTGTACACTAATACTTGTATAATGTAAACGAAGTATGCCTTCGAAACAATATTAATTAATAACGTCATAGAATAAAAACCATGTAAGTTGTTAGTGTAACAGCAGTTATTTTTCTATTGCCACATAGAAAATTCCAAATTGTGATATGAATAAACCATTTACATTACTATCGTTTTTAATTTGTGTATTTTTTACCAACTATTGAGTTGGATATGAGCTTCTTTATATACGATTATATAACAAAAACAATTTTTTTAACCGTAAAATTATTTTAATCACAGTTTCACACTATACATACATACAAAATCATATATACTGGCTGCTTTCTTGCACAATAACCCTATCTATACGAGAATAGAAATACATTTTTGCTTTTTAAAGAGCCTGCCACACAAGTATGAGTGACTGAGAGGACGCTCTATAAAGTCAATATCTTTCTCAACCTCAATGTGTCTTTACGGCCAGGTACTGTAGACATTCTCCATGGCTGATAGGTCACGACGAGTCGGGCAGCCGCTGGTAGAGGTGTGGTCGGGAGGAACAGCCGGGACAGACGTGAAGGGTGGTGGACACCACACTCTCACACTCCCAGCAATAGAACTCGTGACAACGCGAGCAACGATACACCTAAAAGTGATGAATTGATGATTAGTACTTCACAAACCAATTCGGCAACCAATTAGTTACCTTTGCTTTCAGTATTCGCTGAAAGTAAAGCTAACTACTTAGTGGGGAACAAAACTGTCAAATTAGTTCCGCGTAGATGGCGCTAAGTGTTTGTTACTTTCATTCACTGTCAGGGGAATTCCTTACTAAAAACTTTGCCGCGAGATGGCGCTAAGTGTTTTCTTTTGCCGCCGATTTGTCGCATTGTTTTCAAGATGACTGACAAGTGACAAACACACAACATTATCTGTGACCTTAGATTATATACATCTAGATCGAGCCACCGCGGCCGGTCATGAGACAGAAATATAATACTTTTTCTAGGTTATGTGGTATGAGAAATGAGGTTTAACGTAAGAGATCTTCCATATTTTGGACCGAAACCCATGTCAATACATTCGCACACTGCAAAAACTGTCCACAAAAGTTAAATTAATCGACGCAAGATACATTTTGTAACAGTGAAAGTTTGCCATGCAAAAAATACGGCACGCCTTATGAGACAGAAGATACGATGCTTTGTCTCAATTTTCCTACTTATTTCGAATATATGTGTCTCACTACCACACTTCACACTGTAATCATGGGAACATCTAGATGTTTAATGTCATTGTCTGTGACACAGCGCTCAGCACTCTCTCGCGGCGAAGCTTCCGGGAATCACCCCCATTGGTTACAGAATTGGTCATATGACAGAAATTATTTTATCAATCATCTCATGAATTAGTTTTCTCAATACTGATACATGTAATTACCGAGTTACCTTTAGCTGATTGCATTTAAGTTGTAATAATCAATGTTTATGACTGCTCGTGGCTAAGTAATAACAGCCGCACGGCTCGATCCATCAGGTGTGATCTACGCGTGCCGGGAATACCGAGAATCCTCCGTGCATAAGAAAGCACGTTAAGCCCTTGGTCTCATTCGTGAAAGTCTGACAATCAGTCTTACCAAGGGGTATGGTATTACCCAGTTACTGGGTTGTGGAGGTCAGATATGCAGTCGCTCCATGTAAAATACTGGTATTTAGCTGCTTCTGGTTAGATTGGAAGCCAACCCCAATGTTGTTGGGAAAGGCTAGGCAGATTGATTGAACCAATGTTTATGACTCTATGAGCCCCTGAGATACAGGTATCTTTTTACTTAGTACAGGAGCCAGCTGCTCAACCTGCTTTTGACCACTGCTTATACAATCACGTTTTAGTATAAATGACTTCATTTATGAAAAATAAAAAGAGAGTGGGTGGGGGGTGGGGAGTGGGGTTCATAAACGGGACAACTTGGAGACCGATAAGAAAGAAACTCGTCATGAATTTCGGTTGATTCAACTGGGAACCTTTTTGAGGTACTGTATACATCGTATGCTGTGAACATCGTACTATTAGATGGAACTACCAATCGGATTTCATGAAAATCCATTCGGGATTCATGAGGAAGGTAAAGATTTTATGTAAATTGGCTGAAATAAATACATTGTTTATCTGGATTACCACATAGGCACAAATTAATACAGATGGGACACTCCGCAGTTTAGGTATGAAGCTACAAGTACGCGGCGGGACCCGTCCGCGGGGCTAATTCAGTAGGTCAGAAGGTATAAGCGTTAAGCGATAGAAAGAGAGGCAACTTGTAGTTGAATATAACTGTAGGTTAATAAGCGTTGTGCGACCTGAATTGCACTTTACTGTCGTAGCAAGAGTCGCTTTTTATTTAAATGAATTTGCGGATTGTCCCATCTGTATTAATCTGTGACATAGAGTACATTTAATTCCGGTAGTACGTTCCCGTGGGATATTTTCCGACATCCACGCGGACGAAGCCGCGGGCAAAAGCTAGTAAAGTTATATGTATGTGTATTAAACAATAATTAACTCACCTGTTTATCAAGATCTGTGAAGGTTCTTAAGCATGCAAAACAATATTGTGCTTGTCCTTCATTCGCCATTTCTTCATACGGTTCAACGGGGAAAAGATGATGGTATGACCTACAATAACGAAATTATATTATAGCTGTGAAATAAGGGTACTTTTATTTACGCTGACGGATTGCATGTCCTTCTATCAAATACCCATTGCACACATGGAGTTCAGGTTATTAAAACATTCGAGAAAAATAACTTAAATGTCTAGTTACAAAAAAAACTACGTATTCGCTTTAGCGAAGCGCCCCAAATCTGAAGAGTACAGCGCAGATAGGGACTGGCCGCGCCGCAACGCAACGCATAGCAAAAATCCTTCTTCATCACTTTCATACATTTTCTATGAACCAACATACACTACAGGCAGGCCACAATGTACTTTTTTGTATGAAAATGCGCTGCGATGCGACCCGTTGCGTGTGCAGCAGTGCAGTGGTGGCCCAGTAGTAACGGCCCTGACTTACGAGTGGTAGGTCGTGGGTTCGAAACCAGACAGGCGGTTTACTTTGTGTAAATGATTTCATCACCACTGCCTGCTCCCAAAATGGTGAAAGAAAACCATCGTGAGGAAACCGTCATGTCCTAGAACATGATTTCGAAGACATGTGACCTCTACCAACCCGCAGTGGACCCACATGGTAGATTACAGACCACTCCCTATCGTAGAGAGGTGGTCTGTGTCCCAACAGTGGGAACATTGTAGGCTGATCATGCAGCCTGCTGCAGCTGTAATGTGCGCATGGCTTTATAGAGCTGATTTGAGTGTTTTCGAAATGGAGGTTTTGCTACTATTCGAAACATTATTTCATTTTTCTATGGTAAGTATACTACCGGGCCAGATGTGGTGCTGAAGCCAGTGTAAGTCCGCAGGTCCGACACTGAGCTGGCAGCGAACAGTACTTGCTGCGACACTGCGGGCACAAGTGACCTTCTCCACCAACACCTTCGCCGTCCTCTAAGTGACTGGAAACATCAACATAAATAATGTCATTTAGTATAAACAAAAGAAACTCAAACAAAACAATAGTAGATAATTTCTGCCTGAACTTTTAAAAGAGTAAGGCCGAAGCCTCATTAGTCCTTTGCGTCGTCGCATTTAATGACGCTTGCTCGTTCTAAAAGACATGAGGATTTAGTGTAGGTACTTTAGAACCGAGCACGCGTCATTGAAATGCGACGAAGCAACGCAACACAACGCACTAATGAGGCCTCAGCCTTATTCTAAGTCTCAGAGTATTGTAAATAATCTACTTATACATAATTATAAATTAAAGTCGCTTTTCGTTTCTGTCTGTCTGACCGCGTTGTTCTTCTAAACTACGCAACGGATTGTGATGCAGTTTTTACTAACATTTAGAGAATTTATTCTGCATCAAATTTTCATAAAGTAAAGAAATCACAATATTTCGTCAAGCAGGGGCGTATGTATGTCTAGTTGTAGTAAGTATGTACTAAGACAGATATTATGTTGAATATGTTTAGGTATGTCCCCTTCACTGAATCTGATGACAGCAACCCAGACTAATTTTCTTTCCTTTCGTCAGCTCTCTGATGACTAGCAAAGCCAAACTTGGTCTTAAAAACCCAGTCATTAAATAAGTAAGTACTATACTGACCACATGCAAACAGTGATGGGTGGGTCAGCATTAGTCCCCGCGTCCGTCTGGTTGGTCTGCGGCGCGGAATGCGGGAAGCCCATCTTCACGAGTCCCGCGTCAAGAGCACGCGCGCGCGGCGGCGGACTGGTCGAGTCCAGCAATAAGGAACGGTAGTGGACATCGTCTAGTACGACCTGGACAAAATATAGACAACAACAGTCATCTTATTTGTAGATTACTGAGTAGGTACAGTACACGGACGACAGTGTGCTGCTGGGGAGTTTGTTGCGCCACTTCTTCTTCCCAGATAAAGTACTAGGATCTGATGAAGGGCTGGCGTTTTCGGGGACTGTCTCATGTAATTTTGTTCATTATATGTTGATTCTCAATCCTGATTAAATGACTTTTGATTTTTTGTTTTTCATTATGTCTACAACATTTCCAAAAATAATGAAAATTAGACTATGTTTACAGGGGGAAAATGTTATCACTTTTTGTATAAAAATTTACAGTTTCACAATCTTCTTAACGGCTGGGTGCTGTGCAATTGTTTGCAACACAGACACCACACACTCTGCACTATTAAGTGAAAAATGGCACTATTCTTAGTTATAATTTATTATATATAATTTTTATTTTATTAAATTTATGTTTTATGTGATAGATTATGATCTATCACATAAAATAATAAGTAAGGGTTAAATTGCTTGTCAGTATATTAAGCTAGATTCTAATTAATTATTAAGAACATTAGTACAGTTCTTATTAATATAGTACAAAAAAAAAATACTGCACTGTACTTACGCCATATTCTCCACCTGTATCTTGACATAACTTTTTGCAAATTCTTACTTCTGCTGCTAAACCAATGACTGAACATCTTATTCCTTCTGTTTTTAGAGCCTAAAAAAAGATATAGTAGTATATCAGACACAGATCTTTAGAAAAGTCACATTCTTTTCAAATAACAGTTTACTAATAAATAGCTTTTGCCAATTACAGTGCTAGTGTTAATGTGTTAGTGTTGTGTACTTGTGTTTGTGAGTGTGTATGTGTTTTGTTATTGTAGTTTTACACACCTGAATAGTAGTATTAATGTCACCCGGATCACAAGTAGTAAGTGATGCGAACAACACCAGAAGTTCTCTAGAAGCATGGGCAGGGAGAGGTTTGAGGACTCGTCCAGCAAACTCCAGGGTATTTTGTAATGACGGCTCCCCACTTAGTACCATGTCTGTTAGCCTATGGAAAGGAATTGAGACCATCCAATATGTAAGCAACATTTCTTATGAAACTTCTATAATTGGACCCATTTTTGCAAACAAGAACCAACCCACAGTTTGAGTGAAATTGAGTTTAGTACATAGATGGCGCTCAAATCACGCATTCTAGCTTCTCTAAAAAAATGGTTCCTTTTCACCGACTAACAACAGAGATACAACACTGTCACTTGCGGAACCAACCCACTTTGGCCACCTTTTAATAAACTGTAAAGAACTATACGGCATGGTCCCCTAAACACTTATTAAAACTAATTGTTAAACAGACCCATGATCCTTGGTACCTTTTCAACTTAAGCACTTTAATTATGCAAACCAGAACCAATGTTCGTTGGTTCCATCTAGCATAAAAAGTTATAATATTTTTATAACTAAATAGAACCAAGAGAGTTTGGTTCTTGTTTGCATAATGCAAATTATGTTAGTCTTGAAGGAACCATGTAGCATAGTTCTTAATGGTGTTAAAATTCAGCATTATTTAATCAAAAATAAAAGAACCATTCTAATCGCGGGTATCGTTAATACAGATAATAATAAAAAATAACAAAATGTGATTTTACTTTTGTAGTATTTTTTTTTCACGTGTAATTTCTAAAAATAAAAGTAATTACTTATAAAATATACTTTTTAATCATTTTCAATACAATATTACAGAACAATGGAAGCAAGAACCCTTAAAACTAAACATCAGTATTACCATCATCGCCTTCTACCTCAAAATCGATAGGCCCGGTAAAGCCATCAATATCGTCTTCTATGTCTGAACTTGTCAAGGTTTTGTAGAAATCTTTTGCGTCGTTTGGTATTAGATGCAGAATACTTTTTATATCTGATAGCTTAGCCTCAGATATGGCTTTGCCTGTAGGCCAAAGTAAGTCCTATCACTTTTGGTTATCACGGTCCTGCTTCTGATATTTTTCTTTATACTAACTTCCTTCAACTCATCGTCCAGATTGTTTCTCATAAAAATAGAGTACATTTCTTCTTTTTTAAGCACTATTTCTTTGGTATCCAGCCAACTTATTTTAGATCCATCTACTGCCTTTTTTCTGTTTGTGATTTTTGTCTCTAAATTGCGTGACGACAAAAAGTCTTCTTTGGTAAGCCTGTCTACAATCATTGGTTTAATTTTTCTACAGTTTTTCATGATCTCTATGTAATCATCTGGGGTGTACAATCGTTGCTGGTGTTTAAGAGAGCACTCTATCCGGCCAAAATCCGTGTCATTTGGTAAAAAACTGTGGCCAGATTCTAAAAATCGATGATGTATTTCTTTTAGAGTGGGATGATCATTCAATAATGCTTTCAACATTAGGGTCAGTTTAATATTTCTATTTTGACCCCCACATGAGTCACTCCAGAGGAATAAACTCTCAACACCATCTTTTAATCTTTCTGTGATAATTATGTTTTATTAAACACGAACCGACTTCCTGCGACCCTCTGCCTGCCTCCCCTTCCACCCACACATTACAATGTGCTTGGTCATTACTGCCTGTATGGATACCCAGATTATATACCCATAGCTGTCTTTTATAAAAAACAATATTTGTGGGTATCCTCGGAAGAGGCAACGTTTTTTGAAGATCAAAAGTAATAGTTTCTATAGTTGGGTCATCTTTTGCCAGTTTCATATCTTTTTTGAGTTCTTGTTGCAAAAATTTAGCTTTGTCGATATGCTTTTTGTGGTCTTCTTCGATTTTCCTTTTTTAAAATTGAATGATCATCCCACTCTAAAAGAACTACATCATCGATTTTTAGAATCTGGCCACAGTTTTTTACCAAAAGACACGAATTTTGGCCGGATAGAGTGCTCTCTTAAACACCAGCAACGATTGTACACCCCAGATGATTACATAGAGATCATGAAAAACTGTAGAAAAATTAAACCAATGATTGTAGACAGGCTTACCAAAGAAGACTTTTTGTCGTCACGCAATTTAGAGACAAAAATCACAAACAGAAAAAAAAGGCAGTAGATGGATCTAAAATAAGTTGGCTGGATACCAAAGAAATAGTGCTTAAAAAAGAAGAAATGTACTCTATTTTTATGAGAAACAATCTGGACGATGAGTTGAAGGAAGTTAGTATAAAGAAAAATATCAGAAGCAGGACCGTGATAACCAAAAGTGATATGGACTTACTTTGGCCTACAGGCAAAGCCATATCTGAGGCTAAGCTATCAGATATAAAAAGTATTCTGCATCTAATAACAAACGACGCAAAAGATTTCTACAAAACCTTGACAAGTTCAGACATAGAAGACGATATCGATGGCTTTACCGGGCCTATCGATTTTGAGGTAGAAGGCGATGATGATAATACTGATGTTTAGTTTTAAGGGTTCTTGCTTCCATTGTTCTGTAATATTGTATTGAAAATGATTAAAAAGTATATTTTATAAGTAATTACTTTTATTTTTAGAAATATCACAACAATTGAATCTTACGTCCATTTTGCAAGTAGGAACTAAGCAACAAAATATGTTTTTGCTAGAAAGAACCAACCGGGTTTTTAACGATTTACTTTATACCATAACTTCATAAAATGTATAAATCTGATATTCCTAGATAGCCTACAGTATGCCACATATGGTCAACAAGTAATCATTCATTAACATACTAAGTATGCATTTTGCACACTTTGTTTACAAAAGTTTCATTTTCTCGAAAGTAATCTGCTGTGGGTTGGTTCTTGTTTGCAAAAATGGGTCCAATTAATCTATTACATAATCTTTTAAAGGGCTGATACTATAGGGCTACCAATGCTCACTCAATAGGTTCCACTCTCATAACAATAGTGTTCCTTTGGTTTTTCAAATAAATGTAATAAAGTTACATATTGAAGATTTACTTACCCCTGAAGACTCTTTATATGTTTTCTGACATTCCCAGAGAGCTCAGTAAGTTTCTCAGCTCTTTTGTTTTTCATCAAAACTAAGCCGAGTTGACTTAAAGGGTTCTGGTCAAAGTACTCCTCTATAAACTTTTCAAGAAGCTGAAAGTTTAATGTTCATTTTAATACAACTACCAGAATGAATTTTTTTTTTTTTTTTGTTTATTCAGGAATACAAAGAATGTATCACCTACCTTTAACGTACAAAGAAATCTAGATGGCTTTAGATCCTGTGAGTTCATTGCTTCTGAACAATCTACTGCCACTAATACATGCCTCATCATGCCCAGTCTCACGGGTCCACGACGGGCCACAACCGCCTTCCGAGCCGCTTTCTGTGCAAACTCTGCCACCAGGCTTTCCACCAACCCATCCTCATCCTCTTTGATGGCCTCCCTGAACAAGTGACAACAAGGTAACAACTAGTTCACATACATACAAGTTGGCTATGATATTACGGGTTCAAATACTTCAATGACTTTTGAATGTTAAAGATTTATGGTAGGTAAAGGTAACTAATAATCTTGAAAATTATTGAAGTATAACTCAAATATTAACACTCGAACTCACCAAGTCTTCTCATAACCTGTCTCCCACCGGTACTCTTTAGAATCCTGATCGTCATCAGCCATTATGAATAATACGCAAACTTCTTTACTAACCGCACCAAACACAAACAAATTGTTAGGTAGCACAATTCAATAATTCTTAGATTTTCAAGCAAACGCAAAGCCCTAACTATTACTAAACCACAGATTAAGTACTAGTATTAACACAAATTGTGTACTAAACCCTCGTACAATTTGACAGTAAACACCAACCAACCGGCAACCGTCCGACCGTCACAGACTATCAATGACATTATACATCTATACGATATGTATATTATAAGATGTATATTTTCTGCAGTACTGGCCATTTCAAATCAAAATAATTTTTGTTTGGCTAAGAATTCTAATTTCAAATTAATTTTATTTTAAAAACATGGATTTTTTTTTGTAGTATGTGTAATGTAAACTGTAATAAAAAGACGTTGAACATTTCAGTCGTATTTGTAAACTGCTTTCGAGGCGGGTATCACTTTTCCGCCGCGAAACCGCATGATGTTCCGCTACTCGAATCGCGATTCAAGTAGCGAAACATCATGCTATGACTATGATGCGCTTTTCTTTTGACAGAAGTGGGAAATCCATAACTTCGTTTAAAAAAAAGGCTCTTGCAGACAGAGGCGGATATCGCGTCGGGACCCGATATTATATCCGTAGAACAATTTCTATGGAATCGCGCGCGACCATAAACACAAGAGCGACGCGATATCGCCTATCTGTAGAGCCTAAATCTGGGACAATTTTCGCAATATTGTGAAATTATCAGGCGGGTATCACACTTCCGCCGCGAAACCATAGCTACCTATGTGAATCCGCAATAGTTCAATTCAACTGACTCGCATCATGATGTTCCACTACCCCCTCCCGAGTGCTGTAAATGAAATCCTGAAAGGAAATGTTATGTTATGTGGTAGGCAGGCACAATAATGCTACGGCCAGACCTGAGCGTCATAGCGGGCCGCGGGACGCGAACCCGGTGCGTCTGCAACGTAAAACTTTGACGTGCACACGGTGCACACCTGCGCGTGTAAGCTGCAACGCACAAATGACGAAAACAATGGACCCACGGTCCTTTCGTCAGGCGACTTTCTATTGTTGGAAAACAATGGTGTTAAACTAAGATATAGACGTGCGGCTTCAGTGACTAGGTACCAACTAGTTACCTACTTATTCACTAAAAATGAGGTTCACGCTGTAGTCGCGCAGGTGTGCACGTAAAAATTTCTCGTTGTAGACGCTTCGGGTTCGCGTCCCACGTCCCGCTATTTGACGCTCAGGAGTCTCAGGACTGGCCGTAGCATTACACGGGCAGCGTCCGCACTTGCGCACACACTGATGAAGATAGCTACAATTCTTCTTGTTGTTGTTGTGTGTAGCAAAGAGCAAGGTTCACAATCTTCTAAGTAATTTTGCAAGACAATTAAAAACAGTTTACTTATTACATATTTGCGCAGCGGTGCTTATTACTGCTGAAGCTAAAAACAAGTCCTCTTCTTCGTTCATCTCGAAAGCAACTGCGGAAGGCCGCGCGGCTCTTAAAGCGTCTACACACGGCCCTAAAATCAGAGGCAATATCAAGGAGTGGTGGGGAGCTTCCTAGATCGCTCCCTTGATCGCCTCATGAGTAGGCAAATCGTAATCAGTATTATTATTATTACCCCTAACTCAGAAATTGGTTCGGGCGAGCTCACGATTTTTGGGCCGATTATCGTATAGGGTGCGTTGTCCGTCCGTGTGTAGGGAAATCGAAATCGGAACTGATTTCACCGCAGTGCGCGTGCGACTGTAGTGGCAACAGGACGTGTTTTTGTAAATCAATTTTTATTTCGTGCGAAGATATGGCGAAGGAGAAGTGAGAGGCCTGGACGAAAACAATTGATCTTTTCAAGGAATTGTCGTATTTATGGGATACAAAACATAAAGAGCATTTTAACCGCGACATGAGGCGAAGGCCTTTAAAATGAATAGCATTTTAAAGGCCTCCGCCTCATGTCGCGTACAAGTGTAGGTACAATGAAGAGGTCGGTAAAGAAAATAAAAAATAAAATTAAATTTTTGAGAGTGTAGGCGGCACTTGTATCGACGAGCGCTTTGCTGCACGGTGGGTTACGTACTAACACTTACTTTACTCTTTGGTACTAACTGGCAGGGACGTGTGTAGAGTAGTAGCCGATTTCATCCCACCACCACTCTCCCGATATTGCCTCTGATTTTAGGGCCGTGTGTAGGCGCTTTAAAAGCGTCTACAGACGGCCCTAAACGTAGTAGTACTCGTTTGACTAGTTTTCGTGTGACTCACGAGGCCGGGCCGCGCGGCTCGTAGTGGGAAGCCGCTTTAAGTGCAGCGCACACCAAGAGCAGAGCATTTTCTGAGACTATTGAAAAAATAATCTTATGACAATTCTACACATTGCAAAATTAAATACACGTCCAAACTTGATGCTCGACCATGCTCGAGCATGCACGACTTTGCAATGTGTGGAATTGTTATTAGATTATTTTTTCAATAGTCTCAGAAAATGCTCTGCTCTTGGTGTGCGCTGACCCTTAACATTCAGCAAGCAGGACACAATGTGCGTAGAGGTGTGCGTAATTTTCGTACTAGGTCCACCTAGTAAGAGTCTTAGTTTAAATACCTGTTCCAAGTATTTATGAAGTATTAAGGGCGAGTGCGCATTGCGGTGCGTTTTTCTACCGCAAAATGTGTGAAGTATGGAATGTCTTTGAAGTGCGCGCACTGCGGTCATGCGTTTTGTTACTGTAGGCCCCGCCCAGTGCGGCAGAACTACCGGAAACGCACCGCAGTGCGTGCTCGCTCTTACTCAAATCCTTTTGTGAACTTGAGCATACATCTAAGATATATATATATGTCGTCACGAACGATAGTTTAGCGATAGTACGTCACTCAGTTGATTTCTTAGTACAAGTCAAGCTTAGCTCTGATTGGTTGTTCGTGTAGTACGTACGGTGAACGCTGTGTGGCGCCCGTATCGTTTGGTCGCCGCATGTGGACGGGGTCGTTGGGGTGTGCGAGCAAACTCTGTGGAGAGACTGTATCGAGAGCTCGAAGGAGGCACACGCTACCATCGAACCTATCAAGTTCACAGTACCTATACCTAGTCATTACTTCTGTATACTCTTCAGTAATAGTCTTGCCACAGCATCATATTGGTTTGCCTGAGTAACCCACGCAATGGAACCCTTACCACAGGGTCGGAGAGATGAACCACCTATCTCTGTGCCCACGTTACCGCCGTCATCAGAACTGGGATCAGCTCAGGCACCATCTACGTCTGATGCATATTGGCGTAAGCTACTGGAACACCAGAACCAGAACATGGAACGACTGATTCAGGCTATGCAAGTACCGTCAAAAATAAGTGCTGCAATTACGTTGCCTGAATTCAATCCGGATTTAACCGATGACGATGAACTGTTATCATATCGTGCTAATGAGATCACACGCGGTGATAGTGACAATAAAATCAGTGGCGGTTACTTTTTTTTTTTACAAACTAAGTAGTTACAATAAACCCGATTCCGATGCGCGATCATGATGGTCAGATTCGTGTGCGTCGAAACTTTTGCGGCTACCCTCATTAAGGAAATAGTGTATCGCAACCAGCCAAGGACAGTATGTTGGAGAAAGCATCGACGCCGATGACCTGTTCCTGTTTCTTCTGTGGCGAATCTGGTGAGTCGTTTTCAATTTGTTTGGACTCAGGTACTGAGTGCCCTCTGATCATGGGAAGTATAGCTAGTAGGTTACCTGGTAAATAACAGCAAAAACGGTTACAATGTTAGGTATAGCCTAACCTCGTTTACAATGCAATTTTTAAATTCTGTCTACAGCTCTCTGATGCAAGGGTCTTCGTTGCAAGTTATTACTGCGTGTCGTCCCTGACTATTGAATTTCTACTACAGTCAGATTAAACGAGACTCAGTTCATTGGGATTCTGTTGTTTCTGAAACATGTTTTTATTTTAAGATTAAAATGGTCTTCGGTGGTATTGATAGTCAGTAGATTGTGGGGTTCCTTTTTCTTCACATTTTTATTTTGTGTCTATATGTAGTTGCGCCGGAGCATGTAAGATGTACATGTGGGCTGCTTTTTATGTGCAGCATGCCCTTTGCGAGGGGTAGTACTTACGCAGCTGAGATGGTTATAGCCTCTGCGTATGGGTCACTCTGCCGACGGACTGCTATTGGTCAAACACGTGTATTCAGTACAGAACAAATCTTATTTAGCGTAATGATAGTGCCAGTAGGTCATGTACCAGTCCAAGTAGATACCTAGTGATTACAGTGGTGATGTAGCAAGCTTAAGTTGTGGTAGAAAATCGAGTACGGGTTTCTTTCGGCCGTAGTGTGTGCGACCGTACCAGTAGTTCTGGCGGAGGTCAAGGTCTGGAGAGACCATAGTGTGTAGTCAGTGGGTGATGCACACGGGCGATCCACTTGATGGATATGCATACAGAAGTTTTTATCCATGCGCTGGATGTGTGAGAGCAATGCGATTGCTAGTCGGCTGGAGAGCCGTGGCGTTAGAGGTTTTACTCGAGGTTTCTGTAAGCTTGGCAGTTTTGGTTGCAGTAGAGTTTTAAAGGTTGATTCGAACGACTATGGTACATGGCCCACTGTAGTGATTGTTGTATTTTCGATTATTCTCAATTTTACCACTTGATACAAGACGTGACCTTGTAAACATCTTAGAATAATTATAGTCTTGACTTTTTGATTAACGGTTTTCCTATAACGTGTGTTAACACTGGTGAGTTGGAGATAAGATTGATCGACCCTAATCATACAGTGCAAAGACATCGTTACAAACTGTCTCCGTACGAACGTCGAATCATGCGCGATACGGTTAACGAATTGTTGCAAGCTAAGATAATTAAACCCTGTAGTTCGCCTTTTCTTAGTCCGGCCCTTTTAGGTATGATGGATCAGATCGTATGTGCATAGATTATAGAGAGCTTAATAATAATAATACAGTGCCAGATCGTTATCCGTTACCGCTGAGTCCATTAGAACTGTTGTTAGGTAAGGTAGCACATCCACTTCATTTATCAACAATGACGACATGACACACACCACCTTTTCACGACACCTTTTGGAACGAAGTTCCTTATCGCGCGTTGTGAAAGGCGGCTAGACGGAAAAAAAAAAATTCTCACGAAAAGTTGTCACGACACTTTTTGCTATAGTAAGCCGTGCGGCGTGCGCATGTTTCTCTGTCTGTCTCTCTCTCTCTCTCTTATAGAAAGCAAGCCAGATATTTTCATTTCTATTTCGCATTGAATAGTGTGATGATGATGATGATGATGATAATGATGATGATGATGATGAAGTTTTTTTTTAATCAAACTGTACAGTCTGGTCGTAGTTGTAACTGCGATTCCATGAGTCGTTCAGGGTGCAATGCGCGGCTAGATGTATGGTGGCTGGGTCTCTGTGAGACTACTGTTCGGGTCTGTAAGACTATTGTTTGGGTCTGAATAAGACTACTAATGGGTCTCTGTGAGACTACTGTTTGGGTCTGTAAGACTATTGTTTGGGTCTGAATAAAACTACTAATGGGTCTCTGATTTGGGTCTGTAAGACTATTGTATGGGTCTGAATAAGACTACTAATGGGTCTCTGTGAGACTACTGTTTGGGTCTGTAAGACTATTGTTTGGGTCTGAATAAGACTCCTAATGGGTCTCTGTGAGACTACTGTTCGGGTCTGTAAGACTATTGTTTGGGTCTGAATAAAACTACTAATGGGTCTCTGTGAGACTACTGTTTGGGTCTGTAAGACTATTGTTCGGGTCTGAATAAGACTACCAATGGGTCTCTGTGAGACTACTGTTCGGGTCTGTAAGTCTATTGTTTGGGTCTGAATAAGACTACTGTTTGCTATTATTGATCGAAGACTGTTTGGGTCTCAATGAGACTACGCTGCCGAGCAGCCGGGTGATATTAGTGTTGTCTGTAAGGCCATTTCAAATTTTTGAAGTGTTAGATGGCGATCGTTATGTTTTGAAATCTCTAGTTAACAAGCGTACTATAAATACGATCATGATCGAATTGGGGGGATGTCTCAGAGCAAAGTACCATCTGAACTTATTTGTGACCGAGTCTGATGTAGAAAGCGCTGGTGAAAGCACGCTAGACACACACGCCATGGCTACGTATTCGGCCGTACTGCACGCTTCAGTCGTAGTCGTAACTGCGATTCACTGGTGGGTCGTTCAGGGCGCGATGCGCGGCTGAAGGTGTAGGGTAGAGGCCTGGGTCTCGTGGAGACTACTTTGCAATGCTGCAATTAATGTTTAATACGCTGCCGAGCAGCTGGGCCATGTTGTGCGTGTGTGTGAAGTTAATTGTGTTTACTATACTATGGTCTGGTTATCTTGACTTTGGGGCATCTGTTCTAATCCTGTCTGTAATTAACCTGGCTATAGTCAGGAGAGGCCGAGCTTGTAGTATACAGTAGCCTTATTTTGTTACAAGTAGGTACACACGAGGACTTGTGACTGTCAGTTCTGGCCGTGTCGTCACGAACGATAGTTTAGCGATAGTACGTCACTCAGTTGATTTCTTAGTACAAGTCAAGCTTAGCTCTGATTGGTTGTTCGTGTAGTACGTACGGTGAACGCTGTGTGGCGCCAGTATCGTTTGGTCGCCGCATGTGGACGGGGTCGTTGGGGTGTGCGAGCAAACTCTGTGGAGAGACTGGATCGAGAGCTCGAAGGAGGCACACGCTACCATCGAACCTATCAAGTTCACAGTACCTATACCTAGTCATTACTTCTGTATACTCTTCAGTAATAGTCTTGCCACAGCATCATATTGGTTTGCCCGAGTAACCCACGCAATGGAACCCTTACCACAGGGTCGGAGAGATGAACCACCCATCTCTGTGCCCACGTTCCCGCCGTCATATATATACAGGGTGTCCGGTAAAGAATGGATAACCTTGGAATAGCATATTACAGACATGATGGCCGTTCTTAAAAAAATACTTTTTTGGGGTCGGCTTCCAGTCCAACCAGATGCAGCTGAATACCTGTATTTTACATGGAGCGACTGCCTGTCTGACCTCCACAACCCAGTAACTGGGTAATACAATACCCCTTGGTAAGACTGGTTGTCAGACTTTCGGGCTTCTGACGACCCGTAACGACTGTCAAGGATCCACGAATGACAGCCGGGACCAACGGCCTAATGGGCACGGAGGAGTCTCGGTATGTAAAGATGGTAACCCCTCCACTGATCAACCCCGGCAAGCGTAGCATAACCTGATGGATCGACTCGTAATTACTTAGCCACGAGCTCCACAAGGAACGTATAAAACAGAAAATAGACGGTGCTACCATAGACTTATAAAAAAAGATGGACTCCGCGCCACGCATATCGAAAGTGAAGCACCCTACCGATCTATGTGTGCGTGATTTGAGTACCTGCAAAGACGCCGTCGCTCGTGTCACGTAATGGCGGCCGGTCGGCATACTATGATGTAAATGTGTGCGCGAGGCGTGTTTGTACAAACGTTCCCGGCATACTTACTGTGCTTCACTTTCGATATGCGCAGCGCGGAGTCCATCTTTTTTTATAAGTCTATGGGTGCTACTTTGGATTTTTTTTTCTATCGAAAAAATGTATGTGTAGAAACTACTTAACCATATTTCTTTTAAATTACAGCAGTAGGTAGACAATATAGTCACATAATATGGAAAATCGAAATGATTTAACCGGTATCTTACATTTGGTTTTAGAGGAATTTTAAAAACACAAAATTTATCGATTCTTCTACTTGGCAAGTCCAAGATCAATCGTCAATAAATGAAGTTGCCAAGAAGCAAAGAGATTAAAGACGTCTTTGTCAAGAAGCAACCAGTCATTTCAAATTAAATTATACGTCATTTTTAGGTTTATTTTTGCATAATATGAATAGACTGGCATAGGTGTATACTCGCTAGCCCGGCGCTATGAACGTACTTCGCCAAATACTTGAATACGGATTCGACGGATCGCGTACCGTATCGGAGATATATTAAATCAGTTCGTTTTTACTTTTTATGTAAAGCGCTATTAACACCATATTAATAATACTAGTCACTATTGATAAAAATTCTCGTTTTGATAGAAAATACTCCATGTTCTTCGTAATTTACGCGTCGTACTGCGGCCCTATTCCAGAAAAATACCTAGTGCGCATACCTGTTCCAGTAAATACTAATGTGCAACAATCTGCATTCCATTGAACCAATACATCCAAAACTGAAATTTTACAATGACTGAATATTAACAACAAATAATGCACTCACATAATTATGGAATGTTTACAAAATTTCAATTTAAGACATGACGGTAAACTCAATGGTACACCTTTCAAGCATTTCACATGGTAGTTAATTGACAAGTCTTTTATTTTTATAGATACTTTTGAGAAATTTATTACTGGGTTTCACTAACATAAAAATACAAAAATAGTTTAAAATAATAGTGTAGATCATCACAATAACTTCTATGTGCAAATCAAGTCATGAGATTTTCATACAAGATGGCTGACACTCACTTACCTAAGCATTACTAACCATTATATTTAGTGTTTAAAATCAACACAGATACTTTACATTAATAAATAAAATAAAATGAGCCTTAAGAATAACCATTAATTCTAGAATGTGAATAGCAATTAGAACAAATGGCTATGTTTATTGGAATCTCTATATTATTAAAATCAGATGTACTGTTGAATTATTCACAGATAATTCATAATACTTGAAAAAATCAATGAACATTTCAACAATCTCACCAACATGAACTATCTTGCCTGGATTTGTGGCAGAAAGCAGATGCATATTTTACCGAGTAAGATGATCCAAACCATATCCTCACCAAAGAATTTGTTTATATACAAATTGCTGCAAAAGGATTAACATTATATTTAAGAATAGCTTTCTGCAACAAAGCACAGTGATGGTAAGTAGCCCATTTGAGTGTATTGATATTTTTGAAGTAAGCAGCATCACTCTGTCGCCGCCATGGCACGTGCTTGTGCTCGAACTCTTTTGTCATATTCTAACCGATTTTGACTGTAAAAGAAATAAAATACTTAAGGTTACAATAGTGTTTATTAAAACAACATAAGTTGATAGTGAATAATTCAAAGTTAACAAGATATTTCAGAGTGTTTACTAACCAGTAAATTGTGTAAGCTTCAGCCTGTGCAGGGTCTTTAACATTAGGTTCATTGAGTAGATCCTGAATACCTAGGAGGATCTGTTTGATTGTGATTGCAGGACGCCAATCTTTTTCCTCATCTAATAGTGAAAGGCAGACAGTGCCTGATGGATACACATTAGGATGGAAAAGTGGAGGTTCAAATTTGCACTTAGGTGGGCTAGAAGGATAGTCGTCTTTGAAAATCATGCGCAGCTTATAAAGTCCTCCCTCCCATGGTGTCTGCAAGAAAAGTAATTTGTTAGGAACTTTCTTGTTAGAAGGTAGCTGTGTTATATTACTGACTGTTGTACAAATTCACATATCATTAGAAAATGCTATGCATTAAAGACTGATCACAATGGAACAGTACTAGCAATAAAGAATATAGTTAATACGGGCTGGTGTCAACACCACGTCAAAGCGCGTAATTTGCAGGGACTAATGTTTTAATGTAGATTCGAAAAGTTCTAGAAATACTAACCCCCTTTTTTCCAGGAATCGCACATTCCCATGTCATGAGATTTAGAGATCCATCTGGATTTTTCATAGGCCTGGCAACAAAGCCCTGAAACACAAAATGTTCTCGATCACGTACTTTATACTAAACAAACAGTGGACAATGCATAACAAAAATCATGTCGCTTACAAAGGGATGGTCCTTCCGCCAGGCTTTTCTTTCTTCAGCTAAACGTGCACTTGCTATTCCCGACATTTCCAAAAACTAAAACACAAGAACAGTCGAAAAGCGATTGCTTCGGATTTTTCAAACACAGTCACGAAATATCTTCGTCTTTCAGTGAAAAATACTAAGAAATAATATGAAAAATAAATTATACGGCGCGAAGCGTCCCACGAAGTGATTAATTCACAGATAAAATAAATAAAATACTAAAAATTAGAGGTCAAAATGACGCTCCCGAGCTTCAATTTATAAAACTTTAGTATTCGATTCGACTAAAGACTTCGGCAATTTCAAAACTAATAAAATTACGGTTTGTTCAACGCATGTCTTACGTCAAACTTCATATTATAAAAACGTAAGACAATCGTTCAGTTCAACATGTGTTGGGTTCAACATAGTTTTTAATAAGACAGCTATTGTATAAGTCTTTACCCTATGAAATTGGAGAAAAATGGTATGAAAATTTTAAAATATAATAAATTTGGTACTTTTTAGCTAATCAAAGTACTGGCCCAAATTATCTATACAATTTTGCCATTTTGATGGCAGTTTGTTTATCTCTTTACTGTAGAAGTCTGCCAGTCGGGAGGCGATGAAGTCAGCGAAAGCGTTTCGTACTGCCTCTCGGGTTTTGAATTTTTTCCCAGTTCAAAAATTGTCTAAATTTTGATAAAAGTAGAAATCTGTTGGGGCAAGGTGCGGTGGGTACGGTGGGTGACGGAGAGCTCCCAGCTGTAACTCTTGTAGCTTTGCGATGGTCTGTTGTGAAGTTTGAGTTCGCGTGTTGTCGTGGAGAAGCAATGGGTCACCATCTTTCCATACCATAACTCCAAGACCTCTCCGTGCCTCGGAAAGCATGTTAGGCCGTTGGTCCGGCTATCATTCGTGGATCTTTGACAGCCGTTACGGGTCGTCGGAACCCTGAAAGTCTGACAAGGACAACCAGTCTTACCAAGGGGTATCGTGTTACCAAATAACTGGGTTGTGGAGGTCAGATAGGCAGTCAGTCCATGTAAAATACTGGTATTCAGCTGCATCTGGTTAGACTGGAAGCCGACCCTAACATAGTTGGGAAAAGGCTAGGCAGAAGGTGATGATTTTAAAATTAATCGACTAAATATTCAATGTAGAGTAGCGGTGGTTGGCACTACTCTATAATTACTCCAGTGAAATAAAAAAAAACCGGCCAAGTGCGTGTCGGACCACGTGCAATCGGCGCAATGAAGGGTTCCGTAGTTAAAAAAAATACAGTACAGAAACAGACAATACAGAAAATAGTTCTATACCAATACAATATAGGAAAACCTATAAGAAGTCTATGGTCTTAAAATAACATAGTCATGGTAAATCTCTCAATAGTGTGCGAACAAACTTACATTTGCAGTTGGACTGTATGGGAGAACATGTTTTTCAACTGCAATATTAAGTTTGTTCTGGGGATAAATTCATCCCAACTACGGAACCCAATGACGTATATATATCATTGACGGAACCCGTCATTATTGCCCGTGGTCCGATGTCCGACCGAGGTCCGACCCTCTTTATACTTACTTTTCTCTTTGGTCCGACCGCCCGATTTCCAGATATTAGTGTATAGTCTATGCGCCCGATGCCCACATGGCCGGTTTTTTCCATAGGTCTCGGAATAAAATATTTTTTATACCATTCCCCTCAGAACAATAACAAAGCATAGAAGGAAGGCTAAAAACAGAATTCTGTAACTACCTTTATTCCCGTTCTATTATTAGGTACGATAAAGGATGTGGGAAAGAGATAAATGTTTTACTCTTTGTTTTACTTTCTTGACATGGTCACAAGATCAATTGTCATTTGGTTAAAAAAGTTATAGTATGACGCGGCCAAATTTGATAGTACTTTGTTTCAATGTCTGACAGTTCGTTCATTGAACTAGCTGACTTATTCGCGTGTTCATTGTTTACGTGTCTGTCGTAATATTCCATGGTTTTGCGATGTTTTAATAATATTTCTACTGTTAGATTGCATGAATTCTTTGTTTAACTACAAATAGTGAGTGAGTGGACGCTGTGGAGCAATTTCTTGTGTGGTTGGGGGCTGCAAGTCCCATTCATAGCGAAAATAAAATGAACAACAAATATTGACCTTCCATCGGTAAGTTTTTGCTCAATTTCTTGTTGCCTAAGATCTGATAAACGAATATAAATACATAACAAATATTGCTGTGTCACTATATAGCTGAAACCAGTCGTAATATTTATTCCAATAGAAGTTATTAGCGAATATTCGGAAATTGTTTTGGGGTTATCTTGATCAGCCATAGTGACGTAAATAATGTTGTCGATACTTTTCTTTTACAGATTTCCTAGACGATGTGAAAAAAAATGGATAAATTGTATTGGTAGACGAAATTGGACTCCAAACAGCACAGCCACATAATATGCTCCAAACATTTTACTTTGTATTCATTTGGTAATGAACCTATGAAATGGATGTAGCATGTTCTTTAAGTCGTCACTTAGAGTACATGCTGTTCCTACATTATTTGTTATGGATAGAACAGATGAAATGGTCTTGATATATTATGATATAATTAAGGTATTTTATTGGCAATAAATAGTATCCCGTTCAAATTAAAACTTGATTTATTACATTACAGGAAATACTTATGGAAGTCTGCGAAGAAGGACATAGCGCAATACTGCAAATTAAAAAAACCGCTCACCATCAACAGTAATCTAACATGAAGACAGGTATAACATTCAGAAATATGTTCACTTGATATATGCGATACAATGATATTATATTAAAAATATCATTGATGCGATATCATTCTTCTAATTATCCCAGTCGGAAATATAATCGAGTGCAAATTTATTTATTTATTTTTAATACAAAATACGTAATTGTAGGATCCCGTAGCAATGGAAGTTGAAACAGGACCTAGTACATCGGTACAAATTAATGAATCGCCACTGATCTTGACATCTCGTGAAATCATCTCACATCAGTCAGGTAAGACATACAAATAAAACTATTTACCTAAATAAAAATGTTGATAAAAAATCTTACATAAATTTTATTGAGAACTGTTTGTTTTAGGAATCCTTGACACAGATGACAATAACAAATTCAGAAATAATTGGATTCCATCCCGATTCAAGAAGACTGCGCTTTTGGCGAGTTCCTGGTCGCCAGAGCCGACTCCAGAATCCTCAGGAAGTTCATCCGTACCAGGGCGGAATGATTATGGTGTGGGCTGGAATTCGACTAACAGATTATTAAAGTGGCTAGGCATTTTATTTTTTTATTAAAAAAATATTATCTTTTATTTAAAATATTATCTGGTCGTTATTTATTTTTTTATGTACGAAAAGTTTTTGTCGCTTTGGTACCATTTTAAATTTTCATAATAAATTTTATTTTTTCACTAACAACCATTTTATTTAATCAAATAATTCAAATCTCTATTAAATTACGCTTCTACTGATTTACAATAATATATGTTACCTACATAAAAAGTATTAAAATAAAAATTATTAGGTACTTTGAATACCCTTTTTCCCTAGACTTTGTTGAGTAGTCTATGATGTAATCTAAAATTCAAATAAATATGAGAAAGTAAGTTGCTAAAAACATTTGCAAAACCGAATGTCTCCCACTTCTTTTCAATAAACTCATCAGTTATTATGGCAACTAAATACATTCGGGTTTAGCCGGGTCAGATTTAATACATGAAGAGCTGTCGGGAACCAAGGAAGACTTTGGTGATGATGATGACGAACTATTTAGTTCATACTTAAAGTATTGTTTCATTTTGAACGAATATATTAAGTATTGGTATCATAAGTATGCTTAGTTACTTTAAAATTTTTGGTACGCACGGCTACAGATCAACTATACATTTCCAGTATAAGCTGATCTCGCATTGTATAGGATTTCCTTACAATGAGCGGTCAGTGTAAACTGGAAATGTATAGCTTGATGTGTAGCCGTGTGTACCTACGGTTATTATTCTTGGCAGTGTAAGAAAGAATGTCATTGTAAATTCTATCGACGTTGAAATTTAGTGGGTACATCACTAGTCAGAATAAAATGAATGACAACCTACAAAATTTCGAAACTTCTTCTGTATACGTGTCCTTCTTTAACATCATAGCGGCTCCATAAGTCAAAATGAAACAAATATATTGAGTTCAGTTGCTATTTTAACACTACTTCTATGCTTTGTTATTGTTCTGAGCCATTCCCCCTCTAAAAAGCTTATTTTATTCACTGAATACAGTGAATAAAAAGCACTTTTACTCACTGTTTTGATGTTTGAAAATGGAACACACCAATGTATTCGACCACAGATTTAGAGTACCTAGGCTAGATAAGGCATGTTATTAGATAGTATGAAAACCGAACGTGTCATCTTTTTAGGGTTCCGTACCTCAAAAGGAAAAAACGGAACCCTTATAGGATCACTCGTGTGTCTGTCTGTCCGTCTGTCCGTCTGTCACAGCCAATTTGCTCCGAATCTAATGAACCGATTAAGTTGAAACTTGGTACACATATGTATTTTGGTAACCCAAACACGGACATGTAACGTAAATAAATGAATTTTGAATATAGGGGTGGGATTTTGGGGGAAAATAAGTACAATTAAAAAAAAAGTTTTGCAAACTGTACCGTGTGACATATCAAATGAAAGATCTTACTGTGCGGGTCTCAAATATATTTTTTTTTATAATTTTAAAATAAATAGTTTTGAAGTTATTTAAGAAAATAGACGAAAATTGACCATTCCCCCCCCCCTTATCTCCGAAACTAATGAGCCTAAAATTTTGAAAAAAATATAGAAAATAGTTAAGTTTGTGGTCTTGTAAATCTATATATAAAAAATTCAAAGTCCTGACTGACTCATTGACTGATTATAATCAACGCACAGTCCAAACCACTGGACCTAGAGACATGAAATTTTGCACATAGATACATTATATAGTGTAAACATTTTTGAAAATTCCATCCCTAAGGGAATAAAATAGGGGATGAAAGTTTGTATGAAAAATCTTATTTCTTGAGTTATTAGACTTGAAACTTAGCACGAATATTCATCTAAGTTAATTATAAAATTCATCATTTTTAGTTTTCCTAAACTACCCTGCTTTTTTTTGTGGAAGGGAAATCATCAAATGACTTCTCCCGCTCTGGTTGGAGCGGAAGGGCGTGTAATACTTTTACTGACTAAAACCCACCCGTGTTTCTTCAGTTGCCTATGGCAGGGCCACGGTATCTCTTTCGAACAACCCGCGGCCCCAGAAGACGGAATTGGTGGATGTCAAAGTTTGTATGGAGGAATTTTAACACGCGGTCCGATTTACTCAAAACTCAGTTTTTGTACTTGAGACCAAAACTAGACACTAACTAACGAGTATCAGGGTGAAAAGGGGTAGCAAATTTTACAGCGGAGGATTTTGTTGGGGATTGATTAACTCGAAAATTGGTGTAAATAATGTTTGACCCAAGTTATGGAAACATCCCAGACGATTTTTGAAATTCAACCCCTGTGGGGGTAAAAACAGGGATACAGTTTATATGACAAATCTTATTGTTTTGGTTAATGAACTTGAAACTTAGCACAAATGCACACTTGCTTATGTAAGTAATAAAGTTTGTCATTATTAGTTTTTCAAAACTACCCCTCAAAGGGTGTTTAGGGATGTTAAAGTTTGTATGGAAGATTTTTAAGACGCAGTCCGATTAACTTGAAACTCAGTATTCAGTATTTTATACTTTTGATGAAAAGTAAACAATAATAAGAAAATTAAAACCCATGTAATCAGACATCCTCGCCGAGCAAAGCCACGGGCAGTCTAGCTAGTATCTCAATATTGTGCGTACAAACTTACTAAGCCTCCGCTGTCCGTCCGTCCGTCCGTCTGTCACAGGGCTGTATCTCATGAACCTTAATAGGTAGAGAGTTGAAATTTTTACAGATTGTGTATTTCTATTACGACTATAACAACAAATAATAAAAATAAAGTAAAGTTAAAATTAAAGGGGCTGCCCCCTTTAATTTTAACTTTACTTTTTTTTTCCCATACAGAAAAGTTTTCATTTTGAAAAAAAATAAAATAACCTGTGTGTGGGATGTTATTGTGTAGAACTCGTCGAGTAGAGTACAAAGATATTTTTATTTTTTTATCTTCTAAAATGAAGAAATAGGGGGCCGTAAAAGTTGTTAATTTTATACCATTTTTTTACGAGCTCTATTATATAATTCATTCATTCATTCATTTATTTGTCAGATAACATGATCCATTATGGTTAGTAACAATAGGAGCTTATAAACTATGTTAGTAGGCAATGAAATTAAATTAAAATGACAGTCAAACATAAAATAAAATAAAATAAAATAAATAAAATAAATAACAATTAAAATTAAAATAAAACATTAATTTAAATATCTTTCATCAGCACCGGGCCCGCAGCTATGTCTACGGGACCAGTGCATCAGAAAAGGGCAGTCTGGCCTCTCCACAATGACCTTCAGGATGCTGTTGGAGCTTCCACGTATTCTACGCATTAGGGATGCCGTTCTTTTGCGCATGATAGCCTCAAAACTATCTATACCTGCCTCGGCAAACATACCCGACGCACTACAATATACAATAATGTATGTACCTTATACTGTACTTAATCAAGAAATACTAAAAACGGCGATTCGTAAGGTATTTTGTTTAAATATGGGCGATTTTCTGCAACTGCAAAAAATAACGTTGTAATTCACAGTATCATTACGAAATACAAAGTTATCTTTGCGATTGTTAAACATATAATATGGTACGGAACCCTTTGTGAGCGAGTCCGTCTCGCACTTGGCCGGTTTTTTTATACCTACGATAACTTCACCCCAGCCATTTAGTGAATGAAAACAGAATTGTTTCAATCGCTAAGCGTCACTGAGCTAACAGACTTTTTTAGTACAAACATGCAGGGCACGCATGGTCGGATGGCTTGCGGTATCTAGCTTAGTCTAAATCTATGTATTTGACCTATTTTGGTGTTCTAAATTCAATTTGATTAGTCGACATTTTCGACAAGGATTTTAGCATTAGAATAAAAACTGTTTTGTGTTCTTAGCTGTCATTAGTAAATTGGCGCTATTTAGTTTTAGAATACCTACTGTAAGTTGTACGACCACAAGGTTTAGTGTTACTTAATAATAAATCGATTAAAAATGCATTAAAGTGATGAAGATGTGTTAACACCTGAGTTTATGTAAGAGAGGGCGGGCGGCCGATATAGTGGAAAACTTGCTACAGTTGCTACCCAACAAATCATGGCTGGTTTACATCAAAGCCAATTGAACTTAACTTTTTCTTCATTAAATGTCTGTTTTCGCTTAAATCTTTCTTTTTCTCGTAGTCATGGTATAAAGTATAGTAAGTATGCAACTCTTGAATAAAACGAATTTATATCGAGTGCCATGAATCACTCACGTCGCTCAGGATTCTATCAAGGAGGAGGAGGTTACAATACATTAATCACTCCCTGCGGTCGTGATTCAGTCGTTAGGATCCTTCACTAGCTCGTTATTCATCTATGGCCCTCGCTTTAAATCCGTCCTCTATTCACTAATTGCATAATATACTAGTAAGTATTCTTTTTGAAAAATTGTCAACTTGCTTTACTTACTTAATAATTTTTTATAGGTACCTATTTGTAGGTGATTGCGCTGTGGTAGCCCGCGAAATTCAAATTTTCTTGCGTTATTTTGCAATTTATCGCGACAATAAGAACTTACATAATTTTAACCGTAAAAATCATCAATACGGTAAGTATCTTTTCCTCCGGTTTGGTCTGATTTCGTAATTCAGACGAATCTGGAGGAAATCTAACTTAAAGATACCATTCGTGTGCGTGTCAGACTGTCCGACTGTCCGACTACTTTGGCAATGAAAATAACAACAGTTTTTCAATTAAGTAGGTAGGTATTTATCTTGATAATATAAGTGCACACTCACAGTAAGCATTAGTTGTTCAATAAGCAGCTGTGCCTGTGACTGAATCAATCACAGAAATATAAAAAAACATACTTAATAAGAACTAAGTAAGTTAAGTACCTAGGAGTCGTTTTGATTAGAGGTTCCGTGAGAATAATATGAACTACTTACCTACCTAGGAGTCACCTACTGACCCTTCATTTCCCTGGCCTTGTTGTGACTTACACTCCACAAGGCCAGGGGAAATGAAGGGTCAGTAGCTACCTGTTTTGGTCAAACACGGATGGAGAACTTTGGTTTTATCAGTAGGTACTTAGGTATTTCATCAGATGAATCGCTGTGGTTTTTTTTTACCTAAGAAGTAGTGCATTCCACCACGTCTAAAGGTGTATAAAGCAGAACAAAAGGGGGTCTGCACAGTGCAGCCTGCACTCACTGCTTTCATACTTACCTATACCAGCTTATATTATGAGACATTTCCTAATCTAAGTATACTTACCAGAAAGGTTTAGGTAGTGAAATAAAGGTACCTAAACAATCTTGATGTGTCTTTTATCATTTTTTATTTTAAGACCTCGGTTTAAAAATAAAAATAAAATAAAAACCATTGTAAATACTTACAACAGTAATGATTACTAAATAGAAGCAGTAGTTTATTTGTTTAATATGTGTTTGTGTAAAAAGTCACATCAAGATTGTTTACCTTTATTTCACTACCTAAACCTTTCTGTTAATCTATATGTATGCCTACTTAAAAGCCAGACTGTTGTAGCCGACGAGGTATTATAATATAATACATAACATCATTGGTTGTAGCCATCATAGAAATACAGAAAACAGACTATGTAGTCGTTGTCCTCGTTGTAGGTCCTAGAACTAAAGATTTTGTGACTTAGATACTTAGATAGGTAGGTACTTATAGGATAAGTAGTTCAGTAATCAGCATTGATAGGTACAATTCTTTCGTCATTGCTCATTGCGCCAAGAAATCTACCTGATGTAAGCAGGTGGATACACACGGCTACACATCAAGCTATACATTTCCAGTTTACACTGACTTCTCATATTATAAGGAAATCCTATAAGTACAATGCGAGATCAGCTTATAGTGGAAATGTATAGCTTGATCTGTAGCCGTGCGTACAGACCTACTTATAAGAAAGAGAACACTCAACACAGTCTATGTATAAACCATACAAATAATAAAGCTGATCTCGCATTGTATAGGATTTCCAGACAATGATAGATCAGTGTAAACTGGAAATGTATAGCTTGATGTGTACTTAATTGATAGGTGTGTAACTGTGTACTGTCTGACTAGTGTGTGTGTCTGTCTGTCTGTCTGTGTGTGTCTGTCTGTCTGTGGTGTGTCTTTTCTACCTGCTGAAAAAAAAAAATTTTTTTTTTCAATGTTTCTTTATACAATGCGTTTCAAATAAGAATAGGAACGTCAATGACCTCTATCTGTCAAATGTTGATTGAAAAGTACGGTTTGCAAAGAAAACTTATTTGCGTATCAATAACGTTTTGTTTTGTCTTAGCTAAATCAAAGTGAAAACAGACATCAAAAAATTATTCATAATTAGTTTTTATAATAATATGCTTCTTTCTTTCATATTTTCATTGTTGGTAACAATTTATTTAATTTTTTTCAAATTCTTCATTCGTGATTCGTAAATAAATGTTAACTAAAAATATCTTGTTTTGCTCACCCTACCCAATTCAGTCGATTTGACAGCTATGACGTCACAACATGGCGCTGAGTCGATCCTATTCTTATTTGAAACGCACTGTACAACTTAGAAACAATGATGTATAATACCTCATTGACTAGAAATGTATAGCTTGATCTGTAGCATTTCCAGTTTACACTGACCTCTCATTGTAAGAAAATCCTATACAATGCGAGATCAGCTTATACTGGGAATTGTATAGCTTGATCTGTAGCCGTGCGTACCAGGTAAGTACCTATTTTGAAGGCAAATTGTAGTAGGTAAGACATAAGACCAAATTATCTAGATCCTTTGTAGATCTTGTCTTGATCTAGGTATTTGTGGCATTTGTCCAATCCTCGTTCATAAGCCTCGTTCAATCAACAATGTGAATCAAATAAGAACCTATTTACCTTAGTTAACTAGATTCATTTTATAAATATTTATTTGAAGCATTACATATCCTAAGTAATTTACTGTAAAGGCAGTAAACAGAGGGATGTCGGTGAAAAGTGGCGGCGAAACACAAATGTCGGCCAAAAGGAGTGGCGTCCACGAAACAGCAGGTATGTTACAGCATGTCGAAAGCGGTGATGCACGCTGATTGGATTGAAACGTTACTTTCTGTTGTGTGATTGGCTGGTATAAATAAATGTGACAATGAGAACAAGAAAATGTCGGCGATCACTAGGTGGCAGCTAAAGCGTGTCGGCGAAACGTTTTTTATCCTCATTATACATTCGATTGTTGATGTGATTTGTTCCGTTTCGCGTTGTATTCTCTGAAAAGTTTCATTATTTTAGAAAAAAATATACCTAGTTTTTGTAAGTGACGTTGTCTTGGTCGTGTAATTGTAATTTATTTAAAATCTAAGTGAATTGAATTAAGTTGTCTGATTATTGCATGTTTACTTAATTATTACGAGTTCGACAGGAGCGTCTAATTTTATCGCTACGATGGCAGTGTAATAATTCAATGAGCGTTGATTTGTGTCGTGGGAGAACAAAATATTGTTTTGTTTGTTAAATTATAACTATTTAATAAGATAACGAAACAGTTTGTGTTAGTGTATAGTGTTATACAGAAAATAATGCTTTAAGTAATAACTATTACTTATTTACTATTTGTATGACGTGAGTTGGCGGGAATCTGCCGGTGTAAAATAGGTTAACTGAGAATGTATTTTGGACACCTTTGATCCGTTTTAATGTAGCTGAAAAATGTAAGTCACGTTTAATTTGTAGGTTCATCTGAAAAGCAACAATGACTTCAGTAGAGGAAGGCGAGACGCCACCAGAGGAGGTGCCGGCGGGAAATCCAGAAGAGTTGGCCAAAAACCCGACGGCTTTGAGAGGTAAATATTTTTTAAATTATAAACAGCGAGTCCTCATAGTATAGATGTATGTGGCTTGTCTTCCCAATACAGTTGAAAAACATTGTACATCCCCAAGGCAAGGCAAAGACACATTGTTATGGCCTGACAAGCAACTAGGCAATGTTTGTTGATACATCAGTATCACACCATCGGCATAGTATCAAGAGAATATCAAGACTTAAGTTCAACATTGAACAATGGTACTAAAATGGCAAAAGTCTCAACATAAAAACAACCATCTTTTTAATCACTGCATGTGTGCTGATCCATATCTTAAGCCTGACTGTTCCAATACCAGACCTATAACCACTTGCGTATTCGCTGTCAGAAAGTTTTTTATATTTTCTTTAATTAATCCTAGGTCAGTCATTTAAATATTAAAATGTTTTTATAAAATCAGCGCAGCAACCACCGTTGCTGTGACACGCAAGTGGTTATGTTAATGAATGACTGGACTAACATTTTTCTGAATAGACGGGACTATTTATGGTACCATCTAACAATTATTCTGGTAAAGGTTTCAGGAATCCAGTGCAGAACAATAGTTGTGGCAATTCATGGAGGAGGCCTATGTTGAGATGTGGATGTTTTTCAGCCGAAATAAAGATGATGAATTTATTATCTATCTGTTTGTAAATAATGTGTTAAAACTGATTTTTTTGTTTTATTCAGAGGCTCATGAGCAAATGGCAACCCTGGATGTTCTGGTGTGTGGCCTGTGCCACTCAGCATTCCATTTTGTTGAAGAGTTCAAGGAGCATAAAGATGCCAACAACTGCACAGGGAAATCTCCAGTAAGAGATAGTGTGAGTATACATAATTTAAACTTAAAAAATATAGTTGTGTATGTTACATGTGTGATGAAGGAAATCAGATAAGAGTTGTGTTCTTATGTGGTCTATGAGGCTTTCTCTGTTATAATCATTTTGAGAATAGATTTTCTACTTCATAGCTTTATGTTACCAGGAAGCAAATTATCATTTATTGTTATTTATTGTTATTATTATTTATTGTTTATTATTTTCATGCACAGAATGAAAGTAAAGCACAAGTCTGGGCTTTCTTACTATGGAAATGCTCATCAGTTCGTGATGGGTCTACAGTGAACACAGACAACAGCTGGAAGCTTTATCAGCAGTGGTGTCGCATGGCGGAGGCACAGCGGACTGCCTGGATCACAGCAGGATCAAATGTCCAGGCCCTGTCCAAGTTTGCACATGCTAAAGTTGTAAGTTATTCTATTCTTCTATTTCTATCATAGCTACCATTATCAGCATGCCTAATACAGTTTGTGGGGCATACAGGAAAATATTGTTTATATAATTAAACTACACACAGATGGAACTAAAGACTGAAGATCAACTGGTACCTGTTCAAACACCAGTTCAGCAAGAAGTGAAGAGACGAGGCAGACCAAGGAAGTTGGCCAAGCCGGTATGTTTTTACCACAGCCGCATATCCCCTTGTTCACATCATTATTCCTAACACTCATCACTAACTTACTCTTGCAGGAGGACTCTGAAACACAGCCCTCTGGGGAGGAAAGTGATGATATTGTTAAGGCTAGCCCTGGACTCAAGAATGTCCAAAAAGTACCCATACCACAAAGTATTAACAAAACTAAGGTACTTATACTTATTTTTTTTACTTTTATTTGGATGATTATTTATGTTTTTGTAGACAATGTCACAGCCTTAACACTTTTCACACACGGTTTTCAACTCAAAATCAATTGTAAACTTAGTGCTTCAAAATAAAAAATAATTAAAGTTGCTTTTCTAATGAAATAATCATACCTGCACATGCACACATCTTATGGCTCACTGCTTCCCTATTTTGTATGCATGGCTCTTGGTGTTGTTATCATTATAACTTGATATCATTTAACATCTTTCTTTTTTGCTAGGAGTTGAATGAATCAGTTCGCAACGCTCAAGAGCGTGTGCCACCTGAAGAACGCATCGCTCGTCGTACCGAGCGACAGGGTGACCCTACTGAAGCCGGCGAGTACGTCGTAGAGAAGATTTTAGCCAAGAGGTTCAACCCACGAAGGAAACAATACGAGTACTTGCTCAAGTGGGAGGGATATCCCCAGTAAGTTGTATTCTGATTTTTGTTACCAAGAAAGTCTTTTTTCTTTAAAAAAAAAAATTGTCTTCACTTTTTAGTCATGTGTTGAGTCAGTCATTTCTCCTGGAAACATTCTCATGAATGGTTTACGTTGAGTTTATGCAACAGCGGCGCGTGTGCAGCATTCTTATTCTAGATTTTAAAATACATTTAATTTTACAGTGAACAGAATACATGGGAGCCTGTTGAAAACATGGAGACTTGTAAACATCTTTTGGAAGCATTTGAGAGACAACTGGCGCGGCAGAAGGAACTGAAGGCTCAGCGTGCACAGCAGCAGCAGCAACAACATCCAGTACAGGTAAATATTTTTATAATAATCGCCCTTTATCAGCATAGTCGCGCGTTGTGTGACTCATGGACATATTATTAAGGTATATAAGACAATTATTGACGTGCTTGTGAAATACAATAACAATGTTATCCCTCTTCAAGTCGGAAAGACTATTAAATATATTTTTTAATAAACGTTTTTTCGTCTAGGTGAAACAGATAAGCACACCATTGCCTCAGGTTGTCAAACAAGTGGTCAAGAAATCCGAGAGTCCTGCTGTTACACCATCTGGGTAAGAGTAATAAAAATGTTTTCAAATATTGGAATTTTGAATTTTCTGACTTCCCCTTTCGTTTTTTCTACACATGTTCCTCCATTTGTCATAGTTTCGATTTTGATGCCGAATTTCCATAGGAAAAAGCATGTATAACGCATTTTTTTCGTTTGTGTAGTCGTCTTCAGCGCACCAGCAAGGTCCGCGCTCTAGACCAGGTGAAGGCGTGGTGTGGCGTGGAGGACGGCGAGCCCGCCGCCAAGAAAGTGAAAAAGGAACTCTCCAGCGAAGACGAGGACTACTCAGACCCTGACTCCACCAAAGGTAGGGACTTTTGACAATAAACAGCTAGCACACTCATTGTTTAAAGTAGTATTTTTTTTTTTTTCAATAAAACTGGGAAGCCTAGGTGCTTCTTTTATTACATAATTTACGCAAATAGCAAGGCCCAGTACTGATAATAATAAATATAGTAAACATTTCAGCTGACAAGAGAGTGCTGAATGGTCAATCATCACCCAAGTCCACTCTGGACCCTGAGCTGGTGAAATCACTCGGCCTCGCTGGGAAGGGCATGCCGAACATTAAGGGCGTCATTAAAGTTGACCCTAAACATATGCCTAACCTTACTACAGGTATTTGATTGTTTGGAATGACATGCTATGTTTCTGACAGCGATGTATGTGCTGGCTTTGCTGCTAATATTGACCCTTTGTACTATATTATACCTATTTTCACCAGGTGTTTATATAATGTCGAAGAGTTCAGGAATTATGAAGATTGATTCGCCTGGCAAATTAGGACCCGGTCTAAACATAGATCAGGACGTGATTCGGAAACAGATATTAGCGGCTAAACAGGTATTACATGTTTCAATATTGTATGCAACTAATTTCTGACATAAAAGTGCGAGGTTTTAAAGTAACGTCTTTTTATTTCAGAAAAAGTTGGAGGAAACTAAAAAGACGTCCCCAGTCCGCACGCCTATGAGTTCACAGGTAACATTAGAACTTCATTGTTTTCAGACATTTAAAAGGTTTTTTTTGTTTTGTAAAATACTAATGTTTTTGGTACACAAAATTATTATAAATAGATAAAGAAAACTTATGGCTCGGGAGGACAGCAGGTGACAGAGAAAACTATAATAACTCCATCAGGACAAAAGATCATTCAACGCACAATACAGAGACCATCAGGTCAGGGAGAAGGAAAGTCACCTGTTACCATACTCAACAAGAAACTAGCTCAGGTAAGAACACAATACATAACATAAGTAGTTTCAAAAGCGATTACTTGGTTGTTGTAGAATTTTAACTTGTAATGTTGATGTTGTATTCACATTAAATGTGTCTCAAATGCCCTCTATTTGTTGCCTTCTCCAGTCAACCAGGAATAGTCGCGGTTAAAAACATAAACAAATGCTTGCGTTTTTTTAAACCACAAAAAAAAAAAAAATAACAAATTAGTTTAAAATAGAGCTTTTCACTAGCAATAACAAAACAAATGGTTAGTAAATAACGAACAGTTTGACTGCACAGGGCGACAGTTTACTGCGGCGCGGCGGGTCGGGTCGGGGGCGCGGACGCGGAGGATACTCTGTCGCGACGGCTGGCGGTAACATCGTACGCATCCGAGACAAGGTTCCCGTGGCCTTAGAGTTTGAACAGGTTAGAACATTTTCTGTGTGGACACCATTTAAGTTTCCGGAGTAGCCGACACGTTATTGGGTGATGGTGATGCTTTATGAATAAAATTATCTATTGCGAGTGAATCTCAAATTGTTTTTTTCAGGATTCATTATGTTGTTTGGAAGTAGCTTGAATTTTTTTATTTGCATTATTTTTTTATACGAACGAAAGTGAGTGCACTGAGAAATATGCTGCATGGGAGGAAGGAAACGCCTTATGGCAAAAACATCACAACAGTTTTAGTTGATAGAAAGCTTTGTCAACTTAAAATGTCAAGACGCAGGAAGTTGACCTGCCAGCAAAAGTCGACGTGCGCTAAAAAACTAAGTAATGGATATCCAGCACACTCTAATTTTATTGGTTGTGGTGAATGATGTTCATATTGATGGGCCAACCCTTAGTGCGTGTTTACAGTCGGACGCGTCGTCGGACACGTCGGACGGCATCGAGGACCCGTTCCCGCGCAGCCTGGGCCCGCTACCGCCGCCCAGCCCGCCGCGCGACCTCACGCTGTGCCCACAGTCGGGCCGGCGCCTGGCGCGCGCCGAGGGCGAGCCCACGCCACCGCCCACGCCCTCCCCGCCGCCCACGCCGCCTCCTGCGCCTGACGCGCTCTCTGGCACCATGCTCATGAAGGTACACAGCTCACTACACACAATGAGCCACTAGCTCACGCCGCCTCCTGCGCCCGACGCGCTCTCTAGCACCATGCTCATGAAGGTACACAGCTCACTACACACAATGAGCCACTAGCTCACGCCGCCTCCTGCGCCTGACGCGCTCTCTGGCACCATGCTCATGAAGGTACACAGCTCACTACACACAATGAGTCACTAGCTCACGCCGCCTCCTGCGCCCGACGCGCTCTCTAGCACCATGCTCATGAAGGTACACAGCTCACTACACACAATGAGCCACTAGCTCACGCCGCCTCCTGCGCCGGTCTTAAAAGCGCCGAGAGTTGAAAATCCAACAGTACAATAAGATTTAGGGATTAATTTAAGTGTCACATAAGGTTGGTAAAACGGGCTAAGTTAATCCCGTACGTTTAATTGATTTTTATATAGTGTTTACAATTGCAGAAAGATACTTCCTGGACAGGAGTTTTCAAATACTTAACAGCACAAACAAAACTTTTTAACCAAATTAAACAAAACCATCACCAAGAAAATTAATATGAACATGCATTTCACTTCCTTACAGAATTGAACACCTAAGCTGATGTGTACAGTAAACATGTACTGCCGATGATGTTGAAGTGTTCAGCTAACATGCTTTTAGGGGTGTCCAAGTAGAATAGCAGCATCAATGGGAAACTTAAATAAATTACAATAGACCAAAAGGAAATGCATGTTTTGTCTCTGCATCACCCTAAGGTTGACTGGTAGAAAATGCCTCAGGCATTAAGTCCGCCTTTGTACAGTATTTTTTTACTTGTGCATAAAGTTTTAATAAATAAATAAATAAATGCCTTTCCTCTGATTTGATTCCTGACCGAAAATTTTATTTTGTATTTTAACTTGGTCTTTTGTTTGAACATGCTCATTGAAGCAGGGACTCTTCAATGTGGAAAGAATACTCTAACACATAATGCAAAGATATGCACTAATTCTATTTCCTTTGCACACTATTGAACTATTTGTTTGTAGGTGGAAATGTCCCCGGGCGGAACGACAGGTATGCTGGTACAAGGAGATGGCGCTCAACCTTCACTCCCTGTGCTCACAGATGAAGATGGCGTAAGTACAGTCAATGTTTATTACCCTTGCTAGGCCTATTTACGTCATCCGGCAGACGTTTACAAACCTTGAAAATGTTTGCTTAGAAGTTGTAAGGCTATAATTTGTTATCATCAGTCGCCAGTCCAGTACAATATGTGCAGCATTCCCATAAGTTCTTCGTAAAAAAAACCTGCTAATTTAGGTTATAAGACCCATTAATCTGCTTAGCCTTCTCCCAACTATGTTGGGGTTGGCTTCTAGTCTAACCGGATGCAGCTGAATACCAGTATTTTACATGGAGCAATTGCCTATCTGACCTCCACAACCTAGTTGCTGGGTAACACAATACCCCTGTAAAAGTCTGGTTGTCAGACCTGTGGGTTTCTGACGATCTGTAACAACTGTCAAAGATCCAAGAATGACATCCGGGTCCAACGGCTTAACGTGCTTTCCGAGGCACACCCTCTGTGCCTCGGAAAGCACGGAGGGGTCTCGGTATGTAAAGATGGTCACCCATCCAGGGACCGACCGTGGCAAGCGTAGCTTAGCCTTATCGATCGACCAATGTGGCTATTATTACTTAACCACGAAGACCATACATTACATATAATGTCTTGTTACAGACGGAAGTGAAAGTGGAAGCCAGTGCAGTAAAACAGTTGTTAGAAGGAGGCGTCGACGACGGCGAGGAGGTCGGACTACTACACTCTGGACATACGCCCATCATGATCCGAGGAGAAGATGGAGTGCTCTATCAGGTATAAATAATACCAGCCTATTACTGCCCCACTGCAGGGCATTGCCTCTTCTCATACAGAGTAGGTATAAGCATTGATCACCACGCTTGCTCAAGACAGGTTGGCAACAGCAAACACACAAATATTAACTATAAGACTTGACTATAGTATAGTTAAAATCTCGCTGCAGACTCGGTCATAAATCATTCAGTGTTTCGCTCTCTTTCCCACTCACGGGCCTTATGGGCAGGCGACGCCCACACGTAGTCCTGTGCATTACTGCAGTTGATGAGTGATATCGATTGTTATATATATTTATAAATGGGTGATAGAAATAAATACACATTTTTTTTATTTTATTACCAAATTTACTACAAAGCATATTAAATATATAAACAAAAGAACGTATATATAAAACTAAAAATAGAAAATCAAAATTCTTCATCTGAGTCACTGTCATCATCATCCACATGAATGATGAACTCTTCGCATAAATGTGCTTTTCTTAAGTCTTCATCTTGCAGCAATTCTGCATGTTCCACACATTTTTGACAATTTTCAATGGAGACATTGGAAATGGCTTCATCAACTAACTTCTCGACATCAGCTATCTTGAAGGTTTTGTTTTTCGTTGCAACTTAATTTTTTACTTGAGCCCACACCAACTCGATGGAATTGTACTGACAGTGGTAAGGCGGCAAGTGGATAACTTCATGACCATGCTCCAAAGCCATTTGATCCAAGTGATATGTTTTTTCCGGTCGATGTCGACGCACCTTTTGTAAGAGCTCTGGTTTGAACTGCATACTTAATGAATGCAGTATGTTTACGTGATAACCTTAATGATTCTGTTATCGATAATGGCCTTGAGCGCGCGCAACTAGCGCACATCCCTACTCCGATTATGATTTATGACCAAGTCTGCAGCGAGATTTTAACTATACTATAACAACAAAAATCAGGTATGCTTACCATTAAATTCCTGAACGAAGCAAGAACAGCTCTCTTGTTTTTGCCTACCCTCATGAAGTCATGACTCATGAGTATATTATGTACCATATTGGTTATTTGTTTTTTTTTTTTTATCTATGTCAAGAATGTGTTGTGTTGTATGAACAGAGGCTTTCTTTTTATTTTCAGCCGTGGGATTGTTTGTCCAAGTCAGAGGCCTCATATTTAATACCTATAATATTTTTATGCTAACAAATAATATTTCCCACAGGTCGCGGGCGAGAATGAAGCGGGTCAAACGCTACTGGTAGCGGCGGAAGGAGTCGAGGGCGGTGTTGAAGGTGTGGAAGGTGCTGTGGAGGGCGACGGTGACGTCATGTACGTCACCAGGGAGGATGGACAGGTCAGAATGTTAAACATGCTGATTTTATCTAACACGGAAGCACGGAACTAATAATGCCCAGTTTCTGGAATGAAAATTATCGACACGTCAAAATTAAACGCAAGTCAAGTGATGCGATCGCACAGCATCTGTCTAGCCTTTTCGGTTTTCCCAACTATGTTGTGGTCGGCTTCCAGTCTAACCGGATGGAGCTGAATACGTATTTGACCCCTTGCAGGACTGGTGTTGTCAGGCTTTCGGGCTACTGACGACCAACGGCTTAACGTGTTTTCCAAGACTCGGAGGGGTGTCGGTATGTAAAGATGGTCACCTATCCACGGACCAACTGAGGCAAGCGTAGCTTAAGGATTTTTTTTTTTCATAAAAATAATATAAAGTTTCACAAGTCGCTTGTTTACATTTCGGGGAATACCGAAAATAAACATAGCATTGGTACGGTGTGAGCCGTGGTATATGTCGGAGAAGTCTCTTGACACTTTTTGGTTGATTTTGTTGCATTAAAATAAGGTACGGATTGAAATCAACAATTTATTTAAAAAAAACACCTGATTAAAATCATCTAAACCCTGATTTTAATCTTGTATTTTTGTGAGTATAGATGTCCCTGGTTATGTGTAAAGTCCACAAAGCCAAAGTAAAATCATTTATTTTAATTATGCACATAAAAGTCACTTGTAACTGAAAATTTACACGAAAATAGAATTGATTCTAGTTGCTTCTTCCATCCAAAAGTTAGTTTCGTATGGAGAAGAATGGCCAAGAAACTCCATAGTTACTCTTTAAAAATGTTTTACAACATTATGTATACATTAATTATATTAGGTGTAAAAAAATTAACTGCAAGAACTTCGTCCACATACTCGACATCGAAAAACAAACACATTACAAAAAAAAAAATTCGCGGAACCGCGAAAAAAAAAATCAGCTGTTCAATACATTTATGTTCGCATAATTCGTCAAAATGTACTGAACAGCTGATTTTTTTTCGCGATTTCAGGTTTGGTCCCATAGTAAAAGTTGTTCATAATGATGAGTACAATGACCCCTTAAGAGGTTGTGAGTTATTTATTTTACACCTTGTATAAACAAACACGACCAAAGTCGGTTGTAAATATGTTACATTAAGGTTGATGCGCCACGGTAGCCCGCGAAATTCAAAATTTCTTACGTTTTTTGCAATTTGTAGGTCAGTATGAGCTTGTATGTTGGTTAAAATATGATTCGCGGCCGTAGCTAATATGGCTTTACAGAATTATAATCATAAGAATCAGCAATACAACTCCATAAGTTAGCATTTACCTCAAATCTAGCGATTTCATGAAATCATGAGGTTTGAGGTAAATGCTAGCTTATGGAGTTGTATTGCTGATTCTAATGATTATAATTCTGTAAAGCCATATTAGCTACGGCCGCGAATCATATTTTAATCAACATACAAGCGCACACTGACCTATAAATTGCAAAAAACGTAAGAAATTTTGAATTTCGCGGGCTACCCTGGAGCTTTCGCCTTAATTTATAACACTGGTCCCTATTTTCGTGTAGCTCTAAACTAGCCTTTCGGTTGCCTCAAGTAATATTTCCCGCAGGTCCTGGCGATCGATCCGTCGCAACTGGCGCAGCTGATGCCGGGCGGCGAGACGGCGCCGGCGCTGCAGCAGGTGGCCGTGCAGGTGGAGGGCGAGCCCGGCGAGGACGCCACGCAGGTCATCGCGCAGCTGTTGCAGGCAGACCTACCCTCACCCGGTCAGTATAGATAGAGTAATAATAATACCCGCATGTACTTGTCCCACTGCAGTTTAAATGCCTCTTCCAAAGGCACGAGCATTGATAACCATGTAGAATTAAAAGGAGAAATGATTAGGAGGAGTTGGCTTAAATGTCTAAAAAGAGGACTTTCGAACTCAGTCTGGTTGGATGATTTGGGAAGATAAAAAAATTTCTGGTATGCTTCGATGTTGATGGCTATAACAAGTTATTTATCTGTACATAGAAGTCACAAATTAATTTTATTATGATGTTATGTTACAGGCGGTACGCGAAGAGTTGTACTTATGTTGCCAGACGGCAGCTTGACAATGACTGAACTTGACAAGGAGCAGTACGAATCAATAACGGAAGCCAGCAAAGCACAGGAATAAAGCTTTTAGTCGAATTTAACATGGGATGACTTGATGACTCATGATTTGAAGTACATCAATAAGTTATGGAGCAATGTAGTCATAGCTTCGAATATTATAACATGAAATAATTTTATGCAATTCTGAATTCCTCAAAACAATAATTTGTTCACTTTTGTTTTAGGTTCAATCAAATTTTAGTTTATACTTAATGATGTGGGTGATCGTAAAATGTAGATACAAGCAGGTTGAGTGGCATCGTGACATACCATGTACAAGTGTGTACCACATAGAATGTGATTAGCGACAATATACTTATTTATTTTATGTAAAAATTTGATTGCATACATTTTATGGATATGTTGGATAGAATAAGGACAGTATGTTGAATGGACATTTTAAGATGGCCTTGCATTGTGGTGGAACTAATGCTGCTGGCTGTTGTGAGATGTCTTAGCCCAAAACAAGACTGACTGCCACTGTTAATATTATAACTACAGTATGTGTTGTTCAGGAGTTTCTTGAAAAGAATAATATGTTCAATTCTAAAGGTTTTACAATAAAACTTTTTTTAGAAGTAGCTGTAGAAAAGGCAAACAGTAAATTTTTACTTCTGTCTTTTGTCATAATTATTTGCAAAAATATAAATTTAGAAAATATTCCCTTTATCGTGAACTTTGAATTACAATAGCTATAGATTCCTGTATTGTATATAGTTTATTTGTAGATGACTTGATGCCACATGGCTTAGCCGCAATTTAAACTAAGCACTTCTAACTAAGCATATCAATCTGTATTACTGACACAGCTTTTTATAAAAGATATTTTTCTCAAGTAATTTATTACAAACATTATAGAGGTTGGTATTAATGTCCGTTTAACTGGTCATTAAAATAGTGAGAAGGATTTATTCTTGTTTTGTTTAATATCTCTTCATATCTATGGCTCATCATTATTCATATAATACAAATTGATAAATGTAACAATATAATGAGCACAATGTATTTCATCATAGATGAAACATGTTGTTTCAAAAGAGATAATGAATGGCGGTGGCGTTCTGTAGCTTCTGCCTACCCCGATGGGAAGGTGTGAGTTTATGTTAAGTGTTTATGTATAATGAACAATGATTTAGTTACTATGGCTTAAATGTTATCCAAAGCCCCGCACACCCAGGATAAATGTTTTTAGTTAACAACGGGCTTTAGCCTTTTAAACGTATTTGTCTAATCCGCACTGGGACGTAATTATACAATATTGCTTTCCCAAGGCTTTGAGGCTTGAGCAGAAAAGCAGAGAAAGCTCTTTCCAACCATTTATTTTACTTTGACACAAGCACGCCTAATTAATATTTTTTTTTTTTATTCATGACCATAGATACAAGTCTTTCAGTCGCATACATAAATGGTAATATTACAATACAAAGGTAATAAGGTACGAGTTACACTTCAGTAAATAACATTAACATATTAATCAGTTTTTACATCAATAGTTTTGTTCATTATTACCAACTGGCCACCCTTTCGGGTTGCGTGGGTACATCTCAGTGATATTATGTTAACATCGTTATTTTTACAGTTCAGTATTGTCAGGCAAGCACAGAGAAAAACCTTCTAAAAATTGTGCTATTTAAACACATCCTTTTATTTCTCCCGTAATTTTTACATAAACTTCTATCACATTCATTTCAGATTTTTCTCTTTGCAAACTTCGGAGATAAGGTGGGAAGGGGGTTTTATTTTTTTACATTTTTCATCAAAAGTGGAAAACTGCGGCATAACAAAAAAAAAAAAAATGTTTGATAATGTGCAAACAGCGCTCTTTCATATGACGCCCCACAAACCCCACATGCCCCAGTCGTCTCAATTCGAATTTTTAGGACCCCTTCCAATCCCTGTTGCAAAAAAACAAAAATATATTTAATTCTTTCTTATTTGCAAAACAGTGGGGCAAACGTCATCTAAAACTGTTCCAAATTTCAAATTGATAGCATTAGTAGTTCTTCAGATATCCAGCTGTGACAGGCGGACAGACAAACTGAGTCGCACTTTATGGGCTCCTTTTTACCATTTTGGTACGGAACCCTAAAAATGCAATTCATGGACGCTATGAAGTTCCTTATTTATTGACAGGCAACCATAGACGAAAAAATGAAGTATTTCATTTTTCATGGACGCTAAAGTAAAATAAATAGTTAGAAAGATTATAAAGCTTCGGCCACACCTGAGCGACCAAAGCGACTGTGAAGCGGGTGCGTCAGTCGCGTGGCGGACGCTGCCCGTGCCGGTGTTATCTTATGGCGCCTTGCACACCTGCGGACCGAGTTTGCAAAGCGGGACGCAGTCGGACGCACGCGTCTTGTGGTCAGACGTGAGTAGAGCTTGTCAACTCTGATCAAAACGAGAATTTTATGAAGTTATTTAGTTCACAAAATCTTAGTTGTGTGTACTTAGTACAAAAATTAATTCATATGAAGATATGGTCACAGATGATATAATGGTATGGTCTAATTAAATAGAACAGAAAATAGTTGGATGCATGTTAGAGACTTCATGTCTCGCAATCGAAACGATCGAGACGAAATATGAGACTGACAAACACACAACAATCAATTTAGGTGTTAAACTAAGTTATAGAGGTGCGGCTTCAGTGACTATTCACTAAAAATGAGGTTCACGGTTCGCGCTGTAGTTGCGCGCAGGTGTGCACTAAAAGTTTCGCGTTGTAGACGCTCCTAGTTCGCGTCCCGCTACTTGACGCGCAGGTTTGGCTGTACAGCAGATTCTAGATTTAACTATGGCCATTCTATAAAAGCTTGTTTGACTGTAACATACAAGTTTGATCTTACATTATTAAGTTCTAGGCCTGTAGAAATAGCACGGATGAGAAATCTATTTTGTTGCGATTATCTCATTCATATTCTCTCATTGAACATAAACATTTTCTTGTATATATTTTATCTGCTTTAGAAAATTTTAGATTTTATTTTACAAATTCATTGTAAATACCCACTACAGAAAATCAAAGCGCACGACAAAACTCGTTCCACGTTATTATAAAACGTGATTTAACGATTATTGATGGTTGAGTGTCAATTTCACCAATGTAACTGAACGCGATCAGCATATCATAAACTGCGTTCATGAATGATTGCGACAGCGCTTGAATCGCGTTCAGTTTCATTGGTGACGTCCGCCCATCGTCTCGAACAATAGACTAAAACCAAGACTCGCTAAACCACGTTATGCAGTTTATCTACACCCATGCTATAAATCCTCTATAAAAGTTTCTGAAACAGTTAGTTTATTGCCAACATTAAAACAGCCAGTGCCATAGTAACCATGGTAACCATAATAGCATCCATACGGGTGTTTTAATGTTGTACTGAATTTCATAATGCAACTCGTTTTCAAAAGAAGAACATTGTAACGCACGCGCGTTTCACTACAACAGCGCCGTAATTAAAAAAAAGAACGTATTCGAATTCACGTCGTATACTATGACGCCGGCCGCCATGTTCGATACGAGTATTAGTATTGCAAAAAACTGTTTCAGAACCTTTTATAGAGGATTCCTAACATGGATGTAGATAAAGTCTTGTATGCAACTGTACATAATTAGGTAATAAAACACTCATGTGATACCTACCACGTTCGTGTTTTAATACCCCTTATTATACGTCAGTTGCATAAATAACTATTATATAATGTTCACTAGAGAAATCCTCTTCGTTATTTTATTTTTGTAATATAATGGTATAATTATGATTAAATAGTGTCGGCTAATTTGTGTTTTATTGTTTTACCCAACCAATTTTATAAGCAAGTAACCCGATTCCTTGATTTATATCATCATCATTCTCCTGCCCACAACCCAATTTCTTTGGGGTCGGCGCAACATGTCCTTTTTTTCCATACTTCTCTATTAGTCGTCATCTCGGTAGTCACACCCTTTCTAGCCATGACATCTGTACTCTTATAGCCATCGACATTCATACTCAAAACTTTCCTCACCACATTTTCCTCATTCCTCCGCATCACATGCCCCTACCATGACAACCGGTTTGCGTGTGGCTGACACTGGCTTGGCCACCATCAGGGATTTTACTTTTGATAACACAATGATTTAGTCGAAATTTTTCGCCAAATATCAGAATTTGTCGGTCACTGGTTCAAAAGTTATAAGGGGTCATTGGTGGCCGATCTGGAGAGAGTCTCCCCAGCTTGGCCACCTTTATATCTCAAAAACTAGGGCACCTAGCGAAGATCTGTTTTCTCCCAGATTTAGTCGCATGACTATGTGGAAGTTTACATTTTAAATAAATTTTATATTCAAAGACAATTTTAATCTAGCATATTATTCCAAGAGAATGTAAATCTTTACACATCGTCACGATCTTTCCACATTGATCTCAAATCTAGCGATTTCATGAGGTTTGAGATCATTCTAACTTAAGGGAGTTGTATTGTTGATTATAATGATTATAATTCTGTAAAGCCATATTAGTTACGGCCGCGAATCATATTTTAATCAACATACAAGCTCACACTTACATGCAAATTGCAAAAACGTAAGAAAATTTGAATTTCGCGCTTTCGGCTGTGGTAGGCCGCGAAATTCAAATTTTCTTGCGTTTTATGCAATTTACAAGTCCGCGTCAGGTTGTATCTTGATCAAAATATGATAAGCGACAATAAAACATATTTATATACTTAGTTTTAACCATAAAAAATATCAATACATCTCTCTAAGTTAAATTTCGTGCAGATTCGTCGAACGTACGCACGGCTATAGATCAAGCTATACATTTCCAGTATAAGCTGAGCTCTCTCTGATTGTTCCTTAGTTCAGTGTAAACTGGAATTGTATAGCTTGATGTTTAGCTGTGTGTACGAAATCTAACGAATGTGCGCGAGTCCGACTCGCTTTCTTTTAGCTTCGCCGCCGCCGTGGTCGGAATAAGACTTTATCCGACTACGGCGAAGCTAAAAAAAAAAGCGAGTCGGACTCAGTGTGCGCTTATGCGCTATTTTAGCTCTAAGACTGTCCAAGATGGCTACAAGAATTTTGGAGGGCGAATGTGGAGAAAAAAGTTATAACCATAGACTTATAAAAAAAGATGGACTCCGCGCTGCGCATATCGAAAGTGAAGCACAGTAAGTATGCCGGGTCCGTTTGTACAAACACGCCTCGCGCACACATTTATATCATAGTATGCCGACCGGCCGCCATTACGTGACACGAGCGACGGCGTCTTTGCAGGTACTCAAATCACGCACACATAGATCGGTAGGGTGCTTCACTTTCGATATGCGTGGCGCGGAGTCCATCTTTTTTTATAAGTCTATGGTTATAACATAATTATTTTTAGAAAGAGATTGTGGATCCGCGACCGAGTTCTTAATTTTCATGTAGGCTACACCGAATAAGCTCGGTTCTTCTGGCAAGTGGCAACATTGACGTTCATTGATTGTCGACGACAATGAACGTCAATGTTGCTTGCTGCCACTTTGTCGTTCACTCGTTCACATTCAATTCACATCACATATATAGTTAGTTATCTGTGATCACATTGTCAAACTTTGTTTGGTACTGAGCTGAGTGATACTTTGGCTCCAAAAGATCTATTGCACCAAGTAACATTTTAAATCTTTTTAATTTAATTTTACTTGACTGTCAAAGTACAATGACATTGGAATGGAAGTAACGAAGTAATAAATCAAACTTTCTGTAGAGATTACAATGGAAAAAGATAGTTGCACTTTTTACTTTGAAGATGCAAGTACAAACCGCAAAATACTTTTTGAAGAAGCTTTACTACATGCTAAAAATGGAAAAGTTTTATACATATTATCTGAAGAATTAAATGAACTGCCACAATTATCTCAAGACTTAAGTTCACTAAACAAGCATTACATGAAAATGATTACATTTATGTATGTTAATAGTTTGGATTCATTAATAGAAAGCATTTCTGCATTACAAGATTGGCAAAGTATTCCTTCCACAATAATCTTAGATGATTTAAGTGCATACTGTAATAAAAATAATTTACAAAATGCATGCGGTGTTGTTGCTCTACTTCGAGATTCCTCAAGATGTTGTTCTAAATTGTTAAAAGGAACATGCAGATTATTTATATCAGTTCCTAGAATGATTGTAGGTGAAGACTATTGTAACATTTTAAAGGAATTTTATTGTTTATGAAACCATCTTTTGTTAACAGATATTGTGCTTATATGTTTCTATTGCACACTCAGACTAAGCAATGACTTGAGGCCTCACATAACATGTGTGCACATAATGAGGTGTAGTTTGGTGTAAATGTGTGTGTGAGTAATGTGAGGTATGCATGCATGCAGTGAAGTGTAGTTTTGCACATAATTCATTGTATTGTTTGCAGCGCTATGTCTGGGTTTTTTGTTTAGTCTGAGATTGCACAGTGTTTATTGTTTATTATTAAGTTACATTACCATGTCCCATTAAAATGAATGGTTTATTAACATTATTACAGAAAAAAATATTGGTTTTTCATTTATATTAGTCCCAAAACAGCAACAAAACTGAACTTGTATCAAGATCTTTATTTACAAGGGAATAACATTTTACATAAATACACAGGAATGAATTGTTATGGATAGTACAATGATAAAATCACATCATCTAAATTTTAATACAATATAAAGTAAAAAGAATACAAAAATAGCGAAGAGAAATAAGTAAAATATATAGTAGTTATGATTTCCTTTGCCCAGTCTCAAAACACGGCCCATCGTCTTGCCTAGGAAGCCTGAACTTCTGTCGGCATCATCATCAAGACCACGCAGCATTTTCTCCTGATACCGTACTTCGTTGCCCAGCTCGATGGATATGTCTTTCAGTGAAGATATTTTCCCACTGAGCTCTTCTGCCATCCGGTTGTTATCAAATTCCAGTGCATCTTCTGTTGCCACTCTTGGCACTGGCTGATACTGATACCCCTCCCGCGCTCGACGCATACTGTTTCGTCCCGCCGTTTTGATTATTATTTATAATTTACTTCTAATAAAATATTGCAAAACAATGCTATGCAATACTACGAAGAATATTTTGGACAATATGCTATAGAGGTATTCTTCGCTTACGGATCAAATCATAAAGTTATTACTGACGCAATAATTAATTAATGATGATAATATGAAGCGAAATACCACGATAATTTCCTCTTTATAACGAGAATTAAACTCTAAATTCGTACAAAACAAGTATTGCAAAACTGGCTGGCAGCAGATGACAGTGACAGTTGACAAATCATCACAATGCGTTTAATTATTGCTTTCTTTTCTAAACGGAAGATGAAGATGAATACAAAAAGTCTGCGTGACTGACACTGGCAAGGCCACCATCAGGGATTTTAATTATGATATTCTAACACAATAAATAATTAGTCGAAGTTTGTCACCAAATATCAGAATTTGTTGGTCACTGGTTCAAATATTATAAGGGTTTCTAAGTGGCCGATCTGGGGAGCATCTCCCCAGCTTTGGCCAGTGGCGTAACTATACCATTCGGGGCCCGTGGCAAATTCGTCGGATGCCCCCCCAAAAAAAAAAAAGAAGAACCATCCGGCGCATCCAGCCCCTTCCGGCTGGGGGCCCGTGGCATTTTGCTGACTTGCCACCCTTTAGTTACGCCACTGAAACATGAATATAGGCACGCTTGTCTGGAAACGAGAAAAACGATAAATTCGTACGTTACCAGAAAAACAGATAATTGATTAAATAGGACATAAACAACTAAACGCATTACTCTTGGATTATTTTTAATTTACTCGTCCTATAGACTAGTGCGGCTTCCAAAACAAATTTTTACATAAATACGTCAGTTTTCGACTTGCAAAAAAAATTGCATTAAAGGTTACTATTAGGTAGCAAATAGTAGATTTATAGTATTAAACTTTTATGTAGGATGATTTGAGATCCAAGACTTGGTCCCTTCATCTTGACGCTAACGAATAATCAATGGTTAAAGACGACGAATAAGGCTGGCCACATACACACGTTTTCCGTATTCAATTTCCTAATGCGGAATTTCGATTTAGAATTCCGTGAGACTAGCGCAAACTTAGAGCATCGTTCGTTTTTTTCATTCGGAATACACGTCCTTAGAGCATTTAACCTATGCTCAACGAATTAAGAATGATATAGAATCATAACTCTCTTACGAAGCCCGCTAAAACATGGTGCCAAACTCATACTACTAAACTGATAATACTAATGCAACACATGCACAGACAAAATATAATACTTTGCTAAATTTATTTCCCGTACATGAATTCGCCCAACCATTCATTTGGGGCGCAATTTTATTTAGTAAGATAATGTTAGAGTGAAACGGAAATATCGAAGCCAGGGAGTGGGTACGAGATGGATTATTAAGTAACCATGGTAACATCACAGTATAAAAACATAAGACTGTGGTGACATTGAGCATCGAGGATGGTGTAATGCAGTATAAAGTAGGAGTCAGTAATTTATTATGAACTCAATTATTATGAATTAATATGACACCTCTTTACCTTTAGTTTCCAATATTCCATTCTTTAAAAAAAGAAAGTAAATAGTTATTTTATTACTCACCAAATATCTATTTTAATTGTAGAGAGGAAATCATTATTTCCATCATAGTACAGGATCTATCGAATTTCGTCACAATTTTTTAAAGTAGGTAGCACAATAAATGCAAGTTCCTTGATGTTTAATAGTTTTTTCTTGATAAGTAATCGTATGATTGAAGGTCATTTATTGGAAAACGCCATCAGAAGTACGAGCCAAAATTTAAGGGGTGACTACTCAAAAACTTTAGGGACAACCAGGGAATCCGTTTCCGGAAACGTGTTTTTTTATATCCCAGCCCTCCTATACAGTAAGGTATACTTGAAATCAGCAGATTGAACACAGTTGGTTTTTAACCATAGCCTGAGTAGGTAATTTATGCGGCCTACCCAAATGCCTTTTCTTTGGTATTCTTCGGCGAATCGTTGAGGTCCTTAAGTTTTAAGTTGAGGTGCACGATTATTGACAAATGCGTGCACTGACTGGACAGGTCCACTCATTCTGTGAGGTTCTTTCCTCAAAAGACCATTTCAGATACCTATCTACAAGGTCTTCACATGGTCTTATTGAATTAAATGTCATTCTGATACTCTTGCCTGTATGCATGTATCTGTGCTTGTGTTTTAGAATGATGTGTAAGTTCCTATTTCTGGCACTTGATGTCTCTGTCGTCCCTTCCGTAGTTTTATTTACTGTGTCATGTACGTTTGATGAACAAATAAATAAATTATTTAGTTCAAGCTATATAAATCTTGTTTATTATTATATCTCGAAGTGATCTGACCAAAAAGAGACTGTGACCTCTGAGTTGGTTTCGACCTTTCTTCTCAGAGTCAGATAGGAAACGACGACCTCATCTAGTTTTTTTGCTTGACGAGTAAGTGTTTACAAACCTACTTACAGAAATAAATCATTTATCATTTATTTATCATTTATCATTATGGTAGTATCAAAAATTTTCGCGTTTCCGAATAAAGTTGGTCAGTATTAAGGACAAAAACATCTAAATATTGGCTCGCTGTATTTATCAGCTCATAAATGAATGTCACGCAAATGCCACGCCAGAATTCTCGTTCTGTATTCTACGATAAAACACCCTTTCCGTTCCACGGAAAATCACTAATTGATTTAGTTTATGACGATTTGAATTCAATATAGGTTATTTTTTTGCCATGTAATGCAAACAAATTAATGAATGAATACTTTAATACTTTTTATGCAACCTAATCAAAATTTAAATCAAATCAACTCAAATCAGTTTATTGCAAACATGTTTTGTACAGAGGTTGGGATAAGATTGGTTGGACCTTAAATATTAACAGGAGTAACTGTACAAATAGGTACAGCAGATTTTTTAAACATACGATTGCCTGTGCGTGACGAATATATATATATATATATATATATATATGTCTTCATTCCTAAAATGTATACAGCATACCCTACTAGCACTAATTGGTAACCACTCCAGTCATCCTCTCTTCTTTCAAAGCGGGCTGCTGTAATCCACTGTAATCATTGAATCTCTTTTTTGGGAGTGCTCTAAACTGAAGGATACGAAACACTAACAGGAAATCCCATCCATCCATTTAGAAAAACTCTGTAGGTAGTAGGTACATACAAAATATTATATTATAGTTACGTATTAAAAACTGGCTGGTTATCTGGTTGCATAATAGGTACAGACAAAAATATTTTTACAAAACACGAAATTATGTCACTTTCCTGGGATAAGGTTATCCCGGTTTGTTTTTTACTTCCTTCTTCCCGTCTTTTACACCACTTTACCACACAGGAGGTCATTTTTGTCCTCCAGAAACTAGTTGTTTCTTGGATTTTTCACTAATCGAAACGATTTAGGCGTCTGTCACTCTGTCACTGAGCGCGCGACAGACTGAGCGGCGAGTCGGTTGTACTTTTTTTCGTCCCGCCCACTCGGTTGTAGTTTGCGTGGAACCATTTTTGAGCGGAATTCGTATTCTATATCATTCTTAATTCGTTGCCTATGCTCTAGGATACACGTCAGTACAGATCCTTTATAAGTAGTGTATTATCTTATCTATGGTACAGATAGTGATAGCGTCAACAATCGTCATAGCATAGCGTGGTGAACCTCAGACTTAGATTATGAAATCTAAGACCTCAGACTAATTAGTCTGAGTGGTGAACGCACGACGATGGAGGACAACGATTTATTAGCAATTGCATTTCTGTTAATAATAAAGAAGAAAAAGAAACGTCGGTATTGGGTACATCCATTGAATACTCGGAGAATTACGAGAGTCTGTTTTATCTGAAGAGAGCTAAGTTACGATCACATCCAGATAAATTCTTTGATTTCTACACGATGCCAACAAATTCTTTTGATGAACTTCATAATGGCATCCGTGATAAATTAATAAAGCAAAATACCTGCATGAGATTATCTTTGGATAACACAAACAATCACAAAGAATACGTCCGATGCGCGCGGCGCGGGTGTGATTATTACTTTATTTATATAGTGTATTATCTATGGGTGTGATACTGACACAGAGTACATTATACTATACGATACTGAATATTTCCGAATGTGTGCGCCGGCACAAACAAAATGTATGCAGGCGCTGCGTTCCGCATGACGTCATTAGGATTTTTCCAGTAGGTTTCTCCCTTTCTCCCTATACTTACTTTACTCTTTGGTTTCTCCGAACGCGCCGGCTTGCATTCGAAACGTACGTACGGAATTAATTCGGTCCTAAAAAAAAGCGAACATGTGCGTTAGTTCATGTATTTTCTACCGATTCCATGCCTACGGATGGCCGAATACGGAAAACGAATACAGAAAACGTGTTTATGCGCCCAGCCGTTATAAGTCAGGAAGCGTAACTCGTGTCCGACTGATGACGCTACTTTATAGTGTACCTATTATCTATGTGATGACCTGATGACGCGCCGGGCTCGTCTTCTAAGCCCCGCCTACCAGAGCTCGACTTTTGCTGGGTCATTTTGCTAGCGTAGTTACATTTCCAGACTTATACCTTATTCGTAGGTTAAAGGTAATGAAATAAAGACAAAATTAACGTCGTATCGTACATAAACGTTTTATTCCAGTATATGTACAATGTATTTATTGATCCTCATTTTAAAACAAAAAAACAGATTTCTTACATGAATTTCAGAAAGGCTTACATACATACTACCATGCATTTTGGGGAATGTATTGCACAATGCATTTAATACTAACTTAGATGTTAAAAGAAAATAATAATTTGGATATGATAGCATAGGCAGGTAGGTATAATAACATGAATTTTCTAAACCAGATCAGCAGGTATCTTTTGTTTTTAATAGGGACAAGGCATGAAAACATTTCATAACCATCACATGGCACAATTCTACATTAACGTGTTTATGTCTATATCACAATAAAATTGATAAAAACCGTAAAAACCCCAAAACATACAGTATTTGTACTAAATAATGAAAACTTTAAGACTGTCACAAATGTTAACTACATACACATTTTATGTACATAATGTTACACTAGCATAGTATAATAAATTTACATTGAACTAATCAATAAATCAGTCAAATATTATAATACAACAATACACTCGATACCCAACACACCTCGATAATGTAACAAAACAGTTAAACCTGCAGTCAATATTCAAATAGTCAAAACAAAAACGAAGTACGCGCAGGATTCGATGTGTAAATGTCGCAAGGTGACATGAAACAATGCTCGACCAACAGAATTATTGTTATATAAATAAAAGTTTATTGTAAAATACAAATATGTATTATGCATCTTAACTGTTATTTCCACATTTGAATCCTTCGTTATTATTCGTGTTAAATTACACAATATTGAAAATAGTGAAAATAATAATATGAGCAACCGGCAACCAATATCCAAATTATAAAATATTTAGCCTCAAAACAAACAGTTTTCTAAAAGTTTTTTTAAATTGTATTATTTCCTAGGCGTTAAGTAAAATTAAAAGTTAATCCATTAACTTGAATTTATTTGGTGATCATTAAAACATAGTAGTATAGAAGGAATAACGATTGGCCATCATACAAAATTGTTAACTATCACAACAGACAGCTATATAATAAACATCAAATAGTGGCTTCACATTAACATTAATATTTTATACAACATTTATAAGTAGTCCATAATAATAATTATAGTAAACTAAGATTTATTTTAATACAGTATGATGTTGAATGATTTTCTGGTTACAGTCTTTCTATTTCGAGTCACAGACTACGTGAAAGTAAGTCACCAGCTTGCCTCGAGTGCGATATCGGTTCACGTGAACGTCCGGCCTGTTACCTGGCAAGCGCCCGCTCCCTACCGTCGGATCGAGGTTAACAGTGGAGATTCATCGCACGACGATTGGCTCGGGTCAACCCGGGGATTTGCAAAGCCGCACCAACTCTTGTAGTGCACCGATACATCGCACTCAGTCGCTGTGGCTGTGGATGCGGGCGGGCGGCGCGCGCGGCCGTCAGATGTGCACCGGCACGTGCAGCAGCAGCGCGTCGCGCCGCGGGAACTCCAGCGCGCACATCTCGCACTTGTAGGGCCCGGCCGCGTCCGGCGCCGGCTCGGGCGGCTGCATGCCGCGCGGCCGGCGTCGGGAGGCCCGCACGGGCGGGGGCGAGGGCGCCGGGGCGCGGCGCCGGCGCGCGCCCGGCCCGGCCGGGCTGCGCCGCGATTGCTCCGTGTGGATCATGCGCGGCCGCGGCGCGGGCGAGGGCGCGCGGCGGCGGCGGCGCCTCACGGGCGAGGCGGGCGACGCGGGCGAGGCGGGCGAGGGCGGCGAGGCGGGCGACAGGTGCGGCGTGTCGGAGGCGCGAGAGGCGGGCGAAGGGGAGCGGGAGGCGGGCGGGGGGGAGGGGGAGGTGCGCTCCCACTCGCGCGGCGTCGCCGGGGACTGCTCTGTCTTCAGTTTTCGTCGTCTCTTGTACTTCCGCGGCCCCGTCTGGAAGCATATTATATTATTGCATAAACAGTTATTTTTACACAGTACATCCCGTTTGCCCTAATGTCTGAAAGTCACCATACTGGTGGAGGTTCCCAACAAAATCATTCACCTTAGTAGTCCTCACCTGGGGTTGTCTCTTGAGCGCCGTGTTGGCGTCACAGTGCTGTATGAGGTGCTGCACCAGTTCCGCGCTCGAGTGCAGCGTGCGCCCACACACTACACAGCAGTAGGCGGGGCCACCTAGCAACAACAAAATACAAATACAGGTTAAAATTAAATTAGCTAGCGAAACTCCGCAGACATGATGAGTATCGATATCTGAGCTATCTATTTTCCAAGGTCATACTTCCATATCTACAATTCCTGCGGTCGTTGACCTAAAAAAAAATCATCAAATCTTTTTTTTTTCATGTTTAGATAATCAATATCAACCCATCACGTCTGTGGAGTTTCCCTTGCTAATTTATTTGACCCTGTAAAATTTGGAATACAGAAGGATCTCCATGGTGCATGGTGTGGTAAAATAAGGAGACTTGTAATGAAACCATGGTAACCAGTACAGACCGAAGGTTTGCCAACCTTAAGTGACAGTGGACAGGGAACATTGTTCAGTATGACAAATTAAATCAAAAGTAATTTATTCACATTAGACTGAAAATCAGCACTTTTTGAACGTTAAATTTACATAAGACAGTCCTCCAAAACACCCGCCCTTCACCAGTTCCTAGTGCTTTAACTGGGTAAAAAGAAGTGGCGCAATAAACTGCCAACTGCTGGATGTCTGTTAAGTTAAAATAACTTGATTTTATACAAGAATAAGCAAAGTATTAACATAACAAAACATAGAAACAAAATCATTAAATTAAATTAGAAATACCGTTAGCGCGCCGGTCGGGAGCAGAGTGGTGCGAGCGAACATGCTCCCGTAGTACCACGCGCTGGTTGAACGCGCGCGGACACACCGCGCATGCGTACGGTTTCTCGCCTGAAACATGACGTTACTTAAAGCTCTGGTTCTCTCTCAACGTTCCTCGGAACTAACACCGCCACCTTGTTTTTTCAATACAATTTCGTAAACAAAAAAAACCGCTAAGTGCGAGTCGGACTCGCGCACCGAGGGTTCCGTTCCGATTTCTGAAAAAGTGTGCTATTTAGAGACATCGTTTTATTTTCCCTGTAATCTTTACATAAACTTCTATCACATAGAATAATTTCAGATTTTTCTACATGCAAACTTCGGAGATAAGGGGGGTATTTTTTTTTACATTTTTCATCAAAATCGAAAACCATGCGGCCTAAAAAAGGAAAAGCAGCTACAGGCCGCATGCCTAAAAATAAACAAAAAAATGTTTGAGAATGTGCAAACAACGCTCTTTTATATGATACCCCACATGCCCTAGTAGCCCCACTTCGATTTTTTAAGGACCCCTTTCAGTCCCTGTTGCAAAAAAAAAAAAACATTATTTTTATTTCTTTCTTATTTGCAAATTAGTTCGGCAAACGTCATCTAAAACTGACAAATGGCAGCTGCAGTAAAGAGTTGGGGTCGTAACGACTTTATTGCCTTTAATGCCATACTTAAGCCTTCGGAATAGAAGTTAAAATCGGTTGAACGGACTGTAAAAAAGGTTAGTTTAAATGTCTAATCTTATTGTAAATGGAGTATAGATAGCAAAGTCTAATAGTGGAGTTAGAAGGTGGCCATAGGAATTGATTTTTAAAATGTAGTACTTTTTAGTTCAATAAGCTCATTAGTAAAAGTTTGTTTAAAACATACATACACCACCACCACCACCACCTCACTCACCGCATTCATGTTTGAATTATAGAAAATTTTCTGACAACGGTGAAAGAAAACATCGTGACTTCGTGAGGAAACCTAGACTTATAGTTAATATGATAAGTCTGAAATCGCCAACCCGTCTTGGCAAGCGTGGTGATCAATGCTCTGCCCAAAGCTCAAGATCAAAGGCCTCTTCTCTATATGAGAAGAGGCCTCTTCTCTATATGAGAAGAGGCCTATGCCCTGCAGTGGGACAGTAATAGGCTGCTATTATACAGGGTGTAAGGGACAGCCCTCCGCAAACTGATAGTGCGAATTCAGTATGTCATACTAAGATGACCGGTACATGAATTTTTTTCAGGAACGTTAAGGGAATCCAATAAACCTGATTTGTTTGTGTTTTTGTGCACAAATCGGAGCGTCTATTACTGGTTGGGAGGGGTAGGTAATAGGTATGCGGCGAGTTCGATGAACTCTGTAGCTAGACAGAAAGTGAACAGCTGATTTCACGCGTCGTTGGTTAGAGTATTTCAACATCCATTGCTGGTTTTTTTTTGCAGTTTTTTTTACATAAATGGAGTGCTGCGAACACACAATGCAATTTTACATTGAAATAATGAAAATTTGACTGAAATTTTTTTTGAAAAAATGAAAATTTTCCTGAGAAAATTTCCGGTGGAATATGATTCAAAATGAGGAGCTGAATGCACCCTGTTAGTTTGCGGAGGGCTGTCCCTTACACCCTGTAGATAACTTACCTGTATGTATTCTTTCATGTTTCCGTAGCGTGCCGCCGTCTGCGAACGCTTTCCAGCAGAAACGACACGCGTAAGGCCGCTCTCCAGTGTGGATACGGATGTGAATCTGTTGCGAGCTCCGTGAACCAAACACCTTGCCTATGGGCATATTATACAAAATCTTACAGAAAGGGAATTTAAGGTGAGTGCAAGTCCTCATGAAAAAGGAACACAAAATTCATAGAGAAATCTACAAAAAGAAAAGAATATTTCGTTTGTAATGGTACAGGTTGGAGATGAGCTGATTATGACTTTGGCCAACTAGTCGGCCAAAACGATCATTGGTTTTGGTGGAGTTCGGGTGTGCAAAACCGAAACTGTGATTCTAAAATAATTAATAAACAAAAGGTTACGTTAAAATATTTTTTTTTGTCAATGAATGAATGAATGAATGAATGTTTTATTTGCAAGAATATAGGTACATTGTTTATGGTACAGTGACATAGTTCTGGTTTCACTATATTCGACTTTGCTAGTCGTGCAAAATTTTTAAGTGACATTGTAACAGTAATCAAAAAGCATTTAATAAAATTACAGTCTCCTTACATTATTAGAATACTAATATTACATTAATAATTTATTTTTAGTCAAAACTACGATTATACTTAATTATGATTATAAGATATACGCTAGACAAAAATAAATATAATCACAATGTCCAATACAGCAAATATACATAATGTCAAAAAGATTTCAAATTTATAAAGTCAATATTACATTATTAATTAATTTTTAGTCAAGACTACTGTACTTTTATACATAATTATGTTTATACCGTTTACGCAAGACACAAACAAAAAATAAAAAAAGATAATTTAATATTAAATAATCATTATGTCAAATACAGCACATAATAAGATGTCAAAAGGATTTTAAATTTATAAAGTCATTAATCGAATAAAAACATCTGTCACATAACCAATTAAATAAAACTCTACTGAATTCTAATTCATTGAGTTTTCTCATTTTTTCCGGTAGCTTGTTATATAGCTTAACCGCCATGCTGTAGCAGTTCGTGTCGCAAAGTTTTAGACGATTACGAGGCACTATTAGTGGTTTTTGTACTACCTTTCTTTTAAAAGGAGCTTTTTCATCCTTTTCAAAAAGCGAAGGGTTTTTCCTAACGAACTTACACATTTCTAAAATGTATAAGGATGGGAGTGTAAGCAGCTTTTTGTTAGTAAACACTGGTCGACAAGAATCCGTCCACTTAAGGTTATATATCGCTCTGAGGCATTTTTTTTGGACTATGAATGCTCTTTGGGAGTCCGTGGAGTTTCCCCAGACGATTACACCATATCGTAACACAGAGCAAACGTGGCTGTGGTATACCATTAGAGCTGTTTCTACATTAGTTAACTGTTTTATTTTCCGTAGCGCGTATACAAATTTATTTAATTTCTTACACACCATGTCTACATGTGATTTCCAGTTGCAACGATTGTCAAAATGTATTCCTAAAAATTTCATGGTATTTACTTTTTCAATTTCGTCATTATTATATTTTATTTGTATGTCGATGTTGTCAGTTAAATTATTTTTGTTACTATTAGTGCAAAATGTCATAAATTTAGTTTTATTAGTATTTATTTGTAAATTATTTAGGTTTAACCAGTCATGTATATCATTAAGAGCTTTATTAGTGACATTTATTGCTTGCTCAACAGTAGGCTCTTTAGTCAGAATAGTGGTATCGTCTGCGAACAGTATAGTATATTGGTCTGTTGAGTTCGGCAGTTCATTAATGTATGCTAAAAATAATATCGGTGAAATCCCAGTCCCTTGAGGTATTCCATATTTGTTAACTAAGTATTTAGATCTATACGTTACGTAGGTGTTAGTATCACGGCACATTTTTACGATCTCCGTGCATTGCTTTCGACCCCTTAGGTAACTATCAAACCAATTGTAGGCTGGGCCTCTTATACCGTAATTTTCCAGTTTGTTTAATAGTTTGTCGAGACATATCATGTCAAATGCTTTACTCATGTCCAGAAATACAGCTATTGGAATCTTTTTTGAATCTATTGCACTAAGGATTTCTTTTATTAATTTAAAACTTGCCAAAGTAGTCGACTTATTTTTAATAAAACCATTCTGTTGTTGACATATTATTTCATTTTTATCAAAAAACTTTATAAGCCTTGTACACATTACTTTCTCGAATATCTTGGATAAAATAGGAACTAACGTAATTGGCCTGTAGTTTCCTACCTCAGATTTCGAACTCTTTTTATGCAGAGGTTTAACAACGGAGAATTTAAGTGCTTCTGGAAAAATACCATTTTCCATAGACATATTTACTAAGTAGGTCAATGGTTTTAATATAGAAAATATGATTCGTTTTAATATTTTTGTTGTAATACCATCATACCCAGCTGAATTTGTATTTCGTAATTCCATTGTTATTCTATATATTTCTACTGAATCCGCTGGTTCCAGGTAAATAGAGCTGGCTAACCTTCTTCCAGTTATGGGTTTGTCTGCAGAGTGATCATTAATTACCGGGTTTACAACATTTATAAAGTAATTATTGAAATATGTGGCAATTTCGTCGCCATTTAATAGCATTTGATTCCCGTTAGAAATTTCTTTGATTTCATTTGTTTGATTGGTTTCTTTGAGTCTTTCGTTAACTATTCTCCATGTGGCTTTACATTTGTTTTCGGCTTTTTCTATATATTTTTTATTTTTGCTATTATGAGTGCTTATTACACATTTTCTCAAAATTTTACTATATGTAGTATATTTTCGCTTGTTTTGAATGCTTTTATTTTTATAGTATTCATTTTGTAGTTTCCGTTTTGTCACAAAAGATTTTTTTAGGCCCTTTGTAATCCATTTTGGATTACTAGAGTTTCGATTCATTTTTATTTTTATCAGTGGAAAACACAAATTAAAATAAAGGCAGACCTCGTCATGTAATAGTGCAAACGCCTTGTTAACGTCTGTTTCTAGGAAAATCTCCGAGAAAGATAGATTACTAAGGTAGTAACAAAACTTATCAATGTATTCCTTGCATAGGTCTCTTTTATATGCAAACCAATGCTTTTGATAATTACGTTCTGCTTTTATTTTTATTGTCAATGTTTGACCCGTGTTATGATCTGATAGTCCTAGTTCATGTACTTCTCCTTTAGCATCTTTGATGTCACTAATTATGTTGTCAATACAAGTATTTTGTCGAGTTGGTTTATTTATATGAACTTTAAAATTGTAATTGAATAAAATGTTCATAAATTCATTTTTAGACTTAGTATTATTTAATATGTCAACATTGAAATCACCACATATAATATTATTGTAATTATCTTTATTATGGAGTCTGTTTAATAATATTTGAAGTTTTCTAAAAAATATATTTAAGTCCGAATTTGGTGTTCTATACACACAAAACAAATTAATGCCGTATTTTTGCAGTCTTATACCGCATATTTCAAAATGTTTTTCTAAAGTAATATTTTTTAGCCATTCAATAGATTCGTATTCGATCCCTTGTCTTATTAATATGCAAACGCCGCCCCGTTTCTGGTCTTTCCTAGAAAAACTACTTACTAATTTAAATGCTTTTATTTTCAAATTATCTTCGTCCCCCGATTTAATAAAAGTTTCCGTTAAAGCTATAAAATCGATGTAATAAAAATTATGTTGAAGTAGATTGATTGCTATTTCAATGTCTTCAGCCTTGTTTAAAGCACCAGCAATGTTTTGGTGAAATATTACATGATTAACTGGTTTAGCCACGAAAAAATGCTCCGTTTGCAATTTCATTTACAGAATTATCGTTAGTTTGTGTACTTTGGTTTTTAGTACTTGCTATATTTGCTTCCGGTGTAGAGGTTTTATTGAAGTTTTTATTGTATGATAAGAATGCTTTATCATAGTCTAGTTGGTCTAGCACTAAATTTATTTTATGACATAACGATGACATGTTATAGTATTTTGATATGAATGAACAATCCTTACTCTGCCTGCAAATCAGATACAACATTTCGTTCAATTTAAATTCTTTAGAGCAGATGTTTTTATTCACACTTAGGATGATAACTGGACATTTAACTGTTTTTAGGAACAAAACTAGTTCTGTAGTCATTTTTAAAGTATTGGTGTCATTTTGTCCTATAGATATAATTAATTTGTCATCTGGGGTAATGTCGAAAAGCTGTATACTACTCAATATATCCTCCGTGGTAGCATTTGGCTTAATAATAGACAAGAAACGATAATGGTTATACGGGTTGTAGAATCTGGATTTGTATAGCTGGGTTGCTAGTCCACTGCATTGTCTTCCTCCTATTATAAATGCCCTTTTTTTACGACTGTGGGTATATTTTATTTTTTTAGTTTCTTTAGTTTCCATCTCCTTGTTTACCTTGGTGCTTGTGGGGGGGTGTAAAACGACGACATTTTCAAGTTCATCGCATATCTTTGCTTCATGTTCCGACGAAGTATTTAAAGTGTTGGCCTGTTGGACATTTGTTGTTTTTTGGCACTGTCCAGTAATCGGATCATTTCCCGTAGGTGGGATTTTTGCTTTCCCCTGTTTCAATGATGTAAAAGTACTTGTTTTGTTTAGACTTGTAGGGGAGTTATGAAAACTGTCAGTGAGGCGACGTCGCGCACTCTTTTTGGTGCTAGCTGACAAGTTGTGAGTAGTAGTTAATGGGCTTCTACATAACTGCTTGAGAACGCTCAATTCTCGGTTCACATTTTTTATTTGTTTTTTCAAGTCTACATTTTCCAGTATAGTATTTTCCAATTCGTTTTGTGTGCTTTCTAAACGGGTGTTTAATTCTTTAATTTCATTTTTTAGTTCCGACACAATAGTGGAACACATATTTGTGGAAAGGTCCAAACTTCTGCCTAATATTTCATCACCTGACAGTGAACTTGCATTTAGACTATGGTTTAGCGACTCCGTAGATCTCCATTTAGTCACAGTTTGACGTTTTCGTAAAGTAACATAGTTTGTGTGTTCCATATTATTTTTATTGTTCTGAATGTTTAATGTATTCGATTTTACTAGAAATATTCATGTAGTGGTATTTGAGATGAGGTAATGCTTTAGATGTTATTAAGCCAGAAATGGAACGTTTTCAACTGAGTCTGCTACTCGGCGCTAGGCGGCGTTAGTGTAGTGAACTATGTTTAGAATAACAAAATTCACAGTCGCTCGTACCTGGAACGTGCCCGCCTGCGTTGTGGTAGGTGGTAGGGCATTGTTATTCGTATTCAAATGATAACGTTCACTTTATTGTTAAGGCACAGTTTTAAACATTTTACCACTAATTAATAGTATGTTTTTAGTTCGTGATGTTCTTATTTCGAGTAAGTAATTGTGTTATTATAAGTTTTAAAGCCACTTTTATTGTTTACTGTTGATTTTTAGACAAACAATGAGTCACAATGTATTTAGCTTTTTAAACTTTACTGAACTGTTATTTGCCTCTGCAAACGATATCACTATGTAATCAGATGGTCACAATATATTTTTAATGATTTATAGCGAAAAACTTCGAGTTTTATAATTAATTATCGTAAATTAGCTAGAAGACCAAATTAAATAAGCAGAAATAATTTCGACCAATGAAGGGTTCATTGGTCGAAATTATTTCTGCATTACTTATTTCTATCGCTCGCGTACAAATGTATTAGAAAGTCTTCTAAACTGCGAGCGCGACGGCAATACATTAATTGCATTACATTTAATAATATAATATAATAATAAATATTTATTTCCATCAAAGTAGGTACAACAATTTCTTAAACTAATAACAATTTAAATCATAGTTAATGAAGTTGTACGCTGTCACATAGAAATATGGAATACTCTCAACTCCTACACTAAGTCAAGCTTGTATTATAGGAGTTAGTGAGCTGTTGACTTAGACACAACCTTGAACTTATATAAAAGTATAACATAACAAAATTATTGCTTAAAAAAGAAAAAGATAACATAAACCTACAGAAAAGATAAACAAAAATGATATCAATAAATGTCTACCACCTACATATACGAACAATACTAGACACCTATTATACCTACTTACTATTAGAAGTAATTCTGTCTGATTATAAGTCAAAGTTAATAACCAATTGTTCAACTTATGCTTTGCCACATGTTTGGTCAAATTATAATATAATTTGATATATTATATTGCCAGTAATTTATTTACCTCATTATAAAATCTTGAGCTAGCGACCTCATATTGGCGGCTTGCAAAAGCTGTTCTGCAGCTAACGCCGGGACATACAACTGCACCGGAGCGCTTTTTATTTGTGCACGAGCGATAGATTAGATTACAAACTGTAAGCCCGATTATAAAATTAAATAACTTAAAGAGCCGACTAGTTGGGGTACATCTCTAGTATGCCAATTTATTAGTAGTCTAAGTGGGTAACACTGAAAGTTTTTAGACAAATAAAAGCGTAATGATGTAGAAGCCTGTTAATATTTGTATTGCTTTTCGAAGTAGTCTAGTCTCTGTTCCTTTCTAAGCATCGTCGCATGCGATGGAACCATTGACTGAAGCAGTGGGCACTCTTCTTTAGGGATTTCTTCCACGCCTTTTTCAAACGTAGCCACGGTATCTCCAGGCTTCAGAAAACTCTAAGTTTGACTTTTGGTTTCGGATTCTTAACAATATAGGTATCCAGCTTTCATCACCTGTGACGATGTCATAAACAGCATCCGAGTCATCTCCGTCATATTTATCAAGCATTGAGCGGCACCAATCCAAACAACGGCGATCCATAGTACAAAGTTTTCTGACGCCTAAATGTTCATGTAAGACTTTTTGTACTTGACTCATACCAATGCCTAAAGCTGCCCGAATCTGTTGATATGTCACCCTTCTATCAGCTTCTATCATTAGCCGCATAGCACTCACGTTATCTTCAGTAGTCTCCGTAGAAGGACGTCCTTCTCGCGAATCATCAGCGAGTTTGCTTCGACCACGTTTAAACTAATTAAACCAGTTGTAAACAGTGGCACGGGATGGGGCTTCGTCATGAAATGATAATCAAAGTATATCGTACCATTGTTGTTGAGTAAGACCGCAACGAAATTCGTAATAAATAATTGAACGAAAATTTTCTCTAGTCAAATCCATTTCGACCCACGACCACGACAGGAACATTTTAAATTGCCGCCAATTTGTAAAAACAAATGACATGAATTCATTACACATCTACAGATTCCCAGACTTCCTAATTCGAAATTTAAATAAATTTTTCATCGGCTGCTTTTCTTACTGTCCTATTCTCAAAACTTTCAGTGTGATCCCCGTACATTATAATTATTTCAGGAAAATGGCACGAAGAGCACAATCCTAGCTGATTATGACCTACGAAGTATTGCAGGTGTTAAAGCCACTCAAGGTACTAATTCGAAATTTAAATAAATTTTTCATCGGCTGCTTTTCTTACTGTTCTATTCTCAAAACTTTCAGTGTGATTCCCGTACATTATAATTATTTCAGGAAAATGGCACGAAGAGCACAATCCTAGCTGATTATGACCTACGAAGTATTGCAGGTGTTAAAGCCACTCAAGGTACTCACCACATACTCGACAAGGGAATTGCCGTGAATTATTCGATGATGACGCATTATTTCGACCTCTAGCCATTCTTTTTAACCTGCAACAGAGAAATACATTTTGTATACGCTACTATTCTAAAATGTCGTATGAACCCCACTGGTTCAGACACAATGGCTTTTTAATTGTTTATGTAACTACGGCATTCGAAAGGTTAAACATAGGGAAGCTTTATCTCAGGACTGGTATTTAGTTAAGAGCTCAACCAGCCTCGTAATTCCAGTGTTACGATTGACGTACGGTTGACATGTGTCTGTTGTATAATTATGCAGCTAAAGCACTAGAAAGTGGTCAAAACGGGCGTTTTTTGGGACTGTCTTATATTATTTTGACGCTCAAAAAGAGCTGACTCTCAGCGTAATTTCAATAATAGTAGATTATTCATTCCCCGAGGGGATAAAGCAGTGTTTAATGTCATGGGCGCTATATAGGAAGACATCTTTATCCCCGATGCGAATACTCAACTTTTTACACCTTTTGTGAGGTACCTAATAAAAAGAAATTCGATTTTTGTTCTATTTGTATTTTAAGTTTTCATGCGAATATTAGTTGAGGTTCCAAATTCAAATCACATATATGACCACTCATATACAACGTGTCGTTTTGCATCCTCGTCAAATTTCAGGGTGTGGTACAGATCATCAATCCGAACAACTTTCTTTATGCGACCAACATCGTATTCGCGAAAAAATTTTCAACTGTCCCATAGAAAACTTCAATATCTACTCGGCGCAAATGCATGGGCCTGCTCATTATTTTTTCGCGATTACGATGTTGGTGCCATGGAAAAAGTTGTTCGGTTTGATGGTCTATACCACACCCTTGAATTTGACGAGGATGCGAAACGTCACGTTGTATAGTGAAATTCAGTACAATACTGTTACCCGGCTAGAGACCCCAGGGTTGTTATGACTTACTTGAGGTTAGGTTTGTACGACATATAATTTGAAATTACCAAGCAGGTGAAGATGTGAAAATGAGTTTTGATTAGATCATGTCGTGTTACCTGGGCTGCGCGTGCGGCGCGCGATGTCGCTCGGCGTGCCCCTCGGCGTGCGCGAGCAGCTGCAGCGCGTCCGTGAAGCCCTCGCCGCACACGTCGCACGTGTGTTCCGCCCACGTGCTGCTCGAACTGTCGTGCCGCTTGTAACTGTCACGCAAAACAACAATGTTAATTAGTTTCTTTTTATTACTCACATTTATGCAAATGTTAATTTTTGTTATGAGCTCATGAATTACAATCTTACGCTAGCAGAACATACACATTCAATTATTAACTTTGTGTAGGACCTGGGTCACCAAGATACAGGCTGTGTCCAGTTTGGGACCCGCTATTAAATCTGTCTGTTTTATAACTATAATTCCTAAGTTTACTTATCAAAGAGTATAGAGTATAGATAGTGCAATCCACGAAGACGCGCCCCACTACTCGTGTGCAACGGTTAGGAGGAGTAGTGGGGCGGGTCTTCGTGGATTGCACTATCTATATTATATTTCTAAGTTTTCTGCTAGTTAGAATTTCATAATATGTTACTTGTATCAATCTACCTAGCCTTTTGACAACTATGTTGGGGTCGGCATCCAGTCTACAGAATGCACCTGAATACCAGTATTTTACGTAAAATACGCGCTTTGACGTGGAGTTGCGGGCACTAGCCGTCTTACCAAGTTAAATTAATGAAATAGGTAAATTAAAAAATAAAAATGTTTCACCGACGACGTTCTTAGGCTGCCTGTCCACCGGAGCGGAGCGAGGCTACGGAGCGGAGAAACGGAGAAATATTAACCAATAGGAGCGCGAGCGGACGGCGGAGTGGAGCGGACTTAAGATTCTATTGGTTAATATTTCTCCGTTTCTCCGCTCCGCAGCCTCACTCCGCTCTGGTGGACAGGCAGCCTTATACCTATGTCGTCGGTAAACATGTTTATTTTTAGCTAACGCTAGCACTGTCTAGCTAGATAATCATACAGTCAGTCATCGCGTTTAATGTTGTCGAAAAAGTCGATAACGTCTAGACATTCTTTGCAACAAATAAAAAGTGCTAGCGTTGTCGCACGCGTATACAGGGTGTCCGGTAAAGAATGGATAACCTTGGAATAGCATATTACAGACATGATGGCCGTTCTTAAAAAAATACAAAAAAAAAATATTAAAAAAAATTTTTTTTGGAGACTCCAAAAAAACATAATGTACGCACGACAACAGATCAAATTTTCAGTATAAGTTAATCTCGCATTGTATAGGATTTCCTTACAGTGAGAGGTCAGTCTAAACTAGAAATTTATAGCTTGATGTGTAGCCGTGTGTACCTACTAGTGGGGATATTTTTTTTTTGTATTTTTTTAAGAACGGCCATCATGTCTGTAATATGCTATTCCAAGATTTCCAAGGTTATCCATTCTTTACCGGACACCCTGTATACACAAACCAAGTAGTTAAGTAAAATTAAATCCTAGAGGGTTTCGAGACTATGAAAATTTTGCAAATTATTCGTCATGGATATCTAGCGGCCGGGAGGTCATTTTCATACTTTTCAAGGGCGCTGATACTGAAAATTAAAATCCAAGATGGCCGCTAAGATAATGCGCGTTCACTAGCGTCATGCGGTAGACGGAACTCTGATGTTTATCACGTACCTGTGTGCTGCAGCCACGTGTCTCCGCAGCAGATCGGCTCGCTGGAAGGCGACGCCGCAGTCCTGACAGAACAGCTCGGGCCCGCGCATCGTATCGTATACCGCGCGATCAGACGCTCCGTGTGACAGCGGGGATAAACGGAACTCCATGTCGTCTCCTGAATCAAACAATAATTTCAAAATGAGCACTCACAAAGTTACATTTACAGCAATAAGATAGAGTTTCACAAAATTCAAATAAATTAATACGACGCGGCGACGTTCACTGTTCACTCAATTTTACTTGGAGTATATGTCGCAGTAAGATGGTTTAAGAGCCCGTAAGTATACGAAATTTTGCCGATTTCGCTGATTTGCGTGATTTTACAGACGTGGTATTAATTAAAGCTTTTGCCGCCGCGGGCAAAAGCTTTAAATAATAAAAATAAAAGAAGTAGCTCATACATTAGTTAGATCATCATTGTAATAATCTTTCATGTTGTGCATTAAAACTTATAGGAATACAGTAACTAAAACGTACGTATGTATGTGTACCAAATTTCAACTTGATCGGTTTATTAGATTCGGAGCAAATTGGCTTTGACAGACGACAGACAGACAAACAGACACACGAGTGATCCTATAAGGGTTCCGTTTTTTCCTTTTGAGGTACGGAACCCTAATAATTACCTTACTAATTATTGTAACTTCAATAATTTGATAATAAAAGATCTGATTACCATTTTAAAATTATCAGTCAATTTTTAAGTTTTAGTTTTTCTAATTGAAACCTTAAATTCAAGAAAGATTTTTTTTCAAATTCGCTTAAATGCGTTCCGTTTTTAGTGGGACCGTTTTATTATTGGCAACACATCTGAAATGTCAGAATTCCGTCGAATTAAAAATCAGACTGTAGGGTGCTGGTCTATCATCATTTACGTTTTGTTTCACCTGTGAAAAAGGTATTATTTATTTTGCTACTATATTTTATAAACTTATTTTTAATGCAATAGTAAAATAATAAATAATACCTACTTATTTATTATTATTTAGTTTGTGTAAGTAGTAGTTTTACTTTTATTTTAGGTATCTTAACCTATTGTTATAAAGTAGCTCTACCTATCTGCCAAAATGTAAAACTTTGGCCAAAGCTTCCCTCTCAGATACACTATCAATGAATATTTTGTTTGAAGCCAAAGTATGGAAGTTTCATTGCCCTGGTTTTATAACCCAACCTATTTGGTTGGAGTACCCTAACAGTTATATTACTAGATCGTGCTTCGTATTCCTATATTATATTCCTAGTAAGAAGGTTATGAACTGCTTTCATGTAATATTATAAAGAGGTAAAATTTGTATGTAAGTTTGTAAGTTTGTATGTAGGGGGTAATCTCCGGAACTAATGATCCAATTTTAAAAAAAATTTCACAAGTAGAAAGCTACATTATTCCTGAGTGCTATAGGCTATAAATTATATTTATATCATGCATATTAGCCGAGCTATCATAATTTTTGTCTAACAAGTCGGAAAGAAATACCTCTTTAAACAGACTTTTTTGCATGCGCTGCCTAAACGGTTGTTTATAATTGAGAACAATGTATGGCAGTCTGGTTCGTCTTAAATAATTCTACAAAAAAGTCCGCAACACCATATTTCTATCTTTTATATTTTATCTTTTATACATCTTTTAATGCTTTAAAAAAGTATTTTTTAGACATACTTACGTTTGGATGATTATTTAAACAACAAAACATTAATCCTTATCAAAATAAGTTATTTTATGATCAGAAGGACATCATGGAGATAAGATTTGGCCTTTACAGTATGTCAATTGGTCATACAGTTTCGGAGATAATATAAAATAACTAAAACGCAAAATAACTTTAATTCATACCGGTCGCTCTTGAGCGAACATGTTTAGTGCGGACGTTTTATCAATTTATCCATAGTTGGCGTTGTGCAAATAAGTAATTTTTCTGAATTGCGAGATTTTCCGCGGATTGACGACCCTCTCGATTTATTATTTCAATAATGTCGGTGGAATACAGCGGAAGAGTTTGTTTCTTTGTTAGTTTGTTTGAACGCGCTATCTCTGGAACTACCCCAGTGGGATTTGAAAAAATCTTTTTGCATTTTATAACCCAGTTCTTGAGGAGGGCTATAGGCTATATAAGATCACGCTAGGGCCCTTAGGAGCCGAGCGCGAAGTAATAGCGCGGGCAGGCGATGCGGAAGGATATAGGCTATATAACATCACGCTAGGGCCCTTAGAAGCCGAGCGCGAAGTAATAGCCCGGGCAGGCGGTGCGGAAGGATATAGGCTATTTAACATCACGCTAGGGCCTTTAGGAGCCGAGCGCGAAGTAATATCGCGGGCAGGCGATGCGGAAGGATATAGGCTATTTAACATCACGCTAGGGCCCTTAGAAGCCGAGCGCGAAGTAATAGCGCGGGCAGGCGATGCGGAAGGATATAGTCTATTTAACATCAGGTGAGGGCCCTTAGGAGCCGAGCGCGAAGTAATAGCGCGGGCAGGCGATGCGGAAGGATATAGGCTATTTAACATCACGCTAGGGACCTTAGGAGCCGAGCAAAAAGAAAAATGTCAGAAAGGATGCTTAAGCGCAAACGAAGTAATAGCGCGGGCAGGCGTTGCGATGCGATGCGTCGTTGGGGGACAAGAAATTTCACGCGGACGAAGTCGCAGGCAGAAGCTAGTGTAACTATATTAAGGTATCCTATTATATCCCTAGGGATATAACTATGTCACGGCTTCTACCATCTTACTGCAACGTATATCCATTACTGACATTGGTGAAGGAAAACGTGAAGAACCCTGGGACTTTATCTACACAAATATAAATTAAAGCGTCTGTTTGTAATGTTAAAATGACAGCTTTTTACTAAATGCATATAATATGAAAGTATTTACGGTATACCGGATGGCTCTTTTTACCGTCTCGAAAAAAATTGGGTGTATTAGATGATCAGAGTATTAATAAAACATATGTATTTACATAATTTTAACCATAAAAACCATCAACACATCTCTCTAAGTTACATTTCGTGCAGATTCGTTAGATTTCGTTCGTTTGACGAATCTGGTTAAAATTATATAAATACATATGTTTTATTGCCGCGTATCATGCTATGATCAAGGTACAACCTGACACGGACCAGCAAATTGCAAAAAACTCAAAAGTAATTGAATTTCGCGGGCTACCACTGCGCATCATCCTTAAGCATGCGTTGTGTGTACCTGAGTCGGAGTCTTCGTAGGGCGGGTCAGGCGGCTGGTCGCGCGGCGGCAGGTGCGGGTGGCGCGAGGCCATGTGCGCCGCCAGCGCCTCGCGCGACCAGCACAGCTCGCCGCACGAGCCGCACTCCACGGGCGAGTCGCCGCCGTGCACCTGTCACATACACCGACAGTTATAAGTGAAGTTGTGATTGAATGCAAAGTGACCGGTGTACCATCGCGGACGTTTGCGGTGAACCTTTCGACCTTATTGCTAAGGAAATAAGGTTGAAAAGTGGTTAGTCTGCACTACACTAAGGCGAAGGACATCGTGAAGTTCGTGCGTCTAAAGACGAGATACATGGGTAGGAGTTACTGGAGTCGCGCCGCAGACATCTTCAAGGCGATCGTGGCACAGTCAGCGTCACAATGTGGTTACCCACCGCACCGGTGCTTGCAAGGGGGGTAACCACATCGTGACGCTGACTGTAGGAGTACCGAACTGTTTTAATATGCCCTTCGTCATGAAAGAAGACTTTTGGCCGCGGACATGTTCCACGGACAAGACAATCTAGTGCAAAGTGCTACTAACATAGTTTTAAGTCTTATATAATTAACACAAGTTTGTTTATACTTTATATATGTTAGTAAGTAAGTTTATATTATACTAGCTGCGCCCCGCGGTTGCACCCGCGTATACCGGGATAAAAAGTAGCCATGTGTTAATCCAGGGTATAAGCTATCTACATGCCAAATTTCATCCAAATCGGTCCAGCCGTTTGAGCGTGAAGAAGTAACAAACATACAAACAAACACACACAGACACACACACACTCCCTCACTCACAAACTTTCGTCTTTATAATATTAGTGTTATATAAGACGATACAAGACACACAAGAAGCGAAAGATACTTTCAGTAACTTGTTAATACTTTTTATTGTTCAAAGTAAGAGAAAATAACATCTTCTGGATGCGTTCCGGGCTCTGACAAAATTGACGTCAAGAACGTAAAAATTGCATAAGTATATTAGGCCCATGGTAAAAGTTAAAGACAAGAGCATTTATAATCTATCCCGATTCCATGGAATTGGGAGGTCTGGCGAAATGAAGGTGTAGGTGGCACACACCCTTCTAATTTTCAAGGGACACAATGGTATGGTACTTAAACCTGGTCGAATAATAGTTTAAGGATTATGGCAACCAATTGTGAAGAGATAACAAATGACATTTTATTATTATTCGTTTATTAATTTATGATCTTATTTAGTTACATTTTTAAATATTTCTTAAACAAAAAGATGTAGAAAAAAAAAAACATTTAAAAATATAAAAAAATAGAAGTCCGCCGGTGTCGGGAGCAGGGTCCAAGGTACCGGCGGCTAGGGCTGCAGAGATAGGAACCTCCTCACAATACGAGCCGTATCGAGGAGTACTGCCTTCTGAATCTGGCTCTTGATCCAACCGCCTAACGAGAGCCTCAAGAGATGTTGACCGAGGCTTTCGGCCATCAGGCCGTTGGCCGTTACTACAATCGGCACAATGATAGCCGAGCTCACATTCCACATGTCAACAACCCCGTGAGCTAAGTCGAGATATTTTATTTGTTTCTCTTTCTCAGCTTTCACGAGGTTCTCGTCATGTGGAATGGTAACATCGACAATCATTGCGCGGCGCGCTAATCGATCTATCACCACTATATCAGGCTTATTGGCTACAATAGTCCTGTCAGTAATGATAGACCGATCCCAGTACAACGTGACATGGTCATTTTCGAGAACTGGGTCGGGCACATACTTGTAATACGGTACCTCAGAGTCCACAAGCTTATATTTCAAAGCAAGTTGCTGGTGAATAATCCTGGCCACTTGGTTATGTCTGTGCAAGTACTCGCCGTTAGCCAGACGAGAACAACCAGAGATAATATGTCTGATGGACTCACCCGCACGGTGGCATGCCCGACACACGTCAACCGTCCCGTCCCTCATAATATGTCTCCGGTAGTTATTCGTCAAGATAACTTCGTCCATAATTGCACAAACGAAACCTTCAGTTTCCCCGAAAAGGTCACCGAAACGTAGCCAGGATACGGACGCTAAGAAATCTACACCGGGCTCATGAAGAGCCCGATAGAAGCGCCCGTGAAGCTCCTTGCTTTGCCATACCTTCTTGCGGTCATCGGTAGTAAGTACCACAGGTTTGCGCCAGTTCTCATTAGCCATGGAGAGCGGGGTGAGCCCCTTGTCCACTGCGACCACATCACGGTGCATACCCACATCGGCTTTTAAAAAATATTCTCTGAGGCTGCACACCTCGCGGTTGTCGAGGGTCTTCGCATTTAAAAAGCCTCGACCCCCGCACTTCCGCGGCATGTACAGTCTCATCACCGATGATCGTGGGTGATGCATCCGGTTTGCGGTCAGCAGTGTACGGACCCTCCTATCCAGGGCGTCAAGTTCAGTCTGAGTCCATTTGAGTATGCCGAAAGAGTACATCAAGACCGGCATGACCCAACCGTTGAAGGCGCGCACCTTGTTACCGCCCGAAAGAAGACTAATTAATACCTTCTTCAGGCGACCAAAGAAGCGCTCCTTCAACGATTGCTTCATGTCAGCAACGTTGATGCCTAACGCTCCCGACATACCCAAATATTTGTAGGTTTCGGATGAGGAGAGGGATCTAAGGTGTATGGAATCCGAGAGTTGAATTCCCTCGGATTCCATAATCTCCCCTCGCTTTACATGCATGACTGCACATTTGTCCACACCAAATTCCATCCTGATGGCGCTACTGAAAGTTTCAGTTACCTTCAATAGCTCCATCAGTCGCAATTTGTTGGGGGCAAAGAGTTTCAAATCATCCATATAAAGGAGGTGAGATATGACCTGACCACCTCTCCTCAGCCGATAGCCCAGACCTGAATCCTCCAGCAGTGTGCTTAGCGGATTCAGGGCTAAGCAGAACCAGAGTGGACTCAAACTGTCGCCCTGAAATATTCCCCGTTTAATCCATACAGGTTCATCATTCCCCTGAATCCGTCGACACCCCGGATAGCGAAGAACCGTCCTCCATTGCCCCATACACGACCCAAGGAAGGTGCGTAGAGTTGCATCAATCTTGTACAACTCCAGCACCCTCATGAGCCATGTATGTGGCACCGAGTCATAGGCCTTCTTATAATCTATCCAGCATGTCGACAGATCCTTGCGGGATCGACGAACCTGTTGGCTAATGGCCATGTCGATGAGGAGTAGCTCCTTAGTACCGCGGGACCCGTTCCTACATCCATTTTGAGAGGCAGACATAATCGAGTTATTCTCAATGTGCATATTAATTTTTGCTCTCAAAATGGATGTAAGAAGTTTATAGATCGTCGACAAACACGTGATCGGTCTATAATTCTTGGGTTCCGCGGGACTACCTGACTTATGGAGCAGGTGGGTAACGCCTGTTGTTAGAAACTGCGGTAGCGACCCAGACTCTAAGGATGACTGGAATTGAGATGCTAGGCGAGTGTGCGAACTAATTAGCCATTTTATCCAAAAATTATGTAGTCCGTCCGGTCCCGGTGATTTCCAATTCGGTAACAGACGGACTGCTCTGGCTACGTCTAATGGCGTAATTAAAACCGCTTCCATTTCTGGTACAGTTTCACACACTCGCTCAACATCCTGCATCCAGCCAGCCTCAGCGTGACAAACGGGCACCGACCAGATGCTGCGCCAGAATGCACTCGTGATGGTATCATCCGGGCGGCACACGTCCGCCACATTTTGTTCAGGTCGCTCCCAAGCTCTATATTATTTATTATTATTATTTTTACTTCATCTCAATACCGGTTGAAAACAAAAGTAGTAATCTAAAATAAGCACTAACTCTGGCATGTGACTGCAAAGCTTTCTCTCTAGCGAAGCCGACGCCGCAGTGCCTACAAACGAAGGGGCGCGAGGGGTCGCTGGGCGGCGGCGGTGGCGAGGGCGCGGGGGGCGCGGGTGGGGGCGACGGCGGCGTGGGTGGGGGGCGCGCCGGCGAGCGCGCGCGCCGGGACCACTGCTGTGTGCGCGCTGACGTCATGTTCTCCCACATGCCGTTCTGAGAACAAACATTTAAAGTTAGACAGTAACAAATTGTAATACATAAATGCCACTACTAGGCAAGTTTTGATATTTATTCCCCAACAAAAAATCTTGATTTCTTTTTATAAATGGAAATTTTATATAAATGGATTACTTATACACATAAACCTTGGTTATAACCTTGGTTTGTATGCATAAACCTTCCCGAATAAATTCTCTAAATGATGGTGAAAACCGCATCAAAATGCGTTGTGTAGTTTAGAAGAATAACGCGATCACACGGACATACACAAATTGCAGCTTTAATTTATAATAAGTAAGTTTAAATAGATGTACAAAGAGCAAGCAAATTTTGGTAGGTCGAAAATAGTACATACCTCCTCAACTGGCTCGGGAATTTTTTTCCGTCTACCTCTTTTCTTCTTTGGTTTTACAATTTGGTTATTGTCTAAAACATCCTCTGCAACAATCAAACACCAATTTTTATTTAAAGGCCACAGCTAAAGAGAAACTTTCTAGAAATCAAATTAGTTTTAAATTTTGCAATTTTTTTTTCAAATGTTTTTTAACTACACTTGTGAGCAACCAAATCGACTCTACTCCTAATCATACATAGCAATTAAGTACTCGAAAACAACTAAACTGATTTTAATGGTACGATTTTAAAGCTGAATCGTCAGGCTTTAAAAAAAAAACTTTTTCATACATGGGATAAGAACTTTTTGATAAAAAAAAAAAACTATTTTGTATGCATGGGTTTGGGACGATTTAATTGCTCGCGAGTGTGATTGGACCGTAAAACGGCGGCTGAGTCTGCTGTGATGCGGAATGCAGAGAAGCGGATGTTGTAGCTTAACTTGGAAAAGGCCTGTGTCCAGCAGAGGACTGGAAAAGGCTGAATTTATTGATTAACTTTTTCAAAGTACACTTACCATAATCTATAGAATCGGGATTGTCAGGCACAAAGGCGTGAACCTTGAGATGGTTCATGAGGTCACACTTGCGCACGTACCGCACACCGCACAGATTGCACGCATGCGGCCGGTCGTTCTGATGGGCCACCATATGGTTCATGAGAGCGGCCTTCTTACGGAACCGCCGCGAGCAAAAGTCGCAAGGCCAAGGACGCATCGCTGTGTATTCATCCTGGGAAAACGATAAAGTGTGCAATGCAACAAAGTTTCATACAGTCCTGCTTAGTGTCCGACCGAAGATCTGAATAAGAGCTGAATATTCGGAAACGGTTTCGGCTGAAAATCGTGCTTCGGTCGGACACTAATCCTGCTGTTAACTAAAATACACCGACTATGGCTTAGTGTGCGAGTAACACGTATTAATGTGTTCGCAAACTCGCAGCGCAGCGAGTGAACTAAAACACTTTTTCTTCACTCTCAATCAAACAGCCAATATGCAATGCAGCCATTTTGTTTGAACCACTTTGCTTGTATGTTACGTTAGATAGCATTGAAACAACTCCTGTGGCTCCTGTGTACTCCTGTGGTTACTGGCGTAAAATAAAACAGATGAACAATTTTTTTTGCGTTACTGAACATTAGTGTCCGACCGAAAGTTCGGTTTCGGTCGAGTTTCGGCAAAAAAACGGGTTTCGGTTTCGGCAGCAAACACAATAGCAGCAAATCACGTGATATAGCATAAAAGTAGATAGTAAACATCAAAAAATAATTTAATATAACAAACTAATACATAGATTATAGTAGAATCATTGTGTAACTTAAATACTTACTTATCTAAATATTTTTTTGGTTAAGGATGATGCGCAGTGGTAGCCCGCGAAATTCCGGTTTTTTGCAATTTGCAGGTCCGTGTCAGGTTGTATCTTGATCAAAGTATGATACGCGGCAATAAAACATGTGTATTAATAATTTTACTTATAAAAATCATCAATACATCTCTCTAAGTTATATTTCGTGCAGATTCGTTAGATTTCGCTCGTTTGAAGAATCTGCACGAAATCTAACTTAGAAAGATGTATTGATGATTTTTATGGTTAAAATTATGTAAATACATATGTTTTACTGCCGCGTATCATATTTGGATCAAGATACAGCCTGACACTAACCTGCAAATTGCAAAAAATCCAAAAAAAAAAATGAATTTCGCGGGCTACACAGCGCAATCACCTTTATTTAAGTCGCTCGCGAATGCTATACCTAAACAAACATTAGTTAGGTACTTACTTAGTGCATTAGTGGTGATAAAGATTCAAAGTTCATTTTAATATTTAAAAAAAACCATGAATAACATTCAAAAGAAGAATCTACCTAGTAGGTATATTCTTCTTTTAGGTAGTACCTACTCAAATAAACACCTCACCTATTTGAAGTATGGCGCAATCAATATTTTTTTCTTAAATGAGAGGTTGTTATGTTGATTATAAATAAGTGAAAATGTCGAAGAATGCATAAGTAGCTATGTGATTTAATGACAAAAAAATAAAACTGACTGATTTTAATAAGGTTTTCTTTATATTTCCCTCAAAACATGTCCTTGTAAGGAAGTTTCGGTTTCGGCCGAAACTGAGATCGTTGCCGAAATTCGGTTTCGGTCGTAATAACCAGTTTCGGTCGGACACTACTGAACATCAATGTATTCAACTTACTTGATCTGTTGGTAAAGGAACATCAAGGTCATTTTCTTCTTTCAGAACCACATCAGCGTTATTCAGATGATCCATAGGAACTTCAACTCTAAAATAAAAATAATAAATTAAATTCAGTTATAACAATCAATAGGTAAAGAAAAAATATTGTTTATTCTTGCTCTAAATAAAGTGTCTTTTACAGTCGTGTCTTGAATGTAAAATTATTATAATTACTAGCTGACGCGCCAGACGTTGTCCTGTCAATTTTTTTATCTCTTTTTTTTTCCTTTATACCACCCCAGTAAAAAGAATAAAACAAAAAAAAAACAAATTGGTCAAGCTGTTTTTGAGTTTTAGCGAGACTAAAGGACAGCAATTGATTTTTATATAATTATAAGAAGATTAAAAGTCATGGAAAACTGAAGAGAAACAGTAATTAGGTCACGACATTGTTAAAAGATTTTTATCTTAGAAGGCACAATTGTGTTACTAGGGTAATAATAATTAGGAAAACTAAATATAAATTTTAAAAAATCTGAGAGATCTTACTGGTACCTGTCCTGCCCACCAGGAATCACCCAATCGTCTGTAATGACCTCTTCGGTGACACACTCCACACTAGGATCGTCGGCCAACTCAGCTGTCTCTGTATAGCTCACTACATCTTGAGATAAAAACATTAAGTTCTCCGCAGCCATTTGGTCCGTGCTCATCATCTCTTCGGCTGTCTGTGTGTACAATTGATTCTCAACCTTCAACTGAATATGATGAATAAAAAAAATTTTGGTACTATATTTAAAGAAGAAATCATTTCATTCAACTCACACATACACAAACACACACAGACACAAATAATTATTTTATTTATACATTGTGCAATTCACACCACTCTGTGCAGCAGCTGTGAATAACTGCCGCATGTTACTGCACAGAGGTCAAAAAGGTCTTTTCAAAGGAGCTTTAGTAGGTTTATTAAAAAAGAATAAAGACTGAAATACTGCTATTCACACAAAGAAAAAAACGTATTAATGATTTTTGGCAAAAAATCAATTCCCAAAGTAATTAGTCTCACCATGTTGGAATATTCTGTGTGCTGCACGTTATCTAGGCCTGTTATCTCTTCCTCTGTCTCAACAACACCTGGACTGTGCTGGAAAGCAAACATTTTCTTCAGTGGAGAAGAAAATAAAAAGAAAATGTAAGAAGAAAATAAAAGATAATGAACTACTCTCGTAATAAGAGAAGTGCAATAAAAATAATCAATGTTGTTGTTGTATATGAACCAGGGTTGATAAAAAACATGATTTAAAAAAAAACTTGTCTTAATTTACACCATAGATTTTGAATTTAAAAACTTGACAAATATGTCTACAGAATTATCATCATTAGAATCAATATCAATCTGCCTTTTCCCAACTAAGTTGGGGTCAGCTTCCAGTCTAACTGGATACAGCTGAATACCAGTATTTTACATGGAGCGACTGCCTATCTGACCTCCACAACCCAGTTACTGGGAACTTATTTCCCCTTGATAAGACTGGTTGTCAGACTTTCGGAAATAAGAAATCATTAGAATCTAAATAAATAAAAATCAATTGCCGAATGTATGTAAGCGCATCACTTCAACGGTTGCACCTAATTCTTATTTTGTTGTGTTTGTAATTGTCAGGACAAGGTTTCAATGAAAGAAAATGTTTGAAAAATTGTAGGGAAACCTGAAAAATCTAGGTTAAAAAATCTCCATATGAAAAAGTCTTGAAAAAGTGAGTGAGACAGAAAACAGTAGGGAGATCTTCAAAAATATTGACAGATTGATGTTATTTTAGTTCTTCAGTTTCTTATGTTTTATCTGTTAATATAAAAAATATTGTTTTGAAAGTAGAAAAAAAAAGAAAAAGTTGTAGAATGTTATATTTATACCTGCTAATTTTAAAAAGACCAGCAATAGTACTAGTAGTTTATAGAACTCAGTGTGTTAATTTGAATTTAGAGAGTTAAATAATTTCACATCAATAATGTGAAATTATTTAACTCTCTAAATTCAAATTAACCTATTGAATGACTTTTTCATGAAATTGTGACATTTGAGACCAATCCTAACATTGAGATGTATTATTGATTAAAATGGTTATAATTATGTAAATACATTTTTGTTATGGATGCAAATCAAATTTTGGTCAAGATACACTAGACACTAACCTGCAAATAACTTGAGAAAATTTGAATTTCACGGGCTACCTTGCGCATCCACCTTAATATTTGAAAACTGTGCATTTGACTAAGTATTTTTCTTTTATGTTACTGATTTGATTATTATAATTAATTATTCTGAGTAATTCATGAACTTTTACGAAAAGTTTGATTTAAATCGATCAACCCTGAATAAGAACCAAAAATATGGTTGAGATCAGATGCACTGAATGTTTTTAGAAATATGACAGAAGTTGTCTAGTCTGGAACTAAAGTGGTCTATGATACAAAATAAACATTTTGAGATAACAAACAAAATGTGTTTGAAGTCACTGTGTGCTTATGCATGTGTGTTATATCGATGATAAACATTTATAAGTTATAGACCATTATAGTTCCAGGCTAGCCAGTTGTATTAAATCCCGTAATTGCTTCACCACCCTTTTTTTTTTTTTTTTTGAGTGTGGGAAATCATCAAATAACTTCTCCCGCTCTGGGTGGAGCGGAAGGGCGTGTCAGACTTTTACTGACTAAAACCCACTCGTGTTCCTTCACTTGCCTATGCCAGGGCCGCGGTATCTTCTTCAAACTACCCGCGACCCCAGCGGCGTCGGCCCTATTGGACCCCATCACTTGCTGACATCTCTTTGAGGCGCGCGTGGAACACAACGCGCCGTCGACTCGGGCCTGGTCCTTACCGGACGGCGAGCTACCCGCTACTCACCGTCCGCAGGCCCGCGCCTACGGTGGCCGGAAATCGCCTCGCAATTCCCGCCGCCCAGGGCGTCTCCTGCGGCGACTGAGGGCGGCACCACCCTAATGTTAAATGTCACTTCCATTCCATGTCATAAAACAAGGAAATATATTACATGAAATTGTTGTCAAAAGTGATGAAGCAATAACGAGGCAAACTATACAGTAAAACCTCCTTTTCTTTACCTTCACTTCAACTTCTTCCTCCCACTGGAGGTTGAAGTCTTCGGCTTCCCCATCCATAATAAGTTATTGATTACATTCCATTGATAGCTTGGTGGATCCAGGGATACCTAGAATTTTATATGAATTTGTTGTAATATGTATAATAAGTCAACTAAAGTTATTGAGGCAGTTGGAAAATTGTTTGTTCAACAATCTTGTCTTTTGTCTCACTGTTTTACTATGGACTTCATGGATACTTCCATGGATGTTTTAAAGTTTCATTAAGTTATGAGATTAATTAAAATGTATCAAACTGAATAATTAAGCAATGCCTGCCCGTAAAAAGAATATAATATCATAAAACTACATGGTTGAACTGATAAAGAGAACATACAGATTACATTCCTGTCATTATTTCAAGATACTCCATATAACATCCTTGAATCAAAACATCAACATAACCTTATAATCTAGCTACATTTTAAATAGGTATGAATCAAGTGTTAAACAAAAAGACCAATCATTGATAATAAAATATTCATTACTGTAGAAGTCGTTCTAATATTATAGACTGAAAGCCGAAACAAAAATGGTGCCAACTTGGGAGTAAAGATGTAAAAAAACGGTTAGGTTATCCTGTCAAAGTAGAAGGTTAGTTACAATAATCATTAAACCTCTAATTATTTACTGAAATGGTGAAATAGAACACTCGTATAGCGAGAAACATTACGTTCAATAAGATAATCATAGCTGTTTTACATATCTATACGTTTACGTGACGCAATCATAAAACTTATCGATAGTTCATCATCGATGAAAACAATAATATAACCAAAGTCATTACATTTTTTTGAAAATAACTTACCTGGATATTGTTTAATATTTATAGATTGACCGTTTTAAGCTCAAAATTGCACTCGTAAAGCCAATATTTTGTAATGTTTGGTTATCAGACAAATGGCTATCTTCCATTTCCATTCCAACCACAGCATAGACAAAGACAAACTAACTAAACGCAAACGATAAACGCTCCAATCCATCCAACAAACCTGTAAAAGTTTTTGAGCAAATAAAATGCCCAAAATACCAAAATAAATATTATATTATTTTATGTATCTCGTCTCGACACAATGACTAAAAATAACATTTAATTGACCTTGTTTATTGAAAAATACAGGGGCCTGTATCACAAGGGCAATGTAACATTGGCAATTCGATTGCTGAACAGACTGATGCTAGTTTGAACAGTCAGATAGGCAGTCGCTCCATGTAAATTACTGGTATTCAGGTGCATCTGGTTTGACTGGAAGCCGACTCCAACATAGTTGGGAGAAGGCTAGGCAGATGATAATGCTGGATTGGAAGCATCAAAATTACACACATAATGCACATGGGCCGTACTATGACGTGAAAAAATATCATGTATCTATCATGGTCCCATTGAGAAAAAAGGATGGTGCTATAGGTTGTAGGTACAATCAATCTGCCTAGCCTTTTCCCAACTACGTTGGGGTCGGCTTCCAGTCTAACCGGATGCAGCTGAATACCAGTATTTTACATGGAGCGACTGCCTATCTGACCTCCACAACCCAGTAACTGGGTAATACGATACCCCTTGGTAAGACTGGTTGTCAGACTTTCGGGCTTCTGACGACCCGTAACGACTGTCAAAGATCCACGAATAACAGCCGGGACCAACGGCTTAACGTGCTTTCCGAGGCACGGAGGAATCTCGATATGTAAAGATGGTCACCCATCCACTGACCAACCCCGGCAAGCGTAGCTTAACCTGACGGATCGACCCGTGCGGCTGTTATTACTTAGCCACGAGCTCCTCTAGGTTGTAGGTACATAGCTCGTAAATAGCTCCGTCTCTCTGTAACACTGGAACCACAATGGATCCATGACATTTTTTCACGTCATGGTACGGGCCCGTGCCAGATTGATCGTCTAAGACCTATCACTTGATTGAGTTTTGCTTGATTGACGCCGACGCCCGCGCCGACGCCGACGGCATTACTATACTCTATGTTTGACGGCAAAGTGGGGTGCCGTCATTGACTTATATAGTACTTTTGAAATCACAGACCAATTAGCTTCTGCCGTGCAATGTAACTGGCGTGGCTCTTCACAATCGGCGGTCTTATACCCTAAACCACTGAACGGATTTCGATATAAAAGTAGGTAAGTTTAAAAACTTAAACCCGACTACTGAAAAATCACGCTCTAAAAGTATGAAACAAGAAAATATTCCCATCTGAAATTAGAAAAATACAGATAAATTAAAATTCCGGAGTCACACGTAGGTATTTGATGTATGGCCCTAAGTGCCCTAACTAACATGACGTGTGACTCCGGATTTTTTTTTTTCCAGAGTTAGGCGGTCGCTCCATGTAAAATACTGGTATTCAGCTGCATCTGGATAGACTGGAAGCCAACACCAAGATAGTTGGGAAAAGGCTAAGCAGATGATGAGGTCTCAAGGTCTCAACCTCAGGTCTCAACTTTGTTGAATGTTTCGGACTTGGTCAATACCAGAAATTAAACAGTACAGTTTCAGAACGAGTAACGAATGGCAGTCAAAAAAGTCAAGTTGCCAGTTTGACAGCAGACAGTGACAGCATTGACAGCTGTACACTTGTTTTCGTGTACAAATTCTTAACTTCTTACTTTTCATAAATTTAATAAACCCAAGTAAACCTGTGACAAATTCACAAATTGATATACAAGAATTGAATTTCTTTAGTAAATAAAGGTTGATGTGGTGAAAAATGGCTCAGGAATTAAAAGAACTTTGTCAGCTTCTATTTCCAGACTCCACTGAAGGTAAACCGGCCTAATTCAATATTATAACTTTATACCAAAACAGATCAAGACTCGTCTTTTATGTTTTGTTTTACGCAAGAAAACAATTACATTTATTCCAATAATTAAGTTTCAGAATTCCTCTCGATCTTTCAGTTTTGCACTTTTAAAAACTCTACATTGTTGGCTCTTTTTGGTATGTTTTTATGTTTTGATGAAGTTGTAAATCTTTTGATTTAAATTTTTCTTAAGATTTTTTTTGCATTTCATTTTTATTCATCTACCTAAGACAAATAAATGAAATTGAAGTGTGTTTTTAATGTCAAAATAACAGCTTTTTACTAAATACATAATTAAGTGAAAGAATATAATATAATATGGTACTTATAACAAAAAACAATTTTTAAAAGTTTTGTCTGTCTGTTCTGGCTCATCTCCGAAATGGCTGGACTCATTTTGATGTGACTTTCACTGACAGATAGCTGATATTATAACAAGTAACTGGCTACTTTTGTTTTAGAAAAATAATTAGGGTTCTACGCAAAAAAAAAATAAAACCCATGAAATTGTGAACAAAATCCAATTTGAATACTACCCGTATTGACATCCGCGTGGATGTGCCGCAGGTGAAGCTGCAGGCAACAATCATACATTATTTTTTATAGTCTAATAAAATTACTTAATTAGGGAAATATTAGTAATTCAATCTTTTTGATTTACAGAAAATGCAGAATACTTTAGTGATATAACTGACTACATAAAAAAACTGGGATCTCAGAATTGGGAGCATATTCGGAAAGAACCTGAGAGACTGACCGAGGAGATGAAACAGCTGACCGAACAAACACAAGAGCTGGCATTCGCTAATTACAAGACATTTGTTGAGACTGCAGAGATTTCACATACAATCATAAATGATTTAGCAAAGTCCAAAGATTCACTTTCTTCCTTCCTGGATAATACACCAGTTTTCTTACAAGAATGTGATAAATTCTCACAAATTGCTGGGAATATTGTCAAGGAAAAGAGGTAAAACTTGTTAGTTAAATTGTAGCAGTAAAACTTTTTTACAATCCTACAGACCAATATGTTTTGTGTCCATGTTCTGCAATAGTCCTGCACCAACTGAGAGTTGTTCTTGGGTGCACTTGCATAGTGCATACAGCAATAATTATTGGTTGGTACCTCGTCATCAATTAAAATTGTTTAAGAGGCCTCTGCGAGTTAACTTCAGCCCCTTGTAAGCCTTCAAAAGGTCCGGGACCCCAGGGTCCTGAGATATGTCAAAATAACTTTTAAGTAAGTGGGTAGGCCTAATAGGATAATGATTTTATAACAATTATTGAAATGATTTACAGTCGCTATAGTACTATACGTAACCAAAGTGATAAGCTACTAGAGTTGCTGGAGCTGCCATCTCTAATGCGAGAGGCACTCAATGCTGAGGACTATGAGAGTGCTTTGGACATCTTCACATTTGTTCGTAACCTGTCTAAAAGATATTCTGAAATACCTATTGTGCAGGTATGTAACCGTTTTACTATTTACAATCCGATAGTAAAATAAAATTAATTGCCCATGTGTTCACAGTATATTTTATTGAATTTATTGATTTTCAGAACACTACATCAGAAATAATGACACTCTGGTTTGAAACTCTCTACCACCTTTTCAATCAGCTGCGATATGATTTACCACTTCCTCAATGTTTGCAAGTGAGTAACAAAAAATTACCTAAGTAACACAATTGACATTTTTAAACAAAAAAAAATTAATTAAATTTTGTTATAGATTCTCGGCTATCTTCGCAGAGCCAATACTGTTTATAGATCCACGGATGAAGATGAGAGCAGTATCTATGCTGGTAGCATCAAATCAAATAATACAGCTACTTCTGATGGTCTACATGTACATTTTCTAAAAGCCAGAAATGCTTGGTTTGAAAAAGCATTGGAAGATGCCAAGAATACAGAGGGTATGTCTTGTTTAATCTATTGCTAAAGGCTTACCGTAAAAACAGTGTAGGTTATATGAGCGGAAACACATACTGGCGCAAACATTGCGCATTTGTAGCAATCTTGTCATACTTACTGATTGTTGTGTTGCGGCCGGCCGTTGTCGTTTGCATTGCATCTGGAGCTCGACCTCCAATCACGCACGCTCGAAGTTAGACTGCTGTTTATCATATGCCTAGCCTTTTTCCCAACTATGTTCGGGTCGGCTTCCAGTCTAGCCGGATGCAGTTGAATACCAGTATTTTACATGGAGCGACTGCTTAGCTGACCTCCACAAACCAGTTACTGGGTAATACGATACTCCTTGGTAAGACTGGTTATCAGACTTTCGGGCTTCTTAACGATTGTCAAAGATACACGAATCACAGCCGGGACCAACGGCTTAACGTGCTTTCCGAGGCACGGAGGAGTCTCGGTATGTAAAGCTGGTCACCCATCTACTGAACAACCCAGGCAATGATGGATCGACCCGTGCGGGTTTTATTACTTTGCCACAAGCTCCTCTTCTATTATTATTTTTGATTCTACAATTTGCTAATCAGTCTTGGTATTTATAGATTCATCCACGGACCAACCGCGGCAAACGTAGCTTAACCTGATCAAACGGTGCGGCTGTTATTATTTAGCCACAAGCGTCGTGTGGCTGACACTGGCTTGGCCACCATCAGGGATTTTACTTTTGATAACACAAAGATTTAGTCGTTAATTAGTCGAAATTTGTCGCCAAATATCAGAATTTGTCGGTCACTGGTTCAAAAGTTATAAGGGGTCATTGGTGGCCGATCTGGAGAGAGTCTCGCCAGCTTGGCCACCTTTATATCTCAAAAACTAGGGCACCTAGCGAAGATCTGTTTTCTCCCAGATTTAGTCGCTAATTAGTCGCCAAGTCACAGATTTAGTCGGGTCTTAGTTTAGAAGATATAATGAGTTCAATTTTTAAGTATAGACCAAGAGCTAGATCAAAGATTTTATCGTAAACTCTTCAATCTAGCTCTTGAACTATACTTAAAAATTGAACTCATTATATCTTCTAAACTAAGACCGACTAAATCTGTGACTTGGCGACTAATTAGCGACTAAATCTGGGAGAAAACAGATCTTCGCTAGGTGCCCTAGTTTTTGAGATATAAAGGTGGCCAAGCTGGGGAGACTCTCTCCAGATCGGCCACCAATGACCCCTTATAACTTTTGAACCAGTGACCGACAAATTCTGATATTTGGCGACAAATTTCGACTAATTAACGACTAAATTTTTGTGTTATCAAAAGTAAAATCCCTGATGGTGGCCAAGCCAGTGTCAGCCACACACAAGCGTCTCTTATGTTTTATTGATGTTACATTGTAAATAAAAATATAAAATAAGACACAGCTTATTCATTCTAAGTACTTCTTTTTATTATATTTCAGCACCAGAGAGATTATTGCGAAGAATAGTAGAACTGCACAGAATTCATCTTTTTAATGTATTGACCCAGCATAAGTCTATATTTTTATCTGATTCTCAAGAATCCAAAATAAAAGATGATGAATTGAGTGGCACTAGTGCCTTATCCTGTTGGTTGAAATTAAAGGTAAGAAACCATTTCAAAGTATTTTCATAATTCTTATTAAGATTGTATTCACACTGTTTAGCTCAGTGTCATAATTATTATTCTATGCTTTTTAGGTGGAAATATTGGCCCAAATATTAAACCAAGATTTGCCAAAGGAAGACGAAGCCAGTTTTGAGTCCCTTCTAAACCAATGCATGTATCTCTGCTTATCATTCGGAAGAGTTGGTGCAGATATGAGATGTGTTTTAACACCGTTGTTCCGCAACAATATTCTTCAGCAGTTTCACAATGGGCTAGACAAGGCAGACAGTCAATTTGAGAATCAGTTGCGATCGTATAAAGTACCGAGCTTAAAGAATGTAGCTCGGCCGATAAACGAGAGTATATCAACAGGACCACCAGAAAACTTACTCGATTACTATCCTCTAGCTGAATATTGCAATGGGATGTTAACGGTTTTGAACTCCATGAGAGTTACAGCACCATTGAATGTTGTGAAGGAAGTATACAATGCATTCAGGGAATCTTTCAACAAAGCTGTTCAGGTTTTGTTAGCTTTCTACTACAGAGAGCAGCAAAGCTTCACCGATACTGAGAAACAGAACTTTATTTCTTTATGTGTATGCTTCAGTGAAGACTTGGTGCCGTACATAGCCAAGTGTCTGGCACAATCGTTTCCTTCCACGCAAGTAGCAGAACTACTAGGCGTCACTTTGACCGTCTTACAAGAGAGCGATATTCTGCATGTTGACCAAAATGGTGTGTGTGAACCCTTGAATTGTATAACAGGAGTGGTGGTTAATTAAATTTTTTATAACAATTAGAATGTAAATGCAATATAAAAATGTTTAATGCCCAGTTTCTGAGGTTTTAAACGGAGTTTATCCATTCCATAGTGATTATTGATTCAATATCGTGCTTCTGAACACTTGATTTAATGTGTTATGGAAGAATTTAGAAGTCCAGAGTGAATTACTATCGAGCGTTGATCTGAGGACCTCAAAAACTGAGCAGCTATTGGTAGCGAGGGGTTAGTAGCTATCGATTCGATAAAATTATCTTATCGAATCGATAGCTACTAACCCTCTTGCAAATAAAACACGGAATAAAGTTATATCAGGGATAACAAAGGAATAACCATACATTTTCATAGGTTTAAATTTGGAATAACTTTATTCTGTGTTTATTTGTAAGAGGGTATGAGTTTAAACTCCATTGAAGAATTCTTCAGAAATCGGGCATAAGTCATAAATAATATAAATTAATATTTAAAAAAAATAAAACAAATAATTATTTACGAAAAGGACTTTTAATCTCCTTATAAAAAAATGAGTGAAAAGTATATAAAATAAAAGAAATTAAGGCACGGCCTCTTAAAAACTAGCGAAAAATAGGAATGATTACAAAACTTTTCTTTTTAATTCAAGAATACTATGTAAACTTTACTCTTTTAATTCTAGATTTTCCTTCATCATTTCTGGACACCTCATAGAAGTGTGTAACCTTATCAATTTGTCCTAAAGACTCGATGAACTCCCGATCGTGTGTGATTATGATGAACATGAAGTTCTTTTGAATCATTCGGTCTTGTACGATGTCTCCGAGAGCCATGCAAAGGCTTTTAATATTGTCTTGATCTAAATTTGTTGTGGGCTCATCTAGGGCTAGAACTCCGAATCTGAAAGTTATGATATTAATGAGATTTTATCAAAAACTACATATTACACAATTTCTAGTCAGCCGGCGTTAAACCACCTTATCTAAAAAACGTTTGACTTGACCACAACTGTGTAGAGAAAGAAGCTGGATTTTGGGGGCTAAAAATTTATGGTCAAATTCTCGATGGTCTAGTGGCCACAAACACTATTGCTGAGCATGAGGTCCTGGGTTCCATTCCTAGGTCAGGCAGTGTTATTGGGGTTTTCCATCAGGAATTACTCATTAGCAGCTCGTAGTCTGGATTTGTACTCGGTTGGTGGCAAAAGGCTCGCCACCTATTACTGTGGACTGTGGCGAAATATAGGTGAAATTAATGTTAGTTTTTTTTTTTCATCAACAATCAACTGTATCCTCCGAAAAATAAAATTTCTTCGTAAATATTCAGGTTCACAATTTTTTTTTTTCACAAAAATTCTTTTAACAACACAACCATTAAAATAATCTTTAAAACTTCCGTTTTTATTATTTCTGCTTTTTACAAAATAATTGTGACATAATATTTCAAAAAGTGACGGAGGGTTAAATTGTCGGTAGAAAAGAAGAACGTCCCAAGTACACCTCTGCGGCTCTGCCCAGCCCTTCGGGAAAACAGGCGCGATGTTATGTTTAAATAATTGTCAGATAGGTACAGCTCATTAGCACTTACCTAGAACTGAATGTTTCAGCGAGAGCCAGTCTTATGATAAGGCAAGCCAAAACCTTCTGACCAGCACTACACCTGTTTCGCATGTCGATTTCAACACCGTTCTTACATTGGACCACCCTGAAATAGAATCTATCGGTCACTGAAATGTCTTCAAACGAAAAACAGTCCTTTTAAATAATAGACTTTTAATTTATTCATGGGGTCATACATAAAAAAATATACATGTCGACCTGAGAACCTCCTACTTTTTTTTCGTAGGTTAAAAATAAAATAAATGCAAATGATGAACATAAGTTTCACCTGTATTCGTATTTACTACGTTCTGAATCCATCGCCAAACCACCTTCAGCTTTGATTGCTATGTAATCTATATCGTTACCACTATAGATTTTACTCCAAAGTTCTCTGTAAATGCAGAAGTAGAATTACTAAATAACGAGTGTAAAAAGATGCTCTTATCGTTATCGAAGTAAACATTAATGTACATGTAGGTAGCATTTAAAAATCGTACAAATGTTGAAAGCTGTTTCTCATTTTTTATTTTTTTTATTTACCTAATTAGTAAAAATCTTGAATTCATTCATTCATTGACGAACAACGCACATCCTAAACCGCTCCGCTGGGTATAGAAACAAGACTCTTTGCACAAGAGTTCCATATAATTATAACGAAAACGAGCAATAAGGGTTTTTGAAAATTCATCCCCTAAAATGTTAGAGGATGAAAGTTAGTATGTAACCATAGACAAAAATCACGAAGGGAACACGCCTTGTAATTTTAGGTGTTTATTTCATTTAAACTTACTTTATTATAAGATTAATGCTCTCCATTTTCTTTTTGTGGAACTCCAAGAGACATTTCTCTAGATTCACCAAATAGTCCTTGACATCCTTGTCCAACATTTTTGTCACTTCCAGTTCAAAATATTTCTCTCTGTATTTCTTTTCTGTATCTTTAGATAAAGCAGTTTTGAGGTCTGATTTGTTTTTCTTAAGTGTAATCTGTAATAAAGTTAAAGTTAATATGTAATTCATAATTATTTCAGATAATTATGTTTGCTTTAAGTTTTTTCTGAATCAAGTAGTAACAGGACGCGTCTATGAGACTATTACCTGTAGTTCATCTAGAATACCATCGGTTTTAAACTTTTCACTGGAAAGCTTCCTGTATTGCACTGCCAAAGAATCCTTTTCTTGCAAAACATCTCTGTTGATTGTGCTCAACTTTTCTTTGATCTCAGCCTCCTCTTTCTCACATTCTGTAGTTTCCTTTTGAAGATCTCTGAGTTTCAAATTGTCGTCCAATTCGCGTTTGTTAATCTGAAAAACGTTGCGTACATTATTTTATTTAAAAAAAAAAACTGGAAAAATATTGGAATGGTTTAAGTTAGAAATTGTCTGGAAAATGAGAAATATAGTTTACTAGCTTCTGCCCGCGACTTCGTCCGCGTGAAATTTCGGATATTGTATACGTGTTCTATTCCTACCTCTTCCTTAGCGATGTCATCCTTCAAACACTCGATCCTCTTAGTAGTAGTCTGTCTATCAGTCTGTATCTGTTTCAGTTTGTCATCCAGTTTCTTTATCACCTCCTCTTTCTTTTGCATTTCAAGTGGAATATTTCTTTCTTTATGTTGTCTAATATCAATATCTATTGACTTCACTTTGTCAAATGCTATGGATACTTTCAGTATCTCATTGTTTTTGGTTTCTATGGTAGCCCTGTAAAATACACAATTGATTTAGAATGGACCCAAAATATGGTTTTTTTTTTTTTTTTCAAGTCTTTATATTCAATTTAATAACCTGCTCTGCTTTACAACTTCAGCTTTAGCTTTTTCCTTCTCCTTGAGTGCTTCTTTCAGAGGTTCTACACCTTCTTTCAACTCAGCCAGTTCCTCTATGAACTTCTCCCTATCCGATTCTAGTTGTTTTTTTGTTTCTTGAAGGTTGTATATCTCCTGAACCTATTGACAATTGATAAAAGAGATGAGCTTAGGGTGAGAAAGAGATGACGCTTTCCAACAGCTAAACGTTAGAAGAGCACACATACTATGTGGCAGGCAATTATGGGTGCTATAGGAAAAGATTAATGTGTATAAACACAATTCTACTACATGTGAGGTATGTTATTTGCTAGACTTACCTTCTTCTGCAAATTAAGGCATTCTTCTTTAATTTTGTTTTTCTTATCGCGCAAATCGTGCATTTTTTTATTGTGCGCATTAAGTTTCTTCTGAGCATCCTTGAGCTTTGCCTTCAAACCGGCAATCTTTTGTTTTAGTTCCGCTTGTTTAGCAGTAGCTTCTTCCAAAGTCATGTCCGATTCAACTTCTGAACATTGTGCGTTTATAGCTTCAAACTGTAAGAATAAAAAGTGTTTTTTTAAAGGTTTAATTAAGTCCTTTCTGGATTTTATTAGGTAGAAAGATAATTTAAAAAAAACTATCTCACCTCCTTGGTGAATGTTTTGACTTCTTGGTTGTATCGATCTAGCAATGGCATATCTCCCTGCATTTGCTTTACAGTCTGTAGTTTTTGTTCGGGCTCTACGAGAGACATGGATAAGCCATCCACCTCTTCCGTAAGTTTGTTTATTTTCTGTAAAGTAAGAAACATTATCAAGCTGCATTGTTTGAAATGCCGGGGTTTGGGTATTTACACATTTTTATTTGTTACTTACCGTTTCGACATCAGCAATACGTTGCTCTAGCTGTGGTTTGTCCTTCTCTTTGAATGATTTAATCTTTTCGTTCAAAGATTTCATACTCAACAGTTCATCTTTCTTAGCCGATTCTTTTTGGAGCTCCTCTGCTACCTTTTTAAGTTGGTCTGGTACATTTAAAACCTTAGTATTCAGTTGGCCTATTAAATCTGACACCTGAAATAATTAGAGCACATAACATAACAACAACATAACATAATTTATAAAAAATAAAGAAAAATATATATAATTTGATCATTTTATATACCTCAGTTTCAGAGTCAAATCCACGGTTACATAGAGGGCAACAACTATTGGCTTTCAGTTGCGATTCGTATTTAGTGATGACAAACATCGAAGACTCGAGAACATTGCGATCATCCTGGAATAATAACGAGAGTTAAAATTTGGCCAATGTCAACATATTTAGATTTTTAGAGGATTGATGATTTGTGATTTTTTTTTCCAAGACCCGATTTTTATTCGACAGAAAACTTTTATTTGAATAATGAATAATGCGGTTTGACTATTGACTGCTAATGATTTATTACTGCTTATAATGTAAAATGTATTTATAAGAATGCAAAAAACCACTTGCCAACTAAGACTACAGTAACATTGCGTCCGTGAACTTCTGATACCTCCTAACTAGCATTTTTGCGCAAAATTTTATTTTAATGCCATCTTTTGGCAAAGTTCACCACTTGAATGCAAATGCTATAACTTCTTGTTGGGTTACAATCCGCGCGTAGAAATACCTTCTAAAATTTACCGCCTATTTTTGCTAATTAATTAATTAGTTTTATGTTCCTCCTGTAAAATTTGTTTGTAGGTAGATAGAAGATCTCAGAACTTCACGGACGATTGGTATCTTAGTCAAACTTTGTTGAACTTTAGGTGGCCTAATGATTCTCCACACAAATGTATTCCCTTTTTTCTTCCTGAATAATGCATCTAGAGCGATAATTTTTTTTTTCTCATAAAATCTAAGTCTGCTGTAACACGTCTCTGTCATTTCCTTTTTTTTTTCAGGAACTAAGTAGTAAAGAAAATATGACCCTCCAAAAATTACAAAAAATGCCCCATTTTTACCGCCGTGATTAGAGGAATATCAGACAAATTCTAAAAGTTTTTAACATAAAAGAAAATGACAAAAACATACTCTTTCTTAAAATTTTAATGAAAAAAAAAGTGAATCGGCTCAGTTTCCGAGGAGGAAAAAGGGGAATACCAAACGTCGATCTCGTCAATTTTTTTGTGATATAATCGGTCTGAGCTGCAGCTGTCCCTATTGCAGTCTCTTATCACTGTCGGGGCACAGCGCGACAGCAATAGTTTCTTCAAATACCTATTTTTCAAACTACTTGTTGTCAGAGCTGCACTGAATTTCAGGAGAGTCGATCATCAGTTATGCATAATTTAATAAAATTACAAACCTGCAGCTTTTCCACATTAGCAATAACTTTATTCAGAGTGTTTTCGTATGTCGATGTGCCGCAAACTTTGTACATTTGCTCTTCAGCTTCTACTTGTTTTTTGGACTTTTCCATTAATGTGCCACGGACATGTTTCCGTTCTTCCTCAAGCTTAGTTATCTAATGCAAAGAAAACATTATATTAAAAATTTAACTCAAGATCATCAATTAGTTTAAGTTATGTTATAAGTCAAGAGAGTCTCAGCTATAAATGGACCAAGTATGGAATCTTGAGGAACCCCGAAGATAACTTCCTATACTGGATATCTCTTAATATTTACATTGAGCGTCCGAGTTCTAAAGCGAAATGTTAATTTCGTCTTTTTTACTGTACCAGAGTTACTTTAAGTATAGAGGTATGTGATAGTGTACACATGGCTAAATATCAAGCTATACATTTCCAGAATAAGCTGGCCTCTCATTGGAAATCGTATGCAATGCGAGATCAGCTTATACTGGGATTGTAATAGCTTGATATGTAGCCGTGTGTACACACTTGAAGGCTTAAGAAAGTAAATGTCATAAGTGAATATTTTAATATCACAACAGAATGGAATAAACAACGAGGTAATAAAAAACATGTTTTTCTCAAGAATAATTAATGGTTTTCAAAGACTATTTTTGTCGCTTACTTGCAAATATGTAGCAGTAAAACATTCTAAACATTACTTACTTGAGTATTCTTTGCGTTCAAGCTCTTCTTCAAAGTATTGACCTCAGAATTCAAGCTGGATTCTAGCTTTTTCAGTGACATTGCGAAGTCTTTCTCTGGCATGCTACCTAATACTTCTGTTAATGATGTTCTATGCTTGTTTTTAAGCACAGTTAACTGTTTTTCCTTCTGCTTTAGCAAATCTTCTTTCACCTCGCGTTCTTTCAGTTTAGCACTTTGTTTTTGTAATTTTGCAACCTAGAGATGCAAAAATAAATTGTTAAGTCTTATGGCGGAAACATCGTAATTAATAAATCATATTAGTGTAATTTCTTACCTTCTTATCAATAACATCAAGTTCTTCGTCATGTTTTTCTAATTCCTTTTCATCCTCGTTGATTTGATGTTGATGTTCCTCTGTGTTTAACTCTTTCTCTACTTTTTCATAATTTCTGTAAGCAGTCAGAATTGTAAGGCATTAGAAACTGCTTAGACATTCCCCTAGCGCGCGGCTACAAATCGATAAAATAATACCTACAATAAATAAGAAGGAGCAATATATCTATTTAATAATTGTTTTAGTTGTACCACGCAGTTAATATGACGAAAATAGAACGAAAAAGTCATGCATGTCTCTGTCGCAGAAATACGACACGAGCGGTCGGTCAAAAGGTTAATAATATTTTCTGAACACAGGCTAGCTATTAAATATTATTTTTCTGAATACATGCTTACTCTTCGGCAACTTTGAATCTGTTTTCTGCAGCCTCCAGGCGTACTTTAGACTCGGTAGCAGCTGCAATCTCTTTTGTCAATTTTGTTACCTCTTTTTTGTTCTTCTCAATATCTTTTTCTTTACTGGATACTTGTTGGTTGTGACGAGACTAAAAACAAAATGCACTACTGCACACTACTTACAAGACAAGTCAAGTACCTACAGCTACTTTGTAGGAAAGGCTAGGCAGACTGAAATTATACAAAGTAAGCATACTATTCTGGAACATTAGTAAGAAGCAGAAGAGCTGTTGAAGTGCTGTGGGTCCTCATATTACAGCATCATGCTGAATGGAACCCTTCTTGTCACAGTTATGACGTGCCAACAGCTGCCAACTATTTTTGTTTTATTTTTCTGTTTGTATTACTTGAGTTAATTATCTTTTTGTATGCACTGATAAATAAACTTATTTTTCTTTTGTCGACTTGTAGAGTGAGTGGAGTAAAATAAAAAGTATCAAGGGCCTATGCTACACAAGAAAAATTATACTCACAAGAGCAACGCGGCTTTCATCCACTAATGATTGTTTTTCCTTCTCCTGTTTGTCAGCCTCTGACTTTAATTCGTTTAGTTCCTGTTTCAGACTTTTGATTTTTTGCATAAGTTTAGTCATTCCTTGTTCTGCTTCCTCATTAGTTTCAACCGTTCCAATTCCCTCAACTCCTGTACATAGATTAAAACATGCATTACATGTTTACATAGTAATAGAATATTAAAGAAGAATTATACAGGGTGGAAGGGACATCGACGCGCAAACGGTTGCCACTTATTCAGTACATCATTCTGAGCCTATATATAAATTTTTCATCGGTTATTGAAAAAAATCTGCTCTTCCATACATTTTGACCATGTACGTTTTGCACTATTGTAGGAAACTGCAGATTTTTTTTCAATAACCGATGAAAAATTTCTATATAGGGGGGCTCAAAATGATGTACTGAATACGTGGTAACCGTTTGCGCGTCGATGTCCCTTCCACCCTGTATTATTTTAGCGGACCCGACAGACGTTGTCCTGTTTGAACAATCCTAGAATCCGACTGCAGCGCCACCTACCAGGTCCAATTTTTTTTTTCAAACCATCCAGGAACCCATTGAAATATACACACAAAATTTCATCTAAATCGGTCCCGCCGTTTAGGAGGAGTTTGGTGACAAACACACATACAGAAGAATTATATATATTAAGATTATTGTGGTCTTACCCGCCGATTGTGCAACTTTCACAATCATTTCATTTCGCTCAACAACTTTCTTATCGTTTTGACTGTCTAACAAAATTAATTTTTCAAGTCTTAACTTATTTGCATCCTTTTCATTTGCTACCCTTTCTTCCTCATTATTGAAACTAGTAATTTTTGAGTAAGATTCTTTAAGTTCCTTTTGATTGGCTTTCACAGTAGCTTCGTAGTTGCCTAAAAATAAAATTATATTCAAATTATCACAATTTGTTTTTGCATAAAATATTTTATATTAAAATGCAGAAATAAATCTTACTAATTTTCTCTTTCAATTCCGTTATTGACCCCTCAAATACATTTTTGATATCCTTCTTGAGCTCCTGCTCACGTTTATGACAGTTATCCAGTCTGGAATTTTAATTGATCCATAATAAAAGACGATTGAAAACATTATTACTTACAGTTGTTATATCAGTAATATTATGAAAATGTTTCTGAATAGATCTTGTTAAAAGTAACTAAAACATGCAGAAAAAGCATCCAATGCAAGCTGCAGCTCAATCAAAAGGTTGCCATTAGTTGTTGCGTGGTTGGTTTCTTAGAATTTTTTATTTGGTGTGGATACAAATGACATACTTCACTTTTAATTTCCCTAGTTTAGAATCATAGGTATTTAGTGTAGATTCCAGTGTTTTGATACTGTTCAATTTTTCTTCAAGGGGCTTTAGATCTTTTTTCATTTCACAAAGCTTCAATTCAGTTTCAGAGATTCTAGTTTCTGTATTGATGACTTCCAGTTTCTTTTTATCTAGGTCTTTCTTTTGTTCTTGCAGAACATCAACTCTATCAGCTACAAAGTACAAAATGGATATTAAAATAAGGACTTCTGATTATGGCTTCATTCAAACCAGAATAAAACTATTTTTAGTTTAGACTCACCAAGAATTTTGATGTCTGTAGCATAACCTTTTCTAATTTTCTTGATATGTTCGAAACATTTACCATATTTTTCTGAATCAAATATTTCATCAAAGCGCTCTTTAACCTTTTTGCCTTCATCTAGAGGCCAGCTTGCTTCTTCTTGGTGGCAAAATATCACGGCATTTAAGATCGCCTTTGATACGCCTGGAAATTATGAAGTAGGGTTAAGAAGAATTGGTATTACCTAATAGAAACAATATTCTCTTTTAGGGCGAGCGCGCACTATTCTTACAGATACAGATTATGCTGTAGAAAAACGCACCGCGTTTTTCTACAGCATAATCTGTGAAGTATGGAATGTCTTTGAAGTGCACGTACTGCGGTCATGCGTTTTGTTACTGTAGGCCCCGCCCAGTGCGGCAGAACTAACGGAAACGCACCGCAGTGCGCGCTCGCCCTCAGTGAGCATTTTAAAGTTTTTTGCTTACCCTAAATACCAAATCAATACAATTTTTAATTCATATTCTATTTTTAGTCATATATAAACTGTAAAATGCTCATAATAAAACAATTTCACTTAAAAATAAATTAACAACAATAATAAAACAACCCTGTTTATAAACAAATTATAATGGATGTGTGCAAGAAAAGAGATTAGCTAATAAAAAATTGCATGATTAAGAATGCATACACAGTCTGGCCATAAATACTGTTACAATTAAAAATAAGAAAGATGTTACATTTGAATTTGCGCCAATACATTGTACAATATTTTGCGATATTAAAATGGAGTGGGGTGATAAGGAGAACCGAATCGCTGTGATTGCATTACACAAAGTTGGTATGGGGCCAAATGCAATTTTTAAAACTCTCCATACGCTTGGTATTAGTCAAATGTTTGTGTACCGGGCTATTAATAGGTACAATGAGTCCTCCTCTGTTTGTGACAGAAAAAGATCTGGCCGTCCACGTAGTGTTCATACGAAAAAGGTGGTCAAAGCTGTAAGGGAAAGAATTCGAAGAAATCCTGTTCGAAAGCAAAAGATTTTATCTCGTGAGATGAAGATAGCATCCAGAACCATGTTGCATACTTTAAAAGATGACTTAGGACTTGCAGCCTATAAGAGACGCACTGGTCATTTTTAACTGAAAATTTAAAAAAGACGGGTGGTAAAATCGAAACAACTACTGAAGCGGTACGCAAAGGGAGGTCACAGAAAAATTTTGTTTACGAGTGAGAAAATCTTTACAATTGAGCAACATTTTAACAAACAAACGTTTTCAATTTGATGTACCACTCCTCTAAATATGACCACACCTTCCCGATACATGCTGTATATTAGAATGAATTTGTTACAAAGTAAGCTACTTATTTTCTACTGAATCAGACACAGATGAAACTTACCAAGCTCATCATAAAGAACTGCATCTAGATCAGCACATCTTTTAGATATATCCTTTGTTTTCCCAGAATCATCAGTGACTGACAGTAAAGAATCTAGAGTACGGAAGGATGTTTTCTTTTTTTGTAACACAACCTTCATAGATCTTGTTACCTCCATGTTTTTGTCTTTTGCATTTGCAAGCTAAAATATGAACATAAGTATCTGTTATTAACTATTTAAGGCTTAGCTCAAGCAATAATAGTGATATTTTTAATGACTGTCCTTTGAGAAGTTATTTAACTATATAATCATTTCTTTTCGTTTATATTGAAGGATACTAAGATATCTTTCAATATAAACGATAAGAATCTGAATAAAGGCGTTTATAGCAAAATCTACCTCAGGAAGTAGCTTCCAGAGAAAACACAATGAATCTTTTAATAATAATAATAATATGTTGTTGTTGGTTTATCGATTTTCTAGGGAAGAAAAGCTGCTGCTCCTGGAGACTGCACTCTCATTATCGTTGTTTTTTCTTATTTAACAAAAGATTTCAGTAAGACGTACCTTCAGTTTTATTTGTGCCAGAACTTCAGTCGTTCTATTTACTTTAGGATCATGTATGAAACTTTCACCATGACCCATTCCCGGCGGCATTTGAGACGTGATGGCATAACGCACAGCTTCAATGATGGTTGTTTTACCACATCCATTTTGTCCCAGTATCAGTGTTAGAGGACTTTCAAAAGTAATCCCTTGCTCGTCGGCATCATCAGGCCCAAAACTACGAATACCCCGTATCATTAACGATTTAACAACCGCCATAATGGGAGACACTTGCGGTAAAATGTAACGTAGTTTATTTCGCGCCAAGTGCAAATATCACCCAACACCAAGCGGCAAGCGGCAACCAAGAATATTTTTCAATCACAGTCGTTGGTCGTTGACATCGGCATTCGGCAACCACAGAGCATATAACTTTACAGATAAATTATCTGTAAAGTTATTGGTTGTTGTTGATGCTGAGTATCATTAGTTATCGGATAGATAACTAACGATACTCAGCATCAACAACCGAATTGACGTTTAGTATTCGGGTATTCGGGTAATAAAAGGCAAGCATTCGAGCTTCCGTTTTCATAGTGATTTTCTTTTTGGGGTGCATAATACTGTTTCATATAGTGTAAATAACGGCTCCACTGTACTATCACACCCGCGCGTCCGAAACTTCACATTGGTGAATCATTTGGGTTAGGTTAGAATAGTGACCATTACCTCTATTGCTGGTGAATCATTTGGGTTAGGTTAGGTTAGGTTAGAACAGTGACCCTTAACGCGCGACGGCGAGCGAGCGAAGCGAGCGGTGCCGCGGCAGCGGCCGCGGAGCGCCATATCCCCTCTATTTTTGGTGAATCATTTGGGTTAGGTGAGGCGGTGAATGTCTCGTATATTAGACGATGAAAGCCTTAGGGTCATTGACCTTGATTTCAAGGTCAATGGTACTCGTACTGTAAATTTTTTTTTTCGGCGTCTATTATTTTGCGCATTTTGTTGTTTTCAATAATACACTAAAAAAGGTCTATTGTACCCAAAAAAAAAATAGCTAGTATATAAAATCGCCGGGTGCGTTTGTACAGTGGTTCCTAAATAACACTCACTAAAGAACTGCTTAGATAAACAGTCTTCTTTTCATTGATGATGAGAAATGGTCAAACTTTCAGATTTAACTTTACGGAAATTAATAAGTAGTCTAAAACCTAAAACATTAACTTTTGATCTCATCAAAAGCAGAATTTATTCTATTAAAACCTTTGTAAATATGGACCACTTTCTTGATAGATGGGTTAAGTTTAGTGTAGTGGTGCCGATTCTGTTGTACACCGAACTAAACTAACTAAACTATCACTAAAATTCCTTACTTTTTTCTATGGGAATCTTAGAGCTATTCTGCAAAAAAAACCCTCTTTAGAAAAAAATTTGACACAACTAAAATTGAGTTTGACAATCGTGACTCCGTGTGGTATAGTGCTCGTAGTATATTTGACCCGGTGGCTTTAATTGGAACTAACGAAATCATGTCCGTTTGCCCCGCACGGCCCCCCAGAATTTGCGTTTTGGGTGTGCACCAATGCAATGTACTCGCCTCTAGGAGTTTATGTACCGGTTTCTTTTTCAATGTACCTCTGTACTTTTGAAGAAATATGCAAAAAAAGGGGGTCGTGCCAGCCAAACGTTTTCAGCTCGGCCCCCGTGTAACTTGAAAAATATATAGCGTATTAAAAAGTTTCTTAAACTCAAGGAATGTACTCTAATAACACGTTAAATGTGCCGCAACAGACATTGTGAATTCGTAATAATAAATAATTTATAGATGTGGATAGGGGGTCGTGCTGGAAAAAACAATTATAAGAAAATATATCTAAAAAAGACAAAACACCCTTATCCAAAAACTATTAGAAAATAATTGATGTGCGGCAAGTAACACATGTACCGCTTTGGTTTCTCATACAACTTGCTAAATTTGAAAAATAAACCAATTTTAGTTTATTCAGCACGGCCTCTATAGTTACCTATATCTTTTTAAATATGACATATTTGTTTACAAAATTCGACTTCCTGAATTACGTATAGGAGTACATTCATTCCAAACGAATTGCGATTCTGCTGTATTAGTACTTTAAAACATAAATTGAATCTAAAATATCATACATTATAACTGATGGGGTGACCATGATTCCATATATTAGGTAGAGTGGGCTGCATCAATTGGGTACCCCTGAAAAGACATGTGGGTTCAAATCCGTGATAGGCTGAAGTTGGTTTTTGTATTTTAAAAAACATTTTATTATAAATTAATGTATTGTTTTTGTGAATAAATAAGTTTATGCTAGTATTTATTTTTAACTAAATCTGTTTTTATTATTGTCTTATTCAATAAAACGTTAATACTTCTAATATTTGACATTTACGACAGGGTTGACATTTACGAAGAGTTATTCAACGTCTAAATAGATCAGAGGTTTCAAGACCGCTCGCCGTGTATAAGATTGGAGGTTCAAATCTTAGGCACGAATTGTGTTTTTTATCATACACTAGCGGACCCGACAGACGTTGTCCTGTCTGAACGATCCTAGAACCCGACCAGCGCCACCTACCGGGTCCAATTGTGTTTTCAAACCATCCAGGAATCCATTCGAATATACACACAAAATTTCATCTAAATCGGTCCAGCCGTTGTTATACCACGCTTTATCCGTTTTTAGGGTTCCGTATCTCAAAAGGAAAAAACGGAACCCTTATTGGATCACTTCGTTGTCCGTCTGTCTGTCTGTCTGTCTGTCAAGACCCTTTTTTTTAAGTATCCTATGTCCGTCTCCTGGTTCTAAGCTACCTCCCCACCAATTTTCAGCCAAATCGGTTCAGCCGTTCTTTTGTTTTATATAGTGCAACAAACACGACTTTCTTTTATATATATATTCTATTCAAATCTGCTTAATACACTTTTCAACCTTTTTAATTCTTTAAAAAAAATACAGACAAAAGTTTATTCACCCTTTTTAAATAGTTTACACACAATACATTTCTGAACGCATGCATAAATGTCAATCACAGTATTTGACAGGATGACAGGAGGAAAACAAATGTTTGACAGGTACGAAACAAAGGAACATAATTAAATGGAAAATGATTCATTTTCATAATTATGTATTCGTTAAGTTTTCATTGTTTTTAAAATGTATTCTGCTATTCAGGGCGGAGACAAATCCAACGAAACAAAAACCATGAAAATTGATCCAGCCGATCTCGAGTTATAAGTGTTGTAACAAACCCGTCTTTGTTTTATATATTATATAGATTATGTTTTTTTTTTACTATAAAGTCTTTTGTATTTTAAGTACCCATTTGTTTTTTTTTTTTAAATTTAATTTTAAAATAAAAAAAATAAAAAACACTGTAACTCTTTAAACGTCGATTGACACCCAGGTGTGCAGATAACAATAAAAAATCTATTGCGTCTGCTAATTGGCGTGCGACGGGTTAACAATCATTTAATAATATTTAATATTGATATTATGTAACAAAACTACAAAGATTTATATTTTACAATAATTTGATTTGATAATTTACCTTAGACATATTTTGCCAACTGAGACAAACGGGTTCCTAGACAAATGCGAAAGGTGAATCAAAACTAGACTCGTCAGACGGTAACTTCATTATAGGTTAGTAAAATATAATGCATAACTACCCTCTAATAACAAACTATTCATTCACTACGATTTCATAGACAGAGACAGAGTTATAACGCCAAGTAGATTGATAATTCATCGAGTTATTAACTACCTAAATGGCTTAGTTGGTAAGAGCTCGCGGTTATCGTTGTATATATAACCAATGATTCGATGATTCGATGGTTCGAATCTCGTCCGGTCATAAGAAACACTTTTTGTAATAAATAAATAAAATAAATAAATTATTCTTAAGGATGTATTGTTTGAATTGCAAAGTTGTAGCAAAGTTAATTTTAATACAACTGGGGTACCCAATTGATGCAGCCTACTGTACATAATATTCTATACTTACCTATATTAATTCTTAAATTTTGTGACTACATTGAAATAAACATTACTTTTTATAATTTGTTTTTTTCTTCTTCGTTTAATATTAGCGATGACATCTTATAAAGGAATTATAACCGTTAAGACTCGTGTGCGGTCCCTATTAGTTCACTGACTCCAATAATTTCAGTATTCACGCATTTTCTACGTGTGGTTGTGCAGTGAATTCTATTTCAAGCACGGAAATGGATTTTTAAAATAAACAGGTAAGTTTTAAGTTATAAGTTATGTGGCGCCATCTACATCGCAACATGCAAACTACGTATCACACTGACGTCAAAATACTGTATCATGGTCACCCCATAAGTTGTAATGTATGATATTTTAAATTCAATTTATCGTTTAAAGTACTAATACAGCAGAATCACAATTCATTTGGAATGAATGTACTCCTATATGTAATTCAGGAAGTCGAATTTTGTAAACAAATATGTCATATTTAAAAAGATATAGGCAACTATAAAGGGCCGTGCTGAATAAACTAAAATTGGTTTATTTTTCAAATTTAGCAAGTTGTATGATAAACCAAAGCGGTACATATGTTACTTGCCGCACATCAATTATTTTCTAATAGTTTTTGGATAAGGGTGTTTTGTCTTTTTTAGATATTTTCTTATAATTGTTTTTTCCAGCACGACCCCCTATCCACATCTATAAATTATTTATTATTACGAATTCACAATATCTGTTGCGGCACATATAACGTGTTATTAGAGTACATTCCTTGAGTTTAAGAAACTTTTTAAAACGCTATATATTTTTCAAGTTACACGGGGGCCGAGCTGAAAACGTTTGGCTGGCACGACCCCCTTTTTTTGCATATTTCTTCAAAAGTACAGAGGTACATTGAAAAAGAAACCGGTACATATACTCCTAGAGGCGAGTACATTGCATTGGTGCACACCCAAAACGCAAATTCTGGGGGGCCGTGCGGGGCAAACGGACATACGAAATCACTATGAAAAGTGAGAAGGCTTGTCATATTTTGTTTACAGACAATCCGACATCGCCGCCGTTACCGTGTCAGATATTTTTTAGAGCTGGAGGGGGGCAGGGAGGGGGCAGCTTCAACGTGTTTTTGTGGATTTTTTTTTTGGTACCTACGTGTTGAGGGTTATGGGTTTAACCCATCAAGTGTCTGAGTTTGACTAATTTTAGACCCAAAACCCCAGGGCGTGGGGAGGGTTGGGGGTTACTTGCGAACCCCATAGGTTCACAACTACTGATGATGATATATTTTCCATCGGATGATGTTTTTTTACGTTTATATATTATGTGATCTAAGCTTATATACCTATTATGTAAAGTTTTGTCCTTTTGCACACTTGGGGTGCGTTTCACACGCAGGGGGGGAGGGGGGGTTAGCTGCGAACTCCATAGGTTCACAACTAATGATGATGATTGGTTTTCCATCGGATGATGTTTTTTTACATTTATATAAGTATATGTGATATAAGCTTATATACCTAACAAAAAAAGGGTTTTTTTTATGCACACATGGGGGTGCATTCGACACTTGAGGGGTTAAGGGTTTTATAAAGGGGGGCCAAATTTTCATTATTTTTGCGATAGGACACACCGTTTTCGAGATTATGGAAAAGAAAAAAAAATACAGTACTGTTTTTGCACTTGAAGTCAAGGTGCTTGTGTGAATTTTAGGTCATGCATGACAACTAATCTTATTCCACACCTTTTTAATCGCGATTAAAAATAGTCTAATTTAGTTTGAGGTGAAAAAACGTCAAATTCAGAATAGCAAAATTGCCATTTTCACTACATTACAATCTCAGTACAATCTTAGTGCTGTCAAACTAAAATTTAGTTAAGTTGTGTCACTTTAATCAATTTCAGAATGGGAAATCGTCGTTTGACAGGAATAAACTCGTACCAGGCTCCATAGTATTTCAGTTTTCTCCTTTAGTGATTTTTAGTCTAGTTTAGACTTAGTTTAGAGGAATTTGTGACAAGAGAATCGGCACCAATACCAAAAAGCAGAAGTTAAAACCAAATTTTTTCATAAATATGTATTTGTTCTAGCAATGATGTTATGTGTATTATATTACGTCATTGATCACTGTATGGGAACGGGTAGTCCAAAAAATATGGGTCTGGTTCATCTGGTTGGTTTCATCCAATGAAGAATTACCTACAACTTATATGAAACCCTGATTTCGATATTGAGTTCTTTACGAGATTTAACAGTAAAACCTCAAAGATGCCTCCTTTTGAACCACACAATTTACAGAATAAATTGTTGTTTTTCATAATTGCATTGAATAATCGAAAAAAAAAATTGTGAATGAATACCGATTTTTGTAAGGTAAAACCTGGTAAAACTCTACTACTCTATAGCACACGCTTTCCGCCTCCCGCCTTCCTTGCTGAGGCTCTTCTCTACTACTTCACTACCTCTGTCAATCTGTCATTCACAGATTAAGTAGTATTGATGCTGTCATTCATTCATTGACCATTGTTTGCATCATTTCTTGTTTGTCAAGTGAACTAAAATTGTATATTTTGTGAAGTAAACAGTATATTTTCATAATAATTATATCGTGGAAGATTGTTAATTTTATCATTTGGTGTACCTTCTCATAACAATATTGCTGGTAGGAGAAATCGTGAACACACACCACTGCATTGTGGTTTTTTTTTCCATAAAATTCGTTATTTTATGTAAGTGTTTTATTATTTGTTTAATTGTCCACAGTAATTTATAATAGTCCGTCTACAACTCTAATGTTTTTTAGTTGTTACATAAACAAAATAAACTTGGTGAAGTGTTAACATAATTGGCAAGAGTTTCACATTTAGCCATCACAAATAAAACAAAAACACTGGTTTCTTTTACACTAATACTTATGTACTTAATGAAAAATATTATGTACTGGGCGTAAACTTATCATTATACATAGTGATTTCATTTTATTTAGTAAGTACCACATAAAATACTGTACACCATGCCCTTGCAAAAAGTAAATTAATATTTTACTCATGCTTCTGAATCATCACACATAAATCTGTGACTTGGTCAAGGCTAAAGACTGATATCTAGTTTAGTGTTATATACAGTTTTAATATCAGCATTGAAATGATCTTGAATGAAGTATAAATGTATGACACCATAATTATGGTTAATCAATATTGATTTGTTGCTCTATCTGTTTATATTATATTTTCAGTCTTATTATTAGTCTGGCCTCTGTTTCTGTAGTTATCTTTGAGTACCTCTCAAAAGATTATTATAATATTGATCTTATTGATATTTGGCACACACTGTTGCATGCTTATGTCTGTAGTTCTGTCATATGCATCTCAATGCAATTTATATTTTCAATAACATTGTTTACTTTACAATCTCGCATTGAAGGTGTCAATACTGTTTTTTTTTTCTTGGCAATTGAGCCAGTGTTGACTATTCTACCAGTGTTACGTTGACACGGCAGATAGTAGTCATCAAAGGTTATAAAGGATAGAAAACCCAAAAACATTTTGTTATTAAATCTTGCATGGTATAATACTGATTTATTAATCAACATAATTATTCTATGGCTAACATTCTATACAAACAAGTAAAAAAAAGTAAATAACACTGGCCCATTTTATTACCCCTATGTCGAACAAAAGGCCTTCCCTAAAACTTTCATTCTTCTCTGTCATTGGCTATGCCGCTGTAAGGAATGTTTGCCCTCCTTCATTATCTGCTTAGCCTTTTCCCAACTTTTTTGGGGTTGGCTACCAGTCTTACCGATGCATCTGAATACCATATTTTTGCATGGAGCTATTGTCTATCTGACCTCCACAACCCACTTACTCGGTAATACACCCTTGGTAAAACTGCTGACTGGTTGTCAGACTTTCAGGCTTCCGACGACCGTAACAACTATCAAAGATCTACAACTGTTTATTCTCCATAAAAAAATGAAATTCCTTTTGCAGGAAAGAATATAATTCATAATGGCATCAACTACAGTGATTGAGACTGTCACTATAACAAGACCACTAAAGGTAAGATTTTATTGAATTTATTTTGGTAGCAAAAAAAGCTTTATGTTCAGAAATAAGACACATACACAGCAGGAAATATTTATTATTTTTTTGAGGCGAGTTACCATTCACCTTGAAAGTTAAACAATTGGGAAATCTCTCACCATAGTCCTCAACATTTATGTTGTTGAACAAATAAAGCTCTTGTTAATAAGCTCAGTGTGAGTAGATGATAATAATATGGCCTTCATTGTTGTGGTTTCTGACATACTTATAGACATAAGTAATTATTGTTGACCATAATAATATGGTAACAGTATCAGTATGCTTGTCTTTTATAATAACTAGATGTCTTGTACTTGTATTATACTTCACTATTATTTATTTTGTAGGTGCCTACTATTTTCATGGTGTACAAATGATTCTAGGAAGCTGGGAGTGTACCTAGCAATAGTAGCAATGTATGCGTGTATCAACCTAGCTATAGTTAACTACATATTTATACAGTCCACACATTCGTAGGTAGGAGTTGATTTTTTAGTGTCAATATACAGAGCATAAGAAAAAGACGTTGTTTCTGTTAATTACCAATCCTTCAAACGAAAAACAACCTAAACGGCCTGAACATTTGGTCCAAAACGAGCCGCATTGTGTCACCTATGATCGAGCTTCGCCGTGCGCCACGAGAACAATAGACCGCATTCCTTAGATAAGGATTCGCCCGGTGATCGGCAACTTACATAATTATTATATTGAGACAGTTTATAACTAGCTATCGAGTTGTAAATTATTACGTTATGGTGACCGAGTGAGTGAATAAGTGAGGACTATTCAGTTATTTACGAGTGTTGCTTTTACGAGCTATCTATAGACTTGAACAATTAGTGTTATCCGAGACTAAATAACTATAATAGTGAGTGTGTTGGATTGAATCAGTTACGCGTCTTATTATACGAATACAATGGAGAAGTTAGTAACATTACAAGAACAATTGATGAACGATTTGAAGACAGCCGAACGAAATTATAAGAAAACGCCTAAAGAAAGAATAAAACGACCTTATTTAGAAACAAGATTGGAAGTACTTGAGCTACAATATAGTGAATTCAAAGAGGGACATAAGGTTATAATTTCTGCAGCTTCGAAAGAGAAAAGGGAAGCATATTTCACCGAGGGATATTACGAACAGTTTGAGGAACTGTACGTGCAATATAAAACTAGTATACGTGAAGCGTTGGAGCCATTTTTGACACCGCCATTTTCTCAATCGCCAATTGTTTCAGCCGCTAATAATAATGAGAACAGCTACAGTGATGTTAAGCTACCACGTATCACATTACCGACATTTGGAGGTAAATATGAGGAATGGCAAACGTTTTATGATATGTTTTCATCACTAATTCACAATAACAAAGCCATAACGTCAGTTCAAAAATTACATTATTTGAAAAGTAATTTGTCGGGTGAAGCTTTGAATCTTTTACGAAACTTTGCAACTACTGAAGCAAATTATGAGGAGGCGTGGAAGCAACTAATAAAAAGGTACAATAACAAGCGTTACAACTGCAATGCTATTATGAATAACCTGATTGGACTTAAGAAAATACACGCTGAGTCGGCTAATTCAATAAAACATTTATTAGACACCACATCAACTTGTTTGAAGTCACTGCAGAGTATCGGCATCATAACAGATAACTGGGATGTGATTATTGTTTATCTAACCGTCGCAAAGTTGGACGCGGAATCAATAAAACAGTGGGAACAGTATCTTAATACTTTGTCTAGTGACGGATTGCCCACTTGGTCGCAGTTGAAAGACTATTTAGAGTACAGATTTAGATCCTTGGAAATGATTGATTCCACAAATCAACGTTCGACACAGACAGGGAAGCCTGCACAGAAACCAAAAGCGTTTCACACGTCAGTTGGAAACAAATCAAAGTCTAATGAGGTTGAGTGTGCAATGTGTCAAGAGAGCCATTATATTTACCATTGCAAACGTTTCGAACTTATGACGCCGAAGGCAAGACAAGAGTTCGTGCAAAATAAGGGATTGTGTTTCAACTGTCTGTCACCTACACATTCCGTCATCAAGTGTCGTCAATCAATGAGCTGCAGGAAATGTGGTAGAAGACACCACACTTTGCTACACTTCGAGAGAGAGAAAACTGAGAACACCAAACAAGCAAGTGAGGTAACAACGTCACCGAGTGATCAACACGAGAAACCGAGCACATCACGAGGTGATACCCACATTACTACTACATTTACTAGAGAGGAGTTGCAGCCTGCCAGGGTACTCCTTGCAACGGCTAGAGTCAAGGTATTTAATTCACAAGGTTGTAAACAACATATTCGAGCTTTATTAGATCAAGGGTCTCAGGCCTCGTTAGTTACCGAGGCTACTGTTCAGTTACTTGGGCTAAAACGTATACCAGTAAATGGTTTTGTGTCAGGGCTGGGCGATGGTCATAAGAGAATTAAACACAGAGTTTCACTGCAAGTGGAATCACGCCATAATCCAGCAAATTATATTCAGGTTAACGCTTATGTAATGCATTCTTTGACGTCTATGCTTCCCACAGCTGATCTAAACGATCATGAGTGGGTTGAAATTAATAGTCTTCCTTTAGCAGACCCCACCTATGCAACACCAGGTAAAATCGATTTACTGCTGGGCGCGGAAGTGTATGGGAATATATTGCTTGACGGTATTGTTAAGCAATCACAGGGTAGTTTAATTGCACAAAACACACTTTTAGGGTGGATTATTTCAGGTAAAATGTCAAGAGAAACCAATTCGTCGGTGGGAAGTAATCTGATTAGCATGCATGTACATTTAGAAGAGACTGATTTACTCAAACAATTTTGGCAAATGGAGGATGAACCTAACATAATACAAAAGCAGATGACTATAAAAGAGAAGGTATGTGAAAACTTATTTGATTTAACCACAGTTAGAGATAATAGTGGAAGATTTATAGTAAGGTTACCCTTTGCAACTAATGATCCAAAGTGTCAGTACGGTCAGTCAAAACACAAAGCTATCAAAATGTTAGAGAGTTTAGAGAGGAGGTTATCACGTGATCCCCAATTGAGTATAGAGTATAATAAAGTATTTGAGGAATATTTAAGTTTAAACCATATGACGGAAGTAAATGAGAAAGAGATAGAGAATCCGCGGGCAGTTTATCTTCCTCATCATGCAGTGGTGAGAGAAGATAAAGATACTACAAAGGTGAGAGTTGTTTTCAACGCGTCAAGCAAGGGAAACAATAACGTATCATTAAATGATGATCTTCTAGTAGGACCTAAGTTACAACAAGATCTTAGGCATATCTTAATGAGATGGAGAAATCACAAAATAGGTCTAGTAGCAGATATTACAAAATTTTATAGAATGGTCCGAGTAGCTGAGGAAGATACTGATTTTCAGAGGATTGTATGGAGATTTAACCCGTCTGAAGCGATACGACATTTTAAGCTTTTGAGGCTAACGTTTGGTACGGCATGCGCGCCATACTTAGCAGTTAAGTGTTTACAAAGACTAGCAGAGTTGGAGAAACATAAATACCCGTTAGCAGCAAAAATAACTAAACTAGATTATTATATGGATGATTTTATGTCTGGCGCTGAAACAATAACTGAAGCATTACAAATACATCATGAAATGAACGAGCTCATGAAATTAGGTGGATTTGAACTCCAAAAATGGAACAGTAACAATGAAACCTTTCTAAAACACATAGGCAAGAGTGGAGAACAATGTAGTGACCAAAATACACCAATAAAGGTAAACAATTTAATTAAGGTACTCGGAGTAAGTTGGTGTCGTAAATCTGACCATTTTGAATATGTGCTCAACTTACCTGACGCCAAAGAGGAGCGGGTCACTAAACGACAAATACTGTCTGTTATCGCCCGATTATATGATCCGTTAGGCTGGATTGCGCCCGTTGTAGTTGTTGCCAAAATCTTTATACAAAAACTTTGGAAATCAGACCTTGATTGGGATGAATGCTTAACGGAGGATCTGCTAAAGCAGTGGTTAACATATAAAAATCATTTAATTTATTTGAAGGAGCTTACACTACCAAGATGGTTTAACGTAACGCGAGCCTCGAAAAGGGAATTACATGTGTTTTCAGATGCATCACAAGCAGCCTACGCAGCGGCAGTTTACTTACGAGTCACTGACGAGTCAAATAATGTTCATATTCATTTAGTCACTGCAAAAACCAAAGTTGCTCCAATTGATAAGGAAGTTTCGATTCCACGATTAGAGTTGTGTGGGTCAACTTTGGCTGCTAAACTGATTTTTGAAGTGTCACAGGTCATGGAGATACCTAAGAAGGATTTATACGGATGGACAGACTCCACTATTGTCCTAGCTTGGCTCAAAGCAGGTTCAAGTAGATGGGTGACCTTTGTTGGTAATAGGGTGTCTACGATTTTAAATATTTTAGATTATGAACAGTGGGGACATGTCTCCACAGGTGAGAACCCCGCCGATTGTGCGTCAAGAGGCTTACAACCACGAGAAATAAAAAACCATCCATTGTGGTGGAAAGGACCTCAATGGCTGGCAGAGAAAAATATACATAAGTTCAACACAGATGTCATAGATACACATGAAGAGGAGAAAATCAAGTCTTTAATTGTTTCATCTAACATTAACGAGTTATGTGTTTGGTTGAGATTTTCTTCATTATCGAGATTATTGAGAGTAATATCATACTGTAGGAGAATATTGACTTTAAAGTTACCTAAAATTGAACGACCGAATTTACCTATATTTATTACCACAAACGAATTAAATGATACTTTAATGGCATTGATTAAACTAATTCAAGAACGCGAATTTTTGGTTGAAATCAAACATTTAAAGACTCGAGGATGTGTATCTAAAAAGAGCTCTTTACGAACTCTTTGTCCGTTTTTAGATCAAAAAGGGATTATAAGAGTAAGTGGCCGCATAACACATGCAGATGTGTGCTTTGATACGAGACATCCGATAGTTTTGCCTGCTAAACATCATTTTACCATGCTCATAATTGTCGATGCTCATCTCAAGACATTACACGGAGGTCCACAGGTTATGTTGAATCTCTTGAGAACCAAATATTGGATTCTACGAGCAAAGGAACGAGTCAAGAAGTGTTTTAGGGAATGCGTCGTTTGTTTAAGGTACTCCACGAAGAAGTCAGTACCATTAATGGGTTCGCTTCCAGAGGCAAGAGTACGACCCAGTAAACCATTTAAGTCTACTGGCGTAGATTATTGTGGTCCGGTGAGTATTCGATTCTCACCAGGTAGAGGATCTAAGTCATACAAGGGCTATATATGCCTTTTTGTCTGTATGGTAACACGAGCTGTACACTTAGAAGCTGTTACTGACTTAACTGCTAAGGGTTTTATTGCGGCATTCAAGCGTTTTACTGCGAGAAGAGGACACTGTCAAGACTTGTATAGCGATAACGGCACCAATTTTGTTGGTGCTGACAAACAACTGAGAGAAATGTTCAACAGTGCCAAATCGGCCCTTCCAAAAGAAATAGCAGAGTTACTTACGTCAGAGCGAACAACGTGGCACTTTATACCACCACACGCCCCAAATTTTGGTGGGTTGTGGGAAGCTGGCGTTCGTAGTACCAAGACACATCTACGTAAGGTAGTCAGTAATGTTACACTTACCTATGAGGAAATGGCGACAGTTCTAGCACAAGTAGAAGCGTGTTTAAATTCACGGCCTTTAACTTTACTCAGTGACAATCTCAATGACCCACTGCCCTTGACGCCAGGTCATTTTTTGGTAGGTGAGCCGTTAATTAATATAGCTGATGATGATTATTCTAAATCCAATGTGGTAGGTTTAGACAGATGGAGACTTACTCAAAAAATTGTAAACGACTTTTGGTGTAAATGGTCTAAAGAATATCTAGTAAGTCTTAGCCAAAGGTATAAGTGGAATTCAAAAGGTACTGAACCAGAAATTGGTGATATTGTGATCTTAAAAGAGGATAACGTTCCTCCAGCTAAGTGGATTCTTGGCAAAATTATACAAAAACATACGGGTCATGACAACATAACCCGTGTCGTAACAGTTAAATGTAAGACAGGAGAATACAAGCGTCCACTTAGTAAGATTTGCGTTATAACTAAATAAAGTATTTATTTGTTTTATTTTAAGTAATTTTACACTTTTCTTTATTTTTACATTTTTAGTTGTGTTATTGTTATACAAACTGTATCATAATTATGTTTCATGCCTTTACAGGCCTTTACCTACTAGCGATTTTGTTTCATTCTGTGAAATTCTTGTGATCAAGTCAAGGTGGGAGGGTCAAACCTATTATGTAGGTACCTACCTATACTATTAATTATTCAGTATGTTGATAGGTATTTACTTATTTTTCAAAATTTTATATAATCAGATCTAATGATTATGTTTTTCTGGCTATCGTGTATTAAGTATTATTACTTACCTTTACTTTGATACCATAAGTGCTTGAATGTTATATTGTGCTTGCAGCTTAATTATAATGTTTTGAGTCAGGTAAATGCACCTGCTACTTTATTGTTTCTAGTTTTTATTTTGTATACTGAACTCGCATTTCTTTTCACTCTTATTTAGACGTTGTTTTGTGTAGATTATGTAACCGTGAGCTCTAAGTTTGTGTTATATATTAACCTAGATTATGAGTATAAGTAATAGCTATTAAAGAACAATGTTCTTTGGTGGGAGGAATGTACAAATGATTCTAGGAAGCTGGGAGTGTACCTAGCAATAGTAGCAATGTATGCGTGTATCAACCTAGCTATAGTTAACTACATATTTATACAGTCCACACATTCGTAGGTAGGAGTTGATTTTTTAGTGTCAATATACAGAGCATAAGAAAAAGACGTTGTTTCTGTTAATTACCAATCCTTCAAACGAAAAACAACCTAAACGGCCTGAACACATGGCTAATCAATCATTTTCACCCATATAGCAATGTTTTTACTGTAAAATTTTTTTTTGTTCTCTGAACCCGTTTTATTAAGTTTTTATTATGGCTGACTCATACTCAAACAGTCATCGTTCCGTTGCCAACGCCGATGACAGTACCTACCTCTTTCCATTGTCCAGAATATGATTGTTACGTAAATTCAACGAGTTGAGTAAAATAATTAATCACTGCATTAATTAAAACTGATACAAATATGTTTTAACTTGTGTTATGAACATATACTGCTGAATATATAGCTGCTGCATATACAACGTGTAACGTTAAATGCGCAAAACCTCTTAAGGGGTCATTGTACTCATCATTATGAACAACTTTTACTATGGGACCAAACATGAAATCGCAATCGCTGTTCAGTACATTTTGACGAATTATGCGAACATAAATGTACTGAACAGGTGATTTTTTTTCGCGATTTAAGGTTTGGTCCATAGTAAAAGTAGTTCATAATGATGAGTACAATGACCTCTTAAGAGGTTTTGCGCATTTAACGTTACACGTTGTATAGCTGAATAAATCTACTGCTTCTTCACGGGGGCTTCTCATTCCCCATTTTATGAACCAATTTGACAACATTCATTGCGTTATTTACGTCGTCGAGCAGACGAATTTTTCAAACACATTATTATTAAGCAATGGATTCGGAATTTTCTTTAAAATCCTTTGGATGGTGAAAGATTTTTTTGTGCTGCGCTCGCGCTTATACTCCCTGCCCTTAAAATGTGCAAATTCGCATAGTTCGGGTGGTAGGGCCACCCGCGTAGCAGAATTATGCCTATAAAACTTGTCCCAGCGGTATCGAAAACAAAAAGTTATTATGCACACAATGGTTCAGACAGTTGCTTGGAGATTGCATTCAAAGACATTCATTGTTTGCGACTTTGCGTAGATATAATATAGGCATAGTTAACTGTTTTGGTTTGTGTGGTTTCCATACCTGTTATTTTAACGCATACCTAATATAACAATGCTCCTGGCTGCATAAGCGCGCGAAAATCCACAATATTATTAAAGACTAGCTGACCCGACAGTCGCTGTCCCGTCCCAGTTTCAATAATTCAAAATTCCCATAGAAAATCCACTTTCACTTTTCCCGAATTTTCCAATTTTCCCGGCAACTTTTTCAATTTTTCTCACCGTTTAATCATCCCCTGGACTACGACAAACACTTCAAAACCAAAATCAGCTAAATCGGCCCAGCCGTTCTCGGGATTTAGCCCGACAAACGATCAGCAATTGTTTTTTATATTTAAAGATAGATGATTTTTATACAGGGTGGCCGGAACATTGACGTCCAAAAATAAAATTTCGGTCCCTCGTATCGTGGGGTATTCGAATCACCCCCATGTATGTTCCGCGACTTTTCATAGTTTTCGAGTTATGAATTTTTTCTGAATGTTTGAAAATTTTCGACCTGACCAACCTAAAAAAATTCTAAAAAAAAAAGTAGAGGGTTTTATCGAGTTTCTTTTTTTAACCGACTTCCAAAAGGAGGAGGTTCTCAATTCGTCGGAATATTTTTTTATTTTTTTTTTTATTTTTTTTTTTTATGTATGTTCCCCGATTACTCGAAAATGGCTAGACCGATTTGGATTTTTCTTTTTTTGTTCGAAAGGGTATACTTCCCAAGTGGTCCCATGATCATCAAATCAGGATCTGATGATGGGATCCCATGGAAATCGAGGGAAACCCTCAAATTTTATGGGCACACCTATATCGATTTCGGTATTTTTTATAGTAACTCGTGCATTTACTCTCGGAAAGTACCATTCGGTGAACTGGAACTGATGATGAAGACCACAGAGGGCCCTCGGAAATACTCAATTATATCTAAGTATATAACAGGTTGCGATTCGATTACTTTAATATGGTTTATGCTCGTCAAAATAATGGTAATGGTGACTTCACCATGAGCTCCATTTCTCCTGGTTCTTACTAGGAGAACTCCTCAACAATTAACGTCCCTGCATCGGGAAAAGCAACATTTTGTAAAACGTGATGAGCAGTTGACATTGGGTTATTGTAACTTAGATAAATTACAAACTGAACCACTAAAAAGTGAAAAATAAAAACTTTTTTACAAAAACAAAAACCGACTTCCAAAAAAAAACACTACAAAGTGAAAAATAACTTTAATTTCGGAAGTCGGTGGCAAAAAACTAAAATACAGATCCAAAGACACCGACTTCCGAAATTAAAGTTATTTTTCACTTTGTAGTGTTTTTTTTTGGAAGTCGGTTTTTGTTTTTGTAAAAAAGTTTTTTTGCAACTGAATTTTCATAAGTAGTACTTTTATGCATAAAATAATCAGCTTCGTAACTGTGATGAAAGTTATGAAAATGTTGATCTAAAGTGAAAAATTTACGTTCGGTAAATTATGACTCAAATTTTCAACTTTAAATTAAAAATCTTAACAGGTGACTTCATAATTCCTAAGTAGGCTTCAAGAATGCGCCAGACTCTCAGCTTTCATAATCATAAAAAAAATGAAGTACTTAATAGGGCTACTTTGTTTAAAACCGGCCTTCAAAGACAGCGAGGTGGAAAAATTCTTAAAATTACCCATCTGAGTAATTATTTTATTTGGCTATTTTCTCGTTCCTAAGGTTAATTAATGATAAGAATACTGAAAACTAACCAACAAATAGTTTCAGAGTTGGGTAAGAAAAGTTTTACGTAAAAAGTGGTTTTGAATAAAACACAGATGATAATGTGAAAAAAGTACTTAATTTATTTTTAACATTTACAAAAGGTTTTCAAAGTGGCCACCACCAGCAGCAATACACATTCTACACCTACGTAAGAAATTGTCTGGCAATCGTCTAAAAGCGTCTCTGTTCTCTCTCACAACACGTTCAGCTTCTGCAATCAACTGCCTCAGCTCTTGTTCACTTGAACAGTCTCGGGCGTATGCTATTTCCTTGTAATAGCCCCAAATAAAGAAATCGATGGGGTTGAGATCAGGTGAGCGTGGAGGCCACCTAATTGGTCCGCTGCGTCCGATCCATCTGTTGGGGTATGTTTCATCTAAGTAATTTCGGACCTGGGTTGCATAGTGATACGGGCGCCGTCATTTTGCGACACCATGTTTCGTCTGAGTTCGAGATTCACATCTGCCAGCAACAATGGAAGTTCATTTTCCAAAAAGTTTTTGTATGTTTCTCCATCAAGTCTGGACGGCACCAGACCACAAGTTAACGCTGAAGCGATGTTGAAATGTCGAAGCTCTCACTTCGAGTGGATTTTCATTCGCCCACGTGTGGTAATTATGAATATTGAATATAATGTGGTTAGTTTTCAGTATTCTTATCATTAATTAACCTTAGGAACGAGAAAATAGCCAAAAAAAAAAAAATTACTCAGATGGGTAATTTTAAGAATTTTTCCACCTCGCTGTCTTTGACTGCCGATTTTAAACAAAGTAGCCCTATTAAGTACTTCATTTTTTTATGATTATGAAAGCTGAGAGTCTGGCGCATTCTTGAAGCCTACTTAGGAATTATGAAGTCACCTGTTAAGATTTTTAATTTAAAGTTGAAAATTTGAGTCATAATTTACCGAACGTAAATTTTTCACTTTAGATCAACATTTTCATAACTTTCATCACAGTTACGAAGCTGATTATTTTATGCATAAAAGTACTACTTATGAAAATTCAGTTGCAGAAAAAGAAACTCGATAAAACCCTCTACTTTTTTTTTTAGAATTTTTTTAGGTTGGTCAGGTCGAAAATTTTCAAACATTCAGAAAAAATTCATAACTCGAAAACTATGAAAAGTCGCGGAACATACATGGGGGTGATTCGAATACCCCACGATACGAGGGACCGAAATTTTATTTTTGGACGTCAATGTTCCGGCCACCCTGTATATCTATACTGGGTGATTTTTTAATGACCAGCCAAATTTTCACAGGGTGTTCTACCCATGAATATGAACAACTTTCACTATGGGACCAACTTTGAAATCACGAAAAAAAAACCAGCGGTTTCCTACAAAAGTTCAATACCTACTCGATCAAAATGTATGAAACAGCTGATATTTTTTTTGCGATTTCAAAGTTGGTCCCATAGTGAAAGTTGTTCATATTCATGGGTAGAACACCCTGTGAAAATTTGGCTGGTCATTAAAAAATCACTCTGTATATAGGATACTTAAAAAAAAGTTGGATAAAAGAAAGTCGTGTTAGTTACACTATTTATAACTCACTAGCTTTTGCCCGCGGCTTCGCCCGCGTGGATGTCGGAAAATATCCCACGGGAACGTACTGCCGGTATTAAAAGTACCCTAAGTGTTAATCCAAGTAAGCCGACGTTCGCACGGACGTAAAAATATCGCGGCGGTATTTTATCGCGCACTGGATTTTCAACTCTCGGTTTTGAGCCGATCTTCGAGAATCCAACCTAACAACAACAGAGTGCATCCCAGCGCGACAAAAACACTGTTGGATTTTTAACTCTCAGCGCTAAGCAGAGCGTTGAAAATGCAGTGCGCTAAAAAAATCGCCGCGATATTCTTACGCCCGTGCGAACGTCGGCTAGACAATATCTTCTCGCACTGCTTATATAGTACTCGAGGAGCGGCGCGCAGATTGATATCTGATTGCTGGAGGATAATAAATCTTAAAACCAAACAATAGTAAACGGAAAATTACCAACTTGCATGCCTTTGAAAGCACTTTAAAGCGAAAATGTAAATTCTCTTTATTCCCTATCCCGTGGGTATTAAAAAAAATATTAAGACTAAATGTTACTTCAAGATACGAACTCCCCAATCCCTTAAATCTCTTAAAAAGAGGTAAAAAAAACTTACACAAAAATTTTAATAGTGTTTGTGAATTTTAGTTTACCCCCAATTTACCCCCTTAGGGGATGATTTTTTCATAAATCAAACCCATAAATTTGAATTTTCATATCCCTAACTTAAGAAATGCTGGGATTCTCATAAAACTTTCACCCCTGTAGGATTATTTTTTAAGACAAAAAATAGGTTATGTCCTTCCCCAGGATGCCATCTATAGTCTTGCCAATTTTTTGCGATATCCGTGCAGTTTTGAGAATTTTAAAATCATCCCCTTCTTTACCCCCTTAGGGGACGATTTTTCAAGATCGCTGGACCACACATTTCTTTATTTTCTACCAAAAGCATAAAGTATTTTCATATTCCTAACTTAAGAAATGCTGGGTTTCCCATACAAACTTTCATCCCCTATATCATCCCCCCTAGGATATTTTTTTAAGACAAAAAGTAGGCTATGTCATTCCCCAGGATGCCATCTTAGTCTTGCCAAATTTTATCGATATCCGTGCAGTTTTGTGAACTTTAAAATCATCCCCTATTTTACGCCCTTAGGGGATGATTTTCCAAAAACGCTGAACAACTTATTTCATTATTTCCTACCAAAAGCATAAATTTGAATTTTCATATCCCTACCTTAAGAAATGCTGGGTTTCCCATACAAACTTTCATCCCCTATATCACCCCCTGTAGGGTTATTTTTGAGACAAAAAGTAGCTTAAGTCCTTCCCTAGGATACCACCATAGAGCCTTGCCCAATTTTATCAAAATCTGTTCGGTGGTTTAGGCGTGAAAAGGTTACAGACAGACAGACAGAGTTACTTTCGAATTTATAAAATCAATATGGATAATTGTTATTTTCCTCGCTATAGAGCTCCGATAAACCCGTGCGATCGCTGATAATCATAAAGTGCCGTAGGGCGAAGCGCGGCCTTCGACTCGCTATTTATGTACCGCCGCCCGCTATAAAAAAAAATAATGACCTTAATCCATATGATGTTATAATACACACTACTTATAAGCTATGTTAGTAACCAATGTAATGAAAATTAAAATGAAAAAATTAATTCATGTACCGGTTGCACTCACCTGACGCACGCGACGACGCGGGTACATGCACATGTACATGTACCTAACGCGCCATAATACGCTATGTCTCTGCATTTTAAATCTGTAATATCTTCGAAAATATTCATTTAAATTACATGCTGTAAAGGGCCATATTGATCTATAGTAAATGCACAATGTACTTAAGGTACTTAATTGGATAAGGATTAATGTTGTATTGCTTAAAATCGCTTCGTAAATAAGCCATTATTTCTCGTAAAAAGTAAAGGATAAAAAATGGTTATAGTGGGTTATCCCTGAGAGATAGACATATACCATCGCGGACTTTTTGCAGACCTTATTAAAGTGTACAATACTGTAGTACATTATTTTGATCTATCTCGTAGGGTTCAGCCAGCGTTTGCAATGTAAGCGCAAAAAAATGTGTTTATTTACAACATCACATTAGAAACCTCTAAAATGATCAGTGTTTCTCTACTATATTATGCATGTATTATACATATAAACCTTCCTCTTGAATCATTCTATCTATTAAAAAAACCGCATCAAAATCCGTTGCGTGGTTTTAAAGATCTAAGCATACATAGGGACAGACAGACAGCGGAGCGACTTTGTTTTATAATATGTAGTGAAGTGAAGAACGGCTGAACCGATTTTGCTGAAAATTGCTGGGAAGGTAGCTTAGAACCAGGAGACGGACATAGGATACTTTAAAAAATAAGTGTAAAACGTGGTATAACAACGGCTGGACCGATTTAGATGAAATTTTGTGTGTATATTTGAATGGATTCCTGGATGGTTTGAAAACACAATTGGACCCGGTAGGTGGCGCTGCAGTTGGCTTCTAGGATCGTTCAGACAGGACAACGCCTGTCGGGTCCGCTAGTAAAGATATAAAACATAAACCAAATGTAATTAGTATGTTAGATTCGCAATGCATGCACCACACATTGCAAAAAAAGAAACAAAGTGGATTATTCCCAGCCATTTGTTTATTAAATATTCGCCATCCTTGATCCAATTTAAAATACCTTTACCGACATATCTCTGCGAAAACCTACAAGTGCACAAAGCCTAGTATTGGATTAGCGAGCGTAGTTTGTGTACTGTTAGTGAAGATTGGTATCGTGATGCAAACGCACGGAAACTTGACAGCGAGCTACTTGTGGCAGCCGGGCGAGTTCGCCCGCCGAATGCTGGGTGAGCGACCATCGCCCGTGCCACCCACGAGGGAACTGTGGCCTCCTCCGCAGCAACCCTTAAGCATCAGCACGCTGCATATCGCATATCTGCAAGATGAGCCATTACCGAGACGCGCGGCAACTCTTCCTTGCCAAATGTACCCAGCAACAATTAACGCCGAACATGAGTACAGCAGTCACTGTAGACCACGCGTGTGTACCGTTGGAACGAATACCGATCCTCCTCCGACAATTCTCACCAGGATGAGGCTTCTTCTGAAACGCCAACAAGAAGAGCCCGACAAGACCATCATTGCAAGTTACCCACCGACTGGACGTTTAAAAGCTGTACCAAGGGAAACCACTTTCGACATCAAAGAAGATGAAAATTCGGCACGACGAGCGTTTAATGGAATAAAAAAAGCTATATCAGGAGTGAAATATCGGGTAGCTCCGGGTTCCGAGGCTGTGGACAGCCCAAAAATTGTTTATCATGTGCCTAAACCTGGGGACAGGATGACTACGACTTTCGGAGCACAAGAAAAGAAACGCAGCTGGTGCAAGGTACCTTCGCGCACGTCGTGTTCACGACGGCTGCGAGCTTTCAGCGAGTGGTGCAGACACCGCCCTCGGCGCCCACCCAGGCGTCAGCCACATCCGCCACGTCTGCAAATCACGCAGGTGTGATGATGACGAACACTCGTAGCTGGATTGTGAGCGTAATTCGCTAAGTGCTTTGTGTGTCAAAAATAATTCAGTCGGAAACATACAATAGGTATTGCAACTGACATAAAGACGAACGATGGTATTGAACGCTAAGCGATAATATTGTGTACGTTTTGTAGAACGATTGAGTTTTAAGTAGAGTTTTTGGCTAATAAATGTGTTTCCATAATCTGTGTTTTGTTGGCGCACGGGCGGGCGGGTGGATGCAAGGGGGTTTGGGAAGGCTGGGCGGGCGGCAGTCCCGTGTTAGGCGCCGCGTCGCCCGGTCTTACCGCCCGAATAACGAATCCCGCCCTTACAGCCTACCACGTACCTACATAGCCGATTATATCGAAAGCAAAGTCCCTTTTGTTGTTGATTGTGATTTATTTGGAAAGTTTTTAGCTGCTGAAAGTGGTAAATACGTACAAGGTGCTGTTTTATGTGAAGGCACAAAACCGGCGCGACCCAATGCGCAAACCTCACGAATGATACCGAAAACTAGGACGAAAAAAATGTTTTACGTTTTTTGTGTATCTAATGAGTTGTATAGTTACAATATAATAAAGAACCTGCTCCGTCGAAACGTTATTTTTATAAGAATGTTTAATAATTAATTTTAAGTGCCATAAAATAAAGGACGAATTTTGCTGGCGCAGCCAAATTTTCCAAGGCCTTATTATGCTGTTTCCATTAGTTAGGGATTGAAAGACAACCAATAATTTATTTATTTATTTTAAAGAAGGCTTACAGACTAACAAACCAATAATAAAAAGATGTAATATTAAAATAAAAAAGCTAATAACAAGCCTCCACACATAGTCAAGGATTTGATATACCTAGGTAATGAGCTATTTTCCTAATTAGGTAATTTATTTTATTCAATATTTATGATTTATTAAACATTCATATTACATTATAGGTTCAGAAAGATAAAAAAAGGGTTATAGACAGCATAAATAAAATAACAGAAATTAAACATTTTAGACTAAAATCAAGTAAAAATAAATGAAAGCATGCACTTGATTTTGTACAAGAATTATGATTTTAGATAGACAACCAAAAAAAAAAATTAAGTACAGAGAAATAAGTAAGTACCTACAGTACTGTCGGAATACTCAATAAAATGTTTAATTTGATGAGCTGCGATCAAAGCGCTATTGTTTAGGATGTCTATAATTTTAGACTAGAGCTGTATCACCACCTAATACAACAGACAATCCCTCAGCCACGAATTTTCAGATCATTAAAGCCGGTGCAAAATAATAATGATTGAGGATGGATTGAGACTTTTTTTAGAACTTGGGAATACAAGAAATAACTGGAAACTTTTATCTAAGGACTTGTACAAGAAGCTCTAGGTACTTAATTGATTGATAGAATTGAAAAGCAAATTGAATTGAAGTTAGATGTTCGAACAAAAGCAAAACTAGAGAGAGACTCTTGACTAGTACGAGGACATTATCGAACTTGCTTGTTGTTAACCAATACCATATATACGCTTTTCAAAAACCATCAAAATTAAAATTTGTTTATCGTAATAACTGTTCCAAGCTCCTTTCACAATTCAACGTTCGATTTTTAAATCAAGGGTTTGTGAGTCATCATTCTCACATAATAAGATGACTGCTCCCAATTCATATGGGTATTCGTCAGATTATTTATGTTTCCGATGCTTCCGGAGTAACCCACAAAACCAACATTTTTCTAAGACAATGAATACAATTTATACCAATCTCACTTTGTCTGGTTTGACGAAGTCAAATAAACGTTGCTTTGGCTTTGTAGTTATGATGATACGAGTTTATTTGATTAATGTTATTTATAGTGACGATGAGCCACTTGTTCTTCGTTTATCATATCACGTATGCTTATTATAAATTATAATTGCCATTATGTCGTAAGTCGTATTGGTTTCACTTCCGTGAATGATGAGTATAGTGATGATATTTGTTGCAATGTTCCAAGGTGACGTATTTGTTATCGAGTCTCCGGAATGTTGACCGCATTTATTTAGTTTATTTTCAAATTCACAATAGTCGTTGCTATTTATTTTTTATCTTTAAAATGGGTTGTGATTGTGATTCATCTTCTCAAAGATATTAATGAGTAGTACAGTATGTTTAACTGATTTGCGTCCTCGTAGTTGACACAGTTTGCTTCACAGTTGGATACATGGATGGGAACTCCAGTTTGGCCAGCTGAAGGCAATATTTTGTAAAATACTGTCTGGAAGCTGAATCATGGTAGGTCACTAATTCCACTTCCATGATATTTAAAACAGATAGAAATGAGCATAAGTTGCACTGACAGGAATAAGGAACATAATTATATTGAAGTCATAGATGTAAGAAAGAAAATTTTACCACATTTTAAATGTGTTCTCTTGAAATTCTTTAGATTTTACCATACCAAAAGATGTTTCTGAACTAGAAATATTATGTTTCCGTCCCTCAGATCAAACGGAACACAATACTAGTCTTTTCTGTGGAAGTTTTATTTGTATGTTTCTCTAAATTCTAAGACAGTACATGTATCATGGATGTTAGTGTCCACCTTCACTGTCGCTTACGGGTGACCCCGTTCACCACACTCTTTCCCCCAAAGCGCAGGGTTGTGGGTGTTGTGACCTATATACGAACGAACCGATATGGAAGGACGTAATCACGAATGCTGCTAATGACGATGACATTTTTATTCTATGAAAGCAGTGAATAAAATAGTTTTTCTCGTAATACGTTCGCCATATCTACATAATTACTGTAAGGGATCCCCCTGCCCGCCGCTTGAACTAATTTATCAGCACTTGGCGGGCTTTCGTGCTCGATCCCTTTCAATTCTTTTCGTTGACACAATCAATCACCTCTCAATCAATAGTTTACTTAACCGCAGGGACAGGGACGATTTTTCGGTATTGTGTCTGTAACCCAATTGGCGGAGATTGATTGATCACTTTCTATCGTTCTTTGAGTTTACTAAGCTGGAAAACGTTTTCGTATTTAGATTTGGCAATCTTATTATAATTACGGATTTATAAACATTTTTTTTTTCTATGATAAAAGCAATTGAACCCCACAAAGTAGTACGGGAAGGCTGATGTTGTGATTAATCGTGGAGTTGAAGACAAGTGTCACAAGCTGTTGAGTGCATTAGTGGTAGTGGTGTGATGTGTTGAGTTGTGCACGAGTTCGCGTGCTGTGGTGGCGGGCCGGTAGCGAGCGCATGCAGGGGCGCGCGGGCGCAGGCCCGGGCGGGCTCCGCTCAAACCCGCGCGCCCTCCCGCCGCCAGTTTTACCACCACCGCCGCAGTTCGCCACAGAGCAAGACGAGATGCCGGCCAACCAAATTGCACAGGTTCGAATCATTAAAAAAAAAGTTAAGCAGCCTATTATTAGACTAGACATATTAATCTATCGAACAAGTAATAAGTACACCAGCACCTAATTGCGTAACACAAAAATAGAATGGTAATCGGAATAATTTTAACAGTTCAACAAAATTCATTGTGTTATGTAGGTACGTTGTCGAGCAGACAATTTTTTCGAACATAATAATGAAGCAATGTATTAGCAATTTGCTTCAAAATGATTCCGATTGATAGTGTGTTACGCCATTAGGGTGCAGTTGACCACGCGGTAGACTTGTAAATTTTTGTTGCCGTGTGGTTTTAATGAACCCTGACTGTGGCAGGTTGCATCGTGAATGGTGACGTTGATGATTGAAAGTGCTGGGGTTGGACCGGGGTGGTACTCTGTTGTACTCTCTTCTCTCTGTATCAACCTCATTAAACTGATGAGCCTAATTCCCAAATACAGACATTAGCGACCCCCACACGTACCGTTCGGACCGCGCATCTTGGACTGCGTTCTAAACCGCAGTTACAGTGTTTCGGTGTAAATTGATTTCACTTATTTCTTCAATAGCGCCCTCCACACGTACAGTTCGGAGCGAGGGATGGGATGGAACGGCGCGTGCTGTTTTCCGCGCTCCGAACTGTACGTGTGGAGGGCGCTCATGTCTTCCAAAGCACTTCGTTCAATATATCTGCACCTAAGAATTCAAAAAAAGTACTGGTTAAAAATAAATGCAGCTTTAACATAAAGACACGACCGTTTCGATTTAATTGAACCCTGACCTAGAAGTTACGGACAAAATTTGGGCTGACTTATACTTCATACGATTACGCTGTTATGCCTTTGAACGCCACTTGCGTATTAAAGTGGCGAGTATTAGGAGCAACTGAACCGGATTGGTTTGCATTGTAGTGCATATGAGAACGGAAATTGGATTTTCGATCCCTCCTCTTAACTACATTATGTATACATGTATGTTCATGTGTTCTACTTGTTTTATTTTAACTAAGGAGTTTTTCGTGCCATCGTTTTCATCGCCATGATGAAAGTGGTGCCTATTTTCAATATTGATGATGAGTTTAAATTGGTTCATCCAATGGCCATAGCATTTCATGGCAAGCAATCTCAACGGAGACCAGCCTTCGGCGCGGTAGATAATATATTATAGTGCACAAGTGTGTGAAAGTAGATTTCTATGCAGTGTGCAGACACAGGGTGCACTCACTTATCCCTCACTCATAGCCCGATGAGATGGCAATCCGATACGACCGGAGAGAGATCAGGCGCAGGGCCAACGGCTTAACTTGAATCAATCGGCTTTTCGTGTTCATGTAAGCTAAATGTGGAACATGACATGAGGAAAGTTTTGATTATGAATGTGAATATGGGTAGGGGAAGACGGAATAAACAATGGGTGGATTGTGTGATAAATGACTGACTATGGAAGAAAGCATGCTGCGCCGACCTCAAATAAATTGGGATAAGGACAGGAGGATGATGAAGATGCATAGGACAGAAGACTAAAATTAGAAGGGTTTTGGCGACCAATATTTTCTGTAGTGTTCTCTTACCTACTGTCTTCTATCAATAAACATATAGATACTTTATTCCTGCTTTAATCTATGAAAATATGCCTATGCAAGTATGCGTATAGGACAAAACATACTTTGAAAGTATCTTCAAACTATGTTTTGTACTTCTCCCTTTACAAATGACCGGAAGGACCGAATGTGAACTCATTCCGCTTTATAATTTAATGAATGAAATCCCTCTTGATGACAGATGCTTCCGCCTGGGTTGAAGATTTGATTAATAGACACATTTGACCCTTTTAGTTAAAAAATATTTTATAAAGGTAGGAGTACTTTTCAAAGACGGGGTCGTTTCTATTATATGTTGAATTGATTAGTGCCTGGGTAACGTCACACAGACACAGAAAACCATTGTTACCTACAAGAATTAGTCATTGTAAAGTAGGTACTTTTCTCTAGGCATGTGAGTTTTCTATAGCCTGAATAGCAATGAAATCAGCTTTAGTCAAAACAATACTTATACTTGCTATAGTATTGTAACTTTGCTTTATCCAATAGAACAGTAGACAACAATGCTAGGATTGCTAGGTAGGGGAGTAAAAGTGCGCCGGTGTCGCATGCAATACGTACTTAGCTTTAAAACTCTTGAGGCAATAGAGGAGCTATAAGGAGCACGCGTGAAGTGTGCTTGGGGAGTCCGAGAGGCGGATCGTCGCCGTCTCTAACAGCTGATGGCGGTCCCCGCGCCCGCCCCGAGCGCCGCCGTCGGGTACTACGATCGATGACCGCGTCCCGCGCGCCCTCCTCACCTCTAGACACCGTCCGACGGGTGCGTCTCACTTTCCCGCTTTTCTTTCCTTCGAATATAGGTACATGTACCTACTTTGACGCACACCCACCATGCTGCGTATTTTGACTTCTATTTATTGCGTCTCATTTGAGCCACTCGTGACGTGATGGATGATATAATTATTATCATTTTTCTTCGTGAATAATTGCTGTGGCAATATTTTTGTTATGATTAATTTTATTACTCAGCTTCGTTTGTTGTTCTGGAATATTAATGACTCGAGAGACATTATTAAATAGGTATTCAACTCAACTTTCAAGCGTTCCATGGATTTTAACTTAATTCTCAAATAAGTAATGATATCTACTAATTCATATAATAATGGATAACAATGAAACCGACCCTTTTTAGGGTTCCGTACCTCAAAAGGAAAAAACGGAACCCTTATAGGATCACTCATGTGTCTGTCTGTCTGTCTGTCTGTCTGTCCGTCTGTCCGTCTGTCACAGCCAATTTGCTCCGAATCTAATGGACCGATTAAGTTAAAATTTGGTACACATATGGATGTCTGTGACCCAAACACGTACAGCTAAAGTAAATATATGAATTTTGAATATGAGAGTCACTTTTAGGGGGAAAATAAGAAAATTAAAAAAAAAAAGTTTTGTAAGCTGTACCGTGTGACATATCAAATGAAAGGGCTTACTATGAGGGTCTCAAATATATTTTTTTTATAATTTTAAAATATATTGTTTTAAAGTTATTTAAGAAAATTGACCATTCCCCCCCCCCTTATCTCCGAAACTACTGAGCCTAAAATTTTGAAAAAAATATACAAAATAGTTCTATGCCTGTAGATTACAGGAAAACCTATAAGAAGTCTGTGGTCTTAAAATAACATGGTAAATCTGATATATATAAAAAAATCAAAGTCCTGACTGAGTCACTGACTAATATATCAACGCACAGCCCAAACCAATGTACCTAGAGACTTGAAATTTTGCACATAGATACCTTATATAGTGTAAACATCCACTAAGGAAGGATTTTTGAAAATTCCATCCCTAAGAGGGTAAAATAGGGGATGAAATTTGTGTGAAAAATCCTAGCCCTTGAGTTAATAGACTTGAAACTTAGCACGAATATTCATCTAAGTAAATTATAAAGTTTATCATTTTTAGTTTTCCTAAACTACCCCCTAAGGAGCGATTGGGGGTGTCAATGTTTGTATGGAAGAACTTTAACACGCGGTCCGATTAACTCAAAACTCAGTTTTTATACTCGAGACCAAAAATTATGACTAACGTGTATCAGGGTTTTCCAGAAATCTACCCCTAAGGGGTGAAAAGTTGATTTTATAGCGGAGGATTTTATTGGGGGCTTGATTAACTCTAAAATTGGTGTAAATAATGTTTGAGTCAAGTTATGGAAACATACCAGACGATTTTTGAAATTCTTTATTTGTGTTCGTGAAAACAGAGATACCTACAGTTTATATGAAAAATCTTATTAATTTGGTTAATGAAATTGAAACTTAGCACAAATACTTGCATAAGTAATTAATAATGTTTGTCATTATTAGTTTTTCAAAACTACGCCTCAAATGAGGTTAGGGATGTTAAAGTTTGTATAGAAGTATTTTAAAGCGCAGTCCGATTAAAAAAATGGTACTTTGAGGCAAGTTAGGAAACTTGCCAAACGAATTTTCACCGATTTTGACGACATATGGCTGATGTTTTAAGGAGTAACTTAGACTATTTTTATTTTAGAAAAATAATTAGGGTTCCGCGCAAGAAAATTAAAATCCATGAAATCAGACAACCACGTACAGTCCAGTACAAACTTACTAAGCCTCCGCTGTCTATTACGGCTATAACAACAAATAATAAAAATAAAGCAAAGTTAAAAATGTAAGGGGTCGATCCCCATACAATAAACTTTTCATTTTGAAAAAAAAAATAAAAATTTTAATCTAGCATGTGTGTCATCGTCTAGAACTCATTGGGTAGAGTACAAACATATTTTTTTTAACCTTTTAAAATTAAGAAATAGGGGGCCGCAAAAGTTGTAAATTTTAGACCATTTTTGTACGAGCTCTAGCGCAACAATTCAACAAATTAGGAATTTGAAACTTCTTTATACCATGTAGGCACCATGAATACTGTATTTTATCAACAATACTGAAAACGGCGATTGATTTTCTGCAACTGCAAAAAATAACCTTGTAATTCACAGTATAGATAGAAGATAGATAGAATACTCTTTATTATGCACACCATAAAAATTACAGATATAAATGTTGAAATTTTACATAGGGTGACACAATGACACAACACATTATCATTATAAAATAAGTAAAAAGTTATCTTTGCGATTGTTAAACATGTAATATGGTACGGAACCCTTCGTGCGCGAGTGTGACTCGCACTTGACCGGTTTTTTATTTTTCTTTCCAATTTAATAGTTCCTCTTTACACTATACGTTCCTCAGTACGAATATTGTTTTTGACTTTTATTTACTACTCAACTCAGGAAAGATGCAACTACTTACTCTCCCTAAAATAAAAATGTGAGTCTTAGTCGCGAATCATTAGTTTTGTCTCTTGCGGACGGGGGATCAGCTTTTATTTTATACCTACCTAAGAGCAACAGAACGTATGAGCAATATAAACGAAGATACTTCAGCTAGGGTTGGTTCGGTAGGAAGTATGCAATTAAGGAAGTAGATAATACTGAATTACTGATAGAGCGTGAGTGGTAAAATATATGTACTCACGCTCTATCAGTAATTCAGTAAAATGTTATGTAAATTGCATGCAAGTAGTCTTCGACATCTCTATTTTCTTAAGTAGAAAATGTAGGTACCTACTTATGCTGTAACAATTCTATGGCATATATACATATATCTCGCATATTGTGAGCAGTTGAGGAGTTATCATGGCTAGTTTCTATGTCGTTTCTGTGACGTTGTGGAACTTGTGTGTCTGAAGTAAAAGATTTTATTTATTTTAATATTCATTCCTGCATACATGCATACAAATTAATTTTACGATGTAGGTATACTTTATGCGGTAGTCCGGAAGGCAATAATTATTTTTCTTTTTAGTTACATTTTATTCCCATTCTGCAACCATAATAATATAATACATAGGTAATTAATAATTTTAACACCTAAACACTGTAAATATTTTTTTATTTGTTACTTAACTCCTGGCTCAGCAGAAATAATCATCTATTGCCAAGAAAAACATTGTCTGAATTCAGTAGGTAAACAATTTCTATTTTGGGGGACAAGACATCAGACAGCTCCATTGATCTGTTAATTGATGCATTTAAAAAGTCGGACTAGTATGGGGGGAGGGGCTGGTTGACGTTCTTTTAACTGTTATATTCAGCAAGGCGACAAAGTAACTCTTATTAATAATACACAAGGCGGTGTGATAAAATTTTCGAGCTCACTTCGCTCGCCTCGCTCTTGCATACTACTCAAAGTATTTGGGTAAGTCGACAAAATAACTCCTATTTATGTATGAATGTTCAAAAGAAAACATAACCTTTCCGAGACGGGGTAACGCTCACGGAGTGCTAAAATTTTCGAGCTCGCTTCGCTCGCTGTCATCCTATAACCTTCTAATTCTTAAACTTTTCAACATAAGTCGACCAAGCAACTCCTATTTCCGTATGAATGTTCAAATTAAACCTAACCTAGAATTTCGAGACGGAGTGCAAAAAAATGCGAGCTCGTCTAATTCTTGCTTTTCGATGATCCTTCCATATAAAAAAGCTACGTCCGTGAATAGCGTAATGTAGAGATGAAAATGCATGCCTCATTTTTATATGCTGCCCCGGGCTCCTTACAGGCTTAGGGTCTGTTTCACCACCTGCGATTAAGTTCCTATTAACTTACTTGGCAGATAATTTCATACAAAATTGATCCATTTTTTAATTTATTCGGTAAGGGGTGGCTACTCGGGCCATCCTGAAACAGGCCCTAAGTCCACCACTGGGTGTGGATTGTGGAATTGCTAGGAAGTACCAAAATAAAAGGCCCGTATTTTTCCAAGTTTTTATGAGATATAAAAAAAACATGAAGAACGATACAGTTGTCAACACGGATATCGAGGGATATGCCTTGGGGGCGTGGCACGTGGCGCCTCGATATTATAAAATTGGTCTTATGTTCGAACGGCGGCTGTACGCTTCATTCAGTCGCTTTGCAACTGCGTACAGTGCGTATTGATGCGTAAAAAACCAAAATGCCGAGTTGTGCTGTAATTATTTGTCAAAATAGGTCAAATACCATCAACCTGAAGACAAATGGCGTGTCCTACCACCGGTAAGTAAACAATTAAGTCACTGTTTTATATTTTAAATCAATTTTTAAATGTTTTACTAACTTTCGTCCGGAGCGACACGAACTAGCCCGAGAGTGCCCGAATCTTCCCGAACGCAACGAGCGTTTTGGATTTAGGGAGGAGCAATCGAGTGCGTGCGGCTGATTTTATCGATATGCGTATTTTTGCAGTTAAATATTTTTTTACAGAACTCTATGGATATTCTCGTATTACATGTATAGTAAAAGAGGTTTGAACCAAATTAAGACATTGTTATTTCAATACAGTTACACGTGAAGTGTAAAAACTTAAATTAATATTATGCCTAAAAGATTTTGACTAATGAAGTTTTTAATTTATAGTACAATTATGTTAAGTATTAAGATAAATACATATTATATTTCATCCAATTATTTATTTTTGGTCAAAAAATTACAATAATTTATGTTCGATATGCAAAAATATTCAATTATTATTTTCCGTCGCGGTTTTGTCAAATCTTGGTCTATAATACTGAGGGTTTCACATTTTATTTTACTTCTTTACAAATGTGTTAAAAATGTCGTATAACTCGCGTGAACATTGTATTATTACGCTTTCGGCTCCAATCCGGCCTCAGACGTAGTAACTTAGCTCTGTAATAATAAAAACAAGAAAACAGAAAATAGAAATCAAATAAAATTAGAATTATTTATTGTCCAGTAAAATGTAAATATTTGGATAGCACTTGACGCTTTGAAATTTTTGGTGTCACATTTTTTGCCAAAAAGTGAAGTCTTATGTCAATGTATTTTCCATGACACATTTTATCAACTGTATGATATTTAACGACTCCTGGTCGAATTGATGAAAATCAATGGATTTGAATACATTTGACCCGATGAAGTGGTTAAGGGCTTTTGGTACCAGTAATGACTTCGTAAATTTTGAAGACACTTGAAATTTATCATCTCTCAGTACAGATTTTTTTATTACCCCTTCCATTTTTCTACAAATGTCTATTACATCTTCGGAGGGCAATACAAGGCTACCTCTGTCTTTTAGAGTAATAAATCGGTGATTGCGAGTTACTTCTGTTGCTAGCAACCCAGATACACATATTTTAATAAAATTGATGGTTTATTATTATTTTAATAAAATATTACTTCTGCACAAAAAAAACTTTGGGATGATTCATCGGACGATTTAGAAGATTTATATGAGCAAGCTTTGTTCGATGAAGAAATCGTAGAGATTGCACATAATATCTCGGACATAACTATGCCAGTTATTGTATATATGGCTGGATTTGTAGCACACGCTCTTTTAAAAAAGTGCGTTATTTGTGTATCTGGGTTGCTAGCAACAGAAGTAACTCGCAATCACCGATTTATTACTCTAAAAGACAGAGGTAGCCTTGTATTGCCCTCCGAAGATGTAATAGACATTTGTAGAAAAATGGAAGGGGTAATAAAAAAATCTGTACTGAGAGATGATAAATTTCAAGTGTCTTCAAAATTTACGAAGTCATTACTGGTACCAAAAGCCCTTAACCACTTCATCGGGTCAAATGTATTCAAATCCATTGATTTTCATCAATTCGACCAGGAGCCGTTAAATAATCATATCATTCAGTTGATAAAATGTGTCATGGAAAAATACATTGACATAAGACTTCACTTTTTGGCAAAAAATGTGACACCAAAAATTTCAAAGCGTCAAGTGCTATCCAAATATTTACATTTTACTGGACAATAAATAATTCTAATTTTATTTGATTTTTATTTTCTATTTCCTTATTTTTTATCTTTATTTCATTTATGTACAACATATCATTTACATTTTTAAATATTTTTATAAAAACAAAAATAAAAAAAACATTTAAAAATATAAAAAATAGTAGCCCACCGGTATCGGGAACAGGGTCCAAGCTACCGGCGGTCAGGGCTGCTGAGAGAGGAACCTCCTAACGATACGCGCCGTGTCCAGAAGTACCGCTTTCTGGATCAAGCCCTTGATCCAGCCGCCTAACGAGAGCCTCCTCAGGTGTTGATCGAGGCTCTTGGCTATTATGCCATTGGCCGTCACGACTATCGGCACAATGATTGCTGTATCCACATCCCACATGTCGACAACCTCGCGAGCCAGGTCAAGATACTTAATTTGCTTATCTTTTTCGGCTTTCACGAGGTTCTCGTCATGCGGTACCGCTATATCAACAATCATCGTGCGACGCTCTAATCGATCTATCACCACTATGTCAGGTTTATTGGCAACAATAGTCCTGTCAGTGATGATAGACCGATCCCAATACAACGTGATATTGCCATTTTCGAGAACTGGGTCGGGCACATACCTATAGTATGGCACTTCTGATTCAACAAGACTGTATTTCAGAGCAAGTTGCTGATGGATAATCCTGGCTACAAGGTTGTGCCTATGCAAGTAGTCTCCGTTAGCCAGACGAGAACAGCCAGAAATAATGTGACGGATTGATTCCCCCGGACGGTGGCATGCCCGACAGATGTCAACCGTGCCGTCCTTCACAATATATTTCCGGTAGTTGTTCGTCATCATAACTTCGTCCATAATCGCAAAGACAAAACCTTCGGTTTCCCCAAACAGATCACCGAATCGCAACCAGGATACGGACGCTAAGAAGTCTACATCGGGCCCATGTAGGACCCGGTAAAAGCGCCCGTGAAGCTCTTTGCTCTGCCATACCTCCCTGCGGTCATTAGTATTTAATACTACAGGTTTGCGCCAGTTCTCGTTAGCTAAGGAGAGCGGGGTGAGGCCCTTATCTACTGAGACCACATCTCGGTGCATCCCCACGTCGGCTTCTAGGAAGTATTCCCTGAGACTGCATACCTCACGGTTGTGCAGGGTCTTAGCATTTAAGAAGCCACGACCTCCGCATTTCCGCGGGATATACAGTCTCATCACCGATGACCGTGCATCCGATTTGCGGTCAGCAGTGTGCGGACCCTCCTATCCAGGGCGTCAAGTTCCGTCTGAGTCCATTTGAGTATGCCGAAAGAGTACATCAAAACCGGCATGACCCAACCGTTGAAGGCACGCACCTTGTTTCCGCCTGATAAAAGACTATTTAAAACTTTATTCAGGCGGCCAAAGAAACGTTCCCTCAACGATTGTTTCATGTCAGCAGCGTTGATGCCTAACGCTTCCGACATACCCAAATACTTGTAGGTTTCGAGCGAGGAGAGAGATCTTAGGTGTATGGAATCCGAGAGTTGGGTTCTCACGGATTCCACAATCTCCCCTCGCTTTACATGCATGACCGCACATTTGTCCACACCAAATTCCATCCTGATGGCGCTACTGAAAGTTTCCGTTACCTTCAGTAGCTCCATCAGTTGCAAATTGTTGGGGGCAAAAAGTTTTAAGTCATCCATGTAAAGAAGGTGAGATATAACCTGACCACCTCTCCTCAATCGGTAGCCTAGACCTGAATCCTCCAGCAGTGTGCTTAGAGGATTCAAGGCTAAGCAGAACCAAAGTGGACTCAAACTGTCGCCCTGAAATATACCTCGCTCGATCCTTATCGGTTCGTTATTCCTCTGGATATTTCGACATCCTGGATAGCGATCCTTATTTTTATTATTACAGTTCCCACTGCTAAGACTCAAGCCTACTCTCTATTATATGAACTCCACACTCAATTAAACTGAATTAAACCAAACCTGAATGTAGGTAGGCTAATGGGTACACCTCTGCCTAACCCTACGGGGATTACAGGCGTGATGTTATGTTATGTTATGAATGTAGGTAGGCATTTTTGATTAAAATCATTTTTTTTAATATTAAGTAATATATTATTATATAAATATACAGTATTATATTTAACAGAAAGCGTTCCCTTTAACCGGTAATAAAATATTAAGAAAATTAAACTAAGTTATTTTAATACAAGAATGTGCTTTTTTTTTTTCTTTTTTTTTTTTTTTTGAGTGTGGGAAATCATCAAATAACTTCTCCCGCTCTGGGTGGAGCGGAAGGGCGTGTCAGACTTTTACTGACTAAAACCCACCCGTGTTCCTTCAGTTGCCTATGCCAGGGCCGCGGTAACCCCTTCGGACAATCCGCAACCCCAGCGGCAATACAAGAATGTGCTAAAATTAAATATCGATAAAAATTATCGACCATCGCTTTCGACTCCCTAATTGCTTGCGTGTGCATTGAATGTTCGCGAATAGCAAATGTTTACAAGTGAATGCCCCGCCCATTCTATGTATGTGTGCTATTAGAAATTGATTTAGTGTAGCTGCTTTCTTCTTAATGTGCGTGTTCAAATTTTAAGTGTGTGTCGTAAGTACACTATTTGTTAATGTTGTGATTATTTGGGTGGGAGATAAGCGGCGGCACTAGGACTCCTTATTATTCCGCAATGAAGGCATATCTCCGGATATCTATGGTTGTCAATGACAATAAAATATAAAACTTTTTTTTGCAAAAAAAAACCACCGAGTTCCATCCATTTATCAAGTTTATCATTTATCAAGTCTCCTAGTATCAACGGATCATTACATTTTTACAAAATATTGCTTTTCCCGATGCAGGGAAGTTAATTGTTGAGGAGTTCACTGGAGCTGATGGTGAAGTCACCATCAACTTCACTTCACCATAAGTACTTACCTACAGTATTTTTATCTCACGAAGCGACACGCGCTTTACATGTTGTTACCAAGTGTACAAATACACTGTGAATGCGTGAAGACGAGTAGCGTCAGCACATAGGCGAGTAGTGTTTGCGAGGGTGTGTGTGCACACACAGTCGCACATACACACACACACTTCCGCCTTCGCCATTGTCTAGGACGGTGCCGAGAACTCCTGCACTTACACACACATTCACAGCAGCAGAATCTGACTTGGTGACAATGGGACCACCTCGAGAGCATTACATTAAAAAAAAAAAAAGAATTTTCAAAATCAGTCCACAATTGACGAGAAACGGTGAACATACATAAAAAAAAGTACATCGAAGCATCGAACATAGAACCTCCTCGTCGGTTAAAAAAATAGTACAATCAAAGAGTATCAATAGTGTATGTTATGCGTCGCCAATAGGCGGCGTGAGCTATACTGCTGCAACCTGAATATTTCGTGCTGATTGAAACGAGAGAAGTAGTTCAATAATAATGATTATCGCCCTAACTAGACATACACATTTCCGTTCCAGGTGATCGCGCTGATATGTGGGTTGTTGGTGGTGATTCTGATGGTGCTGGGGCTGGCGTCGGCAGACTGGCTGATGGCGGCGGGATGGAGGCAAGGCCTCTTCATGCACTGTATAGACCCTGAAGCGCCCACGCCGCTGCCCTTCGACATCACTGCACAGCCCGGCTGCTACGCTGCAAGACCCGCGCCTTATATTAAGTGAGTGATACTTTAAGGGCCTTACCATGGCTTTTTTTTTGCTGAACCCCCCTATGTTGAATTACAAAAGCGGTAATATTTTGGGCGTATTACTTTAGTTATCCATAGTGTTAATCTAAGGATTCGCGCAGACGAGTCGAAAACTGCTTTTATCCATCTTGCTAAGTATCCTGCCATCTCTACTCAAAGTTTGTAATCCGCTTACTAACACCTCCTGCTTTAGTTTGATGTCTAATCTCCCAAGTTTGGTATCGAGTCGCAGTTTAATGATTATGACAACAATGGTTTGAAGTATTTGATAAGGTATTGCATTCCCAAAATACGGAGTATTAAAATTATGTTAATATTTTATTGCGTCCATAAAATAATGAACTTTATTTAATGAAATTGGATTTGGCCACATCAATATGCCGTGTTGACTGTCAATAGAGTTAAAATTATTGATTTTACTTTTGGGACATAAAGACTGAAGCAATAACATTAATTTGAACAAACATTTTTAACTAACGAAATAAAGAATTCTTAATCCAGTCGTTTACTGCTTCATGGCAGGCAACATTGGGCAAGTGGGCAGGTTTTTATAAAATAACCTGATTTACATTGTTTAATACAGACCAATCTGCCTAGCCTTTTCCCAACTATGTTGGGGTCGGCTTCCAGTCTAACCGGATGCAGCTGAATACCATTATTTTACATGGAGCGACTGCCTATCTGACCTCCACAACCCAGTAACTGGGTAATACGATACCCCTTGGTAAGACTGGTTGCCAGACTTTCGGGCTTCTGACGACCCGTAACGACTGTCAAAGATCCACGAATAACAGCCGGGACCAACGGCTTAACGTGCTTTCCGAGGCACGGAGGAATCTCGGTGTAAAGATGGTCACCCATCCACTGTTTAATACAGACCATCAACTGAAATTATTGAAATTAATATCAGTGTTGTCAGATCAATAAAGTCCTTCAGTTGATAACCTGAAAATTATTTTAGTGATGCTTTGTTAAAAGATTTACATTTCATCAGCTTTCTCTCTCACCTTTTAAAAACATTAAACCCGAAAAATAAAACAATATTATCGAGTGAGGGAGGCCCACAGGAGGCCACACAAAAAAAGTTGTGTCTAGCCTTGTCCAGTTTTATCAACATCCTCTCAGGGAGAATTTCATCAGTGTCATCATTATTATGGTTGACATTGACAGCTTTAGAAAGCGGTTCAGATGTGCTGTTCATTGGTGAAATTCGCCCTTAAAGCAATTGATGTTGATGATGACTTTGGTCCAAAAAGTCACGAAGAACACTGTTTTGTTGAAGTCGTAGTAATTTCCGTGTGTTCCTTAGAGCGGCGGCCGGGTTGTGCGTGGCAACTTTAGCAGCGGACGTATGCGGCGCGTTGTTGACCGGGCTCGGTCTGCGTTCCGCCGACCACCGCACCAAGTTCCGCTACTATAGGTTCGCCGTGCTCGCCATGTCGCTAGCCCGTACGTATTCACCGAAACTGTATCCACAATTTATGTGATATAGAAAAAAAATAAGTACTTACATGAAATTATTTTACATAAAGTTTAGTTTCCACTGTAACTTGAATATTTTTACTAGCGCGCGTAACCAGCTGCGATTGGCTGTTGATAAATCATTCAACCAATCACAGCAGTCTACGCGCGTTTGACAATTTGTCACATTAAGGTTGATGCGCCAAGGTAGCCCGCGAAATTCAAAATTTCTTACGTTTTTTGCAATTTGTAGGTCAGTGTGAGCTTGTATGTTGATTAAAATATGATTCGCGGGCGTAGCTAATATGGCTTTACAGAATTATAATCATTAGAATCAGCAATACAACTCCATACGTTAGCATTTATCTCAAATCTAGCGATTTCATGAAATCATGAGGTTTGAGGTAAATGCTAACTTATGGAGTTGTATTGCTGATTCTAATGATTATAATTCTGTAAAGCCATATTAGCTACGCCCGCGAATCATATTTTAAGCAACATACAAGCTCACACTGACCTACAAATTGCAAAAAACGTAAGAAATTTTGAATTTCGCGGACTACCCTGGCGCTTTCGCCTTAATTTCGCGATAATTTGCGTTCGAGAATCTGGCCCTACGTCACTTGTTCCATTAGGCTCAATTTACATTGCGGAACAGATTGGAAGAGAGTTTTTGTAACGATATTGTACATAGCAAAATTAACTTTATGTCAATTGTATAACGTACACACTGGCGGACTAAGGGGGGTGGCGGCAGGTGCGATCCGCCCCGGGCCGGGGTCCAGGGGGGCTCCCAAAACTCGAGAAATACTTTTTAATCAAATCCCAAACAAGACCAAAATATGTTCAGTACTTAAGTAAAATAAAAGGCAGTTTGTAGTTGGGGCCCCAACGCATGCTAAATATAAACGTAAGATGCAAAAATTGTCGAGCTCGCCTCGCTCACTCTTGCAACCTACATTCTTTTGTTTTTTCTCAGACTTCTCTGCGTAAGTCGACAAAGTAACTCCTAATTATGCACAAATACGAGTAGTCAAAAGAAAACCAAACTTAAACTGAAAGCATTTATCATCACACTAATATTATAAAGGCGAAAGTTTGTGAGTGAGTGTGTGTGTGTGTATGTTTGTTACATCTTCACGCTCAAACGGATGGACCGATTTGGATAAAATTTGGTATGTAGATAGCTTATACCCTGGATTAAGACTTAGGCTACTTTTTATCCCGGTCTACGCGGGTGAAACCGCGGGGCGCAGCTAGTTTCAAATAAACCAATTACAAACACTTGAACTGTCAAGGGGTCGGTCAGTCAGAAAGATGAAGCTAGTTGACCATTCCAAACCGTAGGAGAAGAACGGGCAATAAACTCCACGGACACTCTTTTAAATCAAATATTTTTACAAAATATTGGTTACATCGTTCATATTGAAAATATATATGTGAGAACAATGTAGAAAGACGTACACGTTAAAAGCGTCCGTAAAAAAAAGATAAAAACTAAATTAAAAATAAGCTGTGGCCGCTAAGAGACGACCAGTCCCAACTGACGGCGCCCGTTCACGAACATGACGCGTGAATCAGCACCAATTAGCTCAACCATTTTGAAGGGAACTTAATGATCCAACACACACGCCACCACCAACGAGACATTTGAATGAGCATGACATACTCTCAACCGCCAGGCACATTTAAGTCAGTGAAAGACGTACCCAGTAAATGGTAGCTTTATATTAGCTACATAGTGCTCACAGATTGTGCTATACAATTATACAATATTAAGAGTGCACAAATAAACCTATCAGGAGTGGGGTACTAAAATGTTCAAACTTTTCTGGTAGGTTGACAAAGTAATTCCTATTTCTGTATTTAAACAAAAGAAAACCTAACTTTTTCTTTTGCAGCGTGCCAAATATTTTGACGTCCATTCGCGGGAGGCCCCATTTGGTGTTTCCGCCCCGGGCCCCCGATAGGCTTAGTCCGCCACTGAACGTACAAACTAGATACGAGTTTGTAACTGCGGGAATTACCGAGAATTATCCAGATAACGCGCGACCTGTTATGTGGCTCGTATCTAGTTTGTACGTATCTATTGACACAAAGTTCATTATGCTTTGTACAGAACAAAATTCGCTTCCATTCCGTTCTGCGGCAATGTAAATTGAGCCTTATTCTGACTTGATTGAAGAAGTACTCGAGTATTCGTTGCGTGGTTCGAAAGGCCTGGTCGCAGGACTCGCAGGCCTGGATTTATGGATAGAAGGTTTGTGTATCAAGAAAAAGAATGTAATCGTTAACAAATTTTATTTTTTTTATTTTCAGTAATGTGCATTTTAATAGCATTAGTAATCTACCCAGTCTGCTTCGCTGCGGAGTTAAATCTGGGTAAGTAAAAAATATGATACTTTCTAATCTTCTTAATTTTTCTTTCCCTACACAGTAACCCCTATCTTTTTCTGACCAACAATATAATTTTGTTCAATAGTTCAGCTAGGAACTGCTGCACTATCTACTTATAAATTGATCACATAACAGTATGAGTAAGGCTCTCCTTCTTAACGCTTTCGATGCGTAAATGTCACAAAGAAGCTTTTAGGCGGCAATTAGCATTTTGAAGATACCACGTCAGTATATTTCCATAGCAACCATCTTGACGCGGATGGCGACTTGAGTAAATTAATAAGTATAATTGACTCAATATACTAAGTACTAGGATACAGATAATTAATGTAAGTAGACTGCTACAACTCTAAGAACTCCTGAATTCCATACTAGGTAAAAACCTGTACCTTGGAAATCTATGCTCATCTGTGGTAAATTAGATGTAGAAGCTTAGCAATCACATAAAAGACACTTCCAGAAATTAATCATTCGGAAGGATCAACTAATTCAGTGATATGCGTGTGTACAGGTAATAGATCGGTGTGGGAGTTCGGGTGGGCGTACGGCGTGGGCTGGGGCGCCGCCATCTTTCTGTTCGGAGCTGTTGTGCTACTGCTGTGTGACAAGGAGAGCGAGGAGCTCTACTACAAGGAGCGAAAAGTGAGTCACTTCTAAGTACAAGCGTTTAGAGTTTAATTTAGCTTGCCAAGTCTTTGTAGTGCAACAAAGTCTTGTGTAAAATTATACCAACCTATTACTGTCCCACTGTAAGTCAGTAATGTCTAAGATAAACTCAGAAAGTACATATGAATTGAAAAAGTCACATTGGTAAAGGACAGTCCTCTGTGCGGGTTTGACGCAGAATGTGCACTTCGCAAAATGTGCACTTCGCATAATGTGCACTTCTCAAAATAGCACTTCTCAAAATAAGCACTTCTCAAAATGAGCACTTCTCAAAATGGGCACATCTCAGAATGAGTGTGAATTTGATCACAAGGGATTAAAATAAAAACCGTTTGCTTACAATTTTTTTTTATTATTTTGCATGATTTTTAGCACGATAACAGTAGTTTCTGTGTGAAAATTAATGGCTGTAGTACTTATATTACCTATGTGTTTAGCTGACGTATACTGAAAATACATAATCAAACATTTCCTGAACGTGATTTTGTGACTTTTTGCAAAGAAAGTACTGTTATCGTGCAAAACAATTTAAAAAAAATGTAAGCAAACTGTTTTTAGTTTGACCCCTTGTGATAAAATTCACACTCATTCTGAGATGTGCCCATTTTGAGCAGTGCTCATTTTGAGAAGTGCTCATTTTGCGAAGTGAACATTATGCGAAGTGCACATTTTGCGTCGAGTGCACATTACGCGTCAAACCCCTCTGTGCAAGGCTTGCATGGAGGCTGAGGAAACCGTTGCACATGTGCTCTTTAAATGCACAGGTGTCACCCAGATTAGAACAGAAACATCCATCCAGGAACATCCAGATCTTTCACAGATGTTATTAACAGACCAGGAGACTTGATCAACTTCTGGAGGGAGGTGGGCTGGTTGGAATAACCCCCGACGGCCGCCATGGCCCACATGAAGGACTAAGTGCGGAAACCAAATCCTCTAACATAGAACATAGTCACATTATAATCGAACCTCGTACAAGAGAGGCGAGGCCAATAAATGATTTGATTTGATTTGAGGCCTGTCACATTTTATCACCTCTAACTCTCACACGGGAACAAATTTTTAAGAATGTTAAATGAAAAGATGCTTTTTTTGATAAATGTAATCTATTAAACTAGCCTATATTTAATAGGTAAACATTTGTAAAACAATCTAGAAATATAATAAATACTTTAAAATATTTTAAGTACTTCAAAATTATTATTGTTAGTAAATAATATTAAGTAATTTAATAGGTGATTATTTAAAATACATTTATATTGTGTTATCTAATAAACTTAGCTCAAAAACAGATCATATACATAGCTTAATTTTTTAGATAACACAATAGAAATGTGTTTTTAATAATTACCTATTAAATTAATATTATTTACTAACAATAATAGCTTAATATTATTTACTAACAATAATAGCTAATATTATTTACTAACAATAGGAGCTCGTGGCTAAGTAATAACAGCCGCACGGGTCGATCCGTCAGGTTAAGCTACGCTTGCCGGGGTTGGTCAGTGGATGGGTGACCATCTTTACATATCGAGATTCCTCCGTGCCTCGGAAAGCACGTTAAGCCGTTGGTCCCGGCTGTTATTCGTGGATCTTTGACAGTCGTTACGGGTCGTCAGAAGCCCGAAAGTCTGACAACCAGTCTTACCAAGGGGTATCGTATTACCCAGTTACTGGGTTGTGGAGGTCAGATAGGCAGTCGCTCCATGTAAAATACTGGTATTCAGCTGCATCCGGTTAGACTGGAAGCCGACCCCAACATAGTTGGGAAAAGGCTAGGCAGATTGATTACTAACAATAATAATACCTGAATGCATCACACATGGTCATCGGTAATGAGACTGTATATCCCGCGAAAGTGTGGAGGCCAAGGCTTTTTAAACACTAAGACTCCACAATCGCGAGATATGCAGTCTCAGGGAATATTTCCTAGAAGCCGACGTGGAGATGCATCGAGATGTGGTCGCAGTGGACAAGGGCCTCACCCCACTCTCCTCTCTCTAAAGAGAACTGGGGCAAGCCCGTTGTGCTAGCTAGACACTAATGATCGCAGGGAGGTATGGCAGAGTAAGGAGCTTCACTGACGCTTTTTCCGGACCTTACATGGACCCGATGTAGATTTGCTAGCGTCCATAGCCTGGCTGCGTTCCGGTGACTTCTTTGGGGAAACCGAAGGTTTTGTTCTTATGGACGAAGTTATCATGACGAATAATTACCGAAGATTTATTGTACAGGACGGCACGGTTGACATTTGTCGGGTATGTCACCGTCCAGGAGAATCGATCCGACACATATCTCCGGGTGTTCTTGTCTAGCTAACGAATAGTACTTGCATAGACAGGACCTTGTAGCCATCCATCAGCAACTTGCTCTGAAATACAGCCTTGTGGAATCGGAAGTGCCGTGCCGCGTACTACAGGTATGTCCGACCCAGTTCTCCAAAATGGAAATATCACATTGTACTGCTATCGATCAATCATCACTGACAGGACTACTAAAATAAATAAAAAAATCTGCTGCCCCATACATTCATGTTCGCATAACTCATCAAAATGTAGGGAGCAGCTGATTTTTTTCGCGATTTCAGGTTTGGTCCCATACTAAAAGTTGTTTGTTATCATGAGCACAATCATGTGTTTAGGTATCGGTCACTAATTACCAGTCACCCTATATATTAATAAACTAAAGGAAATAATACTTAGATTACATTTTTCAGAAAAGCATGTTTTCATTTAACATTCTTAAAAATTTGGCCCCGTGTGAGCGAGAGAGGTGATAAAATGTGACAGGTCTCTTAACCACTGGGCCATCACGACACAATACAAAAAGTTTTGTGTAAAGACTGATATGAATGTGTTCTTCTGTGTGTGTGTGTTAACTCGTGTCTGCTTCCCCAGGTGGTGAGCGCGGAAGGCGGGGCGCGCCCCTAGGGCCGCGGGCGCCTGCCCGACCTGGTGCCGTGAGGCGCGCGCGCTCGCTAGCGCCCCGCGCCCGCGCCCGCACTCCCCGCGAGCCGTGCGCGCGCGCTGGATCTGATGCGCGCGCGCCCCGCCCACACGCCTGACGTCGCGGCTATAGACCTGTAGCCGTCGCCGCCGCGCACGAAGCCGGTCCCCGCCGCCCCGCCGAAATACAAATCGGCTACGACCAAAAAGATTATAGACAAATGTGGACTCTGTTATTGAAGATGATTTTATTCTCTTGATGAACGGATCTCTTCCTCGTGGGAAAGAACCGTTCTCCAGGACATTTTTTTTGTCTATAATCAGCCTTCATCATACACACGTTTGACCTATAAACTTGTTGATCGAGCTCGTTCGGGCGTCCTTCGGGTTTGACGAGTCCCGACCGCGCCCGGTTCGTCGCCGGGCCGCGCGCGGTCGCGTCACTCGGCGACGGGGAGCGACCTATCGATGCAGTTTTTGGACCTATCGCAACAGTAGCGACGGTCCCGTTAATTTTGTTGTTCGAAAATATCATAGTACTTGGGCTGATCAAAATTATAATTATTGTATCGCGTTGACTGCGAGTCGTACTGAATTTTTACTGTAATATTAAATATATTATTGTGCGAAGATAATAGCATAAATTGTACTTGTGTTTGGCTACTTCCAGTGTAAGTGCTATGATTCTTTTGTAGACACCCAGTTGGTTTTGTTTTACTTATGTTTATTTCACTACGTAGTTTTTAAAGGACTTACCTCAGTTCATTATTTTGTGGCATTGTGTTGATTCGCATTTATTTTTATTTTGTATCGGTTATGTTAGAGCGATGAAATTATGAAACAAAAAGATCTGAAAATGTGACATTAATTTGAATATACGTCGTATTAAGTGAGAATCGCCTTTTTTAAGGATATATTTTGTGATTTCTTTATATTTTTTTATTGTTAAGAGTAGATTTATATTTTTGGCAGCCGGTTGTCGATCCTCGGCGCATCTCGCTCCCGCGATGGGCGGAACACATTCAGATATCTGAGTGTACTGTCGTACCTCGAATGTAATCCGTTCCAAAGAGCGTTACTTTTATTTATTCGCTTTAATTTATTGATTCGTCCTTAGTTGTGTGTAAATATAGTTTTGTGTGATGTCGTGCGGCTTCTGTTGCACCTGGGGCGGCGTGCAGGTGTGTGTGGTGGAGTGGCACGCGGAGTGCAGGCGCAGCGGCTTCCGCCCGGGCAGGCGACCCACTCGGACTGCTATCGCTCGCTCAAATATATCCGTATCGCGTACTACTTGCGTCTTTTGTAATGCGAACTCGTATATTAGTGTTAGTGCACGACTGGTGTAATACATTGTAAGACAAGTGACTGTGAGTTTCCTCGCCGAGAGGACCGACGACGTCGACCGCGTTCCGGTGTACCGGTTGTACATGAGATAGTCGGACTATGACTACTGAGATATTTAAAGGAATTAAATATATGTTTTAATTAAAGTTACCCTTTAGTATGATATACTTCATATTATTGAAAAACTATTTTACTAACGATTATTATGTATACATAGGAATCATGTCTGTCTATGTACACAGATTCATATACTTAATTGAGATTAATTTCCATTGTATTAGTGATGTCTAGAATCTCTTATTGATTTTTACTATTTTGTAAATCTCGAAAGTTTGGAATTGAAAATTATTTAAAAATTATATTTTCTTAATATTTGTGTAAACGTAATGGAACAATTAATTGATGGATAACTTCGTAATTATTAACTAGCGGTAATATGTGTAAGTGTAATATTTGTGGACATTGTTATAGTGGCATGCCATGGTGTGCTTGTCTGACACTGCGAAATTAAAACTTTGTATTTATTGTCGAATGTTCTTGGTCGTGGCTTTAATTTTTTCATGTGTCAACGCATAAATCAATTTATTTGTGCAGGTTAAACAAGTAACATATTTAGAAACCTTCGAACATGACTAATTACTTTATAGCATAATGAATAGGCTCGTCGTACGATCTGGCCTCAGCAACTGATTTAGTTATAATATTGTTTGTGATAAAAAGCAGCTATTTGTTATGTTGATATGAGAGGCTTTGCATAATTCTGAATATTTTCATATAGTGGGCGCAGAAGCCTAATTGTGCGCTGTTGACAAAGATTTCAATTTGTATTTTCACGTACACTTGTCGCTGAAGCATGATTTTTAATACTAAAACATAATAATTAACTCTCCAAATTTTCAATAAGATAAGTAGCTCATCTATACCACAGAATAATAAAGCTACAGTAGTTTATCTGAGCAGTGACCTTGAATTAATTACCTACGGCCGCTCGGTAGGTAAATACGCATCCGTCCGTGCGTAACACGGTGTGAGGCGCGGCTGAGAGCTCTTCACGCAAGCACAGATTAATACAGATGGCACACTCCGCAAATTCATTTCAATAAAAAGCGACTCTTGCCATACGACACAATAAAGTGCAATACAGTTCGCAGAACGCTAATTACCTACAGTTATGTTCACCTACACATTGGCTCTCTTTCTATCGCGTAACTCTTATACCTTCGGCGCGCGGCATTTCTACTGAATTAGCCCCGTGGACGGGGCCCGCCGTGTACTTCTAGCTTCATACCTAAACTGCGGAGTGATCTGTATTAATCTGTGACGCAAGCAAGTCTGAACCCGTTCTCTGCGAGCATGCTACTTGATTTGTTGTAATGACACTGCCGCACATTCGAACTGTTGCCTACTGGTATATACTGAGATTTTGAAGCGTGTCATTTCGCCCGTTTTCTATGAAGATAAACTACTGCAACATTATTATACTGTGTCTGAACCTTCCATTCGCGAAGCCCGTTCATTCGCTCTTAGTCACTACTTTATAAGTTAAGTACCTACATGGAAATAATATCTACATTTATAATAGTATGAGTTACTCTAAAACGCCTCTAACTTTGGCATTTTATTGCATTAACATTCGTTTAATCCTAAATACTAAGCTTTACTTTAGAATTAAATCAGATTTTAATTTAAGTAAGTACAAGGCTAAAATTATAAATTAAGTTTAAGCAATTTGTTGCTATCATCATTAGTCCGTTAAATAGGAATAAATCACACTGCCATGTATCTATAAACTTACATATTCTTTGTAAGTCATATTAATTTTACTGTAGTCTTAATGAATAACATTAAATTATTGAATTTCCTAATGTAAGTGTACATTTTACATAGAAATGATAACCCCTTTGTAATTGATATCGAATGACATTAGCTACTTAATTTTATGCACCTCGAATAGTACTTGGACACACTGTTTTTCTCTAATAAATTAACATTACAAATCTTCATGTAAATGGAATTTTCAATACAGTCATCTATGATAATGTTTTCACGATTGAATCAATTTTGTCCTATTAACATCAATCTTCTTACAACGCAAAAAAAAATAGCAGTTGTCCAAGTACATCAGTTATACAATGTCTATTTCCTTAGCCAAATTATGAGTCATATCAAATGAGATTGAATAAAGTAACTAGTAAAAATTGTGTGTATATTATTGTCTTCCTACTCTTTCAGTCTTGTGGTTAATCTTACCTTGCCTTGCTTTGCTTCCCACAGCTCTTGTTTGGCACGACAGCCGGCGGGCAATAGTAAGCCCGGGCCGGTAGTCTCGACATTATTAACGTTGCCCTAACGATCGTTACGTTGCTCTGTGGTCTGATAAATTTTAAGGAACGGGCTCGAAGATGTGTCTGTGTCATCTGTGTGTCTTTAATAAAATCGAACTATTACCATTTGCCCGTCTCGAGGGTCGAGGGGAGCCCATTAGGACCACAGAGCATGTAATTAGTTAACGAATGTCGTAACGAAAATCGTTAACAATGTCGAGACTACCGGCCCAGATCGTCGAAATAATACACGATCAAAAACGATCGTTGCCTAACTTAAGGGCTGTGCTAAGGACAGAAAATATAGGTACGAAGTTCCGTATGCGATGCTCGCATGCTCACACACTCGACTCGTATATAATAGAAAGAGAGGCAGAGAGAAAGTAGCATGGAGGGAGCATAACCACGGAGGAGATGTTGTAAGTAGATTTCCATATACAGGGTGTTTCTTTTTAAAGTGTAAAACCAGTGCGCTGCGAGCTGATAACAGAGTACCATACCTATCGAGTATCGATTTAACCCCCATGTATGTTCTACGATTTATTTTAGTTTTCGAGTTATATTTTTTTCGATATTTTTCCTGATTCAACGAAATGATTTTGGCTTTAAAAAAATATATCTTTTTTTTTGCGTCTACTTTGAACAAGAATGTACTAAAATATGAAAATCACAAGATTTGCTTTGGGCATTATTTGCTGAAATCGGTCGTTGAAAGTTGTGTCAGACTGATTTCAGCAAATAATGCCCAAAGCAAATCTTGAGATTTTCATATTTTATAATTTATTATTAAGTATCTTTTCGTATTTTTGTCAATCCTGACATTTACTATTCCTCTACGTTTAAGTTTAAGCAGAGCTCAGTTGATAATAAAAACATCTTAACCACTACCATTGATATGAAATTAGGGATCCAAAATAACTCTAAAAGTACAAAAAATCATAGAACATACATGGGGGTTAAATTGATAGGTATGGTACTCTGCTATCAGCTCGCACTGGCTTGGCACCTTAAAAGAAACATCATGTATATAAAACAACGCGTGACAATTTGCGGGGTGGGGGGGTGTTAGATCCCGCCCACTTCTTTATTTTCCATCTACCAGTCAATAGCCAAACTATTAGATCCCGCCTACTTCTTTATTTCCATCTACCGGTCAATAGTCAAACTATTTGCTCGTTCTGACAATTTTACTTTGTAGTTACGTAACTATCTCACACTAGATGTCACTAAGTACACGATGCAACAGGGTCGTATTCAGAAAATGTTTACAAAATGATATAAAAACTACAAAAATAATATTTTGGCCATGGTCTTTATGAATGAATGTTGAACAAATTTTAGTTTATGATCATTAAAATATGTTAGTACTGAGCTCTACGTGCTTAAATATTTTTATTTCCCATGGCACCAAGTGTCGCCATCTAATGTCGGGTAGAATAATTATGTTTGGAAAATAGGAACGTTTACAAAGTTCTGCACAAGACGAACGCCAATACACTGACTAAGGCCACGCCTACAATATTCATTTATGAAAAAACCCCCTAAATAAATAAATAAAGAATAAACAAAATGATGACGTCAGGGCCTAGTTGAGAATCACAGTGCACAGTTGCTTAGGCCGTCTCCTACCGCTGTTTTCTTACGTGACGATTTCTACTAGAACTCCTACCGCGAGCCGCTGGAACTTGGTTCCAATTTAAAAAAATCCAAAAACCCGACTGCAATGAGTGAGCTTTACCTAAAAATTTTGAAACAGGATGACCTATTTTGTCTCCAAACCAAACAGTCTCATGCAGTCGGAGGCGGTCTTTATTGTTTTTGAGAAGATGCCTCGGACCGACTGCATGAGATTGTTTGGAGACAAAATAGGTGGAGAGCATTTTGATGAGAGCTGCATTGAAGAAAGAGTCAGTTACAGTGGCGGACTGGCGGTTCATGGACGGTTCGGGGAGGCATAAGCGCCGATGGAAAAACCGAACTTGCTTTTTTTTTGTATATGGACCTCGCTTACCGTCATTAAATGGGTCATGCTGCAAAACGAAATTCTATGAAATTTCTGTCTGCGAAAAAAAGGAACACCATCCCCTTAACATCTCCTACGTATTTGGTATTTGGCTATACCAACTCTCAGTCTCTATTGAGACTGCATGGCCGCCGTGACCGAAAGTCGGTCGGGAGCATATTATTATTATTAAGGTTCCGTACCAAAATGGTAAAAAGTAACCGTTATGGTGTGACTCAGTCTGTCTGTCACAGCTGGATATTTCAAGAACTATGCTATCAACTTGAATTTGCCCAACTATTTTGCAAATAAGAAAGAAATAAAAATATATAAGTAGGTATGTTTTTTTGCAACAGGGACTGAAAGGGGTCTTAAAAAATCGAAGTGGGGCTACTAGGGCATGGGCTATCATATGAAAGAAAAGTTTGCACATTCTCAAACTTTTTTTAGGTAGCAGTTTTCGACTTTTGATGAAAAATGTTAAAAAATATCGTGCCCGCCCCCCTTATCTCCGAAGTTTACCTAAAGACAAATCTGAAATTATTCTATGTGATAGAAGTTTATGTATAGATTACAGGAAAAATAAAATGATGTCTCCAAATAGCACAGTTTTTCAGAAATCATCAACAAAAATTACATACCAGGTACCTATAGGATGGTGCGCGAGTTAGACTCGCTCTTGTTTCTGCTGTTTAGCATTTTTGTTGATATGAAATAAAACACACATTTTTTATCACATTTATTTTTAAATTGGCCAAAGCGTTAAAATGGAGTCAACATACAAGCGTATTGGAATACAGCATCTCCGCCTTCGGTGGTAAACGGGATAATTTTTCTATATTCTTGAATAAACTCGGTTTCCTTTATATACCATACCAGGAGTCTCTTATCACCTACATAAACTCCTACATAAACCAGATCTTTATAAGGATTGAAATGCGGGGCTTCCTTCATAATTTTTTGGAACAAACGATCTGAAATTTTATTTGTATCTATCATATATGGGAAGCAGTAGGGCTCGAAACGAGTCCCTGCGCTGTCTGCAATCTCTGTTAGTTCGCTTTCTGTGAAATAACCCGCATTGCCTATGACACCAGACTTGATGATATCCAATGTAATTTTACCAAAATCACATTCCATATCAGATTTAACGTTGTAAAGTTGAAGATGTCCACCTTTGCCGGAAGACACCGAGCATTCTACAGTGTCTGTCGTTGTTCTTCCTTTAGTGTAACTGCAAGTGTAAGTTCCACCTGTTGAAACTTCGCCGCCCACTTCGAATATCTTAAGAAACGAGGCTTTTGTGGAAATCTTTACGCCCCAATTGTAACTTTCGGACGATGAATAAGTATCCACTGTAGACACGGTGTGCGTTAATTTGCAGGCGGTGGTGTTAAGACAAGCCACGGAAGATAACAATCGAGGACTGTAGGTATGAAACGTACAATTATACGGGGCGTATATGGATAAATGAGAGCCCGTAGAATCGCACTCACTCCGTATCGGGATGCCATAGAATTGGTGATCTCTATAGGTTTCCTTCAAAAGGGCATGTTGTTGGGCAGCTATGTCCTCGATGCTGGGATCCATTCCGGCATTTTTTGTAGCAGCAGCAATATTTAGAGTTCCGCTTCGGGCGACTCGGGATGTCTTTCCTTGTTCACATCTTTGAGGTAGGAGCCACGCAAAAGAACTCGAAAACAAACAGAAGATTACAAATGTGATATGCATTTGTAATAAATATGAATAGTATGCAGCGCGATGATCCGTATTGCTCTACGCCGTGCACAATACAGAACTACAGTTGACAGTTGGACTGATTGTGTCCGCCGCAGTCTGCCGAGTCATATAATGTTATCATTTTTAGGGTTCCGTTTCCAAAAGGTGAAAACGGGAGTCTGTTCGTTTTGCCTCCAGTTTCTTTCAGACTTAAACATATTAGTTAACCAGTGCGTACTGTACACCAAATACCTACACGTTGATAAGGCCTCTGTCATAGCAATTACATATCTACATAATTCTAACAAGTTAAACTTTATTGGTTCTCTTGGATATTGCTAAAGACGAAGTACATTATTTACTTATGAATTTAAGATCAAGTAGCGCTCATGGCTGTGATAACATCTCAACAATATTTCTCAAATAATTAGCTAAGCACGAAGTTCTCCCAATTATTGTTCACCTAGCAAACTTGTGCTTTAGTAAAGGTGTCTTATGGAAGACACCTTTACCACCTTTATTTATATTTATTTATTTATTATCTGATGCGCAGTATGGATTTAGACAGCACAAATCGACTGAAGATTCAGTAACGGGAAAAAAATAAATATGAAAAATTAGAAGTTTGTTGCCTTGCCAGCGTTGTAAACTTATTATTATTATGGTTTCGGTAATACGGAACCCGTCCGCGAGTCCGAATCGCACTTGAACGGTTCCTATCTGGATATTAACCTCTGGAACCTTTGCGACAAGCAATCGGCATTGACTTATTTTATATCAATGGCAATCAGTTAATTAACTCTGTTGAAAGAAAGTTACAAATTGTTTTGATCTTTGTTAATAAATTATAGTAGGTAAACAAAAGCATGTTGTCATTATATGACAATTATTTAGTGATTAAGTATTTATAAGGCTTTCTCAACACATTCAACGCTATCAAGCAAATGGGTCCCCCGTTTGAATAAAAATACAGAATATAGTTCTTACATAAACAGGGCGACTTGTAATTTGACGTATTCCTTCCAGCACGCTTAGCATGACCGCCACAGAAACGGGTTTTGTCGACGTAAGTCACCTTGTAACAACTATATTCTGTATTTTTAATCAAACATTCAAAAAAAATTGTCAACTTTCGTCTATTTTCTTAAATAACTATAAAACAATTTATTTTAAAATAATATTATTTAAAAAAAAAATCGATTACTTACACATAATCTATTGACACAGTAAGCCCTTCCATGTCACACGGTACAGTGCAAAACTTTTTTTTAAATTTTTTATTTGCCCCCCAAAAGTAACCCCCATATTCAAAATGATTATTTTTTTTGCTTAAACACAGACGTGATGTGTATCGATCGCAAAAACACGATAAAACAAAAAAAAGCGACTTTCTAACTTCGTACTTCAAGACTTCTTCTAATTTTGAAGTTTCGCTATCTAATTTAATTTTACCTTGTAGTATGGATAACTTGTTGAAATAAACACAACATTTTAGAAAACTTAAGATTTATTGACAAAACATACCACTATAGCATATCGTGTTCCATACTTGCATAATTTTAACATTACATTACTACAAAATTAAATCTTATTACAAATTACATGATCAATATTTTATTAATCACTTTTCATGGTGGATTATTGGAATTACATGATAATGATCCGCGGGAAAAAACCGCGGTTTTTCTCGCGGCGATTTATTTTCGCGCACTGGATTTTCATCGTACGAGTACCTACTGCTTAGCGCCGAGAGTTGAAAATCAAACTGTTTTTTGACGCCCTGGGATGCGCTCTGTTGGTTTCTGAATGCTCGACTCAACACCGAAGTTGAAAATCCAGTGCGTGATAAAATCCCGCCGCGATATTTTTACGCCCGTGCGAACGGGGGCTAACACAGGTATAAGTGATAGTTTGGTTTTTAAGACTAAAATTAAAGTGTTAAACTAGACTTCGACGCCAGAGATTGCCTTTATGCTTGCGATTAATTTTTTGTTAGCGTCCTTATAGTCGACTGGTTGTACGTTCATGACTGTTGTTTTTAAGCGGGCTTCATCCTATAATAAAGAACATTCCAATTAATATTGCAAATAAATAGTACAGACGCGTACATATTCCGCATGTAGTGGTTGCAAGCGTGACTGCTGCAATGCTGGAACTATGTACAACCGCGGACATTTGCGGTAGACCACTTTCAACCTTATTACTAAGGCCTCATTTACGGAGACGCGGGGCGTCGAGCGGCGCGGTGCGCATGGCGGGCTGTGGGCCGTCAAGTGCAAGAAATCTTAATCGCTTCTCCGTAAACGCTCTCATAGAACGCCCTATGTTTGAATTTAGTGCGGGCCGCGCAGCATAACGCGACGCGCGACGCCCCGCGTCTCCGTAAATGAGGGTTAAGGTAATAAGGTTCAAATGTGGTTCACCGCAAATTTCCGTGATGAGAGTTGTTTTCTTTTCTCGTTAGAAAATTCTCAGTCAGCCAGGGCTCTAGATTTGTGACCGATTAATAGCAATAGGCTTGCCCCCTATTACATGGGACAACATAACCGACGAGATGTGATGGGTGTACTATTAATAGTTCACCCGTTCTATCGCTGTACCCATAGCGGGAATAAGCGTTTTATGTAATTGTAAAAAATAATTAACAAATACAAATTGATGTCAATAAACTTACGTTGTAAGTCTCCATTTTAGTGCGGAACTTGAACACGAAAGTCCTGAACTTGACTTCTTCGAACAACTGCGTGTACGCAGTCTTGTCGTACTCGAACAAACGGCCGACTTCAGCGACATTTGTACCGAGCATCGCCTCCGCGGCTTCGTTGAAAGCCGTTATGCGCTGGTCACCGGTCGCATCTGACACATTTGCCTGTAATAGAATGGATTGATTGAAAGGCGTAGAAGATGACGTAGCATTGTCAGTTCGCTATTCCGTACTATGTGATCGTTAAAGAATTACGGACTTTAGTTCAAAGGCATTGAGTATATTTTCATTTGATAAATTTATATATCTTTATTTTATTCACATTTGATCCGCTGAATTGAAGTCACGCCACTAGGCTTTTTTTTTTTGTGGATGGGAAATCAACAAATGACTTCTACCGCTGTGGGTGGAGCGGAAGGGCGTGTCAGACTTTTACTGACTAAAACCCACCCGTGTTCCTTCAGTTGCCTATGCCAGGGCCGCGGTATCTTCTTCAAACAACCCGCGACCCCGGCGGCAATCCATTAGAAGCCTGACTTTCCTTGTAAAGTTCTTTGGTAAAGTAACACGAAATACAACTTACCGACAATAAAAGTCTATATTTATAATTAGGGTATTCTCTGTTGCACTTTTCGCATCTATAAAGCCCATTTTCTTGATCGACGAGTTTTTTGTTGCACTGTTCTTGTGGGCAGGCCTTGTATACTGCGTTATCGGTGAAGGTGAATGTTAGTACTCCGAGGAGACTGAAATAGTCGCCCTTGTCGCCAGAGCCAAGCTGACGGGCCTCCGCATCCGAGAATGTGATCCATTCGTTACTACCGCCCGAGTAACCTCCAACTCTGAAAATTTGAAAAAATACAATCGTTTCGCTTTCTTGTAGCTTCGAATCGCTGCTGGGCCAACTCTTCTCAAAACTGAAGGAATTATCTCGCTGTAATGACGCTACGCAACCGGTTGTCACTTTTTGGGTACTTACTTAAAACTTTACTTAAGTACTTCATTTATTTTTGTGTTGTGTCTGTGATATTTTTCAATTTATACCTATATTTTAACCTTTTGACCGCTTGGCTAAATATCAATTGCCGTGCCCCTAGCGCGCGGGCTACAAATCGATAAAATAATACCTACAATAAATTGTAGTTAATAGGACGAAAAGTCATGCATGTTCTCTGTCGCAGAAATACGACACGAGCGGGAAATATGTGTCGCATTTAACGGTCAAAAGGTTAAAAGCTCCGACCAGAATTCTGCCACTTCTACATCGTTAGCGTTGGCTCGTTTACTGATAAGTCTTAAGTACCTATTTTTACAGCATGTATAATAGAGCAGAGGTAGGCAGCTCTTTCAAGATCTCATCCAATTTTGAATGCTGCATCCTACTCCAAAACATATTGAATGACTGTTTACCTGGCAGAAATATTAACGATTTCCATGTCAGCGCCGCCGTTGTCGTACCAGCCTCTCAGCTTGTGAGCTTCGGGTACGTCTGGGTTCAGTCGGATCATAGAGCTCGCCAAACAAGACAGGGACTTGCTGCCGTTGTACTCGGACAAACGGGCTCCCTATAACATTAATGTCACGATTATTATTAACCAACTCTTTTATTTGGATGTACAGACAACAAAAGAGATATCTAGACAGGACACACTAACATATTTGTAAGTGTATTGCTTCATGTTCAATTTTATATATTACTTTTTTTGCAGTAGACATGTAATGTAGGACTATTGCAAAAAAAGTACCTAATAATAAAAAACATAGTAACACAACATTGTATATTGTCACGGAATTGAACATGAAGCAATACACATACAAATATTTTAGTATGCCCTGCCTAGATATCTCTTTTGTTGTCTGTACATAGAAGTTGTAGGTATGTATTCTCAAAATGGGAGTGAAATTCTGCTGGAGTCAATTGTTTTCATTGTTTCTTTGCAGGATATACATGCATTTTTGTTGATTTTAACAGAGTACTTACTTTTACAGCTATGACCGGGTTTGTGTTGCTATCAAAGTTTTCAGCTTCCTTTCCCCACATTGTTAAGACTACCTGTAAAGATAACACATTAAAATATTTGCTTTAAACAACAATATTTCCTCCATAGAATTTTCTAGTGAATTACGATCGTCATCAATATGTATAATGTTACTAACTGCGCCACCCGAGTTGTCCACAAGGGTAAGTTCTCTCTTTTTCAGCAACTTTCCGGTACTTCTAGCAGTAAGCTCTTGAAGGTCTGCAGCTGACTTGCATACACCTACCACATCTGTAAATGAAAAAAATCTATGTTAGTCAGTTCCTGATAAGCATAATTAAAAATGAAAACATTTTAGACACCAAAAGTAATGTTTTGGTATTTTTAATAAATTCTAGTAAGTAACTAGTCTTACCCAATAAAGTATCCACATTTTTCGCAGCAATCTCATTAATAGGCACAAACTCGAACTTAATACTGGGCACACTGGAAGAGTCTTCCATACATTCAGCGACTACTGTGTTAGCTGTGAATGTCATCTCATAATCGTTCTTCATACTGGTGAACTGCTTGTTAGCTGTTTTAAGTTGACAACGGCTTATGTAGTATACTTTGTCCACCTGAAAAACATAATAATTAAAATACAATCCTGTATTTTCTTCTCTTGATGGTATTACCTATGAACCAGGTTCTAGCAATTCTTCATTTTCATCATTCATTTCGAAGCATCCAGAAATACGATTACAATATTACTGTTGTACTGACTTCTTACTGGATACAACATGGTTCACCAGGATTTCTTGCGTAGCAACCATGCTAATTTACTTTAAAAAACATGTTATATCAAGTATGTCTCACCTGTATCATATCATAAAACTTGTCACACTCATTTTTAAAAGCAGTAGCTCTGATTTCTCCGCTGTCATCACAGAGGTCCATACTGAACAGTTTGCCTTCTCCTCTGGCGTTGTTCCAAGTACGTATATCTGATTTGGACATCACGCGAGCTTTGATCACCCATCTGTGGAAATCAAAACTATGTATGAAATTGCGTGATAAATTTTTAACGGAATATTATAACGATAAAATAATGAATGCTGTCAATCCTTGGCCAGATTGAGTATATAGCAACCACTAAAGGTCACCACTAAAGGCCACTAAAGGTCACCACTTGGTGCATTAAGTATCAGCAAAAGGTAAAAAACTGTTTCAAAAACAGACACACAAACATCTCTTAACCCAAACTCATGTACAGACAACAAAAGATATGTTTGTATGTGTTTTTTTTTTTGCAATAGTCCTACATTGTAACACACTAACACAAAATTGAATATTGTCACGAAATTGAACATGAAGCAATAGGCCCGGCGGCGCACACCGCTGGAAGCGCGGCGGAGCGCAGTTGCAGACAACAATTTAATATAAACCTTAACTACCTTGACATACGGTCACGCGCATGATCATGTAGTAGCTTAAGGGCGCTCCGAGCACCGCGTGCGAATTTATTCTTACATTGACCGTATGTCAAGGTAATTAAGGTTTATATTAAACTAGCTGTTACCCGCGCATGAATTATACATATTTCTCTACTTCCTCTTGAATCCCTCTATGGCGGCATCTACATCGCCACATATGAACTACGCATCAATGACATGACGTCACGCAAACCTGCATCGCGCAATTAGAGTTTACCACGCGATTAGCATATATACAACGTCCCAACATCAACCGTCGGGCAGTAGCCCACCAGACACAACAGCCGTCTGGTCGGAGGATCCTCCCTTTTCTATGGAGGATGAGTGAACTTTACACCCTGTTCCTCATGCCTCTAAACTGGTGACCCCGAGCATGAACGTCAGCGCAGCCTTCGTGCAACTCCTTCAGCGTGACGTCATCAGCATCACTTCCTCAAGCTTTCAAGCGGCGAGTCACACAGCCAGCCAGCATCCACGGCTTCAACAAGTATCCTGACCACCAGCATGCAGCGGACGCGCATTCCTGGTCATCACTTTCAGCCTCAACCTCAACCCAGCGCTGTACACTCCGACTCACTGGAGCATAACGCAGCGCCACCCCGACTAACTGGGGTATCACCGCAGACAGTTCCGACTCACCGTGAACTATGCGGTTCCCGGTTCCGACTCACTGGAACCACAACTGGCACTGCCAAGCATCGCAAGATACACGACGCAGCCTACTATCGACATCACTCCGTAGGGGAGTGATGTGGCGGCATCTACATCGCCACATATGAACTACGCATCAATGACATGACGTCACGCAAAAACCTGCATCGCGCAATTAGAGTTTACCACGCGATTAGCATATATACAACGTCCCGACATCAACCGTCGGGCAGTAGCCCACCAGACACAACACCCGTCTGGTCGGAGGATCCTACCTTTTCTATGGAGGATGAGTGAACTTTACACCCTGTTCCTTGTGCCTCTAAACCTCTGTCTATTAAAAAAACCGCATCAAAATCCGTTGCGTAGTTTTAAAGATCTAAGCATACAATAGGGTCAGACAGACAGCGGGAAGCGACTTTGTTTTATACTATGTAGTGATTGTTGTCTTCAACTGCACTCCGCCGCGCTTCCAGCGGTGTGCGCCGGGCCATACACATTCAAATATGTTAGTATGCCCTGCCTAGATATCTCTTTTGTTGTCTGTACCTACTGCGTGGCCGTCGCGGGTAAAAAGAATTTGAATATAAAAATAGGACTTACTTATTCTGATATGGGCTGAGACTAGCAATGGGATGGGTCATCTGTGAAGAGAGTATGCTGGAATCAAGGTTTGCAGATGGTGTAGGTGCTAACGACATGGGTGCTGGAGCCATTTTTGGGCGGGGCGCGGGTGACGCAGCCTGTGCAGGCGCCGTCGACGCTCCTGCTGACTCCTCAGTCCATGTCTGAGGGTTGCCCAGCTTCTGGCCCACCTCGCTGCCTGGAGATACTATTGTGATATCCAAGATGATCATAACACGCCTGTAGAACACAAATGTTGTAAAGTTTAGTGCAAACACTGTGTAGGAAGTTACAGTTAAAGCTGAGTCAAGTTGTGATAACTATAATAAAAACAATGGCAGCTGCAAAATTCAAATCCATAATTTCCTTGAATCAGATTCAAATCATAGTTGTATATCAAAAACAAGGATTCATAAAGTCATAGCTAAATAAATGTTGATTTTATGATATTACTAGCTTTTGTCCGTGGCTTCGCCCGCGTGGAGTTCGGAAATAATACCACGGAAACGTACTCCTAACGCACACCTTTTTCCGACATCTTCATTATTATTTCAGCCAATTTTCAAGAAAACCTTAATGAATTATACACCTAAACCTTTCTCACGAATCACTCCATCGATTAGTGAAAGCCATATAAAAATCTGATCAGTAGTTTTTGAGATCATCGCGAACATACAGACAGACAGACGCGGCGAGGGACTTTGTTTTATAAAATGTAGTAATAGTAATGTACTTACAGTATGGCCGATATATCTTGGCAAGCCTGAACAAAGGCACTATGAACTTTCGCGCATGTTCTCTCACTCACACTCGCCTCATGTCACCATTTGGTTCTTAAAAAATGTTACTATGCAGCGTGAAGTTCACACTTGCCAAGATAAATCGGCCGTTCTGTAAGTAATATACAACACACATACTTCTCTCCTTTGCCAGTATTTTTCAGCAGTGATGTGACGAAACGGTCAATCTGCACAACAGAGTAATCGGACAGTTCTCCTGATATCAATTTGTCATTAAGTTGTGTAGCGAGCATGGCAAAACTGTGGGAATGCTTGCCATCTGACACAAGTAGACGAAACCTCTCATTGGCACCACTGCCCTGGATCTTTTTGCTGCCCAAAACTTGCATTATGGGTTTATCATATACTCCACCATTCATTATCACCTGTAAATACAGATTATTGTGTGTAAATGAGGAAAATGAATCATTTAAAAACTTAAAACTTTGTTGAGTTTAAAAGTAAAACTCAGACAGCAGTTGAATTTGAATTTGAGTTGTAGTCATATTGTTAGACAGTTGTCCACTAAGTTGAATTTTAAGAGGCCATACACAAAATTTTGCTGATTTAGCTGATTTACGTGACTTTATTTCGGGCTTCTGATGACCCGTAACAACTGTCAAAGATCCACAAATGACAGCCGGCACCAATGGCTTAACATGCTTTCTGAGGCATGGAGGAGTCTCGGTATGTAAAGATGGTCACCCATCCACAGACCAACCCTGGCAAGCGTAGTTTAACTTGATGGATTGACACACAAGGTTTTCTTAACTGTAAAATCATTTATGTAAATTCATGTAAATCAGCGAAATGGGCAAAATTTAGTATAACATTAACATTTTATTTATTATATTACTTACTCTAGTATAAAAATTGAATACCTACTAAGTAATAGTTATTTATGCAACTGACGTATAATAAGGGGTATTAAATCACGAATGTGGGTTTATCACATGAGTGTTTTAATACCTAATTATGTACAGTTGCATACAAGACTTTATCTACATCCATGTTATCAATACTCTATAAAAGGTTCTGAAACAGTTTTTGCAATACTAATACTCGTATCGAACATGGCGGCCGGCGTCATAGTATACGACATGAATTCGAATAAGTTCTTTTTAGGGTTCCATACCAGAATGGTAAAAAAGTAACCCTTATGGTGTGACTCAGTCTGTCTGTCACAGCTGGATATCGGAACTACTAATGCTATCAACTTCAAATTTAGAACAGTTTTACATGACGTTTACCCAACTATTTTGGAAATAAGAAATTAATAAAAATATTTATATTTTTTTTTGTAACAGGGACTGAAAGGGGCTCTTAAAAATTCAAAGTGGGGTTACTAGGGCATGTGGGGTATCATATGAAAGAGCGCTGTTTGCACATTCTCAAACATTTTTTTCTTTTTTTTTTAGGCCGCATAGTTTTCGAGTTTTCGCATGAAAAATGTAAAAAAAATACCGTTGCCCCCAATGATAGCCAAAGGCTGCCCCCAGGGAGGGGTGTTGTCGCCCCTACTATGGAATATGGTGATTAACGACCTTATCACCAAACTCAACGCCAGCCGCTATTATACAATAGGGTATGCAGACAACCTCGCAATCCTTGTGCCGGGGAAGGTGACAGGAACGATCTGCAACCTCACTCAGCAAGCACTACGTATTGTAGAAAGATGGTGCAGGGAATTTGACCTATCAGTGAACCCCACTAAAACTGAACTAGTCATGTTTACCCATAAACGAGTTTTAGGCCCATTCCGCCTACCGAAACTGTTCGATACAGAACTCCAGTTAACCAATGAAGTCAAGTATCTCGGCGTCATCCTAGACAGTAAGTTAAACTGGAGTAGTCATTTAGACAACAAACTAAACAGGGCCTGCATCACCTTCTGGCAGTGCAGGAAAATGATAGGTAAGAAGTGGGGCCTATCCCCTAAAATCATACTATGGCTGTACACCGCAGTGATCCGCCCCATGATCACCTACGGGGCTGTGGTCTGGTGGCCCCGCACCAAACTTGTTACAGCCTCTAATAAACTACAACATATGCAAAGACTAGCCTGCACGGCGACTACGGGTTGCATGAGGACTACTCCGACTGCAGCAGTTGAAGCCATGCTGGGATTACCACCGCTGCACCTGTTCATACAGCAGGAAGCAACAATGGCGGCAGTACGTCTTAATGCACTAAATCTCTGGGGTAAGAGTAACATACCACACACCGCGCTGCTTGAGGGACTAAACAAGGAGTTCCCCATTACGAGAGCTGTAAATGACCGGGTACCTAAGCAATTTATTTTTGATAAGAAATACAAGATCCAGCTGCACGAGGATCGCCGATGCGAGGGGTTGTGCCCCGCAGAGCTGCGTATCTTCACGGATGGATCCAAAACAGGTAGTGGCACAGGTGCTGGAATCTTCTCGGACGATTTCAACATACACATAGCTACACCATTGGGGGCCCATAACACAGTGTTCCAGGCCGAGTGCTTGGGCATTTCTCTGGCCGCTTCAGCCATCATGGCCAGGGAAGTTAAGGACCACTCGATCCGCATACTCTCGGATAGCATGGCTGTTCTGCAAGCGCTAAGTAGTCACACAGTGGACTCTGGGCTAATATACGAGTGCCACCAGCGTCTTAACCAGGTGGGTAGACTCAATAATATAACCATTCAATGGATCAAGGGACACAGCGGCTCGCTAGGCAACGACGCAGCCGACGAACTTGCCAGAAGGGGGTCGAGCATGGCACCAGTGGGACCTGAACCCATAGTGCTGCTCCCTTTCGGGTACTTGCGCACTCTGGTAAGGAAACGTACCAGGGACCAGCATCACAAACTATGGTCGGACCAAGGTGAGTGTAGGCAGGCTAAGGAGGCGCTCCCTGCAATTGATGGCCGCCTCACGAAACAGGTTCTCCGACTAACTAAACAGCAGCTGCGTACAGTTACAGCGGCTATAACTGGCCATGGGTCATTTAATAAACACCTCTTTGTCATAGGAGTCACAGACAGTCCGCTGTGCAGGGCCTGCGTGGAGGACGACGAGACAGCAGCTCATGTGCTTCTAAACTGCCCGGTAGTCGCCGCATACAGGGCAAAGTACTTCGGTAACCCAGGTACCCTCCGTGAGGTTGTCAGTAAGATCAAGGCGCTGCTGGCCTTCTTTGAGGAGCTGGTGTGGATCGAATGATCGATTTTCCCACCCAAACGCAAAATACGCGCATTGACGTGGAGTTGCGGATATCAGCCCGTATTACCTATTACCTATTACCTATTACCGTTGCCCCTTATCTCCGAAGTTTGCAAAGATAAAAATCTGAAATTATTCTTTGTGATAGAAGTTTATGTAAAGATTACAGGAAAAATAAAACGATGTCTCTAAATAGCACACTTTTTCAGAAATTGGAATGGAATCCTCGGTGCGCGAGTCTGACTCGCTCTTGACCGGTTCTTTTTAATTACGGCGCTGTTGTAGTGAAACGCGCGTGCATTACAATGTTCTTTTTTTGAAAACGAGTTGCATTATGAAATTCAGTACAACATTAAAGCACCCGTTTGGATGCTATTATGGTTACCATGGTTACTATGACACTGGCTGTTTTAATGTTGGCAATAAGCTAACTGTTTCAGAAACTTTTATAGTGGATTTATAGCATGGGTGTAGATAAAATATTAAAATTCAAGCGTTTCATGTAGGTGCTGTAATGTAATATTGGAATTTGTCTTGTGTAACTATGAACCATGAAGTCTTACAGATGAAATCATTAGGGTTGCATACAAATTAAATAAATATTACATGTGATTTAAAGCAATTGCATCCTACAGTCAAATCTAGTGTCCTCTAATACATAAGTGCTTACATAGTTGTTGAAGAATAGGCTTATGCATGCCATTTTGAGCATTTAGGTACTTATCAATCGTTATATCTGGCAATGCAACATGGTTGATACTTGATATGAATTGCAATAACAATCTGATAAGTTTGACGTTGGACATTTCGAATAAAGTAACAGTAGGTACCAGTAAGTATGTACAAGTTACAACCTGTCCGAAAACAACGATGCTTCGATTACCTGTTATTCTTTGTATCTTTGAGCATATTTAATATTTTGAACAAATACCTGATTATACTCACTGACTGTGTAAAAGTTATGATCAGCTTGTAGTTAACAAGCAACAAATAATTGTGTTTCAAAAATTGAAATGCAAAAACTTACCTCAAGAGAGCCTTCAGATAGTTTGTGGCTCATTTTGGAAGAAAATTACGTTCCCACTCGTGTTTTAGCTAATTTAACAATTCTGCTGGGAGCAGAACCAGAGATTCGTGGTAACAATACTGTATTTAGTACAATTTATAGAATCTAAAATACAATGAACGCCTGATCGGTGTTTTTGCCGAGGCGCGAAAATCTGAGTAATCTGACAGTGACACTGCTGAAGTGTTGACACCTTAGGTAATATACAAATGTCATTGGTTGACACTGATTGATTGTGTTGACAGCTGATACTTTGACAGCTTCCGTGATTGTCTATGAAATTTAGTATTGCCACAATAAAACGATCGAAAATAAATTATCCTATTCAATGGGCGCTTAGATAATATACATCTAGATCGAGCCACCGTGTGGCCGGTCATGAGACAGCAATATAATACTTTTTCTAGGTTATGTGGTATAAGAAATGAAGTTTAACGTAAGAAATCTTCCAAATTTTGGACTGAAACGCATGTCAATACATACGCACAATGCAAAAACTGTCCAAAAAAGTTAAATTAATCAACGCAAGATAAATTTTGTAACAGTGAAAGCAAATTGTTTGGCTATCATTTGAAAGTTCGCCAAGCAAAAATACGGCACGCCGTAAGAGACAGAAGATACGATGTTTTTTCTCAATTTTTCTATTAATTTCGTATATATGTGTCTCACTTCCACACTTCACACTGTAATCATGGCAACGTCTAAGGTTTAATATCTTTGAATGAGCGTTTTTTCACCGAGCAGTGAAAACTACCTGCAAATTCATAAAGCTTTGGTTTCCTGGGAAAGCGGCTCCGTCATATTATAACGAAAATCTGTAATTTTTACCATGTTTTTACTAGTATTTGACAGTTAAACTCCGCTGCCCAAAGATTTAAATCGCTAGATTTGCCGTCACCGAACTCGGTGACTAGAAAAAGTGTCCATACTTACTGAGAAGAGCTCATACATTATTAAAAATAGCGTTTCTATCACAATCAAGTGTCACTGCCATAGATAATACATTATATAAGTATCTAACTTTAATATCTGCTAGTCTGCAAGTGTGATTTAGTTTTCACGATTTCAGTTTTGGCCCCATAGTAAAAGTTGTTAATAATGATGAGTACAGTGACCCCTTAAGAGGATATTGGTCAGTATCCAGTAGCCCTGTATATTTATATGTTAGGTACATCTAAATATACAGGGCTACTGGTTAAGTGGTTACTGATTGGAAAGTGATTTAGGAAGAATATTGTTATACGATGCGGTGCAGTGCGGCCCGCCATAATGTGCGCGAGCCTTAATATTAAGGTAGAATATTTAGGTACTTTCAGTTATTTCTTGTTATCAGTGAATTTTTTGTTAGATTGACCGCCCCTGATATCTGGCCGCCCTAGGCCCGGGCCTACTGGGCCTTAGGGCAAATCCACCTCTGACGCTGACAGCTCACTCCACGCTTTCACGTTGAGATGGTGGTGAGATGCTTACAGAATAGCATTAGGTACTGAAGATTAGGGATTTCATTACTTCGTAAAGAACCCTTAATCTGGTGTGGCTGACACTGGCTTGGCCACCATCAGGCATTTTACTTTTGATAACACAAAGATTTAGTCGTTAATTAGTCAAAATTTGTCGCCAAATATCAGAATTTGTCGGTCACTGGTTCAAAAGTTACAAGGGGTCATTGGTGGCCGATCTGGAGAGAGTCTCCCCAGCTTGGCCACCTTTATATCTCAAAAACTAGGGCACCTAGCGAAGATCTGTTTTCTCCCAGATTTAGTCGCTAATTAGTCAAAATTAGTCGCCAAAGTCACAGATTTAGTCGGGTCTCAGTTTAGAAGATATAATGAGTTCAATTTTTAAGTATAGACCAAGAGCTAGATCAAAGATTGTATCGTAAACTCTTCAATCTAGCTCTTGGTCTATACTTGAAAATTGAACTCATTATATCTTCTAAACTGAGACCCGACTAAATCTGTGACTTTGGCGACTAATTTTGACTAATTAGCGACTAAATCTGGGAGAAAACAGATCTTCGCTAGGTGCCCTAGTTTTTGAGATATAAAGGTGGCCAAGCTGGGGAGACTCTCTCCAGATCGGCCACCAATGACCCCTTATAACTTTTGAACCAGTGACCGACAAATTCTGATATTTGGCGACAAATTTGGACTAATTAACGACTAAATCTTTGTGTTATCAAAAGTAAAATCCCTGATGGTGGCCAAGCCAGTGTCAGCCACACCTTAATCTGAAAGTAAAGGTGGTATATAGGTAAAGCTAAAGTCGGAGGCGCCTTGGATCTCGCAGCGCTCGCCTAGGCTCCGTCAAGGCGAGCAGTGGGAGGCGCAAGTTAGTGATGTGGCCGGCAGTAGATGGTAGACAAGGACAAGGCTCTTTTATAGCAGAACCGAAATACAGGTCTACTGCAGCTCGTCTTAATTACTGGCCATCACGGCCAGTAACATTTTAGTGAAATTTGCCTTTAGACTGAACAAAGTAGCCATTGCAGTTGCAGGTCCTTGGTTACCGGTATTTTACCATAGTAGTTCCATGTCCTGAACTGGTTACGGCTGTTTTTCGGAAACTAAGAAAACAAATCGTCTTGTGTACCATCAAAACCATTTATTTCACGAATAACAATACATTATTAGACACCACAGCAACATAATTACAATTCTATAACAAAATATCACAATCGATTTTCACTTGGATTCAATCCAATGAACTAGGTAACTAAATAATGTAACAAGTAAGTTTTCGATGAGAAAAAAGATCGTAAGTACATACATAATATTATAATAGTCACCAAAAAAGAGCAAATAGCCTCTATAAATAGAAATTTATAGAGGCTATTTGCTCTTTTTTTAGTAGGTAGAGTTATAGTAGAGGTATAAAGGACCTACAACCTATAGCTTTCAATGTGACTCCATCACGAACACTATAAATAGGTAAGTCGATTTTTATAAACTAGTAAATTTTGAGTCGAATTCACTCGGATTTAATTCGACGTTTAACGAATTATAGTAATTTCGCAATGAGAAGATCTACCTAATAAATTATGAACGCTATTTATCCAACATAGTGTAACTTATTATGCAAATAGGTCCCACGTTTTATAACACCTTTCTGCGAAGTGTAAATTTATTATTAGTCGATGATTAAAAACTATTTAAATTTAGAATCCATCGACGCTGCCGACTCGTCTGTGGTCAGTCTGTGGTATCAAGTAGCCGTAGGAGTCTCTAGCCGCAGCCACCATGGCTGCAAATCCAGCGGTCGGTCCCAGCTCGGTGGTTGCATGACCCTTTTCTTGAAGAGATGCGATGATTGCCTGATGACATAAAGTAAATAATTAAAATACTTCTTAACAATTACCAAAATCCAATTGTCGCACAGTTTGAAATTATATAACAACACGCTTGCCTGTATTTCCCGAAAGGGGAGGCAGAACTAAAAAAACCGGTCAAGAGCGAGTCGGACTCGCGCACCGAGGGTTCCGTTCCGATTTCTGAAAAAGTGTGCTACTTAGAGACATCGTTTTATTTTTCCTGTATTTTTTACATAAACTTCTATCACACAGAATAATTTCAGATTTTTCTCTTTGCAAACTTCGAGATAGGGAGGGGGGGGGGGGGAACGGTATTTTTTTTTACATTTTTCATCAAAAGTCGAAAACTATGCGGCCTAAAAAAAATAAAAATAGTTTGAGAATGTGCAAACAACGCTCTTTCATATGATATCCCACATGCCCTAGTAGCCCCACTTTAAATTTTTAAGACCCCCTTTCAGTCCCCGTTGCAAAAAAATATAAATATTTTTATTTATTTCTTATTTGCAAAATAGTCGGGTAAACGTCATCTAAAACTATTCAAAATTTCAAGTTGATAGCATCAGTAGTTCTTGAGATATCCAGCTGTGACAGACAGACAGACAGACAGACTGAGTCACACCATAAGGGTTCCTTTTTTACCATTTTGGTACGGAACCCTAAAAACTCTGATAATCTCTGCTCAAATGGACAGGCAGCCTAACTGACACCGCGGCATTAACTGATTATTTAAGTTACTCAACTGCAGAAAATTTCAAAACACAAAGGTATCTATTAAACACATGCAATATCGTTTTAGCAGTGCTAAAAGTAGGTACAGTACCCGGCGATAAATATTGCACATCGACCTTTGGAAAGAGACAATCGGCTAATTTCGGTTTCGTAGAGCGTTATCTCTGTCGCACACTACCTATGTGACGTTTTGTCAGTCGTTGCTCAAGTGCGATAGAGTGTTAGTTAGTTCAAAATATATATTTAGACTTGTTAACACCCCCAAATTTAAATAATTTAAAGTTGTACTATGGCATCTTTAGGAAAAAGAGGGAAACTTTTACGAGGTCAGTCACGCGAAATTATCTACAATGTTTATAAATATTTTGTAACCGAAGCTGACAGATTTAAAAACAGCTGTAATTTTCCAAAAAAATTAAATACGTAAACATAATGTGAACATGTTTTTTTCATTTTATTTTACCCCAAACCTAAAGTCATCACTTATAGAAGAATTGGTGTTTTTTATACAAAGAATAAAAAGAATTATCAAAAGAAGCAAATCATAATTGTTTTAACGGCTCATATTAGATACCGGACTGTTTGTATTTCGTGCGACAGAGATAACGCTCTACGAAGCCGAAATTAGCCGATTGTCTCTTTCCAAAGGTCGATGTGCAATATTTATCGCCGGGGACTGTACCTATGAGCACTGGTTTATTATTAATGTCTATAGAATGCAATACCCATACATATTATTATCCTTCCATTGAACGAGCCTGGTACCTAAAGTTTTACTTAATCACGCAAAAACGGCTCAAGGGATTTCGATGAAATTTGCAAAATGTTCGGATCATTTTATACTTATGGCCGTGGCTTCGACCCACGGGGGCAGAAGCTAGTTGTCAATAAATTCAGGAGGGTTTCCGTCACATGATGACTCGCAAACTTATTATATCTGCGTTCGTTTTGATAAAATGTTGAGAAATGACATTGAATATAGTAAGGGAATTTCGGTAATACTCGAGCGTGGCAGTTTAAGATATGAGAGATACCTTAGACCTAATAGAACAACCTTGTAAAGTATTTAGCTCTATATGTAGTGACGCGCGCCTAGGATAGACGATCAGATTAGTAAAAAAAAATCGCTAGTCTGAAATACTCGAGCGCGTCAGATTAAGATATTGGAGGTTGATTTTAGTGTTTTAAGACTAAATTTAACTAATCTGACGATAAGTCCTTGACGCCGCCGAGTTATAGGGTCGCGAACTTGTAAAAAAAAAACGTTAATCCGGCATTCTCGAGCGCGATTTTTTTATTTTTTATTTTGAAGAATATAATCTAAAACTTACTAAAAATACAAAATCTGCCGGTTTCCGCATGACCCCAAGTGTGGAGGAGCCATTTCGTCTTCCGAAAAACGCGTTGCGGCATATAAGTCGCGAACGATACATTTTACAAAAAAAAGTTTAAATAAACAAAAAAGGTAATTTTATTTTACACAAAAAAGGTCTCTTTACATTTTTGTCCAAAGTTAAAACTAAAAAAGAAAAAAAAGAAACCAAAAAACCTTTTTCGGTCAGATTAAGAGAACCCACCAACATTTTTGTCAGATTAAGAAAATATGCTTTCAGGATACCGAGATAAACCTCCCCTATGAAAATCTGACGCGCTCGAGTATTTCAAAAAAACTTTTTTTTTTTGAATTTTCAAAAATTCATCGTAACTTATCGTCACGCCGAAATCGTCAGTTTTTTTAAAGGGAGCTTCCTTGGGGCCTACTTAACACCCCTTCCGAAAATCTGACGCGCTCGAGTAATTTTTTTTTTTTGCATTTTTGACTACTTTATATGCCTACCCCCACCACGCAAACCGGCAGATTAGTATACCGTTGTTATCAGAGGCACTTGGGGCATACGTAGTATGAATATCTGACGCGCTCGAGAATGCCCAAGTAACTGTTTTTTTTAACATTTTTGAAAAACCGTACACGCCAAAGCCACCGCTAAAATGGTTTTTACCAACCGAGGTTTTCTTTTCGAAATTATTTTATCTTTCGATTTTGATAGGTCTCGACGGCGCCGTTGAATTACGCCATTTAGCTACCTCGCCTCCCTAACTAATAGGTACACCGGGGGCGAAGCCGCGGGCAGAAGCTAGCTGTCAATAAATTCAGGAGGCTTTCCGTCACATGATGACTCGCAAACTTATTATATCTGCGTTCGTTTTGATAAAATGTTGAGAAATGACATTGAATAGGTACACCGGGGGCGAAGCCGCGGGCAGAAGCTAGCTGTCAATAAATTCAGGAGGCTTTCCGTCACATGATGACTCGCAAACTTATTATATCTGCGTTCGTTTTGATAAAATGTTGAGAAATGACATTGAATAGGTACACCGGGGGCGAAGCCGCGGGCAGAAGCTAGCTGTCAATAAATTCAGGAGGGTTTCCGTCACATGATGACTCGCAAATCTATTCTATCTGCGTTCGTTTTGATAGAAAACAAAACCGACTTCCAAAAAAACACTACAAAGTGGAAAATAACTTTAATTTCGGAAGTCGGTGTCTTTGGGTCTGTATTTTAGGTTTTTGCCCCCGACTTCCGAAATTAAAGTTATTTTTCACTTTGTAGTGTTTTTTTTTGGAAGTCGGTTTTGTTTTTTGTAAAAAAGTTTTTATTTTTCACTTTTCAGTGGGTCAGTTTGTAATTTATCTAAGTTACAATAACCCAATGTCAACTGCTCATCACGTTTTACAAAATATTGCTTTTCCCGATGCAGGGACGTTAATTTTTGAGGAGTTCTCCTAGTAAGAACCAGGAGAACTGGAGCTCATGGTGAAGTCACCATCACCATTATGCATTTTGACGAGCATAAACCATATTAAAGTAATCGAATCGCAACCTGTGATATACTTAGATGTAATTGAGTATTTCCGATGGCCATCTGTGGTCTTCATCATCAGTTCCAGTTCACCAAATGGTACTTTCCGAGAGCAAATGCACGAGTTACTATAAAAAATACCGAAATCGATATAAGTGTGCCCATAAAATTTGAGGGTTTCCCTCGATTTCCATGGGATTCCATCATCAGATCCCGACTTGATGATCATGGGACCACTTGGGAAGTATACCCTTTCGAACAAAAAAAGAAAAATCCAAATCGGTTCAGCCATTTTCGAGTAATCGGGGAAAAAGGTTCCGACGAATTGAGAACCTCCTCCTTTTTGAAGGCGGTTAAAAATGTTGAGAAATGACATTGAGTAGGTACACCGGTACGGTGTGGCTCACGCTCACCGTTGCGCGTTGTTATGGTGTAACCGAGCAATCAAGGAAAACGGCGAGGAGCTTCGAACACGTATGTATTTAACATACCTACACTGCTTCTAAGTACCTACACAAAACACGTTCTGTCGATTTAAAAGATAAGTTTTAGCAAAACGGGAATAAAACCAAAGAATCTTAGTGTCCCGCCATAATTAGCATCATCTGCTTACCCTTAACCCAAAACCCAACCATTCTATCCGGATGCAGCTGAATACCTAGCGTGTAACGTGCTTTACGAGGCACGGAGGCAATGACTATGGGTACTCTTTGCACGGAGGGCTCTCGATATGGACCTAATGGATGGTCACCCATCCACGACCGACCTTGGCGTAGCTTAACTTTCGATCGACACGTACGGCTGTTATTGCTTAACCACGAGCAACCTGAATGTATAACTATAAATAGATTTAAGTTTATTTAATTTAACGTGTTAGGTACTAACATAGGACACTATTCACTAAACAAACACTTCCACACAACAGGAAGAACGGACGGTCCTCGTGCAGGGCGGAATACCCCGATCTTTCACATGATGTTCTTAATAGACCCGGAGAATTGATCAACTTCTGGAGGGAGATGGGCTGGTTGGAATAACCCCGACGGCCGCCATGGCCTACGCACTACGCACAATGGTCCACATGAAGGACTAAGTGCGGAAACCAAATCCTTTAATATAGATAGATAGGTACTAAGAAATTCTATGAATATTAAAGTGTTTTCACGCTGCCATTGAGGGAATCTAACGCCTGTGAATACATCAACTATTTATTGTTCGTGAACAATGCATAGGCTGTACATTTATTGTCCACCGTACTAAACACATGTCGGTCATGGTATATTGCGTAATTTACCAGACTCGTTATACTGAAATAAATATTCTATTTGTACATACAAGAAATAAAGTAGACACTAGAGTTACAATGTAAGTTGGATGAATCAGCGCGGGAACAAGTTATGGAAATACTAAGAAAAAGTAAGATTGTGTAGAACTGTAGATAAGGGAAATAACTTCTAGTATGCACGTACAATGGCAGTAAACTATAGGCTTGTCCTTACGATTTATGATATCGTATTTGTCAATTTAATGTCTACGTTTGGGAGTAGGTACCGGTAGTAAAGGCACGTAAAGGGTCCTGAATAACAGTTAACAGCCCACTCCCTCTCACAGAGAGTCTTGTGTCCTAGCGGTGGGAACGTTATAAGTAGGTTGATTTTGCAGGCAAAGAAGTAAGTACCTACTGTGCCGCGTGAAAGTGGTGGTATTAACCACAGAACGTGAGCAGAGAATGGGAGCGACCGTGGAGTTTCTTACCGGATCTTTGCACCTGTAAAGCTTCTAACGTTTTAAAAAACAAAACGTTTAAAACTAAAAATTTGATTTGATTTGGGTCGTTATTCTTTTCTACCGACAACACGTCCGTCACAGAATAACGTACCTCCCGCATACACTTTTGAATGCATACTAAGTCACAAATATTTTGTAAAATGCAAAATATTTAGGAAGGAAAACGATTTTTTTTCGGATGGGAAATGTCATTGTCGATGAAAAGAACGTCCCAGGTAGGTACCTACTTACCTAACCTATTTAACACTACTTAGTTAACGATTATACTACCGTGTGTGTAGTTAGGTGGCATAAATTACTACCTACACAGCAGCTATAACACGTATGACTCTAATTTAAAAGAGATTACTGACTACTGGCTGTGCTAGTGCTATCATTTTGGTTTCATGCTGATGATTTTATTCTAACGTATCATTATTTAAAACATAAAATTTCAAAAATAATGTATCATTATATCGACGTATATTTAACTGTTATGTATGACCCATGCATGACCCACCTATTATAGTCAAGGCCGTTTCGGTTGACATTAACAATATCTCGATTCGACCAATTGCATCCACTGCCATGCATCGTTATTTATCTAAATGGTTCTTTGCTATACTATTATTTTCTGGAAAGTTGACGAGTTTTTCAGAGACAGGTAAAGTACCTCATTGAGGTCTCATGTCTGTGACAAGACGATGAGACCTGTTGTTATTGACCTACTGGAATCTGGAAGGCATGTACGAAATTATCTTACAGGGTTGAAATCCGCCTCATGCTGTACTTCCATAGGTAGTAGCTGATGATGGAGGCGTGGTCTCTGGACAGCATCCGGAAGGTCACTACCTTCTAATATTGTATGCCGAGCCATCTGAAACAGAAGAGCAACTTGATGTCAACTTGAATTCATCGACATGCATAATTATTATTATGAGGTGCTAAAAATGGTAACAATTCTGTCCAGATTTATGACAGAGTTGCGTATCAATAACATAGTCTCAAGTGTCACGACCATTTTGGAGAATATACAATAAATAGGTACATAGCAGAAAACGAGATAACTTCATGGAAAACTGATGAGTAATGCTAAAACTTTTAGCAGTCGTTAATGGAAAAGCAAAGCAAGAAATTAAATGAAAGCTTACCAGAGCGACTTGCGTGGTAATCTTAGTACCGCCGGCGGCTCCTAGGACCAAGTCCACCCTTCTATTCTTGTTCATCACAATACTGGGGACCATTGAGCTGAGTGGCTGCAGGTTAGGGGCCAACATGTTCGCGGGAGAAGGCGGTAGACCGTATGCTGACTCCACGTGCGGGATCGCAAAGTCATCCATCTCGTTGTTCAACATGAAACCCAGGCTCCTTGAACGCCTTTGAGAGCCCCAACTGTAAAAATTTAATGTCGTTCATTTTGTGAATGGTTTCGATCATACCACAAAGTAACATTTTGTTCTAAGATTTGTTTTTAGGGTTCCGTACCTCAAAAGGAAAAAACGGAACCCTTAAAAGATCACTTGTTTGTCCGTCTGTCTGTCTGTCTGTCTGTCTGTCTATCTGTCTGTCAGTCTGTCAAGACCGTTTTTCTCAGGAACGCGTACAGGTATCAAGTTGAAATTAATATCAAATACGTAGGTTTGTGGTCTTTTGAAGTCCTAAAAAACTCAAGCTTCTAAGTCAATGCAATAAAAATATACGGCTATTTATGCGACATATTTGATACTCGCAAGTAAATCAAAACCTCCCGTTCCTCCCGTCAGTACTTCCCGTTGTTCTAGAATCATGAAATTTGGTAAGAAGCAAGGTCATACAACACAAATAAAGGAAAAAGTCCGAAAATTGTTAATTTGTAATTCTATCACATAAAAAAAATGTTCAAGTCTGGCAGTCGGTCAAGACCCTTTTTCTCAAGGATGCGTGGAGATATCTAGTTGAAATTAATACTACATACGTAAGTCTATTGTCCCTTAAGAGTTATAAAAAAATCAAGCGTCTAAGTCAACGAATTAAAAAAATAAGGCCATTTTGCAAATACTCGCAACTGTCGCAAGTAAATCAAAACTTATAGGGTACTTCCCGTCGACCTAGAATAATGAAAGGCAAGAAGCAAGGTCTCCCGGCTTAATAAATTGTGGATTAATAAAGGAAAAATTCCGAAAATTGTGAATTTCGAATTTTTTGACATAAAAATTTGTTTTGGTATCCAATGTTAAGTTTGTTTTTGGGATAAATTCTTTTCAACTACGGAACCCTTCATTGTGCGTGGTCCGACACGCACTTGGCCGGTTTTTTTTAGGAATGCAGTTGATACGATAATACGGGGAAGGAAAATTCTAAAGAATTTTTCAAGGTCACCAGGGCAATGTATCTTCAAAATGGGCAGGCGAATGGGTTTAAAAGATTTTGGATAAAATCTAAATAACCATCGAAAACAATGAGTGTTTTTGTTGGTTTTGTTTACACATTCGTTCCGTTTGAGATTTATTTTCGCTTACAAAAGATAGACTGAATGTCAAATTCATCGCTTTGTCTCATTTATAAGAAAAATATTTTAAGTACTTAAATAATTAAATCAATAGTTTTTATCTCCCTCTGGATGTCATAAAAGTCGACAAATGGTACGTTACTTGGCCAGCAGCATTTCTCCTGGGTGCCAATATAAACATACGTGACCCACACTCTCAGACCAAATAAAAAACCAAGACATAGCGCTGTCGCAGCTAACAACGTAACAGTGACGTGAGGCCAGTTTCGTAAACATGTGGTTTAATTTAGTTGTAGTTTGTTGTATTTTAAGTGTAGGTATGTAACATAGCGAGGTGTAGTTTTGCGCATGCTTCACTGTGTTACTTGTCTTAGTTTTTTATTTGGTCTGAGCGAGCACACTGCGATCACCAAGGATTGTATCAGTCTCGGAACTGCAGTGCTACCTATTCTATAAAAATATCACCGTGAAAACTTAGGTGAAGTGATCTTAAAGTGAGCTGTCATTCCATCTGATGCTAGGGTTGGACACTATTGATAGCTCACTTCACCTAAATTTTCACGGTGATATTTTTACAGAATAGATCGACTGGTCCATGTTCAGTCGCCGTTGTTTTAAAATAAGCATAGTTTAGGTACTTATGCTTACATATAATTAATGGTGCTGGTGGCCGAGACGACACTGCCATCCGGGGCGATAACGACGATGTGGGCGGTGCCGTGGTCGTCTGCGCCTTCAAACAGCGCGCCATAGTGTTGCCAGTCATTGTAAGTTCTTGAGTCGTTGACTAGCTCCCGGAATGATTGCGCCCAAGCGGCGTTTGAGAGATTACGCTCCAACTGAAATAAAATGACGTGATGTCAGTGCCTATGTAGCTGATTCTGGGGAAAGACCTTCGTTCCTCTATTTCTGAAGGGCGAAGGGCCTAACGTGTGCGTGTTGCCGTATTATAAAAGCATTACCTAAACACCGTTTATTATGATGTCATTGGTTTCGACTAGGGTTGCCTTTTCTTAACGTCTTAACTAACAATTACCTTAGTTTACTTTCGGCCACGTATTTTTGCTACAAATGAACCCGGACGCTCTCCGCTCCGGGGAGCGTCCGATTTGTCCTAGTTTAGAGGTCGTCCAGGGAGTCCCTGGACGCCCTCTAAACTAGGACAAATCGGGGAAACCCGGATGGATGGAAACCCTAGTTTCGACGATGTAAATAGTATTTTTTCTAATAACTACTTCCTATGCAAATAACTGGCAATTACAGAGTTTCCTCAATCTCTCGTTTATTACGGTTATCTTAATTATGAATAAACGTAAGTAACGTAGGTACGTAATCTACCTGTATTGAGGAGAAGACGTATGAGCTTCTCTGATCCATCTATTTTTTATTATAATACCTAGTCAAATATGAATGGCAGTGATTTAGTTTAAAAAAAACTGTAATTAAGTACATTTATTAATATAATTGGGAGGTGTCATAGATGTAAGAAAGCGATGCAGATGAAATGGCTTACGAATTATTGGTACATAACGTACCTACATAATATATATTTTGTACACAAAGGCTAATATCTAAGCAATGAGGCATATTTCTGAATTTTCCCACGAGGATAGCCAAAATAAGCATTAACTTAGGTGTTAGAAAAAGATGTCAGAAGAGATGATAGTAAGTGGACGTTTTTTTCGTTCACTGGTGACATGGCTATTTTAACTAAATAATAAAAAACAAGGTGTCGAGTGATGAGGTGTTAAACGTCCTGACATTCACTACTGGAAACTGATGCCTGGGCAGGCAGTCTCGACATTATACTAAAGTACGTTGCGAAATCGCTCGGTAAGTCCTAATTACATGCCCTGTGGTCTGATAAATTTTAAGGAACGGGCTCGAAGATGTGTCTGTGTCATCTGTGTGTCTTTAATAAAACCGAACTATTACCATTTGCCCGTCTAGGGGAGCCAGTTAGAACCATGGAGCATGTAATACACGTGCCAATCCAATACACTGTAACTTTTGAAAACCACATGTGAGATAATTGATTTTTTAGCATGTTTAAACCATAACTTGAACATAATAGTGTTTTTTTGGTAGCCACAACTTGCAAAATATACATTGTAATGAAAAAAAAACCGGTCAAGAGCGAGTCGGACTCGCGCACCGAGGGTTCCGTTCCGATTCCTGAAAGAATGTGCTATTTAGAGACATCGTTTTATTTTTCCCGTAATCTTTACATAAACTTCTATCACATAGAATAATTTCAGATTTTTCTTTTTGCAAACTTCGGAGATAAGGGTATTTTTTTTTACATTTTTCATCAACAGTCGAAAACTGTGCGGCCAAAAAAAAAAAATAAAAAAATGTTTGAGAATGTGCAAACAGCGCTCTTTCATATGATACCCCACATGCCCTAGTAGACCCACTTTGAATTTTTAAGACCCCCTTTCAGTCCCTGTTGCAAAAAAAAATACATATATTTTTATTTCTTTCTTATTTGCAAAGTAGTTGGGTAAACGTCATTTCAAATTGTTCCAAATTTCAAGTTGATAGCATTAGTAGTTCTTGAGATATCCAGCTGTGACAGACAGACAGACAGACAGACAGACGGACAGACAGACAGACAGACTGAGTCACACCATAAGGGTTCCTTTTTTTACCATTTTGGTACGGAACCCTAAAAAGTTGGTCAGGGGTATTAAACAGACTTCAAAAAACTGATTGGGCGTTGTTAAGCTAAAACACTGTAAGTCGACTTAGTCTTTTGGATTGGCAGGGCAGCGGTCCTGGTATGCATAACTACCTACCTAGTCTGCTTCCGTTATTAAATACCTAATAAAAATGTTTCTTAACAATAGTAACAGCTGGCATACTTCATGGAGAATATTTATGTATGCTATATCAAGTTTATTGACACAAACTACTCGGGCGCAGCAGCTATTATTTGCTTTGTGTCAATATTAATAGGTAGGTAGGTATTATGATGTTACAGAATATTAGTTTTATAAAGCAAAGTGGATAGATTTATTTTATAAGATAAATCGGAGATATATCTCCACCTGAGAATTAAATTAAAATACGTACTGGTGTAAGTTTTTTTTTTACACTAGAATTTTTCCTGTATTTTCACCAGGGTTCCTACTTGAAACCAAAGAGGAGCAAAAGTAGGTAGGTCCGTATATAAACCTTGACTACACCAGAAATAATAATGATTAAAGGAAGGTAGGCCTGTGTGATTAGTGTGACTAGGTACCTACCCCAAAAGTAGCTACAGGGTTGAAAAATAACCTTTTCTTCAATGGTCGATTCAAGTGGAAGAAAGCGGAAACTTGTAAAGGATATCTTTCACCGTCCATACATTTTTGGGCTAAATGTGAAAGTTAGCTAAAGTCAGGCCGACTTTCAAAAAAAAAATCTTTAAAGTGAGCCAACAAAACCGGTACAAATACTTACATCAGGAATATCATATGGTAAGTTAGAGCGTGAAGGGTCGCCGAGGCCGGTTCGTTTTGCGTACGCGTATTTGAAGGTTTCGACGACGCGGTGCCAGTAAAGGTTCGAGCCTGTCGGAGCAGGCGTGCCATCTCCGACCCAGTCGCGCAGCATGTTCAGCATGAACGCCAGAACGGATCCTGACCCCGGCAGAGGAACGGAATAAAGCGTGTACTCCTCCGTTAACGGCACCTCGATTGGGTCTTGCCATTCCACCCTAAAATTTTACAAGACTATTATTTCAAACGACTTTTTCGAAATAGTGAGCTTGGAGGCTTCACTTTTACACCTCTGAAGGACAATGGCTAGCAGAATATTTTGAAACTTTGTAGCCCAATTACACCAAGTTAATAAATAGTAGTTAATAGTCTCACCTGTAATTCTTGAGGTCTTCCTCTGTAATGATGCCACCGAAGCTCTGGATATCTTGAACGAGCCGCGCCGTCATGGAACCGTTGTGTATCGCCCGTGGGCCCTCCTCCGCGATGATTTCCAATGTTTTGGCCAGTGTTGGGTCGGTTATGTAGTCGCCTTCGTTCCATACCTCGCCAGTCGCCGGATTCACGTACACCTCCCTTTAGAAAATTATGTTGATTCACAGTTTAAAAGTATTCCTAAAAACCAAACGGTCAACGTGTGAAAAAATTGGTCGCGGACTTGTCATTAATTATGAAGGAGGACTGGACAGTTAAAAAAGTTATGGTGCTTATAAAGAAACTCACATACATACATCAACCCTGAAAACATACTCTTTTTTAGGCAGTTGTGTAAAAAGAAGGAATTTAAACATAGAGGAATGTGTCCTTACCGCATAGAAGGCTCCGCTTTGATTCTGTCGCTGTAAGACCTGAGCACCCGAGCCATGTATTCGTTGACGAGATGTCCGCGGCGGCAGAGTTCGGCCGTGGGCTCCACGAGCTCGCGCCACTGCAGGCGTCCGTACGCCTGATGGAGAGCGCCGTAGCCCGCCAGCTCTCCGGGCACGGCGATGGCGAGGCCGCCCACGGTTGATGATGCGTTGATGTACATATTCTCGTGGGCCGCGGCCGGCGCCCTCTCGCGCGCGTTCATCACGCGTACCTGACCCGTAGACGCGTCGTAAACCGTGGCCAGGAACCCGCCGCCGAGTCCCATGCATTGCGCGCACGCAATACCCTCACAGAATAATGTCGCTATTGCTGCATCCACAGCTGAGCCATTTTGTTCCAGGATTTTACTAAAATGTTCATAATTTACTTTTATTTCTGTGGTACTTATTTAAGGAAAGCCAGAATATCAAAATATTGCTTTGGGAAGATAATAATCAAATAAGTCGTCGTACTCAAGTCATAAACTCATAAAGTCACATTCATAACTCAAGATATGTAAATATGAGATATTTCAATAGATTTGGCTATCGTTAGTTTTATTAATTAAATTTATCGATTTCCGACATACTTAATCGAAACGCGATAAAAATCCAGTTCAATCCACAGTTAATTTTGTAGGAATTTCAGATAAAATTGAGTTGTGACTAGGTATTGAAAATTATTATGAGAGCTAGGTCCCTTCTGGTTTGTTCGGAAAACTGAGTTTACTTAGCAGAAGATTGTTTGGTGTGTACCTTCCAATAGAAGCACATTCGTGGCCATTTTACTTAGCAGAAGAGTGTTTGGTGTGTACCTTCCAATTGAAGCACATTCGGGGCCATTGGCGGCGACGACAGCGTGCGGGTAGCGCGGATGGTTGGGGCCGGCCCACGGCTGCAGAACCAGCACGGCCACCAGCGCGCCCGCGACCAGCGCCGCCAACACGCTGCCCACCAACCACCACCGCCGTGACTTGCAAGTCCTGACCAACATAATTCAAAACAAACACATTTATAAAGGCCCACCCTGATCACTTGTGGCGCCAAACGAAGCGTAGAAAAAGCATTTCATAGAGTTCCACGTGAGGCTCTTTGGCTTGTTCTCCCAAAAGTCTGAATAGCCAAAGGAGTTCGTCGGGTTTATACGACATTTCATGATGGCATGAAAGGAGATCCAGATTACAAGTGGAGTAAGACAAGGTTGCGTCATGGCTGCACCCACACTCTTTCCCATTTACTTCGTAGTTGTTATGAGAGACCAAATCCAACTGAATGTCCGGGCAGTGAATGACGGGATAGTTGTGTTTAATATATCTAGATTTAGAGCAAAATCGAAACTGCAAAAGATTTTTTCTCCATTCTGGAGATACTTTACGCTGGCGATGGGAGCCTCGATTCCGACAGCATGTCGCATCTCCAAAGCTATGGTGATGCACTACATCAACCCCGTCAAGTGTGAATGATTTGGATTAGTTATCAGTGCTTCCAAGACGCAAGTCCTCAAACAACCACCACTCCGATAAAGCCACCTTAAATTGCGTTTTCAAAGTTTAGATGAATTATTGAAGCATGGCGTTGGCGACGCATCACATTATGTAGCAATTTGGCAGTTGTAATTACGTTTATTTTGAGTCTTATATACGGTAAACCGGGGTTACTTTGACATTACGGGGTTACTTTGACATTACGGGGTTACTTTAATAACAACTTTTGACTTAGAAAAACTAATTTTATTCGGTGACTATGGTTTTGTTGGTGTACCGGTTACTGGGCATTTATAAGGTAAGAAAAACTTTTGATGCCTACAAAAATCTATACCTACCTAGAGATTTTTTCATAAGGCGAAAGCTGTTATCAAAGTAAACCCGTAGTATCAAAGTAACCCCGGTTTACGGTATATATTTTTTTGTTTTTTGTTATTGTGTGTATGTATGTTTGTTACTTATTCACGCTCAAACGGCTGGACCAATTTTGATAAAATTTGGTGTGGAGGTAGCTGACACCCTGGATTTACACATAGGCTACTTTTTATCCCGATATTCTTACGAGTTCCAGACTTACGCGGGTAAGTGTAAGTTCTTACGCGGGTAAGGGTAAGTGTAAGGAAATAATTTGGGTTAGAGGAAAATTTATAGGTAGGTATGTGGAACAACGATCACGATCAACGATCATGTCACTAGATTTAAGGGTAAGAAATACTAAGAAAGAATGAGAAATTGTTATTGAAGTATCTTGTAGGAAAATTAAAAACTATTAAGAACAAATATCTTCTTGCGGAACCAGACCCCAGCAGAGGTCGAGTTGCAACTGTCTGTTGTAAAACAGCAGTTTAAGTACTATGTACTACCTACTGCGGTAAGGTCTACGTGAAGTAAACAATCATTCATTACCTTATAGGGTACCAACTATTATAGTTTTATTTATAAACATTTGAAAATTAGCATCCTCACAATCTTCTTTAATAATTTTGGACTTCTAATATGAGTGTAATGTAGGTAAGTATTGCAAAGCTTTTTTTGGCTAATATAACATGACTTGAAGATCTCCACAAAATGTCAGCTGTGTCAAGATGTTTTTTTTTTGTAGCCAGACAGTCATCTCATGAACCAAAGAGTTTCAACCCAGAATGAGACACCTCTTTCTTTTATTCCGTTTACTGTAAAATGACTAAGAAAAAACCTTAGATAATATACATCCAGATCGAGCCACCGCGTGGCCGGTCATGAGACAGCAATATTATACTTTTTCTAGGTTATGTGGTATGAGAAATGAGGTTCAAGGTAAGAAATCTTCCATATTTTGGACTGAAACCCATGTCAATACATTCGCACAATGCAAAAACTGTCCAACAATGTCAAATTAATCGGCGCAAGATAAATTTTGTAACAGTGAAAGTACTTTGTTTGGCAACATTTTTAAATTTTGCCATGCAAAAATACGGCACGCCGTAAGGGACAGGAGATATGATGCTTTGTCTCAATTTTCCTAATTATTTCGTATATGGGTAATTCTCATCAAATTCCGAAATTTAAGTCCCGAGCTGTTTGTGCTGATTCATGTGCATTAATTATCGATGTAATATTTTTATTTAAATGCAAGATAACTATACTATAATTGTTCAAAAAAAAAACGTGGCGTCGTTCAATAAAAAAAAAGTTATAGTCAATTTAATGTCATGAAAATCATTCCCTCACCTTGTCCCTCCGTCCGATTAAATTGATACAAAAGCTGCATTTCTCAAATATAATAATGTTCTTATCAATTTGATGTTGCTAAAATATTCGAAAGATAGTATTTAATGTATGTTAGACGTTTTTTTTACGCTACGATAAATACGTAAATCGTGAAAGGATTTTAAATGTCTGTCCTTCAAAATAAAATCATTCCCTCATCGTGTTAAGAATATTCGATTTATGAACGTACCGAACGAAATCTGTGAACGCAACCTTAAGTTTTTAAAACCTGGCAACACTCTTGTTATGTCAATATGGCGATTTCTTTTCAACTCTGCCGTGGATTTGTGCAAGAACGCATTTGGTTCAAATTATTTAAAAATTACATTTGTCTGCATCATTACCTCACTGAACGTATATAAACGATAGGGTTAGTATACATAAATGTTTTAATTCTTTTGAATACTTTTTTGGGAGTAAAATGCTATAGTTCAAAATGCTAAATCAAATTGAGCTTATGTGTCTGTGTTTTCTTAGCTTTTGTGTGAATTCGTCATTCCCTCACTGTCATTCCCTCATTATTCTTACGAGTGAGGGAATGACGATTGTGTGAGGGAATGATTTATACAGTACCTATCATAATAACTACCTATAAAGAAAATTTTAATTTACACTTATATTTATTTATTTATAATATACTTTATTGTACACCAGAAAATACATAGCAAAAATTAATTGAACACTACAAAACATACAATTACTGCTTTGCTTCAACTTTACTGTACTGCATGACTTTTAATTTTAAACAGGTATTTCGAGCGACGAAAATGGCATGAAAAGGAAGTTGAGTGATGAAGAAGGTCAAAGGTCATGACATCATAGATTTGAATTTGTCGAAAACAATCCTTCAGACCAGACGCCCTCTATTTTCTTGTTTGAGGTAACGCCAGCAGATCTTTCACTAATGAATGATCTCGTGAAAAAGTCTAAGGCTATTCCTACATTTCGTCGTAGTCAAAAATACGACAGTTCGTATTTTTCAATAACACAACACTTGACAGTGCCGTAGGCTTTCGTGCATAGATTGCATAGAAGATTGAACTCACTATCATTTGGGATAATTTAAAAAATCCCAGGGCCATCGCAGTACCAAAACATGGAACAGACGCCCTTGAAAGTCAATGAAAATTGATAGATTGTTTGATAGGTACAGACAATAATAATGACCGGCTATCTCTACCTTCTTCTTCGCGTGCCCAAGATTACAATGCAATCCAAAGAAATTGAAACAATTGATTTAGAAAATGATGGACTTTTTGCTGTCTCTGACCGCCATCAAATTTCAACCATTGGAGACCATGTCCTGGTTAAATGGGGCAATGAAGAGTATCCCGGAGAAGTTCTTTCATAATAAGATTAAAATTATGGAAATGGCCAGCTATTAAAGATGTTCAATTATATCGTTAGGGAGATGTGATGTGATACAGAAAATAGAGATACTAAAGTTCCTACATACACATATACATAGGGGAAGCTACATTATTATACTTTTTTAAGAGAGACTGATTAAAAATTGCTCTATTTTAAAATATGAATAAGTTTAAGAAGATAATTATATCCTAAGTTTGTTTTCCTGATTTAAAGTACGAAGTTATGTATTTCTAGAATATGATACTACAGCTTATGAGTACCTATCCATTTATAATTAAACAATATTTTAAAAAATATATAATTTCAAACATAATTCTTTGTTTTTAACTATAATAACTATATAATATATAGGTATAATATTTAGAAATCATTCCCTCACTCTGTCAGTCATTCCCTAATTTTTTTTTTTTTTTAAACCCATTTTTTATAAAGTTATAAGCATAAATATGGAGGACCATTACTCTTAAATAGACCTCACATAGTTAAACTTTAGATTTCTGCTATAAAAAATGATTTTCTTTGCACAAAAAATTTTGTTAAAGTCCAAACTGAAATTTCGGAATTTGGTGAGAATTACCCATATATGTGTCTCACTTCCACACTTCACACTGTAATCATGGCGACGTCACAGAATAAATAATAGTACTAAGCGACGTCTAGATGTATAATGTCATTGGAAAAAACCCATTTTAAAAGTTTATTTTATTTGCATAATAACCACTAGTCGGTATAGGAACCTAACCTACTTATCTGTCTACCTAGGTGATGAGCTCTTTTGGAAAATGGATCCTGTTTCTTTTGGAAACGCCAAGCACTTATTGTGCAAATAACAACACAATAAGTAATAATTAATAAATAATAATTAATTATGTAAATTATTAGCTTCACCTGGGCAAATTTTTATATGTGTCCATTGTTTGAATTAGATTTTGATACAAGTGGAGAATGTTGAGCCGAGAACTGCATTAGCAAATGTCCCCGTGTATCAAACGACGTTTTTAAATACACTTTTGAAGTAAATAAAATAAAATACTTACTTATCGAAAAATATTTTTGCCATGAATTATTAGGAAACAATGATTGAAATTTTCTTTTTAGGGTTCCGTACCTCAAAATGAAAAAACGGAACCCTTAAAGGATCACTTGTTTGTCCGTCTGTCTGTCAGTCTGTCAAGACCGTTTTTCTCAGGAACGCGTAGAGGTATCAAGTTGATATTAATATCAAATACGTAGGTTTGTAGTCTCTTGCAGTCCTAAAAAACTCAAGTTTCTAAGTCAATGCGATAAAAACATACGCCCATTTATGCGACATATTTTGATACTTGCAAGTAAATCAAAACCTATAGGGTACTTCCCGTTGTTATAGAATCATGAAATTTGGTAAGAAGCAAGGTCTCTCAGCGCAAATAAAGGAAATTGTTAATTTGTTATTCTATCACATAAAAGAAATGTTCAAGTCTGTCAGTCTGTCAAGACCCTTTTTCTCAAGGACGCGTGGAGATATCAAGTCGAAATTAATGTTAAATACGTAAGTCTATTGTTTTTTAGAGTTCTAAAAAATCAAGCGTCTAAGTCAACCAAAAGTCAACGCAATAAAAAAATACGGCCATTTTGCGACACATTTTGATACTCGCAACTGTCGCAAGTAAATCAAAACCTATAAATAAATAAATAAATAAAATAAATAAAAATACTTTATTTCGGACCTTGATCCATATGATGTTAGTAATACACACTACTTATAAGCTATGTTAGTAACCAATGACTATAGAGTACTTCCCGTTGACCTAGAATAATGAAATTTTGCAAGAAGCAAGGTCTCCCAGCGCAAATAAAGGAAAAAGTCCGAAAATTGAGAATTTGTAATTTTTTGACATAAAAATATGTTTTTGGGATCCAATTTTAAGTTTGTTTTTGGGATAAATTCTTTTCAACTACGGAACCCTTCATTGTGCGTGGTCCGACACGCACTTGGCCGGTTTTTTTCCTCGCTTTGCTTTCGAGGAGAAGAAGCAAAGGTATAAAGCCGATAAACAGCCTAATATGAAAAATAGAAAATTCAAATATTTTTGAGGTTGAACTAAGTATAGGTATAAGTTATCTGTGGCAATATTTATTCCCGCACACGTGTTGGAAAATGAAAAATCGCACGCGTGTGAAATACATTGCATTGTGAACCTTATCGTAGTGCGATATGAACCACTTTTCGAGCAAGTGTATTCTTCGTACATATCTCTCTACAATCGTCTTCTAAGTAAGGACGGATTTATTTTTTATGCAGTCATAAAAACGTACCTATACCTACTTATCTGTGTAATGTCGTAGATAGAAGGCCACGAAATAAATAATTTAAATATATTTGTGTACGGTTCACTCGGCTACACATCAAGCTCTAAATTTCCAGTTTACACCGACCTCTCATTGTAAGGAAATCCTATACAATGGAGATCAGCGTATACTGGAAATGTATAGCTTGATCTGTAGCCGTGCGTACCTACGGATGCTTTTGACGGATGATTATTTTATTAGGTAAGTAAGTACCTACTTAACTAAGAAACCTGCCCCACCAACATGTAACTGCTTAGCAGCTCGGTATGGAAACCCTTAGTTTTATTAGGTATTATGTCTGTCTAATTTTCCTTTTTAGGGTTCCGTACCTCAAAAGGGAAAAACGGAACCCTTATAGGATCATTTGTTTGTCCGTCTGTCTGTCAGTCTGTCAAGACCGTTTTTCTCAGGAACGCGTAGGGGTATCAAGTTGATATTAATATCAAATACGTAAGCCTGTGGTCTCTTGAAGTCCTAAAAAACTCAAGCTTCTAAGTCAATGCAATAAAAACATACGGCCATTTATGCGTCATATTTTGATACTTGCAAGTAAATCAAAACCTATAGGGTACTTGCCGTTGTTCTAGAATCATGAAATTTGGTAAGAAGCAAGGTCATACAACACAAATGAAGGAAAAAGTCCGAAAATTGTTAATTTGTTATTCTATCACATAAAAAAAATGTTCAAGTCTGTCAGTCTGTCAAGACCCTTTTTCTAATGGACGCGGGGATTTAATATTTATATAATGGGATAAAATTATAAATTAATATCAAGTTGAAATTAATATTACATACGTAAGTCTATTGTCCCTAGAGTTCTAAAAAAATCAAGCGTCTAAGACAACGCAATAAAAAAATACGGCCATTTTGCGACACATTTTGATACTCGCAACTGTCGCAAGTAAATCAAAACCTATAGGGTACCTACTTCCCGTTGACCTAGAATAATGAAATTTCGCAAGAAGCGAGGTCTCCCAGCACAAGTAAAGGAAAAAGTCCGAAAATTGTGAATTTGTAATTTTTTGACATAAAAAATTTTTTTTTGGATCCAATGTTAAGTTTGTTTTTGGAATAAATTCTTTTCAATTACGGAACCCTTCATTGTGCGTGGTCCGACACGCACTTGGCCGGTTTTTTTTTCGGAAAAGGGTTTTGAGTGAACACGTTTCGAATACTGTAGATATTCGTTCAAGGTAGCGGTGTTCAAGGTAGTAGGTACCATCGCGGACATTTACTTAACGTTATTACTAAGGTAATAAATTTGAAAAGTGGTTCACCGCAAATGTCCGCGGTTGTACAGCGACAAATCTAAATGTAGATAGGTACATGGTAGATACCTAAACTAAAACTACTAAATGTAGAATTTCAAAACATTACCTAACTTCGCAAATCCATATCCATACTTCCATACTAATATTATAAATTCGAAAGTAGGTAACTCTGTCTGTCTGTCTGTCTGTCTGTCTGTTACCTTTTCACGCCTAAACCACTGAACGGATTTCGATAAAATTTGGCATGGAAATCTAATAATTAAATTAATTAATTTAATTAATTTAATTTTTGGAATGGTATCCTGGGAACGGACATATGCTACTTTTTTTTTCAAAAATAATCCTACAGGGGGTGATATAGGGGATGAAAGTTCGTATTGGGACACTGAGTATTTCTTAAGTTAGGGGTATGAAATTTGAAATGTATGCTTTTGGTAGGAAATAAAGAAATACGCGGTTCAGGGTTTTTGAAAAATCATCCCCTAAGGGGGTAAAATAGGTGTTGATTTTAAAATTTACAAAACTGCACGGATTTCGATAAAATTTGGCAAGGCTATATATGGCATCCTGGGGAAGGACTAATAGGCTACTTTTTGTCTTAATAAATGATCCTATGGGGGTGAAAGTTTGTATGGGAAACCCAGAACCACTGAACGGATTTCGATTAAATTTTTGTAAGGCTATAGATGGTATCCTGGGAAATGAGGATGGACACAGGCTACTTTTTAAAAAATAATCCCACAGGGGGTGACATAGGGGATGAAAGTTTTGCATAGGAAACCCAGTATTTCTTTGTTAGGGATATGAAAATCAAATTTATGCGTTTGGTAGGAAATAAAGAAATATGCGGTTCATCGTTTTTGAAAATAGGGGTTGATTTTAAAATTTACAAAACTGCACGTATTGCGATAAAATTTGGCAAGGCTATATATAGCATCCAAAGGACGTAGGCTACTTTTGTCTTAAAAAATAATCCTGCAGAGGGTGATATAGGGGATGAAATTTTTTATGGGAAACCCAGCATTTCTTAAGTTAGGGATATGAAAATTCAAATTTATGCTTTTGGTAGGAAATAAAGAAATATGTGGTACAGCGTTTTTGAAAAATCATCCCCTAAGGGGGTACAATAGGGGTTGAAATTAAAATTCACAAATAATATTAAAATGTTTGTGTACCTACCTGTTTTTAAGAGATTTAAGGTATTGGAAATGTAGTCATAGTTCGTATCTTGAGGTAACATTTAGTCTTGAGGTAGGTAACAATTACTTTATGAACGAGTGGACACTCGGTCAAAAGTTTTTTCTTAGTAGAGCGTGACTGGAATAATACATTTTAACTAACTAGGTAAACAAAGTCGCCCCGCCGCGTATGTCTGTCTGTTTGAATGCGATAATGTCAAAAAGTACCGAACGGATTTTCATACGGTTTTCACCAATGAACGGAGTGATTCAGTGTATTGTAAATTGGCTTGAATATGTCGGAAAAAAATCATGCCAACTTCCCAGTCGGCATGTTTAAGTCCACCATACACAGTAACGATATATCGCAGCGATTTGAGTTTGCACAGTTATATCGGACGGCCCTATGTTTTCCACATGAACGTTCCCATGGGATATTTTCCAATCCACGCGGGCGAAGCCGCGGGCAATAGCTAGTTAAATATAAAAAGTCGCTGAAGCCTGCTTACCGAAATCACATCTTGACTTCGTAGGTACTTCGTGAATTCGTGATCACTAGTGAATGATGACCAATCAGATATTATTGCCGAGACATTATTGTTCATAGTAATATATTTATGCTCGTGAACTCCCTATAAGTACCTTTCCTACTACAATGGGAATAAGTACAGGCTTTTACGTAGATAAAGGTACTCTTCGATACTTGGCACTTGGCAGACTTTGGCTCATAGCATGCTAGTCTCAGCTGCATGCCTTTGTCTATCTAGTAGATAGACAATAGATTCTGGTGACTATATCATGTCTAATCTGAACACGAGACATTAATAAAGTACCTCTTGTATTAATTTATACGACGCTACAACCACATGTTGCTCTCGAAGCGTTCAAGTACTCGTATAAAGGTGAAGACAGACTAGATCGATTCGACAATAGATTGATGATCGGTGAATCGGTGAGATTGCTTCAAAGACAAAATAAGCTATGGACCTAAAGTGCGCGCCTCGAAAGAAGGCCCGCGGAAAAATCGTGGAACTACATTTTTCTTTATGCAATTGATGCAATGACATAGACAGTAGCGCCGCGTCTATCGGACTTGAGTGGTGGCGCGGGCTTTACCTACTAACTATCACAGTAGTTATTAAATTTTAATTATCAAAGTCCATAAAAACGAGTAAAGGCTCTTACAGACAGAGGCGATATCGCGAGCGATATTGCGATATTATCGCGTCGCAACACCGCTACGCGACACGTCGCGACGCGATATCGCCTCTGTCTGTAAGAGCCTTAAGTCGGCGTTCCCACGAGCGTAATAAAATCGCGGCGGGATTTTATCGCGCACTGGATTTTCAACTCTCGTTGTTGAGCCGAGCGTTGAGAATACAACTTAACAAAAACAGAGTGCATCCCAGCGCGACGAAAAACACACTGTGGGAGTCCCGGCGCTAAGCAGAGAGTTGAAAATCCAGTGCGCGATAAAATCCCGCCGCGATTTTATTACGCTCGTGGAAACGCCGACTAAGTCTGTAGGTTAATCTTAACGAAATAAAAGCATTTTGTCGCTAATTTAATAGGTATTCCATGACAATAACTATTATAGGTACAGTCTACTACTAGGTACTACTAGAAATAAAGATAAAATAGATCAACCATTTTTCAGATTATCTAAAGTACCTACCCATACATATTTTATGGGGTACTGCGTTAAATGTTTTATTTTTTTTATTTTAGCTTCCTTCAATAAAAAACAACTTTCCCGACCTCGCTCAATGTAGAAACTTAAGGATGTTGTTCTTTGTATTTTTTTTGAAATTTTAAGCTCAAATTCACTCTGTTGGAATACACTTCCATTTTTCCCGAGCATTACAGCTCTGGCGCCCTAACTAACGTAAGTATTTATATTATGATTAATTTATTGCTTATTTTTTAATTATTTTTACGTATAATGGTACCTATAGTAACTTATTATCTAGGTGCATCGCTTTCACCTAGAATGACCCATTCTTCTCCATAAGAAACTACCTTTTGGAAGAGGCGACTAGAATCAATTCTATTTTTTTTTTTGTAAATTTTGACGTTCAAAAGTGCCTTTTTGAAATAAATTATTTGACTTTGACTATGAGTCACGAGCATAAATATAATATTAACACTATGAACAGCTCGGCAATACTGATTGCATTATTCATCAATTAAAATATGACGGCAAATATACGAGATAATTTGTGGAAGGCATATTATGCCTTCCACAAATTATTCAGCATAAATACCTCTGCTACCACTTGTGTGCCTACCACAAATTACCACATTATATTTATTTGGCGTCATTTTTATAAATGGAATCAAATCATGGAATCAACGGAATGGAATCATGCAATCAGATATTATTGCCGAGCTATTCATAGTAATATATGTATTTATGCTAGTGACTGCACACCCTATATGAACCTACTCCAATGGATATGTAGGACAGGCTTTTACGTAGATAAAGGTACTCGTCGAGTCTAGTACTGGCAGACGTTATAGACAAGTAGGGAGGGTTTTATACCCACGGTTACATAATAATACAAGGTGTATTATTATGTAACCGTGGGTATATAAAACCACAGATGTACCTACCTAAAGCTAATCGTTATCATGTCTACAATCATTTGCAGTTGTCGAATTGACTGTAACGTATATCGATTATAATCGATATACGTCACCATGCAATAATTATTGATGAATGGGAGAACATGTTAAGTTTGTTTTTGAGATAAATTCATCCCAACTACGGAACCCTTTTTTAGGGTTCCGTACCAAAATGGCAAAAAAGGAACCCTTATGGTGTGACTAAGTCTGTCTGTCTGTCTGTCTGTCTGTCTGTCTGTCTGTCTCTCTGTCTGTCTGTCGGTCTGTCTGTCTGTCTGTCTGTCTCTGTCTGTCTGTCCGTCACAGCTGGATATCTCAAGAACTACTAATGCTATCAACTTGAAATTTGGAACAGTTTTAGATGACGTTTACCCAACTATTTTGCAAATAAGAAAGAAATAAAAATATTTATATTTATTTTGCAACAGGGACTGAAATGTGGTGTTAAAAATTCAAAGTGGCCCCTAGGGCATATGGGGTATCATACGAAAGAGCGCTGTTTGCACATTCTTAAACATTTTTTTCCTTTTTTTTAGGCTGCATAGTTTTCGACTCTTGATGAAAAATGTAAAAAAAATACCATTCCCCCCCCCCCCCCCCCCTTATCTCCGAAGTTTGCAAAGAGAAAAATCTGAAATTATTCTATGTGATAGAAGTTTATGTAAAGATTAAAGGAAAAATAAAACGATGTCTCTAAATAGCACACTTTTTCAGAAATCGGAACGGAACCCTCGGTGGTGAGTCCGACTCGCTCTTGACCGGTTTTTTTTATAACCGTGTTTCAGTTGTGGTAAGTATCATAACGTGGCATTGCAGCTGAAGTTGAAAAATGTCAACTAACTTTTGGAGGGCACTGTATGTACCTACTGCGCTGACCCAAATAATATTATATTATTAGGATAGAGGCAGAAGACTGATAGGTAGGTACTAATGAAGTAAGACGCTGGAACGTTCATGGACAGGGGACAGTAGGGTTCATTACCACAACCGCAAAGTTATTCTAACTATGCAGACCTTCGATCAATAATAGCACCGAAGATGCAGACAATAAAATTAGATATACCTACTCATTACGAATGGATAGTGAAAATCTGAATTAAGTCAGCATTAATCTAATTACATAAGTACCTACCTAAGGTTTTTAAGCGGCAATGGCCTAAATAAATGACTGTTTGTTGGAACTGCTTGGAACTCAAAACGGCGTAGGAGAGGTAATGTTTTGTTGTTCCGCCTCATTGCGCTATTCCGAACCACAGTCGGCTAATAGAAGCATAAAAGGTCAAATTAAATTAGGTACCGAAATTCTGCAGACGTGATGGCTATCGATATCTAACACGATAAAATAAAAATAAAACAGATTTGATGATTTTTTTTGGGGTCAACAGTCGCTTGTGAAGTATGATTGAGAAAATGTGTTTTTTTTTTTGTTTTATCGTGTTTAGATATCGAAACCCACCACGTCCGTGAAGTTAATACAAAAAAAAGTTTTTTATTTACTGATATTTCAAGTGACTAGTCAAATACCTACCTCATCAAATAATTTCGTTTTAGTTTTATCTTTAGATATTATCGATACCCATCACATCTGAGGAGTTGGAGCTGTACGAGACAACATGGACGACTCGACGAGACGGTACAGTAGGTACGAGGTTTCATCTTTTATCTTCGGAAAAACCGAAATATAACGAATAAAATGTGACTATTGACCAACAGAAATTATTGATTTATATTCCCACCATAATCCACCAAATTGTTTTAGATTGACTCACCAATTTCGCCAATCCCTTATTGCACCAGTCACATTTAATTCGGCAAAGTTCGGTTTTTCCGAAAATAAACGATGGAACGTTTGAACGTCGTCGTACTGTACCCATACTACAAATACTACCTCCTGCTACTTGACCGCAGAATATGATGGTATTTCGTCCAAGACAATTCATACTCACGGGCGGACACCTTTAATTCAATTATGCATGCACGAAAATATTTGGACAAGGTTATCCATCGTGATCGTGAACTACTGAACCTCTAAAACGTCATAATTAGGTACTTGGTACACAATTAGAGCATTGTATTTCGGCTATTTAGGCATCTATTGTTCCTTGTGTGTTTCGTATTTTTCAGCACGTGTGGTGAAATTAGGTCTAGATTATGTGTCCCTAATCTTGTCCTTAAACTAATATTCTGAACTACTACGTGGCAATTCCTTTTATTTTATTTATTTGGTGAAATATACGGCAATAGACTCATAAATACGTCTATGTATACGGCTATACATTACAGTATTACACCACATAATAGAAAAACATGTTATAAAACCAATACGGTTATGCGCTTAAATTTGATAGGTTGGTAGGTAGGTACAATAAAATTTACATAACTAGGTTAATGTGTTAATGATAAAACTAAACTTAACTACTTATTGTTTTTCTTTTTATTTACATGCCGCAAATAAAAAAGAAGAAAACAAGAAATTATAAAAATACCTACAGTTTTGTCACAAATCATGTTTATTAATCTATTAATTGGGGATTAACCGTTATAATTTCGCTTATAATGATTATTTTATTAAGCAGATTACTGATTGCACAATGTCATACAATGCCTAATTTTCTTCTGATTCCATGTTTCAGTGACAATATTGCAGTCGCGATCCAGGGATAGATTTCCTGCATATTAAAAAAAACCGGTCAAGAGCGAGTCGGACTCGCGCACCGAGGGTTCCGTTCCGATTCCTGAAAAAGTGTGCTATTTAGAGACATCGTTTTATTTTTCCTGTAATCTTTACATAAACTTCTATCACATAGAATAATTTCAGATTTTTATCTTTGCAAACTTCGGAGATAAGGGGGGGGGGGGAACGGTATTTTTTTTTACATTTTTCATCAAAAGTCGAAAACTATACGGCCTAAAAAAAATAAAAAAATGTTTGAGAATGTGCAAGCAGCGCTCTTTCTTAAGACCTCACATGCCCTAGTAGCCCCACTTTGAATTTTTAAGACCCCCTTTCAGTCCCTGTTACAAAAAAAAAACATAAATATTTTTACTTCTTTCTTATTTGCAAAATAGTTGGGTAAACGTCATCTAAAACTGTTCTAAATTTCAAGTAGATAGCATTAGTAGTTATTGAGATATCCAGCTGTGACAGACAGACAGACTGAGTCACACCATAAGGGTTCCTTTTTTAGCATTTTGGTACGGAACCCTTATTAACAATATTATAAATATTATTATGTTATTGTTGTTTGTTGTTGTTTATTGTTGTTATGTTGTTGTTTATTATTAGAGGAGCTCGTGGCTAAGTAATAACAGCCGCACGGGTCGATCCGTCAGGTTAAGCTACGCTTGCCGGGGTTGGTCAGTGGATGGGTGACCATCTTTACATACCGAGATTTCTCCGGTCCCGGCTGTTATTCGTGGATCTTTGACAGTCGTTACGGGTCGTCAGAAGCCCGAAAGTCTGACAACCAGTCTTACCAAGGGGTATCGTATTACCCAGTAACTGGGTTGTGGAGGTCAGATAGGCAGTCGCTCCATGTAAAATGCTGGTATTCAGCTGCATCCGGTTGGACTGGAAGCCGACCCCAACATAGTTGGGAAAAGGCTAGGCAGATTGATTGTTGTTTATTATTATTGTTACGTTTTTATTTTTTTTATTTTACTATTATAATATTTATTATTATTAAATTAGCTAGCGAAACTCCGCAGACGTGGTAGATATGTATCGATATCTAAACATGATAAAAACAAAACAAAAACATTTTATGAAATTTTAGTTACTTGAAAAATCTGTTTGTATACAAAACAGATACACAAGAAATCTATTATTCTCAACTCATACTGCCATGCAAGTTGTACTTTAAAAAGCTGTAAAGCACATGGTTTGCTTTCGTGCCCAAAATTCAGTCACGTCCGTCTGTCTACACTACATTTTTGGATATTGTGTCTTGACAAAATTACACTTTTATTTATTGCCCAGCAGGAAAAATTTTAAAGCATAGATAGAGGAAACTTGCTAGGATATCTACTGGCACCTTTTTCAGTCCCCGACGTGTCATTGATTCAGTTTAACGTAGCTTAGGATAGGTAGTCACGTCTAATAAAGATAAGTAATGAAACTGGTATCTTTATGAGAGTGTTGGAGAGCATTAGGCCCGTGTTACCGAACTTCGCTCAAGACACAGATTGATAAGAATTACATATAACTACATAGTTTCAACGATTTTAAACTGCTTGGTATCTTTAGGATAGTGTTTAAAAGATTTAGGTCCATGTTAGGTCCATATTACACAATCTCAGGCAAGAAAAAAAGAGGGCAGCCCCAGTTTTAAGTAATGCTTCAGCATTAAGTACCTACTTAAAACTAGGGCTGGACTTTTTTAGTCAAAAGAATCAGCATCGCCCTCCAACGTGGCAATGCTGCCAGACTATTGGACACTTTTCCAATTGACAGCAATGCGGACGAATTTGTTGATGTCCCATGAGCTCTTCTCTTTTATTTTCAGTGTTAGCTTATAGGTTGTATTTAAGATTTGTCAAAATAAATAAAAATGAAAACCAAAAGAAGAGTCATCCAATCAAATAACTTAAAATCATTCTTGAGTCCTGCAGGAGGTTCTATAATACGGGCCGCCGAATGCCGCGGTCCCGCGGTCCGCTTTCTCACAGGCCAGACCCCGCCAGGCCTAGGCCGACAGGCAGTGGAAACAGTCGGCCTGCGGTGGCCTGTCGTGGATGAATGCTCGGCACGGTCCACTATAGGCCTCGGCAGGTAGGTACGGGCCGCCAAGAATAGACAGGGTGGTTATTAATTATTATTATTTAATGGTAAATACCTTCCGCAACTTCTTGAGACTGCATTAACACAATGACATATCAGTTTCAGCACTAAGTCTATGATAATTTGATAACATACGTACTTACGTATTTTTATGATTAAATTAATTATCTTGATAAACGAAAATAAATGTGACGTTGCATTTTAATACTATCAGTAGTCAGTACCTAAAACTGTATCATGAAAAGAATTTAGTTACTTATGTAGATTGTGTTTATCAAAATGACTTCCGATATTTTCATTTCAAGGTCGTTTCTCTGAATAGAGATACTCCCATCCGACAGCCGATCATAGTCAAAATCAAGCTTAACAAGCAAAATCCAGAATCTTCATTTACCGAATTGAAAGTAACATCTAGTTGTTTTTGTAATACCTACGCTCAAACTCAACAATATTGACTTTAGTTTTAGTTAACTATTAATATTCTCATGTACCTACTTACCTAAATGAATTATTTATAGGTAGTATATAATTATATAAAGTAGGTACTAGCTGCGCGCCGCGGTTTCACCCGCGTAGACCGGGATAAAAAGTATCCTGTTGGAAATCTAGGTTCTAACACTTCAATAAAACGAGTTACTGGCTTTTTAAAATGTATAGATTATTATTAGCCAATTATAAGTCACTAGGAAGGTTATACGTCCGTCTGTATCAAGGCTCAAACATGAAGTAAGGTAATAATAATGGTGGGTAGTATTTATATAATAAGTACCTACGATATATCGATTATTGCAGAATCGACTAAAGATTGATTTTTGTAAGTAAGTAAATCAATTATATCAACACGCCCCCTCAAAAATTGATCTATCTAATTATACAAACAAAATAAATCAAAGTAACTAATACCTAAATGACCGGAACATATTCACTTCCTAGTGTTTGCTGGGAAATACATCTCATGGTCCAACATTTGCTGCCAAGGATTAAGGAAAACCCAGAAAACCTTAATCAAACCATTTCATTAAATTATTATTAGTAATAATTAAATTAATCATAAATCATATTATTATGTAGAATCACAAAACATTAAATCAGTATCTTATTCTAAGCCCATTTTACTTCTCATCTCTTGAAAAGTGATAGCGGGTCAGAACATCTGCCAACTGCTGAACTGTTGGAATGTAATTTTATTTTATTACATTTTTTTTTTAATCTGTTCTGTTCTGTTCTGTTGTGTGTTTGATAAATGATACTTTATATCTATGTTTTGTGATTGGTTGGATTATTTGCAATGCGTATACAGCCATTGTTATCCTCATAGATTATGATAGGTTTACAATAGTGCATATTAAATTTATTTAATACTGTTTCACGTTCTGTATGCACTTTGATCTAATGTTATTTCATTACATGCTTGTAATTTTTTATACCAAGAAACATTTTTTTTTTAAATTCTGTCTAAAAAAGTCATTTTGACTTTACTCATTAAATACCTTTTAAAATTATTAATTGTTTCAATATCAGCACATACTATTATGTTAAAACACCTTTAAATAAAATGACATAATTATATGCTTAGGTATATACACCACTAATTTTTAATTAGTACAAATACTTAAAGGGCTTATTAGAGGAGGTCTTGTTATCATAATTATGTAAAGTCTCAATAAATAATATTCATAAACAGCAAAGTTATTGGCGTTTGTTTATATCCCAAAATGTCACTCAATTTATGGAAATATTGTACAGGCTATTCATAGTTGTATTCATTCTCTCGCTCTAGCATTCGCGTGCTCTCGCTCGAACTTGCCCCGCCTCTTACAGCTGTTATCGTATCATAATCATGAATTTACCAATTATGACAAATTTTTGTGGACAATTTTGGTTTTTCGTTTTTTTTACTTTTGACTACACAAATATGATCAGTAACGGGTACGGATAGAGCCCCATTTTTTTTTTTTGTACTAATTTGTACTAATTGACAATGTTTTTATTTTCAGCTCTTGGTACTAAAGCCAAGTATTATTTAGAGAATTTAGTTCGTCCCTAATTGCAATTCCTCACTCAGATCTGTTTTGATCTCTTCTAATGAATTTGTTATTTTACATAGAATAGACTGAGCACACAAAATGGCAATCATCATCATCGTCTTCATTATAGGAAATACGCGGGTCAGGATTTTATTTGTGTTTTCTTTTGGTGAAGATGGGTTATCAAAAAGTATATTATCAACTATGTGCTACGATTCAATTAAATTATCATGGTTTAATTTGCGAATTTTACACTCGTGCTCAACAGATTTAGTCCATAGACGTATCTGATTTAGAACTGTCAGAGTTATGAGACTTGACCGGCACTGATTTGGATATTACATCATCAGTTTTGCCGTGAAAATTTTTAATATTCCCTTCAGACTTGAGGCTTGACCTGGATTTAAAAAATCCAGTCTCATCAACAATAATATCCCTGACTACTATGTAATTTTTCGCACTCTGGGTTCCAAACTTTATAGCGTTTGGTTCATAACCCACAAGTATCCCTTTCCATGATTTTACATCAAACTTGGTTTTACTGCTTTTATTATTGAACGTAAACAGTTGAACCTTCAATTTTTTTTTTATTTTATTTTTTTTTTTTTTTAATTTGTAGTTTTGTATCATGCCACATTTCGAATGGTGTTTTTGAAAACTTTCAAAGTTTTAATTGGGGTCAAATTAATCAAATAAACAACAGTTGATACTGCGTATCGCCCCAAAACACTTTGTTTAATATTGAGCGAGCTTTTTCAGTAATGATTCTGACCATACATTCAGAAACGCCATTCAACTGTGGTGTTCTCGGAACTATTAAATGATATGATATTTTTTTTTTTTGATATCCCTCTCTTAACACAATAAATAACCTTTCATTTCAGTCGATAAATGTTTGCCACCATTATCGCAGTACAAGTTGACTAATTTTAAATTAAACTTAGCCTCGCTTTTAGCCACGAAATCTTTAAAAACAGCAAACATGTCTGATTTTTATAGGTTAAATAGGAACGTAACAAAGTATTGCGTATACTCATCAACAAAAATTACAAGGTAGTTTTTAGTTGGGGGTAGGTATAAACAGTAACAATAGTCCACAAACATCTGAGTGCACAATAAATAATAGCTGTTTAACATGACTTTTATTTTTGACCTCATATGAACGGAAGTCGACTTTGTTTCCTATTTATACAGCATTGCAGTTTCGATTTGGCTGGTGTCATCAACCATTTTATTTTTAATTTTTTTTTTTTTTTTAATTTCGATGAATTAAATTTTTTTTTCTTATTATGACCAAAGCCATAGTTTGTACATATTTTTATTACTGCATAGTTGAGAAACAGATTGACACTTATTTACAGATGCCATTAAGTCTACAGCAATTAAATTATTTTTCAACATACCTTGCATGATAGTTTTATTAACCTTACGTATTGTGCTCCTTGCTGGTCGAAAATGACTGTCAACCCAGCACGTTGCATTTTCGTTAAGAACCGCAGGTGGTACCGCAGCACAGAAGAGCACGTCCTCCAAAACTTCTTGAACGCTCATGTTGCTGGTCACATACATCGTTCCCTGAAATAAATTCACCATTTTTAGCAATAGAAATTTTAATGGCGTTTGCAAGACGGTGTGACTAATGAAAAGATCTTCCCTGTTTATAATATGGTCTGATGCTCCAGAAAAGTAACAGGAAAGTGACTTAGCTTCCATCATGATCCGCTTGATAGTCTGCCATCATAAAAGCAAAGCCAGAAAAATAGCTCGACGTGGATGGTTCACTGATTCCAACTGCCTGGACCGTCCTTGTCCTCTCCATATTTTCTGCTGCTGTTGCTGCTGCTCTTTTGAAGTAGAAGCAGTTGCATTTCACATGCTTCTTGCGGCCACAGTGATAACACTTCATGAACTGAGACTTAGTCTTCTGCTTGTTAACCTCCTAGTTGAAGCTATTATTCCCTTTATTATTTTGAGAATTATCGAATTTTGTTTTTCGAAATTCCTGTCCATTTTTCCATCAAATTGCAAAACTTTTGACACTGGTATCACTGGACTCATTTTTAAACTTGACTTCATGATCCAAAAGCCTTGGTTTAACGAATGCTAGCATTAACTTATCATCTGTTAAAGTTGCAATCGCAATTATCACGCCATCATTAGATGGGGGTAGGTTGAGCAACAAATGTGCTACCTCGCGTGGCGTGGTTTGGCGGCGGCGTGGTGGCTAACAATTCGATGATCAAATCATCAAAAATTGTTAAATGTTTTATGAGTATGACGTCACCTACTCGACGATAACACTTTTTGGATTTTTTTTATACGTCCATTTCACTTAACAATGCCTGTATTTTTTATTTAAATTTTAACCACTTATATTGCAGTAAAAACGTAACCTGGGCCCATAACCTGTTGGAAATCTAGGTTCTAACACTTCAATAAAACGAGTTACTGGCTTTTTAAAATGTATAGATTATTATTAGCCAATTATAAGTCACTAGGAAGGTTATACGTCCGTCTGTATCAAGGCTCAAACATGAAGTAAGGTAATAATAATGGTGGGTAGTATTTATATAATAAGTACCTACGATATATCGATTATTGCAGAATCGACTAAAGATTGATTTTTGTAAGTAAGTAAATCAATTATATCAACATATCCTATGTGTTTAATCCAGGGTATAAGCTTACAAATCGATCCACCCGTTTGAGCGTGAAGAAGTAGCAAACATACACACACACACTCACAAACTTTTTCCTTTAAAATATTAGTGTGATGTGATAGTGTGATGTGATGTGATATGGACGAAGTAGGAGGATTCCTATTGAGTATGGATAAAATTAAAATAGATGGACAAACTTTTAGAAATAATTCAGACCACCAAAATAAGGACAATGGTAAAAAAAAATAATAAGAAAAACGCATTAGATAGGTACGAAAGTAGGTACACTAAAAATGTTGGTAACCCAATGTTGTTGTTGGTTGTTGGTTACACATCCATGTCTTTGTTATGTCATAATTATTCTGATAGGTACCTAGGTACTACAAATGTGCAGGCCCACGTGCGACCACGTCACAGACACCGCGCCCGCCGTGTTTTTTTTTATTATTTTAGGTCAAAATCACTAATCAGTGTTTTTAGGGTTCCGTACCAAAATGGTAAAAAAGGAACCCTTATGGTGTGACTCAGTCTGTCTGTCTGTCACAGCTGGATATCTCAAGGACTACTAATGCTATCAACTTGAAATTTAGAACAGTTTTAGATGACGTTTACCCAACTATTTTGCAAATAAGAAAGAAATTAAAATATTTACAATTTTTTTGCAACAGGGACTGAAAGGGGGTCTTAAAAAAATTAAGTGGGGCTACTAGGGCATGTGGGGTATCATATGAAAGAGCGCTGATTGCACTTTCTCAAATATTTTTTTTCTTTTTTTTAGGTTGCATAGGTTTCGACTTCTGATGAAAAATGAAAAAAAAAACACCGTTCCCCCCCCTTATCTCCTAAGTTTGCAAAGAGAAAAATCTGAAGTTATTCTATGTGATAGAAGTTTATGTAAAGATTACAGGAAAATTAAACGATGTCTCTAAATAGCACACTTTTTCAGTAGCACTCTTTTTCACAAATCGGAACGGAACCCTCGGTGCGCGAGTCCGACGCGCTCTTGACCGGTTTTTTTTGCTTGGATATCTTTGTTGAACGTTGTGTTTTTTAATGGGACCTTGTAGAGTGTTTCTACAAGACACGATATTGACGTGGTTTGACGTGGTAAGATATAAGCGGGAAATCATAACATGTAATGCTCGTAGACATTTCCTTATGAAAACCCCATCGTACATAACCACGAGTACGTATATCATAACGGTTAAATTATTGTGTCATCCTCATCAGAGGAAAACCTCTCGGTTTTTCTTTATGCTAGGTAGGTATTAGGGACACGCAGTGACTGTACAATAATTGCCGCTGACTTCAGTCTCAAGACTCTCAAGTTTTGACAGCCAATCTGTCGCTGGTCACAGAGCATGTAACTTTATCGCTAGTATTATCAGAATCTCTGTGTGGACTTCAAATCGCGTGTATAATTGTATATGTATAATAATATTAATAATACAAATTTATATTGAACGGAGTATAGACATTTGATCATTGTTTCTGATAAATGTACTGGTACAAGTTTCCCAGCTGCTGGGATTCTCCGCTTTCTTTTGTTCTGTTTCCTTTTTTTGCTGATGTTTATCAACTGTATCAGTGCAATTAAGTAGATTATAACACGCGACCATGACGTCTGTCTGTAATGCCGTAACTATGGTAAGTAATAATAATTCTCTTATTTTTATTAGTAGTACAAAGGGAAAGAAGCCTAAAGAAACTAGAAGGAATGTTATTCGACGTCTAGTCGTAACGAAGTCCGAAACTACGGGCTTCGTGCTTAGGGAGTAGACCTCCTGGTCCAGGCCATTGTACGGAGCGAGAGTGCATGGGAGGCCGTCACCTCCTTCTGCGAAGCAGTAGTAGTAGCGAAGGAGGAGGCGGAACGGGTGAGGGAGAGACAACCTCACGCCCTCAGTCGCCGCAGGAGACGCCTTGGGCGGCGGGAATCGAGAGCCGATTCCCGGACACCGTAGGCGCGGTCTTGCGGACGGCGAGTAGTGGGTAGCTCGGCGTCCGATAAGGACCAGGGGGCCTAGTCCCTAAGTCCGTCTGTCCGTATGTCCGTCCTTTCATCCGTCCGTCTGACATAAAAATCCATCAAAACAAGTCTAAAAGTTTAATTTTTCGGACGGGCAAAAACACATCGGTAGTAGGGACAACTGTTAAATCGTGTTGTCATTCACACGTCGTTCGGGCCCCGAACCAATCATCCATCCGTAGGTGATACGGAGTAGGAAACGTCCCTAACGAAGGCCGAAAGTACGGGCTTCGTGCTTAGGGAGTAGACACCCTGGCCCGACGCGACGGGTCGACGGCGCGTTGTGTTCACGCACGCCTCAAAGAGATGTCAGCAAAAGATGGGGTCCGATAGGGCCGATGCCGCCGGGGTCGCGTGTTGTTCGAAAGAGATACCGTGGCCCTGGCATAGGCAACTGAAGGAACACGGGTGGGTTTTAGTCTGACTCGATCCATAAAAAAAAAAGACACTTCCGAAATTAAAGTTATTTTTGCAGATTTTTTTAAAGTCGATTGTTTTTTTTTTGTAAAAAAGTTTTTTATTTAGTGATTTTGTACTAGTCTCTGTTCGATTAGTATAACTATTGTCATTAATTTTCATCGAAAACTGATTAGATATAAAACTAGTGTTCTTTTATTTTCTCTAGGTAGCTAGTACCTAATTAAAGTGTTTTTACTTGTGAAAATGTTGTTTCTTTAAAATGAAGTGTTACTAGATCGACCTTAACCCGCTTGTTCATTAAAAACCGGCCAAGTGCGTATCGGACTACGCACAATGAAGGGTTCCGTAGTTGGAATGAATTTATCCCAAGAACAACCTTAACAGTGTAGTCGAAAAACATGTTCTCCCTTGCAAATGTAAGTTTGTACGCACAATAGACTAGCTAGACTGCCCGCGACTTCACCCGCGTGGATGTCGGATTTCATGGGTTTTTCTAAAATAAAAGTAGAGTAAGTATCTCCTTAGAGCATCAGCTATCTGCCAGAGAAAATGCCGTCAAAATCGGTCCTGCCGTTTCGGAGATTAGCCGGAACAAACAAACAAACAAACAGATAGATAGACAGTACTAACTTTGACACCCCTTAAATCCTCTGTGAGGGGTCGTTTTCTATCTTTATCATTTACTGAGGCAAATGTTATAGCCAAATTTCAAGTTAGCCAAAGGACTTGAAATTATTATTGTAAACTGTATCCCTTCCACTTCAGGGATCGACTTTCGAAAAACCCAAAACTTATTATTCTTTATTTTATAAAAATACTGAATTTCGAGTTAGTCGGACCGCGTTTTAAAATTCTTCCAAACAAACTTTTACATCCCTAAACCCCCTTTGAGGGCTAGTTTTGAAAAACTAATGATAACAAACTTAATTACTTACATAATTATGTAAGTATTTGTGCTAAGTTTCAAGTTAATTAACCAAATTAATATGATTTTTCATATAAACTGTATTCCCTGTTTGCACTCCCACAGGGGTGGAATTTTACGAATCGTTTGTGATGTTTTCATAACTTGACTCAAAGATTATTTAAGTACACCAATTTTCGAGTTAATCAAGACCCCCAGTAAAATACCGCTGTAAATTGACTACCCCTTTTCACCCCTTAGGGGTAGGTTTTCGTAAAACCCTGAAAAATCAAATCAAATCAAATTTATTCGTAAATGATACACGTTATTCTTCATTTTTGGTCTCAAGTATAAAAACTGAGTTTAAAGTTAATCGGACCGCGCATTAAAATTCCTCCATACACACTTTGACACACCCCCATCCTTTTTTTTATTAGGGGGTAGTTTAGGAAAATTAAAAATGACAAACTTTATAATTTACATAGATAAATATTCATGCAATGTTTCAAGTCTATTGACTCAAGGAATAATATTTTTCGTACCAACTTTCATACCATAATTTATCCCCTTAGGGATGGAATTTTTAAAAATTCTTCCTTAGTGGATGTTGACACTGTCTATGGTATCTATGTGCAAAATTTCACGTCTCTAGGTCCGATGGTTTGGACTGTGCGTTGATTACTATCAGTCAATGAGTCAGTGAGGACTTTGAATTTTATATACATAGATTTACCTTGTTCTTTTAAAACCATAGACTTCTGATAGGTTTTGTAATCTATGGTAATAAACTATTTTCTGTATTTTTTTCAAAATTTTAGGCTCAGTAGTTTCGGAGATAAGGGGGGGGGGGGGGATTGGTCAATTTTCGTCTATTTTCTTAAATAACTTCAAAACAATTTATTTTAAAATTATTAAAAAAATATATTTGAGACCCTCACAGTAAGACCTTTTATTTAATATGTCACACGGTACACTTTGCAAAACTTTTTTTTTAATTGTAGGTACTTACTAATTTTTTTTTTTTTTTTTTTTTGTGTTTGGGTCACAGAAATTCATATGTTTACCAAATTTCAACTTAATCGGTTCATTAGATTCGGAGCAAATTGGCTGTGACAGACGGACAGACAGACACACGAGTGATCCTTTGGGTTCCGTTTTTTCCTTTTGAGGTACGGAACCCTAAAAAAACTAAAACGCTCTATAAACCTATTTTAGTTAAGTACAGATAGAAGTGTTTTGTCTTCTTCTTTCAAACTCAAATCGTAATTCGAAAGAAATTCACAAAACAGCACCCTAATTGCGTAACACATTATCAATCGGAGTTGGTTTCATTTTGACAGTTCAACAACATTCATTGCGTTATTTAGGTTGTCGAGCAAACAAATCTTTCGAACATATGAAGCAAAGGATTAGCAATTTGTTTCAAAATGATTCAAACTCCGATTGATAATGTGTTACGCAATTAGGGTACTGGTTTATAAAGCGTTTTAGTTTTTTTTAATGAATAAGAGGTTTATTACACGAGAATAATAAAATAGGCATTTTTAAATAAGGCTTTTGCTTGGGTTTTGGATGCATTTCTACCCCATGATGTCATGTCGAAGTCAAACAAAAAATACCGATGTTAGTTCAGGGTATAAGTAGATGTAAATGAAAAGCAGGCCGCCAATGTTTTGGTACCAATTAAGTAGGTTATAATAACTGATTAATTGGTAATTCGGTACTTGGTGCATATTCGTGGAAGACCCAACCAGTAGGTAAGTAGCTATACTTGCATACCTCTTTGTGCATTCCTAAAAGAGCAACATAGTATTTTAAGATTTTCATAAACATCGTTCACGCGTTCGTTCGTCAATATTCAAATATTTGTAGGTTATTCGTAGAGCTGCTTTAAAAATATTGACAAAATAAACTGTGGTTTAAGTACTTACATAATTAACTAGGTACCTGTGCCTAGTACCTACTTAAGTATTTGCGCAGTTGCATTTTAATTTCCTACTTGTTTAAATACAATAAGTAATAATGACCTAGCTTTTAAGCATAGAAATATAAAAATTAAGGCTCCTATCAAACAGGCGCGACACGCGATATAATCGCGAGCCACACAAAACGAGGCACGCAGTGCCTTTGTGTCGCGCGCGATTATTATCGCATGTCGCGCCCGTTTGAAGGAGCCTTTAGTCCTAATAATAATTGTGAGGTAATTGTCTGCCTGGGTAACTATTGATTGCTCAGATGCGTGGGGATAGGTAACAAAAGGGTTAATTCGGTGGGAACTTATCAAAAGCGTACCTACCTAGGAGCTCAATAAAACCGGACAAGTGCGTGACGGGCCACTCGCAGTAATAGGGTTCCGTAGTTAATTATAGCTCTCTAGTACTAATAGCCTCTGAGCTAAGCTGCGAACGGACAGACAGACAGACAGACAGACAGACGGACGGACATAGCGAAACTGTAAGAGTTCCGTAGTCAACAAGGAACCCTTACAGTTTCGCTATGTTCAGTTTCGCTAAAAAGGACACCGCGCGGTGCTTTCCATTGAAGAACTTTAACACCCAAGATCCCTTGTTGGTACTAAATATGATGAATCCAACATGTTTGTGAAAGATAGTCTGGAAACTCTTCCCCAGGGAGAGAACAGAGAACTTCGTCAAACTCTCACTGACTGAAACCTCAGTGTCTCGGTCTATTAGGTAGATAAGTAGGCATGGTATCTACCTAGGTAGAGGTACCATAGTGTGACATGTGTTGATGAATTCGAAACGGAATCAGTGTGTATGAAAAAAGAAGAAATCCTTACAAAATCAACTTTACCAATTCATCTTGAGATGTCGTTAACCTTGATCATTAATTTTGAATAGGTTCTTAGGTGCCTACTAAGTTTTAAATATTACCTATATAGGCGCTGGGAAAGAACCTGCTAAATGAATTCATAATAAATGCCCCTCGTGCTTGCTAGATAGGAATAAAAAAACCGGCCAAGTGCGTGTCTGATTACGCACAATGAAGGGTTCCGTAGTTGGCATGAAATGATCCCAAGAACAAACTTAACATTATAGTTGAAAAACATGCTCTCCCATACATTCCAACAGTAAATGTAACTTTGTACTCGCAATATTGAGAGATTTACCATGTTATTTTAAGACCACAAACTTCTTATAGGTTTTCCTGTAATCTACCGGTATAGACCTATTTTCTGTATTTTTTTCAAAATTTTAGGCTCAGTAGTTTCGGAGATAAGGGGGGGAATGGTCAATTTTCCGAACCTGGGTGTCTATTCCCTAAGCACGAAGCCCGTAATTTCAGCCTTCGTGACGGGCGTTTCCTACTCTAGGACAGATGATTGGTTCGGGTCCCGAACGAAGTATGAATGACAATACGATTTGGCAGTTGTCCCTACTCCCAAAGTGTTTTTGCCCGTCCGAAAAATTAAATATTTACACTTGTTTTGATGGATCTTTATGTCAGATGGACGGATGAACGGACGGACGGACGGACTTAGGGAGTAGGCCCCCTGGTCCAGGGTATGGTACGGAGCGAGAGTGCATGGGAGGCCGTCACCTCCTTCTGCGAAGCAGTAATGCTCGCGAAGGAGGAGGTGGAACGCGTGAGAGAGAGGCAATTAACCTGACGCCCTCAGTCGCCGCAGGAGACGGCCTGGGCGGCGGTAGTCGATAGCAGATTCCCGGCCACCGTAGGCGCAGGCTTGCGGACGGTGAGTAGTGGGTAGCTCTACTACGTTCGGTAACGACCAGCGGGCCTACTGCCTAAGTCCGTCCGCCCGTTCATCTGTCCGTCTGACATAAAGATCCATCAAAACAAGTGTAAATGTTTAATTTTTCGGACGGGGAAAAACACATCGGTATTAGGGACAACTGTCAAATCGTGTTGTCATTCATATTTCGTTCGGGCCCCGAACCAATCATCTGTCCGTAGGTGTTACGGAGTAGGAAACGCCCGTAACGAAGGCCGAAGCTACGGTCTTCTTACTTAGGGAGTAGATACCCAGGCCGGGGTCGACGGCGCGTTGTGTTCCACGAGCGCCTCAAAGAGATGTCAGCAATGATGGGGTCCGATAGGGCCGATGCCGCCGGGGTCGCGGGTTGTTCAAAAGCCGTACCGTGGCCCTGGCATAAGCAACTGAAGGAACACGGGTGGGTTTTAGTCAGTAAAAGTCTGACACGCCCTTCCGCTCCCAGAGCGGGAGAAGTCATTTGATGATTTGCCATCAACAAAAAAAAAAAAGACACCTACGTAGGCAGGTCTAGGTACGAATACTAAGCTAATTCAGTAGGCAGGCAGGCAAGATCCAATCCAATCCAATAGTTTACTAATCCCAAAAAACATGAATGTTTTCTTTCAACTAACCACACTGAAACCGTAACGCATTTCAATGGACGGACAGACAACATTTATTTACATTGGGTCTTTTTTTTTTGTCTTGTGAGGTGCTAAACCCAAGACCACGGTCGCATTTTCAGTGGGTATTTTTCCTCTCAACTGTTGATCGGCCTCCTTAATCCAGTCATTGAAGACATAAAAAGGGGCTTTCGCTACAAATGGTCAAGAAGAGTTCTAATTTGGTAGAGTGTTACTGTTTGGTGCAATGATGTTAGTATTATAATACCCCATTGGTTTGGTGTCCTAATTAAATATTCCGAATTTGCGACGTCCAACGACCGCAGCTCGCGCCACCACCGTATTGGAAAAATGATACCAAAAACCAGTTTTTCCAGAATATCTTCTCTCGCCACCGAGGTAAAAAAAAGTTTTAACAAAATGTATAGTCTAAAATTTTGCTGCATTCTTTGTTGGAAACATAATTTTTAATCAGATAAATAGTTCACGAAATCACGACTAATCACGAGTTACCTACAGCGAAGTCGAGCTCACAGGCTCAGCAAATTTTTACAATTAGCAAAATCGCTACATTTTTTCCAGGATTTTCAGTAAGTATGCACTTAAATATCGAAGACTTAATACGTACCTACGTAACAAATTGACGGTATTTACAGAAATTTTAATTCAATTTAAGTCATTTCAATTAATCTTTACTGCAATCCATAATGTACACACATAACATCATGTTACCTGTTTGTTTATATGTATGTATGTATTTATTCTTTTTCCAGTTATCTATCCCTTGTGTTGCACCTACCATGTTTTGTCTCTGCATCACCCTAAGGTTTACTGGTAGAAAATGCCTCTGGCATTAAGTCCGCCTTTGTACAGTATTTTTTTACTTGTGCATAAAGTTTTAATAAATAAATAAAGAAATAATAACCTACAGGTGGTAAGTAATAAATAGAAACAATTATGGACTCCGTCGGGCACAGCATCATTTTAAATAAGCAGGAGAGAGGAAGAGCGCTTTTATGATTTTCCTTTTCACTCTTCTATTACTAGATAATATTAAAGCTGAAGTTTGTTTTTTGGTTTTGTTTGTTTGTTTGTTTGTATGTTTGAACGCGCTAATCTCTGGAATTCCCAGTCGGAATTGAAAAATTCCCTTTGCATTTATTTAACATCACGCTATGGCCCCTAAGAGCCGAGAAAAAGGAAAAGTCAGAAAGAACGCTAAGCAAAAAGGAAGTAGGTAACAGCGCGGGCAGGCGATGTGATGCGACGGGGGGCGTTCTCAGTAGTTCGGTTATTTAGTCCAGTCCCGGACTTTTCGTCTCGACAGTTCGGTGATGTAATACGACCGGACTACAGAGCCTCATAGTTCGGTATCGATTTCGATATCGCACCTGCACTCTGCACTATATATGTATAGTAAGAAAAGACTGAAAGGCCGACATATGATAAAATATACCCATCTGTTTTGTTATCAGTTCTCTTTATTGACGACCTCAGAGCTAACAACCTAAAAGTAGGAATGTAAACCTTTTCATGAAATCTGTTTTGTAACAATTTTTCATGGATGGTACCTTTCAGGTATCACCAGATACTTTTCCGCAGCTATATGTATAGCAATCAAGGAGACATGGGAAGTGGCAGTGAAAGTACTAATGTTATTTCATTAGCATACATCTTCATGTCACACAAGAGTGTAAAAGCTTACGAGATTGCATTTCAATTATTTAATTCAATCACAAGTTCCAGGTTGGGTACCGGAACAAGTTCATGTCGACTTTGAGAAGCGTCCCGCCTTAAAAGCATTGTTGAAAACTTTAAAAAATGTGACCATTATTGGTTCTTATTTTCATTTTCAAAATGCTTTAAATCGAAAGGCAAAGGCATTTACACTGAACTCAAGAAAATATAGGCTTATCGTCAGTTTGTGTTGCATACTGCCGCTACTACCTGTACAGAAATACAGCATGGTTGGCAACACATTTCAGTAAACGAAATGTCTATTCAAGATGAAAAACCGGCCAAGTGCGTGTCGGACTACGCACAATGAAGGGTTCCGTAGTTGGGATGAATTTATCCCAAGAACGAACTTAACATTATAGTTGAAAAACATGTTCTCCCATACATGTCAACAGTAAATGTAAGTTTGTACCAAGTCACACTATTGAGAGATTTACGATGTTATTTTAAGACCACAAACTTCTTTTAAGTTTTCTTGTAATCTACAGGCAAAGAACCATTTTCTGTATTTTTTCAAAATTTTAGGCTCGGTAGTTTCGAAGATAAGGGTTAGGGAATGGTCAATTTTCGTCTACTTTCTTAAATAACTTTAAAATAATTTATTTTAAAATTATGAAAAATATAAATTTGAAACCTTTATAGTAAGTTATTTAGTATGTCACACGGTACAGTTTGCAAAACTTTTTTTTTTAATTTTCTTATTTGCCCCCAAAAGTGACCCCCATATTCAGAATTCATTTATTTACTTTACCCGTACGTGTTTGGGTCACAGAAATCCATAAATGTACCAAATTTCAACTTAATCGGTCCGTTAGATTCGGAGCAAAATGGCTGTGACAGACGGACAGATAGACAGACAGACACACGAGTGATCCTATAAGGGTTCCGTTTTTTCCTTTTGAGGTACGGAACCCTAAAAATTAATTACGATCAGAAGTTATTTTCAAAAAACATGGATGAAGCCTGTCTTTAAATAGTGTATCAATTTTTTGTATAAAATTGCGTTCTAGGCTTGTTGGCAAAATTAGATGTTTTTGCTGAGATGTTTAAAGTAAAAAACATTTTATTAAGTATATGTCGACCTTTTAGTCTTTTCATAATAATTACTAATGCAGGTCCGGTTTCGATACCGAACTATCGGGCTCAATAGTCCGGTCGTATTACATCACCGAACTGCTGAGACGAAAAGTCTCACCAGTCCGGTGACCGGACTAAATAAACCGAACTACTGAGAATGACCGGCGACGGGGTGGGTCGGGAGCAAGAAATTTCATGCGAACGAAGTCGCGGGCAGAAGCTAGTATAGGTACTAATAATAAAGCTGAAGAGTTTGTTTGTATGTTTGAACTCGCTAATTTCTGGAACTACCAGTCCGATATGAGAAATTATTTTTGCATTTGCCCAATAGCCCAATAGATAGATAGCCCAATTCTTGAGAAAGGCTATATGTATATAGGGTGACTGGTAATTAGTGACCGATAACTAAACACATGATTGTGCTCATGATAACAAACAACTTTTACTATGGGACCAAACCTGAAATCGCGAAAAAAAATCAGCTGCCCCATACATTAATGTTCGCATAACTCGTCAAAATGTAGGGAGCACCTGATTTTTTTTCCTAGCGAGCTGGAGTTGGGGGGGCTCTAACTCCGAAGTTTGCATAAAGAAATATCTCAAATTATTAAAAATCTGAAATTATTCTATGTGATAGAAAAATATAGATTAAGTACAGGAAAAATAAAACGATGTCTCTGAATAGCGCAGTTTTTCAGAAATCATAAACAAAAATTACATATTATGAATGATGGTACGGAACCCTCGGTGCGCGAGTCCGAATCTCTCTTGACTGGTTTTTTTATGAAAGGCATTGGCTATAATATGTAGGTATACTATTAGGTATGAACTACTAAGTCGTCGAGAACTTCCTACTTAGTAAAAGTAGCCTGCATCGGCGTCGGCTCATTTGATAAAATAAAGTACTTAAGACTTTATTTGAGTACTTCAAAGGTGTTAAGATTAGGTAGATAACTTACATTATTGTTCCTATGGCTAATCAAATATCGAAAACCACCAAAATTCTGCAGAACAATAAGACTCCACAACACCTGATCAGCTAAATGGAATGCTAAGAACGTTAATATTATTTTTTGTTTAATTTTAATTAATTAACGGTAGGTATTTATATAACCACCTGCCCAAATTAACACGATTTTAATTAGGTATACTACTACATTGCGTTTATGGTTTTTAACAGACTTAAAAAAAGGAGGAGGTTCTCAGTTCGTCGGAATCTTTTAGATTTTTTTTTAGTTAGTACGTTCTCCGATTACTCGAAGACGCCTGGACGGATTTGGAAAATTCTTTTTTTTTTAACGAATACAAACATGTAGGTTTTAGTTTCAGGTAGGTAGGTATCATCAAATAGGTACCAGAAACGGTAGTGATGGCAAATAATAGAAAACAAAAATACGAACCGAGATTAGTTGCAAACTGGTATTTCTAAAAAATAGGTACGAACCGAAATTAGTTGCAAACTGGTATTTCTACGCTGCGAAATAACCTACTTGGTGCACTATTTTGTAAAACAATTATAAAAACCATTAGAATAAAATTATTTCACTGATAAAAGTAATGTTATTTAAACAAACGTCGATGTTTCTCACCACATGATTGATGCTGACGACAGTCCGTGATCGAAGTCACTCACAAACTGCGCGTACGCAGGAGGCGAAGAATTTGTTTGAATGGTTTAAGGTCGATCGTTCGCTTTCCTATTACGTTACGTAGGACCATGAATTGACGATCTTACACAGCTTAGGTACAGACAGAAGATAAAATCAATGTTACCTATAACAAGATAATAGACACAATCATTTGCAGACAGATTTAAGTAGGTAGGTAATGTTCTGATAAATATCGGCACGTGCGATTAACTTAATTAATGCTCAACTTCACGCCTGTGTTTTATAAAACGATGGGCAGAGATGATGGACCTAAGAATCCAAGATACAAAGAATTGGCCAAATATCAAGTTTCTCTGTTAGACTTACTTAACTGTAGTGCTCTCTGCACTGAACTCTAACAGAAATCTAATTTTTATCCAACCTTGGTAACGAAAAATAGTCCAGTCGTTATTTCTTTAGGTTAAAGGCACTTTACCTATACTAGAAAGGTTTAGGTAGGTAGTGAAATAAACGTAAACAATCTTGAAACGTAAACAATCTTGATGTGACTTTTTACACAAACACAAACTAAGTACTGCTTACACTAATAGTTCAATTGGTTTAGTAATCATTATTGTTGTAAGTATTTACATTGGTTTATAATTGCATTTTGTTTTAAAACTGAGGTTTTTTAAAATAAAAAAGATGAAAGACACATCAAGATTGTTAACCTTTATTTAACTACCTAAACCTTTCTATAAAGTATGTATAGGTACAATATTTCCTGCTTAATTCGGTTCCTGATTTTCGTGTCGAGACGTCGGCGTCGCTTTGTTTTTATTTTTGTGCATTCGCATACGAAATAATCAGATTATCTGTCTCAAAATTCACCCCTTTTATTACCTAAGTGACTTCACAAGAATCAGTGTAACATAGGTATCAACCTATAGGTACCTAATATGTTAATTATTATATAAGTAAGTACCTATGTGAGGAACGGGTATTTTGATCTCGCAAACTTTCTCAATAAATTATGATTGACTTTCACGCAGATACCGATATTTCGACTGTTCGGTGGACTATATAGTCCACTCAACAAATGACCAAAAATGGGGTGTAGAGTGCGTGGGCTGGGATGTAAGCGATTTCTTCAGAAAGTTGTTCAGAGTGCTTAGGGAGTAAACATACTAAAAGTCCCCGTATGCGTTTCGACCGCGCGGCCATGGCGTCATAAAAAAAAAAAACTATGCCAACATTTTGTAACAATTTGTAAAAGTTGATGCCCAAAACCACTTTGTCAAAGCTATGATTAAAAAGTTAGAAGGGTTTGAACGGCCACACAGGTCGAGGTCTCTAAAACTAAGCGTTGCACAGACCTGAAATTTAGGTAAATAACAGATTGAATTTGTGAACAATTTGTAAAAATATAGAAAAAAATTCTAGGTTAATATTTTAAGAGCTGTGAGACTAAAACCCTCGTGGCCGCGCCATCGAAACGGTGAAAAAACACGTGATAGCCGATATCTCGCTGAAAATAGAATTTTTGTTGTATTTTTACAAATTTTGACAAATTCAAATCTAGGTTTTACAAAAAACTTCAGACCTCTGCGATGCTTTTACAGTGAGATATCGGCGATAACGTGTTTGTCACCGTTTAAATGGCGAGTCTCCTGAAATATAAACCAAGGATTTTTCGTTGTATTTTTACAAACTTTGACAAATTAAAATCTAGGTTTTACAAAAAACTTCAGACCTCTGCGATACTTTTTCAGCGAGATATCGGTGATAACGTGTTTTTCACCGTTTCAATGGCGCGGCCATGAGGTTCTAGTCTTACAGCTCCTGAAATATAAACCTAGGATTTTTTGTTGTATTTTTGCAAGTTTTGACAAATTCAAATCTGCGTTTTACAAAAAACTCTAGACGTCTGCGATGCTTTTTCAGCGAGATATCGGCTATCACGAGTTTTTCACCGTTTCGATGGCGCGGCCATGGGGGTATTAGTCTCACAGCTCCTAAAATATTAACCTAGGATTTTTTTCTATATTTTTACAAATTATTTACAAATTCAATCTGTTATTTACCTAAATTTCAGGTCTGTGCAACGCTTAGCTTTAGAGATCACCGTGGCCGCGCGGTTCTCCGCGTTTCGATGGCGCGGCCACGTTCAAATCCTTCTAACTTTTTAACCATAGCTTTGACTTTGTGGTTTTGGGAATCAACTTTTACAAATTGTTACAAAATGTTGCCAAAGTTTTTAGGGTTCCGTACCAAAATGGTAAAAAAGGAACCCTCATGGTGTGACTCAGTCTGTCTGTCTGTCACAGCTGGATATGTCGAGAACTACTAATGCTATCAAATTGTTTAGAATAGTTTTAGATGACGTTTACCCAACTATTTTGCAAATAAAAAAGAAATAAAAATATTTACATTTTTTTTGCAACAGGGACTGAAAGGGGGTCTTAAAAATTCAAAGTGTGGCTACTAGGGCATGTGGGGTATCATATGAAAGAGCGCTGTTTGCACATTCTCAAACATATTTTTTATTTTTTTTAGCCCGCAAAGTTTTCGACTTTAGATGAAAAATGTAAAAAAAAATACCGTTCCCCCCCTTATCTCCGAAGTTTGCAAAGCGAAAAATCTGAAATTACTCTATGTGATAGAAGTTTATGTAAATATTACAGGAAAAATAAAATGATGTCTTTAAATAGCACAGTTTTTCAGAAATCATCAACAAATTTACATATAAATGATGGTACGGAACCCTCGGTATGCGAGTCCGACTCGCTCTTGACCGGTTTTTTTATTTTTTTATAACGCCATGGCCGCGCGGTCGAAACGCATACAAAGTCCCCGCGTCTAGTAAAAATTAGTAGGATTTATTAATATTAGTAGGATTATACCATATAGGTCTTCATCCGTTTAGGCCGTGAAACAGTCTGACAACCAGCCTCTTCAGCATGAATTCTCCACTGAGGATGATAGTGCCTTGGAAAAAGAACCTTTGGCAGGACCTTTACGACCTAAACGGATGAAGACTTAAATGGTATTATGCTACTAATATTAAAATGTGAAAGTTTGTGAAGATGTTTGTTATTCAATCACGCGAAAAGGGCTGAACAGATTTGGATGAAATTTGGCACACATATAGTTTATAACCTGGATTAACACATAAAAAACTTTTTATCCCGGTAATAGGTTCCCGTGGGATAATATTCGACATCCACCCGGGCGATATATTACATACCTAGATAAAAGTTTCGATAATTCAACGGCTGAACGGATTTGGATAAAATTTGATAGGTAGATAGATTAGGACGTGGATTAACAATTATATGCTACTTTTATCCCGAAATAACGCGAACGAAGAACAAGCAACGTCTAGTGTTTGATAAAAGTCGTTTTTTCGACAATTTTCACTTTTCGGAATGTATAGTTCGAAAACGGGTAGGAATTCGAAAATGTAAGGTAAAAGTTGTAACAAATTTTATGAGCTTTCATTACATAGAAGATACTTTTTCTCTACGACGCACCGTTATAAAGATATTAGCGAAAAACTCAAAAGTGAGAACTTTTATCTCCACCCCACCCCACTCCGGCGCACCTCCTAGACGCGGGGACTTTTAGTATGTTTACTCCCTAAGCACCCTGAACAACTTTCTGAAGAAATCGCTTACGTCCCAGCTCACGCACTCTACAATCTATAACCCCTTTGTTGAGTGGACTAATAGGGTCATTAACGTTATATTTTTTTACGTAAAACCCATAGATGAATGATAGGTCTCGCTGGCGCTCGACCGCAGCGAGACCTATCATGCATCTAAGGTAAAACCCTTGTAAAACCATTAGTAATTAAATGCAATTTAACTCTTTTTATTTTCATTGTTAGAAAGTAAGATAGATAGATAGAATACTCTATATTATGCACACCATAAAATACTTAGGGTGACAAAATGTGCGGTCTTATCGCTAAAAGCGAGGTAAGTAGGTATTATACATTAGAATGATTGCCGAGAGTTGTATAAAAGTTTTATAGCTCACGGCATCATTCTAATTTTTATTGCAATGACATATCTAATCTATATCGTGAATGTGCTCCATATCGACCGAAATTAGTGTGAAAGACAGGTACCAGTTGTAAAAAATTAAGTTTTTATGGAAATATCTGTGCAATCCGATCCGAACTGGAAACTTGGTATTCAAGAATGCAGGTCTTCAACAAACAAGCAAACCTATTATTCTAGTAGGTACTTAGGTATTTCTTTTTTGCTGAAAACCTAATAAAAAGATAATAACCTAATAAAATGTGAAGCTGCACTCTAATTACCTACGTAGGTAGGTATTTATGATTTTTTTTCATCAGTTTCAATCACGATCCGAGGGTTTGAAGGAAATTCCTGCTCCATTGCTTCATAGGTATGATAAATTCATATGCTCTACAACGTAAATAACGCAATGAATGTGAGTGAACTGTCAAACTGAAACATGAAAATTGTGTGAAATCTTAGCATTTAAAAGACCGAGTTTAAAAATTGACTAGCTTTTGCCCGCACCGCCCGCGTGTACTACCTACCTATGTCGGAAAACATCCCACGGGAACGTAGGTACCTAAAATGGGATTAAAAGTACCATAGGTATAAATCTCATCCAGCTGCTACCAGCCACCCTGCTAAGATCATTGCTCCACGGGACTCCACCGGCACCCTAATTGCGTACCTAACACATTAGGTATCAATCGGAGTTTGAATCATTTTTAAACAAATTGCTAATCCATTGCTTCGTATGTTCGACAGATTTGTCTGTTCGGCAACGTAAATAACGCAATGAATGTTGTTGAACTGTCAAAATGAAACCAACTCCGATTGATAGTCTGAGGGCATCCTACCATAGGTACGTATGCCAATTCGCGGTGTCCACAATAGAACTAGAACACGTCTACCCTAACGGTCATCATCGGTACCTACGGCTAATACCTATGGCTTACCCATTGCCACTTTAGCTTGCTTATTCTGTGAGGTACCTATATCGACAACTTTGGTTCTCTGCAAGATTAAATCCCTCATCAGAGAGACCCCAAGCATATAGCCCGTTCCAAAGCTCGCTGAGCGATCTTGAAATTAATTTATGGACCAACCGTACCGTGAGTGTCCATGTTTCGGCTCCGTAAATCATTACAAGCAGGACGCACTGATTGAAAAAAAAGTCTTTATGCTCTGGAATACCTACCTGACGAAGCTTCACAAAGGCTGCCCAGCCCAACTGAATTCTTCTGTTAGCCTACCTCTCAAAATTGTTCATACCAAACTGCAGCTTGTCCGAGGTAAACGTCTCTACGTCTAACTCAAGAGCAGTGGTGGCCCAGCGGTAACAGCCTCGACTTACGAGTTGTAAGTCCAACCCAGGCAGGCGCTTTACTTTGTGTAATTTATTTCAACACTACTGCTCTCAAAACGGTGAAGGAAAACATGGTAAGGAAACCGGCATGTCCTAGAAACAAAAATCGAAGACATGTGCGATCCACCAATCCGCACTTGGCCCGCGTGGTGGATTACTCTCTCACACAGAGAGGAGGCCTATGTCCCAGCATTGGGCTGATTATGTAAACGTACCTAGGGGTCTACTCCCTAAGCACGAAGTCAGTAGTTTCCGCCTTCGTTACGGGCGTTTCCTACTCCGTATTACATACGGATGGACGATTGGTTCGGGGCCCGAACGAAGTAAGAATGACAACATGATTTGACAGCTGTCCCTACTCCCGATGTGTTTTTGCCCGTCCGAAAAATTTAACTTTTACACATGTTTTGATGGATCGTAATGTCAGACAGACGGATAAACGGACGGACGGACTTAAGGAGTAGGCCCCCAGGGCCTTATTGATTAGTTATCATAGTTCTAACAAAAAACAATAGCGCATTAGCAAAAATGTTGCATTATTTTGGCTTTAAAACATTCGTCCTCAATTTGCTTTGTATATTATAAGATCTGATTGTACACAGTTACGCAATAAATAATTCATATTCTTGTTTTGATGGATCGTTATGTCAGACGGACGGACGAATGGACGGATGGACTTAGGGAGTAGCCCCCTATTCTCGAGCAATCTTGAGAACACCGCCATTGACAGCAGTCGGTCCCGGAATGACGTGTTCGTTGTGTTCCCGGAATAACCTAGGTTTTGTCCGGTTCATCCGGAGACCGGGTTGGTATCAGAATGACTGGATCGCAAATTGACCACGTCGCTCCTAGTCCAAATCTCAAAATGTCTAAATCTCAAAATACCTAAGTCGCAAAATGACTACATCGCTTTTAGTCCACATCTCATAATGTCTAAATCTCAAAATACCTAACTCGCAAAATGACTACATCGCAAAAAGTCCGAACAGTTGTGTAGGCTCCTATACCTACATTAATCTCTTTGGTTCTTAAGGTGACTTTTTTTCTTACTTTCCCTAGACTATAATGTGCTTCCCCAAAATTCACTCTTTACACCAAACTTGAACCTAATCGGTCCATTTTGATGCTTGAACAGACAAACCTACAAACAGACAAAAATGAATCACCTATTTTTAACCGACTTCCAAAAGGAGGAGGTTCTCAATTCGTCGGAATATTTTTTTTTTTATTTTTTTTTTTTATGTATGTTCCCCGATTACTCGAAAATGGCTAGACCGATTTGGATTTTTCTTTTTTTGTTCGAAAGGGTATACTTCCCAAGTGGTCCCATGATCATCAAATCAGGATCTGATGATGGGATCCCATGGAAATCGAGGGAAACCCTCAAATTTTATGGGCACACCTATATCGATTTCGGTATTTTTTATAGTAACTCGTGCATTTACTCTCGGAAAGTACCATTCGGTGAACTGGAACTGATGATGAAGACCACAGAGGGCCCTCGGAAATACTCAATTATATCTAAGTATATAACAGGTTGCGATTCGATTACTTTAATATGGTTTATGCTCGTCAAAATAATGGTAATGGTGACTTCACCATGAGCTCCATTTCTCCTGGTTCTTACTAGGAGAACTCCTCAACAATTAACGTCCCTGCATCGGGAAAAGCAACATTTTGTAAAACGTGATGAGCAGTTGACATTGGGTTATTGTAACTTAGATAAATTACAAACTGAACCACTGAAAAGTGAAAAATAAAAACTTTTTTACAAAAACAAAAACCGACTTCCAAAAAAAAAACACTACAAAGTGAAAAATAACTTTAATTTCGGAAGTCGGTGGCAAAAAACTAAAATACAGATCCAAAGACACCGACTTCCGAAATTAAAGTTATTTTTCACTTTGTAGTGTTTTTTTTTGGAAGTCGGTTTTTGTTTTTGTAAAAAAGTTTTTGGGTAATATGGTTGGGTTTTGGGCTGGTATTCAGCTGCATCCGACCCCAACATAGCTGGGAAAAGGCTAGGCAGATGACGATGATGAATGATGATGTATCCAGTCATTCTGATATCAACCCTGTATAGGTGCCTACACAACTGTTCGGACTTTTTGCGATGTAGTCATTTTGCGAGTTAGGTATTTTGAGATTTAGACATTATGAGATGTGGACTAAAAGCGATATATGTAGTCATTTTGCGACTTAGGTATTTTGAGATTTGGACTAAGAGCGACGTGGTCAATTTGCGATCCAGTCATTCTGATACCAACCCCGGAGACCAACGCGTTCAGAAGAATCAACTATAGGCGGTCCAGCATCTGCTGCAAGTAATGCAGTGATTAAGCTAGTATGACGATGTCATCTGCAAATCTCAAATGGGAGATTTTCTCGCCGTTGATCTCTTCCCAGTTCACCGTCTTAAACACATCCTCCAAATGGGTTAGCAAACAATTTCAGGGAAATTACGTCCCCTTCTCATCCCTCGACGCAGGGGATATTATGTTCAGATCGCTGATTCTGAGTTTTTGACGGCCATTGTCGCGTTTTCATAAAGACATCTCAGCACTTGGATGTATCGCCAGTCCACTTGGCATCGCTGCAGAGACATCAAAACAGACGTCTCGATAGATCAAAAGAATTCTCAAAGTCCACGGACGCAAGACACGGGTCGATTATACTCTTCGGACTTCGCTATCCTATAATTTGACGCACTGTGTGGGTGTGGTCTATGGTGGCCTGGGGCCGCCGGTGGCTGAAACTCGTCGAGTCTTTGCGCTAAACGATTCGTGACGACTCTTGAAAACATGGACCTAATATACAAACTGGACTGAGCTCTCATACCAAAAACACGAGCAGAGAGAGATTGTCACATGAGGCAGTTATCTCCTCTACGGTGGATGCCATCATGCGCGTGCGAGCCCTCACGACGGGGGATGCAGTGGCCCGGGGTGGGGTCGTCTTGGCGGTGTCCCTAGACATCGCCAACGCCTTTAATACCCTGCCCTGGAGTTGCATCAGAGAGGCATTCCGGTATCACCGGATGCCGACCTACCTCTGTCGAGTGGTCGAGGCCTATCTGACGGACAGGGCCGTCATCTACCCCGGTCATCAGGGAGAGTGGAACCGGCGAGAGATGTCGTGCGGTGTCCCACAGGGATCGGTCCTGGGGCCGCATTTGTGGGACATCGGCTACGACTGGGTGCTGCGCGCCGACCTCCCTAGCGGCGTCAGCGTAGTATGTTACGCTGACGACACGCTGGTCCTGGCGCAGACGATGAAGTACCTGGGACTCGTCCTCGACAGCCGGTGGAACTTCGTGGAGCATTTCCGACGTTTGGCTCCCAGACTGGCACGGGCTGGGGCTGCCTTGAGGCGGCTCCTGCCCAATCTGGGGGGTCCAAACGCCTCCTGCCGGAGGCTCTACGCGGGGGTCGTGCGGTCCATGGCCCTTTACGGAGCACCAGTGTGGGCGCGTTCCCTAAGGCTGGGGCCAGCCGGCAGGTTGAACGCGTCCCAGAGGGTCATGGCCATCCGGCTAGTCCGGGGATACCGCACGGTCTCCCGGGAGGCGGCGAGCCTCCTTGCCGGATTGCCGCCGTGGGATCTGGAGGCAAAGGTCCTCGCGCACGTGTGGTAGTGGCGCGAGGAGGCGAAGCGCCGGGGCGTAACTCCGCTGCCGCGAGAAATCACGGTACAGCGGACAGAGCTCCGGCGGGATCTCATGGCGGCATGGAGAGCGCGACTGTCGCAACCCAGCGCTGGGCACGCCACAATAGCGGCGATAAGTCCCCTCTTTGAGGAGTGGTTAGAGAGGCGCCACGGCGTCCTCACCTTCCGCCTGACGCAGGTCCTCACCGGACACGGTTGTTTCCGGAGGTTCCTGTTTCGCATAAGGCGGGAGGAAACGCCCGGGTGTTTCCATTGTGTGGATCGCACGGAGGACACGGTGGAGCATACAGTGGAGGTCTGCCCGGCTTGGGCAGAGCACCACCGTGTTCTCACGGAGGCGATCGGCGGCGGCGATCTCTCGCGTCCGAGCCTGGTCCAGGCCATGGTGCGGAGCGAGAGTGCATGGGAGGCCGTCACCTCCTTCTGCGAAGCAGTGATGCTCGCGAAGGAGGAGGCGGAACGCGTGAGGGAGAGGCAGCCTCACGCCCTCAGTCACCGCAGGAGACGCCCTGGGCGGCGGGAATCGCGGGGCGATTTCCGGCCACCGTAGGCGCGGGCCTGCGGACGGTGAGCAGCGGGTAGCTCGCCGTCCGGTAAGGACCAGGCCCGAGTCGACGGCGCGTTGTGTTCCACGCGCGCCTCAAAGAGATGTCAGCAAGTGACGGGGCCCAATAGGGCCGACGCCGCTGGGGTCGCGGGTTGTCCGAAGGGGTTACCGCGGCCCTGGCATAGGCAACTGAAGGAACACGGGTGGGTTTTAGTCAGTAAAAGTCTGACACGCCCTTCCGCTCCACCCAGAGCGGGAGAAGTTATTTGATGATTTCCCACCCTCAAAAAAAAAAAAAAAAAAAAAAAAAAAAAAAAAAAAAAAAAAAAAAAAAAAAGGCAGTTATCTCCTTCTAATAGGGTGACCAAACATTTTTATGACGAACAGGAAAATTCGTTTATACAGAGATAATTTGCGTCCGGTTGACCATAACTGATTTCAAATTATTGTTTGTATTACAACCATATTGTAGGTAATTAAATAATATAAATAAATAGACCTTCTTCGAAAGCTCCTATAAGAAACTGAACATTATTGTGTTCTATGTCGGTGTTGAATCGTGTACCTACCCATGTTTTGAGGCAAGAAGGAAGGACTACAATATTGGTGAACGTAGGTATACATGGCTTATGATGCAGTAGGCATATAGAATATCGTTATGGGACCATGGTACTTTCTTGCTCTTTTTTCGTTTACTCTACAGAGCTGGTTTGGGGAAGTATGTAATTGAAGCAAAGGGAACTAAAATGATTCTGGAATTACATCCAACCATATTTGTTGAATTTCTTCTTTGGATGGAAAGCTGTAAACAACTTAAAAATAATGCTATTTCAATCATGCGATACATAAGTACAAATTGTATTTATTATGCGCCTAATATTAATAGTTTTAATCAGAAATACACTACTTATAACTTTTGTAGACAGAAGACGCTAAGTCTTCTGTCTACAAAACGTCTAGAGCATGGTTACACTACTTAGGCTCAAAATTGTTATTATTTAGTAACAATTTTAGGTCTTTTATCGAGATTTATTTAAATCTTTGTTATTCCTTACAAGTTCCTTACCTGTGAAATTAAATGCCACAACCAGCATAACATTTACTTTTACATTTCTTGATGCAACAATTTCTCACCATTTTCGATATCATAATTGAAAAAATACCGCCATGAAACCATTGATGTCAGATTTTAGTGTTACCAGAGTAATTATATGATAGCTGCCAAACAGTAATCAAAATAATATTATTTTGATTATTTTACTCATGTATCTTACTTATATAAAATTATTGACTATGTTGTACAGATTGTAAACCTATAAATAAAATTATAATCTAATCTAAATGCTAAAAAAAATATACGTAACGTATTTTACGTGTACCTAGTTGGTGAAATTTTTCTACCATCTTCATAATTTTTATCTGTTGGCAATTGAGCAAAAGGGACAAATTACTCATGTCGGGCCCTCTCTCTCGGCTCGTTTTGCCTCAGCTAAGATATCCTATCAAAAGTAAACCTAAAGTGCAATACTTAAGGTTAATTTTTGTATGACACGATTTTTGGAGAGCTCAGTCCTGTTTATATAGTATAATAGGTCCATGCTTGAAAACAACTTATACAGGGTGTATCAGAAAAGTGTGGTCTTTAAGGGTGTGGTACAGACCATCAAACTGATCAACTTTCTCCATGGGACCAACAAGACTTTAATACCTACCTACTCGACCCAAATGTATGGAACAGCTGATTATTTGCTGCTTAAAAATTCCAAAGTAGCACCGTCTATTTTCAGTTTTATACGATACGTAAACTGTTCCCTATTGTGCAATAAAATTTGCTTTAAATCGAAGGTATTCAAATACTTATGTTAAGAACTTACTAAGACGACTCTACATTTAAGCGAAGCGCGTTTAAATTCCGGTGTGCGTGGTTCCATCTCGCGCGACAAACTAGACAGCCATAATGCCATTTCACTTACACACCGACCCAAACCACGCTTCGATATAGGGCTTTAATGTGAAGATCCTTAATTTCGTCTAAATTTATTAAGCCTAATGTTGACATTTTTAAGCGCGGAAGTCTTTTAATACCGGTAGGCGCTGCCTATTGTTAAGCAGAAAGTCTAGTTACAACAAAAAAATAAACAGGCATATAATATAAAGACTTATAAAAAAAGGAGGACTCCGCGCCACGCATATCGAATGTGAAGCACAGTAATTGTGCCGTTTGTATGTACAAACACGCCTCACGCACAAAAAAACTACTTTTATCAAACACTAGCCGTTGCCTGTTCTTCGTTCGCGTTATTTCGGGATAAAAAGTAGCATATAATTGTTAATCCAGGTCCTAATCTATCTACCTACCAAATTTCATCCAAATCTATTCAGCCGTTGAGTTATCGAAACTTTTATCTATATAATATATCGCCCGCGTGGATGTCGAATATTATCCCACCGGAACCTACTACCGGGATAAAAAAAATTTGTATCAATCCAGGTTATAAACTATCTGTGTGCCAAATTTCATCCAAATCCGTTCAGCCATTTTTGCGTGAGCTACGGTCGCAGCTGAGAAAAGTTATGAAGCAATGTGTGTCAGAAAACGTAAGAGTGTAGAACACATTTTTCAAAATCGACCATTTTTCGAAGCTCATAGCTAGGCAAAGATTGGAGATAGATAAAAAGTGTGAAGATTAAAGTTTTAGAGAATTTTATCAGCTTTCATTATGTAGTACAACAAAATTTCGTACGATGCACCGTTTTCGAGATTTAAGCAAAAAACCAAAAAATGGACCTTTGTGCCCCCCCACACCTCGGGCTCTCGGAGGGGTCAGGACTTTTAGTATGTTTATCTCCTAACTAGTCCAAACAAAGTACTTAAGTCAAAGTTTCTGCTTTCGACTTTTCCATCCACATGCCTTTTTTGAGCACTCATTGACTGGACTACATCATAGTATGCCGATCGGCCGCCATTACGTGACAAGAGCGACGGAATCTTTGCAGGTACTCAAATCACGCACACATAGATCGGTACCTACGATGCTTCACTTTCGATATGCGTGGCGCGGAGTCCTCCTTTTTTATACGTGTATGTATACAGGGTAAATTTTTAACTTTGGGAAGTGAAATGAGCTAAGTAGTCACAGAAACCATAAAAACTGTATGCAAAAGCTGTTATTGTTATGACTGCTTCGTTGGTGTAGTAGTCGCAAGCGCTACTGCTGAGTAACGTCCTGGGTTCGATTCCCAGGTCGGACAAAGTGTTATTGGGTTTTTCTGGAGTATCTCAGTAGCAGCCTGGAGTCTGGATTTGTGCCCGGTTGATGGCTATATGGGTGTTTCTCATTTTTTAATAGAATAAAATGTAATCTACTGAAAATGGTATTCAAATGTAATTGATGATGCATTATAACAGATTTGGTCTTGGTTGTCATATAAAAAATACTTTCCGAGCTCGCAGTCTTTTATATATTCAATTAAAAGGGTTGAAATAAAATTGCCCTCCATGGAAGTGACCCCAGATCCACGGAAGTGACAATACGTACATAAATATTGTCCATGGAAAGATCAATGAAGTCATGTTTTTAAAATAAAACATTCTACTATTTTATCATTTAAAAATCTATTATTTATCTTAATGAGTTTATAAAAAAGGTGGAAGAAACGCGCTTCATGGAACTGACCCCATCAGATCCACGGAAGAGACAATATCTAAATAAATATTGTCCATGGAAAAACCAAATAAATAATATTTTGAAAATAAAAGGTTCTACTTACTACATATTGTATCATTTATTTTTTATTTAGGTATCTTATGAATATGTAACACAGGGTCTTTCTTATAAACTTCAACTTAAAAACAAACCTTTCATGTCAAATTTTTATCCATGGAACCAGGGATGTGACCTCCACGGATGTGACTTTGTCTGTTCAATCTCTGATTACATAACCTCCAAATCGGGAATGAACGTGCATGTTTAGCCCCGTGTTTTTTTACACCAAAACGCATTAAAATCACACAACCTAATAACATAGTTGTAAAGTACATGCCTTTGACGACCTACACAGATGTGACTTCTTATGCTCGACGAATTTTAATTTTATTTTTTATTTTCACACAGATGTTACGCCGCCGGTAGAAACTGACAACTGAAATAAAAAGATGGCGTCTCAGGCCTTGTTTATGGCCAGTTACATTCGGAAACGCTCGAGTTGTTTTTCTGGCATGGGCGGTGTGACATTGATCCATGGAAGTGACAAAAAAAATGATCACAATATTTATGAGCAAATTTTATGTATCTTCTAGTAGCTTCTTAAAATATGTTATTACATTTACCGTGTAAATACATTTAAGATATTATTAGCTTACCTTTTTTCACATTCACAGAAACAGATAAAACACAGCATTTTTTTTTCTTCATAAAACCTGTATGATCACATCCACGGAAGGGACAATTTTGTTTAAAAAAAAATATAAAAATAAATAAAATTAGCATTAAATGTACCATTTTTTGTCTCTAAAATATTGTATCATAAATATACTTTAATATCACAAAGCACAACATTATCATTTAGTTCCAACCAGTTAGATAATTTAGGATCACAGTATTTTTTTTGGAAAATGAGAAATACCCATATAGGCTTGCCCCCTATGACAAGGGACTTTAACATAAGTGGCAAAATGTGTGTGTACTATAGGTACGCACGGCTACAGATCAAGCTATACACTTCCAGTATAAGCTGATCTCGCATTGTATACGATTTCCTTACAATGGGAGGTCAGTGTAAACTGGAAATGTATAGCTTGATGTGTAGTCGTGTGTACAACCCGTCGAGGATTACAGGCGTGATGTTATGTTATGAGATAAAGGCAGGATAGACTGGTTTTTTTGCAGTCGGTCCCGTAGTTCGTTCGTGAATATTAACGCAGATATAGTGTGAGCGAGGTAGCATACGAGTCAGACGCTATTTTTTTACTTATATTTTTGGTAGATCTTTTGCGGTTGATATCAGTTTTTCTGTTTTGTGATGATACTTAGTTATATTTGTTGATGTCAAACAGGATTCTAAATAAAACATACAAACGTGTAAAAAATAGCTGTTATTCAGGATGGACTCCATACAATATTTTCGTTCATTCCCGATGTCCACCACCTGTTTGGCCACCACTGGTGGACAGCGAAACAACTTTAAAAAAAATATTCCCGTTGTCCACCCCTGGGGGACAGCGGCACAACTTCGTAAATTATCATTCGCCACCACTGGTTGACAGTGACACGGATTTTTAAACATTCCCTATGGCCACCACTGGGGGACAATGGCACAACTTTTGATCCAATTCCTACTGGCCATCAATTTAAATTATTTTATCTATAGACCGGTAAAGGATAGCTTAATTACTTACGTATTTGGTTTTTTAGCAGGGCTAAGGGTGAGACTAAAATAAATTTCTAAATTATATGGTAGGTAATTAATAAAGTCATATTTTTTAGTCAACTTTTATTAAGGCTTGTCCATCGCAAAAAGCGCGGTCACTGTCGAACTGCATAGAAAAAAAAGAGAAGCGCGATGACATAACTCTTGCAAAATATGAAGTAGGTAATTATCGATTTACAAAAAATCTGTTAAACTAAAAAAGTAATGACAAGAAATCATTCCTTATTAGTTTGTAAAGAACTGTATAAATTTATGAACACTTTTAATGAAAACTGTAGGAGTAATATGGTAACAACTCGAAAAAATAGACCGAAATAGACCTGGATTTAGGTTTTTTTTTCCATAGTTCTACAAACTAAAATAGATTTCAGGACACATGAAATCACTTCTTATGTATTGTAGATTACTGTGTATTTTTTCCTATCAGAAAGATGCTACAGTTACTGTAAAAGATGGTTACAAAGTTACTTAGTTTTGCCGTATTTTAGGAAAGAGCAGCCTTGAAAATTATCATTCGCCACCACTGGTGGACACCAGTGGTGGCGAATGATAATTTACAAAGTTGTGCCGCTGTCCCCCAGTGGTGGACAACGGGAATAATTTTTTAAAGTTGTTTCGCTGTCCACCAGTGGTGGCCAAACAGGTGGTGGACATCGGGAATGAACGAATATTTTAAACATTGTTGAATCTGGTAACTAATGAATATGACGTCATATTTATGTAAAAGAGGCATGGTGCTCATAACTGTGTCCCCTTCTGTCCCATAATGATGGTCATACTCGAATGTTAAACATGCAAAACATATAAATTACGGGTGTTTCCATAATAAACATTTATGTGGCCCTGATTTAAATATGCACCAACTAAATTAAATTAAGACGGGTACGGACGGACGCCGCACACAAAGACAAGTGCATGTAACATTTACACATACAAGTATGGCTCGCCGGCTTTCGTGAGATAAAACAACTATAATAGAATATTCATGCGAGTCTCGCCAAGCGATTTTTGCACTAACTCGTGTGTTGGCTCTCAAGTGAGGAACAAAAAATCGACTATGTAGGACAAATTTTATACGAGACTGCTATTTTTTCGAACTATCACAGTTCGAAGACTTGCAAGTAAAGATTTTATTCTTTAGGTAGCAATACGCTTCCAATTTTCTATGGCGAGGCGATTCTCGCTTTACAAATATATGATTTTATAACTATGTATTATTATAACCCACTGTTAAGCCTCCTCTACACTACTCGCGAAGTTGGTCGAAGTTAGGCGAATACGGTAGTGTGGACGGCCACTTCGCTTCGCTTCGTGCAACCTTGGCTCGCCTCGCGCGACTTCCGATCGTTGTCGGTTTTTGCGCCCGAGTCAAAGGGCCCGAAGTGCACCGACGAAGCGTCTGACTACACTACTCGACTCGCTTCAAATTGTCGCGTGATAAATTCGCACGTAATTATAATAAGCGAGAGTGCACATTGCAACGGCAGCTGCCAATTCAACATTATCCATGGTGCAAAGAATACTACTTAGTCTGTGGTGCAAAGCGCGCGGGTGCCATCGGGCAACTGACCTCCTCGCGAAGTTGCACGAGTGTTTAGTCACGTACTTCTGACTTCGGTCAACTTCGACGAGTACTTCGTCGAAGCAACTTCGCGAGTAGTGTAGTGGAGGCTTTACATTTAGATGAAATCTTTCTGCTTTTTTCTTTAATTATTTGCATAACTTGACATCTATCAATTTTTGACATTAACATTCAGTCCTAATAATTTTTAATTTTATTTTAGCAAATATTTATCATTTAGCATGCCTTAATTGGTAAACATTGAGAAATGAGCATTCACTCAAATCTTGCAGTGTATTTACATAAAAGTACTGTGTTCAGCAATAAAGATTTGATTTTATTTTGAGTATCAAACAGTTTTAACACGAGTCAATTTTTATCTCCTTCCCATAATCGCCTATTCGTGCTGAATTCCTATCCTCGGGTAATAATCCTTTTATTTAGTTGTTGCACATAATCAGTACCAGTAACCGTAAATAACGTTTGATAATTTTATTACATCGGATCCTACATCACTTCCTGTGAAATAACAATTTAAATAATTTGTTTTCTTAAAAGTCCTAACAATTTTAATAGTTTTCTAATATTTGGCAAATAATAGCAAGGAAGTTCGTTTCAGACTGAATTCTTGTTGATAACCGGATGGCATAAAGGAACCAGTAACATTCATGATGAATAGATGACATTCGGTAATAAAATATTAATTTAATTAAATTACACATAGCAGCGCAGAGCAGACAGAACAGCAAAATGCTCTAGCAGTAATTCATTGATAAATTGATAATGAACTAAATCACAACTGCAATAGAGTTCAAAATAGCGTGCATGAGATCGCCTGCGGCGTGTGTTCGAGCATATTTTCACTCACAGGATGACAACAAAGAACATGCTCTAACATTTTGTTGCTTTAACTATGTTGACCCTATGGGACCTTATTTAGCAAACAATAAATTTTAATAAGGCCGGTATGAGGACACTTTAAAATTATCTGTGATAGACCTTTCTTAAAATAGTTCTTTCAGATGTACAGATTACGATGCATTGCTTAGTAATTACTATTACTCTTGAAATCTTTTGTTACCTTAGACGAACATCTTTATCTTGTATGTATCGTAAAATGAGCTTTTGTAACAAAAATTCTGATGAAAATTTAAATCTCTAAATAATACATTATTCTGATGATTTCATTTCCTTCAATACAATTTTCATAAACATGTGTTTGTGAAAATTGAATGTGCACAAAAATATAATTTAGACAAACTTATCATATTCTAACCACATTTGAAATTAATATAAATGTAAAAAAAAATACTAACTTAAGCTAAGTATTAATTAATTAATTATATTAATTTTCACTAATCCGGTGTTCTAGATCTTGGCAACTCATCGCCAAAACAATGTTTATTAATCGGGTCCTTATATGAGTTCTCATGGAGAACACTATGAGAACTAGTGCGACATTTCGTCAAACACAGTTCGTAATCGTCACTCAGTGAACGGAAGAGCACATTCTTCTCCGTCGAGAGTTTGGATAACACTACTTCTAGCATGTCCCTCTGAAAACAAATGAAAGTTAGAATTATTTTCAAATTAAGGCGCTGACTAACTACGATTTTAAACGTCACACAACCGCGTAATCTATTGTCACCATTAGCTGCCTTGAAATAGGGTTGAAAATTGAAAATAATATTTGTTTTGCCGAGATGTGACTAAGCTGCGAATGTGCATTAATTTTCCCAGTTTTCTTTAGATTATTTAGAATGTACAAAATAGGTAAATTAAATAATTGTCCGGTTAAAGTTTAAAAAAAATGCTAATTCTATTAAATTCTTAAAAAAAGAATGTCGTTATCGCTGAAAATATAGAGATGTTCGACGTCAAAGTGTATTTTTGCGGAGCAACTCCAAATTTTTTACTGGGAATATTAAACTATTTTTACTATTCTATTTGGTTAATGTTTTTCTTTAAACGCTTCTGTGTCCACTGTATTTTTTGCGTCGGATAGTTTCATTGCGTTACGTCATACTCGACAAGCCAAGAAACCAATATTTGTGAATGTTGAGCTAACACCGCGCCTTAATGGAAAATTATGGCTTGCCTTCTATTCTTATGCATAGCATCTGCACGACAGTATTAAAATTTTCAGAATTATTGTTATGCCAGTTGACTGTTAACATAATAGTACATTATGATATAAGTGCGGTAAGTTGAAAATTACAACCGAGGCGATACAAGAAAGCAGAGGCTGTAATTATCAAAGCGCACGTATGTCATACGACGTTTTATAACATATTTGCGAGGAAATAAATAAAACTCGGACTTTCTTAAACGAATAAATCTTTAAAAACACACTTTCTGAAAAAGAATTTGGATCTTTGCTTGTTTTCCATAACATGAAATTTTGATACGCTTGTAAGTATCTATCGGTCGATTTTTCAGGCAAGAGGCTTAGAGTAGCTTTTTTCGCTGCCTTTGAGACTTCTGGCGGTGTCGAATTAATAAATTCATCATTACTTGACGACATTTTCAAATAAATAAATTAATAAATATCCTTGGACATATCACACAACGCCATCTAGTCCCAAGCTAAGCAACCTAATGCTTGAATAAATAAATAAATAAATATCCTTGGACATTTCACACAATGCCATCTAGTCCCAAGCTAAGCAACCTAATGCTTGTGTTATGGTAACGAGATGGCTGATAAACTACTTATATACATTTTTTTTTTGTAAATAAAAACAATACAGCGAAAAAAAAAAGCGCGCGGAATAATTTTTACTTGTTCACAAATTAGCGATGCGCGCGCATCAGCGCTTTTTTTTTTAAAGCAAAGGCACAAAAACAGCTAGTATTACTAATAAAGTAAATAAATATTTTTTTGTTTTTGTTTGCTGTTGTTGCAATTTATTGTCAAAATTAATTAAATTAAAGAATTAATTAATTAATGTTTATTTTGTATATTTTATCTCCCAAAGTTAATTTTATTCATAAAATGTTGACCACTTTTCTGACATAAAAACTCTTTGCTAAGATTTAAAAAGTACCGTTCGTTTTAGACGGAGCATCTTGATAAACCTTATTACGTTTTACCTTATTAAAAAGAAACCCGTGCGTTTTACATTACAATTACGCACAAGTACGTAATGACATACATTACGATATTGAAATTCGTGAAATAAGAGACCGTTTACGAGCAAATGTGTTAATAATATATTATTATAGGTAGGTACATAAAGTTTCCAACAGGGATTCATATCAATAGCCCCTACAAACTTCATAGGTAATGGCCTTCAGGAAGATTCATTTCGCATTTGCCAGGATAACAAATTAATTTATTGAATGGATAAAAATGTCAATACCTTACTGGGATCCAAACAACATGACACACAATATTCATATATTATACAGCAATTATTTTCTGTACACGTCTCGCAGCTGTATCTATCTGCGGACTCAGCATCGGTGTCACAACAGCCATTCTTTGTCACATCACTTCTGTGACACACATAACCTGAAACACAAATTATGTTTGTTACTCAAAGTATAGCTATAAACTCAGGCCAACAAGATGAGATAAATACATAAAATTGCAACTTATACAAATATCAACTTTAAACTCAAGCCGTCTTAATACAAAAGTTGATTTTTGAATGAAAAAACTATTGATAAACACCAGAAAATAATTTTAGTTGCAATGGAAACTGAACCAAACTGCAAGTAAGTTAAAGTTTTTAACCCTAAAACATGAATATCTCGACTCCTTAGTTTTAGTTTAGTACCTGGGCATTGATATGACAAATTGAGTTTTACAAAATAGGCAGCACACACTGCACACATGTATCAGTGATTGAGAAAACATGCTTTGAAGCCTAACTTTTTGACCTATTGACCGCCCAATCGGATTAATGCAACAAATGTTTTCGTGCCCATGCCACCTGTATTTTATACAACTGAGAACCGTTATTTATTTATTATTTATGTACACACATTAAAATACATAGGGATACAAGAGTTCGTTTTTTGTTTTTTATTTCATTGAAGTACCCTTTTTGTTGCAGGTGTATTTATTTGTTGATTTATGAACTGGGCGCTGGGGGCACGGCAATTGATATAAAACCAACAGTCAATATGTTAATAATAACTATATGCTCCGTATTAACGCCTGCATATTCGGCACTGCAGTGCTGTGTTGTTTTAACAGCAGGATTTAGGCAATTAGGTTGTGCACTTGTTGCTGCATAATCGGGCTTTATTTATTTATTTATTTTTTACTAGCTTTTGCCCGCGACTTCGTCCGCGTTTCCGTCATTTTTCGTAAAAAAGTACCATATGTCCTTCCTCACGGTTCAGTGGTTTTGATGTAACAGACAGATTAACTTTCGTATTTTAGTAGGGAAATATAATATGTCAATCCACAATACTGTTGAAAAATATTGCAATAAGGAACCGCAGAATATTATTATTAATAGCTGTGCCCGCGACTCCGTCAGCGTGTAACTCCTTGTATGTTATTAAGTTAATGTATTGGACTGCTAAGCTATCGGGAGTTACACGTTATTGTGAGTCAACCATAAAAGATAGACATATGCTGTTGTGGGATATTTTTTAGATAATTTTATGTAGAACATTTCCGTCATCAATGATTTCTATGTAGCTTTAACCATTAAGGCTGCACACGCGACGGAAGCTTAAAAAATGGAGCAACTTCTCCCGTTTTCCCAACATTTCCCTTCACTGCTCTGCTCCTATTGATTGTAGCGTGATGAAAAGTATACTATAACCTCCCCAGGAGTATGAAGAATAATTGTACCAAGTTTCGTTAAAATCCGTCGAGTAGTTTTTGTTTCTATAAGGAACATACAGACAGACAGACAGACAGACAGACAGACAGACAGACAGACAGACAAAAATTTTACTGATTGCATTTTTGGCATCAGTATCGATCACTAATTACCCCCTGATAGTTATTTTGAAAATATATATCATGTACAGAATTGACCTCTCTACAGATTTATTATAAGTATAGATTAAGGTTAACCAACAATTGCTTACACCAGTACATAACAGTTATTATTTATAATATGACACAATTGCGGGAGCAACAATTAATTATAGGTTAACACCGCTAGCACAAAAAAATAGTGGTGAAACCATTAATTTACGGCAGGTTCAAAAAAATAAAGTGAATAAAATGTTAAACTAAATTAATAAATTATAAAACATGATAAAAATTAAATAATAATTGATGTGAAAATTAGATAATAAATTACAATCTGATAAAAATAAATTACATTGACCATTTAAAAATAATTAAATCAACAACAATCAATCAACAATCAATCAACTTGCGCTTGCACACATAAACGCACAGCATAGTTGTCTAAAGCAAGCACATAATGATGAACATGCCCTTAGATCCAAACTTATGCTAGGTAGGCGAGGGCTCTGTTGTTTTCTACTAAATTAAAGAGAAATAGCAATAGGCTGATCTCCTATTACATGGATGTTTTAATAATTGGCCTTGTGGATTTAAAAACATAACATAACATCATGCCTGTATTCCCTATATGGTATTGGGGTAGTTACGATAATGGGGGAAATCCGATTGATGATAATTTCTACCAAACATAGCGGCATTTTATAAAGTGACTAGCTTTTGCCCGCGGCTTCGCCCGCGTGGATGTCGGAGAATATCCCACGGGAAAGTACTACAGGGGATTCATTCCTTATTCCCTGTCTATATTACAAAGGGAACCTCTGTGCAAAATTTCAGCTTTCTAGGTGCAAAAGCTGGGCGTTGATGAGTCAGTCAATGAGTCAGTCAGGACTTCTCTTTTTATTTATATAGATTACCTCTATCATCAACAAGTAATTGTTTTCCTTGCACAGAGTTTCTGCATATCATGTGCTCAATAGTATCATTGTGTTCTTGTAGTGTTCTCCAAACAAATGGCTTCCTTTCAAATGAAACATCTTGATAAATCATTCCTCTGCTGCTGCCCTGGAAAATTGATGTTATTTATATTACTAACAGACCCGATAGACATTGTCTTGTCCTAATTTAAATATGGTCTTGAGTTCATAGGTAATATGGGCTGGTATCCACAACTCCACGTCAATGCGCGTATTTTGCGCATGGAATCATCTTGAGTTCATGCAAAAATCCCATTTCATTTTTATTGTAAATGCAAGTGAGTTTGTTTGTTTGAGGCTTTCACATTAAAATGCCTGACCAGGTTTGCATGAAATGGCGCATTGACTACTTTTCATCCTGGACCGCAGACAAAGTCCCAGGCAACAGCTAGTAATCCATAAAAGCTACCTAAATTTTTCGTGTCAATAACTTCACAACTTAGTCAAAAACCAACAGCCATGACTGGTGACATGGTGAGAAGCTATCTGAAATACCATTTTGTTTTGAAACAATATTCATTCATGCTTTTATTATTAGTAGGTATTCAATAATGTTAATTGTCTCTCACATTAGTTGTTGCTACAGGAGCAGCTGAGTGCTAATCTATACTTACTTAGTTTTCTTGCTCCTAGAAACATTACCTATTGTTTCATAGGCTAAGACACAATCTAGCTTACTATGGCCAACCAAAAAGTAATGTTTATATTACTAACCTCTCTTAGAAAACTGACAATACAATAAGTTAACGAAGATGCAAATATTATGCCCAACACTAATCTTCTTCTTATGAATCGCACTAAAGCAGCATACCACATTTTATGCTTGTAATTAACACTCAATTTGCGAAACCGATTACAACAATGCGGAAATAAATCGAAAATTAATAACATTTTCAGGCGTAAGAATGCAGTGTAGAATGCAACACTTTCTCTGAAGACATCGTATAAAATGTACCCTAACTGAAATCTTAAATTGATTTAATGCCTTTGGTACAAGTTTGTGTATTGTATTAATTAGGATAAACAACTATTTTGTTCGATTTGGATGTTTCGCGTTTACATTCATTGGAAACTCGACTCAACTCGACGAAACACAACAGTAAATGACAGTAAAATAAGTTTGACTTTGGCAGCGACACTTGATTTTGTTGACAGCGGTATTAATGAGGTATTAACATCATTGGCGGTATTTGACAAGACTAAGGCTGCGTTCAAATAAAAATAATAAATTGCAAAGCTATGAACAGGTGGCGCTGTTAACGCTCGACTCATAACATCGCACTGTCATTTTTATCTCCCAATGTTTTTCGGGTTTTAAATAATTATAACATAAACTAGCATGTGTTTTTTGTTAATACAACGAACAATGTATTCAACGTGGACAGTACCTCAGTTAAAAGCTGAACTGTAGATCCGAGGAGCTTCGCTTAGAGGCCGAAAAGCGGATCTGGTCAGCAGGTATTAACAGGCTATTTTCTTGTTAACAATTGAAGAAAATAACCCAATTTTATATTAGCAACATGTCGTTCATTAATTATCGTAGTAATTACAAACTTTTACGTACTTAGATAGTCGTTTTATAACATATTCGATGTTTCATGAGCTACGAACATAACCTAGAAATTAAATCTGAATTTTAATTACTTAAACCTGTTACAGAATGGAATCTTTTGATCGTAATTTGAATTGTGGGATATCTCAGCAGTATAAAACTGCTGATACCAAGATGGATATAAACATATCCTCGAATTTTCGAAAGCTCTGAAATTGCGTATCTTAGTCGCCCTTTCCATATTTTGTAAATCGTAAGTCTTTAGGAAATGAATGATTTTCATTATTATTACAACAGATTATGCGCAAAGGCAGCATTTTTTTTGTCAGATGCCATCCAAAGTTTTTTGTAAACAAGTTTTGTATGTAATTTGACAGCTAATGTAATTTTCTGTGAGTCAAGCGATACCAGCGACACCTCGCGGAAAAAGTTCAGTTTTCTTCCCATTCAAAATTCATCACTTGTGGCCTTAGAGCATTTAACCTATAATGCTCTAAGCTTGTGGCAGCTTGTGGCCATTTTGTGACGAGGCTCATAAAAGTTGATCTTGATAAATTGCGGCAAAAAAAATTGCATGTGGTGTCAGCAACAGAAGTCGGTTAACACTGCTACTTTTTGACATCATCTAAATTAACACAAAATGATACGATAACCTGCTTTTTACCATTTCATTTATTAAATAAGAGTTAATTTTCTTTAAAATTTATATCTGTTCCGATTTTAAAGAAGTGTTTTGCTCAATAATTAAGATTTAGAAAACACAAGTGTTAATCGACTTTTGTTGCTGACTGTACACACGGCTATACATCAAGCTATACATTTCCAGTTTACACTGACCTGTCATTGTTAGGAAATCCTATACAATGCGAGATGAGCTTATACTGGAAATATATAGCTTGATCTGTAGCCGTGCGTACCAGTACCACTGAGTCAGACATGGTAGTCTGAGTCTGAGTCAGATTAAATCATTTTCAGTTTGGCAAAAAATATTATTTCCTTAATAAATAAATTATTGCCAAAATATTACAAGAGTTTACTTTGGGCCCAAACTAAGCAAGCCTGTATCTTGGGTCCAAATAATTATTATGATAAGGAACTTTATTTGTGTCGGTTTGTGTGTTTATTTGTATCAACAACAAAAGGAAGACAGAGCGCCGTGAACATCAAAAGTGAAGCCCCTTTTTTATCTATGTGCGTGTCTATGACCAAATGACACACAGTTTTCGAGATATAATAAGCAAAAGAAAAAAAAATAAAGTACCTACTGTTTTTGCACTTGAAGTCAACACCTTGACTTCTTTCTTGATAGTTACTTTAGACTATTTTATAAACTTAGTAATCTACCTATGTATTTATAAAGCAAAATCTTTGTTTTTCCACGTTGTCTCACGTATAAACATGGATCTGCTTCGCTCTGTGTAAATCCAGATTCAATAAAAAAATCATGAATACACTCGTTCCAACATTTAGGCGCTTGTTTAAGTCCATAAAGACTTCTTATCAACTTGCACACCTTGCCAGATCCGTCATTGTATCCCTCAGGTTGTAGCATGTATATCTCTTCCTTCACCTTGCCATATAGGAAAGCTGTTGAGACGTCAAATTGTTTTAGCGATAAACCTTCATTTGCAGCTATACTTAATAATACTCGGATCGTGCTTAGTTTCGCAACAGGGCTAAATGTCTTGTGGTAGTCTATTCCTTTTTTCTGAGAATAGCCAACTGCAACTAGTCTTGCTTTAAACTTGTCAATCGAGCCATCAGGGTTCTTCTTTACCTTAAATATCCATTTGCAGTTGAGTGCTTTTCTGTTATTTGGTAAATGTGTCAGTTTCCATGTCTCATTCTCTTTCAGGGAATTAATCTCACTGTTCATAGCCTCAACCCACTTGTCTTTTTCAGTACTTTGCATGGCTTCTCGATACGAGGATGGTTCTGGAACAGCAATGATTTGATTGATAAATTGTTCAAAATTAAATCTTTCTGGAGGTTTAATTTGACTCCGATCACGAAGTACACGACTGCTACCTTCAACAGTTTGAGTGTCTTCTTCTTGTCGATCTTCTTCATTACTAGTACCTGTTTCATACCAAGTATCTTCTTCATGTCGTTCTTCTTCAGTATCACTTATTTCATTATCCAAATTCACTGAATGCAAGTGATCATTACTTTGATTAAGTACTTCTAAGTTTGGTTGAACATCTATGGAAGAAGTAGGTAGCTCATAGGTATTCTTTTTGATTTCAGGTTCCTCACTAACAGGTGTGTCTCGGTCTAACAGAGGTATTTCTTCAAAAGTTACATCTCTGGAACGCAACAATTTAAAGTTCCTTGTATCATAAACTCGATACCCATCATCACCGTCATATCCTATAAGAATTCCTTTCTTTGCTTTTTTGTCTAGTTTATTTCTCTTTTGTTTTGGGACATGCACGTAGCATACGCAACCAATGATTCTGAGATGATTTATTTTGGGTTTCTTATTGTACCATAACTCATACGGTGACTTGTCATCATTTGGAGTGGGTCCCGTACGATTTAATATGTACACTGAAGCTTGCACTACTTCAGCCCATAAACCTTTAGGTATCTCATCATGAGCGTGCATAAGTGTTCTTGCCATCTCAACAATTGTGCGATTATCTCTTTCAGCACAACCGTTTTGTTCCGGAGTGTAGGGCATTGTCAGCCTCTGTTTAATCCCGTGTTGTCTCAGCGTACTTCGTACTTGTTCATTGTCGAATTCACCGCCATTTTCGCTTAGCAACTCTTGAATGACGTGTCCTGATGTCTTAGCTTCTACTAGAAAATCCTTCAAGCGTGCTTGAACTTCTGACTTTTGTCGTAAGAAGTATACGTAACGAAAACGGGTGAAATCATCCTTGAATAGAACAAAGTATCTATACTTTGAGATCGAATACACAAAAGGTCCACACACATCAGTGTGTATTAGCTCTCCAAGTCTTGTAGTTCTTTCCCTGGTCCCAAAAGTCCTTCTGTGGGCTTTCCCATAAACGCAACCTTCGCAAACTTCTTTGTTATGAAAAAAAAAAAAGCAGTCGTGTACTTCGTGATCGGAGTCAAATTAAACCTCCAGAAAGATTTAATTTTGAACAATTTATCAATCAAATCATTGCTGTTCCAGAACCATCCTCGTATCGAGAAGCCATGCAAAGTACTGAAAAAGACAAGTGGGTTGAGGCTATGAACAGTGAGATTAATTCCCTGAAAGAGAATGAGACATGGAAACTGACACATTTACCAAATAACAGAAAAGCACTCAACTGCAAATGGATATTTAAGGTAAAGAAGAACCCTGATGGCTCGATTGACAAGTTTAAAGCAAGACTAGTTGCAGTTGGCTATTCTCAGAAAAAAGGAATAGACTACCACAAGACATTTAGCCCTGTTGCGAAACTAAGCACGATCCGAGTATTATTAAGTATAGCTGCAAATGAAGGTTTATCGCTAAAACAATTTGACGTCTCAACAGCTTTCCTATATGGCAAGGTGAAGGAAGAGATATACATGCGACAACCTGAGGGATACAATGACGGATCTGGCAAGGTGTGCAAGTTGATAAGAAGTCTTTATGGACTTAAACAAGCGCCTAAATGTTGGAACGAGTGTATTCATGATTTTTTATTACCTCTCTACCACTTTCACACCTAAACCGCATACAAAAACTTATTACGTAAGTACTTACAGATAGCGCGCGAGTTGAATGCAGAGCTTAGGAATGCGGTAGTGCTGTGACCTAATTATAATTACAATACACTGCAGGCGCGTGAGGTGGGGTGTGCGGATAGCGAGGGGAGATGCTCCCGCTCTTTACCTCAGACCCCGACTGCATTCAACTCGCGCGCTATCTGTATCTAAGTAGATGTAAAGAAATATTCGGAAGTATTCCGAAGTTTTCAAATCGAATAATACTCATTCATGAATGAACGCAACATACGACATCAACACACACGAGGTAACATAGTCACTGGCATTAACGCCATCTAGCGGTCAATAGTCAAACTTTAATACATAGACTTGCGTGGCCGCACATGTACTTAGCTCGGAGAATAATTGCGAATAATACCTACTCAAACTTGCGAATGCTTCCGAATGCTTCCGACGGAAATACCTCGGAATATTACTCTCCGGCAACGCTAGTAACGTAAGACTGAATCTGTAGTGCTCCTAGTAGGAGCAGGGAATATGTCCAGCAAGGAGAAAGGCAGTTTTTGTACGCAGTACAATCAACCATAAAATCAAAACCATAGTTTTTCGGTCACAAGAAAGTATCGAAAACTATTATTTCTGTTCTCTGCAGAATCCGCTTAGGTTTTTGTTGCACTCCCGTCTTTTTACACAAAATCCATGTCCGTGACTCCTCTCTCTTCGAGTGCGGAATGGAGGAGGGCACGCTGGATTTATTTTTATTTTTTGAGTGTTCTAACAACATCCCACCTCCAGATTTGTATAGCCGTCTCCTTAAATTTAAGATCCCTCTCTTCCTATTATTTTCCTCCCCATTTTAAATATTCCTCGCCTGAACTGCTTGTGGCGCTGATGATTTTGTCCGTCACAAATCAATCTGCCTAGCCTTTTCCCAACCATGTTGGGGTCGGCTTGCAGTCTAACCGGATGCAGCTGATACCAGTATTTTACTTAGAGCGACTGCCTATCTGACCGAGTATTACGAGATACCCCTTGGTAAGATTGGTTGTCAGACTTTCGGGCTTCTGACGACCCGTAACGAATGCCTAATATCCACGAATGACAGCCGGGACCAACAGCTTAACGTGCTTTAGCTCAAGGAGAGTTGCCCCACCAGTAGCACAGTCCGGAAACACAAACTCAGACCACCATCCTTCCGCCCTCGCTGGCGAGGCCCGCCGCGACGCCGACGTCCTTGTCCATCCCGCCCCGCCGCTTGAGCCAGGCCGCGCCACTGAGCCTGTATCTTTAAATTCGTCTTTTTTAACGTTTAGCAAAGTCCGGTTAAGCAGCCGGCAACCTCCTATGTTGACCTGCGCGATGCCATTCACAAAAGACAAAAAAGTCTTCGAGGCAGTCTTCACTTTTATTTCTTACTAGAACGAGCTCCGCTCTATTATTGTGAATTATTGTGTTTATTCTGATTGTTGTAAGTATCGTGTCTGTGTCTTCAAGAATATATACTGTTTTACTAATCTTCGTGCTATTTGTTCATCGCCCATCCACCCTGCACCTGCATATACTACAATGGTATTATTTGTGATACCTATTAAAGAATACATTATTCTGCAATAATTAATCGATGTAGCAAATCTGTGCTTTCGTGTCTTCTAGTTGCGTTGAATAGGTACGTATAAAAATCCTGGAGAGCACGTTCAACTTCAGCTGTATGATGGGAGCGTGTCCGTGTCCGTTGAGTTTCTTGCCCGTTCTTCTCCATAGGTACCTACTACGCTTTGGAATGGGCGTCTAGTCTAGCTTCATCTTTCTGACTGACGGGCACCTTGGCAATTCAAAAGTGCCTGTAATTGGTTTATTCGAAATAAATGCTTTGAGTTTGAGCGTGGCGATGAAATACATAGATAGATAGATAGATAAAACATTTATTTAGTAATAATTTGCAGAAAATAAAATGCGTACCAAGTTTGAACATTTGAAACTCATGACTTACATTCGCAAGTCGGGGCCGTTGTCACGGGTCCCCTAGGGCTCACTGGGCCACCATGGGTCACTGGGGCATCACTGCTCGATATCTTCGGTTGGCACCAAGTTCTTTCATTTTCTTCCACATAATGTTCTTGCACGGCATGATAATTTTTTTGGTGCAGACCAAGACGATGCCGATGGTGAAGGAATGAACTTGATTCCTACCGAAATGGCTGGGCCGCAATGATAGACAATAGACGTGTGCGGAAAAGACTTGCCCAGCAGTGGGACATTACAGGCTAAATACAATAGTACATAAAGTACCCGTCACGAGAAGCTATAAATTATGTAAACAAACATCTTTTACTAAGTAAACATTTTATACTGCGAGATATTAATAAATTGACCATATTCAATCGACATGAAATATAGACGGGTTATATGAAAGTAACAACCTATTTAATTTTGTCGGATCATATTTTAACGACGCAAAGCGCTATCGTTTGTGTTTCTTGGTACCTACCGGAACGCGTCCGTCGCAGGGATTGTAAACTATCGGGACGCCATTTTGAAATAAACGCGTCATTTGAGTTTCGAATGCGTACGAGTTACATGTCACTGATTCTGACACAGAAATGGAAACATCTGAATCTGACGAATAATTATTCTTAAATAATATAAACTCCTTTGCAAAAAAAACGGGCACCTTACAGTCATTGGCTTTTCTATGGATAATACAAATATTTTTAGTATGTTATTAGCATAAATGACTATAAATTTCTTATTATCATTGAGAATATAGTTTTTAACCCTTCAATCCTGGAATCGGTGTTTTAGTCAATGTAAACAGAGAGTCGTGTTAAAATGGAAATTTTTAGGGTATAATTAAATTAAGACTACGATTATTTTTATGGTATTTTAATTTAAAAAAGACATTAAAAAATAAAAATTAATAACGAGTATGACCTCCCCTTGCAGCGATTACGGCATGTAATCGTCTTGGCATGCTTTCCACCAGGCTTTTGATGGTGTCCTGTGGAATGTGTTCCCACTCAGCCGAAATCACACATTTAAGCTCCCTGATGTTTTATGGAAGGCGTTGGACAGATCGTACTCGCCTTTTTAGAAGGTCCCAGACATGCTCAATGGGGTTAAGGTCGGGGCTCCGCGCTAGCCAATCCATACGACGAATACCAACCTCTTGCATATAAGCATCTACGTCGCCAGAACGGTGGTCCCGAGCATTATCGTCCATGTAAATGGTATCTTCACCAATTACAGTCAGTGCGGGCTGTGCATGTTGACAAATTATTCCTGTTATGTACCTTTGCGCATTTAGTGACCCATTTTCAATGAACACTATGTCGGTACAATAGCTGGAAGTTACGCCCGCCCAAAACATAACGGACCTTCCACCATAAGGGGTGATTTCTTCAAAACTCACGTCGGCATAGCGTTCCCCTGGTCTTCGTAACACTCGCCGACGTCGGTCCTCACCATTTAGACAAATTTGAGCCTCATCGGAGGAGAATACCCTACTCCAGTTACCTAGTGTCCAAGATAGGCAATTTCTAGTGAACCTCAGTCGAGCAATCCGGTGCTCACGGAGTAACTTGGGGGTCCGCGCTGATCATCGACTGCGTATATCAACGGCTAAAAGCCTCCTCCTCACTGTCCATAGGCTAATCTGTGCTCCTCGTACCTCTTCAAGGTTTATTTTGAAGTCTATGTAACTGCATTTGCGGTTCCTCAGCGCCTGAGTCACTAAAAAGCGGTCGTCTCGTGGTTGTGTGCAACATTTTCTCCCAGAACCTTGCCTTCTTTGAACGGAGCCTGTCTCTTGGTATCGAGTCCAGGTTCTTTGGACGCTTGAACGACTCACGCTTAACCGCTGTGACCCGTAACATAAGCTACAACCCACTTCCAGCAGCGCTATAATTTTACTAGCTCTTAGTGCTTTTTCTGCCATTACAATCGACACAAAGATATCTGTTTTAAGTCGCAATAAGGCAGGATTATGCGACAAACATAAATTATTTTAATAAAAATAACGAGAAATTAGTTTTAGTTGCCTGATAACCTTTTAACCGCAAACCCGCGAATAGTGAGTAAAAAGTCATCAACTGAAAAAAGCATTATTATTTTTAAAAACAACAGTTTCGAATTTGAAATTAACTTTTTTTTCATACCCAGACTCTTTATTATGTGCCAGTAACTTAGTTTGGCTATTAAAACCTCTTTAGAACTAAATGATTATCAATAATGTAGAAAAATCCAAACCGCCCGTTTTTTTTGCAAAGGAGTGTATGTTAATTAATATTTGTTACTTAATAATTTATTAAATCTTAAACAAATTCATTTTTTTTGTTGGTCCAAATTTTGTGAACTCCTGAACACTTGTTTACAAAATTTATAGCTTCTCATGACGGTTACTTTAGCTAGATAGATATAACAGAAATAAAACAAAACAATAAAAGTTTTGAATGTTTTATAACAAAATATGTAAAAATTTTGATTATTTCTAAAATATTAAAAGTAATATTATTTTGTACTTTCGGTTCCTAGGTATCACCCCACTGCTGCTGTTTGGTTATCTGGCTGTCCAATTCCTGAAATTAGAAAGTTTATTAAATGTTAAGAATAAAGTAATTTAAGCCGATCAATAGAAAATAATAATTTGTGAGTGCAGTAAATGTTGGATCTTTAATAATGACAAGCTTTTGCCCACGACTTCGCCCGCGTGGATGTGGGAAAATATCCCACGGGAACGTACTACCGGGATTAAAAGTATCCAATGTGTTACCACCCCCTCTCCTATACTCTCCCCTCTCACCCCTTCACCACACCCCCTTCTCCTAACCTCCCCCACCCCTTCCCCTCACTACCCCCTCTCCTCCCTCTTCCCTTCTAGCCCCTCACTACACCCTCCCCTCCCTCTCCCTCTCTCCCTCTTACTACACCCTTTTATTCCCTATCCCGTGGGAATTCAAAAAAAAAACTGTAATTATTTAGGTAGGTAACTAACCTACCTAAATAATTACAGTTACGGAACTAAATAAAGTTATTGTTCTCTGAATTACCTACTTCTTATTTGTTTTCTTTGGCGATGGCAAAAGTGCGGTCTAAGCGATGATGAGTTAAGAGGAAATGCGGGTGCTCTTTTCTCCATACAAACGCTCTCGCCTATTTTCTTTCTGGTTAATGACCATAAAGCAATGATTTTTTACAGAAATATAAATATTAGCTACTTGTATGCCCCTATGTTTTCCTTTTTGATAATGTATTATTTTTATAAGAACTAGAACCCTCAACAAATGCTCAAAATTGCCTGTTCAGAACGATGTCAACAGAGGCCTAGTGTACAAATTTGACAACTTTTAACGAAAAAAGAAAAACATAGGGGCATAGTATACAGGGTGGAATTTTGTAATGCCACCTGGAGGGAAAGTACTCTTAATACTGCAGATAGAAAATTTTACTCAAAGGAAACATTCCTTTATTTTTGAATAGAAAGCAAACTGCATTAAAATATTTTCGAAAATTCTCTTCTCCCACACCCGGGAATCGAACCGGCTAAAATCTGAAAAATTATACCCTGTACTTTTATTGCATCATTCGTTAGGGTCAATTATAAGGATGAAATCTCTCTAACAAACATGATAAATTAAATGAAAGGAAAACCTGAAAATCTGAAGTTACAAATTCAATGAGTCAAGTTAAAGTTCTTTAACTAACATCCATCTTTTGTAATGCAGACTCCTTTGCGACATACTCGTAGCTGCGTGTATGAGGTAATTTAAATATGGAATGTTAGATTAAAATTTGAAAATTAGATTGTCATAGTTGTTATTCACATTTGATTGTTTTTACAACTCATTTCACATTTTGTCTCACGGTGAAAATGGCTTATCAAGAACAGTTTGATTTAATGGAAGCTTATTTTTTAAATAACAAAAACGTGAATCTAGCTCTGCGGTGGTATGGAGAGAGATATCAAGACCGACAGGCACCAACTCGGTTCGTATTGAAAAGAATGGTAGAAAATTTAAAGAATACGGGTGGTTTCAAGAAGAGACGGCAAACTATTCAGCAAAACTATTTCGATTTTGAACTAGATGTTTTAACATACTTTGAATCATTTCCGAAGGCTTTAAGTAGAGATGCTGCCGATGAATTAGGAACAACCCACACTCGCGTACTTAAAGTGCTGAAAAAGTATAAGTATAAATGCTATCGTGAAGGTCGGTTGGTGCAAAAATTGCATTTTGGGGATCGTGAGAGACGATTACAATTTTGTGAAAACATGCTTGGGGAAATTGACCGAAACCCTCATTTTTTGAGTAACATTGTATGGTCTGACGAAACCAACTTCAGCAATAATGGCATAGTACAATCGCCGCAATAACCATTATTGGTCTCGAGTGAATCCTGTTCGTGTTCATGAAACTAACAATCTAGTAAGATTTTCTTTCAACGTTTGGTGCGGAATTATGAGAAATAATGTAGTGTTAGTCCACGTGTACGAAGGTCATTTAAACACTGTCAAGTATATTGAAATACTGGATCTCTTAAGAAACGAGTTAAATGGTTTCCCCGAGGAAGAGCGAAACCGAATAATTCTACAGCAAGATGGTGCTCCAGCACATAACAGCAGAATCACTACTGCCTGCATTAATAACCATTTTAATACCTGGATTGGTACAAACGGCACAATCAGATGGCCTGCGAGATCGCCAGAGAGGTATTTTTTATAGTTCCACTTCACCAAATGGTGTTTTCCGAGAGCAAATGCTCTCGGAAAACACCATTTGGTGAAGTGGAACAGATGATGAAGACCACAGATGGCTATCGGAACTACTCAATTTATAAGTTTTTCACGGGTTGCGATTCGATTACTTTAATATGGTTGCTAAGTAATTTATGCTCGTCAAAATGCATAATGGTGATGATGACTTCACCATGGAGCTCCAGTTCTCCTGGTTCTTACTAGGAAAACTCCTCAACAATTATCGTCCCTGCATCGGGAAAAGCAATATTTTGTAAAAAGTGATGAGCAGTTGCCATTGGGCTATTGTAACTTAGATAAATTACAAACTGACCCACTAAAAAGTGAAAAATTAGGCATATGTTTTCAATCTGTCTAACTCACACAGCTAGTAGAATAAAGCCTAGCGCATATTATAGCTGCGGCGGGCCGCAGCGTGCCGCAATGCAAAAATACGCCAAACAGGAGTCGTGGCGCGGTGGTTAGCACCGCAACGCAGTGATTCAGACAGATTCAAATTTCGAATTTGAATTTGAACTGTTTCCACTCCAGTACAATGAGGCTCGCGCAGTCTTGGGCGGCCCGTTCCGCAACGCAATGCATTACACATTGCAAAAATCCTCCTATATCATTTTGTCCGCCTGTAGGGTGCGATGGTTTATACAGAATAAATTAAAGTGCAAAAGGATTTTTGCAATGCGTTGCGATGCGGCAAGGCTCGACCAAATGTGGGCGAGCCGTTAGACCGCTGCTGAACAATGACTGAAAAACATCTATTTTTAGATGCAGATACCTATTATTGTCACATTACACGACTATTTTATCACAATAATCCTTCAGGAAATCAAATGGTAAAAAGTGTAAAAATAACAAGACGTCGCGTCGTCACATAAACGATTTGACTTTCAGATTCCTTGCCAATATAATATATACCCATGGCTGACATTGAACTCGTTGGCAATTTTCAAGAGGGTTTCTTTATTATGGGATCAACTCTCTCATAGCGAAAAAAAAGAAACTTGTTTCATTCTTTTAATTGGATAAGCAAGATTTCTTTCAAATCTGTAGTCTGTGTCTTGTATGACATTTTCAAACTTTTCTGTATAGTTTGAAGTATTTTATATTTCTGTTTATTGAAACTAAAGAGGGGTGCAAAAACTTTCAAGCTCGCTTCGATCGCTCTACCATCCTCTATTCGTCTGATGCTCTAGCTTTTCTGTTGTCGACAAAGTATCTAATATATATAATAGTCAAAAGGAAACCTAACCTCTTCAAGGCAGCAAGCGTTCTAAATATTTCGACGTTCCTTCCTGGTCCTCATTTAGTTTTGCCGCCACGGGGCTCCGACAGCCTTAGTTCGCCAATGCAGATACCTATCCTATTCAAATTACACAACTATTTTATCATACAGCAGTAGGATATCATAGTACATAGTAAAAACAACATGACGTCGTCACATAAACGATTTCACTTTAAAATGATTAAAGAATCTTTCGGATTCCTTGCCAATATACCAGTGACAGATATTGAACTCTTTGGTAATTTCCCAGAGGGTTTCTTTACTATGGGATCAATCAACTCTCTCATAGCAAAAAAAAAATGATTATTTTGATTGGACAAGCAAGATTTCTTTCAAAATTTCATACTTTTACTGTAAGACCTACTCCTACAGTAAAAAGTAGGTAATAGTTGTTTACATTCACGTGCACTGATTTCAATTTGAATCTGCACAAACATTCCAATTAAAGCATAACCAGCTTATAATTTTCCCACAGCTGGGACTGGGATATAGGGCTCCGGATGGATCACCCACTCATACCTACTCGTAAGATTCTGTGAGTGAGTGGTTCATAAATTCATAATCCACCACTGGGTTGAGCGAGTGCGGGCGAGAACCCAAAATTCGAAAACATATGACTGCCACGAATTTTGAGTTCTAAGACATACAGGAAACATTGTTAGGTATATATTTGTAATAATTACCTGGCAGAGATAACTGCAGTAAAACGGTGTACGGCGGGGATTGCAGGGGTCATACGGCGTTGGGAGCGTTGAAATGGTCTTGTCGCACATATAACAACGACCATATATGATACGTGTTTTCGGATTCATTGAAGATGAAGACACATTCGTTATTACTGGACTAGAAGTAACTTCATTTTCCATCTGCGTTCCATGCTGCAATCATCATTACTAATTACTGAATGAGTTTCTATCAATAATAGATGTATTCTGTTGGTGTAAATCAAAATATTACCATAGGAATATTATTATTTGTGTTATCATAAAACCTAAAGTTTACATTATTGTTGTCGGGTGGCGATGTTCGATTGGTGTTAATATAATGCACTGGAGTTGGATAGCTGGGAATTGCTTGTCTTATGTTCTGGTGATTTTGGTGAGGTTGTCTCATGTTACGAGTATTATAATATAACTGATTCGTATTCACATTTGTTTGATTGTACCGCTGTGGTCTATAAGGTAAGATTTTATGGTTCACATTATAATATGGTGGTGGAGGTCGATCATATTGTGGGTTCTTCTTTTGGATATCTTTGACACGATTTCCGTATGGTGGTCTTGCAACTGGTGTCTTTCTTGTAGCTTTGCAACTTGGGGCAACATTATTATGATTTACATTCCGTTCCGCTGTGATACACTGCTGTGTTTCAATTGTAATACACTGCTGTCTTTTGTTAATTTGTATTAATGTATCTGCATCAATATTTATACTAATTTCGTTTCCAGGAGTTCGAGAAGAAAATATATTTAGATTATTTTGTGTTTTTTGATTTGCAATGTTACTGTTTGCAACTATTTCAGACTGTGGAAAATTCAACGGTGGCAGCGTTCTGATCATTTGTTCGATTGACATTATATTTTCATTAGAATAATACGGAATGCGATTATTTTCAATATGTTGATGTTTTCTTTTTTGTTTTGTCCAAGTTAGTAATTCTTTAAAAATAGGTAGCACGTGGCATTTGTGACATATCCACTGCAAAGATTTGCTATTAGCAAGTAGGACAGTACTATCTAAAAATTTATTAATAAAACTTTCATTTTGCTCTAGTGGCAGAAATATTGACTCGACCGCGGTATATGACAGTTCAAAAATACGGGATTTTATAAAATGAAATTTCTCTTTTCTTTCTTTATTATCTTCATTAGCTTTCTCTACACCATAGAAGTAAAACAATTGCATTATATGAACTATATGTTCAGATAACTTGTTTAAATCTTCAATTAACGTAATAGCTGGCTCATGGTGATCGTTTCTTTGACGTGGACTTGGTAAACTCTCTTCGTTATTAATTCCTGTGCCATCACCAATTAAAACCAATGCATGTTGATTAGCATCAAATGTGTTTTGATTACGATAATGGCCGGCGTAATTTATGTTACTCCTAATTTCTGCATTTTTGCAATTTTTTAAATTATTTCCACTTATTTCTTTAATGGGGTTCTTTTTCAAAATTCTGTTATTTTTGTTGAAACTTAGCATGGATTTATTTAAACATCTATCGTTGATTTGATTTTCAGAACTTATTTTATCCTGTTTGTTGTTGTAATTATCGTTTATATTATCTCTTTCACTCAGTGCATTTTGAAATGATGGGTCATCATCATCGCTGTCTTCAAATACAACTTCTACGTCAATTGGTGCTTTGAAATCATACTCCGCCATCTGGTTCAGAACGTTAACTGAAACAGAAGAACAACCTGCTAATCATCCTGTTTACATGGCACCAATAACCATTATTTTCATTACAAAATTAATTATTTCTCCCATAAACAGGTTAAACATAATAAATGAGGATCATCTGGAAAGTAATCAAATCGAAAACTGATTCCTTTACTACTCTGGATTATACAGAATGAGTTCTTGTACAGGAATCAAGATGACAGCACATTGGCATGAATACATTTAAATCTTTAAATGAAGAAAGTGACAGTCGTCGACAATATTTCCTTTTTATTGTAGTATTTTCAATAATCTATCTAGACAACGTGTTACTTTGAATACCACTGTGGTCTAGACTAGGTTAGGAATAAAATAGCATGCAATCGTATAATAAGTAAGTTTAACGCCATCATCTGTCTAGACGCTAGGGCTTGTGGAATCTACTAAATGTTACATGATTCTAAAACTACGAAATTTTCTCTGCTAGTGCTCTGCACTACTGTATGTATTTTTGTTTGTGTATGTTTTAGTAAGTCGATGAAGTGCCATATCAATAAATAAATAAACAGAATTTAAGAATAAGTGATTAGACATTGGCGTACGGGTACGTCTCACCAAATACCAAAAACGGACTAACTGTACCTATTGATGTCCGTTTGCCCCGCACGGCCCCCCAGAATTTGCGTTTTGGGTGTGCACCAATGCAATGTACTCGCCTCTAGGAGTTTATGTACCGGTTTCTTTTTCAATGTACCTCTGTACTTTTGAAGAAATATGCAAAAAAGGGGGTCGTGCCAGCCAAACGTTTTCAGCTCGGCCCCCGTGTAACTTGAAAAATATATAGCGTATTAAAAAGTTTCTTAAACTCAAGGAATGTACTCTATTAACAAGTTAAATGTGCCGCAACAGACATTGTGAATTCGTAATAATAAATAATTTATAGATGTGGATAGGGGGTCGTGCTGGAAAAAACAATTATAAGAAAATATCTAAAAAAGACAAAACACCCTTATCCAAAAACTATTAGAAAATAATTGATGTGCGGCAAGTAACATATGTACCGCTTTGGTTTCTCATACAACTTGCTAAATTTGAAAAATAAACCAATTTTAGTTTATTCAGCACGGCCCTCTATAGTTGCCTATATCTTTTTAAATATGACATATTTGTTTACAAAATTCGACTTCCTGAATTACGTATAGGAGTACATTCATTCCAAATGAATTGCGATTCTGCTGTATTAGTACTTTAAAAGATAAATTGAATCTAAAATATCATACATTATGACTGATGGGGTGACCATGATTCCATATATTAGGTAGAGTGGGCTGCATCAATTGGGTACCCCTCAAAAGTCATGTGGGTTCAAATCCGTGATAGGCCGAAGTTGGTTTTTGTATTTTCAAAAACATTTTATTATAAATTAATGTATTGTTTTTGTGAATAAATAAGTTTATGCTAGTATTTATTTTTTAACTAAATCTGTTTTTATTATTATCTTATTCAATAAATGTATTGTTTGAATTGCAAAGTTGTAGCAAAGTTAATTTTAATACAACTGGGATACCCAATTGATGCAGCCTACTGTACATAATATTCTATACTTACCTATATTAATTCTTAAATTATGTGACTACATTGAAATAAACATTACTTTTTATAATTTGTTTTTTTCTTCTTCGTTTAATATTAGCGATGACATCTTATAAAGGAATTATAACCGTTAAGACTCGTGTGCGGTCCCTCCGCTCAACTGGTTTTGGGACTTTCTGAAACCAGAAAAAAAAAGTAGTACCGTGCGCATGGTTCCAAAAAGTCCCAAGCTAAAATTTGCGCGGGAAGTTGGATATTTGACTCTGTGGCTTCGGTATTATGCCGAATACACACAGGGCATGTTATTCGACTATTTGGGTATGAAATTCCCCACATTTCGATATATGACAACCCCAAAAGCATTTATCGTCTATGATTAAAAAAAATATTTTTTCACTGTCAGTTGTTTACGTTAGTGCGGCGGTGTGCGTGCGTGAGCAATTAAAGTGTTTTAATAGTATTTTAGTGATTTCTACTTGAAAACCGGATAGAAAAACTGTTTGTGAGTGTTAAGAATATTATAGGCATAAAGGATTACTGCAGGATTGAAGTGGGTAAGTGCTCCAAGTACATTATTTTTGTTTGTTACTTCCGCAGGTATGCGTCTCGGTAATGGTTTGTTATTGTTTCGCGTGATGACTCATTCTAATAAGAATCTTGTTAGATTCTTGTTTTAATCAGTTAAATGTTATTATTTATATGAATAGTGTGTTAATTGTTAAAAAATTAAGATATACTTCAAAATTTCTACGTATAAGATAAAATTAGGAAAAAATAAACGGCGCGCGCGTCAACAATGTTGTCTCACCAACTTCGTATGGTTGTAAATACTAAATATTGTACTATGCAATGTGGTTTTGTATTTTTTTTATGTTAAGAATATTCACACCATGCATTTTAAACCATAAAACATATAGGTCATCGCTTGTTTTTTTTAACTACAACCATTTATTTGAAATCGTAGTATAATATTCCATAAGTTCATGTTTATCATTTAAATGCATTTATTTAAACTAGTTCTATCCAAATACAGTACACTTAAGTATAGAGCGGCAAAAAACAGCTCTACAGTGATAATAAACACTCGCCGACCCTTCGAACAAACAAAGCCATAAATTTCGATTGTTTACGACGCGGCCGGCGACCACCCGTCGCGCGGCGATGACGTAATCGGCCAAACCAGTCACAAGTGGGTTTTTCCCAAGTCCAATTCACGCGAGCGGTTAGTTCACTGACTCTTAAATTTCAGTATTCACGCATTTTCTACGAGTGGTTGTGCAGTGAATTCTATTTCAAGTACGGAAATGGATTGTTAAAATAAACAGGTAAGTTTTAAGTTATAAGTTATGTGGCGCCATCTACATCGCAACATGCAAACTACGTATCACACTGACGTCAAAATCCTGTATCATGGTCACCCCATAAGTTGTAATGTATGATATTTTAAATTCAATTTATCGTTTAAAGTACTAATACAGCAGAATCACAATTTATTTGGAATGAATGTACTCCTATACGTAATTCAGGAAATCGAATTTTGTAAACAAACATGACATATTTAAAAAGATATAGGCAACTTTAAAGAGCCGTGCTGAATAAACTAAAATTGGTTTATTTTTCAAATTTAGCAAGTTGTATGAGAAACCAAAGCGGTACATATGTTACTTGCCGCACATCAATTATTTTCTAATAATTTTTGGATAAGGGTGTTTTGTCTTTTTTAGATATTTTCTTATAATTGTTTTTTCCAGCACGACCCCCTATCCACATCTATAAATTATTTATTATTACGAATTCACAATGTCTGTTGCGGCACATTTAACGTGTTAATAGAGTACATTCCTTGAGTTTAAGAAACTTTTTAAAACGCTATATATTTTTCAAGTTACACGGGGGCCGAGCTGAAAACGTTTGGCTGGCACGACCACCTTTTTTGCATATTTCTTCAAAAGTACAGAGGTACATTGAAAAAGAAACCGGTACATATACTCCTAGAGGCGAGTACATTGAATTGGTGCACACCCAAAACGCAAATTCTGGGGGGCCGTGCGGGGCAAACGGACATACCTATTGGATGGAAAGATCATGGCTCATCCTTAGTAAGGGCAAAGTTTAATAGAATATATTAGTGCTAGATTTGAATGATTTGCGCCTAAATTAGCGAGGCCGATTGAGCCCAATTCTTTTATTTTTTAATTCTTATGACTTTTAACGAGGGCTGGTTCGAGGTTGCGCGGCAAAAGAGTTCCTGGAAAGACTTGGGGGAGGCCTTTGTCGAGCAGTAAGACAGTACAGGCTTAAGAGCGTAGACGGGCTGCGCGGGAATTGAAAAATAGGTATTTGAAGAAACTATTGCCGTCGCGCTGCGCTCTAGCAACCGGGCGGTATCAATATGTGAGTGAAGTCTGTATTTGTGTGCGTAGCTCAGTAGCGCGCATCTCCCGCCCGCTCGCGCCAATCAAACTACCTACGTTACGTTCGTTTCTGTCTCAGTCGGATTGAAAATATCGGCGTGCGCAGTGTTTCGTGTGATCGTGCTATTTATACTAAATTTTTCCATGAATGCCTTCTCCCTGAAATAATTGACGGTCGGATACCAAGAAATTCACCTGTAAGAGAAAGGATGGAAATGACGACAGAATAAATGTACTTATTTTTATATAACTTAACTTATAGTTATATTATTATATAACTTTTGTATTATTTAAAATACCCACAAGCACCTTTTCTGCCTCTTCTGCATAAATATTAAGAACTAGCTTTTGCCCACGGCTTCGCTCCCGACATCTGACTACTACCCTACTTACCTAAAAAAATAATTAAAAAAAACTTATCATCCTATTTCGGACGACGGCGACGGCTAATCCAAAAACGCAAAAATATAAAAATCGGTGTAATTAACACGATTGTCGACTTCCTATTATATAATAGGTATTAAACCTATGAAATTGCCGTTTTGTATGAAAAAATTTAAACGAATTTTTTTCATGTATTTTTTATTTGTATTAATAGAAGTAATCACCCATGCAATCAATGCATCTTTGCCAACGCAGTGGCAGTTTATTGATGCCCTTCTTAAAGAAATCAGCTGGTCGGGAGGCAACAAATTCTTCAAAGGCATTTTGTACTGCCTCTCGGGTATTGAATTTTTTTCCCGCCAAGAAGTTATCCAAATTCTGGAAAAAGTAGTAGTCTGTAGGCGCAAGGTCTGGTGAGTAGGGCGGATGACGGAGAGCTTCCAACCCCAGTTCTTGCAACTTGGAGACCGTCTGCTGTGCAGTATGAGGTCGCGCGTTGTCGTGCAGGAGCAGCGGAGACGAGCGATTGACCAATGCTGGTTGGAGATGTGCCAGCTTCTCCATCATTGTGTTTAGTTCTTCACAGTATACATCTGCAGTAATGCTCACCCCGTTTGGTAAGAAGCTGTGATGAATCACACCGGCGCTAGACCACCAAACAGTGACCATCACTTTTCTAGGGGTAAGTTTTCGTTTAGGGCATTGTTTAGGTGCTGAACCAGGATCCAACCAACTTGCTGAGCGCTTGCGGTTATCGAACAGAATCCATTTTTCATCGCAGGTAACAATGCGGTTCAAAATTCCTTCATTTGTGTGTCTGTTGAGCAGTGCAAGGCACGTCTCGACGCGTACTTCGCGCTGGCGATCATTGAGTTCGTGGGGCACCCATTTGTCAAGCTTTTTTACCTTGCCAATTTGACGCAAATGGACCAAAATTGTTTTGACCCTAACGTCGAAAGCTGCTGCTAATTCAGCCGTAGATTGTGTATCATCAGCTTCCACAATCGCCTTTAATTCGTAATTGTCGACCAAAGTCTTCGGACGACCGCGAGGTTCATTTTTCAGGTCGAAATTTCCAGAACGGAAGCAAGCAAACCAATAACAGGTGGTGCGTTGGTTTGTAGTGTTAGCTCCGTAAACGTCGTTGATGTTGCGTGCCGCTTGTGCCGCGTTGCTGCCACGACGGTACTCATATTCCATAATTACTCGAATTTTTAACGTATCCATGATGACGAAAAAGATTGAAATGCGATGAAAATGAAACACTAACCAATAAACAAATGACTACTTTTGGAAAAAAAAATCCATGTTTTTAAAATAAAATTAATTTGAAATTAGAATTCTTAGCCAAACAAAAATTATTTTGATTTGAAATGGCCAGTACTGCAGAACGGCAATTTCATAGGTAAAGACCTAATATATAGATTTACTTGATAAGAGCAGTCATTATTTTATTAACCGACTTCCAAAAGGAGGAGGTTCTCAATTCGTCGGAACCTTGTTCCCCGATTACTCGAAAATGGCTAGACCGATTTGGATTTTTCTTTTTTTGTTCGAAAGGGTATACGTTCCAAGTGGTCCCATGATCATCAAGTCAGGATCTGATGATGGGATCCCATGGAAATCGAGGGAAACCCTCAAATTTTATGGGCACACCTATATCGATTTCGGTATTTTTTATAGTAACTCGTGCATTTGCTCTCGGAAAGTACCATTCGGTGAACTGGAACTGATGATGAAGACCACAGAGGGCCATCGGAAATACTCAATTATATCTAAGTATATAACAGGTTAGGTTGCGATTCGATTACTTTAATATGGTTTATGCTCGTCAAAATAATGGTAATGGTGATTTCACCATGAGCTCCATTTCTACTGGTTCTTACTAGGAGAACTCCTCAACAATTAACGTCCCTGCATCGGGAAAAGCAACATTTTGTAAAACGTGATGAGCAGTTGACATTGGGTTATTGTAACTTAGATAAATTACAAACTGAACCACTAAAAAGTGAAAAATAAAAACTTTTTTACAAAAACAAAAACCGACTTCCAAAAAAAACACTACAAAGTGAAAAATAACTTTAATTTCGGAAGTCGGTGGCAAAAAACTAAAATACAGATCCAAAGACACCGACTTCCGAAATTAAAGTTATTTTTCACTTTGTAGTGTTTTTTTTGGAAGTCGGTTTTTAAACTCCCCTGTAAATATTTATGTCAAGTCAAAAGCAGAATTATCACACCAAGCAGTATAGTGCAAACTTTAGTTACGTATTATACCTAATGCTTACGGTTTGTATTTTTGTAAGAGACACTTCGCTAAAGTTCATTTCAATTATTAGTTAATTATAAACCCTAAAAATGTCATTGAATTGTTACTTCGTTGTCTCTTAAAAAAAAACAAAATGAGCATCAAACACTATTCAGTAAATCAGTATAGGATAAACGTCGATATCGACTGACATCACTATGATTTCGATAAAAATTTCGACACTAGTCACTTCCCTAATTGTGTACGTATTAAGGCTCTTACAGACAGAGGCGATATCGCCAGCGATATTGCGATATTATCGCGTCGCAACACCGCTACCGCGACACGTCGCGACGCGATATCGCCTCTGTCTGTAAGAGCCTTTAGTCTAACCCTCCCTCACCTCTCGTCTCCCCCCGTAGAGTGCGATAGAGACAACTGCAGCTCAGAACGATTTTACCTATACAAAACCTTGACCGATCGACGTTTCGTATTCTCCTGTTTTCTCCTCGAAACCTAAGCCAATTAAATTATATTTGGTATCAAAATTTAAAGGAAGAATAGATCTATGCCCCTATTACTTGTTTTTATTTTAAAAACTTTTCAATTTTCTTTGGTAGTCGTCTGATTACGTAGGTAAAAACGGGGTATTTTTTTAGGTTTTTGGTAAGTCATATTTATTTTTGTAATAAATTTTTTGAAAAAAAAAAAAATGACAGGGGCATGCCTTCAATAGACCTGGATTTTTATAAATAAAAACGATTACTCTAGAGGCATTATCCAGGAAGAGAATAGGGGAATACATTTGTATGGAAAAATGCAGCCCGTCTACGCTCTTAACAACTAAAAAAAATGACTATAGTTATTTTAAAACTTACCGGTCCCCATTGTTGTTAATTCCTTTGTTTTATTTTGGAATAATATTCTTGTTCTCTTGTTTGATTGCCTGTAAAGGAAACGGTCGAGTGAGTATTTATAGGTATTGTATTTTTATTGTACAGCTTAATTCGTTCGTTGTGTACAATAAAACACATAAAACCATTGTTTCGCGAGGTGGTTTCGAGAATACTACTTTATAAATACTTTAGGAGAAAATCACTGAATCTAGCTTAGATGTCATCAAATCTGCCTAGCCTTTTCCCAACTATGTTGGGGTCGGCTTCCAGTCTAACCGGATGCAGCTGAATGCCAGTATTTTGCATGGAGCGACTGCCTGTCTGATCTCCACAACCCAGTAACTGAGTAATACGGAACCCCTTGGTAAGACTGGTTGTCAGACTTTCGGGCTTCTGACGACCCGTAACGACTGTCAAAGAACCACGAATGACAGCCGGGACCAACGGCTTAACGTGCTTTCCGAGGCACGGAGGAGTCTCGGTGTGTAAAGATGGTCACCCATCCACTGACCAACCCCGGCATGCGTAGCTTAACCTGATGGATCGACCCGTGCGGCTGTAATTACTTAGCCACGAGCTCCTCCTAGCTTAGATGTCATGTCGTCGCTAATCTAACTAACTGACGTATCTGACTCATCATCATTTTGGACTAAGCAGGTAGCCAACCTAACTATAGTAATTTGATACATTTTCCAAGTCGAATCGATCTGTCTAATCGGCGTATCTGTACCTATGCCTTGCGGTCCCCATGATAATGCAAAAATTGCCGTAGAAGGACGTCCTTCTCGTGAATAATCAGTGAGTTTGCTTTGACCAGTTGTAAACAGTGGCACGGGATGGAGCTTCGTCATGAAATGCTAATCGAAGTCTATCGTCATAACATTGTTGTTGAGTAGGACTGCAACGAATGTCCTAATAAATCATTGGATGAAAAATTGCCGCCAACTTGTAAAAACAAATGACATGAATTCATTACACATTTACAGATTCCCAAAGAGTTCTGCGCTAAAACGTAATATGATTTTTACGACGGTTCAATGGTTACGTTGCAGTTGTATCAGCGCTATCATCAAAACTAAAAAATGAAACTAAAAAAAAAACATAAAAACTCTTGGAATATTTTTAACCTTATGTAACTTTTTTTTCCCGGCACCGATTTCATAAAAAATCTGCAAAATTAAACAGCATATTGTAACTACATCAATAGTAAACATCTACCATTCCTGGCCGCTCATAGGACGATTCTGCCCATTCTCCTATTCTGAAACTAAGATTATTTTTCTCAAAAACAAACTGGGAGATAATTCCGATACATTTTCAATTACCAGGCATATATCTCCAGTAGGTATCTCCTTCTTTTTAGGGTTCCGTACCTCAAAATGTAAAATCGGAACCCATCACAGCCAATTTGCTCCGAATCTAATGGACCGATTATGTTGTACACATATGAATTTTTGTGACCCAAACACGGGTAAAGTAAATAAATTAATTTTGAATTGGGGGTCACTTTTGGGGGCAAATAAGAAAATTAAAAAAAAAAACTTTTTCAAACTGTACCTGTGACATATCAAATGAAAGGCCTTAGTATGAGGGTCACAAATATATTTTTTTTATAATTTTAAAATAAATTATTTTAAAGTTACTTAAGAAAATAGACGAAAATTTACCATTCCCCCCTTATCTCCAAAACCACCAAGCCTAAAATTTGGAAAAAAATATTGTAAATAGTTCCTTACCTGTAGATTTCAGGAAAATCTATAAGAAGTCTGTGGTCTTAAAATAACATGGTAAATCTCTCAATATTATGAGTACAAACTTATATTTACAGTTGGAATGTATGGGAGAACATGTTTTTCAACTACAACGTTAAGTTGGTTCTTGGGATAAGTTTATCCCAACTACGGAACCCTTCATTGTGCGTGGTCCGACACGCACTTGGCCGGTTTTTTTATATGTAAGAACAGAACGGGGGACGCTGACGATTATCGTAGAATTCGAAAAAAAGGCAATAAAATTGAGATTTTTACGTCAATTTCTCCATAATCTATTGGTTCCCAGGTTATGAAAAAAGATAATCACAATGACGGGAAAACAGTTATTTCTCACGCCTGTGAATATTAATCAACAATTAAGTACCTTGATATTCTTGTGCAGTAGGCGGCAAAATCGCATTATAATTTCACCAGCCCACAGGAGTCCAGACACACCACGCAAATCCAGAAAATGTAAAACCAACGCACATTGTATACTTTATGTATACTGTGACACTGTCACTGACGTCACTGTGAATTGAATGCACATAAACAATTATTTTTTTCGCGCAGCACCACTTTTTGAACCAAAACATCAACACCCAGGAGACGTCACTGGTTACTGCAGCGCGCACACAACTTGAAACTGACACTTTAGTGCTTGAGTTGAGTCTGGGATATATTATATTGTAATCTTTGGTCTGGGAGGTCTAAGACACAAGCAAACACTGGCGGTTGGCCCACCCCGGCCGACTGCCCGAGCGCGACCGCCCGTCGCGCCGGCCCCGAAACACATGTTGGTTGGAGGAGAGTGGGAGACTGGAGGCCGGGGAAGGCGGCAGGCGCTAGCGCCGGCCGGCCACGGCTGCAGTGGGCAGCGGCGCGACTTTAACATCTTAGAGCGAGCGCGCACTGCGGTGCGTTTCCGGTAGTTCTGCCGCACTGGGCGGGGCCTACGGTAACAAAACGCATGACCGCAGTGCGCGCAGTTCAAAGACATTCCATACTTCACAGATTTTGCGGCAGAAAAACGCACCGCAATGCGCGCTCGCCCTTAGAGCGAGCGCGCACTGCGGTGCGTTTCCGTTAGTTCTGCCGCACTGGGCGGGGCCTACAGTAACAAAACGCATGACCGCAGTGCGCGCACTTGAAAGACATTCCATACTTCACAGATTATGCGGTAGAAAAACGCACCGCAATGCGCGCTCGCCCTTAGAGCGAGCGCGCACTGGGCCCCGCCCAGTGCGGCAGAACTACCGGAAACGCACCGCAAGCGCGCATTGCGGTGCGTTTTTCTACCGCATAATCTGTGAAGTATGGAATGTCTTTGAAGTGCGCGCACTGCGGTCATGCGTTTTGTTACTGTAGGCCCCGCCCAGTGCGGCAGAACTACCGGAAACGCACCGCAGTGCGCGCTCGCTCTTAGTCGGGATAAAATGTCCATTATGGGCCGTTGATTTGGAAGTTCATATTTTTTTTGTAGATAATACTCACAAATAGAAAGCTTTTTACAAGTTTTCAAGTTGCGGAAATGCACGGTTTACGAGAAATAATTTTTTAAAGTTTCTGTACAAATTGGAAAATACCACGCCATTTGAAAATTTTTAGGTTGGATAAATTGTCATGGTCAAAGTTGGCATTTCACGTTCCGTTGACGGTAGGGGTGTATTTTATTAAATTTTATGTCACATTTTTTACTTAAATATAATTTTATTTTCAGTTAGTGCCCACTTTACGGTTAAAGGGGGATGCGCTGAGGTAGTCCGCGAAATTCAAATCTTGCTTTTTTTTCGTTATAATTACATAAAATATTGACTGACAGTAATGACAGTACCTACCGTGCGTCAATTTTGACAAGTTCACAATTTTTTAAGGTTTCGTACCTCAATTGGAAAAAACAGAATCCTTATAGGATTACTCGTGTGACTGTCTGTCACAGCCAATTTGCTCCTAATCTAATGGACCGATTAAGTTGTTTTTGTAACCTAAACACGTACACAAAGTAATTAAATGAATTTTAATATGGAAGTCACTTTTAGGGGGCAAATGAAAAAAAAACCGGTCAAGAGCGAGTCGGACTCGCGCACCGAGGGTTCCGTACCATCATTTATATGTACCATAATTTTTGTTGATGATTTCTGAAAAACTGTACTATTTAAAGACACTATCACATAGAATAATTTCAGATTTTTCGCTTCGCAAGCTTCGGAGATAAGGGGGGGAACGGTATTTTTTTTACATTTTTCATCGAAAGTCGAAAACTATGCGGGCTAAAAAAAAAGAAAAAATATGTTTGAGAATGTGCAAACAGCGCTCTTTCATATGATACCCCACATGCCCTAGTAGCCTCACTTTGAATTTTTAAGACCCCCTTTCAGTCCCTGTTGCAAAAAAAATATAAATATTTTTATTTCTTTCTTATTTGCAAAATAGTTGGGTAAACGTCACCTAAAACTATTCTAAATTTCAAGTTGATAGCATTAGTAGTTCTCGAGATATCCAGCTGTGACAGACAGACAGACAGACAGACAGACAGACTGAGTCACACCATAAGGGTTCCTTTTTTACCATTTTGGTACGGAACCCTAAAAACAAGTTTTGCAAATTGTACCGTGTGACATATCAAATGAAAGGGCTGTATCAAATGTAGGGTCTCAAATATATTTTTTTTAAATTTTAAAATAAATCGTTTTAAACTTATTTAAGAAAATAGACGCAAATTGACCATTCCCCCCCTTATCTCTGAAAATACTGAGCCTAAAATTTTGAACAAAATACAGAAAATACACTTGCGTGCAATAAAATCGACCCACCCCATTCTCTTCGATATGAAACGAGAAAATTTAACAATTTTAATTAACAATAACCTAATATATTGTGTACTAAAACCTTTCTGACTGTATGTAGATTACGTAAGTGAAAAAAATATCAAAACTGATTCATTACTTTTTGAGAAAAACGCGAATTTAAAAACATACAGATCGAATGAAAAACCTCCTTTTTTTCAAGTTGGTTAAAAATTCAAGTCAAATGATCAATAAACGAACAGTAATAAACAAAATTAAGCTTATGTCAACTTCACTGACAAAAAAAAGTCACGCAGTTTTTTCAAACAAAAGTGATTGATGAGAACATCAGAAGAATCGAGTCGATCTTGTCAAGAATATTGCTTTTATCAAAGTATTTGTGTATGTGTAAATAAACTTTATCTTACCTACCTTCACACAGTATAAAATAATTAAAATAAATACATTAATATCTTTGAGCTATCGTCTCTCAAATAGAGAGCATGGGGTGGGCCAATTTTTTTGCACGCAAGTGTAGTTCTATACCTGTCGATTACAGGAAAACCTATAAAAAGTTTGTGGTCTTAAAATGACACGGTAAATCTCTCAATATTGTGAGTACAAACTTACATTTACTGTTGGAATGTATGGGAGAACATGTTTTTCAACTATACTTAATGTTAAGTTTGTTCTTGGGATAATTTCATCCCAACTACGGAACTTTCATTGTGCGTAGTCCGACACGCACTTGACCGGTTTATTGGTGTGTGATTTCTTCATTATCCTAGATAATTAGAAAGGTTGTTGGTTTTAGGAGTAAGTTCATACTAAAATAAAAAACGATTTTTCTCAAAATTGGGACCTTTAAAATGTATGATATAGTTAGAACCACTAGTTTTTGGGATGTCTATCCAAATATATTTAGCATATCCATGTTAGAATAGAACTACTATTGAACATTGATGTATAAAAATACGAAGATAGGCCATTAACTAACGTCACGTAAATATTATTGGACCCGATGCCATGCGTCATGTACTCAAAAACTGAAGTAGAGAGACATATTACGCGGGCTGTAGCGGGAACGAGATAGCAGTAATTGTCACTGTTACGTACCTTTAAACAACAGAGATAGAAGCCGGCGCTGTTGTGCAAGCGAAATCGCGTTAGCCGCCGAATGTTGGCGGAATGTTTACGATTATGAATGACATTGCATCTATCTCGCTCTCACAAACATGGCAAACCAAACATTAAATAATAATATAATTTTCAATAAACATTTTTGGCTGTATTTACGAGTGAAAGTAATCCCGTGGAACTTGTTTTTGGTTTTTGAACTATTTGTGCATATTTTGAAAGCGCAGGAAGGCATTGTTGCTGCTTATTTAGACGATTACGCAAACGCCAGTTCGATTGTGACTAAGGTCAATTGTGTGCGTGAACATATTATGTGCGGTCCACGTCGAGGAGCATGAACCATATCTTCCTAATTTTATACAACAATGCTATTGAATAATAAAAAACCATTTTCGGACATGTCCTTTGTGTGCTACGATCAGAACTGGCTGAATTGGATCTGCTTATTTACAAAAATATTGATGTCAGTCAAGTTGTGTCAGACATACATACATAAATACATAAAGTCACGACTTTTTCCCAACAAATACATAAAGTCATGACTTTTTCCCAACAGGGATAGGCAGAAACAACAGAACGCCACCTACTACGATCTTTACATAGAGTATGTGCAGGATGGCTGCCCCATTAGTTAGTATGGTAATAGTATAGTTTTGTAGGCATGTGGTATTTTCAGTTTGTGGAAAACTTTTAAGTCCAGCAGATGATAGAGATTCCTACGGGCGGCGGCGGCGGCGCCCGAAATGTTTGGTTATTGTTTTGCTCATAGCCGAGCGTTTTCGTAGTAAAAATCATTTTTTTAAATTCTAAAATGTTTTCTAGCGGCACTGTTATAGGAACTCATTATTGTCGGCATCTATTGATCAAACATAGGTACACATTTCTTTAGACCTTCTGTTGAATAGTAACAGTTGTGCGTAAATTGTAATCCGCACAAAATATGTTTCTTAGTTTTAGGAAGCGAATTCATTGTTGTCGGTGTCTATTGATGTAAATATGCATTTCTTTAGACATTTGTAATAGTTCCAAGTAAGTTTGTGTTTGTGTGTTTATAATAGTTTTAAATAGCGTAGCCAGTACTTACTTTGTTAGATCCAAAGCGTGGGAAATAGTAGGGATAGAACTAACGCCACTGAGGCATATAAACGGCCTTATTTGAAAAACCACAATCAGTTCAAATTTATATTTGGTACCTGCAGTTAGTTCGAATTTATATTTTGTACAGTTTACAGTCGGTTCGAATTTATATTACAGTCAGTTCGGATTCCTATCTGGTACTTACAGTTAGTTCTGATACAGTCATAGATCTCATACAGTTCGAGTTCTAATTCATATCTTGTACCTACAGTCAGTTCGAATTCATAAACTTGTAAGACAGTTAGCTGGCAACAGTACTCTGAACAATAAACGTCAAGAAAGAACACGTGTATCACTCTCCACCAATCCCAGTAATAACAAAGTGTATAATACCGTATATTTAAGGCTGGCCGCATACACACGTTTTCCGTATTCAATTTCCGAATTCGATTTCCGAATTCGATTTCCGTATTCGGACATCCGAAGGCATGGAATCAGTAGAAAATACATTAGGTAGCTGACGCACATGTTCGCTTTTTTTCCGAACGGAACAAATTCCGTACGTACGTTTCGAATGCAAGCCGACGCGTTCGGAGAAACCTACTGGAAAAATCCTAATGACGTCATGCGGAACGCAGCGCTTGCATTCATTTTGTTTGTGCCGGCACACACGTTCGGAAATTTCTATTCAGCATCTTGCCCGCGCCGCGCGCATCGGACGTATTCTTTGTATTTGTTTGTGTTATCCAAAGATATAAGCTCATGCAGGTATTTTGCTTTATTAATTTATAACGTATGCCATTATGAAGTTCATCAAAAGAATTTATTGACATCCTGTAGAAATCAAAGATTTATCTGGGTGTGCTCGTAACTTAGCTCTCTTCAGATAAAACGGACTCTCGTAGATTCTCCGAGTATTCAATGGATGTACCCAATGTAATGGACTAATGATATTGTTATTCACATTTTTCATGGAAGTCATTATTTTATTTTTAACAATGTATACTTTTCTCAGAGTCATTAAGTAACAAACTACCAAATATTGAATAGCACCTTAAGGGACCGGATGTTATTAAGACATTACCATTAAGTAATTAGCAGGAATGAATGTAAAAGGGTCGTGGTAATTATCTATCCTTTCTAGAAACAATCTTATGTACAAATAGTCACCACCACTCTTCCCTTAAGACAGACAGTCAGTCAGTTGAGTAAGTCAGTTCAGCACAGACAGTCAGCATTGTGTTTGTGTCCTAATTAATATTACTTGTAACCTTCGTTTGATATTAGTAAAAGTTCAGATATAAAAATTGTGTCTCTCAATCGAGAGTCTCCACACACCTATCTACAATGCCACCGCTCGGGCCATTACACCAATACCGACGATTCTTTTTCTTCTTTATTATTAACAGAAATGCTATTGCTAATAAATCGTCGTTCTCCATCGTCGTGCGTTCACCACGCTATCACTATCTGTACTGACGTGTATACATTCGGAATGAAAAAGAACGAACGTTTGCGCTAGTCTCACGGAATTCCGCATTAGGAAATCGAATACGGAAAACGTGTGTATGCGGCCAGCCTCCCTCCAAGCCAAACCAGACCCACCAAGCCAGATAACGTGGGCAAAATACAGGAAGAAGCGTTATTGTGAAGAAAAAAGACATTGGTTGCCAGTATGGCAGTTACGCGCTCCGAAGGAAAAGGTCACAAGCCGCCTACAGAACAGACACAGTCGACGACCGGCAGTAGCATGGAAACGGGCACGGCCACTGTAATGGCCCGAGCGGTGGCGTTGTAGATAGGTGTGTGGGAAGAGTCTTGATTGAGAGACACAACTTTGATATCTGAACTTTTACTAATGTTACAAGGAAAAACTTACAAGTAATATTAATTAAGACACAAACACAATGCTGACTGTCTGTGCTGAACTGACTTTCTCAACTGACTGTCTTAAGGGAAGAGCGGTGGTGACTATTTGTACATAAGATTGTTTCTAGAAAGTATAGATAATTACCACGACCCTTTTACATTCATTCCTGCTAATTACTTTATGGTAATGTCTTAATAACATCCGGACCCTTAGGGTGCTATTCAGTATTTGGTAGTTTGTTACTTAATGACTCTGAGAAAGGTATACATTGTTAAAAATAAAATAATGACTTCCATGAAAGTGTGAACAACAATATCATTAGTCCATTACACCTCCCCCCTTAAAATGGGAATAATTTGAAAAAAATATTCACATCAAAAACATAATTATTTATGATTGCTTATTTAGTTTTTATTTGAGCAATTCTTGATGAACGTCTCAAAGGAACGTGTTCTTGAGATGTTCCTGGAATTTCTTCTAATTCAACGTCGTTGTTACTATTATTGGTTTTTCTATGTAAATTAAAAGTAATACAATTAGTTATTCTTCCACAACAATTTCTAGAGTCTTCTATAGCTAACACTCTATTTTGTGATGTACAGAAGAATTTTCTTATAAGCAAGTATTTTCCTATTCTATAAAGTATATAAAATCCTATGAGTTTAGATAAAAATATAAACACAGAATAAGTATTACTCTTAACTCTATGGAATACATTATCATTATTCATTTCATCCAATAAATCGTTTATTTTGTCAATTTTGTGACTCGCTATATTCAAGTCATTGAAATTCATACTAAATTTATTGAATGGAATGAAATCTAACTTATCTTCTATGGTATTATTTATTAATCTATTACAACAATTATCATTTATAATATCAAAATCTGGAAGTATAGACAGATGGTTTGACAGCATATCTTGATTTGATGAGTGCAATATAATATTAGGAGAATATAATTTACAATTCTTTTGTAATTTTAAAATACCTGTAGATTTTAATTCTAGATCGTAAGGTTCTTCATTTTTACAAGAAATAGTTGAAATAACTTTATTAGGTGTTACAAACAACCAACTATTTGCGTTTTCTAATCTATACCATTGTTCTGATTTTATTAAACCAATCCTTGTATCACATGATGAAGGAATTTGATTTTTAGTATTTAAAAATAATGTTAATTCGCAATTATCCTTAGCATACACTGAATATAAAGGATTTTCTAGTTTACAAATATGATTATTATTATTAGATAATTTCTTACAACTATTAATATTCTCTAAGGTGGTATAATGAATTTTGTTTTCAGAGATAAGAAAATATTTCTCTGTAGGTAATATGAAGACATAAGTATTATTTTTATTTAGAATTGGTACAGGAATTAAATTATATGCATCATAAGATTGTTGCATAACCAATGGGGTCTTAATTATGAATACAATTTTCTCATTCATATAATATGAAATAATGTTTACTAATGATAGCAGTTCTGATGCGTTATCCATATTTAAATCCAAAGGATATTGTGTATGAGTCGGAATATGTGATACAGTCTTTTTTAATTCGTAAATATATTGTTCAGGAGTAATTATAATCGGATGTAAGTTATTATTTTTAGCAAATAATATGGCATCAATAACCATAGATATTTCATTATTTACTTCACTGGTAACCAATGTTAAAAAAGATAAATGTTCATCTATGTTTTGTTTCATACTAATATTGAAAATTTTATTATTAGTATCTTTTATATAATTAGCTAAGGTTTCTAAATTCTTATAGAAAATGTCTTCATTTTTCTTAAGATCAGTTATTGTATTGTTAAAGTTTTGAATAGTAGATTTTACAATTTGTGATTGAGATTTCAGTAATGTAATTAATTCATGTTCATTATTATCTAAATTATTGATAGCGTCATCATAACGTTTCGCGTCTTCTGCGTCTAGTGTTCCAAATAAAATATTAAATATGGTTCCTACGCCATCGATAAAAGAACGTTTCGAACGATGATTTACAAAAGAATGTCCAATTATTTCCTTAAGGACCGTTTCTTGATTCTTTAAATGAGGATAAATTTTTTCTACGATTAACATAGACGTTCGGCATGATAAAAATTTGTTAAATGTATCATGACTGCAAAGATTTCTAGTTTCAACTAGAGTATTTTCGATAAGATCTAATTTCTTGTGCCAGCTGGAAATATCAAGATAAGTAACTAGACTCCATTCACTATCAAACTGTTTTGCTTTTCCTACATGCTCGAAATAAATTCCACCCTTGTTTAATGGTGTTATATTATAAAGTTCACCTTGACTTGATGTGAAGGTAAACCTGGAACAATAGAGTTACCTTATTATTTATTTAGCTGATTTTAAACGGTTTACATGTACCCTAACTTTCTTTCTTTTTATTAATACCGTTATGTTTACTGGTGAGTTTATTTCTACAATTTCATATGGACCCGTAAACTGTGGAGAAAGTTTCTTTGATCTTCCTGATTTACTATTCTCATTCGTAATATACACCTTATCACCTAATTTATATTTTTCTAATTTACATTTTTTATCATAATATTCCTTATTCCTATTTTTTGAATCAATTAAATTATTTCTCGCTAGTTCTCTAGATTTTCTTAATTTTAATGTTAGATCATCAATATAATCATCATAAGAATATTTAAATTCTGGTTGCGCGGTTATAGATGAAGGTAAGTTCGGTTTATAGCCAAATAATAATTCGTGTGGTGAAAAATTAGTTGACGTATGGACAGCAGTGTTATAAGAAAACATTGCAAAATCTATCCATTTATCCCAATCATTTTGATCTTCTCTAATAAAATGTCTTAAATATTCTGCTAGAGTAGCATGACTACGTTCTAGGCTGCCGTTAGTCTGCGGATGATAAGCAGTTGTAGTTAATTGTTTAATTTTAAACAATTTTGAAACTTCTTTTAAAAGTTTTGATGTAAAGTCGGCACCTTGATCTGTGAGAATACTTTTGGGAATACCAAATTTACATACGAATTCTTTAACAAAAACATCGGCTATTTTTTCTGCGGTATGTTCGGGCAAAGCATATGCTTGTGAATACTTTGTTAAATCGTCTTGAAGAGTTAAAATATATTTATTTCCATTGAGAGTCAATGGAAAAGGTCCTACAATATCTAAACTAACTCTTTCAAATGCTTCGTTTGCCGTTGATGTTATAATCATAGGTTCTCTATGTTTTTTCCGTACGAGTTTGTTTTGTTGGCATGACTCACACCGTGTTATAAATTCTTTTATTTCTCTTTTCATATTTTGCCATTTATAAATACTTTTTATTCTCTTGTAAGTCTTGTGGAAACCTGCATGGCCTGCCATAAGACTACTGTGCATCTCTTTTAGAATATCTGGAATTTCGTTTGGAGAAGGAATAATTAATGTATTATTATATATATTTATTTTAATATTTGTTTTCATAAATATAAATCTTAACATCATTCTTGACTTTTTATAATTAAATCTATCATATTTGTCTCCTAGTCGAGTTAGGTGTAACTCACTTTCTTTTTCTTTTATTAAATGTTCTTTGACATTATTTAATAAATCAAAATAAATTTCATAATTAGATTTATCCCAGTAGTTTTGTTTTGTACAAACGTAATAAAATCTTGATCCATTTTCATTGAATACAGCAAACTCATTTACTTTAATGTTATTAATTTGATTTAAATGATCATATTCAGTAACTAATTTTTTTAAGCTTTTGTCATAAATTTGTTTGTCCGCTGCTATGGGTATTAAAATGTTTTTCTTTTTTTTATTTAATTCGTCGTTAATTTCACATATATTATCATTTATTATTATCGACTTTTGAGCTGTTTCTAAAAATGATTTATATTCTTTGCGCATGGTTGACGTTGTTGTCATTAATTCCTTGTTTTCAACAGATGGAACTATTCTGCTTAACGCATCTGCGTTAGTATTTAATTTGCCTGGTTTATAAATTGGAGTAAATTCATATTCTTCAAGAGATAATCGCCATCTGAAAATTCTAGCACCGTCATTTTTTGAATTGAATAGGTATGTTAACGGTTGATGATCTGTGATCATATTAAATTTACGGCCATATAAATATGGACGAAAATGTTTTACACACCATATGATCGCTAAAAGTTCTCTTTCAGTGGTTGAATAATTTTGTTCGGCCTTATTTAATGTCCTACTAGCATAGGCGATTGGCAAATCCTGCCCAATTGGCCCTTGTGATAATACTCCTCCTATGGCATAATTACTAGCGTCTGTGGTAAGATTAAAAGGTTGATTAAAATCTGGATATCTTAAAATTGGAGATTCACAAAGTTTTTTCTTAAGGATTTCAAATGCATGTTGCTGTAGACTTGTCCAATTGAAAGGAACATCCTTTTTTAAGAGCTTTGTTAAAGGTTGTGACAAGCTACTGAAATTAGGTATAAACCTTCTATAGTACCCTGCTAATCCTAAGAATCCTTTTATATCTTTTACATTTTTAGGTATGGGATAATTTTCGATTGCTAAAATCTTATTTGGATCTGGTTTAACTCCATTTTCCGTGATCAAATGACCTAAGTACATGACTTCTCGTTTTAAAAATTCACATTTATCAGGCTGCAATTTTAAATTATTGATGGAGAATCTTTCAAAAACTTCTTTTAATTTTCGATTGTGATTTTCGAGATTATCAGCATGAATAACGACATCATCTAAATAAACAAAGCAACGATTACCTTGTAATCCGGTTAAAATATTATTCATTAGACGTTGAAACGTCGCGGGAGCGTTTTTTAAACCAAATGGCATTCTATTGTACTCAAAATGTCCTTGAGGGACGGTGAATGCCGTTTTTGGTGAGTCCTTAGGGTGCATTTTAATTTGGTGGAAGCCTGAGGCTAGATCAAGTGTTGTAAAATATTTTGAATGACCAAGTTGGTCTAATATTTCCGTTATTTGAGGCAAGGGATAGGAATCCCCGATGCTGACCTCATTTAACTTCCTGTAATCTACAACAACTCGCCATTTCTTTTGACCCGAAGCGTCTATTTTCTTAGGGACCACCCAAATAGGTGAATTCCAAGGACTGTTTGATGGTTTTATGACGTCATCTTTTAACATTTTATCAATTTGTTTATTGACTTCTCCCTTTAAGGCTTCTGGATACCTATAGCTTTTCGTATTAACGGGAGCTTCCGTTTTTGTATGTATTTCATGCATAACCACATCTGTGCAGCTTAATTTATCCCCATCTAAATGGAATATGTGATTATATTCTTTACATAATTCAATTAAAGAATTTTTTTCTTCGTTATTTAAATGATCTGTCCGTAGACAGTTTTCAAGTTTTTCAAGTCGATTACTTTCATAGTTTTCATTAATAATAACGTTTTCTAAGTTATTTTTATCTAACTGTAATATTTGTTTATTTAAAATAACTAAATCTATTTTTTCTAAATTAACATGAGGAATAGGGAAGGTCACATCCTCGTTAGTTGAGTTAAGTACGGTCGTAATGCCTTTGTTATTATTCACTGTGATAAGACTCGGGCATAAAAGTACTCCCGGGATTAACTCTGTTCGTGGAACAATCCCATGGTTAACCTGTGGATAATTAGTTATTTTAATAGGAATAACACATTTGGTTCTTGCTTTCACCGTCAAGGTTAATTCCATGTTTACTTCATTCGATTCGACTTGATCATTTGTTTTTTCATAACACAAATTGAATTGGTTTTCCGCGAGTTTTAAAATCTTGGTGCTATAATCGATCATTCCTTTATATTTATTTAATATATCGCCTCCAATAATGCCATCGGCACTAATAGGGAAATTATCATTCACGATATGGAGTATTACATTTAAATCTCCTATAAACTCTAATTCGACATAACCTAACGTCCTTGTAGGGTTGTCTACTTTATCGATCCCTTTTAAATCAGCTAAAATATCATAATGAATTTCAGCGTCTTTTGGTACAGCACTTTTCTTTATGAGGCTAATTGTTGCACCAGTATCTATCAGAAAATCTATGTTTCTTGTATCATCTTTCAATTTCAATGAAACGAAATAACAATTATTATTTATCGCGGTTATGAGCCCTTCTATTAAACTGTTACCCTTTGGTTGGCTCGCGCCATCGGGATTTATTAGTTTTTTTGATTAGACGTAGAGCTTTTATCCGAATAATGATTATTACAAGGTTTAGAGTCAGTTTTATTGGGTGAATTTTTATTCTTTAGATGATAGCATTCATCTTTAGTATGACCCTTTTTCTTGCAATAATTGCAAAATTTTGGGTTTTGATTAGGTCCCGAATATGATCGAACTCTACAATTTACGACTGTATGGCCTGGCTTATTACATTTATAGCAATGCTTGGTATTAGAATGGTTTATGTTTTGAAATTTAGATATTTCGTTTTTACTTTTGAGCTGTTGCTCTTCAACTACTGCCATGGAAATAGCATCTTCGAGTGTTTTTGGTTGAAGTGCTTTTAAAATTAGATTTAAATCTTTATTTAATCCGGTAATAAATACACTTAAAGCCTGTGATTTAAGTAATTCAACGCATGCTTGGCGGGCTTCTTGTGTTTGATTTGTTGAGTCCAATGAATTTATTAATTTTACGTAGCAATTTTCGACTTTATTAGCATATGCTAAAACATTTTCATTATGATTTTGTTTGCAACTACTCAATTCTAATTGCCACTGACCAATCGTTCGTTTTTCGGTGTAAGTATCTAAAAGATAATTTTTTAAGTCATCCCAAATTTGAAATTCGCGATTTCTAATCATTGACCTAGCGTTATCAGTAATTTTTGTAATAATTATTTGGAGTAAAATTTTTTTCAGATTCGGATTAATTAAATTATTAACTGTGTCACAATTGTCTAAAAATTCATGGATACGCGCCTTACTGCCATCAAATTTAGTTAACATTCTTTCAGCCATTTCTAGTGAGATATAATTACTATGTGTAGTTGTCGATGTAGATACACCGAGATTTGCGTCTTGAGGCATGATTAATAATACACTTATACACTCACTTTTCACGATTAAACACTTTTTATGATGACTGGCAGATGATTCCGTTTAGAAAATATTCTTTATAACTGTGTTTTATAGAAAATTGGTGGCGTACTCACAGTAATAAAATTACTTGAAGATATCCCGTTGACATTGTAGCTGACGTGATGAGTAGGAGACTGGGCGGCGTAAGCGGTTGATAATCTTCGGACCGCTGAGGATACGTTTGTCCAATTCCGTAGATCTCGTTCTCGTCGTGATGCTCAGATGCTCAGGAACATGTAGTTGTAGGAGAATCGGAGGTTAAGGACTCCGACGAAGGTCTCGTACAATCGGATGCTCAGGAACTTGTAGTTGTAGGAGAATCGGAGGTTAAGGACTCCGACGAAGATCTCGTACAAATAACTCAATCTATATCTCACTTCTCTGACACCAATTTGTAATGGCCCGAGCGGTGGCGTTGTAGATAGGTGTGTGGGAAGAGTCTTGATTGAGAGACACAACTTTGATATCTGAACTTTTACTAATGTTACAAGGAAAAACTTACAAGTAATATTAATTAAGACACAAACACAATGCTGACTGTCTGTGCTGAACTGACTTTCTCAACTGACTGTCTTAAGGGAAGAGCGGTGGTGACTATTTGTACATAAGATTGTTTCTAGAAAGTATAGATAATTACCACGACCCTTTTACATTCATTCCTGCTAATTACTTTATGGTAATGTCTTAATAACATCCGGACCCTTAGGGTGCTATTCAGTATTTGGTAGTTTGTTACTTAATGACTCTGAGAAAGGTATACATTGTTAAAAATAAAATAATGACTTCCATGAAAGTGTGAACAACAATATCATTAGTCCATTACACCACTACCGCCAAGCAGACAACATCCCAGTAACAGCAAAGTGTACAATACCCAGTGGCGTAACTATACCCGGTAGGCCCGTGGCAAATTCATCGGATTTTTAATAAATGTGTAATATAAAATGTTGGGAGTTGGGATTCTCCTCTGACCGGGGGCCCCTTCCGGCTGGGGGCCCGTGGCATTTTGCCGACTTGCCACCCTGTAGTTACGCCACTGACAATACCGTATAGAGTACATACTCCTTTTGCGTCCTTTGCGTCCATATTTTTATATACATCCGCACTCTAATTGCGTAATACACTATCGATCGGAATCTGAATAATTTTAAAGCATATTGCTAATCCATTGCTTCATAAATGTTCCAAAAATTTGTCTTCTCAACACCGTAAATAACGCAATTAATGTTGTTTAAACTGTCAAAATTAAAGCGATTCCGATCGATAGTGTGTTACGCAATGTCTTACACGTCGCGCGTCGGTAGCGAGTGCTATGTAATCACACTAATATTATAAAGGCGAAAGTTTGTGTGTGTGTATGTGTATGTTTATTACTTCTTCACGATCAAACGCCTGGACCGATTTGGATAAAATTTGGTATGTAGATGGCTTATACCCTGGATTAACATTTAATGAAATAAAAATATACCTATTTATAAAACCATTTAAAACGATAACGCGGTAACGTAATACGCGTGTTGAATTAATGTCGCGATTACGGCGGCTCGTTGTATAACTTGGAGCGTGGGATAGTCAAACATAATTAGGGAACTGGGGGTCATTAATGGTAATTAACATTTGCAACTAATTATTTGTTTATATAAATCTAGAGGTGGTAAATAAGGAAAGGAATATGCCGAATGACAACTAATTAACTAACTACCTCTAGTATTTATTTATTTGTTGCGTAGGGTACTAGTTTACGCCACCCGGGAGCTATTTTAACGCCCAGAAAAAAAACTCGAGTGGCGTGACCATTTATTTTTTATTCGTTTGAATTTCATCTCTGCGCTACAGGTTGTTCCAAGATGCTATTTTAAAAAATTGTAAATAAATCAATAATAATAACGTTTAATGAAATTAGAATATCTTTATAAAACGAAAACGCGGAACTGTACACGCATGTCAAGTTAATGTCGTCAAAGCAGCGCCACGCTGTATATTGTATTTTATATGTAAACTAGCTTTTGCCCGCGGCTTCACCCGCGTGGATGTCGGAAAATATCCCACGACAACAAAAATCCTTCCTTATTAATTCTTGTCTACCTTATAAAGGGAACCTCTGTGCAAAATTTCAGCTTTATAAGTCCAAGGGTTTAGGCTAGGCAATGGGCATTGATGAGTCCGTCAGTCAGTCAGAAGTTTTTTTTTATCCACCCACGCGCCTATAGCCTTCCGCAAAAATAATTATTAAAGTCCGACTGGTAGTTCCAGAGATTAGCGAGTTCAAACAAACAAAAAAAGTGTGTGTCAGCTCCGACGCACGACTGGAGTTTGCTCCTGTTTTTGTGCCCCACCTCACCTTCCCGCTAACCTCCCCCTCCCACTCTAACCTCCTAACACCCACTTCACCGCTTTCCCCTCCCACTCTTTCCTTCTCCACCGCATCCCTCTCACTGCACCCTCCTATCCCTCTCCACCCTCTCCTCCTCCCTCCACCCCCTCTCCCTCATCACCACCTGTCCCCTCCATCTCCTTCTCACCACACCCTCCCCTTCCCCCTTTCTCTCCTCACCACCCATCTCCTTCCTCCTTTCCCTCCTCACCACCCCCTCCTCTTCCCACCTACAAAAAAACTATTACTGACAAACTTTATTACTTACTTAGCCAAGTATTTGTGCCAAGTTTCCAGTTAATTAACCAAATGAATAAGATTTTTCATATAAACTATATTTCCTGTTTTCACCCCCACAGGGATGGAATTTAAAGAAATCGTTTGGGATATTTCCGTAACTTGACTGAAAGATTATTTACACCAATTTTCGAGTTAATCAAGCCCCGCAGTAAAACCTGCCCAGTAAAATTTACTATCCCTTCTTAGGCGTAGAATTTCGAAAAACCCTGATACACATTATTCTTATTTCTTAGTATTAAGTATAAATACTGAGTTTCGAGTAAATCAGAACGCGCGTTAAAATTCCTCCATACAAACTTTGACACCCCCCCAGTCCCTTCTGAGGGCGTAGTTTAGGAAAACTAAAAATGAAAAACTTTATAATTTACTTAGATTAATATTCATGTCAAGTTTCAAGTCTATTAACTCAAGGAATAAGATTTTTCATACAAACTTTCGTCCCCTATTTGTCCCCCTTAGGGATGGAATTTCCAAAAATCCTTCCTTAGTGGATGCTTACACTGTATAAGGTATCTATGTGCAAAATTTTAAGTCTCTAGGTCCAGCGGTTTGGGCTGTGCGTTGATATATCAGTCAGTCAATCAGTCAGTCAGGACTTTGAATTTTATATATAAGAAGAAGATTATTAGTAAATTGAAGAAAAAATAATTTCAAATAAACTAAATAATTAAATAATAACCAAAATTAGTATCACTCTATGCAAAGGACTCATTCCTGAAGCTATGTCAGCTGGTAAAAGGTTGTTCACCGACACCTTTTTTTTGTTCAACGTTTGTCTATTGTTCTGACCCAGCTGTGAGTAGCCTTTATACCCCCAGAAATAGTAGTATTTTTTTTAAACGCCCAGAAAAAAACTCGAGTGGCGTGACCTTGTTTTTCTCGTTCGTTTTACTTTCATCTCTTCGCTACTGCAGCCTAATTGCGTAACACATATCAATCGGAGTTGGTTTCATTTTGACAGTTCAACAACATTCATTGCATCTTTTTCATTATATGATACTTTAAACAATCTGAAAAGTAGTTTTTATCTTTGACTATGCCAACGCCAATCCCTAATGAACGAACAATATTTACTTGCCTTTTACAAAAACTAGTAAGCACAGTCTAAAGATTTATCCCCAAAACCGAGATATCTGTAAGTGCCAATATAGTAGGTACACAAACACCTGTTAGAGTGATCTCGCTAATAAGATCAAGATATAAAGGTGTGATGTTTATCGTTTTCAGGCTTTCAGTCGTGGTTCGGTCGTCGGGCGCGCCTCACGGTTTTCAGGAATTGTGGAAAAGCGCGCCTATTTTCCGCGTACGTAGTACTGAAAAGTTGAACATTGTTTATGGTTCCATCTTTATTGTGAAGTGTTTTTATTACAAGTTTATACTTATAGTAACTAATTATAGCAATTTGGTACATTTTTCCTTTATTTTAACAATGTTTTAAAGTTATGAAAATGTATTACGTTTTTACAAACAATTATTTTGGAGCTATTTTCTGATTTGCACGTTTTAGTAGAAGTGTTAAAGTAAAAACTGATTTAGAATCCTATTAAACTATACCTAGTATACCTACTTATAACATAATTTATAAATTTCGATGAGATACATTAATGATTGAAAAGCAAGTACATTTTCAGTAAATTGATTTGTCATTTAAGCTCGTTAGAATATTTATTCTCAAGATGCTGATTAGAATATACTGCTGCAATTAATTAAAAGCGTACAAATATTTTATATTCTTAGAATTGAAAGTTTCGAAGAGGGACTCCACGACCTAGTGTGGAGTCCTTAAAATAAAGTTATGTTTCTCTTGTAAAAATAATTTTGTCAGTAGTTTATATGTAAGTAGGTATTAGTTTAAAGGAAATAGTAATAGTATTTTACTTGGTTAATTTGCGATTTATTTTAATTATACTCTAATATGGTTAGAGTCTAAAAAATAAATTAAAAATAGTAAAATAGTATCAACACAACACAACTTAATAAACATGCAAAGTACCTTAATGGTACAGTGACATTAAAACACGTCTTTGTTGATAGAAGAAAACACATCAAGAGAAAACGGAAGGCAATGAAAATGAGAGGTAAGTGAAAACATAACTTTGTTCATCTGTAACCTAATAGGATTTTGACCGATCAAATGGTTTATGCAGGTACCTAACACACTATCATTTAGTAAAAAAACCACACAACAGAAAAGGTATATCTTTAACGAGGATCGTCCTGTTGAATAATAAGATTATGCTACTAACAGGTGGGCCAAAAGAAGTCATCCGATGTTGTTTGGCTCTTATTTTTTTTCTAAATGAAAAACTTCGATTCTGTTTTTTGATTATGTTTATTAGAATTTTAGAATTTTATTGTTCAAGTGGAGAAGATGATATCGGCCAAATGGGCGCCGTCACAATTGATTGCCACACGGGCTCGTTTTATGGCATTTTTCATCACTTCGGCGACAACTTCGGGCGACAGATTCTCGCACTCGTGTCGAATGTTGTCCTTGAGGGCTTCCAGGGTCTCAAGCTTGTTCACGTAAACACAAGGCTTCAAAAAACCCCACCAAAAAGTTTGGAACGGTTAAATCGGGCACACGTCAGTGCAAATCACTACACTTCATTTCTTAACATTTCTTCAATAGACACGATTATTCCGCGTTCTTGGTTAGTGTATCGCTCCATGGCTTGTTCACGAAGACAGTGAATTATATAGACTCATGGAATCCGTGCCGTCGAAAGGGACAGAAAAAAAGTACATCTTTTGTTTAGGGTTACCAAGTGATGTACATTTTACCCAATATTCTTCTTTTTTTTAAATGAGGTTTGTATTTCACGTTTCCATGATGAGAAATAAAAAATATGAGTAATGATGCGACTGCAATGTTTTATTCAAACTCAAACTTAAAGCATTTATTTCAAATAAACTAATTACAGGCACTTTTGAATTGTCAAGGGGTCGGTCAGTCAGAAAGATGAAGCTAGGTGCCCATAAAAGCGTAGTAGGTCCCTATGGAGATGAATGGGCAAGAAACTCCACGGACACTCTTTTAAATCAAAATATTTTACAAAATATTGGCTATACCTATCGTTCATTTTGAAAATATACATGTGAGAACAATGTAGACAGACGTGCACGTTAAAAGCGTCCGTAATAAAAATATAAAAACTAAAAACAACTAAATTAAAAATTAAAAATAAGCCGTGGCAGCTAAGAAGCCAGTCCCAACTGACGGCGCCCGTTCACGAACATGACGCATGGATCAGCACCAATTAGCTCAACCATTTTGATGATCTGACACTTACGCCACCAGCAGCGAGACATTTGAGTGACCTACTCTCAACCGCCAGGGCACATTTAAGTCATTGAGAGACATACCCAGCAAAAGGAAGTTTTATAGTTGCTATATAGTGCTCACACCTCAATCCTGGAACTCCTAGTAGCAGCAATCCACATGTTTCTTACTTCGAGTTTATTTGGAAATCTGCAAGTTTAATAAGATTTTTTTCATTACCTTTAATTTTTACCAGTGATCTTGCTTAGTTTCAAGATTTTTAAGTAATTTATATATTTATAGTACCTATAGTAGTAGCTATATAGTATGCAATATGTTGGCCCGCAGGTTTGCACGTTGTACACCAGAAGTAAAAATAACTCGATATTGCCAATCTTTGTACATGTGCACTCTGTGGGTACGATAGACGCAGACGGCATACGACGTCTTCAGAGTTCAGTATAACAATACTTTCAGGATGTTGTTGAGGCTTCCACGTTACTGCAGTGCATCAGGTATGTTTGCCGAAGTACATACTGATGGTTTCAATACCATATTGCGTAAAAAGAATGCTTCTATGATGCGCAGAGTACGTGGGAGCGTCAACGACATTCAGAAGATCATCAGTGAACAGCCGTGCTGCACCATTATGACGCATTATACATGCACAACATGTACCCAATGAGGGGCATAATGGTGAGTGCAGATGAATTAAAAACTTTTATTACGTTTGTTACAAACATAGCTTATAAGAATGTGTGGTACTAATATCAATGGATCAAGGTCTGAAATAAAATATTTTTTATAGCCATTGCTTTCAAAATTAATTTTACGCATATTAAAGGGTAAATTCCCCGTCAAAAAGTGGCAACACTGAATTTCGAGGTAAGAAAATAAAAATATTGCGCAAATCACGATTTTATGAGATTTAACACAATATACAAATTATGGCCCACCTTGTATATTAAACTTATCACGAATTAGATTACTATTATTGGATGTCTGCAGACTTTATTGAAATAGTGTAATTAGTATACTTAGTGCGGAAGTATCATTTCACTATGCTGTATAACATTTTTCATATGTCATAAAATTCCTAGGCTCTAGCCGGGAAATAATATTGTACTGAATTTCATTATGAGCAGCTGCTGGTGCAGTGGTGCATAATGTGATTTTTTGAAACCTCAAGGTAAAAAATTGGAATGACAACTTTTACCATACAAAAAAACCGGTCAAGAGCGAGTCGGACTCGTGCACCGAGGGTTCCGTTCCGATTCCTGAAAAAGTGTGCTATTTAGAGACATCGTTTTATTTTTCCTGTAATCTTTACATAAAATTCTATCACATAGAATAATTCTGATTTTTATCTTTGCAAACTTCGGAGATAAGGGGGGGGGGGGGGGCCGGTATTTTTTTTTACATTTTTCAGCAAAAGTCGAAAATTATGTGGCCTAAAAAAAAATTAAAAAAATGTTTGAGAATGTGCAAGCAGCGCTCTTCCATATGATACCCCACATGCCCTAGTAGCCCTACTTTGATTTTTTTAAGACCCCCTTTCAGTCCCTGTTACAAAAAAAAACATAAATATTTTAACTTCTTTCTTATTTGCAAAATAGCAACGTCATCTAAAACTGTTTTAAACAAGTACTAGTAGTACACTTACTAGAGGGCGCTAGGGTAATGATGGCACACGGGCGCTACATACGCTAGAGACGCCTCTGCAGACACCAGCCCGTGTCATCTATTTAATTACCAATCTATACCTATTAGTTGAATGAAATAAAACATAGACAGCTTATACTAAATTCATTCATTCACTGACGTACAGTACAACGCACAAACTAGAAACATGAACTTTGCACTAGAGTTCCGTATGCAGGTTTGGGAGATGGGTGCAAAGCCTGAAGGGGTCGATACGATACTTTAGTTTAGATTAGAATATAATACTAAGCTAAACTTGTCTTAGACGAAGTCTGTTCCTTTTGTTTTTAGGGTTCCGTAACTGAACAGGGAAAAATGGATCCCTTATAGGATCGCTTCGTTGTCCGTCTGTCTGTCTGTCAGTCTGTCAAGACCTTTTATCTCAAGAATGCCTGGAGGTATCAAGTTGAAATTAATATCAAATACTCAGTCTGTCAAGACCCTTTATCTCAAGAACGCGTGTAGGTATCAAGTTGAAATTAATGTCAGATACGTAGGTCTATGGTCCCTTAGAGTCCTAAAAAAATCAAACTTCTAAGTAAACGAAATAAAAAAGTACCAACAATTATGCGTCATATTTTGATACTCGCCAGTAAATCAAAATCTTTAGGGTAGTTCCCGTTGTATTAGAATCATCTCAAGCACAAACAAACAAGCAAGCAAGCAAAGCAAGCAAGCACAAACAAAGGAAAGTGTTCGAAAATTGTTAATTTGTAATATATTATTATCACATTAATTATTTTTTCTTGTGATTACAATTTTAAGTATGTTTTGGGATACTTAAATTCTCTTCAACTACGGAACCCTTCATTGTGCGTGGTTCAACATGCACTTGGCCGGTTTTTAACATTGGAAATATTTTTTCAATACACTTCCTCGAAAACTGGTTCATATCGCACTACGATTAGGTTCACAATGCAATGTATTTCACACGCGTTCGATTTTTTATTTTCCCGCACGTGTGCGGGAATAAAAATTGCCACAGATAACTTATACCTATACTTAGTCCAAATTGGTTCAATGCTCTATTTGGAGGTGAATGTTTTTTTTTTAATCTCGGCAAAGAGATATTATGCGTTTTTACGGCGTTATATTTTTTTGAATATTTATATATTGAATATCAACAAAAACTATGATTATTACAATAAAAGAAACGTTTATGGACAAATTAACATTTATTTGTGTTCTAAACTCAAATATATTTGGATTTTCTATTTTTCATATTAGGCTGTATATCGGCTTTATACCTTTGCTTCTCCTTCAACCTGGCGAAAGCAAAGCGCGAAAAAAAAAGAAAATTTAAATCATAGTTTCATAATAATTCATGACAAAAATATTGTTCGTTATTTTATTTTATTTCTTCAAAAGGGTATTCTTCTAAAAATCGGTGCTCAGAAAATAGGTGCTCAAATGGGAATGCTTCTGAAAAACGGCGTTTGATACTCGTGGACATTTATTATTGCAGTTCTCGGCTCAAAAACAACCTCGCCTACGGCTCGAGTGTTAATTCCGCCTCGAACGCAATAACAAACGTTCTCCACTTGTATCAAAATGTACTATTTCGATCGCCCTATTTTGAAGACAAGTGCGACATGCCGCCGATATTTCCTTTATTTCTAAGTCAAATAGTTAATTGAGGTGTTAAAATGTTTGTATTGTCGAGGTCTACAATGTACACAAAAGTAAATTGGTTTAGTCAAACATTTCTTTAAAAATTAAAGAAAATGGCTCTAAAATGGTCTTAATTTTGGGGTACCAATGTACCCAATATCTAGTTTTATTTACGAATATTTAAAAAAAAATCCAGCACATTTTCAGAAAAGGTTTACATCCGATTGCTTTTCTAAATTATAAAAAAAATTGGAGAGTCGTCACGCGTCGTCAGAAGCCCGAAAGTCTGACAACCACCTTACGAAGGGGTATCGTACTATCCAGTAACTGGGTTCATAGACTACTATTATATATACTGACTGGGTTGTGAAGGCCTGATAGGCAGTCGGTCCATGTAAAATACTGAAATTCAACCGCATCCGGTTAAACTGGAAGGCATCCTCAACATAGTTGGGAAAAGTCTAGGCAGATGGTGATGTTTATTTTTTTTCATTACCGAAGTTTATTTCCAGTGCTATTTGAAGGTCAAGTGGTGCATGAGATCTGTGAATTTTTTGAAACTAAGTTTTTTAACTTTAAAAACCAGTATTTTTCTATTAGTTGCTAATAGTGTGCAGTAAAAGTGGTTATGTTATTATTTTTAATTTGTGTAATGTGTGTGTTGAGGATGTGCGGGAGTCAGGTGATGTAGGCGGGTGTGATTGTGTTCCCTTGACGAAGGAGTGAAATTATAACAACTTGGTCCAGTGTAAAAGTACTTGTATTTTCTTATACATACACAATTACTTACAGACACTATAATCAGAGATACAATAACTGTAGACTTACGAACTCTCGTCTATCCCATGGTGTGGGGTGTTGTTGGATGGGTCTTTCAAAAATATTGCGGGTTTGTCAGAACAATTTGTCGTTTAGGGATCCGTTTCTGAAATATTAAGCTTTAAAGTGGTAATTTTTGTTAGAGTTAAGTTTTTTGCAATTCGTGACTTTTTGAGTACTCCAACAACGATGGTTGGTCCCAAAGAAGTTTTTGATCAGTATTAGAAACAGGATCGATTGGCATCAAAAAATGTTTTTGTGTAAAATGGCTATTTTCTTGCTAACTGTATTTTTTTATTTGAAAATCTGTGAAGGGGATCAAAATTCCATAAAAAATTATGGATAGTCTCCTAAGACCATTTTCGCGTAGCTGCAACGGATAAGGTACTTCCCCTTACTGCCCCGCTGAAAGATTCCACCCTGTATATATAATGAAGTTAAAAGGAAAACTATCACAGCTAAGTAGGCTTTTCAAGTTTACGAGTAATAGATATTCATGAAACAACAAAAAGCCTCTTCTTAGTCCGCATCAGGGATGTTGCGGATGCAGATTTTTTCACATCCGCGGATGCGGATGCGGATGCGGATCTGTACAAAAAACTTAAGTGTGGGTAGAGTAAAAAAAAAAAGGCAGTAATATTTATTCTTTCTTTATTTAATAATAAAGTAGCAAGTGAATTACTATTACTAATTCATTATTTTAGTAATTAAATTTGAATATTGTAGCATTATATTTAATGAAAAGTAGAATGGCCGCCTTTTCGGACTCCAGTCTGTTTCGCAAGGGTTCGTATATTAATCCTGCGCTACTAAATAACTGTTCACTTGGAACACTGGCTGGTGGAGCTGATAAGAATTATTGCTTTCTTATTGGTCAAGGGCCCGCCCCTTTCTTTCTTGTCGCGACCTGCTACACATCCGCATCCGCATCAGGGGGTCTACTCCCTAAGCACGAAGTCCGTAGTTTCGGCCTTCGTTACGGGCGTTTCCTACTCCGTATCACCTACGGACGTATGATTGGTTCGGGGCCCGAACGAAGTATGAATGGCAACACGATACGACAGTTGTCCATACTCCCGATGTGTTTTAGCCCGTCCGAAAAATTTAACTTTTACACTTGTTTTGATGGATCTTTAAGTCAGACGGACGGATAATCGGACGGACGGATGAACCGACGGACTTAGGGAGTAGGCCCCCTGCTCCGCATCCATTTATACGGATGCGGATGCAGATGCGGATGTCTAAATCGATGCGGATGTTCCGCATATGCGGATGCGGATGCGAATATTCGCAACATCCCTGGTCCGCATTATTGTGAACCCTATTACTGCGCGTGGCCCGAAACGCACTTGGCCGGTTTTTTTGTTTTGTTATCGGTTTAAAAATAACAACTGTTCTAGGGATTTTCTCAAAATACATAGGTTTAATGCGTGGGTAAAAACCTCAGAGAAATCTATTAAATACCGTGGGAACTGTTACAGGGATTAACCCCGGAAAATGTCTTGCAACTGGTAGGGATTTTCCCCCGAAAAATTAATTAAATGTGTGTGAGAACCGAAAACCCGATCAAAACATGTTATTGTCAGGTTTATTCCAGAGCAGTATTACATTTCCAGTACAGTGTGATTAGTGTGATTACTCAAAGAAAATAATTTTCAAGCCTCTGTCATCAAACTCATCAAATAAACATTCTACGCTTAGTACGCATATTCAAGTTTAAGAAACAAAAAAAAAACCGACCAAGTGTATTTTTTCAAAATTTTAGGCTAAGTAGTTTCGGAGATGAGGTGGGGAATAGTAAATTTTCGTCTGTTTTCTTAAATAACTTAAAAACAATATTGCAAAATCGTATATTTTTTTTTAAATTTTAAAATATTGTTTTTATTTGAGACTCTCATAGTATAAGGCCTTTCATTTGATATATCACACGGCACAGTTTGCAAAACTTTTTTTTTAAGTTTTCTTATTTGCCCCCCAAAAGTGACCCCGATATTCAAAATTCATTTTCACACCACCTGCTCGAAAATGTCAAATTATATGTCAAGCAACCTTAACCCAAAGTGAGTCATTAGTGGCCGGGGGCACAGCCGGTCAATAATGTTGTACTGGATTTCATTATGACCCGCTGGTCAATAATGTGATTTGAATTTGGAATCTCACATGCTCAGCTAAATTGGCAGTATAGTACTAACAAACACCCTTTGGTGCCAGAAAGAGGAAAGCTATTCTCGAAACCCTTACTACGCGTGGATGATATTCTCGATTTCCTACAAAATCATAACGACTGCTTCTTCATATCGTTGCCATGTTTTCGAAGACATAATATTGTAAGAATAATTAGATAACTACGAACCATTTTTTAAAATGAATGGAATAAATAAAAACATTTTTTTTCTGCTTTCTTTATTTTTTTTTTCGTACTATGGCAATTATCTACTCAAAGTAGGTGTAAAAAGTGTAGTATCCTCCTCTGGGCTAAAGGTGTCTTTGCCTTGGGCTCGCTGCATTCAGGATTCTTGTATTAACTCCCTCGCTTCGCTCGTGAGTTAAACTCTTAACTCCCTCGCTGCGTTCGGGAGTTAAATCCCGAATCCTTCCTTGCGCTCGAGATTCAATATGACGCCCGTGACATAAGACACAACTTTAGCCCCTCGGTGCATAATCTACTATTATTTACTTTACCCGTTCGTGTTTGGGTCACAGAAATTCATATGTGTACACTTTCATCTTAATCGGTCCAAAAGATTCGGAGCAAATTGGCTGTGACAGACTAGACAGACAGGCAGATACACGAGTGATCATAAAAGGGTTCCGTTTTTTTCCTTTTGAGGTACAGAACCCTAATTAAGAAAATGTTTTGTTTACGGCATAATCACACTATCACACTAATATTATAAAGGTGAAAGTTTGTGAGTGTATGTTTGTTACTTCTTCACGCTCAAACGGCTGGACCGATTTAGATGAAATTTGGAATGTAGATAGCTTATACCCTGGATTAACACATAGGCTACTTTTTACCCCCGTCTAAAAATGAAATAGCCTCAGTTGTTCAATTCTTTTTTTAAAACATTCTAGCTATTGCCCGTTCTTTTGAGGCATTATTATTTGCGCAGATGTCTCAATCAACTCTTGAATGTCTCAATCGAATTAGGGTGTACAAAGCAAATTGAGGACGAATGTTTTAAAGCCAAAATAATGCAACATTTTTTTGCTAATGCGCTATTGTTTTTTGTTAGAACTATGATAAGGATAACTAATCATTAATTCTTAGAATTATGGTGCACGTGCACGAATATAATTCCGGGAACTCGCTTAACAAAAGCAGCCGCAAGACGATAAAAAACCTTTATATACCTTTTTTCGGTTGTCAGGTAGGTAACGCCTAGGCCCTAGGCCCTGGCTAGTGAATAGACTGGGTGTAATTTTAATCACCGTTATCCTCTTAAGGGGCCATTGTACTCATCATTATAAACAACTTTTACTATGGGACCAAACTAGAAATCGCGAAAAAAAAAAACAGCTGTTCATTCTGTTTCATTTTGACGAATTATGCGAACATAAATGTACTGAACAGCTGATTTTTTTTTCGCGATTTCAGGTTTGGTCCCATAGTAAAAGCTGTTCATAATGATGAGTACAATGACCCCTTAAGAGGATAACGGTGATTAAAATTACACCCTGTATATATATACAGTTTAATTCAATAGATAAATCGGATTAGAACCTGAGGACTTAAAGTGTATAATTTTTAATTCCAAGAAGGAAGATGTTCTATGTTCGACTGTATTTTTTTTAATGTTCACTGATTTCTCCGTCAATTGTGGATCTATTTTTAAAATTATTCCATGGGATCCTCTCATCAGACTCTGATTTGGTGACAATGAGTCCACCTCGAGAGCCCTTTCAAACAAAAAAATAATTTTGCAAATCCGTCTATATAAATGACGAAGTTATGCCCGAATGAAAAGAAAATAGAAACATCCGAAAAATTTTGCGAGCAGTACGCCAGTTCGAAAGTCATAATATGGTATCGAAATCCGATGTTGAGTTAATTTGTCTGGGAATCGAACTCACGACCCCAATGAGACGAGGCACAGAGAGCATGGTCTTTTGATTTGGTTTGGGAAAAAAAAGAAACAAATTAATTCAACATCGGATTTCGATTCCATGACTTTCGAATTGGCGTACCGCTCGCAATTTTTTTCGAAATGGCAACCTTCGCGATAACGTCATTCGATATAGCGGTTTTCGATTTAATGAGTTTTCGAACTGGCGTACCACTCGCAAAATTTTTCGAAATGGCGATCTTCGCAATAACGGCGTCATTCGAACCTACATATCACTCCCGTTAAAGTTAGATGTATCATCGTCTTTTCGAAACTCACTCATGATAAGTTGCCGATCGGAAACCCCATCGGGCACACGGCTTGTATAATATATTTTCTTATGTAAAACTTGTGTACCTATTAATATTGGGCTATTTTCAGTACAGTGCTAACCAATGCTAAGTATAAGATTGTACGAAGAAGGTCAGTCAGCCAGTATAATTTCCTGTGAATTGGTCTGTCACGAACCAAATGTTTTGTCAAAACATTGCCATCATCTCGCGTATGTGTTAATAAAATACCATAAATAGACAGCTAAGTGAGGATGTGGACAGTTCATGTGCTACAAAGTAGGTATAACACTGTCGGGGTAGAAGAAAACAAAACTTTATCCTTTTCTTAGTTTGTCAAGTTTGTGAGACTTCTTTGATACACACGATAAAGGAAACCAAAGTTGTTGAAAGCTGGAAAGAAAAAAGTCTCTATAAACGAAAATAGAACAGTAACTTCCTGAAATCAATTTTAATTGCCGTTAGTCACGTGAAGCTGAAGGGTGATTATTTCGAAACAATTATCGAAAGTTCCTAGAATTTTGAAACCTTCGTTAGATCAAAGAAAAAAAAAAAAAAAAAAAACTTTATAATTTTTTTTTTTTTTTTTAACTTTATTGTGATTGATTTTAACTTTGTTGTTGAAGCATGAGCACTTATGGTATGGTCATTAAATTTTGCCTGAAGTGTTGTAAAGTTGTATAATTTGATGAGAGGCCATTGCAAATCAAGCTCACCTGAAAGGCAATATCGATGAAAGATAGTGTTTCAATTAACTAAGTGGTCTAGAGAGCCTCCATACTCATTTTGAAATGGAACATAATGCATCTCAAAAACTATTTCGAAAAGAGAAGTGAAGATGGAGGATATTCGAAATTGAAAACGTTATCAGGCTCAGACTGGGAGAAGCTCTTAGATCTTGGATCTTGGCATTCAGTAGCCCAGACGAGAAGCTAGGTGGATATCTGTGGATAAAGGAACATGGAAGGTCCGTAGAACTGGTATTACAGAAGAAGCAGACACAGAAGTGGCTGGAAATAAGCTGAAATTATGCTGTAGCAATGCGTTAAGCCGGATACAGACTTACGAAATGTAACATGCAATGTATCACGCAATGAAAGAATTTGCAGTTCACAATGTCGCAATGTCATGCAACGTAACAGAATTCCCATAGTGTGGACGCCTTGAGTGCACGAACCGTGCACACTAAGCGCACGAATATAGCATTTCAGCTCGTGCGCGCCGCCGCAATCCGCCATTTGTCGATTTTTTCACCGAACACAAAGGGGCGCGCAGTGTGCACGGAGCGCCAGTGTGGACGGGTTGTTTGTGTCTATACTGCAGAGGTTAATCTCTTTGCGTGTTCTCGGCAGGCAGAGCTATGTTCGAGAATGTCATTACAATCCTTTTTATATCCTACTACCCCCTCTTTCCATTAAACGTCAACTGACAGTATTTGTACCAATCGTTTAAAACAACCTATTATATTAAAATAGCAATATAAATTCTAAACTATATTGCTGGTACTATTAAATATTACGTAATTATTTACAGTAATAACATCTATATAATTTTTACAAGTTACGAGTGGTATATTTTATAAATACAATAACTAGTCAAATTAGATACTTCTATACTGGGTCTCAAGCTTCGTAAATGTGACAGATGTCATTAACTTCCGGAATCAAGCTAATCTCAAGTGTTTATTTTAAAATATTAGACACATAATAATTAAATATCTATCACGCGCGCTGCGGTCACACCATGAAATTCTCCTTTAATGTTACATTGCATGTTACGTTACAGCAGTCTTTACCCGCCTTTAGGTTAACAGTTATCGGCCTTCAACTATCGTTAAAGAGGAAATTGCTAAATTCGCTTACCCTAAAAACTCTGTTCAGCTGTTCAGTCAGTTTTCAGCAGCGAGGACCAAAGAGATATGAACGTTAAGGTAGCATTCGGTGCTCGCCCGTGTGCGTTTGCGACTTTACGATCGTGAACGCTCGGGAATGAGGATTCTACGCGCGCCATCGCTTCGCCGTCGACTTCGACTTTCACGGTCGGTGTGCGGGGGCGGGCGGGTCGCGCGTCGGTCTCTTATAACGAAGCGTCGCGGGTTGTTTGAAGAAGATACCGCGGCCCTGGCATAGGCAACTGAAGGAACACGGGTGGGTTTTAGTCAGTAAAAGTCTGACACGCCCTTCCGCTCCACCCAGGGCGGGAGAAGTTATTTGATGATTTCCCACCCTCAAAAAAAAAAAAAAAAAGCATTCGGTTCTTAGCGCCCGCGACGCGCGACGGCGACCAGACGACCACGCGACCATGGTCGCCTGTCGCGGGGCGACCACTAGCTTTCCGATGTCAGCCACCGCGACATCACCACCACTCTGTAGCCACTCCGCAGTTTTTTGGGTGACGGTTGTGTTCTATTGCAGTACGATAATATGTCGGACAATATATCCGCAGCTAGGAAAAGAGTTACTCAGCAGCTCTTGGAGGATGATTAAGAAGAAGATGATATTCTTATTATGTTGTTATCTATGCCTCCGGAAGAAAGGATTAAAAAAGGATGGTTTTTATTCACTAATTCTATCAATATGTCGTCCTCGCGTGGTGAAAACGCCGCTATATGGATGTGCTTCTCGCATGCGTCGTGTGACTGCACTGCCTCCGGTGCGACTGGGTCGCGGTCGCCACGCCGCCGTTCTCTGGCCACGCCCACCGGTAGCGCGTCGCGGTCGCGCGATTTGGTAAGTGCTCCATATAAATGCATACTAAGCAGTGGGTCGCGCGACCCGTTCGCGGTCGCGGGTCGCGGTCGCGCGATTTGGTAGGTGCTCCATATAAATGCATACTAAGCAGTGGGTCGCGCGACCCGTTCGTGGTCGCGGATCGCGGACACGCGTCGCGGTCGCTAAGAACCGAATGCTACCTTTAGTCATCTTTACGACACTGACGAGTAGAGTAGAGTAGTAGTAAAAAAAATGTACCACAAAAGCCAATCGAAATGCAGCAAAAAAACCACAATGTAGATGATTTGAACGAGAAATTCTCGCTCACTAACAACGAGTCAAGTTGAATTATGCTCTGTATCTGTAGTCAAAGGGTTGTAATTGGTTTAACTCCAATTTGTATTGGTGCATTGTATCGAGAGCGAAGCGACGTGACGCTGCGACGCATCATCTCACATACTGACCTAGTATTCAGTGGCCATAGATACATTGTACACACGGTTCCAGCCAGTAAATAAACCCAGATTACTACTGATACTACATACTTCGGCACTATAGAAATACTTACACATAATACTTTTAGAATGATTTATAGTAAAGAATGATGGGTATTTTTGTATGAAGCCTGGGCTGACCACAAGGCTGGACTTTAAAACAATCTTAGACTTATTACTGAGCATCTACCTTCTGACCTCTTCAACCCCACTAGTGGGTTATCCATTGAGGTACTTACCTATTCCAAGTGAGATATCAGAAGACTTATTGATGTGTATGGCGCTGGCCTCGAAACTAAACAGATTAAAATTGGCCATTCAAGTAGGAATAGGAGCTCGTGGTTGAGTAATAACAGCCGCACGGGTCGATCAATCAGGTTAAGCTGCGCTTGCCGGGGTTGGTCCGTGGATGGGTACATACCGAGACTACTTCGTGCCTCGGAAAGCGCGTTAAGCCGTTGGTCCCGGCTGTCATTTGTGGATCATTTGTTATGGGTCGTCAGAAGCCCGAAAGTCTGACAACCAGCGTCTTACCAAGCGGTATCGTATTACCCCGTTACTAGGTTGTGGAGGTTAGATAGGTAGTCGATCCATGTAAAATACTGGTATTCAGCTGCATCCGGTTAGACTGGAAGCCGACCCCAACATAGTTGGAAAAGGCTAAGTAGATTGAAAATTGGCCATTCAAGTTGCTTTCTAAATAATGAAAGTTATATTCAGCGGCTGTAAAAGAAGTAATAATAAGTTTATACCAGTAAGCTTATTACTTCTTTCTACAGCCGCATTTTTCTTTCCTTGCAGTTGAAAAGAGCCTAGTTTGTTACTGACGGAAATAGGTCACGATAACATGCCAGACTTTATAAAATACGTACGCAGTCAACGGGTTAAGATTAAAAATAGGCATTTTATTTTTACATTAGTGATAAGGAAGTTCATTTTTATTTCTTCAACATAAAAAGAAATAGGTGACGTATTACAGAACATCACTCAATACTTAAGCATTACTTAAAACTAGATTCAAGCCATTTGATTGGTTGAAACTAGTTTTAAACTAAATTTAAACAAAGATCAGTGCTTGAGTTTCCTTCCGTAATACGGACCTCAGACTCCCATCCCATTAGACAGGATAAAAATTTTATGGTTGTTTTCCTCTTAAAGGGTCATTGTAATCATCATTATGAACAACTTTTATTATGGAGCCACACCTGAAATCGCGAAAAAAAATCAGTTGTCCAGTACCTACATTTATCTACATCAAACTCATCAAAATGTAGGAACAGCAGATTTTTTTTCGCAATTTCAGGTTTGATCCATAGTAAAAGTTGTTCATTCAATAAGTCTGCCTAAAATTTAAAATTTCTCGCTCAAAATGGTTTGTAGATCCTAATTTCAATAATTTGTAAAATATCCTCGTAAATGATACCTCAAAGGAAAGAGCGATTATCACGCATGTTTTCAAAAATATTTGAACAAAAAAAGCACCCTTCGTTTTTTTTTTAAAATAAGGTTTTCAAAAATGATTTATGATTTTTTTAAATTTATATGAACTTTAAATGTCTGTAAAAAAAATGTCTAACGACACAGAGGCCTAAAACATGTTTTGCTAGATTGCTTACACATTACTTTAATTAAATAAAATAAAAATGAATTCATTTATCATTCAATTTAGCTATAAATAACCAGTTTATTTAAAATTTTGGCAATTTTCGAAAAAAATCTTAAAAATTAGGTTAAAAAAAATGGTAAGACTTCGTCTAAGACAACCATGGCTTAAATTGTTCTAAACTGTCTGTACTATCTTCGCCTTAAAGCTTTGCACCCATCTTCCAATCACCTTGTATATTATGTACTTATTATCTTTTCAATTAATATCAATGTTATGAAACGACGAGACAAGAGAAAAACAAATAAGATAATCTATTTAACATCTTCGACAGAGTAAGGTATTCGTTAGACGACCATAGCAAAAATGGTAGTCTAATAAGGTGAAATACATTTATGTCTGATATTATGTTACATCTGTATTCTTTAAATAATAGAATTAACCAATAGAATTTCGTTATTCACACATCTATTCTCCACTCAGCTTCAGTAGATACCACTGAGCGGTATCATATTTGTATGGCGCGATCGAAGCGGAGATGTGAGAGTGCCTCGCCGAGATTGAGCTGGGCGGCGATAGAAAGCGGAGATGTGAGCTGTGCCTCGCAAACTGTCGACGGGCAACGGCGCGGCGCGCAGCGGGGTCGAGAAACGGCGCGCTAAACTGTGCGTTCATCTCAACATCCAACGCTCGCCGCACGAGGTTCAGGGGGCCTACTCCCTAAGTCCGTCCGTCTTTCCGTCTGACCGTTCATCCGTCCGTCTTACATTACGATCCATCAAAACCAGTGTAAAAGTGAAATTTTTCGGACGGGCAAAAACACATCGGGAGTAGTGACAACTGGCAAATCATGTTGTCATTCATACTTCGTTCGGGCCCGAACCAATCATCCATCCGTAGGTGATACGGAGTAGAAAACGTTCGTAACGAAGGCCGAAACTAAGGACTTCGTGCTTAGGGAGTAGGCCCCCAGTTCCGCTCTAGATACACGTCCTAGCTGAAAAACATCTCGTCTCCGCTTCGGACATCTCCGCACGTCTCTGCTTTGGTCCGGAGTCCGGGCCTTACTCAAGACTGGTTGACGGGGTGGGTTGGGTATTCTTTTGGTGAGACAGAAATAAGAGCCATCCTTTATTTGTTCCCAGGATTCCCGGAGGCTCTGGTCCTATTCAGCGTGGTGACGGTAGTGACTCCAGGCTTTCAGTTCCGCACCAGGAACGCCTCGGACGCATCAGTGAGTAAGCCTTGTTCACTCGGAGAACACTCGGCTAGAGCTCAATGCGTACAGTCACAGTACCGTCTTATATGCAAGGATGGTTTCGCTAGCTACTGGATACGAGGAATAAAGTGAGTAATACACCAATGACCAATGTTTATGAAAATAATTAGAATTAAGTGATTAAAACAAAAATTCAATTTATTCAAAGCTCAAATTATCAGACTTCTACTAACTTATACTAACTTGAGCTGAGTTAGTTAAGGTATCACACTAATATTATAAAGGCGAAAGTTTGTGAGTGTGTGTGTGTGTGTATGTTTGTTACTTCTTCACGCTCAAACGGCTGGACCGATTTGGATGAAATTTGGTATGTAGATAGCTTATACCCTGGATTAACACATAGCTTCTTTTTATCCCGGTCTATGCGGGTGAAACCGCGGGGCGCAGCTAGTTCAATATAATGTGCCGATTCTTCTAAGTAACGTATCAATTAGAAGAGTTGGCATAGGTGGACGGTCCACTCAAAAACGTAAACAGGAAGGAGTTGATCTAGCCTTCAAAAATGGTTGTGGTCACGTTGGATTAGGAGTCGCTCACAATCAGCACCCTAATTGCGTAACGCACTATCAATCGAATCATTTTGAAGTAAATTGCTAATCCATTGCTTCATATTATGTTTGAAAAAGTCTGCTAGGCAACGTAAATAGCGCAATGAATTTTGTTGAACTGTCAAAATGAATCCGATTCCGATTGATAGTGTGTTACCAATTTATAATAATATAATAATAATAAATAATAAATGTTTATTGTGTCTCAATTTACGCAATTACCCCGCTAGGCCCGGGCTTTGAGACCCAGGCACTAGACTTTTGAGCTCCCCCACATCCCGAAGCAATTTTAGAAATTGAACCAATAAAATGCAGTAGTACTACATAAAATATAATTTTTACTAATTTATACCTATATGTATAGGTTACATCAGAAATAATGCAGTCTATTAGAGCAAGATCCTAGAGCCGCTAGGCCTTACTTATTTTCTGATTAACAAAATGTATGGGATGAGTAGTATTCAATTCAATTCGATTCAATTCAATTCAATTCATTTATTCAATAACATTTTTTACATCATGTCTGAGTATGTAAGTACTTTGAACGTAAGCATACCTGCTAGCTTGCCCTGCTATATCGTGCTCGTATCATAGTTATATTCGGCTTCGTTCATACATACTCATCCCTAGTTCGAACTAGCCTGCTTTATTATAAAGGGTTCTTTTGGAAAACCCTGTATAATGAAGTATAGTTCATATACTTTGTGGCGGCATCTACATCGCCACATATGAACTACGCATCAATGGCATGACGTCACGCAAAACCTGCATCGCGCAATTAGAGTTTACCACGCGATTAGCATATATACAACGTCCCGACATCAACCGTCGGGCAGTAGCCCACCAGACACAACACCCGTCTGGTCGGAGGATCCTCCCTTTTCTATGGAGGATGAGTGAACTTTACACCCTGTTCCTCATGCCTTTAAACTGGTGACCCCGAGCAAGAACGTCAGCGCAGCCTTCGTGCAACTACATCAGCGTGACGTCATCAGCATCACTTCCTCAAGCTTTCGAGCGGCGAGTCACACAGCCAGCCAGCATCCACGGCTTCAACAGGTATCCTGACCACCAGCATGCAGCGGACGCGCATTCCTGGTGATCACCTTCAGCCTCAACCCAGCGCTGGACACTCCGACTCACTGGAGCATAACGCAGCGCCACCCCGACTCACTAGGGTATCACCGCAGACAGTTCCGACTCACCGTGAACTATGCGGCACCCGGTTCCGACTCACTGGAACCACAACTGGCACTGGCAAGCATCGCAAGATACACGACTCAGCCCACTATCGACCTCCGGTCTCCAGAGGGGAGTGATGTGGCGGCATCTACATCGCCACATATGAACTACGCATCAATGACATGACGTCACGCAAAACCTGCATCGCGCAATTAGAGTTTACCACGCGATTAGCATATATACAACGTCCCGACATCAACCGTCGGGCAGTAGCCCACCAGACACAACACCCGTCTGGTCGGAGGATCCTCCCTTTTCTATGGAGGATGAGTGAACTTTACACCCTGTTCCTCATGCCTCTAAACTTATCCCTATTTTGAACTCGCCCAGTCCGTATAACAGTGTGTAAGTGTAAACAGTAGCAATATTTTAAGGGGTCATTGTACTCATCATTGTGAACAACTTTTAATTGGCTTTTTTTTCTAAGTTTTAATGATATAATTTTTGCGGCCTACCCAAAAGTTCTTTCTTTGGTATTGTTCGTCGAATCGTTGAGCTCCTTAAGTTCTGTGTTGAGCTGCACATGCTTGACTGGACAGGTCCACTCAATCTGTATGGTTTTTTCCTAAAAATTCCATTTCAGACACCAACCTACACGGTCCTCACATGATCTGACCAAAATTATGTAGGTATAGACTTTAAAAGAGACTCAAACCTCTGAGTTTGTTTCGGCCTTTCTTCTCAGAGTTGTCATATAGGAAACGCTGACCTCATCTAGTTTTTAAAAAAAATATTTTGACGTGTAAAAGTGTTTGATATACAAACCTACTTAAAGAAATAAAAATAATTCATCATTGAATATCTAAATTGGTATGTTATTCATAAAATAAACCTAATTTACATGAATTTGCAATTGTTTGTTTATGTTAGGTACTTTCTTCGCAAATTAAACAATTCAACATCAATTAAAAGGAAACTGGCTATTGTGGTCCTGTGGGCGGTGTTTATTTATTTTCCTTTCGTTACTTACATAGTTTTAAACTCTGACTGATCTTTTATCATCATACAACGTGTCTTTTTGCATCCTCGTCAAATTTCAGGCATTTTTACAGAACATCAAACCGAATAATCTTCTCCATGCGACCAACATCGTATTCGCGAAAAAATTTTCGACTGTCCCATAGAAAACTTCAACACCTACTCGACGCAAATGTATGGGACGGCTGACTATTTTTTCGCAATTACGATGTTGGTGCCATGGAAAAAGTTGTTCGGTTTGATGGTCTGTACTCTATACCACACCCTTAAATTTGACGAGGATGCAAAACGACATGTTGTATAGGTACCTACTGCTAAAAGATCTGTGGGTAAAATATTGTCAGTACTAAGAACTAACACGACTGCTTGCTAATATTTTCTCTACTGTAAAAAAAAATGTGATGGTGGCATGTGTCTGCCTGCGGACGGCGAGCAATGGGTAGCTTGCCGTTCGGTAAGGACCAGGGGCCTACTCCTTAAGTCCGTCCGTCCATCCGTCCGTCCGTTCGTCCGTCCGTCTGACATAACAATCCATCAAAATAAGTGTAAAAGTTAAATTTTTCGGACGGGCAAAAACACATCGGGAGTAGGGACAACTGTCAAATCGTGCTGTCATTCATACTTCGTTCGGCCCCCAACCAATCATCTGCACGTCGTGATACCGAGTAGAAAACGCCCGTAACGAAGGTCGAAACTACGGACTTCGTGCTTAGGTATAGGTAGTAGGCCCCCAGGCCTGTGTCGACGGCGCGTTGTGTTCCACGCGCGCCTCAAAGAGATGTCAGCAGTGATGGGGTCCGATAGGGCCGAAGCCGCCAGGGTCGCGGGTTGTTCGAAAGAGATACCGTGGCCCTGGCACCGGCAACTGAAGGAATACGGGTGGGTTTTAGTCAGTCTGACACGCCCCCCACTCCGCCCAGAGCTGGAGAAGTCATTTGATGATTTCCCATCCACAAAAAAGAAAATGTGTCTGTCTGTATGACCGCGTTGTTCTTCTAAACTACGCATATTAAACTTACATGGCTTGGCGTGCCGCACGCTTCGATCGATGGTTAAGCTACGGTTGCCGAGGTCAGTCCATGGATGGGTGACCATCCATTACTTATCGAGACACCACCTTGCCTCGGAAAGCACGCTAAGCCGTTGGTCCCGACCATAGACTTATAAATAAGTCTATGGTCCCGACTGTCTTTTTTGTAAATCTTTAACAGTCGTCGTTACGAGTAGTCAGAAGCCCGTAAGTCTGACAACCAGTCTTACCAAGGGGTAACCCTTGGTAAGACTAGTTGTCAGACTTTTGGGGTTTTACCCAGTAACTGGGTTGTGGAGGTCAGATAGGCAGTCGCTCCATGTAAAATGATGGTATTTAGCTGTATCCGGTCAGACTGAAAGCCGACACAACATAGTGGGAAAAGGCTAGGCCGATGATGATGATGACGTTGATGTAATTATTAACTAACGTGATTTAATTATTCTAGTAATTTCAATAATACCTACGCATAATGCGTTCACCAATGATTGGTGAATTGAGGGACAACCACAAAAATGTTGCGTTTTGCCCTGAGGTTTCCCAAATTATGTACTGTACAGTTCCTCCTTATAGGCAACTAGCTTTTGCCCGCGGCTTCGCCCGCGTGTCGGAAATTATCCCACGAGAATGTACTACCGGGATAAAAGTATCCTATGTCCTAATCCAGGTCATGGTCTACACAACTCACTTTCGCATTTATAGTATTACTAGCTTTGGCCCGCGGCTTCGCCCGCGTGGATGTTGGGAAGTATCCCACGTGAACGTACTACCGGGAAATCCTTCCCTTCCTTCCTTCCTTTCCTTGTCTTCATTATAAAGGGAAAATTCAATACGCAATTTCGGCTTTCTAGGTTCAAGGGTTTGGGCTGGGCGTTGGTGAGTCGGTCATATTCATATCGCTCTTACTTATAGCGGCGCGAGAGAGCCGTTGACTGCGTAAGCAGATTACGTCATCACGCTTGCCGCGGGCGGCCGCCAGATTAACGTAACAAGTTTATGACTCAGTTTCTTAGAAGGGTCCTTGAAGTGGTTGTTTTTTATTATGGTTAACAATAGCCTTTATTCGCATAATATTAGATTCTCAAAATATTAGATTCGCTAAATATTATGTTCTCAAAATAGCCGAAGTACAATCAAGCACTCAAAACAAATAAACCTAAGACTGTTGACCTTTTTTTTTGACTGAAAAAGGTGAATAAGTTCTAAAATTTATGAATAGTAAATTAATCCTATTTAATTCCATTGTTACCTACTATTAAAGGACAAGGTACTTATGACATCAATGCAAAATTAAATGTAAAAACTATTTTTTCTGCCCAATTAAGCATATCATTTCTTCATCTTCACTATGTATACCTAACCTACACTTATATAAAACATCCGAACTAATATTATAAATGCGAATGTAAGTTTGTTTATTTGTTTGTTAGGCTTTCACGCTAGCCGCCGGGGTCGCGGGTTATTCGAAAGAAGTACCGTGGCCCTGGCATAGGCAACTGAAGAAACACGGGTTTTAGTCAGTAAAAGTCTGACACGGCTTTCCGCTCCACCCACAGCGGAAGAAGAGAGAGGTCATTTGATGATTTTCCAGCCACTAAAAAAAAAAAGAGCTGAAATTTAGTACACGGGTTTAACCATGATCTGGATAGGATACTTTTTATCCCGGTATTATGTTCCCGTGGGATAATTTCCGAAATGCACGCGGTCGAAGCCGCTGGCGAAAGCTAGTAATATCATACATGTCTAAATAAATGAAAATGCACTTCTCGAGTTAAATGTACAATTTCGGCTATTTTGAGAATATAATATTTAGCGAATCTAATATTTTGAGAATCTGCTATTTTGAGAATCTAATATTTTGCGAATAAAGGAACAATACAGCTTCAAAATAGCGTGTATTTTATTTGAATAGTGATCGTATCCATTTTATACAATTGGTTGTAAATATGAACAAAGAGATTTTGTGTCTTAAGATTTCAAATAAATGGCTGTAGTAAAAAAACAAGCGATGACCTATATGTTGCATGGTGACTATTCTTAACTTAAAAAAAAAATACAAAATCACATTATATAGTATAAATTTTTAGTATTTACAAGACTCCGAAGGTGTTGAGACAACATTGGACCCTTAGGCAAGTTTGGCGCCCGGATTTTTTTTTTCAAGTTATATCTGCTGATACGTAAAAGTTTTCAAATATTTTGAATGTTTCATCCAATTAACAGACTATTCATATAAATATGTAATAATTATTCAATGATCAAATCAATAATCTACCAACCTTTTCCCGTAGAAATCACGAAAAAAAAACAATAAAAACAGTTAATGTTTCAATCACGCACACCACCGCCACCGCACTCAACAAAAAGACATCTGTTTGAGATACAAAAATGTTTCTGGGGTTGTCTGTCATGTATCGAAATTTGGGGAATTTCATACCAAATAGGACAGATTGCATGAAGTTTGTGTATCTGACGTCATAGTATAGGAACAAGGTATGGATTTCAAGCTTTTTTAAAGTTCCCATTCACACTCGAAGGTAAAATCGCTCCGGGATCTAAAGTTCCCGATCACACGCGAGCGGATTCTCTATTGAATAGTATACAAGACCCTTTTCGTGACTGTCTGTGCGATCGTGTTGTTGATGTGGTTTTTACCATCATTTAGAGAATCTATTCCGGAAGGTTTAATTTTTTATTACATTATCACTAAACATACATACCAAATTAGTAAATTATTATATCTACATAACTATAGAAATTTCGATTTTTTTTGTCAAGTCGTAAAATTCGTGGCGCTGGCGGGTTGCTAATAATAAATAAATGGAAAGAAGAGAAAAACAATTTGTCCCTGTGCCATAAAAACTATGAACAAGTACCAAAATAAGCATTTGATATCGTTGTCAACTCCACCGATAAACCTTCAAACTTTTTAATAAGAGTTTAAAAATATCTGTCAGAAAAGTTATAAACGGGTAGGTACTCGAATAGCGAGGTAACACTTCAGTCGATATTATCGACTGAGGTCTAAATGATATACCTATCGTTTTCCTATCTTAACTACGGGATATTTTATTGAATCAACCTGTTATCTTCAAGCCCCTGAAACCAGAGGGAAGGATTGCGGATAACGATATTATCGATCCCAAGATATTTAGATAAGTCAAATACAACAGCCCTTATACCTACTGGTTGTGTGGCCTACTGTATGTAAAGATTGTAGCATTCCGTAAATTCTGCCTTCCTTCTCCCATGGGGACAAGTTTTCAAAATAATTGCCAATTCAAATTCAAATGTTTTATTTCGGAAATCATCCATATTAGTAGTAGTATAAGAACTTACAAAACTATGTTAGTGTTAAAATCAAAATCAAAGTTTAAATTAAACTTAAAATTAAAATTAATATTAAAATCAAAATTAACCCGTCAATTACGGATTATTAATGTTAATTACAACTGAAACAAGTACCTCAGGTTTATTTAGAACTCGGTGAACACATCTCACACTAGTCACAAATTCACAATCACAATCAATATTGACGAGCGAAAGACTCATCATTCTTATTTGTCATACCCTATAAGGTCATACCCATAACATTTGACGTTTTCCAAATCCATTCAAGTTTACTTTCAGTTTTCTTTTCCAAATTTTCGAAGCATTCCCGTTTGAGCACCTACGGTCCAGTAGCTTCTAGTGATGGGGTGTATAATAAAACATATCGATACAAACATTCTGAAAGTCAAGATCTGCTTCCTAAAGGCACTGACCTTGACCTCAAGGACACCAACCATGAATATTGACCTGTTACTGTTACTGCTTGCCTTTAAATTATGTCAACAGCTACATTTACCTTGGAAAACAGATTTCATTTGACCGACAAAACAACGAGTTGGAAGTTGAAAGAAGAGTAAAAAATACGTGGAAAAAGTTTTGGAGTCTTAAAGAAATACTAAAAGGTGGTATGCCTATTAGAACAAAGAAAAGAGTCATGGACACCTGCCTACTGCCATCATTGACATATGCTTGCCAGACATGGAAATTTACCCGTCGATTAAAAACAAAAATAACATCATGTCAAAGAAGCATGGAAAGGAGTGTCATGAAATTACGAATAATTCAAAAGATACCCCATCATCGTATAAGACTCCAAACAAAAGTGATAGATGCTCTCAACTATTCGCAAAAGCTAAAATGGCGATGGGCTGGACATATTGCAAGACTCAAAGACGATCGCTGGACTTTAAGAGTAACGTATTGGCCAGGCCCATCAGGTCATAGAAAAAGATGTAGGCCCATAGCTCGCTGGGCCGATGACATTGTGAAAGTCGCTGGCACTCGCTGGATGCGTGCAGCAGAAGATAGAGACCGTTGGTCATCTCTGGAGGAGGCCTTCACCTTCTAATAAGAGGGGTTCTTGCTAGTCAAACTGAAATTGTTAAAATAACTAAAATAATAAAATGTAATAATAATCATAATAATGTAATAAAGTAATACGTTTAAGTCTAATATTTAATGAGATTGCAAATTGAAATGTACTTAATTAATTATGAATTTTGTAATGTTTTTAAGATTGCATGCAGTATTTATATTATTTTCCTGTAATATTCAAACAGCAAGAAATAAAAGGCTATTTTATTTTTATTTAATACTCAATACTCAATAGTCAATACTTTATTTGCATTCCACAATGTGTATAGGATGGTAATTTAAAAATATGTGATCATTATGGACCTGTGGCGGCATCTACATCGCCACATACGAACTACGCATCAATGACATGACGTCACGCAAACCTGCATCGCGCAATTAGAGTTTACCACGCGATTAGCATATATACAACGTCCCAACATCAACCGTTGGGCAGTAGCCTACCAGACACAACACCCGTCTGGTCGGAGGATCCTCCCTTTTCTATGGAGGATGAGTGAACTTTACACCCTGTTCCTCATGCCTCTAAACTGGTGACCCCGAGCATGAACGTCAGCGCAGCCTTCGTGCAACTACATCAGCGTGACGTCATCAGCATCACTTCCTCAAGCTTTCGAGCGGCGAGTCACACAGCCAGCCAGCATCCACGGCTTCAACGGGTATCCTGACCACCAGCATGCAGCGGACGCGCATTCCTGGTCATCACCTTCAGCCTCAACCTCAACCCAGCGCTGTACACTCCGACTCACTGGAGCATAACGCAGCGCCACCCCGACTCACTGGGGTATCACCGCAGACAGTTCCGACTCACCGTGAACTATGCGGCACCCGGTTCCGACTCACTGGAACCACAACTGGCACTGGCAAGCATCGCAAGATACACGACTCAGCCCACTATCGACCTCCGGTCTCCGGAGGGGAGTGATGTGGCGGCATCTACATCGCCGCATACGAACTACGCATCAATGACATGACGTCACGCAAACCTGCATCGCGCAATTAGAGTTTACCACGCGATTAGCATATATACAACGTCCCAACATCAACCGTTGGGCAGTAGCCTACCAGACACAACACCCGTCTGGTCGGAGGATCCTCCCTTTTCAATAGAGGATGAGTGAACTTTACACCCTGTTCCTCATGCCTCTAAAGACCCTGTCGGGCACAGCAACAATAGCAGGAGAGAGGAAGCTTTGAAACTTAAATCTAATATTACTTAAATCTAGCTTAAATCTGATATTATTGCTTACTGAACTTATATAATAATTATAATAATATATTCATTTAATCGGTACCAAGTCCCAATAAATAATAATCAAAATACATAAAATTCATAAAATTCATTCATCATTAAAATAAAACATTAAAATTAGAAGTAGTCACAATACAATAAATTAAAATTGAATTATTCATTAATATTAAATCTGACTAGATGATCACTAACACTAGAACAAAATCATTATCGTCGGATGTGTTGATAACTTACATATTTTTATCATTTAAATATTCATTAATACTGTAATAGCATTTTTTTATTAAAAATTGTTTTAATTTTTTTATTTATTACTGTTACTGCTCCTAAGAATCGCTGATCTTAATTTTCAGAATGTTAACGTTGAGATCAAGGTCAATGACCCTGCAGTTAAAGTCAATTTTAGGTTACAGTAGGCTGCACATTTGTGGTAATAAAACCAGTATATGCTGCCCTCATAGTCTATTGGAACTTCGTACTACGCTATACCAGCTCAAGGTCAAATTACTGACGCCGTGCGTTCGACTGATAAGTAATCATTAAAGCGTCATCATTTTACTACATACTGGTAAAGTTGGTCAGACGCGATAATGAAGGCGATTGGGCGCATAATTTACCGATCGGTCCACACTGCAAAAGACTCTTGAAGACACGTCGTACGTATTCATATGTGGTCGCGATCTTCGGCATTGAGGGAATGACGAAGAAGAAGAAGAATATAATGGTAGAGAATAGTCGCTACCAAAGCAAAAACTATTAATAAACACATTTCGTATAGATATTATGACCATTTCAACATAGAACTTCTGTTTGATAGACATACCTAGCACTGCGAGGCCACTTGTATAACTATTCTGATTTACGTAAAATGTAAACCAGTGGACCTAGTGCAAGTTTTGAGTTGATGAAAGGAAAGCGAATGCTAAAGTTAACGCGATCGAATGGGTATAAAAACTTAGAAATAACGCGCGACTTTTAATAATTGATCAAAAAGGAAAAAGTTGATCAATTAGCCTCATATTCTCCAGTCTTTTTAACTGACTTCCAAAAAAGGAGGAGGTTATATTCGGCGACTTTTTATTCTTGATTGTATTCCGATTTCTACGTGATTACTCGGCCGATTTACGTGTTTTTTTTTTAATTTGGTAGAGGAACCTGTGGGGCAATTGCGTAATACAGTATCAATCGGAATCGGTTTCATTTTGACAGTTCAACAACATTCATTGCGTTAGTTACGTTGTCGAGCTGACACATTTTTCGAATGTATGAAGCTAAAGATTAGCAATTTGCTTCAAAATGATTCAGATTCCGATTGATAGTGTGTTACGCAATTAGGGTACTGGTCCCATATTAAATTAATTAATGCTTTGAAGGACACTAACGAGACACGATAAAAGTTTTATTTTTATTACTGCAATGGCCGTATAGTGTCCCTCAAAGCTAATAATATTGCTGAAACTTTTATGTAAAAAAGTTTTTTTTAAAGACTTGATAGCTTTTCCCGGAAAAGCTGTGCTGTGAGTTGCTGCAGTTACTGCTAGCGGTCTTACAGCCACGTCCTGGGTAATATAATCTAATGAGTTATGAGCTCCAAATAGAATATTTGGGACTGTGTTTTTCAGAAACAAAATTTTAACCCCTATTTTCATTCTTGCTAACCGTTTTTATACTCTCTTTTTTTTCTAGGCGGGAGATAACTCACCTCCGGTTACAGAACTGGCCAGGGGATTGCTTCAACGTCGCTCGCCTTCAGTACCACTATCCTGAGCTGGCCTTCTTAGAATTTATCAATTCTACCAGCCTGAAAAGCTTCAAGGGACACTTCAGCACTGTGAACAAGATTGAGGTTTGTGCCTGTTATTTTGTTTTTAGGGTTCCGTACCCGAAAGTTGCCAAACGGAACCCTATTACTAAACCTCCGCTGTCCGTTCGTCCGTCTGTAGGTCAGCGGGTTGTATCTCATGAACCGTAATAGGTAGACAATTGAAATTTTCAGATTGTTTATTTATATTCTCGCAACCAATAATAACAAAGTTATCTTTACGATTATTAAAAATTAAGAATAGATAAAAATTTAGGAGTTGTTGGTCATTGGACGTAATGGACGTTGTAGACTAGTGAACGGTCGTGTCGAGAGCGCTTTCCTTCAAATTTTATTGGGTCGTGGGGCTCTCGGGACCGGGACCGCGGTCCCAGATTCCACCTTTTATTATTTTTGAGTAGTATTTTGGGACCACAAATAAAATAAAGAAAGTTATGTCTTGCGAAAGTACGGTCAACCCAAAAATTTAGAAGTTATACAAATAAAAAAAACTATTTTTACACGTCAGCCAAAAAGGAGTGTATGTTTGTGAGTTTCTTTATTCCGCTATAACTTTTGAGTGCCTGAATTTGAATGTATGGATATCTATATCGTTAGAATCCTTACATCATCCCGAGTGACACTGGCTATAATTTGTTTTGAAAAAATCAATATGACGGCAGTATGGTTCCATTTAAAATATGAAAAAAAAAAATCTTCAATTAAGTATTACAATATGTTGGCATGGCAGTCGTGTTTTGTATTTTTTATAATTATTAATTTTTTATCATTATCATCATCGGATAACTATTTTTATAAAACCAAAGGCACTGTTCAGCATATCTTTTTTCTAGCTGAACTGCGAGAGTTGTTCGTCAAGCTGTAACGTGCGTCCAATATACGTTGCCAAGGTAAGTTGGGTTTAGTGGCCATTCGTAATCCAGGGATTCTTATGTGCATTACTTCAGTAAGAAAATCTCTTAGAATGAATTGAGTTCAACGAATAATTAGGGCGTCAAATAAAAAAATTGTGTGTGCTGATGTTTCTGAAAAAATAAAAAAACCGGCCAAGTGCGTGTCGGACCACTCACAATGAAGGGTTCCGTAGTTGAAAGGATTTATCCCCAAAACAAACTTAACATTGGATTGGATCCCAAGAAAAACATTTTTTTTTGCAATTTTCCTTTACTTTTACCGAAAGACCTTGCTTCTTGCCATTATTCTAGGTCAACGGGAAATACCCTATAGATTTGATTTACTTGCGACAGTTGTGAGTATCAAAATATGTCGCAAAATGGCCGCATTTTTTTATTGCGTTGACATAGAAGCTTGATTTTTTTAGAACTCTAAGGGACCATAGAGCTACTGTTGAGGATGCGGGATTCAGGCGATGTAGGCGGGGGTGAATATGTTCCCTTGACGAAGAAGTGAAATCATAACCACTTGTTACGGTATAAAAGTACTTGTATTTTCATACACAATTACACAGTACACAATTATTTATAGTCACAGAATCAGAGATACAATAACAATCTAGACTTACGCACTATATTAACACTAACAAAACAAACTTAACAACTTGACTGGACTTAACTATTTTAAAGCGCGGCGCGATAGTGATCAACAAGTAACGGGCGTAAATCGTAGAGATGTTGATTCACTGGATGACTGCTGGATACTACTCGAACTACATTTTTTTTTTTTTATGTAGGTATGGCATCTCGCAGTGTGACCACTTGGGGTCGAGACTGCTTAACCGGACTATTCTGTGGGTGCCTTAAGCGAACTCAAAGCCTCCAGCCAGGGGCACTCGAACTACAGCAAGTGACGGCCCTTTTATTGTTAGGCTAACGTGAGAACCCTGCAACAGTTCCCATCCCACACATTTGTCTGTTTTGGTAAAATCCCGTAAGCAGTTGCAGGGAATAACCCCGGAGAGATTTTTAAAGAAAAATAAGATAAATATTTGTGAGAAGCGAACCAGAGTTATTCCCGAGAACAATAGAACAATAGACAACTAAATACGTACGGATACTGTAAAATGGTTTTCCCCATCAAAACATGGGTCGGGATTATCCCCAAACCATATTTTTTTTCTTACTGTGTATTTTGTACTTTTTAATACCTAACATGGGAATAATATTAGTTACGTTTGCATCTAGATTATACTTATAGCTTCTTCCTTTTCTTGACTTCTACCTGATATAACTATTCCTAAAAGTAAGTGTCACATTACTGTGCTTCGCCTACACCTACATATTTGATATTAATTTCAACTTGATATCTCCATGTGTCCCTGAGAAAAAGGGTCTTGACAGACTGACAGACTTGAAATTTTATTTTTATGTGATAGAATTACAAACTAACATTTTTGGGACTTTTTCTTTTATTTCTGCTATGAGACCTTGCTTCTTGCCAAATTTGATTATTCTAGGTCAACGGGAAGTACCCTATAGGTTCAGATTTACTTGCGACAGTTGCGAGTATCAAAATGTGTCGCAAAATGGCCGCATTTTTTTATTGCGTTGACTTATAAGCTTGATTTTTTAAGAACTCTAAGGGACCATAGACTTATGTGTTTGACATTAATTTCAACTTGATACCTTCACGCGTCCTTGAGAAAAAGGGTCTTGACAGACTGGCAGACTTGAACATTTTTTTTATGTGATAGAATTACAAATGAACAATTTTCGGACTTTTTCCTTTATTTGTGTTGTAAGACCTTACTTCTTGCCAAATTTCATGATTCTAGAACAACGGGAAGTACCCTATAGGTTTTGATTTATTTGCGAGTATCAAAATATGTCGCATAAATGTCCGTATGTTTTTATTGCATTGACTTAGAAGCTTGAGTTTTTTAGGACTTCAAGAGACCATAGACTTACGTATTTCAACTTGTTACCTCCACGCGCGAGATGGACAGTAGAAGCGACGAGATGGAAAGGACCTAGCGGGACAAGACGGAAAGGACGACCTATGAAACGATGGAGTGACGACATCATAACTACAGCAGGGAATGATTGGATTGAACGAGCTAAAGACAGGGAAAACTGGATGAAACTGGAGGAGGCTTATACCCAAATAGGGGTTCCTATCCAAGGAAATATATTCATGTGAAAGAGAAAACAAAACAACGATAAAGAAAAACACGATGAAATAGTTTAAAAGTGTATATAGTGCAAAATTTTATTCATATATTATGTTAAAATTAAAACATACATGTAATACTTTGGTGATGGGAAATAAAGAAGCTTTATTATTATTATTATTACCTCCACGCGTTCCTGAGAAAAAGGGTCTTGACAGACTGACAGACAGACAGACCGACGGACAACGAAGTGATCCTATAAGGGTTCCGTTTTTTCCTTTTGAGGTACGGAACCCTAAAAAAGAAAAAAAGTAATCCTGCACTTATTGCATCTCATCCTGGGGAGGTGCTCCAAAAACTGTAATTAAACCTGTTGAGGTTGCGCAACGTGCAATCCTAAAGATCTGCACTTTTAAGCCCCGGTTTTTCTCAACAACTTTGTTATACCAATACTGTGAAGTTCTTAATGTTCGACAACTTTTCTTACTTACTATCATCTTAAAACAACATAACAATCTATATCTATAAAAGGAAAGCGTTACTGACTGACTGACTGACTGATCTATCAACACACAGCTGAAACCACTGAACGGATTGGGCTGAAATTTGGAACACAGGTAGCTATTATGACCTAGGCATCCGCTAAGAAATGGTTTTTGGAAATTCGACCTTTAAGGGGGTAAAAAGGGGGATATTGTTTGTATGAAAAATCTTATTCCTTGAGTTAATAAACTTGAAACTTAGCACGAATATTTATCTAAGTAAATTATGATTTTTGTGATTTTTTGTTTTTCTAAACTACCCCCTAAAGGGGAATTGGGGGGTCTCAAAGTTTGTATGGAAAAATTATAACGCGCAATCCGATTAACTCAAAACTCAGTATTTATACTTAAAACCAAAAATAAAGAATAATGTGTGTCAGGGTTTTTCGAAAATCTACCTCTAACGGGGTGAAAAGGGGTAGTCAATTTCACAGGGGAGGATTTTACTGCGTGGCTTGATTAACTCGAAAATTGGTGTAAACAATCTTTGAGTCAAGCTATGGAAATATCTCAAACCATTTTTTTAAATTCCACCCCTGTGGGGGTGAAAACAGGGAATACAATTTACATGAAAAATGTTATTCATTTGGTTTTAATTGACTTGAAACTTGGCACAAATATTTGCCTAAGTTTGTCATTGTTAGTTTTTTAAAACTACGCCGCAGGGAGGGTTAGAGGGGGAGGGGCAAGTGAGGGGTGGTGAGGAGTGTGAGGGGAAGGATGATGGACGCAGGTAGAAAGGGCAGGAATTGGTGAGGAGAGGAGGAAGACATGGTGAAGCCTGAGGGGTGCGGAGGGGTTGGTGAGCCGGAGGTGGAGAAGAGGGGGAGAGGGAGGGGACGGGTGGTAAGAGAGAGAGCGAAGGGGAAGTGGTGAAGGGGGTGTGAGAGTGAGTGAGAGGGGAGGGAGAGGTAGCGGAAGGGGATGTGGTGAAGGAACGAGCTAAACTCTGGAACCACCCTACCAGTCGGACTTTAAAAAATCTTTTTGCATTAAAGATAGCCCAAATCTTATAGAAGGCATATTTAACATCACTCTAGGACCCTTAGGTGCCGAGCAAAAAGAAAAATAGTCTGAAAGAACGCTAAGTGAAAACGAAATAATAGCGCGGGTAGGCAATGCGATGCGACGGGGGGGAGGGGGGGGAGCAAAAAATAAATTTCACGCGGACGGAGTCGCGGGCAGAAGCTAGTTTAATATATGACCCGAAACTGACACTTAGACGTAAGAATAGTTTAGTGTGTTCTCGTGATCACCAACCACACACATCATTCATCAAAAGATTTTTTGTATTTTTGGGTCCTTTTGTTTATAATGAAATAAATTCTAAACTTAATATTTATCCCCTAATTAAGACCAACTGTAAAAATAAGGTAAAAGAGTACCTTTTAACGTTAACTTATGTAGAAACAGAAAAGCTTATAACTGTATCCAAATAACTAATTCTTACGCGTACATTAATATTCTTCGGCACTTACTTTGATATATTTAATTCACTCTCACACTTCCAAACTCCCATACATTCATTCATACATCCACTCACACATTTAAGCACCCAAACATCCACACACACCACATCCACACTTACAAAAACTTTACTCACACACCTACACTCTCCAACACATTGTTTTTTCTTCCTTGTTATTTTTAGTTTTTTTATTGTATTAAAATAGTCCCTAAGACATTAGGTTTGAAGCAAAATTGTACTTGTTGGCTTAATTTTTATTTATATAAATATCTGAGAGGATTGGCGCTGCATGCCGAGATACAGGTTTACACCTAGTTCGGCTGCAGATGCTCCCATTATGTACCTATTGTTTTATAATAGCCCACTAGTTACCTATGAATATTTGTTTGTAACAAAACTTATTAGTGTCAATAAATAATTTTTATTTATTTTTTTTTTTTTGCTGGAGTAATATTATTCCAGCAGGAAGATTGTCATCATCTCTCATTCTTGATCGCAAGAAATGATCGCACCGCCTACCTTGTACACACGGCTACACATCAAGCTATACATTTCCAGTTTACACTGACCTCTCATTGTAGGAAAATCCTATATAATGCGAGATCAGCTTATACTAGAAATATACATATAGCTTGATCTGTAGCCGTGCGTACTACATGCCGTTATCGTGACCGCCGCCAAAATCAAGAACAGCAAGGCGGCCGGAAACTGGTGGCCGTGGTTGATTCTGGCTCGCCATTGGGGGGATTGGCCATAACCGCTTGAGATCGCAGATTGCAGCTTCTCGAACTAATAACGCTGCTGCCCATCAATAATCTGCGCCATTTAGCTGCGAAGTTAAATATTTATATACCGCCGTTTTTGTCGCTTAGATATCGATACCCAATGCCCATCACGACTGCGGAGTTTGGCTGGATAATTTAATTTGACCCTGTATAACCATGGTCACAACGCTGCTGTTGTTTATGTTCGCATGCTAAGTTTGACCCTATCTTATCGATGTTTACAATGCTCGGGAATTCGGGATATAGCACCCCATGCACCTCGGCTCGCCGCCGTGGGCTACCATGCCGCTTCGGCGATGTCACTCAATGTCTAAATGGATTAGCGTTTTGTGTGGTGAGCCTATAGATACGTTTATGTAGTAGCTATCGATAATACATGTATACTTACAGTCCACTATGATGTTAGTTGCAAATAAACCTGCATTGTAACTACACGTTGTTTTCTTTAAAAAATCGAGGCAAACGAAAGTCAGCCTTATAAATTAACTACTCAACATTATGATTTCATGGTCTGATTTTGATGTCTTCGATAGTTTTTTAATAAATATCTAATGCACGTCATGTTCATTATTATTATTTGCCTAAATGCTGAACTAAGTAGGAAGCAAAATTAAGTAGGATTATTAATTCATCTTGGCAAATTTTTGGATAGGGAAGTGTCCTAGTTATTTCATCATGTTATCTATGTAAATTATGGGTCATATTTATTATTCATTTATTCAATCAAGTTTCATGACTCATATTGAAAACCTACATTACACGCACACACAACACTTACAATACAATACTTACTAAACTAAAAAAAACAACTGCACTGTCAATACTGTTTACACGTATGTTACGTCAATAAGTATTACTAGCTGATACGTAGATTGCAAATATGATAACATCAAACAATACTGAACAAGCCTATTACAAGTTTAATATAAAAAGTGTTTATCTTATCGAGCGAGTTTATCGTTGAAAGTTGTTGATGTTCCAGCTACCGAACTGTCAGATAATAATATCACATCCATTTAGCTGGTATTATACATAGTTGATGAGTTAACCTCTTTATTTATAAAGCATGACTCAATTTCCGGTTTATCGATAACTGAAATATTACACTTGTTTAAAAGTTGGCATTGTTTTCCGCACGAGATGAAATTAAATATGTACAACATTTTTTGTCGGGTACCCCAAAGGTGGCTAGCACAATAGAGGACACCAATAAACGAGATGGGATGATGATTTAAAACTCACGGCTGGACACCATTTCAGAAAGGTAGCTCGAGATAGAACCCAGTGGACTACGTTTAGCCCGGTCAATAACAACATCAAACATCGCAAACGCGCATGTAACTACGATTTTTAGGGTTCCGTATCTCAAAAGGAAAAAACGGAACCCTTATAGGATCACTTCGTTGTCCGTCTGTCTGTCTGTCTGTCAGTCTGTCAAGACCCTTTTTCTCAGGAACGCGTAGAGGTATCAAGTTGAAATTAATATCAAATACGTAAGTCTATGGCCTCTTGAAGTCCTAAAAAACTCAAGCTTCTAAGTCATTGCAATAAAAACATACGGCCATTTATGCGACATATTTTGATACTCGCAAGTAAATCAAAACCTATAGGGTACTTGCCCTTGTTCTAGAATCATGAAATTTTGAAAGAAGCAAGTTCTTACATCACAAACAAAGGAAAAAGTCCGAAAATAGTTAATTTGTAATTCTGTCACAAAAAAAAAAAATGTTTAAGTCTGTCAGTCTGTCAAGACCATTTTTCTCAAGGACGCGTGAAGGTATCAAGATGAAATTAATATCAACTTAAAGTTCTAAAAAAATCAATCTTATAAGTCAACGCAAAAAAAAATACGCCCATTTTGCGACACATTTTGATACTCGCAACTGTTGCAAGTAAATCAAAACCTATAGGGTACTTCCCATTGACCTAGAATAATGAAATTTGACAAGAAGCAAGATCTCACAGCACAAATAAAGGAAAAAGTCCGAAAAATGTTAATTTGTAATTCTATCACATAAAAAAAAAATTTAAGTCTGTCAGTCGGTCAAGACCCTTTTTCTCAGGAACGCATAAAGATATCAAGTTGAAATTAATATCAAATATGTATGTCTATAATCCCCTAAAGTTCTAAAAAAATCAAGCTTCTATGTCAACGCAATAAAAAATGCGGCCATTTTGCAACATATTTTGATACTCACAACTGTCGCAAGTAAATCAAAACCTATAGGGTATTTCCCGTTGACTTAGAATAATGAAATTTGGCAAGAAGCAAGGTCTTTCAACAAAAGTAAAGGAAAAAGTCCGAAAATTGTGAATTTGTAATTTTATGATTTAAAACTTTTTTTTTTGGGATCTAATGTTAAGTTTGTTTTTGGGATAAATTCTTTTCAATTACGGAACCCTTCATTGTGCGTGGTCCGACACGCACCTGGCCGGTTTTTTATATCTTGTTAGTTCCCTTGAGAGTAGTCTATACCCAAGTTTGCAACACTGAAAACCTTGTGCTACTCCCATGGTGCTCGAAAAACTGTGAAATTCTGGTACATGTTTCAGTTTGTTTGAAAAATGTACTTTTAAGGTTGCGTTTTTAAGTAGGTACCTTTGTTCATATTTTGGTGAAGTAAACTAAATTGTTACCTATAATTTGAGCCCAACTCAATCACTCTAGGTCTATTTTTTGCGAAGATACAGCTAGTCAAAGTTTGATAATATTGCCAAGACACGTACCGGCTGAAGGCTGAACTAATGGCCCTAGAGAAAAGTCATCAAATAAGAATTTGTAGAAAATTATACACTATCGACGATTGCCAGTGTATAAATTAACTCGGTTGGCTAAAATGGTACCTGTAATTGTTGTATTATTATTAGGTACAGCAATACAGATGTAGATAGTTATAGGTACAGAGAATCACTCAATAGGACTCTATAAACAAGCTCGTGGTCGGATGTTTGTGTTCGTTTCAACCGCGCGGCCATGGCATTAAAAAAAAAAAAAACTATGCCAACATTTTGTAACAATTTGTAAAAGTTGACTCCCAAAACCACAAATTTGTCAAAGCTATGGTTAAAAACTTAGAAGGGTTTGAACGTGGCCGCGCCATCGAAACGCGGAGAACCGCGCGGCCACGGAGATCTCAGACACTAAGCGTTGCACAGACCTGAAATTTTGGTAACTAACAGATTCAATTTGTAAACAATTTGTAAAAATATAGAAAAAAATCCTAGATTAATATTTTAGGAGCTGTGAGACTAAAACCCCGTGGCCGCGCCATCGAAACGGTGAAAAAAACGTGATAGCCGATATCTCGCTGAAAAAGTATCGCAGACTTCTAGAGTTTTTTGTAAAACCCAGATTAGAATTTGTCAAAACATACAAAAATGCAACAAAAATACTAGGTTAATATTTTAGGAGCTGTGAGACTAAAACCCCGTGGCCGCGCCATCGAAACGGTGACAAAAACGTTATCACCGATGTCTCGCTGAAAAAGCATCGCAGAGGTCTGAAGTTTTTTGTAAAACCTAGATTTGAATTTGTCAAAACTTGTGAAAATAAAACAAAAAATCCTAGGTTTATATTTCAGGACCCGCGCCATAGAAACGGTGAAAACCACGTTATCACCGATATCTCACTGAAAAAGCATCGCAGAGGTCACAAGTTTTTTGTAAAACCTAGATTTGAATTTGTCAAAATTTGTAAAAATATAACAAAAAATCCTAGGTTTATATTTCAGGAGCCGCGCCATTGAAACGGTGAAAAACACGTTATCGCCGATATCTGACTGATAAAGCATCGCAGAGGTCTGAAGTTTTTTGTAAAACCTAGATTTGAATTTGTCAAAATTTGTAAAAATACAAAAAAAAATCCTAGGTTTATATTTCAGGAGCTGTAAGACTAGAACCCCATGGCCGCGCCATTCAAACGGTGAAAAATATGTTATCGCCGATATCTCGCTGAAAAAGCATCGCAGAGGTCTGAAGTTTTTTGTAAAACCTAGATTTGAATTTGTCAAAACTTGTAAAAATACAACAAAAAATCCTAGGTCTATATTTCAGGAGCTGTAAAACTAAAACCCCGTGGCCGCGCCATCGAAACGGTGACAAAAACGTGATAGCCGATATCTCGCTGAAAAAGCATCGCAGACTTCTAGAGTTTTTTGTAAAACCCAGATTTGAATTTGTCAAAACTTACAAAAATGCAACAAAAAATACTAGGTTTATATTTCAGGAGCTGTAAGACTAGAACCTCATGGCCGCGCCATCGAAACGGTGACAAAAATGTGATAGCCGATATCTCGCTGAAAAAGCATCGCAGAGGTCTGAAGTTTTTTTAAATCCTAGATTTGAATTTGTCAAAACTTGTAAAAATACTACGAAAAATCCTAGGTTTATATTTTCAGGAGACGCGCCATTGAAACGGTGAAAAACACGTTATCGCCGATATCTCACTGAAAAAGTGTCGCAAAGGTCTGAAGTTTTTTGTAAAACCTAGATGTGAATTTGTCAAAATTTTTAAAAATACATAAAAAAATCCTAGGTTTATATTTCAGGAGCCGCGCCATTGAAACAGAGAAAAACACGTTATCGCCGATATCTCACTGAAAAAGCATCGCAGACGTCTGAAGTTTTTTGTAAAACCTAGATTTGAATTAGTTAATTTTTTTACAAATACAACAAAAATCCTAGGTTTACAAAAAACCGTATTTCACCGTTTCAATGGCGCGGCTCCTGAAATGTAAACCTAAGATTTTTTTTTGTATTTTTAAAAATTTTGACAAATTCACATCTAGGTTTTACAAAAAAATTCAGACCTTTGCGACACTTTTTCAGTGAGATATCGGCGATAACGTGTTTTTCACCGTTTCAATGGTGCGTCTCCTGAAATATAAACCTAGGATTTTTCGTAGTATTTTTACAAGTTTTTTCAAATTCAAATCTAGGTTTTTACAAAAAACTTCAGACGTCTGCGATGCTTTTTCAGCGAGTTATCGGCTATCACGTTTTTGTCACCGTTTCGATGGCGCGGCCACGGGGTTTTAGTCTTACAGCTCCTGAAATATAAACCTAGTATTTTTTGTTGCATTTTTGTAAGTTTTGACAAATTTAAATCTGGGTTTTACAAAAAACTCTAGACGTCTGCGATGCTTTTTCAGCGAGATATCGGCTATTACGTTTTTGTCACCGTTTCGATGGCGCGGCCACGGGGTTTTAGTCTTACAGCTCCTGAACTATAAACCTAGGATTTTTTGTTGTATTTTTACAAGTTTTGACAAATTCAAATCTAGGTTTTACAAAAAACTTCAGACCTCTGCGATGCTTTTTCAGCGAGATATCGGCGATAACATATTTTTCACCGTTTGAATGGCGCGGCCATGGGGTTCTAGTCTTACAACTACTGAAATATAAACCTAGGATTTTTTGTTGTATTTTTACAAATTTTGACAAATTTATATCTAGGTTTTACAAAAAACTTCAGACCTTTGCGATGCTTTTTAAGTCAGATATCGGCGATAACGTGTTTTTCACCGTTTCAATGGCGCGGCTCCTGAAATATAAACCTAGGATTTTTTGTTATATTTTTACAAATTTTGACAAATTCAAATCTAGGTTTTAAAAATAATTTCAGACCTCTGCGATGCTTTTTCAGTGAGATATCGGTGATAACGTGTTTTTCACCGTTTCTATGGCGCGGGTCCTGAAATATAAACCTAGGATTTTTTGTTTTATTTTCACAAGTTTTGACAAATTCAAATCTAGGTTTTACAAAAAACTTCAGACCTCTGCGATGCTTTTTCAGCGAGATATCGGTGATAACGTTTTTGTCACTGTTTCGATGGCGCGGCCACGGGGTTTTAGTCTCACAGCTCCTAAAATATTAACCTAGTATTTTTTGTTGCATTTCTGTAAGTTTTGACAAATTCAAATCTGGGTTTTACAAAAAACTCTAGACGTCTGCGATGCTTTTTCAGCGAGATATCGGCTATCACGTTTTTGTCACCGTTTCGATGGCGCGGCCACGGGGTTTTAGTCTCACAGCTCCTAAAATATTAACCTAGGATTTTTTTCTATATTTTTACAAATTGTTTACAAATTGAATCTGTTATTTACCAAAATTTCAGGTCTGTGCAACGCTTAGTTTCTGAGATCTCCGTGGCCGCGCGGTTCTCCGCGTTTCGATGGCGCGGCCACGTTCAAACCCTTCTAACTTTTTAACCATAGCTTTGACAAATTTGTGGTTTTGGGAGTCAACTTTTACAAATTGTTACAAAATGTTAGCATAGTTTTTTTTTTTTTTTAACGCCATGGCCGCGCGGTTGAAACGAACTCGGATGTTTTGCTTTGAAAATGTGAGTCACGTTACTACCTATCAAGCTCCACTTTGAGGAACACGCAAATGCAAATACACTCATAATGTTCCATTTTACATGGTTCATTTTCAATTGCAAATAAAGGCATGAAGTCATTGACAATGAAGGGCAGACGATAAGACATATTTTTTCGTTTGTTTTATTTAAACAGGATTTTTAAAACCAGAAACGGACTTTTGAAAAAAGAATGAGGTAGTTTCCGTCTAAAAACGAAATAAAGAAAATAGTAAAGGTAAGTATGTACTAGGTAGGTATAGGTAGTTTAATATCCTGTTTCTGCTTCCAATAGGTATAGGAATATTTCTCCAACTCCGTATTGTATATTATCTAGTCCACATATGTTCCCAGAGATTGCAGTAGCAAATCTCCGCATTTTAAATTATTATCTTGGAATGCTTAGAATAAGTTTTTTTATTCCAAGGTTCTTGTTATTTATGCATCGTGTCTGTAGTGCATCGGGGATGTTCGCGCTGTTTCGCACTGATGGCTTTCATGCCATCATTCGCAAGAAGACGGTGTCCCTGATCTGCAGGTTGCGTGGCAGCCGCAACGAAATCTTGAAGACTTTAGCTGATGCCTAGGCCGCACACATCGCGATGACATTCGGGCGATAAACTTCGTCTTCGGTCTACAGCGAAGCTGCGCGGCCACATAGTGCGTGTTGTCAAGTTTATCGTGATGTACGAGCGATGTACAAACGCAAAAAACAAAATGGACACCGCGGTTGCTCTGTATTTTATAGAATATTTAGAATAGAATATAATAGAATATTTATTCAGTATTAATAATTGGTAAAATATTATATTAGTATATTAGTATTATATTAGTATTATTGGTATTAGTTTATGGCAGCAAATAATTATTTTTTACATTTACAGAGTCTAGATCCTTTCTTTTATGGCCAGTTTCGTTTGGGTTCCATAAAATCGGCTCAGACTCGTAATTTGCAATAAATTATAAAATTTTATCATTACTCCAATCCATTTTACGGCTTCAGCTATATTATGCACTGTAGTTTAACTTAACACGTCCACTACTCACGAAGGGTGGGGGCCGACTGAAGTGTGGCCGCGCAAGCGAAGTTCATCGCGATAAAACGCTTTGATCTGCGAGAGTTTACCGACAGCGGAGCGAAGTCCTTGCGACTATGCACGAAGCTCCGAAGTATACGCGAATACTTGGCTACATACATCGCAATTACGCGAATCTTCGGGTTATCGCGATGTGTGCGGCTTAGGCATGACAGGGTCTCATCCCCGCTCTGGAGGTCCTTTGTTAAACTGGTCATTTAAATTTAATTTCTATTTTTTTGCAATATGTATTTGTTTATTTAATTTTCAGTAATATTTAATTTTATAATTGACATTAATTTGAATGAATTTTTAATAATTTTTAATTTAGTTTAAAATTTTAATTTATTTATTTTATTAATTTACTTAATTTGTAATAATATTTTATTTTACATTTGACATTAATTGAAATGAATTTTAATAATTTTTAATTTAGTTTTAGAATTTTGATTTTATATAAGTACAGGACCCCTATTTCAGTATTTTTGTTTAAGTGTTGTCATAGTATTAAATGATAAATGATTTATTTTCTGTAAGTAGGTTTGTACAAACACTTTTACACGTCAAACATTTTTTTTTAAACTAGATGATTTCGACGTTTCCTATCTGACTACTCTGAGAAGAAACGCCGAAACAAACTCAGAGGTCGCAGTCTCTGTTTTAAAGTCCAGACATAATCTTGGTCAGATCATGTGAAGACCATGTAGATTGCAGTCTGAAATGGTCTTTTAAGGAAAGAACCACACAGATTGAGTGGACCTGTCCAGTCAGTGCACGCATTTGTCAGTAATCGTGCAGCTCAACTCAAAACTTAAGGAGCTTAACGATTCGACGAACAATACCAAAGAAAAGACATTTGGGTAGGCCGCAAAAATTACTCAAAATGTCAGACTATGACTAAAACTGAGAAAAGTATAAAATAAATAAAAAACAATGATCCACGTAGTCTTCACATTCACAATAATTAAAAATAGTATAAGTAATACTTTACAAAGTAAATATTCATGTCATTGTATAGAATATGTAAAAAGGTATTTAAATCAACATTAATTGTGTAAATTTATTGGAGCAGCTCAATCCCAAGCCTTTTTGTCCTTAATATAGTCTTTGACAGTATAAAAGGCTTTCTGACAAAGTTTCAACAGTTGTCATCTTTGGTTACTAACATAGTTTTCTAAGTATACTTACTAACATAAATATGGATCTCTGTGTCTGAGCTAAATAAATAAATACATATATGTTACTGTGAGGTTTGTATTGATCTGGATTCACAACTGATTTTGGTTTTACAAGTAAGGCTTTTTATATGCCCCAGTGGCGTTAGTTCTATCCCTACTATTTCCCACGCTTTGGGTGGTCTAACAAAGTACTGGCTACGCTATTTAAAACTATTGTAAACACATAAAAACAAACTTACTTGGAACTATTACAAATGGCTAAAGAAATGCATATTTTACATCAATAGACACCGACAACAATGAATTCGTTTCCTAAAACTAAGAAAGGATGCGGATTACAATTTACGCACAACTGTTACCTATTCAACAAAAGGTCTCAATAGATGCCGACAGTAATGAGTTCCTTTAACAGTGCCGCTAGTAAACATTTTAGAATATAAAACAATGAATTTTACTACGAAAACGCCCGGCGATAAGCAAAACAATAACCAAACATTTCGGGCGCCGTGGGAATCTCTAGCATCTGTTGGACTTAAAGCTGCATGGTAATTTTCCACTAACTGAAAATACCACATGCCTAAAGACTATAATATTACCATGCTAACTAATGGAGCAGCTATCCTGCACAGTTACTGTAAAAGCCCGAAGTGCGGTAAATCCTAAGATTTACCGCAGTTCGGGCTAAATAAAGGGCGAAATTAAAGATTATTATAGAGCAATTCGGACTTTTACCGGTGAGACTTGGTAAATCCTAGGATTTACCACCGTTTGGGCTTTTACAGTAACATATAGGTACACTTACTAGCTTTCAACCTAAAATGATTTAAATATGTGGAGAGATGTATATCTAAACTGTTTAGTTTACTTGAAACATATACCTACACTTAGGTAATAGCTTTCAATCTAAAATGATTTAAATATGTGGAGAGTTGTAGGTATATCTATTAAGTTTACTTGAAAGCTGTAATTTATCAGACCGCGTAGAAAGAAGCACTGAACTATTTCATGCGTGGCTTACTTAGTCTTTGTCAACCAGAAAGCGGGTCTCGGAAGAAATCCATACTGAAATTGTTTCCAACAGTTTCACAAAAGTTAAAAAAAAACAGAGTGCACTCTAATGGAAAGTTGTAGACTTTGTTTCTCTCAGAGGAGACACAACTTGATGTCAGGGTTCTTCAACACTGAAATCTTTTCAACTATGCTTCGGCTAAACTTTTTAAACCTTCCGCGATTTGTACACATTATAAAACAATAACAAGGAATATCGCGATAAGACCCGTTGTCGATATTGTTTTATAATATGCTTCAGGTAAATAAGTGCCATGTTTTGGAGCTACCGCAAGCAAGCAGGTTATCCATCATCGCTTGACCGAGCTGAGATTGAATAATTCAGTCAGTCGAAGCTCATACGGGTCTTTCTCAACCGGCAACCTGAAATGAGTCTTTCGCCTTCTGCATAGGATCAAATATTATAAAGGCGAAAGTTTGTGAGTGTTACTTCTTCACACTCAAACGGCTGAACCAATTTGGATGAAATTTGGTATGTAGATAGCTTATACCCTGCATACAACACATAGGCTACTTTTTATTCCGGTCTACGTGAATGAAACATCGGGGCGCAGCTAGTTAGAAATAAAATGCTAGGCTTAACTGATTTTCAAAGACTAAAGTCGGCAACTGTGTCGCCACCATCACCGATTATTTATTTTCTGTCGTCTGCAAAATCCCATAATCTTTGTGCGGACTACTACATAATAGAGTATTATAGAATGTGAACCACGGAGTAAAGAAAGAAGATGTGAACCAATTAATATTTTCTCAACAGAAACTGACTCTCCACGGACTGCTGTCGCTCTGGGAGCTACCGCCGGAGGTCGTGAGTGACATGCCAGTTCTTCGCGAGATGGACCTTCGGGGAAACATGCTGAGACACATTAAGTCGCCTCTGTTGACGGGACCAAGGAGTTTGGAACACCTTTATTTAGCAGGTGAGGTATAGAGACTATAAAGTTATATTGCCATCAGCGTACCATACCATACGCCAGTGGGAGTCAAGAGTGTCTTTGTCATTAGTTTGGATAATGTTTGGATACAAGTGACCCAGACCGCCCAGAACTGCTGGAAACAGAGAACATGAAAAGGAGAACAAAACAGTAGAATAGATGTATAGGAAATAACATTAAAGTAACAAAACGAAAAAAAGTAAGATTAGCCAAGAATGCAGATAAAAAGATGTGCTGTCTATGTAATGGACTAATGATATTGTTGTTCACACTTTCATGGAAGTCATTATTTTATTTTTAACAATGTATACCTTTCTCAGAGTCATTAAGTAACAAACTACCAAATATTGAATAGCACCCTAAGGGTCCGGATGTTATTAAGACATTACCATAAAGTAATTAGCAGGAATGAATGTAAAAGGGTCGTGGTAATTATCTATACTTTCTAGAAACAATCTTATGTACAAAGAGTCACCACCGCTCTTCCCTTAAGACAGTCAGTTGAGAAAGTCAGTTCAGCACAGACAGTCAGCATTGTGTTTGTGTCTTAATTAATATTACTTGTAAGTTTTTCCTTGTAACATTAGTAAAAGTTCAGATATCAAAGTTGTGTCTCTCAATCAAGACTCTTCCCACACACCTATCTACAACGCCACCGCTCGGGCCATTACAAATTGGTGTCAGAGAAGTGAGATATAGATTGAGTTATTTGTACGAGATCTTCGTCGGAGTCCTTAACCTCCGATTCTCCTACAACTACAAGTTCCTGAGCATCCGATTGTACGAGACCTTCGTCGGAGTCCTTAACCTCCGATTCTCCTACAACTACATGTTCCTGAGCATCTGAGCATCACGACGAGAACGAGATCTACGGAATTGGACAAACGTATCCTCAGCGGTCCGAAGATTATCAACCGCTTACGCCGCCCAGTCTCCTACTCATCACGTCAGCTACAATGTCAACGGGATATCTTCAAGTAATTTTATTACTGTGAGTACGCCGCCAATTTTCTATAAAACACAGTTATAAAGAATATTTTCTAAACGGAATCATCTGCCAGTTATGATAAAAAGTGTTTAATCGTGAAAAGTGAGTGTATAAGTGTATTATTAATCATGCCTCAAGACGCAAATCTCGGTGTATCTACATCGACAACTACACATAGTAATTATATCTCACTAGAAATGGCTGAAAGAATGTTAACTAAATTTGATGGCAGTAAGGCGCGTATCCATGAATTTTTAGACAATTGTGACACAGTTAATAATTTAATTAATCCGAATCTGAAAAAAATTTTACTCCAAATAATTATTACAAAAATTACTGATAACGCTAGGTCAATGATTAGAAATCGCGAATTTCAAATTTGGGATGACTTAAAAAATTATCTTTTAGATACTTACACCGAAAAACGAACGATTGGTCAGTGGCAATTAGAATTGAGTAGTTGCAAACAAAATCATAATGAAAATGTTTTAGCATATGCTAATAAAGTCGAAAATTGCTACGTAAAATTAATAAATTCATTGGACTCAACAAATCAAACACAAGAAGCCCGCCAAGCATGCGTTGAATTACTTAAATCACAGGCTTTAAGTGTATTTATTACCGGATTAAATAAAGATTTAAATCTAATTTTAAAAGCACTTCAACCAAAAACACTCGAAGATGCTATTTCCATGGCAGTAGTTGAAGAGCAACAGCTCAAAAGTAAAAACGAAATATCTAAATTTCAAAACATAAACCATTCTAATACCAAGCATTGCTATAAATGTAATAAGCCAGGCCATACAGTCGTAAATTGTAGAGTTCGATCATATTCGGGACCTAATCAAAACCCAAAATTTTGCAATTATTGCAAGAAAAAGGGTCATACTAAAGATGAATGCTATCATCTAAAGAATAAAAATTCACTCAATAAAACTGACTCTAAACCTAGTAATAATCATTATTCGGATAAAAGCTCTACGTCTAATAAAAAAAAACTAATAAATCCCGATGGCGCGAGCCAACCAAAGGGTAACAGTTTAATAGAAGGGCTCATAACCGCGATAAATAATAATTGTTATTTCGTTTCATTGAAATTGAAAAATGATACAAGAAACATAGATTTTCTGATAGATACTGGTGCAACAATTAGCCTCATAAAGAAAAGTGCTATACCAAAAGACGCTGAAATTCATTATGATATTTTAGCTGATTTAAAAGGGATCGATAAAGTAGACAACCCTACAAGGACGTTAGGTTATGTCGAATTAGAGTTTATAGGAGATTTAAATGTAATACTCCATATCGTGAATGATAATTTCCCTATTAGTGCCGATGGCATTATTGGAGGCGATATATTAAATAAATATAAAGGAATGATCGATTATAGCACCAAGATTTTAAAACTCGCGGAAAACCAATTCAATTTGTGTTATGAAAAAACAAATGATCAAGTCGAATCGAATGAAGTAAACATGGAATTAACCTTGACGGTGAAAGCAAGAACCGAATGTGTTATTCCTATTAAAATAACTAATTATCCACAGGTTAACCATGGGATTGTTCCACGAACAGAGTTAATCCCGGGAGTACTTTTATGCCCGAGTCTTATCACAGTGAATAATAACAAAGGCATTACGACCGTACTTAACTCAACTAACGAGGATGTGACCTTCCCTATACCTCATGTTAATTTAGAAAAAATAGATTTAGTTATTTTAAATAAACAAATATTACAGTTAGATAAAAATAACTTAGAAAACGTTATTATTAATGAAAACTATGAAAGTAATCGACTTGAAAAACTTGAAAACTGTCTACGGACAGATCATTTAAATAACGAAGAAAAAAATTCTTTAATTGAATTATGTAAAGAATATAATCACATATTCCATTTAGATGGGGATAAATTAAGCTGCACAGATGTGGTTATGCATGAAATACATACAAAAACGGAAGCTCCCGTTAATACAAAAAGCTATAGGTATCCAGAAGCCTTAAAGGGAGAAGTCAATAAACAAATTGATAAAATGTTAAAAGATGACGTCATAAAACCATCAAACAGTCCTTGGAATTCACCTATTTGGGTGGTCCCTAAGAAAATAGACGCTTCGGGTCAAAAGAAATGGCGAGTTGTTGTAGATTACAGGAAGTTAAATGAGGTCAGCATCGGGGATTCCTATCCCTTGCCTCAAATAACGGAAATATTAGACCAACTTGGTCATTCAAAATATTTTACAACACTTGATCTAGCCTCAGGCTTCCATCAAATTAAAATGCACCCTAAGGACTCACCAAAAACGGCATTCACCGTCCCTCAAGGACATTTTGAGTACAATAGAATGCCATTTGGTTTAAAAAACGCTCCCGCGACGTTTCAACGTCTAATGAATAATATTTTAACCGGATTACAAGGTAATCGTTGCTTTGTTTATTTAGATGATGTCGTTATTCATGCTGATAATCTCGAAAATCACAATCGAAAATTAAAAGAAGTTTTTGAAAGATTCTCCATCAATAATTTAAAATTGCAGCCTGATAAATGTGAATTTTTAAAACGAGAAGTCATGTACTTAGGTCATTTGATCACGGAAAATGGAGTTAAACCAGATCCAAATAAGATTTTAGCAATCGAAAATTATCCCATACCTAAAAATGTAAAAGATATAAAAGGATTCTTAGGATTAGCAGGGTACTATAGAAGGTTTATACTTAATTTCAGTAGCTTGTCACAACCTTTAACAAAGCTCTTAAAAAAGGATGTTCCTTTCAATTGGACAAGTCTACAGCAACATGCATTTGAAATCCTTAAGAAAAAACTTTGTGAATCTCCAATTTTAATATATCCAGATTTTAATCAACCTTTTAATCTTACCACAGACGCTAGTAATTATGCCATAGGAGGAGTATTATCACAAGGGCCAATTGGGCACGATTTGCCAATCGCCTATGCTAGTAGGACATTAAATAAGGCCGAACAAAATTATTCAACCACTGAAAGAGAACTTTTAGCGATCATATGGTGTGTAAAACATTTTCGTCCATATTTATATGGCCGTAAATTTAATATGATCACAGATCATCAACCGTTAACATACCTATTCAATTCAAAAAATGATGGTGCTAGAATTTTCAGATGGCGATTATCTCTTGAAGAATATGAATTTACTCCAATTTATAAACCAGGCAAATTAAATACTAACGCAGACGCGTTAAGCAGAATAGTTCCATCTGTTGAAAACAAGGAATTAATGACAACAACGTCAACAATACGCAAAAAATATAAATCGTTTTTAGAAACAGCTCAAAAGTCGATAATAATAAATGATAATATATGTGAAATTAACGACGAATTAAATAAAAAAAAGAAAAACATTTTAATACCCATAGCAGCGGACAAACAAATTTATGACAAAAGCTTAAAAAATTTAGTTACTGAATATGACCATTTAAATCAAATTAATAACATTAAAGTAAATGAGTTTGCTGTATTCAATGAAAATGGATCAAGATTTTACTATGTTTGTACAAAACAAAACTACTGGGATAAATCTAATTATGAAATTTATTTTGATTTATTAAATAATGTAAAAGAACATTTAATAAAAGAAAAAGAAAGCGAGTTACACCTAACTCGACTAGGAGACAAATATGATAGATTTAATTATAAAAAGTCAAGAATGATGTTAAGATTTATATTTATGAAAACAAATATTAAAATAAATATATATAATAATACATTAATTATTCCTTCTCCAAACGAAATTCCAGATATTCTAAAAGAGATGCACAGTAGTCTTATGGCAGGCCATGCAGGTTTCCACAAGACTTACAAGAGAATAAAAAGTATTTATAAATGGCAAAATATGAAAAGAGAAATAAAAGAATTTATAACACGGTGTGAGTCATGCCAACAAAACAAACTCGTACGGAAAAAACATAGAGAACCTATGATTATAACATCAACGGCAAACGAAGCATTTGAAAGAGTTAGTTTAGATATTGTAGGACCTTTTCCATTGACTCTCAATGGAAATAAATATATTTTAACTCTTCAAGACGATTTAACAAAGTATTCACAAGCATATGCTTTGCCCGAACATACCGCAGAAAAAATAGCCGATGTTTTTGTTAAAGAATTCGTATGTAAATTTGGTATTCCCAAAAGTATTCTCACAGATCAAGGTGCCGACTTTACATCAAAACTTTTAAAAGAAGTTTCAAAATTGTTTAAAATTAAACAATTAACTACAACTGCTTATCATCCGCAGACTAACGGCAGCCTAGAACGTAGTCATGCTACTCTAGCAGAATATTTAAGACATTTTATTAGAGAAGATCAAAATGATTGGGATAAATGGATAGATTTTGCAATGTTTTCTTATAACACTGCTGTCCATACGTCAACTAATTTTTCACCACACGAATTATTATTTGGCTATAAACCGAACTTACCTTCATCTATAACCGCGCAACCAGAATTTAAATATTCTTATGATGATTATATTGATGATCTAACATTAAAATTAAGAAAATCTAGAGAACTAGCGAGAAATAATTTAATTGATTCAAAAAATAGGAATAAGGAATATTATGATAAAAAATGTAAATTAGAAAAATATAAATTAGGTGATAAGGTGTATATTACGAATGAGAATAGTAAATCAGGAAGATCAAAGAAACTTTCTCCACAGTTTACGGGTCCATATGAAATTGTAGAAATAAACTCACCAGTAAACATAACAGTATTAATAAAAAGAAAGAAAGTTAGGGTACATGTAAACCGTTTAAAATCAGCAAAATAAATAATAAGGTAACTCTATTGTTCCAGGTTTACCTTCACATCAAGTCAAGGTGAACTTTATAATATAACACCATTAAACAAGGGTGGAATTTATTTCGAGCATGTAGGAAAAGCAAAACAGTTTGATAGTGAATGGAGTCTAGTTACTTATCTTGATATTTCCAGCTGGCACAAGAAATTAGATCTTATCGAAAATACTCTAGTTGAAACTAGAAATCTTTGCAGTCATGATACATTTAACAATTTTTTATTATGCCGAACGTCTATGTTAATCGTAGAAAAAATATATCCTCATTTAAAGAATCAAGAAACGGTCCTTAAGGAAATAATTGGACATTCTTTTGTAAATCATCGTTCGAAACGTTCTTTTATCGATGGCGTAGGAACCATATTTAATATTTTATTTGGAACACTAGACGCAGAAGACGCGAAACGTTATGATGACGCTATCAATAATTTAGATAATAATGAACATGAATTAATTACATTACTGAAATCTCAATCACAAATTGTAAAATCTACTATTCAAAACTTTAACAATACAATAACTGATCTTAAGAAAAATGAAGACATTTTCTATAAGAATTTAGAAACCTTAGCTAATTATATAAAAGATACTAATAATAAAATTTTCAATATTAATATGAAACAAAACATAGATGAACATTTATCTTTTTTAACATTGGTTACCAGTGAAGTAAATAATGAAATATCTATGGTTATTGATGCCATATTATTTGCTAAAAATAATAACTTACATCCGATTATAATTACTCCTGAACAATATATTTACGAATTAAAAAGGACTTTATCACATATTCCGACTCATACACAATATCCTTTGGATTTAAATATGGATAACGCATCAGAACTGCTATCATTAGTTAACATTATTTCATATTATATGAATGAGAAAATTGTATTCATAATTAAGACCCCATTGGTTATGCAACAATCTTATGATGCATATAATTTAATTCCTGTACCAATTCTAAATAAAAATAATACTTATATCTTCATATTACCTACAGAGAAATATTTTCTTATCTCTGAAAACAAAATTCATTATACTACCTTAGAGAATATTAATAGTTGTAAGAAATTATCTAATAATAATAATCGTATTTGTAAACTAGAAAATCCTTTATATTCAGTATATGCTAAGGATAATTGCGAATTAACATTATTTTTAAATACTAAAAATCAAATTCCTTCATCTTGTGATACAAGGATTGGTTTAATAAAATCAGAACAATGGTATAGATTAGAAAACGCAAATAGTTGGTTGTTTGTAACACCTAATAAAGTTATTTCAACTATTTCTTGTAAAAATGAAGAACCTTACGATCTAGAATTAAAATCTACAGGTATTTTAAAATTACAAAAGAATTGTAAATTATATTCTCCTAATATTATATTGCACTCATCAAATCAAGATATGCTGTCAAACCATCTGTCTATACTTCCAGATTTTGATATTATTAATGATAATTGTTGTAATAGATTAATAAATAATACCATAGAAGATAAGTTAGATTTCATTCCATTCAATAAATTTAGTATGAATTTCAATGACTTGAATATAGCGAGTCACAAAATTGACAAAATAAACGATTTATTGGATGAAATGAATAATGATAATGTATTCCATAGAGTTAAGAGTAATACTTATTCTGTGTTTATATTTTTATCTAAACTCATAGGATTTTATATACTTTATAGAATAGGAAAATACTTGCTTAAAAGAAAATTCTTCTGTACATCACAAAATAGAGTGTTAGCTATAGAAGACTCTAGAAATTGTTGTGGAAGAATAACTAATTGTATTACTTTTAATTTACATAGAAAAACCAATAATAGTAACAACGACGTTGAATTAGAAGAAATTCCAGGAACATCTCAAGAACACGTCCCTTTGAGACGTTCATCAAGAATTGCTCAAATAAAAACTAAATAAGCAATCATAAATAATTATGTTTTTGATGTGAATATTTTTTTCAAATTATTCCCATTTTAAGAGGGGAGGTGTAATGGACTAATGATATTGTTGTTCACACTTTCATGGAAGTCATTATTTTATTTTTAACAATGTATACCTTTCTCAGAGTCATTAAGTAACAAACTACCAAATATTGAATAGCACCCTAAGGGTCCGGATGTTATTAAGACATTACCATAAAGTAATTAGCAGGAATGAATGTAAAAGGGTCGTGGTAATTATCTATACTTTCTAGAAACAATCTTATGTACAAAGAGTCACCACCGCTCTTCCCTTAAGACAGTCAGTTGAGAAAGTCAGTTCAGCACAGACAGTCAGCATTGTGTTTGTGTCTTAATTAATATTACTTGTAAGTTTTTCCTTGTAACATTAGTAAAAGTTCAGATATCAAAGTTGTGTCTCTCAATCAAGACTCTTCCCACACACCTATCTACAACGCCACCGCTCGGGCCATTACATCTACGCAAAAAAGATCATAAATGCAAAAAAGGATCCACACCTGTTTTAAGTTTTAACTTCAAATAACCTATAAGTTTGGGTGAATGCCCTCAAGCAATGACTAATAAGTTTCCATACATAATACCGAATACGGACATCACATTTTTGTATTTATTTATTGCTTCTTTTATTTATCAATTGACCTCGTCTGCCACTTCCCAAATGATGAATTAAATTAGTTAGGCAATGTATTTGTAGCTTTTATAGTTTTTCAAGGAATTTGTCCTGTTGTACTTAGGTACAAAGTCGCGACAAACAAAAATGTCTAATGCTAATAAGTTTCGTGGATGGGACCATCCGTTACATAGCGAGACCACTACATGCCTCGGAAAGCACGTGGTCTTAGCTGTCATAGTAGATCTTTGACAGTCGTTACGCGTAGTCTGAAGCCCAAAAGTCTGAGAACCAATCTTACCAAGGGGACCCAGTAACTCGGTAACGTATTACCCAGGTGTGGAAGTCAGATAGACGGGCTCTCCATGTAAAATACTGGTATTCAGCTGCACCCTGTTAGACTGCAAGTCGACCCCAAGATAGTTGGGAAATGGCTAGGCAGATTGATGTGATAATTAAAAAATTCCTTTCGGAAAATTGCTGAATGTTACATTACATTTGAATCCATCTTTCTACGTACACGTGGCTGTACTAACTTTATTCTGTTATTGCGGCAGAGATTATTAGCGGATGCCAGGTGCTATTTCCCAATGGAATTATTCCAAGATATGATTATTCACGCTCGAGAAAATACCTACATCTTCATCATCGTTACTATGTCATTTATGTGGGTTTCATGGGAAAATGGGTGTAATGTTAGGTAAGCAGGAATTATTCTCTGAAGTATTACTTTGTTTGTCTCAACATTGGTACTGTTGAAGGCTACAGAGAAAAGGTTTTCTAATTTCAATGATCAAAACAACAAATGTTTCCATATTAGAAAAGGTACCAACGAATTCTTAGGAAACTATGTTCCAACACTTTTAATATTGCCTGTGTACTTACGTATTATCATCATCTGCCTAGCCTTTTCCCAACCTTGTAGGGGTCGGCTTCCAGTCTGACCTGCCAGTAAGCATAATCAGCCTATAATGTTTCCACTGCAAGGACACAGGCCTCCTCCCGGTGAGAGGGAGTGGGCCATAATCCACCACGCGTGCCCAGTGCGAATTGATAGAAGTCACATGTCTTCGAATTTTTGATAATAAAGCTTAGCCTAAGTACACTACGGCCGAAATATCTTGGCAAGTCTGAACATAGGCACTACGAACATATTCTTTCACTCACACTCGCCTCATGTCACCATTTGGTTCCTAAAAATCTTACTGCGCAGCCTTATTCAGCGCGTAGTTCGGATCGGACGCGCCAAGATAAATCGGCCGTACCTACTGTACGTGCTGCTAAGTAACGTTTATAGATCTCGGCCTTACACCTGGCTTTTGAATTGACATATTGAAGTTTAGAACTTGTTAAAGTCTACTTTAGCATTACCTACGGTGTCATTAACTTGACTCGACGCTCTTCTCGCTCCGCTACACAGCTTAGCATTAGTGGAAACGGTCACATAGTTTCGTAGCTTAGCTTTCTCATCCTCGCAGCAAAGCTGCATAGCACATCTCGGGTGGAAAAGCAGCCTTAGTCTCCAGTCTCGGCAATAAAAAGAGTACCTAGTAGAATTTTATTATTATCTACTGTTTGTATTTTTACAAATATGAAACAGGTTACATGAAATCCTTTACCAGGAACATGTTTCGGGGAAACTAGGTACTTACTTACGTAATGTATTTATGCTAAGCGTTTTTCTTTTACCTGCGTCGGGTTTAACATCAAAGGCTAACTAAATATTACCTACTCATGTTCCTGTAAAAGCAAAGGATAAGTTATTTTTGCCTGATTTTCTGTAGGGCAAATAAAATTAAACTGTCAGCCGCAAGCGTCTAGAAAAGATTTTTAAAATATCTCAGCATCCTAAATAATAACAATGTATAAAGTGAGGTCAATACCACATCATTTTGGATTTTGCCTCTTTTGTGAATGGGTTTATTCTATTTAATTTTCGCAGTTAGGATTTTTTTGCGATGGCAAAATGTTAAAATTGGACCTACAAAAAAAGTAATTTACTGAATAAGTTTTGTTCAAATGATCACGGTATCTAGATGGTATCGGCATTTAAGAACAAATAAAGGCTCTTACAGACAGAGGCGATATCGCGTCGCTCCTGTGTGTATTGTCGCGTCGCGACGCGATATCGTCTCTGTCTGTAAGAGCCTTAAACAGTCACCGATTGTGAGATTAATCAAGCCAGTTAGGTTAGGTAGGTACCTATTACTACTTAGTATGCACTTGGTGACTGATAAGTTGATGACGGATGACGTAACTCGATTCTCTGCTTAGGTATGGTATGGCCATATACCTAAGTAGAGAATCGAGTAACGTCATCATAAGTACCTTAAAACACTTAGTTCCGGGATATAAAGGTGCCCATAATATAGAGGACAGGGAGTTAAAAAAAAACAAATGCCTTTATTTAATTATTTATTTAAACTTTTCGCACTAAGATCTGTACAAAGGCGGACTTAATGCCTTAGGCATTCTCTACCAGTCAACCAAGGGTGGTGAAGAGAATTATGGCAGGTGCTCAGTATGAGAGGCATAAATAGAAAGAACACTAAAAATATATCTTAATTAATTATAAATAGACTATATGTATAAACAGATACATAAATAGGTTATAAACTAATGCCTTTATTAAAGTACAAGACCTATAGAAACAAACACAAACAGCAACGCTCCAACCTGCTCCAACCAAGGTAAAGTTCCATCGTTTAACTTTTTTATTCTAGAATGTAGGTATTGCGTATAAAACGTACCGCCGCAATGGCGACATTCCTTCAACACGCGGGCAGTAATCATAAAAATTATAAATAACATAAAATAATTAGTAATTTGAAAAAAAAAAAAAACTAACTAATACAATAATAACCAAGATTAGGATCACTCTATGCAAAAGACTCATTCATGAAGCTATTGTTCTATGCCATCTGGTAAACGCTGAAACTAAACGCGCTTTGTTTAAGGTGTATAGATGCCTCGATGACCTTGCGCATCTGGGCGGAGCTTAACCACCACCCCTGTTCATACGTAAAGCGAGCGCGGTGGCGCGCTACACTAAAACGAATGTCAAAGAATATGCAGGGTCGCAGAGATGCGCACGTAGGGCGGCATTTTTGCCTACGATTCCAGAAGGGAATGCAGGGCTGATATTTGTTACGCAACTACTTTAAGTTTTAACGGGACATTATTTTTAGCATGTAGGTATGTGGTTGTAGTAAAATTAGAATAGAGCTACTTGAATTAGCACTAGCCATTAGGATGTACAGTGGGCTGCGTCAATTGGGTATTAAAATTTTAATACAACTGGGGTACCTAATTGATAAAGCCCATTGTACACACGGCTATATATCAAGCTATCTATACATTTCCAGTATAAGCTGATCTTGCATTATTTCCGTACAATGAGAGGTCAGCTTATACTGGAAATGTACTGCTTGATATGTAGCCGTGTGCAACCGTTTTGTATAATAATCTATCTAACTTTTTTTTCAAATTTTACCATGATCGGTTCATCAAAACTTTAGAAGTGATGTGTAACTTTTTTTTTTGAAAAAAAATAAAATTATATTTGCACAAACTGTAGTACTTACATACAAATTAATGTTTTACAGAAAGAGTGATATTTTCACCAATTTGAGTAATAAAAGTAAAGTAAGAGGCGCAGTGACCCTATATTTTTAGTAATATTTTTTTTACATAAATACTCCCTGACAACGCTGGTGTATCGGACATCTTCACATTGCCTCTGACGGGACAGGACTGGTACGATAGCCAACGTGTGGATGCCTCACGAAATTAACCGACTAACGTTGGTACGAGTGTTGGTGGCAACCTGTGGCGCCGGTGTTAGGGCCTATTTCACGATGTCCGGATAGCCACTACTCACCGATTAATTCAAAAATGGAACAGAATTTGTATGAAATTATCTGCCAAGTAATGGTTGTGTTTATGTGTACTTTGTAAAATTATTTAGTACCTAACTACAAGGTCTTGTTTTACCACCTTTCTATGAAAACTCAAGATGGCGGCCGCAAAATTTTCAAATTTTTGAAAACCATGAAAACGATATGCATGACGAAAAATTTTGCGGCTGCCATCTTAGATTTTCATTCCAAACACCCTAGAAAAAAAAAACTCATCAGTTTATCAAAAGTTATTAAAATATAGATGATATTGGATTTATTTGAAGTTCACAAAAAGAATCGCAAATATTATATTTGAGTGTTAAATAATATTTTTGGGAGCGAAAAATGGGAATTATTCCACATAAGTCATTTAAGATTTTGTGATGAAAGATACTTATAGTAAATTCAAATTCAAATTCTTTATTTGCTTAAAACATGGTGTTTATAGGTCTTATAATTGAAACAGAAGTACAAACATGTTTAGCTATTGGAACTATAGCATGCAAAATCGAGTCTTAGCTTAAACCGAGTCATAACTTATTTTCAAGGAATGTTTTAAGGGAGTAGAATTTGTGGGCTTTCAGCCATTCCAACAATTTATTCTTAAACAATATATTATTTTGAGTTTTAAGTTCTCTAGGTATTTTATTATAAATTCTTACACACATAGTTAGACAACTTTTGCTGTATTTGGACAATCTGGGAGTGTCAAAAAAAACTAATCTATTTTGGTCTCTGCGATTTCGAGAGCTTACGTCAGACACTTTTACAAAATATTCTTTATATTTCCATGCAAACATGCAAATTTCATATATATACAACGTGTAATGCTAAATGCGCAAAACCTCTTAAGGGGTCATTGTACTCATCATTATGAACAACTTTTACTATGGGACCAAACCTGAAATCGCGAAAAAAAATCAGCTGTTCAGTACATTTATGTTCGCAAATTTCGTCAAAATGTACTGAACAGCTGATTTTTTTTTTGCGATTTCAGGTTTGGCCCCATAGTAAAAGTTGTTCATAATGATGAGTACAATGACCCCTTAAGAGATGATATTGTATAGAGATGGTAGCGGTAACAAACGAAGTTTTTTGAATATTGGCTCGCAGGACTCATAAATAAAAAGTAGTAATTTCCTGTGGATTGCATTTTTATCTCTACACTGGTGCCGATTCTCTTGTACAAAGAATCGGCACCAGTGTAGATACACCAACTAAACTAACTAAACTATCACTAAAACTTACTTTTGGCTATGAGAATCTTAGAACTATTCTGCAAAAAAAAAAATCTCTAAAAAAAATTTTGACGCAACTAAAATCGAGTTTGACAATCGCGATTCCGCGTGGTACTTGTTTGCCCTACCCCGAGAATGTTTTTTAGAGCCCGAGGCGCCCAGGGAGGGCAGCTTAAACGTGTTTTATATGGAACGTAGGTTTTTGGTACGTAGATACCTGGTAGGTAGTTGGGAAAAGGCTAGGCAGATTGATTTTTTACATTGTAACAATTTTAAAATATAAACAAAAAAAAAATATTTCAGTAGTAAATATGAAATACGAGTACTAGCACTTCCCGTGCGGCTTCGCCCGCGTGTATGTCGGAAAATATTCCACGGAATTATCATTTTGACCTCATTATCATTTTCAGCTACCTCAAAAATCATGAAAATGACACCCATGACGGAGAAATTTGAAAATTGTTGAAGCCGCCATCTTAGATTTTCATTTTGACTCCATTATCATTTTCAGCGCCCCCAAAAACCACGGAAACGACACCCATGACGAAAAATTTAAAAATTTTCTCAGCCGCCATCTTGGATTTTCATTTTGACCTCATTATCGTTTTCAGTGCCTCAAATACCATGGAAATGACACCCATGACGAAAAATTTGAGAATTTTTGCAGCCGCCATCTTGGATTTTCATTTTGACCCCATTATCGTTTTCAATGACCTCAAAACCATGAAAATGACACCCATGACGAAAAATTTGAAAATTTTTGCATCCGCCATCTTGGACTCAAAAACCATGAAAATGACACCCATGCCATGTCATTATTATTATTGCCTTTATTTCATTTTATATATCTGTAGGATTGGCCTTGGAAACATCAGAAATAGAACTCAGATATGGCAATACACAAATTAATTAAATTGAACAATCAGTTATCAATTTAGAAAATGTAGAAATATAGAAATGATATAAAATTAATTAAATAACTAATAATGGTAGTGTGTTGTTTGTTGTTGCATGTTGTTGTAGTTGTTTGTTGTTTTTTATTACTATTTGTTATTAATGATAAATAAAAATAATTAAAAACAAAACAACATTTTTTTTTCTTCAAAATAATTTTTTTTTCGCCTATATTATTCGGCCATCCGCCAAACTCGTACCGGCCGATATGAAATTATTTTTTTTTTTTGGAACTTCGTTCCAAAAAAAAAAAAGTTGTTTTTGCACTTGAAGTCTAGGTGTTGGTTGGGTGTTGGTGTGAATTTTAGTTCTAAACTAACTAACTAATTTTATTCCAAATCTTTTTAATAGCGATTAAAAACAGTACTGTATATTTTTTTCTTTTTTTGCTTATATCTCGAAAACGGTGTGTCCTATCGCAAAAATAATAAAAATTTTGCCCCCCTTTATGAAACCCATAAACCCCTATGACTGAACATGTAGGTCACAAAAAAAAAAAAAAAAAAGGATTTTTGTTCCCGTGGAATATTTTCTGACATCCACGCGGTCAAAGCCGCGCAGGGAGTGCTAGTATTTCATATTTACTACTGAAATATTTTTTTTGTTTATATTTTAAAATTGCTACAATGTAAAAAATCAATCTGCCTAGCCTTTTCCCAACTATGTTGGGGTCGGCTTCCAGTCTAACCGGATGCAGCTGAATATCAGTATTTTACATGGAGCGACTGCTATCTGACCTCCACAACCCAGTTACTGCGTAATACGATACCCCTGGGTAAGACTGGTTGTCAGACTTTCGGTCTTCTGACGACTCGTAACGACTGTCAAAAATCCACGAATAACAGCCGGGACCAACGGCTTAGCGTGCTTTCCGAGGCACGGGGGAATCTCGGTATGTAAAGATGGTCACCCATCCACTGACCAACCCCGGCAAGCGTAGCTTAACCTGACGGATCGACCCGTGCGGCTGTCATTACTTAGCCACGAGCTCCTCTCTAGAATTGTTACAATGTAAAAAAAGTATTTATAAATGCACATCAAAAATAGTCAACAATAAAGCGCCCACGCCCGCAATCGAATTGGGACCTCTGCAGCGAGCTAATCTATAAACGCACACTACTACAATAAGTTCGTAAATATTATGCCCTAACACATACGTATGAGCATGTCGAACGATAGCCGGTGCGGAGTAGCGAGCGACACAACCCTCCCGTCTCAATGCCAAAGCAAGACTGCCGCCCGCGCCCGCGCAGAGCTCCTCTGAGCCTGTATCTCAAAATGGGAACATTTTCTTTGCAAATGTTGATTGATTTACAAAAGCTGTAGACACTTTGTAGCACTTCTAACCATCAATTTTTTAGTGTAAAAATATTTCCAAACACCAACGCCGTTTAGGAGGAGTAGGGATATTAGCCAAAAAATAGCGTTTTGGTATATATTTTTTTAAGGCAAAAGTATCAGCCATATGAAAAAATCCTGTAGCTCAAATGTTGTTTATGAATCTATATCAAACATATATTTTTTTCAAATCTTCTAAACAAGCCGTTAATGAGAAGTAGGCTTTATAAAGTGACCGTGTTACGGTACTAAACGGGAGTAAGGCCCTTAAATGTTTAAATTCGGCCGAATACCGAATAAGTACTGAAAAAAATGGCCGAATACCGTATTGTTGCCGAATATTCGTTGCATCTCTACTTATAACGACTCTTTGTTATCTATGAAAAAACACTCTGAAGGACACAAACATCTTTGAGTATAGTTACTAACGACAAAAAATTACTGCTGAAACTTTTAAAAGATATTAGAAAATTCGCAAAGAAGTTTTTAATCGACTTCAAAAAAGGAGGAGGTTCTCAATGGGGAGGAAAACTAACTTTTTATCACGCTAGGTGGCACATGATCGACTGTACTTTTTTCATTGATTTGACGCGAAGACAATTCTCTGTCTACGATTTGACGTAACGAACGATTGTCAAATTGTATGGATTTGTTTGTAAAACAATGTACAGTCGTTCAGAGCGCCATCTACAAACAGCTTTGCGTGTGGCTCCCCATTCGGTTGTATGTTTTTTTTTTGTATGTTTGTTACCTCAGTACTCCGTCATTTATGAACCGATTCGGAAAATTATTTTTTTATTTGAAAGGGTATACTTCCAGATTGGTCCCATTTTGATCAAAATCCAGTTCTGATGATGGGATCCATGAGGAATCGAGGGAACTCCTCAAATATTATAGGCATACATATACGTATTTTGGTATTTTCATCAACAAATCAGGCGTTTGCCTTTGCATTCAGAAAGTATCATCTGGTGAAGTGGAACTGATGAAGAAGACCACAGAAAGCCACGGGAACTCCTCAACGATGATAAGTATTTCACGGGTGGCGATAAGATATCTCGATTAATAGTTAAGCGACTATGACGAAGCTTTAAATAAATGGTACCATCGAAGCGATCTGATGAAGAAGCCGGAAGGTAGGCATCGGAACTCAGTAATAAGACAATGTATCCTTGCCGTGTTTGGGCTTATTGGAATCGTCATAATGTGCACTCTAGCTATAAATGATTCAAATTGCGCTAGGTACTTGACTTGACTTGACTTGTACTTGAGTTGTCAACTAAAACTACGCCTACCAAACTTCTGACACGACTCTTAGCGCGACGTATTTGCTTTTTGCAACGTTTTTATTTGAAATGGTATACTCCTGAGATGGTCGCATAAAAATATCTTCAAGTTCTGATGAGTGGCTTTTGAGTTAGCTTCAATAATTTAATAAGTATTTTTCCCATTTAGTCTATGTGGATGATATCTAATTTATTTTGCAGAGTGGTGTTCAGATTTGTGTGGGGTAGGCACCACTAAAAAGTGAAAAATAAAAATTTTTTGCAAAAAAAAACAACCGACTTCCAAAAAAACACTACAAAGTGAAAAATAACTTTAATTTCGGAAGTCGGTGGCAAAAAAAACGAAAGTAAATAAAAAACCAAAGACACCGACTTCCGAAATTAAAGTTATTTTTCACTTTGTAGTGTTTTTTTGGAAGTCGGTTGTTTTTTTTTTTATTATAAAGTTTTAATTCGTACTCATTACAAGCACAGCTCTTGATTTTGAACTTCGACATGTCTAAAGTCTGATAATAGTATCAGTTGACACGATACACTTGGAAATGAACGATGCGCGATGGTCATATTTCAAGTATTCAGCGAAATAGTAGAAATTAGTACTGGCTATATAAAAATGGATTATAGTCTTTTAGAAATACGGTCCAAAATTTAATAAAGAGTGGCATCGGTTGAAATAGGACTAGGGTTTTTTTATGATTTCGTAAGTGCTTCAACACGTGCATACGCAGTGAATAGCGTCATTGTTGAAACAAGCGTTTTTAAAATATCACATTTCTGGGAATATGTCACATATTTTGTAACACTTTATGGGTTACTTGTTTCTTTCCATTGATTTAAATAAATAGTTGTAAAAAACAAAACACGTGATGCTTCTCTATTGTATTTCAAAAATTACTTAAAGAAAAAAAAAAAACATGTGAAGCCAAAAAACATGCATGCAGTACGAATACGGTACGGTTTCCTAGAAGGGCCGCCACATAACGGCAGTGGTGACGGTCTTCATGAAAATTATGGCAACGGGGTTTGATTTTATGGTTTCAAAAAACGCTCTCTACCAGCCAGTAGTAAACCCAAAATAAACATTAGCGGCCGCCGCAGTCCTGCCTTAGCTTTACTGCACACACTAGAAAGTATAAAAGCGCCGTCAGTCGGCGTTCGCACGAGCGTAATAAAATCGCGGCGGGATTTTATCGCGCACTGGATTTTCAACTCTCGTTGTTGAGCCGAGCGTTGAGAATCCAACCTAATAAAAACAGAGTGCATCCCAGCGCGACGAAAAACATACTGTTGGATTTTCAACTCCCGGCGCTAAGCAGAGAGTTGAAAATCCAGTGCGCGATAAATTCCCGCCGCGATTTTATTACGCTCGTGCGAACGCCGACTAAAAGTCAAACTGCCAGCATGGACTAACGGTCTACATTTTTATTATTTTTAACCGACTTCAAAAAAGGAGGTTCTGTATTCGACCCGTATGTATGTATGTGTGTATGTTTGTTTGTCCGCGATTTTCTCAAAAAATAATAAACCAATTTTGATGATTCTTTCACTAACGTGATCTACATATTTTCAGGAAGGTTTTAGTATATAACTCATTATGTAACTATTCTTATGTACGAAGTTATATGCATATATGTACTGTATCTCCGGCATTTCTAAGCCGATTCTGATGATTTTCCTTTTCGTTCTTCTTGGGCTTACTTATTGTAATTGTTTAAGGTATTCAACTAAAAATGGGAAAATAAATTTACTTTAATAAAAGTAAAAACAAAAAACTAATAAAATAACTTTTATAAAAAAACTTAACAGCTTCTGAAGTCGGTGGACTTCAGAAGCTGTTAAGTTTTTTTATAAAAGTGATTTTATTAGTTTTTTGTTTTTACTTTTTAGAAGCTGTTAAATGGCTGTTAAGTTTTTATAAATATTTTTTTCTATACTGGCAGGCAACAGTTGGGACTGCAGCGACGGTGGTCTCGACTGGTTGGCAATGGAGAATGAAAACGGAACAATCCGAAGAAAAATCGTAGATTATGATGATCTTGTGTGCCATCAGCAACTTTATAGAGGGAAGCCACTGAACAAAGTCATGGATATTATACGGGTAAGTTACTATTTTCCTGGTTGACTTTAAACTTATTATAAACTGGTTAACTTCTTATGTTTGAGAAATTCCTCTACTGGACAACGTAACATGACGCAATTAATGTTGTTGAATTGTCAAATTGATTGACATTTCCATTGTAAGTGTGTCAAGTAATTATCCAGAAGGACTAAAATATCATTAACATCATTAAGTATTATTTTTTAGAGTTGATAAAGATATTCATATTCCTGGTTACATAATTTATGCATCCCCTGACCCCTGAAAATATCAAATGTCCCAGTGAATATCAAAATCAGCCGCTATGAGAAGAGTGCGTATACTTATGAACTAATTATAACGTTATGTAGCCTTTTCCTTCGAGAGAAATAGAGTGACTCTTGGACTCAACAAAATGTTGAAAAATATACCTAACAAAATCTGGAGGTTGGTGTTTTTCAAACACATCGGACGGCAGACGCGGCGTTATAATATAATATTAGGTTTATACGAATTATCATGATATTATTACGTAATTTCATTCTCCAGATAGAACGATGTGAATCAGTAATTGAGTTAGCATATTAGTGCAATTACGGAATTTATGCCTAATCCAAGCATCGCCATACGATGATGCGATACGATTATCACTGATATGAACAATGCGATTATTACCAATTAACGAAATTTAGAGTATTGGTTTAGTAAATATTGGTTTCAATCCAACACTAAGTATATAAGTTTCGCTCGTAATCCTAACTAATATTATGAATGCGGAAATGATTTTCTTTGTTTGGCACGCTTTCCCGCTAAAACGGCTGAACAGATGTATATAAAATTTTGCACATGGGTAGACCATGACCTGGATTAGGATGTAGGATACTTTGTATCGTGTTAGTACGCTCCCGTGGGGTCATTTCCCTCATCTGTAACTCTGAAACTGCGGTAAAAGCTAGTAATGTAATAATATCTAATTAGTTATAATGAAAATAACTGCAATAAAAGCCTAATTCTTTGCCGGGAATCAAACATTGCCAGATGATACAACTAAAGTCTTCGTAATTGTAATGTAGCAAACCATATTATAAAGATATATGTATTCTTATTAGGAAAATAACAGCCCCTTTTTTACAATCAAGTGACTGTTTGCATAAGTTATCTCATTAGCTGAGTTAGTTACTAATTTACTCAACAGCTAACTCAAGCAATATTGTCTTTTCTCATCCTTGTTGTTTTCGACTTTGACCAGTGGCCTAAGTACCTACAATTAATGTTGAGATATAAAGACTGTCTATATATAAACCACCCTCACTCCTGTTTAAGTTTCAGTCCGCTCAAGGTTCTCTTATTTACAAGCGTTTCAGAGATTATGCTGCGACAAAGGGCCTCCTTCCTAACGAGCAGTTTGGTTTTTGAACCCAACACTCTTGCGTAGTCCAACGTATCATTGAACACATAAACGTTGGTTTCTAACATTCTTGTATTCTTCAACACAGCGAAAGCGTTTGACAAAGTCTGGCACAACGGCTTATTATTAAGGTCTACAAACTTGGTGTGCCAGACAGTCTCGTGCTCATATTACGAGACTTTTTGACTAACCGCACCTTCCATTATCCCATCGAAGGAGCGCTATCCTTCCCCCATGCCATCCGCGCAGGAGTCCTGCAAGGCTCTGTGCTTGCTCCCCTCATTTTCACGCTGTTTGTCAGCGATATACCAATAGTAAAAAGGCGCAGTTAGAATTGTTCGCAGACAACACGGCTATTTACTATACCGGATGCGACCAAAAACCGATATCTATCACTCTCCAAACCGCAGTCAATAATCTTGGCGCGTGGTTGAGAAAGTGGAGAATCGAAGTTAATCTCGACAAAAGTCAAGTGGTTCTCTTTTCGAAAGCGCGTCCCTCCCTTCACCCCCGACCGATCTTCATGTTTGGCAAGGCGATCCCTTGGGAGAAGCGAGCCAAATATCTAGGTGTGACTCTAGATGAGCATCTCTCCATCTCAGAGCACATAAAGAAGATGCGCTCGCGCGCCGCTTTCACTCTCGGTAGACTCCACTTCGTTCTGAATGCACGTAGCAAATTTTAACTTAAGTGTAAATTGCGCATTTACACAACGTGAATTCGGCCAATCATGACTTATGCCTGTGCAGTTTTCGCACACGCAAAGCCCAGTAGCAGTAGGGCCACCAGTACAGTATACAAACACAAAAAAAACACATTCCAACCTCGCCGCCGCCGCCGAGGCACCTCGCGACGACCCCAAAGTAATTGACCCCTCCCGACCCTTGCTCGGTGAAGAAGTGCCAGCTGGTGGCTTAGCCGTGCCTGTAGCTTTAAATCCCCCAATCAATCTGCCTAGCCTTTTCCCAACTCTGTTGGGGTCGGCTTCCAGTCTAACCGGATGCAGCTGAATTACATGGAGCGACTTCCTATCTGAGCTGCACAGCGGCAGCGTAACGATTAACTGGAGCAAACAAAAAAAGAACGTGTACAGTAACAGCCAGAAGTCGACTAGCAATCTCACAAAACCGTGGCATAGCAATATTAGTTGTACTTATGACCTTCTTCTTTAAGAACGTTTGACAACACTACACATTGGCAACTTGTTGCCCGCTGATGATTGTTATTACAAATTTCAATAAGTGTCGTAAGCGTTACGGTGGCCGAAGTGGTTAGCACTGTGCCTCGCATGGCGAACGTTCGGGTTCGAGTCTCACATCAAACATGAAAAATATTTTTTAAGTATTACATGTGAAATAAGAATGCCGAGTTGCTAACAAATATGTTAAATATTCCACAACTAAACGAAGATTCTTTCGTTTTACAATTATTTTCAATCTTAGCGTCGTTATTAAAATATGAGGGTAGATTTGAAACAAAGTGATAATTTCACTTTGTAAATCTACCTTCATATTTTAACTGCTTTACTAGTTCACATAAATTATTCCACTATTAGCTGTTGTTGGTTGGTGAGCGTTATTACGAGCGTTTGTGTTATCTTGCTGTTGCTATTTTTGTATTCTTCTGAATTCAATATGCAGGCTAATATTAGTATTGAAGCCAAGGCAAATCTTGTGGCCCTATATTCGAATGGCCTTAATATATCTCAAATATCGAATGGAACCGGCTTATGCGTAAGTTTATTTTTTTAATTTTATGTGATTACTATTATTACGCTTGTTGCAAGTGTGTAATATAGTTTTTTTTTTTAGGGAGAGACTGTTAGTGTGTGAAGAGATTTGAGGAAGAAGGTAGCCTGAAGAGTCGTGAGAGAAGCGGAAGACCACCTCTTATTAGCCAGCCTCAGCGACGTTACATGGTAGCTGAATATGAGACGAATGGTTTCATCCCAACAAGGCGTTTTGCCGATGAGTTCGGCACATCAGGGGGTCTACTCCCTAATTCCGTCCGTGTTTCCGTCCGTCCGTTTATCCGTCCGTCTGACATTACGATCCATCAAAACAAGTGTAAAAGTTAAATTTTTCGGACGGGCAAAAACACATCGGGAGCAGGGACAACTGGCAAATCATGTTGTCATTCATACTTCGTTCGGGCCCCGAACCAATCATCCATCCGTAGGTGATACGGAGTAAGAAACGCCCGTAACGAAGTCCGAAACTACGGGCTTCGTGCTTAGGGAGTAGGCCCCCAGTACGCACCGTTCGCCGCATGCTCCATGCCGAAGGTCATCATCAACGAACGCCAACGCTAAGAAACCGTTTTTAATGCAACGGCATAAAGAGGAGAGGTTAAGTTTTGCCCGGGAATATTTGGACTTTGGGAGACGACAATATTCACCGACGAAAAATCTTTTAAATCGTGCCAAAAAGGAAGGCTGCATTTGTGGCGTAAAATAACACGCGTTGGTCTGAAGGCAATGTCAGACCAAATACGGAGTCAGGCAGAATCAGTGTGAACATGTGGGGGTGGATAAGTGCTCATGGGCCCGGTGAATTAAGTTTTATATCGACGCGAGCCAACAGTGTCAACTATGTGGAAGTGTTGAATGATATAATGTCTACGGTGCGTAATATGTTAAGTTTTGTGCAAGACTATAAAATTGTCCTATTCACCGAAATCCTAAACAGGTAGGGTAATTTTGTGTCAGGGGACATAGTGGGCGTAACTTTAACAAATTAGTATTTATATTTTTGTTATATTGAGGTTAAGTTTCAATCCTCTTTTCATTGAGAAAATGAATAATTAAGCTATAACCTCTTAAATTACATCACAGAATATCTATATGTAACATAAAATGTGTTTTTTAACATTCAATACTATAATAATAACTTAAGTGTAAAGGATTTCTTTTATATAAAAAATATTACAATGTTACCATATCAAAATTTGTTTCATTTATTATCATATTATAATAATAAATTACCTATGTAACATATATTTGTTCAAAGTAATTTACCAAAATAAATGACTAAAACAACAATTATATAAAACATAAAAAAACTGGCCCAACTCGGATTCGAACTCACATCTATCCCGATCACATTAGCGAGAGCAGCCTCGTTACCGATCTAGCTAATGTTAACTTATATTCACTTGTTGAAATTTTGCATTACTATGAAAAAAATAATCAGACGACGATAGAAAAACAAGTTACTGATATTGTCATCCTTGTCTAGCATTGACCACATCTATAACTACTCGTAGCAATGCTACACGACATGTTAATCTGTTAGCGTTGGAACATCGCTCACACGGATAAATATGCGTATGTGCGTATACGCGCCGCAGCCCGTATAGCGCAGGCGATAATGGTCATTGCGGTGTAAGTGGACTTCTGGCCGTTGACTGTACCTATATAAAAGGTGTTCACCGAGTTAAACGACGTTCAGTCATGTCAAAAGCGATCTACGTGTATCATACCATCGGCAAAAAGAAAGCGCGAACATCACATAATTACTACTAATTAAGTACTATTTATTTTAACGATGTCAAAAAATATAGGCCATATTTTGTGTTTAATCAAAAGTTTGAATTTTGTTGTGCAAAGGTTACAATTACAATAATAACTAGGCTGTCTTGGAAACAATAAGAGTGCCTCTTGACCCAGATTCAAGATGAGCGACGGAACGTCGGCGTTGTTTTGTAAAATTTCCGGTTCAGGAAGAACGTTCAACTGCGTCGACATTTCAGTAACAGCAAACTACGAAAACATCTATTGCTACAAAATAAAGGCAATTTCAACGTTGAAAACCCCTATCGCTACGAAATAAAAGCAATGTCAACGTTGAAAACCCCTATTGCTACGAAATAAAAGCAATGTCAACGTTGAAAATCCCTATTGCTACGAAATAAAAGCAATGTCAACGTTGAAAATCCCTATTGCTACGAAATAAAAGCAATGTCAACGTTGAAAATCCCTATTGCTACGAAATAAAAGCAATGTCAGCGTTGAAAATCCCTATTGCTACGAAATAAAAGCAATGTCAACGTTGAAAATCCCTATTGCTACGAAATAAAAGCAATGTCAACGTTAAAAATCCCATTGCTACGAAATAAAAGCAATGTCAACGTTGAAAACCCCTATTGCTACGAAATAAAAGCAATGTCAACGTTAAAAATCCCATTGCTACGAAATAAAAGCAATGTCAACGTTGAAAACCCCTATTGCTACGAAATAAAAGCAATGTTAACGTTGAAAACCCCTATTGCTATGAAATAAAAGCAATGTCAACGTTGTAAACCCCTATTGCTACGAAATAAAAGCAATGTCAACGTTGAAAATCCCTATTGCTACGAAATAAAAGCAATGTCAACGTTGAAAACTCCTATTGCTACGAAATAAAAGCAATGTCAACGTTGAAAACCCCTATTGCTACGAAATAAAAGCAATGTCAACGTTGAACTGTTATCATGGGCCTGCGGTTGGCTGTACAGTAATAGGAGGGCAGGTTTCTCAGTAAACCAATAGCAAACTGGTATAGTATTTTTATCTCACGAAGCAACACGCGCTTTACTTGTGGTTACCAACCAAAGTACACTTGGTAGAATATAGATACAGCAGATACAGATTATAAACTTTCCAAAAATAATGCGTGTAATTTTATAGTAAATGGTTTGTTGCAGTTCACAATTTTTCGATAGTTTATAATCTGGCAAGATATATTATAAACTAACGAAATTCATAATCATACAGTGATAAATACCTTCATAATTACATATAAATACATACATACCTACTTAAAACGAATGAGTCGCGCACGATGTATTCCTCTACCTGAAAAATCTGTGGCGTCATATTGTAACGTCCTTGTTAATATAGTCCGATAATCCAAAGTAAACTAACGCAGTTTTGGTAATTACCTAATTAGTACAATAAGTCGCTTGCTTTGTTCTTGCTTAGTTTGTCTTATCTCCTAATCAGCCAATTAAGTTTCGTAATCGTTAAGCAATTTGTTACACAAAGAACTCACGTTATTTCTTTCAGCTTCATAATTTCAGCTAAGTATGTATTTGAAAACGATCGTGGACTCGTGGTTATACCTATTAATATTGCTTATTCGGTTAACTTTTCGATACTGTTAATTTTTTTTTTGGTAATAATATATCGTACTGCTTTAACAGAAGTATGTAGTATGAACTTTGACATGTTTAAAGTTTGATAGTAATATTAGTTGACCCGAGGGGCTTATGGCTAAGTTATAACAGCCGCGTGTTTAAAGTCTGATAATAATATCAATTGACCTGACACGATGCGATGGCTCTGATAATAATATCAGTTGGCACGAGAGGCTTGTGGCTAAGTAATAACAGCCGCACGGGTCGACTTGCAGCGGTTGGTCCGTGGATAGGTGACCAAATTTAAATACTTGAGACAAGAGTCCTCCGTGCCTCGGAAAGCACGTTAAGCCGTTGGTCCCGGCTATCATTCGTGGATCTTTGACAGTCGTTACGGGTTTTCAGAAGCCCGAAAGTCTGACAACCAGTTTTACCAAGCGGTATCGTATTACCCAGTGACTGGGTTGTGGAGATCAGATAAGCAATTGCTCCATGTAAAATACTGGTATTCTGCTGCATCCGGTTAGACTGGAAGCCGACCGCAACATAGATGGGAAAAGGCCAGGCAGATGATGGAAGTAATAATGAAAACAATAAAAGTTGAATACAAGCGAATTTATTGCATCTGGCACAGTTGAAGAGACTGCAGTACAGCGCATGTTTCGATCGAATCGAAGACTTTCTCGTAGTCCACAAAAGCTAAGCAGAGAGACAGCTAGGTATACTCTTCAGTCTTCTGTATAACCTGCCGCAGCGTATGTGATCTATGGTGCTAAAGCCATTACGGAATCCGGCTTCTTCGGGAGGCTGGAAGTTGTCAAACCTGCGCGCGAGACGATTGAAAACAGCTTGTAGACATGGCTCAGAATGATCAGATGGGCCTGTAATTCTTAAGATATTATCACCCTTCTTAAAGAAAAGTACCACCACACCTCTGTTCCATGCCTGCGGTGTTTTGTCCTCGAGTAAGACGGAATCAAACTGCCTCATGAGGGCCTTAAGAGCGGGTTTTCCTCCAGCCTTCAAGAGTTCGGCCGTAACTCCGTCATCACCCGGCGCGGCACCTTATTGTTTTTGAGCTGCTTCAGAGCCATCCTAATCAGGTACAAGCTGACGTCCGGGATGTCTTCGGTATAGTGTCGTGTCAATCTAGCTCTTGGGTCGTTATCCAGATTCGTGACGGGAGTTACTTGTTGACGTGTCTAATTGTCCATAGAACCTCTCGCCCTCCTCCAACAGCTCAGGTTTGGCGGATACGATCCTGTCATCATCAGTCTTCAGTTTAGAAAGCTGGCTCTGCCCAATAGACAGATCTCTTGCAAAGACCTTGTTCCACTCTATCGCGTCCTCAATGCGGTGTGTGTTAAAGCGGCAAAAGTCGCTTTTCAAGGACTTACAGATCTTTCTACTGAGCTGCCGGTATTTAAGAGCATCACCTGAAGACTGCAGGATCATCTCGCCTCTCCTCCATGAGCTGTAAAGTAACATCAAAGAGCTTCTTATTTCTATTTGTAAGACGGGTCTTGAAGATCTTAGACTCGACCGTAAGGAGAGTTTTCACGAACCTATCGTTATAATTGTCCACGGAGCTCCCTAGGCACCTGAAACGCTCTATTGCTCCATTGCATTAATCAAATTCAAATATTTATTGCTCTCTTGCAAACAAGTTATTACAGTACTAAGGATCTTGCAAGGGCAAACTATTGATCTTAAAAAGTAAATAGTTTTGAGATGTTCATCTGCAACCTGCAAGCCTAATTATTGCTGTTGGCACTAAAAATAATCAATCAAAAAGTATTACCATGCGACAAGCATTCGATACGAGGGCGTCAGATAATCAAATAAGTTATTATCCAAAATTGGATACCTACATTAATACATTACGAGATAATTTATTCAGATTCTAGATACCTGTACATAAGGAGAAATGGAAAACACGTAACATTTTTATGCGTTAATGGATCTTCAGATTCGTGAGTTTTATCTGGAATTTCAAATATTATTATATGAACATCTCAGTTTTCGTTAATCCGATAAATCCGATGTTATCTTGTTTTCGTCTGGGAAGAAAAATTATCTTGCCTAATCTCGATAAAGGTATTTATTTGCAATTGTTTCATTACGTTACGCGTTCAGGCAAAGGAAATGTGCTTACAGATTGTCTTCAGGTGAATGTGTCAAAGAGAAAGTCAGGGATTATGTCAACAGGATAGGCACTGTGCAGTCTTACAAAAAACTAAAACGGTCGATAAACCCATTTTAGTTAGTCGACGTTCGCACGGACGTAAAAATATCGCGGCGATTTTATTTCGCGCACTGGATTTTCAACGCTCTGCTTAGCGACGAGAGTTGAAAATCCAGTGCGCGATAAATTTCCGCCGCGATATTTTTACGTCCGTGCGAACGTCGGCTTACATATAGAAGTGTTTTGTCTTCTTCTTTCAAACTCAATTGGCACTCAATGGTCAAGAAAAGAGTTTATGGCTTTATGCATTTTATGCTCATCTTTAAAAGTTGCGTTTTTTAAGTAGTTACGTAATGACGCTGATCTGTGATGATAATCAATTAATCTGATCTGTGGTGATAAACAATTAATTTGGTATATTATGTTTCACAAACCAAAGTTATAGCTAGGTATATTAGCGTTTATAACAGAAAACCATTTCGCTTCACTCCCGATATTAATTGAGCATACAATTTCTAGCTACTTGCTACTTAATTAGTGTATCAATGTGCAATTAATAGTGTGATGTTACTACTAACTATAAGCCTGCGCGCGTTAACATGGCACCTGGCTCGAATGAATTACGTGTAAAGAACTGGGTGCAAAAAATTTTTGAGTTTTATTTTAGTTTTTTGATGATTTTGATGATCAACATTTAATTTTATCATAATATACTACTTTACGATGCTTTAAACGTGACAAAACATAGTGTTTCGACACAATTTTGTTTTCGAGCCAGGTGCCATGTTTATGCGCACGAGTTATACGTATAGTTACTATAAACAAAAGGAAACTGTAACTGCTGTAACTTAACATAACATTATGCCTGTAATCCCCGAAGGGGTAGGTAGAAGAGTACCAATAGTACACCCACATTTCACCAGGTATGTTTTAACTCCTATACAATAGGGGGCGAGCCTATTGCGATCAGGTAACTGCCAGTAGGTAACTGGATAGTGGTGGCACAGAATAAATAATAGTACTAACGTACAGAAGTTGCACCTCCTCCTTTGATATTGTAGAAAGCCGCTTTTATAATAGCCTACAAAATCTTTTCCCCTCCATGCGCAAGCTAAATTGCTCTTAATCGCCGCGCTTGACAGTTGTTATTACTTTGTGTCGTTACTCGTCCGTAACATACCTACGCCGCTTAGCCGAGTACTAGGGCTGTCCGCAATGAAAAATAAAATATGGTACCATACCATACATACCATACCATACATAACATATGGTATGATGGTGGTGGTGGTGGGGTATATGGTACCTTTTTATACTTTTATTGTAATGAGTAGTCTATCTAGAGTTGTTTCACTTTAATGTAATGTCTTATAATTTTCAAACGTTATTTTTTATTAATCAATCAAACAATCATTATTAAATCATGATCATCATTCAATCATCAATTATTTTTAATACACCATCATCTCGTATAATATTTAGTAGTGTTCTAAAGTAAACAAGGTACAAACATGTCTTAAATTGAAAGTGACATTTGGGCCACTTTAGCCGGAACATGGTCATAAAACCACTAAAGATGCCTCAACGCACCAGTGGCTAAGTTTGTGCGATCGTACGATCGCGGGTAGGTACAGTTGCTTGTTAATCCTTAATTACTTCAAGCGATTTTGGACCTTACTCCTGAAACAATACGATGCGCACACAAACCCCCACCACTCCGTCGAGAGCTCAAGTTAAATGTCGGCAACTATAGTAAGTAGGTAAAAAAAAGGTAGCAACAAGACTCGACATTTCGTAATGGATTTTCGTAATACACCCTGACTGACTTGAAACCCAGAGTTGCCGCGAGCTGTAGGTACCTACAGCTCGCGGCAACTCTGAGTACTTATCTCGAGCGGAATGTACCAGTGCAAGAGGCCTGGTGGTGGTCACAACATAGTGGGAAAAGGCTCTATGCAGATGATGACCTTATTGCCATCAACCGGGCACAAATCCAGACTTCAGGCTGCTACTGAGAATTTCCAGATGGAAAAACCCAATAACATTTTGCCCGACCCGGGGATTTAACCCAGGACTTCATGCTCAGCAGTAGCGTTTTCGACCATTAATGAGGCAGTCCCAGGAAACTATTTCAAGGAAATTTTGTAGGCGAAGATTGCCCGTCTCCTGAAATGAGAAAATTAATTCATAAGAAATGACAGTTAGGTACTACCTCGTATTTCGTGTACTTGGACTTTTAATCGTATTCAGCAACAGTTGACAGTTGGAGGGATACCTAACAGTTCCTGACAAAAAAAGGAAATGAGGTGAAAAAACGAATCAGCGAAACTACCTTGATATGTTTACAGTTTTAATTGAAACACGTTATACAGGGTGGAATTTTGTAATGCCACCTGAAGGGAAAGTAGGTACTCTTAATACTGTAGATAGAAAATTTTACTCAAAGAGAACATTCCTTTATTTTTAAACTAGCTTTTGCCCGCGGCTTCGCCCGCGTGGATCTCGGAAAATATCCTACGGGGACGTACTACCGGGATTAAAAGTACCCTTGGTGCTAATCCAGGTAAACAATGTCTTCTCGCACTGCTTATACCTATAGTACCCGCGGAGCGGACTAAATGTTACTTCAAGATACGAACTATGACTACATTTCCAATCCCTTAAATCTCTTAAAAAGAGGTACAGAACATTTTTAATATTATTTGTGAAATAAATCCAAACCATAAATTTGAATTTTCATATCCCCAACTTAAGGAATGCTGGCTTTCTCATACAACTTTCACCCCCTATTATTATTTAAGACAAAAAGTAGGCTATGGTGTATGTGCCATCATAGTCTTGCCAAATTTTATCGAAATCCGTGCAGTTTTGTGAATTTTAAAATCATCCCATATTTTACCCCCTTAGGGGATGATTTTTCAAAATCGCTGGAGCACTCATTTCTTTATGTCCTACCAAAAGCATAAATTAGTATTTTCATATTCCTAACTTAAGAAATGCTGGGTTGCCCATACAAACTTTCATCCCCTATATCACCCCCTGTAGGATATTTTTTTAAGATAAAAAGTAGGCTATGTCCTACCCCAGGATGCCATCTATAGTCTTGCCAAATTTTATCGATATACGTGCAGTTTTGTGAATTTTAAAATCATCCCCTATTTTACCCCCTTAGGGGATGATTTTTCAAAAACGGGGAACCGCTTAATTTCCTACCAATACTCGTAGCATACATTTTTTATCCCTAACTTAAGAAATACTGGGTTTCCCTTACAAACTTTCATCCACTATATCACCCCCTGTACTATTATTTTTGGAAAAAATAGTATCCTATGTCCTTCCCCAGGATGCTATATAAAGCCTTGACAAATTTTGTCGAAATCCGTGCAGTTTTGTAAATTTTAAAATCAACCCCTATTTTACCCCCTTAGGGGATGATTTTTCAAAAACGCTGAACTGCATATTTCTTTATTTCCTATCAAAAGCATACATTTTAATTTTCACATCCCTAACTTAAGAAATACTGAGTTTCCCATACAAACTTTCATCCCCTATATCACCCCCTGTAGGAATATTTTTGAAAAAAAAAGTAGCCTATGTCCGTCCCCAGGATACCATCTATAGCCTTGCCAAATTTTATCGAAATCCGTTCAGTGGTTTAGGCGTGAAAAGGTAACAGACAGACAGACAGACAGACAGACAGACAGACAGACAGAGTTACTTTCGAATTTATAATATTAGTATGGATAGAAAAAAAACTGCATTCAAAAATTTTCGAAAATTCGCTTGCCACACCCGGGAATCGAACCGACTAAAATCTGTAAAAATTACAACCTGTCCTTTTATTGCATCGATCGTTAGGATCAATTATAAGCATGAAATCTCTCTAACAAACTTGATAAATTAAATGAAAGGAAAACCATGAAATCTGGACTTATAAATTCAATGAGTCAAGTTAAAGCTCTTTAACTCAAAGATAAAGCTCTTTAGCCCATAACAACAGAATCACTATACTGCCTACATTAATAGCCATTTTAATACCTGGATTGGTAATAACGGCACAATCAGATAGCCTGCGAGATCACCAGATATCACCCCTTTAGATTTTTTGTTTTGTGGGGATATGTGAAAAATCTAATTTACATTAAATCTTATGCAAATGAAAACGAGCTAAAAGTTGAAGTTCAGAATACGATTAATAAAATTCACCACAACAAGTTATTAAAGGTTAGAAAAGAATAAAGAAAGACAGAATGAATTCGTTAGAAGAATACATTTGTGTATCCAAGAAAATGGAGCCCATTTCGAGCAACTAATTATTTAGTTTACCATTTTTTGTAAATAATTAAAATAATTTAAGATTTCATGGTTTTCCTATCATTTAATTTATTAAGTTTGTTAGAGAGATTTCATCCTTATAATTGATCCTAACGATCAATGCAATAAAAGTACAATGTGTCATTTTTACAGATTTTAGCCGGTTCGATTTCCGGGTGTGGCAAGCGAATTTTCGAACATCTTTGAATGCAGTTTTTTTTCTATTCAAAAATAAAGGAATGTTTCCTTTGAGTAAAATCTTCTATCTACAGTATTAAGAGTACTTTCCCTTCAGGTGGCATTACAAAATTCCACCCCGTATATAGGGTGACTGGTAATTAGTGACCGATACCTAAACCCATGATTGTGCTCATGATAACAAACAACTTTTAATATAAACGACAAATAATGACGGTGATAAAGTGGTAATATTATTTTGCTTCAAACTGTCGAGTTACTGCTTAGGATTAAAAGTCCAAGTACACGAATATTCCTTCCAAATAGTCAGTATTGTAAGTGCACTGCAAGTGTGCAGTATTGATTATTAATTACTAACAATATTCTATAAAACATACATACCTACATTTGTGTACAAGCTGTGTATACTCGTAAGTGGATAGGCACCCCGTCGCGCGCCGACTAAAAAGTCTCAAACAATCATGATGACGATCAGCAGAATAGTAGTAATATTTTTACGTAATTTTAGTAAGTACCTGATACCTGAAAATTGGCCATTGATATTTTGATGTCTTATTTTTTTTTTTTTTGACGTGATTGCTTATCTACAGTATGTTAACTAACAGAGGGCGTTCCCGTTAACCCGCAATAGTATAGCATCCATACATGCTAAAAAAAATATTACCATTCGAAAATAAAATGTTTTTATTTTTTTTAATATTAAAATATTCACTAAAAATGTTAAATTGATACGTAAAAGTAACACTCTGTACACGCGTACTTGAAGGACGGCAACTTTTATAATGGCGAAGTTGCCGTCCATCAAGTACGCGTGTACAGAGTGTTTCTTTTACGTATCAATTTAACATTTTTAGTGAATATGTTTAATATTAAAAAAAAAATAAAAACATTTTATTTTCGAATGGTAATATTTTTTTTAGCATGTATGGATGCTATACTATTGCGGGTTAACGGGAACGCCCTCTGTTAGTTAACATACTGTATATCTCAACACGATGAAACAGATTTCATCAACCCACACTTCAAGTAAATAACACTACCAGCGGTCATTGACCCCAAAAAAAGTCGTGAATTTTTTAAATTTTTATTTTGTAGTGTTTACACATCATCGATACTCATCACGTCAGCTAATTTAATTTGACCATGTATGGCATTTTGCGTCAATTTTGATGATATGTAAAGTGATAGTGTGTTGTAAACATAGATATCCGTGGTTGTAAATGAACTTTGGTTGCTGACCATTCCAAGAATAATGGCACAAAATCCGCGATATCATATGCTTCGTTGTCTAATATACCACGCTTGGTCATCATCATACTCATCATGCATGTTATTGTTATAAGTTAGAAAAGAGATCTTCTTTATTATTATCATAATTATTCTGCTCAAATCATCCTAGACCCATAATTATGTGTGTTTTCCTACATTTTGCTAATTCGCTGCTCTTTTGTTCTAAAGACTTTAAACACTTTTCAAGTCAACATCAAATAAATATAAACCACCATTTAGGGCTTCCGCAGACGGGCGCACAACGCGACTCTGGTGGTGGAACAATTTGGGTTGTTATTTACCAATCGAAGTGCTCGGCGCAGTGTGACTCGTTGGGAACAGACCGAAATTTTTTTCCCAACGAGTCACACTGTGACATATTACTGTGTGACTCGTTGGGAAAAAAATTTCGGTCTGTTCCCAACGAGTCACACTGCGCCGAGCACTTCGATTGGTAAATATGCATTACTACCAGAGCGAGCGGGACGGATGCAAAACAGGAAATCAGTCGGTGCACTACCGATCTTGTCGGAACTTTCGTCCTGTTCGTCCGGTCAAGTTGCGAGTTTTAAATGTATTAAAAAAAATGGTGGGACTATTTTAAAATAGTAATAGTAAGGTATATTTGCCAATCGAGGTGCTCGGCGCAGTGTGAATCGTTGGGAACAGAACGAACAATTTTATTGTGCCCAACGAGTCACACTGTGACATGTTACAGTGTGACTCGTTGGGAACAACCCAACAATTTCTATGAAAACTTCATGGAACGTGTCAGCCTGTTAGCGGTAGCCTTTGCGATGACAATTATTTAGTCCAAAAACAAGAGGCCATTCAAAATAAAACTTTGTAACTTCCAAACTCACAAATGAGTGTTACGTAAACAGTTATAATTTGGTGAAAAAAAATTAATTTGCTTTTATCTAGAGTTCGCATTGTTGTTACTTACTTACAACTTTTCTGAACAAGTAGGTACTACCTAAAAAATAAACGAATTAATCCATGGTCATTGGTTACGTTACTCAGAAGTGACGACGTAATCGTCCTGTTTTACGGGTGGTTATGGTTATGGAAAAATTACGGCAGTAGGTACCTATCCAACATTTACGCAGAGTAGTTATTATAATTTCTGGATCCTAGTTTCCTTCTATTTCTCTTTCTGCTTGTTGTCAAGTCAAGTTACCACATAGGTATTGTAAAATTTTCTCATTCGATTTTGGATTTGACTGTCAACATTTTAAGGTTTAATAATTTGGAGAAATTTGACAGTTTGGTATAACCTGTTGTGCTTTTATGTACAAACATTCGATTTGTTAATATTCTCAAACATATATTTTTGTGCTTATAGGGCACCAAAAATATATGTTTGAGAAACTATAAAAACAAATAATAAATAAGCTACAAAATGCGGCATTATACCTACAACTTACTTTAAACATAATATGTGTATACGCACAAAATCGAAGAGTAGGTACCTACCATACATTAATAATAATTATGGTAGGTACTCTTCGATTTGGTACGTTGAGTTGATAGAAATGACATTCAGCATCTATATCCAAATCACAGCCACCACAATATACCTACTCTACCTACACTAAGTACCTATTTCCAATCAAAAATAGGCACAAACACTATTTGCAAGGAGCCAGTACCGTTCATTTTGCAATTCGTGTCATGAGCTCAACATAATAATGTTAAAAAGGTGACAACCCTATGGGGAAAACAATTGTGGGCAATTGTCAGCAATGCACCGAAAACCTGCATCTAACTTTGCCCATCATACGTTGATGGGCAAAGTTAGATGCAGGTTTTCGGTTCGGTCTTACGATTTATGAGAGGTTTTGCATGAAATATTAAGTCTCTATTATTCATTTCAAACATATCAACGGTGGCAAAAATACTTACCAGGTGTAACTAGGGTTACCACCTTTTCTTTGAAGAAATATAGTATTTTTCTCAGAACCTTGCCAAAATATAGTACTTTTGGGAAATTTCGGAAAAAAAAATAGTACACATTCATTCATTCATCAAATCATCATGTTTAAACATTATATACAAATTACAATCCTATATCACTTTATTGCACACCAGTTTAAGTAGGTATAAAAGAAACACACAAACACAGAATAACATTATTTATTTTTCCAGGTATATTTATTGTTACTCTGCGCTTTGTATAATAACAGTTTATTGTTTTTAAAATAATTATACGAATCACAGCAATTTACTTCCATATTAATAAAAATCAGCAATTCATTTTTAATGAGCTTAATTAAACTTCTGTTTCTTTCTTGCCTCACCTCACCACAGAATAGAAACAGAAATGACGTTTCGTTGCGTAGCCGTAACGAGGCTTCGTGAGTGCGTTTCGTTCTAAAATTCACAACGCGTCACTACAGGTACGTTCCAATTTAGTCCATGTTTATACAAAAAAGTGCAGCAGTCGAGTTAACAATGAAAATATAGTATTTTTCGTACTATATTATATTTCTATAATGTATAGTACAATTGACCGAAATATAGTACGATACTATATAATATAGTACAGGTGGCAACCCTAGGTGTAACTGCAACTACCACTTTTTGGTAAAGTTTTAGGACCGGTTTTTGCCCGCGAAAAACAGTAGCGACATCTACAAGTTCTGACAGGCAACAGAAGTAACATTGGTGACATTACGACACTTGATGCTGCCAGAAAAATTATGAACTTTCTACCACAGATACAAAATACTTCTAACTATAGACAAATTTGCTATATATCGAGTTTTTCAAAATTACACAACTGGGCAAAGTCGGCCCACAAGGGCAAAGTTGTAAGGTTTTACGGTACTATTATCTATTCTGTGGTTAAGGCTGGGTTTATAGGACACTGCCTGAGGTGTTTTGTTTTAACGATTTAAAGGTTTTTTAGTACATAAGTGGTAGGTACGTACAGGTGTAAGTTTCCTCTACTCACGTTTTCTTACGTTTGCAAACACCTATGTATGAAAATATCATGATTTGCGACGGAATCATAGCTAGCGTAAGCGTCTTATAAACGGTTTAACAGGCAGCTACCCGGAGTTAGCGCTAAGTATACCATCTTGCTGACTACAGTGTGCACGCATGTGCTAATCACCGCCTGATATTATGTGAACGGTAAGACGGGGGAGGTAGACAAAGGTAAGCTAACTCAGTCTGCCAATCATATCAATCTCGTCCTCCACCCTCTCCCGTCTCACCGCTCACATACCTTTTTTTTTTTTTTTTTTTTTTTTTGATGGTGGGAAATCATCAAATAACTTCTCCCGCTCTGGGTGGAGCGGAAGGGCGTGTCAGACTTTTACTGACTAAAACCCACCCGTGTTCCTTCAGTTGCCTATGCCAGGGCCGCGGTAACCCCTTCAGACAACCCGCGACCCCAGCGGCGTCGGCCCTATTGGACCACGTCACTTGCTGACATCTCTTTGAGGCGCGCGTGGAACACAACGCGCCGTCGACTCGGGCCTGGTCCTTACCGGACGGCGAGCTACCCGCTACTCACCGCCCGCAGGCCCGCGCCTACGGTGGCCGGAAATCGTCATGCGATTCCCGCCGCCCAGGGCGTCTCCTGCGGCGACTGAGGGCGTGAGGCTGCCTCTCCCTCACGCGTTCCGCCTCCTCCTTCGCGAGCATCACTGCTTCGCAGAAGGAGGTGACGGCCTCCCATGCACTCTCGCTCCGCACCATGGCCTGGACCAGGCTCGGACGCGAGAGATCGCCGCCGCCGATCGCCTCCGTGAGAACACGGCGGTGCTCTGCCCAAGCCGGGCAGACCTCCACTGTATGCTCCACCGTGTCCTCCGGGCGATCCACACAATGGTAACACCCGGGCGTTTCCTCCCGCCTTATGCGAAACAGGAACCTCCCGAAACAACCGTGTCCGGTGAGGACCTGCGTCAGGCGGAAGGTGAGGACGCCGTGGCGCCTCTCTAACCACTCCTCAAAGAGGGGACTTATCGCCGCAATTGTGGCGTGCCCAGCGCTGGGTTGTGACAGTCGCGCTCTCCATGCCGCCATGAGATCCCGCCGGAGCTCTGTCCGCTGTACCGTGATTTCTCGCGGCAGCGGAGTTACGCCCCGGCGCTTCGCCTCCTCGCGCCACTCACATACCTCAGGCGGTGACTAGCACTTGCGCACACACTATAGCTAATGCATTTACCGCGGTATATTTTGAATCATTTGTTTGTCAATATTGGCAAAGCATAACGCACTACCTAACTTTTAAGATCTTTTTATGTAAATTACCTATCTTATACAAATAAATTATTCTATTCTATTTTATTCTATTCTCGTATTTTTTATGATATTGTTTTGTAAATTGCTGAACACTACTTCGATTCGGTAGAATTTGTTGAACAACAAAGCCGTACCCTAATTGCGTTGCACTATCAATAATTGGAATCGGTTTCATTTTGACAGTTCAATAACATTCCTTGCGTTATTTAGGTTGTCGAGCAGACAAATGTTTTCGAACATATGAAGCAATGGATTAGCAATTTGCTTCAAAATGATTCAAATTCCGATTGGTAGGTACTGTATAATTAGGTCCGAAAGTAATTAATACAGATACATATTTGCCTTTTGTTCGCCTCGCACAATACGCACCACGAAAGCTGAGACTTGACCGCGCCTCCTGCGCTCTTTCCGCCGCCCCGATGCGATGATGCCCGGTCCCATCCCGCGCCTCAGACCTCGTAGGTACCTAAAAAATCGTCTACTGCGCCACGTGGTGTCAAGTCTCATCTTTCGTGGCGCGTATTGTACTGATCGGAAAACTCCGTTCGGCATCTACTCTCGCTGAATCATATTTAGTCGGCTCGACACAAGCCGAGTGCATGGCTTTTTCCAGAATATACGAGTATAGTTATAGGTATTCAATTTTCTCGTCCGGCTGTGCCGAATTATGCCGACCTGAACAAGCAGCACAAACTCTGACGGAAGACATTGATATGATCAAAAGTGTTAAAACCATCCTCTTCCACAGACGATGCGTCAGACCTGCCCCGACCCCTGCGCATGTACGATGACGCACGTGGTGTCTGACGCTGCGGGCGCCGTGATCCCCCTCATCACCGTGGACTGCTCCAACAGGCAACTGGAGAACCCACCACCAGCGCTGCCACCTGGCACCACCACACTCCGGCTTGAGGGCAACAAGGTAAAATGGTACGAAGATTTTTTGATGTTTCATGTTACGTTCTTCGAAATGGACTTTTGGGCTGGTGTGTGGCTGACAAATGCAAAATTTAAAGGCTTTTGTGTATCTATTTACGTTTCTTATTCCTCATCTAGTTTTTAAAATATTACGTACTCACATACATACATAAAATCACGCCTTCTTCTCATGACAGAAACTATAGAATGCCACCTGCTTCGTTCCTTATACATACTCCTCTTACTTCGTTTATGTTCATACATCTGGGGGCTTATATGAGCTCTTATAGCAGGGCAGAAGTGACGGTGATATAGGTCGTATATAGCTCCGTCTCTCTCTCTCTCTCTCACTGGAAACGTTCAACTTCTGCCGTGCTATAAGAGCTCATAGATCATACAGGCACACCGGGTGCGAGTACTACGCAACTGACCTTTCTGAAGAGCATCACCAATAAGATAACACTTCATAATATAATATTTAGTTACTTATTGGTATTTACTTTACCGTTTATGGCCATAGGTAATATTACATGTCCTTACATGGCTCCGGTCGTTTTCACTCAGATCTGCTTGGTTAGTCGCCTTTCATTCATCGCCTGAAATAAAATGTAACTGACATGTAAAAGTGTATGTGTAAATAAACCTACATATAGAAATAAATAAATAAATAAAAAGCCTTATAATTCCACATGAAATAATGTACATTCTAAATGTTTATTAGTCGTGTTAGTTCATATAACTTGTAAATCTAGTGTTAGTATGGTTAGCTATTTTTCTTGGATGTGGATCCCTCTTGGGTAAAGGCTTCCTCCTTCTTCTTCCATAACTCTCTATCTTTGCCTTAGGGTCATCCAGTTTTGCCGTGCTTCTGCAATGATATCATCAACCCAACGTCTAGCTGGTCTGCCGACATTTCTTCCTCCTAACGATCCTCTCCAACGTGTCGATTTAATGGTCCACCTGTTGTCAGTGAACCTCGAGATATGGCCATTGCCATTTTAGTTTTAAGGCTTGCGTTAAAGAAGTGTCTGTTAATTTTTTTCTTTCTCTGATAATTTCTGAATTACTTCTTTATACCAGTTTCAATGGATGGAATAAGCAATGAAATGCTCAAGCACGCCACACCCATTGTACTTGGCCACTTCACACAACTATAGAGCCAGAAACTGTACCGAAACAGTGGTGCTCGTCTTATATTATCTTTTATATAAAAAAGGCAACCCTCTTGATATAGGAAACTACAGGCCCATAATTCTGCTGGCATGTTTATAAACTCTTCGCATCAATAATCCTAAAAAGAATAACAACAGATATTGATGAAGCACAACCAATAGAGTAGGCAGGATTTAGTACGACGGACCATTTACATTCACTGCGACAAGTAATAGAAAAGAAATAAACATCATTTATTTTTATTTGTTTATTTAGTCTTCGGAAAGTTTGCAGTCTAATAAAGGTATAAAGGTAAGTTATGTATACATACAATATCGCTTACAATTGCCATTTAAAAGCTTCCACAAATTAAACACTATGTACCTAAAATTATTAGATATACTTAGTTAGAACATACACAAATTAAAAATTATGCTTCGTGATCTCGTCCTCATTGTACACATGTAGTTTGTATTTCTCATACCCGCTAATCACATTATTTAAAGATGAAAACCTTCATCATAAAAAAAAAAATATTAAAAAATAAAAATATTTTATCTGTGGTCCACCCGTTGGCGCGTGCTGTCCTGGCATCTGTCAATCATTGTACTTTTTTGTGCCGCGCGCTGATCACGTTTTTCGTTAAAAAGTTAAGAAAAATTTTAACGAAATGGAAAAATATCGAAGAATCCGAGACAAGGAAATGGAGGAGCTGCTATTAGACCCCTAGGAGTCTCTAAGAGTTTTCACGAGAGTTTAACCATGAGAATATGCTGTATACTTGCAGAAGAACGACACCACAAGAGCTTTCACGAGAGGTTAGCCAGTGGTACGATACGTTCAGTGTTAAAAACATGTCCCTGCTGTGTCCCTAGAGCTATCACGAGAGGTTAGCCGTGGATTTAGATTTATGCAGTCTGGAACTGAACTTCAATTGTTCCTTGTAGATGAGTATGAAGCTCGCTTCCGTGGAAGACACTACAGTCGAACACGTTCAAGGAGCTATGTGTCACTTGACCGAATCCGTCGCAGCCGGACTCAATGCCGCCAATTTTAACTCTTTTATTTACCAGATAACTTCCAGTTGTTTTTCAAAAATTCCAATTCTAGATGTTGTATACAATCTCACTTAATTATGCTATGTTAGTACTTAAATTCTACTACAATACAACTAGAAGGAGGCTGTGATTGTAATGGTATCTATACCACAACCATGTAATGTCATGTCATTGTAATGTCTTACCTTCAAGTATTGAGAATCTACTCAGAGAGGAGGGGGGCGGTACAGTTAGCTACCTTATCTATGGAACAGCACGGCAGTCTGGCCACATGGTGGTCCGGTGAGCAATTATAGATAGCAATAAAGAAGCAAAACATTTAAAAGAAGTATGAAACACCTGTAATCTAAGTGGCAGAAGCAGTAAATGAAAGAGGAATCAACTGCAGCGGATTATAATGGCTGTTGCCATTACATCCACTGGCAAAGTCCTTAACAGTTTAATAGTCTCACAAGGGAGTGCATCAAATAGAAACGTTAACTGACTCAGCTAGACAACTGTGACATTTATCATGATAGTTCATCACACGGAGATCCTTAATGCTAAGAAATGAAAGAATGGATGGAACAAACAGATATTGATTATCTGATTACCTGGTCGGGCTATAAGCTTCAAGATAAATTCAATGACATCAAACGGTACTGAAACAGAACTGAAACTAGCTCAGATACACAATGGTAGATTGCAGTATTTTTCTGAAGTATGGAATAGTATTACTACTAATCCAACCATACATGAGTGAATCCATTAGGTGCCATAGAAACATTTTCTCCTGTCAATAATGAATTTTTATAATTTTCCCAAAAATTAAACGGCACTTGGAGATTATACAATAAGTATGTTCCCACATACCATTTTAAACTGGTAGATTTAAGGACAGTATAGTCTTTGCCGACAAAAATGGAAGCAGACGATGCCCTTGGCTAAGGTTGCAATTTAGCCACATGATCTAAAACTTTATACTCGGTAATCGCTATAAATTAGTCACTTTCACATGTGTACTTAGATGATTGAAGAAGGACTAGGAACCTAGCCAGCCTTTGGTCATCAATATTGATCAGTCCTCAGTTTTATTTTCTTCGTTCAGCTCGGTGGTAGATTCATGTCATCATGGTCATGATGAAAAACTCTTTGCCTCAATCGCGCGGATAAATCATATGCGAAATCAACAAACGATGAAAGCTTCAATAAAGTTCGATAACTACGAGTAGCTGAATACAATTAATCCTAAACAAATGTTATAGAAACGATATTGTCCACTTCAAACAACAAATTGACGGAAATTGGTTGATTTTAATTTAATGTTGATAACGCTTATGTTTTCAACACTAATTGCTACTTTGCTAGTGAATTGTTGTGTCAGAAAATGCTATAAAACCTAATGTTAAAAAAGTAAGAGTCAATAACGTTATAATATTATAGGATCGTCGACCGTCGTTATTCTATTTTTAAACTGAAAAATTATTACTATAATTCCCAAGATAGAAAATTAAAACAAAAACTACGAGATTAAAAAAACGTTCGGCAGAGAACTAATTAAGTGGATCAGTTATTATTAAAAAATATATATTACCAAGCGCTGCGCTGCTACTTCCTCTAAGTAATTAGGTTAAATAAATACACCGCGGGAGAAAATTGATGAAAACATTTAAATTATTTCTAATTCTGTTAGGGTCTGCTTCCATTCTAACCGGGTGCAGCTGAATACCAGTATTTTACATGGAGCGACTGCATAATTATCTGACCTCCACAATCCAGTTATTGTCTTGATAAGACTGATTATCAGACTTTTGGGCTTTTGACTACCTGTAACGACTGTAAAAGATCCACGAATGACAGTCGGGACCAACGGCTTGACATGCTTTCCGACGCACGGAGGAGTCACTGAATTTAACAAACAAAAGAAGCAATGAATTAGCAATTTCCTTCAAAATCTTTCGGATTGTGATTGTGTGTGATTGAAAGTGTGTTACGCAATAGTGTGCTGGCAGTTCTAAAATCAATAGGTATCTAAAATGTTGTCAAAACTGAACGGTTTACATAAATTCCTCATGTATTGAAACCAAGAGATGTAAGTAAGTACGTGTTATTTGGATTCGCGAAACTTGAATGAGGCTGGCACAGGAGGGTGGAGATATTTGCATAAACAAAGATACTTATGCCCAGCTGTGGGTGAATTCGGGCTATTATGATTGTATTATATTATGAGGAGAAGACATAACAATGAGAGGCTGGGGAAAAATTGTGGAAATTCATTCATCGGTAACCATAGAGCAACACGGCCCCCGGCGGACTCGCCGGGGCCGTGTTGCTCTATGTCGGTAACATAAGCCACGCCACACTGGCACCACAAGACTGACTGCCACGCCACGCCATAATACATACACGACACGATTTGACAGTTGTCCCTACTCCCGATGTGTTTTTGCCCGTCCGAAAAAATTAACTTTTATATAGGTACCTACTTGTTTTGATGGATCGTTATTTCAGACGGACGAACGGATATACGGACGGACTTAGGGAGTAGACCGGTTATTGGGATTTCCCATCTAGAATTTCTCAGTAGAAGCTCGGAGTCTGGATTTGTGCCCGGTTGATGACAATAATATAGGCTCACCCGCGATTAAGGATAACTGGCGAAATATGTGCAGAGGTGTACTATTATAGGCACACCTCTGACCAACCCTTCGGGGATTCCCCGAAGGGGGCCTACCACCTACATGTATTTTATTTAGGCCAATCAAATCAAGCTTAGGCTATAATAAGTTCTCCTACGCCGTACTTAAAAAGGCATTAATAATGCTAATAGAGTACCTCTTATTTTCTTCATGAACACTATCGTTTTACATGTTTATGTAAGCCAAATATTCCCGACTAATTAGTTTCGGGTTTCGTAACTAATTTGTTACTTGAAACTTTATAAACATGTCGGCTTTTTCATAAAGTTTGAGGGTATGTACGAGTAAGCATTTGTCGTTAAGGGGATACATCGACAATTTTGTGTTTTTAAAATTCCTGTATAACCAAATGTATATGCTTAGAATTTGGGTTTTCCATGTGTTTATTTGTCTATATTGTCTAGTGCTGTACTAAAACCGAATTACGATTAGGTACTTGTAATTTTTTCGATAGAAAAAAAAGTCCAACCGTCTATTTTCTGTTTTAGGATTATATGTAAACACTTTCCATATTGTGCAGTAAAATTTGCTTTAAATCGGAGGTATTTAAATATGTTAGAACTTACTAAGCTAAAAATAGATTTAAGTATAGCATTTTGTCATAAATCTACATTTAAACGAAGCGCGTTTAAATTCCGGTGAGCGTGAGTCTTCTATCTCGCGCAACAGACAGCCATAACGCCATTTCACTACATATAACGAGCTAAACCACGCTTCGATATATCCTCTTAAGCAATTTCTGAAAGAAGCCCCGCAAAGTTAAATGAATAGCCGTTAAGGGCCTTACTCCCGTTTAGTACCGTAAGACGGTCACTTTATAAAGCCTACTTCTCATTAACGGCTTGTTTAAAAGATTTGAAAAAAATATATGTTTGATATAGATTCATAAACAACATTTGAGCTACAGGATTTTTTCATATGGCTGATACTTTTGCCTTAAAAAAATATTTACCAAAACGCTATTTCTTGGCTAATATCCCTACTCCTCCTAAACGGCTTTGGTGTTTGGAAATATTTTTACACTAAAAAATTGGTGGTTAGAAGTGCTACAAAGTGTCTACAGCTTTTGTAAATCAATCAACATTTGCAAAGAAAATGTTCCCATTTTGAGATACAGGTTCAGAGGAGCTCTGCGCGGGCGCGGGCGGCAGTCTTGTTTTGGCATTGAGACGGGAGGGCTGTGTCGCTCGCGACTCCGCACCGGCTATCGTTCGACATGCTCATACGTATGTGTTAGGGCATAATATTTACGAGCTTATTGTAGTAGTGTGCGTTTATAGATTAGCTCGCTGCAGAGGTCCCAATTCGATTGCGCGCGTGGGCGCTTTATTGTTGACTATTTTTGATGTGCATTTATAAATACTTTTTTTACATTGTAACAATTCTAGAGAGGAGCTCGTGGCTAAGTAATGACAGCCACACGGGTCGATCCGTCAGGTTAAGCTACACTTGCCGGGGTTGGTCAGTGGATGGGTGACCATCTTTACATACCGAGATTCCCCCGTGCCTCGGAAAGCACGTTAAGCCGTTGGTCCCGGCTGTTATTCGTGGATCTTTGACAGTCGTTACGAGTCGTCAGAAGCCCGAAAGTCTGACAACCAGTCTTACCAAGAGGTATCGTATTACGCAGTTACTGGGTTGTGGAGGTCAGATAGCAGTCGCTCCATGTAAAATACTGATATTCAGCTGCATCCGGTTAGACTGGAAGCCGACCCCAAAGACCAAAAGGCTAGGCAGATTGATTTTTTACATTGTAGCAATTTTAAAATATACTTAAACAAAAAAAATATTTCAGTAGTAAATATGAAATACTAGCACTTCCTGCGCGGCTTTGACCGCGTGGATGTCAGAAAATATTCCACGGGAACAAAAATCCTTTTTTTTTTTTTTTGTTACCTACATGTTCAGTCATAGGGGTTTATGGGTTTTATAAAGGGGGGCAAAATTTTTATTATTTTTGCGATAGGACACACCGTTTTCGAGATATAAGCAAAAAAAGAAAAAAATATACAGTACTGTTTTTAATCGCTATTAAAAAGATTTGGAATCAAATTAGTTAGTTAGTTAAGAACTAAAATTCACACCAACACCCAACCAACACCTTGACTTCAAGTGCAAAAACAACTTACTTTTTTTGGAACGAAGTTCCATAACGGCCGGTACGAGCTTGGCGGATGGCCGAATAATATAGGCGAAAAAAAAATTATTTTGAAGAAAAAAAAATGTTGTTTTGTTTTTAATTATTTTTATTTATCATTAATAACAAATAGTAATAAACAACAACAAACAACTACAACAACATGCAACAACAAACAACACACTACCATTATTAGTTATTTAATTAATTTTATATAATTTCTATATTTCTACATTTTCTAAATTGATAACTGATTGTTCAATTTAATTAATTTGTGTATTGCCATATCCGAGTTCTATTTCTGATGTTTCCAAGGCCAATCCTACAGATATATAAAATGAAATAAAGGCAATAATAATAATGACATGGGTGTCATTTTCATGGTTTTTGAGTCCAAGATGGCGGATGCAAAAATTTTCAAATTTTTCGTCATGGATGTCATTTTCATGGTTTTGAGGTCATTGAAAACGATAATGGGGTCAAAATGAAAATCCAAGATGGCGGCTGCAAAAATTCTCAAATTTTTCGTCATGGGTGTCATTTCCATGGTATTTGAGGTCACTGAAAACGATAATGAGGTCAAAATGAAAATCCAAGATGGCGGCTGAGAAAATTTTTAAATTTTTCGTCATGGGTGTCGTTTCCGTGGTTTTTGGGGGCGCTGAAAATGATAATGGAGTCAAAATGAAAATCTAGAATGGCGGCTTCAACAATTTTCAAATTTCTCCGTCATGGGTGTCATTTTCATGATTTTTGAGGTAGCTGAAAAAGATAATGAGGTCAAAATGATAATCCCGTGGAATATTTTCCGACATACACGCGGGCGAAGCCGCACGGGAAGTGCTAGTACTCGTATTTCATATTTACTACTGAAATATTTTTTTTTTGTTTATATTTTAAAATTGTTACAATGTAAAAAATCAATCTGCCTAGCCTTTTCCCAACTACCTACCAGGTACCTACGTACCAAAAACCTACGTTCCATATAAAACACGTTTAAGCTGCCCTCCCTGGGCGCCTCGGGCTCTAAAAAACATTCTCGGGGTAGGGCAAACAAGTACCACGCGGAATCGCGATTGTCGAACTCGATTTTAGTTCCGTCAAAATTGTTTTTTTAGAGATTTTTTTTTGCAGAATAGTTCTAAGATTCTCATAGCCAAAAGTAAGTTTTAGTGATAGTTTAGTTAGTTTAGTTGGTGTATCTACACCAACTAAACTAACTCGCCACCAACACTCGTACCAACGTTAGTCGGTTAATTTCGTGAGGCGTCCACACGTTGGCTATCGTACCAGTCCTGTCCCGTCAGAGGCAATGTGAAGATGTCCGATACACCAGCGTTGTCAGGGAGTATTTATGTAAAAAAAATATTACCAAAAATATAGGGTCACTGCGCCTCTTACTTTACTTTTATTACTCAAATTGGTGAAAATATCATTCTTTCTGTAAAACATTAATTTGTATGTAAGTACCTACAGTTTGTGCAAATATAATTTTATTTTTTTCAAAAAAAAAAGTTACAAATCACTTCTAAAGTTTTGATGAACCGATCATGGTAAAATTTAAAAAAAAAGTTAGATGGATTGTTATACAAAACGGCTGCACACGGCTACATATCAAGCTGTACATTTCCAGTATAAGCTGACCTCTCATTGTACGGAAATAATCCAAGATCAGCTTATACTGGAAATGTATAGATAGCTTGATATATAGCCGTGTGTACAATGGGCTTTATCAATTAGGTACCCCAGTTGTATTAAAATTTTAATACCCAATTGACGCAGCCCACTCTGTACATCCTAATGGCTAGTGCTAATTCAAGTAGCTCTATTCTAATTTTACTATAACCACATACCTACATGCTAAAAATAATGTCCCGTTAAAACTTAAAGTAGTTGCGTAACAAATATCAGCCCTGCATTCCCTTCTGGAATCGTAGGCAAAAATGCCGCCCTACGTGCGCATCTCTGCGACCCTGCATATTCTTTGACATTCGTTTTAGTGTAGCGCGCCACCGCGCTCGCTTTACGTATGAACGGGGGTGGTGGTTAAGCTCCGCCCAGATGCGCAAGGTCATCGAGGCATCTATACACCTTAACAGCTCTGCTGTTGGTTGTTGGTAGGCTGTTGATTGGAATTTCAAGTGAAGTGTTAAATAAATACTAGTTGTGATTGAATTTGTTTAAATATTTATTAATTATTTGGATTTGTTTTAGTCTCAATACAAACTCTAAGCCAGTATTCTGATGTCGGGCAAAAGAAGTCTGTGTGAGTTAGACTGTGTTAGTTTCTATTTTTAATCGACTGCGGCGAAGCCAAAAATGGAGCGTTGATGACTCTTAGTTCTCAGGGTCCTTAGGTATCATGACAAAGTGTACATGTCCTGGGTGTACTAACTCAAAACACTGTTAGGGCATTTTGTATTGGATGGTGCTAATATTGGTGATTCACAAAGTTATAATTCGATTCCTATATAAGTATGTAGGTATATCTGATACCACAGAATAACTATTTGAATGACCTCAATGAATGAATGAATGAATGGCTCTGGGCTCGCTGTTCTGGGCTCTGTTTGTGTGTGCTAGATTTTCGTCTGTAAAGAAACATACGAGGCAGGAGAAAATTCCTGTGAAAGTTAACCCTATGTTTTTGTAAAACACATTCATGTTTTGGTTTTTCTCACGTGTGAGTTTCGAGCTCACTCGGAATTATTTTAGAGCTCTTTTCATGAGCTGATCACGTGGCGAGATAGCGAGTAAAAAACCGGTCAAGAGCGCGTCGGACTCGCGCACCGAGGGTTCCGTTCCGATTTCTGAAAAAGTGTGCTATTTAGAGACATCGTTTTATTTTTCCTGTAATCTTTACATAAACTCCTATCGCATAGAATAATTTCAGATTTTTGTCTTTGCAAACTTCGGAGATAAGGGGGGAACGGTATTTTTTTTTACATTTTTCATCAGAAGTCGAAAACTATGCGGCATAAAAGAAAGAAAAAAAAATGTTTGAGAACTTGCAAACAGCGCTCTTTCATATGATATCCCACATGCCCTAGTAGCCCCACTTTGATTTTTTAAGACCCCCTTCCAGTCCCTGTTGCAAAAAAAATATAAGTATTTTAATTTCTTTCTTATTTGTAAAATAGTTGGGTCAACGTCATCTAAAACTATTCTAAATTTCAAGTTGATAGCATCAGTAGTTCTTGAGATATCTAGCTGTGACAGACAGACAACCGTTGTGAAACATGTGCTGGGCACGTTTATATTTGTTTAGACTCAAAACAATTAAAAATGTGTCCAGCACATGTAGGTGTAGCGCCTTTAGAGAATTCATAGGTATAAATAAGGATACCTACATACCTATTTTAGTTTGTTGTCAGAATGTTTTTCGTTTTATTTTTTTATTTAATGGGTTTAAGTTAGTTAATTAAACTAATAGTTAGTGTCTATAGTTTTACATAATGTATGTATATATTTTTACCCCAATACATAGTAAATCCTATCTTTAAATTATAAATGCCAAAGTGAGTTTGCTTGATAAGCTTTCATGCACGCTATGACGACGGCTGAACGGATTTTTTGTGATATTTGGTACATGGGTGTCGGGACGGGACTGTACTATTCTATATTTCTATCAACGACTACAACGCGAAACGCGATTATTTCGTGTCACGCCTTTTAGAAGGAGCCTTAAAACGATAAGAATAGTTGGTCCCTGTGACCTACTGACAAGATAGATGAGTTCAAATAATTGTTTATTTAATTTGACAAATAATTTTGTGTTGCGTAATGTAAATTATTTTGCGTACCTACTATTGTATAGAATCCTACAAACGCGACACGCGATTATTTCGGGTCACGGCTGTTAGGAGTCTTAAAACGATAAGAATAGTTGGTCGTTGTGACCTATGACAGGTTATATGAGTTCATATAATTGTTTATTTAATTTGACAAATAATTTTGTGTTGCGTACTTACCTACCTAATGTAAATTATTTTGCGTACTTTTGTTTATGTATATAGATCTAGTTTTTCTAATTGAATGAGGTTGTTGCGCCACTTCTTCTTTCCAGCTAAAACACTAGGAAAGGTAGTGGTGAAGGGCGGGCGTTTTGTGGAACCGTCTTAATTTTGACGATTGAAAATAACAGAGAAGGTCTCTGGGATGAGATACTCAATGCGCGGCATGGCCCGGTTTTGCCGCACAGCACTGCCACGCGGAAATTTCTCCTTAGTCTAGACATAGTGCGGCAGAAATTGTGTCCTGTGAATGCCACGTGCCCCTCGCGCTCTGTTTGAACACGCCTTTATGGAAATTAGTTATGGCTGGCAACTGAGCATGATTTTTCCAACAGAAGTATTTTTTAAAGCAGCCAGTGGAAAATAGGAAGCATAAAAATAGGAAAAAAAATTAGATAGGAAATGGGAAATAGGATAGGGGTAGGAAATTAAATGGAGTCGTTAGTTCATGAATCGGATGAATAAGAAATTGCGAAGAAGAATTATATTATATCGAACGTCTCTGGGTGTTTGACATTATTTTGTATGGATAAAAACAAAATAAAAAAAAAAGTAGGTCAAGCTCGGTGCGCGGTCCGACTCGCTGTCGGACTCGCGCACCGAGGGTTCCGTACCATCATTTACATGTAATTTTTGTTGATGATTTCTGAAAAACTGTGCTATTTAGAGACATCGTTTTATTTTTCCAGTAATCTATGCATAAACTTCTACCACATCGAATAATTTCAGATTTTTCTCTATGCAAACTTCGGAGATAAGGGGGGGGGGGGGACGGTATTTTTTTTTGAAAAGAAAAGAAAAAAGAAAAGAAATACGTTTATTTGCGGTAAACATGACGCAAAGCACAACAAAATAAAATAACAATTTGTAAAACAAGTTTGGGGAAAATATGCGTCACATCTACGCAAAACGGCTACCGCTCAGCATAATGCCGCGACCCCCTGCGAAACGGAGCCCCAGCGCTGGTTTTCAGCGATAGCCGGCGTTGACGCGATGACGTCGACCGGTGCAGCATGTAACAAATAATATGAAATTAAAAATAAATAAAAATATAAAGTTAATTCTAAAAGTATAGATCTAAGGTATAGATAAAATATACATTTACATTTTAACATTTTTCATCAAAAGTCGAAAACTATGTGGCCTAAAAAAAAGAAAAAAAAATGTTTGAAAATGTGCAAAAAGCGCTCTTCCATATGATACCGCCACTTCAAATTTTTAAGACCCCCTTTCAGACTCCCTGTTGCAAAAAAAAAGTTTCTTATTTGTAAAATAGTTGGGCAAACATCATCTAAAACTGTTCCAAACAAGTTGATAGCATTAATAGTTCTTGAGATATCCAGCTGTGACAGACAGACAGAGACACACCATAAGGGTTCCTTTTTTACCATTTTGGTACGGAACCCTAAAAAGGTGTGTGCTTGTGTGTGACCACACGATATAAGTGAAAACTTACGTCTGGAGCCGACGCCAAGTAGGTATACGCGATTCAGCGTTACCAACTGACTGGAGCCGAGTATACCCGAATCAGCGTCACCGACACGAGCGTGACGGTTCAGTTTCGTTCACTCACTGTTCAGAAAAAGTGCAGTGCGCCTATATAGAAGTTTTCACTTCAAAAACTGTAGCCGTACCTACCGTACAAACGTATAAAATATAGGTGTTAAATAAACCTAAAATCAGGTTATGAAGTCATGTATGGTTTATTGACTATAAATAATAATAGCAAATGACTTCCTGAAAGTGCTGATAAGCTATAAACAATGGGGTCCATTGTAAGTACTACCTACCTACTGATAGTTGAGTCAGAACTTCTCAATCATGTCATTTTAATCCAATTGTTTACTTATATGTCCCTCTCATAAGAGGGCTAACAGAAAGGGATAGAAATTATGTAGTCGTAATTTTATTGGAAGTCGAGAATTATTTTTCTGATTCTTGGCAAAGCTTCCTTGGAGATTTGGCTAAACCTAAACACACACATGGTGGTTTTTCTTCTTTTCTTAAAATTTATTGACTTGAAAGGTGGAGAACTAATTATCTTCGGTCAAAAATAAACTTCGTGTAAAGTTTATGTTTGACTGAAGAAAATTAGTTAACAAAATTATCTGTTATTAATATTCCATCGTTAGTAATAATTTATTATTTTTGCATAGTTTATTTTGTTTCAAGAGGCCCGATTTCTAGATTGACCTGTGACCTCGTCACGTGATAGGCGCCTATCTCTATGTAATAAGATTAATTAAAACATAGCTCATTTTTAATAAAAACAAATGATAAAAGTACAATGGCTACTAAATCAAAATAGGTCATGGCCACTGTCTCTATCACCAACGTAGGTTAATTAGGTACCATTTTAATTTTTATACAAACTGATTAAACTGATAGAAGTACAAGACCTAATTGAGTTCAACCCTGACCGGTACAGCAAACTTTTAACATCCAATAGATGTATGGTGTGAATTGCTGTGACTTGCACAAATGAGTGCGGGCTGGATATACTTAACAACGTGCTGCCGCTATCACGACATTCCTTCAAAACGCTGGTAGAGTTAGTGGGCAGTAATCATAAAAATCTTTTTCTATTATCTATCTATCTATCTATATAAATAAAAAGAGAAGTCCTGACTGACTGACTGTCACTGATTGACTGACTCATCAACGCCCAGCCCAAACCCTTGGACCTAGAAAGCTGAAATTTTGCCCAGAGATTCCCTTTATAATGTAGACAAGGAATAAGGAAGGATTTTTGGAAATTCCATCCCTAAGGGGTCAAATAGGGCATGAACGTTTGTATGAAAAATCTTATTCCTTAAGTTAATAGACTTGAAACTTGGCACGAATACTTATCTAAGTAAATTATAAAGTTTGTAATTTTTAGTTTTTTAAAACTACCCCCTAAGGAGGAATTGCGGGGTATCAAAGTTTCTGTGGAGGAATTTTAACGCGCGGTCCGATTAACTCGAAACTCAGCATTTATACTGACCAAAAATGACGAATAACGTGTATCAGAGTTTTTCGAAAATCTATCCCTAAAGGGGTGAAAAGGGGTAGCCAATTTTACAGGGCATGATTTTACTACGGGGCTTGATTAACTCGAAAATTGGTGTAAATAACCTTTCAGTCAAGTTACGGAAATATCCCAAACGATTTTTTAAAATTCCAGCCCCGTGGGGGTGAAAACAGGGAATATAGTTTATATGAAAAATCTTATTCATTTGGTTAATTAACGTGAAACTTGGCACAAATACTTGCCTAAGTAAGTAATAAAGTTTGTCATTAATAGTTTTTCAAAAATACTCCGAGGGGAAGGGTAGAGAGGGAGGGGGAAAGGGGACGGGGTGGTAAGAAGGGAAAGGGGCAGTGGAGGGTGTGGTGAGGAGGGGGAGGGGAGGGGGGTTGTCGAGGGGCAAGAGGGGTACGTGTAGTGAGGGGGGAGGGAGTGGAGAAGAGGAGGGGGTTAAGTGGAGAAAGGGGGTAAGTGTAGAGGAGGTGAGGGGGAGGGGAAAAGCAGTTAAAGGGGTGTGAGAGTAGGAGGGTGATGTTAGCGGGAAGAGGGTGCGGGGAGGGTTTGAGAGGGGTAGAGTGTTGGGCATGTGGAGGGGGAGGTTGAGAAGGTTACAGGGAGAGTGGGAGGGGTGAGATGGGGTGAGATGGGGTTGGACGGAGTCAGGCCGGGGTTAGGGGCGTTTAGAGGGAGAGGGGGAAGGGTGGTGGGGTGAGAGAGGGTTTAGAGGGAGATCTGGTGGGGTGAAAGGTGGGGTGAGGGGGTCAGAGGTTCCCTTTATACTGTAGACAAGGAATACGGAAGGATTTTTGTTCCCATGGGATATTTTACTACATCCACGCGGGCGAAGCCGCGGGCAAAAGCTAGTGTGGCGGCATCTACATCGCCACATATGAACTACGCATCAATGACATGACGTCACGCAAACCTGCATCGCACAATTAGAGTTTGCCGCGCGATTGGCATATGTACAGCGTCCCGACATCAACCGTCGGGCAGTGGCCCACCAGACACAACACCCGTCTGGTCGGAGGATCCTCCCTTTTCAATAGAGGATGAGTGAACTTTACACCCTGTTCCACATGCCTCTAAATTGGTGACCCCGACGTGATCGTCAGCGCAGCCTTCGTGCAACAACTTCAGCGTGACGTCATCAGCATCACTTCCTCAAGCTTTCGAGCGGCGAGTCACACAGCCAGCCAGCATCCACGGCTTCAACGGGTATCCTGACCACCAGCAAGCAGCGGACGCGCAGTCCTGGTCATCACCTTCAGCCTCAACCCAGCGCTGTACACTCCGACTCACTGGAGCATAACGCAGCGCCACCCCGACTCACTGGGGTATCACCGCAGACAGTTCCGACTCACCGTGAACTATGCGGCACCCGGTTCCGACTCTCTAAGACCACAACTGGCACTGGCAAGCATCGCAAGATACACGACTCAGGCCACTATCGACCTCCGGTCTCCGGAGGGGAGTGATGTGGCGGCATCTACATCGCCACATATGAACTACGCATCAATGACATGACGTCACGCAAATCTGCATCGCGCAATTAGAGTTTGCCGCGCGATTGGCATATGTACAGCGTCCCGACATCAACCGTCGGGCTGTGGCCCACCAGACACAGCACCCGTCTGGTCGGAGGATCCTCCCTTTTCAATAGAGGATGAGTGAACTTTACACCCTGTTCCTCATGCCTCTAAACTAGTTATAAGATAAAATAATTCGTGAATTGAAAAAAAAAAAAAACTCGTTTGTTTCTCTCTGCGATACAAGATGCTATTTTAGAAAATTGAAAATAAATCAATAAATAATAACGATTAATGAAATAAAAATATGTATCTTTAGAAAACGATAACGCCGAACCTTATTGAATTAATTTCGCAATTGCAGCTGCACGCATACAACGTGTTCCCGCAATTACGACATTAACTAAATGCCGGTTGCAGACCAAGAGCTAACCTAAGTTAGTTTAGCTTAGCTCGCATAGCTGAGCTAATTTTTCATACTGTGATCTTTGTTTGTGGTCTGCACACAAGTATGGAAAACTGCGTCAGCTATGCGAGCTAAGCTAAACTAACTTAGCTTAGCTCTTGGTCAGCAAACGGCAAAAGACACAGGTAGTGCTAGTGGCCAGTAATCATAAAAAATATATTATAATAAGATAAAATAATTAATAAATTGAAACAAAATAAATTTCAAACAAACTAAGTAATAAAATAATAACCAAAATTAGAATCACTCTATGCAAAGGACTCATTCATGAAGCTATTGTTCTATTTCAGCTGGTAAGGTCTTTGACTTTGAACCTTTTTTAGGGTTCCGTACCTCAAAAGGAAAAAACGGAACCCTTATAGGATCACTTGTTTGTCCGTCTGTCTGTCGGCCGGTCTGTCAGTCTGTCAAGACCGTTTTTCTCAGGAACGCATGAAGGGATCCAGCTGAAATTAATATCAAATACGTAGATCTACGGTTCCTTGGAGTCCTAAAAAATACAATCTTCTAAATCAACGCAATAAAAAAATACGGCCATTTTGCGACACATTTTGATACTTGCAACTGTCGCAAGTAAATCAAAACCTATACGGTACTTCCCGTTGGCCTAGAATAATGAAATTTGGCAAGAAGCAAGGTCTCCCAGCACAAGTAAAGGAAAAAGTCCGAAAATTGTGAATTTGTAATTTTATGACATCTTTTTTTTTTGATATCCAATGTTAAGTTTGTTTTTGGGATAAATTCTTTTCCTACGGAACCCTTCATTGTGCGTGGTCCGACGCGCACTTAGCCGGCTTTTTTGGTGCATCGTTTGTCTATTGTTCTGACCCAGCTGTGAGTAGCTTCGTGAATGATTTTTTTTGCACAATCACCAGAAAAAAACTCGAGTGGCATGACCATTCCTTTCTCGTTCGTTTGAATTTCATAAAGTTTAATGAAATTAAAAATCTTCACAAAACGAAGATGCTCGTTGGTCCACGTAACTTGAGAGCTGCTTGCTCTTCCCTTCACGTTGTTCTGTGGCAGAACATCGTGAAAGGAAGGGCAAGTAGCTCTGCTACTCTCAAGCACAATTTTGCAGAACAATTTTGTTTCTTTTGCGAACTTTCTTGATGCTTCGAAGTGTAACATCGATCATTTTGTAACGGACTTCAAAAAAAGGAAGAGGTTCTAAATTCGGTTATATTTTTTTTTGCAGTTGAACACGATTCGGGCCATAGTACATAACCCTCAGTACAAGAGACTAGCTGACCTGTACTTGGACAACAACAGTATATCAGCCGTCAAGGAGCTGGAAGGCACTGAGTGGTTCTCCACTTTTCGAGTGCTGAGTCTTCGGGGGAACTTGCTGAAACAGGTACGTTTTATGGTTAGCAGCCCACCGAACCATAAGTGGTCATCACGTATGGATATGGACCACTGCACTTTTGGAAGCATCTAAGAGCCTTGCCATCCCATAATCAAAGCTGGAATGTCTAATGTGTTTGCCACTACATGTAAAAGCGCCAAACAATTTTAAACTTTAGAAGGAATCGACCATAGAAAAAGTTTATACCTACATAACACTATTAAATGAGCAATATTTGTAATCACGTTCTCGAAAACGACTCTAACGATTTCGATGAAACTTGCAATCAAGGATTTGCGGGGGCGAAAAATTGATCTAGCTAGGTTTCATAATTATCTGGGAAAATTCGTTTTCTCCGTATTTTTACGCAAAAAAATTTGCCCGCGCAGTTCACCTGAGCAGAGCTCGGTCGCCCAGGTGCTGTATTATAAACCTGATAAGTACTTTAATTTCGAACCTCCTGGAACTTTAAAATGTTTTCTTAGTGTTTGTTTACCATGTCTACATTGGAATAATCAAATAATGCTACCTTTATAAAATAATATAACGATCGAAGTAGGGGGAGTTCTGTAGTTTCTGCCTACCCCCATGGGAAGAAGGCTTGAGTGTATGTATGTGTAAAAAGTAATGGGTTTGATAATGAGCATTAGGAATCGCAATATAAGTATCACTTCAAGGTTTTTTAGTCTCAAATATCACAACCTACGTACAATATGATATTAGTACTTAATCAGGTTACAATGTGATCGTGTAAATAAACACGTTGAATTCAAAGAACCTGTATCTGCGAGACAGTTTTGAACTGTATGGGAGCGCAAATAATAAACGAACGGTACCTATCTTTAAATTTCGGAGAATCATGGTGGCCTTATTAAATCAATATACTGTGAGTACTCCTGCCGAGTTTGCTCAAATTGTAAAAGGAGTATTTTATCAAAGTCATATTGATGTTAATTTGCTTTGAGTTAGATATTTGATTGCCAGAACATTTTAAGTATGTGTCCGTACCTGTCTATACCTTATACAGCGTATATCATGAAAGTGTGTGATATAAATATCAAGCTGATCAACTTTCTCCATGGGGCCAACATCGTAATCGCGAAAAAATAATCAGCTGTTCCATAAAGGGTCGAGTATGTATGAACTTTTGTATTGCACAGTTGATATTTTTTTTGCTATTACGATGTTGGTCCCATGGAGAAAGTTGTTCAGTTTGATGGTCTGTAAGGGCACTCTTAAAGACCACAGCTTTACATGCTGTATAGGTTCACAGTTCAAGTTTGTAATCTGAGAAAGCAATCTCAAATGTTTAGTCACGTTACCAGCTTTCGGAAGCCTTTTCAAGTTTTCCTTATTTGACTTCTTAAGGACTTCATAAACTTGCGCGAGTACGTAAGCTCAGGTTTAGCTTACGTACTCACAAGTTTATGAAGTCCTTCAAGTTTTAAATTGAAGCGTAATATTCCATTGCTGCACGTTATAATCTTGCGTTTTCCTCCTCAGATCCCTGTGTACGCGTTTGACAAAGCTATCCAATTTAACAACAATATAATGCACGTGTTCCTGGGTGACAACCCCTGGCGGTGTGATTGCCACTTCATACCTCGCTTCCAAAGCTTACTGCTGAAATACAAGAGAGTGATTAAGGATCAGCATAACATCAGGTGTTCTAAATCCAGCGATAAGAAGACTTCGCTTATACAGGTAAGTTCATTTCATTTTCACACCTCATGAAGTCATGATACATTCTGGTAAAGACATCGGGAAGAAAATTTCTTACGAATTCTGTTGCAATTACGAATTTATCTAGTAAAGAATAGCACCTAGTATAAAGACAAGAGGGTAATAAAAATTAAGGTGATGTCACTAGATAGGCTCGCCCCCTATTACATGGATGGGACTTAAAAAAAAAATGAAAGATGTGGGTGTGTATAGTTACACCTCCGTCTAGCCCTTCGGGGAATACAAGCGTGTTGTTATGTTCTTTCCATAGAAATATAAAATACAGATTATATCATTAGAGTTGTGGAAGCGTTGTTTTCGCAGTGGTAGCCCGCGAAATTCAATCAATTTTTTTTTGTGTTTTTTGCAATTTGCAGGCCCGTGCCAGGTTGTATTTTGATCAAAATATGATACGCGACAATAAGACATAATGTATGTAACTACATAATTTTAACCATAAAAATCATCTCCGGGCGTGATAAAGAGAGTTGCAAGTCTTGGAGGCAATTATTAACAAAATAATATAGGTAATACATTTATAATGAATGTAATGAGATAATTTTAGTCTCATTAGATTGTTATTTCTTGTTACACGCCCTTTACTCACACAAATGCATAATTATTTGTCTCTAATTGGGCAGCTGGGCTGCCGCAGAAACATTGCTTTTCTCCATAGAAAAAGATACAAACGCTCTCGCCTGTTTTCTTTCTGGTTAACCCCTCAAGTGTATGGCCCGGACCGCCCCCTGCGCCCCGCGTGATGCGCAAGTTTAGAAAACTTTTTGATTTTTGAGTAGGCCTTCAGAAAAACTGAGAAATCGGCAACTTATAGCCATTATCATGGTATATATTATACCTTCCTAGCTTCGTTATGAGTTTACCTAACTATTTATACTATTCAATAAACAAATAAAACTGACCTCATCTCGCAGTGATGAAATATGTTTTCACTTTTATAATTTTCACTCACATAACCATAAAACTTTATCACAATACATCGAATTCACACACATATTCACCAAAAAATCTTCATTACGATAACACAATAATGTGTAGGCAATGTTTACACATCTATTCCACTTAGAAACAATGTTCAACACTCCAAAAACGAATAAAAACTTTTTGTTTACGCAATGAAAATAAAAATGGCGCGTCACTTTGAAAATCACAGATGAATTTGTAAAAATTACGTTTCGTTAAATTTTAGTAGTGTTCCATTAAAATGTTATTAAAACTGGTCAAGTATGAATCGATTAATCGAATGATACAGCCAAATTGTGTTGAAAGTGAAAAGAAACGTAAAAAATACCATCGCCAATGAGAGCTGTGACGATGACGTAGTTATGCACACATGGGGTGCACGCGACATTTCGAGCACTTTCTCTTATGCACACATGGGGTGCAGTTGACACTTGAGGGGTTAATGACCATAAAGCAATGATTTTTTACAGAAATATAAATATCAGTTACTTGTATGCCCCTATGTTTTCCTTTTTGATGATATATTATTTTTATAAGAACTAGAACCCTCCAAAAATGCTCAAAATTGCCTATTCAGACCGCTGTCAACAGACGCCTAGTGTACCAAATCGTCAACTATTATCGAAAAAAGAAAAACATAGGGGCATATCCTTCTTATCCAGTTTATGAAATATCTTTTAAATTAGTCCAATATTGGAGTAGGAAATAGACGAGAGCCAAACCTCGAAATATGACTTTTTACATAGGCTATTTAGTCGGATCTGCAGTTGTCCTTATCGCACGAATCCAAGTACGGAGCGCGGGCGGGGGACAGCAATACCTTCTTAAAATACCTAATTTTCAAAAGTCTGGCCGCCCGCCTTTCCTCTTAAGTTTTGTACATAGTACTTACGAGTTACAAGAATAAAGTTTAAAAAACTGTAACCCGACTACGGAAAAATAAAATTGATCTAAAAAGTTCAAAATATTTATTTACTCTAAACAAGAATGACATAGGTATATACATATTTGTAATGTGCTCGTCAAGACATTTCTTTTAATACCAAACATGTCTTGATTATTTAAATTTAATTTTTTTCGAGGTCCGAAATTTACGTGTTAAGTCCACCATATTAATTTTAGGGAGAATTTATATAGCCTATGTCACCCGGACCATTATTTCGAATCTACTGATACCTACCTCATTTATCAAAATCGGTTCAGTAATTTAGGCGCTACGGTGGAACACACGTAAATACGTACTTATACAAGCATACACACATACACAAGCAGACTGCTAAAATCATAACCCTTCCTTTTGGTTTTGCCGTAGTCGGGTAAAAATACATAATTAATAAATAAATAATAAATAAATATCCTTGAACATTTTACACAACGCCATCTAGTCCCAAGCTAAGCAACCTAATGCTTGTGTTATGGTAACTAGATGGCTGATAAACTACTTATATACATTTTTTTTTTGTAAATACATACATATTATAGATAGAAAAACACCCAGACTCGGAACAAATACTTGTAGGTCGTACAAATATTTGTCCCGTGCGGGAATCGAACCCGCGACATGCTGCGCAGCAGTCAATCGCTCAACCACTGCGCCAACCGTGTCGTCAAATTATATACATACTTACATACATACATACATACATAGACTGCTAAAATCATAACCCTTCCTTTTGGCTTTGCCGTAGTCGGGTAAAAAGTAATACCGTGAAACATGTTTTTGGTTTTTGAACTGTTTGTGCACAATTTGAAAACACAGTGCCATTGTTGGTAATTATTTAGACGATTAATTAAGTACGTTAATTTTACTTTAATGTTCTGCACAATCATATGTGCTACACAAACACAAGTTCGATTGTAACTAAGGTTAATTAGGCCCGTGGGACTAATTTATGCGGACCACGTCTAGGAGCGCGTACTTACACCCATATTCTAAGACGTTTCCTCGAAACTTCCTCGCCTCCACTCAACCTCATTCAAGGAAATCGGTATTCACAGTTGCAAAAAATCTCCTTCACTTTGCGTCACTCGACACTTTCCCTCGCTCGAGGTGAGGAAACAACTGTCAAACTCAAGGCGTCGGGATGTACCATAAGGAACACTCAAGGAAGATTTACGCCATTATTCGAATTTTTTACTCGACTCTTTTACCCACGCTTGCTAAACAGAGCTGATTATTTTATTTAAATAACTTTTCCATTAGTGTTTTCAATGGATTTCCAAAGGTTTCTCAATTATCTGTATGATAATCCGTACGATTATTCCGAACGATGTTATTTACGAGTATATATTATAGTTACCACTTAGTATAGATTATGTAGTTACCACTTGTGTTCAATAACAGAGCTATGTCTAGTAACAGATGACTACCATCCGCCTTTAATTCAGTTGTTAATTGCGTTAAGATTTTATGACACAGATAAAAAACAGCAATCTGACAACTATTGAGCGACCATAGACAAAAAAAAACAAAGTGTATGCTGAATCCATAGACTTATAAAAAAAGATGGACTCCGCGCCACGCATATCGAAAGTGAAGCACCCTACCGATCTATGTGTGCGTGATTTGAGTACCTGCAAAGACGCTGTCGCTCGTGTCACGTAATGGCGGCCGGTCGGCATACTATGATGTAAATGTGTGCGCGAGGCGTGTTTGTGCAAACGGACCCGGCATACTTACTGTGCTTCACTTTCGATATGCGCAACGCGGAGTCCATCTTTTTTTATAAGTCTATGGCTGAATCTATGATTCAATGACGTTTTCAATGACGTTTTACCTCGACTCAACGTCACTCGAGGATCCTCAAGATTACCTCACGATAAGACCGAGTTTTAACTACGAATACCGATTTCGAGGATTAGTTGAGGTGATCCTTAAGGTTCAGTTGAGTCGGGGTCGAGGAAGTTTCGAGGAAACGTCTTAGAATATGGGTGTTAATCTGGTATGCTATTATACTTACTAATTGTTGCAAAAAAGTTTGTGACCGCTAGGTCTACTGTTCTCAGAACTACTAGTTTTAAAGGGGGTATAACTGGCGGCTTCGACAACCAGAGGATTGCGATCTTTGGCGGCTGTATCGAAGAAACGCTTGGAATTTCTAAACTCGCTCCTTTTATTGGTTCGCAACTTCGCACATGTGGCCGGGTTTATCCCCAGTAGTATTTCTACATTTGTGTGAACTGCAGACGGGTTTTTCCCAAGTGTTAGTTCTTTCGGTGTTGTAGCCAGACAAAGCGATGTCCAACCTCCTCCACCCTACCAGGAGGCGGTCTCTTGGAACAACTTTATTAAATTTATTCAGCGGGTTAGCGTTTTTTCGCGTTACAGTTGTCTTTGCAGATGGAATGATTTTCTTGCGGATAATATAACATTAATTGGATGATTTATATGAACAATTAGATTATTCAATGACATTCTTACTTAAATAAACAGTAATTTCTTGGAATCGGCCACAATCTAAGAATTAACCGAAAAGGTGTTGATTGAGTTGTTATTGCGTCCCCAGCCTCACATTAATTACTGAGCACTGAGCTGAGACCCGACCTATATTGTAGGTATGTCAGAGGTATAAGGTGATAATAATTTGACGTTTCCAGAAACTAAAGTACAAAGTAGGTTCTAAAGAAATTCTCAGTAGCATCATCTCGGTTTAGGGTGACGCCTAGAGAATACAATCCCGAGCATGATTTTCGATCCCGGGATTACGGGATTCTTGACGCGTAATCCTGGGATCCCGGGGCAATCCCGGGTAAGACTATGTGGTTTCTAATTGGTCTCAAATGTAAAAAAAGAGTAATTTCTTGAAATACCTATATTTTTAATTTTATTGCACAACACAAATCACCATATACATAGGTAGTAAGAAAAGAAAAAAACACAAAACAAGGATAGGTACTATACTTTGTAAGAAATAAAAAGACAAAAAAAACCTAATTTAGAATTTTGAAAATACAATCGTAGAAATATCAATAATGCATCCAAGGTTTGACTTCCAAGCCTGCTTCGTAGTTTATTGCCAACATAAGCAGCAGCTAAAAACGCTCATTCAGGTTCTACAGTGGTTGGAGGAATAGACATAGATACTATATAGGTATCAAAGGGTTGTTTTTTTGACGATATGTAATAAATGCTATTAATATAATCTAGGCAAGGTCATTGTCAAGGCGCAACGGACTACGGAGTGCAAACTAGACCTGTTTGTGGCAATCCCGAAAATCCCGAGATTAGCCAAGTACAGACCCGGGATTTTCGGGACCAGAAAACGGCCGGGTTTCCCGGGATCCCGGCCGTTTTCTGGCCCCTTGTATTCATTGTATTCTCTAGTGACGCCTAGCAGATGGGAATGTCCACGGAACAGAAAAAAACAGGAAACGTCTTGCTAGCCCCTTTTTAACCTATTTCAAAAAAGAACGAGGTTCTCAGTTCGTCAGAATCTTTTTTTTTATGTTTGTTCCCCGTTTACTCGAGGAGCGCCAGACCAATTTGGAAAATTATTTTTCAATACTCTTCCTCGAAAACTGGTTCATATCGCACTACGATTAGGTTCACAATGCAATGTATGTCGCACGCGTGCGATTTTTCATTTTCCCACACGCGTGCGGGAATAAAAATTGCCACAGATAACTTATCCATACTAATATTATAAATTCGAAAGTAACTCTGTCTGTCTGTCTGTCTGTCTGTCTGTTACCTTTTCACGCCTAAACCACTGAACAGATTTCGATAAAATTTGGCAAGGCTATAGATGGTATCCTGGGGACGGACATAGGCTACTTTTTTTTTCAAAAATAATCCTACAGGGGGTGATATAGGGGATGAAAGTTTGTATGGGAAACTCAGTATTTCTTAAGTTAGGGATGTGAAAATTAAAACGTATGCTTTTGATAGGAAATAAAGAAATAATGCGGTTCAGCGTTTTTGAAAAATCATCCCCTAAGAGGGTAAAATCGGGGTTGATTTTAAAATTTACAAAACTGCACGGATTTCGACAAAATTTGGCAAGGCTTTATAAATCATCCAGGGGAAGGCCATAGGATACTATTTTTTTTCAAAAATAATACTACAGGGGGTGATATAGGGGATGAAAGTTTGTAAGGGAAACCCAGTATTTCTTAAGTTAGGGATAAAAAATTTATGCTATTGGTAGGAAATTAAGAAATATGCAATTCAGCATTTTTGAAAAATCATCCCCTAGGGTAAAATAGGGGTTGATTTTAAAATTTACAAAACTGCACGGATTTCGATAAAATTTGGCAAGGCTTTATATAACATCCTGGGGAAGGACACAGGCTACTTTTGGTCTTAAAAAATAATCTTACAGGGGGTGATATAGGGGATGAAAGTTTGTATGGGAAACTCAGTATTTCTTAAGTTAGGGATGTGAAAATTAAAATGTATGCTTTTGATAGGAAATAAAGAAATATGCGGTTCAGCGTTTTTGAAAAATCATCCCCTAAGGGGGTAAAATAGGGGTTGATTTTAAAATTTACAAAACTGCAAGGATTTCGACAAAATTTGGCAAGGCTTTATATAGCATCCTGGGAAAGGACATAGGATACTATTTTTTTCAAAAATAATACTACAGGGGGTGATATAGGGGATGAAAGTTTGTAAGGGAAACCCAGTATTTCTTAAGTTAGGGATAATAAATTTATGCTATTCGTAAGAAGTTAAGAAATATGCGGGTCAGCGTTTTTTAAAAATCATCCCCTAAGTGGGTAAAATAGGGGTTAATTTTAAAATTTACAAAACTGCACGGATTTCGATAAAATTTAGCAAGGCTATAGATAGCATCCTGGGAAAGGACATGGGCTACTTTTTGTCTTAAAACATAATCCTACAAGGGGTGATAAAAGGGATGAAAGTTTGTATGGTAAACCTAGCATTTCTTAAGTTAGGGATATGCCCTATGTTTTCCACATGAACGTTCCCATGGGATATTTTCTGACATCCACGCGGGCGAAGCCGCGGGCAAAAGCTAGTATAACATATACTTAGTCCAAATTGAAATTCGTTCAACGCCTCTATTCACAATTCTCTATTCGGAGGTGAATGTTTTTTTTAATCTCGGCAAAGAGGTATGCGTCTTTACGGCGTTAATATTTTTTGAATATATAAATAATATTTTAAATAAATAGAATATCATCAAAAACTATGATTATTATAATAAAAAAAACGTTTATGAACAAATTAACATTTATTTGTGTTCTAAATTCGAAAATATTTGAATTTTCTATTTTTCATGTTAGGCAGTTTATCGGATTTATACCTTTGCTTCTCCTTCAACTTGGCGAAAGCAAAGCGCGAAAAAAAAAGAAAATTTAAATCATAGTTTCCTAATAATTCATGACAAAAATATTTTCCGTTATTTTGTTTTATTTCTTCAAAAGTGTATTGAAAAACGTCGTTTGATACTCGTGGACATTTGTTATTGCAGTTCTCGGCTCAAAAACAACCTCGCCTACGGCTCGGGTGTTAATTCCGCCTCGAATACAATAACAAACGTTCTCCACTTGTATCAAAATGTACTATTTTTGTTTGAAATGGTATACTTTCCAGATGGTCCCATTATCATTAGGTCAGGATCTGATAGTGGAATCCTGGAGAAGTCGAGGGAACTCTTCAAATATTAGGCTGAGGCTACAGTAAGCAGCGATTTGCGATGCGACTGGAAGAGCGAAACGAATAACGAGAGTAATATTTGATATACGGTGTAGCCATATACGTGAGCATTAATTTATTTGTTTTAGTCGCTCATGTGTCGCAGGTCGCATCGCGGCCTAATGTAGCCTCAGCCTAGGCACTCCTATAGCAATTTGGGTATTTTTTGTAGTAGGTAACTCGTGCAAATGCTCTCGGAAAGCACCATTTGGTGAAGTGGAACTGATGAAGTCCACAGATGGCCACCGGAACTTCTAAATAAATTAGCATTCATGTATTGCGATTCGAGTACTCCTCAACAATAATTAACGTCCCTGCGTCGGGAAAAGCAATATTTTGTTTAGTTTAGTTTATTTATTAATAATAATGTCAATAGTCACTATAAGTTACAAAATAGAGCATAATTATACAAGTTATCATAATTTACAGATTAATTTTGAGGGAATTCCTATTAAACAATATAATAATCATTCGTAAAAAAATAAAAGATAATAAACAAATAATAATTAAATCAATTAAATACCTAAAACCATTCTTTTAGGTCATATAACCTTAGCCAGCCATTAAGTTTAGCTCTAAAAGCATTGTACGACGCTGCGCTTACAATTTCATCTGGTAGCCGATTGTATACCGACGGACCCATGATGTGAATTAACCTTCCAGATTTGGACAGGGTGTGTGAATAGCCAGCTAATTTGTCTCTACCACGGGTACAGTAGTTATGCCTATCCCCGCATCTATTGTATTCGTTTAAATTATGTCTAACATATAGCGCCACCTGTAATATTACCATTTGTAAAAGGTTGCATTATTTATTGTTATTATACGATTGAATTGTAAGTTTAATGTTATAAGATAAAAGGCACGATGGGGCTGACATATCTGTCTAAATAAAAACCCCAAAATAAATAAAGAGGAAAAAAAATGTTATTATACAACGTGCCGCCACTACAGCGACATAAATTAAAAAAAAAATATATCAAACAAATTAAATAATAATCAAAATTAGGATCACTCTATGTAAACGCTCATTCATGAAGCTATTGTTCTATTTCAGCTGGTAAACGGTCGTTGACCGACACCTTTTTTTTGTTCAACGTTTGTCTATTTATTCTGTCTGTTACATGAAGGTACTAGCATACAGCATACAAAAACTCTGTGTTTAACAGTACTCCATTTTTAAGATGAAACGTATGGCCGCATAACTACGAAATATCTAGGCACCGCCATCATTCTGTATCACTGGCACTGCACACCTGTGCACACACGTGGTTAATTCTAGTAACACTGTCTACGGAATCACACTATTAAAATAACAGTGACTTCTCACTCAGCCGCGATTTATCGTGCCGTATAACATAAAGGGCCATTTAGATGGAGAGAGTTTCTCGAACGTTTCTTGGTGAGAAATCGTAAGCTACTATCGCAAGCAATAATTGCCATAAGACTATCGTATCATAATGTTTACATACAGGCAAGAACTAAATTCTCGCCTACGATTGTGTCATACGAGATTCGCAAGTAATTTATCGCTGGCGATAAATTACTGCGACTGTTTACACAGCGAAATTTAAAGTAAGAAGATTTTTGCTTACGAGTTCTCGACTTGGTCTATACACGATCTCGTATGACATTTTATCAAGTCCATACGAGTATCGTACAAATCGGTTTGAACCGTTTTTGAGTGCGAGATTTGCCATACGAGTTCAGTGATTACTACGGTAGTGTTCTCAAAATGACACAAAAATCATTTAAATTTGGTACTGCTGATAATGTTAAGTTCATTTAAATATTTTTGAATGTCTCTTCATCTATCAATTATTGTAATTCAAGGCACAAAGTATTAGATGCTCCAAAAGTGTTTCTTCTCGTTATCCATTTTTAACCCAACATCTTTTTTTCCGTTTTCGTTTTTATTAATTCTTTTCTTAAAAGAGCAGATATAATTATGATACCTGAGATACAGGTTTATCCTAGTTCAGGTTAATCCCATTATTATATACCTACCATTTTAGTTTAAGCCTTAATATTGTAAATATGCATTATTTAAATGAATAAATGAATTTGAATTAAAACACGCACGCACTGCACTCATAGTAGCGACAAAAGCGTATAATAATAATAACGGGAGGTAGCCACTGGCACAAAAACTCGAAATACAATTCTCGCTTTGTAGTTCTGTTTACACGGACCAGAGATATATTCTATTGCGAGGCAATTGTCGCCCAAGGGGCAGGGCGGCAATCGTGAATGTTTACACGAGGAGACTTTTTTAATGTTCTTTCGATAATCGTATCTTCGAGTCGAGAAACTCTCTCCATCTAAATGGCTCTTAACAGTGAGAAGGGCTTTGCGACCACGCTAACGCGCTTCGTCCGCGGACGAGCCGTTTACGTATGCAGTGTATGTCACTTTTCACTGCGATAAATGCGATTTCTATGATCTATACTCGGCAGCATGCGTGTTACTAATTACAAACGAAGACGACGACGACGGTGGTGCGGTGTGGATTTGCGGACGGAGTAAACACACGGAGTGCTCGGCCGGTGGTAGCGGCGTGCCTCAAATAGGTAGATCGGGGGCACACGATGCGTTGCGGCGGCGGTGCGGCGCCGGAGTGGTGTCGCTGCGTCGTCTTACATAGAAATATCTGATGCGCTCCGGCGCCGCACCGGACTTGCAACCACCAAGACGAGGTGGGGAGGGGTGAATGCGTTGCGACGTCGGAGCGGCACCACTCAGTAGTTTTGCGTCACAAGGAAGGACACACGCTCGCTCGTTTCGATTTTTTTTTCTAAGTATTTTTGTTTATTGTGATTGAGGTTTTAAAAAATGAGTGCCAACCTAGATGTTATTGATATAGACTACCTAATTACATTAGTCCAAGAACGGGAAATCCTTTGGGATAAGTCCAATGAAGACTTTAAAAATAAAACAATGAAAATGGAATGGAATGGAATGGCATGGGAGCAAATTGCCAAAATTTTATTTCCAGACTATGATAATTTTGCTCCTGATATAAAGAACTAGATAGGTAAGTAATTATTTAATGTTTTTATGATGATCAAATCTTCTGTAACTGCCATTGTAGAGACCCTCTGTTGCTCATAAAATAGTTTGCAAATTCATCTCTAATGACATTTGCTGCTGTAATCTCTTCATCTTGAGGTTGTAATGAGTGAAACTCATCATCAGTTATTGCCAATTTATCCTTTTGCCGAAAACAATCCCGATTTGCGACAAAATTTACACGGGTATCATACAAGAAGTTACAGAAGTACATACACTCCAACAGACTTGAGCTCAGATTATAATTTACTGACATCTCCATGTGAAACATCTCAAGACAGCGACGACGAGTACGATTTTGCTAATTTGTAATTAAGATTTCTCAAGATTACTATTAAGAAGATTAATAAGATTGATTAACATTTCCTTTTTTGATCGTTTTGAAAATTAAAAAGTATTATTATTCAAAAAAAATAATTTTCATTACTTACCTCAAAGTGATGCCCAGCATTTCTATTCGCTCCACTGGATTCCTCATGTTAGTGTACTGTTTCCGTGTATGTGGTTCTAAAGATTTCAATAAACATTCGAAACTTAACATACTCATTCGAAAGAAATTGTAAAACTTCTTTTCATCTAACAGCAAATCTTTATATTCTTGGAGAAAAAACTGTCCATCACTGTTCCTTAGTGCAATAAAAGGACAGATCCAGTATCGTCGTACGCTTCTACGTCGATTTCGGCGGTGGCGTAATAGTAGGGCCAACAACAGACGTCTTTTACAATCCATTTTCATTAACGACTGTCCAACGCTGCTACGGCGCCGCTGCGACATAACAACGTTACGGCGCTGCACCGCTCGTGTGCCCACTGACACAGTGAAATCTTTGCGGTGCGGCGCCGCAACGCATCGTGTGCCCCCGCTCGTACTCCATTGACAACGCTGCCGCCGCCGGCGACCGTATCTCGCTTTATTATTTATTTAAAACTATTTTGAAAACACATCTTTACTGCGAACTATTACTATTGTATTCCTAAAGAAATGCACATTTTGTGTAGACAACAATGTTCGCTTATACAATCGAGCAAACCATTTACAAATTATACAATAGACAATAGATTTTACTGCAGCGCTCGGCGATAAGCTAATTCAATAGGTACGAGACTCATAAAACATCTGCTAATTTGTAAAGGTTATTATTTAAATGGTTGTTTTCCCAGAAGTAATACGTCGTCGTTTTGTGGGAATTCTAAAGAATCGTTTGTAATTACTTAGTGATTCGGGTACTGCCGACAAGGATAGAGATCACAAAACTCGTATTTATCGCAGTGAAAAGTCACTGTTGTTTTAATAGCGTGATTCCGTAGACAGTGTTTTTGTCATTTCGTTTATTATTATTAGTTAAAACTGCTACTACTAACCGATACTAGAATTAAGCACGTGTGTAGTGCCAGTGATACAGTGCCTAGATATCTCGTAGTTATGCGGCCATACGTTGCATCTTATAAGTGTAGTACTAATAAACACTGCATTTTTGTAAATTTATTTTTTTGTTATCTTAGCAACAACCTGAGCACACACTACCTTACATGGATGTGAAGTATCTCTGCCTTATGTACCCGTATGTTACCCGGATCCTGGATACCCTGTAACATGAGACAGAATAACGGGATCAAGCGACTAACAACTGATAACGCGAGTTAAAAGACTGAGACTTGTGATGGAGATAAAAATACATAGTTTTTCGTACCACTTGCTCAAAAAAGTGACATTCTATGCCACAAAAAGCGAACATAACAATAGTCATTTTTAATCTATTAAAAACAGGGAAAGAAAATTGTACTGAATTTCATTCATCCTCTAGGGGGAGAATGTGATTTAAATTTGGAATACTTACCGAAATTTATACTGAACTGTTCAATTATTGGGCCGACCGAATACTTACTGTCAGTACGTGAACGACATGTGTAACATTTTTACGGAAGGCTCCGTGTACCAATTTGCCGACGACACATGTTTGGTTGCTGCACACAAAGACAGTTGGCGTTCCCATTGAGGGCCACATTTGAATTTTGAGCTTTTGAATGTGTCAGCTTTTAGTAAAAGTTCTCAAACAATTGTAAATTAAGCCTCTAGTTTGTAAAAGCAGCCACTCAAAAGATACAATCGGTTAAAGGTGGTCCCTCAATCGTGCCTGCCAGGCATCCATATCTCAAAACCTAGTTAAAATTTACAACTGCTATAAGTGACTACTCTTAGTAAAAGATTTGTAAAACTGATTCATTGAATATCAACTCTTCCTTTTCACAGAATAAAAAGATCTAGCAAAGGAAAGGTGGTCCCTCAATCGATCACCATAAGGTTCAGTTTGAGTGGAGATCACAATGGAATTTGAAATTTACATGGGGTCATGCGTTAGTAAAAGTACATAATACGATTATGAATTCAACCTCTAGTTTGTAAAAGAAGCCATTCAAAAGTTACAATCGATTTAAGGTGGTCCCTCAATTGAAACGTTTGTTTTTAAGAAAAATCAATTTACGTAGCATTCAGAAGGTAAATTGTACAGTCTATCCTTTAGTAAAAAATTTTACTAACGATTACTTTACTAAAAAGTATCAAAATACATACCGTTTTATTTCAAATAATCATTGAAATCCTGGGAAGAAATACTAAGATAGAAGTGACCACACAACAGGATTTTTTTGAATAAGTAAAAACTAGTGACTGTTTGTTTATATTATTTTTTTATGAATATTTGTCATCATTTAGCTAATTAAAAACACCGAAAGAAAATAATGCTTATAATAATAAAAAAAACTAAAAAAACATTATTTTTTATTAATATTTAACATAACTTATCTAATTAAAAACACAAAGAAAATAATGCTTGTAATAATACTGCAGATATAGAGTTTATTTTTATTCTTCAGAAAAGAGCCATCAGAGCAATATATGGCCTCCGCAGGCACGATTCTCTAGGGGAACTGTTTAAAAATATTAACATCATGACGGTATCTTGTCAATATATCTACGAAAATATCATGTACGTAAGGAAAAATCTAAATCTTTTTGGTAAAATAGGTGAAAGACACAATTATAGCACTAGAAATAGAGACCATTTAGTTCAACCAGGTTTCAGACTAGCTAAAGTAGACTCATCCTTCATGGGGTACTGTTTAAAATGTTATAATAAAATACCTCCGCACATTAGTACTACAGCTGAATGAAACGAAATTTAAATCATGTATAAAACGCACACTATGCAGCCATGCATATTATAAGTTGGGAGATTACATCGCTGACAAAAATGCTTGGCTAAATGCTGGTCCTGCTCCACAAGGACGCTTAAACTAATCGATTAGCATTCGAAAATATTGTTGGAGCTGCTGAGAAAATTTTCTTTGCATTATTTAAATTCAATCTCTTAGTATTGTATAATTGCATAGCACATGTGTGAGCACTATGTAGCTAATATAAAGCTACCTTTTACTGGATTCGTCTTTCACTGACTTGAATGTGCCCTGGCGGTTGAGAGTATATCATGCTCACTCAATTGTCTCGCTGGTGGTGGCGTGTGTGTTGGATCATTAAGGTCCCTTCAAAATGGTTGAGCTAATTGGTGCTGATCCAAGCGTTATGTTCGTGAACGGGCGCCATCAGTTGGGACTGGTCGTCTCTTAGCCGCCACGGCTTATTTTTGTTTTTAATTTAGTTGTTTTTAGTTTTAATATTTTTATTACGGACGCTTTTAACGTGCACGTCTTTCTACATTGTTCTCACATGTATATTTTCTATATGAACGAAGTAACCAATATTTTGTAAAATATTTGGTTTAAAAGAGTGTCATTTGATTGAGGATATTCATATTTTTTTTAATTCATTTCGGGTTGAGTTACTAGTCATTGAGCTAATATTTTTTTAAGTATGTTCAGTTGTTCACGTATTTTCCACGATGATCAGAAACTTTTTAAGGTTGATGCGCTAAGGTAGCCCGCGAAATTCAAATTTTCTTACGTTTTTTGCAATTTGCAGGTCAGTGTCAGGTTGTTTGTTGATTAGAATATGATTCGCGGCCGTAACTAACATGGCTTTCCAGAATTATAATCAATATAATCTGCAATACAACTCCATAGGTTAGAGTTTACCTCAAACCCCATGATTTCATGAAATCGCTAGATTTGAAGTCAATTCTAACTTATGGAGTTGTATTTTTGATTCTAATGATTATAATTCTGTAAAGCCATGTTAGTTACGGCCGCGAATCACATTTTAATCAACATACAACCTGATAATGACCTGCAAATTGCAAAAAACGTAAGAAAATTTGAATTTCGCGGGCTACCCTGGCGCTTTCGCCTTAATCGACGAAAACCAAAAGGTTGTCAAGGCGACGCATATATTTTATTTTTAATAAAAATTAGTCTATCAACAAACAGTCTCTAGAAAAATCCTGCTGTGTGGTCACCTCTATCTTAGTATTTCTTCCCAGGATTTCAATGATTATTTGAAATAAAACGGTATGTATTTTGATACTTTTTAGTAAAGTAATCGTTAGTAAAATTTTTTACTAAAGGATAGACTGTAGCATTGGTCAATTTACCTTCTGAATGCTACGTAAATTGATTTTTCTTAAAAACAAACGTTTCAATTGAGGGACCACCTTAAATCGATTGTAACTTTTGAATGGCTTCTTTTACAAACTAGAGGTTGAATTCATAATCGTATTATGTACTTTTACTAACGCTAGACCCATGTAAATTTCAAATTCCATTGTGATCTCCACTCAAACTGAACCTTATGGTGATCGATTGAGGGACCACCTTTCCTTTGCTAGATCTTTTTATTCTGTGAAAAGGAAGAGTTGATATTCAATAAATCAGTTTTACAAATCTTTTACTAAGAGTAGTCATTTATAGCAGTTGTAAATTTTAACTAGGTTTTGAGATATGGATGCCTGGCAGGCACGATTGAGGGACCACCTTTAACCGATTGTATCTTTTGAGTGGCTGCTTTTACAAACTAGAGGCTTAATTTACAATTGTTTGAGAACTTTTACTAAAAGCTGACACATTCAAAAGCTCAAAATTCAAATGTGGTCCCTCAATGGGAACGCCAACACAAAGACATACGTGAGGCACAGATAGTGATGCAGAGTAACTTCGACCTATTATGTAAGTGGGCTCACGATGTTGGTCTTGTAATTAATGCAAAAAAAAACCAAACTACTGCATATACACTCGCCTTACCTGACGACGTCTTGTGTGCCGTTTGTCGTTGCCCATGAGCATCTGTGTCTCCACCGACCGGTCACAGTGTGTAGTTGCCAGAAATTAGAGTTGGTGACGCAACATATGTATCTTGGTGTGATAATAGATAGTCATTTCCACTGGCGGCCGCATATTGATCATGTTGAAGGGCACAGGGAAAAAAGGGGCTCATCGACAATTTATACGAAATCAAACAAATGATCGCACTTGGTAGATTTTGAACAGGCCTTTGATATGACATATTCAAAACTAACTAAAAAGGGCCCATTGCTTTGTAATCCTCAATATTAAAAAACACGTCAAGGAATAAAAAGAGCTCATTTCGTATCGAACTAGCTTAAAAGGTGCTCATTGCATCCCAATCAGAGTTAAAAGGAGCACATTTTACGTTTACAAAACAAGAACGCGCCCATAACCGGGTCGCCATCTTGAAATAAATGACGTATTGTGACAGATAAAAATTAAACGTCAAGGCGTACCTAATTTTTTAGTGCGTGTGTGAATTTGTTTAGAATAAGTAATACTTTACAAATGTTCCACATAACTAATTCATACTGAAATATACATTGAATTTAACAGAAATATTGCTTATTATTCTTTCAAAACCATTTGCCTACATTTACTTTTCCAAAAAGGAAAGAAGGAGCTCATTATTACAATCAACCCCTTTTTGCTCTGCATTTCTGGCTTAGGCCAGAAAAGTCTGTTTAACTTTTGATTGAATAGGTCAATTAAAACGGAATCCTCAAAAATAGGTAGTTGGACTACGTAATGTCCAAAACATGTAAATAACATCGTTAAAAATGAGTATCCATACACACCATGTAGATTTTTAGTATAAATTAGCGTTTTATTCAATTTTGTGTTAATTGTTGACGAGCCCCTTCTTTCCCTGTGCCCTTTGTATGTAATAAGCTTAGGTCTATATTAGCAAAATTATCGATACTTAAGTATAAACTACCCTATAGAACACTTAGAATGTTGTATTTGGCACTGGCAGACTCCGTAATTAATTACGGCCTAAGTAGTTACGGGCGTACCTATAAGACTTACGTCGAGGACATTTACAAGTTGCAGTTACGCATTTTAAAAACGATTGTACCCACAAGAATAAAACATGAATTCCAAGATAATGACGCGGGTTTATTTAAGCACTGCCAAATTGTAAATGTCTTTGATAAGGTACGTTTACGTGTTATAAGTGGGAATTACCATAATTTAAGTAGTATCCGTAAATACGAAAGACTAAAGTCGTTGCGTTGTTTGACCTATTTACCTACATTTATCGTACCCCGATCTAATAATGTTTATGGAGCGCGGACGTGGGAATGCATGCTACCATCTTATATGAATGATTTACCTATGGAAATCTGCAATGTAATAAATGCGAAGAACTGCTCAAAGGTGTTAAAAAGATACTTTCTAGATTGTAGTGCGATCTAGATCGCTACTTTTAGCGATAAGACCGCCCATTGCGTCACCCTATGTAAAATTCCAACATTTAAGTATCTGTATTTTTGTGGTATGCATGCAGATGGATATATAGAACACTCTTAGTTCTGTATATCTATCTGTATAGGAATAAATATCTATGTAATACAAGGTGCGTCACGTAGGAGGAGCGCTGGCGAGACTCAGGTGGTCTCTTTCTCGCGCGACTGTTTCCCATGCGCAGACACACGTCCCCCCTCCCACTCTCGCCCAGCGTTCTTTTTACCTGACGCCACAGAATAAATAATAGTACTAACGCTGACGCCTAGTATACCTATACCTACGTAATTTTTGTCGTAAGAATATTAATATGTAGTGGCACCGAGTTGCCGTGTCTGGCCATACCGCCATTAAACCCGCGATGGTTTCCGTGGTATGTTTAAGACAAAAACTAATGTGTCTGTGAGTACACCATTGAGTTTGTATATAAAGCATTATACATCTTTTTGAAAAAGGAATACGCATTTATTATGCAGTTATGATTATTAAATAAAATTACGAAAACCGACGTATGAGCTTGATGCCTTTGCTTTTCCGGCAAAAAAATGTTAGTCAAGGAATTTGCCGCTTTTTTGTTTTCTTCAAATACATAAACGTTAAGTTTATTTTAATTTATTTTTATAAATAAGTTAATGTTCTAAAATGCTTATCTAATATTATTGTTGTGCTAATTTTTTCGCAAATGGTACGAAAAGTAGAGTATTTTCCTCGGTGATAAAGCTGTCTTAGTCTTGGGTGAACTTAAATCCCTTGCTACACTCAGGACTCGTCTTAAATCCCTCGCTTCGCTCGTGATTTAGGTTTTAAACCTCGAGTCCTTCGTTACGCTCGCGATTTAAATCGTCACCCGCGACAGAAGACACTGCTTTATGCCCTTGGTTAATAATCTACTATTATTCTCAAAATGTGTTAGTAGTACAGTGGTATGTTACAGAGTCAATACAATAATGAGCCCTGAATTATATTTAGGTTAGTTTATATACTAAGTCTTATCAGTTAATACAGTGGTGGGGACAGGACCTTTGTCACCACAATTCATCTTAATGTTTATCACTATTTATAATTGATTCCGATTATCCCGTTGTTATCGGGCACTGGCGTTATCTTTATTGTTGACTGTCTGATCTCGTTATCTTGACTTTCATATTTATGTTTATCAGTTGATTTATAATCGATTCCGCTTATGCAGTTGTTATCGGGCGTTATCTTTATTGTTGACTCTCTGATCTCGTTATCTTGGCTCGCGCGTCTCGCGTATTCTCGTTATTTACTCAATATCTTATTGGAATGATTGTCATGCGCTTAGTAAATTAAAAAAAATCGTTTCTTCGGGAATGTTATTTGTTATCATGAGTACAATCATGTGTTTAAAAATAAATCAGCTGCTACACGACACGATTTGACAAGTCATGTAGGGAACAGCAAATTTTTTTTTTCGCGATTTCAGGTTTGGTCCAATAGTAAAATTTATTTGTTATGATGAGTACAATCGTGTGTTTAAATATCGGTCACTAACTACCAGTCACCTATATATACAGGGTGTAAGGGACAGCCCTCCGCAAACTGATAGGGTGAATGCAGTATGTCTTACTAAGATGACCGGTACATGAAATTTTTTCAGGAACGTTAAGGGAGTCCAATAAACCTGATTTGTTTGTGTTTTTGTGCATAAATCGGAACGTCTATTACTGGTTGGGAGGGGTAGGTAATAGGTATGCGGTGAGTTCGATGAACTCTGTAACTAGACAGAAAGTGAACAGCTGATTACTCGCGTCGTTGGTTAGAGTATTTCAACATCCATTGCTGGTTTTTTTTTTTTTGCTGTTTTTTTTGCAGTTTTTTTACATAAATGGAATGCTGCGAACACACAATGCAATTTTACATTGAAATAATGAAAATGTGACTGAAAAAAAAATTTAAAAAATTAAAATTTTCCTGAGAAAATTTCCGGTAGAATACGATTCAAAATGAGGAGCTGAATGCACCCTGTTAGTTTGCGGAGGGCTGTCCCTTACACCTTGTATACATATAAAAGAAAGTCGTGTTAGTTACACTATTACTCAAGAACGGCTGGACCGATTTGGCTGAAAATTGCTGGGGAGGTAGCTTAGAACCAGGAGACGGACATAGGATACTTTAAAAAAACGAATAAAACGTGGTATAACAACGGCTGGACCGATTTAGATGAAAAGAAAAAAGAAAGAAAGAAATACATTTATTTAGCACAGACTAAAAGGCACACAACATAATAGGTATAACAATAGGAACAATAACATAGCGATGAATGTGTGCCTCACGGCTGCGCCAAAAAGGCCCAGTTCAGCAAAAATGCCAGACAACTAGTGCCTGACGCTGGTTTTGAACTGGACCGAAGTGTGAGGTAACGGATGTAAATCAGTTTTAATAAATAAATATACTGCAACGTGTGTATGCATACCTACATGAAAAAAAATAAAAAATAATAATAACTTTGTGTCAGATAAAAATAATATCGTGTAGGTACGTAAGTACATAAGTAGTGTGATTTTGAGTAAAATTTAACAGGTCTCACATACGCAAATGGGACTAAGCGATGCCGCGAATATCGCAACAATTTAACAATCTTCGGGCTGAGCCTTATGAGACATGAGCTAGCAAGCCAAGCCGAGCGTTAACATGAGCAAGAGCAATTCCCAGAAACAGCAGCTATTTACATTTTCGTGCAACATTCACCGACAGAAACACTGATACATACCTACATCTATCTATACCTACTAATATTATAAAGAGGTAAAATTTGTATGTAAGTTTGTATGTAAGGGGTAATCTCCGGAACTAATGATCCAATTCTAAAAAAAATTTCACTGGTAGAAAGCTACATTATTCCTGAGGGCTATAAATTATATTTATATCATGCATATTAGCCGAGCTATCACAAGTTTTGTCTAACAAGTCGGAAAGAACTACCTCTTTAAACAGACTTTTTTGCATGCGCTGCCTAAACGGTTGTTTATAATTGAGAACAATGTATGGCAGTCTGGTCCGTCTTAAATAATTCTACAAAAAAGTCCGCGACACCCACAGATATAGATATCTATATCTGTGGCGACACCATATTTCTATCTTTTATATTTTATCTTTTATACATCTTTTATTGTTTTAAAAAAGTATTTTTTAGACATACTTACGTTTGGATGATTATTTAAAAAACAAAACATTAATCCTTATCAAAATAAGATATTTTATGATCACAAGGACATCATGGAGATAAGATTTGGCCTTTACAGTATGGCAATTGGTCATACAGTTTCGGAGATAATATAAAATTACTAAAACGCAAAATAACTTTAATTCATACCGGTTCCTCTTGAGCAAACATGTTTAGAGCGGACGTTTTATCAATTTACCCATAGATGGCGTTGTGCAAAATGTCGGTGGAATACAGCGGAAGAGTTTGTTTTTTTGTTGGTTTGTTTGAACGCGCTATCTCTGGAACTACCCCAGTCGGATTTGAAAAAATCTTTTTGCATATAGGCTATTTAACATCACGCTAGGGCCCTTAGGAGCCGAGCGCGAAGTAATAGCGCGGGCAGGCGATGGGGAAGGATATAGGCTATTTGACATCACGCTAGGGCCCTTAGGAGCCGAGCGCGAAGTAATAGCGCGGGCAGGTGATGCGGAAGGATATAGGCTATTTAACATCACGCTAGGGCCCTTAGGAGCCGAGCGCGAAGTAATAGCGCGGGCAGGCGATGTGGAACGATATAGGATATTTAACATCACGCTAGGGCCCTTAGGAGCCGAGCGCGAAGAAATAGCGCAGGCAGGCGATGCGGAAGGATATAGTCTATTTAACATCACGCTAGGGCCCTTAGGAGCCGAGCGCGAAGTAATAGCGCGGGCAGGCATTGCGATGCGATGCGTCGGGGTTGGTGGGTGGGGGGTACAAGAAATTTAACGCGGACGAAGTCGCGGGCAGAAGCTAGTACATTATATAATTGAGACATTTAGTGTGATCATATTCAGCTTCTGTTGCTCTTCTATGAGGTACTGCCGTAAGCGTCGTCTAAATGCACCTATCGTGTTAATTTGTCTAATCGGTGGTGGCAGGTTATTCCATATTTTGGAAGCCGCATATCGAAAACTGCCTCTAAAAGCGGCTGTACCCTGAGACCGAGTCGTGAGTTGCTGCGAGCATTGCCTTCTCCCGCATTCCCGTCTGCTCGTAACCCAACTTAGCTTGTTATAAAGATAGTCCGGTTTCTGATATTTAACCACACCGAACAGAAGGCAAGCCAAGTGCAGTTTGCGTCTGGACTTCATTTTTAGGGTAAAGTGCCTGTTCAGAAATGGTGTTAGATGACATTTTGTGTGTATACTTGAATGGGTTCCTGGATGGCTTGAAAATGCAATTAGACCCGGTAGGTGACGCTGCCCGGTAGGTGGTTCTAGGATCGTTCAGACAGGACAACGTCTGTTGGGTCCGCTACTATCTTTATAAAATGAAAAGACGGAACCGTATTCGCGTGTAAAGTTATTGTCGTGATTGCAGTTGCACGTTGTATAATGACACATGCCTTTCATTATTTTATACTTTGAACATATTTTAGACCAGACTTTTTGATGACGCGTAATTTTTGAGCGATCTTTTCAAAAAGGAATATGGGATAAAATAGTAATATCAGCACGCTTAGCATGACGACGTTTTATCGACGGAAGAATAGACAAAACTACACATTGCCATGCTTAGACACGTAGAATGCGTACAAATATTTCTACTATCTTCCATTTTGTCTATTCTTCCGTCGACATAACCCGTTTCTATGGCGGTCATGCTAAGCGTGCTGAGGGCTTTCGAAGAGTTTAGACGAGACTGACATTAGATAGAGTAAAACTTTAGGGAAACAACGATGGGGATGCATCGTATGGAAACTGTAATTTTTTGTTACACAAAACAGTTCTTTCAACAATACGCATATTTTGACTTTGATCAGGCAATATTAGAATCTAGAGAGTTCCACTTTTGTAAGCTTCCTTATTTTGCAAAAGAGCAAGCAGATTCATAATTTATTTCACCGATTTTACGTAAGCAATAACGGAAAAAGTAATTTTTTTATCATCCTTAAATAATGTGTTTTTTGTTTCAGATCAGCACAATAGCACTTGGGAACATCTGTGGAAACGACGATGTCATGCCTATTAGTCCTATAAACATAGTCAATTTAGTTCTATTATCGTTAATATTATTAGTAGTAGGAAGATTTCTTTACGACTGGCAGAGTTTCAAAAATACTGGTGAACTGCCCTGGTTGTCTTCAATATTACCTTAAAAAGTTAGTAAATAGAGATTTTATCTAACTTAAGCGTAACTTATCAAATCGAATACCTAGTCTGAACTTCGATTCAAATAAAATAATTTTGAGAAATATTTTTTATGTTTATTTATTCTGTCCCATTGATTATTTTTATTGTATAGCAGCACCCTAAGCGTAACAAATTATCGATTGGAATCGGTTTCATTTTGACAGTTGTTTGTTGAGCAGACAAATTTTTCGAACATATGAAGCAATGGATTAACAATTTGTTTCAAAAAGATTCAAATTCCGATTGGTAGTGCGTTACGCAATTAGGGTGCTGATCATGATTCTAAATAAAAAGCAATATTTAAATGATCTTTCTTAGCGAATTGTGGTATTAATGTAAGTTACAGCTGAAGCAAAGAGGCGGCAGCACAAGGAATGCGGAAAAGTGAACTATTAAGCGTAAACTTCAAAGGCTGTGTGTGTGTGTAGTCGCAGCCTTTAGTGTAAGTATTATGAGGGTATTTACGACTTAAGACAGTAAATGGAACTGTTTGAGTCCTGTTTTATATTACAGAAGCTATGTCATGAGCTGCAGTTACCGTTTTGTGAATGTGTAAGTTTAAAAAAAATGTATCTGTCAGAAAAAACGGTTTCAAAAACAAATGAAGCTAACATGAACGACGGAGCCCGGAGGTCTATTTGATGAAAGTTTAACCGAATAGCTAAGCTACAACTTATGCGGTACTTATACTTTAACCTGGGTAAAATAAAGGAGACTGGGCAAAAGTGGTTTACGACCGATATCGATGCGGTATTGATATTTGTGTAGGGATAACTCATCATTAGCATTGTGGAAAGGGACTTCTAGATTTAACCGGAAGTTTTAAGAAAAATATACCCACTTTTAGAATTTGCAGAAGCTACAACGGAAATACAGACACGGACAAGAAACCGTACTTAGGAGACTTAGAGCATTCACAAAAATGGTACAGTCAGCGCTCTAGAAAAATGTCAATTCTTTCGTTTTAGTTTTATGATGCTAATCGATGTAGTTTTGTATAAGAATTAAAAGACTCTTCTGACCAACTGAGGTTACAGTACAGAAAACAGTAGAAAAATATAAAAAACCGGTCAAGTGCGTGTCGGACCACGCACAATGAAGGGTTCCGTAGTTGAAAAGAATTTATCCCAATAACAAACTTAACATTGGATTCCAAAAAAAAAAAAATATGTCATAAAATTACAAATTCACAATTTTCGGACTTTTTCCTTTACTTGTGCTGAGAGACCTTGCTTCTTGCCAAATTTCATTATTCTAGGTCAACGGGAAGTACCCCATAGGTTTTGATTTACTTGCGAAAGTTGCGAGTATCAAAATGTGTCGCAAAATGACCGTATTTTTTTATTGCGTTGACTTAGAAGCTTGATTTTTTTAGTACTCTAAGGGATCATAGACTTACCTATTTAATATTAATTTCAACTTGATATCTCCCCGTGTCCTTTAGAAAAAGGGTCTTGACAGACTGTCAGACTTGAACATTTTTTTTATGAGATAGAATTACAAATTAACAATTTTCGGACTTTTTCCTTTATTTGTGTTGTATGACCTTGCTTCTTGCCAAATTTCATGATTCTAGAACAACGGGAAGTACCCTATAGGTTTTGATTTACTTGCGAGTATCAAAATATGTCGCTTATATGGCCGTATGTTTTCATTGCATTGACTTAGAAGCTTGAGTTTTTTAGGACTTCAAGAGACCACCGACATACGTATTTGATATTAATTTTAACTTGATACCTCCACGCGTTCCTGAGAAAAAGGGTCTTGACAGACTGACAGACGGACAGACGGACAAACAAGTGATACTATAAGGGTTGCGTTTTTTCCTTTTGAGGTACGGAACCCTAAAAACGTTCTCCAAAGACTTCATAAGTGGGTCATTCTACTCTACAGCCAAAAAAAGTGTGCATTGAATAAAAAAAATATGATTTAATTACTTTAAGGTCTCATTTTTAGCTCTTTCGATAGAAATCGACCTTAAGTTTAGTCGGCTTAATCAATCAAACAATAAATAAAAAATAATAATTTAAAAAGCGTTAATTTAAATGGCAATCGTCATGTTCTGTTATCTGTGTATTTCATATATTGTTGTCTTTAGACATCGTTAAAAATAGTATATTATGCAATTAGTGAATAAAGGACGGATTTAAAGCGAGGGCCATAGATGAATCACGAGCTAGTGAAGGATTCTAACGATTGAATCACGACCGTAGGGAGTGATTCATGATGATTGAATCACGAGCGTAGCGAGTGATTCAAGTGTTAGAATCCTGAGCGACGCGAGTGATTCATGGCCCTCGATATAAATCCGTTTTATTCAAGAGTTGCATACCATACTTTATACCATGACTACGAGAAAAAGAAAGATTTAAGTGAAAATAGACATATAATGAAGAAAAAGGAAAGTTAAATTGGCTTTGATGTAAACCAGCCGTCATTTTTTGGGTAGCAAGTTTTCCACTATATCGGCCGCCCTCTCTTTCATAAACTCAGGTGTTAACACATCTTCATCACTAGAATGCATTTTTAATCGATTAGAACAACACTAAACAAACACAAAATTAAAGATTAAAGTAACACTAAACTTTGTGTTCGTACAACTTACAGTATTCAAAATACCGCCAATTTACTAAGGACAGCAAAGAACATAAAACAGTTTTTATTCTAATGCCAAACTCCTTGTCGAAAATGTCGACCAATCAAATTGAATTTAGAACACATCAATATAGGTCGAATACAAAGGTTACACTTACACTAGATACGGCAAGCCACGACCAAGCGTGCCCTGCATGTTCGACTGTTCGTACTAAAAAACGTCTGTTAGATCAGTGATGCTTAGCGATTGAAACAATTCTGTTTACTTTGAGCACATCACTAAATGGCTGGGGTGAAGTTATCGTAGGTATAAAAAAGATGACACGTTCGGTTTTCATACTATCTAATAACATGCCGTATCTAGCGTAGGTACTCTAAATCTGTGGTCGAATACATTGATGTGTTCCATTTTCAAACATCAAAACAGTGAGTAAAAGTGCTTTTTATTCACTGTTTTCAGTGAATAAAATAAGCTTTTTAGAGGGGGAATGGTATAATAGTATATTATGCAATTAGTGAATAAAGAACGGATTTAAAGCGAGGGCCATAGATGAATCACGAGCTAGTGAAGGATTCTAACGACTGAATCACGACCGTAGGGAGTGATTCATGATGATTGAATCACGAGCGTAGCGAGTGATTCAAGTGATAGAATCCTGAGCGATGCGAGTGATTCATGGCCCTCGATATAAATTCGTTTTATTCAAGAGTTGCATACTATACTTTATACCATGACTACGAGAAAAAGAAAGATTTAAGCGAAAATAGACATTTAATTAAGAAAAAAGCAAATTAAAATTGGCTTTGATGTAAACCAGCCGTCATTTGTTGGGTAGCAAGTTTTTCACTACATCGGCCTCATCTCTTTCACAAACTCAGGTGTTAACACATCTTCATCACTTGAATGCATTTTTAATCGATTTATTATTAATTAACACTAAACTTTGTGTTCGTACCACTTACAGTACCTATTCAAACAGCGAAGAACACAAAACAGTTTTTATTCTAATGCTAAAATCCTTGTTGAAAATGTCGACTAATCAAATTGAATTTAGAACACACCAATAGGTCGAATACACAGATTTAGATAGGTAGATACGGCAAGCTATCCGACCAGGCGTGCCCTGCATGTTCGATTGTTCGTACTAAAAAAAGTCTGTTAGCACAGTGACGCTAAGAGATTGAAACAATTCTGTTTACGCTGAGCACATCACTAAATGGCGGGGGTGAAGTTATCGTAGGTACCTATAAAAAAGATGACACGCTCGGTTTTCATACTATCTAATAACATGCGGTATCTATCCTAGATACTCTAATTCTGTGGTCGAATACATTGGTATGTTCCAAATTCAAACATCAAAACAGTGAGTAAAAGTGCTTTTTATTCACTGTTTTCAGTGAATAAAATAAGCTTTTTAGAGAGGGAATGGTATAAATATAATTAGTTAACGAAAATCATTTTTCCTTTCTTGAATAACTTTAAAATATAGTTTTATTTTTGTTACTGAAAGTAAATTAAATTCAGTGAAGTTCGCTAGTCATGGTACTTGATTCTACTTTGGTTACAAAATAATCATCACTTCGGTTATCAAACATAAATTAGAAAAATATATCTAATAACATTGCTTTTAGTCAGTAAAATTTTATAATGTTGTAACACCACCCACTCTGTCATTCATATACCGGCTTCAAAGTGTAAGAAATTTATTAAACTTTTTAATGAAAACCAATTTTCTTTGCAAATTTCATGATGTAAAAGTTCGTGAATCACATCTGTTTAGGCTGTAGTAAGCTAAGATTTCAATTAAAACCACTAAGCGTGTATGGGTTTTGATGTCAGTCATATACTCAGCGTGAGCAATGCGCGCTCGGAAACGGACGCGTTTGCGCTACACAGCACGAATATTTTATTCGCGTTTTGCGCAGTGGTAACCGCTGCCCGATTTTGTACACAATGGCAACGAGGCAGCTCATTGCCAACGAGCTTTTGGCATTTGTTAAGCATGCCATCGACTACATGGACGAGGTCAGCATCTTGCAGATCTGCAAGTCGACCTTCAAAGAGGAAGAGGTATGCAGTGCCAAGTTGCTGTTATTTCAATTACTCGACCAAGTCGGACAGATGCCATCTCGCCGAAGGGATGGTGGCCAGAAGAGTCTGCAGGACATCATCGACCTGCTGAAGAGGACCGATCCGGATGACGTGCCAGATTTTGTGGCGAAGGACCTGCACAAGCTGCCTCCTGTCACTTTCGACCACGTCGACGTCACCAGGCTGCTGAAGGACATCACGTCTCTGAAGGTGAGCCAGGCTGAGATGAAGTCCAAGTTGGAGTCATCGGATGTCATGATTGGTGAATTGCGAGCCGAAGTAGCGTTGTTGCGCAACGCTATTCCGACAAGTGGGTCACCAGAAGGCTCCAATGTAAACACACGTCGCGGGGCACAAAATGCTTCTGTCTGCAGTTTACAGTCGGCGAGTGAATCTACATCATCGACTGTCAAGAATGCAAGCGTTGCATCGTGTTCCGCTGATCGCATCGCACCTACCGGGGAAGCGACGCGTGATATAGGTACATCGACCCCTATACGTACCTATTCTGCAACGGTCGCAAAGACGAAAACTGCCGTGTCGCAAACGAAACGACAAGCAGAAAAACAAAAAGGGGGAAAACAGAGTCGCTCAGCATCGAGCGCGACTAAAGGCGCTGTGGTGGACCACGAACAGCAGGTTCCACCGAAGAAAACTTGTGATGAGGACGGCTTCATCAAGGTGGAGAGAAAGAAGAGGAAGCCTACTTATCGCAACCAGTGTGGGACGGCGCCGGCTGGGCCTAACATATTGCTTCGTCCTGCAGTACCGACGACGCAGCTGTACGTGTCCCGTTTGTTCCACTCTACGAAGGCTGAGGACATCGTAGAGTACATACGGTTGAAGACCACCTGGACCTTGAGGGTGGAGAAGTTGGAGGCGCGCCATAACACCAATTTCAAGTCGTTTGTGGTGCGCGTTCCGACTCACCATTTGCTGACCTTCCTCAAGGAAGAGTTTTGGCCGGAAGGTGTTCTGTATCGGCGTTTCCGCGGCCAGCTACGCGACACCTCGCAGCGTAACACGACGCCGTCACTTCGTGTGCAGTAGTTTTTATGTTTTTGATATGTATTAGTTTATTATTTTATTATTTTGTAATTTGTGTATTTTATCTATGGGCCTTAGTTGCCTGACAATAAAGGAATTATTATTATTATTATATTATATACTATTGAGTACAAAACCAGTTTGAACCTTAATTACAAAACATATGGGCGCTCATCTTAGAGTTCGTCATTACTGTGATCGTCACACCTGTTATCAGTGTGATAAAAGATGTGACGACTGATCACAAATATAAATTTTGGGGGAACAGGAGTGATTATTTTATATAGTGACGTAGTTATGTGACTTTTGATTTTCACTACATATTTTTTCAACCTTATCGACTTTTTCATAGTCAAAAATATATCGACCAACTATCTGAGTGTGGAAGAGGGCTACCACATGAACTCCGATCACTCTCCGATAATACTACAATTAAGTCACAAAATATTACTAAAAGAAAACCACCTGACGTTAGTTAACAAGTTTACAGATTGGGAAAGTTTTAGCTTAGACCTACAAAATATTATTGACCTAAAAACTTCATTAAAAAGCAAAGATCAGCTCGATTCTGAAGTAAACAAGTTTAGCACCAATATCCAACAATGTGCATGGAACAACACTCCACAGCTTATAAAAAAATTTAAAGGAAATACCTACCCAAAAGAAATAATAGACCTATTATATGAAAAAAGGATTCAAAGAAAAAAGTGGCAGCAAACTAGATTTCCGCAAGATAAAACTCTTTTGAATAACCTTACGAAAAGGCTGAAAAGAAAGATACAAACCTTTCAAGATGAGGCTTTAGATACTAACCTACGTCAGTTAACTAGCGACTATACAACGCAATACTCTCTTTGGAAAGCGACAAAGTCACTCAAAAGGCCAATTGTACCAATTCCTCCTATAAGGGATGAAAACGGAAAGTGGGCCATAAGCAATGAACAGAAAGCTCTAAGATTTGCATGTCATTTAGAAGAAACCTTTCAGCCAAATGACGGGTCTGCAGACAACCTACAGTTTGCTAATAACCTGCAAGATCAAAGAATTAAGCTTGTGACCCCGAAAGAAGTTGCTAAGGAAATTCAAATTATTAGTCTAAAGAAATCCCCAGGGTATGACCTTATTACGGGAGAAATCCTAAAACAGCTCCCGCGTAAAGCCATAATTAAGCTTACTAGGCTCATAAATGCTGCATTCGTGCTAAAACATGTTCCTGAGCCATGGAAAGTTGCTGAAGTGATAATGATTGCAAAGCCCGGTAAACCACCTCACGAAGCATCATCATATAGGCCCATTTCCCTGTTGCCTATACTTTCAAAGCTATTTGAAAAATTGTTTTTAAAACGCCTAAAACCAATGATAAACGAGAAAAACCTGATCCCTGACCATCAGTTTGGTTTCAGAGAGAAACACTCAACAATAGACCAAGTACATAGAATTACCAACATCATTGAGAGAACGCTTGAAGATAAAAAAGTCTGCTCCACTGTGTTTCTAGATGTAGCACAAGCTTTTGATAGAGTTTGGCATAAGGGTTTGATATACAAGCTAAGATTAATGTTGCCCAATGATTTTGCCGATATCTTGCAATCATACATTACAGATAGAATGTTTCGAGTAAGGCACGAGGATGCCTTCTCCGAGTTAAAAATTATTAAAGCTGGCGTGCCTCAAGGTAGTGTGCTGGGGCCAGTCCTCTACCTGTTGTACACGTATGATATACCAGAGCTGGAAAATAATACTATTGCAACCTTTGCGGATGACACTGCCATTATGGCTACAGGGTCATGCCATACGGAAGCAATTGAAAAGGTACAAATCGCTGTAAATAAAGTTCATGACTGGGCACAAAAATGGAGAATCAAGTTGAATGAATCGAAGTCACTCCACATTGATTTCACCAACAGGAATTGTGATTACCACCCAATCTTCATAAATGGTCAACAAGTGCCATACGTAAATACAGCCAAATATCTTGGCATAACGCTTGATGCGAAACTGCGCTGGAAAGCGCACGTTAAAAAGAAAAGACAGGAACTAGACATGCGTTTTAAAAGCATGTATTGGTTGATTGGACGGAATTCCTGCCTATCGATACACAATAAAATTTTATTATATAAGCATATTCTTATGCCAATATGGACATATGGCATCCAACTGTGGGGCTGTACTAAACCGACCAACATCAAAATTATTCAAACATTCCAGAATAAGGTACTCAGGAGTATTGTTGATGCGCCCTGGTATATAAGAAATGACGACCTCCATCGTGACCTAAAAATGGAACCCGTCACCAACATAATCAAAAAATTTGCTGAGGCCCATGAACACCGTCTCCACCAACATGTGAACATCGAGGCAATTCAGCTGTTAGACCAGACAAATATAGTGCGAAGACTAAAACGAACAAAACCTTTTGAGTTAGTGTAGTGTAAAAAGTGTAGAAATAATAGTGACAATGACACTCATATAACACATGAACAAAGTGTTTATAATATTATATCAGACTCTAAGAAAGTGGAACGGACTTGTGTAAAGTACAATTAACACTATTCTAAGTTTTAAAATAATTATCACGTAAAAAATTAAGTTAGATTAAAATTGCTTATTAGTCTTGTAGGCTAGATTGTAATTAATTATTAAGAACCTGGTTCTTTTTAATAAAGGATAAAAAAAAAAAAAAAAAAAAAAAATTTTTTTTCAAAATAAATGAATTGTTAGTTATGAATTTCTTTTATTATCAAGATTAATAGTATATTTATCGTATTAGTTGGTTTGTGCAATTTGTTATGATTTTTATGAAATATTGGGTTCGTGTTACTTTAGTTATATTTAGCTACAACATGGCACCTCATACACGACCTAAAAAAAAACAAAAACAAAAAAAAGGGTAGAGTTGTAAAATCTTCGAAAACGGAGGGGACAAGTGAAACTTGCTATGAGACGACACCAACAGAAATTATCAGAAGAAAAGCTGGAACTGGGGCTGTGTCAATGTTCATCAGAAGAGTCAATGACATCTGACTCTTCTGATGAAAATTTAATTTAAAAACCATAAACAGAGATATCTGATTAAAAAAATAATTGTAAGCAATATGAATGAATGAATGAATGAATATGTTGAACAACAACAAACAACAACAGAAGTGAGGTCTTAACGGCATCTTTTAACAAAGAAGGTGACGATATAAGGCTCTTACAGACAGAGGCGATATCGCGGTCGCGACGCGATATTTCGATATTATATCCGTAGAAAAATATCGCGTCGCGACGCGATATCGCCTCTGTCTGTAAGAGCCTTAAGACGTCACTTCTGTGATCATATCTTTAAGATTTTTTTTTATGTTGTCCTATCTACACATACGGTTATCGCCCTTCAACGCGATAATCAGCGGCGATGTCCGTATAGTGTGGCCCCGGCAGAACTGCATGTGCATTGTGTAAGTACGTACAGTCAGCAACAAAAGTCGATTAACACTTGTGTTTTGTGTTTATTGAGAAAAATACTTCATTGAAATCGGAACGGTTGTAAATTTGAAAGAAAATTAACTATTATCTAATAAATTAAATGCTAAAAAGCAGGTTATTGTATCATTTTGTGTTAATTTAGATGATGTCAAAAAGTAGCAGTGTTAACTGACTTCTGTTGCTGACCGTACATACTGTAGACGTGTGCGTGTGCGTGTGCGTGTGTGCGGGACGGGGAGGAGGGAGAGAGGGACGCGATGAGACTCGAGCTTGCCTTGTTGTTGTGGTATACTATATCAATCAATCAATCTGCCTAGCCTTTTCCCAACTATGTTGGGGTCGGCTTCCAGTCTAACCAGATGCAGCTGAATACCAATATTTTACATGGAGTGGCTGCCTATCTGACCTCCACAACCCAGTAACTGGGTAATACGATACCCCTTGGTAAGACTGTTGTCAGACTTTCGAGCTTCTGACGACCCGTAACGACTGTCAAAGATCCACGAATGACAGCCGGGACCAACGGCTTGACGTGCTTTCCGAGGCACAGAGGAGTCTCGGTATGTAAAGATGGTCACCCATCCACTGACCAACCCCGGCAAGCGTAGCTTAACCTGAGGGATCGACCCGTGCGGCTGTAATTATTTAGCCACGAGCTCCTCTATAGTAACTAATAGGGTATACTATATATATTATACTATAATATATAAATATCGACATACACATATGTGTATTCTATTCTGTCGATCGGTGTCGGCACTGGCCCATTGGAAAAAGGAAGCCCCGGTGCCGTCACAGGCAGTGGAAAAGCGAACAATGATGAGAAGAGCTAGTCTTTCAGCCAAAATACTAATAAATTAATATACTGGGAAGTGATATGAAGGGAGCATGCATGTTTCAATATACAACGCGCCGCTGGAATGGTTCCGCGTTTTCTTTACAATAAGATTATGATTTCGCTAAACGTTATTATTTATTGATTTTTGTTTACAATATTCTAAAATAGCATCTTGGAGCACAGAGATGAAATTAAAATGAACGAGAAAAAAAAGGTCAGGTCACTAGAGTTTCTTTCTGGGGGTTTTCCAAAAAATTCGTTCATGAAGCTTCTAGTTACGAAAATGCGGAACCGTATACGCGTGTCGAATTAATATGGCCATTATTATTTTATTGATTTATTTACAATTTTCTAAAATAGCATCTTGTAGCGCAGAGATCAAATTAAAATGAACGAGAAAAAAAAGGCTACGCCACTAGATTTTTTTTGTGGAGGTTTATTAAAATTGGGATATCTGTACAAAAAATTCGACGGCTTTCAGAAGAAGCTAAAAGATTACTTACAGTTTACAGTTAATTTGCTAATTTATTGTTGTACCCCCAAATTCCCTAAATGACTGTATTTTAGGTCTAGCTCAAAGTCTGCTAATTCTAACCGCATATAAAAACGTAAACCTATCTAAAAGTAAAAATATAGATCGTAACATAAATATTTGGCATTTTTAAGAAATAAAACAGCTAGGCGTACCTAATAATAAATTATACCCAATAAATCGACAAAGCCTCTCGACACGACCTTAATATCTTCAAAGCACCTACCTACACACGATAACTTAATAAAAATAACAGAGAAATTCCTGAAATCTATTCGGTGACGTAAACTTAGAAGTCTTTGAAGTCGTAGTAGTAATCAAAGTTATAGAAAACGTGGTTCTATCTAGGTAACTGCAATAACGCTCTTGAAGCTTACAACAAGCAGCATAAGCTGCAAGATTCGTGCTACTTCAATGTTGTTGCAGTGAAGCGAGTTAGCGGAAAAAGCGATAGAGTAGTGTGGAGCTGTGTACCGGAGCAGGTATCCTTGGCCACTGAAGCGGAGGGGCGTGCTAGAGCAATAAGGAGCGTTCGAATTCGAAGCTGACAAAATGAGTGGACACAGCCATGTGTATCTAATTTCCGACGCCGACGCGACGGTTGAAAATGTAACCAATCTCCGCTGCGTTGTAGGCATGTTCACTAAAGCGGAGCGGAGCGGAGCGGAGCGGAGGCGTGCATTTAGGGTGCGTTTCCACTGACGCGGAGCTGGGCGGAGCGGAGCGGAGACGTGCAGGAATCGACCAATCATAATGGTTGTAATCCTCATCGCGTCTCTTGTCTCGTCTGTAATTGGACGATTCCTGCACGTCTCCGCTCCGCTCCGCCCAGCTCCGCGTCAGTGGAAACGCGGCCGTATTGGAATTCTATCGGTAATGTATTCTTCCTTGCGATGTATACCTTTCCGCTCCAATGGACAGGCTGCCAAAACAAATGGATGCCACGCTTTAGAAACGCAGGGTCAAGTGTGCAAGTGTTGTCTTATTGGAGTAGCGACGGAAAAATTGTTTCAGTATTTAGGTATGTATATCTTGAGATTCTCGTTGAGTTTTAGCGCACTGGCAAATACTGCTGTTCATGCTCCGTCTAGAAAGGTGGATATGATAATTATCGTGATGTCACGAAGTGAGAGGTGACTTTTTGAGAGGTTATAAATAATTTCAAATTAAATCATTAAGATTTAATTTGAAATTATTTTTGACAATAATAAAGCTCTTGAGATAATAATTTGTATAGGTACCTTAAACGGTTTCATGTAAATCTTGTATTTTATAAAGGATTAGTTAAATTCGTACACATGCTACGATTTATTTATATTCAGACTTCGATCAATAAGTATTATTGATCGAAGTATTCAGATGTTGTCAGACACACTGACCGGAATGCAAAGCAAAAATACCACCAATATATTGGTTTCGCCACATTGTGAACGGCCTTTTTTGTTTGCATACTCTTCATTGAATTTCAAGCATGACCTACTTTAAATTTCATTTTACATTTTCATCAATTGGAGGTACTTTTTATTCAGAGTAAAAATGAATGAATGAATTAATGAAATGCACCGATCCCAGCGTGGTTTAACCAGACTCAATTACTCGAATGAACCCAAAGATTCACACTAGCCCCCTGTTTGCCTCATGTTACCTACATGGTGCAACAGAGACCATTGTATATCAAGGAGTAGACCGGGGGCACGATAATGGTGGGGAAGACGTGCCCTTAGGATATGGATAAGGATTATACAGCCTATCCAGTATGATGCACCGTAAAATAAGCAATGGAATAGTGGAGAGACGGGTGATATATGATTATGGATGGGCTCTTTTTAAGACGACGCGACGCCGCCATGTTGCTTCAAGTTCAGCTTCCGCGGTGAATCTTTTGGCGTTTAAATTGCGTTTTCGACTCTTATTCTGTCGCTGCCTGCTATGCTGTATAATCTGTGGTAATCTGCCTTCTCGACTCTTTTCTTCTTCGTTCTGATGAGTTGTCACCAGGCAGCAGCAGAATGTCCAGGACGCGGTCGGACCGCTCCTCGTTGTTTATTTCCAGCTCCGACTTCAAATAATGTAATTTTTGTTTTTATTCAAAGTTCGATTCGCCGCTGTTCAGTTCAGGTTGACGCGTTTGCAGATATTACAGTTTTATAGTTCAAAGTAATGCACACAATTCAGCAAACAGTTAAACTGGACCCCAACAAAAATCCTGTCGGGTGTGGCGACAATGCGTCGCAAGTGCAGTACTTGAGTTTACTTCTCGAAACAACACACTCACCACTTGAACACTCCGATTTTGGGACACAGGAACACTATATACTTTAAGATTTTTGCCTTGGTTTGGGTTACGAGTAGGTAGTACCTGAAAATGTCTAAGAATGCGCGCTGCACCGAACATAACTTTATTATAACTGTCACACAGGTATCACTTGTTGAAAGTTAGATACAAGCACATATATTAGGTAGGCAGAAAATAACCTAATGACTTAAGATGAATGTAGAGGTGTGTGCTTTGCAGAGAGAAGCGTATCCCTAAAAGACATGAAATTAAAGACCAACCCACCCAGCACCCACCCAGATCGTCGCTCGGGAAACTGGATCCTTCGGTAGGCAATTAGTCTCTCGAACTTTCAGGAGACCGTTACTAACTCACTACCTATCATAGAAATAATCACTGACACTCCATCACACACCACACACGAAATATGTATACACTACACGACACGAGCAGACGTTAAACAATAAAAAACTTTGAGGAGCTTGCACTCAAAGAACGACCACTCGTCTCGGCGTCACCAGAGCCAATCAAAGGTATCCTATTCCTTCTATCATTGATTAGGAGGAATTTTTCGACGCCATATTTTTTTTGGCTGTTATCCCGGCTGTCATTCGTAGATCTTTGACAGTCGTTACGGGTAGTTATAAGCCCAAAAGTCTGACAGCCAGTCTTACCCTCAGATCAACAAAAAAAAGGAAGATGGAGCGCCGCAAACATCAAAAGTGAAGCAACAAAACCGTGGACCTGCAAGTAAAATACACGTCACGCACACACGTACAACTAAAACCTCCTTTTTATTGAAATAATTAACATTTGTAATTTTATCACATAATTTTTTTTTTGGGATTACAATATTAAGTTTGTTTTTGGGATACATTCTTTTGAACTACGGAACCCTTAATCGTGCGTGGTCCGACACGCACTGGGCCGGTTTTTTCCTTATGAGGTACGGAACCCTAAAAAACAGAAATATACACCAAACGCAATCAATATAATATTAAAACGATATTCATACAAATAATATTGACGAACAGTTGAAAATTTCGGGAGCGCGTAACTTAATCACCCTATTGTTCACAAGCGAACGTTGTGTGTTGTGTGTCTGCTACGTGTTCATGAAAACAGTACGGACCTCAATTTTGCGGTCATCGGTTGAAAGCTAGTGACCGGTAATATTACTGTTCATTTCATATTGGACGTGAACAATAGCAATTCTGAAATGAACGATTGAACTAATTTCTTTCGTGCAACATTAAAGGAGGGTAGATTTCATGTGCCCTTGTGGACTTTAAGGAGAGTGGGCGAACCAATGTGCACTTTTCCACTGTCCGGGACGTGTCGTGGCATGGCGCCGGCACCGATATCGGCCCGGCCGGGCCAGACCGGGGAAGCAAAAATGTAAGAAATTATATGGCACGTTTTTCCTCTTGGCACGGCTGTGTGTGTGTTGCCGAGTTGGCCTTCTAAACTACGGAACAGATTTTGGTGCGGTTTTCGCTATCAAATCAAATCAAATCGTTTATTGGCACAATTAGCATTTTTATAAATAAAGACGTGTTTGGAGTCTCCCTTTAAGCAAACAATGCCTGTAATAGGAGACTCCACTCTTCCATAACATTGACGTTTTATACTTATGCCAGCTGTGAGCTACTATACAAAAAAAATATGAATTGATGAATTAAATATTTAAATTAAAAAAAAAAATTGATTTAAAAATATTATTAAAAAATTAAAACTACTACTATCTACTATCATTTAGAGAACTTATTCTGGAAGTTTTTTATGTATAACTAGCTTTTGCCCGCGGCTTTACTCGCTTGGGTGTCGGGAAATATCCCACAGGAAAGTACTACTGGGACTAAAACTTTTTTTTGTAATACCGTTTGTACCGTTTCCACAGACAAACCGTGAAAACGGTTTTGCGGGGCATAGTTCTTAGCTTAAGGTTTTGTTTGTAAAATGTTATAATAAAATAAAATAAATAAATAATAATAATAATAACCCCACCGCAGTATCTCTACGTTGACGTCGTGGTGGGGCTAGCGCGCTCCGAATTTTAGGTCTGTGCCGGTAGAGTTCACTTTGTCGGAACAGGTCTAGGATGAGGAGCCAGACCAAGAGAGATACAGAAACCCGCAGGGCAGCATGTGGCGAGCTGTTGGGCAGTAGCGACCCCACGGACCCTATCTCCCGGGAGATGTCTTGTTCCTCACCTCTAGCTTGCCTTTATTGGCCGGCTGGAGTGAACACTGACGAGGAACAGAGCTCCCACCTCTTTCTTGCCTTTATTGGCCGGTTTGAGTGGAGATTCGCAAGAGCAAACGTGCTCGGAGGAAGGAAGTATTCCAGTAAGTGTTTGTAGGGATCTTGACCATCTTCCGGGCTCTGGGATTGTTCTGAGAACCGTGGGATACCTCTCCACTCCTCACAAGCACCTCAGGACATGTTGCCCCCTTGCCGCTACGACACTATGTGCTAGCGACCTTTTCGGGGGCCCATTATTGTGTGTGCAAGTCACCCCTTGCCATTTTATCCGTGTATTACAAAACATTGATCCGGCAGGGGCCATAGTCCTTTCATAGTTCTAGGCAACCAGGCCACTTTAGCCACTCAAATCCATAGTCCAATCTCTTTATTTCCATATACTGCAATAGTCCTGCACCAACCGGGGGTTGTCCTTGGGTGCACTTGCATAGTGCGTACAAGGATAATCGTCGGTTGGTGCCTCATTTCATTGAAAGCGTCTAACGGGCCTCTGCGAGTTGGCTTTGGCCCCTCGTACGCCTTCTAAAGGTCCGGGACTCCAGGGTCCCGAGAATTGTCAAGACACATAATAATAATAATTCCTTCCTCATTCCTTGTCTACATTATAAAGGGAGCCTCTGTACTTTCAGCTTTCTATAGGTCTTAGGGTTTGGGCTGGGCGTTGATGAGTCAGTCAATCAGTCAGTCAGTCAGGACTTCTCTTTTTATTTATATATAGATACATTGATATTTAAATTATTTATAATATAGAAACTTCATGTTTCAACCATGCGAAGCAGGGCCGGGTCGCTAGTAAACAATAAAACTTCTATTGTTTCGTTGGTGCTTTAGATGTCTTGATGCCCATTTGAATTTGCGTGATTGTCAATAAGGACTTGTTGATCCTATAAATAACTACTGTTGGAAGGCTCCGGGTTCTATTTGATTCTGAATTATCTCTTCAAAATGTTAAAGGTAAGTTTAGAGGCGTGGAACTGCGTGGGATGCCTTTGACTGTATACCCTTAGTCGTTCTAAGAGATGACCTTTTTGAATTGTTAGAGATAATGTAATCAACAAGTTAAGGAATACCTACAGTTTATTCAATGATAAGAAAATTGTTCATACTTACCAGTTTATTTATTTTCTTGTTGTCTTGTTGTCATTAATGAATTATAACACTGTGGCATAATAAGGTTTTATTGTATGTAATGTATTCAGGGGTGAGAATAAACACGCGAATGACTGATGTTGGCTGCTGCTGCTCCTTCGAGGCGCACTGTGTGGTTTAGTCAATAACATTCTGACAGACCCTTTGACGCTTCCGTCCATCCCAGAGCGAAAGATGTATATGAGGATGAGTAAGTTATGTAAAAAAAAAAAATTGGGTGTAAGTACTATAGAAAGCCACCGAAAATTGACCAATGAATGAAGGATGAGCCTTTTTTTTTAAAGTTAATTGTTTTTGTTTAACCAATGAACGAAGAATGTCGCCTAAAGGTGAACGTCCACTGGTCCGCGCCGGCCGCACCGCACGCACGGCACGCAACGGATTTCGGTTTGCTATCTATGAATTTATATAGCACTGCGTCCACTATCGGTACCGGCCGCACCGACCGCCGGCATATATGAGCAAAAAAGGCGATGCGTGCCGGTGACGTCATAAGGAATGCCGGTGACGTCACCGGCACGGAACGCATTTTCGAACTCATCTCATCTGTCAGTGTCATCCTACTGATTCCAGGGATTGACGAAGCGATGCGTGCCGGTGACGTCATAAGGAATGCCGGTGACGTCACTGGCACGGAACGCATTTTTGAACTCATCTCATCTGTCAGTGTCATCCTACTGATTCCAGGGATTGACGAAGCATAACATTTACAATGTTGTTTTATCTAGACTAGTCCTTAAATGCATAAAGACTAGTCTATACAACATTAGTGTCTTAGAGTTAGTGTTTGTTTATACTAAACCCGAAATGGGTCATTGTACTCATCATTTTGAACAATTTTTTCTACTCCTTCGCTAGCTCACTAGATGGCGCTTTTAGGAGTTTTTGTTTCTAGTATTAAATCCCTAAACATTGTATTGAAGAATGTTTATGTTATTTTATTTGTGGAATAAATTAATTCTTATGTGTATAAAATAAGACTATGATGACAAATTCATATTCTAGAGGAAATTTAGAATTCGAAACATACACATAAGAATTTACTTATTTCACAAAATAAATAACATAAACATTCTTCAAAATCCTAAACTATAAATGCCATCATCAAGAGACATACCAATAAATGAAACGGAATAAAATGGTAGATAGAAATGAAATAATATTTATTTAGAAAACAAGCACAGTCCTAAGTTGTAAAAGAACACGAAACAGATCACCAGAACACACAACACACGACACAGAAACAATGAACGAAACTGTAAGAACACACATTAACTTCATTAATTTATGAAGTGTATTCACAAAAATAATAGTGACGATTTGGAATCAAAATGAAATGGAATAAATAATAATTCCTAAAATATTGTTATAGGGAATATCAAATTTGAACGAAACCATAGCAACGAAACAGATATTTTCAAAAGTCAACAGTACTGACTGTTTCTATGGTTTCTATGCACTGACCCAGGGTGGCAAATGCTATACATTTTAATTTCTTACTATTCAGCGCCGTCTATCTACGAGAACATAAATTAAAAATGAACAGTGTTGCCAGCGTACATCCATGAAGCAGTTTTTAGTACATTATAGTAGAAGTGTACGCGTATAATGTTTAATTTTGATGTTTTTGAGTTAGTTATTATTTTTCGTATTTTTTTTTGCATTTGTAAAAGGTCTCCGATCATAGTATTGTATTAATGTTTTGCTCTTATTGATCAAAAAAGAAACTATTAGTAGAATTTACAAATATGAAATGACTATACAGCCACAGGGTGACAGGCTGATGTTGACATTTCATTGCAAAAAATTTCTGCGGTTGCGTTGCGAATATTTTTGTAAATATTTCGTTTGCTTGCCAATTTTCAGTGTAATTTACGTCAAGTTTAGTTCGTTGCTCCGTATTTAGTAAAAATCTTGGAAGACAAACGTTCCCATCGAATGTCTACTTTCTAAATCACCACGACTTGAGCCTCCCGTGCTCCTCGGTGATTTAAATGCTTAGGCCCTCCAAGTGCTCTGTGGGCCCTCCGTAAATAGGAGTTTGGACCATATTATTTAAGTGTTTAACTCCGCCCCTAAGACGACCACTGACCAAGTGTGTGTTTATACTTAAATAACCATGTCTCGAAACAATGTTGTGTACCTATTGCCTACCTGGCTGCCAAGTCATCAAAGATGACGGTAAATATGATGTTCTTTTTCTATCTACACAATGTATTGCTGGTTTGAGTTTGAGTGTAATGTTTTGTTTTACATAATATATATGAACATGCAAAATTGGTGTTTATTTTATTATCCTCGAAACAACAAGTTTAGTGTCGAATTAGCGTTACCGAGTTGAATAATGTAGAATGGTTGAAAATTCTGTTGTAGTAAAACTAAACCTAAAAATTTAAAATCCAGTTTGTAGAATTTTCAACCATTCTCCATTATACAACTCGGTAAAGCTAATTCTACTTGGTACAATATTATTTATGTAGCTATGGTAACGTACCACGTGACATTGAATAGTGTATGTCACCGTAACTAGATGGCGTTGCCTAAGAAAAGCCTAAGTTGCCAGTCTATCTCAGTATATATAATAGTAGTCTATGCACTGACCTCTATTGTGTACAATAGAGGTCAGTGTTTCTATGTCATCATTTACGTTTAGTTTCACTCGTGAAAAAGGTGTTATATATTTTGCTACTATATTTAATAAATTTATTTCTAATGCAATAGTAAAATAATCAATAATGCTTATTTATTATTATTTAATTTGTATAGTAGCTATACTTTTGCTGTAGGAATTAAGGTAGGTAAAAGTAGCTCTATCTATCTGCTATAATGTAAAACTATGGCCAAAGCTTCCGTTCATTTTCCTTCAGATGGCAGCATTGTCTATGAATATTTTGTTTGAAGCCAATGTATGGAAGTTTCACCCCCCTGCAACAAGCAACTGATAATACTTAATAATATCTTCGTCAATCTCCATGACAACGCACGACGTCTACTGACAACAACAAAAACACTCAGACTAAATAAAAATGGTGGACGCATGACACCGGCAAATCCGTTCAATACGTTTCGTGCCGTTCGTGCGTTCCGGCCGGCCGGCGCGGGCCAGTGGACAGTGGACGCATGCCATCGGCAAATCCGTTTTCCGTTTCGTTATCAAAAAACCTACTCCCAGTAAATAATTTTCATGAAAATTATTTTTCAGTTACAGGTTGGCCTGTTTTTTTTGGGAAATCATCAATGACTTCTGCCGCTCTGGGTGGAGCGGAAGGGCGTGTTAGACTTTTACTGACTAAAACCCAGCCGTGTCCTTCAGTTGCCTGTGCCAGAGTCACGGTATCTCTTTCGAACAACCCGCGATCGTGGCAGGCGTCGCCGTCAGCCCCATCGGACCGCATCACTGCTGACATCTCTTTGAGGTGCGCGTGGAACACAACACCCCGTTGACCCGGGTCAGGGGGTCTACTCCATAAGTCCGTCCGTCCGTCCGTCAGTCCGTCCGTCTGACATAACGATCCATCAAAACAAGTGTAAAAGTCACACATCGGGATTAACTCTTTAAACGTCGATTGCACACCCATTAAACTAATTATTACCAACGGACCCGACAGACGTTCTCCGCCACTTACCGGGACCAATTGTAATTTCAAACCATCCAGGGACCCATTGAAATATACACACAAAATTTCATCCAAATCGGTCCAGCCGTTTAGGAGGAGTTAGGTGACAAACACACGTACAGAAGAAATCTAATATTATTAAGACTAGCGGACCAGACAGAGACGTTATCCTGTCTGAACGATCCTAGAACCCAACTGCAGCGCCACCTACCTGGTCCAATTGTGTTTTCAAACCATCTAGGAACCCATTGAAATATACATACAAAATTTCACCTAAATCGGTCCAGCCGTTTAGAGGAGGAGGAGGCAGGAGTTAGGTGACAATCACACGTACAGAAGAATTATATATATTATTACAAGATTATAAAGATAATCTAAATCATAGTTTACATCATAGTGTTCCGCGAAGGTTGACAAGTAAGAGCCACGCTACCTATGGGAATGGTATTGGTCAGTGTGGTGGCATCTACATCGCCACATAAGAACTACGCATCAAAATGACATGACGTCATGCAACCTGCATCGTGCAATCAGAGTTTACCACGCGACTAGCATTTATTATATCCAACGTCCCGACATCAACCGTCGGGCAGTTGTCCACCAGACATGACACCCGTCTAGTCGGAGGATCCTCGCTTTTCTATGGAGGATGAGTGAACTTTACACCCTGTTCCTCACGCCTCTATAGTCAGTGTGATTGTCGTACTAGTCTACATAATGTACCGCAGAAGCTTACCACGGGCGAGAAAAATCACCATAATATTCGTTTACTTTGGACCCCTTCTGTATGGGAAACGCTCCGAATTGTGGCTTAGTGTTGCCACTTAACAAGGGTGCATATCGGTGCCGATATCAGTGCCGGCGCCATGCCAGCGACCTCCCGGCAAGTGGAAAAAATGCGCCCATTCAAAAATCCACAATACGTGACGCCGCAAACTATTGTTAAGGGATGAGTTATGAGCTAAGGACACAGTGATCGATCTAGGCAGGATTTTGATAAGGGGTTTTACTCAAAAACTATTGTCAAGGGATGACTTATGGGTTAGGACAATAAGTAAAATAAGTGGTCGCGCCAGGTCCAGGTCTGTCTAATCACTTTGCGTGCCTTTGTTTATATATACAGGAATATTTTTTTTTACGTGCACAAAAAAATGTTGGTGGTTCAGTATCAGTAATAGAACACATTTCCATGATTTGTTCAAAACTTTTTTTAATTTTTTTATCCGACTTTAAATCAGCAAAATATGGACACTATCTTATTCGTAATACAAACAATGGGCACAGTGCACATGGCATGGCGAAGTTGCTTTTATTTAAATGCTATAAAAAGAAGAAAATAAAATTTTCTTTTAAAATTTTAACTATCAACTTATAACCTCACTATACACAATTTGTATGATCATAAAAGCTTGTCGCGACGTTTGCGTAAGTACCTATAAGTATTTAATTAAACTGAAATTTAAAAACAATTAACTTGGCAGATTAAGTTACTGAATTAACTAAGTACTAGTTTATTTAATAAATAAATAAATATCCTTGGACATTTCACACAACGCCATCTAGTCCCAAGCTAAGCAACCTAATGCTTGTGTTATGGTAACGAGATGGCTGATAAACTACTTATATACATTTTTTTTTTGTAAATACATACATATTATAGATAGAAAAACACCCAGACTCGAAACAAATACTTGTAGGTCGTACAAATATTTGTTCCGTGCGGGAATCGAACCCGCGACATGCTGCGCAGCAGTCAATCGCTCAACCACTGCGCCAACCGTGTCGTCACAAGTAAAGTCACATTTACACAAGTAAATCGCGCGACAAGCTTTATGATCATATAAATTGTGTATAATGAGTATTAATGAGGTTATAAGTTGATAGATAAAATTTTAAAAGAAAATTTTATTTTCTTCTTTTTATAGCATTTAAATAAAAGCTTTTTCTAAAAAAGGTTTTTTTCTTTTAATTTATTATATTCATTTAGTTGTACTTTTGTGTGTTGTGCTATGTCTTTTGTGTGCACCAAATAAATGTTTTTTCTAAGTATACTTATATCTATCTATCTAAATTGTCCGAATGACAGCCCCCTGAGAATTTAATCAAGCTAAGTAACTTTTAGAATGTAGTTAGTAAGATATACAAGTTATTGCATTTAACTTTAACTATAGTATAGTTAAAATCTCGCTTCAGACTCGGTCATAAATCATTCTAGTGTTTCGCTCTCTTTCCCACTTACGGGCCTTATGCGCAGGCCACGCCCACACGTAGTCCTGTGCATTACTGCAGTCGATGAGTGATATCGATAGTTTTATATATTTATAAATGGGTGATAGAAATAAATACACATTTTTTTTTATTTTATTACCAAATTTACTACAAAGCATATTAAATATATAAACAAAAGAACGTATATATAAAACTAAAAATAGAAAATTAAAATTCTTCGTCTGAGTCATCGTCATCATCTGTTATCGATAATGGCCTTGAGCGCGCGCAACTAGCGCACATCTCTACTCCGATTATGATTTATGACCAAGTCTGCAGCGAGATTTTAACTATACTATAAGTAGTGTCCGCGACTATTTGAAAAACAATATACGACGACGAACGATTACTCAATGTATCAATATTATTGAAACATAGTTCTTACTTGGAAATGAAGTGAATACCTACAGGAGGCCTACTCCGAAACGAAAATCCAAAGTATAGGAACAATGTTCGGATGTTTCCTACATCACACTTTTCGGACTATACACTTTTTTTCCTATTTCGTTTGGTCGGTGCGGATCCCGACCGAATTTAATTTTGACGTTGGCCGGATCCGAACCGACCGAACGAGATAGGAAAAAAGTGTAAAGTCCGAAAAGTGTGAAAAGTCCGAACATTCGGCTTCAGAGTAGGCGCACAGTAGAAGTGCATCATCTGTCTCTCTCTTTCATCAGGTAAACGGCAATCCGGCTCAACAAACGCGTTCCGTGGGTTCTGTTTTTTAGTCGAGATTTGACGATCTCTGGTGATTGACGCGTTTGTTACTCCATCGCAGCCCCGCGAATCTTTTAATTCAGATACTGTTATTTCGAGATAGAGGACATACTTGTGTGGAAAAGGGAGAGGGAAGACTTTGCTACATTACAGGCTAAAATTAAATCTTCATCTGCCTAGCCTTTTCCAACTGTGTTGGTTTGGGGTCGGCTTCCAGTCTAACCGGATTAACATTACAGGCTAAATAGATATCTAGAAAGATGTAAAGGAAACAAAACCAAACATTTACTTTTGAATCATAATTATAATAAAATATAAATATTTTGAATATTTCTAAAATACTATTTTTTTTTGTACTGTTGACTTCTACGTAGTACCCCACGCTGCTGGTTTGTAAAACTGACTGTCCAATTCCTGGAATTAAAAAGTTTATTAAATGTTAAAAATGAAGTAATATGTATAAACCGATCAATAGAAATTAGAACATGATAACTAGACAATAGTAAATATTGTATCTTTATTATAGATTAGCTTTCTTATAACAAAAGATGTTGATCGCGTGTCTTACGTTTTATAGGGTAGTCAACAAGGAACCCTTATAGTTTCGCTATGTCCGTCCGTCTGTCTGTTTGTCCGTCCGCAGCTTAGCTCAGAGGTTCTTAGTACTAGAAAGCTATAATTTGGCATGGACACACATATTCATCACGCCGACAAAGTGGTACCTAAAATAAAATCTTGAAAAAAATATTTTTTTAGGGTACCTTCTGTACACGTAAAATGGGGATGTTTTTTTTTCTCGTCTACCCCATTATGTGGGGTGTTGTTGGATGGGTAGGTATTTCAAAAATATTTCGGGTTTGTGAACACTATTTTTCGATTTAGGGATCCGTTTCTGAAATATTAAGCTTTAAAGTGCTAATTTTTATACTTGACTCTAACAAAAATTTACGGTAGTGTATATATAGCGAAGTTAAAAGGAAAACTATCACGGCTAAGTTTGCTTTTCAAGTTTACGAGTAATAGTACAGATTAATACAGATGGGACACTCCGCAGTTTAGGTATGAAGCTACAAGTACGTGGCGGCCCCTCTCACGGTGCCAATTCAGTAGGTCAGAAGGTGTAAGAGTTACGCGATAGAAAGAGAGGCAACTTGTAGTTGAATATAACTGTAGGTAATAAGCGTTCTGCGACCTGAATTGCACTTTATTGTGTCGTAGCAAGAGTCGCTTTTTATTTAAATGATTTTGCGGAGTGTCCCATCTGTATTAATCTGTGGTAATAGTCAAATATTCATGAAACAACAGAAAGCCCTCTTCTTAGTCCGCATTATTGTGCAACTACGGACCCTATTACTACGCGTGGCCCGACACGCACTTGGCCGGTTTTTTATATGTATGGAGTTTGATGTAAGACACGCGTTAAATCTTTTGCAATAAAGCGCGTCCCAGACGTAGCTATAATATCCATACTAATATTATAAATTCGAAAGTAACTCTGTCTGTCTGTCTGTCTGTCTGTCTGTCTGTCTGTCTGTCTGTCTGTCTGTCTGTCTGTCTGTCTGTTACCTTTTCACGCCTAAACCACTGAACGGATTTCGATAAAATTTGGCAAGGCTATAGATGGTATCCTGGGGACGGACATAGGCTACTTTTTTTTTCAAAAATAATCCTACAGGGGGTGATATAGGGGATGAAAGTTTGTATGGGAAACTCAGTATTTCTTAAGTTAGGGATGTGAAAATTAAAATGTATGCTTTTGATAGGAAATAAAGAAATATGCGGTTCAGCGTTTTTGAAAAATCATCCCCTAAGGGGGTAAAATATAGTAAAATAGGGGTTGATTTTAAAATTTACAAAACTGCACGGATTTCGATAAAATTTGGCAAGGCTATAGATAGAATCCTGGGGACGGACATAGGCTACTTTTTTTTTCAAAAATAATCCTACAGGGGGTGATATAGGGGATGAAAGTTTGTATGGGAAACTCAGTATTTCTTAAGTTAGGGATGTGAAAATTAAAATGTATGCTTTTGATAGGAAATAAAGAAATATGCGGTTCAGCGTTTTTGAAAAATCATCCCGTAAGGGGGTAAAATATAGTAAAATAGGGGTTGATTTTAAAATTTACAAAACTGCACGGATTTCGACAAAATTTGGCAAGGCTGTATATAGCATCCTGGGGAATGACATAGCATACTATTTTTTTCAAAAATAATATTACAGGGGGTGATATAGGGGATGAAAGTTTGTATGGGAAACTCAGTATTTCTTCAGTTAGGGATGTGAAAGTTAAAATGTATGCTTTTGGTAGGAAATAAAGAAATATGCGGTTCAGCGTTTTTGAAAAATCATCCCCTAAGGGGTTAAAGTAGGGGTTGATTTTAAAATTTACAAAACTGCACGGATTTCGATAAAATTTGGCAAGGCTTTATATAGCATCTTGGGGAAGGACATGGGCTACTTTTTGTCTTAAAAAATAATGCTACGGGGGGTGATATAGGGGATGAAAGTTTGTATGAGAAAATCAGTATGTCTTAAGTTAGGGATGTGAAAATTAAAATGTATGCTTTTGATAGGAAATAAAAAAAATATGCGGTTCAGCTTTTTTGAAAAATCATCCACTAAGGGGGTAAAATAGGGGTTGATTTTAAAATTTACAAAACTGCACGGATTTCAACAAAATTTGGCAAGGCTTTATATAGCATCCTGGGAAAGGAAATAGGATACTTTCGAAAACAATACTACAGGGGGTGATATAGGGTTCAGCGTTTTTGAAAAATCATCCACTAAGGGGGTAAAATAGGGGTTGATTTTAAAATTTACAAAACTGCACGTATTTCAACAAAATTTGGCAAGGCTTTATATAGCATCCTGGGAAAGGAAATAGGATACTTTCAAAAACAATACTACAGGGGGTGATATAGGGGATGAAAGTTTGTAAGGGAAACCCAGTATTTCTAAAGTTAGGGATAATAAATTCATGCTATTGGTAGGAAATTAAGAAATATGCGGTTCAGCGTTTTTGAAATATTATCCCCTAAGGGGGTAAAATAGGGGTTGATTTTAAAATTTACAAAACTGCACGGACGGCGATAAAATTTGGCAAGGCTTTATATAGCATCCTGGGGAAGGACATGAACTACTTTTTGTCTTAAAAATAATCCTACAGGGGGTGATATAGGGGATGAAAGTTTGTATGGAAACTCAGTATTTCTTAAGTTAGGGATGTGAAAATTAAAATGTATGCTTTTGATAGGAAACAAAGAAATATGCGGTTCAGCGTTTTTGAAAAATCATCCCCTTAGGGGGTAAAATAGGGGTTCATTTTAAAATTTACAAAACTGCACGGACGTCGATAAAATTTGGCAAGGCTTTATATAGCATCCTGGGGAAGGACATGAACTACTTTTTGTCTTAAAAAAAATCCTACAGGGGGTGATATAGGGGATGAAAGTTTGTATGGAAACTCAGTATTTCTTAAGTTAGGGATGTGAAAATTAAAATGTATGCTTTTGATAGGAAACAAAGAAATATGCGGTTCAGCGTTTTTGAAAAATCATCCCATTAGGGGGTAAAATAGGGGTTGATTTTAAAATTTACAAAACTGCACGGATTTCGACAAAATTTGGCAAGGCTTTATATAGCATCTTGGGAAAGGACACAGGAAACTTTCAAAAACAATACTACAAGGGGTGATATAAGGGATAAAAGATGGGAAACCCAGCATTTCTTAAGGTAGGGATATGAAAATTCAAATTTATTTGGTAGGAAATAAAGAAATATGTGGTACAGCGTTTTTGAGGGGGTACAATAGGGGTTGACAAATGTTTGTGTAACTATCTCTTTTTAAGAGATTTAAGGGATTGGAAATGTAGTCATAGTTCGAATCTTGAGGTAACATTTAGTCTTTATTTCATTCGAAGTTTTTACGAGGAAATTATATGAACGAGTGGACACTCGGACAAAAGTTATTTGTTATTAGAGCGTGACTGGCATAATAAATTTTAAGTAATTAACAAAGTCCCCCCGCCGCGTAAGTGTGTCTGTTTGAATGCGATAATGTCAAAAAGTACCGAACGGATTTTCATACGGTTTTCTCCAATGGACGGAGTGATTCAGTGTAATTCATTATGGTTTTGTGTAAATTGGCTGAAATATGACGACGACTGTTGAAGATGTCGGAAAAAATCATGCCGACTGGTAGCTTTATGCCTACTAAACACGGTAACGATATATCGTAGCGATTTGAGTTTGTACAGTTATATCGGACGGCCCTATCTTTTCCACATGTACGTTCCCATGGGATATTTTCCGACATCCACGCGGGCGAAGCCGCGGGCAAAAGCTAGTATATTAATATACTGTGAATTTCTTAGTGTACCTAATATAATACCTATATACATATTATAGCTACGTCTAAGGTCGCTCGAAATTTACTATTGAAAATATACCGTAATATGTCTTGCTATAATATATATTATAGCTACGTCTGTGACGGGCTTAAGACAGTAATGTTCCTGTCTAACTCACACAGCTAGTGTTGCTAAGCGCATAGTACAGCTGCAGCGCGACTTTCTAATTTATACAAGCCAAAAAGCAGTCCTAGGAAACTGCTCTAGTATTGATTGTAATGCCATTTTTTTATTTTAAATCTATGATTACAATGTTTATGTAGGTTAGGTTAGAACCGCGAGCGGTTCCGCGGTAGCGGCCGGTTAGCACTACTTCCAAAGGCAGTTAACTAAACGGCTGGCAGTTAACCAACTAACTGGCTGCGACATACAACGTGCCGCTGCTTTGACGACATTAACTTGACACGCGTATTTGGTTCCGCGTCTTCGTTTTGTAAAGATATTTTAATTTCATTAAAGTTTATTATTTATTGATTTATTTACAAGTTTCTAAAATAGCATCTTAGAGCAACCTGTAAGCGCAGAGATGAAATTAAAACGAACGAGAAAGAAATGATGAAGCCACTCGAGTTTTTTTCGGGGGGGTTGTGCAAAAAAAAATCATTCATAATTATTGATTAGTGATGATTGATTATTAATCAATCAACAACAGACACACGATGAACGTGTTTTTTTACAAGTTCATGTGAGTATGTGAGCTGACGCATATTCGGCTTCCACAGTGCAGCTGACAATTTTTTTTCAGCTCAGTATGTTGTCAACTATTTATGTAAAAAGGTTTCAGGTACTATTACTTTTTTTTTTACAACTTTCGCATCCTCCCAGACCCAAACCCACCGCTACTTGAGCAGCTTGTTCACTTATCAGTCATTTACAAGATCAACTATCCATGTCAACGTGAGCCGGCTTACTATGACTTTCTATTTGCAACGCTACCGCCCGGACTAAATGTACCAGTGGCTGATTTTGAACACGTTGTCAATTTTTCAGAGGGTTTCTTTTCTAGGAATTAGTATGGATCAACTCTCTTATAGCGAAAAAAAAAAATTGTTCATTCTATTGATTGGACAAGCAAGATTGCTTTCAAAATTTCATACACTCCTATAATAAAAGTTGTTTATATTCATGAGCACTGTGTCCCTTAGATGGATGCCATGCATTTTAATTTGAATCTGTACAAACAATTAGCTTATAATTTTCCCACTGCTAGGACACAAGGCTCCATTCTGTGAGTCCGTGATGGATGCCATGCATTTTAATTTGAATCTGTACAAACAATTAGCTTATAATTTTCCCACTGCTAGGACACAAGGCTCCATTCTGTGAGTCCGTAAGTCGTAACCATAGAAATATAAAAATGTCTCATAATCTATGGTCGCAACCCACTACTCGGATGGGGCGAGTGCGAGTTAGTGGATGTAACCTATCTTCGAATTTTGGGTTCTGGGACATACAGGAAACATTGTTAGGTACCTATAGGTTTGTAATAATTACCTGGCAGAGATAACTGCAGTAAAATGGTGAACGGCGGGGATTGCAGGGGTCATACGGCGTTGGGAGCGTTGAAATCTTGCCGCACATATAACAACGACCATTTAGGATACGTGTTTTCGGATTCAGTGAAGACACATTCGTTATTACTGGACTAGAAGTAACTTCATTTTCCATCTGCGTTCCATGCTGCAATCATCATTATTAATTACTAAATGATCCTCTATCACAATAATAAAATAATAGATGTATTCTGTTGGTGTAACTCAAAATCTTACCATAGGAATATTATTATTTGTGTTATCATAAAACATATAGTTTACATTATTATTGTCGGATGGCGATGTTTGATTGGTGTTAATATAATGCACTTGAGTTGGATAGCTGGGGATTGCTTGTCCTATGTTCTGATGATTTTGGTGAGGTTGTCTCATGTTATTATAATATGTATGATTCGTATTCACATTTGTTTGATTGTACCGCTGTGGCCTATAAGTTAAGTTTTTAGAGCTATGGTTCGCATTATATGGTGGTGGAGGTCGATCATATTTTGGGTTCTTCTTTTGGATATCTTTGACACGTTTTCCGTGTGGTGGTCTTGCAACTGGTGTCTTCCTTCTAGTAGCTTTGCAACTTGGGGCAACATTATTATGATTTACATTCCGTTCCGCTGTGATACTCTGCTGTGTTTCGGTTGTGATACACTGCTGTCTTTCGTTAATTTGTATTAATGTATTTGCATCAATATTTATACTTATTTCGTTGCCAGGAGTTCCAGAAGTAAATATACATAGATTATTTTGTGTTTTTTGAGTTGCAATGTTACTGTTTGCAACGATTTCAGATTGTGGAAAACTCATTGGTAGCAGCGGTCTGATCAGTTGTTGCTTTAACATTATATTTTCATTAGACTGACATGGAATGCGATTATTTTTAATATATTCTCTTTTCTGTTTTGTCCATGTTAGTAATTCTTTAAAAAATGGTAGCACATGGCCTTTGTGACATTTCCACTGCAAAGATTTGCTGTTGGCGAGTAGGACAGTATTATCTAAAAATTGATTAATAAAACTTTCATTTTGTTCTTGTGGCAAAAATATTGACTCGATCGTGGTATACGATAATTCAAAAAAATGGGATTTTATAAAATGAAATATCTCTTCTCTTTTTCTATTATCTTCATTAGTTTTCCTTACCCCGTAGTGGTAAAACGATTGCATTATAAGAACTATGTGTTCGGATAACTTGTTTAATACATCTTCAACAAACGTAGTAACTGACTCATGGTGATCATTTCTTTGACGTGGACTAAGTAAACTCTCTTCGTTATTAATTACTGTGTCATCATCAATTATAACCATTGCATTTTGATTAGAATCGAATTCAGTTTGATTATGATAATGGCCGACGCAATTTGTGTTATTCCTTATTTCTGCATTTTCGCAATTGTTTAAATTATTTCCACTTATTTCTTTATTGGGATTCTTTTTCAAAGTTCTGTTATTTTTTTTCAAACTTAGCAAGGATTTATTTAAACCTCTATCGTTGATTTGATTTTCAGAACTTATTTTATTCTGTTTGTTGTTGTTTTTATCGCTTATATTTTCTCTTTCACTAAGTGCATTTTGAAATGATGGGTCATCATCATCGCTGTCTTCAAATATCATTTCTACGTTAATTGGTGTATTGAAGTCGTACTCCGCCATCTGGTTCAGAACGTTAACTGAAACAGAAGAACATCTTGCTAATCATCATGTTTAATGGTAAAATAAGCATTATTATAATTACGAAATTAATTATTTCTCGCATAAACAGGTTAAAAATAATTGAGCATCATCTGAAAAGTAATCAAATCGAAAACTAATTTTTTTATTACTCTTGATTATACAGGATGAGTTTTTGTACAGGAATCAAGATGGACAGCACATCATTGGCATAAATTGTCTACATTTAATGATTTTAGAAGGTGACGTGACGGTCGTCAACACTACGTATTTTGTTTTTAGTGTAAGTAGTATTTTTCAATAATCTGTCTAGACAACGTGTTCCTACGAATACCACTGTAGACCTAAATGCCATTTTAAAATGCAATCTTTGGTGTACTTACGTCACCGTTTTCGGTGAGCTGATTCGCTCTGCATAAAACAAGTCTCCTTTATGTAGGTATATCGCCACCATCTGTCTAGGGCATTTAGTAATTCCAGTTAAAGCTGAGCGTCCACTGGTCCGCGCCGGCCGCACCGCCCGCACGGCACGCAACGGATTGAACGGATTTACCGATGGCATGCGTCCACTGTCCACCTGGTCCGCCCCGGCCGGCCGGAACGGATTTGCCGGTGTCATGCGTCCACCATTTTTATTTATTCTGAGTGTTTTTGTTGTTGTCAGTAGACGTCGCGCGTTGTCATGGAGATTGACGAAGATTATCAGTGTTGCTTGTTCGCAAAAGATGACTGCAGTTGCCAGGGGGGTGAAACCATCATACATCTGACAGTAAATATTAAATGTATGGAAGGTGGCGACATCCATAGTTCACGTTTTGAAAACTTTTAATAAAAAGTATACTATTGCTTGATAGATGGAGCTTTTAATAATAATAACTTGCAATAACAAGATGACAGATTGGCACTTGACACAATTCAAATTTCAAAGTTTTTTGAAGTTTCCGTGCTGTCGTTCGTTCGTTACTGCTTATAACTATTTTCGGATTTCTCGAGATATTTGCATTGATTGTTGGATTTTGTGAGACCTGGCTTTACTGTTAACTCTGTTTTCGACCCTGATACTTTGTTCACCGATTGACCCATAGGCTGCTTCCGTCCCTGGACTTCGTGATACTTTCCTACTGATTGACCCCGCTTTCTTAACCTGCGGTTGTGTACTCGATTTGGATATTGTTGGTTACATGCAGACTAAAAACATGCAGAAAAACGCTATTTTGGATGTGAAAAAAAAAGAAAATATTGAAAAATAGTGGTTAAATTAATTAATTAAACCCTATGTAACCTCTTCTTTGAGGATCACTGATACTTCTCATGTTATATTGTTATTTGCTCCGAGTTCTTTTACTTCTTAGTTTCTCTTACCTGTCTACTGTCTCTTGTTCTATCCTAGTGTTATCAGTGAAAACTTGTAATTGGCCTTCTGTCACTAATGTTAACCTATCTATAACCTAGCTGTAAGTTTTCTTGAGATGATAAAATAAAATAAATAAAATAAAATAAATCAATTTGTGACTTCTAACCTGCACGTTGCATAAAAATAATAAGCTAGATTTTATTGTTAATCGGGCTATTACAAGAATCATTCATAGTTGGTGCACAGGTGTGAACAGAATTTTATCTGGAAAATTAGCAATTTTGATCGGGGGATAACGTAAAAGTCAAAGCAGAACGCTATTTTAATGTATGTACACATAAACGTAGTGTTTACAAAAATAAAAAGAAGTAAATATTATTAAGGGAATTGTTCTTTTATTTAAAATAAATTCCTACCTAAATACAAATAAATACATGGCACCTACCTAGTACCTATATCCATTTGCAATTAAGTATACTGCCATCTAGCGGATAATAGAATTAATTGTCTAGTTGGTATCAGTGCCATCTATTTTTCACGTAATTTACATACCAGACCGGTATTTACTATTCCAGATATTAGTGTATAGTCTATGGCAGTTGCCTCTGCCGTTGACGCGTGCCGCTCATGTCTATGAGCACGAGACTAAACATTATTATTATTTTTTAATTTTGATAATAAAGCACAAAAGAAATGCAGTCAGAAACCAGAAACTCAATTTTGTTTTTAATTTGTTTATACAACATTAGTTTTTGTTTATACTAAGCCCGAAAAGGGGTAATTGTACTCATCATTGAAAAAAAAGATCTGCTGTTCAGTACATTTATCTACATCAAACTCGTCAAAATGTACTGAACAGCTGACTTTGACGAGTTTGATGTAGATAAATGTACTGAACAGCAGATTTTTGTTTCACGATTTCAAGGTTGGTCCCGTAGAAAAAATTGTTCAAAATGATGAGTAGAATGACCCCTTTTCGGGTTTAGTATAAACAAAAACTAATGTTGTATAGACTAGTCTTTATGCATATAAGGACTAGTCTAGATAAAAAAACATTGTAAATGTTATGCTTCGTCAATCCCTAGAATCAGTAGGATGACACTGACAGATACGATGAGTTCAAAAATGCGTTCCGTGCCGGTGACGTCACCGGCATTCCTTATGACGTCACCGGCACGCATCGCCTTTTTTGCTCATATATGCCGGCGTTCGGTGCGGCCGGTAGCGATAGTGGACGCAGTGCTATATAAATTCATAGATAGCAAACCAAAATCCGTTGCGTGCCGTGCGTGCGGTGCGGCCGGCGCGGACCAATGGACGCTCACCTTTAATGTGCAATCTAATAATTGTGTGTTACATGATTTATAAAATTACAAAATTTTCTCTGCTAGTGGTGCAGTGCGATTCTGTAACCATCTCACCGTGAAAACTTAGGTGAAGTGAGCGTGGAGTGAGCGGTCAATAGTGTCAATTCCTAGCAAAAACAAACTCACTTCACCTAAGTTTTCACGGTGAGATTTTTACAGAATCGACCGGCTGTTCTTTAAGTGACTTTACAATACCTAAAGCTGTATGTGACTTTTGTTTGTGTCATGTTTTAGTACCTAAGTAAGTCGATGCAGTGCTTCATCAATAAATAAATGAACAGAATTTAAGAATAAGATATTAGACATTGGCGTACGGCTCACCAAACACCAAAAATGGTACCTACCTGTACCTATTGGATGGCAAGATCTTAGGCTCATCCTTAGTAAGGGCAAAGTTTAGTAGAAAATATTAGTGCTAGATTTTAATGATTTGCGCCTAAATTAGCGAGGTGTATCCAATTTAGTCGAACTCTTTTCTTTTTAGATGCATAAGATTTTTAGCTAGGGCTGGTTCGAGGTGGCATGGGAAAAGAGTACCTGGGAGGACTTAGGGTAGGGCTTTTTCCAGCAGTATAAGCAGTATTATATTCTTAACAGATAAAATAAAAACGACTTTCGTTATTTTATAACTTACCGGTCCCCATTATTGCAAATTCTTCTGTATTATTTTGGAATAATATTCTTGCTCTCCAATTTGATTGCCTGTAAAGAAACGGTCGAGTGAGTTTTTATATCGTATTTTATTGCACAGGTAAGCATCTTAGGCTTTCGTAAGATTCAAAAGCGGTTTTCTCGTGAAATAACGACTGCAACTTTGAGAAAAGCCCTATTTCATATTATGTAAGGTCCCGTAGTAGTAGGTAAGTACACTTGCAGTATTAGAGCTATAAGTTGTAAGTTCGAGTTATGGTTGAAACGAGTTGATGTAAACACGCACAGATTTTGTAACACCGATCACAACTAAGAGTACGTTTAAGTTGGGTGCTAATCCGCGGTGTTCATGTAATTTGGTACGGAACCCTAAAAAATGGTTTCCAATACAATCTTTCTGATTGAATGTCAAGTGAAGTATTTTATTAATTCGTCAGTTTACAAATTCTTTCATTTATCAAGTCAGGCCACATAATACCTTTTGAAGCTACGAAACTGAGCCGACTACGTCATCATCTTCCCATTATCCCATGTTCTTGGGGTCAGTTTCGTAGCTTATTTATTCATCAATTTTCCCCTGTCAACAGTCACGCTATCATTCAACTCCACTCCTCCTTTTCTCTTTCATATCATTCCTCACACAATCCATCCATCTTTTCTTTGGCCTTCCTCTGCCTCTCTATCCATTAACATGGTATAATCATCACTCTTTTAGTCACATGCGTTTCGTCCCCCCTCATCACTACCATTCTCATAACAAGCCAAATGATTTCCTTTCAGCTTTTCTGTCACTGGCGCCACTTTAAAACTTTCGCTTATATAGGTACCTACCTACTCATTTCTTACTTTATCCATTCTCGTCACTCCACACATCCATCTCAACATTCTCGTCTCCGCTGCATGCAATCTTTTTTCATCCATTTTTTCGCGGCCCAGCATTCTGATCATAAAGTACGACAGGCCTTATCAGTCTTATCATAAGACGTTCACGAGTTTACTGGTCTCGGAGCATCGAGAAAAACATACTTGTGAGCTAATAGTTCGCCTCGCGACTGGTTGCGACCGTTTGGTTCACTTGCCAAAAATGGAATCCCACAATCCCCAGCCCTTCATTTTTTAAGCTTAGGGCCTTACCTCCCGTCTCTCCACCCTTGACCACTTTCGGCACAAAAATATGTGCCCGCCTTATCACGTTTGCCTAAGTAGGTCCTTCTAAAAACTAAAGTTTACAAAAAGAACATGAGAGGTAATAAAGATGTTAGATTTATGGCTAGGCTACAAAGTGCTGTGGGAAAGGAACAAATTTCGTTTCCCAAGTTTAACTAATTGACAAATGTTAACCAAGATAACAATATAAGATATAGGATGACAATGATTGTTTACTCTAATTCTAACATTGGTGAATTATGTACTTACTGCAGGCGATGTTTAGGCTACGGTGATTCGCGCCCTGGCCTGGCGCCGTCATATGTATGTATGTTCATCTATTCCGTCATAACTTTTAAACTGCTTATCATAATTTGACAAATGAATGAGGTATCGTTAGAAGCGTTTTGATTGTCCGCTGGTTATAGGCTATGTGATGATACATTAAATTGAATATGGCGGACATGTCATGAACTAAAAAAAAAAATTTTTAGTGATGCCGTGTTACCCAACACGGCAACAATATTATTAAAAATTGAAGTGTCAAATCCAAGTTACTCTAAGCCGACGTTCGCACGGACCTAAAAATATCGCGGCGAATTTTATTCGAGCACTGTATTTTCAACGCTCTGCTTAGAGTCGAGAGTTGAAAATCCAACAGTGTGTTTTTTCGACGCGCTAGAATGCACTCTCAACTTAACAACAACAGAGTGCAACCCAACAAAATAATCACCGCGATATTTTTACGTCCGTGCGAACGTCGGTCGGCTTACTGTTTATTTCTGTACCTATCTCCAGCAAAAGATAATAATAATTATGTATTCACAATACGATATGTTGATATGTGAGTCAGTTTACTCTTTATTATAGGTACCTACAGAGGATATAAATAGGTACCTACATCTATACATAGATTACAAGGTCGTCTAAAGCAACAATCGTCCGAATGGTCCGGTTCAATGTCAATCTAGGACATTGACTTACTGCGCCAAAATAAATACGTGAATGAATTGAGTGGCGTGAATTTTTCAAGTGGGCGTGGATGGCCAAATTCGAAACTACGAGGAATAATATTCTAGGTAGCAGCCCGAAAGGATATAAATTTTATAATAAGGATTTTAAATATTATTGGTTAAATGGACGTACTGTCCCTGTCAGTAACTTTCCATAGGCAATACATTGAATCTAATGATCCAATGCCTATGCCTATGGAAAATTACTGACTATACAATCTCTGACTAACTGCGTAGTAAAGTAAACAAACTTTGGTAACTGCGCAGCTGTTTTAATTAAGCAGTTTGTAACTAAACCGTGAGCTTAAGTTGGAAAAAGCGAGAACGCAATATACGCACTCCCACCGCGCCCTCCGCCCTACGTCAGCGCATATAAATATAGCCGCCCTTTATTGAAACAGTCAGTCCATCCATAGGCCGACATAGGCCAGCAGAATGAGGGGCCCGTATTGACGGACCACGGTATAGCTTCCGCGGGACGGGGCTACGCCCCGTGACCGCATGTCACATCACCTGACCGGGGTGTAGTGACGGCCATCAGTCTCAAACAGTCAGTTCTCCTATCACGATCCAGCCTGCCCCTCCGCCTGTCCTTTACCCCCAGCAACGTCGCCGTCGACGTCGCTTAAAACCCCTTGTTTTAAGCCCTGGCCGGAGGCTTAAAGTTCGCTTAAAGCAGCCACAGGAAAGTCCGGTTAAGCAGTCTCGATCCCCAGTTCGTTTGTGAATGTCTTCTCGCAGTTGACCACTGCGAGAAGACATTCACAAATAAAAAAATCAAACAGTCAGTCTTGAAGTCTTCGCTTGATCGTTGTATTGTGTCTAGGGAATGCTATCCGGATTATCCGTAATCCAAAAATCCGAATATTCGCATATTTTTACGAAACTTCTAAATCAGGATTTGTAATATCAATTTATTTGTTATTGAACAACAAGAAATTGTTACAAAAAAAAATAAACGACCGCGTTTCTCACGCTAGTTGGTAGTCGCGCTGTTCGTGCGTACCGCGATAGGTGAATCCAATATATTGCACTTAGAGTCGACGATCTGATGATGGAGCTAGGAGGTAGCTGATGGAATTCTTCAGTGGCTACTAGTAAACTCTCGAGTTTAGGCTCATATAATTCGTTTTGATGAGTCCAATAAATTGCACTTGGGGTCTGATGGGGGAACCAAGAGGTGTATAGTGGAACTCTTCAGTGGCTCTTAGTAAATCCTTCGAGTTTCGGGTCATATGATTGGTTTGATGAGCCCAATATATTGCACATGATGTTGAAGGTCTGACAATGGAGCCAGGAAGTGTACAGTGGATTTTTCCAGTGGTTACTAGTAAACTCCTCGAGTTTGGACTCATATGATTCGTTTTGATGAGTCCAATAAATTGCACTTAGTGTCCATCTGATGATGGAGCCAAGAAGTGGATAAGTAATGAAAGTCTTCAGTGGGTATTAGTTAGTCCTTCGAGTTTCGGGTCATATGATACGTTTTGATGAATCTAATAGATTGCACTTGGTGTTGAGGGTCTGATGATGGAGCCAGGAAGTGGATGGTGGAATTCTTCAGTGACTACTAGTAAACCTTTCGAGTTTCGTGTCATATTATTCGTTTTGATGAATCCAATTGATAATACTTGGTGTTGAGGGTCTGATGATGGAGTTAGGAGGTGGATAGTGGAACTCTTTAGTGGCTACTATTAAACCGGTCAAGTCATAACTTCGTTGACCTTAGACCTAATAACTAAATGAAGAATATACTTAGTAGACTAAAAAGTAAAAATTATATAGGTAAGGTGGGGTCTTGTAATTGCAACTGTCCGGTTATTGCAACTAACATAAATAACTCCCTCTAGGATCACCGTTCTGAACAACGACAGGCGTGTTATTGTTCTTCCACTAAAATTCTCAATGAAAAAAAATAGATGGCGCTGATATGTCAAGAACTATGTGAATGACAGTTATTTTTGTCAAACCACCATTTTTTTCGTAGTGACGCCGAGTACACGCGGAGCGTACAATACGGCCGACGTATCTTGGTGAGTCTGAACGGCTCTCCGAACTTTCGCGCATGTTCTCTCACTCACACTCGCCTCATGTCGCCATTTGATTCCTAAAAATGTTACTGCGCAGCGTTCTGCGCGAAGTTCGGACTCACCAAGATACGGCGGCCGTATTGTAATTATATGTAAAATTCAGTTTTTTGTGGTTTTTTGAAGGTTTTTTCACGAGGAGAGTGATTACTAACCACGTTAAGTTATTTTTTACGTATTTGTTTCATTCTACGATAAATCTACTTCGAGTTATGGATGCAGTTACATTTACCGGACTAAAAATAAAAAGTCTGGTTATTGCAACTTTTTTTCAATTTTTAGGTTAGTTGCAATTAACTGACCGTTTTTGTATGAAGTATGAAAATGCTAGTAATGTGACAGTGAAAATAACTATGTCGATAAATACTATTTTATTGAAAGAGTACTATTCACACTTCCATACTATGCTGGATTGCAGAATGCTGTCTATGTCATCTGAATTCATTCAAAGAATCATAATTAACCGTCTATAAGGAACCCGCGATGCCAAATAGCCAACGCCTGGCAGACCACCTGAACTTGAAGAAAAAAAAACTAAAGAGCTTGAAGATAACAGTAAAAGTCTGTTTGATTACTAAAGGATTACTGTGATAGTAATATCAAAGTAATCCTTTCAAAATATTCCTATCAAAATATTCACTGGTAAGCGTAAACTTAACCAGTGAACATAATAATAATTCCTTAATTTAAATAATGAACGATGATCGCGCGTACGATGTTTACGAGTAAAATAAAAATATATAAAACTAAGACTATAAGACTTCAACTTTTGTTACCATGCCAGTCGATAAAATCACGATAAGGTTCCCATCACTATTTGTAGATAAATAGTTGCAATTACCGGTCCCACGGCTAAAAAGTTATTTTGTGCAAAATTGGACTTTGTTTTAAAGGCATAGCTATTGAAATCCTATGAACTCTTATTCAAGGCATGTTTTTGAAATTTTACAGTAGGTGCACCCATAGAATAAAAAGTAAAACAAGCACTTAGTTGCAATTACCCGCCAGGACTGGTAATTGTAACTATTGCTGCCTGTGTAAGAAATTTATGAAATAGGTTTTTATTCTTTACAGCTTTCCTATTTACATGACGGTGATATAAATCTACATTAAATTTACTTATTAACGAATCTTTCAATAAATACATTGTGCTTATTTAATATAGAATTATGGAACCGATAAGTAAGGAGTCCTATATTTTTAGTTGCAATTACAAGACTCCACCTTAGTTAAAAAAAAAAAAAACTAAAAAAAAAACGCTTTTATCACGCAATAAAAATTATAAAATAATTGTATTGACTTGTATCAGTTAAGGTACTGACACACGTGCTCATAAAAAGCATGCCTATAAGCACGCTTACTTGAAAACATACTAGAAATAAGCATGCTCATTACTAGTCACACATGCTACTAATGAGCACTTGCTCAATAAAAGCATGCTTTAGTGCTAGTAATGAGCACGTCTGTCAGTAGCTTTAAGATTTAAGCTCCTACGCAGCTTGTCACTTTTGTATATCCAATGATTAATTTTAAAAGCGTGGAGAGCTTTTTAGTTGTGCGTAGGTACCTACTTTTAATTAATTTAAACAAAGCGCTCCACGCTTTTTGAACTAAGCATTGGGGATAAAAGAAGTTTGAGGTTGTTTTTAAACTACCTGTATATTTTTATTTTATAAAAACAAAGCTGTAGGTAGTACCACCGTACAATATTTAACACTACATATATTTTTAAATATTTCAGTATAAAATATCACGTTTCTTATATTTTTCACTTTATTTTCTTTTATTTTTTTATTTTATTGTAAATAGCGGCAATAGAAATAAGTAAGTATACAATTTGTGAAAATTCAACTGTCTGTCCGGCTAGGTCACTTTTGACAAAAAATAAAATTTAAAAAAAAGTTTTGCAAATTGCACCATGTGACATATCAAATAAAAGGTCTTAACAAGAGGGTCTGAAATATATATTTTTTTTATAATTTTAAATATACCAATTTACTAATAATAAATATAACTAAATAACTACCTATCAAACTATCCTATACGTAAATATTTAAAGTCACCATAAAATTAAAAAAAAAAAAAAAAAAAAAACGTTAAAATAATTATTAAATAGAAAATACAAATATTTTACAAAATTACCAATTTTCAAAAAACCCGCCCCTAACTGTTCCTGGCGCAAAGGTGCCCATAACGCTTGCAGCATTGCCTCGTTGGATGGCAATAGCCAACCTTTGCACCAAGAAATTTTAAATTAAATTGTTATAACTCAAAAATAAAAAATAAAATAAGAAAATATTAATGTCAAAAATAAAATATAAATCACACACACACAGTAAAATTAAAATTAAAACATTCAAAAAGTTTACAAAAAACTTTACGTCAATAAAAGTCCCTAGACGTTCCCGGCGCAAAGGAGCCCATGACACTTGCAGCGTTTCCGCGCTGAATTGCCAGGGCTAGCCTCTGCACCAGGAAAGAACTAGAGCGTGGGTCACCGCCCCTCTCTCTAAGTCGACGGCCGATCTCCGCCACAAATTTGATAGCGTAAAATTGTTATAAAGTTATTTAAGAGAATATACGAAAATTTACCATTCCCCACTCCCTTACCTCCGAAACTACCGAGCCTAAAATTTTGAAAAAAATACAGAAAATAGTTCTTTACCTGTAGATATTACAGGAAAACCTATAAGAAGTCTGTGATCTTAAAATAACATGGTAAATATCGCAACATTGTGAGTACATAGATTTACAGTTAGAATATAATATGGGAGAACACGTTTTTCAACTACAAAGTTAAGTTCGTTCTTGGGATAAATTCATCCCAACAACGGAACCCTTCATTGTGCGTAGTCCGACACGCACTTGGCCGTTTTTACTGCGCGCTGCGGTACCAACTGCTGCTATGATAATACCTACATTATGTAAAAAATGTAGTCAGAACCTTTAGACTTTTAAAAGTGGCCTTTTAAAACTGGTTATTTATTAGTGCATCGAGTGTTCTTTTCGGTGTACCGGTAACTTCGTCATTCCTACCTCTACCGATTTCTGTGATTGTTTATTTATTTATTTATTTATTTATTTATTAGGTATACCAACAGCAGTACATACAAAAAAAATAATAAGACACAGTAATGTATAATAAAAGTACTGGCATGCATGCCTATTACAGGGCCGGTAGTCTCGACATTGTTAACGATTTTCGTTACGACATTCGTTAACTAATTACATGCTCCGTGGTCCTAATGGGCTCCCCTCGACCCTCGAGACGGGCAAATGGTAATAGTTCGATTTTATTAAAGACACACAGATGACACAGACACAACTTCGAGCCCGTTCCTTAAAATTTATCAGACCACAGAGCAACGTAACGATCGTTAGGGCAACGTTAATAGTGTCGAGACTACCGGCCCTTGTATACACAGCATTCACTAAAAACATCAACGTAATTAACTTAAAAATAAAAACTTATGAACATATATAATAAAATACATTTTGAATTCGAAATTCAGAATTCGAAATTCAAAATTGTGAATATTTACATTAAAAAAAAAGAAAAATATAAAATGTTAAAACACGGAAGGTGCTTGAGTGGAATAAACTAAGATTTATTAAGAACATGAATTACAATAGAATAAAATATATTATTAATTTATTGGTTAGTTGGTTAGTTAGTTTATGCATGTTTTTTTTTTTTTTTTTTTTTTTTTTTTTTTTTTTTTTTTTTTTTTATGTTTATTGTTTTTTCATTTGGTAGAAAAAGCTGGGAACGTGGTACCATACTTGGGTTTAGTAGTTTTTTTAATTAGCTTCAGTATGTAATAGGTTCAATATAGGTACATCATGTATCAGACAGGTGTGGTCCTCGTATAGGGTGTGGTACAGAGTCAGACCACCAAACTGAACAACTCTCCATAGTGACCAACATCGTACCTAATCGCGAAACAACTTTACTAGAGAGCAGGTTACAGATTGTAATGCCGGGGCCACACTATACGGATATCGGCGTTGATTATCGCGTCGCAGGGCGATAACCGTAGGTGCAGCCACCACCACTACGGCGATAATTTGACAGCGGCATTCACATTGCCGATTGACGAGAGGTTTGAATTCAATGAGCATTGACGTTGACGGTTCAAGTGTGGCCAATCAATTCATTACGTTGAACAACGGAACAATTACCGCGATGTTTAAAGCGTTTATGGGCATTGACGTTGACGATAGTGTGGCCCCGGCATAAAAGATTCGATTATTATACAGGATTAGGGTTACTATCCGTCCGGGTTTCCGCGGATTTGTCCTAGTTTAGAGGGCGTCCGGGGAGCATCCTGGCGGGTTTAAATTTTTAGGCTGATGGATGACACTGCCGAAAATATGCGGCCGAAACAATGATAGGTATTATATTTATTATCATTGGGTCGAAATTAAACTTAGCTAATTGTTTTTTTGTTACTTGAAGAAGATTCTGTTTAGTCTCTTTAGAAGACTAAATTTAGTTTGAAAATTAAAAATAAATAAAAAGTTGATTTATAATAATTAACACAATTTTTTTTTTTTTGTTTTACTGAGTACCTAACTGAAAAAAAACTGTTGATATGTCCGGTTAAAGCTCCAAAATCCACAGTTTTCGCACTTCTTGTCCTGGTTGGCAGATTTTAAAGATGGCAACCCTACACATGATGTAAAAAAAGACCCATCACCGCAGTCTTCGCATTGTGTAAAAGAGCAAACATAGAACATTTCTTGAAACGTTTATGTTTTTAAAGAAAAACCGCTGAAGAGCATATACCTATGTAGAACAGAACGGACACAGACGATGTTAATTGAATTCGTAAGAAAAAAAAAGCAATTTCATTATAAAAGTGAGACTGACGTCAATTTCTTCATTATCCTGTTGGTCCCAGGTTAGTACAAAATGATAATCACAATGAGGAATGAGGAACACAGTTATTTCTTACGCCTATGAATATTAATCAATGATACCTTGGATATTGTTGTGCGGTGGGCGGCAAAATCGCATTATAATTTCGCCAACCGACAGGAATCTAGACACACCACGCAAATCCAGAAAATGTAAAAATAATGCACACACTTTAAACTGTGTCACTGTCACTGTGAATGCACATAAACAATTATTTTGCGCAGCACTATTTTGTAACCTAAACGTCCTTAATTAAGCCAACACTGTATTTAAATAGACGTTGGTTGGGAGACGTTAGTGCAGCGCGCGCACAACTACACACAATGACACAACTGACTTGACTGACACTTGAGTCAACAAACAAACACTGCACTGCACTGGCCACCCACTGGCTGACTGACTGGCTCCCCAAACCCGAGACGTGTTGGGGGGGAGACTGGAGGAGGCGCTCGCGCCGCCGGGGCGGAGGGCGCGCGGCGCGACGTGACGTCGCAGTCTCGCCGCGCCGCCGACCGCCGTAAAAGCTGTTGACCTTTATGAATTATGCACTATTGTGCCAGATCATGGTCACATGAAAAAAAGAGAATAAGTGAATATGTCCCATACGATACGATACGATACGATATTTTTACGACATCCACGTGGGCGAAGCCACGGGCAAAAGCTAGTAAATAATATAAATAATAAATATAAGATAATAATACAATATTTTTTTTCAGAACGGCCTAAATAAGATCTATTGTATGCTATTTCAAGGTTATCCATTAATTACCGGACACCTGGAGCTTTGGAGCTGTATATAAATTATTCGTCTAGCTTCCTTTATGAATACTAACTCCAGACTGCAGCGAGTATGTTCCATACAGTTCGATCATTAAACGAGCATCAAACTTGCTCAGTACGAATTTGCAATTTTATTCAGGGCCATTATTCGTCCAACTCCGAAAGGGATCACGAAGGTCCCCCAACATAACTAGATCCGTGGTGGTATGTAGTTTGATAGAGACGCACTATCAGAAAAAAAGGTGGTTCGTTGAAGTGAAAAAAAGGATTCAAGCGGAAGTGAAAAAGATGAGAAGGTTTGTTATCACTGGTATATACAATTTTGCGGTATTAGTTCCCACGCTGTCGATTGACCGCTCAGCCCCAACCAAACTACATACCTCCCCGAACCTACCTTTTTTTTATCGTGGAGAAATGCTCATGCCTAATGCACTACCACGGGGAGATAGTGCACTTATGTGGGACTCTAACCTACTAAAACTCCTCTACCGCTGACGGCGGGAACACGGCCACGCGTTAGCACCGTGATCAATCGTGAACCCGCCGCGGCTGTCCGTCACCGGACCCTCCTCTGGGGAGTACTCCCCATCACCGGCGCACCAGAACACATTGGACGCCTTGACCACCCCAGGGACCACATGAGCGTCAGATGACCCCGTGTCTGGGCACCCTTGGTCCCCCTGCGACAGGTCAGGTCATTGGCCTCGCCGCCTGCCAATTTTCGGCCGCAGAGGATAGGGAGAGCGGCCAAGGCCAACGTCATTACCGACAGTCGTCCTCCCCTGCGGCCCTACCGCGTCCGCCATCAGACGGTGGCGACCCCGTCAAGACCGCATGCTGCAGTGCGATTCTGTAACCATCTCACCGTGAAAACTTAGGTGAAGTGAGCGTGGAGTGAGCTGTCAATAGTGTCAATTCCTAGCAAAAACAAACTCACTTCACCTAAAGCGTGAATCCCCAATAATCAGCTCCGGATGAAAACACTGGAATGGGACCAAGGTGGTATAAACATCAATGGTGTCGACTTGTCACACCTTCGGTTTGCGGATGATTTAATTTTATTCGCCGAATCCCTGGAAGACCTACAATGCATGTTAAAAGAACTATATTCTTTATTATTCCTTACAATTTAGCTTGAGAATGAACATGCCCAAAACGAAGGTGATGTTAGGCGTCCCGGATGACTCAGTTTCAGCTGTTATGGTTGGAAACCGGTGCCTGGAGCTGGTTGACCATTACGTTTATTTGGGGCATGTTCTGTCTTTTTTTATTCTGGCAAATAAATAAATTTCATTTCATTTCATTTCATTTGACAAAGAGCATTCCAATAAATAGATTTCCGGGAGAATATAGCTTCTGTGGGTGGCTTTTGGTAAGCTGGAGCATATTTTTCGGTCCAAAAATATCTCCCAGTGCCTAAGAACCTGCCTTTTTTACCAATGTGTCCTGCCAACAAGGACTTACGGTGCCGAGACATGGACGCTCACAAAGGCGACTATCCACCGCATACGGTTATCACAAAAGGCCATGGAACGAGCCATGCTTGGCATAAACCTACTAGACTGAATGCGTAACACCGAAATCCGTCGCTGCGCTGGTTGAAAGTCTACGACGCGACTTCGGGGACAGGGCGATGCGCTTCACTCAAGTGGAGTTGGGAAGGACATCTAGTTAGACGTGAAGATAGCCGATGGAGTAAAGCTGTGACCGAATGGTGGCCAAGGTTAGGCCTTAAAAGGGCCTACAGGGCCTTCCAAAAGCGCGTTGGGTTGACGATATTGTCAAAGTCGCGGGACACATGGATGAGGGACGCACGGAGCCGGGATACTTCCCGGTTCCGTGCGTCCCTCATCCATGGCAGAAGAAGGGGGAGGCCTATACCCAGCGGTGGGTTATTTCGGGCCTGAAATGATGATGATGAGTAAAATACATAGAGAAACGACATATTTATACCTTTTGAGTATTGCGTATTTTTTTTAAACTATATTGTATAGTTTCACTCAGCACTCTAAAGAGTACTTGAAAAATATTAGAAACTGATCCTGGTATTTTTTATCAGCACTCAAAAAGCTTTCATCTAGTTACTAGGTTGTATAATTTTTTTTCCCAGTATTGTCTCATTTTTATTTGGGGTAAAGCTAAAACCACCACGGCACAAGTTTTTGTAGCACAAAAAAAAGGTCTTTTAGAGAGACCTTGAGCATACGCATTGTGAGAAGAACAATGTGTTTTAGTTTTTTTATAGCTGTGAATACTGGTTCGTTTTCTTAATGGGTTCGGCGAACATTAAGCAGTTAATCCCATTCCTAGTATTGGCTAAGAACCCCAACTCCGCTACTACCTGCACTAATTACCCAAAAAGGGGTTGTCAATTTTGTTGATGATGTGAGCGGACGTGAAGCGCTCACGTGTGCAGCATGAAACCCTGACTGTTTGGAACGGTTTTTACTCCCTGACTCTGCAGACACTTTTATTAAATCCGGTGTGAGAGTTTTGCGTCTATAGATTCTTTGCTACAAGATAGGTTCGATTAAAAGTTCTCATTATAATGAGTATTGTCTACAATATAGTCACCACTCGTCATCCGACGCTCGCCATGAACGGACGTGTCGCTCCCTACACAACGATTTTTAACAACTGTCGTCCATGATACTTACGTCTTCCATAGTTTATCTATTACCAGCTGCAGCATCTATTATAAAAAGTCGTAATTTTTAAAAATATTAACATCTGTCCTCAAAGTGTAGGAACCAGGAAGCATAAACCGCCTAACTAAATGGAAGTTAGTTATATTTTATATTGCTACACGTGCAAGTCCCCTGAAAACGTTGAATGCTATCATCATAACGTTGGCAAAGGTGGTCTCCCTCAAAGACCGCGGGTGCATTGCCAAATGTGACAAGTTACCTGCGTTTCAGCAGCCTTTCCTCTCCTTTCATCTATTGTCTACAACACAATATAACATAATTCTGAGAGCGGCCACATTAAAGTCGTCATTCGAAATTCCTGAGCCATTCCTCTTTCGAACAATAACCCAATTCCCATTGTTTCCAGTCGAATACAATGGGATCTTTGCAGCTGCATATTTGTACCTAAGTAAGCGTGCCCTTCCATGTAGCTGTATTTTTTTTGTTGTTTGTAGTTTCTTGTGCGAGTCTCAAATAATAATACTTTTTCTTTCTTATTCCTCAGGTAGAGAGATGAAACGTTTGCCCCCCACCCCCCTTTCCGATACTGTAGAGCTGTCCTCAAAATAAATCCGCTCTACCCTCTCCTTATAAGGAAGTAAGATCAACGAATCCTCCCAGGCCAACGTGATGGTCCAGAAGTAGGCTGCCGAGTCGGATCGTAAGACGGCTGATCCCACTCGGACTAGAAGGCATCGGGGTCGGGGTCCCAGCCACTTATATGCCTAACACGGCAAAATTCCGCCAGGTGGAAATTGGGGGTCACGCACGGGCGCTCAGAGTGGAGACTATGTCCAAGTGTCCTCAGGGAAGTGACGCACAGTGGTCACGTCAGTGAACGGAGGTCACGTGGCCTTGCACTCTTGCTCGCACAGTTAGGTTTCGGGAGACCCCTTTACAGTCTCCCCAACGATGTGCCCTAAAAGGTATTGTACAGAGGCGTTTCAGATCGGTCTTTTGAGTGGTAACGGTGCCCCCTTCCATGTTCAGATGGTGACCACTGGGGCGGTTTTAGCAAGACAAGGCAGTACTCAATAGATTACACTCCTCTTTATAGTAAAAGATATAATTTTCTACTATTTTTATATTACTTTCCTGTTACATATCGCCAATTATACAGGGTGGCCGGAACATTGACGTCCAAAAATAAAATTTCGGTCCCTCGTATCGTGGGGTATTCGAATCACCCCCATGTATGTTCCGCGACTTTTCATAGTTTTCGAGTTATGAATTTTTTTCTGAATGTTTGAAAATTTTCGACCTGACCAACCTAAAAAAATTCTAAAAAAAAAAGTAGAGGGTTTTATCGAGTTTCTTTTTTTGCAACTGAATTTTCATAAGTAGTACTTTTATGCATAAAATAATCAGCTCCGTAACTGTGATGAAAGTTATGAAAATGTTGATCTAAAGTGAAAAATTTACGTTCGGTAAATTATGACTCAAATTTTCAACTTTAAATTAAAAATCTTAACAGGTGACTTCATAATTCCTAAGTAGGCTTCAAGAATGCGCCAGACTCTCAGCTTTCATAATCATTAAAAAAATGAAGTACTTAATAGGGCTACTTTGTTTAAAACCGGCCTTCAAAGACAGCGAGGTGGAAAAATTCTTAAAATTACCCATCTGAGTAATTATTTTTTTTTGGCTATTTTCTCGTTCCTAAGGTTAATTAATGATAAGAATACTGAAAACTAACCAACAAATAGTTTCAGAGTTGGGTAAGAAAAGTTTTACGTAAAAAGTGGTTTTGAATAAAACACAGATGATAATGTGAAAAAAGTACTTAATTTATTTTTAACATTTACAAAAGGTTTTCAAAGTGGCCACCACCAGCAGCAATACACATTCTACACCTACGTAAGAAATTGTCTGGCAATCGTCTAAAAGCGTCTCTCTCACAACACGTTCAGCTTCTGCAATCAACTGCCTCAGCTCTTGTTCACTTGAACAGTCTCGGGCGTATGCTATTTCCTTGTAATAGCCCCAAATAAAGAAATCGATGGGGTTGAGATCAGGTGAGCGTGGAGGCCACCTAATTGGTCCGCTGCGTCCGATCCATCTGTTGGGGTATGTTTCATCTAAGTAATTTCGGACCTGGGTTGCATAGTGACACGGGCGCCGTCATTTTGCAACACCATGGTTCGTCTGAGTTCGAGATTCACATCTGCCAGCAACAATGGAAGTTCATTTTCCAAAAAGTTTTTGTATGTTTCTCCATCAAATCTGGACGGCAGTTCAAACGGACCAATTAGTTCGCCATTGAGGATACCAGACCACAAGTTAACGCTGAAGCGATGTTGAAATGTCGAAGCTCTCACTTCGAGTGGATTTTCATTCGCCCACGTGTGGTAATTATGAATATTGAATATAATGTGGTTAGTTTTCAGTATTCTTATCATTAATTAACCTTAGGAACGAGAAAATAGCCAAAAAAAAATAATTACTCAGATGGGTAATTTTAAGAATTTTTCCACCTCGCTGTCTTTGAAGGCCGATTTTAAACAAAGAAGCCCTATTAAGTACTTCATTTTTTTATGATTATGAAAGCTGAGAGTTTGGCGCATTCTTGAAGCCTACTTAGGAATTATGAAGTCACCTGTTAAGATTTTTAATTTAAAGTTGAAAATTTGAGTCATAATTTACCGAACGTAAATTTTTCACTTTAGATCAACATTTTCATAACTTTCATCACAGTTACGAAGCTGATTATTTTATGCATAAAAGTACTACTTATGAAAATTCAGTTGCAAAAAAAGAAACTCGATAAAACCCTCTACTTTTTTTTTTAGAATTTTTTTAGGTTGGTCAGGTCGAAAATTTTCAAACATTCAGAAAAAAATTCATAACTCGAAAACTATGAAAAGTCGCGGAACATACATGGGGGTGATTCGAATACCCCACGATACGAGGGACCGAAATTTTATTTTTGGACGTCAATGTTCCGGCCACCCTGTATGGCACGTTTTTCATTTGCCGGCGCCGCACGGTGGATCGAAACTGCTATATGACTTATATGAGGGACATTGTTTACAAATACGGTTTTTTTAAAATACCCATCGGAAGATCTATCATTTTGATGAATAATTGTTAGGCAACTTTTTTCTTTAAAACTGATAGTTTGCCCGGAAAAAAATTATTTCAATTTTTGTTGTATGGAATGAAAAATAAACTGCTAAAATTTGGCCAAGTCTTGACAGGTCTTGCTTTGAAACTACTTTATTCTTATTATTTGGCTTGTTGGCTATAATTCTACATTATCAGCGCGCGCTCATACTTGCCCGTTCAAGAGTTATGAGGTTCAGTAAAATGAAAAAAAAGTGAGTAAAAGATACTGTTTTATTAATGATATCATAGGTAAAATAATTGTGTTACATTAAAACACTATAATTAAATAATGAATGAATGAATGAATGAAATGCATCAATCCCAGCGTGGTTTAACCAGACTCGATTTCTCGAATGAACCCAAAGATTCACACTAGCCCCTGTTGCCTCATGTTACATGATGCAACAGAGACCATTGTATATCAAGGAGTAGACCGGGGGGCGCGGTAATGGTAGGGAAGACATGCCCTTAGGATATGGTTAAGGATTATACAGCCTATCCAGTATGCACCGTAAAATAAGCAATGGAATAGTGGAGAGACGGGTAATATAATTATGGATGGGTTTTTTTTTTAGACGACGCCGCCATGTTGTTTCAAGTTCAGCTTCCCCGGTGAATCTTTTGGCGTTTAAATTGCGTTTTCGACTCTTTTTCTGTTGCTGCTATGCTATAATATAAGTAATCTGCCTTCTCGGGTCTTTTCTGCTTCATTCTGATGAGTTTTCAGTAGCAGAATGTCCAGGACGCGGTCGCTCCTCGTTGTTTATTTCCACCTCCGACTTCAAATAATGTAATTTTTGTTTTTATTCAAAGTTCGACCTACCCCCGCTGTTCATTTCAGGTTGACGCGATTATAGATATTACAGTTGTACAGTTCAAAGTAATGCTTACAATTCAGCAAATACTTAATTAAACTCGACGGTCGCAAGCGCAGTAGGTACCTACTTGAGTTTACTTCTCGAAACAACACACTTCACCACTTGAGCACTCCGATTTTGGGACACAGGAACACACTTTAAGTTTTTTGCCTTGGTTTGGGTTACGAGTAGGTACTATCAACGATTTTTGTGCAGCACCCCCATAAGGTCGCTTTTCGCCTGCACGGCCAGAGGCAGGCGGGTCCTGATTGATGATGATGATTGATGGCATTGTTTTCGTCAGCCAATAGCGCTTCGGCGCATATTACAAAAGACGACCCTTTCGTTCTACCCAAGTTAACAAAAAAAAGAAAGGGTTGTTGTACCCAAGTTAATAAAAAAATCTGTAAACAATGAGCTAGTAAAAATGTTATTTTTGCCTGCCGTAGCTTTCAAAACGGAACTTTATTTGATTGCTTTGAATTAAATAAGTAGGTATTTTATGAGCCTTGTTTGGTAATTTGAATAACCTGATTGATTTTAAGTATCCTAAACATTTTGAGATGACTTTAATAGTCATGTTGTATTGTTGTGTTGTAAGGGCCGTGACTGAAATGCTTGGAACCATAAGGTAGGAAATAAAAAGTTTTAGACTTGTGCTGAAACTATACTAAAGTAAGTTTAGAAATTACGGAGAAGAAAAACCTTTTTGTATTTTCATAATATTTAAATATGAATATAGGTAAGTTTATTTTGTAGATAACTATAGTTATCTACAAAATAAACTATCGCGGAATGTTACATCGATATGTTACCGCTAATGTGCGTAAATCAGTTAGGGCCGTAAGATCAATTGTAGTTTAAACCTCGGAAGATAGTTTAATCACTGGGCATCGATTATTGCGTAAGATCAAGCAGGTAGTTGATCGATTATTGGCAGTTTAAACCATCGATTCGTTTAAACTAAGCCAAAGGGACAGTTAAACTCCTTTGGATGGATTAAACTGACCGTGTGCGTACCAGATGGCATAAATAGACGCGACGACCTTTCAAAAAAATTGCTACAAACAAAACATTTCTACCTGACTGCTTTAAATTCTACGTAGTATCTATTCATTGAAGCTTTGTTTTTGGTTACATGACAGTGACTCGGATTCAGATATCGAAATAATACACAAGTTGAACGATCTAAATACATAGTTATTATAGTAGACCGTATGTCGTTACATCAAGATACAATCATTGGAATCAATGGAATGACATAGAATTCATACGTCGTTTTCGTGTTTCCGGTTTCAGCGAAATCGGAAGCGAAATATGTCATCCGGATAAGGTAAATTTTATTTAAATTAAGTAAGTACTCCTAATTAGTATCTAAAGAGTTTTTTCTAGAGATACGACCTACTGATACCTACTTGTTATTACTACAGTCAACTGGGTCTTTTTTTTGCCATTATTTTAGTGAATGGATGAACTAACTTCGAATAAACTAGAGAATGTTGCCATGTGTAAAAGACTAATCGAAGTTTAACTAATCTGTTCATATTTTCCATTGGATCATATCACCATCGATTATATTGTATCGTAGATTCCGATATCCATAGTTTAAACTGCTTTTGATCTTACGGCCCTTAGAGTGCAGATTAACTTGTTAATCTCTTGTTAATCGGGTTGATTCCGTTAAAGTGGAAAACAATGTTTAATTTCTTATCCTATTAACTAGATAATCTGCAGACTTCCTAGGTAATCTGCAGACTAACGGCCAAGAATACTGTTAAGTTAATAAAACAGGTTCTTTGCTTGAATAAAACATTCGAATTCACGATAATTATTTAATTTTAATTTCTGTCGATTGCGATGCGGACGAATTTTTTAATATCCTATGATTATTTCCCCTCCTTTTTTATATTTTTTTTAAGACTTAGACCTTAAATTATGTAACTGAAATAAATATCAACTTTCAAATAGATGTCCTTCTGCTCGGACAACACCATTTTAATTTATGTAACTGAAATAAATATCAACTTTCAAATAGATGTCCTTCTGCTCGGACAACACCATTTTAATTTCTAATAATAATCTAAAGTTTGGTGACATTTAACACATAAATAAAAGTAATAAAACAAATCAATACAATAGTGTGTAGGTAGGTAATTAAAACTTTACTCGTATGTTACTCCACTGAATTAACCGATCAAATTAGACAATTTAACTAAAGGAACTTTACTTCAATAAAATAAAGTCTGTCTGTATGTCTGTCTGTCTGTCTGTCACAGCTGGATATCTCAGGAACTACTAATGCCATCAACTTGAAATTTGGAACAGGTTTAGATGACGTTTGCCAAACTATTTTGAAAACAAGAAAGAAATAAAAAAAATATTCTTTTGTTTGCAACAGGGTCATAAAAATTCAAAGTGATGCTAGGGCGTGTATGGTATCTTATAATGAAAGAATGCTGTTTGCACATTCTCAAACATTTTTTTATTTTATTTTAGGCCGCATAGTTTTCGACTTTTGATGAAAAATTTAAAAATAAAAACCGTTTTTTTAGTTTTTTTAGTATCAACAAATACTAAAAACGGCGATTCACAAGGTATTTTGTTTAAATATGGGCGAATTTCTGCAACTGCAAAAAATACCCTTGTAATTCACAGTATCGTTATGAAATACATGGTTATCTTTGCGATAGTTAAACATAATATGGTACGGAACCCTTTGTGTGCGAGTCCGTCTCGCACTTGACCGGTTTTTTTTTATATATATTTTTAAGACTTAGATTTTAAATTATGTAAATTAAATAAATACTGTTTAAACTTTATTACGATTTGTGTTTTCCTATCATAAATGTTTAAATACCAATTTCTAAGAAACTTATGGGGCCGATGCACATCTGGCGAGGCGCAGCACAGCGTGGTTTGTCAATGCCAAACCAAAATCAACATTGCGAGCCTTAAAATAAGGTTGAAAATAAATAACCTGAGACGCGCACCTTTTTCCGTCTAGATACAATCTCATCATTATTAAAAAAAAAAACAATTCAAATTTCGTTTGATGATAATTTCTACCAAACGCAGTGGCATCTATGCCACGGTACGGGTCTACGGTATGGAACTGGAACATGTGTAATAATAATAATCTAATCAAACTATAAGTAATACTGTATATGTAATAAATATTAAATTAAAACCCATAAATTAAAAAAATATTTTATTCTAACAAAATAAGTTCAGTCAAAGAAATCACTCTATCTAGACAACCGAGCTGCGGTGCGGGCCCCCTGCGGTGCACCATAGTGCCTAATCCATTGTCAACCGAAAAATTTTTTTTTTATTTGCACACATGTTCAAGGATTCAAGTTCATTCACTCATTGACCTAGTGGTCCAATTCTACAGTGTTTAAATTTACTCAAAATGAAAACTCTCCTTTTTGACCTAATTGCTGCACCATCATCAAACGGAATATTATACCCACATTACCATCGTACTAGAGGAGCTCGTGGCTAAGTAATAACAGCCGTACGGGTCAATCCATCGGGTTAAGCTACGATTGCCGAGGTTGGTCCGCGTATGGGTGACCATCTTTACATACCGAGACTCCTCCGTGCATCGGAAAGCACGTTAAGCCGTTGGTACCGGCTGTCATTCGTGGATCTTTGACAGTCGTTAAGGGTCGTCAGTAGCCCGAAAGTCTGACAATCAGTCTTACCAAGGGGTATCGTATTACCCAGTAATTGGATTGTGGAGGTCAGATAGATAGTTAGATCTGTTCAGCTTATAAATAAATCAACGTTCTCGTCTGCAAAATGCGCTGATTAGTTTTTTCTAATTATCTTTCATTTTCTTCATTCGGATCATCAAAATGATCTGTTTTTATCTCTTAATAAACGGTTCGTTTCATATTAACAATGCATCGGATGTATGTAATAATTAGACTATTTTAATGCTAAGAGTTCATGAAAGCAAATACTATAAAAAAATGCACCTAAATCACCTTTCTCTAACAACAATAATAATCTCAAAATACCTACTTACAAAACTCTTTTTCTTAGCTTTTTTGAAATTATTTTTATTTTGAGATTTAAGTGCAATTTTTGTTTAGTATTAGCGTTATTGAACTCTTGTCATTTGTCATTAAAATAATTAAATTATTACCAAGGCACGATGCAATGTTATTATGAAATAGACCGTTCTAAAAACAGAGCATTTTGAGAAGATTGTGATCTCCGAATTAAGAAAATTAAAGGATAGAAAATACTAATCAGGTCATTTTGAGGAATAGAGTGTTGAGCTAATTATGCTCTGAACAGGTTTCGTAAAAGAATTCTTTATTGCCATAAAGTAAGCATATAAACATAACTCGAAATGTTGTTGGCGCGAGAGAGCTGTATTTAACGCTTGATTTACCTGACATAATCGACCTAGATGAAATTTAAAAAAATAACTAGCTATTACGTATATTATAATTATTTATGTGCCATAATAATATTTCATGTTATTTAATTACTTTTGTCTATAAAAATCTTTCTAAGTTAGATTTCCTGCCGATTCGTCTAAATTCCGAAATCAGACCAATGCGGAGGAAATCTAACTTAGAGATGAGTATTGATGATCTTTATGGTTAAAATTAAGTAAATACATAGTTCTTGCTGCCGCGAATCATATTTTGATTAAGATAGAACCTTACACTGCACTGCAAATTGCAAAAAACGCAAGAACATTTGAATTTCGCGCTCTACCACAGCGCAATCATCTTAAGTTGATTTTTGTGTTACCATTCGCTATTAAATCATCCTAAATACATTTTGGCTGCAATGGAATTTGAACTTAGTCACATAATTATATGACATTCAGTTTGTGTATCAAAAGCCGTCTCCTGCGCGTCTTTTTGCGCAACATTACACAAAAACCTTACTTACACATTTTTAAAATATTAACTTATTTAATAGTACAATCGGAAAGCTGGTCTGTGAAGCTAATTTATATTCCATCTAATAAAAGTCCACCGCTAATGTGTTCTGAGACACTCTTTTATATCATTATTTTCGTAAAAATGTTACATCTGGTGCCTGTTCGCTCATTGTGTTTTATTGGCTTCAAACCCTTGAAGCGGTGCGGAAGGTTCGTCAGCCCCATGGTTTTTTATTTAACAAAAGACACATGCAAAAGCATAAGATTATTAGAAAGAATGAGTGGCGCAGTTGAGAATGACCAAACCACTTTCATACAAATCAGGCTAAGGTCGGACCGTAAAAGACCATTGTTTTGGTTTCACATAACGAAAATATTATCGTTTCTGAACCATCTCGTCTCTGAAAATTTGAGTGGTCATTAAAACAAACGCCGAAAGGAGCTCGTGGCTGAGTAATAACAGCTGCACGGGTCGATCCATCAGGTTAAGCTACGCTTGCCGGGGTTGGTCCGTGGATGGGTGACCATATTTACATACCGAGACTCAACCGTGCCTCGGAAAACACGTTAAGCCGTTGGTCTTTTTTTTAGGGTTCCGTACCAAAATGGTAAAAAGGAACCCTTATGACTCAGTCTGTCTGTCTGTCACTGCTGGATATCTCAAGAACTACTAATGCTATCAACTTGAAATTTGGAACAGTTTTAGATGACGTTTATTGGTTAAACGTCATCTAAAACTGTTCCAAATTTCGCAAATAAGAAATAATTGTTTTTTTTTTTTTGCAACAGGGACTACTAGGGCATGTGGGGTATCATATGAAAGAGCGCTGTTTGCACATTCTCAAAGCTTTTTTTAATTTTATTTAAAAAAAAATACCGTCCCCCCACCCCCGTTATCTCCGAAGTTTGCATAGAAATCTGAAATTATTTTATGTGATAGAAGTTTATGTAAAGATTGCAGGAAAGATGAAACGATCTCTAAATAGCACACTTTTTCAGAAATCATCAACAAAAATTAAATATAAGTGAGAACGGAGTCCTTGGTGTGCGGGTCCGACTCGCTCTTGACCGGTTTTTTATACCTCTACCTAATTTTGTTTGTTGCTGAGCAGCCCAGCTGTTTTTTTTTTACTGAAAAAAGGGTGCAAAAAATCTTTAGAAGTGCAAGTTGCAACTGAATACCAATACCAATTAAGGGGATGCGCTGTGGTAGCACGCGAAATTGAATTTTTTTGGGTTTTTTGCAATTTGCAGGTATCGGGTTGTATCTTGATCAAAATATGATACGCGGAAATGAAACATGTGTATTTACATAATTTTAACCATAAAAATCATCAACTCATCTCTCTATCAAAATTATCTATTAAAATTATGTAAATACATTATGTTTTATTTCTGCTTATCAAATTTTGATCAAGATACAATCTGACACGGACCTGCAAATTGCATAAAACGCAAGAAAATTTGAATTTCATGGGCTACACAGCGCATCCTCCTTAACGTTTAGTAAAAAAAGGGCCATTGTTCATTTTAGGGTCATGCTTTCTTAGGCGACATTCTTCGCTCATTGGTCAAACAAAAACAATTAACTTTACAATAATGGCCTCATCCTTCGTTCATTGGTCAAACTGAATAAGGGTGTTGCAATCTACTATTTCAACGTTCAAACGAAAAAGTTTTGAAAGTGATAATGCACAGCCCCAGCCCATAGTACCTGATAATGTCTAAGAATGCGCGCTGCACCGAACAAACTTTATTATAACTGTCACACACGTTCACTTGTTGAAAGTTAGATACAAGCACATATAGTACACGTAGGCAGAAAATAATCTAATGTCTTAAGATGAATGTAGAGGCATGTGCTTTGCAGAGAGAAGCGTATCCCTGAAAGATATGAAAAGATCTCACCCAGCTTGTCGCTTGGGAAACTGGATCCTTCGGGAGGCAATTAGTTTCTCGTACTTGCAGGAGACCGTTACAAACTCACTACCTATCATAGAAATAATCACTGACACTCAGTCACACACGAAATATACACTACACGACACGACCAGACGCTAAACAATAAAAAATTTTGAGGAGCACTCGAAGAACGACCACTCTGTTCGGCGTCACCCGAACCAATCCTTAAAACACTATAATTAAATAAATAAATAAATAAATATCCTTGGACAAATATTTCAAAACATATGTTTATCGAAAAAACTACAAAAAAAATTTTTTAAAAAAAAATTAAAGCAAGTGATAAATATAAGCAGAAGTCTTTGTTGTTGGAAAGTAATTACAAACAGTGAAAAATTAGGTAATCATCAGATAAGTATAATAGTTAATTTGCTGTTCTATTCATTACGAATTATCTCTTCTACGCATTATTTGCGAATAACTATATTCGTAATGTAATTAAATTTAATGGCACCCCTTTCCTAGTAATATACCTTAATGATCGGATGATAAAACAATTAAAAAAAAACTAAACTAACAAACTTAATCACTTCACCATCTTGTAAAGTATGCACATATATAAATTTCAATTCGGGTTCAGTTGGAAGAGACGCCAAAAGCTCGACTGCTCTTGGTGAGAGAACCATTCTCCGTTGCTTGGATATTCTTGGCCTTGGAAAGGTTAGTTTTGGATCAGACAACAAGAGAATATTATGCAAGATATCTTCATTTGTCGCTGTCCTATTTACTTTTTTAGAATGGTTCTCTCTATATTTACGAAAGTCTTTATTTCGAGCCTCTGCTGATGCTTCTTCCGATAGTTTTCCGATTGGTAAAAGTCCAAAATGCTTAATTATATCCGTACCATGCACTAACAACTTATGTACGCTAGAGGGCATGTAGTACTACGGATATAACTGTACATACAAAGTGACAGTGTCTTTACAAAATTGGGAGAATTTAAGAAGGTCCACTTGCTCACCAGAAGCCACTGTTTGCAAAATTATGTAAAACCTTTCGATCAGCTCTTCATCAACTCCTGTAATGCGAGCCGATTTTTTCGCATCACTGAAAAATCTTCTGGCAGTGTTTCCGTCGTTTGTAGTGCCTGCGCCTTGTTTTAAAAAATCGACCCGCAAGCCGTTTTCATCTTTAAAGGTTTGCTGGATTCGTTTTTTTCTTTCCGCCAACTTTTCTTTGTCCTCACCCCTAGAGCTCCATTGTTTGAAGTCCATACGGTAAGCTGAAACAAAGAAGGCAATTCATTAGTATTCAAAAACGTAACTTCTACAAAACATATAAATTGAAAAATTTAGAGTACAAAATAGTTAATAGATTATGATATTAAAAATTCTATACCTATATGAAGCAAACATTCCATGCACCGGATCCACGCATGTAAGGAAGACAGTCCGTATTGGTATATATCTACATTTTTTTTTTGCGGTCGATGTCTTCAGCTTATTCATCTCTGATGGCTTCGCCTTACAAATGTCCCACATACATAGCTGTCGAAGTTTCCGATATGTACGAAGTAATCTTCCCATCGATCATTGTCATCAGCATTATATGTTTGACAGTCACTTCCTGAAGTTCATACGGTTGAAGTGCATCCATCTGCAGTTCTATGACTTCTTTTTCACGTTGTACTGAACTTTCACACTCCTTCATGAACTTGAACTGAATATAATAGGGCGGCAGTGAAACGTTGAAGACGGACGATCATTTTCCCACAGTATTTCCTGCAGTTTAACAGATGCTCCATCTTTGGTTATGGTAATGTCCTCTTTTGCAGCGTAATAATTTAATTTCGCTTGCGTGATTTTGTAGTAGGAGGGAGAAATAGATGCTGGACCTTCTTCAATTGTAGAGTCTCGTAGATTACTATATTGCCACTTGGATAAGTTAAGCGATATCGAGAGATCTAGCGCTTCACTGACACCATCGGGTTGGACATTTTCTGTTTGGGAGAAAAGGTCTTCAGGCCAGATTATTGCAAATTCCAGGAAATCTCCATTTCTCTTCAAAAATTGCTAAGAGTCTTATATTTTAATCTGTCCCATCTACCACAAACATTTGAACAAAACTTCTGACAAAACTTCTGGAGTTTATCACTTGTTTCTTCAGTCCAGTTAACATTCAGCGTCTGCTTGAGGTACTCAAAAAGCTTTTTACTGTCCGCCAAAAAGCCGAACTGTTCTCGGAATATCATGAATAAATCCAAATTACTCACTAGACCTTCCATATTGGTCACAAAAATATTTAGGTACACTGCAAGTTGCCTTGGTAGTCAAAATGTGTATCTCTGAATGATTTTATTCAAATGAAAGTCCTGTTTATATAGGTCTAAATTACTCCCTCCTATCCCTATCCCTATCATTAAGGTATATTATTAGGAAAGTGGTGTCATAAATTTAATTACATTACGATTATAGTTATTGGCAAATAATTCGTAGAAGATTCGTAATAAATAAAACAGCAAATGAACTATTATACTTATCTGATGATTAGCTAATTTATCACTGTTTGTAATTACTTTCCAACAACAAAGACAATTTTGTTTAAATTTATCATTTGCTTTAATTTTGAAAAATTTTTTTTTTTGTACTTTTTTCAATAAATATAGGTTTTGAAATGATTAATATTCCTTAATAATAGTGTTTTAATGTAACAGAATTATTTTACCTATGATATCATTAATAAAACAGTACCTTTTACTCACTTTTTTTTCATTTTACTAATTATTCATCAAAATGACAGACCTTTCGATAGGTATTTTTTTAAAATGGAATTTGTAAAAAAAACCCAATGTCCCTGTCTGTCCCAGGCACGGCGGTGACTCCCAGCGATGGGCGCTTTTCCACTGGCCGGGACGTCGCCGGTATACCGGCACCCATTGCGTGTTTTTCCACTGGCCGGGACGTCGCCGGCAAACAAAATCGCTAGCAAAAATGTATGAAATTATATGGCACGTTTTTCCACTTGCCGGCGCGGCGCCGGCATCGGCACGGCGATGACTCGCAGCGATGCTGGCGCCGATATCGGTGCCGGTATGCCGGCGACGCACAGTGGGTCGAAACGATGATTTTAGTGACTTAGGGATCAACTTTGTTTTTTTTACTTTTTTCTTTATGCGGATCGATAGAGCTCATTTACCTCAATAATAATTGTTCTGATGCTTTTTTACCTAAACTTGATCTTTTGGGTGGAAAAATGCATTTTGTTATTTTTTTGTATGGAGCGGATCAAATTAAATTAAATTCCTGCTAATTAAAGTGGCGAGTGATCCCGCTTTGAAACTATATTTTTCTTAAAGCTTGTCCAGTCTACTATCATTTGATGCTTTGAACATTTGCATAAAGTTGCAACACTGCCAAATAAATAGATCGAAAAAAATGAAAAAATACATTGAATAATTTTTATGTTCTTAAGTTCTTTTAAGTTAAAATTGATATGGTATGGTAGTAAAAGCACTTAATAATTCACATAATTACTTAACAACTAACGACACTATATTATGGTTCGTTATTAGCTTAAATTTACTAATTAGGTATTACTTAAAAATGTGGATATCATTTGGTAGTAAAAGCACTTAATAATTCACATAATTACTTAACAACTAACGACACTATATTATGGTTCGTTATTAGCTTAAATTTACTAATTAGGTATTACTTAAAAATGTGGATATCATTTATCTATAAATATCTATTTGTGTTTAATGACTGTAATTAGCTTCACTTTTTACTTTATAAAAAACAATGTTTTTCACTTTTAGTCATTACTTTAATGTTAATGATTGTAATTCGTTAATGAGGATAGTAGAAAAATTAGTTACCATTTGATTGTCATTGGAAGTATAAAATGACCATATTTATTATATATTTACTAGTGTTCGTTTATTCGTACTACTATTAACATCTAGAGATTGTGATCGTCCCTTTTCGTTATAATGGAAAATTTAGATAACAATATAGATTTATTTATGATTTTAAGAGAGCAGCTTAAGTCGCTGTCAGATAGTAAAAAACTCTTCCAATACCTACAACATAAATAAATAAATAAATAATAAATATCCTTGGACATTTCACACAACGCCATCTAGTCCCAAGCTAAGCAACCTAATGCTTGTGTTATGGTAACGAGATGGCTGATAAACTACTTATATACATTTTTTTTTTGTAAATACATACATATTATAGATAGAAAAACACCCAGACTCGGAACAAATACTTGTAGGTCGTACAAATATTTGTTCCGTGCAGGAATCGAACCCGCGACATGCTGCGCAGCAGTCAATCGCTCAACCACTGCGCCAACCGTGTCGTCAAAATAAATAACATAAAATAAACGTGACGCAAGAGAACAGTGTTGAGCTCCAAAAATTCTGTACACGCTTTTGTTCAAATATAAATGCAAGATGGGAACGAAGTAGCCGGGACGTCGCGACGTCCCGGCCAGTGGAAAAACACCCAATGGGTGCCGGTATACCGGCGACGTCCCGGACAGTGGAGAAACGCCCATTGGCTCTATTGACTGCTCCCACCTTCTCTCAAAAATATCGCTCCGAACCCATCACGTAGGCTTAGTTTAGGTACTAGTCTCCCACAATGTTAAAATGTTGTCTGACTCTGATACATAGTGTATGTTTTCTGTAATATTGTGGAGGAAAAAAAATATTAAAAAATATGAATAAGTTCCCAGATATTTTTTTTAATTATTAGATACCTTGTAAGCTTTGTGAAGGATAAATACATAAAATAAATAAGTATCTAAGTAAGTACATAAATGACACTCAGTAATGATGAGTATCTATCTATACATATAATAAAACAGTAACGAAAGAAAAACTGTACATTGAGAATTTTCGAGAAAAAATAAGTGAAGGGCCCAGTTCCAAAAGTTCCTTAGTCCAAAAACGTCATTTCGAGATAATGAGCACTTTTGTTCAAAAAATATTCTGGAAATATGTTTTCCATTAAGTTAACATAAAATTAAACATCATAAAATGTAATAAAAATCAACCTTTATTCTCTATATGTAAACATCTTCCTAATCATAGAAATGTTTAAATAATTATAATTTTTTTAAATGGACTTAAGTTCTAAAGTAAGGACTTAGCCACTTTTTCTTACATATGTAGGACTTAGGAACTTTTAGTAGTTGACATTATAGATTTAGTCATTCTGGTCTCTGGACAGGTCCAGGCCCAGGGCTCGCGAGCGCCACCGGGGTCGCGGGTTGTTCGAAAGAGATACCTGTGGAGATACTGTGGCCCTGGCACAGGCAACTAAAGGAACAGGGGTGGGTTTTAGTCAGTAAAAGTCTGACACGCCCTTCCGCTCCACCCAGAGAGGGAGAAGTCATTTGATGATTTCCCATCCACAAAACAAAAAAAAGTCTCAGGGGTCTAAGAATATTTGGTTCTGAATTTCTCTCTACAGGTCGAGACGAGATTGTTTGAGGCATCTTTAAAACCGACTTCAAAAAGGAAGAAGTTTTCAATTCGTCTGTTTTTTAGGGGCCCGTAATCAAACAGCACATGGGAAGGGAACTCTTATCATTTCGTCCTATCCGTCTGTCCGTTCGTATGTCACACCTTTACTATGGTGAAGATCTGAGACTTGAACTCATCAATAATGTACAGTAGGTAAACGTACCGTGATTTAGTTATTGTACAAAATCAAAGAAAATTACTGGTTAGGTAGTTACTATCCGTGGTAAACTAATTATGGACTTCGAAAATAAGAAGGTAAATACCTACTTACCCCATGGAACTCCAGTAGTACATTATTGTGAACGGGTAGTCGAACGGAAGATGAAACACAGTAGGTTAAGTACCTAACCGTGGTCAACTGATCATGGACTGCTAAGAAACCCTACTGTCACGGAACTCCTCAATGACGAGCAGTATCTATACCTACCTACATATTGTGACATGGGTTATCGCGCGGGATGTGAAAAAAAGTTGCTGAGTATCAATTTAGAGAAGTAGGTACTTACGCGAATTAGTGTGAGGTAGGTAGGTGTAATACGCGTCCCGAAAGATGAGACTTTACGAACGGCGTACCGCGCCTCCCGCGCTGCGCGATGAGGTGATGACGCCCGATCCCTTCCCGTCTCTACCTCATACCGCTAAAGAGACCTATAAATCCCGCTATACTGCGCAAGTCAAACCAGGTGGTGTGTCAAGTATCTTAGTGGCACGTATTGTACCATAATGCAAAATAATTATTAGTATTTATTAAAGACCGTTAAAGTTTCGGTAATTCGCACGGACGTAAAAATATCGCGGCGGGATTTTATCGCGCACTGGATTTTCAACTCTCGGTGTTGAGCCGAGCTTCGAGAATCCAACCTAGTAACAACAGGGTGAATCCCAGCGCGTCGAAAAAACACTGTTGGATTTTCAACTCTTGATTAATGCGCAAGTTCCTTGATATTTATTTATTTTCAAAAATCAAAGTGACACTTCGTCGCTTTGTCATTATAAACCGCAGTGACTGCATTCGAAAGGGTTGTAGTAGAGAACCCCAGGAATGAAGAATCTTCCGATCTTGCCTGATGGGAAGCACTACGTCCCACCAGGCAAGATCGGAAGATTCTTCATTTTCATTCGAGGAGTTTTATAGGTTACCTACCTATCTAAGCGATACATTATTGTTTTCCCACACGCACGCGAACGAAGTCGCGGGCACAGCTAGTTAATAATATAACGTTCAAATCAGAAAAAAATATCTTCCTGTCAATTTGGATATTCTCAGATTAATTATTTAGGCGAAAAAATTCGTAGGAATTGCGAACTGAGTGGGATGTATGAGAACCTTAGATTTTTTCGTTCAACCATATTTTACAGATTATGTTTTATTTTATGAGATTCTACAGGTGTATTATCCGTAGAAAATTACACGTTTTCTCATTGATAGTTTGTGAGTAGGACACTGTCTGCCTTCGGCGCGGGCCACACAGAAGGGACGTGAGTGTTTATTTCCGTTCACTGGACGTGAGTCGAAGACGGGACGCAGACGCGACAATAATATGCACCAGATGGAAAGCGATGCGCCTGCGTCTTGTCCTTTCTGTATGTTTTGTGTAAGTATACATTTTATGAAGAATAATGAAGATACGTGAAACGGCGCGTCTGCGTCCCGTCCTCGTCCCACATCCCTTCTGTGTGGCCGCGCCTTAGATTTTGATGAAATGAATTGTCTATCGATTTGCCCTTGTAACGCTCGTCACACGATATGTTTGCAGAAAGTTTGTGTGAGTAGCGGACGACATAAAATCCACAATTTCAACGAGCTTCTCATAATACGCAGCCCTACACCATCCCTACACATTCTTTTTCATGAGAAAATGAAAAGACTGGACAGTGTAATATTAAGTAAAAGTGGCACTTTGTCAGTTACGCCTCTAAAGGCGTTCCTCGTGGTAGGTAAGTAAAAAACGAAGCTGTCCATCAGTGTATGAAATATCTATGATGAATTTTGGAACTTCTTTTGTTTTAGGGCTGTTATGTACCTATCTTTGCACCCGATTGGTGGTGAACGAACTATACAAAACTGATGATTGGATACCTTTCAGTCCAAATTCTGAAGAAGTAAAGACTTACCGATATGCAGTTTCAAACAAATAAACCTTTTTTCCATGAGGAAATCTCCATGGATACCCTCCGTCTGGGAAACGGAGGGTTATGTCGGACTCTTACCGACTAAAACTCCACTGTTCCTTCTACTACCATAAGTCGGAGGCCCGGGAAATACTTTATCCCTACTACTTTGCTAATGCTGAAACTTGGAATGTAACAACGGGCAGGGTATTTGCGGAGACGGAGGTGAAGTTCCGTTTGTGACGGCGAAAATGCACTTTTGCTATTATGAAAAACTTAAAGTTAGTTACGCATTTCCAAAAGTTACCTCTGATAAGCAAAGTTATAGGTACTGTTTTCAGTTTCGCCTCTGGGGAATTTAAATAGGGTCCATCCATGTGGGGCCTAATTAGCTACCTGCCCGGAGTCACACGTATAAAGGCTCTTACAGACAGAGGCGATATCGCGTCGCGACGCGATATTTTTCTACGGATATAATATCGAAATATCGCGTCGCGACCGCGATATCGCCTCTGTCTGTAAGAGCCTTAATCCGTTCGATTTATGAAATTATTTATTTACTAGCTGCGCCCATTCAAGACGCTTCTAACGATACCTCATTGAAAAATTATGATAAGTAGTTTAGAAGTTATGAGGGAACAGATGAACATTCATACCGGTAAAAATCATAACCTTTCTTTTTGCTTCGCTGTAGTCGGGTAAAAAGATAAGCGGCCACGTCTGTACTTTGACTGTCCCAAAGAATCACAATCCAGATTCCATGCAGGCACAATGTTTAAATTAGGTGCAGAATAAAATCGACGGTCCTTTTAATTAAATTCTAATCATACCTACATATTATTGTACAAGTTTCCGCAATAAACCATTTATTATTATATCTCACTTCACTTACCACCCACTTCACTCACTTCACTTCACTTATCACTTGGAAAACTCATACTCTAAGACTTATTTCAATTATAGCAGTTACAGGCAATAAATTGTCAAGTGGTCGGTCAGTCAGAAAAATTAAGCTAGTTGCCATTCCAAAGCTTAGTAGGTTCTTATGTCGAAGAACGGGCAAGAAACTCACACAAAGGACACTAAGTGTTGTTATGACCTTGAACCCTGTAAGCAACTGGACACGTGTCCACCATTGAACGTGCGTGACATCATCGGTAGTCGGTAGTCTAGCCACGTAATCGACACATTCTGGAAACCGCATGTTACCCTATAAATAAATCTTTTACTGTACACAATGTTATATTAGCACATTAAGGGCCTATTTACCTACGATTAAGTTCCTATTAACTTACTTGGCAGATAATTTCATATCCTATATCTATCTCTTCTTCTTCTTTTCTTTTATCTCATTTTCTTTCTCTTTCTATCTTAATTCAAATTTCTTTTATTCGTGTCCTATTTCACGATGTCCCGAATAGCCACTACTGTAGTGGCTATTCGGACAACGTGAAATAGGCCCTGAGGCCTATTCAGGTAGGCAAATCCATACTTTAATATTATTAATGCTAAAGTAACTCTGTCCGTCTGTCACCTTTACCACATTAACGGCAGAATGGATTTGAAGAAAATTAGCACACAGATAGACCACGACCTGGGTTTAGAGGAGAAAGGTTACTTTTTATCCCGGTAGTACGGTCCCGCCCGTGGGATAATTGCCGACCTCCACGCGGGCGATGCCGCGGGCAAAAGCTTGAAATATAAAATATCCAAAACCGCTTCGGGTGTCAAGGAAACCGGGGTTTCGTAACTGGTTTCCATGAAGGCTTTTTTATACGTCTACGTAACTGGTTTCCATGAAGGCTTTTTTATACGTCTACGTAACTGGTTTCCATGAAGGCTTTTTTATACGTCTACGTAACTGGTTTCCATGAAGGCTTTTTTATACGTCTACGTAACTGGTTTCCATGAAGGCTTTTTTATACGTCTACGTAACTGGTTTCCATGAAGGCTTTTTTATACGTCTACGTAACTGGTTTCCATGAAGGCTTTTTTATACGTCTACGTAACTGGTTTCCATGAAGGCTTTTTTATACGTCTACGTAACTGGTTTCCATGAAGGCTTTTTTATACGTCTACGTAACTGGTTTCCATGAAGGCTTTTTTATACGTCTACGTAACTGGTTTCCATGAAGGCTTTTTTATACGTCTACGTAACTGGTTTCCATGAAGACTTTTTTATACGTCTACGTAACTGGTTTCCATGAAGACTTTTTTATACGTCTACGTAACTGGTTTCCATGAAGGCTTTTTTATACGTCTACGTAACTGGTTTCCATGAAGGCTTTTTTATACGTCTACGTAACTGGTTTCCATGAAGGCTTTTTTATACGTCTACGTAACTGGTTTCCATGAAGACTTTTTTATACGTCTACGTAACTGGTTTCCATGAAGGCTTTTTTATACGTCTACGTAACTGGTTTCCATGAAGGCTTTTTTATACGTCTACGTAACTGGTTTCCATGAAGGCTTTTTTATACGTCTACGTAACTGGTTTCCATGAAGACTTTTTTATACGTCTACGTAACTGGTTTCCATGAAGGCTTTTTTATACGTCTACGTAACTGGTTTCCATGAAGGCTTTTTTATACGTCTACGTAACTGGTTTCCATGAAGGCTTTTTTATACGTCTACGTAACTGGTTTCCATGAAGACTTTTTTATACTACAACCCACGTTCCATAATTTACTAGGATAAATTTATTCCAAGAACAAACTTGCGAGTATCGAAATATGTCGCATAGAAGGCAGTATTTTTTATATGTCTATGGTCCCGACCGTAAGCCTTTATTTGATATGATACTCCACGCGTTCTTGAAAAAAGGGTGTTGACATACTGACAGACTGACAGGCAAACAGACAGACGGACAAAGAAGATAAGGGTTCCGTTTTTTCCTTTTGAGGTACGGATCAGACGGAACCCTAAAAACATGACAAATGTCTACTTTTTATATCGAATACATTGTAAACCTAAATGGGCCTTGATAACAAAGCACCTTTGCCCTTGAGCTTTGAACGTTGATAACAAGCAGTTATTGCACGGCTTCATATTCACTTCAGAATCGTTCTTAAAATAACTTTTATGGGGCCTACAAAATGGATGATCAAAGAAGCTTTATATATGTCGCAGTAAGGTGGTTGTAGTCGTGATATAGTTATATCCCTAGGGATACAGCTATCTATCGAGATATAGTTATATGAAAGCGATTCATAACTATCTTATTAGGCATATCTTACTAGGAACGTAAGTACATATTAGGGCACTCCGATCAAATAGGTTAGGTTACCAACTATGGGCGAGCCGAGCGAGCGCTACGTCGACATTGGTCACAGTAGGAAAATTAGGGCACTCCAACAGTGTAGATAGCTATATCCCTAAGGATATAAAGGATATAACTATATCACGGCTACAACCATCTTACTGCGACATGTACCTACCTGTATAATGTAAGCGCAAGATGAATAGGAGGCTCTGTCTGGAGGCCTAAATTTATTAAGGCATCCATAACCCTGTTAAGGAACCGACAACCTCCTATACAACATTAGTTTTTGTTTACCCTAAACCCGAAAAGGGGTCATTGTACCCATCATTTTGAACAACTTTTTCTATGGGACCAACCTTAAAATCGCGAAAAAAAAATCAACTGTTCCATACATTTTCTCGAATTAAGTGAACACAAATGTATGGAACAGCTGAATTTTTTGTCGCGATTTTAAGGTTTTCCCATAGAAAAAGTTGTTCAAAATGATGAGTACAATGACCCCTTTTCGGGTTTAGGGCAAACAAAAACGAATGTTGTATAGGTTGATTTTTGAGATGTTATTCATACAAAAAAGATAGAAAATGCGTGAGTCCACTCTTGTACTTTTGTCTGCTGCATTAGCGATACGCGCATGCCTCAAAAATGGTGGCTGATTGCCGATTCAGCAACGAAAATCTGCAGCTTCAGATATTCATTGGACGCGAGATGAATTGAATATTGATAATTTTCTTTTTGCCAAAAGCAATACTTTACCACAGATAATTATAATACTCCGGTTTTTTATTTCCTTATAGTCTATAGCTAGGTATACATTTAAAAAATAAGCCATAGAGGAAGCACTTTGTTTTGAACTCCCCTAAAAAAAGGCCTGTGTCGTGGATTCCTTGAAACTAAGTTACGTAATTACTTGCATTGTTGTTTGTTGTTGTTGTTGATTCGCCAGATTAAATCTAAAGCTATACATTAAATACGAGATGAATTGAATATTGAAGACGTAGGTATGTCCATAAAATCGTTCTTAATCGTTTTCAACGTTTCTACTAGGTACCTACCTATAATAAAGTTGCGGCGAAACCGCCAGGGTAGCCCGCGAAATTCAAAATTTGTTACGTTTTTTTGCAATTTGTAAGTGTTGACCACGGATATCGATATATCGGATATCTATGGTGTTGACATAAATATGACTCGTGGCCAATGTGGCCATATCAAATATAGGTATATTTATAGAACTATTACCCTATCGAATGACTATTTCATGAAATCATGAGATTTGAGGTTAATTCTAACATATGGAGTTGTATTACTTATAATTCTGTAAAGCCATATTAGTTACGGCCGCGAATCCTATTTTAATCACCATACAACCTGACACTGACCTGCAAATTGCAAAAAACGTTTTGAATTTCGCGGGCTACCTTAGCGCATCCCGCATAAAGGTTTCGTTCAGGAGAGTTTTCTGAGAATGATCTCACCTCTAAAATTAGTAGTCCAATAACTTTCTTTGAACCCAGGCAAAAGGAACTTTTCCCCGAAATATTGAGAGGACAATTTAATTATAATTTCAAAGGAAAAAGTTTTCACTTTGCTGCACTTTAGACTGAGACAATACATAATATTATTACCTGCTCAATGTTGCAATAATAACTAGCTATAAATGCTTCGCTACTATTTGCTGACTGGGCTTATTATTGTTTGCTGACTGGCTTGCTATTACAGTGCACACACACATGTGCACTCTCTTCCCTCACTCTCATAGTTCGATGGGACGGCAATCTGACACGACCGGAGAGAGGTCAAGCGCAGGGCCAACGGCTTGACGTGCTTAAACTGCCCATAGATCGGACTAACTTACCTAATGGCATCCGAGTAATCTGGTCCTCATTACATCCCAGTCCTTCCCAGATAATCTACCTGCTTAAGACGTGGACTGACTACGATTTTAAACGGCACACAACCGCGTAATCTATTGTCAGCATTAGCTGGCTTGAAATAAGGTTGAAAATTGAAAACAATATTTGTGTTGCCGAGATGTGACTAAGCTGCGAATGTGCATTTATTTTCCGGGTTTTCTTTAGATTATTCAGAATATACAAAATAAATTAAATAATTATCCGGTTAAAGTTTAAAAAAAATGCTAATTCTATTAAATTATTTAAAAAAATGAATGTCGTTATCCCTGAAAATACAGAGATGTTCAACGCCAAAGTTTATTTTTGTGGAGCAACTTCCAAATTTTTTTATTGGGAATATCAAACTATTTTTTACTATTCTATTCGGTTAACATTTTTCTTTAAACCCTTCTCTGTCCACTGTATTTTTTACGTCGGATAGTGTCATTGCGTTACGTCATACTCGACAATCCAAGAAACCAATTTTTGTGATTATTGAGCTAACACCGCGCCTTACCAAAACCCATTCTAAGTGTTGTGTTGTGCAGATGTGCTGTAAACATTATGCTAGCTTAGGACTGTACGATGTCCTATCGTATCGGTCATCGTGAAGTCGACAAGAAACTAGGTCACTGATCTGCAATTCCAGAGGCAGCGCATTTCATTCGTTGACATCCAAAGACAATACTCTGAAATCTCTCTCGCGTGCCTCTAATCACACCAGTATAAATTATCTTAAAGTTTTATTTACGAAAATGTAGTGCTGCGTACAGAGAATGTAATTTTACATTGAAATAAAGGAATAATAACTGAAAAACCGGCCAAGTGCGTGTTGGACCACGCACAATGAAGTAATTCCAACAGTAAATGTAAGTTTGTACTTACAATATTGAGAGTTACCATGTTACATGTACATTTACCATGTTATTTTAAAAGACCACAAACTTCTTATAGGTTTTCCTGTAATCTACATGTATATAACTATTTTCTGTATTTTGTATGTAATTTTAAGCTCAGTAGTTTCGGAGATAAGGGGGGAATGGTAAATTTTCGTCTATTTTCTTAAATAACTTTAAAACGATATATTTTAAAATTATTAAAAAAAAAAATATATATCAGACCCGCATAGTACACGGTACAGTTTGCATTTTTTTTTAAATTTTCTTATTTGCCCCCTCTAAAAGTGACACCCATATTTCAAAATTTATTTATTTACTTTAGCCGTACGTGTTAATAAGGGTTCCGTTTTTTTCCTTTTGAGGTACGGAACCCTAATAAGGACCTGAATTCACCCCGTTAGTTTGCGGAGGGCTGTCCCTTACACCCTGTATATGGCTGTGTACAGTCACAAGCATAAATACCTTAAACTTACGCAAGATTCAAAAGCAATTAAAGTAGGTAGGCACCTGTAACTTACTGATAGAAATTGTATGATGTAAGATGTTACGAACATAATATTTTACCGGAACTGAGTAGGTACCTATACTATTCTGTAATATGTCTTTTCTTCAAAGTTGCAATAGTCATTTCATGAGAAAATCGCATTTAAATTATGAGCTGTTACTTTTTGCAGCTGCAAAATTTATTTCTAAGTAGGTTAGTAAATTCTGCTACAAAATACTTCCAAAGAAAAAGATTCTGCTGAAACCTGTTTTTGCAACGGTATCAAGTTAACGTTTCTTGGGTGTCGAATACACAGCTACATAAGTAACTATGTGGGTACTTATATGCACTTGTGCGAATTATGTGGGTATGTATACGAGTATTTAGCAACATTTACTGATTACCGAGCGTTTCATGGAATATCTAATTGGATATAGCACATCATGTTACATTGTTTTCGTCAGCTTTTATGCTTATACAGGCTGTGGCAATTTTTTCAAACTCAAAGCATTTATTTCAATTAAACCAAGTACCTACCTACAGGCACTTTTGAATTGTCAAAGAGTCGGTCAGTTAGTCAGAAAGTTGAAGCTAGATGCTCATTCCAAAACGTAGATCTCTATGGAGAAGAACGGGCATGAACCTCCACGGAGACTCTTTTAAATCAAGATAAGTAATACAACATCCTGGGTACATTATTAGCCAGGGTAGGTTCCGTACCAAAATGGTAAAAAGAAACCATGGGATGGAAGGAGGGGTTATGGGGTGACTCAGTCTGTCTGTCTGTCTGTCACAGCTGGATATCTCAAGAACTACTAATGCTATCAACTTGAAATTTGGAACAGTTTTAGATGAAGCCCAACTATTTTGCAAATAACAAAGAAATAAAAATATTTATATATTTTTTTGCAACAGGGACTGAAAGGGGGTCTTAAAAATTCAAAGTGGGGCTACTAGGGCATGTGGGGTATCATATGAAAGAGCGCTGTTTGCACATTCTCAAGCATTTTTTTTTTCTTTTTTTTAGGCCGCACAGTTTTCGACTTTTGATGAAAAATGTAAAAAAAAATACCGTCCCCCCCCCCCTTATCTCCGAAGTTTGCAAAGAGAAAAATCTGAAATTATTCTATGTGATAGAAGTTTATGTAAAGATTACACGAAAAATGAAATAATGTCTCTAAATAGCACACTTTTTCAGAAATCGGAACGGAACCCTCGGTGCGCGAATCCGACTCGCTCTTGACCGGTTTTTTATTTTTGTTGCTTCTACATGTGAGAAAAATGTAAAAAAAAACCGGCCAAGTGCGTATCGGATCACACACAATGAAGGGTTCCGTCCGTAGTTGAAAAGAAATCCCAAAAACAAACCTAACATTAAAATCCCAAAACTATTTTTCTTTATGTGATCACATTACAAATTACCAATTTTCGGACTTTTTCCTTTACTTATGCTGTGAGACCTTGCTGCTTGCCAAATTTCATTATTCTAGGTCAACGGGAAGTACTCGGGAAGTATAGGTTTTGATTTACTTGAGAGTATCAAACTATCAAACCATGTCGCTAAAATGGCCGTATTTTTTTATTGCATTGACATAGAAGCTTGGTTTTTTTAGATCTCCAAGAGACCATAGACCTACGTATTTGACAATAATTTCAACTTGATACCTTTACGCGTTTCTGAGAAAAAGGGTCTTGACAGACTGACAGACTTGAAGTTATTTTTTGTGTGATAGAAAGACAAATTATCAATTTTCGGACTTTTCCTTTATTTGTGCTGTAAGACCTTGCTTTTTACAAAATTTCATGATTCTAGGACAATGGGAAGTACCTACCCTATAGGTTTTGATTTATTTGCGAGTATCAAAATAAGTCGCACAAATGACCGTATCTTTTTACTGCGTTGACTTAGAAGCTTGAGTTTTTTAGGACTCCAAGGGACCACAGACTTACGTATTTGTTATTAATTTCAAAGTGATACCTCTACGCATTCCTGAGAAAAAGGGTCTTGACAGACTGACAGACAGACAGACAGACAGACGGACAACAAAGTGATCCTATAAGGGTTACGTTTTTTCCTTTTGAGGTACGGAACCCTAAAAATACTTAAAACTAGTCAAAATATAAAATTAAAAATAAGCCCTGGCAGATAAGAGATGATCAGTCTCAACTGACGGCGCCCGTTCATGAACATGACGCGTGGATCAGCACCATCCAGCTTAACCATTTTGTATGGCCTGCCTGCCTGATTTTGTCTGGTAACGCTGATTTACACATATTTACGTTTGTATTTTAAACAGCTGCAATTTATGTTATAGAGATAATCAATAATGATACAGATTGGTAATGGAGAACATTTTATAACACAGAAGGAGAGGGTGATGGAGCAGGCTGGAGGATGCTGTATTGCTGTTATAGCACCAGCCACGGCACGGAATGGCTCACGCTGTTATAGCACCAGCCACGGCACGGAATGGCTCACGTCTCTCACATCTAAATAACTAATTTCATCTTCGCCAATATCTTATACATTAGGCAAAATATACATTTGTACAGTAAAAACAGTGATATTCACAATATTAACACCAGAAATAAGGACAAATTACGTGCTCCATTTCATCGGCTTCATAAGGTTCATAACTCATTTGTTGGTCTTGGTATAACTTTTTATAACAAGCTACCTTCTTCTTTGCTAGATTTGCCTTTTAATGCGTTTAAAATTAAAGTTAAATCCAATCTTTGTTCAAAGGCATACTATTCTATCAACGATTACTTAAACGATAAGAATAGTTGGTCGCTGTGATTAACTCAAGACAATGTTTATGTTATGTTCTTTCTCCAGGATCAGCTCACATAATGACAGGTTACATGAGTTAAGTACTAAAATTGTTTATTTTATTTGACAAAAATATAATTTAATGTATTGTGTTGCGTAAATTATTTTGCATAGGTACTATTGTATAGAATCTAGTTCTTCTAACTGAACAGACAGCTGTGCTGCTGGGGAGTTTGTTCCGCTACTTCTTCTTCCCAGCTAAAGCACTAGGAAGTGGTGAAGGGCGGGCGTTTTGTGGGGACTGTCTTACTGTAATTTCGACGTTCAAAAAGTGCTGATTCTCAGCCTAATTTGAATAAAGGACTTTTGATTTTGACTACCGACTTGTGAAGGGCTTATTTATAAAAACTATATAAAAAAAAACCGGCCAAGTGCGTGTCCGACTACGCACAATGAAGGGTTCCGTAGTTGGGATTAAATTAATTATCCCAAGAACAAACTTAACATTATAGTTGAAATACATGTTCTCCCATACATTCCAACAGTAAATGTAAGTTTGTACTCACAATATTGAGAGATTTACCATGTTATTTTACGACCACAAACTTCTTATAGGTATAGGTATAGTTTAGAACTATTTTCTGTACCATTTGGTGAACTGGAACTGATGATGAAGACCACAGATGGCCATCGGAAATATTCAATCTAAGTACCTATTTCACGGTTTGCGATTCGATTACTTTAATATGGTTGCTAAGCAATTTTTGCTCGTCAAAATGCATAATATGTTGATGGTGACTTCACCATGACCTTCAGTTCTCCTGGTTCTTACTAGGAGAACTCCTCAACAACTCCCGGATATTTTGTAACAGGCGATGAGCAGTTATGTTGGCATTGGGCTATTGCAACTTAGATATTACAAACTGACCCACTAAAAAGTGAAAAATATGGTGGCAAAAAACTAAAATACGTATCCACTTACTTATTTTTCACTTTGTAGTGTTTTTTTTTTGGAAGTCGGTTGTTTTTTTTTTTGGAAAAAGTTTTTTTTATTTAAGTAAATTAATCCCTATTTCCTTTGGTTACGCCATAACTTGAGAACAACTTTAACGATTTAATTCATATTTTTTTTAAACTTTTCTAATACTTTGTAGAAGGTTCTTAATTAAATAAAAATTAAGAAAATTGCGCAGAAAATTGTTAAATTTCAGAAAACTTATACAGGACAACGTAGGCGAGTCAGCTAGTACTGTATAAAAAAAAACCATTACAGTGGATTAAAAATATTCCATTGACAAAAAACATCAAAGAACCTTCCCCAATTACTTAGCCTAATAAGTCTTATTTCTTCGTCTTCTTATTTCTCTTATTATGAAAATCCGGTACAAGTGTAGGGACATTATTATTACTTTCGTAAGAACCCATAGCCGTATTCCACAGGGAATCGTGCAAGAAAACCTGGAGATGCGGAAAACCGCTGCTTGTGATCGCTCATTCATTGTTAGTAGGACTGGATCATTTTTAGGGTTCCGTACCAAAATGGTAAAAAAGGAACCCTTATGGTGTCACTCAGTCTGTCTGTCTGTCTGTCACAGCTCAAGAACTACTAATGCTATCAACTTGAAATTTATAATAGTTTTAGATGACGTTGACTCAACTATTTTGCAAATAAGAAAGAAATTAAAATATTTATATTACTTTTGCAACAGGGACTGAAAGGGGGTCTTAAAAAATCAAAGTGGGGCATGTGGGGTATCATATGAAAGAGCGCTGTTTGCACATTCTCAAACATTTTTCAATTTTTTTTAGGCCGCACAGTTTTCGACTTCTGATGAAAAATGTAAAAAAAAATACCGTTCCCCCCTCTTATCTCCGAAGTTTGCAAAGAGAAAAATCTGAAATACTTTTATGTGATAGAAATTTATGTAAAGATTACAGGAAAAATAAAACGATGTTTCTAAATAGCACACATTTTCAGAAATTGGAACGGAACCCTCGGTGCGCGAGTCCGACACGCTCTTGACCGGTTTTTTTCATACTTGCAAAGGAACTCTGGAAAGGGTATACAAAATGATTTTAATTTCTGTTTTTATAAAATAGGAAAAGTGGGAAAATCCACTACCTATCAGTTGAGACTACCGAGAGAACGAGTCGATAAGCTCTTTTACCGTCAATGCAGCATACTTTACTAAGGCATAATTTGCTGTAGTAGAGTATGTATATTCGACTTGCTACTCTCATATCCATAAAAAAGATGGAAACTGTTTAGCTGTGAAGAGAAAGTTAAGAAGAATGTGATGATAGATTGAGATTTTAAACTGTTTGACATCAATCCTACGTTTTGGCTAATGAATTGCTATTTCACTGAAGGTTGGTCAGATTTATTGTGAAAAAACTTTTTGTAAAGCGAAATAATAAGTTACCTCTTGCGATAAACGCATTACCTGGAGTTTTAAAATGGGTCCTATAAAGTAAAAGCTTTCTTTGTGGAGCTTATAAATCATTTATTTCGATAAAATGTGGGACAATCGAGTTTGGATCGAAAAGTGAACTTAAAAGCTGTCTGCTTTGTTTTCAGGGGGTCTACTACCTAAGTACGAACCCCGTAGTTTCGGGCTAGTTACGGGCGTTTCCTATTCCGTATCACCTACCTACGGCCTACGGATGGATGATTGGTTCGGGCCCGAACGAAGTATGAATGACAACACGATTTGACAGTTGTCCCTACTCCCGATGTGTTTGCCCGTCCGAAAAATATAGCTTTTACACTGGTTTTGATGGATCTTTATGTCAGACGGACGGACTGACGGACGGACGGCCGACGGATGGGCTTAGGGGTAGACCTCCAGGTCTACGGTTTCTTAGAAGAGCGGTGGCCGCCACATAACGGCCGCAGTGACGGTTGCCATGAAAATGAGGGCAGTGGGGTTTGCCTTTACGGTGTCGAAAACCGCTCTCTAGGAAAAAAACACCAACATATTTTCATAAATTTAAGTTTCAGTGACGTCATTCATAAATTGCAGACGCTATAACGTGGGACCACCGCTCTTCTAAGAAACCGTACCTAGCTTTCCCGTGGGAAAATTGCGTAGAGAACTCTTCAGAGTAAATTTTAGAGCCTTTCACAGGAATCGCCTTTTTCATAGGAAGGAACAACCTTTGAACATACACTAATAAAAAAAAGTTTTGCAACATTTAATACGAAATGTAATTTCTTATTTAAAAAAAAGAGTTTAAGTCGTAAACCGTCCACAAAGTTATGAGGGTATACAAAAAAAAACATTCTCAAATGCTGCTGATAACTTATGAAACACTTGACTCAAGTTTTGGTTATCGCGAGTTATTTTGTTTACCTTGCACTGGTGGCATTATAAATAAAATAAAATAAATAAAATCATTTATTTTCAGGTAAATTACACCCATTGCCAGACATGTCAAATAAATAAAATAAAAATAAAAATAAATCAAATGAAATTAAAAACAGATTAAAATAAACCAAAATAACAAAAACAAATTAAATTAAAATCAAGTCAAATTTAATTAAAATAATAAAACAAATTAAATTAAATCATTATAAATGGTGCAAAACTTTTTTTGATTAGTGTAATATTTTGCGTATAAGACCCGTGTAAAGGTATTTCCTAACCCAGGTCATGGTCTATCAGTGTGCCAAATATCCACATCCCATTAAGGTGTATAGATGCCTCGATGACCTTGCGCATCTGGGCGGAGCTTAACCACCACCCCCGTTCATACGTAAAGCGAGCGCGGTGGCGCGCTACACTAAAACGAATGTCAAAGAATATGCAGGGTCGCAGAGATGCGCACGTAGGGCGGCATTTTTGCCTACGATTCCAGAAGGGAATGCAGGGCTGATATTTGTTACGCAACTACTTTAAGTTTTAACGGGACATTATTTTTAGCATGTAGGTATGTGGTTATAGTAAAATTAGAATAGAGCTACTTGAATTAGCACTAGCCATTAGGATGTACAGTGGGCTGCGTCAATTGGGTATTAAAATTTTAATACAACTGGGGTACCTAATTGATAAAGCCCATTGTACACACGGCTATATATCAAGCTATCTATACATTTCCAGTATAAGCTGATCTTGCATTATTTCCGTACAATGAGAGGTCAGCTTATACTGGAAATGTACAGCTTGATACGTAGCCGTGTGCAGCCGTTTTGTATAATAATCTATTTAACTTCTTTTTCAAATTTTACCATGATCGGTTCATCAAAACTTTAGAAGTGATGTGTAACTTTTTTTTTTTTTTTTAAATAAAATTATATTTGCACAAACTGTAGGTACTTACATACAAATTAATGTTTTACAGAAAGAGTGATATTTTCACCAATTTGAGTAATAAAAGTAAAGTAAGAGGCGCAGTGACCCTATATTTTTGGTAATATTTTTTTTACATAAATACTCCCTGACAACGCTGGTGTATCGGACATCTTCACATTGCCTCTGACGGGACAGGACTGGTACGATAGCCAACGTGTGGACGCCTCACGAAATTAACCGACTGACGTTGGTACGAGTGTTGGTGGCAACCTGTGGCACCGGTGTTAGGGCCTATTTCACGATGTCCGGATAGCCACTACTCACCGATTAATTCAAAAATGGAACAGAATTTGTATGAAATTATCTGCCAAGTAAGTTAATAGGAACTTAACCGTAGGTGGTGAGACAGGCTTCAACTTTTTTTTACGCGATGCTATTATTCGAATTAATCTTTCTGAATTTAAATTTTGATATTCTAATAAACTGGGTACGGTTCTTTTAAACTGTTTTTACCTCTTTTAAATCTAATCAGCCTTCTTATATAGATCTGCTAATAATTTTACTGCCAAGTGGGCCACGGTTGTGTTTATGTATACTTTGTAAAATTATTTATTACCTAACTACAAGGTCTTGTTTTACCACCTTTCAATGAAAACTCAAGATGGCGGCCGCAAAATTTTCAAATTTTTGAAAACCATGAAAACGATATGCATGACGAAAAATTTTGCGGCTGCCATCTTAGATTTTCATTCCAAACACCCTAGAAAAAAAAACTCATCAGTTTATCAAAAGTTATTAAAATATAGATGATATTGGATTTATTTGAAGTTCACAAAAAGAATCGCAAATATTATATTTGAGTGTTAAATAATATTTTTGGGAGCGAAAAATGGGAATTGTTCCACATAATTCATTTAAGATTTTGTGATGAAAGATACTTATAGTAAATTCAAATTCAAATTCTTTATTTGCTTAAAACATGGTGTTTATAGGTCTTACAATTGAAACAGAAGTACAAACATGTTTAGCTATTGGAACTATAGCATGCAAAATCGAGTCTTAGCTTAAACCTAGTCATAACTTATTTTCAAGGAATGTTTTAAGGGAGTAGAAGTTGTGGGCTTTCAGCCATTCCAACAATTTATTCTTAAACAATATATTATTTTGAGTTTTAAGTTCTCTAGGTATTTTATTATAAATTCTTACACACATAGTTAGACAACTTTTGCTGTATTTGGACAATCTGGGAGTGTCAAAAAAAACTAATCTATTTTGGTCTCTGCGATTTCGAGAGCTTACGTCAGACACTTTTACAAAATATTCTTTATATTTCCATACAAACATGCAAATTTCATATATATATAGAGATGGTAGCGGTAACAAACGAAGTTTTTTGAATATTGGCTCGCAGGACTCATAAATAAAAAGTAGTAATTTCCTGTGGATTGCATTTTTATCTCTACACTGGTGCCGATTCTCTTGTACAAGAGAATCGGCACCAGTGTAGATACACCAACTAAACTAACTAAACTATATCACTAAAACTTACTTTTAGCTATGAGAATCTTAGAACTATTCTGCAAAAAAAAAATCTCTAAAAAAACAATTTTGACGCAACTAAAATCGAGTTTGACAATCGCGATTCCGCGTGGTACTTGTTTGCCCTACCCCGAGAATGTTTTGTAGAGCCCGAGGCGCCCAGGGAGGGCAGCTTAAACGTGTTTTATATGGAACGTAGGTTTTTGGTACCTACGTAGGTACCTGGTAGGTAGTTGGGAAAAGGTTAGGCAGATTGATTTTTTACATTGTAACAATTTTAAAATATAAACAAAAAAAAAATATTTCAGTAGTAAATATGAAATACGAGTACTAGCACTTCCCGTGCGGCTTCGCCCGCGTGTATGTCGGAAAATATTCCACGGGATTATCATTTTGACCTCATTATCATTTTCAGCTACCTCAAAAATCATGAAAATGACACCCATGACGGAGAAATTTGAAAATTGTTGAAGCCGCCATCTTAGATTTTCATTTTGACTCCATTATCATTTTCAGCGCCCCCAAAAACCACGGAAACGACACCCATGACGAAAAATTTAAAAATTTTCTCAGCCGCCATCTTGGATTTTCATTTTGACCTCATTATCGTTTTCAGTGACCTCAAATACCATGGAAATGACACCCATGACGAAAAATTTGAGAATTTTTGCAGCCGCCATCTTGGATTTTCATTTTGACCCCATTATCGTTTTCAATGACCTCAATACCATGAAAATGACACCCATGACGAAAAATTTGAAAATTTTTGCATCCGCCATCTTGGACTCAAAAACCATGAAAATGACACCCATGTCATTATTATTATTGCCTTTATTTCATTTTATATATATGTAGGATTGGCCTTGGAAACATCAGAAATAGAACTCAGATATGGCAATACACAAATTAATTAAATTGAACAATCAGTTATCAATTTAGAAAATGTATAAATATAGAAATGATATAAAATTAATTAAATAACTAATAATGGTAGTGTATTGTTTGTTGTTGCATGTTGTTGTAGTTGTTTGTTGTTTTGTATTACTGTTTGTTATTAATGATAAATAAAAATAATTAAAGACAAAACAACATTTTTTTTTTCTTCAAAATATTTTTTTTTTCGCCTATACTATTCGGCCATCCGCCAAGCTCGTACCGGCCGTTAGGGAACTTCGTTCCAAAAAAAAAAAAGTTGTTTTTGCACTTGAAGTCAAGGTGTTGGTTGGGTGTTGGTGTGAATTTTAGTTCTAAACTAACTAACTAACTAATTTTATTCCAAATCTTTTTAATAGCGATTAAAAACAGTACTGTATATTTTTTTCTTTTTTTGCTTATATCTCGAAAACGGTGTGTCCTATCGCAAAAATAATAAAAATTTTGCCCCCCTTTATAAAACCCATAAACCCCTATGACTGAACATGTAGGTAACAAAAAAAAAAAAAAAAGGATTTTTGTTCCCGTGGAATATTTTCTGACATCCACGCTGTCAAAGCCGCGCAGGAAGTGCTAGTATTTCATATTTACTACTGAAATATTTTTTTTGTTTATATTTTAAAATTGCTACAATGTAAAAAATCAATCTGCCTAGCCTTTTCCCAACTATGTTGGGGTCGGCTTTCAGTCTAACCGGATGCAGCTGAATATCAGTATTACATGGAGCGACTGCTATCTGACCTCCACAACCCAGTTACTGCGTAATACGATACCCCTTGGTAAGACTGGTTGTCAGACTTTCGGGATTCTGACGACTCGTAACGACTGTCAAAGATCCACGAATAACAGCCGGGACCAACGGCTTAACGTGCTTTCCGAGGCACGGGGGAATCTCGGTATGTAAAGATGGTCACCCATCCACTGACCAACCCCGGCAAGCGTAGCTTAAGCTGACGGATCGACCCGTGCGGCTGTCATTACTTAGCCACGAGCTCCTCTCTAGAATTGTTACAATGTAAAAAAAGTATTTATAAATGCACATCAAAAATAGTCAACAATAAAGCGCCCACGCGCGCAATCGAATTGGGACCTCTGCAGCGAGCTAATCTATAAACGCACACTACTACAATAAGTTCGTAAATATTATGCCCTAACACATACGTATGAGCATGTCGAACGATAGCCGGTGCGGAGTAGCGAGCGACACAACCCTCCCGTCTCAATGCCAAAGCAAGACTGCCGCCCGCGCCCGCGCAGAGCTCCTCTGAACCTGTATCTCAAAATGGGAACATTTTCTTTGCAAATGTTGATTGATTTACAAAAGCTGTAGACCATTTGTAGCACTTCTAACCATCAATTTTTTAGTGTAAAAATATTTCCAAACACCAAAGCCGTTTAGGAGAAGTAGGGATATTAGCCAAAAAATAGCGTTTTGGTAAATATTTTTTTAAGGCAAAAGTATCAGCCATATGAAAAAATCCTGTAGCTCAAATGTTGTTTATGAATCTATATCAAACATATATTTTTTTCAAATCTTCTAAACAAGCCGTTAATGAGAAGTAGGCTTTATAAAGTGACCGTGTTACGGTACTAAACGGGAGTAAGGCCCTTAAGGCGTGAAAAGGTGACAGACAGACATAGTTAATTTCGAATTTATAATATTAGTAGGAATATTGTAGAATTATCCACTAAACTAACCAAGCCACGCTAGTGGTGCGTAGTGAAAACGGTAAATTGTCCAACACCAATGTGTGTACTACAGCGGCGCTCTTTGATTATTTTGTTAGAATTTTTTGAATGCACCTACAGCTAAAAATAGGGTTATCGCTTTAGATTTTGAAATAATTATTTGAATTGTTATTTACTGGAGTAATATAAACAAACTAGTACTTCCTGCGTGGCTTCGTACGCGTGGATGTCGGAAAATATCCCACGGGAACGTGCTACCGGGAAATCCTTCCTTATTCCTTGTCTATATTATAAAGGGAACCTCTGGCAAAATTTCAGCTTTGTAGGCCCAAGGGTTTGTTTGGGCTGGGCGTTGATGAGTCAGTCAGTCAGTCAGTCAGTCTGGACTTCTCTTTTTATTTATACAAATATTTCAATGAAGTTAAAGAGGACACCAATGGAAAGGCCGTTCGCGCGTTCTAAGAATTTCAATATTACGTTTATTATAGTTTTCTTTATACAACTTGCTCCAAGATGCTATTTTAGAAAATTGTAAATAAATCAATAAATAATAACGTTTAATGAAATAAAAATATAATAATAAAAAATTTACTAACATTAAGTGAAACATGTGCACGTGTGGTCCCACACAACTTCACACAAGCCTAAAAAAATGGTACAGTCACTATGAGAAAGAGGATTTCGGTCAAGTGGTAAGGGGGCGGCGCTCGGATAATAAAAAACCGGTCAAGAGCGAGTCGGACTTGCGCACCGAGGGTTCCGTTCCGATTTCTGAAAAAGTGTGCTACTTAGAGACATCGTTTTATTTTTCCTGTAATCTTTACATAAACTTCTATCACATAGAAGAATTTCAGATTTTTCTCTTTGCAAACTTCGGAGATAAGGGGGGGGGGAACGGTATTTTTTTTTACATTTTTCATCAATAGTCGAAAACTATGCGGCCTAAAAAAAAATTAAAAATAGTTTGAGAATGTGCAAACAACGCTCTTTCATATGATACCCCACATGCCATAGTAGCCTTACTTAAAATTTTTAAGACCCCCTTTCAGTCACTGTTGCAAAAAAAATATAAATATTTTTATTTGAAAAACTGGCTTTTGCCCGCGGCTTCGCCCGCGTGGATGTCGGAAAATATCCCATGGGAACGTTCATGTGGAAAACATAGGGCATATCCCTAACTTAAGAAATGCTGGGTTTCCCATACAAACTTTCATCCCTTTTATCACCCCTTGTAGGATTATGTTTTAAGACAAAAAGTAGCCCATGTCCTTTCCCAGGATGCTATCTATAGCCTTGCCAAATTTTATCGAAATCCGTGCAGTTTTGTAAATTTTAAAATCAACCCCTATTTTACCCACTTAGGGGATGATTTTTAAAAAACACTGACCCGCATATTTCTTAACTTCTTACCAATAGAATAAATTTGTTATCCCTAACTTAAGAAATACTGGGTTTCCCTTACAAACTTTCATCCCCTATATCACCCCCCCTAGTATTATTTTTGAAAAAAATAGTATCCTATGTCCTTTCCCAGGATGCTATATAAAGCCTTGCCAAATTTTGTCGAAATCCTTGCAGTTTTGTAAATTTTAAAATCAACCCCTATTTTACCCCTTAGGGGATGATTTTTCAAAAATGCTGAACCGCATATTTCTTAATTTCCTACCAATAGCATAAATTTGTTATCCCTAACTTAAGAAATACTGGGTTTCCCTTACAAACTTTCATCCCCTATATCATCCCCTGTAGTATTATTTTTGAAAAAAAATAGTATCCTATGGCCTTCCCCAGGATGCTATATAAAGCCTTGCCAAATTTTGTCGAAATCCATGCAGTTTTGTAAATTTTAAAATCAACCCCTATTTTACCCCCTTAGGGGATGATTTTTCAAAAACGCTGAACCGCATATTTCTTTATTTCCTATCAAAAGCATACATTTTAATTTTCACATCCCTAACTTAAGAAATACTGAGTTTCCCATACAAACTTTCATCCCCTATATCACCCCCTGTAGGATTATTTTTGAAAAAAAAAAGTAGCCTATGTCCGTCCTCAGGATACCATCTATAGCCTTGCCAAATTTTATCGAAATCCGTTCAGTGGTTTAGGCGTGAAAAGGTAACAGACAGACAGACAGACAGACAGACAGACAGACAGACAGACAGACAGAGTTACTTTCGAATTTATAATATTAGTATGGATAGTTGGGTAAACGTCATCTAAGACTATTCCAAATTCCAAGTTGATAGCATCAGTAGTTCTTGAGATATCTAGCTGTGACAGACAGACAGACAGACAGACAGACAGACAGACTGAGTCCACCATAAGGGTTCCTTTTTTACCATTTTGGTACGGAACCCTAAAAAGACCTATAGTCTGTCTCATTCTAACTCATAAAATATTATATTTTGAAGTAGGACCGTTCAGTTTTGCTATTACCTACTTTAACAGTGTGTGACGAAATACATATTATATGTTAGAGAAATATTTAGTTTAGGTTCCAGGAATCCATTCCCCAAGGTCTTAAAACGAGGTCTATCTCATTTTCTCGTAAATATGGATCTTTACTTGATATTTTGTCAGATAATTAATATCATGATCGCACGAGTGAATCGCTATAAGTAATATTTATGCACATGTATCAAACTCGATTTCACTAGTCATAAAATACCTGTAACTGGTGGTGGTTTTTTTGGTAACTTACCGTAGATGTTGTACGCAACCTAACCAAAACAGCTTGTCGATTCTGTAAAAATCTCACAGTGAAAACTTGCGTGGAGTGAGCTGTCAGTATCATACCAGGGATGCTAGGGATTGACCAAATTACATCTACAATCATAATCGAGATTTAAATTATATTTTGTATGCGAATTCTATACATAATGATTTTATATTATTTGTAAGCTAGTAAGTGTGGTGTCTAAACATTACTATTTAAGGGGTTTTAAAATAAAATAGTCAAATAAAAAATGTTTTGCAATTTTATTTAAAAACCCCTTATAGGTGTAGTAATGTTTAGATACTTAAATATGTAATAACTTTGAAATAATATAAAATTACCACTAGAATAGCGTAAAAAATATTATTAAAATCTCGATTATGACTGTAAAAATGTGCTTGGTCCATCCCTAGCATCAGGTGGAATGACACAGACAGCTCATTCCATGCTCACTTCACTTAAGTTTTCACGGTGAGATGATTACCGCAGTGCTATTCTGTACAAATCTCACCGTGAAAACTTAGGTGAAGTGAGCTGTCAATAGTGACAATCCCTAGCATAAAATGGAATTACAGCCGGTCGATTCTGTAAAAATGTCACCGTGAAAACTTAGGTGAAGTGAGTTTGTTTTTGCTAGGAATTGACACTATTGACAGCTCACTCCACGCTCACTTCACCTGAGTTTTCACGGTGAGATGGTTACAGAATCGCACTGCAGTTCATTTCAAGCTCACTTCACCTAAGTTTTCACGGTGAGATTTTTACAGAATCGACGTACAGAATAGCATTGCAGGACACCGATAGCACGTGCGTTCGTTCGTGCGTGCGTTTCCTGTTTTGGTCACTGTGAGGTGCAGTACTGCACCCACCTCACATTAGCCTAAAAATTCAGAATCGTGGACATTTGTTGAAATTATAATTTCAGTACCTACGTAAAATATTATTTCGGTTAGGTACAATTTATTGATATAGGTTTTTTAGGACTAATTTCAAAGAAATGAGCTAAATTAGAATTAAATCTCCCCCTACTAGAATTAACCCACAAATCTTTGTATAATAAGATATAATAACATGATTGCGCTGTGTAGCCTGCGAAATTAGATTTTTTTTGGGTTTTTTATAATTTGCAGGTCCGTGACTCTGCACGAAATCTAACTTAGAGAGATGTATTGATGATTTTTATGGTTAAAATTATATAAATACATATGTTTTATTTTTTTTCATTGATCAAGATACAACCTGACACGGACCTGCAAATTGCAAAAAACCCAAAAAAATTGAATTTCGCGGGCTACACAGCGCAATCATGTTATTATATCTTATTATACAAAGATTTGTGGGTTAATTCTAGTAGGGGGAGATTTAATTCTAATTTAGCTCATTTCTTAATTTCTTGCTTAATATAACTTAATAAAAAATATCAAACACCATGTGCATCGAATACGCGTGGTCATGAAAATAATAAAGTAGGTGCTGGTTTATTTGTTTATACATTATTGCACGTTTCGCAACGTCATATAACATGTAAGAAATTAAGTAAGTAGGTACAATGTTGTATGAGTAAGCAGAAGTAACCTAATGCTTAGTTTGTATGTAAGGGATCCATAACAAATTTGTGTCCGATCGGCAAATTGTCCGAATGCCAGCCTAATGTGAAATAATGCAATGTTAAATTAATTAGGGTTCCGTACGTCCGAAGGAAAAACGGAACCCTCTAAGATCACTCGTGTCGTCTGTCTGTCCGTCCGTCGATTTGCTTTGAATCTAGATACTGGGGGGCTACTCCCTAAGTCCGGCCGTCTTTCCGTCCGTCCGTTCATCCGTCCGTCTGACATTACGGTCCATCAAAACAAGTGTAAAAGTTAAATTTTTCGGACAAGCAAAAACACATCGGGAGTAGAGACAACTGGCAAATCATGTTGTCATTCATACTTCGTACGGGCGCGGAACCAATCATCCATCCGTAGGTGATACGGAGTATGAAACGCCCGTAACGGAGGCCGAAACTACGGGCTTCGTGCTTAGGGAGTAACTCCCCTGAACCGATTAAAATACATTATGAACTGTGTGTTCTGTGAACCAAACACGTACTAAACGTGTAACGTAAATAAATGAATTTCGAATATGGGGTTCACTTTTAGGGGAAAGAATAGAAAATTAAAAACCGGCCAAGTGTGAGTCGGACTCGCGCACGAAGGGCTCCGTGCTCCGTACCATTATCTATAAAAACGGCAAAAATCACGTTGTATGGCTCCCATACAACGTGATTTTAAAATTTATTTTATTCTGTACTTATTGTTATAGCGACAACTTCTCAAAATTTCAACTGTCTAACTATCACGGTTCATGAGATACAGCCTGGTGACAGACGGACAGACAGACAGACAGACGGACAGCGGATTCTTAGTAATAGGGTCTTGTTTTACCCTTTGCGTACGGAACCCTAAAAAAAAAGCTTTGCAAACTGTACCGTGTGACCTAAAAAATGAAAGGGCTTGTTATGAGGATAGGCAAGAAACAGGTGCGAGCTCTGTTCCTCATCAGTATTCACTCCAACTGGCCAATAAAGGGAAGTCAGAAATGAGGAACAAGACTTCTCCCGGGAGATAGGGTCCGTGGGGTCGCTACTGCCAAACAGCTCGCCAAATATGTTTTTTTTTGGAATGGCTTTTCGCAGATCATCATAGGAGGTCGTCGGCTGCTTGAGCAGACTTTTGTGTAGGCGCCTCAATAAATTAAGCCCTCCAGCCGGGGCATAAAACTTAAAAAAACTAAGCGACCACTCGCTAAGGGCACCCCTGTGGTGTCCGGTACGGACCTCGGCATAAAGCGTCGCTGGGAGAGGATCAGAGGACAGTAAAGGACGGGCTGGATCGGATTTATAATATTATACTAGCTTTTGCCAGCGGCAATGTCGAAAAATATCCCACGGGAACGTACTACCGGGAAATCCTTCCTCATCCCGTCTACCTACATAATAAAGGGAACCTCTGTGCAAAATTTCAGGTTTGGGCTGGGCGTTGATGAGTCAGTCACTCTGTCAGGACTTCTCTTTTTATTTATATAGATTTATGGACGATTTTTTAAAGCTACAGGCTGGCTCGAGCAAGGGTTGGGCCGGAGCTCGCCATGTGCTGCCCTGCTGCGGGTTTATTTATGTCTGTTGGTCTGGCTCCTCACCCTAGACCTGTTTCAGAAAAGTAAACTCTACCGGCTCAGACCTAGAGTTCAGGAGCGTGCAAGCCCCACCACGACGACGTCAGAGCGTAGAGATACGGCATAGGTACGGTGGGGATATTATTATGTATTACTATTTCGAGTCTTTTGGTTTTTAAATGATGTAAATATTTATTGATACTTGACTTAACTTCTGGGAAAGGAAGTAGGTACTGAATTGATGGTTGATAGAGATACGTATGGAAGAAACTTGGGAATTTGGGATAAGAGTCAGAGAATGATAAAATCTAATGATTAAACCTAGCGGACAGAAATGTTTTGAACAACCAGTAGGTATTTGCTTTGTTTCACATCTCAGCGTCTATACAATAACTTCACCTAAACTTAAATAACAATAACAATCGGTTTTGTACAACACATTTTCTCTCCTCTCTCCTTCAATGAATACTGGCCCTATTAAGGGTCCGTTTCCACTGACGCGGAGCTGGGCGGAGCGGAGCGGAGACGTGCAGTAATCGACCAATCACAATGGGGTTGAAATCATCATCGCGTCTCTCGTCTCGTCTGTGATTGGACGATTCCTGCACGTCTCCGCTCCGCTAAGCCCAGCTACACGTCAGTGGAAACGCACCCTAAGGATGATATCCCTGTGGATGGCACCAGTGACATTTATGGAGTAGCTTCGTTGTTTGTGACATAATGTCGTTTCAATACATAACGGTTTATTTATGTCCTACTGAGTAGGTAGGTATTTATTAACATTCCGATGCTTTTATTAAAACACGTAGGTAATGTAATTTAACAGTCTATATTGCCCTCTCAATTTACAAACTTTTTAAATAAAGACACATTAGGTACGTGTCGTATTTTTAGGGTTCCGTATGTCCGAACGAAAAAAACGGAACCCATAGGAACACTCGTATGTCTGTCCGTCTGTCACAGCCAATTTGCTCCGAATGTACAGGACACGAACGTGTAACGTAATTAAATGAATTTTGATTAGGGGGTTGACTTTTGGGGGAAATATTAGAAAATTAAAAAAAAGTTTTGCAAACTGTCCGTGTGACATATCAAATGAAAAGGCTTGCTATAACTTTATATAAGAATTTCACGCATAATATCTTTTTTTATTGTTTTAAAATATGTAGATAGGAAGAAGAGAAAGTTATTGAAGAAAATTCATGAAAATTTACCTTTAACCCCTTATGTCCGAAACTGTTATGCCTAAAATTTTGAAAAAATACATAGAATGGTTTTATACTTTATACTTACATAAGTACATAGATTACAGGAAAATTTATAAGAAGCCTATTATCTTAAAATAACATGGCAAATCACTCATTATTGTGCGTACAAACTTACATTTTACGTTTTTCAACTACAATTTTAAGTTTGTTCTTGGGATAATAACGTTCGCGCGAATGTCAGTTAGCCCACCCTGTAGTATCAGTAGGTATGCTTGATCGCGCATTCGTACGAACTAAGTTCGCGCGAATACACCGCGCGAATGTCAATAATTAGTAGGTACGCCAGTTCGATTCGGTACGTTTGATTGCTAGTTCGAACGCACGGCTGCAGATCAAGCTGTACATTTCCAGTACCAATAAGCTGTACATTTCCAGTATAAGTTGATCTCGCATTGTATAGAATTTCCTTAAATGAGAGGTCTGTGTAAACTGGAAATGTATAGCTTGATGTGTAGCCAACCGTGTGTACGAATAAAGGCTCTTACAGACAGAGGCGATATCGCGTCGCGACGTGTCGCGTAGCGGTATTGCGACACGATAATATCGCAATATCGCTCGATATCGCCTCTGTCTGTAAGAGCCTTAACGTTCGCGTGAATTTGCGATAGTCGTAGTCGCTTTCTGCACAACTAAGTACTGATCAAATAATAAATACTCACCTAAAAGTATAATAATTTAAATAATCATTAAGTATTTTTATTTCTTTAGATTTTTGTTCACATCATAGAACACCTGAGTAGGATCTTAACAATAATGACAATAGGAGGCGCAATATTATTTTATTTACGTAATAGGTAACGCAATTGCATTCTGATTAGGTATTTAGGTAGGTACCTATTGTAGTTGTTTTACAAACTGCTTCAGGATTTCCTCGTCGTTTCATATATCTTTCATGAAAAGGTAACAGTCAGTTTAACAAATTCAATCGTTAGATATTTTGTTTGCACAAAATTATTAAGCTTGTTCGTTATTTGCTCCACCGTCAGCAAAAAAGGTTTCTCCAGTTTTTAAACAAAGCGCCATCTCTCGGACATGTTGTAAGTTTCATTGTTTTGAACTTTTGAAGTTACCTTCTTTCAACTGTTTCAGCTGAGCTTTGAGCATCAAAGCGTTTCATAGCGATCGTTTTGGTTTCAACGTTGGAGTATAGATGGCGTGAATTTGAACGTAGTAGTTTATGAATTTCTGTTTATATGTATACAGGACCTATTGTTAGTCTGACTGAGTTAGCATGTCGAGAGCAATTTAAACGGACTCGGCGCAGAATTCGGTTACGTGTTTGGCGACATAATATAATCTCATAATACCTACGTTAACCGTAATACTGACAGTCAAGGCCCTAAGTGCCAGGATGATGCGGTGTAGGCTTTAGGTATAATTAAGTTCTGGTACATTGGTTATGGCCCTTCTTCACAATCGGCGATCATAAACTTTCATTCCCTTTATCACCCCCTAAGCTTCAGGATGCCATCTGTCTCAATGAAAAATTTTATCGAAATTCGTTCAGTGTTTTAGTTTAGTTTTTCAGGTAATCGTCTATGATGATCACCGATTGTGAAGAGCCGTTATTATACTATATTACTCCATGGTTATTAGGTTCAATATTGATAAAAGATAGTTTCAGTTTTAGTTGCTAGGGCAGCAGCGTCTCTAGTATCCGTGCGAGACAACTCATAGCTGAGATTCGTAGCAGCTCGTAGGTGTCTCGTAGCAGTCGTAGCAAGAAGCCCGTGCCTCATAGTATTTGAGTAGTTCGTAGCAGCATGCGTCGTTTATGTAAAACAAATATTAAATAACTATCTAAGAAAGAATGATTATAATCATGAATAGGTTAATATTATGATAATAATATTTATGCGTGGCAAACTTTATTATGTGTCTTCCACTTTGAATGCATATAAATACAAAAACCGGTCAAGTGCGAGTCAGACTCGCGCACGAAGGGTTCCGTACCATATTATATGTTTAACAATCGCAAAGATAACTTTTTACTTATTTTATAATGATACTGTGTTGCGTCATTGTGTCACCCTATGTAAAATTTCAACATTAATATCTGTAATTTTTATGGTGTGCATAATAAAGAGTATTCTATCTATCTTCTATCTATACTGTGAATTACAAGGTTATTTTTTGCAGTTGCAGAAAATCACCCATGTTTAAACAAAATATCTTATCAATCGCCGTTTTCAGTATTGTTGATTAAATACAGTATTCATGGTACCTACATGGTATAAAGAAGTTTCAAATTCCTAATTTGTTGAATTGTTGCGCTAGAGCTCGTACAAAAATGGTCTAAAATTTACAACTTTTGCGGACCCCTATTTCTTAATTTTAAAAGATTTAAAAATATATGTTTGTACTCTACCCAATGAGTTCTAGACGATGACACACATGCTAGATTAAAATTTTTATTTTTTTTTCAAAATGAAAAGTTTATTGTATGGGGATCGACCCCTTACATTTTTAACTTTGCTTTATTTTTATTATTTGTTGTTATAGCCGTAATAGACAGCGGAGGCTTAGTAAGTTTGTACTGGACTGTACGTGGTTGTCTGATTTCATGGATTTTAATTTTCTTGCGCGGAACCCTAATTATTTTTCTAAAATAAAAATAGCCTAAGAACATCAGCCATATGTCGTCAAAATCGGTGAAAATTCGTTTGGCAAGTTTCCTAACTTGCCTCAAAGTGCCATTTTTTTAATCGGACTGCGCTTTAAAATACTTCTATACAAACTTTAACATCCCTAACCTCATTTGAGGCGTAGTTTTGAAAAACTAATAATGACAAACATTATTAATTACTTATGCAAGTATTTGTGCTAAGTTTCAAGTTCATTAACCAAATTAATAAGATTTTTCATATAAACTGTAGGTATCTCTGTTTTCACGAACACAAATAAAGAATTTCAAAAATCGTCTGGTATGTTTCCATAACTTGACTCAAACATTATTTACACCAATTTTAGAGTTAATCAAGCCCCCAATAAAATCCTCCGCTATAAAATCAACTTTTCACCCCTTAGGGGTAGATTTCTGGAAAACCCTGATACTCGTTAGTCATAATTTTTGGTCTCAAGTATAAAAACTGAGTTTTGAGTTAATCGGACCGCTTGTTAAAGTTCTTCCATACAAACTTTGACACCCCCAATCCCTCGTTAGGGGGTAGTTTAGGAAAACTAAAAATTATAAACTTTATAATTTACTTAGATGAATATTCGTGCTAAGTTTCAAGTCTATTAACTCAAGGGATAGGATTTTTCATACAAACTTTCATCCCCTATTTTACCCCCTTAGGGATGGAATTTTCAAAAATCCTTCCTTAGTGGATGTTTACACTATATAAGGTATCTATGTGCAAAATTTCAAGTCTCTAGGTCCATTGGTTTGGGCTGTGCGTTGATATATTAGTCAGTGACTCAGTCAGGACTTTGATTTTTTATATATATATAGATTTACCATGTTATTTTAAGACCACAGACTTCTTATAGGTTTTCCTGTAATCTACAGGCATAGAACTATTTTGTATATTTTTTTCAAAATTTTAGGCTCAGTAGTTTCGGAGATAAGGAGGGGGGAATGGTCAATTTTCGTCAACTTTCTTCAATAACTTTAAAACAATATATTTTAAAATTATAAAAAAAAACATATTTGAGACCCTGATAGTAAGCCCTTTCATTTGATATATCACACGGTACAGTTTACAAAACTTTTTTTTTAAATTTTCTTATTTTCCCCCTAAAAGTGACTCTCATATTCAAAATTCATATATTTACTTTAGCTGTACGTGTTTGGGTCACAGACATCCATATGTGTACCAAATTTTAACTTAATCGGTCCATTAGATTCGGAGCAAATTGGCTGTGACAGACGGACAGACAGACAGACACACGAGTGATCCTATAAGGGTTACGTTTTTTCCTTTTGAGGTACGGAACCCTAAAAAGAAATAATTTCTATAAATTAAAGTTTGATTTGTAGTCTGTCTAATGTCAAACAAAGTCAGTTTTTTTTTTTGCACTAGGAGGGAGGAATGGTCACAAAGTCGTATCAATCTGCCTAGCCTTTTCCCAACTATGTTGGGGTCGGCTTCCAGTCTAACCGGATGCAGCTGAATACCAGTATTTTACATGGAGCGACTGCCTGTCTGACCTCCACAACCCAGTAACTGGGTAATACGATACCCCTTGGTAAAACTGGTTGTCAGACTTTCGAGCTTCTGACGACCCGTAACGACTGTCAAAGATTCACGAATAACAGCCGGGACCAACGGCTAAACGTGCTTTCCGAGGCACGGAGGAATCTCGTTATGTAAAGATGGTCACCCATCCACTGACCAACCCCGGCAAGCGTAGCTTAACCTGACGGATCGACCCGTGCGGCTGTTATTTCTTAGCCACGAGCTCCTCTCCACAAAGTCATATGAGGATGGAAATAACAATAGTACATTTTGATACAAGTTTGTTATTGCATTCGAGGCGGAATTAACAGCCGAGCCGTAGGCGAGGTTGTTTTTGAGCCAAGAACTGCAATAACAAATGTCCACGAGTATCAAACGACGTTTTTCAATACACTTTTGAAGAAATAAAAAAAAAGTAATTAAAAAACTAAAGAACCCGACTGCAGTAAAAAACTAAAACTGAAAAGCTAAAAACAAGCCCATTTAAAAAAAAAATTGGAAGCAGGCGGGACTCGTTTGAGTTTGAAAACATAAAAATGGAATGGGTCCCGCCTGCTTCCAACTTTTATTAAATTTAAAATGGGCTTGTTTTTAGCTTTTCAGTTTTAGTTTTTTACTGCAGTCGGGTTTTTTAGTTTTTTTAATTACTTTTTTAATTTCCAGCTTTTTAGTTTACAAATGTGAAAGATTTCGCAGACGATTTAGTTCTTGCAAAGAGTTTTGGCCCTGAGGGTTATTTAAAAGCTCTTTTGGATAAGTGCACAAATAGCCAAGCCTTCGAGGTCCTAACTCTGCTCGAAGCAATTCTTTTTTTATCAAAATTCGATTTGTCACTTCGAATTACTTTTAACACTGTACACGTGCGGGAAAATGAAAAATCGCACGCGTGCGACATACATTGCATTGTGAACCTAATCGTAGTGCGATATGAACCAGTTTTCGAGGAAGTGTATTGAAAAATTATTTTTAGTACATTAGTTTATAAGTTCACGCGTTTGTTCATTAGTTCAATTAGCTTCAATAGTCTTCGAGTCTTCTCTAATGAACAATCGTCTCTGAAATAGTTGTTTTCTTCAAAATGGTCAGTAAAATTAACGAAGCCGGTGAAAAAAAATTGAGGGTTATGTTTGAGAAAAAAAAAACTTGTTACCTTGTTAAATTGAAAAAGATCATGTTCACCTTAAGAAGAAAGCGAGGATCCAAATAAAAAAGAAAAATAATTTAACTCAAAAAACGCAGGAGAAAAAGGTTGATGTAATTCGTGCAGAACTAGACAAAGCCAGGGATCGGGACAAAAGAAGAATACATAAAAATATCGCCATGGCTGTGAGGAGTGTGAAAATGGTCAACCAGCGAGAGGATCTGGTCACTGAAAAATTTCTCCAAGATGTAGAATCACTGGTTACACGTTTCAATATAGAACTTGGAAAAATGCAGGAAATTTTTGGTAACATTCTGAAGAAGTTACACCTGTGGTAACTTCTTCAGAATGTTACCAAAAATTCCAGCTTGATTTTGCTGTAACATGTTAATCTGGGCATTTTCCAATCATAGCAGTGCAGTTTAGTGTACCTAGTAGTATTTAACATAAATAAATAATATAATAGCGGCAGCAAAGTAAGCACGTCCAAAATGTTGACATGCTGATATTCCATTCCATTTTTGTTCATTATACCTACTAGCAATAAAAACATTATTACGGTAGCATAATCTTATTTTAGCAAAACTTTAGTAACTACTCCAAATTATGAGATCTCTGTAGGGCTTAACAGCTTTTATGTCCATATTATGTGGTACCAATTTTTTGTTTTAAAAGATTGTTTTGCTGTCGTTGCTACGTTCGTTGTTACATTGTTTCGAGGCCGCGTAATTCGGTGTGAAGTTTTTCGTTGTAACGTGCATTCGTTGTTCCCTGATTCGTTATCAAATGCTTTCGTTTTAATGATATTCGTTGCTGCGTGCTTTCGTCATTATGTTATTCGTTACTACAAACTTTCGGCTTTTCGGCAACTTTCGTTATTCGGCGTGGCACTTTTCGAGGTCACGTAGCGGACTCTCCTTGGTGCACCTGTACACTGTAGGAGTTCGTGGCAAAGTAATAACAGCCGCACGGGTCGATCCATCAGGTTAAAATCATAATTCATAATCATAATCATTTTATTATCAGGCAACTACGCCCATAGATAAAATACACAAAATATCTAAAACAATAATAAACTAATACATATGAATAAATCTTAATAAAAACTTACACGTAACGTCAAAGTCAAAGTCATAGTCAAAGATTTATTTGCAGATAAATATGGTTACAAAAGTTCTTACAATAGTAATATAGTAGCTTAACATATTTAATCATAACATAATGACGTGCAAATTGGTAAATAAACAATCAGATTATTTAAATTTAAACTCAAGGAATTCTTTTATTGTATAGAAGGAATTTTCAATTAACCACCTGCGTAAAGCCCTTCTGAAGGGGACCATTGGAAGTTCTTTAATTTGGTTAGGAATTTTGTTGTAGATCTGAATACACATAGGATAGCAACTTCGCCTATATAGTTCCGTTTTCATTCTGGGATTAATTAATCTATTTGGGTATCTAGTATTGTACGTCGGCGGCGTGTTCCGCTGCGTGGTGTCGCGTAACCATCCTCGGAAACGTCGAAATATGACACCTTTCGGCCAAAAGTCCTCTTTTAAGAAGGTCTGTAGATGTTGGGTTGGAACTCGTACCACGAACGACGTAAAGTTGATGTTGTGGCGCGACTCCAACCTTACGACCCTCAGAGTCCAGTCGGTCTTCACCTTCAAACACTGCACGACTTCCTCAACCCTTGTGGAGTGAACCAGACGCGAGATGTACAGCTGCGTCGTAGGCACAGCAGGGCGTAGTAGCATGTTAAACTACGCTTGCCGGGCCTTGCTACGCTTACATCTTTACATAACAAGACTCCTCCGTGCCTCGGTTGGCCCCGGCTGTCATTTGTGGATCTTTGACAGTCGTTACGGGTCGTCAGAAGCCCGAAAGTCTGACAACCCGTCTTACCAAGGGGTATCGTTACCGAGTAACTGGGTTGTGGAGGTCAGATAGGCAGTCGCTCCATGTAAAATACTGATATTCAGCTGCATCCGGTTAGACTAGAAGCCGATCCCAACATAGTTGGGAAAAGGCTAGGCATATTGATTGGGTGCATCTGTACTAGATGAGGTCGGTCCTACAAATGAACGCTTGAAAATGGGCTTTCCTATTACAGATGTTTTTTAAATCTGACCTAACTACTTACATAACTGTTAGAACACAACAAGTACCCAAGTATTTACTTATTTGTCCTCAAAAAACGGAAGAATTGAATTGAACATAGAGCCATCGATTCTCCTATTAAATTCAATGTCGTAGTAGAGTGAGAGCATGTACCAATAAATTGAACAAGAAGTGATTTATCTTAAAAGCCCGACAGCCACTACGTTCGCGTCCGGGGTCCGAAGCTAACCTTGGTGAAAAGTATTAAGGCTAATTGAATGTTGTCTATTGATTGTATTAATTATGTTAGTAAGATGATGAGATATCCAATCACCGAGAGAGTACCATGAAGTTCCTTAAACAGGGACACCTTTTTCCCATTGGTCTCCTAGCCGTAGTCAACACGTCACAGTCACAAGGTTTTTGAACCCCCCGTAAGAAACAGCGGGGTGTAATAAGTGTGTGTGTGTGGGGTGTGTGTGTGCCTTTGGCATCGTAGCTCCCAAACGACTGAACCGATTTAGATTTTTGTTTGTTTGTTTGAAAGGTCACTTGATCGAGAGTGATCTTAGCTATGATTCAAGAAATCATTCAGCCGTTTGAAGTTAGCAGCTATTTTCTAGTTGATGAATGGATGTGAGCATCTTTCACAGGTCTGATCTAGTCGAAATTTGGTATTCTGTTACTTCAATGATATTAGAATAACAACCTAGAATAAATATTGGAATTTACAGGATACCCAACTCCCTCGCCAACTTACAGGAATTTGGAATGGTTTCAATTAATAGGTTGGAAGAAAGGAAGTTTCAATTAATAGGTTGGAAGAAAGGAAGAAAATTGGAATGGTTTCAATTAATAGGTTATAGATAGATGGCAATCAAGATTCGATGATGGAATAGCAAAAAGAAAGGAAGGTAAATTAGTACCTATTTTGACTGTGGATAAAATACGTACAGCTGCGCAGATTTAAACGTGACACGTGTCGATCGTAGCGTGTCTACTAGTAATAAATACATAATTAGATAAAGTTTAAAAGGAAGGAAATAAAAGTTAAATTCAAATTTTTAAAGCCCCCGACGCAAACAAAATCCGTTAAAAAGTAATAAAGTAAAGTGCCCTTTAACTTTAATATAAGTTGTAGTGTAGGTAATATTTTGATTCAAATTCAAATTCAAAATTATTTATTTGTGACACATAGGTGTAGGTAAATGTACATGATGTTATAAAATAAAAATATTGTATCACTATGCGCTGCCTTGCAAGGCGTACAAATGTTGTTCACAGTAACAGTTAGTTGGTCACAGTAGTAGGTATTTATAGCCTATAAAATTATAAAATACTGCTATGTAACCATCTTAAATTTAGGTCTTTACCTATGAAACTGCCGTTCTGCAGTACTGGCCATTTCAAATCAAAATAATTTTTGTTTGGCTAAGAATTCTAATTTCAAATTAATTTTATTTTAAAAACATGGATTTTTTTTTCCAAAAGTAGTCATTTGTTTATTGATTAGTGTTACATTTTCATCGCATTTCAATCTTTTTTGTCATCATGGATACGTTAAAAATTCGAGTAATTATGGAATATGAGTACCGTCGTGGCAGCAACGCGGCACAAGCGGCACGCAACATCAACGACGTTTACGGAGCTAACACTACAAACCAACGCACCACCTGTTATTGGTTTGCTCGCTTCCGTTCTGGAAATTTCGACCTGAAAAATGAACCTCGCGGTCGTCCGAAGACTTTGGTCGACAATTACGAATTAAAGGCGATTGTGGAAGCTGATGATACACAATCTACGGCTGAATTAGCAGCAGCTTTCGACGTTAGCGTCAAAACAATATTGGTGCATTTGCGTCAAATTGGCAAGGTAAAAAAGCTTGACAAATGGGTGCCCCACGAACTCAATGATCGCCAGCGCGAAGTACGCGTCGAGACGTGCCTTGCACTGCTCAACAGACACACAAATGAAGGAATTTTGAACCGCATTGTTACCTGCGATGAAAAATGGATTCTGTTTGATAACCGCAAGCGCTCAGCAAGTTGGTTGGATCCTGGTTCAGCACCTAAATAATGCCCTAAACGAAAACTTACCCCTAGAAAAGTGATGGTCACTGTTTGGTGGTCTAGCGCCGGTGTGATTCATCACAGCTTCTTACCAAACGGGGTGAGCATTACTGCAGATGTGTACTGTGAAGAACTGAACACAATGATGGAGAAGCTGGCACATCTCCAACCAGCATTGGTCAATCGCTCGTCTCCGCTGCTCCTGCACGACAACGCGCGACCTCATATTGCACAGCAGACGGTCTCCAAGTTGCAAGAACTGGGGTTGGAAGCTCTCCGTCATCCGCCCTACTCACCAGACCTTGCGCCTACAGACTACTACTTTTTCCAGAATTTGGATAACTTCTTGGCGGGAAAAAAATTCAATACCCGAGAGTCAGTACAAAATGCCTTTGAAGAATTTGTTGCCTCCCGACCAGCTGATTTCTTTAAGAAGGGCATCAATAAACTGCCACTGCGTTGGCAAAGATGCATTGATTGCATGGGTGATTACTTCGATTAATACAAATAAAAAATACATGAAAAAAATTCGTTTAAATTTTTTCATACAAAACGGCAATTTCATAGGTAAAGACCTACCGTAAAACGGGGCTATTTGGTTTTGAGGGGGGTATTTGGGACAACCCAGGTTTTTGAACAATTATGTCGATAATTTTCGTTTGCTGTTTGGTAGGATTTGTTTTATGAACTCTAGCAACACATTTATAGTTAACGTCATAATTGTCAACTGTCAGTGTCAGTATATTAAACAGTTTAGTAACAAATTTTGGTGAAAGAGTCAGAGACCGTTTTTTACGTGAAAATTTAGGCGGCAAAACTTCTCGCACAGCGGAAAATCCTGACTGGTAAGAGTTCTGTTGTTTTTAAATGACGAGTATATATATTATCACTATGTTTTCTTACTGGTATTTAATTTTGTCATGCTTATAGTTTTTGATTTATGATTGATAATGTGTCTGGGGCTTTTTGGGACATCGTTGCGGGGCTTTTTGGGACAGTGTCCCAAATAGCCCCTTCACTTTTATGCATTTGTGTACAATTGATTTTTATTTATTAATATATCTATCATTATGTATTTACAAGGTTTTTTGTGGTTTTCAGATAAAGTACAATTGTATAATGGTTCGAAAATATTCAAGAACATATAGAAACTTAAGAAAAGGTAAACGGTACATGCGATACTTCTCTTATAGTAATGATGACTTAAACAAGGCAATATCAGACGTTAACTCTAAAAAACTGTCTACTAGAGAAGCAGAACAAAAATATGGCGTACCCAAAAGTACAATTAACCGTAATTTAATTAATTTAATTTAAATTATTTTAATTTGATTAATTTAATTTAATTTAATTCAATAAGCTTTAAGTTTCGACATTCTTACCGTTCATAGAAGTTTACATAACCTAGTAATAAACGAGTTTTTGAAAAAAAAATTTTTTCTTCTTAAAATTCTACCAATCCCTAAAACAAAAACATTATTTTATGTAGTTTTTGTCAGTCTTTGTTTTCAGATAAAGTACAATTGTATAATGGTTCGAAAATATTCAAGAACATATAGAAACTTAAGAAAAGGTAAACGGTACATGCCATACTTCTCTTATAGTAATGATGACTTAAACAAGGCAATATCAGACGTTAAGTCTAAAAAACTGTCTACTAGAGAAGCAGAACAAAAATATGGCGTACCCAAAAGTACAGTTGACCGTAATTTAATTAAATTAATTTAATTTAAATTATTTTAATTTAATTAATTTAATTTAATTTAATTAAATAAGCTTTAAGTTTCGACATTCTTACCGTTCATAGAAGTTTACATAACCTAGTAATAAACGAGTTTTTGAAAAAAAATTTTTTTCTTCTTAAAATTCTACCAATCCCTAAAACAAAAACATTATTTTATGTAGTTTTTGTCAGTCTTTGTCCCAAGTATCGATAGACTTGTTGAAAGTGGCTGTTTTGTCTCAAAATATGCATTTTATATCGGTTTTTCAGTGCTGTCCATAATAGCCCCAAATATGCGATATTTGGGACAGCCTCATTATTTTTTTATTTTTCTGTTCCTGTTACATGTAGCTACTTCAAAAGTATGTCTGCAGAAGTAAGGAGTTCTCCGACACCCGTACAATTTTTTCACCATAGTAATTTATGTGAAATAAACAAGATATTTGGTAAAGTATCTCAAAATATGTCCCGAATAGCCCCGTTTTACGGTATTATTTAGTAATAAAATAATCATAAACAAAACAATACAAATTAAGGAAATAATTTAATATCTAGCTAAACATAAATTAAATTAACTAAAATAAGTAGGTAACAAATATAATATGTGAGAATAGGACATACCGGTTTTTATTTTTCTTCAAAATATTCATTTATGATGTAATATGCTTTCTGAATTAGGAACTTATGGAGTGTTTTTTTGAAGGTATGCAAATCTTTTGAAGCTTTTATAGGTTTAGGTAGTTTATTAAATATTTTAGGAGTCATTCCTAGAAAACTTTTTGAGAACAGGGCGGTTTGGTGGGTTTTTGACTTAATTGCACCTTGAACGTCTTCGCGTCGAGGGGACGTTACGGCGTTACGGCTAATGAAAACGCTAAACAGACTAATCTAATACTTAGCAATTATGAATGTATGCTATTGTAGAAAGACTAGCTGCTGTTATCTTTCTATTTTCATTATCCATCCCCCGACGCAACGGTCGACGCTTGGATCAAAATATTACCAACAACTTATATTAAAGTTAAATGGCCAATACATTTTATTTTATTACTTTTTTAAGGATTTTGTTTGTGTCGGTTTTTTAAATTTTAAATTTAACTTTTATTATTATTACATTATTAGATTACCCCTCGAAATCCTTATTTGTTGGATTTCTGGCCGCTTTTTGGTAAATATAACTTAGGACAGAAAAAGGTGTAGAAACGTAAAATTGAGGTTGAAAATTGAGTAATGGTGAATCACCACCACCATCTCTACCGTGGTAATAACAAAAGACCGACTAATAAAAATAAAGTTGGCCTTTCATCAAAATATGTTACTGAAACCTACCATATAAATCTTTGACTGTCTTAAAAAAAAGATATGGACAAAGAGAACCTCGTCTTTTCAATTCTATTCTCTGTTTTCTCCAGATTTCTGCCCAGCAATTCCGATCTGACTAATCGAATAATAAGACTGTATGTTCGAGCACAAAACACTAATAAATCGAGTTTGGTGGCGATATATCACAATGGTGGCAGCTCAGCTGAGTCGGCAAGAGGTTGCACATAATGACGTCATCCGTTCGCGGGACGGCGTACGTACAATGCCTTCATTATGCCCTAACAGCTTGCTTACCATTGTGTTGACTGTCTGCTGGTTAATGGAAATAGACCGTTGGCAGTTGGTTCTGACATCGAGTCCATTTCTGTATTTTTGAGCTGGAATTTTGTTGTGGTTTTAATTTTAGTTGTAGGTAGAGCTTGTCCACTGTGAAATGACGCGCCTTACTGCAGCATTTTGTGTAGTGTAGGTTCGTATACTTTAAGTAGTGGGGCGCGTCATTTCAGAGTGGACATCAAGTTCTAGATGGTTTTTGTAATCAATAAGTATATTATTCTAGCAAATAAGAATATGTTTACAAATGCCTATTGCCTTTATTGTCTAAATAAGATTGTCGCAAAACAGTAATGCCAATTTTGGAGAAAGATTGGAGGTAGAGAACGATTGTACGATATACGAAAATACGATAACATGACATTATATACCTACGAAATATACACATATACGAATAAATATATAAGAAAATACGAATAAAAAATATACACGAAAATACGAATAGGTATATACAAAATACGATAACATGACAAGTTGCCTTTGGAAGTTTTTATTTATAGTTTTTCCAGTCTAATGATGAGGGTATTGTCAGGTATTTTAATAAAAATAAAATATGCATTAAGATTATTAAGACTTCTCTCTACAATATAACATAATTGAACCTAGTTCACGACACAAACTTCCCTAACTAACTTTCAACCGTAATAGGTACAACCACGTAGGTACAACAGTGTTGGCTCATTTTGAGTAATCAGCACTAATTATGGTTATTATCCGTACACGAAGCTAGAACATGTGTACATACATGTACCTATGTATGTATGTGGGTATACAGGGAGTGTTTCCAATTTGCGATCTCTGCCGAGGGTGGTACCGTTTATTGGAACTGAAGCGGGGAAACTCTTATTGGAACTTAGAAATGGGTGGTAAAATATTGTGTTCTCGTTTGTTTTTTTAGAGTAGTGCAGATATTCTTAACTATCATGTGTTTTATTTAGTAACATAATAGAGTTCAAAATTATATAAGAGGGATCGCTTTCGTATCGTGTTTGGGCCAATTTAGAAATCTGAAAGGTTCTAGCTTACTAACCTTTACAGTTAATTTCAAAGATTGTTATTGAAGTGTGCCATATGCCATCAGCTTTTTGCCACTCCATAGCATAAATAAATCATCAATACGGTTTTTACTAAGTTTATTCGGAAGGCAGTTAGGTATTTCAACGATTTATTTTCCTAGATCCTAAATTAAAAACCTACATAAAATAACCATACTTAATCATAAATTGTGTTGAAAACTGTTATCGAAAACGCGCACAAAGAAATGTACATACCTGGGATTATCTTTTGAGATTGATATGAAAGAGAATTTGTCAAGGGTTGGAGATCAAAAAGGTATAATATTCGACCCTTGTTGTTTTCCGAATAATAGGAAGCCAAACCATGATTATTGGACTGTTGGGCTTGGTATCCGACGAATGAAAGCGAATTATGGGGCTTTTTCGTGAACAAAAGATAGAATTAATATTTAATATGTAAAATGTTTTTTCCTTTTGAGGTACCTACGGAACCCTAAAAATACTTTTACAAACAAAATTAAATTATATCTCAAAACTAGAGTTCGGTGTTTCTTAGCCGACTACTCTGAGAAGAAAGACCGACACAAACTCAGAGGTCACAGTCTCTTTTGAAGTCCAGACAAAATCTTGGCCAGGCCATGCAGATTTAAAATTATATCCTAACGAACAATTAAAAACCGGTCAAGAGCGAGTCTGACTCGCGCACCGAGGGTTCCGTTCCGATTTCTGAAAAAGTGTGCTATTTAGAGACATCGTTTCATTTTTCCTGTAATCTTTACATAAACTTCTATCACATAGAATAATTTCAGATTTTTCGCTTTGCAAACTTCGGAGATAAGGGGAGGGGAACGGTATTTTTTTTTACATTTTTCATCGAAAGTCGAAAACTGTGCAGTTTAAAAAAAATAAAAAAAATGTTTGAGAATGTGCAAACAGCGTTCTTTCATATGATACCTCACATGCCCTAGTAGTCCCACTTTGAATTTTTGAGACCCCCTTTCAGTCCCTGTTGCAAAAAAAATATAAATATTTTTATTTCCTTCTTATTTGCAAAACAGTTGGATAAACTTCATCTAAAACTGTTCCAAATTTCAAGTTGATAGCATTAGTAGTTCTTTAGATATTCAGCTGTGACAGACAGACAGACAGACAGACAGACAGACAGACAGACAGACTGAGTCACACCATAAGGGTTTCTTTTTTACCATTTTGGTACGGAACCCTAAAAACGGTTGGTGTAGTTAGAAGTAGTTTACATTCAAGTCGTGAAACAATAAATGGGAACAATTTAATTAAAATACCCAATTAAGAAAATAAAAATAACTTTTTGATCCAGGTAAATAATTCAGTCCCCTAAATATGGTGTTCCGTTTTTAATGACGTTTTTCTTCAAAAAATAATAATTGGTAGTGGTTGTTATGACGCAAAAATTCACTTTTCCTTTATAATTCTTAACAAGGGGAAGGAAAATGTCATTATGAACGACATTTAAATATGAGGACCTGTTTAGTTAGGTACCTACCTGGCTATTTATTTTAATTTGTTCTCCGCAAAAAGGAGCGGAATTAAATCTTGTGGACTCTGTGGCGACGTTTATTAACATTGTTGGTACCTGTTATTTGCAAGTTTGTTTCAAATATTTGTGACTGCAAGAAAATTGTATTGAAGTTGGTATAGCAAAGTATTCCTTATTCATGTTCTACTAAAATGAACGAATTAAAAATTGAGTGCATATCGTTGAACATTGAGTGGCAAATAGGTAGGTATTTAAAGAATTTGGTTTAACAGTTTTCACTGCTTTTGTACTGATTTATAAACTGGGTTTTCCATATTTTTGTATCATTGCACATTTTTGTACAATCCGTGAGGACTAAGCTGAGCTTTGCATTTGTTTGAGTGATCGCGAGTAAGTGAGTGCGAGGGACGCACCGCGCCCCAGGCCGTTTGCCAAAAAGCAGTATATACCTGTTTTAAACCAAGTTAAGGACGCGTCACGCTCTAGGCCAACGTCACACCTACACTATCTATGTGCACTCACACAAATGCAAAGCTCAGCTTAGACCTCGCGGACTGATACCTTCTTATAAATATGTGGTTATGGTTACAAATAGCTTTCACAAATCTATGTATGGTTTACAAAAACATCGTCAATCAGTAGCAGGTTCAACTTGAACCTTTTAACCAAAACCTAATAAAAAGACAACCACCTACAATTAAAACCAGCTAAAAAGTATCAAGGTACAGTAGCAAATACTTAAAGAATTGCTAATTTAATTCATTATTCTGCATAATATTTCGTTAACTAAAGAAAGATTCAAAAGCTTTCAGACATGTCCCTATTAAAGCCCCCCCCCCTCACTTGCAGGTGGAACTTATAATGCACTTTGGAATTTCAGTTAACTTTCAAGATATGAACAAGTTTTCAGTGGCGTGCTTTCGTTGTTATTTGTTTTATGGCCCATCAGACGAACGATGGGTTGTTAAGGGGACTACAGGACATAGACGCAACTAAACGTATATTATTATGATCTACTGCAGTAAAAGAAATCAGAAAAATATAATTATATTCTTCAGGATATATGCTAGTTAGATAGTGTGTTGAAAACATAATACAAATAATTTGATACGATAGAAAAAATCTTGAATTTAAGTACCTCTTTTCACTTAAGGCTTGTCCACCGTAAAAAGCGCGGTCACTGTCGGACTGCATAGAAAAGAAATAGAAGCGCGATGACACAAGACACAACGCTTGCAAAATATGAAGTAATTACCGATTTACAAAAAATCTATTGATTGGCCTAAAAAAGGAATGACATGAAATCATTCCTTAATATTTTGTAAAGAACTGTATAAATTTATGAACACTTTTAATGAAAACTGTAGGAGTAATATGGTAACAACTCGAAAAAATAGACAGAAACAAACCTGGATTTAGTTTTTTTTCCCTATTTCTACAAACTAAAATAGATTTCAGGACAAATGAAATCACTTCTTATGTATTGTAGATTACTGTGTATTTTTTTCTATCAAAAGTATGCTATAGTTACTGTAAAAGATGGACACAAAGTTTCTTAGTTTCGCCGTATTTTGGGAGGACAAGCCTTAACGAATAAAACCATTTTGCTATATGTGGAGGCTTGTTATTAGCTATTTTTTAAATATTACATTATTCTTATTATTGGTTTGTTAGTCTGTAAGCCTCCTTTAAAATAAATAAATAAAATAAATAATAATAATAATATACATATACTTGCAATAATTCTGATTTTTTTTTTCACATTAATCTACAAGCAAATTTTTAGTTCAATCAATAGATTTTTTGTAAATAGATAATTGCTTTATGTTTTGCGATAAATTACCAGTGTAGTGTCATAGCGCTTCTCTTTCTTTTATATGCAATCCGACTGAGGTCCTGTAGTCTCCTTAAGATTATACGGTGCTACGTGACATATGGAATTGTTTGATGTTAGTGCCTGTTATTCTGTGTGTGATAGTTTGGTTGCCGCGAGAGGCAATAAGCAGTAATGAACACCACCTGGACAGTCTGCTGGAGCTGCCATGTTGCTGACTACCATTTTACCACGGCATAATTTTACCTATAATTCACACTAATAGCATACACACCCCCACCTCCCCCCCCACACACACGCAGAACACACACACACAATACCCTCACACACCCTCACACACACTATTCACATTCGCACTGATCACGTACCATAATTATCATCATCATCATCCCGACTTCACCCACTGCTGAGCATAGGGTTCTTTTCTTGTGCCAATCCCCACGCTCCTGTGGCAGCCTCATCCAGGATTTGCCCGCGATGGCACTCTCATCTATCACATAATGGAAGCCTATCCAGATTATACAAATGTTAATCCCGACACAATCTACAACCTTTATTTAGCACAAGAGACAAATCAATCCACCACTACACCATCTAAGTCGAATAAAACCGACCCAATCCATAATAGTCGCAAATAACATCATAACTACGATGTTGGTCAATATTTCTGGACGCCAGTTGATTGATAGCGTCGCTAGGACATAGGTAATGTCGTGTCACACCACACATCCATCACATTTGTCCTTGGCATTGGCAGATTAATGGAGTGCGTACGATCAATCCGTTTTATTGGGAATGGGGACGAAATTACTGCGTGATTAGTGATGTGTTCTTCGCAAATATAATAAGGTTGGTTTTAGTTTTAGGGTTATGCTTTTGTCACTTTTTGCCCACAGCTTCGCCCGCGTGGAGGTCGAAAACTATCCCACGGGAACGTACTACTTAGATATTTTTTTTATCCAATTCTGTTCAGCCCTTTTTGGCGTGAAAAGGTAACAGATAGACAAAGTAACTTTCGCAATTATAATATTAAAATTAATGTATGCTTATAGCCTAGCCTTTCCCAATAATGTTGGGGTCGGCTTCCAGTCTAACCGAAGCAGCTGAATACCAGTATATTACATGGAGCGACTGCCTATCTGAACTCCACAACACAGTAACTGGGTAATACGATACCCCTTAGTAAGACTGGATTTTTTAAAATTTAGTATGGATGAAATTAGTATACAACACCTTAACACACTACGCTACGCGTAAACTACGGGATAAGTTAGCATACCATAGTGACATACCCTCCTCACAGTTCATTAGCAATAGACCGACTGTTGTTGAGCATAGCCAACATGGTACCGACGAAAGGAGCGCGAGAATTAGCAGAACAGAGTTTATTTGTCTAACGTAGGTAACAAACACACCTTGCATGATCAGTGAGCCTCAAGTGATGACATAGAAGTTCCCCAAACTGAAATACCAGACTTATGAACAAATTAAACATCAAAGAAAAACTATAACCACGCATCACCCATTACCGAAACACGCAATATTTGAAAGATGTGATCAAACTACCGAACTTAGAATTTCCTACATCTTATAGCAAGTATTGGATACGTGTGGCTCGTGTAGTTTCAGAGACATTAATTAAGGAGGCTGCCAGCACAAGAAGGCGCTTCTACGAGATCAGACAAGCAACAACACATGTCCAGCATATGTAGACCCTTCACGTCTCAACCGAACCAGCCAAGAAAGTACTTTCTTACGAAAAGGTCGAGTCGTCGGAGGTCAGTGTAAACTGGTAGATCCTAGTACACACGCGTCCAATAGATTAGTTTAATTATAACACGCCCCTAATAAATGACACTATCTTTACAGAGCTTAGTTTTGAAATTCTGTACGGTAATTGCATGTTCATAATTTTACTAATTTAGCTACAATAGCCAGTTCTTAGTGACATCTTTTGACAATTTTCGCAACTGGTTAAATAGTGTTTTAATGATTAATGATTTTATTTCTGTAAGTAGGTTTGTACAAACTCTTTTACACGGCCGTCAATCATATTTTTTTAATAAAACTAGATGCCGACCGCGTTTCCTATCTAATTACTCTGAGAAGAAAGGCCAAAAGAAACTGAGGTCACAGTATCTTTTAAAGTCCAGACATAATCTTGGTCAGATCATGTGAAGACCATGCAGATTGGTGTCCGACATGATCTTTTGAGGAAAGAACCACACAGATTGAGCGGACCTCTCCAGTCAGTACACGCATTTGTCAGTAATCGTGCAGCTCAACTCAGAACTTAAGCAGCTCAACGATTTTGTTCTTCAAGTACCTTTTTTTTTTTTTTTTTTGTTTTTTTTTTTTTTTTTTTTTTTTTGACGGTGGGTAATCATCAAATAACTGCTCCCGCTCTGGGTGGAGCGGAAGGGCGTGTCAGACTTTTACTGACTAAAACCCACCCGTGTTCCTTCAGTTGCCTATGCCAGGGCCGCGGTAACCCCTTCGGACAATCCGCGACCGTTCTTCAAGTACCTAAGTTTTATCTATTATCGTGTTTCATTTCCAGGACATCGACGTTTGGCTTCGTTGCCACTAGTTCCATTAAGGCTCTTACAGACAGAGGCGATATCGCGTCGCGACGCAATATTGTTCTACGGATATAATATCGCAATATCGCGTGGCCGACGCGATATCGCCTCTGTCTGTAAGAGCCTTTATTTGTTCCATAATGGAACTAGTGATAATTTTTTATTGCATTTTTTTTTTTTTTTTTTTTGTACGTGACAGCCTGTAAGTCCCTGCTGTACCTATTTAGAAAGATTTGCCTTTTTATTCAATTCTAATATTGGTTGGACGATTGCAGCTTCGGTTGCGCATAATTAATCTGTTTTGTTTTTTAAATAAATGGTTATAATCAATTAATGCTTGCCAATATTAGCAACATTATTATATAGACTTCCGCTCGGTTGCAGGAAAAGAAGTGCCTGGCAGTCTGGATCTCCCCACCACAAATGTACGTATGCTGGCTTTCCAGCCAGCCCCGAGATAACGTTCAAAGCATACATCGTGGAAAGTTATTAAATTCTAGAGGTGAGTAAGTTTCAAGCCAGATAGAAAGAAAATTGTTTGAAATGAAAACAGGACAAATCGAACATTAAAACCAATAATGAGAAATGAGACATCGAATGATCAAAACCAAATGTAGACAGTGAAAAGTTTAAAACGTATTTTATATGTCGTGCGATTGACAAATATCAGCCCGTTGTCATCGATCACGAGCACTGAACGGGAACAGCTAAATTGATGAAGCATTTTTCGAAATCGACTCCGTCGAACGGGGACCGAAATGTCGGTATCGGAGCGACATAATAGGCACCCATGTATAACGCAAAGTCATGTTTATCTCGACATCAGTCTCCTACCTACACTGAAATAAAGTTTGTTGTGTCGAATAGCTTCAATATTTCAACAAATATTGGCTGAATCGTAACAAATGTTAAAAGATGTTATGTTGTCTTGTGTTGAATGAAGTCTTTTGTCCTGATCGTTGTTACAAATTGTTGATACCATGACATGGTTGATATGGCGATAACCATGGAGAAAGGGTTGGCGTATTATCGGGAACCTCATGGCATACCTACACATCTTATCGATTAGCTAATTGGTACTGTCAGTGTTTTTCATTATAACAGCACGCAGGCAGGTAGAGGTGTATTATGTAGGTATTGTGCACTCATAGACCACAGAATAGATAAATTCGCGTCCGTCTGTGCGTAACTGCCACGCACTCGAACTATTGCCTAATAGTATACACAACAGTTATATGTGTATTTGGGTAATTATTTATTTATTATTTACTAAGCAATTAAGGCGCACTAACGACATATTTACAAGGATAACAACAATAGGTAATCACGAATCTTCAATATTACTGTGTAAATACATCAGTTAAAGCCACAACCAATTAATGAATTATAAGTTATTAATTTCAAATTCTAAATATGTTATTTCACATAAACCTGCATGGGCACTTATGAAACGTCAGAAGCTAGGTGCACGGTTCCAAATTGGTCGTTTCCTATGGAGAAGAGCCGGCTAGAAACTCCACGGTTACTCTTGGATTTTACAATGCTCTCAAATTACACTGTTAATAGGTTTGGGACAGTTTAGGCCTGCCATCAAGTACTGGTAAATAGAATATGGTCAATAAATCATTATAATAGCATAATAATAATAATCAGCCTGTACTGTCCCAGTATTGGGCAAAGACCTCCTTTTCCTTTCAAACTCAAACTCAAAACTCAAAGCATTTATTTTAAATAAACCAATTACAGGCACTTTTGTCAAGGGGTCGGTCAGTCAGAAAGATGAAGGTAGTCGCCCATTCCAAAGCGTAGTAGGTACGTATGGAGAAGAATGGGCAAGAAACTCAACGGACACTCTTTTAAATCAAAGTACGGTTACAAAATATCGGTTAAATCATTCATGTTGAAACGATGCAGAACGTTAAAAGCGTCCGTAATAAAAACATAAAAAAAAAACAATTCAAAATTTAAATTAAATTAAAATAAGCCGTGGCCACTTTTTCCACTCAACTCGATGCTTAGCCAATATGGATGAATAAAAAAACCTATACCTAAGTTCATGCCGCCATCTATGCCCGGGTCATTACAATAATATTATTATTATAGCGAATATAACGTACAATCAATCAGTGAATATAACGTACATAACATAATGTACATAACGTACATAATATACCATTTTGCTTAGCTGTGAGCCCGTGAGAGTTCGTACGCCAATCGATCAATGAAATAACTTCCACTTACAAGTCATTATTGTCGTGTCAATTTTCATTACACGGAGGAACACGGACGCGGCGGATGTTGCATAACTTTAGTTTTGTATTAATTTTATTGATGTTGGATGGATCGGTAGGTACATGTTCGTAGAATATTTACAGGGTGTAAGTGTAAACAGTGGCAACCTTTTAAGGCGCCATTGTACTCATCATTATGAACAACTTTTATTAACCCCTCAAGTGTCTGAGTTTGGCTGATTTTAGACCCAAAACCCCAGCGAGTGGGGAGGGTTGGGGGTTAGTTGCGAACCCCATAGGTTCCCAACTACTGATAATGATATGTTTTCCATCGGATGATGTTTTTTTACGTTTATATATACGTGATCTAAGCTTATATACCTATTATGTAAAGTTTTGTCCTTTTGCACACTTGGGGTGCATTTGACACGCGGGCGGGAGGGGAGGTTAGCTGCGAACTCCATAAGTTCACAACTAATGATTTGATTGGTTTTCCATCGGATGATGTTTTTTTACATTTATATATACATATGAGAGGAGCTCGTGGCTAAGTAATAACTGCCGCACGGGTCGATCCATCAGGTTAAGCTACGCTTGCCGGGGTTGGTCAGTGGATGGGTGACCATCTTTACTCACCGAGACTCCTCCGTGCCTCGGAAAGCACGTTAAGCCGTTGGTCCCGGCTGTCATTCGTGGATCTTTGACAGTCGTTACGGGTCGTCAGAAGCCCGAAAGTCTGACAACCAGTCTTACCAAGGGGTATCGTATTACCCAGTTACTGGGTTGTGGAGGTCAGACAGGCAGTCGCTCCATGTAAAATACTGGTATTCAGCTGCATCCGGTTAGACTGGAAGCCGACCCCAACATAGTTGGGAAAAGGCTAGGCAGATTGATTTTTGATAGACATATGTGATATAAGCTTATGTACCGAACAAAAAAAGGGTTTTTCTTATGCACACATGGGGTGCATTCGACACTTGAGGGGTTAAGGGACTTAACCTGAAATCGTGAAAAAAAATGAGCTGTTCAGTACATTTATGTTCGCATAATTCGTCAAAATGTAGGGATCAGCTGATTTTTTTCGCGATTTCAGGTTTGGTGCCATAGTAAAAGTTGTTCATAATGATGAGTACAATGACCCCTTCAAAGGTTGCCACTGTTTACACTTACACCCTGTATAATATCCGGTAGGTATCCGGTAACTGGTACTCAAATGACAATATTTTCAATACATAAACGGCATTACGAGTGTTTTGGTAATTAACTTATATTGGCCTTTAACTCACAGGAGAATACTTCGTAGTCGTACTTCGTGGTCGCTCGTAATAAAAGGCATAACTTAATTTCCACAAAAAATCACAGTAAAACGATCAATAAATTATACTTGCTGGTTATAACGTTTTACCACAGCATGAGCAAAACCAAGGATAGCTCATGATCAATCAATCTGACCAGCCTTTTCTCAACAATGTTGGGGTGGGCTTCCAGTCTAACCGGATGCAGCTGAATACCAGTATTTTACATAGAGCGACTGACTATCTGACCTCCACTACCCATTACCCGGGTAAAAGACGTTACCCCTTATTAAGACTTTCGGGCTTCTGACGACCCATATCGACGATCAAAGAAGTACTAATGACTACCGGGATCAACGGCTTAGGTCCGTATTACAGAACGTCACTCAATACTCAAGCATTACTTAAAACTAGATTCAAGACATTTGATTGGTTGAAACTAGTTTTAAACAAAGTTCAGTGCTTGAGTTTCCTTCTGTAATACGGACCTTAGTGTGCTTTCCGAGGCACGGAGGAGTCTCGATATGTAAAGATGCCGATGGCCACCCATCCACGGAGCAACCCCGAGCCGTGTGGCTGATATTACTTAGCCACGAGCTCCTCAGTATCCAGCTTGGATAGCTACGATACGAGGGAAAAATAATCTTTCCTGACTCATCCAATTAAAGACACTATATGGTTTAGGTAAACCATTTTCACCACACCAACAAATAACTCATGCACGCCAATATAATATTAATTGTACAGAATAAGGTCTCCAAGACTTCAGCTAATGCATAGGTAGGTATATCGTACCATCATCGAGATAACTCGCTCTCTGCTTGCAATGCAGTTACGCCGAGTGGCCTCTTATGTTTTACACACACTTCACTGGCTATAGAGCTTGTATACAGCTTGCCTACAACATACAGCTTGCCTTACTACGACTTGCATGCGATAATGCGTCTCAAGTGCCGTAGTCTTGGTAACAAGACGATTATGTGCTCTTAGAATGTAATGTTGTTTAATGAATATCTGGGTGGGGGTACATTTATACCGCCTAGTTTTTGTTGGGCTTAAAATACTATAAACGTCTTGGGATTTTACTGCAAGACAATAACAATTTAACAAAAATAATCATTTTATTATCAGGCAACTAGGCCCATAGATAAAATACACAAAATTAAAGTTATAGTGTTAGAGTGGTAGGGGTCTATTTTGTAACGTAGCCGTGATTGATTCCTAGGTATATCTAGGGAAACAGCTATCCCATGGATAGGGATCCCATGGAAATCGAGCGAAACCCTCAAATTTTATAGGCACACCTAGCGATTTGCGATTCCATTATTCTGGTGACCTGACTTACGGGTTTTTGTAAACTTAGTTTAAGCACCAGTCTTCTACAAATTAAGTACATAATTGTATCTGTAGGTGTAGCCTATTTTAATTTTAAGCTATAATCTGTGGAATCCTCTCTTATCTTTTTCTTACCTTAATATGGTTGCTAAGCAATTTATGCTCGTCACAATGCATATGGTGATGGTGACCATTAGCTTTAGTTCTCCTGGTTCTTACTAGGAGAACTCCTCAACAATTAACGTCCCTGCATCGGGAATAAAAGGTAGCAGGCAGGTTTGGTAGGTAGGTGTAGCAGTTGACATTATAGATAACTTAGATAAATTAGGCCTGAAGCACCATTGAGCTTAATCTTCCGCCACACTCATTGTAAACTAGAATACTATACCAATAAACCTCACTTCTCACTTCAGAACAGTCTCACTAAATACATACATCTTCCGAAAATCCTAACCAAGTGATTCATTTCAGACTAGCACAGCATACTAGAAAGATCCACATGCAACCCCACATTTTATTGGGGCAGTTATCTCCGGGCTAAGAGCGTCAGTAAGACGTACTTAAGAGCTAAACCAGTTCCGACAGCCTGCCCCTATCAGCTGCCCCAACGGGCAGGGCTTACGTGCTCCGTAATAGATATTCCATGTAAGAGTAGTAGTCGAGTACTACACACGACTGTGTCATACGATAACTCTTAAGTGCCCCGAAATGGGTTGTTTACCGAAGTATTATAGTGCGAATGGTTCTTATTGTGGATTTGTTGGACGTTTTTCGGTGTATTGAGAAGGGTATTTCTTGAAGAAATGTTTTTTTGTTAAAAAGTAAAGTAAAGATCATAATTTATGTTTTTTTAGGGTTTCGTTCTCTAAAAGAAAAAAAAACGGAACTCTTATAGAATCACTTCGTTGTCCGTCTGTCAAGACCCTTTTTTTCAGGAACGTTTAGAGGTATCAAGTTTAAATTAATATCAAATACGTAGGTCTACGGTCCTTGGAGCTCTAAAAAATCAAGCTTCTAAGTCAACGCAATACAAGAAAAATACGGCCATTATGCGACATATTTTGATACTTACAAATAAATCAAAACCTGTAGGGTATTTCCCGTTCGCCTAGAAACATAAAATTTGGCAAGAAGCAAGGTCTCACAGCACAAATAAAGCAAAAAGTCCGGTTTTATTTCATCACATAAAAAAAACTGTTTTTGCGATTAAAAACTTACATTTGCAGTTAGAGAATTGAGTGACGTAATCGTTTATCGATATATGGGAGAACATTTTTATTTTCAACTACAACAATAAGTTGGTTCTTGAGATAAAATTCAACCCAACTACGGGTCCCTTCATTGTCCATGGTCCGACACGCACTTGGCCGGTTTTTTTTAAATTCTATCTCAATATAGCACGTGGATCTATCATTGCTGAAGATAATCTCTTGCACAAATACATATCACAACAGCCGACAACGCCCCTGAGATAAGTAAGTACGAACCTATTTTAATTGTTTCCTCGTAACGGGACTTTTTTTATTTTAGAAATAAAAAATTTGCATGGTTATTGCATGAAGGAGAGTGCCTTCATGTCCTTAGGACAGCGGACAGTGCCCAAGAAACAGGCAATGTTAAATTTGGGTATTACACAATCATAAACTATGACATGAGGACTAACATTAAAACAGATGAATAAAAAAAAATACCTACTTGAAAAAAGTAAAAACCGACTTCAAAAACGTACATTTATGCATGTAACTTCGTACATAAGAATAATTTACCTAATGACTAAAACCTTCCTGAAAGTATGTAGATCATAAAAATTGGTTCATTAGTCATTAGTTTTTGAGAAAATCGCGGACACACAAACATATATACATTCGGGTCGCATACAGAAACTCCTTTTTTGAAGTCGGTTAAAAAGACAACGAATTATTAAGGAACCAGACCTTTCAACTTATTTTTAGAATATTTTGAAGAATTTCCATCCAGAGTTGTTTTTAAACAAAACACTTTGCAGGCCTACCTTTATCATTCAATTTAATTATCAATGTTGTTCTTGCCTCTGAAAATATAAAGACGTTTTCCGCCCGGGTCATTTCGTCTGTAGTACATTTTGATATTCCGATTAAGCATTCAGAATAGGAAGATTAAAATAAAAACTTCCCCCTGTGGCCAGTTACAGAAATATGAATCCTGGTACACTTTGTACACTAATTAATGTACAGAGTTCCGTACATATTAAAGAGGAACGAGCGATATTAAAGAGATGCATGAGAGAATATTATTATCAAGGAAACATAATTTACCCAGGAAAATGAAGATGATTTATTTGAGTATAATAATATCATCATCAGCATCATCTGTCTAGCCTTTTCCCATATATTGAGGTCAGCTTTCAGTCTAACTGGATGCAGCTGAATACCAGCATTTTACATAGAACGACTGCCTATCTGAACTGAGCATCCCAGTTACTGGGTAATTCGATAACCCTTGGTAAGAGTGGTTATCAGACTTTCAGGCTTTTGACGACCCGTATCGACTGTTTTAGATCCATGCTTTCCGAGGCACGGAGGGGTCTTGGTATGTAAAGTCCATCCACGGACCAAACGCAGTAACTATAGCTTATCCTGATCTAGCGACGGCTGTTATTACTTAGCCACGAGCCTCGAGTATTTAAAGTTCCTAAAAATGTTTAGAAATTATGGTTAATACATAAGTATTTTTATGAACTTTATACCTAGACGACCTCGTAATCGTAACATAAGGTCCAGTTGAAGTACCAGCAGCCACCAGGGTACCAGTACCAGCGTCAGGCATTAGGTAAAAGTAGTTGTCTGGCTTTTATGCGGACCTGGGCCTTAAAACAGTTGGTATTGTTTTAGGTTTTTTTTTTCAGTTTTTGAGGGTTCCGTACCAAAATGGTAAAAAAGGAACACTTATGGTGTGACTCTGTCTGTCTGTGTGTCTGTCACAGCTGGATATCTCAAGAACTAATAATGCTATCAACTTGAAATTTGGAACAGTTTTAGATGACATTTACCCAACTATTTTGCAAATAAGAAAGAAGTAAAAATATTTATATGTTTCACTATAAGGACTGAAAGGGGGGTCTTAAAAATTCAAAGTGGGGCTACTAGGGCATGTGGGGTATCATATGAAAGAACGCTGTTTGCAAATTCTCAAATATTTTTTTATTTTTTTTAGGCCGCATAGTTTTCGCCTTTTGTTGAAAGATGTAAAAAAAAATACCGTTCCTCCCCTTATCTCCGAAGTTTGCAAAGATAAAAATCTGAAATTATTCTATGTGATAGAAGTTTATGTAAAGATTACAGGAAAAATAAAACGATGTCTCTAAATAGCACACTTTTTCAGAAATCGGAACGGAACCCTCGCTACGCGAGTCCGACTCGGTCTTGACCGGTTTTTGTTTTTGTATGCCTAAACGTAGATCAAATAAATTTATATTTCTTTCTTTCTTTCTTTGTACCTAAGTATTTTAAAAGGTATTTTAATTATAACAAAACTGATATTTATTTAATTTTAATTATTCAGTCAGCGACACAGGAAATTGCTAATCATTCAGAAAGATAAAACTCAATCCAAATCCCCAACACAAAGCGAAATTTTTGCGTCTGTTTTTATTTAGAACTTAAGGCTGCAGTCTTGCAAAATTCACTCGCGGCGAATTATTTGCGCAACTTTGTGTTTTTTTTTAAACAAAAGTAATGAAATAACATGAAATATTATTATTGAACGTGAATAACCATAATATAAGTAATAGCTGGCTATTTTTTTTAGGTTCATCTGGGTGTATTATGTTAGGTAAATCAAGCGTTAAATACAGCTCTTTCGCGCCAACAACGATTCGAGTTATGTTTGTGCACTTGCATTGGGCAATACAAATTTTATTTAAAAAATCTGTTCAGCTCATAATTGTTTCCATATTCTTGTCTTCAAAATGCGCTGATTACTTTTTTCTAATTATCTTTCATTTTCTTAATTCGGATGTCACAATGTCATCGAAATTCTCTGTTTTTATCTCTTAATAAACGGTTTGTTTAATAATAACAAAGCATCGTACGCATGTAAGATTTGGTTGGTTTAATGCCAAGAGTTCAATAAAGCAAATACTAAAAAAAATTGCATCTAAATCACCTTAGTCTAACAATAATAATAATCTCAAAAGACCTCCAAAACGCTCCGACCCACTAAGAAATTTCACTCGCAATTCTTGTTCATAAACTCTGTTTTGGAGGTATTTTGAGATTATTATTATTGTTAGAGTAAGGTGATTTAGGTGCAATTTTTTTTTAGTACTTGCTTTATTGAACTCTTGGCATTAAATTAACTAACTTTTACATGCATACGATGCATTGTTATTATGAAACAAACCGTTTATTAAGAGCTAAAAACAGAGAATTTCGATGACATTGTGACATCTGAATTAAGAAAATGAAAGGTAATTAGAAAAAAGTAATCAGCGCATTTTGAAGACAAGAATATGGAAACAATTATGCGCTGAACAGATTTTCTAAATAAAATTTGTATTGCCCAATGCAAGTGCACAAACATAACTCGAATCGTTGCTGGCTCGAAAGAGCTGTATTTAACGCTTGATTTACCTAACATAATCCACCCAGATGAACTTAAAAAAAATTACCAGCTATTACTTATATTATGGTTATTCACGTGTTATAATAATATTTCATGTTATTTCATTACTTTTGTTTAAAAAAAAATACAAAGTTGCGCAAATAATTCGCCGCGAGTGAATTTTGCAAGACTGCAGCCTTAATGAAACATAGTGCAGTACATCTAAGCTGCAAAGAAACGGAAACGTCTGTATCGGCTAATCAGTAATTAAGAAGATAAACAGCGAACGTTCGCTGTATTTTCCAGCGGATCGCTAAAAGCAGAGGTTCTGAAACAATAGCAGTTTATTTATATTTGCACGGCTAAGTCTTTCCGTGAAAGCTCGTTAAGAGGACAAAGCCATTCTGTTTATTAGCTCTCACCTGGCCCTTTTGTTATTATTATGAAGCTTAGATTTTCAAAAGAAACAACATTTTAATGACATTTGGACAATTTTCCGGTTTTTCATGAATGTTAGCGATGTTACAATACAATAATTATACTAAAGCATTATGTATTGTATTGTACATGACGCACAAAAAGGGCATGTTTAATAGACATGAGAGACAATGATTTTAGAAGCGATTCAATTTCATTTTATTATTAAACATAAAGTTGTAAGTAATAGTTTGTGATAAAATGGATAAAGTTTATTTACAACTGTTGATGATTACTCTTTTCAGTGGCAACATAGTCATAATTGTCTCCATACATTTAGTTATTATTAGAGAGTATATCTCTGGCAAATATTTAAGGAAGTTTATTCTGTTTAAAGGACGCTGGTTTGTTCACCACATAGCGAACATGAAATCTTAACGACAACCAGCAACTGTAGTTGCATAAATATGGATATTATAAAACAATCAGGCTATTGCAGGTGAAGAAAACTACCATATAAAGTTGCTTACTCGTGTTCCCCCAAGGGAAATGCGCGAAAAAAAATTGCCGCGATTATTTTACGCCCGTGCGAACGTCGGCTTAGTTGTCAATTTTTATTAAAAACTTTACTGTTGTCGAGATAATGTTTAAAATATAATGATTGGCTCGAAGGTTTAAAGGTCTCGTTTTATAATAAGACAAAGAGACCAAGTTCGGCTAGATTCTAGATTGTCGTATTTGTCACTCAAAGTCTCTTTAATAATCTCTATACAGTGTGAAATTAACTCCCGAGTTCTGTAGCTATGTTCTCGGATACTGTGCAAAGCACAAAACACGAAATAAAAAGGAATTTACAGTAATGCTAAACACGGGGGCGTGATTGAGCGGCGTTTCATTAGGGAGAAGTCAATTACTGAGGAAGCCGCCGAGAACATATGGTGGGTCATATTTCAGCTCAAATAACATTCATTTTCCCTCATAACGTGAATGAAAAAAATTTCATTAATGGAAAATGAGAAACATAAAATGTGTCGTAAATATTCGTTTTATTTTCGCCTTTTGTTTTATTATTTGTCATGGCGTTACCGAGTATATGTGCTACATACGTGTGAGGTAGGAAATTGTGGAATTTTGTACATTGCCGAAACATATTATTTTTATGACTGCCTTGTTGGTGGGAGTGATATGTAGGTTCGAATGACGTTTTTGCGAAGGTCGCCATTTCGAAAAAAATTGCGAGTGGTACGCCAGTTCGAAAACTCATCGAAAACCGCTATATCAAATGACGCTATCGCGAAGGTCGCCATTTCGATAAATTTTGCGAGCAGTACGCCAGTTCGGAAGTCGTGGTATCGAAGTCCGATGTTGAGGTAATTTGTCTTTCTTTTTTTTGTTTCTTTTTTTTCCCAAACCAAATCAAAAGACCATTCTCTCATTGGGGTGGTGAATTCGATTCCCAGACAAATTAACTCAACATCGAATTCGATACCATGACTTTCGAACTGGCGTACTGCTCGCAAAATTTTTCGAAATGGCGACCTTCGCAAAAACGTCATTCGAACCTACATATCACTCCCCTTGTTGGTCTAATGCTCGCAAGCGCTATTGTGAGCATGAGGTCCTGGGTTCGACTCCCAGGTCGGGCAGTGTTATTGGGTTTTTCTATCTGAAATTTCTTAGTACCTACCTAGCAGCCCGGAGTCTGTATTTCTGCCTGGTTGATGATGGCAATAGGGTCACTCCCTTTTACATGGGACTTCAATATATCTGGCTGAAATTCGGTGCACTTCTGCCCAAAACGGGAAAGACGTGATGTTATGTTATATTTTTATATAGGTAACTATTCGATAAGTAATTTATTACTTACTAATAAACGTTGCCCGCGGCATCGCCCACGTGGATGTAGGAAATTATCCCACGGGAACCAACTACCGGGATAAAAAGTATCCTATGTGTTAATCCAGGTTATAAACTATCTGTGTGCCAAATTTCATCCACATCCGTTCAGCCGTCTTTGTGTGATTGAGTAACAAACATCCAAACATCTTCACAAACTTTCGCTTTTATAATATTAGTATGAAGTAGGATGACAGAATTAGAGTAAAGCAGGAATTGTCCTTCCTTTAACTTTTTGGACAGTCCAACTCCTCGCATTACAAAGCGATATCCATAAACATCCATACCATTGCATTCCTACTTTTAGTATTTTGAGGTAAGTAACGTAGTTATCATCAGTTCCATGACTTATAATAATGACTACTTATCTAAAAAGAAGAAGTAGGTATACCTACATGGGGCATCGTATTTCGTTCATGTCAGGCTTGTTTCAAAGGACCAAATAGGACCCTGAGTTAGCAAGTTAACTCTAAATAAGGTTTCGTATTAAGTAATCATAATACAACTTAATTAAAACAGTTGTATCGAACTCCTATTAAATTATAGTCTAAATTAAAAATCAAAGTGATGGGGCGAAGTAATTAATATTCAGAATTTCGTAAAATCAATTAGGATTTCAAGATCAAAGGGATTTGCTTGTTTCATTTGACTTAGAGCTAGGAGTTAGACATTTAAAGGTCTCTAATGTACTAAGCCTCATCCACATTGGTTGTGATACTCGACAAGCTGGATTCTTTTTGTGTTATTGGATGGCAAAGTGGCGGTTGACAGGGGAGAATAGAGGAAGAAAATGCGCTGCGCCGACCCCACGTACACATGGGACAAGGGCTGGAAGATGATGATGATGACGATGTTGAGGATGGTAAGCTAGCCCCGGCTCAACTGATGTGAAGTTGTTACCGCCGCCTATCGGCAAAAGCAATAAGTACTAGGGCATAGGCCACAGCACATGTGTTGCCATCCCGAGATAAAGCTATACGTGATCTTGCTTGGCGATTATTTTGTGTGTAAAGTAATTTTCTGGGAATTTGTCTTTAAATAATGCACTGAGACAACAGTGGGATGGTCGGTGGGATGTCAAAGCTTGATCACAGTGAGCAAAAGGGTTCTAGAAACGCTACATTTTGCCTATTTTTTTAGCACTTTAAGAAAGCTACCAGGATCTTTAGATGTCATATGTGGGTTTGCATACATTATAAGTGTGATTATTCATGAATAATGACAGTTTTCAAAATAATTTTCGTTCGAGACATCAATAAGAAAATTCATGATTATTTTTCATATCGAATAGGTGATGGGTTAGATTGATCACGCTGAAGTCAGTCGACAGCGATGCAGGCCTATGAATCGATTAGCCAAAAAAGGGCAACTCAGAGAGAGTGGAAAACTATGGAATGAGCTCTGCAGTAGTGGAAAAAAGAAGTTGACAAAAAATACTATAATGATCTCGCACGCGCACCACTCAATACAAGGCTTTATCTAAATATTGACGTATATGTACTAATAATAAAGCTGAAGAGTTTGTTTTATTTTGTTTGTTTGTATGAACGCGCTAATCTCTGGAATTACCAGTTGGATTCAATTTTTTTTATTTTTGCATTATTAAATGCAAAAATAAAAAAAATCGAATTCTCGAAGAAGGCTTGCTATTTATCATCACGCTAGAACACTTAGGAGCCGCGCAAAAATAAATAAAAGTCAGAAAGAACGCTAATCGAATACGAAGTAATAACGCTCTGGCAGGCCGATGCAATGCGACGGTGTGGGTCGGAGGAACAAGAAATTTCACGCGGACAAAGTCGAGGCAGAAACTAGTTGTATTATAAATTGATTCGATATAGAAGTTTAAACGCTTGGCGAAAACATAAATTGAGCTTTTGTTTAGATTTAGATTGAAGCAAATATGATTTTCATCAAGCTCAAGGTATTAGTTTGAACTTTAAAATTGGATTACAGAATTAATTAATAATAATAAATATTGTATTTAGGTTTAGGAACCCTGCAAAGGGTTTTATGAAATAAAGATTGAGTTCTGTATACGAGTCACCCAAAACAATTTGACCAAACTGTTTTATGACTAATTATTATTGTGAAGAATCATTACTTGTGATACTCGTGGAAAAATCATGCTTTGTCACAATGTGAGCTTTAATTTAGTCTCACTCCATGGCTACTCTCAAAATTGCCATCCGAAGTAATAAACCAGATAAAAATTACTTAAAAACCTAGCTCAATTTCAACAAGTTATAGATTTTAATTGGCACTCATTTCATCAATGAACGGATCGCCCGTTGTGTTGGTAAGACTTTTTTTTTTTTTTTTTTTGTTCCGGGGTGGAAAATCCTCATGGATGTCCCCCGCCCGGGGGTGAGCAGAGGGGTCTGTCAGACTCTTACTGACTAAAAACCACCCCGGTGTTCCCTTCCCACACTTGGACCGGGGATCATGGGAACTTGTGCGCCTTCCACGATCCCCGGCTAGTGCCAGCCCGCCTTCGTGGGCCTCCTCAGGCCTGCGAGGGGAGTGAAGTGTAGAACTCCCCCCGCGACGTCTCCAATAGGGGCGCGCGCGGAACACTACGCGCCGCCGCCTCGGGTCCAGCTGGATGGGGGCCGGCGGACGTCCCCGAGTCCGCCGTCCCTCCGGACCTGTTTACGGGGGCTGGAAGAGGGCGTTGTCCGCCCTCCGACGACGCCCGGCCCTCCTTCTGCGGGTCGGGAGAGTCGTCTCAATCTCCCTCTCCCTTTCCGCAGCCTCCTTCTGCGAAACAACGGTTTCACAGAAGGAGATCACCGCATCCCACGACTCAGCGCTCCCAACCATCGAACGAGCGACGGCCGGCAGCGACAGGTCTGCTCCGATCTCTGCTACGAGGGCACGGCGCGGCTCCTCCCATGCGGCACACTCTGCCAATGTATGCCACGCCGTGTCCTCCCAACAGTGGACGCAGTGATGACACCGAGCGTCCGGCTCCCTGTTTATGCGACACAGGTACTTTCCGAAGCAACCATGCCCCGAGAGCACCTGGGTCGCCCGAAACGACAGGGAGCCGTGCCTCCTCCCGACCCATTCGCCGAGCACTGGTCGGATCGCCTCGACGGTAGCGAGGCCGGCAGTAGGGCGCAGAAGCCTGTCCCGCCATTACGCCACCAGGACCTCGCGGAGCTGTGACCGGCGATGCTCAACCTCTCGCTGTATCGGTTTACCGCTCCGCGTCCGTACAGTGGTCCGTACACGCCATTGGTACAGTGACGCGAGGGCTCTCGCCTCTAGGTCCCAGGGCGGGGATCCGGCCAGTGCACAAGCCGCCTCGTAGGAGATCGTGCGATACCCCCTGATAGCTCTGACGGCCATCGCCCTCTGCGGCTTTCACAGTATTGCGATGATGCCAGCCGTCAGGTCAGAAGCCCACACCGGGGCTCCGTACAGAGCCATGGATCGCACGATCCCCAGGTACAACCACCTACGGCCGGTGCTCGGCCCTCCCAGATTGGGAAGCAGTGTTGCGAGCGCGCCCGCCGCACCCTTCAACTTGGGCGTCAGCCGCCGAAAGTGGGGGCCGAAGTCCCACCGGCTGTCGAGCACCAATCCCAAGTACTTCATGGTTGACTCGACAGCGATACGAGCCCCTCCGACCACAATGCCATGATGAGCCATGAAATGCGATGGCCTCCGACTTGCTGAGGGCTACTTCCAGGCCTAGGCGCCGGATGCGACTCACGACCTGTGAGACCGCAGCCGTTGCCAGCAACGCTGCCTCCCTGTACGAGCTCCCCCGGGCATTGACCAGCGTGTCGTCCGCGTAACACGTCAGGTCCACTCCCGGTTGGAGCTCGCCCCTCAGCACCCAGTCGTATCCGATGTTCCACAGGAGAGGGCCTACAACCGAGCCCTGTGGAACACCGCACGACATATCGCACCGGCCCCCGTCATCGCGTCCCCTGTAGGTGACACTCCTTTCCGTCAAGTAAGCCCCAACGATGTCTTGGAGGTATGGAGGCACCCTATGATAACGCAGTGCCTCCCGAATACAACTCCAGTGTTGGTAAGACTGTATCAACCTATCGACCTACCAACCTCTATTTATTAATTTTTATCACCGGCTTTTACACGAACTCCGGTATCAAAGACGATTGTTCTTTTGATCTATAAAACTGCTATTGTCCATGATTTATTAGCGCTATAATGAACCCACTTGAGCGAATCGCTGGTAATTAGGAGTTTAGATATCGCTTCTTTTATAACTAATGTCTGATCGTAAATCTGTGTAATGGAGGTTGTGATTTTTGATATTTTATGATGATAAAGAAAGAAAGAAATAAGTTTATTTGTCACAGAAACACGTGCAGATAATGAGCTCGAGTAATACAGTAAAGTTACTGACACACATGCTCCTTAGTAGCACGAAAGCATGCTTTTATTGAGCAATTTTATTTGAGTACCTCAAAAACTAAGCAAGGAATTTGCTTAAATAGATAATTTTGTCGAATCAATAGCTATTGAGAGTTTAAACTCCGTTTAAGAATGCTACAGAAACCGGCCATTAATGATTTTTTTTTATGTGTGTTCACAGATTTCTCCGTCAATTGTGGACCTATATCGATAACTCTTTTTTTGTTTGAAAGGGTATACATGCTCTCGAGGTGATCCCACTGTCACCATGTTGGAATCTGATGAGGGGATCCCATGGAAATCAAGGGAAACCCTCAAATTTCATAGGCACACTTATTGCGATTTGGGTATTTTTTATAGTAACTCGTGCATTTTGTCTCAGTAAGCACCATTGGGTGAAGTGAAGACCAGAGATAGCCATCGAAAATCCTCAATAATAAGTATTTTATGGGTTGCGATTTGATCTGAATCTGGAAAACCAAATGAACCTTTTGATTAAAACCCCATGTTCTTAATATAATTTGAGGGCAAGCCCCTAGCTAAGTAATTACGATCAATTCAGTTAAGCTACATTTGCCACGGTTGGTCCAAAATAAAATAAAAAATAAAGTACCTTATTACCCAGTAACTGGGTAATGGAGGTCAGATGACCGCTCCATGTAAAATACTGGTAGTCCAACATAGTTGGGAAAAGGCTAGGCTAAGCAATAAGCATTCTTATTATACGTTCGTGTATATGTTGTTACTATTTCAGTTCGTGGCAGAGTGCTCGAAGACACTGGACATACAGGCGTGGGTGACGCTCCAATGGCAGTCATTCCATGTACCGAGTGCAATAATGGTGGTCAGTTCCTTTTACTTTTTATTCGCAGATTATTTACATGTCGTATAGTGTGGGAGCCAGGCTGAAGCGGGAGTGGGCCGGACACTTCGCACGAATGCACCCGGAGAGATGGGCAAAGGTCGTCATTCACGGGACGCCTGAGGGAGGGCATCGCCGTCGAAGCAGGCCACGGCGAAGGTGGTGTGACGATCTGATAAGGTTTGCAGGGCCAACATAGCCAGAGATCGCACAAGACAAGGTTTGGAAGGAAAAAGGAAGCCTTTGCCCAGTGGGACACAATGTAGGCTAATAAAAAAAAATATGTAGGTACCTACTGCCTTTTTTTTAAACCGCAAAAAACCGTCTGTCTGTCAGCGGGCTGTATCTCATGAACCGAAATAGGTAGAAAGTTGAAATTTTCATAGATTGTGTATTTCTATTGCCGCTATAACAACAAATAATGAAAATAAAATAAAGTTAAAAATTAAAGGGGGTCCAAGGGGTTCAATAGAAGAAACGTGTTTTTTTTTTTAAACTGAAGTATTTTTTTTAAATATGTAGTGTTAAATATTGTACGGTGGAACATAATTATTCGTGTGCGAGCCCGACTCGCACTTGGCCGGCTTTTAAAGAGTCACCTCAGTCACTCATACCAGTGTGACTATCTGTTTCAACAATTCGATGTACCCTTTGGTAACTTCTAGGTTCTGTACCTACCATTGAAAGTGATATATTCAATAAAAGCGAGGTGTAATATGGCGGCTGATATTAACGCTCGGTTGGGAGCGGATGGTGGAGACGCGCCGCGTCCGGCGGGGGCAAGCGGCCGACGTGCGCCTGCCCTTAGGTTAAATAGAGCATGGAATTTACACAGAACAGACACTTTATGGTTGTTAATTTTTTTTAACAATATAGCTTTTAGCACCTTTTTAGGGTTCCGTACCTCAAAAGGAAAAAACGGAACCCTTATAGGATCACTCGTGTGTCTGTCTGTCTGTCTGTCCGTCTGTCCGTCTGTCACAGCAAATTTGCTCCGAATCTAATGGACCGATTAAGTTAAAATTTGGTACACATATGGATTTATGTGACCCAAACACGTACAGCTAAAGTAAATATATGAATTTTGAATATGATAGTCACTTTTAGGGGGAAAATAAGAAAATTTAAAAAAAAAAGTTTGTAAACTGTACCGTGTGACATATCAAATGAAAGGGCTTACTATGAGAGTCTCAAATATATTTTTTTTATAATTTTAAAATATATTGTTTTAAAGTTATTTAAGAAAATTGACGAAAATTGACCATTCCCCCACCCTTATCTCCGAAACTACTGAGCCTAAAATTTTGAAAAAAATATAGAAAATAGTTCTATACTTGTAGATTACAGGAAAACCTATAAGAAGTCTATGGTCTTAAAATAACATGGTAAATCTATATATATATAAAAAAATCAGAGTCCTGACTGAGTCACTGACTAATATATCAACGCACAGCCCAAACCAATGGACCTAGAGACTTGAAATTTTGCACATATATACCTTATATAGTGTAAACATCCACTAAGGAAGGATTTTTGGAAATTCCATCCCTAAGGTGGTAAAATAGGGCATGAAAGTTTGTATGAAAAATCCTATCCCTTGAGTTAATAGACTTGAAACTTAGCACGAATATTCATCTAAGTAAATTATAAAGTTTATCATTTTTAGTTTTCCTAAACTACCCCCCGCCCTAACCCCCCCCCCCCCTAAGAGCCCCCTAAGGACCCCTAAGGAGGGATTGGGGTGTCAAAGTTTGTATGGAAGAACTTTAACACGCGGTCCGATTAACTCAAAACTCAGTTTTTATACTTGAGACCAAAAATTAAGACTAACGTGTATCAGGGTTTTCCAAAAATCTACCCATAAGGGGTGAAAAGTTAATTTTATAGCGGAGGATTTTATTGGGGCTTGATTAACTCTAAAATTGGTGTAAATAATGTTTGAGTCAAGTTATGGAAACATACCAGACGATTTTTGAAATTCTTTATTTGTGTTCGTGAAAACAGAGATACCTACAGTTTATATGAAAAATCTTATTAATTTGGTTAATGAACTTGAAACTTAGCACAAATACTTGCATAAGTAATTAATAATGTTTGTCATTATTAGTTTTTCAAAACTACGCCTCAAATGAGGTTAGGGATGTTAAAGTTTGTACAGAAGTATTATAAGCGCAGTCCGATTAAAAAAATGGTACTTTGAGGCAAGTTAGGAAACTTGCCAAACGAATTTTCACCGATTTTGACGACATATGGCTGATGTTCTTAGGCTATTTTTATTTTAGAAAAATAATTAGGGTTCCGCGCAAGAAAATTAAAATCCATGAAATCAGACAACCACGTACAGTCCAGTACAAACTTACTAAGCCTCCGCTGTCTATTACGGCTATAACAACAAATAATAAAAATAAAGCAAAGTTAAAAATGTAAGGGGTCGATCCCCATACAATAATCTTTTCATTTTGAAAAAAAAAAATAAAAATTTTAATCTAGCATGTGGGGTGTCATCGTCTAGAACTCATTGAGTAGAGTAAAAACATTTTTTTTTTTAATCTTTTAAAATTAAGAAAGAGGGGGCCGCAAAAGTTGTAAATTTTAGACCATTTTTGTACGAGCTCTAGCGCAACAATTCAACAAATTAGGAATTTGAAACTTCTTTATACCATGTATTTACCATGAATACTGTATTTAATCAACAATACTGAAAACGGCGATTCATAAGGTATTTTGTTTAAACATGGGTGATTTTCTGCAACTGCAAAAAATAACCTTGTAATTCACAGTATTATTATAAAATAAGTAAATAATTATCTTTGCGATTGTTAAACATATAATATGGTACGGAACCCTTCGTGCGCGAGTCCGACTCGCACTTGACCGGTTTTTTGTAACACCTGCAACTTTTTTTTTAGGTTTTGTTCTGATTTGTTGTGCCAATGCCGCGCCGTTCAGCTATCCTCTTTGAACCACGTCAATTTTGAATCCCAATGTCACATAAAAAAATCGCTAAAAAAGAAAATTAACAGAATGTGGAGTACCTAGTCGGAGCATCAAATATGACGTGGTCTGCCAACACAGTTCAGCTATCCTCGTTAAACTACATACAATTTGAGTCTCACTGTCAGATTAAAAAACCGGTCAAGAGCGAGTCGACTCGCGCACCGAGGGTTCCGTTCCGATTTCTGAAAAAGTGTGCTATTTATAGACATCGTTTTATTTTTCCTGTAATTTTTACATAAACTTCTATCACGTAGAATAATTTCAGATTTTTTTCTTTGCAAACTAGGGAGAGGGGGGGTGGGGGGGAACGGTATTTTTTTTTACATTGTTCATCAAAAGTCGAAAACAATGCGGCCTAAAAAAAAGAAAAAAAATGTTTGAGAATGTGTAAACAGCGTTCTTTCATATGATACCCCACATGTCCTAGTAGCCCCACTTTGAATTTTTAAGACCGCCTTTCAGTACCTGTTGCAAAAAAAATATAAATATTTTTAATTCTTTCTTATTTGAAAAATAGTTGGGTAAACGTCATCTAAAACAGTTCTAAGTTTCAAGTTGATAGCATTTGCAGTTCTTGAGATATCCAGCTATGACAGACAGACAGACAGACTTAGTCTCACCATAAGGGTTCCTTTTTTACCATTTTGGTACGGAACCCTAAAAACGAAAACTACTGAATGTGAAGTAGTTGGAGCACCAAGCGTCGCGTTAGCAGACATGAGACAGATTCAGGGCAAAGACAGGAGACACGACTGTTCTGTATTCAAGGCAAGGGTGAGAACTAGGAAGGCAGAAGTTAGGCTTGCTTTGCTTATATTACGGATTGTTCCAAGCAGTTGTTATGAGCGGCGAGCGACAAGACAGTAAGACAGTAAACTCGAGCAGTTCGTCTCCATCCCATCCAAACTCCCTGCTGTTAGGCCGTTTGTCCACCGCCACGTCAACGGGACGTCAATGAGAACGAGATGACGGTGCTGAAGTAGCGGTACATACATTTACTATGGCAGCGTGTCCACCGCCACGTCAACGGGACGTCAATGAGAACGAGATGACGGTGCTGAAGTAGCGGTACATACATTTACTATGGCAGCGTGTCCACCGCCACGTCAACGGGACGTCAATGAGAACGAGATGACGGTGCTGAAGTAGCGGTACATACATTTACTATGGCAGCGTGTCCACCGCCACGTCAACGGGACGTCAATGAGAACGAGATGACGGTGCTGAAGTAGCGGTACATACATTTACTATGGCAGCGTGTCCACCGCCACGTCAACGGGACGTCAATGAGAACGAGATGACGGTGCTGAAGTAGCGGTACATACATTTACTATGGCAGCGTGTCCACCGCCACGTCAACGGGACGTCAATGAGAACGAGATGACGGTGCTGAAGTAGCGGTACATACATTTACTATGGTCGTATATGTGTCTATCGCACACTACCACCGGGACATTACGTTCGGTTTGAGTAATGAAGTTGTGCGGGTGACAAACAGTGTTAGGCATAAAACTGTCCGGTAACATTTACCTACTCTATGCCCACCGTCCGAGTAATTCCACAGCAAGTTAGCGATTTATTATCGACTCACTTCAACGCTGTACGTCGGATGCTATAGTTTATAGTTTTCGCAACTGTTACTTACCGGCTTTACCGCACCCTACCGCTCACGTACCTCTCGTACCGCTTACGTACCGCGTGGTACTATGCTAATCAAGATTGCCATTAGCTGCAGAACGAACGTAATTTGTTTTAATGTTGCCTATCTACGAGTGGATCACATGTTTGTGGGTTTTGTTATAAGTAGGCCCGGTACCTCGTGGCGTGGTACTCCCGTGTGGAAAGTTGTCTATGTATGAACCAAAATGTTAATTAGGAATTCAGGATTGGACGTAGCGTTCAGTAGGTACCTACTGCTTATACAAGGTGTAACTTAACTCTTAAGGGGTCATTGTACTCATCATTATAAACTTCTTTTACTATGGAACCAAACCTGAAATCGCGAAAAAAAATCAGCTGTTCTCTACATTAATGTTCGCATAACTCGGCAAAATGTAGGGAACCGCAGATTTTTTTCGCGATAGTAAAAGTTGTTCATAATGATGAGTAATATAGAATAAGCCCTTAAGAGGTTGTGCGTTAATTAAGTTACAACTTGTGTGCTCTCTGGTTAAAGTTTTAAACGTTTTTTAGGGTTCTGTACCAAAATGGTAAAAAAGGAACCCTTATGGTCACAGCTCGATATCTCAAGATCTACTAATGCTATCAACTTGAAATTTGGAACAGTTTTAGATGACGTTTACCCAACTATTTTCCAAATAAGAAAGAAACAAAAATATTTATATTTTTTTTGCAACAGGGACTGAAAGGGGGTCTTCAAAATTCAAAGTAGAGCTACTAGAGCATGTTGGGTATCATATGAAAGAACGCTGTTTGCACATTTTTAAACATTTTTTTATTTTTTTTAGGCCGCATAGTTTTCGAGTTTTGATGAAAAATGTAAAAAAAATACCGTTCCCCCCCTTATCTCCTAAGTTTGCAAAGAGAAAAATCTGAAATTATTCTTTGTGATAGAAGTGTATGTAAAGATTACAGGAAAAATAAAACAATGTCTCTAAATAGCACATTTTTTCAGAAATCAGAACGGAACCCTTGGTGCGTGAGTTCGACTCGCTCTTGACCGGTTTTTTATTTACTTATCTGATAAACGAATCAGAGGTCTTTTCTGTAAAAATCTGACCGTGAAAACTTATGTGAAGTGAGCTTGAAGTAAGCTGTCATCCTACCCGTACCCTAATTGCGTAACACATTATCAATCGGAGTTGGTTTCATTTTGACAGTTTAGCAACATTCATTGCGTTATTTACGTTGTCGAGCAGACAAATATTTCGAGCATAAGAAGCAATGGATTAGCAATTTGTTTCAAAATGATTCAAACTCCGATTGCTAATGTGTTACGCAATTAGTGTGCCGATGCTAGGGACTGACACTATTGACAGCTTACTTCAGGTCACCTCACCTAAGTTTTCAGGTATAGATCGACAGAACTCAAAAGGTTTTCGAATTTGGCCATCCACGCCCACTTGAAAAATTCACCCTGTTTATGTACTGAGCTAGGTATATCGTAGGTATATTCTTATTAAAATTTGCAGACCCAAACAAAATGCCCTGTTTACTTTACTTTCTATGAATGTTTACCAATATTTGCTGACGCAGAAATAATTCGATTCAGTGAAGAGTGTTCGTGTATTCAATAAGATTGAATTCAAACAATAAACGCCAGATAGTCGATGTTTAATTTTAATAAATTCAGAACATTTTTACTTCAGAACTTATTTTGATTTGTGTTCAATATTCATGTCATAAACTTATAAAGATATTTATTTTCAAAAAGACATAAAGTCACTTACTATTTCTACTCTATCCAGTCATTATTATTTCTGTAATACAGTTATTTTTTTTCAATAACGTGTTACGTAAATAGAGGCTCCATTTGTGCGTTTCGTAGAAGAAAAAGCGCTGATTCACGTTCTATTATAGAAAATAAATAAAGCGTAAAACTGAAATTATTTCAACTCTTAAACGAAACGGAGGTAGCCAATGATGATTCTGCAGTTCTGTGGGTCGTATTTAACAATAGTACCAGGAATATCGGTTTTCATATCGATAACGTAATAAAATAATACCTATTTAAAACCATGTTTTGGCCTTTTGGAACCAATATTTACATGAACGTTGAACGTGGTTTACCATTTTATTAATGCTTCCTAGAATTTCGAAACTGTAATTTTCAACTTCTCTTTAATGAGGCACATGTATTAATTTCAAGTACTTATTTATTATTAATTTATGCATATTATTTACCTACTCCGAAGCATTCAGACTAGTTTAAAAATAATGAAGCTTAAAGTTTTTCTATACCTAGTTATTTCAGATCCTTTTTCTCCGTAAGTCGGCGTTCCCACGAGCCTAATAAAATCGCGGCGGGATTTTATCACGCACTGAATTTTCAACTCTCGTTGTTGAGCCGAGCGTTGAGAATCCAACCTAATAAAAACAGAGTCCATCCCAGCGCGACGAAAAACACACTATTGTATTTTCAACTCCCGGCGCTAAGCAGAGAGTTGAAAATCCAGTGCGCAATAAAATGCCGCCGCGATTTTATTACGCTCGTGTAAACGGGGGTTTACTGGTTCAAAAGAAATGATTGTAATATTAATAAATTATTAGTATACAACGTGTCGTTTTGCATCCTCGTCAAATTTAAGTGTGTGGTATATTATAGACCACCAAACCGAATAGCTTTCTCCATGGCACTAACATCGTCATTGCGAAAAAATAATCATTTCATTTCATTTCATTTCATTTCATTTCATTTATTAATCAGCCGTCCCATAAATGTGCGTCTAGTAGGTATTGAAGTTTCCTATGGGATAGTTGAAATTTTTTTCGCGACTACGATGTTGGTCCCATGGAGAATGGTTTGATGTTCTGTATCACACCCTGAAATTTGACGAGGATGCAAAACGACACGTTGTATAGGGATCCAAATCTGAAATTATCTTTGAATCCTTTTTCCATTAACACACAACGTCGAGTCTGGAAATTTTCGACATATAAAAAGGCGGGTTCGGACTTAAGTTTACGAAGCAAAAAATCGGTCGACAATTTATTCGTGGGCGGGTTGGGCATCACTAATCGGCGTCATCAATCAGCTGGTCCCGCGATCGGATCAACTGACGGACAACCCCCGCCTCCCGCGCCCCGCAGTCCGCACGTCCCTTGCCACACCTCATCTCACACCCCGTTAATAGGAGGCCGAGTAGGCCTCGTGTAAGTGGACTGGACTGGACTGGCATTTCCATTATAAATTCGGTTTTTATTTTGTTATGGAAATACAGATAAAGATTTCATTTCCATTTCGTTAAACCAATACGAGTAGGGAAGAGTTCGAAGAGCTCAGTTCTTGCATGAAATTCTGCAAATAATAAAAGGACCACTATTGACGAATATTATTGAGGTTATAGGTAACTGCAATATTAATGAACCGGTTCCAGGTATTCGTAACCGTTGAATTGGGAATGTTCGATACGAACATAATATGACATATTATAGTCGAATATTCGAAGAAAATATTGACTGAAAACACTGCACCATCGAGTTTCACAATAATTTTCGAGTCCGAAATGAACAAAAATAAAAAAATAAGATAATGTCCCAAAAATTCAGCAACAAAAAATATAAGTAAGAACAGAATGAAAGTAAAAATAATAGCAAACGAGAGTTTCATGAGGTAGAAACAAAGAATGCTTGAAATTTCATCCGCATAATATTTGACAAAACCAATGTTTACCTGAGTCGTTGGGCTGGCCGTTGCGCGTTGTGTTATCTATGACAACAGTCTGCTCCGGGCTTGTCGCGATGAACGCACAGATATATTCCTCACCGACATAGTATTTATGCCGTCTGAATAGGGTTCAAATCATTTTTGTGCAAAACAATCGCCAGTACAGAACCTTCGCGCTTCGCTGACATGGGTAATGTTTGCACCCGTCTCCGAATTGATTTACCCACATCCGTAAATGTCACGATTTTTCGCGCCGAAATCGACTATTATTGGAATATGAATATGTCTCTACAAATATGGCAGTACCGCTTTTGGTTTGTGGTTATTGTTGCGTGGTGTATAATTTTTGATGCGATTATAGTTTGGCGTTAGTTCAGTGATCCCTCTCTAGTTTGTGTGTGAATTCACTGCACCTACGTATCAGCCAAACAATTCGGTTCAGTTTTTTATTTTTTTTTAATATACCTAACTAGCTTTTGTTGAAGGGATGAATGAAAAACAACTGCATGCAGCTAAGATGAGTATACTAAGAATAATGTGTGGTGTTACACGAATGGATAGAATAAGAAATTAGTACATAAGAGGAAGTTTGAAAGTGGCACCGGTGACTGAAAAGTTGTGCGGAAATCGGTTGTCATGGTATGGGCATGTGATGTGGAGGAATGAGGAAAATGTCGTGAGGAATGTTTTGAGTATGAATGTCGATGGCTATAAGAGTAGGGGAAGACCAAAGAAACGATGGGTGGACTGTGTGAAAGATGTCATGGCTAGAAAGGGGGTGACTACCGATATGACGACTAATAGAGAAGTATGGAAAAAAGGACATGTTGCGCCGACCCCAAATAGATTGGGATAAGGGCAGGAGAATGATGATACATAACTAGCTTTTGCCAGCGGCTTCGCCTGCGTGGATGTCGGAAAATATCCCACAGGAACGTACTACCGGGAATTCCTTACTTGTCTACATTATAAAGGGAACCTCTGTGCAAAATTTCAGCTTTCTAGTTCCAAGGGTTTGGCCTCGGCGTTGATGAGTCAGTCAGTCAGGACTTCTCTTTTTATTTATATGTATAGATAAATAAAATAAATAAATAAATAAATATCCTTGGACATTTCACACAACGCCATCTCAAATAGTAATACAGCTTTGTGTATTTCGCATGGTTTGAAATTGTTTTTCAAGATATTTATGCTACAAAACCAGTATAACTAAAACCAAATATACACATATACTTACTTAGTCTGCATTCATTTAAAAAAACACATCACGTGTATTTCAAAACTTTCATATATTTAAGTAAAATTCACAAAGATTGAACGTTATCAAAACTTCGTCTGACTTACCGCACTTTTACATTCACTGTTCAATATTCTGAAGACAAAGCGTCAAGTTCCATAGTTTTAAACCTTCAAAGAATAAGCTTTGGAATAGTGGAAACTCTATTAAAATTATCCTCAGACTTATGGATAAGTTTTATTCTAATACTTCGCACGTAGTTTGTACAAACGATAGCTTAGACAGGTTTAGAAGTGAATGAAAATTCTGTTTAAAAGGATTATTTATCTAAGCAATATGTCCCAGAATTGATAGCACAACCGATGAAGGGGTCACTGCCTACTCATATTATGAACAACTTTTACTTTGTGACCATACCTGAAATCGCGAAAAAAAATCAGCTGCTCCCTACATTTTGACGAGTTTGATGTAGATAAATGTACGGAACAGCTATTTCAGGTTTGGTGCCATAGTCAACCCCTGATGCGGTTATGCACTCAATTCTGGGACATATTGTATAAATAAAAATCAATCGCCGCATGTATGACAGATAACGGTTCGACCGATTGGGCCAACGAATTAAGAATATCATTCTTAATTCGTTGGATTGGGCAGATTTTTTTGGTTATGTTTGTAATTATCAGGACAAGGTTTGTATGAAAGAAATATTTTGGAAAATCCACCGTAACGTAACAGTCGGAAATTTTGATGGCATTTTTGTATGAAAATCTCAATAAATCTCGCATAAATTCACCCGGGCGACGCCGGGCACGAACAGCTAGTTTTATTTTTTTTTTAATTATAGTTGATAACGTTGCATTTGACTTTAGCTGAAGAGAATATAATAACAAAAGTTTATTTGTTGTTTCAGAACGAGCTATACTGACTGGCTATGTGGCACTCATGCGACAATGCATTGAGCTCGCTGAAAAAGTTGAAGCAGCTAAGGCTTAAGCAGATCAAACTGACTCCGCAATTTAGCACAAATATTAAGTTTTAAATAAAAGTGTTTTGGTTCAACTTATTTTTGTGTTATTTTTGTTTCAGATGTTATACATTTGCATAACGTCGCCTTAGAGTGAAAACCTCGAGAATGCATTTTTGCTCAAATTTATTTTATTGCGTTTCTATGGAGAAAACCTCGCATCGCACATCCTGATCTGACTAATTTGTTCATTCGATACTTGTAGCGCCATCTATGACGGTACTTAGTATTTGCATGCTTAAGTTCGAGTTTTTTGTACGAATACCTCGTAAGTAGCATTTTATGCATTTCGGACAATCTTAAAGACGCGAACAGTTCTTGATATAAAAGCGGTTAAATTTCCACATTAATTAATAAAAAAAAACATAAAAGCCGCCGTGCAAAAATTTTACATCGCGCAGTTTTTTCTTCCTCCTGAAAAGTTACTTCTTTTACTCTTACGAGGTTTTCACTCTAAGGCGTCGATAAACAACTATTAAGTGTGTGGAAAGAATTGTGAAAACTTGAGGCAAGAAAGAGAAGACCCTGTTCTTTGACTTTATGATGCCATTGCCCTGCTATCACTGCTATCACCAGAGGAGCTCGTGGCTAAGTAATAACAGCCGTACGGCTCGATCCATCAGATTAAGCTCCGCTTGTTGGTGTTGGTCCGTGGATGGGTGACCATCTTTACATACCGAGACTCTTCCGTGCCTCGGATAGCACGTTATGTCGCTGGTCCCGGCAGTCATTCGTGGATCTTTGACAGTCGTTACGCGTCGTCAGAAGACCGAAAGTCTGACAACCAGACTTTCCAAGGGGTGTTACCCAGTAATTGGGTTGTGGAGATCTGATAGGCAGTCGCTCAATATAAAATACTGGTATTCAGCTGCATCCGGTTAGACTGGAAGCTGACCCAACATAGTTGGGACAAGGCTAGGCAGATTATTGTTGCCATTCTGTCACTGCAAGGCAGCTGGATTCGCAGTACCAGTCATATTCCACAATCTGTTGCCAATTTGTAGTGTGCCTATTCCAAGAGGCGATAATCCGTCACTACCCAGTGACGATAAACACAGATTACTAAAAAAAATCTGCAAAACCTGCCAAGGATTGGGAACTATAATTGTACCTACTCCAGTACTCTTGAATATTGTAGTAGCTTCTCCTAGCTTATCGATCAATATTGGAAATAGAATACTATTTGTGTACCCCGAGGCAAGGCAAAATGAATTGTGTTTTTTATGATACCTCCCTGTGCGTCAGCAAAAAAACGCTTGAAGTGTCTCTTTACCATTTTGTCCAACCCCACAGAATGGGGTTCGAATAAATGTTTTAAAATGCAATTTTGTCATACAATACTCTGTTTTTGATCGAGTACACACGTATGATATAAGGTTTCAAAATTGTTATAAACCTTTATTCAATTGAGTGGCTCTTTATTCAAAGAAGTTACCAGAATAAATTATCTAAAATAGATCGTCACTACATAATGATCTTGAATCTCAAGATTTAATTTGTTTTTGCTACCACACCCACAAAGCACTAAGGAAAACACACATCCCCAAAAAAATTCGAAACCATTTTTAGATCAACGTATTTTATATTTATCTACATAAAATGAGGGTTACGTGGTGAAGGTGTGACCATGGAGTCCTGCCAAATTTTGAGACATGTTCAAACATGGTCCTCTTCGGTGTCACCTCTGCGTGTATTTACGTCGTCGCTTGCGTTAAAATTATATCAATATACCGCACCTGCTACTAATATATGCTTATGTTAGTAATGGTAAACAGCTGGCGACGGTCTTTTTATTTTGAACATGTTTAGACATAACTCTTTTAGGGATTTTGGTTTTATATTTTTGAGGTTTTAGGGTTCCGTACCTCAAAAGGAAAAAACAGAACCCTTATAGGATCACTCGTGTGTCTGTCTGTCTGTCTCTCTGTCGGTCTGTCCGTCTGTCCGTCTGTCACAGCCAATTTGCTCCGAATCTAGTGGACCGATTAAGGTAAAATTTGGTACACATATGGATGTCTGTGACCCAAATACGTACAGCTAAAGTAAATATATAATTTTGAATATGAGAGTCACTTTTAGGGGGAAAATAAGAAAATTTAAAAAAAAAGTTTTGTAAACTGTACCGTGTGACATATCAAATGAAAGGGCTTACTATGAGGGTCTTAAATATATTTTTTTTTATAATTTTAAAATATATTGTTTTAAAGTTATTTAAGAAAATTGACGAAAATTGACCATTCCCCCTTATCTCCGAAACTACTGAGCCTAAAATTTTGAAAAAAATATACAAAATAGTTCTATGCCTGTAGATTACCGGAAAACCTATAAGAAGTCTGTGGTCTTAAAATAACATGGTAAATCTATATATATAAAAAAATCAAAGTCCTGACTGAGTCACTGACTAATTTAGGTCTTTACCTATGAAATTGCCGTTCTGCAGTACTGGCCATTTCAAATCAAAATAATTTTTGTTTGGCTAAGAATTCTAATTTCAAATTAATTTTATTTTAAAAACATGGATTTTTTTTTCCAAAAGTAGTCATTTGTTTATTGATTAGTGTTACATTTTCATCGCATTTCAATCTTTTTCGTCATCATGGATACGTTAAAAATTCGAGTAATTATGGAATATGAGTACCGTCGTGGCAGCAACGCGGCACAAGCGGCACGCAACATCAACGACGTTTACGGAGCTAACACTACAAACCAACGCACCACCTGTTATTGGTTTGCTCGCTTCCGTTCTGGAAATTTCGACCTGAAAAATGAACCTCGCGGTCGTCCGAAGACTTTGGTCGACAATTACGAATTAAAGGCGATTGTGGAAGCTGATGATACACAATCTACGGCTGAATTAGCAGCAGCTTTCGACGTTAGCGTCAAAACAATATTGGTCCATTTGCGTCAAATTGGCAAGGTAAAAAAGCTTGACAAATGGGTGCCCCACGAACTCAATGATCGCCAGCGCGAAGTACGCGTCGAGACGTGCCTTGCACTGCTCAACAGACACACAAATGAAGGAATTTTGAACCGCATTGTTACCTGCTATGAAAAATGGATTCTGTTTGATAACTGCAAGCGCTCAGCAAGTTGGTGGATCCTGGTTCAGCACCTAAACAATGCCCTAAACGAAAACTTACCCCTAGAAAAGTGATGATCACTGTTTGGTGGTCTAGCGCCGGTGTGATTCATCACAGCTTCTTACCAAACGGTGTGAGCATTACTGCAGATGTGTACTGTGAAGAACTGAACACAATGATGGAGAAGCTGGCACATCTCCAACCAGCATTGGTCAATCGCTCGTCTCCGCTGCTCCTGCACGACAACGCGCGACCTCATACTGCACAGCAGACGGTCTCCAAGTTGCAAGAACTGGGGTTGGAAGCTCTCCGTCATCCGCCCTACTCACCAGACCTTGCGCCTACAGACTACTACTTTTTCCAGAATTGGGATAACTTCTTGGCGGGAAAAAAATTCAATACCCGAGAGGCAGTACAAAATGCCTTTGAAGAATTTATTGCCTCCCGACCAGCTGATTTCTTTAAGAAGGGCATCAATAAACTGCCACTGCGTTGGCAAAGATGCATTGATTGCATGCGTGATTACTTCGATTAATACAAATAAAAAATACATGAAAAAAATTCGTTTAAATTTTTTCATACAAAACGGCAATTTCATAGGTACAGACCTATTATATCAACGCACAGCCCAAACCAATGGACCTAGAAACTTGAAATTTTGCAAATAGATACCTTATTTAGTGTAAACATCCACTAAGGAAGGATTTTTGAAAATTCCATCCCTAAGAGGGTAAAATAGGGGATGAAAGTTTGTGTGAAAAATCCTAGCCCTTGAGTTAATAGACTTGAAACTTAGCACGAATATTCATCTAAGTAAATTATAAAGTTTATCATTTTTAGTTTTCCTAAACTACCCCCTAAGGAGCGATTGGGGGTGTCAATGTTTGTATGGAAGAACTTTAACACGCGGTCCGATTAACTCAAAACTCAGTTTTTATACTCGAGACCAAAAATTATGACTAACGTGTATCAGGGTTTTCCAGAAATCTACCCCTAAGGGGTGAAAAGTTGATTTTATAGCGGAGGATTTTATTGGGGGCTTGATTAACTCTAAAATTGGTGTAAATAATGTTTGAGTCAAGTTATGGAAACATACCAGACGATTTTTGAAATTCTTTATTTGTGTTCGTGAAAACAGAGATACCTACAGTTTATATGAAAAATCTTATTAATTTGGTTAATGAAATTGAAACTTAGCACAAATACTTGCATAAGTATATAATAATGTTTTTCATTATTAGTTTTTCAAAACTACGCCTCAAATGAGGTTAGGGATGTTAAAGTTTGTATAGAAGTATTTTAAAGCGCAGTCCGATTAAAAAAATGGTACTTTGAGGCAAGTTAGGAAACTTGTTAAACGAATTTTCACCGATTTTGACGACATATGGCTGATGTTTTAAGGAGTAACTTAGACTATTTTTATTTTAGAAAAATAATTAGGGTTCCGCGCAAGAAAATTAAAATCCATGAAATCAGACAACCACGTACAGTCCAGTACAAACTTACTAAGCCTCCGCTGTCTATTACGGCTATAACAACAAATAATAAAAATAAAGCAAAGTTAAAAATGTAAGGGGTCGATCCCCATACAATAAACTTTTCATTTTGAAAAAAAAAATAAAAATTTTAATCTAGCATGTGTGTCATCGTCTAGAACTCATTGGGTAGAGTACAAACATATTTTTTTGAAAATCTTTTAAAATTAAGAAATAGGGGACCGCAAACGTTGTAAATTTTAGACCACTTTTGTACGAGCTCTAGCGCAACAATTCAACAAATTAGGAATTTGAAACTTCTTTATACCATGTAGGTACCATGAATACTGTATTTAATCAACAATACTGAAAACGGCGATTGATAAGGTATTTTGTTTAAACATGGGTGATTTTCTGCAACTGCAAAAAATAACCTTGTAATTCACAGTATAGATAGAAGATAGATAGAATACTCTTTATTATGCACACCATAAAAATTACAGATATAAATGTTGAAATTTTACATAGGGTGACACAATGACACAACACATTATCATTATAAAATAAGTAAAAAGTTATCTTTGCGATTGTTAAACATGTAATATGGTACGGAACCCTTCGTGCGCGAGTGTGACTCGCACTTGACCGGTTTTTTTTTGTTAAACTTGCTGTTTTTTCCGTATGTTTTTTGACAGATAGCTTTTTAGCAGTTTTAGTTAGAAAACCAGGCAGCAAGTCGACTAATCGGGAATGTTTACACAGTCCAAGTCAATTGCAATTCAAAGCTTGCGTTCTAAAACTTCCTAGTGCACGATTGAGTACTACTACCTATTGTAACTTCTATTTTTATTAGCCTCTAAGTATTACAAACTTTGTTGTGTTTTTACTAAATACAACATAATAAGTAAATCATTCCTGAGTGACTATTATTTGTAGATGAAACATTAAAACAAAATGGCGTTTGGTAAAAATATAGGACTAAGACTGCACCAAGTCCTATATTTTTTACTAAACGCCGCACGACTTTCTCTCCTTGACAGCTCCTCCGCCAGATGCGGCAATGACTGCTAAAACCGATACAAGACACCAACAAAATTAGATAGGAATTAATATTCATCTGCTCCTTTCATGTAGTTTCGATCATTCGGTACCTACGCCAGGGAAAGATGCCGAGTGCCGAAATCCAACATCATTGCGCCTAATTCTCCCTTGATCTGATTTAATTTTAGTTTTAGCCAACCGTGTAAAAGAAGATGTAGTGACAAAAATTTAAAAGATTATGCTTAGATGGTTTGGTCATGTTGAGAGTATGAAAGGCAACTAACAAAAGGTATTTACAAGGACGCCCTAGGAAGACATATGGTGATGTTCTTCAGAAAGGTCAGGTTCCTATTACTCGCAACCGGCGGGCGTGACTGTATGACCAGATATATGAACGTAAACGAGGTATAAGTAGTAGGCTGCCACCTGTTCTGTAGTTTCTGCCTACCCCCATGGAAAGAAGGCGTGAGTTTATGTATGTATATATCTATAATACCTACGTAAGTTGTCAGTATTGTCATTGAAAATCCGTCTCCATACGAAAACTTCTTTTGTAATAAAAACGAGGTCTTGAAAATAATTAGACACTAGCTGACCCGACAGACGTTGTCCTGTCTTAGCTATGAATATTCTTATGTAAACGCGTGAAGTTAATAATAGTCGTTATGTTTTCTGAAATTTTCCAATTTTCTGCGAAATTTTCTTATTTTTTTTTCCTAAGAACCTTCTCCTGACAATAATAAACACAACAAAAAAAAAAAACCGGTCAAGAGCGAGTCTGACTCGCACACCGAGGGTTCCGTTCCGATTTCTGAAAAAGTGTGCTATTTAGAGTCATCGTTTTATTTTTCCTGTAATCTTTACATAATCTTCTATCATATTTATAATAATTTCAGATTTTTCCCTTTGCAAACTTCGGAGATAAGGGGGGGGGGGGGGAACGGTAAAATGTTTGAGAATGTGCAAACAGTGTTCTTTCATATGATACCCCACATGCCCTAGTAGCCCCACTTTGAATTTTGAAGACCCCCTTTCAGCACCTGTTACAAAAAAAATATAAATATTTTTATTTCTTTCTTATTTGCAAAATAGTTGGGTAAACGTCATATAAAACTATTCCAAATTTCAAGTTGATAGCATTAGTAGTTCTTGAGATATTCAGCTGTGACAGACAGACAGACAGACAGACAGACAGACCGATAGACAGACAGACAGACAGACAGATTGAGTGAGACCATAAGGGTTTCTTTTTTACCATTTTGGTACGGAACCCTAATAAGCGAAATTGTTCCATCCATTCACGCGTGATGCGATGACCAAGGGAAATAGGGATTCATATATTCATATATACAGATTGCTAGATAAGTTATTAATAGGTGTCATTTTTATTTACTGATCAAAAACACTACTTACAAGAATTTTTCATGAAAATGATATCTAAAAATAAATCATTGAAACCTATTTTTCAACTTATTATTCGCAGTATATTTGTGCTAATAAAAATGAATAATTGTTTTCATAATTCTTTCATGTGAAAAGTTTTTTACTTCGAAAAGATAAAGAAAGAGATGCATGTTCTGTAATAAAGGTGACTCAAACGACCTGTCACCTTAAGACGGGTTCAAACCGGGTTCGGGTTTGCTGTAATTCTGTAATTATCGAAAAGGGAATGCTATTCAACCCTACAAGTGTTTGTGTATTTTGTTGAGAAACCGCGTTACCTTTTGATGAGAAAGCACAAGTATTTTTCTGCAGTAATTTATTGTAAAGTTAACTAAAAGGTTAAATTTAAAGATGCTGATGAAAATTGATGAAGCTTTGATGATAATAAAAACCACGTAAAGCGGTTGGTCTCGGCCGTGATTTGAAGATCTTTGACGGTCGTTAGATTCAGAATCCCAAATGTCTGACCAAGGGTTATACCCAGTAACTGTCACTCCATGTTAAATACTGGTATTGGACAGCACCCGGTTAGACTGGAAGCCGACCTCAACAAAGTTGGGAAAAGACTAGGCAGATTAATTTTGACAATAAGAAATAATTTCCACCGTGTCTGTGTTATTTCTTGTAGGGCACTAATGCTCAGTTTCTGAAGTTTTTAAACGGAGTTTATCCTTTTGATAGTGATTATTGGTTCGATATCATGCTTTGATTACTTCGTTAAGGAAGAAATTTGCTTAAAAGTCGAGTGAAATATTATCGATGGTTTATCTGACGACCTCAAAAACCGAGCATAAGGAAGGAATTGGTTTAAATAGATGATTTTGTCGAAGGCTATTAAATAATTTTGAAAATATTTTCCAACATCGAGCTCCAGGTTCCAGGATACAAATTCATTAAAATCAATAACACAGCGGGAGCTTTATTAATTTATTTTACACCAGCGTTACAAAAGATTTCTTTGGTATTAATTTCGCGCCGTTCTCCGAAATATGAAGAATCGTAATTATTCGGAGCAAAATATTCGGATAAATATTCGAAATTACAAGCACCAAACAATAAGAACGCTGTGAATGACAATCTATTCTTAAAGAAAATAACTGTAATTGCCTTCGACGAGGTCAGGTGGGTCTTCGCTGGATTTGTAAAGGGCCCGTCCTTTATTCCCTTCTCCTTGATTTTCCGGTGCAGAACAAAAGCTATGGTGGCCTGAATGAGACCTCCTGCCCTATTCTGTTGTCCTAGTACAGATTAGATGTATACTATATTACGCACTTAAGTACAGAGGTCGTGAGTTCAAAGAATATCCATTATTACGGATGGTTTATTCTCTTCCGTCTTTGGTAATAAAGGGTAACGTTGGACTACATAACATACTCGTATCTCCTACCTATTTGTTGATTATGTATGTACAGTCGAGTTCATTAATATATTGGCCCTTTCAGGCTTCAAAAATATATGAACGTCAAAAAAGTTCATAATATTGTGACAACTATATAAGCATCATTAAATTGTAGTCAAGATTTAGATTAATTAATAATGTGACTGCTTTTTCTCAGTAACATGTATACAGCCAAAGGAAAAGCCGAAAAAGCAAAAGCAGTCACATTTTATGAATCTAAGTCTTGACCACAATTTAATGATGCTTAATAGTTGTCACAATATTATGACGTTCGTGTATTTTCGAAGCCTTAAGGGGCCGTATATGAAATTTTGCCGATTTCGCTAATTTGCGTGATTTTAAAGACGTAATTTTACAGTCAAAATACTGTATTTCTATAAGTATTAATGCACAACATAAAAGTTCATTGCGATTATAATCTAATGAATGAGCTACATCTTTATTTTGCATCGAGTTTGTTTGGTTGTTTGTCGAGTTTGTGCGAGAAATAGGTTGTTTTAAAAGATTTTTTAATGGTAAATGTTTTTAATTTGATTGATTGATTTGAATTGAAGTTTATTTCTGTTGTTTTAAGTTTATGAACGAAAGTTCTAAAACTTTCTCAAACATTTGACTAAGTTGAATATTTTTTTACTCAAAAATTTTATATGAAAGTCGTAAAAGTGATTAATACATTGTATATACAACTTTCACAAGAATACATTGTAATTTTTCCATACACTTTAGTCGTCAAAATTATTCGTAAATATGTGATATTCTAAATCTCTTACAGCAAAAATTCACAAAACAGTGGCCCGTTTTGATCGATTAATCAAAATTAAATAATAAAAATAAAAAAGTAGCTCATACATTAGATCATATTTGAAATTATCTTTCATATTGTGCATTAAAACATATACTATATTATATTTATAACTGTAGAATCGCGTCTGTAAAATTACGTAAATCGGCAAAATTTCGTGTACGGCCTCTTAAAGGGCCAATATATTAGTTCAAATTCAAAATTTTTATTTCGAGCAAAGACTCATATAGGGTTAGTAACATTGTCCCTTAAAACTAAGTGTTAGTAAACAACACGAAACGATGGCACATGTAACTGACAGCAGTGGATTATATACGGACAGTCCACTCTGTCAGCAATCATTTTCAGAACCCTGTTAGGGCTAGCCATGACTCGAGCTACCATCGATGCTGCGCGCTTGCGCATTATTGTGTAAAAACAATCTACACGCGCCGCCGCAAACATCCCTGATGCACTACAACGCCATGGCAGCCCCAACAGTTTTCTGAACGCGTTATTAAATTGGACACGAAGGGCTCCATACGATGCCCGCGAATACTTTTCCCACAAGCTGCACGTGTAGGAGGTTGTACAGAATGCTCTAAAGAGCGTCACCTTTACGTCTGCAGTACAACGTGCAAACCTGCGGGCCATCATATTCGCACGCACGGAAAGAGCACTCCGTTCCCTTTCTATGTCAGCATTGTCTCTAAGGTCAGTGGTTACCAAGTGACCAAGGTACTTAAATTGTTCCACTCGCTCAAGAGAAACACCGTTTAACCATATGGGAGGCACATCAAGATGGTACTTGGTCCCCCCCGCCTCAAAAACAATATACTGACTTTTTAGAACGTTATACAGTAACCCATGTTCAGTTGCATAACGCTCACACGTGGCCAATAATGTCCTAATACCGCTGACTGACGCGCTCAGCAGCACCATGTCGTCCGCGTAACTTAAATTATTGACACAGACACCGTCAATATGACAACCGACATGGTGACTACTAAGCGCCTCAATCAGGGCATTCATATACAAATTGAAGAGGTGAGGGGAGGTCAACCCCCCCTGTCTCACACCACACTCCAATTGATACGGCTCCGACAGCACACCCGCCCACCGAACATTGTTGACCTGGCTTCCATACCAATGCTTGAAGATACTTATAAGCTCGATAGGCAAGCTTATAGCTTCAAGTTTCTTCCACAATATATCGTAGGGAACCAGATCAAAAGCCCTGGACAGATCAAGGAAACAAGCGAAAACAGGTGTTCTTCTTTCTGTGTAGTACCTGACGGCCTGCTTGAGACAGAGAACTGCACTTTCTGTAGAAAGTCCTGACCGAAATCCGAACTGATTGTCGTGCAGCACAAGACGTTCGTTTAGTTGTATCTCAAGCAGACCATCAAGAACCTTGGCGACTGTGGTCGCTAGAGAAATAGGTCTATAGTTCCCCTTATCCGAAAGATCACCTGTTTTACTTTTAACAATAGGAACCACAATCGTCCTCATAAGGTCGGCAGGCAAGTATGAATGAGCAATACATATGTAGATTGTACAACAGCGCCAAAACCCTCGGCAAGTGAGGACCGGCATATTGTAAATGCTCGATACTGAGCCCATCATGACCGGGGGACTTGCCTTTGGTCGCAGACCTGATGACCTTGGCCACATCTTTGGCACTGAAACGTGTACTCACCTCGCCACAACGGGGCTCAGCATCCAACATCACAGAAGAGCTCCCCAGCGGTGATTTTAAAACAAAATGATTTTTAAAAAGGTTCGCAATATCCTTTGAATCAGTAACACCATTCACACCAACAGGCAGGCCTGGCCGAAATTTTAATGAACTCGACTGTACAAAGGAGTGTTATGATCCTGTCTCATAATGTAATATTCTTTCATCTAGGGAAAACATAAAAAAGTTGTATTGGCACATGATATTTTTTAGTTTTGTCTTTGGGGTGGAGACGATTGGATGCCATACTCCATAGACAACGGTGACAAGCAGTGACCACTCTTACTAACTTCTTTGTCGCCTTAACATATTCCAAAGCAATGAAGATGCTTATGACTTATGAGATTTATGCCTATTAACGCACCCAGGAAACAGAAGGATTTCTCTTATGTTTTTTAAGTACATAATAGATAAATAATAATATTTAGAAATGGAAAATAATGGCTTCACATACATAATACATATTTTAACAGAACATACACAAGACAGTATGTAACTATACTTGTTTATCTTTGCTATAAAGTTCACAAATGTAAATACAAGACCGTTCTTTTCCTGTCTCCCGTTAAAAGAAAACGTGATAACCGCTGTAACCCTTCAGAGCAAACCATGGGATTTTGTGTCCCTAAATAAACATTCGCTTTCTTAGTAGTGCCCCAACATACGGAACATTTGTCATTTGTCTTTTACCAACTATGTCGGGATATAGTTGTGACGTGTAAGGGGAAAGTAAATCTTTGGGTTTTTCATAAATAGGTAAAACTTGGACAGGGTGGCTTGAATAACTTGTTTCTTTTTTATTTCATGCTTTATGGTTTTGTGAGAGGAGCTCGTGGCTAAGTAATAACAGCCGCACGGGGACGATCATCAGGTTAAGCTACGCTTCCCGCAGTTGGTCCGTGGATGGATGACTTTACATACCGAGACTACTCCGTGCCTCGGAAAGCACGTTATTCCGTTGGTCCCGGCTGTCATTCGTGGATCTTTGACAGTCGTTACGGGGTTCAGAAGCCCGAAAGTCTGAAAACCAGTTTTACCAATGGGTATCGTATTATTACCCAGTGACTGGGTTGTGGAGGATAGATAGGCAGTCGCTCCATGTAAAATACTGGTATTCACCTGCATCCGGTTAGAGTGAAAGCCGACCCCAACATTTTTTGGCAGATTGATGGTTTTGTGTCTGTTTTTGAGAGAGAGGGAAGGCCAGTGTAAAAAAACCGGTCAAGAGCGAGTTGGACTCGCGCACCGAGAGTTCCGTGCAATCACTTATATGTAATTTTTGTCGATGATTTCTGAAAAACTGTGCTATTTAGAGACATCGTTTTATTCTTCCTGTAATCTTTACATAAACTTCTATCACATAGAATAATTTCAGATTTTTCGCTTTGCAAACTTCGGAGAAAAGGGGGGGGGGGACGGTATTTTTTTTACATTTTTCATCAAAAGTCGAAGACTATACGAGCTAAAAAAAAGAAAAAAAATGTTTGAGAATATGCAAACAGCGTTCTTTCATATGATACCCCACATGCCCTAGTAGCCCCACTTTGAATTTTTAAGACCCCCTTTCAGTCCCTGTTGCAAAAAAAAAATATAAATATTTTTATTTTTTTCTTATTTGCAAAATAGTTGGGTAAACGTCATCTAAAACTGTTCCAAATTTCAAGTTGATAGCATTAGTAGTTCTTGAGATATCCAGCTGTGACAGACAGACAGACAGACAGACAGACTGAGTCACACCATAAGGGTTCCTTTTTTACCATTTTGGTACGGAACCCTAAAAAGTAAGTATACAGCTTGTTGCAGAAATGTGTGGTAATATATTTATGGGTCCAGGTCATCCTTTCCTTTTGGAACAAACATAATGGTCGATGTTGGTCCCATGGAATAAGTTGTTCAGTTTAATGGCCTGTAATACCACACTCTTAAAATAAGACTACACATTTTCGATACACGCTGTGTAAAATAGAGACGAGTTTAAATTCGTAAACGTAAATTATTTAACGTAATCTGGTTCCAAATACTTCATCATAATATGAACATAAATAAAGATAGGCCCATCTAATTTTGTATAATATGCTAAAATAAACATTTGTAGCCGAAAATATTGAACCATATTTTACAACAGTTTGTGGCAATTTATATTTCACTTAAGTTACCCTATTACCTACTTTTGAACGTGGTACAGGGAATAATAATTTAGATTTAATGGCGCAGAAGATATTATAAGCTACCTCTCTGTATAAGGCATGATGAATCGGGCTAAAGTTGAGAATTTTGTTAAGTTTCAAGGATCCCGTTGGTCGTCGTCTGCGCAAAAGCGCACTCGAGTGTTTCTTTATGATGAAACTTGAGGAATTTTTGAAATATCGATTCCAGAATTCCATTCAAGAAGTTCGCTTCTATATTTAGAATTTATTAATAAAGCGTTCATAAATTGATATTGTTCCGGTGTTCGCTTCGGGATATTGTTTCGGTGATGCATAATCAGCCACTTTAACGTGGCCACTTTTAATAACGTTCCCACTACTGGGGTCCTAAAAAACACCACGCGGCCCCAGTGCAGATTGGGTCACATTATAATTATTATACTCGCGAATGTTTTGTTTCTAGGACATGCCGGTTTCCTCACGATGTTTTCCTTCACCGTTTTGAAAGCAATGGTGATGAAATAAATTACACAAAGTAAAGTTCCTGCCTGGATTCAAACCCCACGTAAGGCGGAGTCGTTACCACTGGGACTCCACTGCTCTTTCAGAGTTCCGTTCTATATTTAGAATTTACAATGGATTTATTATTGGATAATTAGAGATATTACTTCCGTGATGATGATTAATCAATATTTTTTGACGTTAAGATTTGCATGTCAGTTACATTGCTATAAGTTCAGTGTCTATTTTATTTTATTTCTTAATAAATTATTATGAAACTTATGTATGCATTATAAATGTCACTATCATATTTTGTCAACGTAGTTTCTTTCCAATACCTAACTTTTTAACTTGATGATCACTTAAAATGCCATTAATTCTAAGGGCGTGTTTGCCCAATTAGTTTTGCTAGTTACCCTATCCCAAATTAATTTCTACACGTAGGTACAGAAGTTCTAACAATCGGGAAACTTGTGACAACGGTATAACGCCTCCTGTCACTTTGGGTGCCAACTACTGACGTAATACCTATCTTTAATGTGTTCAAGTGGTTTTAAACGATGACTAGGTACGTAAGGTCTTCAACGGGGAAGCGGTAAATAAAATTCACCTGTTTTTTTTTACGATTTTTTCTATTTGCAGCTCAGTGTTTCAGTGCTGGGTGTATGTTGATTAAAATATGATTCTCGAACGTAACAAATATGTGTTTACAGAATTATAATCATACACCTACATTAGTGTTAGTAGTACAACTCCATAGTTTAGAATTGGCCTCAAATGTCTAAATTTCATGAAATAGGTAGTCATTCAATGGGGTATCTGAACTTAGAGAATTGTATTGATGATTTTAATCACTATACTTAATTCTATAAATACAGATTTGTTTCGGTCGCGAATCATATACAGATCAGAAACGTAAGCAAATTTTAATTTCACGGGCTACCCTGGAGCTTTCGCCTTAGGGCGATAGATTTATGATACTTTTGTCCTGCAGTGAACGTCTTTCAATACAATATTTTGTACCTATCTACGCAAAGGTATATACCTACAAAATATTGGATGACCTTTTCTACGGAGCAAGTATTTTTTTCCATGGTATGAAGCAGCTGCGTGTGATTGTAATTATAAATATTTTTGATTTGTGAAAATGTGAACTCGGTTTTGTGTATTATTTGCCAACGAAGCGAACGTCTGCGTCATTCCGACAGTACGTACAACACTATGAGAATTACATGTCGGCCACGCATCAGCTGTGGTCTCGGAAGCAACACCAAACAGTTTTATCGTAGTTGCATCGGTCATGTCAGTGACAAAACCGATATTTCTGACGCTACTCGTAAAAGTCTACCATTACAACCAATCCACACAAGCATACAATCATAACATAGTGAACCCATCTTAATACCAGATGGCCAATTCTCGTACCTAAAAATGTTCACAATCTCATGGCAGCGTCAATCAAATGTCAAAAATGTAGGTAAACGCTATACAATTTTTGACAAATTGAGACTGAGATGAGATTGCGAACGTTGTTAAAAATACGAGAATTGCCGCTCTGTTTTATTTTAAAATTGTCTTCGAAGTAGGTAGCGGTAGTCAATTCGCCACACATCACGTGTTTCTCACCCGGCGCAAACAAGCAACTAACACAGACCTCATATATGTATGGGTAAATCTGTAAAGTAGCGTAGGACGGGCTCTCAAAGGATTTGCCCGTACAGCCATCGACAAATATTTGTCACTCTCTTTGTTTCTATTCGACGAACATTCATCACACTTGCTTCGGACCTCTGTGATAGAGAAAATATTATTAGTACGTTTTTTATTTACACATATTTTGTCTTCTTGTTGAAATTATGTTGTTACGTCATGTATGAAGTGGTTAGTATAGTCTGTTCATAAAATTGCATAATGATTAAATGAGGTGTAAATCAATCTTGATGCAATAAATCTTTTAATTTAATGAATCGGTGTTTGAAGCAGATGTACTCTTATAATTTTTTCACCCTTTTTGTGTTTTACAACGTTGTCATTAGTCACTTGAGTTCAATACTGATGTTTTTCATCCCTTATCTGAATCTTGCTTTGAGAGCACCTGCAGTCATTAATTGCAACCTAGAAAGCTGAAAAATTAATGAAAGTTATCAAGTAGGTATTTCTGATCTTGCTGAGGTGACTGATCTCAATACTTAAAATTTTGATAGGTATCGATAACTAATCATGGTTATAGCGGAAGATAGATGGCAGTCTCTCTGAATAAAAATTCTAATTCGCAGGAAGCCGACCTCAACATTGTTGCTAGGCAGACAAGATAGAATATGAACTGGAAAAATGCACCTTATACACGATGCTAAAGCTATGTAAACTGTAAATATAAAAAAATCTATCACAGGATCTATGGAGCTTTATAGTATACAATTTAGTTCTAAGTTTTCCTGTTTTTGTGTGTTATCGGCAGGCGGCGCTGGTGACGCGACTAACGACCAATGTCGACATCTCAGTGAAATGTCACAATGATTTATCGGCTGTACTACGGGCGTATACGCCGGATATAATATGTATGTACGTAGATATACTCGTAGAATATACATACCCAAGGTGTATATGATTTATAGTTTTCTGGGACGAAATGAGACTGTGATTTCTGGCTATGGGTATTATATTTGTTTTTTTTTTGTTTTATATTACATAATTGTAATTTTTTTCAGGAATTGGATTACATTAAAGAATTATCGAGGAGCTCGTGGCTAAGTAATTACAGCCGCACGGGTCGATCCGTCAGGTTAAGCTACGCTTGCCGGGGTTGGTCAATGGATGGGTGACCATCTTTACACACCGAGACTCCTCCGTGCCTCGGAAAGCACGTTAAGCTGTTGGTCCCGGCTGTCATTCGTGGATCTTTGACAGTCGTTACGGGTCGTCAGAAGCCCGAAAGTCTGACAACCAGTCTTACAAAGGGGTACCGTATTACCCAGTTACTGGGTTGTGGAGGTCAGACAGGCAATCGCTCCATGTAAAATACTGGTATTCAGCTGCATCCGGTTAGACTGGAAGCCGACCCCAACACAACTTAACTTGGGAAAAGGCTAGGCAGATTGATTGTATGCATATAAAAAACATATCTGTAGAATACTATTTTCACCGTTGAAAGTCTTCACTATCAGAACCCATTAAAAACTGTTTTGCTTCTGCAAGACTTGTATTGCATTTAAATGAACAGATTATAATTTTGTAATTTGTTTTCCAGTTATCTGAGCATGCAGTGGACGCTATACATTTTAATATTACTTTACTCAAATAAATATATATTAGGTATGTTGGGTATGTTGTATGGATAAAGTCACTAGACATGAATATTCATACATTATGAAAATTTTAGTGCCGTCTATATTACAACAATTACTTTTAAAGCACAAGTATGGTCCCAAATTTTTATTTTTTGATACAATACTATATTTTATTCTGACTCATATCTTTTTATTTCCGAGGCCAAAAGGGTTTTAGCAATTCAGATTTATATTTATTGGTTTTGTACGATAAGTATGTACCTATGTACCTATACAGCATGTATCATAAAGGTGTCCAGATAAGAGAGAGATAAGTATGTACAGACCATTAAACTCAAAAACTTTCTCCATGGGACCAACATCGTAATCGCGCAAAATTATCAACTGTCCCATACAAAGCTTCAATACCTACTCGACCCAAATGTATGGGACGGCTTATTATTTTTTCGCGACTAGAATGTTGGTCCCATAAAGAAAGTTGTTCAGTTTGATGGTCTGTACCCTTCGATCAATAATAGCACTATTGATCGAAGTCTGTACCACATCCTTAATTATGAGCACACCTTTCAGATACAAGCTGTGTACGTACCTATAATCATAGCTTGAAGTATTACGCCTAGATACATACATAATCATAATAAGGATGATCCATCAGTCATATAATAAATAAATATTAGACACATATTTTTTGCTTTATCATATGAATAAAAAATTACTTAGTTAAAACGCATTAAAGTTGGAGAATGGGGGCTCGCTACGTCACAACTAAGTATGAAATGTAACAAGGCGTGACGTCATGCAACGTGTTAACTTAATGTATCGCCGTAATCTTTTGATTATGTAAAAAAATAAAAAAATACGTGTCCAATATTTTTAAATAATCTACATGACGGAAAAAACCAAATTTTTTTAGTCATCTCCCTTATAGAGGCAAGAGCGAATATCTAAGCCTACAATAAACGAGGCTTGGCTTAGGCTTCATTTACGCAGATGCGGGGCGTCGTGCGGCGCGGTGCGCGGGGCGGCCCCCACTAAATTCAAAGGGCGTTCTGAGAGCGTTTACTGAGAAGCGTTACACTTGACGGCCCGCAGACCGCACTGCGCTCCGCGCCGCGCAACGCCCCGCGTCTCCGTAAATGAAGCCTTAGGTATTAATATTACTTACTTTTTAAGGAAAAACTTGTCTTGAACTGTCCATCCCTCTTTAGTCGTAACAAAACAGGCGACCTAAGGATTATTTCAAGAGAAGATTTTTAATGGGCCAAAAACATCATCTCCTAGTCTAAGGTTTATTTGATCTGAACTAAACAGACTAACCACACCTTACCCCAAACTCCATTAAACTAATTTAAAATTACTTCAGTCTAAAATTTACATTCATATTCATTGATATTACCGATTTTGATACACATTTCTGTGGCGCGTCGAATTTTCGATAACCGCGCAGGCCACTTATTTCAGGCAAATTTGTGTATAGACGTGTGCAAAATTGGAACGCAGAAATTTTCGGTTCATACGATACGGGGAATACTGAAGATTGGGCGTGGTCATTTGCTGTGTGCTGGCTTCGGTTTTAATCTTTTTATTTATTATGTTGGGGTTTTTTTTTCATTTTTAGGGTTCCGTACCTCAAAAGGAAAAAACGGAACCCTTATAGGATCACTCGTGTGTCCGTCTGTCTGTCTGTCTGTCTGTCTGTACGTCTGTCCGTCTGTCACAGCCAATTTGCTCCGAATCTAATGGACCGATTAAGTTAAAATTTGGTACACATATGGATGTCTGTGACCCAAACACGTACAGCTAAAGTAAATATATGAATTTTGAATATGAGAGTCACTTTTAGGGGGAAAATAAGAAAATTTAAAAAAAAAGTTTTGTAAACTGTACCGTGTGACATATCAAATGAAAGGGCTTACTATGAGGGTCTCAAATATATTTTTTTTATAATTTTAAAATATATTGTTTTAAAGTTATTTAAGAAAATTGACGAAAATTGACCATTCCCCCCCCCTTATCTCCGAAACTACTGAGCCTAAAATTTTGAAAAAAATATACAAAATAGTTCTATGCCTGTAGATTACAGGAAAACCTATAAGAAGTCTGTGGTCTTAAAATAACATGGTAAATCTATATATATAAAAAAATCAAAGTCCTGACTGAGTCACTGACTAATATATCAACGCACAGCCCAAACCAATGGACCTAGAGACTTGAAATTTTGCACATAGATACCTTATATAGTGTAAACATCCACTAAAGAAGGATTTTTGAAAATTCCATCCCTAAGGGGGTAAAATAGGGGATGAAAGTTTGTATGAAAAATCCTATCCCTTGAGTTAATAGACTTGAAACTTAGCACGAATATTCATATAAGTAAATTATAAAGTTTATAATTTTTAGTTTTCCTAAACTACCCCCTAAGGAGGGATTGGGGTTGTCAAAGTTTGTATGGAAGAACTTTAACACGCGGTCCGATTAACTCAAAACTCAGTTTTTATACTTGAGATCAAAAATTATGACTAACGTGTATCAGGGTTTTCCAGAAATCTACCCCTAAGGGGTGAAAAGTTGGTTTTATAGCGGAGGATTTTATTGGGGGCTTGATTAACTCTAAAATTGGTGTAAATAATGTTTGAGTCAAGTTATGGAAACATACCAGACGATTTTTGAAATTCTTTATTTGTGTTCGTGAAAACAGAGATACCTACAGTTTATATGAAAAATCTTATTAATTTGGTTAATGAACTTGAAACTTAGCACAAATACTTGCATAAGTAATTAATAATGTTTGTCATTATTAGTTTTTCAAAACTACGCCTCAAATGAGGTTAGGGATGTTAAAGTTTGTGTAGAAGTATTTTAAAGCGCAGTCCGATTAAAAAAATGGTACTTTGAGGCAAGTTAGGAAACTTGCCAAACGAATTTTCACCGATTTTGACGACATATGGGAGTAACTTAGGCTATTTTTATTTTAGAAAAACAATTAGGGTTCCGCGCAAGAAAATTAAAATCCATGAAATCAGACAACCACGTACAGTCCAGTACAAACTTACTAAGCCTCCGCTGTCTATTACGGCTATAACAACAAATAATAAAAATAAAGCAAAGTTAAAAATGTAAGGGGTCGATCCCCATACAATAAACTTTTCATTTTGAAAAAAAAATCAAAATTTTAATCTAGCATGTGTGTCATCGTCTAGAATTCATTGGGTAGAGTACAAACATATATTTTTTTAATCTTTTAAAATTAAGTAATAGGTGCCCGCAAAAGTTGTAAATTTTAGACCATTTTTGTACGAGCTCTAGCGCAACAATTCAACAAATTAGGAATTTGAAACTTCTTTATACCATGTAGGTACCATGAATACTGTATTTAATCAACAATACTGAAAACGGTGATTGATAAGGTATTTTGTTTAAACATGGGTAATTTTCTGCAACTGCAAAAAATAACCTTGTAATTCACAGTATAGATAAAAGATAGATAGAATACTCTTTATTATGCACACCATAAAAATTACAGATATATAAATGTTGAAATTTTACATAGGGTGACACAATGACACAACACAGTATCATTATAAAATAAGTAAAAAGTTATCTTTGCGATTGTTAAACATATAATATGGTACGGAACCCTTCGTGCGCGAGTCTGACTCGCACTTGACTGGTTTTTGTCTGTATTGTCTGTCCCTGGTTGGTTTATCTTTAGGTTTTCAGATAAGTTTCATCTCTGTTTCGTGGAATTCTGTTATTAAAAAGGGGCTTTTACATCTCTGCACTCATATCTCAACTTATCACAAAAAATGTTCGCCTTTAACTAATAGGGTCGGCTTTAATTAATAAGTTCTAAATGGTTGAAATAAAATATTTTTTTCATAGGTATTATTTTGTTTCTGCCTTTTTAAAAAATCTTGCTTTACCGCCGAGCTGTTTTAATTAGACAATATTGCAGGTTTTTCACTTAGTAAAATGTTGCTATTTATGAACTGTTTTTAATTTTGCTTGCTTAATCAGGAGTTTTACTGTTAATATTATAAATTTTAATATTAATATTTAGTGGCAATTATTATTATTTAGTACATAGTAATAATTATTATTTGTATGTACCTAATAGTTATCATGTTTATTATGTGTTAATAACCAGCAGAATGATGTACATTCTCATCTATAGGTGGATGCTGCCAAAATGGTCCGGACTATGCTTATAATATAAATACCTTGTGGTCATCTACATCACCACATACGAACTGCTCATCAATGACATGACGTCACGCAATCCTGCATCGCGCAATTAGAGTTTACCACGCGACTAGCATATATACAACGTCCCAACATTAACCGTCGGGCTGCAGCAGCCCACCAGACACGACACCCGTCTGGTCGGAGGAACCTCCCTTTTCTATGGAAGATGAGTGAACTTTACACCCTGTTCCTCATGCCTCCAAAACTTATGCTACACATACAGACACATAAACTCATACCTTCTTCCCACGGGGGTAGGCAGAAACTTCAAATCGCCACTTGCTACGATATAATACTCCTTTTGCCTCGTTTACGTTCATACATCTGGTCATACACGCACGCCGGTTGCGAGTACTACACACCTGACCTTTCTTAAGAACATCACCAATAAGGTCACTAGGGTGCCACTCACATCTGCCTTGTAATACCTATTCTAATACTTACGAGATTATCCAATTGTTCTCTTCACCATTCACCCTATAGAAAGAACAGGCAACCACGTCTGTTCACAACTACCAATGCAGTATCAAATCATCTAGGATTTCAAACACCGATTTTCTTCACAGTAAGCAGTAACTTAAAACTAGGTATCGCTTTTTGGTACAACTAGCCATTCCCCAACTACATTATGAATGTTAGGGTCGTCTTTCAGTCTAACCGGATGCAGCTGAATACCAGTATTTTACATGGAACGACTGCCTATCTGAATTAGTTATAGAAATTCAGACATGATGTGAAAATCTTTATTGAATAAATGAATTGAATTGACCTCCACAACCCAGTCTGGGGTGTTACGGATACCCCTTGGTAAGACTGGCTGTCAGAATGACGGGCTTCTGACGGCCCGTAACAACTGTCAAAGATCCACTTATGACAGCCTGGACCAACGGCTTAACGTGCTTTCCGAACTACGGAAGAATTTCGGTAAGTATAAAGTCACCCATACACGACCTACTCGGCAACCGGAGCTTCTTTTTGGTACAACTATAAGAAAAATTGGGTACCCTGGTGGCAGTCATATTAAATATCGTATGGTATTAAGCTTCTTATGATAAAAATAATACAACATTATTATGAAGAAGGCTATTTCAGTAAAAGGTTCATATTCACGAATTTATCTCCCACTTTTAATAGGGATAATAAACCTCACTGAGTTACGGGACAGGGGTCAAATGTTTCACATACAACTATTTGGGAACGCTAAGCGGTAATAGGTAAAGTTAATAGTTTAATCCAATTTATATGACCATAAATCCGGACTCAGACGTCTGAATTCTGAATTAGCTTTACGAGTGAATAATAATTTTCTGGATACTTTTTTCTCTATGAACTGTATGTTGTATATGCACAGTCACATCTAAAATATTATGTTCAGCACCTTAAAGACTAATTTTGTGTGTTTTGCACGGTAGAATGTGCTTTACTGACTAAGCATTATACAAGTTGTTTGGATCTAGGTGCAAAGCTTTAAGGGTGTGAAAATTTACACCATTTAGAGCATTTTGAGCCATACAAGTCTTAGACAAAGCATGTTTTTTTTTTATTTTTGCCCCAGTTAAAGATGGTATGTTATTTTTACAAAAAGTTTGCAGTTAAAAATAAAATGTCTTATTTATTATTACTTATTATTTATTTATTTATTTATTTATTAACTCATCATCACCATCATTACAGGAATTTCCTAATTCAATAGTGTGGCCATAATTACAGTTTCAGTTTCAGGTCTTAGATATCTGTGGTTCAAAATGCTCTAAATGGTGTCAAATATCACGCCTTTAAGGGAGCATAACTGACGTGGAGCTGGGCGGAGGGAGAGGAGCGTACCGTGAATTGACCAATCTCAGTGCGCGAAAACTCCATTCCTCGTCAATGAAAACATTGTAAGTGGAGCGGAGCTGAGCGGACATTCAAATAAAATGTATAAACACGCGGCCCCGAGTTGGACAGAACGGAGTCAAGCAGGGCGGTCCGACCAATAACGGTGCTCGAAATCTCTACTCCTCTCCACTCCGCTTCAGTGTAAATTCTGGCCACTTTTCACTGCTATTCTTAACTCTGCTCCGCCCAGCTCCGCAACAGTGGAAACGCAACCTAAAGCTTTGCACCCAGCTTCCAGACACCCAGTAGGTATATTGCGTCGTAATGTCAATACCGCAGAATGACATTCAACAATCTTCTTTACTTGTGAGCGTGAGCAAATCACTGGAGCGAATTTAAAATGTCACACAAGACACAGACAGTCTCTGACAGTTAAACACAAAAAAAATATTGATTTCATAAAATGGCCAGGGCATTAAAAAGGTTTTAGGTTGATGTCAACACGACACTGGTCCACTGGTCAAAGGTGTATGCTATTTTTATCTTTGTTATGAAGTATATTTTTCTAAGCAATAGTCTGGCCAGTGCCGTAGCGTCAAAAGATATTATGACTTGATAAAGGAAAAAATATGAAAACTGACGAAGATCTCTATTCTAACGTTCTGTATAATACGGACCGTATTACACAGAACGTCACTCAATACTCAAGCATTACTTAAAACTAGATTCAAGCCATTTGATTGGTTGAAACTAGTTTTAACTAGATTTAAACAAAGATCAGTGCTTGAGTTTCCTTCTGTAATACGGACATATGACTTGCCAGATTTTTTTTTTTTGTATGGGATAGAGTAATGTTAGTATGTACTTTTTAACGTATGAGCCGACGGGCAATTTTCAGATATTAGAGGTACTAAAGTTACGTAAAAATATTACTCACTTTTCTTAATAGTCTGTCTGACTGCAGACTTGTATGTATGTTTTACACAATATTTTTAATAATTAATAATCAAAAATAAACTACGACGTTCAACTACTTCTACTATGTTCTTGAGAAAATTGGTAAAGGTGAGTGAACTCTCAAATAAGATGTGTTATAAAGTTCAGTAAAGTATGAGAACTTTTCAAAAGGAGATGACGTCGTCAATTAGTTTTGACAGATTTGCAGTCTGAAATTGAAGCTAGTTTCAAGGTAATAAGCGGTTTAAAAGCATTAAAATAAGAAAGTTTGCACCTAAGTTACTCCAAAATGTATAATTTGTCAATTTATTTAAAACTTTATTACTAAAACTTACTTCGAAAATCAGAGATACCAAATTTAATTTTATAATAAATGTGCCTACCCGTACCCCGAGTCCTAACTAAAAAGATCGGTTGCGCGAATACGAGTTCGTCACGTTCATAATGTCACTCATTTGTTCGGAAACCTAGAAGGAAAGGAACTCTGTCGACGCGATCACGCTTTGGGGTTCGCCGACCAAAATGTACGCAACGATCCCATAGTCACGCGACGATCATGTATTCATGCGAACAATCATTTTGGTTAGGACGCGTCGTTTTGCAGATAATTGCGACTAATTGAAGAGTCCACATGATAATAATATTTCTAGTGCGACTTGCCAAAAACTCAAATATTTACAGATTTTCACCACTTGCTTAGTCCAATTGAATTAGAACTACATAAACCCTAAAATATGACGTCAAGCCATCACGTATAGACGTATAAATCTAGTAGAATAGCGTGTCGACAATTGAAAACGGGGTGTTAATGCGGCGTCGATTTGTGTAATGCTGGTTTGCAGTTTATAGCCAATAGGTACATTTAGCCTGTATTGTGGTATCAACAACTGGTATACGTATTACTAAACACCTGTGCTAATGGCTGTCATTAATGAGAATCGTGATTTGGTTACTGGATGAAATGGGCTCTGCGGTCGTGAGCTGTCTACAACTTTTGTCATTGCTGAGGCTATATTAAATGTGGATTGGAATAATTTGGCTGGATTACGTGGCAGTGTTGATTATTGCGAGTACGAATTTTGGCTGTTTGAATATTTAAGTGGTAGGGATATTTTCTGAGCAGCTGCTTGTAATGGAGAAGATTTTAAATTAATAATTCTGTCTCTTCTTTAACTTTGGGTGAATCGTATGATGGGTTTTTGACTGACATCTAATTGAATTATAAACCCTGCCTTCAAAGCAAGAGTGAACAGGCATTTTCTGGGCACGCTCGTCCCATTATAGACTTTCTTCTTCTCCATCGTTTTCCATCAGGCGTGATCAAGGTCAAGATCAGGACCAGTCAGGAATAAAAAAAAAAACAAAAAAAAAACTCACGCGTCTATTAAAAATCAAAAAGACTAATCCACAGTTTCTGAAAATCTCTGGCGGATAATCTGTTATATCCCGCGACAATAGCGATTTCATTGGCTGTTGCTATTTCCACAAATGAATCTCAATATTTCTTGCAGCTATTACTGATCAGATGTCTGGTTTTGACAGCAGAATTCCTCATGCTGATGGACTTAATCAGGCGTCCAAAAACCAGATAGTTATCAAAGCTGCTGTTACTCCATAATACCTTCCCTTATTTCCTTACATAAATAATTCAGGACCCGTCACATGTAATCGAAATCATAATTCTTTATAGGCCTTGCGTTACGTAATCTCTGAACCTTATCCTACTCTGTTATTCTATTAAAACGTTGGATAACAGCTACAATCAAGGAAATTGAAATTTTAATAAACTGTTTAATTTCGCCGTCGGGTCGTCGCAGATTCAATATGGAGTATTATAAAGTATTATTAAGTTAACTCGGGCTATTTCTTTGCTCAGTTTCATATCGTAAAACCGTCGGAGGCAGCTTATTGCAGTTAAATCAAAACTATGTAGTAATGCTGTATATAACTCTAAGAACGTTATTTTTATGTTTTGATAGTGTTTTTGAACGTCGTCGTAATCTGGTATCGAAAGATTTATGGGGCAAGTGAATAACTGTTTGGGAGAGAAATGAGCAGTAGTTTAGATTTGAAGTACCTATAGATTTTCTGCATGAATATAACCGTGAAGTCGAGTGGAGTAAATGCGTGACACACTGACAGTAGCAATGGCTTTCATTTTGACAGTTCAACAACATTAATTGCGTTATTTACGTTGTTGAGCAGACAAATTTTTCAAACATATGAAACCATGGATTAGGAATATCCTTCTAAATCATTCGGGCTGTGATTGAAAGTGTGTTACGCAATTAGGGTGTAGTTGTAATATTTTGAATTATTATTACTGTCTATAAAATAGTAGGTAAGTATCTAATAATGTCATTGTCCAATGTCCAATTAACGTTTAATATCCAGACCACCAAAGTTTTTCAAAACATAATAAAACTTATTAAAACCGTTTGTTATTCCAGCTTTTATGGAGAAAATCTTACTTTATTATAGTAAGTAACTGCAGCGGATGGGAATATACATACACAGCACATTGCAAAGTGTATTAGACAATGTTAACAAGCTTGATATACAAATTAAGTGCACTAAAATATTCAAAATCTTTTTTTTATCAATCTAAATAACTACAAAATAAATACGCTTCAAAACTTTAACTCATTTCCAAAACATAATCAAACTTATAAAATCTTTTGATAATCCAACTTTTATGTAGAAAATCTTAATTATAGTAACTGCAGCGGGTGGGAATATGTACGTTGCAAAGTGTATTAGACAAAGTTCGGGCGAGCAGGTCGATAGGTGCCACAGTGTACGTGAATTAACTGGAATCGACTAAATTAAATGTCAGCCAGGCGTGGGTATACTGCGCTGTTAACGTGTATAGGTACATATATGCTCCTTAATACTAGATTTCTGGAGGTGACTGAGGAAAGGTCAACTGATTTATTATTTAATTGCAACTAAAATATTAATTTATGAAAATGCCAAAATCTATCTGGCTGGCGAAAGAGAGAGATAAAGAGACTCGTATAGACGAGGGAAGCAAGGCACATAAGGGAGGAGATTTCCAAAGGAACGGACTAGGAAGTCCCGGTTTAGGTAGATTGGTAAAATCCTTTGGAGAGCACAATGAACCAAATCCGGGTACAAATAGTCTTAACAGTGAAAGGTTAGCAGAATCCTGTAAGCCCAGGTTTTCGGTATTCCCCAATAGGTAATTGAGTTGTGAGGGCCGCTGACATTTACTTCGTGGTAAATATCGGTGCACCGATGTAGGCTTTAAAAACTTGATTAATTGGATTTTCACAGTAAAACCAATCCAGTATTCGCACGTTTGTTAGCAAAGATATAGGCGACATGAATACCACTGTAAAGTACCAACTACCAACACAGTTCCGGGTTTTATTTTAAGCTTTGCATTGCGGTTTTATTTCGTGGTATTCCGATCGAATGATGTAGAAATAGCAAAGTGAACTGTGAAACCTGAACATGGTGTTTCTTTTTTGCAACTGCGTACCTATCTGGTAAAAATGTAGGGATAGGATTTCGATAGCTAGCGGCTACGCATCACTGAGTTTATGAATTGATAACTGTGCAAGAGATAAATTGGGTCTGTGCAAAAAGTAAGTTGACTGGAAGTTTGAAGCCTATTACTTTCTGGATCTTTACTTTTGCGAGTTGTGCTCCTGTCAATTTTATAGTCATAAGGAATTCAATATCGAATCCAGAAGGATTCATTGCAGAAAATCCTATTGTTTTTGGAGTTGTACTAGTACTATGACACAGGCATCACATAACACCAGATTTTACTTTATGTAAGAGTTGGATGGGTCGTCAAAATATGTTGCAAGATTTTTATTTGAACAGTCAAATCGATACTTTTACAAATGAATGTAAAGCAGTATTAAAAATTATAATTCTCGTAACTTTCTGGTATGATGGGGTGTCGACTTGGCTGTTTTTAAAGCTATAAATAAATCCATGTTATCTACGCATACAAATAAATAACATTCCCCCTGTATATAATACTGCTTGCAGCGAAAAGTATCGTGATAATGTCGTGTTTGTTACAAATTAACGGAAGGTGGGCGGTGCAAGGAAGCACATTTCTAACACGACCGCCCTGCTGTCGTCTCGCGAACGCCCCGTCGCCGTCGGGCTAATGTTGTGTTAAAGCCTGAAAAATAACATAGGTGAAGGTATTTTTTATCCCTTTATTACGACTACTAAAGGTGAGTTATGACGACAAAAATTCATTTGTAGAATTCTTTTGAATTTATCAATACTCAATGCTATAAACAGGGCTGCATGTTGCTAATTATGAAGGTTGAAACTAATCATGAACACATATTTCTTTTTAGTTGAACAGTTATTTATATTTCATTTGCTCATTCGTTTGACGTTATAAATATTACAAGAATCTTTAAGATTTTAACTTTTCAGAACCCTCATTATGACAAACTTACCACCGTTATCTTTTACCGTACCCTACATGGGCATCCTACAAGAAACAATCTGGTGCTACTTACCAACCTTGCAGACTGAGCCATAGCGTTGAGTAAAACAGCCCATATACGTGATGTTTACTTGTTTATTTCCCTGTCACATCCAGCCCCTCTAGCTCCACAAGTATAGGTGAGCGGGCGATCTAAGCAAGGTTCTCTAGTCACGTTCGCAACGTTTATCGCGGACACGTTCACTGACGGTAATAAAAACTTCTCTAAAATGAAATATTTAATGCCACCCCGCCTGAGTGCTGCTCATGTTTCAGACGCGTCAATGAACAAGCGTGTTTATTTTTAAAATAAACTCGCACGGCTTATATACAGGTGGTGTTAATAATCTGCGAGGTGTGGGTGAGGTGATTTTTAGGGTTCCGTACCAAAATGGTAAAAAGGAACCCTTATGGTGTCACTCAGTCTGTCTGTCTGTCTGTCACAGCTGGATATCTCAAGAACTACTAATGCTATCAACTTGAAATTTGGAACAGTTTTAGATGACGTTTACGTAACTATTTTGCAATTAAGAAACAAATAAAAATATTTATATATTTTTTTGCAACAGGGACTGAAAGGGGGTCTTAAAAATTCAAAGTGGGGCTACTAGGGCATGTGGGGTATCATATGAAAGAGCGCTGTTTGCACATTCTCAAGCATTTTTTTTTTCTTTTTTTTAGGCCGCATAGTTTTCGACTTTTGATGAAAAATGTAAAAAAAAAAATACCGTCCCCCCCCTTATCTCAGAAGTTTGCAAAATGAAAAATCTGAAATTATTCTATGTGATAGAAGTTTATGTAAAGATTACAGGAAAAATAAAACGATGTCTCTAAATAGCACACTTTTTTAGAAATCGGAACGCAACCCTCGGTGCGCGAGTCCGACTCGCTCTTGACCGGTTTTTTTGTTACACGTTTTTTGGTGTTCACGGTGTCTTGGTGGGATGTATACGATATGCTGATATCGTATTACCCAGTTACTGGGTTGTGGAGGTCAGATAGGTAGTCGCTCCATGTAAAATACTGGTATTCAGCTGCATTCGGTTAGACTGGAAGCCGACCCCAATAGTTGGGGACTTTCCCCATAGTTGGGAAAGGCTAGGCAGATTGATTGATGTCTTGGTGGGATGGTGACATGAAACTCAAACTCAAAGCATTTATTTCAAATAAACCAATTACAGGCACTTTTAATTGTCAAAGGGTCGGTCTTGGGTCGGTCAGTCAGAAAAATGAAGCTAGTTGCCCATTCCAAAGCGTAGATCCTGGAGAAGAACGGGCAAGAAACTCCACGGACACTCTTTTAAATCAAATATTTTACATAATATTGGTTACATCGTTCATATTGAAAATATAGATGTGAGAACAATGTAGAAAGACGTGCACGTTAAAAGCGTCCGTAATGAAAAAGATAAAAACTAAAAACAACTAAATTAAAAATAAGCCGTGGCAGCTAAGAGACGACCAGTCCCAACTGACGGCGCCCGTTCACGAACATGACGCATGGATCAGCACCAATTAGCTCAACCATTTTGAAGGAAACTTAATGATCCACACACGCCACCACCAGCGAGACATTTGAGTGAGCATGACATACTCTCAACCGCCAGGGCACATTCAAGTCAGTGAAAGACGAACCCAGTAAAAGGTAGCTTTATATTAGCTACATAGTGCTCACACATGTGCTATGCAATTATACAATATTAAGAGATTGAATTTACACAATGCAAAGAAAATTTTCTTTTTTCTTGATCTTCAGCAGCTCCAACAATATTTCCGAATGCTAATCAATTAGTTTAAGCGTCCTTGTGGAGCAGGACCAGCATTTTTGTCAGCAATGTAATCTCCCAACTTATAATATGCCTGGCTGCATAGTGTGCGTTTTATACATGATTTAAATTTCGTTTCATTTAACTGGAGTATGTGCGGAGGTATTTTATTATAACATTTTAAACAGTACCCCATGAAGGATGACTTGGGTTTTGTTCTCATTAGCGACTGCGACATCTGTTAATATCGTTTCTTTGAAGCATTTTGAAGTGTTGATGTCGACGTCATATTGCTAAAACTAGGCAATAATCTGTTTAATATAGAGCACCTGCCATTTATCGTTCTTGGGAAAAATCTTTATTTTCCAAAACCTGCTCACAACTATCTTCGTGATCGCGTTTAGTTTATTGTACTTATAAAAGTAATAAAAACCGGTCAACTGCGAGTCAGACTCGCGCACGAAGGGTTCCGTACCATATTATATGTTTAACAATCGCAAAGATAACTTTATACTTATTTTATAATGATACCGTGTTGTGTCATTGTGTCACCCTATGTAAAATTTCAACATTTATATCTGTAATTTTTATGGTGTGCATAATAAAGAGTATTCTATCTATCTTCTATCTATACTGTGAATTACAAGGTTAATTTTTGCAGTTGCAGAAAATCACCCATGTTTAAACAAAATACCTTATCAATCGCCGTTTTCAGTATTGCTGGTTAAATACAGTATTCATGGTACCTACATGGTATAAAGAAGTTTCAAATTCCTAATTTGTTGAATTGTTGCGCTAGAGCTCGTACAAAAATGGTCTGAAATTTACAACTTTTGCGGCCCCCTATTTCTTAATTTTAAAAGATTAAAAAAAAATATGTTTGTACTCTACCCAATGAGTTCTAGACGATGACACACATGCTAGATTAAAATTTTTATTTTTTTTTCAAAATGAAAAGTTTATTGTATGGGGATCGACCCCTTACATTTTTAACTTTGCTTTATTTTTATTATTTGTTGTTATAGCCGTAATAGACAGCGGAGGCTTGTAAGTTTGTACTGGACTGTACGTGGTTGTCTGATTTCATGGATTTTAATTTTCTTGCGCGGAACCCTAATTATTTTTCTAAAATAAAAATAGCCTAAGTTACTCCTTAAGAGGAAACGTGGGTGCTCTTTTCTCCATACAAAAAGATACAAACGCTCTCGCCTGTTTTCTTTCTGGTTAATGACCATAAAGCAATGATTTTTTGCAGAAATATAAATATCAGTTACTTGTATGCCCCTATGTTTTCCTTTTTGATGATATATTATTTTATAGGAACTAGAACCCTCCAAAAATGCTCAAAATTGCCTATTCAGACCGCTGTCAACAGAACGCCTAGTGTACCAATTTGACAACTATAATAACGAAAAAAGAAAAATATAGGGGCATAGTATATATCCTTCTATTATCTTCTCTTATAAATAGGCGAGAGCCAAACCTCGAAATGTGACTTTTTACACAGGCTATTTAGTCGAATCTGCAGTTGTACTTATCGCACGAATTCGAGGGTGGAGCGCTCGCAGAGCGACAGCAATACCTTCTTAAAATACCTAATTTTTCGCCCCCATTTCCTCTTAAAACATCAGCCATATGTCGTCAAAATCGGTAAAAATTCGTTTGGCAAGTTTCCTAACTTGCCTCAAAGTACCATTTTTTTAATCGGACTGCGCTTTAAAATACTTCTATACAAACTTTAACATCCCTAACCTCATTTGAGGCGTAGTTTTGAAAAACTAATAATGACAAACATTATTAATTACTTATGCAAGTATTTGTGCTAAGTTTCAAGTCCATTAACCAAATTAATAAGATTTTTCATATAAACTGTAGGTATCTCTGTTTTCACGAACACAAATAAAGAATTTCAAAAATCGTCTGGTATGTTTCCATAACTTGACTCAAACATTATTTACACCAATTATAGAGTTAATCAAGCCCCCAATAAAATCCTCCGCTATAAAATCAACTTTTCACCCCTTAGGGGTAGATTTCTGGAAAACCCTGATACACTGATTCTGGAAAACTGAGTTTTGAGTTAATCGGACCGCGTGTTAAAGTTCTTCCATACAAACTTTGACACCCCCAATCCCTCCTTAGGGGGTAGTTTAGGAAAACTAAAAATGATAAACTTTATAATTTACTTAGATGAATATTCGTGCTAAGTTTCAAGTCTATTAACTCAAGGGATAGGATTTTTCATACCAACTTTCATCCCCTATTTTACCCCCTTAGGGATGGAATTTTCAAAAATCCTTCCTTAGTGGATGTTTACACTATATAAGGTATCTATGTGCAAAATTTCAAGTCTCTAGATCCATTGGTTTGGGCTGTGCGTTGATATATTAGTCAGTGACTCAGTCAGGACCTTGATTTTTTTATTTATATATATTTACCATGTTATTTTAAGACCACAGACTTCTTATAGGTTTTCCTGTAATCTACAGGCATAGAACTATTTTGTATATTTTTTTCAAAATTTTAGGCTCAGTAGTTTCGGAGATAAGGGGGGGGGAATGGTCAATTTTCGTCAATTTTCTTAAATAACTTTAAAACAATATATTTTAAAATTATTAAAAAATATATTTGAGACCCTCATAGTAAGCCCTTTCATTTGATATGTCACACGGTACAGTTTACAAAACTTTTTTTTTAATTTTCTTATTTTCCCCCTAAAAGTGACTCTCATATTCAAAATTCATATATTTACTTTAGCTGTACGTGTTTGGGTCACAGACATCCATATGTGTACCAAATATTAACTTAATCGGTCCATTAGATTCGGAGCAAATTGGCTGTGACAGACGGACAGACGGACAGACAGACAGACAGACAGACAGACAGACACACGAGTGATCCTATAAGGGTTCCGTTTTTTCCTTTTGAGGTACGGAACCCTAAAAACGTCAGTTTTGCTAAAATACAATGCAGAAAAATGAAGTAACTGTCGCTGTTAGCCCGAAAAATACCAAAGTAAATATAAAATGGAATACAGCTGGTGATTCAACCGAAAATCTCATAAGACAGTGCAGTAGGCCTCGGTTTTGACAAGCCTTCCATTTATCTTCGTCGCCAACAAATTCAACGCGGTTGCTAGGATCATAAGTTGTCTGAATTCCATTATAACTTCCCTAGGTGTGTATTAACTTATCTCGAAATTAATACGAATTTTGACATTCCCATGCGGTGTAAATTAAATATGTTAAAGGCGGGTCAGACTACTAATTCCTGAAATTAGAGTTCATAGAAAATTACCAAATGTAAAGTCCCCGCAGAAGCCAAATGAAGGCACAACTTTGTACAGCACAAACACGCTGGTCAAATATTAATTCGGGTCACATTTGCCGCTCCGAATGTCCGTGTTTGCAGAGATACAACTTTCGGGCCATCGAATTTAGAATGGTTTACTTTGGGCCTTGTGTATTTGACTATTTATGCAAATTTAATTTGACTTGGTAACGCGGGGCGGGTGCACTAGACACGGAACCCGCCTGCCAAGCCGCTTGCGTAATCCGATATTTTACGCACCAGTCTCAATTAGCACAATATTCCTTTAAATATTATGTTGGAATGAAGGGCGTGCCTCTAAGCTTTGATATCGCTTTCTTTAAATGATATTTTCATTGAAAATGCGGGACATTAAGCCGTGAGGTGAAAACTGAACAAAGTGGATACAGCACCCTAATTGCGTAACACATTATATCAATCGGAATCGGTTTCATTTTGGCAACATTCAGTTCAACAACATTCTTAACAAATTTTTCGAACATATGAAGCAATGGATTAGCAATTTGCTTCAAAATGATTCAGATTCTGATTGATAGTGTGTTCTGACCAGCATGCAATAGGCTGCATGCTGGTCAGAATTTTAAAATACTGCTTTTGTTTCCAAAAACATTACAGACCTATTGCAGTAAACTGTCCGCGAAAATCGCTTTCAGACGTCGTTTCTATGCATACTTTGGCAGGTATTTCTTTTTCAACACGAGTGTATTAATAAAAAACTGTTCAAAACCTAATCAGCAGTTAGTTAATCAGACAACGCAAAAATAAGGCGAAAAAAAACTTTTTTATTTCACTGGATTTTCCAGATAGTTGCAGATAGTTAGCACCGCCTGACTGATTTTGTTACCAATATCACAGTTCATCGCCTTTTTGTTAGATAAACAATAGTACGAAACGTGTGTGGGGATAATGGGTGAATTGAGACCTCTGTGGTGAGACAGGCAGGTATCTAATCTCAGTTTGCACGTGGGAGGTGAGGCATCAACAAAGGGCAGTAAGCCAGAAATCCTCAATTTGATCGCTGTCTGTGAGAAGCTTGACAGATGATAGCTCGGCTTGCGAGGGCAAGATATATCGAACTATTGATTATACATGACCATCTGCTATATATTATGTTAAGTTATCGAAATAGTCTGGTAAGAAGTGTGGTTGGTTTGTTTGATGTGGATCTTGAAATAATCAACTTACATTTTTGGATAATAAGATATATGCCCAGGTAAAGAAGTTCTTACGTAGATTTTAGCAGATAATAAAGAGATATTAAGATTTTTTTTTCAGATCAAAACCCTTACTCACAACAGTTTCAGAAATTTTAATAGTACCATGTGAACCAATTTGGAACTCAAATAGTGCATGACACATGCCATCACACACTTAGATATCTAAGAAAACGTTACCACTGTTTTGTTCAGTAGCCCGAACTCCATTTAGTCCAGATTTTATTATTTTACCATTAAAACAGGTGCGTCATCACCTCACACAAAATAGATAATATACTGCATAATTATAATCCAAACAATAATGTCAAAACGGCTGTTTCAAATCGGACTCGTGCCTCTACATAATTTAGTTATAACATCCAAAATGTTGCCTGTAACACCCACTGTTCCATAATTGCCATATTTAGTGCATTAATAATATTAGCATGAATTTAATACGCGTACTTGCCACTGTATTGTCATAGGCTTATTAAATATGTTTGATGCATTTAGATTCAGCTATGTGAAAGCCATTGCTTTAGCAGGTGTCAAATTTTCTTATTCGATTTTGAACTTAACCCATAAACATTTTAAGGTTTAAAATCGTTTGGAGAAAGACAGTTTGGTATAACCTCATGTGCTGTTGTCTGTACCATTGTACTTCCCTCACCTTATATTAGAAAAGATCCAACTAAGTTAGAATAACATAACTACACCTACACCTACATTCGACAGTTATGTTTTAAGTCCCATGTAATAGAGGCCCCATTAGGAGGCTTAAAGTCACTCAAAGGGCAGGGCTATGCTTGGAGATTACGTACATGATCGAATCAGAAATGAAGAGATCCATAGGAGAACCAATGCAACCGACATTGCCCGAAGAATTACCAGCAGCATCATTATTATTGCAGTGGCAGTGGCCATTGCTCACCAAACAGGTGGCCGATGGGGCCGAAAGGTTCCATGACCGCGATCCGGAGAACGTAGCGTTAGAAGGACTCCCACAAGATAGACCAACGGCCTGGTGAAGACCACAGGAATCCGCTGGATACGAAAAGTTCAGAACCACTCCAAGTGGTGGTGCTTAGGCCAATATCCAGCAGTGGACGTCATTCGGCAGAAATGATGATGACGATGATGGATAGGGGCGAGCCTATTGCTATAACGAGATTACATTACATTAAAAATTTGAGTAAATTATATACCAATCCAAAACTTTACTAAAAGACTATGAGGTGATTCCTTACATTACCCTATTTGGCTTTTATTGTGCCCATATTCAGAATAATCGTGCAGACATAATAAAATAATGCAGTTGATACAGCTTCTTTTCCAAATAACATTGAGTACCGATTGCAATTCAACGAATTATTTTGAAAACAATTGATGAAAAAAATAAACATGAAATCGGTTAATAAATAAATAATTCCATTAAAGTTCCGTTTTAATTTCAGTATATTTCGAGAAAATTTTGGCGTTCGAGTAAGTACTTAAAATACGTTGAAAGCAACCAAGCTACCAGTAATCGGTAAATCAAATCGATTCACATTCAAACAATAGAACAAAAAAAGAGAGAGAGAGGAGAGAGAGAGAGAGAGAGAGAGAGAGTGAGTAGAGTTCAGTGTTTTGTAAGCAAAGAACCCTAAATCATGAACCGTTTCTCATTCTCCTTTCAATCCCCGAATTAAGCCGACTATCAACACAAAAAATGTGAACTCAAACTGGACTCGAACTACTCAAATTGTCTATTAGGGTTCCGTACGTCAGAGTAAAAAAAATAAAACCCTTAAAGGATCACTCGAGTGTCTGTCTATCCATCTGTCACAGTCAATTTGCTCCGAATCTAATGGATCGATTATGTTGAAATATGGATTTCTGTGACCCAAACACGGAGGTTTAACGTTATTAATTAATTTGGGGGACAAATCAGAAAATTAAATAAAAAGTTTTACAAACTGTACCGCGATGAAAGGACTACTCTGTGAGGGTCTCAAATATGTTTTTTTTTAATGAGTATATGGCAACGAATTAAGAACTTAATTCGTTGGTATATGGTCTTAAATTATCATGGTAAATTCTTCAATATTGTGCGTACAAACTTACATTTGCAGTTGGAATGTATGGAAGAACATGTCTCTGTTTTCAACTACAAACTTGTTTCTTGTTTTTTGATACAAGTTTGTTATTGCATTCGAGGCGAAATTAACACCCGAGCCGTAGGCGAAGTTGTTTTTGAGCCGAGAACTGCAATAACAAATGTCCACGAGTCTCAAACGACGTTTTTCAATACACTTTTGAAGAAATAAAATAAAATAACGGAAAATATTTTTGTCATGAATTATTAGGAAACTATGATTTAAATTTTCTTTTTTTTCCGCCCTTTGCTTCCGCCAGGTTGAAGGAGAAGGAAAGGTATAAAGCCGATAAACAGCCTAATATGAAAAATAGAAAATTCAAATATTTTCGAGTTTAGAACACAAATAAATTTTAATTTGTTCATAAACGTTTTTTTATTGTAATAATCATAGTTTTTGATGATATTCTATTTATAAACATTATTTAAATATTCAAAAAATATTAACGCCGTAAAGACGCATATCTCTTTACAGAGATTAAAAAAAAACATTCACCTCCGAATAGAGGGTTGTGAATAGAGGAATTGAACCAATTTGGACTAAGTATAGGTATAAGTTATCTGTGGCGATTTTTATTCCCGCACACGTGCGTGGAAAATGAAAAATCGCACGCATGCGACATACATTGCATTGTGAACCTAATCGTAGTGCGATATGAACCAGTTTTCAAGGAAGTGTATTGAAAAATAATAAATCGTCATTTTTGCCAGGCCTATTTTTTCCTTTGTAAGTCTGGCTTGAACAATGCAAACTACAGAACATTAGTATATGGCTGTCAAGTGTCATGCCTATGAAGCTTGAAAGATACTGCAGATAAATAAGTATCTGGATAGTGAATAAATAATTCCATTAAATTTTCGTTTTATTTTCAACATATTTCGAGGAAATTTAATCGTACGTTGATACTGTTGAGAGCAACAAAACTACCAGTAATCGGTAAATCAAATCGATTCACATTCAAACAAACGAATAAATCGTCGGTTTTTGCGAAACCTATTCTTTCCTTTGTTAGTCTGGCTTGAACAATGCAAACTACGGAACATTAGTTTATGGCTGACACGCCTATGAAGCTTTAGAGGTACCTACTGCAGTAATATAAGGTAATTGCTGTAGTCATTGGCCACGCTTTAGTAACTGGCCACTCATATAAAAAGAGGTATAGAAACAAGGAGAAAAAACGAGCAAGGAGAAGAAGAAGAAGCATAATATTTTTTGTCCTTTTCATTCATGAGCTTGCTTGCATTACCTTGTTGTCTTCAACATCCGGCCGTCCTGCGCACGCATCTGTTCTCGGTTAGCAACCCAGCCAGGTGGAATTGCTGAGAACAAAGTAAAAAAAAATAAGTCACAATTTTTCATAGAGTGAAGCTGCGATTACTAATTTGAATACTACTCTAATAACTAATAATAGAATAATACTCTTTTGAATTGAGTGTCTACTCTACTATTCCATCAGCGGCCAGCAGAGAAAGAAATCAATTCAAAAGACCTATTAGCATGACATTTATGTTACTCCTCTTTTGAATTGAGCGTCTACTTTACTATTCCATCAGCGGACAGCAGAGAAAAACCCCAATTCAAAAAACCTATTAACATAACATATATGTTACTCCTATTTTGAATTGAGCGTCTACTCTACTATTCCATCAGTGGCCAGCAGAGAAAGACCCGAACTCAAAAGAGTTATTAACATGAAAGGAGAAACCCGAACTCCATAGAAACTCGGGCCTGGTGTTACAGGGCTGAAATTTGGCCATAAATTAGAGCATTTTGGAAGGTTTCACGAGCCTAATTTTCACGACTCCCAGCAATGGCCAAATCGGTAAAATTAGACTTTTTAGGGTATATTTATTATTTGATAATTAAGTTGATGGTAACAAATTCTTCTCAGAAGAGAATGTCCACAGTGAATACACACTCGTCGGTGTCCTGTAGGTGTCTGTTCACTCTCTTCTGGTCTGTTTCCCTCAAGAGATACAGTATTTGCATGATTCCAGCAAGCTTGCCAGATAAAGTCATTTTCATTTACCTGAAGCAAGCATTTATCATTTCACTATTAAGTCTAGCACTAGCATTTAGCAATTAAACATCTGAGTGGCATATTAGGGTAAAAATAAGCGGCCTTATTACAGTCCCACTGCAGGGAAACAGGCCTCCTCTTTGAGAGAGGAAATAGGCCGTAATAAACCATGCAGGTTCAGTTCAGATTGGTGATGTCACATGTCTTTGAATATGAATTTGTTGCACATTCTGGTAAGTATCAGTTTATAAAATACAACTATCAACCGACAACTGAACATAGCATCGCAGCTCCAACACGTTGGAGCTGCGACGCAAATGTGCGCTTTTGATGCACTACTACTTATTGCTAAATAATAAGATCGATGACGCGACTACTCTAGCTCGCTGTTCATTGTTTGCTCCGGACCGGCTGCGGCAGTCGCGCGCCTGTGCCTCGCGGGGCCTGTTCGCGGCTCCGCCAGCCCGTACCCATACTGCTCGATATGCCCCCACAACACAGGCGATCAATCTGCTGAACGCCCTGATTGCTCAGGAGCCGGATGTTGACATATTTAATTACAGCAGCAAATCTATGTATAATGTTTGCGTGAGGTTTTTTAGTTGAATGCCATAGCATACAACTAGAAAACTTCATGCAACAACATATTGTTGGCTTGCTGCACGCTTTGGTGTACACTGTAAGTGCAGCAAGCAATTGTTACATAAATAAATAAATAATAATAAATAAATAAATAAGGGATAACACTATTTAGTTTGATTACATTAAATAAATGTTACGATATGAAAATATCGGATACTAACGGTATGAGGCGCGAGTCGCGACCCATTCCTGTACAATTGAACAAATCATTTCATCTTCCCATCTTCGCCTTCCTATTGTATTGCAGCGGTCCGTTGCTATTCAGCAATTAATGCATAGGCTCATGATATCGTTAATTATTTATAACCAGTCCTCAAAAGAACGAGAAAGAGATCCGGTTTTCTAGCAAAGGTCAGCAGGAGTTGCAGGGTACGGTGTCCAATGTCAAGCGCAAGGGTCAGTCAGGTCAGAAGGCAATCAATTTCGGAGTCCAGTAGTCGAGCAGAGGTCTTATGAAATAATAAATCTCGAGAAATACGGAAAAACACATTTACTTGCGCAAAAATACGAAAAGTGAATGACATTAATGACATGACATTACAACCATGACAATAGACAAACGTTGAGGTGGATATTTGCCGTTTACTAGTGCAATGCGTGGTGCAATCGATTTTATCAATTATTTAATTCTTTTAATGACTTTTAATGGTGCTTACGTTAAAAATCAATTTAGATTTCAGACTTTTTTATATTGCATTGATTTTAATACAAAAAAAAAAAAATACTCCATTAGTATGGAGTATTATTTAATCATTTGTAACAGTATCGATTACCACTAAATCGATAATATTCTTAGGGTACGCTCTATTGATATAATGCCAGCGTTCGTGAGGTTTGTGACGTATAATGGAATAAGTTTTGTAACGGTTTACAATGGTTGCTTAAAAATAAAAAATAGAAATCTACTTATTTCCTACACTTGGCCATTGTAATTGAGGTTAAGAAGAAAAAAATCGTCTATTTTCCTTGATTAACCCATTAAGGGTTAATCAAGGAAAATAGACGATTTTTTTGGTATATATTTGATTCGTGTAACGGTTAAGCCCAAAAACGGGTTTCTCCTTTATGTTACTCCTCTTTAAAATTCAGCAGAGAAAGACCCAAAACAATATAAGAAACATAGATGTACCGTTGAAACGAAAAGAAGCAGAAGGGCTCATGACTTATCGGTTACTGTAACTATGAAGGAATATATCTACACAAATTATTTGCTATATAATCCGAAATACACTCCTACCCAATAAAATTAATGTAAAAGCATGCTATCTGTTTTACTGGTGCTTTATTTTGATGTTTGGTATATTGCGAGTTTTATGTATTGTCGTAAAGATCAACTACATCCACTAGATGTTAAAACTTTATTGTTGTGGAAATGCAATATAGGTACTAGTAAATATATTTTTATTGCTACAAAACGATTAATTGCTATTTTTTGTACAATAATAAAGTTTTAAGTGATATTTTATTAGCAATATATTTACTTTTATGACACACACTCGACCTTTTATGTCAATTATATTTTATAGGAAAGTACACATTTTATTCACTTTTGTTTAATTCATAAACCTATGAATGATAATCGTTTATAAAAAAATAAGCATGAATAGGATGACTGCAAAATCGCTCGCCAAATTAAAAGAAAAATATTATTAAAAAATACATCAATCCAATAACCATAGGGGAACGCCAAAATCCACACATAATCTGCAACCCTCATTGCAAAATTGATCACAGTCATTAATAATACCTAGCCTAACCTAAAACTGTACCGCAATGACAAATTACGGGCACAACTGAGCCTTGCATGCCCTTAACATATAGCGAGGATGATTTTTCAATCCGCACCCATTATCTAGCGATTACAAGGGTGGGTCCAGACAGATTTGGGATGTTTTTGCGAGTTTTCGCGTAGCGCTGACAGGGGGCGCGCGGGGCGTAACGACCCACCATGATTTATCGACGTCACTGGCGAGCTGTTATTTTTGAAACCCCGTTTTATCTTAAACGTTTTTCGATCAACGGTCTATGAGATTAACGGTGGTGTGACGTCACATATAAAGGGTGGACTCCAGACAAAGAAAGGTTCTTTGCCAAATGTGTGTGCATGCGCTATTGAATACTTCGAGTGGTAACATTCGTTCATTCGTTCAATCGCTTTTCCAGCTCACTTTCAATGTCCAGGAAGATGAATCCGCTATCAACGATTTGTGTTTGACATATCAGCTAGCTAAATTTTTTTTTGCAGTAACCATTTGGTTGTTAGTTGTGATTGTATCCTCGCCTACCTCAAAAGCTGAGCGTCCACTGGTCCGCGGCGTCCGCAACGCACGCACGGCACGCAACGGCATTCAGTTTGTTTGCATGAAGAAATAAAGATGCGGGCGGTACCGGTAGTGGAATGAATTCAAAGATTTAGCACCCCAAGTAATTTTTTTACTTGGGGAGATAAATCTTTATGCGATACAGACATACCTATTATATCAGCTACACTAGTAGTAGCTAAGCAACTGATTTCAATGGATCGTTTGAAAATTTCTCCGTCTTCAATCGCACGTAAGTTGCAAAGGCTACAAATAGTGAAAAGGGTTCTATCGATCAGTTCGTCGACATTAAGCGCTATTCATCGATTGTTATGTACTAATCCACGGCAACTCTTCCGATTTAAACCGTCAATGCATCGTTAACTATCGCAAGATGGCGCTGCTAGTAGTTACGTTGCTCATTTAGATGTTAATTGTACCTAGTTCTTTTTGTAATTCACATGTTTAATTAGATTACATCTGTCAATTTTATACTTACCTTATGAGCCTATAACTACCTCAAATGGTCGAAAATACTGCAGCATTAATTTTCAAATAAATATATGGTTAAGTTGAGGATTAATATTAAGTACTACGTGTGTGTGAAAACACGATTCCATAAAATTTTCTCGATAGAAAAAAATCCAAAGTTACCTCCAAACCGCTGGTATTTAAAAAAATGCTTCAAATTAGATCATGCATATGCACATTGCATACTAACTAAACTAACTGTATATAGGTATTATGTTTTTTTTATTTCTTTTTTCAAATTAAGTATCATTATTTTCACCGTAAAAAGCAATTACCTAAACTATCGGTGCCCAGCACCGCACTCAGTCTCACTCTCACTCAGTCCGCGAGAAATATCGTGCGAGTGAGATAAAAGCTGAGGTAGTATGGGCTCTTAATCGGCACTGGAAATCTAAGGAAGAGGGGGCTCTTTCTCTTTGTGGGAGTGTCATAAAATGATCACAGGATTAGATATGTCTGACGCAGCCGACTAGCTTAATCAGCCGTTTAGTTAACAGCGGACAGAAGTATCGGTTGGTCACAGTTCTAACATAACCTAACTCTTTTGGTCGGCGTGCTCCTGCTTAGTTATTGCGACCAATGAGGCTAGCGCGTGGTTGGTCACAGTTCTAACATAACCTAACTCTTTTGGTCGGCGTGCTCCTGCTTAGTTATTGCGACCAATGAGGCTAGCGCGTGGTTGGTCACAGTTCTAACATAACCTAACTCTTTTGGTCGGCGTGCTCCTGCTTAGTTATTGCGACCAATGAGGCTAGCGCGTGGTTGGTCACAGTTCTAACATAACCTAACTCTTTTGGTCGGCGTGCTCCTGCTTAGTTATTGCGACCAATGAGGCTAGCGCGTGGTTGGTCACAGTTCTAACATAACCTAACTCTTTTGGTCGGCGTGCTCCTGCTTAGTTATTGCGACCAATGAGGCTAGCGCGTGGTTGGTCACAGTTCTAACATAACCTAACTCTTTTGGTCGGCGTGCTCCTGCTTAGTTATTGCGACCAATGAGGCTAGCGCGTGGTTGGTCACAGTTCTAACATAACCTAACTCTTTTGGTCGGCGTGCTCCTGCTTAGTTATTGCGACCAATGAGGCTAGCGCGTGGTTGGTCACAGTTCTAACATAACCTAACTCTTTTGGTCGGCGTGCTCCTGCTTAGTTATTGCGACCAATGAGGCTAGCGCGTGGTTGGTCACAGTTCCAACCTAACCTATAATTGAATGTCATTTAGGCTGCTAGTTGAGCGGCACCGATTCGTTAAAAGGCTAGGCTGTTAACTAAATGGCTGATTAAGCTGGTTGGCTGCGACATGTCTAAAACGTGGTAACTGCTTTAGTTTTTCCCAGAAAACAACGAACTACTGTCGATACTCATACTGCTTATTATGTTGAACCATGAAAATGTTCATGTTCAGTAGTGGACGCTTATCAGCTGGTCCGAAGGGAATCTCTTTAGCTTTAATACATAAAAAGAATAGTCCTGCGTGACTGACTGACCGACTGACTCATCAACGCCCAGTCCAAACCATTAGACGTAGAAAGCTGAAATTTTGCAAAGAGGTTCCCTTTATAATGTAGACAAGGAATAAGGAAGGATTTTTGTTCCCGTGTGATATTTTCCGACATCCACGCTGGTGAAGCCGCTGGCAAAAGCTAGTTTTCAATAAAATTACGTGAAAATGTCTGTCAACAAACGAATTTCACGGAAGCTAAGCCGATACTCACTTCACCGTCCATCGTGTATATAAATAGGTACATGCCTGGACTAGGCTTTCCTATATTTCGTCAAACCGCATAGCCTTCCGCCTTTTCAATACCTCAACGGCTTACCCTAATCCTTATGTACATACGCTTTTCCATAAAGGAAAAAACTTTGCCTTTTGATGCTTCAAAATCGACCAGCAATAAGGGTATCCGAAAATATTCGGAAAATTACACTTTCCCATCTCAAAATATTTTCTCTGATATAAAACATGACAAGGGTCTTGAACTGTCTGTGACTAACAAAAATCCTAACTTTTTGTATTCGAATAATAATGCTCCAATTATACGAATGATAACTTTCACATTTACAGAAGACCAACCTCGTTATTTCGGTCAGAATAATAAATAAAACATCTCTCAAATAATTCGTTCATTCACTTCGGCGGTTGAATTTTGATTCGAACAGAACCGACTCTTCTCAATTTACATGCAAGAGACAGTGAACGTGATAGCTTATTCATATTAATTTTTTCAATATGAAATAGATATAGACTAATTGGTTTAAAAGATTAAGCGGCGGACGGAGCCTGTCTTATTAAAACAGGCGACTTATTACGTAGAAACTAATTGTTATTATTGTGTCTGGAATCTTATTTTGAGTCTACGTATAATTGTGGGATTAGTGTTTGTCAAAATAACTGTTGAAATGTTTCAGTATAATGAACACCGTATTCTTCTCCCAAGATTGAGGGAAAATAATAATTTTGAGCCAAAATAAGGTTTAATGCGAAAAACAACAACGGCTTACATTTATTATACATCCAAGGGCTAATTTTTCAATCATCAAATAAATTTTATCTGAAGATTATATATGACAGTTTGATATATTTTATATAAAAAAGCTGTCAAACAGCCATATTTATCAATTTAAATAAAAAGAGAAGTCCTTTATCTCTTATATAAATAAAAAGAGAAGTCCTGACTGACTGACTGATTGATTGACTCATCAACGCCCAGCCCAAACCCTTGGACATATAAAGCTGAAATTTTGCACAGAGTTTCCCTTTACAATGTAGACAAGAAATCTAAGGAAGGATTTCCTGGAATTACGTTCCCGTGGAATATTTTCCGAAACCACGCGGGCTAAGCCGCTGGCAAAAGCTAGTTCCATTATAAAAAAATATTATCTGGTGATTGAAAAATTTGCCCTTAAATTTATAATAATTATAAGACGTTGTTGATTTTCGTAGGTACTAAACCTTATTTTGGCTATTTCACGATGTCCGAATAGCAACTACTTACCGAATAAATTCAAAAATGGAACAGAATTTTTATGAAATTATCTGCCTAGTAAGTTAACATGAACTTAATCGTAGGTGGTAAAACAGGCCCTATGTCTCAATAATAAATTCCCAATTAATCTCTTCAACGTTCTAACAGAATTTTCCAATAACTGATTTTCCTACATTTTAAATATTTTTATCCAATAAATTGCGTTCAAATATCCATATCAGCAGACACGTAGCGCCCAATCAGGGAGATCTCGTTTCTTTCTTCATTAGAGCTGCACCAAAAAGCTTATTCCGCTTAAATTAAATTGGTTCAATAAGCCCAGCTCAGCGATAGTTGCTTTGTTCAATGAAGCCAGTTTGAACGCGTCTCTAAAAAAAAAAATGAAAATACGGTGCATGCAATCAAGCGTCCCCGCTGCGATTAGCTCGCAAAAGCCGATGACACGTACTCACCATTTTATCATGCCTACCTATGTACACTCGGTGTAGGTACACCTTGTTATTTTAAATTGGACACGCAATACGAGATTTATCGAATAATCAGTGTTTATATTGATTGCGTTTACAATGCTTTATACATTTCTCGTATTTATTGCACCTGTCGTTTTTATAGACGGATTATTAGCTAAAGAGAATGTTGCTATGAATTTATTCTTAGAGCATTATAGTATAGCAATTTCATCCATAACTTAAAAGACGAAGGAAAAATAGCGCATTTGAGTATGCCTTGAATAGTTTAGAGATGCAAAAATGCTTGTAATCTTAAGAACTCTCGGGAATTCAACTTTCTGAGTTATTTTATTGCAATAAAATGTTTTTGCAGTGTTGAGCTTCAGTTTAGTCTTGTACTTCTAGAACTCGAGTAGCTCCAAGATCTAGGATTCTCTGAAATGTGAATGCATAAGCAAGGCGAGGATAATAGGTAGTAATATTTAATGCTTTTGTTAAGTTCCATCGCATACATGTTGAAGGATTGAAGATAAAGCCTTCCTTGGTTTACAAAGAACATTTTTGCTGAATTTCAATTCAATCTATCCAGTAGTTTTGGCGTGAAGCCGTACCATACACACAGACAAACAGACAAACAGACAAAAATTCTAAAAAGTCACTTTTTGTCATCAGTTACGTTTTTCTAACAAAAGCCACTTATTTTTTCTCGAAAATTCTCAATGTACAGTTTTTCTTTCGTTACTGTTTTATCATATGTATAGATACAGGTACAGTAGTACCCAACTTATATGGTTTATCGATGTACCTGCGCAGAAACTGAATTTTCAAAGCGCGGGAAATGCTATTGACCAATCGGCACGCTCCACGCACCGCGCTCCTTTTTCCTGTACCGCTATTGGTCGGTAACTGCCGCCATGTTAGCGCGCGCCTCGTATGGCATGTTAGTCAGCCGCCATACTTGCGAGTGAGACGAAAAACCAGTTTTTATTTCGATTTGCGCTTTTCAGTCGAGTAAATTGTGTAAAATTCCACTGGATGTAAAGTGACCACTCGAAATAACTCCGGAAAGCCAGGAAGTCCTAAAACAACTTTTCAGCTATGGAAAGTTATAGAGGGCCCCCTTGTGAAATAGGTTGGATCCGATAGTTTCAAAAGTCACTGAGAACAAGTTTCCTTAGAGTTACTACAGACCCGGTAGGTCAACTTTGAATTCCACTAGCAATTCCTATTGTGCGTTCGAAATTCGAAATACAAACTCCATTTTTAAAAAGTGACAATAACAAGGTGAAAAGTTTTGCAGGACGTCGATTTCATCAGGCTTACAAACATAATGTGGGACAAGTTGGCAATGCGGCGTCCGCTTCAAATTTCGTAATACTTTAAGCAAACTTGTGAAGCAAAGTTAGCGAGTTGTCGGGGAACAGGTGCTGCATCGAATACGTCCTGATATTCAGTGGATCATGCACATAGAAATGAGCAGACGTGCCTTCAATGCCCTCCACATTATACTGCTGAACGATAAGTTTTGTACTCATTACCGCATTACTTGTCAGCGAAATTCTGTAGCGCTGTGTATAAAACTAGATTTTATTCTCTCTGTCATAATCGTGACGGAATTATGATCTATATAAACTTGTGAAGCCTGCCAAGATTTATAAACAAGAAGATTAGTGAGACAGTAAAATATACAGCCACTATAAGAAATTACTCAAAAATTATAATGCTGGGTACTAATGTCTCGTCTACTGACTTGTATTCCCACGTCAATCGTACGTTCATGGTATGCAGGGTGCCGCTTTGGGGGTGGCAGTGCAGTTCGAACGAGATAACGAACCCGTTCGAGAGCTACGTGCCTTTCCTGACTCCGTCTGTCAAACTTCGGATTGATTATTTTGTCAAATATATCCGCGTGTGCTCCATAACTTTGGATAACTTCAACTATCTACAGTTCACGAACACCTATAATGATTTATTAGTTTAGAACTTAGAGTGTACATTCTAATTTATAAATCTTTGTTGAAGATATATCACCTGCATGTACTAGCACTGGCTAGATAGAAAGCTGTCTAGATAAAAGTGACACATACTTTTGTACTTGATTATTTTTCCACGTTGTTCTAAGATATATCCTTTTACTCGTTATACCTTCCTAATTATATACTTTACACTATTTCATATAGTTTCACTCTACAGACCTACCCAACAATCTTAGATTTATGTGAATATTTTTTTAGAAGATTTTTTTAAATGTTACTCAGTATAGTAGCGTAAAGGTTGATACAGTAACTCGTAACAATAGAAAAATACCTTCGACATTTTGTCCAACAATTCAAAGATGAACCCAAGGCTTGTCATTACACAACATTGTTCTAATAAGGCCAAGTTTATACGTTTGAACTGACGACGAAAAAATATAAGACAAAGCTTAATAGCATGCCTGGGTCGGGCGAATACCGTAGCTTATTTATAAAGAACAAAGCTGATTAAATTGCTGTTGAGACCGACGAGATGCTCTTTATTGGAGCGCTCGGCTGCGGTCGGGGGCGGTCGAGATCTTCTATACATCGTGAATTTTCTCCCGCGAGGTATATGCGGGCACAAATTCGGTTTAGTTAGGTGTTTTTGTCCGGAAAATATACATTTTTAAACAGGTTGTGATGAGAGTTTTTCTTCGTGCTTTGTGAATTTCTTTTTGAGTAGTCTTGAGCTGTTTCATCCGGTGTTTCCTTATGCTTCCTTTAAAAATCTACTTTTTTTAATTACTCTGCAAATAATTCTTTGTTGAAATAGTGCCTGGTAAATCTCAACCTGGTCTAGGGGAAAACATCGTTTAATAAAATGGTAATAAATACGTCGAAAAATTTTTTATAATACAATGAAAAATTCTCATGATAAATATTCATAAAATTTCATATGTCATGCCGTTGGTGGATGGGACATGGCAGTCATTAATCATTCTTATTGTTATAGGTTTGTTGTTACAATATTTTTATATTCATTCGTACGGTATGTGGGCGCATGTGCTTGAGATATGACCGTGCAACTGTAGGTCTGGTACCTTTTATAAAAGTGGCTTTTGGTATTTGAATTCAAAAAGACAGTTCTACAGTTTTTGGCCATTTCCAAATGATAAGTAGATTTTCCATAGCGTGGGTTTCGGGACCGAGATGGTTTTTGGTGTTATGACTATCTATCTATATCATTAAAAAGAGAAGTCCTTATTGACTGACTTATCAACGCTCAGCCCTTACACTTGAACCTAGAAAGCTGAAATTTAGCACAGAGTTTCACTTTATAATGTAGACAAGGAACAAGGAAGCAATTCCGGGTAGTACGTTCCCGTAGGATAGTTTCTGACATCCACGCGGGCGAAGCCGCTGGCAACAGCTAGTTCTATTAGAGAAATGTAGTTGTTATTTATTAATCGTAACGTGACGTAAAGATACTTAAGTCATCATCTGCCTAGACATTTCCCAACTATGTTGGGGTCAGCTTCCAGTCTAACCGGATGCAGCTGAATACTAGAATTGTTCATGGAGCGACTGATTCTCTTACCTGCACAACACAGTTACTGGGTATTATAACCCAGTATCTGGGTTGGGATACCCCTGGTAAGACTGGTTGACAACCAGTCTTTCGGGCTTCTGACGACCCGTAACGACTGCCAAAGATCCATGAATGACAGCCGGGACCAACGGCTTAACGTGCTTTCCGAGGCATGGAGGGGTCTCGATATGTAAAGATGGTAACCAATCCACGGACCAACCGCGGCAAGCGTAGCTCAACCTGATCGATTGACCAGTGCGGCTGTTATTACTCAAGCTCAAGCCTTAAGCTTTTGATACTAAGCTTTAGATAAGTAATAACTATAATAGCATAGTCGTAACACCAAAAACCATTTTGTCCCGAAACCCATGCTAATGCTATGGGCATGCGTAAAGGTAAGTACTTACCGACAAAGTTAACTAACGGCGGTCTTAATTCCCGAGTCATAAAATACAAGCACTCTAACACACATTGCCGACATAATTTAAAAATAAAATTACACATATTTTAAGGTAAACACCTCAGTAACCCAATATTTTATTAAAATGCAGATCCTGGCTAGCACGTTCAAAGTACATGCAAAGTAAGGTGGCTGGTGGCTGCAAGTAAATTGGTACTTATCTCTCGACTAAAGGTTGATGAATGAGTATAAATCCCGTATATGTACCGAGGAAGCCCCGGGAAATTTATCCAGGCCTCCAGGGAATAATGGGTCATCGCATAAAATCAAAGGGGCTAGATTGCAAAGTAGGCCGTTATTTGTAACTGGTTGGTAGTGAACTGGGTGATAAAGCTTAATTAAATCAAACCCTGTGTGCTGTATTTGTTCTAGATAAAGTTTTGAAAGTGTTTGGATTTTTATTGATTCTTTATCGAGTGTGTCTAGACGAAAACTGGTAGCTATTGTCGTGTAAAAAACATTATAAATAGAGTCTAGAGATATTGGCGACTCTAAAGTGTCTTCGAGACTTCAAGTATAATGTCTGCCTTGGCCTTAGCATAATATCTAATCAATAATATTGATACAAGATGGAAGAGCAAAATTAAATGGAGACTAAGCTCTGCAGTGGTACGCATTTGTACTACTACTACTACTACTACTACTAGCTGCGCCCCGCGGTTTCACCCACGTAGACCGGGATAAAAAGTAGCCTCTATGTTAATCCAGGTTATAAGCTATCTACATAACAAATTTCATCCAAATTGGCCCAGCCGTTTGGGCGTGAACAAGCAACAAAACAAACACACACACACAAACTTTCGCCTTTATAATATTGGTGTGATGGATGATGATGATGAGAACACCTTTTATAAAATAATTAGTGGCACATGGCACACGAATTCTGTTTCCTTGGTATTCTGTGCCTTTCCTGTTGACTACCTGTCGGTCATTGGTCCGCACCAGCCGCAACGCACGCACGGCACGCAAAGGATTTTGGTTTGCTTTGTATGAATTACTATAGCACTGCGTCCATTATCCTGCCCGGATTTTTATTTCTTTTTAAATACAAACAAACCAAAATCCGTTGCGTGCCATGCGTGCGTTGCGGCCGACGCGGACCATCAGTGATGATTGTGAAAATAGTAAAGCATTTTTCAGCATGTTTTTGGCTAAATACAATGTGACTTTAATTTGTGACACGTTTTCATCCACCAATCAACCGAAAAGCCTACTACAATAAATTATCCTATCTGCATTACCTACTGTTATTTATAACGAAATGTATGCAGGAAAGCATGCCCGGTCGTACATCAAGGGATTAATGCCTGCACCGATCTCTAACTAACGTGGCTGCCATAAAGGCAAATATTATCCGCCTCGCTTGAAACACTGGGACAGGAGGAGATACTGGAGCTTCTATTGGTTTAATGGTGAAATATCATGATGATGCAGACTGAGAGAGCCGTGATTTTGAGTAGGTTCTGATACCGCCGTTTACTTGTCCACATACAGACACAGTATTCGAGGATACTATGTCCTATACTGTGTCCAAACCAAGTCCAAACAAAAGATAATCAATCAAAAGATAACTTGTGCTTCTACCCAGACCCGTTACTTGGGATTAGGCAATTAGCAAATCATGACTGTTTTTGTTAGCTTGGGTATTACCTGTTAAAACAAATGTATGTGTTAATGAATAAAATAAATAAATAATTGTTATGTTTGACTACGTTGTTGGTCCACCCATTAGTCGCAAGCGGGTCCTGGGTCCTGGTTCGATCCCTAGGTCGGTGGTATTAGGTTTTTGAAATAGGAATTTCTCAGCACAGACTCTGGCGAAACTACATCTTGCATTTAGAGTACATAATAAGCATAATCTGCCTATAATGTTACCATTGCTTTGACACATGACAGGCCTCCTATCTTCGAGAGGGAGTGGTCATTAATCTCCCACGCAGTCCCAGTGCGGATTGACATGTCTTCGAATTTTTGATTCTAGGGCATGCCGGTTTCCTCACGATGTTTACCTTCACCATTTTGAGAGCAGTGGTGATGAACACTTCGGTGATGAGCAGTGGCGCTTTACACAAAGTAAAGCGCCTGTCTGGGTTCGAACCGACGGCGACGACCTACAACTCGTAAGTCGAGGGCGTTACCACTAGTCCAGCAATGCTCTCGAAAAAATATAAGCGTACCTTTAAAATTCCTTCGACGCATTTTGTTTTATATCTTTACTTAGGTAAACTACCAACTTTTTTATTTTTTTTTGTTTCGAGAATACTTACACCTATATGTATACCGTACCTAAGTACTATTCTTGCTAGCAGCACTCGGCAGCTATAGCAACGCTTGCTAACAGATGTGATCATCGTGTGCACGGAATTTTGTTATCAAATTGGTCAGATGAAAGTTCCCTCGATAGTACAGTCAGCAACAAAAGTCAATTAACAGTTGAGTTTTCTAAATCTTAATTATTGAGAATAATACTTCATTACAATCTGAACTGATGTCAATTTTAAAGAAAATTAACTCTTATCTAATAAGTGAAATGCTAAAAAGCAGGTTATCGTATCATTTTGTGTTAATTTAGATGATGTCAAAAAGTAGCAGTGTTAACCGACTTCTGTTGCTGACCGTACCTACCACAAATTCACAACCAACACATTGTTTTATTTGTCTGTAAAATTTTTGAGTGATGGAAAAAACATGAAATATAAATTCGAAATACACCTTTTCGGGCGGCATTGCCCTAGGGTATTCATATTCACAGGTTTATAGTGCATACGTGTGTTGCTCATTTGAAACAAAACTCAATGAAATGGGAGACATCCCAAGAGGTTCAACTTAAAGGGGTGTCAGACGATACAAATTGCAAATTTTAACCTATAAATAAATAAAATAAATAAATAAATATCCTTGGACATTTCACACAACGCCATCTAGTCCCAAGCTAAGCAACCTAATGCTTGTGTTATGGTAACGAGATGGCTTATAAACTACTTATATACATTTTTTTTTTGTAAATACATACATATTATAGATAGAAAAACATAAAAAAAACATACATACATAAACTCATGCCTTTTTCCCATGGGGTTAGGCAGAAACTATAGAAAGCCACTTGCTACGATCCTAACATCTTCTCAACTCCTTTTGCTTCGTTTACGTTCATATATTTGGTCATACACCAACCAAAATCAGCTACCTAAGTACTGTAAATGGGCACTTTTCCTGTCGACAACGATGATTATTTCCCCTCCTTTTTTAAATACTTGTACATTTTAAATTATGTAAATAAAATTATTCCTTATTGTATTAAAATACTGAGAAAAATACTGTCTGTCTATCACAGCTGGGTATCTCAAGAACTGCTAAGACATCAACTTGAAATTTGGAACGGTTTTAGATGACGTTTGCCCAACTATTTTGCAAATAAGAAAGAAGGAAAAATACTTTTTTTTTTGCAACAGTGATTGAAAGGCGGTCTTAAAAATTAGAAGCGGGGTTACTAGGGCATGTGGGGTATCATATGAAAGAACGCTGTTTGCACATTCTCAAACATTTTTTTTCTTTTTTTTAGGCAGCATATTTTTCGACTTTTGATGAAAAATGTTAAAATAATACCATACATTTTTTTCTATGCGAACTTCGGAGATAGGGGGGGAACCCCCTATCTCCGAAGTTCGCATAGAAAAAATTAATCTCAAACTATTCTATGTGATACAAATTTTTGTATAGATTACTGGAAAAATAAAACGATGTCTTTAAATAGAACAGTTTTTCAGAAATCATCAACAAAAACTACATTATAAATGATGGACGGAACCCTCGGTGCGCGAGTTCAACTCGCTCTTGACTGGTTTATGTTTTATTATTAATTCAGTTTAGTTTAATTTAAAAAATAAAAACTATCGATGAAGTTTTTAAGTCAAAAATATAGATCTTTAGATGCTAATAACTTATATCGAACGCTATTTTTTCATTATATCTAAAACATTTCCAAAAATTATGAAAATTAAACTATGTTTACGGGTCAAAAACGTTATGGCTTTTTGTATGAAAATTTACAGCTTGTGCTATGTATTAAGCGAGCCTATTGCCATCAACGGGGCATAAATCCAGACTCCGGGCTGCTACTGAGAAATTCCAGATGGAAAAACTCAATAACACTTTGCCCCACCTGGGAATCGAAACCAGGACCTCATGCTCAGCAGTTACTTGCAACCCACTAGACCAACGAGGCAGTTCAATACTTCTTTCACTTGTTCTAAAATCTTGTAAGTTTTCTAAACAGGGTTATTTGTAATTCGACGTATTCCTTGCAGGCCACCCTTGGCCTGCAAGGAATACGTCGAAATACAAATTAAACCAAATTAAATGCAACAAATTAAACCACCAAATGTTCTATCGAAATTCAGTATTATTTTTGAAATTGTTGTCTATGAAAAATATAAATTACGAAAAATAAAATGTTTAAAGTGATCTTTGCCAAAGTTTTAGGAATTTTTCATCTTTTAATTTTTAACAAAGACCTGCTGCGGCATGAACTATGATAATAACTTAAATTCCAGTAAAGTCGCGCCATAAATCATTTTTGAATTGTATTTTTCATAAAAAAAAAACTAAAAATTTATCTTAACTCAAAAAGTATCGAATTTCGGTAGAACATTCGGTGGCTTAATTTGTTGCATTTTAACCCTATTAAGATGTCCTGCAAGGAATGCATCGAATTACAAGTAACCCTGTATACATAGGTCCATACACTTGTTGTTGTAGATATCTACTCTACAATGCAAAGCAGCTTAGTTGCAAGATTACACTTCCGAGAAACAAAGAAGTTGGCTACTCTAAGTTTCATAGCGTTTTACGACTAAACTATTTGCAACATAATTTTAGCATACTAAATAACATACTTTGAACCATAGACTTTTAAAAAAAGATGGACTCCGCGCTGCGCATATCGAAAGTGAAGCACAGTAAGTATGCTGGGACCGTTTGTACAAACACGCCTCGCGCACACATTTACATCATAGTATGCCGACCGGCCGCCATTACGTGACACGAGCGACGGCGTCTTTGCAGGTACTCAAATCACGCACACATAGATCGGTAGGGTGCTTCACTTTCGATATGCGTGGCGCGGAGTCCATCTTTTTTTATAAGTCTATGCTTTGAACTGCAATTTGTAATTATTTAAACTACAAAAATATAGTTTTATGAGACTACGCAGGTGTTTACAAAATCATGTACCTCATGAATTAAAGTGCCTAAAGGCGCAAACGTGTACATATAATATCAGCATCCCATTCCGGCTTAGTCGAAATTGAGGGCTTGTTCACAGTGCGCGGAACACCTGTGCCCAAAATGAACGACAATGGGTACGTGTTTGCGAGTTCGCGTACAAATTACGTGCATTTTATTGAACATACGTACCGTAGTGTCGGTAGTGAGTAGGGAAATGCATGGATAGGGCGTGCGAGTCGTGCAAATTAATCGAACTGCTAGGTGCGTGTTATACAGGGTGGAATCTTTCAGCGGGGCAGTAAGGGGAAGTACCTTATCCGTTGCAGCTACGCGAAAATGGTCTTAGGAGACTATCAATAATTTTTTATGGAATTTTGATCCCCATTCACAGATTTTCAAAAAAAAATACAGTTATCAAGAAAATAGCCATTTTACACAAAAACATTTTTTGATGCCAATCGATCCTGTTTCTAATACTGATAAAAAAAGTCCGTAACATCGCTGTTGCTATAACACAGCAATTTAATAGTAGAATATTACTTCATTTAATAGTGTTTTTGGATCCTGAGATACACAAATGTCTTTTTAATTAGTTCAGGAGCCAGCTGTTCAACCTGATTTTGACCACCACTTGTCATGTTTAGTGTATGACTAAAGGATGTTACCAAAATCTGACCAAACGAAGTACCAAGTTACACTTAGTGGCATAAAATACACTGGATTACGCGGAATAATATTGCATTTATATATTTTTCTTATTACCTGTGGACGAGAATAAAATTATTTCATGGGCACAAGCACAACCTTTATAGTGTAGGTATTATCTATGAGCACAACTTCCTACACTTATTTAAAAAAAAAAACTGTCACAGCTGTCTGCTCTCCGCTAGGAGTAACAGTATTCTGTGTGTCCGCTGTCGGCTTCAGTGTTTGTTTCGTTTCGAATATTTATAAATAAAAAAAAAACTGTCACAGCTGTCTGCTCTCCGCTAGGAGTAACAGTATTCTGTGTGTCCGCTGTCGGCTTCAGTGTTTGTTTCGTTTCGAATATTTATAAATAATTTAGTTTCAATTAATTATTAACTCTCATTGTATAATCAATTTTCGTTAGGCAAAGTTATGTACCTAACTTAAAAAAAAACCGGTCAAGTGCGAGTCAGACTCGCGCACGAAGGGTTCCGTACCATATTATATGTTTAACAATCGCAAAGATAACTTTTTACTTATTTTATAATGATACTGTGTTGTGTCATGGTGTCACCCTATGTAAAATTTCAACATTTATATCTGTAATTTTTATGGTGTGCATAATAAAGAGTATTCTATCTATCTTCTATCTATACTGTTAACAAGGTTATTTTTTGCAGTTGCAGAAAATCACCCATGTTTAAACAAAATACCTTATCAATCGCCGTTTTCAGTATTGTTGATTAAATACAGTATTCATGGTACCTACATGGTATAAAGAAGTTTCAAATTCCTAATTTGTTGAATTGTTGCGCTAGAGCTCGTACAAAAATGGTCTAAAATTTACAACTTTTGCGGCCCCCTATTTCTTGATTTTAAAAGATTTAAAAAAAATATGTTTGTACTCTACCCAATGAGTTCTAGACGATGACATACATACTAGATTAAAATTTTTATTTTTTTTTCAAAATGAAAAGTTTATTGTATGGGGATCGACCCCTTACATTTTTAACTTTGCTTTATTTTTATTATTTGTTGGTATAGCCGTAATAGACAGCGGAGGCTTAGTAAGTTTGTACTGGACTGTACGTGGTTGTCTGATTTCATGGATTTTAATTTTCTTGCGCGGAACCCTAATTATTTTTCTAAAATAAAAATAGCCTAAGTTACTCCTTAAGAGGAAACGTGGGTGCTCTTTTCTCCATACAAAAACATAAAACGCTCTCGCCTGTTTTCTTTCAGGTTAATGACCATAAAGCAATGATTTTTTACAGAAATATAAATATCAGATACTTGTATGCCCCTATGTTTTCCTTTTTGATGATATATTATTTTTATAGGAACTAGAACCCTCCAAAAATGCTCAAAATTGCCTATTCAGACCGCTGTCAACAGACGCCTAGTGTACCAATTTGACAACTATTAACGAAAAAAGAAAAACATAGGGGCATAGTATATATCCTTCTTATTCTGTTTATAAAATATCTTTTAAATTGGTCCAATATTGGATGAGGAAATAGGCGAGAGCCAAACCTCGAAATGTGACTTTTTACACAGGCTATTTAGTCGAATCTGCAGTTGTCCTTATCGCACGAATTCGAGGGTGGAGCGCTCGCAGAGCGACAGCAATACCTTCTTAAAATACCTAATTTTTCGCCCCCATTTCCTCTTAAAACATCAGCCATATGTCGTCAAAATCGGTGAAAATTCGTTTGGTATGTATGGGGATCGACCCCTTACATTTTTAACTTTGCTTTATTTTTATTATTTGTTGTTATAGCCGTAATAGACAGCGGAGGCTTAGTAAGTTTGTACTGGACTGTACGTGGTTGTCTGATTTCATGGATTTTAATTTTCTTGCGCGGAACCCTAATTATTTTTCTAAAATAAAAATAGTCTAAGTTACTCCTTAAAACATCAGCCATATGTCGTCAAAATCGGTGAAAATTCTTTTGGCAAGTTTCCTAACTTGCCTCAAAGTATCATTTTTTTAATCGGACTGCGCTTTAAAATACTTCTATACAAACTTTAAAATCTGTGACGTTGCAAAACATGAAATACGTAACTCGCAGCGACATCGTTTGTGGACTAATAGAGTCACATTTGACAGAGGCCACAGTTTGAACAACAGATGGCGCTAGAGATCGAACGCCTCTTCAAAACTTAATATAAATTAAATAACTAGATGTAAATTAATTGAAACACACAAAAATTGCATAAAAGCATAAAGTTAAATAAATTTAAATAATTAGGAACATGTCGGAATCGAGAGTATTTAGTTTGTGGCATGGAAGCTTCTCGCGAAGGACATTCGAAGGACATTGGAAGAACACAGAGGAGAGAAATCGTGGCATTTCATTTCGACAGAGCACAGAACGAACAAAGGATATTTATTATAAAGGCACTTGTTTTTACAACGGTGATCCGAAACCCGAGGGGTTTTCAAGTGCATTAAAAGGCTGTACCCTGTGAGTATTTCGTCCTCCATTTGTTTCCCATTCTGGAAGTCCAAGGCACATGTATTTGACTACGGAGATTTTGTTCCAGGTCTGGCTGTTTTACTAGCCTGGATATTTGAGCCTGAAGCCATCCGGAGAACGTGCATCGTTCAGGTTTGGCTCGACGAGATTTGAGACAGTGTGGCCGTCCATGGTACAGGAAGGCCTTACCAATCCGAAACCTCGTTGAGGAAACATCGCCATCATTCAAGGTAACAGCATTCCTGCTGGACTTCTGCCGTAGGCCGCGTCTGTTCGTGGGTACCAAGGTTTTTAACCTTGGTGCCATGCCAAGGGTTTATGTTCCACTAATTGAGTTGAGTAGTTTTGCATTGACTGATTGAGTAGTTTTGCATACACTGATTGAGTAGTTTTGCATTCACTGATTGAGTAGTTTTGCATTCACTGATTGAGTAGTTTTGCATTGACTGATTGAGTAGTCTTGCACTGATTGAGAGAGACTTGAGCTGCTATTAATTATAATGAGGGAGATGCATTAGACCTGTCTACTGGGTTTATTTTCATACAAAGAGTTAGGCCTTTTGTTAATGTGTTAAGTAACAAGACCAGTAATAACTTCTATTTTGTATTAAGTTGTGTCACGGGTATACTGTACCATAGTGAGTAGGTTTCTTAACGTGCACAGCCCTGGTTGGTCAATACCTTGCGATTGAGCTAGTGGTATTTAGGCGTTCACCTCGCGAATCCTTACAAGCGACCTGAGTCGTTATTTTGTAATATCTCATGTGGTGTACTTCTGTTATACCTTGGTACGGAGACAGGGTCTAACAGGGGTACACATCTTAGTGTGTAAGTCAAGTCTGGGAGGTATTATTGATGATTAGTTGCCTCATTCACTGTATTTCTATGCAAGGGGATACTTCTTTTTATAGTGAATAAACTTTGTATGTGTATTGAGGTATGTCTTTAATTTCAGTCTTTCCAGATATTTATGTATATATACCTTTATAAATTTACTTTCACACGGTTGGAAACTTTAGGTTTCATCTACAATCTATAACCCCCTATAGTGGGGAACGGTGACAAATCCCTAACCTCATTTGAGGCGTAGTTTTGAAAAACTAATAATGACAAACATTATTAATTACTTATGCAAGTATTTGTGCTAAGTTCCAAGTTCATTAACCAAATTAATAAGATTTTTCATATAAACTGTTGGTATCTCTGTTTTCACGAACACAAATAAAGAATTTCAAAAATCGTCTGATATGTTTCCATAACTTGACTCAAACATTATTTACACCAATTTTAGAGTTAATCAAGCCCCCAATAGAATCCTCCGCTATAAAATCAACTTTTCACACCTTAGGGCTAGATTTCTGGAAAACCCTGATACACGTTAGTCATAATTTTTGGTCTCAAGTATAAAAACTGAGTTTTGAGTTAATCGGACCGCGTGTTAAAGTTCTTCCATACGAACTTTGACACCCCCAATCCCTCCTTAGGGGGTAGTTTAGGAAAACTAAAATGATAAACTTTATAATTTACTTAGATGTTTATTCGTGCTAAGTTTCAAGTCTATTAACTCAAGGGATAGGATTTTTCATACAAACTTTCATCCCCTATTTTACCCCCTTAGGGATGGAATTTTCAAAAATCCTTCCTTAGTGGATGTTTACACTATATAAGGTATCTATGTGCAAAATTTCAAGTCTCTAGGTCCATTGGTTTGGGCTGTGCGTTGATATATTAGTCAGTGACTCAGTCAGGACTTTGATTTTTTTATATATATAGATTTACCATGTTATTTTAAGACCACAGACTTCTTATAGGTTTTCCTGTAATCTACAGGCATAGAACTATTTTGTATATTTTTTTCAAAATTTTAGGCTCAGTAGTTTCGGAGATAGGGGGGGGGGAATGGTCAATTTTCGTCAATTTTCTTAAATAACTTTAAAACAATATATTTTAAAATTATAAAAAATATATTTGAGACCCTCATAGTAAGCCCTTTCATTTGATATGTCACACGGTACAGTTTACAAAACTTTTTTTTTAAATTTTCTTATTTTCCCCCTAAAAGTGACTCTCATATTCAAAATTCATATATATACATTAGCTGTACGTGTTTGGGTCACAGACATCCATATGTGTACCAAATTTTAACTTAATCGGTCCATTAGATTCGGAGCAAATTGGCTGTGACAGACGGACAGACGGACAGACAGACAGACAGACACACGAGTGATCCTATAAGGGTTCCGTTTTTTCCTTTTGAGGTACGGAACCCTAAAAACGATGCTTATACCCAAAAATAGGTAGATAAAAGTTGTGAATGTTGATGAACATTAATCTTGAAGCAGCATTAGAAGTCTTTCAGAGCTATTAACAAACTCAATAAATGAATGAGTTCCTAGCGTCAACATCCAAGGTTTTAGCGTGTTGGGACTCTGATGTCCGTCATATCGCTCGACATAAATCAAGCCAGATCATACGGGTTTTATAGTGAATAGAAGTCACAATTAAGTAAAGCCTTATGTTTTCTTTATTGTTTTATCTTGATTTCTTGAAATAAATAGAACATCAAGCTAAGCACTAACAAGTAATTACCTAAAATACCCTTTTATATGCATAGTTCACTCGTCTAAAGCGATGGCGAAGTAGATCGGACGGTTAAGCACAATTAACACTGGATGGATGAAATGGCGGCAGGTCACGGGAACAATCTGCGACTCCCGCATTCCCCTTAAACTTAAGGGGAAGATATAAATATAAAACGATGGTTAGACCTGCTGTCTTGTATGGAACAGAATGTTGGGCCACAAAAGGGATGAATGAAAAGCAACTACATGCAGCTGAGATGAGAATGCTAAGAGGGATGTGTGGTGTTACACAAATGGATAGAATAAGAAATGAGTACATAAGAGGAAGTTTGAAAGTGGCACCGGTGACTGAAAAGTTGTGCGGAAACCGGTTGTCATGGAATGGCCATGTGATGCGGAGGAATGAGGAAAATGTGGTGACGAAAGTTTTGAGTATGAATGTCGATGGCTATAAGAGTAGAGGAAGACCAAAGAAACGATGGATGGACTGTGTGAAAGATGACATGGCTAGAAAGGGGGTGACTACCGAGATGACGACTAATAGAGAAGTAGGTATGGAAAAAAAGGACATGTTGCGCCGACCCCAAATAGATTGGGATAAGGGCAGGAGAATGAAAACCCTTTTATATCCATAGCCTGCCTCTATTGTGATGTGCATAAGGGGTGGAAGTTGAATTTCTGAGATTAAATACTCAGCAACCCACTTCATGGAATTCAGTTAACCTTTCAAGCGCCGATAATGAGACACAAATACTCAATTAATTAAAGTCTGGAAGTTGCCTAAAATAAAAACATCCCCTTCTCTAAAATACTGCCTTCATTCGTTGCTTTCATTTCTAAATAACTGTTTAATTATTTCTGCATCAGAAACAGATACAGCATAGGGGCTTGCATATTAATGGTTTTGTGCTCGAAACCATCATGGAACACTTGAACACTAATAGTCCGTATCGGAGACCCGAAACGCAGAAACGAACGGAATGACATGTGAATGATATTTACGAAACAATTGTCAACCCGAGTGTCAACCAAATGAGTTCGTTTCAACCGCGCGGCCATGGCGTTAAAAAAAAAAAAAAACTATGCCAACATTTTGTAACAATTTGTAAAAGTTGACTCCCAAAACCACAAATTTGTCAAAGCTATGGTTAAAAAGTTAGAAGGGTTTGAACGTGGCCGCGCCATCGAAACGCGGAGAACCGCGCGGCCACGGAGATCTCAGAAACTAAGCGTTGCACAGACCTGAAATTTTGGTAAATAACAGATTCAATTTGTAAACAATTTGTAAAAATATAGAAAAAAATCCTAGGTTAATATTTTAGGAGCTGTGAGACTAAAACCCCGTGGCCGCGCCATCGAAACGGTGACAAAAACGTGATAGCCGATATCTCGCTGAAAAAGCATCGCAGACGTCTAGAGTTTTTTGTAAAACCCACATTTGAATTTGTCAAAACTTACAGAAATGCAACAAAAAATACTAGGTTAATATTTTAGGAGCTGTGAGACTATAACCCCGTGGCCGCGCCATCGAAACGGTGACAAAAACGTTATCACCGATATCTCGCTGAAAAAGCATCGCAGAGGTCTGAAGTTTTTTGTAAAACCTAGATTTGAATTTGTCAAAACTTGTGAAAATAAAACAAAAAATCCTAGGTTTATATTTCAGGACCCGCGCCATAGAAACGGTGAAAAACACGTTATCACCGATATCTCACTGAAAAAGCATCGCAGAGGTCTGAAATTATTTTTAAAACCTAGATTTGAATTTGTCAAAATTTGTAAAAATATAACAAAAAATCCTAGGTTTATATTTCAGGAGCCGCGCCATTGAAACGGTGAAAAACACGTTATCGCCGATATCTGACTTAAAAAGCATCGCAAAGGTCTGAAGTTTTTTGTAAAACCTATATTTGAATTTGTCAAAATTTGTAAAAATACAACAAAAAATCCTAGGTTTATATTTCAGGAGTTGTAAGACTAGAACCCCATGGCCACGCCATTCATACGGTGAAAAATATGTTATCGCCGATATCTCGCTGAAAAAGCATCGCAGAGATCTGAAGTTTTTTGTAAAACCTAGATTTGAATTTGTCAAAATTTTTAAAAATACATAAAAAAATCCTAGGTTTATATTTCAGGAGCCGCGCCATTGAAACGGTGAAATACGGTTTTTTGTATGGCGTATCAATGGCGCGGCTCCTGAAATGTAAACCTAAGATTTTTTTTGTATTTTTAAAAATTTTGACAAATTCAAATCTAGGTTTTACAAAAAACTTCAGACCTTTGCGACACTTTTTCAGTGAGATATCGGCGATAACGTGTTTTTCACCGTTTCAATGGCGCGTCTCCTGAAATATAAACCTAGGATTTTTCGCAGTATTTTTACAAGTTTTGACAAATTCAAATCTAGGTTTTAAAAAAAACTTAAGACCTCTGCGATGCTTTTTCAGCGAGATATCGGCTATCACATTTTTGTCACCGTTTCGATGGCGCGGCCATGAGGTTCTAGTCTTACAGCTCCTGAAATATAAACCTAGTATTTTTTTTTGCATTTTTGTAAGTTTTGACAAATTCAAATCTGGGTTTTACAAAAAACTCTAGAAGTCTGCGATGCTTTTTCAGCGAGATATCGGCTATCACGTTTTTGTCACCGTTTCGGTGGCGCGGCCACGGGGTTTTAGTTTTACAGCTCCTGAAATATAGACCTAGGATTTTTTGTTGTATTTTTACAAGTTTTGACAAATTCAAATCTAGGTTTTACAAAAAACTTCAGACCTCTGCGATGCTTTTTCAGCGAGATATCGGCGATAACATATTTTTCACCGTTTGAATGGCGCGGCCATGGGGTTCTAGTCTTACAGCTCCTGAAATATAAACCTAGGATTTTTTTGTATTTTTACAAATTTTGACAAATTCAAATCTAGGTTTTACAAAAACTTCAGACCTCTGCGATGCTTTTTCAGTCAGATATCGGCGATAACGTGTTTTTCACCGTTTCAATGGCGCGGCTCCTGAAATATAAACCTAGGATTTTTTGTTATATTTTTACAAATTTTGACAAATTCAAATCTAGGTTTTACAAATAATTTCAGACCTCTGCGATGCTTTTTCAGTGAGATATCGGTGATAACGTGGTTTTCACCGTTTCTATGGCGCGGGTCCTGAAATATAAACCTAGGATTTTTTGTTTTATTTTCACAAGTTTTGACAAATTCAAATCTAGGTTTTACAAAAAACTTCAGACCTCTGCGATGCTTTTTCAGCGAGATATCGGTGATAACGTTTTTGTCACCGTTTCGATGGCGCGGCCGCGGGGTTTTAGTCTCACAGCTCCTAAAATATTAACCTAGTATTTTTTGTTGCATTTTTGTAAGTTTTGACAAATTCAAATCTGGGTTTTACAAAAAACTCTAGACGTCTGCGATGCTTTTTCAGCGAGATATCGGCTATCACGTTTTTTTCACCGTTTCGATGGCGCGGCCACGGGGTTTTAGTCTCACAGCTCCTAAAATATTAATCTAGGATTTTTTTCTATATTTTTACAAATTGATTACAAATTGAATCTGTTAGTTACCAAAATTTCAGGTCTGTGCAACGCTTAGTGTCTGAGATCTCCGTGGCCGCGCGGTTCTCCGCGTTTCGATGGCGCGGCCACGTTCAAACCCTTCTAAGATTTTAACCATAGCTTTGACAAATTTGTGGTTTTGGGAGTCAACTTTTACAAATTGTTACAAAATGTTGGCATAGTTTTTTTTTTTTTTTAACGCCATGGCCGCGCGGTTGAAACGAACACAACCAAATGTAACGCAATTGTACATGGAAAGTTGCAACATGATTTAATAAAACTTTAAATAATTTATTATGTGGTTTTAAATTATTTAAGAATAAAAATAAAATTATTTTCGAATTCCTCTATTTTTCTCTACGATTTGGTGCACGTGTACCTCGTGCCCAAACATGTATTGTTTGGGCAAAGTTGTATGGGCAATTATTATTGTTGACCTCCTTTATGTTTCTCCTTGTACAATCAACTTATCATTTTATATATTTAATCTATATATATAAAATTCCAAGTCCTGACTCACTGATTGATTGACTGACTGACTGATATATCAACGCACAGCCGAAACAGAACCGAAAAATAGAAAGTCAGAAACTCGGAACGGCACAAAAAACAGTAATCTCCAGTCATGCGTCGGAGCTGACACACACACTTTTTTTTGTTCATTTGAATGTGCAAATCTCTGGAACTACCAGTCGGACTTTAATCATTATGTTTGCATTTGATAGCCCAATTCTTAAGGAAGGCTAAATGCATGTTTAACATCACTCTAGGACTCTTAGGTGCCAAGCAAAAAGAAAAAAAGTCTGAAAGAACGCTAAGTGAAAACGAAGTATTAGCGCAGGCAGGCAACGCGATGCAACGGGGTGGGTCGGGGGAATAAGAAACTTCAGGCGGACGAAGTCACGGGTAGAAAGAAGCTATCTCAATCTCAATATATAAAAAGAAAAGTCCTGACTGACTGACTGACTCATCAACACCCAGCCCAAACACTTGGACCTATAATGCTGAAATTTTGCACAGAGGTTCCGTTTATAATGTTGACAAGAAATAAGGAAGGATTTTTGTTCCCTTGGGATATTTTCCGACATCCACGCGGGCGAAGCCGCGGGCAAAAGCTAGTGTATTAATATGATAAAATGTCGTCCTCCTCATGATAACGTGAACTATTGCAGATGCACGAATTATTATATCAGCTTGCATGAGCAGCTCCTAAGTAATTAGGTGATTACTGAAATTAATGTATTTTCATGATCTATGGTTATTTTGTACCTTATACTAGCTGACCCGACAGACGTTGTCCTATCTAAATTTAAATATTTCATACAAAATACCCAGTTTTCTCGAATTTTCCGGCAACTTTTAAGTTTTTCTCTTCATTAAGAACCTTCCTCGGACTTCAACGAATATTTAAAAAAAAAATAATGTAGAATTAGTCCAGCCATTCTCGAGTTTTACGCTTTGAAACACATTTATCCATTCATTTTAGGGTTCCGTACCTCAAAAGGAAAAAGCGGTACCTTATAGGATCACTTCGTTGTCCGTTTGTCTCATCTGTCTGTCTATCTGTATGTCTGTCAGTCTCTCAAGACCCATTTTCTCAGAAACGCGTGGAGATATCAAGTTGAAATTAATATCAAACGCGTAGGTCTACGTTCCTTGAAGCTCAAAAAAAAAATAAAGCTTCAAAGTCAACGCAATAAAAAAATACGGCCATCTAAGCGAAATTTTGATACTCGTATATAAATCAAACCTATAGGGTAATTCCCGTTAACCTAGAATCATAAAATTTGGCAAGAAGCAAGCTCTCACAGCACAAATAATGGCAAAATCGTTAATATGTAGTTATATAATCACATATAATTTTTTTTTTTTGGGATTACAATGTTAAGTTTGTTTTTAAGATAAATTCTTTTCAACTACGGAATCCTTCATTGTGCGTGGTCCAACACGCACTTGGCCGGTTTTTTATTTATTTACAGATAAGATGAAGAAATAGATGTGGCACTGAAGTTGTCATTACGTTCCTCACGCTCCACTCGTTTTATTCCCAGTTCTGCTTGAATCCACCTAATGTGTTGAGTAGGTAGTAGAGAGAAGACCACACTTTGTTTATGCCACTTATCCCAGACCTATCCTTTATTTCTGTAGTACTCTTATCTCTAAATCACTAGCTTGTTAGGCTGCTCACGTTAATCATTTGCAGTTGAAAAGGGTTCATAGCCACGTGGCTATTCGTTGTACTTTGCGAGATAAACTCATGAAGACGAACCATGAGCTTTCTATTTCCAAAATGCTTGTATGGGCAATATACAGGGTTATTTTAAATGCTTGTATGGCCGATATACAGGGTTATTTTAAATGCTTGTATGGCCGATATACAGGGTTATTTTAAATGCTTGTATGGCCGATATACAGGGTTATTTTAAATGCTTGTATGGCCGATATACAGGGTTATTTTAAATGCTTGTATGGCCGATATACAGGGTTATTTTAAATGCTTGTATGGCCGATATACAGGGTTATTTTAAATGCTTGTATGGCCGGTATACAGCGTTATTTTAAATGCTTGTATGGCCGGTATACAGGGTTATTTTAAATGCTTGTATGGCCGGTATACAGCGTTATTTGAAATGCTTGTATGGCCGGTATACAGGGTTATTTTAAATACTTGTATGGCCGGTATACAGGGTTATTTGAAATGCTTGTATGGCCGGTATACAGGGTTATTTTAAATGCTTGTATGGCCGGTATACAGGGTTATTTTAAATGCTTGTATGGCCGGTATACAGGGTTATTTTAAATTGATTAGCTAAACTCCGCCGACGCGATGGGTATCGATATCTAAACATGATAAAACAAAAAAACAAAATAATATGATGTTTTTGTCACTTGAAATATCAGTTTAAAAAACCTGTTTTTTTTTATGTAAACTTCACAGACGTGATGCACGATACAACATTAGAAAACAATTTTTCTCAACTCATACTTCAAGTAATAACACAAACAGCGGTCGTTGACCTCCCAAAAAAAAATCAACTTTTTATTTTTTATTTTATCGTATTTAGATATATCGATGCGAAGTTTAGCTAGAAAATTTAAAATAACCCTTAGGTAAAATAGGTAAAACGGGCTGGTATCCGCAACTCCACGACAATGCGCGTATTTTGCGTAAAAGATAACAACGTAACCCTTAGATATACAATGAATGTGGAAATATTAGAACCAACGTAGAATGTACTGTAAATTAATATATCGAATACTGTCATGCTGCTAATGATGATGAAGATAAAAAGAGAGTGCAGGAGCACTTATAACACGATATTATCTATACTAATAATTATTGTGATTTTTAATAAAACAACGTGTAGCTTTTGCGACCATCAGAATGAGAAAGGGAAGTTTTATTTCATAGAGAACACAATGCACACAGACAATACAGAACCACAGATAAACACTATTGTCAATGACTGGAATTTTAATACAATAATAACACCGCCACTTATTAAAATAAACAAAACAATATATTTATGACAAGTTCAAACTTTCTCAATACCTAACATTTTCAAGAAGTGATAATGTTTCAGCCTACCTAAGCCTTTAGTGAACAGATCAGCTGGCATTTCAGCAGTCTCTAAATATTCTAAATTTACAATCTTATTTTTTATGCAATCTTTAGAAAAATGGTAGCGAACGTCTATGTGTTTCGTTCTTTTGTGATACACATTATTTACTGATAACTTGAGAGCACCTTGATTATCATTATATAAAGTTATGGTGTTTGTATCACCAGTTATTTCGGTTAACAAATTACGTAAGTATATGGCTTCTCTACAAGCTTCTGTAATTCCCATGAACTCGGCCTCTGTACTGGACAAGGCCACAGTTCTCTGTTTCCTTGTTTCCCATGAAATTACAGATCCAGATAGTACAAAACATAACCCAGTATAAGACTTTCTATCAATTACATTACTGGCCCAATCGGCATCAACAAAACCCTGTAACTGTGAATTACCAGTCTTAGAAAATTTTAAACCAAAATCTTTAGTTTTCTTAAGATATTTTAATACACGTTTGGCATAGTACCAGGTTGATTGATCAAAACAGTTATTGAATTGGCTTAAAAAACTAACAGAGAAAGCAATATCTGGCCTGGTCAATACTGCCAAATACATAAGGCTACCAATGAGTTGTTGGTAAGGAAATTTACTATCTTTATTCTCTGTTTTATTTATATCCAATTTAGTCTCAATGGGTGTATCCACAGTTTTACAATCTATCTATTTCAAATTTGTATAATAATTGCTCAACATATTTTTCTTGACTTAAAGTTAAACAACCATTTTTATTATCAATTTTTACAGTCATTCCAAGACATTGTTTGACTTCTCCTAAGTCTTTTATTTTAAAATGCGATGACAGTATACTTTTTAAGTTATTAGTTTCAACATTATCATTACTAAATATAAAAAAATCATCAACATAGATTGTCACAATTGTTCTTTTACCATCATCATTTTTAGTATATAAGCAAGGTTCAATTTTAGAACGTTTATAACCAATATTAAGAAGAATTTCATCGACTTTCATATACCACGCCCTTGACGACTGTTTTAACCCGTAGATGGCTTTATTTAATTTTAGGACTTTTCCATCACAATCTGGATTTGAGAAACATTCTGGTTTTTCCATATAAACAGTTTCGTCAAGGTCGCCGTTCAGGAAAGCCGTTGTAACATCCAGGTGAGTAATATCTAGGTCTAACTGCACTGACAACGCAAACAATGTTCTTAATGTTGTGTGTCTCACAACCGGCGAGAAGGTTTCTACATAGTCAATGCCATACTTTTGCATGAAACCTTTTGCTACTAGCCGTGCACGAAACCTTACTTTATTTTCACTATCGTACTTCTTCTTCAAAACCCACTTACACTTTACTATGGTACCGTTTTTTGGGGTGTCAACTAAGTTCCAAGCACTATTATTTTCAAAACACTGAAGTTCTTCTTGAATGGCTTTTAACCAATGTTCTTTTTCAGCTCCATTCAATGCTTCCTTTATGGATAAACCACAAGCATCATCAAATACATCCTCACCAGTACATGCATACCATCCATAACGATTAGGCTGTCTCCTTACTCTAGTTGGTCTCTCCACATGTACTTCTTCATTTGAATCAGCATCTTCGTAGTCACTCGGGACATATGTGCTATCGGAATCATCAGCATCATTTTCTGCCACAGTATTCTCTTTTACAGGTATTTCCGCCACTGAATCCAAGCTCTCTTCGTTATTATTCACGGTTTCCTGCACTTGTACTGGTATTTCTGATTTCTTTACTTCTTCCATTATTATTACATCCCTGCTAGTTACCACTTGCTTTGTTCTGAGATTATAAAGACGATAACCTTTGACATCTTCTGGATATCCAACTAAAATATGCTTTTCTGATTTTTTATCCCATTTTAGTCTTTTTTCTTTGGCTACATGAACCATAACCACGCTTCCAAATATCCTTAAGTTACTGATGTCTGGAACAGTGCCTGTCCACATCTCATATGGTGTTTTATCATTTAGGGATGATGCCACAATTCTATTCTGTAAATAAACGGCTGTATTGGTTGCCTTTTTTTTTTTTTTTTTGAGGGTGGGAAATCATCAAATAACTTCTCCCGCTCTGGGTGGAGCGGGAGGGCGTGTCAGACTTTTACTGACTAAAACCCACCCGTGTTCCTTCAGTTGCCTATGCCAGGGCCGCGGTAACCCTTTCAGACAACCCGCGACCCCAGCGGCGTCGGCCCTGTTGGGCCCCGTCACTTGCTGACATCTCTTTGAGGCGCGCGTGGAACACGACGCGCCGTCGACTCGGGCCTGGTCCTTACCGGACGGCGAGCTACCCGCTGCTCACCGTCCGCAGGCCCGCGCCTACGGTGGCCGGAAATCGCCCCGCGATTCCCGCCGCCCAGGGCGTCTCCTGCGGCGACTGAGGGCGTGAGGCTGCCTCTCCCTCACGCGTTCCGCCTCCTCCTTCGCGAGCATCACTGCTTCGCAGAAGGAGGTGACGGCCTCCCATGCACTCTCGCTCCGCACCATGGCCTGGACCAGGCTTGGACGCGAGAGATCGCCGCCGCCGATCGCCTCCGTGAGAACACGGCGGTGCTCTGCCCAAGCCGGGCAGACCTCCACTGTATGCTCCACCGTGTCCTCCGGGCGATCTACACAATGGAAACACCCGGGCGTTTCCTCCCGCCTTATGCGAAACAGGAACCTCCCGAAACAACCGTGTCCGGTGAGGACCTGCGTCAGGCGGAAGGTGAGGACGCCGTGGCGCCTCTCTAACCACTCCTCAAAGAGGGGACTTATCGCCGCTATTGTGGCGTGCCCAGCGCTGGGTTGCGACAGTCGCGCTCTCCATGCCGCCATGAGATCCCGCCGGAGCTCTGTCCGCTGTACCGTGATTTCTCGCGGCAGCGGAGTTACGCCCCGGCGCTTCGCCTCCTCGCGCCACTCCCACACGTGCGCGAGGACCTTTGCCTCCAGATCCCACGGCGGCAATCCGGCAAGGAGGCTCGCCGCCTCCCGGGAGACCGTGCGGTATCCCCGGACTAGCCGGATGGCCATGACCCTCTGGGACGCGTTCAACCTGCCGGCTGGTCCCAGCCTTAGGGAACGCGCCCACACCGGTGCTCCGTAAAGGGCCATAGACCGCACGACCCCCGCGTAGAGCCTCCGGCAGGAGGCGTTTGGACCCCCCAGATTGGGCAGGAGCCGCCTCAAGGCAGCCCCAGCCCGTGCCAGTCTGGGAGCCAAACGTCGGAAGTGCTCCACGAAGTTCCACCGGCTGTCGAGGACGAGTCCCAGGTACTTCATCGTCGACCCGACTCCGATGTGAACCCCTCCCACCGTTATTTCGGAACCCGACGGTGGCGCATTCCGAGGACCATGAAAACACATGGCCTCGGACTTGTGCAAGGCCACCTCGAGTCCCAACTGCCGGATCCTCTCCACGACTATCGCAACCCCGCGTGTCGCTAGTTCAGCCGCCGCCTGGTGCGACCTCCCCTGCGCCAGGACCAGCGTGTCGTCAGCGTAACATACTACGCTGACGCCGCTTGGGAGGTCGGCGCGCAGCACCCAGTCGTAACCGATGTCCCACAGATGCGGCCCCAAGACCGATCCCTGTGGGACACCGCACGACATCTCTCGCCGGTTCCACTCTCCCTGATGACCGGGGTAGATGACGGCCCTGTCCGTCAGATAGGCCTCGACCACTCGACAGAGGTAGGTCGGCATTCGGTGATACCGCAATGCCTCCCTGATGCAACTCCAGGGCAGGGTATTAAAGGCGTTGGCGATGTCTAGGGACACCGCCAAGACGACCCCACCCCGGGCCACTGCATCCCCCGTCGTGAGGGCTCGCACGCGCATGATGGCGTCCACCGTAGAGCGCCCCTTGCGGAAACCAAACTGGGTCTCCGCCAAATCCGGCCCCTCCTGCACCAGCCACCCAACGAGGCGGTCTGCAATTACTCTTTCAAAGAGCTTGCCCACCTCGTCGAGCAGCACGATGGGCCGGTAAGCGGACGGAGAGTCCGCAGGGCGCCCCGGCTTCTTAATGAGGACCAGTTTCCCCGTCTTCCAGCGAAGTGGGAACTGGCCCCTCTCCAAGCATGCGCTTAGGAGCCCCCCTAGTCGAGGCCCGAGAGCCCCAAAGGCCAGAACCCAGGCTCTTCCAGGTAAGCCGTCGGGTCCTGGGGCAGTATTTTTGGCACTGAGCCTACGTACCGCCGCTCTCAACTCTACCTCGGTCACTTCCGGAGCATCAACGTCGTCGTCGGTGTCGTGGTCCGCAGCGGGCACCGCATGAGGCGGAGCCATAGGCGGGGGAGTATGTTCCCCTCGCGAAGGGAACAGAGCGCTCACCACGTCCTCCACGAGCTCGGGCCGGAGACTCTGCGTCAGCGGGGGCGCCCATGGGCGGAGTTTCTCCCGCACCAACTTGTAGGGGCGCCCCCATGGGTCTCTGTTCAGAGTCTCCAGCGACTCCTCGCGGCCCAGGTCCCTGGACTGCAAGATCTCCGCTCCGAGGGCGGTCTTCGCCGCTCTGTACCCCTCGTACAGCTCCGCCTGAATGGCTTCCGTATCCGGAGGGCGGATACGGAGCCTGCGGTGCCTGGTGTACAGGCGTCGCGCGGCGACGCACGCCTCGCGCAGAGCCGTCAGCTCCGGCGACCACCAATACACCTGGCGAAAGGCGCGACTGGGCTGGACCCGGGGCATTGCCACGTCGCACACCTCGGACATGGCCTCCCGGAACCACTCCGCCTCGTCGTTGATGTCGGCAGGCCTGTCCGGTGGTGACACCCAGGCCTGCACGATCGAGGCTTCCAGGAGGAGCTCCCGGTCCAGCTTCTTCAGCGCCCACCGCGGACCACTCGGGGCCTGTCGGACCGGCGCGCTCGAGGTATGGGCGGAGACGTCAAACCGGATGTACCGGTGATCGGAATAGGTCTCCACCCCCTCCATGACGCGCCAGTCAACCACGTGCGGCAACAGAGCGGGGCTGGCGAACGAGATGTCCACCACCGACTCACCCCGCATCCGCACACACGTGGGGACAGAACCCCGGTTTAGGACGACCAGGCCTGTCTCCAGAGCCCAGTCCTCCACCATCCTGCCCCGTGTGTCCGTACACCGGGAACCCCAAGCCACATTCTTGGCGTTGAAGTCCCCGAGGACAAGCACGGGAAGGGAACCATACCCGACGACGACGGTTTTCAACTCCGCAAGGGAGTTGTGGAACTCGGCGAGAGTTCGGTTCGGGGAGAAGTATGTCCCCACCACGACAATCCCCCCGAACCGTGCTGCGACGCAACCCTGTCCCTTCTTGACGGCTTCAAGGGACAGGGTACCGGCGGCGGCCGACGAAATGAGGGTCACTGAGCCGCTCAGGTCCTCCACCCAGTAATCACTGGGCGGGACAAAGTACGGCTCAGCGACCACGGCGATGTTAATCGACCACTGCGCCATGCTCTGGATCAACAGATCCTGAGCGGCGGCGCAGTGGTTGATGTTCGCCTGGAGGAGGCGTAATGGGGCCACTACTGGCATTCCATTGCAGCCCCCTCCTGAGCCCCCTGTGAGGGCTCCGCCGCAGTGGGTACGGCGGTGACGGCAGTGGGGGCGGCAGCGACGGCGCCTGTGGCGACGGCTGCGGCGGTGACGGCGGTAGAGGGGGCGGAGGGCTTGCCCTTGCCCCGAGCTTTCGCGGGTGGACCACAGCCCTTGCTTCCAGCCCGGTGATCGGCCGGCTTGCCAGCTGCCGCACACAGGTAGCAGTGCGGCGTGGCATTGCACGAGCCGGCCTTGTGACCGGGCTGACCACAGCGGAAGCAATTACTGCTGCGGTCCACCTCCGAGGTGCATTTGGCTCCCACGTGGTTGCCCACCTGGCAACGGAAGCACCTCAGAGGTCTGGGTTCCAGCAGTTTTACCAGCGTGGAGTCCCAGCCCACCTGGAATCTCGGGCCCTCCCCAACGATTTTGTTGGCCGCCGATACGGGGCAGCTCACCGTAACGGCTCGCAACCCCGTGGAGTCTGGACGGATGGTGCCTACCTTCACCTGCTCGATAGCGCACCCCCCAGTCTTGACCACGGCGGCCACAACTTCCCCCTCTGTCACAGAGTCGTCCAGACCCAGGATGCGCATGTCAGCGCACTTGGCGGGTCTGGACACTCGGGCTTCGTCCGCATTTAAGGACGCCCTAAGCCTTTCGGCCAGAGCGTCAGCGGTCGGGCCACTAGCCGCACCGGGGATCTCGAGCATACGAGCCCCAGTCGCCGTGACCCTAATTCGCATGCCCTTCGTGACACCGATCTCCTCCAGGTTCACCGCCGCCCGCGCCTTGGTGAGCACGTCGCGGTAGGACACGCCCTTCTTCTCCGCTTCCGGCTGTAGTGTGATCACTACAGCTGCGGACTTTGGGGCGCGCAACCTCGCCGCGACGCTTCTCTCCTTGCGCCGACGCCGCCTCTCCTTCCGCTTGGCCGCCCTTGCCGCCTTGCCCTCCTTCTTCTTCTCCCCGGCTACCTGCCATTCGGCGTCAGCCGGAGGAGATTTAGAAGGCGGGGGCGGCCGCGTCGTCGTCGCCGCCACAGCCGGGGCCTTCTCAGGCGCCTTGGCAGGCGCCTTCGCAGGCGCCTTCGCAGGCGCCTTCGCAGGCGCCTTCGCAGGCGCCTTTGCAGGAGCGGCCCCGCCCTTCGCCTGCCCCGCCAACCCAGGTTTGGGCGTGGCGGCTGTGGCGGCGGCGTACGATGCCGCCTTTGGCTGGCCCGAGGCCTGCCGGCTCGCCGCCAGAGGGGGCCGGAGGACAATGCCCTCCAGGACAGAGAACCGGCTGTTGAACGCAGCCAGTTCCTTCCGCACCAGGGTCAGTAGTCTCTCCTCTGCAGGACCAAGCCCGCTCTGCCCCTGCTGCGCCCCCTCCTGCGGCGCCTTCTGAGGGCCGGCATCGCGGAGCCTGGCCAGGTCCGCTCGGAGCTCCTCATTCTCCTTTCGGAGAAGCTCCATGGCGGCTGTCAAGCGGGCGACCTCCGCCCGCATTTCCGACATACCGTCCGGCGGAGGCCCTTGGAGCAGGACCTCCGCTGCCGCCATAATGGAGGCCTTGGCTGCAGGTATGGCCTTGTCTTTGGAAGATTGTTTCTTTTTCAAGGACACACACTTGACTGCAGCAGCCACGACCTCCGCAAACCTGGCCCGCTCCGAATTGAAGTCACCAGCGGCGTCCGACTCATCGCCAGACGCCTCCCTAGTGCTCCCTCCGGCCGAGCCGACTGAGTCTTCCTCCTGCGTGTTTGGCCGGCTCTTACTCTTTTTCCGGGTCCATCCTAGGCCCCGGCGAGCACATTTAGGAGCCGAGCCCCTTCCGCCGTCCGAGGAAGACCCCTGGCCATCCCCCGGTCCAACCTCCACGTTCCGCTTCAGGAATGCCTTCCTACCAGCGGCCGCCACCAATACGCACTCCGGGCTCTTAAAAGAGCCTTTCGTGCCCTTCGCTCCCGATGCGGCGTCGGACTCCGACCCCGCATCACTCCTCTCCTTCTCCTCTTCTCGTCGGTTTTTGTTTTTTAAAATTGGCTCCATTGTTGTTCCCACGAGTAAAAAACATTCTGTACTTGCTCAAAAAATAAGTGGTTCGCACTAGTGGCTAATTAAGCTACCCATTAACCAAGCTTACAACCTCCCTCACGGTGCGCCGCCGCTTGGAGATTTGGGGTGATTTTTTATAGAGGTTTTCTACCTCGCGGTCCGGGCGGTTAAGCCAAGACCCTCGACCCCCGTCAAAAGTCAGAGACATGACCTTGAACGATCTTCGGGGCTACGAGACTAACGGTGGCAGAAGGAAATGACGAAATGAAAATGGAAATGATGATGGGAATGATGATGGTGGATGATGGGATGGGAATGATGATGTGGTGAATGATGAATGGTGTATGGTAGCGGGGATGATGATGATTGATGGTGGATGATGGGATGGGAATGATGATGTGGTGAATGATGAATGGTGTATGGTGGCGGGGATGATGATGATTGATGGTGGATGAATGGCTTCCTTCTGCCTGCCCGGCGGCAGGGTTAGTGCACACCGAGCCCGTTCTTACTCCGCCGCTGTGCGTCTCTGCTTAGAGCAGAGGGACACACGTTGGAGCGTTCCTCCGACAGGATATTGGCATACGGGCAACGAAACCCCTTAGGCACTTGTGCCTAAGGGGAACCATTGCCCGCACCCCAGGGTGCACCGTCCCGAAGACTGGCCTTCCCCACGGACGTATCCGAAGGGAATTCCAGCCCACGGGCACTCGGGGAGGTTTCCTGTCTCCGCACCCCTGTATTGGTTGCCTCAGCCCAGAATTGTTTACTAAGACCAGCATCAAATAAAAGGCACTTAGCTTTTTCAATCACAGTCCTGTTGTAACGCTCAGCTAAACCATTTTGTTGTGGTGTGTCAAAATCTGCCTAGCCTTTTCCCAACTATGTTGGGGTCGGCTTCCAGTCTAACCGGATGCAGCTGATTACCAGTATTTTACATGGAGCGACTGCCTGTCTGACCTTTTTTGTTGTGGTGTGTATGCATTAGATTTCTGATGTATTATTCCATGCTTGCTCAAATAATCATCAAATTCTTTATTGCAGAATTCTTTACCGTTGTCACTGCGGAGGGTCTTGATTTTGCAATTTAACTGATTTTCCACACTTGATTTATATCGCTGGAAACAAACAAATGCTTCGCTCTTTTTCTTCAAAAAATAAACATAAGTCATTCGACTGTAATCATCGATGAATAATATAAAATATTTTGATCCACCAATAGAAATATTTTCCATGGGACCACAAAGGTCAGTATGGATCACACTAAGTAATTCAGTACTTCTTGAGCCAATGTGATTAAAGGGAAGACGAGACTGCTTACCTTCGCAGCAAACTGTACATGATGACTTGGTAATATCAGATTTTTCATCTAGTTCCATACCTCGAACTGCACTTGGCATTTTACTCATGTACTTGCTGTTCACATGCCCCAACCTGCGATGCCACGTATCTGCCGACACCGCCGATGCAGCCAACACAGTTTTAGGCATTCTTAGCTTGTAAACTCCATTAACCAGCGAAGCTATGGCTACTAACTCGACATTTTTGTTGTACCTGCTGTACAAATACCTAGGACTTCTAACTCTAATGATCACACCATTACACAACGCGCTGAATTAACTTCGCCGAAACAAGCTTCCCCAAGTAATATGCACATTAGTTCGGAACCCTTGTACTCACTTACATCGGAAATTAAATTACTGAGAGAGGACGTGGGAGAGGTAAAAGAACATATTAAAACGTTGACTGCTGTCCTTACCCGCTGCAATGCTCGCCTGGACGACAACGAGTCTAGAATCAAAATATTGGAGAAACGTGAAGAAGAGATAATTTGCTTAAACAATACAATTACAGAACTACGCGAACAACTATGCAACCAGGAACAGGCGTCTCTGAAAAACGAGATAGAAATTGCCGGGATCAATGAACTGAACAACGAAAATCCACAACACATTATTAGGGTTATGGCACAAAAAATTGGTGTGGCTTTGGAAGAGTCAGATTTAGACTACACGACTAGAGTAGGCCCTCGTCGCCCACATTCTTCAGATAACACCGACACTTCCCCAAGACAACTGGTAGTCAGATTTGTACGCCGATACAAACGTGATGAGTTTTTGCAAGCCGCAAGGACAAGGCGTAATCTCACCTCCTCCGACATTGAAATAGAAGGAGCTTCGAGGAAGTTATACTGTAACGATCGACTCACTCGTGAAAACCGGCAGTTATTTCGTACAGCGAAATTATCAGCAAAAGAAAAAGGTTTTAAATTCTGTTGGATCAAAAACGGTTCAATCCTCATCCGTAAAAAAGAAGGAATGCCACCTATCCACATCAAAAACACTAATGACTTATTTCGTCTTTTGGAATCCGCGCCGGCGGCCCACCCCATGGATGTGTCGCCGACCCCAGCCTCTTCAGCCGGATCACCTACTGGACTTCTGCAACGGGACGCCTACTGTTAACTTACCGACAGATCAGTACAAACCTAATTTCGCTTTTTATGTGGCACAGCTTAATTTCTTTGACTATTTAATCTCCCACACGTTTTTATCCTTAATTTCTATTTTCTTAAATAATTTTTTAATGTTATTACTTTACACTCAACAAAAACATAACAAGTCACTCACTTTCACACTATCACACATTGACGAGACTGAATACTCTACGTATCAAACATATACTCTCACGCTAACACTTTTAGAACAATACCTTTTCGTGAACAGTTTTTTGTATTTCTCGATAAATGAACAAATTATTAACACACCCACACGCTCACGTACACACAAATACACCATAGCTCCCCTGCCAGCAATCTTCGTTAGCCTGTTAGTGACATTCCAAAGCTTGATATTTACTATTATTATCCGTTTTTCTCACTATATAGATGGCTATATTTAACATTATACAGGATATAGATGATAATATACAAATTGAATGTCACTCTTACGATCTATTAGAAAGCTGCAGGGATCAGCTACTACAAACAAAATACAACTTCAAAATACTTACATTTAATATTAGGAGTTACCACCATAATTTTGATAATTTTTATTCCGCACTGCAACGTCTCGATGGCGATTTTGATATTATTGTTTTAACAGAGTGTTGGCTGAGCGAAGGTTCGTTGCTCGAATTATTACCAGGTTACACAGGCTCCAGGACGTTCTCACAATCAAATAAGAACGGTGGTGTCGTCATTTACACAAAAAATACATGGAAATTCACTGTCAGTGAACCAAACATAGCAGACGCAGACTGCCTTTTAATAAATATTAACAGTGAAATCGCTGTTCTAGGAATCTATCGATCGCCATCTTTTCACCATACAGATAATTTCACCACTTCCTTAGATACCACATTGATTCAGTTACACAATTACGCCACAGTATTTGTAGCTGGAGACATAAACATCGACATATGTAACCAAATTAATAACAGAAATGCGGATTATCTGTGTATGATGGCTACACACGGCCTCCTTCCAGCAATAACTAAGCCAACTAGAGCAAGTAATTGTTTAGACCACATTTTTATTAAGTCCATTAATAAATCTTTGGGAGCAATAGGTAAATGTTCTATCACGGATCATGACATAGCGATGGCTATGACTTGCCTAAAAAACAATCGACCTTCCTCCTCCAGACCCAGATGGAAAACTAAAATAGATGAAGAAGCTGTTGTTGCCGAGATAAATGACCTGTCTTGGACTGAAGTCCTTAGCCATCAATGTACAAACTCCGCCGTTAATGCTTTTATTGAAATTGTCACAAATATAATAAAAAAACACTCTCACAAAGTCCAAACAAGCCGTAGCAAATATAACATCAAGCCCTGGATCACCCCAGGCTTAATAAAATGTATGCGGCACCGAGACAAACTCCACTTAGCCTCACGTACTCACCGTGATGATCAAATGCAGCGACTCATATACACCCGTTATAGAAACTTCTGCAACAAACTGCTACATAGGTTAAAAACGGAATACCACAGTCACCTAATCGAGACTAACCGAGCTGACCCCAAGCGACTTTGGAAGACTATAAAATCAATATATAGCGACAACAAAACGTCAACTGACCCTTCTAACTTAGTCACAAATAGTAACGACCCCATTGGATCACTCAATAAATGTAACACCTATTTCACTTCATTAGGCAAAAATCTGGCTGACCAAATTCTAACAAGACTCTTTGAAACTCAAGCTTCTCTTGCTGATAATTATAGTCCAAATATTACTTGCTCGCACACATTCTTCTTACACCCTACCGATGAAATTGAGATAGATAGCCTCATATCCCAACTCAAAAATGACAGTGCTCCCGGGCCCGACAATCTAAATGTAAGACTAATTAAAAAAATTAAACCCACTATCATCGCACCTCTAAACCATATATTCAACCTAAGCTTAGAGACTGGAACTTTTCCGGACCGATGGAAAGTCGCAGCTGTCAGCCCAATTCACAAAAGTGGAGCAACAGACATTCCCGATAATTATCGACCAATCGCCCTACTGCCCATATTGTCAAAGTTACTTGAAAAGATTGTAAATAAAAGGCTAACAAATTTCCTTGAAAAACATAACTTAATTTCCGACAGGCAGTTCGGTTTTAGGAGGGGTAGGTCAACCGAAGACGCAGCCAGGCTACTAACAAACTCAGCATCATCAATTGTAGATAAAGGTGAACATTCCATGGGGGTTTTCTTAGACTTGGCAAAAGCATTCGATACGATTTCGATAGAACTCCTTCTAAAGAAACTGGAAGCCGCAGGCATACGTGGCACTCCCCTGTCTTGGTTCAGAAGCTACCTGTCTAATAGAAGGCAATTTATCAAACTCGGTGATTACTCTAGCAGCCTCCTCTCCATCGGTTTCGGAATCCCTCAGGGCAGTACACTCGGTCCAACTCTTTTCTTACTCTACATAAACGACATCTTAAATCTTTCTCTCACCAATGCTGAATTAATAGCCTACGCTGATGATACGGCGATCTTATTTCATGGTAAATCTTGGGAACAAGTCTACAAATGTGCGGAGGAGGGACTACGGATAGTGGCTAAGACTCTCGACAACAACCTACTGACCTTAAACGTTAAAAAAACAAAGATAATAACATTCTTTAAATCCAAGGCATCCGGACCCCCCCAACACCTAAGTCTCACATTTCATACTTGCTACAATAGCCTTATCCCCCGTCCCGCAAACTGTTCATGTACCGTAATCGACCGTATTCCCTCCATGAGATATTTAGGAATTACGTTAGACGAGAATTTATCTTTTAAAAATCACATACAAGCACTCTCCGGCCGAGTAAGAAAACTTATCCATATAATGAAAAAACTACGTGACTGCACACCCTCCCCCATACTTCGCACTGTTTATCATGGACTTTGCCAGTCTGTCCTCCAATATGGAATCTCTGTCTGGGGCGGTGCTGGTAAAACTTCAATTATCCAAGTCGAAAGAGCACAAAGAGCCGTCATTAAAGTAATGCTCAGGAAGCCTTTCTTGTACTCAACCAACAATTTCTACAGTGACTTCCCGGTCCTCCGTGTCCGTCAGCTTTTTATCCTCAACGCAACACTTCACATGCATAGAAAATTAAAATTCAGGACAGATTACCTAGAAATAATGTCAAAGCGCACAACTAGGGTTCCCATTCCCCAAATGAACTCTCTTATGGCTAGACGTTCCCCGGACTACTTATTTCCACACATCTACAACAAAGTCATAAAGTGCTGCAACATAAAAGACCTTAAAATATCTCTGTGCAAAAAGGTAATAAAGAAATGGCTTTTTACACTCTCCTACGATGAAACAGAAAATATTATTTATACATAGGTATTAATTATAAGCAACATCACACAGACTAACTGTACTCAGCTCACATTCACATCACACACACACACACCCCAACACACCCCCACTCTCTAACACATACTCATACTTACACTCTACACTTAATTCTTTGTTTAATCTCATAATAACTGATTAGACTTTTAATTATTACTTAATGATTATTTTTATTGATCTCACACTGATGATTTTATTGTGCAATGTATAATTTAGTGTTTTATTTTGATTTATTATTTTTTATTTTTATTTTCATTGATTTTAGTTTTGTTAAATTTAGTTTATATTCACCTGTAAAGCAATAATCATGTAAGTACTACCCTTAACTCTGAAAATGTTGCAATTCCGACCCCCAAGATACAGGCATAAATATGTCTAGTTTGGGGGTCACCGTCCAATCTGTTCTTGTTTGCCTGATTATTAATAAATAAATTTGAAATTTGAAATTTGAAACACTGCAACCACTCGCGGTAAATGAGACTTTATTACCGTTTCTGATCAATTGGCTGACAGACAACAAGTTTGTGGTTAACTCTGGAACACATAAGACGCCGCTAACTTGTACATCGTATTCACATTCGTCGGTTTCTGTCACGATGTTCACATCACCGGTACACAAAACTTGTACCTTATTATCATTCGCTACAACGATTTCTTTGTTTTCTAAGTAAGATGCATTTGTTATCCATTTTTCATTAGCAGTGAGATGTCTACTAGCGCCCGAGTCAATATACCACTCGTTTCTATTAAATTCTCCACTTAAGAACACAGCACTAAACGCGTTTGTTTGTTTTCTAGGCATATTTTTTGTCGTTTGTTGCATTATTAGCTTTATTTGGGCACTGACTTAGATAATGTCCATATTGTTTACATTTGTAACACTTGACGTTTGATTTACTATCATTTCCGCCATCTTTGCTAGAGTTGGATTTGCTGGCCATAGACTTTTTATTTTTACGTTGGCACTTCTGCGAACTAACAAATGCACTATTGAATTCATTACCACCCGTAATTTCCGTTTCCTCCATGTCCATTAGCTTCGATTTAATGGCGTCGGTTGTTATAGGTATGCCGGAATGCTAAATAGCCATTATCATGGGTGAGAATTTATCTGTCAATCCAGCTAGCAGTAGGCTTCCAATCCACTCATCGCTTATATTGAACCCGGTTCCACTAAGTTTTTGACCTGTTTCTACCATTTGCGTCACGTAAGCTGTCATAGAACTGCAGTTTTCCAATCTAATTGAAATCAGGTTACGTAGCAAACTTATACGCCTTGTAAATCCGGAGTCATCGAACAAGGTTCTTAGTTTGTTCCACAATTCTTGTGACGTACTTACATTTTTTATATGTACGTACAGTGACGAGTCAATAGTCAATATCAATTTAGCTTTGGTCCTCGCGTCGTCTGCGGTTTCTATTTTTTTTTTTTTTTTTTTTTTTTATTTAAGATGGGTTTGCTCTTGACTCTAGTCTAGGTCAGAGGTGACAGAGACAAAGTCGACGATGGAGTGAGCTTACCCAGAAGAAGCCTGTTCACTCTTACTTTGAATAGTTCAGGGTTGTATGCGGTCGGAAACACAGACGCAGGCAGAGAGTTCCACTCTTTTGCTGTGCGCATTATAAAAGACGTTTGGAAACGCTTAGTGCGAGTTGGTGGAATAGCAACCAGGTGTGGATGGTAACCTGCAGTGCGCCTAAAGGTCCGATGGTAGAAGGGGGCCGGTGGAATGAGGTCGTGGAGTTCATGGGCACACTCTCCGAAGTACAATCTGTAGAAGACTGACAAACAGGCAACCTTGCGGCGATGAGCCAAGCTGTGAAGTTTGGCGTCCACCAGTTTTTCGTCGCCAATGAGCCTCTTAGCTCTGCGTTCCACCGAGTCAAGCGCGGCAAGTTGGTACTTAGCTGAACCATCCCAAAGGTGGCTGCAATACTCCATGCAGGATCGGACTTGCGCCTTGTAAAGGGTTAAAAGCTGTCCTGGCGTAAAGCATCGCTTTACCTTATTTAGGATGCCCAGTTTCTTAGCCGCAGTTTGAGCTTTGTACTCGATGGTGGCGCCAAAGTTGAGACCAGATGTCAACTCCATGCCTAGAAGCTCGAGCCTATCAGTGACAGGAACAGATGCACTCCGAAAAGTAGGAGTTTTGTCGAATATTTGCTTCCCAGCAACTGGCTTTATACAATGCAGCATGTTCTCCAGGATTAGATAATTCTCCGCGGCGAAGCACCATTCGTTGTAGTTCTCGCGCCCTTTCAACTTTGGTACGTTGATTAAATAATTAGTCGACGACATATTTTATGACAACTGTCCACTATTAATCAACACTGACCTAATGCGACCTAAACTCACAACTTTTCTAGCTAATCTAGAGCTGGGCCCATAACCTATTGTGATTTTTAATAAAACAACGTGTAGCTTTTGCGACCATCAGAATGAGAAAGGGAAGTTTTATTTCATAGAGAACACAATGCACACAGACAATACAGAACCACAGATAAACACTATTGTCAATGACTGGAATTTTAATACAATAATAACAATAATAAAACTGAAGAGTCAGTTTTTTTGCTTCTTTGTTTTTTTGTTTAATTGAATGCGCTAATCTGTGGAACTACCAGTCGGATTTGAAAAATTATTTTTACATTAGATATCCCAATTCTTGAGAAAGGCTTAAGCTATTTAACATCATGCTAGAACCACTATACTGTATATATATACAGTAAATTGCACATTCCAATATCCAGGGTAGTAACAAAGTTATTATTTGCAGCGGGCACTTCGCATGCACTAAGTCGTTAATTATTCAGTGCGCCGACACCTGACGCCTTCTGTTCAATAAAAAGCTAATAGTTAGGGAGTGAAGCTACTAATTTATGAATTTAAGTGTTCACTATGTTTATAGGTAAATGGAAATGAGAATTTAATCAGCTTTTGGACGATGAAAGTGTTTAGTTTTAGGTTAATTCAAGGTTTTAATTTATTTATTATTTTTTTATTTTTTAGAGGCTTTAATTTATTTGTTGCTTTTTCCATCAATCTTTCCGTTCTATTTTGACAATTGAGGAGTGATGGAACAAAAGCCATAAGTGGGTAATAATTATGATAATCCTTGGTAAGACTGGTTGTCAGACCTTCGGGCTTCTGACAACCCATAACGACTGCTTCGGGACCAACGGCTTAAGGTGCTTTCCGAGACACGGAGGAGTCTCGGTATGTAAAAATGGTCACCCATCGACGGACTAACACCGGTAAGCGTAGCCTAACCTGGTGGATCGACCATTGCAGCTGTTATTACTTAGCCCTGGCTGTCTTGATCTAAAACCCCATAAATCCAAAACAGCTTGAACAAAAACCGTTATCTCCATTTTCTTTGTTTAATATCTAGTTAATAACAATGCCATTTTCGAAAACATTTCACTACATATAATTTTACTATAATAATAAAAAAAAAAATCTAAAAATTTAAATAATTTTCTGAAAAAATAAATGACAATATTAATTTAACCGTTTTTGGTTATTGAAAAAAATTGTAATATATTCGTAACCAATATGTCTGCGTAGGTACATAATTCTATATTTCCCAGGTGATGCTCCTAACTGCAGCAAAGTTCATTTTCATCACGTAATTCTCTGGATTTGACCGAAGCTACAGCATGGCTTTCATAATGTTTGCAGAATATCACATAACAGCTTTCTTACTACTAAAAGTATTGTTTATATCATCTTTACGACCTCGCGTTCGAGATTAATTACTTGGGCGTCCATGAAAAAGCCAATTAAAATAGCTAGTGAAGTAAAAATGCATGTAATTAAAGAGAAAAGTTTTAAGAGCTAAGTATTTTGTCTTAATCTGTATTTTAAAAGATCGTATTTATTTTAAGTGAAGAATAAAATGTTTAGAAAAGCAAATTGTGAACCTATTAATTTGAAATAATGTATGATGTTGATCTTACTTTTGTACCTATTACATTATTAATAGTAACATGAACATGAACTGACCTTTCTTAAGAAGACGACCCTTCTTAAGAAGGGTCATCAGTTCATACAGATTTAAGCAATAATCCTGTACCTCACCATAACATCTCTCACCACAAAGTAAACAAGCTTTCATAATAATGTTGGTACACCAAAGACTTTTTCGATTAAACCATAGAAAAATGGCCTTGTGTTTTGCTAACACAAGGAAATCATTTGTAAGTACACGTAGAGTCAGGAAAAACATATTTTGCAGATTGAAATTACGTACGACTGTCAAAGAATGACAGTTGTGATTTGAGACCAATGACATTATACATCTAGACGTTGCCAAGATTACAGCGTGAAGTGTGGAAGTGAGACACATATACAGGGTGTCCCGTAAATAATGGATCAAACGTAAGGGGTAGGTAGCTTACCTAATTTCCAACAACTAATTTGAATATTAAAAAAAAAACCGTTACAGTAACCAGGATATTAATTTTTTTTCGAATTTTACGATTTTGTCTTCCAGAATTAAGCTTTTTTAATGCTGTCGCTGCAAATGATGACATTTTTAGGTATGATTTTTATTTAACATTTCTGAATAGCTTACTAATGTTATAAGATACCATTTTTTTGAATACCGTTTCATTTGCCTTAGAAAAAAAATCTTGAGTTGAAAAGTTTTTTCTTTACGATGTTAGGACCAAAATTGAAAAAATTCTCCTGTAAAAAAAATGTATGACACCGAAAACCACCATTATTTTAAAAACTTGTACATTTAATAAAGTTTGCAAATTGGTATAAAACTTACGTCTAGTCTTTATCGTTACAAAGATATTGCTATGAATGTGATGAAGACAGAAAATAAATTAAATTGGTACTATTCCATTTTTTCATTTTCGTAATGGCTTATGCTTGAATGCTTGTAATCGAAGCAGGTAGTTAAGCGGCTAGCATATTCCGACCCGATGACGTCATCTGTCCGGAATTTGGGTCCGCTACCTGTGGCGGAGTTGCACCTCAGTCAGCGTGAAGGGGATAGATAGCGCCGCTTTTGTATTTTTGGTAAATTGGTATGAAGTTGTACATTCTAGTCCTTGTCGTTACAAAGATAATTGCTATGAATCTGAGAGGTGCTCCAAATCAACGTTAATAAAAAAAATAAAAAAGTGTGTACATTTAAACTTTTTCTTTAAAATGTGTAACTGTAGCATTTCAGAGGCAATGTTCATTGAATTATTGAGGCGTATGAAAAGAATTAGGAGGCCGTACTAAAAAAAACAGTTAGTTCAAATAAATCGTTTTATTTGGTTTTTACAATAAATGTTCGAATTGCCTTCCCTCTACAAGAATGCAAAGTCTGCATCTCCTAATAAAGGAAGCTCTTATCCGACGGACAAAACGGCTTTGGTTTATTTCTGATGCAGCAGATTGGATGCGCTGTCGTAATTCTTCTTCCGACGTTATTGGATTCTTGTAGACCCTGTCTTTTAAACATCCCCAGTAAAAAAAATCTAGGGGATTTAAATCCGGAGATCGCGGAGGCCACAAAATTGGTCCTAATCGGCCGATCCATCTGTCCGGATAACTTTCATCAAGGTGCGCCCTTACTGCCGTCGCATAGTGAGCGGGGCACCCATCATTTTGCAACCACATTGCTTGCCGTACGTCTTCTGGAACGTTTTCTAATAACCTTGGCAACTCATTCCTTAAAAAATGGAGATAATATTCGGCGTTTAGAGTAGCTGGTAGTTCAAAGGGCCCTATTATTTGCCCATTGATTATTCCCGCCCATAAATTTATTTTAAATTGATGTTGGCTCCTGTCCTCTCGCATCAAATGTGGGTTTATCAGCTGCCAACTGTGCAAATTATGCAAATTTAAATATCCATCTCGGCGGCATGAAGACTCGTCACTCCATAAAATCTTGTTAAAAAACTGCGGGTCCGCCCGAATCATTCTAAGCATCCTTTGGCAAAATTCTATTCTTGGCTGGTAATCACGCGACGTCAGCGTTTGAACACGTTGCACGTGATATGGGTGCAATCGGCACCGTTGTAGCACTCGATGCACCGTCGATCTAGAAATTCCTACGCGTCGCGCTATGACGTGAACGGAGACTGACGGATCTTCCTCGATTTCTCGAAGAATGACTTCGTCATTAACTTGTCGCGGTCGTCCTTCACGGGTACCACCAACTCCGGTGCCAAGAATTCTTCCCTCAAGAAGCGCGTTATGCACTCTAATAAAGACGCGATAATCGGGATAACGAACCAGGTTCGGGTATCTTTCACGGTACAATCTTGCAGCCGCCCTGGCATTACCTCTTGCTTCTCCGTAGATAAAATGCATTTCGGCGTACTGCCGTGGCGTGTACTCATAACGAGGCATTGGGCTGAATAAGGTTTCAGCGCTACTGCACACACGTACAAGCACACACAAACGAATGTTTTCGGAGTCCGTAGGATCGCCAAGTCGTTTGTCCAATACGCAAAGAGTTCCAAATCGATAGGCAAAGCAAAGTCCAAAAACACAGCACAAGTCAAATTTTACAGAAGAAAACACCGAGCCACTGACCGGGAGCGAAAGTTGTGTGACGTAGCAACTCGAAGAGAGACTAGTTACAACTAAACTAATAAAATCAAGCAACAATGAAGCCTGTACGAGTGAAGGGCGCAGGAAAGAACAAAAGAACCTGCGCAACTTCATACCGATTTAACCGATTTACCAAAAAGCGGCGCTATCTATCCCTTTCACACTGACTGAGGTGCAACTCCGCCACAGGTAGCGGTCCCAAATTCCGGACAGATGACGTCATCGGGTCGGAATTATGCTATCCGCTTAACTACCTGCTTCGATTACAAGCATTCAAGCATAAGCCATTACGAAAAGGAAAAATGGAATAGTACCAATTTAATTTATTTTCTGTCTTCTTCATCACATTCATAGCAATATCTTTGTAACGATAAGGACTAGACGTAAGTTTTATACCAATTTGCAAACCTTATTAAATGTACAAGTTTTTAAAATAATGGTGGTCTTCGGTGTCATACATTTTTTTTACAGGAGAATTTTTTCAATTTTGGTCCTAACATCGTAAAGAAAAAACTTTTCAACTCAAGATTTTTTTTCTAAGGCAAATAAAACGGTATTCAAAAAAATGGTATCTTATAACATTAGTAAGCTATTCAGAAATGTTAAATAAAAATCATACCTAAAAATGTCATCATTTGCAGCGACAGCATTAAAAAAGCTTAATTCTGGAAGACAAAATCGTAAAATTCGAAAAAAAATTAATATCCTGGTTACTTTAACGGTTTTTTTTTTAATATTCAAATTAGTTGTTGGAAATTAGGTAAGCTACCTACCCCTTACGTTTGATCCATTATTTACGGGACACCCTGTATACGAAATAATTAGGAAAATTGAGACATCGTATCTTCTGTCCCTTACGGCGTGCCGTATTTTTGCTTTAAAAATGTTGCCAAATAAAGTACTTTGCATGGCAAAATTTAAAAATGTTGCCAAACAAAGTACTTTCACTGTTAATATTGCTGTCTCATGACCGGCCACGCGGTGGCTCGATCTAGATGTATATTATCTAAGTTTGAGACGGACAATTCAAGCTAATACCTAGTGGGGGCTAATCATTTTGCCTGACTTTACTTAGCTAGGTAGAGTCCGTATAAACTAAAATGAAGCGCCCACTACTACATTTACCGTAGTGTACAGAGCTTGTGGCTAAGTAATAACAGCCGCACGGCTCGATGGTCCGTGGAAGTGTGACCATCTCTACATACCAAGACTCCTCTGTGCCTCGGAAAGCACGTTAAGCCGTTGGTCCCGGCTGTCATTTGTAGATCTTTGACAGTCGTTACGGGTCGTCAGAAGCCCGAAAGTCTAACAACCCGTCTTACCAAGGGGTATCGTATTACCCAGTAACTGGGTTGTGGAGGTCAGATAGGCAGTCGCTCCATGTAAAATACTGGTATTCAGCTGCATCCGGTTAGACTGGAAGCCGAACCTAACATAGTTGGGAAAAAGCTAGGCAGATAATAATAATTATACTAATTTAAGTAGTAGGGCACGTCGCGTCATTTCAGCTTAGACGAGCTCTACGTGTAATTTTCAATAGTCTATGAATGTAAAGAACATAGCTTAGTGAACGGGGAAGGAAGTACGCAGAGCGAGCGGAAAAAGGCAAGGATTGATCGTAGATTGCTTTCGCTATGCAAGCGGTGTTGTAGATTAGATCTAGTGACGAGTACAAAAGCAGTCTTAATAAAAAAATGTAAACTAAGTGGGCTTTGCTTCTTTTCTTGATGCAAGAAGGCTACATTTGTTTGTATATAATTTACGAAGATTTAAGCATTCGTTAGGCGGCCGCTTCAAGGGTTTTCCGAAAAGTAGTAGCTACAAAAAAACTTTCTCGCAATGCGTTGTGGATTGCGAGAAAGTTTTTTTGTACCTACTACTGTACTGTAGTTTTTTTCTCGAAAGCCTGGTCTTTCGGCAGTCTTAATCAGGAGTGCTTCTGCAACGTTAATCAGAAGGCGGTAATTCCGTGTTTTTTTTTTAATTTTTAACCGACTTCAAAAAGGAGGAGGTTCTCAAGTCGTCGGAACCTTTTTTTTTTAATTTTTTTTTTTATGTATGATCCCCGAATACTCGAAAATGGCTGTACCGATTTGAATTTTTCTTTTTTTGTTCGAAAGGGTATACTTCCCAAGTTTTCCCATGATCATCAAGTCAGGGTCTGATGATGGGATCCCATGGAAATCGAGGGAAATCCTCAAATTTTATGGGCACACTTATATCGATTTCGGTATTTTTTATAGTAACTCGTGCATTTGCTCTCGGAAAGTACCATTTGGTGAACTGGAACTGATGATGAAGACCACAAATGGCCATCGGAAATGCTCAATTATATCTAAGTATATCACAGGTTGCGATTCGACTTCTTTAATATGGTTTATGCTCGTCAAAATGCATAATGGTGATAGTGACTTCACCATGAGCTCCAGTTCTCCTGGTTCTTACTAGGAGAACTCCTCAACAATTAACGTCCCTGCATCGGGAAAAGCAATATTTTGTAAAACGTGATGAGCAGTTGACAATGGGTTATTGTAACTTAGATAAATTACAAACTGACCCACTAAAAAGTTAAAAATAAAAACTTTTTTACAAAAAACAAAACCGACTTCCAAAAAAAAACACTACTATTTTTCACTTTGTAGTGTTTTTTTTGGAAGTTGGTTTTGTTTTTTGTAAAAAAGTTTTTTAAATATATCTTTACCTAATTTATACTAGCCATTTTCATAAAAAAACTTTTTTACAAAAAAAAAAAAAAAAAAAACCGACTTTCAAAAAAAATACTACAAAGTGAAAAATAACATTTAATTTCGGAAGTCGGTGTCTTTGGATCTGTATTTTAGTTTTTTGCCACAGACTTCCGAAATTAAAAGTTTTTTTTCACTTTGTAGTATTACAAAGTGAAAAAAAACTTTTAATTTCGTGGTTGTTTTAAGTATAAATGTCAAATTACTCTTGCGATGTATATATGTGTGTACCTAACGTGACTTTCGTTCACAATGCTAGAGGAATTCCTCGAGGTCTTATGGAAACTTTTAAAGCAATTAAAAACCAACGATCCCTTCTTCAAAAGCCACATTAAAAAAGCACAACAGCATTACTCTCGTATCATCGACGCGGTGAGTTGGCCAAATGATGCGTTACCCCGATGGGGCTAAAGTAGGGGAAAATTGCTATAAGTTATGCAATTTCCCTACGCACCATTAGCTCCAGGCCTCCAGGCAGGGAATTTAGTACTCAACACTTATTGCATCGTCTGCATCGGATTTTCTTTGTTGTAGTACTTTGTATTTGCCCTTTTGATGTGAGTGTTCTTCAGGGAATTGAATGTGAATTTATGATTTGAATTTGTTTTGTTTATGTACATAAATTAATAGTGTAGGTGTACTTACACTCTAATAATTAACTAGAAATTGGTATATCAACTTGTTTGAGTTCTTTGACGATGACTGATGATGGCTGACTAGACTAATAAGACATTTAAATTTTTTAGGGTTCCGTAGTCAACAAGAAACGCTTATAGTTTTGCCATGTCCGTCTATCTGTCTGTCTGCGGCTTTATTAGCTCAGAGACTCTTAGTATTAGAAAACTGTAATTTGGCATGGGTATATATTAATCAAACCGACAAAATGGTAAAATAAAATCTTGAAAACCTCTCTTGCACGTAAAGTGTGGATGATATTTTTTTTCTCGTGTATCCTATGTTGTGGGGTATCGTTGGATAGGACGTTCAAAATTATGATAGGTCTGCGAAAACCTTATTTCGATTCAGGGATTTGTTTGCGTAATATTAAGCAAATTTTTGTTAGAGTCAAATGTCTCTCCCCAGAGTGATATGTGAAAAAAATCATGTCAGTTGTCTAAAATTATAACGAAGTTAAAAGGAAAACTATCACAGCTAAGTAGGCTTTACAAGTTAACGAGTAATAGTCGACCAACATACATTTGCAGCTGGAATGTTTGGGAGAACAAGTTTTCCAACTACAATGTTAAGTTTGTTCTTGGGATAAATTCATCCCAACTCCATCCCTTTATTGTGCGTGGTCCAACATGCACTTGGCCGGTTTTTGTTTTACTAAGAATACGAAGCATTTGTGTCGCTGTTATGTGTTAATACCGCCTGCCAAAGATTGGTCCTACTGTAATTCCTACCTATTATTAGAAAGGGTCATTACTCAAGCAATAATTCTGTGCCTCACCTCATCATCTGTCACCCACAAACTAAACAAAAATTCATTAATCATCAGGTGTTCTATTTCCCGCACAGTGCGAGAGGTTACGTTTCATTAATGAGTGACGGGTAGTAAAACGGAACGAGGTTCAGCGAGGCAGTGTAACGACGTCATAAAGTAATGTAACTGACGTCCAAGTACTACTTCTTTGACTTTTACATGTAGTTGTAGTGGCCTTGTCAGGGCACAGTTTATGTACGGTACCTACGCATGCCTCTCCGAGACTAGTGTCATGAATTCTAGTTTTCACGGCCATAGAATTGTTTTTTAGGGTTCTGTACCTCAAAAGGAAAAAACGTAACCCTTATAGGATAAAGCAGAAAAGAAAAAAAGAAAGAAATACGTTTATTTGCGGTAAACATGACGCAAAGCACAACAAAATAAAATAACAATTTGTAAAACAAGTTTGGGGAAAATATGCGTCACATCTACGCAAAACGGCTACCGCTCAGCATAATGCCATCACTTCACTCACTTTGTTGTCCGTCTGTCTGTCTGTCTGTCAGTCTGTCAAGACCATTTTTCTCAGGAACGCGTGGAGGTATCAAGTTGCAATTAATGTCAAATACGTAAATTTGTGGTCCCTTGGAGTTCTAAAAATTTCATGCTTCTAAGTCAAAGTAATAAAAAGATACGGCTATTTATGCGACATATTTTGATACTCGCAAGTAAATCAAAACCTACCGGGTACTTCCCGTTGACCTAGAATCATGAAATTTGGCAAGAAGCAAGGTATCACAGCACAAGTAAAGGAAAAAGTCCAAAAATTATTAAATTGTAATTTTATCACGTAAGAAAATATGTTTGTTTTTGGGATAAATTCTTATCAGTTACGGAACCCTTCATTGGGCGTATTCCGACACGCACTTGGCCGGTTTTTTTTTTCTTAGTAGTACGAGTATTAGGTTCTCCTGTTTTATTGGTCTTAGTCGAATTGGTATTTGGAAGCGTAGTTTTATTTGCTTTTGAAGCTGTATTTCTTTAAGTTCATTTTGTAGACTGGTTTTTTCGTGGCGAATCAAAAATTCAATATTTATGCTGAAGTTTTGATGAGCGAGATACAAAGTAATTGATTTTTGGTACAATAGTCTGAAGATTTTGACTTGATATTTTGAGAAAATATAAGAATGTTGAGTCTATATATTTTATGATCTTTCATGTTTTAGTTCTAAATCGATTAGATTTCTTTGAAAGCAGTTGTATTTTCAGAATTACTAAAATAATAATGTAAGTACCTATCACTTATTGTTGGATAAATATTTGATTATATTAACTCGGAGTCTTTGAGTCACAAGACTCGAATGCGTTGCTTCTTGGCAAGCATCATCGTCGCCAGCATCATGGCTCAACATCAGGCGGGGTGGTGATCCAACGCTGGCGCGAACTCTTGATCCAACATTGGATCTAGATTATATTGTTTTTTTTTTTTTAATATTTATTGACCGACCGAGCGTAGCGAGCGAAACGCTTATGCTTCAAATCTGACAAAATTTGCTTTCGTCTGTCAGTTTGTTGCTACTCCTCTACAGCACGCTTATCATGACCACTATAAAATAGGGTATTTGTTGCATGAAACGAAATGTTACTTTGTATAGAAAGGGATGTGTCTATTCTTCGTAGAGATAGAAGTGGTCATATGCTACGCGTGCAGGCTTGGTATACAGGTTTGCATACTATAAAGAACTTTATTGTCGTTGATGATTTTGTTTGGAGGAGTAGGCACTTCCTCCAAAAAGGGCTACTGGATATCTCCGCCTTATGATATCCGATTTTGTTGGTCCTTTTTTATTTGAAAGGTAGTTACTTTAAGTTGGTTTCATAAAATTTAGTGAAGATCTGATGAAAAAAAACCTGGTAAATATCTAGTTTTAAATAACTTTAGTTAATTGTTGCAAAAAAGTTTGCGCTTGCGAGGTCTACTGTTCTCAGAACTACTACTAGTATTAATAAAACCAATACAACATCACAGCAATTCCCGATTTCCTCACGTCTGATAACAAAGGCACTAAGCGTTTCTGTCGTTAAATTAATAGTCAGAGAGCTCGAGGGGCGTTTATACAAAATCTTTTAAATAAAGCGGGTACGTGACCTCTCGTAACAGCGGCCCTGCCAAATGGTGCAACAACAGATTTTTGTAATGCTCTGTGTTGGTAAGCTAGGTCTGGACCGAAGCCAATTCGGACATCGATTTACAAGTTCACTTTATGTTTTCCTGATACTTTCCGCACTAGACGAAATAGGCGAGACTTCCGTTTGTTTGTTGTGTTGTAATGTAGATGTTTATTTTGTTTTAATTTATGCTGATGGTTGTTGGAAGGTTGTCTGGGCTTTTCTTAAAGAACTGGTCGATCGTCTCTTATTCTTCTTAAATAATTGTTAAACAGATGCTTTCGTCGTGACTCCAATCAATGTGTAACCGTTCACCCTCGTTTATCGTTATATTGATAAGCTAATATACACTTGCGTGCAAAAAAATCGACCCACTCCGTGTTCTTCGATTTGAAACAAGATAATTCAACAGGTTTTATGGACAATAACCTAATAAATTTTATGCTAAAACTTTTCCGAAAGTTTTTAGATAACGTTAGTGAAAGACTTACCAAAACTGATTCATTCGTTTTTGAGAAAATCGGAGAATCAAAAGAATTCCGGTCGAATAATGAACCTCCTTTTTTAAAAATCTCAAGTCCAAGACAGAAAATTGTCATGCAGTTTTCAAGCAAAACTGAGTGATGAAGACATTATCTAAAGGATCGAATCCCTCTATTCAAGAATTTGCTTTTATCAAAGTATAGGGCATGTAAACATGATATTTATCGCATCTACCTTCACCCAATATAAAATAATTTTAAATATTCATTAACATTTTTGAGATATCGTTTCTCAAATAGAGAAAGAGATTAATAGAGCCCGAGGTGGACCATTTTTTTTGCAGGAAGGTGTAGTTTCCTTATTTTGTTAAAATTTCACACAAGAACCACATGAAGAGAAGGAATTTCTTATCCCGGAAAAACAGGAAAACATCAACACCGAACCGTACCTCAATACAAACATTTATCTCTCATTACAAAACACAGCACTTACTCACCCTCAAATGTACATACCTACGTATAAACTACTCTTATAAGGACTCAGACATGCCAAAGCTTTGACATCGTCCTTATTTTACATATTACTAATGTTTCACGTTACCGAGTTTTACAAACACAAGTGTGTTCTAAGGCGAGCAATTACACAGAGTGGTTTTGCGTGTCTCTTGCTTTGGTAAGTACTTACTACCTGTATAATAAATGGTAATTATACTGTAATAGGAGTAAAATAAAAACATTTGAAGATCTTGAACTCGAGTATAGAAAGTTTTGTGAAAAGAAACTTAATATAAAATAGGCATGATGATTAATATTAGAAATGTTTGAAAAAATATTGTAATTTCAACAAATAATAGTGTGTTAATATTTTTTTTTTAAATTTAAGTACCTAATACATTTTGTGAGTCTATCTCTATAGTATCGATAGGCCGGTTTTTCATCCTCCTAACTAATTATATAAATGCGAAAGTGAGTTTGTTTGTTTGTTATGCTTTCACGCTAATACGGCTGAACGGATTTGGATGAAATTTGGTACACAGGGAGACCATGACCTGGAATAGGAACATAGTATACTTTTTATCCCGGTAGTATGTTCCCATGGGATTAATTACCGAAATGCACGCGGGCGAATTGTTTGGGTAAAATTAATTTCCCCGACTGTACTAGTTTTTAGTATACTCACATTAAGTATATAAGTAGATTATTATAGATACTTTTCTAGGCTGCTATTAAGAATTGTCTAACAGTTTAAGCAACGTCTTTAGCCTGGTCTAGTTAGCCCCGGAAGGTGCTATTTTCGTTACTAATGCATTGGGACTGCATCTCAAACAGCTCAGTAGTTCATTGTAAATTCATGTTGGTGGCCCATCTCGTGTTATCTTGCTTATATTGGGCCCCAGGTGTATAGCTGTATTGTAATTAAATGCAGTGTAGCTTGTATAAAAATATTTAAATTTTTACCATAAAGGAATTTCACATTATTTTTGTTAGTTTGCAACACTTTCTTCTGTCTTGAGTCGCCGTGCAATAAGCATGTAAAATTTTGATATTTAACTAAAATAAAAGAATCTTCAAGTTTTGAGCCAGCAGTTTTTATTCTACATGCTGGTGCCTGGTCCTTCGATCTATACCAGTGGGGATTTGCGTTAGTATTGGGTATTTCCAGCGAAAATACGAGTTGTGTCTGCCCTATAGGCACGCGCTCGGCGCCGGCGGCCAAGGCCAGTTTTCTATAAAACTGTGCTATTATACAGCGTGAAACACAGTCTCCAGCGAATAAATCCGATTGGGTGCGTAAGTCAACAACAAAACTTAGTGTTCAAAGGTGCGATTCCAAGTTTTTGCATTTTTGTGCGTTTTCATTGTGGGCCGCGTATCACCTAACACAAGATGGCCGACGAGGCTTCGCTAAAGAAATTGCGTCTCGCCAGATCGCAATTCAAAGGTACCATAACAAGGATTGAAAACTTCATCAGCGATCCGATTAACATTGCATCTGCGAATATTGAAATGATTCAGGCTCGTATTGAAAAATTGACGAAGACTTTTCAGGAATATGAGGTCGTTCAACTTGACATTTTATCAATAGACGACAATGATAAAGAAGATGTAGCTGTCATCGAAAATAAGTATTTCAGTATTATTGCGAAATTGAATGCAGTGTCAAAAACGTTGAGTACAACCGAGGTAAAACAGTGTGCGAATGTGTCTACGTCCAAATTGCCTAATATTGACGTACCAGTGTTCAGTGGAAAAGATTTTACCATGTTTACTCCGTTCATGGACCTATTCAGTGCGGTAATTCATAAAAATCCTTCACTTTCAGATGTGCAAAAGTTGTTCTACTTGCGAAAATTTCTAACTGATGAAGCTTTGTCTGTTATTATTAATTTACCTTTAGTTAATGAATCATATGAGCAGTCTTTGTTGTTGTTGAAAAAACGTTATGACAACCAAACTAGGTTAATTTTAAGTCATATCAATAAAATTTTAGACATGCCGTCAATCCAGAAAGGGACAGCTGCCTCTATAAGGCAATTAATATCAGAGGTGCAGCAGCAATTGCATGCTCTCGGTAATTTAAAACAGCCCATCGATAATTGGGATATGATTGTAATAGCAATTTTAATAAAAAGTTAGATCCATATACTAACCGTGCCTATCAATTAGATAGGGATGTAAATACTCTTCCAACTATTGAAGGGTTTATTTCATATTTGGAAAGGCGTGCTCTTGCGCTTGAGGATAGTACTCCTGACAATAAGAAGGGTGCTTCACAAAAGGTAAGCAATGTTGTTGCCAAAAAATTTACTTTATGTTTGTATTGTAATACAGCATCACATCCTCTTCATACATGTGAAAAATTTAAATTGTCTCCTATAGCAGACCGTGAAACTTTTGTACAAACCAATAAGTTATGTACTGTTTGTTTAAAATCCCATAGTGGTAAATGTAAATTCTCTTTTACTTGTAAAACCTGCAAGTCGGGTCATAATACACTTTTACATAAAGACACCAGTGGTTCTCAACCTACTGTTGCACTTCATTCTAATAATTTCTCTATAAAGATATTATTGCCTACTATAAAGGTAAAATTAATTGATTTTAAGGGTTCTGTACATTATGTCAGGGCTCTCTTAGATTCAGCGAGCCAAGCCTCTTTTGTTAAAACATCTGTGGTTGAGTTGTTGTCTTTAAAACCTGAATATCAAAACACCAATATTATTGGTATAGGAAATAAAAACAATAAAATTAACAAGTGTGTCAATGTGACTATACATTCTCCAATTAACAATGTGCAACTAGATATTAAGTGTCATGTTGTGGATTCCATTACTTCAGATTTACCACAAAGATATTTTGATGTTTCAAACTTTAATATTCCTCAAAATATTCAACTGTCAGACACAGATTATAACTATCCCATGGAAATTTCATTGCTTTTAGGTGCTGACATTTATTTTAACATTTTATTGCATGAACAAATTAAAATCCACAACGGGCCTATGTTACAAAATACATTGTTTGGATACACAGTGGGAGGTAATATTTTTAATCAAACAAATGAAACTGATAATAGCAATTTAGTTAGCAATTTAGCTATTTGTGATAGTCAAAAGCTAGAGTCTGTTATGGAACAGTTCTGGTTATCAGAAAGTTTACCCCAACCTGCACAACGACCCCAGAGAGAAGCATCCCAAGACATAATTCAACGCGTTGAGGATTCTTTTATTAATAATTTTAAATTACAAAACAATAAAATTACAGTTGATTTACCCTTGGTAGCTAGCTTTGGGGATCTGCAGCTTGGAGATTCCTTTACTGTGGCCCTACAAAGATTTTTAACTTTGGAGAAAAAATTTAAACTTTATTTCAATAAATATAAGGCGTTTATTGATGAGTATATTGCACTGGGGCATGCCAAAAGAGTGGATATAGGTCACTATGATCTACAAAAGGGTAATGTCTATTTTCTTGCCCACCACGCGGTTTTTAATCATGATAGCTTAACAACTAAGATAAGGGTTGTGTTTGATGGTAGCATGAAGTCAAAGTCTGGCATATCATTGAATGACGTCATGCTGAATGGTCCAGTGGTTCAAAATGATCTTTTTGACATTCTCATTCTATGGAGGACATATATCTATACACTTATTTGTGATATTCAAAAAATGTTTCGTGGCATTTATATTAATCCTAATCAAACTTCATTGCAAAACATTCTGTGGCGTGATGATACAGCTAAACCAATTGCTTGCTTACAGACCGTCACTTATGGTTTAAAAGCATCCACCTTCCTAGCGACACGTTGTTTGATTGAGTTAGCCCGTAGGTATCAGAGTGAGTTTCCTCTTGCTGCACAAGCTATGTTATTGTGTACATATGTTGATGACGTAATCACTGGATCTGATGATTCTTCAGAGCTGCATCACCTTAAAAATCAGCTCATTGCCCTATTAAAGAAGGGAAGTTTCACCCTCCATAAGTGGTGTTCCAATTTTCCCCAAGCTATTCATGATATTCCCAGTGACCTAAAGTATTTTGAGACTTTTGATATTAATAATAAAAACCTTTTTATAAAAACATTAGGATTAAAATGTGACATTTCAAATGACAACTTAACTTTCACTTGCCCAATGATTAGCAATGATGATATCCAGACGAAGAGGACGGCTCTGAGCTTCATTGGCAAGATATTTGACCCACTTGGCCTAATAGGTCCCATCATAGTTGTAGCTAAACTATTTATGCAAACACTGTGGTCTATGAAAATAGATTGGGACACTAAATTACCTCAAGATCAACAAATTTTATGGAATAAGTTCATAGATAACCTAAAAGCTATGGGTACAATTACTATTCCAAGATGTGTTAATTTACCACTGATGGTCACTGTGGAGCTCGTGGGATATGCTGATGCTTCTATGAAGGCCTATGGTTGCTGTGCTTATTTGAGAGTCATTGATACTCACAGCAATGTTTCTGTTCATTTATTATGTTCAAAATCAAGACTAGCCTCATTGAGTAAATCTTTCACTATTCCTAAATTAGAGTTAAACAGTGCACTTCTTCTTTCTGAGATGGTTCATAGAGTCAATAAAACATTAAAAATTAAATTTCCTAAATTAAAAGTTTATCTATACAGTGACTCTCAAATAACACTTGCTTGGATAAAGTCCTCCAAATTAAAATCGAATACTTATGTATTAAATACTGTTAAGAAAATTAAAAACTTAACTTCAGACTTTCAATGGTCACATGTTAGCAGTGTCAATAATCCTGCTGACATTCTATCAAGAGGCTGTGAACCTCATAAACTTCAATTCTATGACCTTTGGTGGCATGGCCCCAGGGAGTTATCAAGTAAAGATTTTCAACACTCTGTGAGTGATATTAATTTTCCTATTGTTACTTCCTTTGACAATGAGCTAGTAGTTAATACTTGTGATATTGATACAAAACAATCTTTCAATAAAGACCAACAATTTCTGTTAGATTTCATAAATAAATTCTCAGATGTTGGCAAACTTCAAAGAGTTTTAGCATACATTCTACGCTTTGTTAATAATTCCAAAAAAGGTAGTGTCAAATTAGGTAGTTCATTAAGTCCAGAAGAGCTTAATAAGTCCTTGTTGATAATTATTAATTGCGTTCAAAGTAACTACTTCCATACAGAAATGAATCAATTAAAAAATAATTCTAAAATTAAATCTGGATTGTCCAAATTGCATCCTTTTATAGACCAAACTGGCACGCTTAGGGTTGGTGGCAGACTGCATAATGCTACAGATATCCCATATGATAAAAAACACCCTGCTATCCTCCCCAAATCATGTCATTTTACTAATATCCTAATACACAAAGAGCATTTGCGCTTATTACATACAGGAGCTAAGCTAGTATTGAGCTCTCTGTCACAAAGATTTTGGCTTATAAGTGGTATTTGTGAAGTTAAAAAGATTATTAATAAGTGCATTAAATGTTTTAAAATAAAGGCAGTAGTAGCAAAACAGCTTATGGGTTCTCTCCCATAAGAAAGATGTAATATTGGTAGGCCATTTAACATAGTAGGAGTAGATTTCTGCGGTCCATTCAGCATGAAGTCTTCAAGGATTAGAAAACCACTAATAACTAAAGGCTACATTGCACTCTTTGTATGCTTTGCCTGTAAGGCTGTTCACATGGAATTAGTTAGTGATCTAACCACTGAAGCTTTTTTGGCATGTCTCAAACGCTTTATAGCTCGGAGAGGACTACCACATAAAATTTTCTGTGATAATGCTGGAACTTTTAAAGGTGCAGCCAGAGAATTAGATGAGCTTCATACATTATTTACATCAAAACAGCACATAGATGCTATAAATAATTATTGTGTACCTAACTACATACAATTTAAATTCATTCCTAGTTACTCACCAGAGTTTGGGGGCTTGTGGGAGGCAGGAGTAAAAAGTTTTAAGTTTCATTTCAAAAGAATTGTGGGAAGTCTTATATTAACTTATGAAGCATTAAATACAGTAGTTACAGAAATTGAGTCTATTTTAAATTCAAGGCCTCTGCTCCCCACAAGTTCTGATATCTCAAGCTTTGAGTATTTAACTCCAGGTCATTTCCTTATAGGAACTGCAATGGTATCTTATCCTGAACCCAATATAACTAATGTAAACATAAATGGATTAAAATTTTGGAACATGTTAACTAAATTAAAACAAGATTTTTGGAAAGTTTGGTCAGGTGACTATTTAACACAATTACAGAGTAGACCTAAGTGGCGTTATACGCATCCAAATTTAAATGTAGGTGACCTTGTTATTGTACGTGGTGAAAATAATGCACCTTTAACTTGGCCTATGGCAAGAATTGTAAAAGTAGTCCCCGGGCCAGATGGCAGGATAAGAGTTGCCCATATTAAGATGTCTAACAATAAGATATATGTAAGATCTTTTAGAAAATTAAGTCCCTTACCAATTAATTAAGTGTATTAGCATTTAGTGATAGTTAAAAGCAACAGGTTTCAACAATTTTAAACAAAATTAAAGTTTTTTTTGGTAAATTTAATTAAACTTCAAACTGTTCATTGTAATCTCTGGATTCTAAAGGTACTTAGCTTCTGTTTCAGTATTTCATTATTTGCAATGTAGCTAAGTAATGTTTTTTCTATTAATGTATTATCTAGTAACTAGTAAGTAACAAGTTCATGTATGTATTTGCCTACCTATACCTGAAATAAATTAAGTATTGTGTGTAGGTTATTTAGGTAAATAAAACAAATGTTTAGTTATTTAACTTGCTTTATTGTAGGTAATTGTTAAAATGTAACCTAGATTTTAGTATTTTTTCTGTAATTTCTGCATCAGCCCCCCGGCCAACTATGTATAAAAATATTTAAATTTTTACCATAAAGGAATTTCATATTATTTTTGTTAGTTTGCAACACTTTCTTCTCTCTTGAGTCGCCGTGCAATAAGCATGTAAAATTTTGATATTTAACTAAAATAAAAGAATCTTCAAGTTTTGAGCCAGCAGTTTTTATTCTACATAGCTCAACGATCAAGTGCTTCTATAACATAACACCACGCATGTAATTCCCGAAGGGTTAGGCAGAGGTGTACCTCACATTTGACCAGTTATGTTAAGTCCCTATATCCAGCAACCAGGTACAAATCCAGACTCAGGGCTGTTACTACTCTTTCGCGTCCGAGCCTGGTTCTCTCGCGTCCGAGCCTGGTCCAGGCCATGGTGCGGAGCGAGAGTGCATGGGAGGCCGTCACCTCCTTCTGCGAAGCAGTGATGCTCGCGAAGGAGGAGGCGGAACGCGTGAGGGAGAGGCAGCCTCACGCCCTCAGTCGCCGCAGGAGACGCCCTGGGCGGCGGGAATCGCGGGGCGATTTCCGGCCACCGTAGGCGCGGGCCTGCGGACGGTGAGCAGCGGGTAGCTCGCCGTCCGGTAAGGACCAGGCCCGAGTCGACGGCGCGTTATGTTCCACGCGCGCCTCAAAGAGATGGCAGCAAGTGACGGGGTCCAATAGGGCCGACGCCGCTGGGGTCGCGGATTGTCTGAAGAGGTTACCGCGGCCCTGGCATAGGCAACTGAAGGAACACGGGTGGGTTTTAGTCAGTAAAAGTCTGACACGCCCTTCCGCTCCACCCAGAGCGGGAGCAGTTATTTGATGATTTCCCACCCTCAAAAAAAAAAAAAAAAAAAAAGGCTGTTACTACGAAATTCCTGATGGAAAAACCCAATAATTTGCTCCACCTGGCAATCGATCTCCAGACCTCATGCTCAGCTGTAGCACTTGCAATCACTAGACCAACGAGGCAGTGGTTTTATGAAAGGTAGTATAAATGGTTCCCAATAACAAACAAACCATCACGTTTGACAGGCTGATTGTCTGGTCCCGCGTGGTTGGCGGAAAATGTCCCACGGGAACGTAGTACCGAGAATTCCTTCCTTATAGGCCTACATTATAAAGGGAACCTCTGTGCAAAATTTCAGCATTCTAGGTCCAAGGGTTTGGGCTGGGCGTTGATGAGTCAGTCAACCAATCAGTCAGTCAGGACTTTTTATTTATATAGACATAGATTTATTTAAACATTTATTTATTATTTATTTACTATCTGCTTGCTTGCTTTGTGTCAACTCTGAGTGAAGAAAGCATTGGCAGTATTGCCTACATGGAACCGAAATTAACCTGAACATAGTGTCAACAATTCAATTATATAAAAGCTTAAAATGTAGTGTATAGCTGTAATAATAAAAAGTTGCTTATGAGACTGGAAGTAGATAAATAATAAATAAAGAATTAGTTATCCTTGGACATTTCACACAACGCCATCTAGTCCCAAGCTAAGGAACCTAATGCTTGTGTTATGGTAACGAGATGGCTGATAAACTACTTATATACATTTTTTTTGTAAATACGTACATATTATAGATAGAAAACACCCAGACTCGGAACAAACACTTGTAGGTCGTACAAATATTTGTCCCGTGCGGGAATCGAACCCGCGACATGCTGCGCAGCAGTCAATCGCTCAACCACTGCTCCAACCGTGTCGTGCTCAGATGATGTGACGCAAGACAATAACAGAATAGTGACTACTTATTTGAGGAATTTCTTGTATGTATAAAGATACAATGTAAATCACACTCATAATTTGTAACAACTATTTCATTGAACGCGTTTCAATAGACGAGGAAGGTTATATTAGAACCTAGCGGCCACTAAAACGCTTATTAAAAATAGCATCTGCGTCATGTTCAAACTAATCTAGCGATGAATCTTTGAGCGTTTTCTGTATTGTGAATCGCTTGATTATTTGCTCGTCAGTTGTTTTATTTTATTATCAATTAAGTTATGACAGATTTTGGCTCAGTTTATTTTACACTAGCTTCTGCCCGCGACTTCGTCCGCGTGGAATTTCTTGTCCCCCCCACCCATCAACCCCCCATAGCATCGCAACGACTGCCCGCGCTATTACTTCGTTTGCGCTTAGCATCCTTTCTGACATTTTTTATTTTTGCTCGGCTCCTAAGGGCCCTAGCGTGATGTTAAATAGCCTATATCCTTCCGCATCGCCTGCCCGCGCTATTACTTCGCGCTCGGCTCGTAAGGGCCGTAGCGTGATGTTAAATAGCCAATATCGTTCCGCATCACCTGCCCGCGCTATTACTTCGCGCTCGGATCCTGAGGGCCCTAGCGTGATGTTAAATAGCCTATATCCTTCTGCATCGCCTGCCCGCGCTATTACTTCACGCTCAGCTCGTAAGGGCCGTAGCGTGATGTTAAATAGCCTATATCCTTCCGCATCGCCTGCCCGCGCTATTACTTCGCGCTCGGCTCCTAAGGGACCTAGCGTGATGTCAAATACCCTATATCCTTCAGCATCGCTTGCCCGCGCTATTACTTCGCACTCGCCTCTTAAGGGCCGTAGCGTGATGTTAAATAGCCTAGCCCTCCTCAAGAACTGTGTTAAAAAATGCAAAAAGAATTTTTCAAATCCGACTTACAGAGATAGCGCGTTCAAACAAACTAACAAAAAACAAACTATTCCGCTGTATTCCACCGACATTATTGAAATAATAAATCTCGCAATTCAGAAAAATTACTTATTTGCACAACGCCATCTATGGGTAAATTGATAAAAACGTCCGCACTAAACATGTTTGCTCAAGAGCGACCGGTATGAATTAAAGTTATTTTGCGTTTTAGTAATTTTATATTATCTCCGAAACTGTATGACCAATTGCCATACTGTAAAGGCCAAATCCTATCTCCGTGATGTCCTTGTGATCACAAAATATTTTATTTTGATAAGGATTAATGTTTTGTTGTTTAAATAATCATCCAAACGTAAGTATGTCTAAAATACTTTTTTAAAACAATAAAAGATGAATAAAAGATAACATATAAAAGATAGAAATATGATGTCGCGGACTTTTTTGTAGAATTATTTAAGACGGACCAGACTGCCATACATTGTTCTCAATTTTAAACAACCGTTTAGGCAGCGCATGCAAAAAAGTCTGTTTAAAGAGGTATTTCTTTCCGACTTGTTAGACAAAATTGTGATAGCTCGGCTAATATGCATGATATAAATATAACTTATAGCCTATAGCACTCAGGAATAATGTAGCTTTCTACCAGTGAAAAAATTTTTAGAATTGGATCATTAGTTCCGGAGATTACCTACATAGAAACTTACAAACTTACAAACTACCACTTTATAACATTAGTATAGAAGTATAGAAGTTATAGTACATCATAATGACGTAGTGTATTATAACTTTTAGGGCCAATTTTTCAATCGTCAGATAAATTTTATTTATTATGGCGGTTTGACAGCTTTTGTATAGAGATAAATATATCAAACTGTCATATTTATTCTTCATGTAAAAGTTATCTGACTATTGAAAATCAGCACTTAGCTGGGTATTTTAATAAGCCAATGACTGATCTTTTTGACGCCATTCGGAGGCCATGATGATAAGTAGGGAACTATAATAGAGTGAGTTAGAATATAATATGAAAAGTTATTGTTGTATGTGATGAGAAATTGAAGTACATGCCTATTTATGTAGCCTGTCAGTACGCCCAAATGACAAACAATGTTTTTCTTTTACTCCGAATAAATTCTCAACAGAAATGGGACTCGAAACGTAGGCAAAGAGTCAGATTTTGAACGCGATTTGTCAGGTAAAGCGAGCCGACAGTAAAATATTGGGATCATTAATTGAATCGCAATATTGCTTTAACAAAACAAAAGGACACTGTGAATGACAAATTTCTATCGTCCTGAAGGCATCAGTGTTGCTTACGAAATTTGATGGAACCCCGCCCCGGGAGCGATACCAAAATAATAAATGGAATCCTGAATGGGTCCCAGCTTTAGATATAATTTTACATTTTTCTTGATTTGTCAACCGTGCTGCTCATTATGGGAATAAAAAAAAATGTTCTTAATGAATTATTATTTCAATGCAATATTTTAACTTTTTCAGCTTCCAGCGTATTGCCTCAATTGCAATTACAGTACTGTGCCGCTGGAGAAAAAAATATTTAATATAAAAAACGGTCCCGTCATTCAGAGGAAAATGGGACGCTGTATTGACGATTACATCGGGAGTTTCTGCTAAATATAGTCAACATTTTAAGTAAATTATTTTCTTTTATTGAGGTCTGGGAGTTGGTCATTGCTTATTTTTAATTATTAAAGCTTTGGTAGGCTATATTTACCTACGTTGAGAACAGATGGAAAGACATGTTTTGTGTTATGTGGCATGTTGAAGTAGAATCGGTTAGATTTGCGTAAGTTAACAGTGGTAAGAGCCGTGGTGGCCCAGTGGTAACTGCTGCAACTTACGAGTTGTAGGTCGTAAGTTCGAACCCAGGTAGGCACTTTACTTTGTGTAAATTATTTCATCGCCACTGCTCTCAAAATTTTGAATGAAAACATCGTGAGGAAACCAAAAATTCAAAGACCGCTACCCGCACTTGTCCCGCGTGGTGGACTACGGCCTGCTTCCTCTCACAGAGAGGAGGCCTGTGTCCCAGCAGTGGGAACATTATACCAGCTGACTTAAGTGGACCTTGAAAAGTTAAAACTTAATATTAGCTTGAATAAGAAGCTTAGAATATCATGCTCTAACATGTTATATTAGACCTCCAAAAGAATTTGTGACACATTATCTTGTTTCTAGCACACCGGAAACCTATTTTTCTATATAAGTTATAACCTTTTAAAAATACTCTCAAGAATTATACGTAAAATATAACATAACAAATAGAACCCAAAATAAACATCATATTGCACTTAACATCAGCTTTTGTGAGCCGCATGAAGACGAACGATAAACTAAGAAATTTCACTACGTAACCGAAACGTGAATGAGATGTAGGAACTTACGTTGAAACTAAGGTTCCACTGAAGAGGAATTTATGCAAATGAATCTCATCTTAGTTGATGGAATGCATTGTTCTGCTATCACACAGTGGATGTACCATATAAATTATCTTTGTTAATGGAACATGCGAGGCCAGGTAACTGAGGTAAGTTTATAACTAAGCTTGTAACTAATCTGTGTATTGATTTGTGTGTGTAAATTATGTAGTAATAGTATCAGGTTCGTGGGTTTCACATCTTGATGTGCCAATCTTGGAAATTACCTCCATTTAATAATTCGAATTTAGTATCCAAAGAGTTGTTTCTCATTCAAATTAAATTACATTTCAAACACAACAATCCAACTTTGTTACCAATAAAGGGAATGGATTCCCAGAGCTTTGTAAAATGTATAAAATTTTTTGGATTATTTCAAGTTCTTTGTAACTTTTCCATTTCTTAATTCAAGGCCGCGATCAATCCGGTTCGGGTAGAATTTCGCTTTAATTTTCAACCCTATAAATTTGTTCGGAGTGGTATTTAAAATACGTAGCGATATTTTCTAAAACGGGTCTGAAATTCAAATTTATTAGACGCTCGCATAAATTTTGCAGTTTAGTTTTGTGGCATTGCGCGGCGCGGTCGAGCTATAAATCTGCTGGTGCCGTTGGACGCTAATAGCGTGCACCTGTCACACGCGTGTGGCATTCAGAAAGGTATTCCTGCTATCAGTAGCACCTTCAGTTGTCGAAGCTATGACGTGGAGTTATAACGTGTGAATTTTCTACATACGACTATTTGAAAATGCGCAACATTCAAATCTGCTTTTCAGTTTTTGGTTAGCACTTTGGCAGTCCAGGTGCAATGCGCAAAAACGTTTGGTATTTAGATAAATGGAACGCGGTAAATAACAAGTGAGGGGAAGATTTAGTGCCGGTATTAAGTAAACTGGCTCGGGTTCCGTACCTCAAAAGGAAAAAACGGAACCCTTATAGGATCACTCGTGTGTCTGTCTGTCTGTCCGTCTGTCCGTCTGTCACAGCCAATTTGCTGCGAATCTAATGGACCGATTAAGTTAAAATTTGGTACACATATGGATTTCTGTGACCCAAACACGTACAGCTAAAGTAAATATATGAATTTTGAATTTTGATTTTGAAAACGGCGATTCATAAGGTATTTTGTTTAAACATGGGTGATTTTCTGCAACTGCAAAAATAACCATGTAATTCACAGTATCATTATAAAATAAGTAAAAAGTTATCTTTGCGATTGTTAACCATATAATAGTGTACGGAACCCTTCGTGCGCGAGTCCGACTCGCACTTGACCGGTTTTTTTAAATACAGACTTGCGTTTGAATACCGCTTTGCTTGATGGTCTGCAAAGACGACGTTTACAAAGAATATCTTCTAGAAAAGAAGATGTTTTTTTTTTTCTTAGACTTGTCTTGAAAAATTCACTCCAACACAATTGTGTAATTATAATTATGGCTTTCCCTAGAGCAAATTAAATCTCCGGGAGGTTTCTGCCATTACGAATTATTAGATCCTGAGTAAGACTATTAAATAATATCTCACATACATTTATGCATGTAATATGCCAAAATGGTATGTATAATAATGATAATTTCGTAATCAATCTATTAGAACTAATCCTATTGACCTTTCATAATAATAATTTTAGTTCAGACAGAGTAAGGGCCATTTATTTATGGTGAAAAGAAAGACATCTAATATTTTTATTATAATTTTCTCAGACTAAATGCTAATAATATCTGTTGTTAAGAATCACTATTTTCATTAAAGTCAGTAATACACTCACCAATATTACTTGCACGAAAGTAAGCAAGTAGCTTGCATTGCATGCTGTAACGTGCTTTCCGAGACACGGAGGGGTCTTGGTATGTAAAGATGGCCGCCTATCCACAGTCCAACCGCAGTCATCGTAGCTTAACTTCATCGATCGAATCGTGCGGATGGTTTTACTTAGTCACAAGCCTCCCATGTGTATTCTTGTCTAATGTATTCTAGTCTTTAAAGGTTATCAAGAGATCGTAACTTAAAAGGGGGTCAATCGCCTCGAGGAAAGCCAGTATTCATCAAGCTGATTTAAATTGACGATCAATCAAATATACTTACCCCGTACAGGCGGTAAATTGGTAATGTGAAGTGCCAGATCAAAGAAGAAAGAAAGAAAAGAAAGTCAAAGCTCCCGTGTTTATTTATTTATTGTGAGTAATTGAAGGAGTTCAAGAAAATTTATAATGACGTTTCTTTTCAACTTTTCTTGCAAATATAAATATAGGCATAAAGAGAGTAATACTATGGAGTATAGGGTCATATTTGTATTAGTCCATGCTCTCGAGACATGTTGAGGCCTTCCCTTCATCCTAATAGTGTGACTGCGAACCATAATTTTCGGTGAGGTCTCCTGTATGTGTTTTTAAAGTGTTATCGGGGTTTTTCATCACGAATTTCTCATTAGTTGACTAGATTTGGAGTCTAGATTTGTACCGAGTTGATGGCAATAGGATCGCCACCTATTACATCGAACTTGATAACTGGTGAAAAGTGGGTGTAGGTATTAGGTGCACCTTTGCCAAACCCTTCTGGCAAAACAGGCGTGATGTTATATTGTCCTATTTCTAAAATGCTGTTAATAAGGATGATTTTCGCTTAGGCGATTCTGAAGCCCTTTTTGCACTTCCAAAATAGAAAGTGTAAAAATAATAACTAAAAACAAATAAAACGAAATATTCTCCACCGCATATATCAGAATTACAAGGTTATACGTATCGGTAACTGAATAAACAAATATTTGTGTGCTCGCTACCAAATGCCGAATGTTATTACGCCACTTCTCTATATGGCAACACATGTACGAAGCATAAATTCGGTCCTGCACGTTAAAATTAGAAATGTAAGCGCGGCGCCGTGAAATATGTGCCTTTAAAATTTATACCGTATTATATTTGCTCACACCCGAACACCAACAATTGTTTTTATCCGTAAGCAAATAGTATCCTCAGATATATATTTTTATAAACTGGCCAGGTCTTTGTTACACCTGCCCCATTTTTATTTCGAGGAAAACAGGATTTGGTCCGCAGTTGTTACAAATCCTGGGTTGATTGTTTGTGGATTTTCGTGTTAATAATTAATTTTTGAGACCCTTTCGTGGAAGTACTTTTGGTAGAGAGCGTATTTAAAAAGGTCGCCCTACAAAGTTTAATACGGTTCAAGTTAAACAGAAGTGTGTCTGTAGTATAGCATTCGCCTTACTTTAGATCTACAAAGGATACGAGAACGCAGATTTAAATGACGTACTAGAAGAACGTATTTGACAGTACTGTACATACATAAAACTCAACGTCGGCATCGTGCCGTTAATTTTTGGCCCAAAAAGCATTCTTTCCCAAAAGTCGGCTCTTGACGACAAGAGGATGGGTAGTAACAGTAACGTTTCGATGCAAGAACGTCATTTACTGGGAGTGGTTATAATTGGAACCTAGAAAGGATCCACATTTTAATGTGCCCTTAAAAGCCCCTTACACTCTCTACTATTTATTAAGGTTAGCCAACAATTGTTTACACAAAACAAAAAAAAAAAAACAAAATAACACACAAAATAATTTCCATAATAGCACATTTAAAAGTGCAACAATTACTTACAGGCTAACACAATATGCACCATTTATAGTTTTACAAAATATCAACGGAAAGAACTCTTAATAAATTAAAGACCTTAGTTTGGAATGATACAAAAACTGTAGTTGGGTATCCAGTATTAATCTATATAAATAAAAAGAGAAGTCCTGACTGACTTATCGACGCCCAGCCAAACCCTTCGACCTAGAAAACTGAAATTTGCAGGGAAGTTCTCTTTTTAATGTAGACAAGGAATAGGGATGGTTTTCCCGGTAGTACCTACGTTCCCGTGGGACATTTTCCGACATCCACGCATGCGATGCCGCGGGCAAAAGCTAGTCTTAAACATGAACAGCTCGTTTAACACAACCTGCGATAAAAAAAAACATCAACCAGCCCTCCAGTGCCTCCAGGAACAAGTACAACATTATTAATTCCAAAAATGTAAAGCGAAGCGCACGTGTATTTTACGGCGCAATACATCCAGCAACATTGTATGATCGTGGGTAGTATAACCTCCAGAATTCTCATCTAGTCGGACACTGCAGTTTAATCAACTTCATTCTTTCCACCGTTATCTGCTAGCCTGGTAACTGGAGTTGGCCGTACGTAGCCAACGAAACTTTTCAATCAAGAATATCTTGATTACAATATCATTTTGAGTATGCTCTGAAGTTTTTGAATTAGTTTTTTTGAGGATTTGGGGGTTGGAGTTTATTTTGTAGGGTGTTTTTAGGGTTCCGTAGTCAACCAGGAACCCTTATAGTTTCGCTATGTCCGTCCGTCTGTCTGTAGGTACGTCCGTCCGCAGCTTAGCTCAGAGGCTGTTAGTTCTAGAAATCTATAATTTGGCATGGACATACATATTCATCACGCCGACAAAGCGGTAAAATAAAATCATGAAAAAATTTTAGGGTACCTGCTGTACACGTAAAGAAGGGATGTTTTTTTTTTCTCGTCTACCCCATGGTGTGGGATATTGTTGGATGGGTCTTTCAAAAATATTACGGGTTTGTGAACACTATTTTTCGATATAAGGATTCGTTTCTGAAATGTTAAGCTTTAAAGTGCTTATTTTTGTTAGAGTCAAGTGTCCCTGCTAGCTAAACGGTTAGTTTTGGATGGGTGAAAAAATTCACTGTAGTAGTATATATAACGACGTTAAAAGGAAAACTATCACAGCTAAGAAGGCTTTTCAAATTTACGAGTAATAGTCATTTATTCAGGAAACAACAAAAAGACCTGTTCTTAGTCCGCATTATTGTGCAACTACGGAACCCTATTACTGCGCGTGATCCGACACGCACTTGGCCGGTTTTTTTAAGCTGCATGCCATTGCTACTTTCTCTTGGTCTATCATAACATAATATGACGCCTGTATTCCCCGAAGGTTTAAGCAGAGGTGTACCTATGTACACCCACATTTCGCCACTTATTTTTGAGTCCCATGTAATAGGGGCGAGCCTATTGCCATCAACCGGGTACAAATCCAGACTGCGGGCTACTACTGAGAATTCCAGATGGGAAAACTCAATAACACTTTGCCTGACCTGGGAATCGCACCCAGGAACTCATGATCTGCAGTAGCGTTTGCAACCACTAGACCAACAAGGCAGTTCTCTTGACTTATCGTTTATAGTTATGTTGGTCCTTTGCTGATAACGTATTAACGCTTTCAAGGACACTGAACGAGACACAATAAAAGTTATAATGTTATGACAGCTATGGCCGTTTAGTGTCCTTGAAAGCGTGTAATCAAACTGTGCATTTGTCTCAAACCATCTTTAATTAACTATTGAAATTGGTCCTACACCGTTTTTAGTAAGACCTATCACACTAATATTATAAAGCCGAAAGTTTGTGTGTGTGTGTGTTTGTTTGTTTGATACTTTTTCAAGCTCAAACAGGTGGACTGATTTGGATGGAATTTGGTATGTAGATAGCTTATACCTGGATAAACATATAGGTATGCTACTTTTTATCCCGGTATGTGCGGGTGAAACCGTGGGGCGCAGCTCTATAAGTAATAAAATAAAGTAACAGAAATGTAAAGCCTAGACTACCTAACTTTAATGTTATGAGACCAAGTACGCACCGCTACTTTGTATCGAATTTATGAAATAAGTAGCACTTGAAGAATCTCAAAGTATCTCTCTACAGCTTTTATTATCAAAACTTTAAAAGGTAAAAGTAAAATACTGAAGTTCTTCAATGAAATTTCTTATTATGAATCTAATTAATAAAAATAACGACTGCAAGTCTCGTCTACAAGACATCATCCAAATATTTACCGTCTGCAAAAATAACGAAATATCATTTTAGTAAAATGAAGCACTTTTATGACACTTTAGCTATTACTTTACTTCTAAATGAATTCTAAAATCTTCAGTTATTAATTAAATTGTTAAAACTTTTGTAATATTTGATATCAACTTGTTTACTGTACCTACAGTTTCATATTTATTAAAGGTTAATTTTCCTAGAATCTTTGTCTCCGACGTGAACATATATTACCTGTAATGATTTTGTAATTTCTTTGTTGTAATATATCACAAGATTCTTTTGAATACAATACAATCTTTACCGTTCCCTACTGGAATTCTTTTCGAGACAAAAAAGTCAACGGTGCAGAAATGTTTGGGGAGAGAATATTTTGTACTTCGACTATGTTGTTTCATACGAACTGAATTACTATCGCACGGTTATGTATAATATATCGCACGGTAATGCAGAATCTGCCTAGTTGAAATCACTTTTATTTTGGCAATTCATTATGTTGAAATAACGTTATCGGCGAGGCCAATTTGTTCGTGGGTATTGTCAAAATACAACGATGTTTGCTTAGAAAATGTGAAAGCAAGTTACCTAAAAAGTTTATTTTCATATACAAAGTAATTGAAATTCTCACAATAACTAACTTATCCAAGCGTCACACTTTAATAATAATAATTTCTTTATTTGTATAGAATGCAGGTGTTACAATAATGGTGTATATTGGTATACATAGATAAAGGTATATATTCCCGGTACATTCTGCCTATTGGCATACAAAAATATAGTGGTTAACTTACAGATAATTTAGAAACTAGATACTTAAATTTAAAATGATTTGAACTTTGATTTCAATCTAGTCACGCCATTTAAAATAATTTCTCATCAGCAAAACCTAACTACACACAACAAGCATGCATCTACGGTTATATTAAATTCTGTGGTCGAACTGTACGTCGCGACACCGCTCGCTACGTGTGGAAGGGCGTTAAGACTGCGAGCTTAGTGATTTCGTACAGCGAAATGATTTAGTAAGTCGCGTCGGGCCCGCTCGCGTCCTGTCGCGTGCCATTGTTTCACCTCATCACGATTCTCCAGACGTACGTTTTGGTTTGTTCTGCTTTACTCTTTAGGTATGTAGAAGTTGGGAATTTTGTTCAGTTTTTAATATTTTTAGAATTAGAAATAGAATTATTAAAATTGAATATATTATATATTATCTCCTTTTTTTCATTTACAAACACAAATTTTACTTTTTTATAAAAACATAAAATAAAAAAAATAATATATTATTAGGTATTATTATTTTATATTATTTGAATTAGAATAAAATAAGTATAAAATAGGTTGGCCATGTTTGGGACCAGACAAGCGTAATCGGGAGTTATTTGCGCCGCTGAAAGCAAATCATCGAAACTACGTTGCATTTGTGACGAGGACTTGACCTTGCGATATGAGTAAGTTAAATAGAACTTTTAAACTAAAAACTCATTTTGAATGACGCAAATTACGGTTGTTTAGCGCTAGGTTATAATGTTCTAATCTTATAAAACAAAGGAGCAAAATAAAAAAACCTTCAACGGAAGCAACTGCTACGAGACCGCTACGCTTGCTACGTGTCCGCTACACGCCCGCTACGCGCTTGCTACGCACAACTCCCTGGGCGCTACAACTCGCAGAAGTAATCGTGTACGCTTCGTATACGTCGTTCTAAAGATTTACTGTATCCTTTGTTACAACAGGTAGCTCGGTTATATTACATACCTGAAACAATACATACAGGGTTATTATATAATACAACTTTCATATTACTAGTTGCTAAGTTACTTCGTGTAATTTATTTCAATCTAATTAAAAATCAATTTATTAGTTGGACACAAAATAATAATTTGGTTAAAGTAACCTGAAAGTAAAACTGAAGAAGTTTAATACAGATAGTGTCTAAACACACTAACAAATAACAAACAACAAAAAACAACATTGCAGCCAAAACAAATAACATTGCAGCATTGCATTGTAATATTATTGTTCAAATAACATTGCAGCCGTAATCATGCCGAACTTCGGTCGCGTAACTTCAACATAGTGTGTTTATACACTAAGGGGGAATTTAACCAAACTTTTATACCCAGTATAAAGTCACATTCACATACATTCGAATAAATTTTGAATTTTTGACAGTTTTTCCATACAAATCTCTTAGTCGTCAATTTTATTCCACGGATAAAAGATATCCGACTTTGGTCAAATTAGCCCTTATCCCCGGTCGCGGGTTGTTCGAAAGAGATACCGTGGCCCTGGTACAGGCAACTGAAGGAACACGGGTGGGTTTTAGTCAATAAAAGTCTGACACGCCCTCCCGCTCCGCCCAGAGCGGGAGAAGTCATTTGATGATTTCCCATCCACAAAAAAAAAAACAAAGGCGTGTGATATAATATTATGCTAATAATAAGATTGAATAGGTAACAAATACTGTCATTCCAATACTGATAATGAAACACACGACAAATTAGTCCTTAAAGTATTCCATCTATGTGACCAACACAAAACGACCTTCAACCTCTAAAAACCTAAATTATTCTACACAATCTCAACAAAAAATCTAAAACAATCTACTCGTTAGAAAAACGATCACGTCGTTTAATCAAACGAGTCACCCTGAAAAACCCTGATTGAATTCCAACTTTGGCTCAATAAATCAACTAGTGTCAGATAAGTTTACTGTCATCAATTTCATGGGATCATTAATCATCACTCAACTTACAAGTATGAGCGTTATTTATTCGTGGGTTCAAAGCGGAAAAGCCTTTTTAAACAAATGGCTAGTCGCGTTCTTCGCGTTACGTATAGAACTGAAGCATGTTTATAACAATTTCATGGGTTACCCGAGAATTCTCCTAAGCGACTTAAATTTTAGAGCTGAGGTGTTCTTGCTGTGCACGTATCTTGGAGAGAAATGTTCTTTTTTTGTCTTCATTAAATAGCAAATTTTTTTGTAGGTATCGCATATCTATGGTTCTGAACCTCAAAAGGAATAAAAGGAACCCTTATAGAATCACTTTGTGTGTCTGAATGTCCGTCTGTCACAGCCAATTTGCTCCGGATCCAATGGACTGATTAAGGTGATATTTGGTACACAAATGAATTTCTGTGACCCAAATACAGACTTGTAACGTAAATAAATGAATTTTGGTTGTGGGGTCACTGTTGGAGGGCAAATAAAAAAATTAAAGAAAAAAGTTTAGCAGAGTGTATCGTGTAACATCAAATGAAAGGGCTTCTGGGGGTGTCAAATTATTTTTTTATAATTTTAAAATACATTGTTTTAAAGTTATTTACAAAAAGAGACGAAAACAGACCGTTCGCCCGAATCTACCTTGCCTAAAATTTTGAAAAAAAATTCAGAAATAGTTCTATACTAGGTAACAGGAAAATTTATAAAAAGTCTTAAAATAACATGGTAAATCTATCAATATTGTGTGTACAAACTTACTTTTGCAGTTGGAATGTATGGGAGAACATGTTTTTCAACAGCAGTATTAGGTTTGTTCTTAGGACAAATTCATCCCAACTACGGGTACCTTCATTGTGCGTGGTCCGATATGCGCTTGGCCAATTTTTTTAATTATCTGGAGGAGTATGACTAATTTGAACAGGTTAAGTCTTGCGTAGTTTTCCGAAACATGTGCAACTTTAGTAAGACCTAAAGAGACCATACGTTATCCATAATAATCAAAACTCTTTCCATTGAAGTGAACCAGGATCTTTTTTAAAACATTTAAGGTTAATAGTTAAACTAAACCACTACGCTCCCATCTCTGCCCTCTGGCAAAAAATGAAGGGAAGGGAAGACGAAAAAAAACTTTTTTTCGTCTTCTATAACCGTAGGTATGTGAGGTTTGTTAAGGAACCTTATTTTGTCATACAAAGGGCCCGTGCTTTGGAATAATGAGGTTCTCACGAGAGCACACTTGAGCGTCGTTCCTCCTATTTCAAACTTGACTTTACTGCATCAAGACATGACATGTGAAAAAAACTTTTAGTGAGACTTGTTCGTTGAAGTGTTTTTTTATTAAATTTTTTGGGTATGTGGATGTAGTGTTAAGTTTACTGTGACAGGTCTATTATAGATAATTGTTTGTTTAAATAAAAATACATTCGTAGTTATAGGAACGCACTAAAATATCTTCTATTACCTAAATCTATAGTCTAATATTATAAACGTATTTCTTTCTTCTTTTCTTTTCTATTCTAGATACTTATAGAAAACACCACATCATCATCATCATCATCATTTCAGGCGAAAGACGTCCACTGCTGGACATAGGCCTCCCCAAAGCACCACCACTTCGACCGGTTCTGTGCTTCCCGCATCCAGCAGATCCTTGCGGCATTCACAAGGTCATCGGTAGTCTGTGTGATCGCGTTGTTCTTCTAAACTACGCAATGGATTATGTTGCAGTTTTCATTATCATTTAGAGAATTTATTCCGGAAAGTTCATGTGTAATATACATTAATTATTAAACTTACATAAAAAAGAAAATTTGATAATTTGCCAAGTCGTAAAAACTGCTAAACAGGGGGGGCGAGTCGCTAGACTCACTAGTGTTTTTATATTAATCTAGGTTTTACTTACTGTAGTACTTACTAACTGTAGCTTATGAACCACTTTTTTCGTTGACTTTTCCTGAAGTCAAACACACACAAACACTTTTAGTGAAGGAAAGATACACATCGCACAATAAACTAATATAAATGCTTATTTTTCCAGAATGTCTTTGTCTATCCCAAAACAATATCTTTACATCTTGTCATCATTTCAAACACATCTCGTCAACATTTACCTACACAGACACAAAACTACAGAATGCTTTGTAAAACATCAAAGTGTTATAAAGCACGGAACAAAAATCTATTACGTTACGTTCCGATTTCTCAAACGTTTACCTGTACAATATATCCGTCTATTATCCAAGGCTCGGATCAATATGGGATCCGACATAATGTTGTATCATTGTTTATGGAAAGTCATTCAATCGTTTCGTACAATGGAACATATCGTTTGAGTCTTGCGTAGTCTCGTTAATCTTCATCTTTCTATCTGCTGGTCATGGCTCGCTTGGTTGAATGACGTAGAATAATAAATAATTACTGTATTTTTTTAAGTGGATCTTCTTTGTTCGTGTTTTAGGGTTCCGTATCAAAATGGTAAAAAGGAAACCTTATGGTGCGACTCAGTCTGTCTGTCTGTCTGTCCATCTGTCACAGCTGAATATCTCAAGAACTACTTGCTATCAACTTGAAATTTAGAACAGTTTTAGATGACGTTTGCTCAACTATTTTGAAAATAAGAAAGATTTTTTTTTTTTTGCAACAGGACTGAAAGGGGTTCTTAAAAAATCGATGTAAGGCTACTAGAGCATGTGGGATATCATATGAATGAACGCTGTTTGCACATTCTCAAACATTTTTGTTTTTTTTAGGCCGCCTAGTTTTCCACTTAAAAAAAAATACCGACCACATCTCCGAAATGCATAGAAAAAAATCTGAAATTATTCTATGTGATAGAAGTTTATGTAAAGATTTCAGGACAAATAAAACGATTCTTTAGAAAAATAATTTTCAGAAATTATCAACAAAAAAATTATGTACATTATAAATATGATGGTAAGTACGGAACCCTCTGTGCGCGAGTCCGACTCGCTCTTGACCGTTTTTTTTTCTTGGTTGTTGATGTTTGGTTTATTTCATAAAATTAATAATGTATACTCGACCTCGTCATTACTTTATCACCTTTACACTGTTTGTCCACCGCACAACGACAACGCGTCAACGAGAAACGAGATTATTCGAACCGAAAGTTTCGCCCCGTTGACGTTGTGTGGTGGACAACTGGCCTTAGCTTGTATGGCACATCATCATCTAGGTGAGTTGGTCGTAATCCACCACGCGGCCCCGTGCGAGTTGATGGATGTCACATGTCTTCGAATTTTTGGTTCTAGGATATGCCGGTTTCCTAATAATGTTTTCCTTCACCGTTTTGGGAGCAGCGGTAACGTAAAGTAAAGGGGTTAGCTGGGTTCGAACCTACGACCTGCAACTCGTAAGTCGCGGTCGTTACTACTAGGCCACCACTTTTCAAACTGTTTAGATCTTAGTGAAGTATTAATTTAATTTACTGGGAATTGTTGTTAAAAGTGGCAAAGTAATTACGCGTTCGAGTATATTTATTTAATCCAGCACATCCTATTACTATTAGCGAGTAAAAATGTGTTTGTATGAGATTATGGTACCTACAATAATTATGAGTTTGTGTAAACATCAAAATAAGCCTTTATTAACCTACATTATATTCATAAATGAACTCACAACAAATAAACAGTTTTAAATGGCTTTGCAATTGTATTACTAGTTTATTACATGAACTTACCAAACAGCCAGTGACGTAACCGGATGATTCACAACAAAAAAGCCTATTTAAAATTGCATTTGGATAACAAAACTGGCAAGACTTTTAGAGGCATGAGGAACAGGGTGTAAAGTTCACTCATCCTCTATTGAAAAGGGAGGATCCTCCGACCAGACGGGTGTTGTGTCTGGTGGGCTACTGCCCGACGGTTGATGTCGGGACGTTGTATATATACTAGTCGGAACTGTCTGCGGTGATACCCCATTGAGTCGGGGTGGCGCTGCGTTATGCTTCAGTGAGTCGGAGTGTCCAGCGCTGGGTTGAGGCTGAAGGTGATGACCAGGAATGCGCGTCCGCTGCATGCTGGTGGTCAGGATACCTGTTGAAGCCGTGGATGCTGGCTGGCTGTGTGACTTGCCGCTCGAAAGCTTGAGGAAGTGATGCTTGATGACGTCACGCTGAAGGAGTTGCACGAAGGCTGCGCTGACGTTCATGCTCGGGGTCACCAGTTTAGAGGCATGAGGAACAGGGTGTAAAGTTCACTCATCCTCTATTGAAAAGGGAGGATCCTCCGACCAGACGGGTGTTGTGTCTGGTGGGCTACTGCCCGACGGTTGATGTCGGGACGTTGTATATATGCTAATGGTGTGGTAAACTCTAATTGCGAGATGCAGGTTTGCGTGACGTCATGTCATTGATGCGTAGTTCATATGTGGCGATGTAGATGCCGCCACAGACTTTCCATCTTATTCATAAAAAACTTAAACACTACAAAACTATTTTAGTAAAAATTGTGTTTTGTCAATTTCTTTCGAATTATGATTTGAGTTTGAAAGAAGAAGACAAAACACTATTTTAACTAATATAGGTTTTTAGAGCGTTTCAGTTTTTTATTAATAAGAGATCTAGTCTTTACCACCTTATTACCAAACAAGGTTTATCTCTAGACTCCGGTTTAAACCATCGAGCCGTTAATGAATTTCGAACTTTGTTCCGACGAAGAAAGTTCTCATTACAGAAAAACTACGGTCTTACCCGAGTCAAATTGTCAATTTTTAACCGACTTCAAAACATAAGTACAATAGATGTTCGTCTGTATGTATTTTTTAATTTTCAACGATATTTTCGCCAATTTATAGACCGATTTTGAAAATTCTTTTTTCATTTAGTAGTGGATGCTTATGGGGTGTTCCCTTATAGTCCAAGATCACAAAGCCGCCAATCAGAAAATAACTAAAAATTTCTTAAAAACTGACTGCTGAGTTTATGCATTTTTTACAGAGTATTGTTAATAATTAATCAATACAGCGAGACACTTCCCGTCAGCGGTTATTTCCGCCAGACGCTTTAAAGCTCGCAAAAATGATGTCATCTTACTTATAGTTTGAGTCTTAATTTTTGTACTCGAGGAACTACTTCAATACTATTTGTTAGCAGCCAGACCAATCGTAGCTAGCTAACATGCTCCAGACACAATTAAAAGGCCGCTGATAGTATGAGCGTGAGCGTGAAAATTAGATGGTTTGTGTCTGGGGGATGTTTGGCCGCTACGATTTGTGTAGCTGCAGACTGAAAGCTGAGTCCCACAAAGTTGGGAAAGGCTAGGCAGATGATATACTTAGCTCAAATAGCTAACGGAATTATTCATTAATCCACAATAAACATTCCTTTACAAAAATAGGCACCAAAAACTAGTAAACTGGTACGGTAGACACAAAAAACTGCAATTTTTTTTAAAGCCAAACTAACGGTACCTAATCGAAAACTGTAATGAATCAAAGGACTGTTGCGTGGTTCAGATAGCTTTTTCCTGCTCTACCTTCTACCCTCTCTTTTATTTTTACCTTTTACCCGTCGGAGTCTCGTTAGCTGGGACTGAATTGAAATTATCTTGTTATTCCTAGTTTTTTTCAAAGTGGCGGTTTTAATACACCTTTTGAAATTGTTTTTAGTTTGGTATTCGTAATTTATTTTATAGTGGACAGATTTACTGGGACGCTGATTCTTTGTCTCGTATGTAGGTCAACAGGTAAAGCAAACAAAATGAGGTTTATGTAAATTGTTTTGATGTTTTATACTTATTTTCATTTACAAACGGCAGGTTTTTTTTAGGTTTTGGCATATTTGGACAATTGCTTACTTCTTAAACTAATATCAGCGGGCCTAGACAAAGTAACATTCGATTAGCGATGACGATGACGTAGAAAAGCTAAAAAATCTAAGGCGTTAACTAAGCTATCGAAATGTCGCGTGATCATAGGTCAATGAATCAACAGCGTTCAACGATAACTTCCATAGAGATGCGTTGATAGCGATTAAAGAAATATAATAGCTCTGAAGCGAATGCCATTTGTCTAGGCCTACTGAAAGATGGTATTACATGGTTTATGGACACCGCATCGATGACTTGATCCGTTGATCAACCTGAGCTATTAAGGCTGCTCTTTCCTAAAATACGGCGAAACTAAGTTACTTTTGTAACCATCTTTTACAGTAAATATAGCATCTTTCTGATAGAAAAAAATACACAGTAATCTATAATACATAAGAAGTGATTTCATGTATCCTGAAATCTATTTTAGTTTGTAGAACTAAGGAAAAAAAACCTAAATCCAGGTCTATTTCAGTCTATTTTTTCGAGTTGTTACCATATTACTCCTGCAGTTTTCATTAAAAGTGTTCATGAATTTATACAGTTCTTTACAAACTAATAAGGAATGATTTCTTGTCATTACTTTTTTAGTTTAATCAAGAGATTTTTTGTAAATCGATAATTACTTCATATTTTGCAAGCGTTGTGTCATCGCACTTCTCTTTCTTTTCTATGCAGTCCGACATTGACCGCGCTTTTTACGACGACAAGCCTTAAGTACGCCTACGCGATCAACATGTAGATCGACGTTCATTAAACGGTATTATTGGTCAACGTCGATTGAGTGGGTGTAATATCACTCTAACATACCCAAAAATACAACACAACGTAAATGGTAAATCTATATAAATAAAAAGAGAAGTCCTGATTGACTCATCAACGCCCAGTCCAAACCATTGAACCTACAAAGCTGAAATTTTGCACAGAGATTCCCTTTATAATGCAGACAAGGAATAAGGAAGGATTTATTTATTTATTTATTTCCTGGTAAGTACGTTCCCGTGGGATATTTTCTGACATCCACACGGGCGAAACCGCGGGCAAAAGCTAGGTGTTGTTATATTCGTAGATATGATCATCAATATAAATTAAGTAGAACTTGTGGAAAGTACAAAGTCCACGCGGACTTTCCACAAAAAACGTTTATACCCTCTCCACCACCTTTGAAACGAAGTATTCGAAAATTAATGATTACGTTTTTTATTATTTATTTAGATAAATAGGTATTCGGGCAATGTATCACCTCGTTTTCCCCCACAGGGGTGGAATTTTGAAAAATCGTTTGGGGCGTTTCCATAACTTGACTTTTAAAGATTATTTTACCGATTTATAAGTTAGTCAAACCACGTAGGTTGATAGGGGTCCGTTTCGAAAAACCCAAAACTTATTATTGTTTTTTTTTGCTATCAAAAGTATTAAAACTGTGTCTCGGGTTAATCAGTCCGCTATAGTTTTGAAAAACTAATGATGACATACTTTTTTACTTACTTAAGTATTCGTGTCAAGTTTCAAAGGAATCAGATTTTTCTTATAAAATCCCTCCTTTTTACCTGTTTATAGGTGCAGGTAGGTAGGCGTAGGTGGGTAGGTCTTTTTTATCAGTACAGTTTCCAAAAACCCCTTCTTAGAGCTTGCCTACATCATAAAAGGAAGGAGGAGGTTGATAATAAAATTATGTCAGTCAGTCAGTCAGTCACTTTCTTTATAAGACATTTAACTGTGAGTTTCAAGAAAAACAGAACTACAAAATATGATTGGTTCGTCTTTTCTTAGGTATTTCAACACTCAAATTAAATCAAATCATCTAATACACCGTTCCAATCATAATTTTCAATTTATTAATTCTATTGACAGATGTTGAAAACAGACTACGAAAACAATACTCGTATGGATATACTGAATTGAATATCAACTCTGTTTATTTGATACATTTCAGCAGTATCATAGTTTATTTCGTATATTCAATGAAATAGAATAATACTCTGTAGACGTTATTGATATTCAGTCATATTGTTGGCAACGGTTCTTCATTTGTTTGACTTATCGTGTAGAAGTTTTCTTTAGACTGTTGTCTCGCATTTTGATTGAGTAAATGAATAGATGCTTTATCTGCCTCGATCTGATTGATATTTCTCAATGGTATTAATATTAATTGAATCACACTATTATTATAAAGGCGAAAGTTTGTGAGTGTGTGTGTGTTTGTATGTTTGTTACTTCTTCACGCTCACACACGCTGAACCGATTTGGATGAAATTTGGTATGTAGATAGCTTATGCCCTGGATTAACACATAGGCTACTTTTATCTCGGTCTACACAGGTGAAACCGCGGGGCGCAGTTAGTAAAAAATAAACGTATTAATTGGTCAGTCTAGTGCCCATGACTTCGGAAAATAATAATTTAAGGTCGTAACTATTTAAGAAGTATGCGTAATTCGTTGATTTTATCTCAGAATTACAGTATATTGAGTTCAGGGTCGAAACCACTCATGTACCGGAACAATAAAATAGCCTTTACCTTCAATTAATTAACGTTCATGGAAGAAAACAACACACACATTACACACAATCACACACACACATTTACATTGCACATTACACACACACACACAAACACACACACACACACACATTTACTTTTACATTTGTAAAATTATTAAAAGTCACTTTTCGTGTCTCTCTCCGTATGACCACGCTGTTCTTCTAAACTACGCAACGGATTTTGAAGCGGTTTTGTCTATTATTTAGAAAATTTATTTCGGAAGGATTAAATGTATGATATACATTACTATTTAATTTATGTAATTATAATATAGAAATCTTCATGTTTTGTCAAGTCGTTCTCTCTCTATGTTAAGGATTTGGTTTCCGCACATAGTCCTTCATGTGGACCATTGTACGTGAGCCATGGCGGCCTTCGGGGGTTATTCCAACCAGCCCACTTTCCTCCAGAAGTTAATCAAATCTCTGAAGAAGATCGGGGTAAAAGTGAAAGATTATTATTCCAAGAGTTACAGTTAAGTCATACAAACCGTGCGGCCGGGTCGCTAGTTCGCACACTGACAAAAGAACAAGTGAAGATCGCGACGTAGAAGAATGCCTCATTTGAAAGATGCAAAAGATGGTACCCTAACAAAACCCTAGCTCTATGAATTATACCTACATACCACCCATGTTATAGTTCAGTATTAATTATTTTTTTAAATAATTAAAGCCCATCAGAAATTGCTCAGTAGTAGCTTGGAGTCTGGATTTGTGCCCGGTTGATGGCAATAGGCTCGCCCCCTATTACATGGGATTTAAAAATAACTGCCGTAATGTGTGTGTAGTACCTATAGGTACTCTGTTTAAATACCTCGGGGATTACAACCTTGATGTAAATTGTTATGTTAATTAATTGATTAAGAATAACTGACTCAATAATTGACTGTTTTTGATTGCAAAATAAAACCAAGTATTCAATAATCCAAACAAGTTTTTCTCCTAATTTTACATCGCGAACACACTGGATATAAGATCGAATACCCTTTCCATTTATCTACATACGAATTGGAACGCCCTGTCAGTGTCGTGGTACGCCGCTCGACAAAGGACGCGTTTTCCCGCGCGTTGAGTCATCTCTTTTTACATTGCTTTGAGTAAAGATGACAGATTAAATTAGTGTCTGACTCAATTGAAAAGTTTCGCTTATTGTCTTTTGTTGACTTAAAAGTACCTGAATATATTTGGAGTTTTTGGTCCGATGAACAAAAGCTTATTGAAAAATGATCATCGGTAAAATTGTCTAACATTTACCAAAACATTTACTGTTTAGGTACTGTAGTATACCTTATACTTCCTATTACCATAGAATACGAAACAGAACCTTTACATTTGTAGATACAGAAAACAAACATTGTTAACACATAAATAATACAACAATGTAATACAATACTTTGGCACAAATACAAGCAATTATGTTCTCATAACGTGTTTGTTATTACCTAACTATGAGGACATGGTGAACACACATTCATAATACGCGTACGTAATACACCACACTTGTCTATCTAAGTGCAGCTGCAGACTAAGCTGCTAACCGCAGCAACAGTGCGGCCGCAAGTCGCCGCAAGTTGCGGTCGACAGTTCACATGCATTTTAAATGAAGTCTGCGCAAATTCGGCATTCGTCGCGCCCGACTAAGTTTGTAAGCTCGGTACGTCTTGAGCTAATTGTGGCCGGTATTTGTGGTAGCGACTGGGCTTATGGTGGCCGCAAGTTTGTGCTGACAGGATGGAGCGTGCAAGCAGCTAAAAATAGATCATCTCGACTCCAAACATATTTACAGGGGTGGATAAATAGCAATTTCAATCTATTCATTGCAATAATGTCACTTCCGATAAGATCTTTAAGTACTTTATTTTAGCCCCCCTGGTACTTACTTTATTATTTTTAGGATTCCGTACCTTAAAAGGAAAAAACGGAACCCTTATAGGATCACTTCGTTGTCCGTCTGTCTGTCAGTCACTCTGTCAAGACCCTTTTTCTCAGGAAAGTGTGGTGTTATCAAGTTAATTAGTTAATTAATATAAAATACGTAGGTCTACGGTCCCTTGGAGCTTTTAACAAAATCAAGCTTGAAAGTCAACGCAATAAAAAAATACGGTCATCTAAGCGAAATTTTGATACTCTCAAAATAATCAAACCTATAGTACCTAAATAGATTTTGTAGTGATGTTTTTTATTATTTAATAGTTTATATTTTTGTAAGATTATTTTGTGTATTTTATATATGGGCCCTAGTTGCCTGAAAATAAAGCAATTATTATTATTTTTATTTTTAAAGTGTCTTTGACGTATCTCGGGACCCTTTTTTTTTTTTTTTTTTTTTTTTATTATTTTTTTTTTTTTTTTTTGAGGGTGGGAAATCATCAAATAACTTCTCCCGCTCTGGGTGGAGTGGAAGGGCGTGTCAGACTTTTACTGACTAAAACCCACCCGTGTTCCTTCAGTTGCCTATGCCAGGGCCGCGGTAACCCCTTCGGACAACCCGCGACCCCGGACCCTGGGGTCCCGGACTTTTGGAAGGCGTACGAGGGGCCGAAGCCAACTCGCAGAGGCCCCTTAGACAATTTTAAATTATGAGGAGGCACCAACCGACGATTATCCCTGTATACACTATGCAAGTGCACCCAAGGACAACCCCCGGTTGGTGCAGGACTATTGCAGAACATGGAAACAAAACATATTGGGCTATAGGTTTGGGTGGCTGTGGACTGGTTACCTAGAACTATGAAAGGACTACGGCCCCTGCCTGATCAATGTTTTATTACTATACACGGAAAAAAAATGGCAGGGGGTGACTTGCACACTCAATAATGGGCCCCCGAAAACGGTCGCTAGCACATAGTGTCGTAGCGGCAAGGGAGCAACATGTCCTGAGGTGCTTGTGAGGAGTGGAGAGGTATTCCACGGTTCTCAGAACAATCCCAGAGCCCGGAAGATGGTCAAGATCCCTACAAACACTTACTGGAATACTTCCTTCCTCCGAGCACGTTTGCTCTTGCGAATCTCCACTCAAGCCAGCCAATAAAGGCAAGAATGAGGTGGGAGCTCTGTTCCCGTCATTGTTCACTCCAGCCGGCCAATAAAGGCAAGCGAGAGGTGAGGAACAAGACTTCTCCCGGGAGATAGGGTCCGTGGGGTCGCTACTGCCCAACAGCTCGCCACATGCTGCCCTGCAGGTTTCTGTATCTCTCTTGGTCTGGCTCCTCATCCTAGACCTGTTCCGGCAGAGTAAACTCTACAGGAACAGACCTAGAATTCGGAGCGCGCAAGCCCCACCACGACGTCAACGTAGAGATACTGCGGTGGGGTTATTATTATTATTATTATAGATTAAGTACTTCCCGTTGACCTAGAATCATGAAATTTGGCAAGAAAGGTCTCACGGCACAAGTAAAGGGAAAAGTCTGAAAATCGTAAATTTGTAGTTTTATCACAGTCATAACATTTTTTTTGTTTGTGATTGCTAACTTACATGTTTTTCACCGACAATGTTAAGTTTGTTTTTGCATTATATTCTTTTCACCTACGGAACCCTTAATTGTGTGTGGTCCGACACGCATTTCACCGGTTTTTTTAATAGTTTTTGGTAACTGTTCTGTTAAATAAGTAGTAGAAGATTAAACTAGTAGCTACTTTTCAGAAAAACAAATAAATTTGTTTGTGTTTAGCACATTTACAAAACAATAATAATTGATGATGACAACGAGTTGTCTAGTTTGTGAAAGCTCTTACAATATAAACCAAAGTTAGTCAACAAATCAAATGTCTCATTATTTTATGATTACAATGTTGAATTATACAACTGTTTCATTTGTATTTACGTTTATGAGTACATTATTATTATTTGTAACATTCATTTATCGTTATTAATAGCTTCTATCATTGAATAGCATCTCTATCTACTGATCTGAGCTGCTGAATTAGTTTTGGCACAGTAAGTGCTTGGATTGCCGTTCTTTGTTAGTAGAGATTCGGTTATTTAGCTGTCCCATCGCTATCTCATGGTTTTCCATAACTGTTTAAACAGGTACAGCGTTTTCTAATTAAAAACTGACTGAAACAATCACGAATCCATCAGCATTATTCTTTCAACTCTTCGTTATATTGTAAATGCAACAATGGGCTTGAATTAAAAATCTTCAAAGAATATTCATTTTTCAACTTTAAAAATAACTAAACTTGAAGCACAGTTCAAACTGTTGTGTTGCTTAGCATTGCAAAAAAAAACCGAGATCCTACGAGTATATATCATGTGATACGACGCGGCGTCAAAAACTTGCGAAGTAAAAAGTTTTAGCCTACTCACAATGACGTAGTCGCGGATAATGGCGACATAAAAGTCGTATACCGAATCGTTTTATGACGTATTATTTCGTCTTATTATGTTTGTGATGAAAATTGTGCCATTTGGCTTGTGATTTAAAAGACGAATGAGATATCGAAGGCGCAATTATGTTATTGAAGCATAGCATAGATTAAATTTCCGTCTTCTGACCCGTGCTACCTACCGAGTATCCAAACTAAGATCCAATTCGAGAGACTATTTAACAAGCCCATTCTTCGTTTGTACAGACTTAATGAAAGGGCTCCGCGAAGAATAGCTTCTTTGATGACCGTTTACTCGCGAACAGTCTATAAACTCTTATCGATATCGATTTAACAATCAAAATCGTACACCGTCCGTGTTTCCGTATTTCTTTTCCGCATTTAAACTTGAGAATTACTCGATTAATACCCTGTGCGTAGGACGGTACCCATTCTCTTCATCTCCAAGTTAAAAACTGACGAACCCTCGCTTTATTCAGAGGTTTTCCTCCATTCACACTTTTTGTGCGCGTTCGTGTGACACTTCATTTATAATTCTGCTTAATCCAAGTGAGTGAGTTCTTACCGAATGAATTTGTAATGTAAAGATTAATGGTATATTCTACGAGCTCTTTCAAACCGTTCTCTAACTGCTATTTCTTATCGTATTTATCAAGCCTTACAGATCCATTGTACTGTCGAACCTAAGCGTATTTTTCAGCCTATGTAATTCGCGGACTAGCAAGGATTAAATTGTGTGGAAGGTAAACAGTTTTTTGTAACACAAACACGACTCCTAACCGATCCGCGTCCCTTATTGAAATGTTATGTTCAGACTTGGGAGTAAATTTAATTGTCGAAGTTCAGATTGAAAAAGTTACAGGCGGTCGCATAATTCCACAAAACGAGCCTCGGCGCCCACGGCGTAATTATTAGATATGTTTGTTTGTACAATTTGGTTAATGTAGCCGGTGCCGGGAGAGTTTTATGACTAAAATTTTCGAGAACCTCTTTAAACGTAGGTGGAAATTATTTCTTCAACTTTTATTACTTTCCCCTTAATAAAAGATTTTAAGCTGCGTTCGTATTAAATTAAACAGCGTAACGTCGAGGTTGTTGCCTAGACGATTACTTGTGTGTTTCAGCTTTAAACATTCATTACTTGTAAATTGTTACGTACGGCGATATGGCTGAACTTGGAGTATAAAGATAATCATTATGGATTACGTTCAACTTTTGAGAGTACGCTGTGTGCGTATAATAAAAATAACATAAAAGTATATTAAGGGCCTAAAAGCTTTAAGCATTGCATAGTATAATCAGCCTAAAAATGTTCCCACTGCTGGGACACAGGCCTATGTGAAAGGGAGGGGCCCGTTATCCACCACGCGGCCCAAGTGCGGGTTGGTAGATGTCACATGTCATTGAATTTTGGTTCTAGGTCGTATACCGGTTTCCTAACTTCTTTCATCGATTTGAGAGCAGATGTGATGAAATAATTTACACAAAGTAAAGCGCCTATCAGGGTTCAAACCTACGACCTACAACTTGTACGTCGCGGTGGTTACCACAGGGATAACCACCACCACACCACAAGTGCGTTTATTTGTATATATAAGTTAAATACGTTACCTAAATCTACGTAGAAGAAAGCGACCAATAATGGGTTCATGTAAAAGGGAACTCTTTGTTATATGATTTATTGGAACGATTTTCAATAATCCAGGGCCCATTGCCTTTCGCGGGCGTTAAATTTCGATGAAATTGGAAAAAAATGGTATGGAGCGGCGGAAAGGCTCTCGGAAACTTTTCTTTGTACAAAGGAATTTTCTTTATAAACTATTATGAGATTACAGAAGGGTAAAGACATGTTTCAAATTTAAAATTTGTAATTAAAGTTTAGTTTAAAATCGATTCTGAGTATAAGTACATAAATTTAAGGGAAAAAACAGCGGTGGCTCCAAATGTATCAGAAATTCAATAAAGTGAAAATAAAACATCAAGTTAGCTAGACAAACACATTCTCAGAATTAAAATTTAGTTTAAAATCGATTCTGAGTATAAGTACCTAAATTTAAGGGAAAAAACAGCGGTGGCTCCAAAGGTATCAGAAATTCAATAAATTCGATATCCAATAAACCTTTTACCCACTACCCACGAACCACCACCACTACCCACGAACAAAACATCACGTACTACAAAAAACTACAATATTCACAATTTAAAAATAATTCATCGTCCGTCAATAGCATCCAATAAATTGGGGTAAAAATTGCTAACACACACGGCTCGCAGTAACAAGTTTGCTCAACGTTTTCATGTACAGGGTGTCCATTACGCGAACAATCCAGCTGCGGCCGAATTTAATCCATTTAACTGCATAACGCCGGCAAAGTTATCTCTCTGAATATGTGTGTAAAATCAGCCCTGGTTTAATGAGTCCAAAATAACGTTACAGTGTGCGGTCCGTTTATTTGCACGCCGTGTTTTTCTCAATTTGTTAATGTTGTAATTAATTTATGTGTGTGTTTTGTTTATGTGTATTGTTGGATAGATTCAGTGTTACCGACCAAATATTGGGTGCCAGCCGGTCTGTCTCTCCGCGTAGCGACTTCGTAGGAGAAAGACTTCCGACTACGGCGTAGCGTGCCGCTACGTCGTAGCACCACGCTACGCCAGTAGTCTTTCTTCTCCATTAACTTACGTCATTAGCAACCCAAGTTCTTTAGGTTTTCGGACCATCTAACAATGTCCGTACTATGTCGTGTACTGTGTCGTGTCCATCTACTATGTACGTGTTGTATGTATGTTTAGTATGTCTCTCGTTATTCTGATTTTAAGTACATCAAATGTTTCTATCTATAGCTACGTGGCATTCGTATGGGGTTGCGATTCCAATTAGTAACGTTCGATCAACGATACAATTTGTAAATGTAACTGCCAAAATTGATGGTTTCGGTGGGTTCCACCCCGTTCGTTGTAGGGATCGTCGGAAATGATTGACGTGTGGACCAGTAGTGAGCAGAACATAATATTTAAACAAATATAATTTGATGAATGGGGGTTTACTTTAATTTTGATGTTTTTAATTAGAAACGTCTAGATTCCTGGGCCCCAAGTCTGCTATTTTTTACATTCCAACACGATCCTATTGTCACTGTATTGTCATTTTGCTAAAAGTTCGTAATCTGCTAAATTCATAATTTCATACAATGGAGTGTCAGTGGTTGACCATTGGAAAGTCATAATGACGCCATTATGACGCCATTATATTAGTAGATTACCAAACTTGTCAAAATCAACAATTATGAAATCAATGATAGACCATTCTGACACTATTGTAATAGCAGACTTGAGGCCCTGGGCAGCTGTCTTGATTGATTTGACTAATCTGTTTCAAAACAAAGAAAGAAAAATTGTTTATTTTGTACAAACCAAACGGACATTACATAAAAAAAAGGTCTTGACAGACTGACAGACGGACAATGAAGTGATCCTGTAAGGGTTCCATTTCTTCCTTTTGTCCTTTTGATGTACAGTACCCTAAAAAAATAAAATACACTCTTATAATGTAGCCAAAAAATGTTGTCCATTCCTTGGTGTTAACTAGGGCTCGAGCAAAATCCGATAAAATAATGTTCCTAAAAATCACTATGCTATTGACAAACATCAGGACTTTCCCATTACGAAACAATTATGCTTGCAAGCTACAATTTATCGTAGGACAAACACAGGACCATAGGGGCAGGGTGAATCAGTGTATACAAAAAGCAACTTTAAGGTGTAAAGGCATCCATTTTGTCGATATTACAACTTGCGGGTCTGACCTACATAAATAGTAGATAGGAAGAAACGAAAAATACTAAATTCTACAGCATAACATGATTAAATACAGTCAACGAACAACAGAACTACGGCGCAACATCTTGGGGCACTTTCAAAGACTCCATCTGAATGATATAATGAAACTTATCAATGGAAAAATGGAAACTCGTTTGATCTACTTTAATCCCAGTATGTCGTGAACGAAGCGAGAGAATGAAACTGGAAATGTCTAACGAGATTTTATTTTGAAAAGAAACACGAAAACGCTATTTATTGCGAGTTGCTCTATTTGATTTGCTTTGGTACGGTTAGGTTTTGAAGTGTGCAAACGGATTAAAGCGAAGAAAAATATCTATTTAGCTCCTCTCCGCTAGTTTGTAGTTCTAAGCGGCAAACGAATTAAAGTACTGAGTTTGTAGCCTCTTTGAGGTATTTGAGTTAACTACGTGATGGTCCTTAGTGTGAGGATTTATGTAATGAAATCTAGGTTTGTCTATATTGTCTGTGTAAGTACCTTCTAGCCATATTCTACGCATTCCTGTTTCTACAATGTATAAAATTAATCAATATACTCACATACGTATTGAGGAGTAAGCTTAAACTTATCCTCCTATACAGCATGAAATGGGCATCCTTTAAAGGGGTAATTTTACTCAACATTATGAACAACTTTTACAATGAGACCAAACCTGAAATCGCAAAAATATAATCAGATGTTGACCTACATTTTAACATACCAACTATGTACACATTATGGAATGCAATAAAATATTGAGTATTGAGTATTGAGTACATTTTCACTAGTTATGCGACCGTAATTTTTTTTCGCGAGATCAGGTCCCATAGTAAAAGTTGCTCATAAAGATGAGTACACCGATCCCTCCGAAGGATGCCCATGAATTCAATTTCATCCTATACATTATATCTGGGAACATACTCTTACATAAAAGATTTTTTTTATATATATGGAATTTCTTTCTATCTATATCTATATATCTATAAAAATCAATGCCACTTTTCGTTGTAATTTTATAACTCAAGAACGGCTGGGCCGATTTAGCCGATTTTGGTTTTGAAATGTTTGACGTAGTCCAGGTTAAACAATGAGTAAAATTGGAAAAGTTGCCAGGAAAATTGGAAAATTCTGGAAAAGTGAAAGTGGATTTTATATGGGAATATTGAAATTGGGACAGGACAACGTCTGTCGGGTCAGCTAATTTATACAGCAGTAATTTATACATCTAATAGGTAGATGCTATGAAAAATTTATTTATGTAACTACCTGTAAAAACGGTTGGAAGTATCTAAGCTCTGTAAGTAGGTACATAGCACACACGTACTTGTAACTGCTACTTATAATTCCGTGGAAGTAGCGAGACTCACCTAGGGAAAACAGGCTATTACTGGCGCATACTCGTTGACTATCAATGCGTCTGTTTATGCCCTGTTTGGCCAATAACTGCCATGTACTTAGTGCAGCTTGTTAGACTACCAAACAACCCAAACATAGCTGGAAAAGGTTTGATAAATAAAAGATAAAAATAAATTTACTTGTTAAAACATGTGTAACATGATACATGTCTATGCACATATTGCTGAAAAAATATTTTTAACGGACCAATATGTTTTCCATGTTTGTTTGTATGTTTGTGTTAGAGCAGCTTTTAAAACTGCTGTAGATACAGTCGTGTTTGGTAATCAAGAGCCAGAGCGTCGTAATTTAATCTGCCTTTTTCGAACTATATTGGGGTCGGCTTCCAGTCTAACCCGATGCAGCTGAATACTAGTATTTTACATGGAGCGACTGCTTATCTCACCTCCACAACTCAGCTATTGGGTAAATCGATACCCCTTGGTAGACTGGTTCTCAAAAAGGGCCAAAGTGTCTATAAACTGGTTCAAGATTTAAATATCTGTAGATATAATTATACCATGTAACAAGGAGCAGTGGTGGTCCTAGTAATGGCCGCGACTTACGTTTTGTAGGTCGTCGGTTTGAACCCCGGCAGGCGCATTACTTTGTGTAAATTATTTCATCACCACTGCTCTCAAAACGGTGAATAAAACATCGTTAGGAAACCGGCATGTCCTAAAACCAAAAATTCAAATACATGTGACATCTACCAACCCGCACTGGGCCCGCGTGGTGGATTACAGCCCACTCCCTCTTACCGAGAGGAGGCCTGTGTCCCAGCAGTGGGAACATTATAGGCTGATTATGTTTATACCATAATTATAATTATTTTTTTGCAAATGTCGGAATGACAGTCACTTGTGAAACGTTGATGTTCAGACGAATCTAGTAACATGAAAGCGTTCTTAAAATACTTTGGAAGAAGTTAGGGCGATTTTGACTTGTCTTGGAGTAAACAAAATCCGCATATTATTATTGTATGGTAAAACTTTTGTTCAATTTATATATATATCGCTCGCGTGTTTAAGCTTACTAACGATTCTTGAACGGCAATTATTGTACATACTTCATGGCGTACAATTATTACTCTTAAAAGTTCCAGAAACTTGTATTGTTCATCAGGCTTTAGGGAGGTACAAAAACCTTAATAAATTAAATCAGTAGTTGTCAATAAAAATTGATGAAGGCTATGGGAATGATGAATTAAGATTGGTTAAGTTACTGCGAGCTCATTTACCCCGTTTCGTAATTACAGCAGGAAACAATTAAAAAGCCATTGTGTCTGAACTTATGGGGTTCATACGAGACGCAAAGACTTAAACCGTAAAATCAATACAGATTAATTTAGTACATGAGATTAACACTTAATCTGACTTTTAGAAACTGAAACTTATTGGTTTATTACTTTTAGGGTTCCGTACCTCAAAAGGAAAAACGGAACCCTTATAGCATCACTTGTTTGTCCGTCTGTTTGTCTGTCTGTTTGTCTGTCATTCAGTCTGTCAAGACCCTTTTGCTCAGGAACGCGTAGGGATATAAAGTTGAAATTAATATTAAATACTTAAGTCTATGGTGACTTGCATTCCTAAAAAACTCAAGCTTCTAAGTCAAGGCAATAAAAAGATACTGTCAATTATGCAACATATTTTGATACTCGCAAGTAAATCAAAACCTCTAGGGTACTTCCCGTTATCCTGGCAAGAAGCAAGGTCTTTTAGCACAAATAAAGGGAAAAGTCCGAAAATTTTTAATTTATAATTCTGTCACATAAAAAAAATTCTGTCAAGACCCTTTTTTTTCAAAAACGCGTGGAGTTATCATGTTCAAATTAATATAAAATACGTAGCTCTATGGTTCCTTGGAGATCTACAAAAATCAAGCTGCTATGTCAATGCAATAAAAAAATACGGCCATTTAAGCGACATAGTTTGACACTCGGGTACTTCCCGTTGACCTAGAATAATGAAATTTGGCAAGAAGCAAGGTCTCACAGCACAAATAAAGGAAAAAGTCCGAAAATTATTAATTTATAATGTGATCACATAAAAAAATATGTTTTTGGGATAAATTCTTTTCAACTACGGAACCCTTCATTGTGCGTGATCCGACATGCACTTAGCCGGTTTTTTATGAACAATCCTGGTATCTAAAAAGATACCAAAGAAGCCGCTAATATTGTACATTCACAGGTCGTCTATATTGATATTGGGTTTGTCGCTATTTGTCGGGCACAGTTCCAATCTCTGGCTTTATTGAGAGTGTTTCGTACATGAGAACTTTATCACATGCGAATATTTTTGTCTGACTTAGGGACTTTTTCTAGAACCTCAATATTTGGTCCTACGAGCTGAAATTGGTGCTAACACTAGATAATACTTATGATAAAAGAAGGTTGACGTTTATGAGTTAGGATGACTTTGTACAATCAACCCATCTTCTGTAGATACATAGATCCACATTTGGCCAACACTGTCCTGCTGCGCGAAGACGCCATATACAGATTTTCACAAACCTCTAATTTCATATTCAAATCTGACATGTTCCACGCAAACTTTTTTATAAAAATCTCTCTATTTAATCTGTGAACAATGACATAACAGACGTCGAAGTTCGATAAGTGAAACTTTTTATTCATGTTAATCCATATAATAATATGGATGGAACGGAACAAGAGCTCGCTGGGATTTATAAATGGAACATTCACGTTCAAATTTCAATTTCCTACTAGGAACAGCTATTCTGATTTAAAGGTGACGTCATTGTGGTAGTTTTACTATCTACAGTTAGTTCTGTTGATGTGTAACATCTATACTTTTGCTTTCCTGCAATCTGTGGGAGTGACTTCGTGAAAAGGGACGGAAGTGTGTAACAGGAAGTGAAAATATTTTTCTAAAAGTTTTGAGTGGCTCTCGCTTTCCTGCAACCTGTGGGAGTGAATTCGTGAAAAGGGACGGAAGTGTGTAACACGAAGTGAAAATATTTTTTTAAAGTTTTGAGTGACTTGCTTTCCTGCAATCTGTGGAAGTGAATTCGTGAAAAGGGACGGAAGTGTGTCACGAAGTGAAAATATTTTTTTAAATTTTTTAAGTGACGCTCGTTTTCCTGCAATCTGTGGGACTGATTTAGTGAAAAGAGACGGAAGTGAAAATATTTTTCTAAAAGTTTTGAGTGATGGATTGTAGTGTTGTCGTACCTTTAAATGTTGCTTATTTGGTATGGAACTAGAAAGTACTTTTACCAAAGTGAGATGTCAGATGTTACACAATATCAATGCCATTACTATTACTGCAGGAAGGCTCGCTCGTTTTTTTTGGCATCGAAATGCGTTGATCTTTAGAGATATAGGGGATGTTAAATATAAATTGATCACCCCTTGTGTTACCAGCCAAAATTATGTTTTTTGATCACCCCATTTTTATTGATTTGACATTCACACTTGATTTACAAGTAGGTATAAGACTAATAAAGGTGTAGATAAGTACGCTAAAAACGACCGATACTACAAGTCTTCAAATATAAAAAAGTGCGATCTTAAAATTTCCGGCAATTTGCTGCGTTTTGTTACAAAGTTTATGATTGTATTTTACTGTCACTTGATGACTCCTAAACTTTGAAATGTGCGTCATAATAAAATATAATGATGCTATTTGGCAAATATTCTGTTTGACAAACATTCTCCTAAAGAGTCTTATTTATTAAATAATAAAGCCTTTGAAGTTTATTCCTTTTCGTTTTAGTATTGTACTCATACTTCCTTTATATTAGGATGAATCAATCTTGCGTCCATTTTCAGTTTATGATAAAGCGTAAAAATAATCAATTTTCTCAATTGCGTTTCTGTTCCCTTCGCATTTTTGTCCTACACAACATGGTATTTATTTTAAAAAGCTTCTAGCTAGATCAATAAAAACATCACTGGAAGCTATTTCATAGATTAATAAAGTTTTTAACAAAGAAGTAGATAAAATTACTTACTCAAAGTATAAATAGTTCCGCTCTAATACTCTTCAGCTTTATATCTCTCCCAAAAAAGTCATTTAATAGACCACACAGACCGAAAACATAAACAAACTAATTTTGTCAACAATTGAAAAATTGTTGACAAAATATTTTTCGAAACGTAAACTTACACAAATACTTTAAAGATCTTTATCAATAACAACAATACAGTTTCCGTGACATGTCCGATTAAGGGCTAATTTTTCAACTGTCAGATAACTGTTATCTGAAGAATAAATACTTCAATTTGACAACTTTTGTATAGAAAATAATGTCAAACTGTTATATTTCTCTTCAGATAAGAATTCCTTGACTATTGGAAAATCAGCCCTAAGACAAGCAAATCATTAAAAGTAGCAAAGCCCCTCTTTGTGAAACATAGGAAGCAGGGACTCCTGCTATTAAAACTTACGGAGCCAACCCGTTCAGACCATTCACCCGGATTACATGTAACTTTAAAATGTGGCTGAATAGAAACTGCCTGATTAGAGATATAATACAATTAGATGCTCTTAATACTTCGCGCGATTTGCTTTAACACTCGAGAATGGTGTTTACAAGTAAAGTGGCACTTTGTTTTATTATTTTATAAGCAATTTGCTCTTGGTTTCGTTTAACATAAAAAACCGGCCAAGTGCGTGTCGGACTACGCACAATGAAAGAAAAATAGATTTATTTAAATCTGTTAAGTTGTATACGTATATCTTAAATAAATAAATAAATAAATAAATGAAGGGTTCCGTAGTTGAAAACAGTTTATCCCAAAAACAAACTTAACACTCTTTATTAACTATTTTTTTAAGTCATAAAATTACAAATTCACAGGTTTCAGACTTTTTACTTTACTTGTGCTGGAAGACCTTGCTTCTTGCCAAATTTCATTATTCTAGGTCAACGGGAAGTAACTTATAGGTTTTGATTTACTTGCGACAGTTGCGAGTTTCAAAATGTGACGCAAAATGCCGTATTTTTTTATAGCATTGACTTAGAAGCTTGAGTTTTTTAGGACTTCAAGAAACCATAGACTTACGTACTTGATATTAATTTCAACTTGATACCTTTACGCGTTCCTGAGAAAAAGGGCTTTGACAGACTGACAACTTTGAAAATATTTTTTTATGTGATAAAATTACAAATTAACAATTTTCGGACTTTTTCCTTTATTTGTGTTGTGAGACCTTGCTTCTTGCCAAATTTCATGATTCTAGGACAACGGGAAGTACCCTATAGGTTCTGATTTACTTGCAAGTATCAAAAAATGTCGCATAAATGGCCGTATTTTTTGGTTGCGTTGACTTAGAAGTTTGATCTTATTAGGACTTCAAGGGACCATAGACTTACGTATTTGATATTAATTTCAGCTTGATACCTTCACGCGTTCGTGAGAAAAACGGTCTTGACAGACTGACAGACAGACGGACAGACGGACAAACAAGTGATCCTATAAGGGTTCCGTTTTTTCTTTTTGTGGTACGGAACCCTAAAAACATCTCATAGTTTTGATGTTATTTTCTTTCTGAAAGAACGAATTTAGAATTAAGTTCCCATTGAACTGGTGTAGTATCACAAGGTTATCCTAAAAGTCGGAATTAGTTACACCCTTAATACCATTCTTCAGGTAGATTCCGAGAATGTCTTTCTGACATCAGACAGTGCACAGGAGTATGTGTTTTACGAATTTAATATTTATTTATTCCTAATCTCAGACTAAATGAAAAACCCAGACAAAGCGCTGCGAACAATACAGTGAAGCATGTGCAAAACTACACCTCGCTCTGTGCACACACACACACATTTACACCAAACTACAGTTAAACTACACCTCATTACGTGCACACATGTTTACGAAACCCGAAACGTGAGGCCTCACGTCACTGTTGACAGCGCTATGTTTTGGTTTTTTATTTAGTTCCTAATCATGTCTAAATTTAGCATTTCAGGAACGCATTCTCCGAGCGGCCAGAATATACAGGGTGACTGGTAATTAGCGACCGATACCTAAACACATGATTGTGCTCATTATAACAAACAACTTTTACTATGGGACCAAACCTGAAATCGCGAAAAAAAAATCAGCTGCTACTACATTCATGTTCATATAATGCGTCAAAATGTAGGGAGCAGCTGATTTTTTTTTCGCGATTTCAGGTTTGGTCCCATAGTAAAAGTTGTTTGTTATCATGAGCACAATCATGTGTTTAGGTATCGGTCACTAATTACCAGTCACCCTATATACCTGCTTAGTAATATTTTTCTGAATTTTTAAAAACTAAGCCTATTCAATTTAACTTCGTTACCTCAAAGGACAATTGCATCCATATTTTAATCGCTACACCGCAGCTTGTTATAGCCAATAAATAATTCAGGACTTATTCAAACAGGCAGTGAGCAAGCTAGAAAATATGCAGAGTAACGACCAACGACCCATTTTTATAGCTTCCTGGTTAGGGTATAAATAAAACACGCTGTATAACGCTAATGTACTGTATCGTTGGTATTTTCTGTACGAGGATAGTATTTACAATACAATACAATATTTTTACATCAGACGGAGTCTATAGGGTTACTAAAAATTTTACTTAAGGTGATTGCGCTGTGTAGCCCGCGAAATTCAAGTTAGATTTCGTGCAGATTCGTCAAACGAACGAAATCTAACGACTCGGCACGAAATCTAACTTAGAGAGATGTGTTGATATTTTTTATGGTTAAAAATTAAAAAAAAACCTATGTTTTATTGCCGCGTATCATGCTTTGATCAAGATGCAACCTGACAAGGACCTGCAAATTGCAAAAAACTCAAAAAAAATTGAATTTCGCGGGCTACCACTGCTCATCAACCTTAATATCTAGTGTTAGTAGGTACAGGCACAGATTAACAAAAAATAAAATAGAATTAAAATTCAGCGAGGAGCTGCATCCACCTCTGCAAAATCGGGCAATTCCATCGATCTGTGAACACTTTGAGTATACTGTTGGTGCCACCGCAGACACGCGACATCAGGGATGCACATCTCTATTCTATGTATTTATTTTTTATCCGTCAGTTCGTTTTTCACTCATGCCCGCTTTTTTGTTGTTTTTTAGGGTTCGGTAACTTAACCCGTCGCACGCCAATTAGCAGACACAATAGATTTTTTATTGTTATCTGTAAAAAAAGATAAGATAAAATTTTTATTTATTTTCCACCACAACTTAAAAATAGTACAGTTTAATTGTAACAGTTTTTACATAAGTATTGTGGATTATGGGGTGGACTGGAGCCTGAACTAGGGAAACCCTGTATTTCAGGCCTCCAGGACACTCACCCACGGTATGAGCACAAATTACAATAACTACGAGTATGTTAAATACAAGTATAAAAATACAGTATGGGTATCGAAACTGGTAGAAGGAAAAAATAAAAGAAAAAAATTTATTAATGTATAATGTTTGTGTGTGCGTGTGTGTGGTGTGTGGGGGTGTGTGTATGAGTGTGTGAGATGTATGTTACTTTACGATAGTTATAAGGGATTCAGTGTCTTGATAGTTAAGTTTCGCAAGATGTTTTTTAATGATGTTTTTGGCTTCATGTGAGTTTTTAGGAAAAATGTGAAGCAGTGAGTTGATTTTCTTATATATGTACGGTGCAAGAAAACAGGATTGTCGTGTAAAGAAGGCGGTGTGGTGTCTAACCGACTCGCATACCCTGTTTCTTCTACGAGAAGGATAGGTAGTACATGTGTTATATGTAAGCTCTTTATGTTTACGAAGTGTAGTATGCATAACAAATAATTGTCTTACTGTTAGAACATCGCATTCTTTGTAAAGACTAGATGTAGGATATCGAAAGGGTTTCCTAAGCATTACCTTAAGCAAGGAACTTTGTGCGCGTTCAACGAGTATAAGTTTTGTTTTGCATGCCCCACCCCACACGGGTATGCAGTAATCTATCACTGATTGAACCAGAGCAAAATAAACTGTTTTTAACAGAGCTGGTTTCAATGTATTTCTGAGCTTTTTAAACATCCAAATCAATTTGCGGGTCCGTGCTGATAGAAGATCCACTTGAGCATTCCAAGATAAAGATTCATCGAGTTGAATACCGAGGTACCTAATGTTATCTGTTTTTCAAGGGACAGACAAGGGCATGTTGTAGATTTTTTGTTATTACAAGTATGGACTTTAAGAGTGAAACTGTTGATATTTGGTTGTGTAGATTTATTGATTGAGAAGGTAATGTACTTCGATTTTTTTATATTTAGTGTAAGTAAGTTTTTGTTCAGCCACTGGAATGTTTGATGAAGTCCTTCTTCAGCATAATGCCGTGCTTGAGCCCAAGTTTCTCCCTGAAATACCAGTGCAGTGTCGTCCGCATAGAAGAATACTTTGCCATTTATTGGAGTGTAATTACAGAGCTCATTGATGTAAATCAAGAAGAGACTTGGGCCAAGCACACTTCCCTGGGGAACTCTGTACACCTGGGTGTCAGTCGACGTTTAAAGTGTTAAAAAGAATAAACGGAACCCTTATAGAATCACTTCGTTGTCCGTCTGTCTGTCACTCTGTCAAGACCATTTTTCTCAGAAATGCGTACAGGTATCAAGTTGAAATTAATATCAAATACGCAAGTCTATAGTCTCTTGGACGTCTAGAAAAATCAAGCTTCTAAGTCAACGCAGTAAAAAAATACGGCCATTTATGTAAAATAGTTTGATACTCGCAAGTAAATCAAAACCTAGGGGGTACTTCCCGTAGACCTAGAATCATGACATTTGGCAAATGAAGGTCTGACAGCACAAATAAAGGAAAAAGTCTGAAAATTGTTAATTTGTAATTTTATCACATAAAAAAAATATTTTGGAATTTCTAATTTTTCTACAACAATGATAAGTTTGTTTTAGGGATACATTATTTTCAACTACGTAACCCTTCATTGTGCGTGGGCCGACACGCACTTGGCCGGTTTTTTTACATTCGTTATCCTGATTAAGACAATCATGACACATACCTATTCTTATTATTAATCCATCACAGAAGTTGACCACTTGGAGTGACATAAATGAGGGAATGAACTGTTACACACCCTTTTTTCATGGTTTCAATATAATTTGTTAACAATAAATATTTCTAAAACATGCTATATTTTGTTAAAAGCAAAAAATAAAACAATACCTCCACATAATCCATTAGTTATTAACAATGTGCCCTTGCAGCAAAACTCTTGTGAAAAACATCTTGGCTTAAGAATGGATAGCTCTCTATCGTGGACTGTTCACTTGGATCATATAAAAGCAAAGCTTACGTCACTACTTGGATCCGTCCGAAACATAGGATGTATTCCACATAAACTGCGTCACACCATCTATAACTAATTAGTAAAACCACACCTACTATATTTGATTGAAATCTAGGGTAGTGCGGCAAAGACGAAGCTAGCAAGTCTCCAAATTGCACAAAATAAAATAATAAAAATGATTTTTAACTACCCATATTTAACATCAACATGCAAAATACATGAAGAAACCAAAATAATGAACATTAGACAGTTATATATCTACAATACATGTATTTTCATTCGTAAGGCACTCAACAAAAGTATACAGACTAATTTATCGTTTACTAAAGTAAAACAAGTAACCCAACGTAGCAATCGCCGAGCTAGTTTTCTGATTTTGCCGAAGATGAGAACCATGTTTGGCAAAAAGATGTTAACTTTTGAAGGAGCACAGTTATACAACAAAATACCTTCATGTATAAAAAGATTGCACTCATTCAATTCATTCAAAACACAATTACCTGAATATTTAAACACAAACAACACCCTTTCTAAAAGCTGAATGCATTGGATGGGTGTATCATAATGTTACCGTGACGTCTGTGACGAACTTTATACTTATTATTTATTTTAAGCATTGTTCTCAGTAAGTGACTTGTGTCTTTTTTGAGAATAAATATCTTTAAACCTAAACATAAACTATTTTCTGTGATAAAGCGTGTCACTCTGTCAAAATGAGAAATCCATAAAAGCTTGCTCGCACCGAATGAAGCTCTCATTGCAGGATTGCGCTGTTAACATGTCACTAATGCACTGGATTCAGTGTGTCATCCCATGAAACCTTACATTCATTATAATAACAATTGTTGCAATACATATTTATGTAGGGCACGTCCTGGTGGAAAAAACTGCTATTTGTTGAAATAATAATAATAACGTAACCATCATCATCTGCTTAGCTTTTTTCTCAACAATTTTCGGGTCATCTTCCAGCCTAACCAGATGCAGCTGAATACTAGTATTTTACAAGGAGCAACTCCTTACCTGACCTCCCTAACCCAGTTACTAGTTAAGACTTTGTAAGACTGGTTGTCAGACTTTCAGGCTTCTGACGACCAGTAATGACTGCCAAAGATCCAAGAATTATAGCCAGGACCAACGGCTTAGAGTACTTTGCGAGGCACGGAGGGGTCTCGGTATGTAAAGATGTTCATCAAACCTCGGACCAACCGCGAAAAGCTTAGCTTAACCTGATCGGAAGACCCATGCGGCTGTTATTACTTAGCCACGAGCCCTTCAGTTAACGTAGGTATCTATAGCAACAAAACAAAAACCTTCAATATTTATTTAATGCAGTAGCTTGTATTATACATACTTAAAGGCTCCCTCGTAATGCAGGGTAACCGAGTGGTCGCATTATGCGACAGTGGCGCTCTCTGGGCCAAGTGGCTGCACGGACGTAGGTACTATATAAATTGTGCACAACCTGTATATAACATAGCGGTGGTTTTAGTTTTATGAGAAATAAAATTTAAAGTAGGCAAATTGGCTGTTTAAAAAGTATTTTTTACTTTTCCATTTAATTTTGCAGGAATGATAGAACGCATGAATTATGAAGTCACGATAATATCTGACGTCTAATCTGTTGGTCTTTTCTAAAAATGGCTCTAAAACCAATCCTTTACGCATCAAATCCATATCGACTTAAGTATCTACTTATATGTACTACTTACACAGCCTAAAAGCCATCTACCTACCTATATCGCTCCACATCCGAATCACTTAGTCATGTAAGATGAAAGCATATATCAACCGGTATCAAAGGATCTACGGGGCCCTAATCAGGTGTATCGCTCACTAATGATCCGATCTCGGCGCTAATCCGGTTCCAGCCAGGCGGGGCAGGGCCACTTTTTCTCGTTAATCCCTTCATTAGAGGTGCTTACAGCTTTCCAAACACACTACCGTCCAGGTATTATTCCTGTATGGTTTAGTGTCGTGTGATTGGTTTGATAATGGTCTAAATTCTCCTCCAAATACACTGTGTTTGGTTGTGACAGCGGACTTTTCGTTTGGTACAGGGCGCCCTATATTTAAGAACATTCTCCTTTATTTTTTACTTTTACTTTTTTTCAACTATAATTTATTTCAATTGTTTATAATCTTTCGAGATAGATTATAAACTAACAAAGTTCATAATCATACGGTGATATAATATACCTAAAGAAATGGTGATGTATGTAGGTAGTACACTAACCCTCTTACAAATAAAACACGGAATAAAATTATACCAGGAATAACAAAGGAATTACCATACATTTTCATAGGTTTAAACTTGGAATAACTTTATTCTGTGTTTATTAGTAAGACGGTGAGAGTAGAGGTTCCAATATTACAACTAATGCTAGTTCAAACTAACTAGTGTTTAAACTCTTACCGCTTGCACTATGTTATAACCGAGTAACTTAGTTCTAAGAACATTGGAATAGCTATTACTTATCTCGTCTTGTGTATACACCTGTAGCCACCCAGTTTCATAATCATGATTTTAATTTGGTTTCATATGATATCCGGTTAAAGTCAGATCTGGTGCCGAGAAAAGTCAGTAGCACGTCAGTAGTCATACTACTGACTTCAAATCAATTTACATGAAGACAGTAACGGGTCAGTGCTGACTTGGTTCGAGTTTGGAGTCAGCTATTGACCCTGTGTAAGGCTTTATAGTTAATACTTATTATGAGCTTTACTAAGATACCTTTTGGGTAGAACTCTATAGAGGTAAAGTAAAACTCTATAGACTCTATAGTGAAACTGCTGAAAATTGAACTCATGTGGCTCTTTGATCGAAACTCTAACTTTTTTTTTCATTGAGCTATTGCCGTTTAAGCATATAAACTATTTCCACTCCATATTGCATTTTCACTCGCAGTCAGTCTGGTAATAAACAAATATTTTATACAACAGAATATCAGGTTTAAGTGAACTGACGCTAAAAAATCCCTGCATTAAGTAAATCCTGGTATTAGTACGCCCCTCTCAGTCCAGTATTTTGCGAGTAAAGGGGTCGGTATTAAGAGTAGGTATATATTTTTTTAGGTACAATTTCTTTGTGTACCTTTTTCAGAATATTCATCGAGCATAATAAGCATTGATGTGCTGATGTGCTAGTACTTAGTATTGTTAAACACGCACTTGGCCGATTTTTTATTTTTAACTAAGCTGAATATGAGTGTATCGAATTCACTCATTTTTCTGCATTCCCTGCTGCTATGAATTGTCGTGGAAATAAATAAATCAGAAATAAGCCTATTGCGAGAAGATCGAATTTTTTCATCGATCTTCTCGCAATAGGCTTATTTCTGATTTATTTATTTCCACGACAATTCATAGCAGCAGGGAATGCAGAAAAATGAGTGAATTCGATACACTCATATTCAGCTTAGTTAAAAATAAAAAATCGGCCAAGTGCGTGTCGGACCACGCAAAATGAAGGGTTCCGTATCTGGGATGAATTTATCCCAAGAACAAACTTAAGAGCGTTAACGTCGCGCACGCTGGCAACGTCGCATTTATAAAGGTTTTTTGCGATTATTTTAATAAATTTAAATCAAATGACAATTTCCTCTCTCAAATTCTTAGATCGTTGGTATTTATAAGTATGTATGCTATTTTTTGACGGTTATTTTGGTATTTACTCTTAGAGAATGAAATATTGTCAATTATTTTCTATTATTCTATTTTCTAAATAGTAAATACCAAAATTACTGTCAAAAATAGCATACATACTTATAAATACCAACGATCTAAGAATTTGAGAGAGGAAATTGTCCTATGATTTAAATTTATTAAAATAATCACGAAAAACCTTTGGAAATGTGACGTTGCCAGCGTGCGCGACGTTAACGCTCTTAACATTGTAGTTGAAAAACATGTTCTCCCATTACAAACGTAAATGTAACTTTGTACTCACAATATTGAGAGATTTACCATGTTATTTTAAGACCACAGACTTCTTTAGGTTTTCCTGTAACCTACAGGTAATGAAGTATTTTCTATATTTTTTCAGAATTTTAAGCTAGTTTCGGAGGTAAGGGGATTTTGTTCTATTTTCTTAAATAACTTTAAAACTATTAATTTTAAAATTATAAAAAAAATATATATATTTGAGACCCTCATAGTAAGTTCTTTCATTTTATATGTGACACGGTATATTTTACAAAACTTTTTATTTAAATTTTCTTGTGTGCCCCCAAAAGTGACTCTCATATTCTAAATTCATTTACTTTACCCGTCCCTGTTTGGGTCACAGAAGTTCATATGGGTACCAAACAACTTAATATAATCGATCCATTAGATGCGGAGCAAACAGACGGACAGACAGACACACGAATGATCCTATAAGGGTTCCGTTTTTCCTTTTGAGGTACGGAATCCTAGAAAACTCAGAAATGTTACTTCAGCAAAATTTTATATTAGACTGCGGTACATTAGTCTGAGTTAACTTACATTAGAGAACACATTAAATGTCGACTCTGCACATATCGCCCAATTTATCCACCACCAATAATCCATCTATTACAAAAGCTTATTCAACCATCGGTTAAAGTTAATTCTGACAATCAAATCTATGAACGAGCGTCTCATTCCGGCCCGGTCCGGTCCGCTAGCGTCCGGCATTCGGACGAGTACGGCTGTAATATTTTATAGATATTGGACCGCGTTTTCTGTCATTATCGTAAAAGTAGCGTCAGCAAGAAAACTATTCCCTCTCCTCTATTACTTTCATAATACTTAAGTGGATCCGATACTTGCGTAAAGGAAATTGAATCATTTATTGTAACGGCATAATACTGCTTTATCAGATAGGTTTCGGATGAACATACCTATGATTGTTTACTACAAAAGATACGAGCTAACCCTTGCTCCAAGAGAATTATATACGCCCCAATCATACCGATATCAATATGTCCAATAAATTTTGTGTATACGATAAAAAATTATTCCGCAGAAAACAAGAATAGTTCTGCTATGATTGAAAAAAGGAATCCTCTTTTATTTTTGGTAATATTCAAATGGGTGTATAAATTATTTTACATAGCGATACCCGTCAGACACACGTATTATAGCACGCATAACTATGCAACAGTCGACTGCACACAATAATACCGAAAATTCCCGAACAATATTAAAATGAAATGCAATTTTATTCGGTCAGTATTCAAAGACATAAATTGACGGGTTAACCGCACTCAACCGGCCTCACCCATGAAATCATAAAATCAGAACTACAAAGTGGGTGGAACGTCAGGCGTCGTGCGGTATGCGTCACACATTAATCTATGTACAGGGTGCGCCACTTGCAACTGTCCGACAAAATCCGCATGCGGTGGCCGACAGAGTAAAGCCCACCGAAAGCTGCTTTGAGTTTGTCCCTGAACGGATTAAAAGCACAAAGTTTGTTGAATGCAATTTTAAAATGAAACTTTTGTAAGCAAGTGCATTCTATTATGTAACAACTTCATTTATTTTGTAAGCAGCTCGAGAGCAATATTGGAAAAGGGCTCTATATTTAGCTACATTATGGCATGATGAAATATTGTTAGCTACTAATATGGAAGCATCTTTTTCCTTTTTCTCCCGTCTTCGTAAACGTTTAATAACGAAGCGCCTATACTTTCGCAAATCACGCTCGGATACGTCAAACACATCGCTTTCACATTTAGCAACAATAAAAACGTGCATCAGCGCGATGTCATCTCAAAATCAAAAAGCTTTTAATTTTCTTTTTATCGTGTTCGACAAAGTTTTTCCATTTGCTCCGATTCTTGTATCGGCGACATTTCCGCGGCCAACTTTTTCATTTTCCCTACTCATGTTACTTTATACGAGTGCTCTCCCCTTCTAGAAAGTCGCCTATTGTGATAAAGATATTGACAACAACTTTTCATCAGAAAATAAAATGTTCACACAGATTATTTCGTTCATTTGCATCAACACCTCTCTTTGTGGAGCGCTGATAACGTTATTGTTTAAAATAAATGGAATAAATGAGTGAATTTGTATTCACTATGAATGTCCGGTTATCATTATTATGTTGCAATGCGGTTGGCTTTTTGTATTTTAATCATTCTGCTAAACTCGTTGAATATGTTTGCATTCGGGATTGGCTTTACTAAAATAGATGATAAAATGATTTGAAGTAATTTGGTTTAAACTTTATTATAAAAATGTAATCAAATTTATAATCTGGTATTATTACAGCCTGTAGCTGTTTTAGCCGACAACGAAGACTTCCTTAAATGCATGGACAGAACGAGCAACTAATTTGAAGCCATTTGTAACATCAATACATACAAAACTTACAAATAATATTTTTACATAAAACCATAGTTTTAAAAACTAAACTTTAGACAAGTCAGCATTTTTCAAATACCAAATTTTATAAAATCAAGCTAGAAGGTGGCAATTCCATTCCATCTGGAATATTCTGGAAGCAGTTTACATGAAACTGGCTCCGTGTGGAGTCGGGCATACTTGGGGGCAACTCATCACTTCTTACGACCCCAACTATCCGGCGGAAAAATGATGAAGAGGCTGAGGGAGGGTACAGTTTTAGTTAGGTTTGAGTTATACGTAGGTGATAGTTTTAAATTTTTGATTGTATTTGGTTGTGTGGTGAGTGATAATAATAATAATTATTAAACTTTAGGTTTGGAAGGCCCATTGCGTGCTAGTATTACAAATTACTTAAAATCTATATTAGTGTAACAATAAGGCACACACAATCATGTGGCTGTAACCATGAAATGAGGATATTTTTTGACAGTGTGTATCTGTTACTGGGCCAGCTATGTTCAGCAATGGTTCACATTCAACTAGGTACCTATTTAGTGATTGATTTAGGAGGTTTTGAATTTTTCGCAATTAGTTAACACAGGATTACTTAACTAAATTAGTTGATTACTATTATAGAGACCGTGGAAATTAAATGACACAATGAGATTTCACCCAAGATAAACGAAAAATTCTCTCTCCAAAAACTATTCAACTATTCGACTTTCAATAATTAGCAGTGCAATATAATTTCCTAGAAGCTAATTAATTACCCACAACACGATAGCACTTACCTAACTATATTTTAACGTATATTTTTACCCAAAAACCTCGGAAACTATGAGCTATGAAACGTCTGATAAAGTCTCTGTTTTAGTTTCGGCTCCTTTATACCAGTACAAACATTTACATCAAAGCAAACATTCGTTTCGACTGTACACGGGTGAATTCCTTTGAAAACGATGAAACTTGTAATTTACTACAAGTTTACGGTAAAACTGGACTATGCTAGGAATTGAACTATAAACATTTTAGGTAGGTTAAATTTTGACAAAAGAGTTTTCATATTTGACAAAGAAAGGCCAATGCTTACCTATGTGTTTTAAGTAGTGGTTGGGCACTGTTTTATGGTTTGCGATTATACATAGTTGGCTCGAACATAGGTTTAACCTAATAATTCTTGAATTAACTGGAATTCAGGACTCTATGGCTAAAGATCGCTTTTAGCGATAAGACCTCCCTTTGTATTTCTATAAATCTACATTTTTTATCTTTTTTTTGGGTGGGAAATCATCAATGACTTCTTCCGCTCTGGGCGGAGTGGGGGGAGGACGTATCAGACTTTTACTGACTAAAACCCATCACTCGTGTTCCTCCAGTTGCCTTTGCCAGGGCAACGGTATCTCTTTCGAACAACCCACGACCCTGGCAGAACGTATATTTGTAGGTGTTTATAATAAAGAGGTAAACACAGAAAAGGCAACGAGTTCCACTCCAAAGCGAGCGTCATTGGATATGTCATATTGTTATTGTATAGGTAGGTATAAAAACCGGACAAATGGAAACTTAAAATTGATCTTACTGCCAATCTTCTTAGTGTGTTAAAACATGTTAGGATGAACTTTTTGCCATCGATAGGCAAAAAGTTCATATAATATGTTTTGCGCAAAATTCAGCTACGCAAACTGTACTCACTGACGCAGTCATAATGTCATGACGTGCACAGGTAACAGGGCATGCGGCGCAAGATGGAAGCGTCCATGATGGCCATTATCTGTGTAGAGACGCTGCATACGCACTTGAGATCTGAGCCGTCTATGAACGCCCAACTGTGGAAATTGTCTTTGCTTCAGCCAGCAAACTTGGGTTCAAAGTCTATTAAAGATTTAACGGATCCTACAGAAACACCCAACCGTTTGCACTTCACCTTTCTGGCACTAAGCAATATAAAGCAGCCTGAAGAAACAAAGAGTACCTCACCTCGTAATACACACGTAAACAAATCGCAAATCCAAACAATTTTATAAATACCCCGTCACATAACCGCAGCCGTCATTTCATCAACTTTTAGAGCCGTGAATTCCCTATCCTACTTGGAAAACTTATCATTCAAGCGCACTCGAACTTCGTTTACTCTCGTAGGTATCTCTTCAAAGTTAGCACGTAGCGTTTTACACAAATGTGTACCTTAATAACGAAGAAATAAAGTGTGACTGGAAGGTATATGTTGTGTTGGTTTTTGTTTTGCAAACCTAAGACCTTTAGAAGTGCATGGAGTAATTTTTATAAGATTTGCTTGTTATCAATGTTTTGCTTACTCACTCGTTTTGCAGTCACAAATCAAGATCTATCTATTCACCTTGTTAAAACTTCATAAATAATATTACAAACAAGCTTTTGCCCGCGGTTTCGCCCGCGTGTATGTAGGAAAATATCCCACGGCAACGTACTACCTTATAATTAATCCAGGTTATAAACTATCTGTGTGCCAAACTTCATCCAAATCTGTTCAACCGTTTTTGCGACAATCCGGAGAATATATACATACATCCAGGAAAACGCAAAAAATATTTCATTACTAGAGTTAATATGCGGTATAATAGAAGATCATTATTTGAATTCGATTGAAAGATGAACAAGTTGTTAAGGGTTTTCAAAAGACATAATAAAATCGGAATTTAAGTTTTAATTGTCTTTTTGGCCTCACTCAAAAAAACCTTGTAAGAACGCAGATTGTCGTTTTGAAAAATATCATCCAAAAAAGCCTTATTTCATATATGTGAAACACAATTTAATTACATTAATAACATGGCCTATCTCCGGATTACAACGCATGCTCGCATGTCCAGCGTCCATTCGTTGCATAAGGATTTGGATGTTATCTGAAATTGTTTAATTATGAAATCGTGTATCCGTTACATACATTAGCCACGAATTGTCCATTAAAATTATCCTTTAGCTTAAATCATACTTTGAACTTGGATTTTTCGGACTTCGTACGTCAGAATAAAAAAAAAGGAGCCCTTATAGGATCTTTCGTGTGTCTGTCTGTCTTGGCAACAAATTGGCTGTGACAAACGGACGGGCAGACAGCTGTGTGTCACATCAAATTTGTTCACCGACGCTGCGGTAAGCGAAAACCTGGCGATAACTTATCAAGCTGTACGGAAAATACCGCGTTTCAGAACCAAAACGCAGCGGTCAGCGTCAGTGTGCTGACGGCGAAGGAGTCAATGACATGATCTTTAAATTTGGTTTATCATCATAATAAATTTGAGACTAAAAATACCTAAATTTTAAGTTTTTCACTACGCTTCACTAGTACCTACTATCTTCAATAATATCTTTTAATTTTGTATCTTTTTCTTCCTTCCTTAAGTTTTGTTTACTGTGTTCTCCTACCAAATGTTATATAATTGTAATACGCTATTATTGTATACGCATGGTGTTTGTAAGTGTTTGATTGTTCAACCATTTTTGTTCAATAAATATTTATTTATTATTTTATTTAAAGGCTAAAATAATTTGTTAATAAGTATTTTTAAGATTTTATCAAACACTGTTTTCTTGAGGGTGGCTGGTAATTTGTATGACAAGCTTTCCTAGTGCAGATACCAGCACCCTAATTGCGCAACATTTGGATTCGCAATGGATTAGCCATTTGTTTCAAAATTATTCAAATTCCGTTTGATAATGATCAAACGGAATTTGAATAATTTTGAAACAAATTGCTAATCCATTGCTTCATAATGTTCGAAGAATTTGTCTGCTCGACAACGTAAATAACGCAATGAATGTTGTTGAACTGTCAAAATGAAATCCAACTCCGATTGATAATGTGTTACGCAATTAGGGTGCTGTCTCCCAGAAAGGGTTTATCAGATGATATATTCTTCATATTTTTAAGGCACCTTTATGGCAGATAATTAAAATGTTTATTTTTTTATTTATCCTATAACATTAAGGCCCTGGTTCCAAGCTTTGTTTAGCTCGGTTTGTAAGTGAAACGGCTTTATGGCTGTCTAGTTTGACGCACGAGATAGAAGATTCTCACGCGCACCGGAATTATGTCGTAAAAGTGCAAATAAAATCGTATAAAATTTGAAATTAACTATTTAATAAAAAGTAATCCATCACTGGATGCAGTTGGGAATTTGACATTTTATGGTATATTTTTAATTATAATTATAATTGCTAATGAAGGGATAAACAGCTTTTAAAGATTATTAGGAGGTATGTTTAAAGATTTTTTTGGTGCATTAAAGTATGTTTAATTATGTTTTGGATTCCATCACTGTATGCGAAAAGGACTTGAAAATATCATATTTTTTTTACATGTCAAAATTATTTACGGTTTATGAGATACACAGCTTTAAAAAACCACCTTTTTGATCGTTTTCAGGAAATCTGCGCCTTAAATTAACAGTAAATTCATAACCAATCACTAAAATTACATAACGACATGTGTCTGTATTCCCCAAATCCACACATGCCAAACGCACCAACTAAATCCCTTCACCCTTCCAGTATCTCTAACCCCGCACTCCGTATTCCGATTCGAATCGCAAAGTTGGTAGCACGTTGTAATTCCGATGCACTTCCAAGATAACTTTCTAGATCGTGCGGGGCCCAAACGACCTGACAAAGTTTCGCCACCTCGTCCTTCAGATTGTAACATTGTATTTAGCATTCAAGAATTTCGGCCATCTTTGAAATGAAAGGTATCCCGCTAGTGTCCCCTTTGCTTTAGCGTTGGGAATTTTAGGACGGACTGCGTGCCTTAAATGCCTTTGTGTCTTCGCCTTAATTAATTTGTAAATGTGAGTCGGTGATTAGGTTCTTTTTCATATTTTTATGTTTCGTTGTTGATTGAACGCATTTTGACATTTACCTTTTCTGGGGTGCGCTGATAAAGTCGTTTGGTAGGTATATGTAGTAGGTAACTACTTACCTAGATAGGAATTTAAGTAATTTTTACCATTTTGGTATGGAACCCTAAAAAGTCTGTCTGTCTATCGATCTGTCTGTCTGTCGGTCTGTCTGTCTGTCTGTCTGTCTGTCTGTCATAGCTGGATATCTCAAGAACTACTAATGCTATCAACTTGAAATCTGGAACAGTTTTAGATGACGTCTGCCCAACTATTTTGCAAATAAGAAAGAAATAAAAATACATATGATTGTTTTGCAACAGAGACTGAAAGGGGGTCTTAAAAATTTGAAGTGGGGTTACTAGGGCATGTGGGGTATCATATGAAAGAGCGCTATTTTCAAATTCTCAAACATTTTTTTTCTTTTTTTTAGGCCGCATAATTTTCGACTTTTGATGAAAAATGTTAAAAAAATACCGTTCCCCCCCTTATCTCCGAAGTTTGCAGAAAAATCTGAAATTATTCTGTGTGATAGAAGTTTATATATAGATTACAGGAAACATAAAACGATGTCTCTAAATAGCACAGTTTTTCAGAAATCATCAACAAAAATTACATGGTACGGAACCCGGCCTCGGTGCGCGAGTCCGACTCGCTCTTGGCCGGTTTTTTAATGTCATTATTGTGTGATCTTAATCGACTTCAATTCACTTAGTTTCCATCGAATGGAACTCATGCAAAATATTAGGTATTTATCACTGTTTGTTATCGAATATTTTCAATAGTTCGAAAAAAGTCGATTCAACATCTGCCTTCTACGAGTACGTCAAAGCGACTCGATTAACACAGTCCACAACCTAATTTAATTTTATCTAACTAATAACTGGATAGTCCTAGGAATTAATAATTCTTCATTATTCGTTCCTAGCAATTTTAATCCAATATTTGGATTCTGAAAATTACTAAACGGTGAAAACATTTTTGAAAACTTAATGAAAATAACATTGATGAGATTTAAATTTAAATTGTTTTCAGGAAACATTAATTGAATATGTTGGTTCTATAATTATAATTCCATCAAGGGCTTAGGCAAGTAAAATAGCTAAACTATTTCCTGGAAATTATGTTTAACACAAATTGGATTGGTTAAATAAACTTGTTTTTTTATTGCTTATTTGTGCTACTCTTGACCTTGATCATGCCTGATGGAAAGCAATAGATAAGGTATATGATGGAACGAGCATGCCCAGGAGATGCCTGTTAAATTTTGCTTTGAAGGCAGACGGGTTATATGTGGAAAGGAACACAGACGCTGGTAGAGAGGTCCACGCTTTGGCTGGCTCTTATTGACCAATTTAATGGGTGTGCAATGAATGAATTCAGTAACATAATAATAATAATATGGTTTCATTTGTACCAGATCCAAACAGTTAATTACTTACTTACCTGTAATTTATGAAATCCCCAAGTAATGCTTATTTAAGTTATGAAAATACAATGTAAAATACGTATTATATGACAAAGTCTATAAAACTTTCAAGCATATTTACCCAAACCTGTTTTAACAGCATACTTGTTACTAAAACTCTAAGAGCATTTGTCAAGTATGTCCCACAAAATGTGTAACAAGAGCGCTGCATAACCAAGCACGGCGGAGACAAGACAGGCCTGACATCAAGTGAAAGGACTGGCCCATATTAGCACTAGGATAAGTGGGAACAAGACTGACGGGGATTTGCTGGGAATATGCAGGCCGAAAATGAATTAGGTATTCATTTTTAGCATTAAATAAAAAAAGAAACAAATGAAAATGTTTATTTAAGTACAAAGTGCATTTACGTATAAGATTTGGATATCACATTCTAATCAAGAAATTGCTTGTGTTAAGAGACTTCGCTCTTCCACTTAGTATTAACCATTAATTTGTAATTGAATGTAAAAATACAAAAAAAAAAATAAGTATGTTGGTTTTAACCTAAATACATAACTTTGTAGATCTAATGGTTAACGTAATGTAACTTACTATGAGAGACCCTGTAACGCCCTTCTGCGAATTAACCTTTTAACATGCGATCTCTAATCAATACAACATAATAATGTTAATTTATTCGATTTGATAAATTAGCTGCACAGATACGTGTGTAACAAAAAAACAAAAAAACTTATTTAACATAATTATGATTTATATGACTCGTTTCTCAAGCCTTTATATGTTAAAAACCGACTTAATCAATCTAAGGCTGGGTTCACACGGCAATACACTGCACGTTTTTTTTTACAATATTCGATTTAAACCGTATTACCAGCGGGTTGTTACCACGATACGTTTGTCTCCGTGTAAAAACGAATAGCCGCAGTAATACCACATAGCCACAGCACACAGACCGAATATGGTAAAAGTTCAATCGGTTTGCTTGACAAGTCCGGTGGATATCCGATAAAGTTATTTAGCTTTGTACGTTTTTTTTTGCAGTACAAACGTTGTGTGAACGGATCTATACTCAATATATGCGCCACTACTTATTCGGCAACATTTATCCCGCAAAAAACGTGCAGTGAAAATATGCCGAGTGAACTTAGGCTGGGTTCACACGGCAATACACTGCACATTTTTTACAATATACTATTTAAACCGTATTACCAGCGAGCTGTTCACAAGATTCATTTTTCTCCGTGCGAAAACGAATAGCCACAGTTTTCATGTAGCGATCAGTGCTACTTCAGACCGAATACGTTAAAAGTCCATTCGGTTTGAAGTCCGGTGGGTATTCCATAAACATATATATATAGGTATGTATCTATGTACGTTTTTTGCAGTACAAATATGTGTGAACGGGTCTATACTACTTAATCGGTAACATTTATCGCGCACAAAAACGTGCAGTACAATGCCGTGTGTACCAAGCTTAATTCGTGAACAAAAGTAACCTCAAAATAAAACTCAAGGCACAAAGTCCATTCAGAATCAGTGGCACTTGTAGTACGTCGATTGTTTCGCTCGTACATCGTACCCTATTGCTAAGTCGAGACGACTGCATAAGCCGCAGCTGACAACTCAGTTGGTCCCTTTCCAATTTGCGTCCGAATAAATGGAAACGCTCCAATCGCATAAATGAAAACGGTGGAACAAATTGATTTCTCACTCAAACAGAACCATGCACAGAACAACCTATTACACTTTCTATTTTCTGTTGTGTTCTAAAAATATGCTTTGTTGGAATATGTGAGGGACAATTTTTGTAGTGAAAAATTTTGGCGAAATATTGATGGCTTTCTTTCGTGAATTGGAAATTTTGTGGCAGAAAAAAAAAACAGTTATTTTCAATCAATGTTTTGTATAAAATTCAAATCAGTCTATCGATATAATATATGTAGACACTTTCTAAAATTCCATTTTTAGGGTTCCGTACCAAAATGGTAAAAAAGGAACTCTTATGGTGTCACTCAGTCTGTCTGTCTGTCTGTCTGTCTGTCACAGCTGGATATCTCAAGAACTACTAATGCTATCAACTTGAAATTTAGAATAGTTTTAGATGACGTTGACCCAACTATTTTGCAAATAAGAAAGAAATTTAAATATTTATATTTTTTTGCAACAGGGACTGAAAGGGGTCTTAAAAAATCAAAGTAGGGCTACTAGGGCATGTGGGGTATCATATGAAAGAACGCCGTTTGCACATTTTCAAACATTTTTTCTTTTTTTTAGGCCGCATAGTTTTCGACTTCTGATGAAAAATGTAAAAAAAAATACCGTCCCCCCCCCCCCCCCCCTTATCTCCGAAGTTGGTTTGCAAAGAGAAAAATCTGAAATTATTCTATGTGATAGAAGTTTATGTAAAGATTACAGGAAAAATAAAACGATGTCTCTAAATAGCACACTTTTGCAGAAATCAGAACGGAACCCTCGGTGTGCGAGTCCGACTCGCTCTTGACCGGTTTTATTTACAATCTAGTTTTGTTGTTATAAAAATCTACCAGGGAATGCCTTTTTCTAATGATAAGAGGTATTACTCAGTTACAGGGTTGTGGAGGTTATAGAGGCAGTCGCTCCATGTAAAATACTGGTCAGCTGTATCCGGTCAGACTGGAAACCGACCCCAATATAGTTAGGAAAAAGCTAGGCAGATGATGACATAGCAAATGATAAGCAGCTTTAAAACAATGTATGCGATTATGAATACAAAAATTATTTTGTAAGTAGTTAATTAGTTACATAATTTATGTAAAACCATACAATTGACCAAATTAAAGCAAGCTACTCCAGGAGTGCTATTTTTGTAATGTTCGATTTTCAATCAAACACATCACACTAATATTAAAGGTGAAAGTTTGTGACTGTTTGTATGTTTGTTACTCTTTCACGCAATAACTACTAAACGGATTTTAATAAAATTTGGCACAGTGACAGTTTATATTATAAACTATCACTGTGCCAAATTCTGTGAAAATTATTCTGTGTGTTAATCCAGATTATAAACTTTTAATCTGGATTAACATAGAATACTTTTCATCCCGATATTCTTGCACTGCTAATCAGATATAATTCCATCGCATGTTTCGAACGGTTCGTTAGAAATCGCCCCTTCTCCATTTCGTCCCCGGTCTAGCCACCCGATACTTTCTGTCTGATGCTCAATCTACCTTTTTATGCCCCAACCAACTCGAAATTTCCGAATAAACATGTAATATGTAATCTAGAACAAGAGTAGCTGTATACAAGGTATTGGTAAATAGAACGTAGATATATGTAAATTGAACTATACGTATACACAACACACAAGAACAAGTCGCAAACTAGTTTCCCAAGGCCCCAGCCTCACTCCACTATGGACAATAATTCACTATTTACAAAACTTATACAGGGTGTAAATATAAACAGTGGCAATCTTTTAAGGGGTCATTGTACTCAACATTATTAACAACTTTCACTATTGGACCAACCCTGAAATCGCAAAAAAAATCAGCTGTTCAGTACATTTAATACGCTTAATTCGTCATAATGTAAGGGAACAGCAGATTTTTTTCGCGATTTCATGTTTGGTCCCATAGTAAAAGTTGTTCATAATGATGTGTACAATGACCCCTTAAAAGAGACTGCCACCCTGTATAACATCCGATAATTTTGGCAATAAATCAGACAACTTGTTAACTGAACTGCCACAAGAAAATACGTCCAAAATTTTCCCTCGATAGGTACATAATGTAAAAATAAGGGGTCCCTTTGTCGTTACGTGATCGTCAGGCAAGCACCACGCACGAGCCGACCGTGACCAACGAAGCGTTGACAAATGCCTAATAGAATTTTCAGCCACGATATTGTGACCCTGTCAAAAAGATTTATACTTATATATTCTATACTTGCTTTTATTTTCCGGTAAAAAGCAAATACTATAGTGAAGAAAATGGATAGGTTTTAAGTCTCGCTCTATACAGGTCGTAAATAGTTGAAGCCTGTGGCCATTCATCCAAGTCCGGTATGATTGCTACATTTTTTGTGTCGTTTCTCTACAAAATGGACTATCCTGAATGAATGATCGCCAAAGGAATGGCGAGTGCGATCACAAAATATAAAATAATACGAGAAGTAAGTGGAGTTTTAAAATATTTATAAAGTTGGACTAAACTCCGGTTAAGTTGGTTGGTAGATTGATCGATTAAATAATAATATGCAGGATTTGGTATGATTCTTTAAAATGTTTACTGATGACACCAATCACACTAATCATCCAAGTCCGGTATGATTGCTACGTTTTTTGTGTCGTTTCTCTACAAAATGGACTATCCTGAATGAATGATCGCCGAAGGAATGGCGAGTGCGATAACAAAATCTATACATATAATAATACATATAATAAAACAGTAACGAAAGAAAAACTGTACATTGAGAATTTTCGAGAAAAAATAAGTAGCTTTTGTTAGAAAAACGTAACTGATGACAAAAAGTGACTTTTTAGAATTTTTGTCTGTTTGTCTGTTTGTCTGTGTGTATGGTACGGCTTCACGCCAAAACAACTGGATAGATTGAATTGAAATTCGGCAAAAATGTTCTTTGTAAACCAAGGAAGGCTTTAGGCTACATATTATCACGCCGTATGTTATGGGAGGTAAGCAATGTTGATTTTAAAAGGTTTTTGTTCGTATTGAATGCACAAAATGACATGTTATTTAGTTAATCAAAATTTAACTCCGGGAACATAATAATCACGCTATTTTTAATAAAGGAGCGGGGCAGTAATATTATAAATTGCAAGGGAACAGCTATTCAACAAAATATGTCAACGGGGAATTCAGCGGTAAGGTCAGGCGACCGTTTACCGCACTACATGGTGCGAGTTCAAATACCATAATATTGTTTTAAAAAATCGTAAAATTCTTTTTTTTTAGTTTTTTTTAATATAATTTAATACGAATCATAACAACTTTTTTAAATCAATCTGGGTTTCACTTTGTATTTATTGTACGCAGAGCGAACTTCGAGTTTAACCACTGTATCCGATAGATGGCGTTCAGCAAATGTCGTCTTTTTCTGAATGATTTTCCGCAGAAGAGTGACACTCTTTCGGTCTTAGAATGAAATAAAATATTTTACAATAATAATCTTAGTGAAAATTGAAAATAGTTTCGGTTTCGGGTAGATCATGCATTGCTATTCTGGTCTCTGGACAGGTCCAGTCCCAGGGTTCGCGAGCGCCGCCGGGGTCGCGGGTTGTTCGAAGGAGATACCTGTGGAGATACCGTGGCCCTGGCACAGGCAACTGAAGGAAAACGGGTGGGTTTTAGTCAGTAAAAGTCTGACACGCCCTTCCGCTCCACCCAGAGAGGGAGAAGTTATTTGATGATTTCCCATCCACAAAACAAAAAAAAGTCTCAGGGGTCTAAGAATATTTGGTTCTGAATTTCTCTCTACAGGTCGAGACGAGATTGTTTGAGGCATCTTTAAAACCGACTTCAAAAAGGAAGAAGTTTTCAATTCGTCTGTTTTTAGGGGTCCGTAACCAAACGGCACATAGGAAGGGAACTCTTATCATTTCGTCCTATTCGTCTGTCCGTTCGTATGTCACACCTTTACTATGGTGAAGATCTGACACTTGAACTCATCAATAATGTACAGTAGGTAAACGTACCGTGATTTAGTTATTGTACAAAATCAAAGAAAATTACTGGTTAGGTAGTTACTATCCGTGGTAAACTAATTATGGACTTCGAAAATAAGAAGGTAAATACCTACTTACCCCATGGAACTCCAGTAGTACATTATTGTGAACGGGTAGCCGAACGGAAGATGAAACACAGTAGGTTAAGTACCTAACAGTGGTCAACTGATCATGGACTGCTAAGAAACCCTACTGTCACGGAACTCCTCAATGACGAGCAGTATCTATACCTACCTACATATTGTGACATGGGTTATCGCGCGGGATGTGAAAAAAAGTTGCTGAGTATCAATTTAGAGAAGCAGGTACTTACGCGAATTAGTTTGAGGTAGGTAGGTGTAATATGCGTCCCGAAAGATGAGACTTGACGAACGGCGTACCGCGCCTACCGCGCTGCGCGATGAGGTGATGACGCCCGATCCCTTCCCGTCTCTACCTCATACCGCTAAAGAGACCAATAATCCCGCTATACTGCGCAAGTCAAACCAGGTGGTGTGTCAAGTCTCTTAGTGGCACGTATTGTACCATACTTAGGTACCATAATGCAAAATAATTATTAGTATTTATTAAAGACCGTTAAAGTTTCGGTAATTCGCACGGACGTAAAAATATCGCGGCGGGATTTTATCGCGCACTGGATTTTCAACTCTCAGTGTTGAGCCGAGATTCGAGAATCCAACCTAATAACAACAGGGTGAATCCCAGCGCGTCGAAAAAACACTGTTGGATTTTCAACTCTTGATTAATGCGCAAGTTCCTTGATATTTATTTATTTTCAAAAATCAAAGTGACACTTCGTCGCTTTGTCATTATAAACCGCAGTGACTGCATTCGAAAAGGTTGTGCTACGTCCCACCAGGCAAGATCGGAAGATTCTTCATTTTCATTGGAGGAGTTTTATAGGTTACCTACACCTTATCTAAGCGATACATTATTGTTTTCCGACACGCACGCGAACGAAGTCGCGGGCACAGCTAGTATAAAATAATATGAGAAGTAAGTGGAGTTTTAAAATATTTATAAAGTTGGACTAAACTCCGGTTAAGTTGGTTGGTAGATTGATCGATTAAATAATAATATGCAGGATTTGGTATGATTCTTTAAAATGTTTAACTTATCTTAATGAAACTGATGACACCAATCACATTAATATTATAAAGGCGAGAGTTTGTAAGTGTGTGTTTGTTACTTCTTCACGCTCAAACGGCTGAACCAATTTTAATAAAATTTGATAAGCTGACACCCTGAATTTTCACATAGGCTACTTTTTATCGACATACCACGCGATCGAAGCCGCGGGCTAGTCAAACAATAATTCTAAAGTTAGGTATATCTTTCAGTTTACATAGGCCGTCTACACATCATATACGCTGAGCATTCACTACAATAATCCGTGTAATTTCCCAGCCCCGCTATACGAAGATTTATGTGAACAGGAACAAATAATGTGCGCAGAGCACACGAATTAATTCTCCATAAACGGATTTACGCTTACATTCTCTCAATATTTTTTATTATAATTCTCATATCTGTTATTTTTTTACTTGACGGCTTCGCCGACGGATGGGTAATCCTTTTCATCATTTTCATGTTTTAGGATTTCTCATACGTGTATTAGCAGCAGCTGTCTTATAATAAATACATAAGTGATTTATGTTTTTTTATCAAAATGGCCTGGTTAATTTATTTTGTAAGAAAGTTATGTGATAATTCAGACTATATAAGGTATCTGTAATAAGATAGTTTACTCATTCGATTGACACCTAATTGATTTTTTTTGGGTTTTTCCTTACAACAGACACACAGATATAAGTACTTACGTCTAGATAAGCTTGTGCCTGTTTTTTCATACTTTGTAACATGAATTAATGATAATATTATCAAATCAAATCAAATCAAATCGTTTATTTGTGATGCATGGGTTACATACAGGTGTTCACTATATAATTATATAATTAATAATGTTCATGCCATGATCAGCCACTTGGGCATACAAATGATTAAATAAATGATAAATGAGAATATATATAAATATATATCAATGAAGTACCTACCCACCCCACACACCGCAAATTGAACATCTTAGATAAAAAAAAAATCAAATTAACCGCTTAAATAAACACGCCATCCGCCAATGAGCATGTTCGCTTTCGTTCGATTTTCGAAACGTAGACAAAAACGAATCGACAAAATGTTCAGTCATGTATAAACCCACATTATTACTTGTCAATTCAAGTAACGAGATTCCGCTTACAGCCGATATTCGGAACAATTCAAGGCTGACCCGAATTTCTGAATGAGGAAAGCCTAGTCTCTCGAAATCTTGAGGAGGCTTCACTTAATTGAAAGAGATCGCCCCACACTACTCCACGTTGAGGGTGAACAAACTATGTGATGCCACTTGCTTGTACTTGTGTGGGATGTGTGCTTTAGGCTTAAAAAGGGCAAGCTCTTTATAATATCTTGGTTGTTCGATTGTGTGCACGTAAGGAGTTCTAATAAAATTTGAAGTATCTTGGTTTTAGTAAGTAATTAGGATTTGATTGCAATTAAAAATTTGATTAAAATTTAAAACATTATTCTAATTTAAAGAGTAGGTTTAGGTATGTAAAATAATAAATATTCATACGTAATTTAAAGTATCAAAGGGCTTTAGTATCTTATTATTTTGTACTTAGAATTAAAATAATAAGCTAAGTTCAAAGTTAAATATTTAAAAACACTCCCTCAAAATAAGCACGCTATAAAAGCAATATAAAGGCACGTAGTTCAAGTAAATACGTTTTAAATTAAATTCACATAAAAGCTAGGTACTTAAGTTTAAGTTAATAAAGTCACTTAGTTGTCACTCAATGTTATTATTGAAGTAAAACAACTATCTCAATTATTTTCGAAAGTCTAAATAAGATTATAAATAATATGTTTAAAATGTATAGAATTTGATTAAGTTGAGCTGTATATGGTTTCGTTTTCATGATTTTAATAATTAGCCCACGGTCCATTGTAGTATGCAATTCTTATAATAAATCTGTAGAGAGGTCAATTCTGTACATGATAAATATTTTCAAAATAACTATCAGGGGGTAATTAGTGATCGATACTGATGCCAAAAATGCAATCAGTAAAATTTTTGTCTGTCTGTCTGTCTGTCTGTCTGTCTGTCTGTATGTTCCTTATAGAAACAAAAACTACTCGACGGATTTTAACGAAACTTGGTACAATTATTCTTCATACTCCTGGGGAGGTTATAGTATACTTTTCATCACGCTACAATCAATAGGAGCAGAGCAGTGAACGGAAATGTTGGGAAAACGGGAGAAGTTGCTCCATTTTTTAAGCTTCCGTCGCGTGTGCAACCTTAATGGTTAAAGCTACATAGAAATCATTGATGACGGAAATGTTCTACATAAAATTATCTAAAAAATATCTCACAACAGCATATGTCTATCTTTTATGGTTGACTCACAATAACACGTGTAACTCCCGATAGCTTAGCAGTCCAATACATTAACTTAATAACATACAAGGAGTTACATGCTGACGGAGTCGCGGGCATGCGGTTCCTTATTGCGATATTTTTCAACAGTATTGTGGATTGACATATTATATTTTCGAAAGTTAATCTGTCTGTTACATCAAAACCACTGAACCGTGAGGAAGGACATAATGGTACTTTTTTACGAAAAACGACGGAAACGCGGACGAAGTCGCGGGCAAAAGCTAGTTTTAAATAATTTAAAAATGTTATATGCAGTGGCTACTAATATTCATTGTAGAAAAAAGCTTAATATAATTTTAATTGTTTTGGCACTGTCAATGTCAGAATATTATGCATGATTTGATCATGATAAAAGAACACACAAATCTCTTCATCATCATTTGCCTAGCCTTTTCCCAACTTTGTTGGGGTCGGTTTCTAGTCTAACCGGATGCAGCTGAATACCAGTATTTTACATGGAGCGACTGTCTATCTGAATACTAGGTAATACCAAGGGGTAACCCTTGGTAAGACTGGTAGTCACACAAGAAAAATCTACGAATGACGGCCGGGACCGGCTTAGGGTGCGTTTCCATTGACGCGGAGCTGGGCGGAGCGGAGCGGAGACGTGCAGGAATCGACCAATCATAATGGTTGAAATCCTCATCGCGTCTCTTGTCTCGTCTGTAATTGGACGATTCCAGCACGTCTCCGCTCCGCTCCGCCCAGCTCCGCGTCAGTGGAAACGCGGCCTTAACATGCTTTCCGAGGCACGGAAGGGTCTCGGTATGTAATGATGGTCCATCTACGGACCAACCACGGCAAGCGAAGCTTAACCTGATTGATCGACCGTGCGGCTGTTATTACTTAGCCACGAGCCCCTTTAACACACAAATCTCTTCCTTCATCAATATTTTTTTAATATTTACTAAAAGTTAAATTGATCCAATTTGTGGTTATCCAGTTTTATCCATATTTCTAAAGTTTTTGGCTTTGTGCCAACTTAGCCTCTTTTACATATTTGTCTAGCCTTTCCCAGTCGTAGGTATGTACTTGTACAAAGGCTTGGAATTTTGGGGTTAAACTTTTCAAGTAGGGATGTATTTTATTTTAAAGAGACCTTCTTGAGAGAATTTCTTTTTGTACCCCTGTGTAATCTAGATTTTTTATGTTTTAGGGCCGTTTTTTTGATCAGTAGTGAAGTCAACTAAAAGTTATGAATACTAATGGTTAAATTTGGTTCACATTTTGCCAAAATTTACCCATTAGTTACAAATTTTTTACCATTGGTTGAGTTAACTTCGGATCAAAAACCGGCCCATCATGACATTATTGTCATGATTTTTTCTTTAAAAGAATAATGTATAGGCACTCGAGACACGTCCAGTGGAGTAAAGTTGTGACAGAGTGTACCCTAGATATGGCAAAAGTATGATGTGAAGACGAATATATAGATCACAGCGGATACAAATAAGAGAAGAGTTGCGAGAGATAGGAAAAAGTGGAAGTTATTAGAGGTAGAGTTTGTTATGAGATATTCTGTAATCTACCACTGAAAATAACACAACGAAAATGTTCAGAATTAAGGCTTGTCCGCTGTAAAAGCGCGGTCACCGTCGGACTGCATAGAAAAGAAAGAGAAGCGCGATGACACAACGCTTGCAAAATATGAAGTAATTACCGATTTACAAAAAATCTATTGATTGGACTAAAAAAGTAATGACATGAAATCATTCCTTATTATTTTGTAAAGAACTGTATAAATTTATGAACACTTTTAATGAAAACTGTAGGAGTATTAAGGTAAAAACCCGAAAAAATAGACAGAAATAGACCTGGATTTTGTTTTTTTTTCTTAGTTCTACAAACTAAAATAGATTTCAGGACAAATGAAATCACTTCTTAGATTACTGTGTATTTTTAGGCTTCCGTAACTCAAAAGGAAAAAACGAAACCCTTATAGGATCACTGTTTGTCCGTCTGTCTGTCTGTCAGTCTGTCAAGACCATTTTTCTCAGGAACGCGTGAAGGTATCAAGCTGAAATTAATATCAAATACGTAGGTCTATGGTCCCTTGGAGTCCTAAAAAGATCAAACTTCTAAGTCAACGCAATAAAAAAATACGGCCATTTATGCGACATTTTTTGATACTTGCAAGTAAATCAAAACCTACAGGGTACTTCCCGTCGTCTTAGAATCATGAAATTTGGCAAGAAGCAAGGTCTCACAACACAAGTAAAGGTAAAAGTCCGAAAATGTTTAATTTGTAATTTTATGACATAAACAAAAAAGTTAAGAAAGAGTGTTAAGTTTGCTTTTGGGATAAATTCGTTTCAACTACGGAACCCTTCATTGTGCGTGGTCCGACACGCACTTGGCCGGTTTTTTCTATCAAAAATATGCTATAGTTACTGTAAAAGAAGGACACAAAGTTACTTAGTTTCGCCGTATTTTGGGAGGACAAGCCCTATAGGGCTTAATGTTATTATTATTAAAAGAATAACGTATCATGTCACATTAAGGCCTTCACAGCCAGAACATTTGCAGCATAACCCCGCTATTTCTTCTGAATAAACGGAGATGCGCCACAAAAAATTGAGTGTCTCATTCATATTTACGATTACAACGGTTCGCATTACATACCTCGATGTTCTTGTTCCAATATTATTTTATCAGAAGGTGGGGGGCTGGCGCTTCCGGGATACGCTTATTCTTCAGCGCCTGTTTCAAGACATGCTCGTAAAGTTTACGAGCGTGAATGACAGTGCCCGGGTCAAACGGTGCGAGCCCGGTACCAAACTTCCGGGAATTCCGTTTATAACACTATTCTGTGCTAAGATAAGGCCCCGTAAGCCTCACAGTGGCCTCGCCTCTAAGGTGCACACGTTAAGTTCGGTTATAGCGTGCAGACGGTACATAAATCTTTGGGAGAGATATTGGAGGTACTGCCAGGAAAATGGAATTGCTATTATAAAGAGGTGGAACTCAGTTGCCTTTCTTGTCTCGTCTATAGGTCTATATATTGCTTGTATCAGTTAATTCCTTTCACTGTGTAGGACTATCATGTAGATTATAATTATAAGGAAATAAGAATTTCGTTTTTCCTCAATATTTCATCCTTTGTCAATCGTAAATCTCTCTCTGAATATACGATCGACTACGATTGACCGGCGGAATAATATTATTACAGTAGTACTCAACTAATATGGCTTATCGATGTACCTGCGCAGAAGATGAATTTTTAAAAGCGCGGGAAATGCTATTGACCAATCGGCACGCTCCACGCTTTTGCCTGTACCGCTATTGGTCGGTAGCTGCCGCCATGATAGCGCGCGCCGCTTGACAGCCGCCATACCTGCGAGTGAGACGAAACTAACAGCTGCAATGTATTATGAACCTTATAGTAGTGAACTAAGGTTGATTGTAAGTTTTAAGTATTCTCGTTAATCTTCGGGGCCATACTTTCTTTTCTGTGCGAACGATGATTCACGACGCGCCTTATTACTTGGGTACTACTGTACGGTATTACATCACACTAATATCATAAAGGCGAAAGTTTGTGAGTGTGTGTGTTTGTATGTTTGTTACTTCTTCACGCTCAAAGGGCTGGACCGATTTGGATGAAATTTGGTATGTAGATAGCTTATACCCTGGATTAACACATAGGCTACTTTTTATCCTGGTCTACGTGGGTGAAACCGCGGGGCGCAGCTAGTAGAAAATAAATAACAAAATGGAGAATAGTTAGGTAGGTTGCTACTATTTTTGGTCCTCTCTCCACTGACAATATTTTTGAAGACTTTGTCAATTACATTGGTTGGGTTAACGTCTTATTTAATTGAGTACTAGCTGCGCCCCGCGGTTTCACCCGCGTAGACCGGGCTAAAAAGTAGCCTAGATGTTAATCCAGGGTATAAGCTATCTACATACCAAATTTCATCCAAATCGGTCCAGCCCTTTGAGCGTGAAGAAGTAACAAACATACAAACACACCACTCACAAACTTTCGCCTATATGATATTAGTGTGATGTAATACCGTACAGTAGTACCCAAGTAATAAGGCGCGTCGTGAATCATCGTTCGCACAGAAAACAAAGTATGGCCCCGAAGATTAACGAGAATACTTAAAACTTACAATCAACCTTCTGCCGTTTGAGCGTGAAGAAGTAACAAACATACTTTCGCCTTTATAATATTAGTGTGATGTGATCAGCACTGTTATCTCAAAATTAACTGATCGTTTTTCCAAAAACTAAGTTATTTGTTACATATAAGTCGTAAACGTCCATTAGGGTTACAAATTAGTTTTTATCGAGTACATTAAGCAAACAGCCGTTATCTCGCTTACGTAATCTGCTCCTAATGGTGCGTTAAGATGTGACTTAAACAAAACTCGATGACTTGATACAATTTGCTGCGAGGATTCGATTTGACAACTGCGATGATACGGCGGTTTTGTGTTCCAAATTGATCGCTTGTACGTACGCAAATTGGTGGCTATTGAGGAATTGATTTATTCTTTTTATGATTTGTTAAGTCAGCTTGTTTAAACTCAATCAAATATTGTGTTTGTATGTATTATTGACTAGCTGTTGTGCCTTTTTCAAGTCCCAGGCCACCTATATGTCAAATTTCATCCAAATCAGTTCAGCCGTTTTAGTGTGAAAGCGTAACAAACAAAAAAAAACTAAGTTTGGCATTTATAATAATATATTAGTTAGTATTATCAGTATTATCACACTATCACAATAATATTATAAAGGTGAAAGTTTGTGAGTGTGTGTGTTTATTTGTTCCTTCTTCACGCTCAAACGGCTAAACCAATTTTGATAAAATTTGGTATGGAGGTAGCTGACACCCTGGATTAACATATAGGCTACTTTTTATCCCGGTCTACGCGGGTGAAACCGCGGGGCACAGCTAGTTTCTAATAAAAGTGAGAAGATGCGTCGTGTTTCAGGAATTGTTACCAAATAGTGTCACCACAATCATTAAAACATAATCAAATCTGTATCATTTCATTAGCAAAGTAATAATATGCTACCCATATATTTGACACAAAACCCTAGCACTTACAATTTACAAGATATAAATAATCTGAACGTTTTACTCATCATAAGTAAACACAGAACTCTTCCCCCGTGTTCCTTCATTCTTCGAAAAGAAAAGTTTCCCTATAAATGTTATACCAAAAATCACGTCCCAATAATAAGAATGACTTAACGATCTCTAATCATCCGTAGACTACTTACATTCATATTCCCAGCTCATTCATCCGTAGAACTGAGTACAGCTTGTTGAAACACTGTTGATGGGAAAAGTTCGGTTATTGTACTTATTGTAAGCTTTTTGTTACGTGTGTGTGAAACTGAGCACCTGCCTACGGGATTTGCTGAAGTTGTCTTGTATGTTTTCCTAACAACTCTTTTGGTAAAATGCTGTGATGTTTACGTTGTGATTAATTTTGTTTACTAATAATGTTTTGGGTGGTTTGTGTGTATTTTCGAACAGTATCAATCTGCTTTGCCTTTTCCCAACAGTGTTGGGGTCGGCTTCCAGTCTAACTGGATGCAGCTGAATACCCAGTAACTGGGTAATACCCCCCCTTGGTAAGACTGGTTGTCAGACTTTCGGGCTTCTGACGACCCGTAACGACTGTCAAAGATCCACGAATGACAGGCAAGGCTTAACGTGCTTTCCGAGGCCCAGAGGAGTCTCGGTATGTAAAGATGGTCACCCATACATGGACCAACCCCGGCAAGCAGTAACTTAACGTGACGGATCAACCCATGCTGTTATTACTTAGCCACGAGCCCCTCCTCCAGTTTTCGAACAGTTCTCTATTTATTATGAAGTTCGTAGCCGAGACGATTTCGCCCGATATGATGAGTGATCCGCCAACCCGTCCTTGAGCAAGCGTGGTGGTTACTGCTCGTGCCTTCTCTGTATGAGAAGAGGCCTTTGCCCTGCAGTCGGAGAGTAATAGGCTGGTATTATTATAATTATTTATCATCATTAATGTTGTTAGTTGATCTTTGACCTTGCATGACGCTAAAATTTGTTTAATTATACATCTAATGGGAACTCCATCGCTGCTTGGAAAATCTTGCCTGAAATGATTTTTTCTTTGATTACCATACAGATACTTTCAATAATAAAAACTAAGCCCAAACAGTTAGTTACTAAGCACAGATAGTTTAAAATCATTTATTAATTAAACGCAAGCCAAATTCGAAACACCTGCATGACGAACCGAGAAGTATGGCAGAAAAAAGGCGAGTACAGCAGTGGTTGATTCCAGACTAAACTGATGATTTAATGTGATGTTTACCGCAAATAAACGTATTTTCTTTATTATTTTTTTCTTTCTATGATGATTATGATGAAGCCGAATCCGATAGTTAACTACCAAGTCTCGTTCCAAAGTAATTTAATTTTTCCTTTAATTTTAGTAGAAATACATAATAAACAGGCCGTATTTAGCTTCATGGGGACATAAAGCTCCCATGGCAAAAGGATTTAAATATTTAAGTACTATAAACAACCCTAATGGATTACAGTAGTTGCAGATCTGATAATCCCTTCACGTGGGGTGATACCCACAAAACTTTATTTCTGACATGTAGGTAGCAAATCGATTTGGCAGGCTTACCTCACACGGACGATTGAGTCGTGCGACATGTAAGTCTTTTTGAGATTACATGACATGTGTAGGTACTTGAAAGTTCCCCTTAAAATGCGGATACTAGCTCAGCTTGTGAGAGTTTTTTGAAATGTATGAAAATAGTGAAGTTTGTCAAAAATTTTATGCAAATTATTACGTACCTGTTTATAACCGCTGAAACAGCAAACAATGCATGGTTTGATTGTGTCAGCCCGATTAATAAATAAAAAAAATGAGGCGACAGTGATAAAAGCTACGTATTGTACCTACACTTTATCTAACTAACATGACATATTTTTATATTACTCGTATTGTAATAATACTTACCATTTTCTTACAGATGGTTCAGCCGTTTTTCCAGTAACCTGTTGTAAAATAAAAAAAAAAGATAAATGTTTTGTAATCACTACTTTAAGGAACCAGGAAAATGACCCATACGGACCGTTCCCTCTATAAAGCAGTCGTAACTAATAGTCTACTGGGAAATAATGTAAGAGACGTATCACAAATTTATTTCTCTACTATTGTAATAGTTTTCCGCCCCTATTTCTTCTTATCTCCCCCTTTGTCCTCCTGCGTTTAGTCGTACGTGCAACCGTACCACTTAGTCGTCGATTGGTAGCTGACATCCCGCGATTCAATTGATTTATATTTATTTTATTTTAGAAGGTGAGGTTTGATTGCATTTACAAGTCTAATTATTAAATGGGATACAGCTGTAGTAGATATTCTCGATAACACGAGTTTTCTGTGTTAATCTTGCGATTACAGCCGTAATCTTGTAAAGAAACATTTTTATAGCCCTTGCATTTATTTTGACATTTAATAAATGTACTAAATTATAGGTGAAGCTTGATTTTTTAGAGCTATAAGAGACCATAAACCTACGTATTTGATATTAATTTCAACTTGATACCTCCACTCTTTCCTGAGAAAAAGGGTCTTGACAGACTGACAGACCGACAGACGGACAACAAAGTGATCCTATAAGGGTCCCGTTTTTTCCGTTTGAGGTACGGAACCCTAAAATCGCCTAAATATAGGTAATATCATGATTTTGAATATATTTTTCATTTCAACATACACTTTTTTGCGAAAAATTGCCATGCAATCGCATCAGTCGTGGATTCGTAGCAGATTCAACCCCCCCGCGGGGTCGGTTGGTATTAATTGTAAAAGTTACTCGGTTGTTAGCTACAGCAACTAATCTAAACGGTACGTGTTCTCCGTGTGCCACGCAACTGTGACGCACAGAAACTTCTTACTAATTTCCTGAGGAATTCTAGAATATGTCCCTGGTACCTATTGTTTAGAAGTGTGGGATTTTGTGAAGATTTGTATTAACGATGCGGTTTAAAAAAAGATGTAGGTAGTGTCAAAAATTTAAAAGAGTATGCTCTGATGGTTTGGTCATGTTGAGAGGATGAATTAGTACAATACTTTAAGTGAAAATCCTGTCTTTTTTAAGATCTGCATTGAGCTAAATTTTACATAATTGAAGAAATATGAGTGTACTATAGCAGTATAGTACCTATAGTAGTACCTCTGCCTAACCTTTCTACTAATACAGGTCTGATGTTATGTTATGCTGATAATTTTACAAAATAATTATATTTTTCGTTTTTGCAGCTCTTTAATCAATGTAGGTATTAGACTTGAAAAACAATAGTACATTATGATATAAGTGCGGTAAGTTGAAAATTACAACGGAGGCGATATTGCTAGCCCGAGCCGTAGGCGAGGGCTACAATAAAGCAGAGGCTGTAATTATCAAAGCGCACGTATGTCATACGACGTTTTATAACATATTTGCGAGGAAATAAATAAAACTCGGACTTTCTTAAACAAATAAATCTTTAAAAACACACGCGGCGGTGTCGAATTAATAAATTCATCATTACTTGACGACATTTTCAAATAAAAACAATGCGGTGAAACTGCGAAAAGAAAACGCGCGCGGAATAATTTTTACTTGTTCACAAATTAGCGATGTGCGTGCATCAGCGCTTTTTTTTTTAAAGCAAACGCACAAAAACAGCCAGTATTACTAATAAAGTAAATTAATATTTTTTTGTTTTTGTTTGTTGTTGTTGTTGCAATTTATTGTCAAAATTAATTAAATTAAAGAATTAATTCTTTAATTTAATTAATGTTTATTTTTTATATTTTTATCTCCCAAAGTTAATTTTATTCATAAAATGTTGACCACTTTTCTGGCATAAAAACTCTTTGCTAAGATTTAAAAAGTACCATTCGTTTTAGACGGAGCATCTTGATAAACCTTACGTTTTACCTTATTAAAAAGAAACCCATGCGTTTTACATTACAATTACGCACAAGTACGTAATGACATACATTACGATATTGAAATTCGTGAAATAAGAGACCCTTTATGAGCAAATGTGTTATAATAGTACATTATGATATAAGTGCGGTAAGTTGAAAATTACAGCCGAGGCGATATTGCTAGCCCGAGCCGTAGGCGAGGGCTACAAGAAAGCAGAGGCTGTAATTATCAAAGCGCACGTATGTCATACGACGTTTTATAACATATTTGCGAGGAAATAAATAAAACTCGGACTTTCTTAAACGAATAAATCTTTAAAAACACACTTTCTGAAAATGAATTTGCATATTTGCTTGTTTTCCATACGATGAAATTTTGATCCGCTTGTAAGTATCTATCGGTCGATTTTTCGGGCAAGAGGCTTAGAGTAGTCTTTTTCGTTGCCTCTGAGACTTCTGGCGGTGTCGAATGAATAAATTCATCATTACTTGACGACATTTTCAAATAAAAACAATACTGCGAAAAGGAAAAGCGCGCGGAATAATTTTTACTTGTTCACAAATTAGCGACATCAGCGCTTTTTTTTTAAAGGCAAAGGCACATAAACAGCCAGTATTATTAAAGTAAATTAATATTTTTTGTTTTTGTTACAGATAAATGGTTGTAATTTATTGCCAAAATTAATTAAATCAAAGAATTTAATGTTTAACATTTAATTCTTTAATTTAATTTTATCCCAAAGTTAATTTTATTCATAAAATGTTGACCACTTTTCTGACATAAAAACTCTTTGCTTTGCTTTCTTTGCTTTTTTTTCTTAAGATTTAAATAAGTACCGTTGATTTTAGACGGAGCATGATAAACCGTACGTGTTACCTTATTAGAAAGAAACTCATGCGTTTTACTTTACGATTACGCACAAGTACGTAATGACTTCCATTACGATATTGAAATTGGTGAAATAAGAGGCCCTTTACGAGCAAATGTGTTATAAAATAAATTATATTATGAGCTTCAATAACTTTTACTACAATATTCCTCGACACAAATCCCTTTCAACTTTATTTTGTACGAAGAGAAAAAAAAAGACAGTCGGGCTAATAAACTACACACAACAGCGCTTCAGCAATACCAGCGTCAATTTCACAATCTACGTTTGATTTTGCATCAAAAGCTTTGATCACTTTTATACGCTGTATGAAAGCGTAGATTGGTCAAAGGTACAAATTTTTATTGAAAAAAAAAACTGCATACATAACACGCAAAAGCTCACTGACTATGCAAACATGTTTTACAACTTATTACAATAATAAATAAAATAAAAAAACACGCTCAGGTTTGAACAAATTCTTGGAAAACGAAGATTGTGCATTGCACGGATTTTTTTTGAATGAACATACGACCTTTTGGATTGAAACCACGCCGTGTTCCGAGTCCTCCTATTTTCATTCGCACTTGAATTCTCTTTATGCTTCCATATTCCCTATTATGTGAGAATTTTGGTATAACTGTTTGAACAGAAAACGTATTGAGTAGGGGAAAAAGTTTCATTTAAACATATCTTTAAAAAAAAAAACACTTCTATCAACAACATTGTGATCTATGTATATTAACAGTAGTTTTTGCCTGCGGCTTTGCCCGCGTGGATGTCGGAAAATATCCCACGGGAACGTACTACCGGGAATTCCTTCCTTATTCCTTTACATTATAAAGGGCTTCTGTGCTAAATTTCAGCTTTCTAGGTTCAAGGGTTTGGGCTGGGCGTTGATAAGTCAGTCAGTCAGTCAGGACTTGTCTTTATATAATATAGATAACATAACTTCACGTTGCCATCAACCGGACACAAATCCAGACTCCGATCTGCTACTGAGAAATTCCAGATGGAAAAACTCAAAAACAAAGAAACACCAAAAAAAAAAACACTGCCCGACCTATGAATCAAACCAAGGAACTCAAGCTCAGTAGTAGCGATTGCAACCAGTAGACTAATGAAGTAATGAACGTATCCGTCATTTATTTCAATCTGCCTAGCCTTTTCCCAACTATGTTGGGGTCAGCTTCAAGTCTAACCAGATGCAGCTGAATACCTGTATTTTACATGGAGCGACTGCATATCTGACCTCCACAACCCAGTTACTATGTAATACGATACCCTTTGGTAAGACTGGTTGTCAGACTATCGGGCTTCTGGCGACCCGTAACGACTGTCAAAGATCCACGAATAACAGCCGGGACCACGTGCTTTCCGAGGCACAGAGGAGTCTCGTTATGTAAAGATAGTCACGCATCCATGGACAACCCCGGAAAACGTAGCTTAACCTGATGGATCAACCCTTGCGGCTGTTATTACTACTTAGCCACGAGCTACGAGATCTGTCATTTATATTTTTCTCTTTAAAAGAAAATCTTTTCTTGATTGGTAAAATTAATTGCTTATTGGTCTGTGTTTATTAACTGTTATTGGTAATACCGTGTCATTAAAAGAAATAAAGCTTCTAGTTTACGAAATAAATCCAGCTCTCAATGTCATTTATCAAAATATAAATGAGATTGCATTCTTGTCTAATAACATACCTAGTGTTATTCGAGGTGTAGAGCTTTTATTAGACGGTTTGCTTTTGAAGGTCAAGCCAGGACAACAACCTGAAGATGTGTATGATTAAAGTAGATAACTGTAAAGCATTTTACGTTACTGAACAAGGGCATAATCATAAGTTTCATTGTTATAACGCCTGTAGGCGTTCAATTTCCCTATTGCGAATTCCAATTATGAAGTGTTAATAACGGAGATAATATTAATATCTTATTCACAAAATTATATTTAAATAATTATTTCTTCATCCAAGGCTTCTATCATCCTAACTTAATATTATAAATGCGAAAGTAAGTTTGTTTGTTACCTTTTCACCTAAACCACTGAACCGATCATCCTGAAATTCTCCATATTTTTGTCAGGTGTACAGAAACGGACATAGGCTACCTTTCATCCCGAAAAAAAGTACTGTTCCCGAGGAAAATCAACAATAACGTTCTTATGATAATAGATAGCGCCACGTGTCTTTCTAATCATGATTGAACTATATTATTACAAGCAGAATACAACCCGAATTGATTGTCAAATTCTAAAGCTAGTTCTTTCATAAATCTATTACCGACTCAACTAAATCAGATTCTCGACATCGAACTATCTAACAATGGTATTTCACAATTACCCCAGCCTATGCCGGCTACCAAAATGTTACTGTGCAGGCGTGAGATCCCTAGGGAGTTTTTAATCCAACCCCGAAACTTCCAGACACACATTAATGAGAAAATAATACCACATTACCTGCCCCTACTTCGTTCACAAAGTTAGATTGAATAAAAGGTTGTATACCTGTATTAGTGTCAAAAGTTTATGATTTAATTTCATTGCATTTATGCCAGGTTTTTAATTAAGTCGTGAAGGTTAGTTATTTCAATTTTCGGGTAGGCTTTTATTTTATTTTTTCGTTGGAAGTTGACCTAATTTGATTTTCGTGGCAGGTTATAACTTAAATTTTGCTAACCATGACTCTTGTTAGTAGGGATTTAAGAGTAGGTAATAATTTTAGCTTATAATTTTAGCCTACGTCCAACAGTGGACTACGATAGGCCGAGTTGATTGAATCATTTTATACGTAAGGGTAATATTGGTAAAGAGGAAATTTACTCTCTTATTATTATTTCGCAGAAGTTGACAAGTCTTAATATCACAGAATTTGACAAGTGTCGCATGACAATCAAAATAAATGTCTCTGAATCTCAAATAATTTGGAAGGAACGTTATCACCGAAATGGGTATCCGAATGATAGTGATCTGTAAAATCTACATTTGCAATTCAAGTGGTGCCTTTCCCAACTATGTTGGGGTCGGCTTCCAGTCTAACCGGATGCAGCTGAATACCAGTATTTTTCATGGAGCGACTGTCTATCTAACCTCCACAAAGTAACTGGATAATACGATACCCCTTGGTAAGACTGGTTGTCAGACTTTCGGTCTTCTGACGACCCGTAACGACTGTCAAAGATACAAGAATGCCAGTCGGGACCAACGTTTTAACATGCTTTTCTAGGCACGGAGGGGTCTCCATACGTAAATATGGTCACCCATCCACAGACCGACCGTGGCTATAGTAGGTTAACCTGATAGATCGATCCGTGCGGCTGTTATTACTTAGCCACGAGCCCCTCTTCAACCGGCACACAATCTATGCTAATTCTTACCCAAAAACACACACAGTAAAAACCAATAAATTAACCATTCCCTCACCTTCCAATCTCTATTAATAATGAGAAAATTGCGCCACCCAAATGAGGCAGATTCAAAATTGTTCCACACCGCCCAATTTCACCGTGGAACGTACTCCTACAGTTTATGACGGGACACGTGTGAAGCGGCCCGCGGTTTTAATATCTGCTGTAAATTAGACTGAGCGAATGGATACTGCACAAATTGGGCTGTACCACAGATTAATACAGATGGGACACTCCGCAAAATCATTTAAATAAAAAGCGACTCTTGCTACGACACAATGAAGTGCAATTCAGTTCGCAGAACGCTAATTACCTACACTTATATTCACCTACACATTGCCTCTTTTCCTATCGCGTAACTCTTATCTCTATCTTCGGCACGCGGCATTTCTACTGAATTAGCCCCGTGGACGGGGCCCGCCGTGTACTAGTAGCTTCATACCTAAACTGCGGAGTGTCCCATCTGTATTAATCTGTACTGCGTCCTTATTTACTTTTATTGTTTTAGAAACGTGGGTTGATGTTATCGGCGTTATTTATGACGTATGGTGGAGTAATGTGATGAAACTTGTGTTAGTTCCGAACTAGCTGAGTTTTTTCTTAATATTGCGAATGGTTGTATTATATAAATGAATACATAATAAATAATTTAGATTAATTAATAATTAATAAAATGTTACCCTAATTTTACTTAGATTAAGTTAATTTGCATGTTTATATAAGTCCTCTTCTCTCTAACTTTTTTGCTGTGCCCGACAGGGTCCACGATTGTTACTACAAATGTATACTTACCACCTAAGCATAAACATTGTGGAATGCAATAAATGATTGAGTATTGAGTATTGGGTTGTAACTGGAGCTTGTGGCTACGTAATAACAGCTGCATGGGTTGATCCGTCAGGTTAAGCTACGCTTGCTGGGGTGGGTCCGTGGATGGGTGACCATTTTTACATACCGAGACTCCTCCGTGCCTCGGAAAGCACGTTTAGCCGTTGGTCCAGGCAGTTCGTCGATCGTTCGGCGATTCGTCGATCTTTGACAGTCGTTACGGGTCGTCAGAAGCCCGAATGTCTGACAACCAGGCCTATTACTTACCCATTTATTGGGTTGTGGAGGTCAGATAGGCAGTCGCTCCATGTTAAATACTGGTACCTATTCAGCTGCATCCGGTTAGACTGGAAGCCAAACCCTACATAGTTGGGAAAAGGCTAGGCAGATTGTTTACGTTGACGTAAGTCATCTGCTGGTCCTATATTTCACTAAACTGGACCCTCTATCATAGCAGATACATAAAACATAATGGGTAATGCAGGGTCTGATGATGAATAACGTAGCATAATACCACGCCTTGTTTCCCCGAAAGATTGGGATGAGGTGTAATGTACAGTATAACTATTTTCTTAATGTCCCTCGGCAATCATCGCATTTTCGAATACAAATAAATACTGATTTCCAACAACAACTAACACAACATCTCACAACACACAATTAACAACTCTATATACTTCCAAGTTGATTGAGAGCGTCCGGTCTGCACCAAGTGCAAAGGGCAACTGATAGAAATCCGACGACTGACGAAACACCAAGTTTGCCGAGGGACATTAAGAATACAGTTGTACTGTACACCCACATTTCCCACGTATGTATAGGGGGCGAGCCTTTTGCCATTAAACGGTCACAAATCAGACTCAAGGCTGCTCTGGTAAATTCCAGATGGAAAAACCCAATAACACTTTGTCTGTCCCGGGTATCGAACCCCGGACCTCATGCTCAGCAGTAGCGCTTGCAACCACTGCACCAACGAGGCAGTTAGGAATATGAATGAATAGGTACAAGCAATACTGGCTTTCTCCAAAAAGCTTCGCCATAAATTCTGTTTTAGAATTCTGATGACGTAGTTTGTCATCAGGTTCTGGGGGTCTACTCCATAAGCACGAAGCCCGTAGTTTCAGCCTTCGTTACGGGCGTTTCCTACTCCGTATCACCTACGGATAGATGATTGGTTCGGGGCCCGAACGAAGTATGAATGGCAATACGATTTGAAGTTGCCCCTACTCGCGATGTGTTTTTGCCCGTCCGAAAAATTTAACTTTTACATTTGGTTTGATGGATCGTTATGTCAGATGGATGGACTGATGGACTTAGGGAGTAGACCCCTTGGTACAGAAATTCTTTATTAAACGCGCTTTTACGAAGGCGTAACAGCCGCTCTAATATGACTCATTAATAGCCGCTAGGAACGTGTTGACAGCGCTTTGGAAAATGGCACTAGGTAATCAGGTCGGTCAGCCAATCGGAGCGCCGTGCGGTAACGTAGGCACGTCTGATTGGCTTACGAAGCCTTGCGCTAACCGACGGATTAGCTAATGCAACTGGCCGGGTGCTGCTAAATCCAATGCTGTTGCCCCAAATTTCAGGCTTTGGACTAATTAGTCCGTGATTCAGTTTAGCGATTAGGTATGATTTCATTTAGCAATCTTCCCTAAATCGTAGATTTCATCTGTCATAACTGTTTGGTCTGTTCTGTTTTGCCGCTTATCAATCGCAGTCTGTGAATTAATTAAATGTGCCGTTACCACTAACTGGTTAATTTACAGTTTAATGCTACAGTAAAAACATATACAACGTGTCGTTTTGCATCCTCCTCAAATTTAAGGGTGTGGTATAGACCATCAAACCGAACAACTTTTTCCATGGCACCAACATCGTAACCGCGAAAAAATAATCAGTCGTCCCATACATTTGCGTCGAGGTACCTATTGAAGTTTTCTATGGGATAGTTGAAATTTTTTTCGCGATTACGATGTTGGTCTCATGGAGAAAGTTGTTCGGTTTGATGTTCTGTATCACACCCTGAAATTTGACGAGGATGCCAAGCGGCACGTTGTATAGTACTCCTATTTGCACTTGCAATTTCAACATACTAACACTTCATTTATTGAGGACAAATATTTGATCAGATATTTATGAAATTGTTTTACACAATGTTTGTCATGTTACCTGGGCTGCCCAGGTAACACATTGCAGATTGGTAAATATATTTACCACGGCATCGTATTCCAACATAGTTTGCACCAATATAAGAGAAGAAGATGGGCAAGATCCTCAGCATTACAAGTCATTAGTATTCTAGATAAAAGATCGTTATACTAAACATACATTCCACCTTTAAGGCGTTTCTCACTAGACTAAACCCTTTTAATTATGCAACCCACCAACAAAAGGAGACAAACACAACATTTGTAGCATACCTATTGTGCACTTTATACCCAAAAAGCTAACAACATCATGCATAAACTGCTCTTACCCAGTGACCCGTCCAAAGCCGGCCGCTAATCTAAATTAAACCGTGTTTTGAAGAACAAAAGGTGTATTATCATTTGGTCGGATGGTCACGTCAACTCTTATTAAGTTCGCCTGGTAAGCTCCTTATCAGACAGTGTATGGTAAAGATAAAGCGAACGCCAATGCCCGCTGTCTGCCGGAATGCATTCGGTGTAATCGCGTACAATAGTGCTTTCGGTTTATTTGTCCTACGGTCCGTGTTGAGAAGATGTAATGTCGAGTGCTAAGTATAATTTGCCCGTTTCTGGGGCAATTTTCTGATTGGGTTTGCAACGGTTTTCGTTCAGCTACAGCTGTAAATGTTACTTTATTTCAGCGTTATTGTGATGTATTTACTGTGGCATGGCAATCCAACATCTCGACTGTAGATTATGTTGTTCTTATTTACGAATATACTTAGGAATGGTTAAAAACAAAAAAAAAAAAAATTAAGACAACCAACTTAGTAAGATTTTTATACAAACTGTATTCCCCGTTTTCACACCCATAGGGGTCGAATGAAAAAAAAATCGTTTTGGGATGTTTCCATAACTTGAATGAAAGATTAATTATAGCAATTTTCGAGTTACATAAGCCCCGCAGTAAAATCTTCCCCTGTTAAATTGACTACCCCTTTTCACCCTATTAGGGGTAGATTTTCGAAAAACTCTGATACACGTTACTCTTAATTTTTAGTCTCAGTTCACTAAGTTTCGAGTTAATCGGACAGCGCGTAAAATTTCTCCATAAATACTTTGACACCCCTCAAACCTCCTTAGAGGGTAGTTTAGGAAAACTAAAAATGACACACTTTATAATTTATTTAGTTAGGTATTCGTGGCAAATTTCAAGCCTATTAACTAAAGTAGTAAGATTTTTCATACAAAATTTCATCCCCTATTTTACCTCCTTAGGGACGGAAATACCACAAATCCTTCCTTAGTGGATACCTACTCTTCATAAAGAATACCCACTCTAAATTTCATGTACCCGCAGTTTAGGCTGTGCGTCGATATATCAGTCAGTCAGTCAGTGAGTCGGTCAGGACTTTGAAATTTATATAAAATATACAGATGTAGTCTAAATACAATTTATCATTAAATAATTTTAGCTTTAGCCTCTAAATACCACAAGTAGGGCAACAAAAGTTATGCCACCACCAGTACCTGTCCAACCGAGTAGGGCGGAAGACCATTTCTGGAGCTTTACTGCACAAAATTTGACAGCTTCGCCCCCTTTTGCCCCGCTTCGCCCCCTAGCATTTCTCACCCCAATATTATTAAGCTGGCTTTTATCGCGGCCACCTAACCGCGTAAATTAATAGAGGTAATTGTGGCGTACAGTTTAAATGAGTAAAAACTGCTCGGAACATTCAATTATTCGGTTCGGTTGAGGAAATATGGCTGAAGGGGACGAGGTTGTAAAATCCTTTGTTTTAGTTATGACTGCGTGATTATTGAGATTAATTAGTAGGGTTTGGGGTGAATGGTTTTTTGTGTTAATTGATTTATTAGTCGTTATATTTTTATGTAACTATATGTATGGGTGGGTAGGTACCTATAATTAAAATTTAATTTAATGGGTAAATATTTAGCTAGCTAGTCGCATCTCTGACAAACAATTGGCCTAATAGTATTTATTTTTTTCAAAAATCAATAGTCACAGAGAGTCGCAGTAAGTATATAAATTGCTTGATAAAACACTGTCATTTGAAAAAGTCACTTCTAAAAACTACTAGTAAGTAAGTACCCACAACAACACAAGTAAGTACAAGTAAGTAGCCAAACCTACAATGTACAATGTAAACTATTAATCTTAATTTAATAACAAACTTAGTAACAAAATCTAGTTCAAAAAAGTTTCCTCCAATTTAAAAGTACGCAGGTAATGTAATTTTGTAAGTTAATTTCAATGCTTCTACGTCTTCGCCCTAATTCGTTTAAAGCGGGAACGCTCCCGAAGAATGTTATCGGGATTTTATGAATATTTAAAACAAGTAATCATGTCGAGGTAAATACGATTAAAACGAGTCTACTTTATTATTTCGTTCTGTCTGACAATCTCGAAGTATCAGTATGGTTAGTATTTAATTATAAGTACCTGGGCGACTGAGCTCTGGTCAGGTGAAATTAGAGAAAACAAATTTTCCCAGAAATGAAACTAGAAATTAGCTAGATCGATTTTCGCCCCGTAAATCCCCACTTTCATCGAAATCGTTAGAGCCGATTTCGAGAACGTGATTACAAATTATAACAGATGTTCGAGCGGCTGATACACCACGTGTCGCTGCTGATCCGTCATCTGGTGGTCCTCCATCATGGGCATGTACATGTAGGTGTTTGAAAAATAATACTCCCAAAATAACTAATCCATTGCTTCAGTTATTTGAAAAATACGTCTGATCAACAACGTAAATAACGCAATGAATGTTATCGAACTGTCAAAATGATTGCCTTGTAATATTGTTAGTGTAGTGTTACGCGATCACCCGCCGGTTTCCAAAAGAATTTTTCGTTCATTATTATTGAAATAACTTAAAATATTGTATCGTTATTTTGGTATCTGGAAAAATCTTGAGTAAATGGTATTTGCATTTGAATCATTTTTTGTTGTTGTGTATTTTTATTTCAGTTAGGTATTGAGTTTTCATAAAAACGTTAATTTTACTTGTTGCAATTTTTTTTTTAGCTTCTCAAATAAATTGCTCTAACCAACCACTGCTCAATGCACACACGTACAATGCGATTCAACTAAGAATAGGAATGTCAATGACCTCTAACTGTCAACTGAAACTAGAAATATACGGCTTGCAAAGTTTTGTAGTGTTAGCCTTATCCATTTTAGTTCTGTTTTTGGAATTTGTTTTTGTTAAAATATGTCACTGACTTTGCAAATGTGTAAACGAGTTGCTGTTTTGCTAAATCTTCACAATATGGCGCAAGGTCATTCCTATTCTTAGTTGAAACGCATTGTACATACCTACCCTATACACCTAACTTAATTGTTGTTATTTCTGGAGCATGTATAGTGAAGTAATATAATCTTTATACCATTCCCCCTCTAAAAAGCTTATTTTATTCACTGAAAACAGTGAATAAAAAGCACTTTTACTCACTGTTTTGATGTTTGAAAATGGAACACACCAATGTATTCGACCACAGATTTAGAGTACCTAGGCTAGATACGGCATGTTATTAGATAGTATGAAAACCGAACGTGGCATCTTTTTTATACCTACGATAACTTCACCCCAGCCATTTAGTGATGTGCTCAACGTAAACAGAATTGTTTCAATCGCTAAGCGTCACTGAGATATCAGACTTTTTTTAGTACGAACAGTCGAACATGCAGGGCACGCTTGGTCGTGGCTTGCCGTATCTAGTGTAAGTGTAATCTTTGTATTCGACCTATATTGATGTGTTCTAAATTCAATTTGATTGGTCGACATTTTCGACAAGGAGTTTAGCATTAGAATAAAAACTGTTTTGTGTTCTTTGCTGTCCTTACTAAATTGGCGCTATTTTGAATACTGTAAGTTGTACGAACACAAAGTTTAGTGTTACTTTAATCTTTAATTTTATGTTTGTTTAGTGTTGTTCTAATCAATTGAAAATGCATGCTAGTGATGAAGATGTGTTAACACCTGAGTTTATGAAAGAGAGGGCGGCCGATATAATGGAAAACTTGCTACCCAAAAAATCACGGCTGGTTTACATCAAAGCCAATTTAAATTTCCTTTCTCTTCATTATTTATGTCTATTTTCACTTAAATCTTTCTTTTTCTCGTAGTCATGGTATAAAGTATAGTATGCAACTCTTGAATAAAACGGATTTATATCGAGGCCCATGAATCACTCGCGTAGCTCAGGATTCTAACACTTGAATCACTCGCTACGCTCGTGATTCAATCATCATGAATCACTCCCTACGGTCGTGATTCAATCGTTAGAATCCTTCACTAGCTCGTGATTCATCTATGGCCCTCGCTTTAAATCCGTCCTTTATTCACTAATTGCATAATATACTATTTTATTGTATCTCTATAATAGGTAGCTAGCATCTTTCTTTAAACTACTTACATAAAAGTTAATGTGAATTTTAAAAGTTTCTTAATTAAATGCTCGAGACATTACGAAAGATATATTCTAACTCTTAGTGCTAGTTTCTTTTTTGCCTCATGAGAGACACGCGGTTTGCCTCATGACAAAGTACCTTATCTTTGGCTACTCTTGCCCAGTTTTAGTGGCTTACAAATGTCGAGTTCTTTTAGTTTATTTTGGTAAAACTACATATAACTTATAATATCATTGTAATATTTTTTTCTTAGATTATGAAATGTCATCTAAGATTTTTTTATATTATTTTTGCATGCTGTGTCTATCGCTTAATATTGTGCACTGTGTTAATTGGCTGAACAGTGTAAAGATTGTAGATACTTAGACCAATAAATATATAACACTATTGAAGATTTTCTTTAACTTACAGTACGTACCTGTAAGTATACAATTGTCCTGAGGCTATCGCTAACAGATCCAGAGAGACTATGCTCGGACTTTTAATTAGATGCAGTAAAATGACACTTCTTATCTAGCATTTCGTTAAAAAATGTTCCCATTTGATAGCGAAATGACGTAAAAATGAAATTAGAAGTGTCAGTTTACTGCATCTAATTAAAAGGCCGAGCATAGACAAATGGCATTTGCTTCGAAGCTATTCTATTTCTACAATCGCTGCTACTTCAAAGTGAGATTGACATTATCACGTGACATTTCAATAGCTTATGTCAACCGAATACATTTTTTGCCTTTTTTAGATTTTCTAATAGCGCCATCGCTAATCGAATGTTACTTTGTTTAGACACTAAGTGTGATATTTTCCTTTATAATGACTTCTTTTTGTATGGATTGCTTTGAATGAAATAAAAGAAGCAGTTTTGAAAGAACTAGGTCTAGTTGTATGGGGTTGACATAAGCTATCGAAATGTCACGTGATCATGTCAATGTCTCTTTGAAGCTGTAGCGATTATAGAGCTAAGAAATGTACTGCTTTTGTTCTTATTGATATAGGTAGGTATATCAATAAGAATAAAAATTATACATTTCTTTAATATCTCACTGCGATCACAACTGTCCCCTTATGTTCCGCATCGTGGTTATCAGATTTCTATCCAAATTCGTTCCAAATTCCTTAACAACAAGTTTCGTAGACTTTATAAGTAGGAATGCCTCATTCCTACATACAATATCTTGGTAGGTAAGTACCTACCTACGTCATCAAAGAATATGGTTGTCATCCAAACTTATTTCAGACGTAAGGGGAAATAAACAAGGAAATGAGAGATGTCGTTTCTGTTACAAGTGCCATTTTCATGATATTCAGTGTTATGATAATGTCTTGAGTAAATAAAATGGGGAAAACTGTACGTATGGAATCTGAGCCAAGGAAACGGGACGAACTTTTATATGGGTATGATTTTTAATGGATGTTACTCAAAGATATGATATTTTTTAAACCTAGTTGATCAACTCAAAGTCAAACTCAAACCAAAGTTAAGGATGATTATATTATTATTATATTTCCACCAAACAGCTCGCATAGCATCGGATCAGAACAGATTTTACAATCTTTAAACGATATTAAATCGTATACACAGTGTTTAAAGTCTATATTACCTAGCCGCGCACAGCAGCTTCACTTCGGGCGTCTTCCACGACACGCGATTGTAGCCGAAAGTATGCTGCGACGCGTGATCGGCTACCTACGGTAGGAATGAAACCATTTGACTGGGCGCAGAAACGGATACGTTCGCAAGCGACGGCACGGAGCCGATCGTATGCGTCGACATCCTGCCGGATGCGAAAGGCTGTCGCCGCATCCGATCGTGTCCTTTCCGATCCGATGCGATGCGATGCGAGGCGTTTGGTACAAATCATCCTTTACAGGCACTTTTGAATCGTCAAAATTTCCTATTTGGAGTTGATCAATCAGCTATATAGCTCACTGATCAACTCCCTTTGAAAAGAATTTATACCAAAAACAAACTTGCAATCCCAAAAAAAAATTTTATGTGATATTTAATATTATAAATTTTAACTATTTTCGGACTTTTTTCTTTACTTGTGCTGAGCTTGTTTCTTGCCAAATTTTATGATTCTAGGGCAACGGGAAAGTAGACTATTTATATATTTTGATTTTTTTGATTTTTATAGGTTTTGATTTTTAATGCATAACCTCCCTTTGTTTTGAAGTGGGTTAAAGCCATTGTCTGCAGAGATTACATAAATACTGGTTCAGCTTAACCTTATTAAAATTTTAATTTCGAAACTGCTGCTCAGAGGCCTGAATAAAAATAAAACCAAATTACACAAAACAATAAACTCAAATAAACAAAAGACAAAGAAACTTAGTGAACCGCTTCCACAATAAACTACATAAAATACCGAAATTATAGTCGTTTGAATAACAAAAGCAAGAACAATAAAGAATTATAAGATTCGATGTGAATTAAACTTTTTTTTTCTTAGGTACCTACCTACCATTCCGGGGTAAGCCATAAACTTGGTGGAAGTTCTTAAAGGGAAACATTCGGAATCAGTACAAAGGCGACTTGATAATAACGCGCAACTCCATTCAGTGTACTGTAATCATCTTCCATTCCCAATTTCTGAAACTTTTTTCATCTTTGTTCACATCTGTTTGGGCGCTTTGGTAGCCGTCTTTTGATTTTCGTGGCGCTTTCTACTAAGACACTTTGTATACGGAATTACCTTGCAAAATATACGTTAGGCTGTTCCCTTGTTTGTGGAAATCTATAAAATGGGCAACAATTGAAATCATAAAAAACTTTTTTACAAAAAAAAAACAACCAACTTTAAAAAAAAACTGCAAAGTGAATAATAACTTTAATTTCGGAAGTCGGTGTCCTTGGACCTGTATTTTAGTTTTTTGACACCGACTTCTGAAATTAAAGTTATTTTTCACTTTGCAGTTTTTTTTTGAAAGTTGGTTGTTTTTTTTGTAAAAAAAGTTTTTTATTTTTCACTTTTTAGTGGGTCAGTTTGTAATTTATCTAAGTTACAATAGCCTAATGTCAACTGCTCATCACCCTTTATGAAATATTGTTTTTCCCGATACAAGGACGTTAATTGTTGAAGAGTTCTTCTAGTAAGGAACCAGAAGAACTGGAACTGATGGTGAAGTCACCATCAACTCCACTTCACCATAAGCATTGTGACGAGTATAAATTGCCATATACGTAATCGAATCGCAACCCAAGTGAAATACGTATTATTGAGTAGTTCCCTGGTCTTCATCATCAGTTCCACTTCATAAAATGGTGTTTTCCGAGAGCAAATGCACGAGTCACTATAAAAAATACCCAAATCACTACAGTTATACCTATAAAATTTGAGGGTTCCCCTCAATTTCCATAGGATCCCCTGATCAGATTATGATTTGGTGACAATGGGACCACCTCGAGAGTATACCCTTTCAAGCAAAAAAAGAATTTTGAAAATCCGTCGACAATTGGCGGAGTATTCGATGAACAAACATACAAAAAAAAAAACATACAATCAGCCGAACACAGTACCTCCTCCTTTTTGTGAAGTCGGTAAAAATGGCTGTCTCTTGCAATTCAAGAAGGGTCCATGTCAGTTCAAGGCATTTTTTCGGTTAAAGGTTTTTTGTTTCAAACATTCACTGCCTGTACTTACTTAATGAACCGTTATTTTGGTTCTACTAACCAAACCGGAAAACTCAACCTACTTTTGCAAAATGCTACAATTACTGAAAAGTTAGCTGTACCTAGCTTTAAGTAAAGTACTTACAAAAAAAAAAACTGCTATCCACGCTGTGCTAAATTCGTCTTTATAAACATCACATCTTTACACATTGACGGCTCCGTCTCATGATGGTTACAATCAGCTACAATAAGTACGAAATTCGGTTGTTTGACAAGAAATCACGTTGTTTCATACATAACGCAATAGCTGAATAACTACTCCTTAGTCCTTAGTTTCCTGTATTTTATTTAATGTGGTTGTATCTTGGCAACTTTTATTAATACTCTCCTCAGTTTATTTATCATTTTAATTGGTACCATAGCTATAAAATGTATTACAGTAATTTAATCTAACTAACTACATATTAATTAATTGATTACTCTGCAGCAATTAAAGCGAACGAGTGCACTGGATAAATTTCATCTGGAAATCCCTTTTGAACGACCATCTTCACAGTTCTCAGTTTGGCTTGTTTGAATAGTATTTCTAGTAGTTTTATAGGACGTGTTACAGATGAATCATCCTCATCATATTCTAATTCTTCAGATGTTGCTATATTTTCTTTGACGACCATCACGCCGTGTTTGTTCAGAGACATTCGGCATCTCTCAAAGAAGTCAATCAAGTCATAATCCTTTAAATGTCCGATTACCCATTGGCACCAAATAAGGTCGTAGTGTTTGTCAGGCTTGAAATTCTGAAGACCTGTTTGGTACAGCGTTCCTATCTTTGGATTTTCTTTGCCGATGAATTCTCTGGCTTTGTTCATGAACTTTTCATCCTGGTCAACGAGATCGACTTTTTCAAAACGTGGAATCAGTACATACTTACTCACTCTTCCGATACCCGCGCCACAATCGAGGGCTATTTTTGTGGCTGGTGGGTTTTCAAACGCCAGAATTTCATCTAAGAACTGCTTTGATCCATCGATGTCGGTTTGCGAGATGTGGCCATATCCTCCGAGCACACCGTCGATTGTTGCTGGTATATTAGCCCAGTAACTCGCGCCTCTGGAGTAAAAAAAGCTTTCGGTCATTTTGCCATTTTTTTCACAGAATATATATTTTTTTACTTTGTTTGTCAACCATTGTAATGAAGGCATGACAATTCATCACTTAAGACAGTTGTAATTATTTTTTTAAATCAATTTTACAAACCAGCTGTTTTAAATGAGGTTACATTCATGAGATAGATACTGTTTTTATAACCTCTGTCACAGAAATTGCCCCACAGAACACGGAAGAAACACTTGTTAGACGACACATAAAAAGCAAATATATGCTAACAACAAAGAAGTACCAGCCCCATTTCTTTTTGTTCCAGCCTCTAATAGCGGCTGTGAATGATACTTCCGAGGAGGACATCCGCGATGCTCTGAAGTCGCAGACGGAGCACCAGCTGGCGCTCGTGCCGCGCGGCCCTAAGCTTGTGAAGGACACCATCGCATACAATACTGCCATCACTACTGATGGCACTGTAAGCCTACTACTGCTATCTGTGCTATGCTAAATTCGCCTTTATAGCCATCACGTCAATGTTCTTGACACATTGACGGCTCCGTCTTGTAATGACTATAATGTAATAAGAACGAAAGTAGTTTGACAAGCAATCACGTTACTCCATAACACAATAGCTGGTAGCAACAGCGTGGCCAAAGTTTAATAGATTTTGTTCAAGAACTGGCAAGCATGAAATGCGCGAATCGCTTCCCTTGTGTTCTCAACAAATTCAAAACAGATTCTAAAGGAAGTGTTATATTTTAATTTTATTTAAAGTTTAGAAGAAAGTTTGTGCCGCTGAAAGCTAAACTGCTTAAAGACAGATTGATGGATCGGCAAGCTTATGAAGCATACCTGACTTACCTTAGCTCCTTTGTTTGATCACCTTATGGCGAGTAGTGCTGCCAATTAGCGCTACCATTGAGAGAAAATTTATAAGCTCAGGAACATTTTGAAATTTCCTATGCTCACATTTTTATTCGGATGAGGTAGCGTTTTTCGAGTTAACTGCTATAAGGCTTTGAACCTAGGAGGTTTAGTGTTGATTTTATTGGTGTTTGTACCAATAAAATCAACACTAATTTTAATTCTATAAAGTTCTAAAAATGCAACACCTATTGCCTAAATGAGCATAGGAATCAAAATGTTCTATATCTCAAGACTTATTATTTTTTTCTCAATAGTGACGCTAGTTGGCAGCACTACTCGCCTTAAGGTGACGATACGCGTTGTCCACTTGACATCCATCTATCCATCCATAGCCATCTGTAAATAAAACGACGTTAAGCGTAGTTTTAGTACAGTAATATTCATTTTGCTTCTCAGAATGTTACTACGAAGTTAGTTTCCAAATCCTATTTAAATCGTTCTCGTGAAAAGAAAACGCTTTTGAATGAAACGGGTGCCCTAGAATTGGCTCTTCAATCAATAAATTCACTTAAATAGCCGGTGTTAATTCCTAGAAACTTTGCCTTGACATAATTATTTTAAGTGACCTACTCTCAACAACACGAACGTCTAAGTTCCTCGAAAGGGCTGGCAGTGGTATATGAAGTATTACACTCACAGTTCGACAGTTATGATTAGATCCCAATTTAGAGGGGGCCCAACTGCTCATTACTATTAACCGGGCACAAATCCAGCCTGTAGGCTGCTGCGGCCGCGGGGTCGCGGGTTGTGCGAAGGAGATACCGTGGCCCTGCCACAGGCAACTGAAGGAACATGGGTGGGTTTTAGTCAATAAAAATCTGACACGACCTCCTGCTCCGACCGGAGCGTGAGAAGTCATTTGATGAATACCCATACACAAAAAAAGACCCTGTAGGCTGCTACTAAAAATTTCCTTCTGGGAAAAGGAAAGACTTTTACGAACCTGCGAGGGAATTGCGAAACACACTCGTAATCACAATATAATTTTGACAATTCAACAATATTCATTGCGTTATACAGGGTTATTGGTTATTGACCAATATCCTCTTAAGGGGTCACTGTTCTTATCATTATGAATAAATTTTTCTGTGGGACCAAACCTGAAATCGCAAAAAAAAAAAAATCAGCTGTTCAGTACATTTATCTACATGAAACTCGTCAAAATGTAGGGAGCTGCTGATTTTTTTTTGCATTTTCAGGTTTAGTCCCATAGTAAAAGTTATTCATAATGATGAGTACAGTGAGCCTTTAAGGGGATATTCGTCAATAACCAGTAACCCTGTATACTTTGTCGAAAAGCGCCTTTATTTATTTCGGCTAGCCGTTATGTATAAAGCCGTATTTTTCAATTTGGCTGCGACCAGACACATAATACTTAGAATTTACTGCAACAAAGGATACCAGACATTAAAATAAACACAATCGCAACAAATAGGTAACAATAAAACAAAGCTTAAATAAAGGTGTGATTTTAATAGCAGAGCCCAAATCTAGATTTTAACAGTACTACAGTCCGTTCACAGTTATTTTACTTCTTACAGAGCAACCCAACAGCAACCTTATTGTAACGAGGATAAAGCTCAATGTAATTTTGACAGACTTGTCAGTGGCAGCAACCCAACAGAAACCTTATTGCAAAGAAGATAAAGATCACTTTCATTTTGACAGATCTGTGAACGGACTCTCAACCGATTGTGTAGGATGCTTCTGCGGTCATATTGTTTAGTATTCTATGGTCAAATTGAGTGTAAAACTGGGTTTTAGTTACGGCATAAAACTATGAGAGATTAAATGAGCCTAAATATTGTATATGCAGTCCCTTTGTTTTGAACGATGTACACACGGCTACACATCAAGCACACACACAAATTACATACATACATACATACCAGTTTACACTGACCTCTCATTGTAAGGAAATCCTATACAATGCGAGATCAGCTTATACTGGAAATGTATAGCTTGATGTGTAGCCGTGTGTATAGTCAGGGAAATTAATTGTTTATTAAATTGACACACTACGTCAACTTGCCGTGGTAGCCATTTCATACAGCTGTCAAATAATGACTTAAGTGATCGGAATATACGGGCAATTTAAGCTGGTAGGTACAGTCAATTTGCTAAACAATTAATTTCCCTGACATTTCAAGGTATGTTTTCAGATTGTCTATCTACTACTATTAAAATATGCCAAAGAGGACTAGAGAGGAGCTACATGAATCTCAAGCTAAAAGACAGAGTGAAAAACAGTAAAATCAGAAGGAAAACCAAAGCAAAGGAAGTGGCGGAGAAAGTGCTGGGCTTAAAATGGAAGTGGGCTGGACACGTCCAACGAGTACCAGACGACAGATGGACAAAAATCACCACGAACTGGTATCCAATAAATATAAAACGCAAACCAGGTAGACCACACAAAAGATGGAGCGATGATATTGCAAAGATATCAGGCAGAACATGGAGCAGAATCGCCAGAGACAGAACAGCTTGGAAACGGCTGGAGGAGGCTTTTACCGCTATAGATAGTGGTCCTTGTACACCATAAAAAAAAAAAAAAACCTGTTAAATATTTTATTTGTTTATAATGTCAATTATGGCATAAGTACTTAGTGTTAGATAATAAGGAAAGTGTGCAAGAACAATAAAGCTATTTTATTTATTTATTTATTTATACCATTCCCCCTCTAAAAAGCTTATTTTATTCACTGAAAACAGTGAATAAAAAGCACTTTTACCCACTGTTTTGATGTTTGAAAATGGAACACACCAATGTATTCGACCACAGATTTAAAGAACCTATACTAGATGCGGCACGTTATTAGATTGTATGAAAACCGAACGTGTCATCTTTTTTATACCTACGATAACTTCACCCCAGCCATTTAGTGATGTGCTCAAAGTAAACAGAATTGTTTCAATCACTAAGCGTCACTGAGCTAACAGACTTTTTTTAGTACGAACAGTCGAACATGCAGGGCACGCTTGGTCGTGGCTTGTCCTATCTAGTGTAAGTGTAATCTGTGTATTCGACCTATATTGGTGTGTTCTAAATTCAATTTCATTGGTCGACATTTTCGACAAGGAGTTTAGCATTAGAATAAAAACTGTTTTGTGTTCTTTGCTGTCCTTAGTAAATTGGCGCTATTTTGAATACTGTAAACTTTGTACGTACACAAAGTTTAGTGTTACTTTAATCTTTAATTTTGTGTTTGTTTAGTGTTGTTCTCATCGATTAAAAATGCATTCTAGTGATGAAGATGTGTTAACACCTGAGTTTGTGAAAGAGAGGGCGGCCGATATAGTGGAAAGCTTGCTACCCAAAAAATCACGGCTGGTTTACATCAAAGCCAATTTAACTTTACTTTTTCTTCATTATATGTATATTTTCACTTAAATCTTTCTTTTTCTCGTAGTCATGGTATAAAGTATAGTATGCAACTCTTGAATAAAACGGATTTATATCGAGGGCCATGAATCGCTCGCGTCGCTCAGGATTCTAACACTTGAATCACTCGCTACGCTCGTGATTCAATCATCATGAATCACTCCCTACGGTCGTGATTCAATCGTTAGAATCCTTCACTAGCTCGTGATTCATCTATGGCCCTCGCTTTAAATCCGTCCTTTATTCACTAATTGCATAATATACTATTATCTATCTATACTACTTTTAACACTTCATGAAAAGCTTAGTCAGACGGCAGGGCAGTAATAGAGGCTGATTATTCAGTGTGCGTCAAATGATAGTAATTCTCAGCATGAGCACTCCAAAGACCTATGAAAATGATACCCATGACGATTTAAGCATAGCAAGAAGTTCAAAAGTATTAATGTATTCATAAGGCCTTAGCACATCTCCGCTGAAAAACCACGAAACCACCTGATGTTTCGCTGATGTTCGCTGAACATCATGCGAGTCAGTTGAATTGAACTTCTACGATTTCGCGGCGAAGGAGTGCTAAGGGCCTTAAACCCCACAAATGACTTCAATGACCTTCCTTTAAAACATAGCTCTCACTTCCAATCCAATAGCTTCCCATCGATTTTCATGACCTACAAATACAAATAAAAATCGTAGCACTTAAAAGTTTAATATCAAGGATTCCTTAACGTATTCTCGTCTCAAACATGTCGGTGATTGGTCGAACAGGGCTGCAAGTGTCTACCTACGTGATTCGGAAGCAAATTCAGGGAACTAGGTACAGTTCGCGAAACAGATAAGTGTACGCTTTAAGCAAGGAGAATTTGAGTGACCAAGTATTTATTTTCATTTCTAAATATCTCTATGTGTTGTGTTACGTATGTGTCTAATGTGTTTTTGTGTATGTGTCTCTCTAAATCATAATCACAATGAAGAAATGATAATCGCTTGAATAGTTCATCATCTGCCTAGCCTTTTTAATCAACTTCAAAAAAAGAAGGAAGTTATACGTCGCGCTCGGCGAGTTTTTTTTCAGCTATTTTGGAGGCGCTCCCAGCCTAGACGGAATAGAGTAGAGTAGAATAGAATATTCACGGATACGGATGCAGCTAACTACCAGTTTGTAACTTGGAACGATTGCCTACCTGCCCTCCACAACTCAGTTACTTGGTACCACGATTCCCGTCGCTGGTAAGACTGATAAGACAGCATTCAAGGTCATGGACATTTATTGCACCTAGGTTTTTTTTATTGCGATATGGGCCAGCTCTTGACCTCGATCTCGCCTGATAGAAAGCGATGGATGAGATATAAGATGGAAAAAGCCAGCCCAGAAGATGCCTGTTCACTCTTGCTTTGAAGGCTGACGGTTTATACGTGGAAGGGAACACATACGCAGGCAGAAAGTTCCACACTTTGGTCGTGCGCATAATAAATGTGGAAGAGAAGCGCTGAGAACGATGAGTACCCTGTACGTCTGGTAGTCCGGTAGTAAAAGGGTGATAGTGGGATCAGGATACGTACCTATGTATACTTGACTATTTTGTTATTTGTACCTCCCGTACTTGTATCCGAAGTAAGTTTTACGTCGGATTTTACTACTGCAACGTGATTGATACAGTGTAGAATTACTTGGGAGTCACTTTTATAGCGGAGTCTTTGTGAATAAGAATCGGCCTTGTTTAAAATTTTGAAGATGTTTCTGTTGTTACTGCGAAATTGTTCCTTACAATGTTTTATTGCGAACCGACTTGAAGAGATACTAAAGAAATGTTTTTATTTCAAATAGATTATTATCGGAAACTTTCTGATATTTTCTGTAAATATATTTATCGTTCTTTTATTTTGTTGTCTTCGCATTTTTTCCACTGATAAAAGAAATGCTGAATTTCTTGGGCAGACTTAAAGACTGCAGGGTAATATAAACACGTTAAAATAGACAATTAATCTGCCTAGTCTTTTCCCTACTATGTTGGGGTCAGCTTCCAGTCTAACCGGATGCAGCTGAATACACTTGAGGCCAAAAAATTGCACGGCACATTTTCTAGGTAGGTACCTAAAAGATAAAGAATGTGACGTTTTAAAACAACTTATTATTGAGGTCTAAGTGTTTTTTTGAACAAAACCAAAAAAAAAATAATTTATATGTACCTACCTAATCATATTTTTAGGGTTCCGTACCTCAAAAGGAAAAAACGGAACCCATAAAAAATCACTCGTGTGTCTGTTTGTCTGTCCATCTGTCAAAGACAATTTGCTCGGAATCTAATGGACCGATTAAGTTGAAATTTGGTTCACATATGGATTTCTGTGACCCAAAGACGTACGGCTAAAGTAATTAAATAGAGTTTGAATATGGGGGTCACTTTTAGGGGGAAAATAAGAAAATTAAAAAAAAATTCGCAAACTGTACCGTGTGATATATCAAATGAAAGGGCTTACTATGAGGGTCTCAAATATATTTATTTTATAATTTTGAAATAAATTATTTTAAAGTTATTTAAGAAAATAGACGAAAATTTACCGTTCCCCCACCTTATCTCCGAAACTCAATCTGCCTAGCCTTTTCCCAACTATGTTGGGGTCGGCTTCCAGTCTAACCGGATGCAGCTGAATACCAGTATTTTACATGGAGCGACTGCCTGTCTGACCTCCACAACCCAGTAACTGGGTAATACGATACCCCTTGGTAAGACTGGTTGTCAGACTTTCGGGCTTCTGACGACCCGTAACGACTGTCAAAGATCCACGAATAACAGCCGGGACCAACGGCTTAACGTGCTTTCCGAGGCACGGAGGAATCTCGATATGTAAAGATGGTCACCCATCCACTGACCAACCCCGGCAAGCGTAGCTTAACCTGACGGATCGACCCGTGCGGCTGTTATTACTTAGCCACGAGCTCCTCGAAACTATTGAGTCTAAAATTTTAAAAAAAATACAGAATATAGTTTTATACCTATAAATTACAGGAAAACCTATAAGAACTTTGTGGTCTTCAAATAACATGGTAAATCTCTCAATATTGTGAGTACAAACTTACATTTACTGTTGGAATGTACGTTCTGTAATATATGTATGTTCTTGGAATAATTTCATCCCAACTACTGAACCCTTCATTGTGCGTAGTCCGACACGCACTTGGCTGGTTTTTTTTTTTATCAATACAATAACCAAATTGGGTTATGGCAGCACATAATGGTGTAAGTAATAATTATTTCACCACGCATTGTAATGAGAAAATGAAGTCAGTGACATTGCTTTGCTAATGCGAGATTCTCGTTTAGCGATAATTTATTGAATCTAATTGTGAGGAAAAACAGTAACTATTTCAACTAACGATATTTAACGCGCATGATTTACATCCAAATTATATCTGCAGCAGGCTGGTACATCTGCTGTTGGTAAATTCTTACACTTTCAGGGAAAAAAAATAAAGACGTCAAGTAAAGTCAGGGAAATTAATAGTTTATCAAATTGACTACCAACTAAAATTGTCCGTATAAGTATTCGAATAACAACTGTCGGAACGGAGTTTAAAACGGAGTTTATCTATTTGATAGTGATTATTGATTCGATAATAGTTTTCTGAACACTTCGTTATGGAAAAATTTAGCTTAAAGTGAATTACTATCGAGGATTTATCTGAGGACCTCAAAAACCACAGCATAACAAAAGAATTCGCTTAAATAGATAATTTTGTCGAATCTATTGAGAGTTTAAACTCCGTTTAAGAATTCTTCAGAAACCGGGTATAAGTACCTATTCTGTTTTTTTTCTTCACGAAAATCATATCAATCATCTGAGAAAAAATGGCGATCAATGGTTTGGACTTACTTTGGTTGCGTACAATAATAATTATTACAGTCAGATTAGCACAACATATACACCATAATATTCGACTAACTCATGAATTATGTCACGGCTCAAGTTTACAGCAATAGGCGAGTAAATACGGCGGGGGCGTACAATTTTATATTAGACAGCCTCTATTAGCCATTTAGTACTGGCCTCAGGGCGAAACACACCTACGCGACACATGCCTATAGCTGGTACAAAACCATGCAAGTAACTGGCATACCATTGTGACATTGACCAATCAGAAGTTGTTATGGCACACGGCATGCCAGCTTTGCATACTTTTGTATCAGCTAAAGGCATGTGTATTTTCGAACTAAGAATATGACCATAATGTAATTACAGCATAGGCAATTTTCAAGAACATCTAAGTATGTCACCATCCATTCCTTTAAATAAATTGTTAATTAATTTTTCACCGCGTCATTTAGCCGAATTCTAGAGTCTATATAGCACCAAGGCGTTGGTTAGAATCTAAATTAATGGGGCAACTTTGTTAACTTTTACTAATAGTAAATGATAAATGATAAATGATAAATGATTTATTTTCTGTAAGTAGGTTTGTACAAACACTTTTACACGTCAAACATATTTTTTTTTAAACTAGATGAGTTCGACGTTTCCTATCTGACTACTCTGAGAAGAAACGCCGAAACAAACTCAGAGGTCACAGTCTCTTTTAAAGTCCAGACATAATCTTGGTCAGATCATGTGAAGACCATGTAGATTGCAGTCAGAAATGGTCTTTTGATGAAAGAACCACACAGATTGAGTGGACCTGTCCAGTCAGTGCACGCATTTGTCAGTAATCGTGCAGCTCAACTCAAAACTTAAGGAGCTTAACGATTCGACGAACAATACCAAAGAAAAGACATTTGGGTAGGCCGCATAAATTACTCAAACTGTCAGACTATAACTGAAACTGAGAAAAGGATAAAATAAATAAAAAACAATGATCCACGTAGTCTTCACATTCACAATAATTAAAAATAGTATAACAAACAAAATATTCATGTCATTGTATAGAATATGTAAAAAGGTATTTAAATCAACATTAATAGTGTAAATTTATTGGAGCAGCTCAAACCCAAGCCTTTTTGTCCTCAATATAGTCTTTGACAGTATAAAAGGCTTTCTGACAAAGTTTCCGCTTTATACAATTTTTGAATTTATTAAGGCTTAGTTCTTGAATGTGGCTAGGTAGTTTATTATAAAAACGTATACATTGGCAACTAAACGAACCACTTATTTTCTTCAGCCTGGTTGTAGGAACAACAAATTTGTGTTTGTTTCTAGTATTCACATTATGGACGTCACTGTATTTTTTAAACAAATTGATATTTTTATGAGCATACAAAAGATTTTCATAGATATACTGAGAAGGCACAGTCATTATATTAATTTCTTTAAATTTATCTCTGAGGGAGTGTCTGGGACTTAATTTGTAAATTGAACGAATAGCCCTTTTTTGTAAAACAAAAATTGTCTGAATATCGGCGGCATTTCCCCACAACAGAATACCGTACGACATCACACTATGAAAATAACTAAAGTAAACTAAACGGGCTGTCTCTAAACAAGTTAAATCACGAATTTTCCTAACGGCGTATGCTGCAGCGCTAAGCTTTTTCGACAATTTATCTATATGGGGGCCCCATTGAAGTTTGGCATCCAAAGTTATGCCCAAGAACACTGTGGTATCTTCGGGAATCAACTCTTCACCCTTTATGAGAACACTAGTTTTTACTTGTCTAACATGAGGTATAGTGAACTTAATACACTTAGTTTTTTTCTCGTTAAGAAGTAGGTTATTAACATTAAACCAGTTAACTACTTTTGCGAGGGCGCTATTTACATTGTCAGTAACCAGCTGCTGACGTTTGAGTTTAAATAAAAGTGAAGTGTCATCTGCAAACAACACTATATCATGATTATCCTTTATGAGGTAAGGCAAGTCATTAATATAAATAAGAAACAAAAACGGGCCAAGAATTGAGCCTTGGGGGACCCCCATTGTTACTACGGATCCGGGTGATCTTTTCCCGTTAACATCAACTCTTTGAATCCTATCACTTAAGTAAGAAGTGAGAAGATCCAGAGAGGCGTTCCGGATTCCGTAGTGATGCAGTTTCCTGATTAATGTTTCATGAAGAACGCAGTCGAATGCCTTGGACAAATCACAAAAAATGCCCAAAACATCGCATTTATCCTCCCATGCATTATAAACATGACCTAAAAGTTCAACACAGTATGTGTAAGTAATGCATCAGTAGTCGAACGACCCCTTGTAAAACCAAACTGTTTGTTATGTAATAATTTATGTTTATTAAAAAATCTTTGCAGTTGATCTAAAATAACTTTTTCAAAAATTTTACTAAAAGTAGGTAGCACTGAAATAGGTCTATAATTAGTAGGGTCAGATGTACTACCCGATTTAAACAACGGTATTATTTTACTATATTTCATAAGATCAGGAAACTCACCACGGTCAATACAATTGTTAAAAATAACTGCTAAAGTAGGTGCTACAATGTTTATAATTGATTTAGCAACGTCCACAGAATTACCCCATAGATCAGCAGTCTTTTTAATATTTAACGTGTGAAAGGTTTTAATTATGTCTCTACAGGTAACATATTGGAATTTAAACTCAGAATCACAAACTGAAACGTTTTCTTTAAGTAAAGACTCTGCAGCAGTGGGTGATGACCTTAGAGATTTAGTAGTTGATACGGGAATCTCAGCGAAGAACTTTTCAAAGGCCGCGGCGACTTGGGAATCTGATTTAATTATGTTGTCATCAATAGCAAGGCTGTAGTCACTACTTCGGTTGCTTGACCTTCCTGTTTCGCTATTAATGATATTCCATGTCATTTTTATTACATTACTACTATTTTTAATTTTTGTACTCAAGTAACGTGACTTGGCCATACAACAAACTTTTTTAAATAATTTAGAATAATTCTTAACATATAAATTAAATTCAGCAGTGTTAATACAAGTCCGTTCATCATACAACTCATAAAGTCGTTTTCTACTTTTATGTATACCAATGGTGGCCCAGTCACTGAAGCAAGTGTTATTATTAACCGAGAATGCCTTTGGAATGAAAGTGTTATCAAATTGTGTGCAATACATATTAAAAAAATCATTATATTGTTCATTAGGGTCATCATTAGTTGACAAAAGTGGTAATTTACTCAAAAGTTTAGTTTTAAATGATTCCAAACGATCAGCTGTTTTTGGATTAACAGTGATATCCTTTTTAGTATTTTTTTTTATTAGATTTGGAATGGTAATCAATTGTCCGCAATGATCTGAGTCTAATAAATTAATAATTTCTTTGTGGGTTGGTGTAATATTTGTATAAATGTTATCTAGGCATGTGGCACTAGTGGGAGTTATTCTAGTGGGCTCTAAAAATTGGTTAGCAAGATTGTATGACTGAAACAAACTTATAATTTTAGTACTTGACCCAGAATTTTCTAACAAATTAACATTAAAATCACCACAAGTGATGATAGACTTGTTAGAATTATAGATTTTGTGCAAAACTTCATCCATAACCTTCTCAAAACAATCATACAATCCTGATGGAGGCCTGTACACACTTAATATAATGAACTTCTCCAATTCTATACAGGCTAATTCAATTGTCCGCTCAACAGATAGGCTCACAATATCCTTACGATCTTTAAATTTAAGCTGTTTATTTACTAAAATTAATGAGCCACCGTGTATAGCATTTACTCTGCTGAACGAACTACCAACCTGGTGATTACTAAAATTGAACATGAACTGGTGGCTTTTAAGCCAATGTTCTGTCAAACAAAGAATGTCTATATCGTTACAATTCAGGAATAATTCTACTTCTAAATCTTTGTTCAAAAAACCTTGAATATTTTGATGCACCAGGTTGATACTATTTGAATTTTTTACACTTTTATTTGATTTTACCTTCCTTACATTTTTGCAAGAGGTTGCCTCTTTTGTCCTAAAAGTAAAAGTAAAAGCACCCTTCTAAAATTTCAGTTCCAACAAACAATTCTTTGTCACACTGGTATATTCATGAAATACTGATACCAGTATCAGACTCGACCCGCCGCTGGGCGGTTATATGTGAGCCAACAAATATTGCAAACAGCTTGCTGCCCGGATTGTGTGTCTAAAACACTTCTGGTACACGTATTGTCCGAACGCCATGCAAGCGTATACCGTTCACATTTCAAGCTTAGAGCACACTCATGTAGCCTGCAAAATTTAATACTGTATATTCTGAGAGCGACTTCGGGGAGGTCTGTCTTCTCTCAGATTGATTTATTGGAGCCCCCGGGCCTTCGACGCATTCCTATTCCCTGTTAATGGAAATCGTAACGGGGTGTCCTTTTCATTTTCTACCAATGACTACGCCCGATGTTATAAGAAAAGTTTGAAGATTTTTTTTTCCCTTTACGTTGATTTTTCTTATTCCACTTTTCCTTCTTCGTCGTTTATTGTACCGTTCGGATTTGTGTGCTCATTTTTTTAGAATAATCTGGCGGTTGATCGAGATTAATAATAAGGAAAATAAACGATATGAGTCCAAGGGATAGAATTATGTTAGGATAATTGTGGGGTTCTTTTCAATTTAGAATCCAGTTGTTTTGATATAGAAGATTGAACAACCTGTATATTTTTCTGTGATAATGTTTTTAATCATAATAAACAACAATTATTTTCCAATAAAATTCAAACACTTTCATACAGAGGCAACTACGTAGTACATTTATAAAAAAATACTGAACAGATGCTGTAATTCATCCCAGAATAAATTAGATTGCGTTCTTAATTAAATCGGTAGAAGTTCATAGTAAAGGTATTTCAATTAATGTAGTTATCAGAATATGGTAGAGTTAATTGGAGCACTTTGATATTGCAAGGACTGAGTACTGTGTTTAATTATTGTTAATTTATTACTAAAGCTTCGCGTTGGATAATTATGCAATCTGTGGAATTTGCAATTTGTTTCTCTGATCTTATTATAATAAGCGATCAATTTTGGCAAGGTGACTTTTAAGAATGTTTAGATGTTCTTCTAATGATTAATCGATAATGGAGTGATCTATGGGCACTTAGCAAAAGCTAATTCGCAATAAAATTCAGCAATATTAAAAATTAAATAAAGATTTATCTGACATTAGTCTGGGCTTCGATTTAGCTCCATTTCGATGAGTTCAGTGACAATTTATTTATTTTTTTTTTTACCCATAGTTGTCCCACTGCAAGACAAAGGCCTGCCTTTCTCCTTCCTACTCCTCTCTGTCTTGAGCTAATGTAGACCAATGCTGTCTGTAGGCGTCAAGCTTGTCGCGCCATCTTCTCCTGGGTCTGCCTCAATGTCGACTGACGTTTTCAGGGACCCACAAGAGGGTAGAGTTGGATTTAGTTTTCTATAAAAGTTTTATGATGGATTCGCTAGGGTTAGGTAAAAGCGTTTAAAATTCCAGTCGATACTTACCTATGCAAAAAAAAACATCACTAACCACTTATTACATAATACATTTTTTATGTATACATAATTACATAAAATATTAATAAAACATACACCAAACAATGTACTATAATATTCCACTGATTAAACCTGTCTGCAGCAATCGGGAACATAATATACCGTACTTATGTAAGCAAACAGAATACTTCTAAATGATTTATTGAAGGTTCCTTCCATTGTGGCGCGAATCCCTCGCACGAGCTAAATATCAATGACAGTAAGAAAGATTTATTATGTTTCGCAAGAAACACTGCCGAGCAAGTTTCACTGCAGTTGGCTAACCGATAACTTTGAACGAGAGTCGGTACTTAAGAGCCTTTAATCTATTTCTACTAGACAGTTTGAGGCTGGAAAATATATGCATATTTTTGCAAATAAATTGGCTTTTGTTTTTTAGTTTGAGTATTGATTTTAGTATTTTTAGCCAGGTTTCACGTTCACAATAATAATTATAGTATGGGTATCGATTTGTGTTGACTATTAAAGTCGACTGAAAGCGGCTATTACCTATAATGGTTAGATATAAGTTTGTCATTTTTCTTCATTTAATACCGTTTGTACCGTTCCCATAGACAAACCGTGAAAACGGTTTTGCGGACCATAGTTAATATCCTAAGATTTTTTTGTAAAATGTAAAAATAAAATAATACTTAATAAAGTTTTATTTTATGAAGAGCAGTCTCATCGTCATCATGATTGGGAACTTTGTTCAAGCCACTTGCACTGCTCAGTATCACACTAATATTATAAAGACGAAAGTTTGTGAGTGTGTGTGTTTGTATGTTTGTTACTTCTTCACGCTCAAACGGTTGGACTGATTTGGATGAAATTTGGTATGTAGATAGCTTATACCCTGGATTAACACATAGGATACTTTTTATACCGGTGTACGCGGGTGAAACCGCGGGGCGCAGCTAGTGGGTTTTATAATAAGGGGGCTGAAGCATTTCCGAAGTAGCCTAGAGGTCCTAGACAAAATGACATTCTATCAGCGATAACGATGATGAAAAAGTCAAAAGTGGGGACTGACATTACGAAAAGCTCATAATCCTGTTGAAAGCCGTTGTGGAAATACGAAAGTGACTCCCACTTGTCTAGCTCCTCAGTAGGCTACGTCGCCTCTTCTGTGCTTCTGCTCTGGGGATCTGAACTACGTGCTACCGCCTCCAAAACATGATTTTACGGACGCCTGTACCTACTCTTCGTCCGGGCCAACCATTGGTATAAAATTTATAAATTGATGACTGCAAAGCTAACTAATATTGTAATCCCAATAGCTCGTGCTTTTGCTATGATTGATAGGGTAATTATCAGGAGCTAATTAAGCTACACTATTAAACGGACATGTTTTATTAATTAGCCTTAAATTAGCGTAATAGCTACTGTTGAATAGTGAATGCGTGAATAAAGTACCTATGTACGGCTAATAAAAGTGTTAATTACGAATTACTATTAAACTATTATTATGAACAAAAGTAATAGCAGAACCAGTTATGTTCATAAAAAGTATTGGTTTATTATTAATTTTACAACAAATTGCATTAGCTTCCCAATACGCCAATAGCGATTCTCGAAAGGGTAACTAAGTAGATACGTTTCCAAACTCCTTCTGTATAATAAATCCCGCCAAAAACAAAGTAGATACGTTTCCAAACTCCTTCTGTATAATAAATCCCGCCAAAAACATTTTCATGTAAAATTTTGCCAAGACGAGACCACATAATTATAGCTCGCGCTGACAAAAAGCTATCAGATCTAATTGTAGAGCCAAGCTTCTAACTCTACACGCCCTAACTCTCCAAGCCTTAACTTCACAAATTCTATACCTTAGTCAAAATATGAGGCTTGGCCGTTTCGTTAATACGAGAACTATTGTATACTTAACAGAAAAGTAATGAACAATGAATACATTTTTCACCTTGCGCCCATGTGATGGTAGCGGTTTTTGTCTTAGCAACATTTTACATGAAAATGTTTTTGGTGGGATTTCATTTCTTTTTGTAAGTTGCTTATGATATTTATACGAGTATTTTTTCTGTTGTTCATTTTTTCTTTTTTTTTGGGGTGTATTTCTTGTACATTGAAAAAAGGCACCTCTGCCTTTTTTCACAAAATCTAAACACCGCGATTCAGAAAAATGACGTCACAGCACAATGCCATCTATCGGTCACGTAGTTAAACTATAAAAATATTATGTATGGAAATTCGTTCCGACAAACACTATGTAGGCTACGTAGACGTCCGAAAAGTACTTATATACAAGTGTATATTATTCGTAATAAGTACCTACTTATTATTTGCGGAAGTCTCATACAAATTTCCATCCCCTAGTTTATGGGGTAAAAGTTCCAAGTTTTAGAATTTTTTTGTTGTTAGTGTACTAATACTAGCTTACATACCAAATTTCAGCTTTCTAGGACTTCAGGAAGTACCCTAAGAATTTTTATGATCATCAGTGAGTCAGTGACCAAATCGGGGTATTTTAGATATCAATAAAATCTAAAGTATAAAAGCTATGCAATTTAAACTTTATCCGTTTTATTACAAAAAAATGCTAAAGTACTGGTTTAAACCAAGACTAAAAGGTCTAGGATTGTTACGGTATTAAAGCTAGTACCAGGACCAAAATGTGTTCCGATTACAAAACGAAGACTATCGGAGGATCAGTTAGTACCATGGTTAGTACCAATGAAGGTCCATGCTGGTCCATGCTTTTAAAATATCCACAGATAAGAAACAAAAATGGCATTCTTTCATTCGTTCCTACAGTATTTATTTGAAGCAACGTTCCGTTTCTCTAAATATTGATATAATAGTATCACTTGAAATGTTTAAATAATTATTTATCAATACAAAAATAGGTCAAAAATTGTTCTTTGTCTATGTTACAATATATTGAACAAGCACAATTCGTCCTTTTGACGCGCTTTTTATAAACAAGTTGTCATATTTTTTAACACCTCTAGCGTGAAGTGGAGCGACATTATATTCGGCGAGCGGCGCGTGTAATTTGAGAGTTGAGAGCCTTGAGACGAATGTTTTTGTTGCGTCCTATAATAATAAATACCTGGATGAACTTCTTATTTTCACTAATTGTTTTTAATATTACTGTTACTGCTATGTGGTTTGCTCGTGAGTTGTTGTGTCTGGTTAAATTGTGAACTTCTAATCGTAAGAAATGGAAAACAACAAAAGAAAAAATGGGTTGAAAACTGGATTTCTGAAGAAAAAGTTAGTAAAACATGGATTTTAAATTATTATTAGGTAAATAATAACCATCTTATTTCGACTACCTAACGCGATGTTCTTATATTCTTATTATTATATTAGTACCGCAGTTAGTCCAATAGATAAACTAGGGGTCTCTGTGGTTTAACTTTAGTACCATAGATAGTTCATGAACTAGTGATAAACTTCATTTTATAATAACGTTTTATTTAGTCATGGTTTAAACCTAGTAATAATCCCAGTACTATATTTAAATCGCGTTTTGTAATAAGACGGTATAGGTATAATAAGTCAACCACTGACATCATATCCCGAAAATTTTGTTTGTCTGGTATAATCCAAACCCAAGTTAAGAAGGTTCAAAAATACGACGAAGTGCTTCGAGAAAAGGTAGGTAGTGCCCTTGCGCTTCGCTTGGCTCGTCTTGGCGGGGGCTCTCCCGTGCCCCCAGATCCATACTTTATGTGTATTTCCATATACCTATTGGATTATCAGCATTAAGAAAACCTTTAATGAGTGGACATTTTTACCATGACGTGGGCATAAAATTTTACGATACCGGAGCCGGAGAAGAATAAGAGTTTATTTTTTTTGGAATCGATCGCCACATGCTCAGTATATAATTTTCCCACTGCTGGGACACAGACCTCCTTTCTGTGAGAGGGAATGGGCCGTAATACAAAACGCGGGCCCAGTGCGGGTTGTCACATGTCTTCGAATTTTTGGTTCTAGGACATGCCGGTTTCCTCACGATGTTTTCCTACACTGTTTTGAGAGCAGTGGTGATAAATAATTTACACCAAGTAAATCGCCTGTTGGGGTTCGACGGCCTACAACTTGTAAGTCGCGGCCGCTATCACTGGGCCTCCGTCGATCACTCTACACTACGTATTTTAAACTATATACATAAATTCACCCCTTCTTCCCATGGGGGTAGGCAGAAACTACAGAACGCCACCTGCTACGATCCTTACATACTACTTTTGCCACAGAGTAATACAGATGGGACACTCCGCAGTTTAGGTATGAAGCTACAGGTACACGGCGGGACCCGTCCACGGGCTAATTCAGTAGAAATGCCGCGCGCCGAAGGTATAAGAGTTACGCGATAGAAAGAGAGGCAATGTTTAGGTGAATATAACTGTAGGTAATTAGCGTTCTGCGAACTGAATGGCACTTTATTGTGTCGTAGCAAGAGTCGCTTTTTATTTAAATGATTTTGCGGAGTGTCCCATCTGTATTAATGTGTGCTTTTGCTTTGTTTACGTTCACACATTTTGTCATACACGCACGCCGCGCCGGTTGCAAGTACTACGCACCTGAGCAATTTAAAAAAAAAATGTACCCTTGGATTTTGCCTTGTCCCTCGACTTTGTTCATTTATTTTTTTGAGATGAATAACTTTTAGCTGAATATATTAATTTAAAATATTTATAAATATTTTTAAATACATATAAAAATTGTCGTTTTGTTGTTACTTTAATAAATATAAAACTTACGAAGGTTTTAAAATAGAGAAGACCATCAAAGGATCATGGGCAAATATATATGAAGCCTGGTACTCGGTCCAATAGCCATAATATATATATCATTGGAAAGGTCTTTTTACAAGGATTAATGATAACCGAGTCGCTTGTCTCCATTTGCTGTCGGAACGGAGTTATTTTGTGTTAAGTATTTAATTTTTTTTTGTTTGATTTTGTTAAGATAATGGTGATATTATATAATTTTCTTCTATAGAATCATGTGTGTGTTGATTAATAGATACTAAAATGAATAAACACTCAGGAATAAAAAAAAATAGAAAAAGTAAGAAACGTTATTTATTTTTTTAAACATTATTATCAACAATAATGACATCGTTGAGGAACGCTGCAGGAGCAGTGAAGCCTACGTGTCTCGCATATCCTAGATACCACACGATTGAAACTATATGAGCACAAGTGCCGATTGTTCGTCGTCCGGTCTAACACGTGCAGTAATAATTGCATAAAATGTTATGGATATTGGTTTCGTTTTCATTAACATTGTTTTTTACTAATACATAAGAATAATAAGTTCTTGACCGTACGTGACGCGACTGTATGCGCCAGGCATCTTCGTTTATACCATATTCATTTAAATCTTGGAGTGCGCTTTCTCTATATACTTGTAGAATGTATAGTCCATTTGATAAATGCTCGCTGCAGTAGGATCGGGCTAGCTTCAGTTGATAGGTGCCCAATGAAAGTAAAATAATCTGTTCTTCCGTCAGTACTACCCCACAACCCAGTTGTACTCCGAAGCCCAAGTACTCACGGTGAGAAAACTCTATGTCCTCCGCACTGTCTTGCGTCGACATTCCACGATGCCACTTGATAGAGATCTATCCAATAGGCGGATTGGCTTTCCTATCTGCGAATCTATCCAGCACCGTTCTGCGCTTGCCCTTTCGCGTACAAAGTTCAATTATGTACAATAAAATCAACAAGACCCTATCAATTTATAAACTAACCCTGCATAAGGTCAAGCAGAATCTAAAGCCTTGGTTACTGTCCCTCAATTACGACGAAACAGAGCAAATTCTAAAAACTCTTTCGTAATATCAATTCTAGCCAATGAGAGGCACTCAACTTCATCCTTTACTCGCGATCCCAGTAAATTTTTCCTGTACTTCCAATTCAATTTACATATACACACACACACACATACTTCAAGCACACACCCACACACACACACACCACACACATTACACGCACACACACAATCACCACTACAGGCTCATTCTAAACAATTTTCATTTATTTATTTAAGTTGTATTATTTTAGTCTTTTTATTTTTCATTGTTAATCTTATTGCATAAGTTTTCAATAGTATTTCCTCCCGGGAGAGGGCACTGGCTCTTGTAACACAGGTTAACCACCTAGCACAAGTGTCAGGGACTTCACATTAATTGTAACCACTTCCTTATGTAATAAAGATTATTATTTATTTATTATTATTTATTTATTAGTAGTGGGAAGTTCTGTATTTCGTGACTTTCTATTCTTTGAAAATCCGCTCTTCGGTTATTCAAATGTTTTCTTTCTACATAATCATAAAGTAGATTCGGGGAATCTATTTTCTCCCTGATTATGTTTAGGAAGGCCTCTGCGTGAATGTTGTCATCGATGGGTATGTGGAAGTTATTTAACATAGCTGCGGCGATTTTAAAATCAATGAACATTTTTGGTAGTGTTTTATTAAAATATTTTTGCCGCAAAAGCTTAAAATCACGTTTGAACCTCCCGTTCACCACTTCCACTACCCACCGGCATAGTGTAACTGATCGAGCTTCATTACCTTGCTCAGTAGTTAGCTGTGTCTCCCATCTGTCTTTAGATGGTGGAACGTAGGATTCATATCCCCATGCTTCGATAGCATCTAAGCTGTCCCGGAAGCCGCGATCTAATATGAAGACATCGTTTGGTTGAAGAAAGCAATGTAATGGGTTTTCTCCATCATTCATTATATCGCTCATGATGTTCGCATCGGTCTTAGTGGCAGCGTATGGTCCCAAAACATCAATTATATAGCCATTGGAACACACAATTAAAAACGGCTTCAGCAAGTTCTGGAACTTATGCAGGCTATAAGATAGACGCTGGAACAAAAAGTTCGAGCTTTTATTGATATATATATAAGTCCCATCGCATATAACGATAGCTTTATTGTTTTCTTCATTGCCAAATAACCCTATTGGTATAGTGAGGTTCTTTTCTAAAACGTCGTTTCTATTCATATGGTCCACTCCCAAGTGTAATATTACATATTCATTCATAAGGCATTCGCGCACAATAGTTAGTAAACGTTCTAGCTTTCTTCGTGACATATTAAATAACGTCGCTAGTCTTTCATCTGAGTCTCCGGTACGTAGTTTCGTCAGATATATGCCTAACGCAGTTCGAGGCTCCTTGCACCTCCCACTTAGTGAGGGTGTTTGTTCTAATATGGAATCAAACTGTTCGCATTTGCGTCCTGTCCAAAAGTACATATCCTCGTTGCTTAAAGCACCTCTTGTGTTGAAATCTAGCCTAGGTCCACGATTTAAAGCCATTCTCAACATGTCACAAACGTCACTAAACTGTTGCGCATTGAAGTTATGTGTGACATTGCAGAATTGAGGCAGCTCTTCCCAAGCATTGCTCTCAAGGTGTTGTCCACATACTCTAGCACCGTCAGGAATATATAACTTATATTCACAGAAAATGTGAATCTTGATCGTCTCTGGTATTCGATGGCGGGTTGCGTTTTGGCAAGTGTTAAAAATACAATGCCCTGGAGTGTTTGGAGCTCGAGTGTAGTCTGGAACCTGAAGCTCTCGTACATTCTGTTCTACTTCTGGTATGACAGGTGGTCTTCCTACAACGTTGTCAATTCTCTGCCAACATCGGTGACACACACGTCGTGTGTTTTCGAACTCTACCTGAAAATGGTAGAATACGATTTTGTTGATGTTACGTTGCATTTTTATGAAAACATTTAAAACAATGCGGTATGTAAGTATTCAGGTCTAAAGTCATGGCATACTTGTATTGTTTTCACATTTTAAGTAATGCAAGTAAAAATATATCTTATGTATAGCCGAAGTGACGGCTTAGTGAATAGATAATAATAGCAAACACACAATAGGTGGTCAGAGAAGTGTTTTAATAAGAAGAACTATAAACGTGCAAACTGAGTCATAAAAGGATTAAAGGATTGTGAGAAAGCTGCACAAGTCATTACTGATATAAAGGGATGCCGCTCGGAAGCAGGTAGCTAGAACTGCACGTGTTTTTTTTTCTATGTAGCGGACTCCCTTAAAAATAAAATAAATAAATAAATCTTTATTTTCAGACCAGGAGATCCATACTATGCGAGCAACAATTTGGCACTTATTACCCTTAGCTACGGTCCATACAGCCGCGCTACATAGAAAATAAACACGTGCAGTTGGTAGTTTACAGCTCGGTTCGGAAACGCACTTTTACACACAACACTAGAGTAGTTCAATAAGACCTGTAAGTGCGAGCAAGAGGTCCGATTAAAATGATTTAGGGCTCAATTCGCACGTTTGTAATGGCTCAGGTATAAAAATATAACAGACAATAATAATATAAACAAACCACTTCTAAAAAGAAAAATTGAAGCTGTTGAAGTTCGAAATAGTTTGATGAAGTATGTACTAACCTCCAAAACGGCATGTTCTCGTATATAAGCCACAAACTCGGGGTGCATTCTTGGAAGATCATCAGTTAAAACATGCTGTTGGTATCTAGCATGATGTAGGCCTCACCGACACATCACACAGTTGCTTTCTGGAGAGCATCACCAATAAGGTGAATATGATATGTGTCCTTCTAGGGCGTCCCCTACCGGCGCTTCCACTCACATCTGCAATAATAACGGATTAAAAAAAAACATGATTCATTTGGCCATTCTTCCGGGTTAGCATTGCATTGGTAAGCTGCCATATGCCCGAATTCGATTAAAATCGATGTAAATGAGACAAAGATCTATCAGTAAAATTGAATACGGAGAATGCTTTGTTTAGTAGGTATACTACGAATAAAACCGTTCGTTACTTCCTATCTAGGTATCTGATAGACTTCGAAACGTTTTCAATGAGATCCTTTATTGAAGATTTACAGTCGTCTAGGGAGCTAATATGTTTCGACAGGATTTTCCTTTTCAATTTAAATAAGTTTCATAGTTTTCGAAAGCAATACAGATCAAACAACCCAATACTGTGAATATTTTATTAACCGGCGAAAAAAAGGAGGGGGTTCTGAAGTCGTATATTTTTGTCCAAATTGTGTTCTAGCTTGTCTTTGATTTTTGATCTTAATAATTTGGGTTTTAAAAAATATTTGGATCTATAAGCATGGAAGAAAAATGTTCATCAAGTAAGATACCTAGGTACTGAACATTCACATAGACATCAATCAATTTGCCTAGCCTTTTCCCAAATATGTTGGGGTTGGCTTCCAGTCTAACCAAATGCAGCTGTATACCAGTATTTTGCATGGACCGACTGCCTATCTGACTTCCACAACTCAGTTACTAAGGTAACACGATACCCCTTGGCAACACTGGTTGTCAGACTTTCGGGCTTTTGACTACCCGTAACGAGTGTCAAAGATCTACGAAAAACATCCGGGACCAACTTCTTAACGTGCCTTCCGAGGCACGGAGAGGTCTCGGTATGTTATAGATGGTCACTCATCCACATACCGACCTCGGCAGGCATTGCTTAACCTTGAAGATCGACCCGTATTTAGCCACGAGCCCCTCAACATTCACATACACATCTAGTTAGGAAATAAAACTGAAAATTATATTTTTTATCAGGTCATAATAAACAATGAAATAAGTACCTACAGATTTTTCTACATGTTTGAAGCTACTCTCACAAATTAACCAAGTCCTCCAGTTAATTATGAGAAGTACACACGTACAACGACATACTCTAAGGGCTCTGAGATAAGTTCAATTCAGCCTTAATACACTCCATCGTAGCAATTGACCTATGAAAGGTCACAATAGGCACAATAATAGAGTGGGTATTTTCCAAAGAGTTCCCTTTTACGATAATTGCTTAAAGCCTTTCTTAGCTCCGGGTATGAAGTGCCGAGATTTACGTTTACACAACTATTTCGAGGTTTAAAAATTTAAATATTGATTATTGAGAGTTTCTGAGTTGGTTATTTTTGGATTCTAATGTATTTTTGCTTTACAGGATTAAGGCTCTTACAGACAGAGGCGATATCGCGTCGCGACGCGATATTTTTCTACGGATATAATATCGAAATATCGCGTCGCTACCGCGATATCGCCTCTGTCTGTAAGAGCCTTTATGTGGAATGGTCTTAAATGGTGAAAAGTATCATTGAAAACATTATTACCCAACTGCGCCACTACAAAAACAGGGTTATGTTTTTATGTTCACGCGTATATATATGCCTATTTGTATCATTGTATGTGGGATTCTTTAAAACCTCGAAGCATCCTAATTGCTGGATGGATTATTAATACTTGAGGTGTATCTTGACTTGTCTTGGTCGCTATAGGTTAGGTTTAGTTATTATAAAATCAAAATGACGGATAATAGGCGTCAACAAGTAATTTCTTGTTTTTTTTTTTTTGAGGCCCTAACCATGGGGGTTATCAAAATAAAGAAATTCCAAAAGTAGTTTGTCCTGACTGATTTGAAAATGACTTGGATAACGTGAAGCCTAATTTTAAAATTACTAGATAGCGGTAGTTCTATTACAATTCTTGGTAATAACTCCCACCTAGAAATTTTAAAATTAGGCTTCAGTAATTTTCATATAAGATGAGTACTCAGCAAAAACATACATTGTTGTTCCTATGCACTATGAAAACACATATGTAAACTATAAACATATTCGCATAGCACAGAACATGCTCCAGCGAATAAAAAGGATTATATTATTAGGAAACTAAAGCATGCACGTTGTATGAATAGCAATTTTCTTTAAAATTCACCATTTTTCGTATCACCTCTCCAGTATTGCACGAACTGAAATCGCTCCTCAAAATCATGTTAACAAAAGCTAACCACGATCTTATAATCTTCTAATTTTGATCGGAATATTCGAAAGACGAAAACCCGTATACCATGGCATAAAGAGGTCGTTTAGCAAAGAAGAAAATGCGATTAAATTAAATTTCCGGCAGTCTCAAAGGGCTTTTCGATAGCTGCAATATCTTAAGCCGGCTCTCCAAAGGTCTGGCTATCTCGGTCTTGCCTTTTCTACAGCGAGCCTTTTCATGTAGTAGTTTTAGCTTTAGGGCGCGTTTACACGACAAGGAATTGCTTGTTTTTTGTTGGGGAAAACAGAGTGTAATTTTGTGTGTACTTCACACGCGAGGCTGTCATGAAATGAATGAAGGGTTGCGAAATACGTTGCGCGATTTCGGGTTTCGGTAATCTATTTCATTCTTTAGTTTTGTTGGTACGTTGGAGGTATATAGGATGAATGTAGGTACATTATATTTTGATGATTCTCATTTCCTTTGTAGCTCAGTCAACTTATATTCTTTGTGCTTAATTGATTTAGTTTTTGAACAGCAAAAAATGGTAAACATTGACAAGTGGTAGGTATAATGGATAGATCTTCTCCATACGAAACTACCTTTAGGAAGGGGTGACTAGAATTAATTCTATTTTTTTGTAAATTTTGACGTTCAAAAGTGTCTAATATGTGCCTATTTGAAATAAATGATTTGACTTTGATAAAAAAAGATTTCGACGAACTGAGAACCTCCTCCTTTTTTTTGAAATCTGCTAAAAATTGAGCAACACTCCATTTCATGTTGAAGAAGAAACTTCGTATAGGTAAGTACTATCGATAAAACAGACGCCTTTACACTCTAAAAGTTGCTTTTTGTGGACACTGATTCAAGCTCAAACACAAAGCATTTATTTCAAATAAACCAATATTATGCACTTTTGAATTGTCAAGGGTTCGGTCTTGGGTCGGTCAGTCAGAAAGATGAAGCTAGTTGCCCATTCCAAAGCGTAGATCTCTATGAAGAACGGACAAGAAACTCCACGGACACTCTTTTAAATCAAATATTTTACAAAATATTGGTTACATTGTTCATATTGAAAATATACATGTGAGAGCAATGTAGAAAGACGTGCACGTAAAAAGCGTCCGTAATAAAAAAAGATAAAAACTAAAAACAACTAAATTAAAAAATAAAAATAAGCCGTGGCAGCTAAGAGACGACCAGTCCCAACTGACGGCGCCCGTTCACGAACATGACGCATGGATCAGCACCAATTAGCTCAACCATTTTGAAGGGAACTTAATGATCCAACACACACGCCACCACCAACGAGACATTTGAGTGAGCATAACATACTCTCAACCGCCAGGGCACATTCAAGTCAGTGAAAGACGAACCCAGTAAAAGGTAGCTTTATATTAGCTACATAGTGCTCACACATGTGCTATGCAATTATACAATACTAAGAGATTGAATTTAAACAATGCAAAGAAAATTTTCTCTCTTCTTAATCTTCAGCAGCTCCAACAATATTTTCGAATGCTAATCAATTAGTTTAAGCGTCCTTGTGGAGCAGGACCAGCATTTAGCCAAGCATTTTTGTCAGCGATGTAATCTCCCAACTTATAATATGCCTGGCTGCATAGTGTGCGTTTTAAACATGATTTAAATTTCGTTTCATTCAGCTGGAGTATATGCGGAGGTATTTTATTATAACACTAGCTTTTGCCCGCGACGTCGTCCGCGTTTCCGTCGTTTTTCGTAAAAAAAGTACCTACCATATGTCCTTCCTCACGGTTCAGTGGTTTTGATGTAACAGACAGATTAACTTTCGTATTTTAGTAGGGAAATATAATATGTCAATCCACAATACTGTTGAAAAATATCGCAATAAGGAACCGCAGACTATTATTATTAATAGCTGTGCCCGCGACTCCGTCAGCGTGTAACTCCTTGTATGTTATTAAGTTAATGTATTGGACTGCTAAGCTATCGGGAGTTACACGTGTTATTGTGAGTCAACCATAAAAGACCGACATATGCTGTTGTGGGATATTTTTTAGATAATTTTATGTAGAACATTTCCGTCATAAATGATTTCTATGTAGCTTTAACCATTAAGGCTGCACACGCGCCGTAAGCTTAAAAAATGGAGCAACTTTTCCCGTTTTCCCAACATTTCCCTTCACTGCTCTGCTCCTATTGATTGTAGCGTGATGAAAAGTATACTATAACCTCCCCAAGAGTATGAAGAATAATAGTACCAAGTTTCGTTAAAATCCGTCGAGTAGTTTTTGTTTCTATAAGGAACATACAGACAGACAGACAAAAAATTTACTGATTGCATTTTTGGCATCAGTATCGATCCCTAATCACCCCCTGATAGTTATTTTGAAAATATATATCATGTACAGAATTGACCTCTCTACAGATTTATTATAAGTATAGATTTTAAACCATGAAACCTGGTTGAACTAAATGGTCCCTATTTCTAGTCCTATAATTGTGTCTTTCACGTCTTTTACCGAAAAGATTTAGATTTTTCCTTACGTACATGATGTTTTCGTATATATATTGACAAGGTACCGTCATGATGTTAATATCTTTAAAGTTCCCTTAGAGAATCGCGCCTGCGGAGGCCCTATATTGCTCTGATGGCTCTTTTCTACAGAATAAAAATAGACTCAATATCTGCAGCCCGTCCCCATAGTAAGATACCGTAAGACATTTTACCTTGCCACTATACTTTGTTTGTTCTAAAATTTCAGCTTGCAAGCAAAATTGTTTCTAAATTAGAAAGGCCTGGCGTTTGTCGATAGTATATTACACTGGTCGATGATAGTAAAGCGTTCAATGGCAGGCGGAAGATCAACTGTTCATTGCTATCTTCTATTGGAGTTCAGATTTCGAAATACCTGCAAAATATACCTTGTTTAATATGTTTTTAGACTGTTAGCAACGTGCCGAAAAATAAAGAATCGTCCCTTAGGTTTTCTTAACGTAGGCAATCACTTGTTACAACTATCAAAAGAAACGGGTGACTAAAAGCTCCACTATTTCATCTCTGTTACAAATTCTAAAGGTTATATACCTCATTAGGTATATAATCCTCTGTGTTGGCTACTGTTTATCTGTATAATGTAGTGCTCTTCTATTAAGTATAGCTAATATTAAATTCTCCATTTAGGTATAGTAGCTACGATAAGTAGGTACTACTTACAAGTCTTGAATGTGATTTATGGTTTTTGCTCTAAGGATAAAAATTCTTATCTTAAGATAAAGTGTATGATACGTCTGTTATCTTACTCATCATCTACCTAGCCTTTTCCCAACTTTGTTGGGGTCGGTTTCCAGTCTAACCAGATGCAGCTGAATACCTACTAGGTTAAGTAAGTTTAGCTCAGAAAAATATCTAGTTATTGATATCTATAGAAAAATGGCACCAAAAACACGATAATAATCGTATAAGTACCTATTATAAGTTTACTAATGATCCGCCCCTGTTTCGCACGATTTTTACGACTTCATAATACATAACAGATATCTTTATAATACTTATTTAGGTTATTATAAATCTATTATCCACCTAAACCTTTCGTAATAAATTCTCAAAATTAAATTATTTTGGGGTTTTAATTTCGTGGTAAAGTATTTGTAGAGCCACTTTACATTATTTTTATGATGGATAAATTATTAAACATGTATTTTGGGTAGGTTTAGAGAGAAAATATGTTTGGCTCATATCTGAGGCGTCATTTTAGAAATTATTCCCAATTATCAGGTGCATGCAAGCAAAGCCGCGAGCAATAGCGAACAATATGTATATATTTAAGGTGCTAATTAAGCCCTTTCATTTAATACCCAACACGGCATCATAATTTTTTTTTTTTAGTTCATGACTTTGTCCTATAGAGGTCGCCATTTTCAGTATAATGTGACGTCACAAAGCCTATATCCAGCGGACAATCAAGACGCATACATACATACATACATACCGGTCAAACTCATAAGCCTACTTTTTGCTTCGCCGTAGTCGGGTACTGATGGTGAAAACAGCATTCAAAGCAGTTGCGTCGTTTAGAAGAACAACGCGGTCACACATACAGACAAAGACAGAGACAGAGAAATTGCAGCGTGTATATTATATCGAAACCCACTTATCTATGAACAGCTGAATAACAAACTAGACGTTACTGAATTACTCGCTAATCATTCAACCGGCAGACGTCAGATACGCTCCGTGTTCCTGTCGTAACAGTTTTCACATCCTCTCTCGGGTCGCTTCCTTAGCTAGTAACCGAACCGAAAAAATTATGATTTGGACAATACAAGAGTCAGTCGAATTTATTATAACTGCCTTCAGCTGAGCGTCCACTGGTCCGCGCCGGCCGCAATGCACGCACGGCACGCAACAGATTTTGGTTTGTTTGTATGAAGAAATGAAAATGCGGCCGGTAGCGATAGTGGACCCAGTGCTATAGAAATTCATACAAAGCAAACCAAAATCCGGTGCGGCTGGTGCGGAACAGTGGACGTTCACCTTTAAGGTCCACACCAATATTCAAATGTTTCAAGCTATTCATCCAGCTAGCATATACAGGGTGACTTTGAAAACATGCGACAAAATTTAAGGGGGTGTTCTACGCATCAATATGAATTTAAAATTACCTTCCCATATTATACTTAAAGGTATTGGACCCTTTTGTAAAAGAAGGTCGGATTTTTTTTTTGCGAATTCGATGTTGGTCCCTTAGTAAAAGTTGTTCATATTGATGCGTAGAACACCCCCTTAAATTTTGTCGCATGTTTTCAAAGTCACCCTGTATATCGCTTCCCATCAGGAAAATCGAGATAAATGGCAAATTACGTATACACCTCGATCATTCAGCACTTATAAAAGAGTGCTAAACTTGGACTCCAGATCAACCATACCAAGACAAAAGTAATCGTGGTAGACCGTATTCATCTTCTTCCAAGCTCAAATCTACTCGACAGCTATGAAAAAGTCCGCGAGTTCGTGTATCTTGGGTTTTTGATCACTAATGAGGTTAACTGCCTTGAGGAAATCCGCCATCGTACTGGTATGGCCAAAAGTGCAATGACTAGTCAAAAATCTGGAAGAACCGTGGCATCCGTCGGAATACCAAAATATGACTGACCCGTGCTCTAGTTTTTTCCATCTTTTTATACGGTGCTGGAAAGTGGTACATTAAAGCCGTGAAAGCAGTAAGATCGATACTTTCGAGATGTGGTGTTGGCGGAGGCTACTTCAATACCATGGACCACCATGACAGCGAATGTATCCATACTGGAGGAACTCGACATCACGAAGCGCCTGGTGCTTGCCCTCAGCTTTTTCGGACATATTATGCGTTCATCTAAGTATGGTCTGGAAAGGCTACTGACACAAGGGTACTGGGCCGGTTGGAAGGAAAACGCGCTCAAGGCAGAGCACCGGCAACATGGTTAGACTGCTATCACGAAGGCAGTTGGGGGCAGTATTTACCGAGTGGTCCACACTGCAGAAGACCGCATAGTTTGTAGATGCATCGTATGTGATCGCAATTCTCAGCATTGAGGGAACGAAAAAGCAAAATCATCACGTTACCTTGGTAATATTTTTACAAAGAAATATCCTTATGTAGCAGTAAAAAATCGTAGAAGTAATGTTTTAGCAGGAGATATCCTTTCGTAGTTGGTTCCAATACGACAGAAGCCTGAAAGAAAACGCAAGCAATTGCTAAAGGCATCTATGACGTATAGTATGATCAGCAAGTTACCATAAACAACCCCTCTTGACCGTGTTAGAGATGGCTCGCTGCTTGTCTAAACAGACGGAAGAAGTTAAACAATTGAACATCAATATTTTACATGAAAATACTCCCAGCTGACCTCCGAAACCCACTTTTGAGTTCATTACTATAGAGTACGTGGGCATTTTTTTTTAAACTGCTACCTACTTTGTAAACAGCTTACTAATATTGTTTTGGATATTTTAGCAAATTCTTGGTTTAGTCGAATGATAAATTTTACGAATTTTGCTAGGTATGTATTTTTTTTATTACATGGAGCTTATTTCAAATAATATATGTAAATAAATAGTAACTTAGATACGTTTTGGTCATGACCGTTACCAAATAATAAGGACAGTACTGCAAGACGTAAGATGACACATTTCAGGATTTAATTTTGTTACTTTTTTTTTAATTTCTGTTGGCAATTTAAGTAAAAAAGAAAACTAGTCTTTTGGAACTATTTAATAATTACTCGACACTTCTATGTTATAAAAATGTTAATTATTCGCAACTTGTATGTATGGGACATCCCATAAGTGGGTTGGTAGACATTTTGACGAAAATGCCCACGTACGAATGTAAAGCTAAATTTTTGAGCTGAAGCCTCTGGTATCTATTTTAATAAAACCGAAAACCGACAGACAGGTGATTTGTTCATACCATTGACAGCGCAGAGCAGGTGACTTTGATAGCGGTAATGTACATAATCAGGGTATACTGTTTCCAGTATAGTATGTGGGTCCATATTGGTTCACCTAAAGTTCTTTACCCGAAATTGTTCTTCCTAATGATTTGTAATCCGAATGATCACTCTTCCTAAAATTTTTCACCTTAAAGTTTTCATTCATACAATTTGTAGTGCTACCGGCGATGTTCATAACTCTCATGTTTCCGAAAATTGTAATGAATAATATCATTAATGTAAATATAATTAAACTCCTACTGTTTTTTTATCATAACGCTTTTTTTTTATCCCTAAACATAAAAATGCCCGACAGGACGAAATCCCGAATGGACGTCGATGGGCCCAAAAGCTTCGTTTTCGTCAGCAGATCGACGGAGCCCCGCTGCGCGGGGCTCCTATTACTGCCTGCAGGGTTTAAAGGACCCTAACTAACCGAACTGCGGGGTGCCCCTGATGTCGACTGTCTAAGGTTAGGGTTTTCCTCAGCAGATCGACGGAGCCCCGCACAGCGGGTCTCCTATTTCTGTCTGCAGGGTTTAAAGGAACCTAACTAACTGAACTTCGGGGTGCCCCTGATGTCGACTGTCTAAGGTTAGAGTTTTCGTCAGCAGATCGACGGAGCCCCGCACAGCGGGTCTCCTATTTCTGTCTGCAGGGTTTAAAGGAACCTAACTAACTGAACTTCGGGGTGCCCCTGATGTCGACTGTCTAAGGTTAGAGTTTTCGTCAGCAGATCGACGGAGCCCCGCACAGCGGGTCTCCTATTTCTGTCTGCAGGGTTTAAAGGAACCTAACTAACTGAACTTCGGGGTGCCCCTGATGTCGACTGTCTAAGGTTAGGGTTTTCGTCAGCAGGTCGACATCAGGGGCACCCCGAAGTTTGGTTAATTATGTTCTAGGTAGGTTCGGTTAAGTCGGGAATCTAAACAAAAAAGATATGACTTTGAATAATAGTGTAAAAGATGGTTATGTTGAGAAAATATAGAAAAACAAATAAAAGTATAATATATGTTTATTGCTACTGACATTAAGAAGTTGAATGCTTCGGAATTTTGAACATTAGAGACAGAGTAGTTAGGAATTGTGATTGTTAATTAGGAAGAACATTTTCGGATTTCCAATTATCGTAGTTGAAAATTTAGATGAACTTTGGCACACCCATATAAATGTGTCTGGATGGAGAGAAAAGAGGATTGTGTCAGGAATGATAATGAAAGAAAAGTGGAGTTTATGTCAACCGTCACGCTATGTAACGGTTGATAGGGGAGAATGGAAGAAGAAAACGTGTTACGCCGACCCCACGTAACATGGGACAAGGGCTGGAAAATGATGATGATGATGATGGTGAAGAGCTCACGAAAACCCCCTTTTTAAGGCTTTTAGAATGCACTATAGGTGTATTGTGAATGCAGAAGGTTCTTTTACCATGCTTGCAGCAAAAAATTAGGCCAGGAACTCACTGTGATTATACTCTACAATATAAGCTTCTAATAATTCAGTATTTATCGAACGTGGGTAACACGAACAACTCTGTTAGATTACCTCAATCACGTACTTGCCACTTAGATTAATAGTCACACAGTAATCTGCGACTTAATTGTTCATATTAAGTACTTATACGAGTATGTAGTTATCATGTAAAAGCTGCTCTAGATACTTCTAATAATTATTCTCTGTTATCACTTTATAGGCTTGATCCTAGTTTATTTTTTGGTACATAAATTAAATGCGTAAGTTAATAATTTTAATTTAATAATAATAATTTAATTTATGTACAGGCAGCGTCACGATGTACGTACCCCCCCCTGGAAGCACCGGTGCTTGCAAGGGGGGTAACCACATCGTGACGCTGACTGTACACACACACAAGTTAGGTAACATACAGACATAGAAAATACAATGAAAATTATAGCAATACAAAGTAGAAATAGCAGCCGTGGGCCGCAAACTATGCACTAAAGTAAAAAATATTAACAGTAAAGACAAATTGAGTTGCCGAACGTTCATTGTGACGCAGCACAGCCGGACAAGAAACAGAAATAGTGATTACAAAATTATAAACTTTATAATAAAAAGAAAATAAACACAATAACAATGGAAACTAACCTAAAACATTTAAATACACGACTGAGAATAAATATGAATGAACATGCATAAATAAACACATCAATATCATAACATTATTACTTAGTGGAGTAGTGAAAGAGTGTAGTGTTTGTGTAGTTGTGTGTGTTTATGTGTGCGCATGTGTGTGGGTGTGGTTGCGTACATGTGTGGGAATTAGTGGAGATTAATTTAGATTTTCACGCCTATAATTGAAGAAATAGTAATGTAGTGGTTTACACGAAACATTTATTATTATCTGAATAATAATTGTAGTTTGCGAGTGAATAATCAGGGCAATTAGAGAAACTTTTGTTATTTCCAGTAACATTTATAATCACACACAAAGGTAGATTAGTAAGCAATTTTAAACTATCTTTCCAAACTTTACAATTTACAATTTTACTTTAGCGTCCATGAAGTATTGCACGATAGAGGAGCTCGTGGCTTAGTAATAACAGCCGCACGGGTCGATCCGTCAGATTAAGCTACGCTTGCCGGGGTTGGTCAGTGGATGGGTGACCATCTTTACTTACTGAGATTCCTCCGTGCCTTGGAAAGCACGTTAAGCCGTTGCTCCCGGCTGTTATTCGAGAATCTTTGACAGTCGTTACGGGTCGTCAGAAGCCCCGAAGGTCTGACAACTAGTCTTACCAAGGGGTTTCATATTACCCAGTAACTGGGTTGTGGAGGTCAAATAGGCAGCGGCTCCATGTAAAATACTGGTACTCAGCTGCATCCGGTTAGACTGGAAGCCGACCGCAATATAGTTGGGAAAAGGCTTGTCAGATTGATTGTCCATGAAGTATTGCATTTTTATTGTTGCCTGTTAATAAATAAGGAACTTCATAGGCGTGCTCATGTCAAAAGTAAAATAAATGGTTGAAAAGAGTATAAAGCAACCTAACACGCTCACCGAATATTTTTATCTCAAACGCTTTCTATATCTACGACCTGAGTCACATCCATTTGTTCCTAAGTCTTTGTCACCCGAATGGTGTAAGTGCGACACCGAAAGAATGATCACCCGCTAATACTGCTCCACAATGGTGAATAGCCGTATGGCCATGCACTTTCATTGCAGTCTTTCAAGTGAATTGACCGCCGCGCCGCGTCGAATTGTCTGCCGAAACTATTGGTGTTTTAGATGAAATTGACTGCTTTTCAAAGGATACTTTGTTTTATTTGGAAAGTTTAACATAAATAGTCGGGGGCGAAGACCAAATTTTGTAAATCTAATAGAAGTATCTAAAAAATGTGCGCAGCCTAGTTGACTGTTGACATACGTCTCACTAAAAGTCAACGACAAGGCTGCGCGTCATTTATTTCGAAGCTTCTAGAACCTTCTAGAAGCTTCGACTCGACCTTATTGGACGAGCGGATTGTGGCGGGAGCGGTTAGAAAAGGGTTCGCGTTATAAAAGGAATTTTAGACAAAATGTACGCTGACATCACCCAAGATACCATCATATGTGATAATAGCGTACATTTTGACTTCACGTCTGTATTCACCAAAGGTGAGAGGTCGAGTTGTATAGTAGGTACACCCACAAAACTCCACGTGCCAAGCTTATTACTGCTACTGTAAATGTTCTATACTTGGACTTTTAATCATATTCAATAACAGGGATAAGTTCCTGACAATGAAAATAAAATTAGGTGAAAAAAAGAATACAATAAATAAATCTTTATTTCAAACCAGAGACCCATATGATGCGAGCAACAATTTGGAACTTATTAACTAAATCACATTATAGTTAAACTTAGCAATAAATTATCTGTCATATCTGAATGACGGTCTGTGAGCCGCCATCCGGAGAGGAGACCTAGGATTTGGCCATCCAGCTGCCCGGCTACAGTAGCCACGAAGCTGTTAATTAGCGAAACTACCTTGATGTGCTTATAGTTTTAATTGAAACACGTTATATTCGTTTACAAAAGAAGAAAAATAAGACAAGAAAAAAAAAGAGAAAAAGAGAAAGAGAGTATTATAAATAGGAGTACTTTAAAAATGAAAATTATTTTGCTTCTAACTGTCAAGTTACTGAATACGATTAATATTGGTAAAATCAAAAAAGACTTTTGCGGAACCGGGGAACCAACACCATGACCTCACGCTACTTAAACAATCGCGCTTTCGACCACTAGACCAACACTAGTTGGTTTCAGCGAAGACTGACAGACAACTATTATAAGATGAGCTATTATATTGGTGTATTTCTAAGTTAAAGTTTTGAAAAGGGCGATTCGTAGGTGTACAAGAAGCGCTGACAGACTTCTGTTTACCACCTCAGGGAATACCAACTTCACGTGTATATTGACAATAGTCTGCCTTACTCTAACTTCTAGAGACGCCTTCCACGATACCCACATTAACCTTTTATCGTCCTAACACGTGGATTTGACTCCCACACTTTGGAACTAATCTACGATTACTTTACCGATTGATAATTAGCCAAGCACCTTGCACCTGTTCATTCTTAAGTTAAGTTAACCATAATTTTGGTATTAAACGTTTCCTGAATTTAATTATAAAGTAGATAAACACTTAAGCAGTATTGTAATAGCTACGAATACGGAGGGGCTCGTGGCTAAGTAATTACAGCCGCACGGGTCGATCGATCAGGTACGCTTGCCGCGGTCGGTCCGTGCATGGGTGGCCATCTGTACATACCGAGACCTCCTCGTGCCTCGGAAAGCACGTTAAGCCGTTGGACCCGGCTGTCATTCTTGGATCTTTGACCGCCAATACTGGTCATCAGAAGCCCAAAAGTCTGACAACCAGCTTACTAAGGGGTATCGTATTACCCTGTAACTGGGTTGTGAATGTCAGATAGGGAGTCCGCTGCAAGTAAAATATTCAGCTGCATCCGGTTAGACTGGAAGCCGAACCCGACATAGTCAGAAAAAGGCTGGGCACATATATAACCACGAATAACATTGTACACAGAAACCTTGATTGGATTCAAGGAACACAATATTAAATCGCATTTCATATTCCACGGAAGGGGCGAATTCCAAAAATACCATCTGTTATGTTAGTAACGTTTCAGTTACTTTAGGTAACAATATAAGTAGCAACAAATTGTTTTCCGTAGGCCGTACGCATTGCAGTGAACCTTTTTGCTACTGACGGTGACGGGTAGTGCGGAAAAATAAATCCATAATGCCGTGTATATTTTTTTCTTTTACAGATCAGTGGGGAATTATTTTGTTGTTATGGAATGTTTTATGAGATAACTAGCTTTTGCCCGCGGCTTCGACCGCGTAGATTTAGGAAAATATCCCATGGAAACGATCATGTGGAAAACATCGGCCATCCGTTATAGCTATGCAAACTGAAATCACTACGATATATCGTTGCCGTGTATAAGCGTGGCGGGCTTAAAGCTCCCAGTCAGCATGATTTTTTCCGACATCTTCAACAATCATCGTCATTTATTTCAGCCAATTTACAAAAAAACCACAATGGACGGAGTGATTCAGTGTATAATTACACTGAATCACTCCGTCCATTGGTGAAAACCGTATGGAAATCCATTCGTCGTCATAAAAACGTTCAATGAAATAAAGACTAAGGTCCGTATTACAGAAGGAAACTCAAGCACTAATCTTTGTTTAAATTTAGTTTAAAACTTGTTTCAACCAATGAAATGGCTTGAATCTAGTTTTAAGTAATGCTTGAGTATTGAGTGACGTTCTGTAATACGGACCTAAATGTTCCTCAATAAGTCAAGATACGAACTATGACACATTTCCAATACCTTAAATCTCTTGAAAAGTGGTAGGTACACAAACATTTTAATATTATTTGTGAATTTTAAAATCAACCCATATTGTACCCCCTTATGGGATGATTTTTCAAAAACGCTGTAGTTACCACATATTTCTTTATTTCCTACCAAAAGTATAAATTAGAATTTTCACATTCTTAACACAAAAAATGCTGGGTTTCTCATACAAACTTTCATCCCCTATATCACCCCTGTAGGATTATTCTTTAAGACAAAAGTGGCCTTTGTACTTTCCCAGGATGCTATAATATAGCATCCTGGGAAAGTACAAAGGCTATAATATATTATATTATAGCCTTGCCAAACTTTATTGAAATCTGTGCCGTTTTGTGATTTTTAAAATCAGCCCTTATTTAACCCCAATAGGGGATGATTTTTTTAATCTGTTTTCCAACACCATGAAAGTAGCCGCCATGTTATTACGTCATACGGATGTGTAAATTAAAAAGTGTCCGTGTCAACTGTCAACTGATCAGCGTATAAAAAGTGTTTGTTTACACTGCCAACTGACGTCATGACCTCAGAGCAATATGGCGTCCACTGCGTCCAGCGTTTTCGCGCGAAATTTGAAAATAAAAAATTTAAATGCATTTTTATGGCACTTATCGATAAATAAAAATTTTGTGTTTTTTTTAGTGCCTTTAGCACTATAGAATCTAATTGAGACATTTTTCACAAATGGGTGTAGTTAATACCTACTGCGAACATCAGTTCGTCTATCAAGTATAGTGATGATGACATTATCCTTTTAATTGGATCGGTCATTGGAAAGCCCGTGTTCCATGGAAGTTTACGGGGCTAAGAGAAATTTGCAGAACCTTTAATATAGCCTTAACGACACACTTTACCAAAAACCAGCGCGTCACAGATACACAGCAGGTTTTAATGAAAAAACTTTCCTACATTTCAATTAGTATCCGTTCAAAGACTGTAATTTTCCGACGTTAACGAGTTTAATTTTATCGAAAATTAATTGCGACATCTTCATTGAAAACTTTTCACTCAACTTTAATACCTACGTAAATTTTCGTTCGGGGAAACTTCGACAATACAGAGTATCTACCGGGGAACTCGGAGGGTTGACTGAGTAGCTGTTACGTTGAAGTAAATCTTAAACAAATTTTCTCTTCAATCACCCGTTGAAACCTTCAACTGGATTGCCAAAACATTATTAAGAAAGTTCTCATCTCGTTTTGTGCTGTTTAATTATACAGAATCAATAAAGTCGGAAAGTCTTGTTCTCTTGCGACATGAACTGAAAGACTGAAGAACTGATTGTTTCTTTCAAGTGTAACCACAAGTTTTTTTTTTAAGTTCGAGTATGCTTCATATTACAAGTTTGACGTATCTGTCTGTATGTGTCTGTCTGTGGCATCGTAGGTCCTAAACAAATAGACCATTTTGATGCGTTTTTTAGGGTTCCGTACCTCAAAAGGAAAAAACGGAACCCTTATAGGATCACTCGTGTGTCTGTCTGTCTGTCTGTCTGTCTGTCTGTCTGTCCGTCTGTCCGTCTGTCACAGCCAATTTGCTCCGAATCTAATGGACCGATTAAATTAAAATTTGGTACACATATGGATGTCTGTGACCCAAAGACGTACAGCTAAAGTAAATACAGTCAAACCTGGGTAAGTGAGAACTGGATAAGTGAGAAAACTCTTTAAGTGAGAGTAATAGCCAGGACCCGTCATTTTAAGCTCCCAAAACCTCTATTAGCGAGAAACAGAAACCTCTGTAAGAGAGAGTCGTTTTTCCCTCATGGACCTCCGTTAGTGAGACTGCTACTTATCTATACCTCTATAAGCGACAGTCGAGCTTTATTTATTTATATTATTTAAGAGGAACTACACACATACAGTAACAAATTTCAAAACAAATTACAAATTTAACATCTGCTATTTTATGACTCATTCTTAACTTTTGTGGAACTTCCTACCATTGTTAGGGTTCCGTACCTCAAAAGGAAAAAACGTAACCCTTATAGGATCACTCGTGTGTCTGTCTGTCTGTCCGTCTGTCCGTCTGTCACAGCCAATTTGCTCCGAATCTAATGGACCGATTAAGTTAAAATTTGGTACACATATGGATGTTTGTGACCCAAACACGTACAGCTAAAGTAAATATATGAATTATGAGATATTATGAATATGAGAGTCACTTTTAGGGGGAAAATAAGAAAATTTAAAAAAAAAGTTTTGTAAACTGTACCGTGTGACATATCAAATGAAAGGGCTTACTATGAGGGTCTCAAATATATTTTTTTTATAATTTTAAAATATATCGTTTTAAAGTTATTGAAGAAAATTGACGAAAATTGACCATTCCCCCCTCCTTATCTCCGAAACTACTGAGCCTAAAATTTAGAAAAAAATATACAAAATAGTTCTATGCCTGTAGATTACAGGAAAACCTATAAGAAGTCTGTGGTCTTAAAATAACATGGTAAATCTATATATATAAAAAATCAAAGTCCTGACTGAGTCACTGACTAATATATCAACGCACAGCCCAAACCAATGGACCTAGAGACTTGAAATTTTGCACATAGATACCTTATATAGTGTAAACATCCACTAAGGAAGGATTTTTGAAAATTCCATCCCTAAGGGGGTAAAATAGGGGATGAAAGTTTGTATGAAAAATCCTATCCCTTGAGTTAATAGACTTGAAACTTAGCACGAATATTCATCTAAGTAAATTATAAAGTTTATCATTTTTAGTTTTCCTAAACTACCCCCTAACGAGGGATTGGGGGTGTCAAAGTTTGTATGGAAGAACTTTAACACGCGGTCCGATTAACTCAAAACTCAGTTTTTATACTTGAGACCAAAAATTATGACTAACGTGTATCAGGGTTTTCCAGAAATCTACCCCTAAGGGGTGAAAAGTTGATTTTATAGCGGAGGATTTTATTGGGGGCTTGATTAACTCTAAAATTGGTGTAAATAATGTTTGAGTCAAGTTATGGAAACATACCAGACGATTTTTGAAATTCTTTATTTGTATTCGTGAAAACAGAGATACCTACAGTTTATATGAAAAATCTTATTAATTGGGTTAATGAACTTGAAACTTAGCACAAATACTTGCATAAGTAATTAATAATGTTTGTCATTATTAGTTTTTCAAAACTACGCCTCAAATGAGGTTAGGGATGTTAAAGTTTGTATAGAAGAATTTTAAAGCGCAGTCCGATTAAAAAAATGGTACTTTGAGTCAAGTTAGGAAACTTGCCAAACGAATTTTCACCGATTTTGACGACATATAGCTGATGTTTTAAGGAGTAACTTAGGCTATTTTTATTTTACAAAAATAATTAGGGTTCCGCGCAAGAAAATTAAAATCCATGAAATCAGACAACCACGTACAGTCCAGTACAAACTTACTAAGCCTCCGCTGTCTATTACGGCTATAACAACAAATAATAAAAATAAAGCAAAGTTAAAAATGTAAGGGGTCGATCCCTATACAATAAACTTTTCATTTTGAAAAAAAAAATAAAAATTTTAATCTAGCATGTGTGTCATCGTCTAGAACTCATTGGGTAGAGTACAAACATATTTTTTTAAATCTTTTAAAATTAAGAAATAGGGGGCCGCAAAAGTTGTAAATTTTAGACCATTTTTGTACGAGCTCTAGCGCAACAATTCAACAAATTAGGAATTTGAAACTTCTTTATACCATGTTGGTACCATGAATACTGTATTTAATCAACAATACTGAAAACGGCGATTGATAAGGTATTTTGTTTAAACATGGGTGATTTTCTGCAACTGCAAAAAATAACCTTGTAATTCACAGTATAGATAGAAGATAGATAGAATACTCTTTATTATGCACACCATAAAAATTACAGATATAAATGTTGAAATTTTACATAGGGTGACACAATGACGCAACACAGTATCATTATAAAATAAGTAAAAAGTTATCTTTGCGATTGTTAAACATATAATATGGTACGGAACCCTTCGTGCGCGAGTCTGACTCGCACTTGACCGGTTTTTTTTGTATTGTTTTCTCGTCAATATTGTACTTATTCTATTTCGTGGAACTAAATAGGTAACGTTGTTATTTTATCGCATTCTTTTTGAATGGACACGTGTGCCTGTGTACCGTCCTGTTTGTCGGACTTACTCAGTTTATAGTTAATCAATTGCGAAGGAAAGTTCTGTTCTGCATCATGACAAAACGGAAAAACAGAAATAAAGATCATTCCAACGAAGCTAGCTTTAAATGCGTTGGAGACGGTCCATCAGTACTTTGAATACGCGGTTGTTGATCAAGCAATATTCGACAAAATTTATGAGTTAGAGAAAAACATTCAAAATACAAAAACAGAAACCCAAACGAAATTGACCGATTTTTGTTGTGTTCGGCTGTCGGTTTGTGTGTAAATAAGTTCTAAATAAAATAAAATTACATAGTGCATGAATTTTTGTTTTGTTTTCGTAAGCATCTTGATAGCTACCCTTATAAAGTACTTATATGTCGAAATCTAATGAACGTAACATAGGATACACACTATTAAAAATATATATGTACTTGCTGTGACTTGTTATTGCTGCGTACCTCTATAAAGGAGTCTACACACCAAACCCGCCGACCCGCCGACACAGCCCGGCGGCTTGGTGTCGGCGACCCAAACCCGCCAACCCGCCAACATGTGTCATGGGGCTGTGTCGGTGAGTTAGTCGGCGGCAAGAAATCAGTCCAACTTTTTTAGTTAGTGATTGCAGTGTGTACGAACGTGACGTGTTGTTTTTCTCGAATATTACTATCGCTGGAGTGTCGGCGGGCAACTGAGCGTGCGCGTACGCAAGTCGCCGGCCATGCCGCCGACTTGCACGCGCGGGTACGAGTCGCCGACATGATTCTTGAAGCAAAGTCGCCGACACCAAGCCGCCGGGCTGTGTCGGCGGGTCGGCGGGTTTGGTGTGTAGACTCCTTAAGAGAGAAACGCTACCCATGTACCTGCTTTAGCGAGAAACTCGGGTTAGTGAGAAACCTCTATAAGCGAGAATGAGATTCTGCTCCCTTGAACTCTCGCTTATCCAGGTTTGACTGTATATGAATTTTGAATATGAGAGTCACTTTTAGGGGGAAAATAAGAAAATTAAAAAAAAAAGTTTTGTAAACCTTACCGTGTGACATATCAAATGAAAGGAATTACTATGAGGGTCTCAAATATATTTTTTTTATAATTTTAAAATATATCGTTTTAAAGTTATTTAAGAAAATTGACGAAAATTGACCATTCCCCCCCCTTATCTCCGAAACTACTGAGCCTAAAATTTTGAAAAAAATATACAAAATTGTTCTATGCCTGTAAATTACAGGAAAACCTATAAGAAGTCTGTGGTCTTAAAATAACATGGTAAATCTATATATATAAAAAAATCAAAGTCCTGACTGAGTCACTGACTAATATATCAACGCACAGCCCGAACCAATGGACCTAGAGACTTGAAATTTTGCACATAGATACCTTATATAGTGTAAACATCCACTAAGGAAGGATTTTTGAAAATTCCATCCCTAAGGGGGTAAAATAGGGGATGAAAGTTTGTATGAAAAATCCTATCCCTTGAGTTAATAGACTTGAAACTTAGCACGAATATTCATCTAAGTAAATTATAAAGTTTATCATTTTTAGTTTTCCTAAACTACCCTCTAAGGAGGGATTGGGGGTGTCAAAGTTTGTATGGAAGAACTTTAACACGCGGTCCGATTAACTCAAAACTCAGGTTTTATACTTGAGACCAAAAATTATGACTAACGTGTATCAGGGTTTTCCAGAAATCTACCCCTAAGGGGTGAAATGTTGATTTTATAGCGGAGGATTTTATTGGGGGCTTGATTAACTCTAAAATTGGTGTAAATAATGTTTGAGTCAAGTTATGGAAACATACCAGACGATTTTTGAAATTCTTGTGTTCGTGAAAACAGAGATACCTACAGTTTATATGAAAAATCTTATTAATTTGGTTAATGAACTTGAAACTTAGCACAAATACTTGCATAAGTAATTAATAATGTTTGTCATTATTATTTTTTCAAAACTACGCCTCAAATGAGGCTAGGGATGTTAAAGTTTGTATAGAAGTATTTTAAAGCGCAGTCCGATTAAAAAAATGGTACTTTGAGGCAAGTTAGGAAACTAAACGAATCGAATTTTCACCGATTTTGACGACATATGGCTGATGTTTTAAGAGGAAATGGGGGCAAAAAATTAGGTATTTTAAGAAGGTATTGCTGTCGCTCTGCGAGCGCTCCACCGTCGAATTCGTGCGATAAGGACAACTGCAGATTCGACTAAATAGCCTGTGTAAAAAGTCACATTTCGAGGTTTGGCTCTCGCCTATTTCCTCCTCCAATATTGGACCAATTTAAAAGATATTTTATAAACAGAATAAGAAGGATATATACTATGCCCCTATGTTTTTCTTTTTTCGTTAATAGTTGTCAAATTGGTACACTAGGCGTCTGTTGACAGCGGTCTGAATAGGCAATTTTGAGCATTTTTGGAGGGTTCTAGTTCCTATAAAAATAATATATCATCAAAAAGGAAAACATAGGGGCATACAAGTAACTAATATTTATATTTCTTTAAAAAATCATTGCTTTATGGTCATTAACGAGAAAGAAAACAGGCGATAGCGTTTGTATCTTTTTGTATGGAGAAAAGAGCACCCACGTTTCCTCTTAAGGAGTAACTTAGGCTAACTCAAAACGTGTGTGCACTACCCAAATCTTTAATAATATTAAAGAAAAATCCAAATCGGTCTAGCCATTTTCGAGTAATCGGGGAACATACATAAAAAACAATAGAATTAGTGTTCGCGAGTAATTTAAAAAGAAACAAATAAAAATAAAATTCAAATTTTTAAGTACTTAACCCCCGACAGAAAAGCAACTCTTAAAAGTTAAAAAAATAAAATTACTGTCTTGGTCTTTTAACTTCATTAAAAATTTAAAAGTACCTAATAATATTTTAATGCTGAGCGTCGCGTCGCCGCGTCGGGGGACTGCCCCGACCGGGAAGATTGATGTACACAACTAAGTTCATACCTATAATTTGAAACTACTAGGTACTACTAGGTATTCCTAGTAGGTATTTTCTATTGGTTACACCTAGGTACCTAATAGGTAACTAATTATACTTCTTCACATAGCGGTCTCCCGACGCGGCGACGCTCATCATCAAAATATTAATAGGTACTTTTAAATATTTAATAAAGTTAAAAGGCCAAGAGAGAAAAATTTTTTTTTTTACTTCTTGGAGTTTTTTTTTTGTGTTACTTAAAATTTTTATTTACTTTTACTTAAAATTTTACGGGGGTTACTTAAAATTTTTAATTTTACTTTTTAAATAAGTGGAAACTTGTATTTTCCATCGTCTGTTTATTGGTATTACGTACCTTATACTCAACTAAAAAATAAATAACTGTACTAGCTATAAGTTTTCTTTAAAATGAACTAAGACAGTTCATTTAGATTTTGCGAGTCCACGTGAAATATATATAAATGTAAATTCAACTGTCCTAAATAAACTTGTTTTGTTTCTTATATGAATGTTACGAATATTCTCATCACGATGTGTTTTTTAAACGTTTTTTCCACAGAATTTCCTTCTGCATCTTGGGTGCGTTGACCTAGATGCTGTGGTCCATGCAAAATATGAATCCGAGCGGGTTTCGAACCAGCGAGTCGCTGTAAGCCAATCGCTTAGTAACTGCACCAGCCGCGTCGTATTTATTTACAAATAAGTAGTGTAAGTAAACACACTTCTTTAAGGACTCTAATAAGTGTATACAAATGTTCACACTGTATACAAATGTTCTTTGTTTAAGTATTTTTTCTGCTCTATGACAGCAAATGTGCACAAGTCTTTAAGGCGAAAGCGCCAGGGTAACCCGCAAAATTCAAATATTCTTACGTTTTTTGCAATTTGTACGTTCATCAAAATATGATTCATGAGATTGCAAACGTTGTTAAAAATACGGGAAGTGCCCCTCAGGTCATGTCAGTCCAGGTCTTTAAGACCAGGTAATTCTATTGAATGACTATTTCTTGAAATCTTGACATTTGAGAATTATGCTAACCTAAGGAGTTGTATTACTGATTCTAATGTTTATAGCTCTGTAAATACATATTTGTTACGGTCCAAATCATACTTTAATCAACATATAGCCTAATACTGACTTGCAAATTGCAAAAAAACTTAAGAAAAATTGAATTTCTCGGGCTACCCTGGCGCTTCCCTGAGCTTAACTTTCCTGAGCTGTCAGTCATAGAGTATCGCTTCCAATTACCACCGACAGTGTTTTTGCATATCGAGTCAGCCCTGTCGGTTTGATGTCGAGTTCTGATATTATGCGACTGTGCAGAAGTAATGAATATTACCTACAAGAAATTCTCGATTCAATAATTTCATATTTATTTCAGGCTATTTAATTCATACGAAAATTGGTTTACGACCCGAAAAGTATACATAACTTATAATTATTATTCGATTGACGGACAGATATTATTAAAATCAAACTTACTCGTTTCTATTTCTGTATAAACCAAATCCGTTGAATACAAATTATCGTTAGGGATTACAAGTTTAAATCGCTTCTATGTGTATGGGCATGAGAGAAGTTGTGCGTTGAGAGTCGCGTGTGTGAGTAAATCACCATTAGTGTGTACATCATTTACAAGCCCAAAAATGTTACTTTCCCGCTTCCTCTCGCGGCCCTCTTGTAAGAGGTACAGGCGTGTGCGTGAGCCTCCCTGTGCCGATAGGTTCGCGAGCTCGATGTAGATGTGTAGGTGAACGGTCCGGGCTCGCGTAGCCCCCGCCAGTGGCGAGCCGGCCGTAGCGGCACTACGACGCGCCTACGCCGTAGCACACGCGCTCGCATTTGTCCCCCCTACCCACATCATCGGACAATAGGACCGGCGACGATTCGTGGCGTTTTGTTATTTTTTTGTTAGATGTGAATAAAAGCGACTCTTTGTGACATTCACTCGTAAAAAGCGGAGACAGTATGCTGAAGGGACACCCTTTGTCCTTAAAAGAGACGGTTATTAAGGCAGCACTATGTAATTTTTGAACATTAATTTGTTGAAATGATAGCTTACAAATTGGGACAGTTTAGTCGTGTTGCGGTAGATTGAGCGGGATGTAAGGCGGCCGCAGCGGGATTCGATGTTGTGTAATTCATAAATAAGCGCGAGGAAGCCAATTTTGGCGTATTATTATAATCCATGTGACGCTAGTGTTGGTGTAACGTAATTAATAACAGACAATTGTACTCAGAGTGCCGAATGGAGTTTGTATTTCTGCCTCCACAAATACAAATGTAAGGTAAATAATAATACGTTTTGGAACACTTTTCATCTTCCAGCATCCCTTTCCGTTTTTGTTTTTACTTTGTTCCGTTTACGTTGTTCTTTGCTGTATTTGTAATGTTTATTTTCTGAAACTTTGTTTGTGTATAAATGTATTTTCTTAAGAGGATTTTAACGGTGACTGGCTGACGAGGAAGTCGAGGAAAAAAATTGGCGCGAGTTTATTAGGATACCTACTGTAATAAATCGGAATTATAATTTAACTCAGTTTTAATTGAAAGACTACTACTTTATCAAAATTTAAGCTAATTAGGTAAATAAATTACCACTTTAATCGATCAAAATTATTAATTGAAACGTGTGTTTGCTACCAAATGTTCATCAATCGATTTTAATACATAGATTAATAAAATCAATTGACCTTACATAATTATGTATGACATTGCATACGCTTTCAATGTCCTGTAATTTAAGTTAGTGGTTTTTAGTTTAATACAATAAGCTGAAAAGTAGAATTTACTAAAATCAATCGGCAATTATTAAGGAATAATAATTATTCAACGCATTACAAATAACGCTCTATCAAATAAAAAAAAAATCAAAACTTAAGTAAGAAATACACTTGGATTTAGAGAGCTAAATCCAAGTAGGTACTAGATACTGAACTTGGTACTTAGCTTTTAAAGAACTTTTCGGAATGCCACTACTAAAAATGTTAACTTTAGTAACTTTTTACAAGCTTTCATTAGGTTTTTTCATCAAATTTTAAAGGATTTCTAGTATTTAGATGCACAAAATAAGCTCAGTCTTACTAAGGGGCCTTAGTTACTGGGTTGTGGGTGTGCTGTTTAGCTGCATACGGTTAGACTGGAAGCCGACCCTAACATAATTGGGAAAAGGCTAGGCAGATGATGAGATGCATAAAATAAGCCTCCACTTTTGACAATTATGGTACATTCATTGGGTGCAGTCAGCTTCACTAACAGTTTTGCTGACTGGTTTACAGCACAATATGAGTAGCTGGTGCCGACATAAGAGACAAACATTAAGATTTAAGTGTCATGTCATATTTTAAAAACAGCTTGGCATGAAGTCGACTGCAATTAAGGGGGAAGCGCCGCGAAATTCAAATTTCTTACGATTTTTGCATTTTGTAAGTCAGTTTTGGTTGTATGCTGATTAAAGTATATTCGTGACCGTAACAACAGAATTATAATCATTACAATCAGTAATACAAAACTTGGTAGAGGGTCTGACTGCTCAGGTTGCGTCAAGCGAGCATTTAATTTAATTTAATTTATATTTAATGAACAAGTAACAATGGAATTAATATATTAGTAACAATATTTCTTACAACTATTAAAGTAAACTTAGCCTACACAACACACTGAACCTTTTTTTTTTTTTTTGAGGGTGGGAAATCATCAAATAACTTCTCCCGCTCTGGGTGGAGCGGAAGGGCGTGTCAGACTTTTACTGACTAAAACCCACCCGTGTTCCTTCAGTTGCCTATGCCAGGGCCGCGGTAACCCCTTCGGACAATCCGCGACCCCAGAACCTAACACTGCTCTATAGTTAAGAGAATCCCTGCCACAAGCTCAACACTGATGTGGAGAGCTTGCAGCAGCGATTCACACACAAGCAGTCCAGTCTGCTCGACACACTGCAGTATGCCGTTAGGGCTGGCCCGCACCCGGCGCACCAGGGAGGCCCATATTTTTCGCATCGTAGCATCAGCAAAAGCAATCAACACGAGCATCAGAAAACATCCCTGATGCGCTGTAGAAGCGGAACGGCCCCATCAATACCCGAAACGCATTATTATATTGACCTCGATGGGTGCTGTACGATTTTTGAGTGTAATCTACCTAAAAACTGCACGTGTTAAATGAGGTGCAATATGCATTAAACTAGGTTTTTTAACTGCTCTAGAGCAACGTGCAAACCTGCCAGCGATCATATTAGCTCTCACCGACAGCGCTCTCCTTTCTCTTTCAATATCGTCATCATCTCTAAGGTCAGCGGTCAAAAGATGTGATGATTTGAGAGTATGCATTCTTATAGTTGGCAACGTCAAAAATAGCTGTCATATATGTCACTGTTTGATTAATTTCTCATTATTCATCATCTTCATCATCATTCACAGCCCGACTTTACCCGCTGCGGGGCCTCTTTATTCTTGTGCTAATCCCCACGCTCCTGTGCCAGCCTCATCCAGGTTCTGTCTGCGTTGGTAACAATGTCGTCCATCTTGCCGCCGGACGACCGACACTTTGACTTACAACCTTGGATGCCAGTCGGTCACTGCCTTACTCCACCTGTCATCACTGTGCCTTGCCAGGTGTCCTGCCGAACTCCATTTGAGTTCCATCTCGTTTTCCGATATCAAAAACCTTCGTACGTCTTCGGATGTTGACGTTTGGAACTTGGTCTACAAGTCGTATGAAAAGCGTTCCATGACACTCTGAGCAATATCTATCTATATAAATAAAAAGAGAAGTGACTGACTGACTGACTGACTCATCAACGACCACCCCAGACCTTTGAACTTAGAAAGCTGAAATTTGGCTCAGAGGTTCCCTTTATAATGTAGACAAGGAATAAGGAAGGATTTCCCGGTAGTACGTTCCCGTGGGATATTTTCACATGTGAAGTGCTAGTAATCAATATTAGTAAACGAAAATCGCTCTTAGTGCATTAAAATATTGATTTTGAATTCCAATCGTTATCGTAACACTGAATGTTCAGTTTTTGATGTAAAAAAGGCATTTTGAGACTTTCCAAAATGCTTTTTACTATAACATAACATCACGCCTCTATTTCCCAAAGAGTTAGCCAGAGGTGTACCTATAGTACAACCACATTTCGCCAGTTATGTTTAAGTACTATGACATGTAATATCCTATGCACTGTGACGGCCATTTTGTTTTTTTTTTGTTTTTTGTGTGAGAGTATTTCGGGGTGGTCTCGCTTTCGCTCGCTTATTTCTGGGTGTCATCGATGTTAGTTTGTTTTAGAGACTTGCCTTAAACTGTTACAACAAGTAATAAATTATTATTATTACAAATCATCCTAACTAATATTATATGAATGAATGAATGAAATACACCGACCCCAGCGTGGTTTAACCAGACTTGATTACTCGAATGAAACCAAAGATTCACACTAGCCCCTGTTGCCTCATGTTACATGGTGCAACAGAGACCATTGCATATCAAGGAGTAGACCGGGGGGCGCGATACTTAATGGTAAGGAAGACGTGTCCTTAGGATATGGATAAGGATGAGGGCCTATCCAGTGTGCACCGTATAGTAAGCAATCAAATCATTTATGGAACTCTGGAACTGTAGAGAGACGGATGAAATGCGAAAGTGAGTTTTTCTGTTTTTTTGTAACGCTTTCACGCTAAAATGTCCTAACGGATTTGAACGAAATTTGGCACCTGATTTAGGACATAGGATACTTTTTATCCCGGTATACGTTCCCGTGGGTTAATTTCCGACCTCCATGTGGGCAAAGCCGCGGGCAAAAGCTACTCAGTAATCAATATTTTAGTGCACGATGCAGAGTAATTTTTACATGACTGCCCAAAGGACTGTAATGTTTTTTATAATTTTAGTTAGTAATGTTGACAATATTTAAATAGCAAAATATTTGACAGGTATTTGCGACGTTGGCAACTTTCGGTATACACACTTGTGGGGGTTGTTCTTACTTCGAGAAGACTATTATTCCTAAAATGGGGTGGCAATTACCTTGTACTGCTATTATACAAGCTCACATAGTACAAAATTACCGAAATAATATTACAGGTTGTTTGTCCAGTGTTAGTATGTTCCTAGGGGTGAAATAGGAGGTCAAAGTTTCAAACAAACAAAGTCGCAGGCACTAATTAGTATTTTATAAAGCACTTTTAATTTAACCTTTGTAACTATGCACTGTTTGTTGCATGGTGTGTGTTCCATTTAGTTGTTTTTCCTTTGTTTTTGCAAAAGTTACTGAACATGGATTGTGGCAGCACTCGTGCTTTATATGTGTATCTCTGAATAAATTAGAAGAACTGCTCACCAAACATTTATTTGGCACACTCATTAATTTGTTTCTAGTTTAATTATAGCTTTATAACACAACGTAACTTTGAATGTATGGGGGTCACGGGTTGTTCGAAAGAGATACCGTGGCCCTGGCATAGGCAACTGAAGGAACACGGGTGGGTTGTAGTCAGTAAAAGTCTGACACGCCCTTCCGCTCCACCCAGAGCGGGAGAAGTCATCCACAAAAAAAAAAAGAAAAGGATGTAAACTGCATCCCTGTTATTCAACTTACACTATACATATTCCTAGTCATAATACTCGTACCAGCCTATTATTGTCCTACTACAGGGCAGCCTATTATTGTTCTAATACAGAGAAAACACGAGCATTGATCACCACAATTTCTGAAGACGGGTTGGCGATTTCAGACTTATATTGATTATAAGTCCAGATTTCCTGACGATATTTGTTCTTCACCTATATCAGACTGTCAGTTATGTCCAATTTAAACTGTAAATAATGTTTTAAAAATCGATAGAGCCCAAATTCAAACCCAAAAAAATATTGTAATAAGTAATAAACAATGACTTAACTATAGCAAATATCTTAGATTTCCTCAAAAGATGTACACAATGTAGGCGTCAAAGACCACCACGACATTTCTTTTTCTAAACTAGCTGATCCGCCAGACATTTGTCATGTCAAAATTTCAATTTCCTTTTTTTCCTATTTTTTTTTCTCATAAACCACCCCAGTTAAGAGGAGAATAACACAAAAAAAAATATTCAAATCGGTCAAGCCGTTCTCAAGTTATGACTAAGGGAACTAAGGATTCATTTTTATATGTAAAAAATATTTTATATTTACATAATAGGTATATGCTTATATCACATATTATAAGCGTAAAAAAACATCATCCGATGGAAAACCAATCATCATCAGTAGTTGTGAACTTTTGGGGTTGGGTTCGCAACTACACCCCCCCCCACCCCTGGGGTTTTCGGTTTATAAATTAGTACAAAGCGACGCGTGAAGGGTATACATTCGTGGATAGCAGCATTTCCAATACATTCTTCCACGTGTATCAATTCAAACATCAGGCATGTTTGATTGCTATGCAAATCTGACAACCCCCTAGCACCTGACGTACATTTTCCTCATGTCGACATGAATGATCAAATAAAATATTATGTAGGTTGGCAGATTATGTGGTCCCCGGTCTTTCATTAGAATCTAATTATTCGAAGGTACTTGATTTTGGCCATAATAATGAGCACGGTATCCTTGTAAAATAGTTAATTCAATTTTCCATGAATTTAATTCCATGAACTAACGAGAATATGGCTCAGTATTTAGGCATTTCGATGAAAATTGTTTTAAAAACTAGTTTAAAGATATCTGAGTGAGCATCGTTCTAGAATACGGGGTAAAATTCAAAATCGGTGTAATGTCAAAAATACAATATTTTAAGATTTTTTCATTGCATTCAAGGTCCACGTGAGATTTAAAATCTATAAACGGACATCAGCACAGTTGAGAGCAGTACGTCGATTTTGTAAAATTCAAACAACAACTCGCATCTATCTCACATCGCTATTCACTCTCAATTCGCATCACTTCTTCTCACTTGTGTTTTCTATTTGACACTTTGAATTTAGAACGCCAATCAAGAAACTCACAGCGGATTCAGATTCGAAGTTTAGAATGAGGTCTTACAGAATCAAACGGGTGTACTTTTGTCCTAAAAATTAACCATTATCCAATCGATTGAAAAGAAAAACTACAAGTACCTACTAGAACGTCGCATCTGTCCAACAAACAATCAGGATAGTACCTACAGATAGAAAGTAGTTTAAAACAACAAAGCAATTTAACGTAATAGATTGCAGACTAACCGTTACAAGTTAATCCTTTGAACAATCAATACCTGCCCAGTACACCCACACTTTGTCTATAACTGACGTAGAGAAATACTTTTGAAATACTCAAGCCCAAGAATGTTTTACGAAGTTCAACCAAGTTTATAAAATGGAGAAATACGTACATTTACAGCTTCACCTTTGTTCTTTCACGGCAGCTGAACTCTGTTAGGAGTTATGTCGGCGGGTAGAACTATGATGCTTGAAATTCTAGATGATTGGTCAGGTGTAAGATTTTTGCAATACTTTTTTTGCTGGATTTTAATTTAAAAGGATGCATCCGATGCCGATATATCGGCGATACTTCGGGTTTGCCGATACATCGACATCAGCAATATTTTTATTGCCGGTACAAAAAAGTAAACGCGCATGCTATTTCGTCTATTTCGTTGCAAACGAGGCACGAACAATGACGTCTTATAACCAAAACTTGAAAAAAAAGGCGCAGAATTTTTTTAGTTTAAAATGAGTTCTGTCGCATCTGAGATACTATTTTCCACCGCACGTGTCATTCAACCAGACTTGCTAAATCGCCTATTTCCGCAAAACTGGAGAATACTTTGTTTTCTAAACAAAAGTCTAATCAGTTTTAATTTAAATTATTAACACCATTAACCTTAATTATTCATTTGAATAATTAAGAATCCCGATCTAACTGTATTTTTTTTATTTAACCCAACTCGTGTTTTATTTATTTTACCTTCATTTAAATTCAATAAGCGTATCGGCATCGGTATCGGTATCGCCGATATTTGATATGAGACTGTCGGTATCTGTGTATATCGTATCGGCAAAAAAGGCGTATCGATTGATCCGTAGATCATTATTGACGTAGCGCAGACTTTTTACATGAAAAGTATGCAAGATGACTCTTGGATACCAAGTAATATTCAAAGAAGAAAGTTTTACGTGTTAAGGCCTAACTCTCTATTAAAACCCCAATTTATTCCTCCAACCTATAAGCCGAGGGTTAGCAAACTGTTGTACATTCCTGCCTATCTTACCCCCAGTTCTCAAACAAATAATATTAACTTACAAATTTATAACGGTATCACTCTTCAATACGATCGTCGATCATGTTCTTCGATTTGTCAGACACTGTCTCGATTTTGATAGGCCATGTTTCTACTAAAAAAAATGTCGCTTTGTACCTCGCAATTTCTGCAAAGGCTTCTCTAATTCTGTCAGTGTGTGCATGCCTGACCAATCACGCATAACATTGAGTCCCAAATATTGGTACCGTCATCAAACGGAGACCGAAGATTGACGGGATCGATACCAAACTTCATCCCGGTACACAATAGACGCAACCAAAACCCACCTTTAAGTCCCGTATACACTTGCAACAATTCCCCGTTGTTACGCCCAGCGGTGTTGTTTGCAGTACCAGCGATACCGCGATTGACTGGGTTCATTGTTTGACGCGGCAGGCGTAACTCTATTGTGGACGGAAAATGTCATAGCCCGCTCCGGTGTGTACCCGTCCTATGTTGCTTCGATCTATTGTATTTTACGCAGTTTTATGACAACTTTGATATGTCTGACGAAATTTTACACAATTTCGTGCCGTCAGTCGGTGTTGGCCTGGTTTTACAATGTTAGTTTGTGACATGTTTTTCGGAAACAACAGAATTTTTTTTAAGGCTGACTGTGTGGGATATTTAAATATTTTTCGTAAATAACGTTTTGAAAAATGAAACTAGTTCAACGGATTGTCATGTCACATCGGTTCCTCGGGGACTCTGAGCTGCAAAATGTTCGAAACTGGGAAAAAAGTTTGTCACGTAAATAATCCATGAACATTTTCGTAGAGTTGGTTTTATTTTCACGTAGGTAGGTTTTATGTTATTTCCATAAAAAACACGGCGAAATTTTTGGAAGTAAATAAATCTATTTATCAATTGACACCCTGCACCCTAATTGCGTAACACATTATCGATCGGAGTTGGTTTCATTTTGAAACAAATTGCTAATCCATTGCTTCATAACGTTCGAAAAATTTGTATTCTCGACAACGTAAATAACGCAATGAATGTTGTTGAACTGTCAAAATGAAACCAACTCCGATTGATAATGTGTTACGCAATTAGGATACTGGTCCAATCAACGATGTGTCTGAACACTACTTTTTTAAGCTGCAGGTACACACCCGGCTTCATATCAAGCTGTACATTTCCAGTTTAAGCTGACCTCTCACTGTAATCAAGCAATATTACAGTAATTGACGTATATAATAAGACTTTATACATTTTTAGGGTTCCGTACTTCAAAAGGAAAAAAACGGAACCCTTATTCACTTCGTTGTCCGTCTGTCTGTCTGTCCGTCTGTCTGTCTGTCAGTCTGTCAAGACCCTTTTTTTCAGGAACGCGTGAAGGTATCAAGTTGAAATCAATACCAAATACCCCTATGGTCCCTTGGAGCTCTAAAAAAATCAAGCTTCTAAGTCAACGCAATAAAAAAATACGGCCATTAATGCGCCATATTTTGATACTCGCAAGTAAATCAAAACCTATAGGGTACTTCCCGTTGTCCTAGAATCATGAAATTTGGCAAGAAGCAAGGTCTTACAGCACAAGTAAAGGAAAAAGTCCGAAAATTGTTAATTTGTAAATTTTTCAAACAAAAAATATTTTCAAGTCTGTCAGCCTGTAAGACCCTTTTTCTCAGAAATGGGTGGAGGTATCATGTTGAAATACATATCAAATACGTAAGTCTATAGAAGCTTCTAATTCATCGCGATAAAAAAATACGGCCATATATACGACACATTTTGATACTTGCAAATAAATCAAAACCGACAGGGTACTTTCCGTTAACCTAGAATTATGAAATTTGGCAAGAAGCAAGGTCTCAGAGCACAAGTAAAGGAAAAAGTCCGAAAATTATGAATTTGAAGTTTTATCACATATTTTTTTTTTGTCGGTAACAATGTTAAATTTGTTTTTGGGATAAATTCTTTTCAAGTACGGAACCCTTCATTGTGTGTGGTCCGACACGCACTTGACCGGTTTTTTTAAATTTATTATTGATTCATTCATTATTGTGAATTCAATTGTTGGTGAACCAAATAAAGAAAACGAATAAAATAAAACTCTAGCCACCTAAATTATGCGTGGTTACTATTTACATTTAATTACAACCAGTAAATAGCAGTAGTCTAAATAAAATTTTATCAACAGTTGAAGTTAAATATTTACATAATAATTTAATAATGAAAGTACCTACTGGAATGTAATCAATGCTATTTACTAAGATCCTAACTGTACCAGAAAATACACTCCAATATAATAAATAGATTGCTACCGAAATATCACATGAGAACTAGTAAACTATCCGTTTAATAAACAAAGATAAAAAAGGACTTGCACAGAATTGAGCGAAACTGGCTCCACTGGTGAAACCTGCAAAAAAAAAACCGGCCAAGTGCGAATCGGACTCACACACGAAGGGTTCCGTACCATATACACTCCTTTGCAAAACGAGCCACGCCCCGCGCGAATTATGATTATTATTTACTTAGCACCTATTACAGATTTATTATTAGAAAATAATGGTTCATGGTTTATGCATAAGGTTTATGTTTAAGAAATTAAATGTTTTTTTTTTATTTTTATATTTGAGTTGATTGAATGAAAGGTAAATTGCGGTTTACGATTTATGACGTATTAAAAAAAAACTACTGACTAGATCTCGTTCAAACCAATTTTCGGTGGAAGTTTACATCATATATTTTTTTTAGTTTTATCATTCTCCTATTTTAGAAGTTACAGTGGGGTGGGAGACACACATTTTATCACTTTGGAAGTGTCTCTCGCGCAAACTATTCAGTTTAAAAAAAAATGATATTAGAAATCTCAATATCATTAATTTTTGAAGACCTATCCATAGAAACCCCACACGTATGGGTTTGATGAAAAAAAAATTTGAGTTTCAGTTCGAAGTATGGAGAACCTCCAAAATTTATTGTTTTTTTTTCTATTTTTGTGTAAAAATCTTAATGCGGTTCACAGAATACATCTCCTTACCAAGTTTCAACAGTCAGAATACATCTCCTTACCAAGTTTCAACAGTATAGCTCTTATAGTTTCGGAAACCAGTGGCTGTGACATACAGACGGACAGACAGACAGACAGACATGACGAAACCATAAGAGTTCCGTTTTTGCCATTTGGCTGCGGAACCCTAAAAAGGGCAAAACAAATAAATACTTACTAAGAATGCAACGGTGTGTGTTTAGACATCATTATACTAACTAACTTTGTTGCATGTGCTAATGCAATTAACATAAATAATATTTCCCCTTCAATAAACATCCCCGCTCAAGAATTTAAAGTAAAACTTACGCAAAAGTCAAAAACAATTTTAAAATGGAAGCCAAAAAGCGCAGTTTAATCAAAATTATTTTTAACTGCAAAGCCAAAAAGCGCAGTATAGATAAAATAAAAAATTTACAAGTATTTTAGTTTCAGTAGATTTATTCAAACAGAGCCTGTTTGCGAAGTGGCCTATCCTATATTACTCTGTTCGCTGGACGCTTAGTTTACTGTCCTCGAGTCAATAGTGGCTCAAAACGAGATTTTAAATAAAATGGTTCGTTTTGCAATGATAGTTGCTCTTTCGTTGAGTATTCTGTGCCGGATTTAATTATATTTTTTGCAGGACTAGTGCAGTTGCATAATATTTTAACAGCGATTTAAAAGTTTAGCTTTGCAGTTTTTTTTTGTTAGTTTAGGTAACTGGAATTAAAAATCGTGGCAGTTTTTTTAAGGCGCTTTTTACGTACTAACGAACTGTTGACAAAAACATTCAATATTTTGTATTATAAGAGTAGGTATAGCATAAAATATTAAAAACTTTTTTACAAAAAAAAAAAAAAAAAAAAAAACAACTGACTCCCAAAAATAAAACACTACAAAGTGAAAAACTTTAATTTCGGAAGTCGGTGTCTTTGAATTTTTAGTTTCGTTTTTGCCACTGACTTCCCAAATTAAAGTTATTTTTCACTTTGTAGAGTTTTTAGGGTTCCGTACCAAAATGGTAAAAAAGGAACCCTTATGGTTTGACTCAGTCTGTCTGTCTGTCTGTCTGTCACAGCTGGATATCTCAAGAACTACTGATGCTATCAACTTGAAATTTGGAATAGTTTAGATGACGTTTATTCAACTATTTTGCAAATAAGAAAGAAATAAAAATATTTATATTTTTTTTGCAACAGGGACTGAAAGGGGGTCTTAAAAATTTAAAGTGGGGCTACTAGGGCATGTGGGGTATCATATGAAAGAGCGCTGTTTGCACATTCTCAAACATTTTTTCTTTTTTTTAGGCCACATAGTTTTTGACTTTTGTTGAAAAATGTTAAAAAAATACCGTTCCCCCCCCCCCATTATCTCCGAAGTTTGCATAGAGAAAAATCTGAAATTATTCGATGTGGTAGAAGTTTATGTATAGATTACTGGAAAAATAAAACGATGTCTCTAAATAGCACAGTTTTTCAGAAATCATCAACAAAAATTACATATAAATGATGGTACGGAACCCTCGGTGCGCGAGTCCAACTCGCTCTTGACCGGTTTTTTTTTTTGGGAGTCGGTTGTTTTTTTTTTTTGTAAAAAGTTTTTATTTTTCACTTTTTAGTGGTGCCTACCCCACACAGCATCATTTACATAGATTATGTAGGAAAACTACGTATTCAATTATTGAAGCTAACTCAAAAGCCACTCATCAGAATTTGAGGATATTTATGCTGCCATCTTCAGGGGTATACCATTTCAACAAATATACTCGTACCTCGCACTAAGTAGTGTTAGAAGTTTGGAAGGCGTTGTTTTTTGTTGACGGAGATAACGAGGCTACGAAATCTGCCTTCTGACAATCAAGGCCACACAATAACATACAACTCAAGTAGCGCAATTTGAAGCGGAATATAATTACCATTAAAATCATTTATAGCCAGAGTGCATCTCATGACAATTCCAATAAGCCCAAACACGGCTAGGATACATTGTTGTATTACTGAGTTCCGGTGCCTACCTTCATCACATCGGTTCGATGGTACCATTTTCATCAGAACCATTTATTTAAAGCTTCCTCGTAGTCGCTTAACTATCTTAATCGATATATAATATCGCCCGTGAAATACTTATTATCGTTGAGGAGTTCCCGTGGCCAGCTGTGGTCTTCTTCATCAGTTCCACTTTACCAGATGCTACTTTCTGAATGCAATTGCTTGATTTGTTGATGAAAATATCAAAATCGCTACATGGATCCCATCATCAGAACTGGATTTTGATAAATTGGGACCAATCTGAAAGTATATACTTTCAAATAAAAAAAGAATTTTCCAAATCGGTTAATAAATGACGGAGTACGGAGGGTACAAACATAAAAAAAAATACAACCGAATTGATAACCTCCTCCTTTTTTTGAAGTCAGTTAAAAAGCCATCCAATTACATACCGAACTCATAAACATTTTTTTTTGCGATAAATTCTTTTCGACTAAGGAACCCTTAATTGTTCGTGGTCTGACACGCACTTGGCCGATTTTTTCTACTAATAATAAAATTTTGTGAAAACTTACTGTACAGCTTCGTTTTCGAAAAGGAATTGACTTAAAGTCATGTTGACTAATTAAATCGAGATCTGCCTCAATCTTTTGGGAAGTTTTTAAATTCTAGAACAATCGTCTCTTCATTCGTGGCAGAATGGTTGTGGTCACGAATAATTTTTAACCTTTTTCATGGACTTCAAAACATAAAATTATCGCCTCGGGCCACATTAGAAAAAACATTATCATTATAATAAAAATCAATAGCCGAATGTATGTAAGCGCATCACTTCAGAACGGTTACAGCTATTTCGGTAATTCTTTTTTTGTTGTCTTTGTAATTGTCATGACAAGGTTTGTATGACAGAAAATATTTGAAGAAATGTACGGAACAGTGAATTTTGGTTAAAAATCTCCATATAAAAAAGTGAATGAGACAGAAGAGTAAAATCTTCAAACATTTTGACAGAATTGACAAATTGACGTTTAGTTGTTCAGTTATGTGAGAAACTGAACAACTAAACGTCAATTTGGCTTAGATTTTCAGCAATTACGTATTTCTGAGGCTTTTCAATGTTTTTAAACTATGTAGTCTCACCCCTAAAAAAAATTTATGAAAATTATGGAAACATACCACGTTTCACATGAGTAAATTTTTCCTATTTATTGCATGTTCGAAGTGAAACGTCAACTTTAATAATACAGCACCCCGCACAGATGTTTGCATACACATGCATTAATTATCTCGTATATACCTTTTAATTTTTGCAAACATGCTTCGTTATTGATAATCACCTACCATATTTTACAAACCGACTTCAAAAAAGGAGGAGATTATATGTTCGTCTCTATCCTAACTTCCTGCCTAATATTATAAATGCGAAAGTGAGTTTTCATAATGGTTTGTTTGTTTGTTTGTTGTGCTTTCACAATCGAAATCCATCTAGCCGTTTGGAAGATACGAGGTAATAAAGAAATTTACATACATACATACAAGATAGGCGCGAAGAACATAACCTTTCCTTGGCAGTTGTGTAAAAAAGTAACAAAGAGGATTTCCCAAAAACCAATACAGCAGTTTTCGAGTAAACTCGCAACAATAAAAACTTCTAATACAATTTAATTCTAGACCGTACTCCCATAAAACGTTTTTACGTACGAAATCAATTGAAGCAAGTATTTCTGACCGCACAAGGGTAGGTGGGGCAAAAAGTGGTGCCTTGATCATACGTATGTAATTGTATTAAAAAGCACAAAAACCACAAATTGTACGATTAAAAGAAAAACTTCTAGATTGCTTACAAAGGTCTGTAAATGTTACTTTTTTGTAGCTCTATAGAGACCCTTACGAGAATAATGGAAAGGGATTTAGACTTGATTATTTTTAGGAAATCTGGCTCTAATTTTGGGTTAATGAGTACTTGCCTAAATTTTGTCGGTTTATAGTTGTGAAACCCGGAAAAATGGGTGTATAAGATTGTTTTATCCTAAAACAAAATTTAAAATGCTTTTAAATAGAAAAAAAAAAATATATATATTTCAGACAAAAAAGTCCATAGGCAGGGCGTTAGTATCAAGAATTTTGCTTATAACTATTGTTAGTAATTATAATTAAAAATAACAAACTAAACTAAACACACCGTCTACCCCTGCACAGCAGGCTCACCGGTCTCGTAGCACATGGAGCTCAGTGAACCTGCTGAGCAGAACAGTATCGGTTCTCTCGCCAATCATCCTTATGACGCTATTCGGTTTAAATGACTGTGTATAAAGTTTAGACAGCATTACTTACAAGACCAAGTAAAGCATACTACTACTCCATTTATAAACGTAAAAGTATAAAAAGACCGTGTCATAAAAATACCTAATTAAATTTAAACTCCAGTACCGTTACCGCAGCAAATTTCATCCAATAAACACCTCCACAGGGATCCAAGAAATATGATAAGATTTCATAGCAAAAATCGTTGAAGCGTCCAAGCCAATGTCGTGGTCAGGTAGAAGCACCTTTTATGTGCTACGCTCCAAAGAATGCGATCATTGTACTCTTCGAATGTCACCTCGCACTACGGGTACTGCTACCTCAATCGAGAAAATTGAATTAAGTTCGTAGTACCTCTTTTGAAAATGTATTTTATTTAAGATACACGAAATAGGTACTTACTTGTTACTGGGAACCAATAAATTGAACGACAAAGATTTTTTCGAACTTTTTGCAGGATATGGGTAGGATATAGTATTAATTTGATTTTCTGCGAGTAATTTAAACAGTTTGAGAAGGTGACGTTTCCTGCAGATCATTTTGATTATCACTTGTTATAATAACATACATAACATCACACCTGTTCTACCTGAAGGGTTAGGCACAGGTGTACCTATTGTACACCCACTTTTCACCAGTTACGGCTCCTACAAACAGGGGCGAGCCAGTCAATAATAAATTAAATTTATAAATAAACTATGTACCCATGTATGTTGGTTGGGTGTGGCAAAAGAAGCGTGGAAGTAGAATAAATGTTGTGGAAATGCATTCCTTGCGAAGCATGTGTAGTGTGATTATGAATCAGGCTGAGGAATGATGTGATAATACAACTATGAGTATGCATCGGTTTGGTCATGTTGAGAATGAAAGGCGACTATCAAAAGGTCAAGGCCAAGGACAAGGCACATGTGAGTGGAAACGCCGGGACGCCCTAGGAAGACAAATAATAATTATCATACTGACTTTATTGGTGATGCTCTTCACCTGACTTTTCTGAAGAACATCACCAATAAGGTCAGTATTACTCGCAACGGCGTGCGTTTATGGCCAGATGTATGACCGTAAATGAAAAAAAATAAAGTTTAAAAAGTATGAAACAAGAAAATATTCTCATCTGAAATTAGAAAAAGACAGGCCAATTAAAAATCCGGAGTCACACGTCATGTTAGGGCAGATCGAAAAGATTAACTACGTGTGAATACATATTCTTGAAATGTGCTAAAAAAAATTTTAGTGATGCCGTGTTGGGTGTCAAATGAAAGGGCTTAACCCTTTCATTTGACACCCAACACGGCATCGTTATAGTACATTATGATATAAGTGCGGTAAGGTGAAAATTACAACCGAGGCGATATTGTTTTCCATATGGTGAAATTTTGGTACGCTTGTATCTATCGGTCGATTTTTCAGGCATGAGGCTTAGAGTAGCCTTTTTCGCTGCCTCTGAGACTTCTGGCGGTGTCGAATTAATAAATTCATCATTACTTGACGACATTTTCAAATAAAAACAATATAGCGAAAAGAAAAAGCGCGCGGAATAATTTTTACTTGTTCACAAATTCGCTTTTTTTTAAAGCAAAGGCACAAAAACAGCCAGTATTACTAATAAAGTAAATTAATATTTTTTTGTTTTTGTTTGTTGTTGTTGCAATTTAGTGTCAAAATTAATTAAATTAAAGAATAAATTCTTTAATTTAATTAATGTTTATTTTTTATATTTTATCTCCTAAAGTTAATTTTATTCATAAAATGCTGACCACTTTTCTGACATAAAAACTCTTTGCTAAGATTTAAAAAGTACCGTTCGTTTTAGACGGAGCATCTTGATAAACCTTAACGTTTTACCTTATTAAAAAGAAACCCGTGCGTTTTACATTACAATTACGCACAAGTACGTAATGACATACATTACGATATAGAAATTCGTGAAATAAGAGACCCTTTACGAGCAAATGTGTTATAAAATTTTTTTTTTCATTAGTTCATGACTTCATGTCCTCTAGGGGGCGCCATTTTCAATTTATTGTGACGTCACATAGCCTATAACCAGCGGACGGTCAAGACGCTACTAACGACACCTCATTTGTCAAATTATGATAAGTAGTTTAGAAGTTATGAGGGAACAGATGAACATACATACATACATACCGGTCAAAATTATAACCCTCCTATTTGCTTCGCCGTAGTCGGGTAACAAAAGGATTATGCATAAGGATCGTAGCAGATGGCGTTCTGTAGTTTCTGCCTAGTCCATGAGAAGATTTATGTATGTTTGTGTATTTATAGGTCATTCCATAGAGTTGACAGACTGAAAAATAAATTCCATAAAATAAAAAAACGAACGATCTCTAATAAAATTACCGGCGTAGGAAAACGGGGCCAGTTATTAATAAAGATATAATTTTCCCCCGGTTATGAGTGCGGACGACCATCCGTTACGCAATTAAAACACGCGAAATGGTTTCATGTCCATTGAGATTTGCATACAGATATGTGATTATAGCCAAAATGGCTTTATGTTATGGAATATAATGCGTACAAAAAAAATATTACGTCCCGGAATAGGTATACATATTTTATTGTTCTGAAATCTGATCTAGCTTTCTATGTTTATTGGAGAAAAATAATACTGTGGTAAAAAAGTATGTATATCACATAAAACATGGAATTATTGGCAAATACGTATATATGATATTTTCCCTATGGATAATATTGTGGTCGGCAATAAAGATTTTATTGATTTATTATTAAAACAAAAAGCTAATTGTAACAATGCAAATATGTCTATTCTAAGCTAACCGTTTTTAAGGAATGTTTTTGTTAAAAAAATATACAAGGTGTAAGTGGAAATATTTTAAAGGGTCATTATACTCATCATTATGAACAACTTTTACTATGGGACCAAACCTGAAATCGCGAAAAAAAATCAGCTATTTAGTACTGCTGTTTAGTTTTGGTCCCATAGTAAAAGTTGTTCATATTGATGACTCCTTAAAAGATTGCCACTGTATACACTTACACCCTGTACGAGTATATCATACTTTATTTAATAATAGCTTTTGCCCACGGCTTCGCCCGCGTTTATTATACCTAAAAACCTTCCTCTTGAACCACTCTATCTATGAAAAAAAAACGGCATCAAAATCCGTTGCGTAGTAGACAGACAGACAGCGGGAAGCGACTTTGTTTTATACTATGTAGTAAAGTTTATTTTGAAACGCAAGCAAAAAGCAACACGTCATCACTTCCCATGGTTGCCTTAATCCCCCCGAGCAATGATCACAGCATGCATCCGTGTATGAATTGCAATTACCAATTATAGCAAGCGTGATGTACATGATACAGGATTGTTCGTTAAAACGGACGTGAAATGTGGAATACAAAGCCTAAAATATACAGATAGAGACACCTCATTTCACGTCCACATTTCACGTCCGTTTTAACGAACAATCCTGTATCATGTACCAACTTAAATCAGGTAAGTACTCACATATTCAAATCACAACTGTCATTCTGTGACAGTTTTATGAAATGACTATAATACGGCAAAATGACACTGTAAATTTCACAAACAATTAATTTCTCTGACTGTACATGAGTTTATGATACTCTGAAATCGAAGATCACGAATAACTCAGAATGATCCGTGTAACGGATTAATTGGTAACCTTTTTTCAAAAAAATAATCGATCTTTGCACTTTATTTTTATGACCTTTTGATTCAAAAATACCAACGTTGTCATCATCAGTCTAGCCTTTTTCTAACTATATTTATGTTGGGGTCAGTTTCCAGTCTAACCGTATACAGCAGAATACCAGTATTTTACATGGAGTGGCTGCCTATCTGACCTCCACGATCCAGTTACTGGATATTACGATACCCCTTGGTAAGACTGGATGACAGACTTTCGGGCTTCTGTCAAAGATTCACGAATGACAGCCGGGACCAACGGCTTAAGGTGCTTTGCGAGGTAGCTCGCCGTCCGGTAAGGACCAGGCCCGAGTCGACGGCGCGTTGTGTTCCACGCGCGCCTCAAAGAGATGACGCCGCTGGGGTCGCGGGTAGTTTGAAGAAGATACCGCGGCCCTGGCATAGGCAACTGAAGGAACACGGGTGGGTTTTAGTCAGTAAAAGTCTGACACGCCCTTCCGCTCCACCCAGAGCGGGAGAAGTTATTTGATGATTTCCCACCCTCAAAAAAAAAAAAAAAAGGTGCTTTGCGAGGCACAGGGGGTCTCGGTATGGAAAGATGGATACCCATACACGGACCAACCGCGGCAAGCAGAGGGTTCGATCGACCTAGTTAAGCATTAACTAGATCGATCGAACCCTCTGCGGCTGTTCCACGAGCCTCACAAAAAAAAAAACCAACCAACGTCGTATAGTAGGAATAATAAACTCCAGTAATCCGCACATTATGAAGAGAACTAACTAGCCCATTAAGATTCTGATGACCCTCTTTTAATTTAATCACCAAGTAATTTGGCACCGAGATAATATTTCCATCACAAAATAACAAAGCAGAAAATATATTTTAAAACCATCCTGTATTTTATTTTACGTTTGCACGTTATACTAGGACTCCAGTTTATATTTGAATGCTGGCAACAAAAGAGATTATTCTACCAAAAGATTACAAGATAAGGCTTTTTGCAAATATACCTAAACAAGTGAAATTACCAAATACGCAGTACATTATGTAGGGAAAATGCCTGAGGTAAGCGGTTTTGTAAGCTGAAGGCTATACGACAATGCTCTGACCTTGAATAAAATAGACGAATTTTTCGCTCAAGGAGTAAACTCATATCCGAGCCTTTGGAGTTATCTATACATATACAATAGCTACGTAAGTACGCCTTTACTTGACCGTGGCGGGTTCGGTCGATGTATAACCATCAATTTTCCGATCGGCAGTAAAAAGAATAAGCTTTTACTCTTCAGCATGAATTTATTTTCATGAAAATCGGAGTTTGATATTGAGATTGAAACAAGTAAACTCTTTCTATACTAGACTTCAAGTTCAGAAAATGACAGAAACTGAAAAACGCTTACATCTTGTCGAATAAAGACTTCATTATAATTACTAATCTAGCATTTGATACTAAAGAAAAGTAATTCCAAAATGTTGTCAAAACGCAATCTTTGTTAAAAGTCCAAGAAAATACTAGAAATTGAAAGGAAAAGAAAAGCAATGGCTTCCAAACGTAATTGAAGACAAGTGTCTTACCATGTCCACACAAATCAATGTCTTTATTACGTCCTGGATAGTGGACATCGGATGTCAGCGAAGCAGGTCAATGTACGCGATTCCAGACATCCACCCATTTATTAAAGTTGGTCGCCGCGACGCGACTAAGTGATGAAGAGCTAGAATAGAATGTTAGCGACATATCGGCGACTTATAGACTTTGCTAGTAGCTTAGAATTGTTTCGGGTAGTCGGATCCAATATATTGTGCATTTTCGTTAGAGCTACATTATTTGGTAATTGATCTCAGCATATATATAGAGGAACTCGTGGCTAAGTTATAACAGCCGCACGGGTCCATCCATCAGGTTAAGCTACGCTTGCCAAGGTTGGTCCGTGGATGGGTGACCATCTTTACACACCGAGACGCCTCCGTGCCTCGGAAAGCACGTTAAGCCGTTGGTCCTGGCTGTCATTTGTGGATCTTTGACAGTCGTTTCGCGTCGTCAGAAGCCCGAAAGTCTGACAACCAGTCTTACCAGGGGTATCGTATTGACCAGTTACTGGGTTGTGGAGGTCAGATAGGCAGTCACTAAATCTATAATACTGGTATTCAGCTGCATCCGGTTAGACTGGAAGCCGACCCCAACGTAGTTGGGAAAAGGCTAGGCAGATTGATTTTTGTTTTCAGCATATACACAGTTTCTACATGTGATAGTGTACACAGTGAGATTGATTCTGATTATTCTATCACACAGATAGTGCTATAAAGCAACCTTACATGATATTAGGCACTTTCTGAATTGCCTAAACTCAACATTCATACCAAAAAGCTTTCAGATCAAAATTTCCTGTTATTATCAGAGAAGTACGAGCTTGTGTAATGTGTGAAAACTTTCAATTCCGCTCACGTCACGCCGAGTGGAAGAAATATAGAAAGAAAAGAAACAAAAAGAAATGGTTAATGCGCTCCAATTGCGGTTGTCACCCCAACCACAACACATCCAGCGTCTAGACTTTTAAGCACTTATAAGTCTTATTCATGTGCGGTTTCCGCAAACGAAAATACTCCATCTATTACTGCGGCTGTTAGAAAAAATACTATATTTTTTTGTGGTATTGGTTTTGTTCTTTGCCTTACCATGCACGGTAATCTATGATGCGGTCGACGGCAATGTAAAGCCTAGAAGTAAGTTATTCCCTAGGGGGTTGGCTAGGAAGTTTCAATTTACGTCAATAATAAATAAAAATACTAGCAACTAATCAATACATCATCATTTGCCTAGCCTTTTTTCAGAAATGTAGGGGTCGGCTTCCAGTCTAACCGGATGCAGCTGAATACCAGTATTTTACATAAAGCGAATGCCTATCTGACCTACACGCTCCAGTTACTGGGTAATACGATAACCCTGATTGCCAGACTTTCGGACTTCTAACACCCATAACGACTATCAAAGATCCACGAATGACAGTCGGGGCCAACGGCTTAACGTGCTTTCCAAGATACGGCCTTTATAGGTATGTAAAGATGGACCAACACGACAAGCGTAGCTTAACCTGAACGATCGACCCCTGCGGCTGATATTGCGTAGCCACAAGTCACTCCAGCTGTTAATACATCAAGGGGCTTACTATGAGCTTATAGCAGGGCAGAAGATGAACGTTTCCAGTGAGAGAGGAGAGCTATAAGAGATCATAGTAAGCTCCCTGTCCCAACAAAAGTCTACTCACTCTGAATATTTTGATGTGTAGTGTATGGCTAGCAATGATATTACGTAATAAAGAGGTAGATAGCGCGCGCAAATTGTTGCAGCCAAATGTAGACAATTATAGTCATTTCATTCAGTCGGCTAATAGCAGCGAGCGAAACTAAGCGTGTCCGTGGCGTGACAGTATGTCTAAGATGCCAAGCTATCTCTTTCTATAACATACGTTCCGTAGTATCTATCGCAGTCGTAGTTAAAAACTACTATACACCTATAATATGTAAGTACATTTGTAATAACAACGCAACAATATCCGAACGCCGGTCAGTATGAACGTGGCATATCTTTCCTTTATAATATCATTGATGGCTAGTCGTTCTTAATTCAAAATTAGATTCCTCCTACTCCAACTGCACCAGAACCCCCGCACCTAATTCCGTCACCTCCAAGAATTGAATTATTAGCGTACATAACTGAATTCCGTGTTAGATAGCAAGAGACATCGATCTCAGAGTCAGTTACTAGGTCAACACGACGACAGTAACGGCTATCAAACAAACATTCGGATCAGATTTCAGTAATGTCACCAATGGAATCCAATGGGCCAATTTAGGCATTGTAGGAATTTAGAGGCTATTGTAAGCGATTGTGTAGGCATTTGTTGTATCACATAATGATACCTAGAATGATTCTGAAAACGATAAGAATGGAGATAGATCATAATTTAGATTTTATAAAGTCACGCCTATTCTATGGGCTACGATCTTCTTGAATCATCTTGCTTTATCTACAGTCTTACATGGACTCTGGTTTAGTAGGTACACTACATCATGCATCTCTGCATCTGTTTCATTGAACGACATCAAAATTTATCAATTCGTCGTTAATCTAACTAAGTGACGTAACTGATTCGAAGAAAATTTTACAGGGCAAGCTATTTTTCTTTTTTTAGGGTTCCGTACCTCAAAAGGAAAAAAACGGAACCCTTATAGGATCACTTGTTTGTCCGTCTGTCTGTCTGTCTGTCAGTCTGTCAAGACCGTTTTTCTCAGGAACGCAGGAAGTTATCCAGCTGAAATTAATATCAAATACGTAGGTCTATGGTCCCTTGGAGTTCTAAAAAGATCAAACTTCTAAGTGAACGCAATAAAAAAATACGGCCATTTATGCGAAATTTTTTGATACTCGCAAGTAAATCAAAACCTATAGGGTACTTCCCGTCATCTTAGAATCATGAAATTTGGTAAGAAGCAAGGTCTCATAGCACAAATATAGGAAAAAGTCCGAAAATTCTTAATTTGTAATTCTATCACATAAAATAATATTTTCACAGTTGTTAGTGTGTCAAGACCCTTTTTCTGAGGAACTCATAGAGGTATCAAATTGAAATTAATATCAAATACGTAGGTCTATGGTCTCTTGAAGTCCTAAAAAACTCAAGCTTCTAAGTCAACGCAATAAAAAGATACGGCCATTTTGCGACACATTTTGATACTCGCTACTGTCGCAAGTAAATCAAAACCTATAGGGTACTTCCCGTTGACCTAGAATAATGAAATTTGGCAAGAAGCAAGGTCTCCCAGCACAAGTAAAGGAAAAAGTCCGAAAATTGTGAGTTTGTAATTTTATGACATATTTTTTTTTTTTTTTTGATATCCAATGTTAAGTTTGTTTTTGGGATAAATTCTTTTTAACTACGGAACCCTTAATTGTGCTTGGCCGGTTTTTTATTGAAAACTGTAGATATATCGGTCTCGATTTTTGCATTATCATGTGGACCGTACAGATACGCCGATTACAGATCGATTCGACTTGTAAAATGTATCAAATAGTTAGGTCGGCTATCAGCTTAGTCCAAAATGTCATACGTCAGTTAGTTAAATTAGCGACGAATTATGTTGTTCTGTAAAGGCAACGTCTTCGCTAAACCATTAAATTGACATCCATAAAAAAAAACGCATTGAAGCAAAAAAATATGTACTAAAAACACTAAATTAAATGAGAGTACATAATATGTACCGATTATGTAAGCTTTTTTTGCAACCGTAAAAACAACCTCTTTTAGATTGAGTAAGTAATGCTTATTTATAACCACAATAACAAATCCGATTTCCATAATACTTACCTAGGTAAATCGATATTTATAACGTACGGAGATTACGTTTTACTGTGTATTCACTTACCTATACGATTATTTCCGACAGTAGCCGTACATACATTCCATTTCCAGGTATTACAGTACAAACTATTGCTCCACAATAGAGTAAATGGTTTCCATGAAACGATTTCATGTTCAGCGTTTTCATTATAGGTAGAATGGGCTTCGTATGTCTCGATGTTGTCCTGTTTTACATGCTTTACCTGATTGAGATATAATTTATAATGTTAGATGTGTAGTTAAGGGGATGCGCTAAGGCAGCCCGCGAAATTCAAATATTCTTACGTTTTTTGCAATTTACAGGTGTCAGGATGTAGGTATGTTGATTAAAATATGATTCGCGGCCGTAAATAATATGGCTTTACAGAATTAGGATCAGCAATACAATCCATAAGTTAGAATTGGCCTCAACTCTCATGATTTCATGAAATAGTTACTCAATAGGGTAATATGAACTTAAATACATATTTTATACGGCCGAGAATCATATTTAAATCAGCACACAATTGAGATTTTCGCGTGCAACTCTGCCCTCGCCTTAAGTAGTTAAACATTAAGAACGTTACCGTATTTGTTTTGTTGTACAAATAAATGGAATTCTGTTAAGTTTTTGAAGTCATGTATAAAGAAAAGTTTTGGCTCACTCACTGAATGACTCATCAACGCCCAGCCCAAACCCTTGGACCTAGAAAGTTATAATTTTGTACAAAGGTTTCCTCTATGATGTAGACAAGGAATAAGGTATAAAATTTTAAACTGTTTTTGGGATAGGGAATATAGGGCGGAAAAGTGCTGGTCTGTCCATAAAACAGCAAAAATGTATGAATATTATATTAGACATATCTGTCTAATATAATATTCAATGGATAGACATTAGGCATAATGTTATCAACGTGCTTGAACAGCCAAGAATTGTGAGCCTGTACAAAGAACCCTAAACAAGTGAGCTTTATAAAAAGCGACTCTTGCCAATAAAGTGCAATTCAGGTCGCACAACGCTTATTACTTACAGTTATTACTTATTCAACTAAAATTTGCCTCTCTTTCTATCGCGTAACTCTTGTACATACCTTCTGACCTACTGAATTGGCCCCGTGAGAGGGGCCCGCCGCGTACTTGTAGCTTCATACCTAAACTGCGGAGTGTCCCATCTGTATTAATCTGTGGCTTTACTAAAAATACAGTAAGATCTACTGATCCGTTTTATGACTTTTCAGTTAGATGTTGAGTTCTCATTAGTTTTTTTGTAAAGCTTCCACTCGACATCTTATAAAAGGCAATCATACTTATTAGACAGGTACCTACGCTGACAAGTTGGTCCACTTCGTATTTTATCATCAAAATACGAATAATACTGAAAAGGTTAAGTTGACATTCACGTCATTATAAATATTGAAAAGGGGACTATTTTATTATTGAAAGGGATATTGATCATAAGTTCTTACCAGTACGTTCACTTTCGAAGACCAAAGGAAATATGGCTTACTACAATTTTCGTGGGTGGCGCTTGGCTACTTTTCCACCAGAGATGTGCTATGATACGTTGCTATGGATGTGTTTGATATTCACCAATCATTATTCATTGGTCCACATAGCATAGCGCTGGTGGAAACGGGTTCAACTAAGCTATGTTTTTATATGGAAAGGATGTGAGCTATGTATGCGTGCTGCAGCTGCTCCCATGCTTTTCCTACTGTCGATGCATCTCATAGCTCGAGCTGCGCATCTTCCTCGCACAGCTACCTCACAGCGGCGCATCTTCACAGCAAGTCTTACTCGCTCCGCTACATAGCTTAGCATAAGTGGAAACGGTCACATAGTTTCGTAGCTTAGCTATTACATTCTCAAGAAAAGCACTCTTAACATAACATCACACCTGTATTCCCCGAAGGGTTAGGCAGAGGTGTACCTATACTACACCCACATTTCACCAGTTATGTTTAAGTCCCCTATCATAGGGGGCGAACCGGGCACATATCCAGACTCCGGCCTGCTATACTGAGCAATTCCTAATGAAAAACCGAATAACACTGCCCGTCCTGGGAATTGAAACCAGGACCTCATGCTCAGCAGTAGCGCCTGCGGCTGCTAGACCAACGAGGCAGCCAGTGGGTGGCGCTTTATAGAGGATGTACGCACGGCTACAGATCAAGATATACATTTTCAGTATAAGCTGATCTCGCATTGCACAGGATTTCCTTACACTGAGAGGTCAGTGTAAACTGGAAATGTATAGCTTGATGTGTAGCCGTGTGTACTAGAAACGTGTGGTCAAATTAGACCATCAAACTGAACAACTTTCTCCATGGCACCAACATCGTAATCGCGAAAAAATAATCAGCCGTCCCTCACCTCAGTCGTCACTTGTGTCGAATAGGAATATTGAAGTTTAGTTTAGGGATATTGAAATTTTCTATGGGTCAGTTGATAATTTTTTCGCAGTTACGATGTTTGTCCCGTGGAGAAAGTTGTTCAGTTTGATGTTCTGTACTCTGAGCCTTAAATTTGAACACACGTTTCTGGTACAGCCTGTTTAAGATAGATTAATTTAGTAAACAGTTATTGTGTTTTATTTTGTGTGTTGTGTTGTTGTCTTATGTTTTAATCGTGTGATTGTGTGTTTTGTGTATTGTGTTTATTTAGGATATTTTTGTATTGCTTATTTGGCAGAAAAATGTGTTAGAAAATATCTCAATAAAGATTAATGAATAACTGAATGAGTTTAGCTTTCTAAGCTGATGTTCCAGAGAATAATTATATAATTTTTTGCAAGATGGTTACTGATTGCAGAATCAAATGATCACTTACTTTGTATCACCACAGAGGTTACTGCTAAAACTACCTTTTTAAAATTGATATTTGAATGCTTTTTATTGCTATATTAGTGTAAAAAGACACATTTTTATACCCTATTGCTCTCTAAAAACCCACATAATATCCACAGATACTACAAACTAGTTTTATACGAGCTTTTAAAACAGCGTTGGCCTTTTAAAACACCGTTGTACACAGGGTGGCCATTTTGGAAAAATAAAAGTAACCCACGCTATTTACCGAGTAATTAAAGCACTGGCTGGTCTTTACGACCAGACCCAGAATGTTCTATTACATTCAGAAACGACGTTAAAAAAAATACAAAACATTTTTTTTAAGTACACTTATTTTTATTTACGTAAATGTTGCGCGTTATGAATAATACAAGGCTTTTAAAAAAGATAATGAAATTGCCGGCATTAAAAGATTGAATAACATTTTATGGTAGTCCGGACTTTCTGAGCCATGGCGTTACGCAGTTTTGAGCCCATTAATTCATTATTAATTAGGTAATTTCGGTAACAAATAAAATTCTTTATTATTTTATGCCTTTCAAACTAATTAAACCATTCTGATTAATTTACAACAATGATCTCGAATGCCTGAAATGCTTCCAATTATTATTAATAGTGGTTGCTTCTGAAGATTGATAATACAGGGTGTTGCTTTTATAAGGTGTCAAGCCAGTGCGAGCTGATAGCAGAGTACCATACCTATCGATTTAACCCCCATGTATGTTCTACGATTTTTTGTAGTTTTCGGGTTTTTTTGGATCCCTCATTTCATATCAATGGTAGTGGTTAAGGATAGTAGTAGGTATAAAATTTATGTTTTTATTATCAACAGGGCTCTGCGAAAACGTAAACGAATATTAAATATGAGGATTGACAAAAACATGCAAAGATAATAATATATTATAAAATATGAAAATCACAAGATTTCAGATACACCACTTTCAACGACCGATTTCAGCAAATAATGCCATTTAGTACATTCTTGTTCAAAGTTGACCCCAAAAAAAAAGATGTAATTTTTTAAAGCAATTAATTATTAATTTAATGTAATTAAATTTCTTTTTGCTCATTGAATCAGGAAAAATATTGAAAAAAAAATATAACTCGAAAACTACAAAAAATCGTAGAACATACATGGGGATTAAATAGATAGGTATGGTACTCTGCTATCAGCTCGCGCTGGCTTGATACCTTAAAATGTACACCCTGTATATAGATCGTTAAGACAATCTGTATTTTATCATTCTATTTTTTTATGAAGTCTCACTTTATGCAAAAATAAAATACCCAAAAAAAAATCTGCCTAAACCGAATTTGAAGAGCAAAATGTCAAACGGTCAAGCCCGAACTCCCGAAATCCCCTAAATATAACCACGTCATCTTGCCGGAAACCCTCATCATTACGTAAATACTTAGAAGTACCTACACAGATAAAAACACATAAATAAAGTGGACCCAAACGAGACCGGAATATCTTGCGAGTAAGCATGAACACAATAAATTTTCATACCACTTAAATCAGCTTTGATCATAAATACACAAAAAAACCGTAGAAAGGATCCCCAGGGCGATGGTTATCGATCAACTGACCGTGTACGGACCCCTCGGGGGTCGAACGAACGCCCTTTGTAATCAAAACAGTAATCAAACGGTATGAATTGGGAGGCGCGAGTGAAAACTTAATTCGAATTTTAAACTCGTATGAATAGTCCTGCCCTAAATATTTCGTATTGATTTTTTTATTCAACAAGGGATTAATTGAACAGATTACTTTGAAACTGTTTTGCATGACTATGAATAGAAGTTACCCTCTTTTCAAATTTAAATTGAGATAGAGTTTTATTACGCCAACTGTTGCGAGTCGTTAGAAATATGATTTAGATGGGTTTATGATGAGCTATTGTTTGCTTAAATAGTTGTTTGTTGAAAGCAGATTTTGAAAATACATTTTTATGTTATGAAAGGTTTTTGAGCGAGCTTATTTTCTCAGTCATATAAATATACGTTATATTTTGTTGTATTCATTGTCATTTTCCATTAAATGAAATGGGTTCATGAACTTTAATATTTGCCATAAGCGCGGTTTAAGTACGAGTAAGTAATTCGAAGTATATCCCCTAACGATGATAACGTTCTTATCTACAGCCCCGCCATAGCAGCACCAAAATCCTTTTAGCCATTCCAGTTTTACTATAAAACCAACGTATTCAGTTCATCCTACATTATTATTAAAAAACGCTGAACAAATAACATTATGAAAGTAAATCCACGTATTAAAAGGAGTGTTCGCGCAGTGTTGTCGCACCCGGCCTTAATCTGGCGACCCGCTTCGTTCGCCAAGCAATTATCTACGTGAAATAGTGTCCGTATTAGGAGCACTTACTTTGTACAGGATTAAACCGGATTACGCTAACTGTAAGTAGCCGTCTGTGCTGGTATTCAGTCGGAAATAACAGTATTAGACGAAACAATCATTTGCCTGTACCCAATGACGACTCCGACTAAATTGTTTGCACTAATTTTATTCGAATTGCCGAGTAGTGAAATGGACTTGAATTAAGTCTTCGTATACATGAGCTTGATGGGAATTAAATGTACCGTTATTGCCAAGCCATTGCTGCAACACATTGTCGGGAGGAAACAGAAATACAGGGACAAAACGACTTCAAGGAAAACCGGACGGGCGTTATCCGAGCCATTTATATTTATTACAGCAAAACATGATGTTATGTTAACTTGAAATACCAACAATATTATCTGCCTAGCTTTTCCCAACCATGTTGGGGTCGGCTTCCAGTCTAACAGATGCAGCTGAATACCAGTATTTTACATGGAGCGACTGCCTATCTGACCTCCATAATCCAGTAACTGGGTAATACGATACCCCTTGGTAAGACTGGTTGTCAGACTTTCGGGCTTCTGAAGACCCGTAACGAATGTCAAAGATCCACGAATGACAACCGGGATTAACGGCTTAACGTGCTTTTCGAGGCACGGAGGAGTCTCGGTATGTAAAGATGGTCACCCATCCACGGACCAACTGCGGCAAGCGTAGTATAACGTTGGATCGACCCGTGCAGCTGTCATTATTTAGCCACGCATTCTCTCGAAATACCAACAATAATCCGAACTATTTCAGGCTCTATTTATAACACTAACCGCTTAACAAATCAGCTATTTTTGTATCACACAAATAAAACAAGGTATTTCGTTCCGACCTTTTGATACAGACCCGAAACTAATGCATCACAACAGATAATCCCATCCAACATGTATGTCACCTTTGTTCTGCTGAAAAATAAGCCTTAGTGCTATATCCGATAAATCGTGTTTCGGAAAAAATACATTGTGAGTGGGTTACGTAACGATACCCATATTATGGGCTGTTTGTGGGACAGAAATCTCTACGTAATGGTTCCCACACGGCTCCTTATTTTAAGGATACACGCGATATAGCAAAATGTTTTCGTAAAAAGGCTCGCCCATTTTACTGTATTGACATAGATAATGTACTCTGAAGCCAGTGAGACGGTGGAGGTAGCGTCGCGGTGCCCAAGGGAGGTTTTTCTAAAACAAAGCCGTGAAAGCAAGGGAAGATTAGAAGCGATGTACTTTTACAAAGGCGTGGTGTTTCGCTAGGAAATATCTAAGGGACGCCGCGAGAACTTAGATAACCGTCTGGGTCAGATACGAAGGATGAGAGAAAATATATTGCCTGTTTTCTATAAAGGCTTCCTATTTAATATCAAAACGAAAGTATTCCTTTGTGTAATCTAGGAAATATCTCGTAGATTAATTCTGTATTAGATCGCAAAAGAAGACCCCTGATACGGTTAACATGCTTGTTTGCACCAGTAAATACCAAAATGTGTATTTAATGTTCATAAATGATTTATAACATACCCGTCAAAACATTGAATAATTTATCAAACCCACTTTAATATTGACGACCGCATAGACGCACCTGGATTCGCTTCATCAATAAGCTTTCGGGCTAATCCTTCGTAGCAAGTGCGGGGACCGCAGGCTAGAGAAGAGTACATAGACTAACAGAGACCCAAAAATGTAGATGTGGCCATTTAGCTACTTATCTACGCCCCCTCGCTTGCTTGTTTTGTTTAAAAGCCCTCGACACCATGTGGCACTGTAAAAACAGACCGACTCGAACCGTCCCCTTTAATCCAGGGCACACAGCGGTTCGTACACCCTTCACTCATTTGCATAAGTCCTGTCCGTCATAAGATGGGTTGTAAAACTTTAATAAGACTTTTTGATGGCAGCTCTCACAGATTTAATTGGATTATACGGGATTATAATGATTGGCGTTACGTTTAAGTGTTTTGATAAAAATCTGTAATTACTTTTTATGCTTGTATTTTTTTTTAGTACGACTATTTATAATTCAATAACTTTATATTTTGGCCACTGTGTAATATTTTTGAACGTTTCTTCAACACTGATATATAACTCACTACTTCAATATTGTTCTCTTAAGTTTTAAGTGATAAACATCAAACTTTGTCGTAATGGGGTCTTCTAAAGTCATATAAATGCACACACATTCTCTTCAAAATATGTTAATCCATTACAGTTTAGCATTTCAGATGGAAAAACTATAGCCCGTAATGCCATCCCAAACTTAGTTCCAATAAAATACGTGAGTGATAAACCACGTTCTCCTACATACATTTTTGAACAGTCGTTTCAAGTGGTAACAAGATATAAAAATAGCGATTGTACAACTGAATCGAAATTGCCATCGAAACTTTTATTACCTTCTATATATCTAATACCATTGGGTAGATACAAAAATGGCTACAATTGGCTAAAAAGCGACATCACGCCACAAGTTCATCCAATAAATATTCCTAACTGCCGTTTCGTAAGGAAACAAATGCTCGAAAACACAATGATGGCCGACAAAATACAATACTGCTGAGAACAAGTGAAGCGTGTCAGACATATTCTGTTTGTTGTGTTGTGGGGTTCATGTTTTTCTCATGTTGCGCATAATTCCCCGTAAGTTGTTTGTTCCGTAATCGTGGTACGTAATCGTTCTGATACTGGGCTATTTGTTTCAAATATTTTAACTGACCGGAATGTGTGGAACAAACGGGGGAGGTTATTTGTTTATCGCGGCCGGAGTTGAGAGTGTTTTGATGTTACGAATACGAGGATAATAACCATAAAGGGCATGATATGTGGCCATGTTTTTATGTAAAGTTTCTATAACAAATAGAGCTTTCGGACAACTTAATGTTTTCTTAAGTGCGATTAAATTAATATTCGTAATGGAAGATTAATTATTTCATCTCCTGAGAATTTATTACATGTTCCATGTTCGTTGTTATTACTAAAAGTGCCGTTATAATTTATCATAAAATATTTGTACCCAACGAGAAAAAGTCGTGATCCTAAATTCATGACGAAGTTGTTTTCCTTTTGGAAAATATAAGACGAGGAGCAATATATAACTCAGGCATTGATAAAGCGCCCTTCGGCAATCCATAATTTTCCGAGAAAATTATTCTCATGTAACTTATTCCCACAACATTAATTCGTATAAGTTTCAGGGAGGGTTCTTTTTACATTTTTGCATGCTTAGAATTGAGTTGACGTAAATTATTTTCGAAATAAGGAAAATATACTGCCCTGTGGGATTACTCACGAAATATTTTCTTCGTTTTATCTATCTTTGGAAGTAGGTAAAGAATAATGTCAACGCTACGTCGGTCAGCGAAGTAACCGAAACGGAACGACGTTATCTTTATAGGCGGTACCTACGCCTATTATACTGCTATCGCACTTCCTTAGGGTTCGTAGGTAGTCGGTAGGTATCGGAACCCGTAGGTATTAGATGTGTAATATATCTTCAATCGGGTTAATAAAGAAGACATGGCTGGCTCGGGAAGTTGCTAACCAAAGTTTTCTGATGAAAAATGTCGATCTATTTTTCTCCGTCGCTCGCGTAATTTGGATCATGTGGTTGGTTGCGCGATTGCGCACCGAAGAGATTATAATAAAGTTAGGACAGTCTGAAGGGTCATTAATTTTATACAATATTATAGAGAGTTTGATGGAAAATACTTTGGATGTTTTGTATCTGGGATGTTTTTCGGATCTAATCGAATTTTCTCCAAATTGTTTTGGGTGTGCTATTTTTGTGCATTTAAGGTAACACCTAGAAATATTTAAGCGAAGTTCAATTTAGAAACTTTTAACTTTACCATGACCCCATTTAATAGCTTTTTATAATGTTTACGCGAACTTTTCTAAAAAAATACTTTATGAGACAAATTACGTACGGTCTGTAGAACAAAAAGGTCTCAAAGAGGTCTTCTTGCACGGGTCACTTAAAGACAATGAATTTAAATATACATCGGACAAAATTCGGAGCAAAAAAATTATTTGAAAAGGTACCTTCCTACTTTGCCTAACATACCGTAGAGAATTGGGAATAACAACTTAGAGGAACACTTCGTTAGGAAGAAAATGCGAGGGCAAACGATCTCAGTGACAAGGTCCCCAAATGAAATTTGTAAAGGAAAATCTGCATTAATTTAAATTTTTACTGTTAAGAAGATTTTGTTGATTAATGTAGATGTCTTTGTCTATGTTCGTTCTGCGTTTGTTACGTCACAAAATATTGTCATTGGAGCGTTCGTAAATGGAATTGCCGTGTTTCGGCGCGAGCGTCTTGTAAACACATCTGTGTAGGTACAGTCTGTATAGTGTATACTATGCGAGTTTATTTGCAAATTAAGTGCTGTATGGGTAATTGCTTTCGTTGTTAATTAAACTGTATATTTTGAAAATATTTGTGTTTGTATACCTACGCACCATTAACTATTTCAATTAATCAGGATCTTAGATAGTTGGTTGCAATGGAACTTGGACTTCTATGAGTGTGACTTTGAGTTTGTGGTCCCTTGATAAGCAGCTACCAACCTAAGATTCTGAATTGAAGTTTAGTAAATATTAATATTTTAGGTCAAAATTAATCGGTGTCAAACCTGTGCTGTCATATTTTATGGACACTATTACTCGTAAGTTATTAATAAAGGATATTAATGTAATGTTATTAAAGAATATTAATGTAATGTTTGGTCGACATAATAATTATGTAACAGCACTATTACGATGTTATCAGCTTATGGGTCAATGTCCTGCCAATGTCCGTTATTGAGCATCGCTTTTCCCTCTTTCCTATGGCTGCGCTGCAATTGTGTGTTCCTACAATATTGGTGATTTTTTATATAACTAGTAACTAAGAAAATAGGTAATGGAATGATTGCTGAGCACACTGCCTATAAAATGTTGGAAATGATGAAAAACTGTGTGAATAATAATTTTCCATCTACGGCCATTTTAGGGTTCCGTACCTCAAAAGGAAAAAACGGAACCCTTATAGGATCACTTGTTTGTGCGTCTGTCTGTCTGTCTGGCTGTCAGTCTGTCAAGACTGTTTTTCTTAGGAACGCGTGAAGGTATCCAGCTGAAATTAATATCAACTAGGGACCTATCCCTTGGAGTTCTAAAAAGATCAAACTTCTAAGTCAACGCAATAAAAAAATACGGGCATTTATGCGACATTTTTTGACACTCGCAAGTAAATCAAAACCTATAGGGTACTTCCCGTCGTCCTAGAATCATGAAATTTGGCAAAAAGCAAGGTCTCACAACACAAATATAGGGAAAAGTCCGAAAATTGTTAATTTGTAATTCTATGACATAAAAAATTATTTTCAAAGTTGTCAGTATGTCAAGACCTTTTTCTGAGGAACGCATACAGGTATCAAATTGAAATTAATATCAAATACGTAAGTCTATAGTCTCTTGAAGTCCTAAAAAACTCAAGCTTCTAAGTCAACGCAACAAAAAAATACGACCATTTTGCGACACATTTTGATACTCGCAATTGTCGCAAGTAAATCAAAACCTATAGGGTACTTCCCGTTGACCTAGAATAATGAAATTTGGAAGAAGCAAGGTCTCCCAGCACAAGTAAAGGAAAAAGTCCGAAAATTGTGAATTTGTAATTTTATGACATACATTTTTTTTTTTTGATATCCAAAGTTAAGTTTGTTTTTGGGATAAATTCTTTTCAACTATGGAACCCTTTATTGTGCGTGGTCCGACACGCACTTGGCCGGTTTTTTAAATAGTCAAAAAAGAATACATTATTACTTTCGCTGATAAAAGCTGAATCAACAGAATCATCCTATTCAAGACTCAAGGACTACTCAGCAACTTCCAATTAAATATAATCCAAACAATCCTTTTCTCCCCCACTCAATCTCAACTTTTCAATCACAAAACAATTTATTTACTCAGTTCACTGATACAAAATATGCACACTGCAACAGTCTCAAGGGGAAAACTTAGGTATTTGTGCAGGAATTGGCCTACATCAGAGATTTAGCTGAATGCATGTGAACGTGGAAGCATTAAGGTACCTAATTTAGTGAAGAATCTTTTGGGGACCCAGTAAAGTGTAATTGCATACTGCCTAATTATGTATTGGGGGCCAAGATTTTAATGTTATGGTAATATTGACTCAAAGACTACTCAACAATTCCTTTCAGTTAGTTATAATCCAAATATTAATTTTCTCTCCCTTTCAATCATGAAACAAATTATTTACTCAACTGACTGATACAGAATCTATTCTATACCGCCTGCTCCTATTTTCAATGAGAAACTTATTTGTACAGAGATTGGCCTACATCAGGGATTTAACTGAATGCAGACGGTAGTTTGCCCGGCGGAACGTACAGGCATTTAGGAAATTTGCATACGATACTATCGGGGAGAATCTAACGAAGAAACTTTTGGGGACCCTATAAAGTGTTATTGTAAGCTGCCTAATTATGTATTGGGGGCCGAACCTTTAATGCTTGGGGGATATTGATTTTGTTTGCCTTAATTTTAATTATAAGAGATTTCAGTTCACAATTAAGAGATTAACTTATCTTTAATCTGAATTGAGAATCGTGATTGGATCGGTCGTTGAATTTTCGACTGTATTAAAACCAAGGGCCCTTAGCTAAATATTCATAAACCATTATCAATATTCGTAGAATACTCTTCATTGTTATCAGAATATTTCTTGTTTATAGAGAATGTAAATTTGTATAATATGTAGTATTAATTGTTATGGTCATAATCATAAAATATTATATAAGTCAACTTGCAAAAAGCTATGGAATTATCAGAATTCAACAGCACAACAGATTTTTTTATAAATAGTAACACTAAGTCGACGTTCACACGGACGTAAAAATATCGCGTCGATTTTTTTCGCGCACTGGATTTGCAACGCTCTGCTTAGCGCCGAGAGTTGAAAATCCAAGTGTGTTTTTCGACACGCTAGAATGCACTCTGTTGTTGTTAGGTTGGATTCTCAATGCTCTGCTCAACCACGAGAGTTGAAAATCCAGTGCGCGATGAAATCCCGCCGCGATTTTTTTACGTCCGTGCGAACGTCGGCTAAGTATAAAAATAGATTAAGATACATCTTACTTTAATAAAGATGACATCATTTAACCTAAATATTGATCAAAGTTTTATCGAAGTGGCTCTCTAGTGAAATAGGTAGATAGTGGATGGATGTGTTTTAGGTACTGTAACAATCAACACGCCTACCAGATTGGAGGAATATACCAATTAAAATGACTAAACGGTCAGTGGATACGAAACGGGGCACTATGAAAAATCAGAAGGACGACGGTCGCGGGGCTCCTATTTCTGTCTGCAGGGTATAAAGGAACCTAAACAACCAAACCTCGGGGTGCCCAAATTTTGACCTTGACCTCAAGGTCGATGACCCTGAGGTCAAGGTCAGTGACCTTGAGGTGTCCCATGATGTTTCCCCACCCTATTACTCTCATATCCCACCCGATCCCGAATTTTTCTAAGTCTTTTTTTACTTTCTAGTTTGAGATAAACAGTATACCACAGAATACAAGTAACTATACACAGTTCATATTTTGAGAAACGAAGATTTCAACAAAAAAGGCATTTGGTTTTTCCAAATTGATCGTCTCAAAATATGTTTTCCTTACGATTGTCAATTTTTATACGAATGGAAAGTATGATTACTTACTTAATTACATTTGAAAACCGCAGAAAATCAAGATATTCACGCATTAAAACGTTTACGTCAAACACACAATTACGTCACAGCGCGTTAAACTTTAAAACGAGCCACACATTTGGCTGATTAAATAATTAAACAACGAAATAAAGACCGCCACAACATGATTGTATCCATTTTGAAATTATTAATCAGCATTCTAGTAAATTATTAAGCAAATAATAATAAACGAAGTCGCATTTCACGCTGTTTAGTATGCAGGAAACATACAGCTGAGCTCGCTGGCCGTGCAACGAACAACCAGCTTTTATTGTACTACCCACTTATAAGTAATAAAATTATATGGACACGCTGGTTCAATATATCTACGTTGGTGCTTGTAGATTACCTATGGACGCATACGTATTCAGTTTGTTTAATGATGTCAATTGCTGTGTCGGGGAATAATGCACAAAAGTAATGACATTTTTTATTGGGCATGCGTCGGGTAGATATAATTTGGATGATATGAATAATTAATTAATTTTGGGAAAATAGTAGGTACTTACCTCATATTTTTCCTATATCATACTGTTCATAGTGTTTTCTGCTACATATAATATTTTCACAAATTGACATGACCTTTCGAATCATCACAATAATTAATTAAAACATGTGTGGTTTAAAATGTTCTCATTAATTTTTAAAAACATTGCAATAAATCAATCAGATGTAAAATTAATTGACCAGAGCATTAAATACTCGTCGCCTGAAGTTTTATTTAAAAGTATGAAATGCATAAAATACTAAAGACACAGTTCCAACCAGATTGAAGAATTAAAAACAAACGACAACTATCATAAAGTCAAGTTTCCAACTCAACTTACTTTTAACGAGACAAGATGAATATATTTCAAGAATGTTCCTTCGCTTTGCCTCATCTGCGGCTACCGTTGAATAATGGTCGGCATTAATAAACAGGAATGGTTTGCTCCACAAAGTTGAAGTGAGATCGTATAAGAGGATATAATTAATTACGAGGAAGAGAGAGACAGAAACTATCACTTAGGATTGAGTAGGATTGTGACGCGCAAGGTGCACCTATATCAGCTGTCTCTGTTTATGGCTACCACACGTTATGGGATGAGTTATGTTGCCAGTGCGACATGTTTGTGTGCCGCATATGCTCATTACTGTTGCTTGCTCGACGGCTGTCACGCTAATTAGTAACCTACTGTTGTCACGAACTGAAGGTTGATTTCGAACGCGTTCACTGCAATAAAACCAAGTGGTTGACTGTTTTATTGACCTGAAAAATGAGGTTTGTTACCAACAATTATAAAAAAAAACAAATTCTAAGCTGCTTGCTGTTTTATAAGAGTAATCCTGCGTGCTTAGCAAAACATACCATGGTCCGTAAATTATCTACCAATCGTGCTGATTACTTTACGATTACTAATTTTAGTGGTCTATAAAATAGAAACTCGTATCCAGTCCACCTACTGTAAAGGTTACGTGCAAAAGGCGACCTTTTACGACATAAGATTGCGGTCGGCTGATAGAAAAATAACTCTGATTGCATTCGATCATTCAAGCGAATTTGGAATTAGTTTTAAATAAAAATTATTAGGTTTTTGTTTGAAAAAGACGATAATGATAAAATAAGTGCGTAGAAGTGTGCACGTTTCTCTGAGAAACTGATAAATCACGCTAATATTGTAAAGGCGAAAGTTTGTGAGGGTGTGTGTGTCAAATGGCTGGATCAATTTTGATAAAATTTGGTATGGAGGTAGCTGGCACCCTGGATGTGTTAATAGGCTACTTTTTATCCCTGTCTACGCGGGTGAAACCGTGGGGCAAAGCTAGTATAATATACATCTATTATTTATTACCTATATTCTACGCCCCCACACAATATTGTTCACTTACCAGGTATTTTCAGGTCAAAAGTAAATAAATTATTATATTATTATGCCATGTTTAATGCATAACACCTAGCGTCATTACCTCATTACATATCAAATCTCCTTGTTGCGTGAAGGTAATAATTACGGACGTGGAACGAGATGTTCTAAGTTCTAGTTTACCTATGTGTTAGTTTATGTGCTTAAGATATCAATTATCTTAATGGGAAATAGAATGCCTACATAATTATTCGGGATTAACATTTCAAATGGCCATCTACTTACCAAGGGTGTGATTTAAGAGAAGGGAGAGAGACAGCAGCTGCGTCCATTTGATTACTTTAAATATTAAGTATACCTAGTTGACCGAGCTCGAAAATAGCGAGAACGAATTTTTCCAATGAGACCTAGCTAGATAGGTTTTTTAACGATTTCGATGAAAGTTGTAAACCCCTATTGCAACTTTCATCGAAACTCGCAAAATAGAGTCGTTTTCGAAAACGTGATTACAAATTAGTATATACAATTACTGCTCAATTTTAATAGTATATACGATAATTACCATTCTAACCATAAAAAGTGATGGTAGTACCCTATGCAATTTCATAACATAACATAAACTTAAAATAATTGTTATTTTTAGTTTATTTTATTATTATAGTTTGTATTTTCTTATAAGACGTATAGGTACATATTTATAACAAAAATACGGTACAGAACGAGTGTGCAGGGACGACTTGTATGTGGCCAGTTTTTTTTAATACCAAGCAGCTTTTGAGTTTGTGCCAAAAAAGTTTGGTAGTTTTTCGTCGACCGCAAACGGGCGGGACCTTACTAATTCATAGTTCCCTAGTTCCACAATCTGTTACTGGGACACTGGATTTATGAAAATAATTGAAAATGATTGATAAAATAGTTTGTGGAGTGCAGTTTATGACTTGCAGTCTTGGTTTTGAATAGACTGACTAAAGATATTGGTTCTAAGAAGTCTTGTTAGAGGGACTATTCAACTAATAAAGGAAGGTAGTGAAACTCATCTAAGAGTTATTCTGCTTTAAATTGTTATAGATACTGTGATGATAATAGGCGACATTTTGTATATATAATTAGTTTTGTATAGACGGGCTATGGATTTCTAGGAAGTCTTGTTAGAGGGACTATTCCACTAAAGGAAGGTTGGGAGATTCATCTAGGAGTGATTCTGCTTTAAATTGTTATAAACACTGTGATGATAATAGGCGACATTTTTCATATTTTATAAGTTTTGAATATACCGGCTATAGATTTGTAGGAAGTCTTGTTAGAGGGACTATTCAACTAAAGTAAGGTTGGAAGATTCATCTAGCATAATCAGCCTATAATGTTCCCACTTCTGGGACACAGGCCTCCTCTCGTCGAGAGGGAGTGGGCTGTAATCCACCACGCGGGCCAAAAGTGCCGGTTGGTAAATGTCACACGTCTTCGAATTTTTGGTTCTAGGACACACCGGTTTCCTCACGATGCTTTTATTCACTATTTTTTCGAACCCAGATGGGCGTTTTACATTGTAACGCCCATCTGGGTTCAAACCTACGACCTTCAACTCGTAAGTCGCGGCCGTTACTCCTTGACCACCACTTCTGGGCTTTAAATTGTTATAAATACTGTGACTTTAATAGGCGGAATTTTGTAGTTGTAATTATGTCATGTCGAAAGTTACCTGGATGTGAATCATGTTTTAAAATCATTAAAGTTCATAAAGTTTTTATTCACATAAGTTCCCGCGGTTAGAAAGAGGAATATAGTGTCCTTGGAAGACTAAAATGTTACTTTCCGGTGCAAAAATCCATTAAATTCATTTACCTTTTTAACGCTAACATTAAATCTTGAAAGCTACCCACACACTACCCACATCATGCAACAAATTTTCATGAAAACAAAAGCTGAAGTCTCAAATAAATCCTAGTTTAAAGTTGTGGTATGTAAATTGTACAGACCTAAGTAGGTACTGACGCGTTTGCTTATGACTTAGAGCCCTAAAACCACAGAGCAGAAATAATTCAGCTGGATCGGATTACTGTATGAGGGCAGACGGGTCTTTTAGAATTCATCACCCTTATCTGTGAACTATTCCCAGAAATTGTAAACACCTACCAGTAGACACCAGAAAATTGCCTGAATGTTGTATCGAAACACTCTAGTTACTACAATACCTAGAAACAGGGCAAGGATTAACCCACATTACCTCAAAGCTAACCCTAACAAGCATTCTTAGGAAAAAGCAATTTTAATGTTCTACAGCTAAACTAAGTTGCTCACCCAATCTGTTACTGAATATTTGAATTTATGCAAATTAATAAAATAGTTCGTCGAGCGCAGTGTAGCCTCGGGATAGGCGGCCGACCTAATTGAAGTGGCCGACGGAGATTCGCTGACAAAGAGGAATGTTGTTTGCATTTAGAAAATTAGACCTTGCTTTATTAGTTAACGATTATCGTCCTTTGTAATATATTGTGATATTTTATTTATTGGAATGGATAACGGAACGGAATTTTATCTACATTTTTGTGTGCTTGTTCTACACAAGTGATGAGGTGTAGCTAAGATATAAGATCTTATGCACACGGAGTTTTCGCGTTCCATGTAACTCGCATCATTTCCACAATGATGGCGCGTTTTCTGCTTTGAAAATGCAGCGCTAGTTGCGTTTGAAGCGCGTATACGCGCCGTCGACGACGATTTACCTATATTAAGAACAAATATATTCCGGTCACATCCAATTTGTTTAACTCGCGTACTATGCGCGTTAACCGTTTCAATAAGACATGCATGCATTTACATGATTTAAAAATTTACGTTTATCAATATGCTAACTTTATTTCCTTTTAAATTACCTAAACGTAGTTACATCTAAACAAATATAACAAAGAGAAAAGATTTTTGATGTTTGTTTGTTTCTTACGCTTTCACGGCTAAACGGCTGAAGCGATTTTAATAAAACTTGGTATGGGGATACTTCGAACCCCGGGGAAGGACATAAGGCTACTTTTTTATCGACGAAGCCGGTGGTGGAAGTTAGTACGCAATAAACCTATTTTCATGCTTAAAATAATAATCGTTAGAAAACAAACAAAACACCCACAATTTCTTTAATGGCGGTTCTAAGTAAAAAGTCAAAAAGCAGAAACCTTTTAACCCGGCAATGCTTGAAGCTTTTTAGTAGTAGTACTAAACATACAAATTATGTGGCCCGTAGGTACTTGAATAAATATAATTTGTAACAGTTTCCACGGAAACGATTTCATAATCGTAGCATTATATTGTACATGACCACGCTATTGCAGTTTTTTAAGTGCCCTAAGCACGTGAAGTAACAAAGTGTTCGTTTGTGGACCTAATTACATTAGCCTATATAATGTACCTTATTTCACCTAGTCTTAAGTGGTAGGTACAGTTCAAGCGTGAGTCATAACAGCCACACTTAATTTTTCCGATTTCATCGATCCATACAAAGCTACAATTAACCTGTATCGAGGTAAACATGTCTTTTAAAAGCCCTGACAGTCGATATATCAACTATCGTTATCGATTGTTGAAGTTTTCTAGACTAACATTATAATTATTCATTGTCAGGCTTCTCGATTTACATTTTACCAGAATCCATACTTAATATTATAAAATATGTGAAAGTAACATGTCTGTCTGTTACCTTTTCACGCCTTAACGGCTATGCGGATTTCGATGAAAATTGGCACACAGGTAAACCATGACCTGACTCCTATATCCTAACATAAGATAATACGTTCCGTGGTATAATTTCTGGACGCCACGCTGGTGAAACTGCGGGCACAAGCTAGTATTAATATAATATATGACCACATGTGGTCAAATTAAGAAGACTACCTATTCAGCTCCCTGAAACCAAATTAAATATACCTATACTTTCGATAAACAAAACCTTAGCATGCTTGAATAGCCAACCGACCACTTTTTGGGAAAATTACTTTTTAAAGTGTAACTGTAGAAAAATACTGTTTACTACTTATACAGTTATACATTAAAAATTAATTTCCCCAAAGAATGGTCGGTTGGCCATTCAAGCACTAGGGCCACGAAAAGGAATTTAAATCTGTAAAGCCAAACACTTTTATAGTTCCAACAAGAATAATACAAGTTTAAACAAAAACGGCTGGAAGAGTCAATTTGTCCAGCTTAGCTCTGAGGTGGCATTTAAATTGCGCAATTATTTTTTCTGTAGCCTTCATTTGTCATGGCGTGTCTCTTCTTAACCAAAAGTTTTTGTTACTGATCGTTATCAACGCTTTATTTACTCATTAATTTATCACTGTCCAGCAAATTATCTTGTCTGGAGGGATTAATGTGGCGATTTGGGAAGTTTTTGCGATCGAAGTTATTTTAATATTTTTAAATTGTTACGCGTAAAACCAATGGTTTGAATTAATAATTATTAGTCAACGGTTTTCTAGAGCTATGAAAAGAGTGAAATTCGATATTTACTAACACTATTTCACACAGAAACAGACAACAAATGAAAACATAACCTCCCCATGTAGCGACTAAGTATAGGCAGCATACATCGGCTTCGAAATAAAAACCAAACATATTACGTAAAATGTAATAACCCGCAACACCACCGTCATTATTATCAATCCGTAAAACAAAAACAGAGCAAAAGAATTAATTAGTACAAAATTAAGTGTCACAAATGATTATCGAATGCAATACTACGGCAATATTCAACCATCAATGGGGTTTATTACAGTAAATACAGCGTCATGTCCAAGCTCACAGTTCAAACGTTATCTACCTATCCACATACTCACTCGACGGGCCATCCAATCGGTTTTACATTTCAACGTATTATCTGCATCGCTTTTATAATAGAATTGCAAATTTAAACCCTTTATAAGCGCTCTGCATTGGGGAACACAAATTCGCTTTTACGTTCATTTGCATTGCAGCGTCACAGTTGTGGTGGCTTCCGAAACGCCTAGTCGTGCACATTGCACGGTTATTAATGCAAACAGAGCTAGAGGGGCTCGTGGCTTTCAGCATTATGGATCGATTGTTCTGCAAAGTTAAGCTGCACTTGCTGCGGTGAGCCGTTAGATGGGTAATTATTTTAAACACTTCAAGACTCTCCAGGATCATTTTTAATGTTAATCCTCGCAGCCGGTTGTCTTACTTTTATAATAAAACTAGCTGACCCGACAGACGTTGTCCTGTCTTAGCTATGAATATTCTAATGTAAACGCGTGATGTTAAAATAGTCGTTAAGTTTTCTGAAAGTTTCCAATTTTCTGGGAAATTTTCTTACTTTTTCTTTCATAAGATCCTTCTTCTGACAATAATAAACACAACAAAAAAAGAATTAGCGAAATTGTTCCTTCGATGCGATGACCAAGGGAAATAGGGATTCATTTTTATACAGGGTTATTTTTAAAACCCCAGTAACCTCTTAAGGGGTCATTGTACTCATCATTATGAAAAACTTTTACTACGGGACCAAACCTGAAATCGCGAAAAAAAAATCAGCTGTTCAGTACATTTATCTACATCAAACTCGTCGAAATGTACTGAACAGCTGATTTTTTTTCGCGATTTCAGGTTGGTCCCGTAGTAAAAGTTGTTCATAATGATGAGTACAATGACCCCTTAAGAGGTTACTGGTGTTTTAAAAATAACCCTGTATTATAGATTATAAATTCAACATGAATGATGTAGTATTTTGTAACAATATAATTTAAAAGAGATTTTTTAGCTTCATCTATCTGAATGACCGACTCCTTTGGCAATTCGAAAGTGCCTGTCAATAGTTTAATATTAAAATAAATCCTTTGAGTTTGAGTTTAATAATATATAAAAGTAGTTGTTGCGGGTAATCCTAACACCTACAACCGACGTAAAACCAAACAACTGGGGTTAAAATATTTTTCTGCTCAGATAATGGGTTTTGGAACATCTCAGATGGCTGGATGGGATGTAAAACTATTCTATTCAACAATTAGACTAGAACGAAATCCCAAGAGGATAATAATGCAAACACAGCCTATGAAAATTTGGATAATTCATTTTATTGGGGCTTCGTAGAATGTTTTTATGTCTAATATATAGAGCGCAACCCCCATTATAATTACAACCGGCATTTAATTAAACGGGCGTAGCGTCGTACATATTTAGAGGTATATAATGTATTTGTACTTATATTATCGTTTATCATAAGCTATAATTAAAGCCTATATTGAAACGTTTTATATGAAATTTTCAACAAAATTAAATTATATTAAAGACGAGTGTGTGCTATAATGTTGTCTATTAGAATTTATCAATAGTTGAGTTACTGAATAGGTATTAATTTAATTGCTACTGGATTGGACACACGTTTTCCCAATGTTGTGTCAGATTAATTCGGGCCGCAAAGCTACTGTGAATTAATTCCTCCATTTAGCAAAATATTATTAAAGTTACGAGCAAAAATCACTTTTTCACAAAATCCTGTTCAAGATTAAAACCGTGATTTCAATTTTTGGTTCCGATAAAGGATTGCAATGAAGGAATTTAGGAAAATTTACATTTGAACGCCAAAAGGGGTGACGGCTTACAACCGCTTATGAAAATTTGTACTCACGTTACGACGATCCCGAGCATAACACTGCTAAAACAGTATCCACTTCAAGATAAATTCTATTATTGAACTAAAAAGAGATAGAATACCTATACAAAGAAAGGAAGACATTTAAGCATCCTGGAATAAAAGGAAAAGTCTTGAAGAAGGAAATGAACAAGCTATAAAGAAATTCGAGCCCTTGTAATCTTGAGACAAAGACTTTTTGTACTTTCTGTTCTACTGATGAAGTTATTGGAGTTGGATACCTCGTCTCATCTTAATTTACTTCATAATCATACGAGGAGTGGCAGGTGTTTTATTTTTAAAGCATGTATTATATATTAAATTCAAGTTTAAAAATAATGAATAGGTATTTAAATTAAATTAGATTGCTCCAGCAGTAAACATTTTAAAGTCGTAAAAACATTACTAATAAAAATATGAAATTGAGTAATAATGAATTGGGTAAATACTTAATTTTTGTGTTATAAATTAGTGAATCAATGTATCTTATATTTATTAATATTGTGATTTTTTCTGCATGTGCTGCATGAAATATGAATTGAATGATTTTTATGTTTATTAATCGTAATCCTAACTAATATATTATTATAAATGCCAACGTCAGTTTGTTTGTTTGTTACGCTTTCGCGCTAAAACGGCTGAACGGATTTGGATACAATTTGGTACACTAGTAGACCATGACCTGCAATAGGACATAGGAATCTTTTTATCTCGGTAGTATTTGTAGAATCTTTTATCTCGGTAAATATGTTCCTGGGGGATAATTTACGAACTGCACGCGGGCGAAGCCGCTGGTGAAAGCTAGTAACGAATAAATAAAGACTATAGTAATACGAGGTGTACATGAATACACTGATTAATTAGTTGTGTTTCTGGTATTCAACTAATTAGCGCCTCTCTTGCTTATGGCACTATTTTAATGCGCAAATACTTGACCCTACTGAAGGGTAATTTTAAATGAAAGATAAGTTAATAAAATATAAGTAACTACCTAAGCTTAGTACTCAAAACTTGGCATTCATACGTGAAAATTCAATTTACCAATTCATATTAGAGAAAAAAATACCGTTCACTGTTCCCATTTACCCAAGCAAAAACAAAGGACAAATCATATAACACAAACGTATATGAACTCAGTAAGTGTGAAGCAGAATCGACCTCTCGTAAGTAGGGCAATACATTCAGCCACCCTTTCCGACATGTGTGGAGACCATAAATTACAACGCGCACCTGTAAGTGCTAGATCATGCCTAGATAAAGAAATGTATATGGAAACTGATTTATGATTTTGTTATATGCACTTTGGGAGTTTGTACGGAATTTATGAGTGTTATTGGTAAGGATTTTTAGTGAAGAATAGAAGCCTATTTTTTGGTGGAAGGTCTAATTTAAGTATCAGTAGAGCTCTTTGGGGAATGTTACGCTATAAAACACCAATAGCTTGCTACGGCGTAGCTTGCTCTATGCTATGGCGTAGCTCGTTCCATGTTCCGGAGTAGCTCATTCTGTGCTACGGCGTAGCACGTATTGTGCTACGGCGTAGATCTTTCTATTATACGACATAGTTTGCAGTGTGTTAATGTATGGGTCACGCTTGCAATGATATTATAACCTCAATAACGAATATTTTGAGAACCTTTTTCATATACTGAGGTCTAGGATCATATAAAAGATCAATGTTTATATTCCTACTAGCTGACCCGACAGACGTTGTCCTGTCTTAGCTATGAATATTCTAATGTAAACGCGCGAAGTTCCTGAAGGCACAAGCTGAGCACATTTTGAATTGTTTAGGAAAACTTAATTTATATTTTAAGAATGAACCTAAGATTTTTTGCTGAAAAGTAAAATACCGGAATAAATTTATACTTAGTAAAAAGTCAAGAACATAAAAATGATTAATTGGAGCCAATTAATTTGAAAAAAAATTGTTTTGAGTATGAATGTCAATGGCTCTATGAGTAGGGGAAGATCAAGAAACGATGGATGGACTGTGTTAAAGATGATATGGTTATAAAGGGGGTGACTACCGAGATGACGACTAATAGAGAAGTATGGAAGAAAGGGACATGTTGCGCAGACCCAAAATAAATTGGGATAGTAGGTTGTTACCATAGGCCTATAACAAATCTGAGGTTGTTACTTGTATCAAATCTCCACATATTTAGTATAGTAGTGTTAGTAAATTGACGTTATAACAATAAACTGTGTAGAAGTTTCTTTCATACAAACTTTGTCCTGACAATTACAAATACAACAAAAAAGAATTAGCCAAATACGTGCATCCGTTCTGAAGTGATGCGCGTACCTACATACATTCAGCAATTGATTTTTATTTTAGAATACTACATATAAGTAGCTGACCCGCCAGACGACCTGTCAAAAATTCAATAAATCGAACGGCAGCAAAACAAATGAACAACTGATTATAAAATGAATTTGAATTTGGAATTCTAAAAAGAATGAAAGTTTCCCGACAGACATTGCCCTGCCCTTTCATGTATGAGAAAATTAATTTTCTTTATATTTTTTTGTGAATTTTCCTATGTTTTTAATAGTTATTCTGCTATTCGGGACGGAGACAAATACAACAAATCAAAAACCATGAAAATTGGTCCAGTAGTTCTAGAGTTATAAGTGTTCGAACAAACCCGACTTTGTTTTATATATATATAGATAACAAATATTAAAAAATACGGAAGCTCCCAAAAATTCATACGTCTAATTGTGTATACCTATTACATTGTCGTTTATGATAATAAAATTATATCTATGATCATAAATATAATATTATTATGATAGTATAATATCCCCCTTGGCAAGAGATCGATCGGAGTAGCTTTACCTCAATAACTATTTCTCCACCAAACAGCAATTTATTTCTTTTTGAAGTTTTTGTTGAAATTAAGTTTTGGCAAGAGGTTTATTAATATCCAGAGATAATGTTCCTTCCTATCTTATGATGATTTACATAAAGCAATTGGTTACTGTCAATAACTTTTACATAATTCCCCAACGTATTCATGTATTTATCTCATGTACGCGGTTTATGGTTCTGCCTTAACAGTTCAAGTTAGCTATCCGAACGATGTTAATGCTATATGCTATTGTTGATGTAGGAATAAAAATACATACGGCATTGCTGATTTCTGATTAATATGAACTTGCACTTCGGGATTAAGTCTGAAATTTACGTGTGTAGGTACGTTTGATTTAATAGGATTAAACAAAAATGTCTGTTTGTAATCGGATTGGTTCCAAGTGTTTTATTGTCGGATTATGATAATACAAGGGCTATTGTTTGTTTTTGTATGGTACCTAAATGGGATTATTTTGTGTTCAATGGCTCCCGTATTTATTTGTGGAAGCTTGTTGCATTATATGCTGTTTTTGTATATATACATACGTAAATATGGTGTTTTTAAAATAATTATTTGCTAAGTAGTATTATTTTAATGGTACATTAATGTTTTTAGGCTTCCGTACTTCAAATGGAAAAAACGGATACCTTATTATATTCTATTTCTTAATATGGCAAGCAAAGCCGATGTCGACTATTCTGCCAATGTCAAAAGTGTTAAGGAAAGCAAGTGTGCATTGAAGACTTCGTTGTCCGTCTGTCTGTCTGTCAGTCTGTCAAGACCCTTTATCCCAGGAACATGTGGAGGTATCATGTTAAAAATAATATCGAATACGGTTAGTATTGTCTATGGTTTTTTGGAGCTCTAAAAAAATCAAGTTTTATGTCAAAGCAGTAAAAAAATACGGTCATTTACGCGACATATTTTGATACTAGCAATCTAGATCAAGAATCATGAAATTTGGAAAGGAACAAGGTCTCACAGCACAAGTAATAGCAAAAGTCAAAAAAGCGTGAATTAGTAATTTTATCATATAAAAATATTTGGAATTACAAACTTTGCAGTTGGAGAATTGACCGTGACGTATATGAGTCTTGAGTGGAGAACATGTTTTCAACTACAATGTCAAGTTTTATTTTTGGGATAAATTCTTTTCAACTAAGGAACCCTTCATTGTGCGTAGTCCGACAAGCACTTGGCCGGTTTTTTTAACACCATATCCATAATAATTGTAGTAAGTCATTAAAACGCTTACAGTCAATTGAAATAAAATATTTTGGTAAATTAAAATGCTTTTCTGTTTTTCAAGACCACCTTTTTTGTTACGCCACACTGTTTTATCTTTAACCCGATCAAAAGAACAAACACAAGTCGGATTATTCACAATTTATGAACCCTTTATAACTAAAGCTTATGTAATAGTGTGCGTGAATCGTACCAAAACCTATCATGTACTCGGTGACATCAAGGGCCAAATTAACGTTTGAATTATATTCAAATCAGTGAACTGCAAACCTAAACATAGTCGTATTATAATAAATGGTAATAAAAGTATATATAAAAACGTGTTTTGCTCATATTTGTTCACTCAATGTAGCTTTTAGGGAACATACAGGTGCCTAATGTTCTGGATTATCGAGGTGACATAGGTATTGGGAATCCTTGAGAATATGGGGAAAAGTTTCACGGACCAAAAGTTTCCAGACAAAATACCTTTTCAAGGACGTCGTGCGAATATTGAGCATATTTTTTGGGTCAAATGTTGTTCGATGTCAATAATGTAATTTATTTGACACTCGTTAAAAAATGTCTCAGAAGATTTACATTAGGTTTCTTCAGAGTTTGATAATGTCCTTTGTTACAGTAAAAATAATAGGTATGTAAGATTCTTAATATAAGATCCATTTTTTGAATTACCTAATAATCAGCTGTCCCATACAAAACTTCAATACCTACTCGACCCAAATGACAGCGGATCATTTTTACACGATTACTATGCTGGTCCTATGGTCGTTCGGTCTGTACCACACCCATAAAAATATGACTATAATATATTCCTATTACACGCTGTATAATCTTCTAGTAAACTGTCATTACAAAGTCAACCAAGAGTAATTTAGTAATCAATAAATTAAAAAGTAATTAATAATTTCGTACAATTGATTCACTTCACTACCATCCCCATCCATATGTTACTAAGCACTCAATTACTTTATAATAACTCAGTATCGAAGCTTATAATTAAGTTTCACGAACAGGTATATTTTTATTATTAATTAAATTGAGAGAAATATTGTGCGCATAAATCAATTTATTTTAATCTTTTAATTATTTAAAGCATTTAATTATTTTGCCGTTTTATGGTATTTTTTAATGATGTGGTTTTATGTAATTAAACTTTTTTAAACACAAAATGTAACATAACGCCTTTATTCCCCGAAGAATTAGGCACAGGTGTATGTACCATTTGTAGAGGAGCTCGTGGCTGCGTAATTACAGCCGCACAGGTCGATCCATCAGGTTAAGCTACGCTTGCCGGGGTTAGCCAGTAGATGGGTGACCATCTATACATACCGAGACTCCTCCGTGCCTCGGAAAGCACGTTAAGCCGTTGGTCCCGGCTGACATTCGTGGATCTTTGACAGTCGTTACGGGTCGTCAGAAGCCCGAAAGTCTGACAACCAGTCTTACCAAGGGGTATCGTATTACCCAGTTACTGGGTTGTAGAGCTGATAGGCAGTCGCTCCATGTAAAATACTGGTATTCAGCTGCATCCGGTTAGACTGGAAGCCGACCCCAACATAATTGGAAAAAGGCTAGGCAGATTGATTATATTATGTACCATTTGTACCTATAGCATACCCTCATTTCTCCAGATATTTAACCTTTTTTAAGTCTTTTTATTCGTTTTTTTTTAGGGTACCTCAAAAGGAAAAAACAGAACCCTTATAGGATCACTCGTGTGTCTGTCTGTTCGTCCGTCTGTCACAGCCAATTCGCTCCGAATCTAACGGACCGTTTATGTTGAAATTTGGTACACATATGAATTTCTCTGACACATGTGTAACGTAAATAAATGACTTTTATAATATGGACGTCATTTTTGGGGGCAAATAAGAACATTAAAAAAAAAGTTTTATTTTTGTAAGAGCTTGCTGTAAGGGTCTCAAATAGAGTTTAATAATTTTAAAATAAATAGTTTTTAAAGTTATTTAAGATAATAGACGAAAATTGACCATTCCCCCTTACTAAAAACTACAAAAAACTACTGATCCTAGAATAAGCCAAAAATACAGTAAATAGTTCTATATTTATAAATTACAGGAAAATTGATAAGAAGTCTGTGTTCTTAAAATAACATGGTAAATCGCTCTTTATTGTGCGTACAAACTTACATTTGCTGTTGGAATGTATGGGAGAACATGTTCTTCAACTACAATGCTAAGTTTATTCTTGAGATAAATTTATCCCAACTACGGAACACTTCATTGTACGTAGTCCGAGACTACTTGTCCGGTTTTTTTTAACTTATACAACAATCACTGTTTTTTCTAACCAATCAATCTGCCTAGCCTTTTCCCAACTACGTTGGGGTCGGCTCCCAGTCAAACCGGATGCAACTGAATACCAGTAGTTTCCATGGAACGACTGCCTATCTGACCTCCACAACCCAGTAACTGGGTAATACGGTATATACCCCTTGGTAAGACTGGTTGTCAGACTTTCGGGTTTCTGACGACCCATAACGACTGTCAAAGATCCGCGAATGACAGCCGGGACCAACGGCTTAGCGTGCTTTCCAAAGCACGGAGGAGTCTCGGTATGTAAAGATGGTCACCCATCCACTGACCAACCCCGGCAAGCGTAGCTTAACCTAATGGATAGACCCGTGCGGCTGTTATTACTTAGCCACGAGCTCCTTGATTATCAATATTTCTTCATAAGTTTCTGTGTTTTCACGTAAAAATGAACGGAAATACCTAACATTCACTTTCATAACGTATCCGTAGAAGAACCACCGATTGAAGATGCAAATTGTCTACTAATAAAAATCGACGCCAGCACTATCCTTCTGGCTATCTATCGTCGGCCAATAATGGAATAAAGGAACAATAGGCTCGTTGACTACTTAGAAAAGTTCAATATATTGTCACCGTCACAATATGGTTTTCGGGCTGGCAAATCAACGTCCGATGCGGTTCATGATCTAACTAACTATATTGTCACAAACATGGATGGAGGGCAGAAGGTCTTGGGTATATTTTTAGACCTTGCCAAAGCTTTCGACACTGTTTCTGTACCCATTCTTATTCACAAAATGGAAAGAATAGGCATACGGGGGGTACAACTCAAACTTTTTGAAAACTACCTCAGTGAGCGTACCCAGTTCGTTAAGATCGATGATATCGTCAGTGATGAGCGCACCGTTACCTATGGCGTGCCACAAGGGAGCGTGCTCGGTCCGACTCTCTTTCTCATATACATTAACGAGCTGGGTATGCTCACAATCCCCAAGGGTAAAATTATAACTTTTGCAGATGACACTGCCCTTCTCTTTAGCGCAAACTCATGGCATGAAGTTTACGCGCATGCTCAGACAGGCTTTGATGCTGTAATGGGGTGGTTGCGTAGTAATTTTCTTACACTGAACACGGACAAAACAAAGTACATTTCCTTTTCCCTAAAGTCCTGCACACACACAACTCAAACGTCTTCGTCGTATTCTATAATTGCTCACTCCTGCTCTAATCAAAATTACATCACATGTGGCTGCACCTGCCTACAAAAAGCAAATAGTGTAAAGTACCTAGGAATTATAATAGATTGCAACTTGAGATTTCATGAACACATCAACACCCTCAGCAATAGGTTGCGTAAACTAATATTTGTCTTTAAGACCCTAAGAAATGTGGCTGACGTTAGGCTTATGAAATCAGTCTACTTTGCCCTCGCCCAGTCCCTATTAACATACTGTATAACATCTTGGGGCGGTGCACCTAAATACACAATCATACAATTAGAAAGAGCGCAGAGAGCTATTCTAAAGGTATCTTCCTTTCTACCTTTTCGATATCCCACAGCACTCTTATATAAAGACACTAAAGTCTTAACTGTACGTCAACTGTTTGTTCTACAAACGGCCCTAAAACAACATGGGCTGCTTTCCTTTAACTCCTCGCTGTTACGAACTAAAAGACGCTTTGACCCAGTAGACCGCCAAGGTAAACGACTTACTACTATGTTCTCCAAACGTTTCTTTTGTTACCTTGGTCGCTTTCTGTACAATAAAATAAATCGGACACTTTCGATTTATGAACTTACCAAATCTAAGTGCAAATTGAGGGTTGGGAGCTGGCTCCAGGAATTAAGTTATGAAGCTACAGAAAAACTTTTAGCTACAACTGTATAACTTGCTTGTTTGAAACTAAACTTATTTTTGTATTAGTTTAGGTTTTTATTAAACTACTATTCTTAACATATCAAAAGCTCTAACTTGTTAAGCAGTAAGTCAAAATAATAATATAATACTTATACTTACATGTATATTTATATAAATCACCTTTCTGTGCATTCAGCCCTCACTTTTTCTATCACATTTTCTTACGTACGCTCACAAATACCACTCACACCCATACACACAACCCCACACACACACCCTCACATACATCCGCATACTCACACACACACACACACACACACACACTTACTAACCCTAGAATTAGAAATAATCACTAGTATGTTATTTTCTGGTTTATATAACTTACCGCATCTGTGTATGAGTGCATAATTATATTTAAATGTCCTCCGAAGGGGTGGAGACCTGGTGTCCTGAAATACAGGCCTTACGCCTAGCTTAGGCACCAGTCTCCCACAGTATAATTAAAAATGTTATTGTGTTCTTGATCATATTTTGAAAATGTAGATTTATATTGTGGTGAGAAATAAATCTTATCTTATCTTATCTTATCTTATCTAAACTTCGTTTCCCAAAAGAAGAAGGGTTCGGTACACAATATGCGAATCATTTTCTGTGTGAGCCTAATATAGTTACGGTCAGGTATCTAATCTGTTACCTAGCTACCTACAAAAGCATTAAATAGTACCAGCATTTAATAATGAACTTACACAATAAATAAAGTATTTCGGTCAACGCTTCTCTAAACCCTTTGTAAATAGCTGAAATTATGATTACGTAAACGAAAACCGACTTAGTCCCTACAAGTAACGGGTTACATAAAAGTTTGTACGGTCGCGTCGCGTCGTATTGATTAGCATAAAATTTTCCTACTATTATTTTAATGACTTCCCGCTAAAGCTTCAAATAACTTGGAACAGTGAATAAGTAGATGTTTTGTAGGGTATTTAGGTCACGTCTGATAAATGTGGAGTTTTATAAATAATTCATAGAGTTAATAATAGTAAACTACAGTACTCCTAGTACAGTCTCTACTACTAGTAGACTACTACTAGTAGAGGGGCTCGTGGCTAAGTAATAACTGCTACCGGGTCAATCCATTAGGTTAAGGTACGCTTGCCGGGTTGGACCGTGGATGTCCGTGGATGGGTGACCCTCTTTACGTACCGAGACTCCTCCGTGCCTCGGAAAGCACGCTAAGCCGTTGGTCCCGGCTGTCATTCATTTAGCATTCTCTCGCGGCGGCCGGCCTAACATAATTTGATCTACCCTTATTTTGGATATTATTTAGCATCTTTGGCATTAATTCAACCTTCTTTCCTCTTCTCCCTCTCTTCTCAGTTTTGAAACAAGTTTCGCTATATCTACCAGTATATTAATAAAATTATTTCTTCTTACAGGTAACACAGTGCAGTGCTCCCCTGAACAAAATGTTGTGACAAAAGTGCGAACCAGACGGTGACTTAAAAATGTGTCACCCAAAGAATTCCCTAGATGTGACCAGCAGTAGAACATTTCTGTTCATAATAGTGTTACTATCCCTAAAACTGTGCAGTCCTCAGGACTTAAATGAGGAGTTTGTGAACGAGGATAGTATAGAGACGTCAGATATTAGTATAGTGCCAGTTAAAAAAGTGAAGTTTCCAAGGAACGTTGGTGCAGCGATGCCTTGCCGCTTGAGCGAACTCTTGTGTGACACTGGACAGTGTATATCGTTGGACAAGTATTGTAATGGAGAGGACGATTGTGGAGATAAGAGCGACGAGCCCAAGTCCTGTACACGTAAGTAGTGTTATGTTACTTGCATAATGTAAACGTTGTATGTTATTGTGATGTGTCGTGCTTTGGAAGTGCAAACTTGGGCAGTAAGCCCCTTTTACACGATGTGAGCTTCTTGCCTGAGGCATCCAATAAAATTAAATCAACTTGCACCGTTTAAACACTGATTAGACTGCGCAACTTTTATTATTGCTTTAACTTACCTAAGCCCCATTTACACGATGCAAGGTCAAGAAGCTTGCATCGTGGCATACAATAAAATCAAATCATCTTGCACCGTCTAAACACTGAGTACACTACGCAATTTTATTATTGCTTAAACTTACCTAAGCCCCATTTACACGATACAAGTTCCTTACCTGGTGCATACAATAAAATTAAATCAACTTGCACCGTTTAAACACTGATTAGACTGCGCAACTTTTATTATTGCTTTAAATTATCTAAGCCCCATTTACACGATGCAAGCTTCTTACCTGTGGCATACAATAAAATTAAATCAACAATTGACTTGCACCGTCTAAACAACGATTAGACTGCGCAACTTTTATTATTGCTTTAACTTACCAAAGCCCCATTTACACGATGCAAGTTCCTTACCTGGTTCATACAATAAAATTGAAGCAACAAATTACTTGCATCGTCTAACTGTTTAGAGTTGTAGACGGTGCAGCTTTTATTGGTGCTTCAATTTATGGTATGCCACGGGCAATTAAATCGCACCGTGTACTGGGGCTTTAATATATTCGTGTCGTCGAAGTCAGACCAACTCTCTAAGAAATAATTTCGAGATTATTATGTTCCTTATGAAAACCCATAAATATACTGGGATATTGACATCAAATATGTAATTTGTAAAAGTAATATGTGAAGTGAAAGAAGCCGAACTCGTCATAACAAAAAGGAGCGCGAATAAATCTCTTGAAACTCATTTTAGGTCATTCAAACGCATTTTTAATATGTCTCCCCTTCTCGGTTTGCTGACATCTGTCACAAAAGAAAAGGTAGCAAAGGAAGGCTATGGATTGGGGGCCTTTGAACAAGCGACTTTGTGATGAAGCGGAAAGTTTGAGATGTGAGACGTCTGTGCATTGACGTTGATAGCGTGCTCTTCAAGTTCCTTTGTTTTTTTAGAGTTCCGTATCTTAAAAGAAAAAAAGGGACCCATAAAGGATCACTTCGTTATGCGTCTATTTGTCGTTGTCAGTCTGTCATAACCCTTTTTTTTCAGGAACGCGTTAAGGTATCAAGTTGAATTTAATATTAAATACGTAGGTATATAGTCCCTTAGAGCTCTAACAAAATGAAGCTTCTAAATCAACGCAATAACAAAATACGACCATTTATAATCAAAACCTGAGAAGAGCTCACACCCATCTTTTTAAGATTTTCTTTTTATTAGAATTAACGAAGCCAGTACCCTATTGTATTATTGATAAATAACAAAGCTTATTCTGCAAAGGATTACCACACATTATTGACCTGATAGATACTATAAACCCGCTTTCATAAGTCTTCTTACGGGACCCAAATCGCAGTTCTAGTAGCCTCGAATGCTTCGTCGTGTGGCAGTGGAGTGGCTGTGTCAGCAATGGCTCCCAGACTTGGCTCCCTTTTGCCTTTTATGTAATATTCATCCCAGGGAGTTATGCGGGGACTCCGCCAAAACATATTATACAACATGTTTATGGATTTACGTTTTATGAGGAGCTCGTGGCTAAATAATAACAGCCGCACGGGTCGATCCGTCAGGTTAAGCTACGCTTGCCGGGGTTGGTCAGTGGATGGGTGACCATCTTTACATACCGAGATTCCTCCGTGCCTCGGAAAGCACGTTAAGCCGTTGGTCCCGGCTGTTATTCGTGGATCTTTGACAGTCGTTACGGGTCGTCAGAAGCCCGAAAGTCTGACAACCAGTCTTACCAAGGGGTATCGTATTACCCAGTAACTGGGTTGTGGAGGTCAGATAGGCAGTCGCTCCATGTAAAATACTGGTATTCAGCTGCATCCGGTTAGACTGGAAGCCGACCCCAACATAGTTGGGAAAAGGCTAGGCAGATTGATTGTTTATGGATTTACGTAATCGTTCGGTTGGCTTAGGTTACAGTGTATCGCTTCTGCATTATTTTGTTGGTTAGTTGGTCTGAGTGTTGATCATTTATGATGCAATACTTCGCAAAAGCATGCTGGTGCATTTTTCAGATTGTCATCTACGATAACTGTCGTGGATTGAGGTTTCATACGTCGCTATAAATTGTTGCCACGTCAATTTACCTTTTTATAACCATAAGATTTATAATCAGGATAACAAGATTAAAATGGTCTTTTTAAAAATAAACCATTTATTTCAGGCGACACAGGCCCATAGGTAAATACCTAAACATAAATATTTGAACATACAACATTAGTTTTTATTTATACTAAACCCGAAAAGGGGTCATTGTACTCCTCATTTTGAACAATTTTTTCTATGGGACCAACGTTGAAATCGCGAAAAAAAAAACAGCTGTTCAGTACATTTTGACGAGTTTGATGTAGATAAATGTACTGAACAGCTGATTTTTTTTTCTCGATTTCAGGTTTAGTCCCATAGTAAAAGTTGTTCAAAATGATGAGTACATTGACCCCTTTTCGGGTTTAGTATAAACAAAAACTAATGTTGTATAGAAAACTTGTGTTAATAAAATAGGCCTAAGACTATGTTAGTAGCACTCCTCTTTGCACTAGCTTGACTTTAAGTGCTGCCCTGTTGAACTTGTCCATGGAAGCGACGGAACACCATGGCCATGGTAAGTTTTTATAAGAAACTTGCTGCGCCCCGCGGTTTCACCTGCGTAGACCCGGATAATCCAGGGTGTCGGCTACCTCCATACCAAATTTTATCAAAATTCCTCCAGCTGTTTGAGCGTGAAGAAGTAACAGACATGCATACACACTCACACACACTCAGAATCTTTCGCCTTTCTAATATTAGTGTGATGTGTGATGAATTATAGTTAAACTATTTCACGAAGTCCTGTCTTGAAGCCTTTAAGACGTTAATCATAAGGTTTAATTTGCAATAATTAACAGGACTTCGTGAAATAGTTTAACCATAACTATTAATAGTGTATCAGTTTCCATTGCATATAACTGGCGAAATGTGGGTGCCTATTACCACCTCTGCCTAACCCTTTGGGGATTACAGGTGTGATGTTATGTTATATATCAGATTCCAGTCAAAAAAGTTCTCGTTGACTTTTTGCTGAAACAACACCTATGTCACTCAAAACTCCACACTTTGAATACTTAAACCAAACGGGATACTTTTACACGTCAAACTGAAACAACGGGTCACAATCCGTAAAGCCGCTTTATCGCTTTTATCTAACCTATAATATAAATCGTCAGCGGTCAGAAGTTATGAAGCACCTGACCCTTTGTGAAGGGCATCACTAATAGGTCGCCGTACGCCGTACGTCCTTGTAGGATGTCCTTTCCTGACATTTTCTTTATTATTCTCTAGTGTTGCTTATAAGCTTTAATTCATCATGTTAGGGTGAATAGTAATAACTATTTTTAGTAAGAAATTATTACAAACATTAGGGTGGTGATGATAGAAAACATTGTTTTTTCAGAGTTTGAAAAAGGTCATTAGAATCAGATACATTTCTAATAGTGATACTTATTCATCAATTTTCGTCTATTTTCTTAAATAACTTTAAAAACTATTTATTTTAACATTATTAAACTCTATTTGAGACCCTCACAGCAAGCTCTTACAAAAATAAAACATTTTTTTAAATGTTCTTATTTGCCCCCAAAAATTACCTCCATATTATAAAAGTCATTTATTTACGTTACACATGTGTCAGAGAAATTGATATGTGTACCAAATTTCAACTTAAACGGTCCGTTAGATTCGGAGCAAATTGGCTGTGACAGACGGACGAACAGACAGACACACGAGTGATCCTATAACGGTTCTGTTTTTTCCTTTTGAGGTACCCTAAAAAAACGAATAAAAAAGACTTAAAAAAGGTTAAATATCTGGAGAAATGAGGGTATGCTGTAGGTACAAATGGTACATAATATAATCAATCTACCTAGCCTTTTCCCAACTATGTTGGGGTGGGCTTACAGTCTAACCAGATGCAGCTGAATACCAGTATTTTACATGGAGCGACTACCTATCTAACCTCCACACCTCCTTACTAAGACCTCCTTGAAAGTTGTCAGACTTTCGGGCTTCTGACGACCCGAATAATTATACTTATTGTTATCAACAAAAACGACGCCAACTATGGACGATTATTTTGAACAAAGCAACATCTATTTCAGTAGCTTCGTAGAATAATTGTAAGCCGTACAAAGATTTCGTTTTGGAAACGAAATTAGTAACAGAACAAAGACGAACCTAAACCACAGAACATTAGTGGTAATAATCCCCGTCTATATTAGCCGAATAAGCTTTTAGAACGGGCTGCCAAACAAAACATACTCTTGGGTACATTTGCCAGTCCATAGAACTATCGCCGATCCCCAACACAAATAAATTCTCTTGTAAAGCATGCCTTAATCTGCCCCGCGCAGTTTCACCAAAACGGCTCTCATTCCACGCTCGTAAAATACGTTTTTGCTCAGAAAATGTCTGCAACGATAATTGTCTTACACAAAGAACTGAAGATGTACTCACAAAGGGAATTGAAAGAAGTAGATTACAATGAGTTTGCTCAGTTCCTTCTCTCAGGGGAGTTGGTGCATCAGTCTGATGCAGACCGCAGAACGAAGTTAGGAATTACATTTTTATTGAGCGAGTGGTATAGAAACTGTACTGAACAGAAACAATAGAGTTGCGATTTTAATGCAGCGAATTTCTAGTCAGTCTTTAGAGGATTGGTCTCAGAACTGAATGAACATACTCGAAAAACATGCTACATACCTATTATCAAAATAGACTTAATGTACTTAAGGGTCTATACTACCTATGTCGAAAATACTGCAGCATTAATTTTGAAATAAATATATGTTAAAGTTGAGGATTAATGTTAGGAATACTATTGTTAGACGAAAACACGATTCCATAAAATTTTCTCTATAGAAAAAAAAAATCCAAATTTACCTCCAAACCGAACAGTAAACCGCTGGTATTCAAAAAGTACTTCAAATTAGATCTTGAAACTTTGCATACTAACTGAACTAACTATAAAGCAGGTCTTATGTTTTATTTTTTTCAAATTACCATTATTTTCACCGCAAAAAGCAATTACCTAAACTATCGGTACCCAGCACCGCACTCAGTCTCGCTCTCACTTAGTCTGCAAGCAGTATCGTCCGAGTGAGATAAAAACCTGAGGTAGTATATAAGCTCTTAGACTCAGCCTAAAAATATAGGATAAAGATTTTTGTATTACTATTGATTTTTTCGTCAAACTGTTAGGGCGAAAATACACATGCCTTTATCTAGAATAAAACTATGCAAGTATAACCACTTCTGATTGGTTAATGTCACAATTTCATGCCAGCTACTTGCATAGTTTTGTTCCAGCTACAGACATGTTGTGTATTTTTGCCCTTAGTCAATGATTTCAAAAGTAAGGATACGCCCGTCTGAACATTTCACCTAAACCTTCTTCATACAAGCAAAAAGTACAGCCATCTGTGACATCTGTCGTAACTCATACGAACTACTGCTTACTTCGTTAACTACGTGCGCGATGACAGCAGCGCGCGCATGGCCGCCATTTTGGATTTCAGTACTAAAATTATCACTTTAAAGATGTGATTATTTAATAATTTAATTGCAACAAAAGTAATATAAGGTTACCTACTGATGATACGATATCCCATGTTGCTTTTTAATCTTAGTATCGTAACTTTGCAGCCTTACAACGCAGCTTGGAATTTTTTTGACAGAGTGACTTCTCCACGCGCGGACCGCGGCCGACTGAGTCACGTTGGCCCTTAACTTTCATTTTAGGGCCAGCGCGCTGGTGCCATTTCTTCGCGCGGTTGGCCCGGTCCTTACTATATAAGTTAATGCCCTTAGTATTCATTGAGACACCCCTAAATTAATTGGGATGAGGGCAGGGTCATTGTCAAAGCTACAATTAATATGAATTGATTGGTTCTTGTTTTGTTTGCCTAGTAGTAAACAAACCATTTGTGAGCACAACAACGCACCAACGACCACCACGACAACGACGATTCAGAACGACTGGACCGATTTGGCTTGTCTGAATCAGGTTTTTAGTTGCCGGGAAAATTGGAAAATTTGGAAAAACTGAAAGTCCGTTTTCTAAGCGAATTTTGTATGATTTATTGAAATTTGGACAGGACAACGTCTAGTTGTAAAACGGTTAGTTAGTTAAAAATAATAGATTAACTAAACACACCCCTATTATTAGCAAGCACAATGATTGTCCCTATGAATATTCTAGCGAGTTAAACACACACGGCCGTATCTCGACGTGGGTTCCGTGACTAATATCAGTCCATTTTGTAAACACCGCCACGGTAAACTTAACACCTTATTAAACGCAGGTTTTTTTGTTAATTGTAGCTATATTTTGGCTTAATGACCACCTACGTGGGTACGATAAAAGGGAAAGCTCGTTTCCAGGCGGCCGCTATAATTAAAGAAGTTTATTGTCCGCCTCAGTCTTTGAGTGGTTGGCTATTTAAATTTTCACGATGTTTGCATTAATATTTCCTTAGAATATTCGTCATTTTTTTACTGTGTCTTTAGTATACCTTCGCTTTAAGTTTTATTTTTTGGCAATAAGTACTCACTAGCCTCAGCACAATATTTTTTTCAACATGCGAGTACTCGCCGCGCCGGTTGGTGAAAATTATTCGGTAGAAAACGTAGTAGGTACTTAAAATAACGAATAAATTAAGTTATTTTTTTTAGTTTTTTTGTGAGGCCATTAAGGTTTTGCGAAGTTTAACGACCACGCTCACGGAATGAGTTAATGTTATGTTAAGCAGTAGGAGGTACTAGGATGCTTTTTATAACAAATTCAGATTCCATTGTAGGATCATAGGAAATTTTTAATATGAGGCATCCTTGTTGATCCTCAACGATAGACCGCGAAATTCAAATTTTCTTGCGTTTTTTGCAATTGCAGGTCAGTGTCAGGTTGTATCTTGATCAAAATATGATTCGCGACTATAACAAATATGTATTTACGTAATTACAACCATAAAAATAATTAATACATGTCTCTAAGTTCTAAAATGACATGATTTCCGAAATCAGAACAAAAGAATACAAAGCTACCATTGCGGATCCACCTTAAGAACAATTATGTGCTGGCATTTTTGATTTTTTTTAATTTATTATTTTATTGATTTTTTATTTTTTTTATTGATTTCATTTTTTTTTTTTGATTGATTGATTGATATTTGTACGCCAATATATTATAAGGCTAAACATGATTGGACATAACGTAATTATTATCATCTTTCATGCTCCTGTGTGTATGTACCATGTTTATACAAATAAATAAATCTAATCTAATCTAACAACAAAGTAGACAAACTTTATACTAGGTAAAAGACTGTGTAGTAAAACAACTTCATTCCAACGTTCTCTCTAAAATACGAAATTCCTCCTTAAACCTGGGTTCCACACCGCGAACTATCATGAGAGGTATCCAGCGTTATTCCAAAATATTTTACCTTTCTGTGTTAGCATTTTAAAGACTTAGGAAGCTTATTTCGCTCCACAGACTGCAGTCTTACCGGCTACTTGGATATAATATCTCAAATAGTCGAGGGCATTAGACGGTGACTCTTATTTTAGATGACGTCTATTTGAGACAAGATATTCCTTTATAAACCAGTTACTTACAATCTACACACATACGTACATAAACTCAAGATGAGTTTATGTACGTATGTGTGAGAGGTGAGACGATATTATTACGACATGACTCGACAGGTAGTTGTAGAATTCCTGTCGATTCAGTATCGGGAGATTAGAAAAAACGAAGAGATCTAGTAGTATTCCACATGCACATTTTGACCAAACGGTACCTAAGCTATACCGCTTTCGGTGCCATTCGTGGAACATTTTACAAGAGTGCATCGGACATGATTTTCATCATTGGTATACTCTCAAACTCAAACTTTTTTCCATGGGGGTTATTGGCAGAAATTATTGAACACCACCTGCTACCATACATACTAAAAAACTAAAATATTACGTAAAATGTACCCACATCATCGTCATTAGAATCTGAAAACAAAAACAAAGCAATAGGATTAATTAGTACAAATTGATTTATTTTATTTATTTTTTTATTTATTTATTTATTTATTTATTTATTTATTCTTCGGAAAGCTTACAGTCTAATATCTTTAAAGGTAAGTTATGTACAATATCGCTTACAAATTGCCATTTAAAAGCTTCCACAAATTAAAAACTATGTACCTAAAATTAAAAAAGAAAGAAATAGAACATACAAAAATTAAAATTAAAAATAAATTCTACAAATTTTTCTAAACAAAACAAAACATATTCATCTTTAAAAAAAACAAAACATAAAAAGATAATTATTAGTATCTGATAACTGTGACAGTTTATTGTGCTAAAACATAATATTAATGATGAGTAATGCTACTCATTGCGGTCTATAACAAAGTATTCATTGTTTATAGTTCTTCTTAATGTGCTAGGGCTGGTTTTAAATAGATCAACATCAAAATGAGAGGGAAGGTTATTGAAGCTTGCTGCGCTACGTAAGAAGAAGGCATTCCGTCGGTAGTTGGTTGATGCGAAGGGAATGTGAAGAAGTGGCCGCTGCCTGAAGCCTACGTGATGGGTTCGGAGTGATATTTTGGAGATAAGTTGGGAACAATCGATGGAACTATTGGCTATATTTAACAGAAATGTAATATCATTAGCATGGCGTCTGTTTTCCAGTGGTAGAAAATGGTATCTTTTGCAACGATGAGTGTAATCCGTTGAGCATTGCTTTGTCTTATAATCTAAGTATCTTAAAAACTTTTTCTGAATGCTTTCTATTCTTGACTTATACACGTCATAATTTGGGTTCCAAACTTGAGATGCGTATTCAAGGTGGCTGCGTACGTATGAACAGTATAATACTTTAAGTGGTTTTAGAGAGCTGAAGCAAGTAGATGATCTTATTATGAAACCTAGGGACCTGGACGCTTTCTTTACAATTTCATCAATATGCATTTCGAAAATGAGTTTACTGTCCTGGGTAACGCCCAAGTCCCTTATACTGTTCACCTTAGTGATTGTTTGGTTATCCAATGCATACCCTGAACCAATTGTCTTCTTTTGCCGTGTATAAGTCATATGAAAGCATTTGGATACATTTAGTTGAAGTTTATTAAGTCTACAGTAATGTACAAACCTATTTAGATCTTCCTGGAGTAGAGAAGTGTCAGATGAACATCGTACTGTTTTAAGTATTTTCATGTCATCGGCGTATAATAGAATGTATGAGTTAATAAAACATTTCCTAATATCTGCTATAAATAAATTAAATGGAATAAATTAAATAGAAGAGGTCCTAATATGGATCCCTGAGGAACTCCAGATTGTATCAGCTTCCAACTAGAAGTGAAACCCTGTAATACTACTGCTTGTGATCTATTTTCAATGTAGGATGAAAACCATCGATATAGGTCGCCGTGAATTCCAGCTAAGAGAAGTTTACGTAAAAGTACCCTGTGATCAATGCGGTCAAAACATTTACTGTAATCCGTATAAATTACATCAACTTGCGCACGTTGCTTCATACCTTTAGAGATAAATTCATTGGAAAGAATAAGGTTAGTGGTAGTGGATCGCTTACGAAGAAAACCATGCTGCTCATCACCAAAGTCACATTTTAAGGCTGAATAAACTGCAGAGTAAACAACGCGCTCAAGCACTTTGGAGAACAGGCATAGCTTAGAAATAGGACGATAGTTATTTACGAGGGACTTATCACCTTTTTTAAAAACTGGCGTAACGAATGCAGATTTCCACATTTTAGGAACAGTGCCTTCTGTTAAAGACCGCTTGAATATAATACAGATAGGTTTGGCTAGACTTTTCGCAGAGTTGACTATAAATATAGGTGGTATTAAGTCCGGGCCACCTGATTTAGAAAGATCTAGCATTTGAAGTAGCTTTAGTACTTTTTCGTGGCATATCTCTATGGAACTGATGTTTGCTGTGCTGGTGGATGGTGTTGTGGCTTGATCCTGGTCGTCTATGTCTGGCTCTTGAAAAGTTGACTGAAAGTATGTAGAGAACAGGTTACTGATTTCTTCTCCAGTGTCTGCGGTTGTATCTTGATATTTCAGAATATTAGGAAAGTTACTGTTACTTCTCTTGCTTTTAATATAGGACCAAAAAAATTTTGGGTTTTTGATAATTGATGACTCGACTTTATCCATATACATACGGTAACAAGATTTCTCTACTTCTGCAGCTCTATGACGCAGTAAAGAAAAGGTTTGGTAATCTGATATATTTCCATAAGTTTTAAATTTCCGGTGATATTTGTATTTTTCTTTTAGGATCTTAATTAGTGCAGATGTATACCAGAGAGGGTGTGATGAATTTTTAACAGACTTTTTTGGAATATACTGATCTCTGATTTCATAGAGTTTGTTATAAAAAAGACTAACAGCATTGTCTAGTGGCTTAGCACTCAGCAACTCGTCCCAGTCAACGTCATCAAGAGCGGACCTTATAGCATCGTAATCTCCTTTATAGAACTGATATTTAATGTTACTTTTTTCTGATAGAGAGTGTATTTGAACAAAATCAGCCTGAATAGTAAAGGGTTTGTGATGCATGTCAATAGGTTCTGCTAATGGGTCAAGACATTCGTGTATGTCCAGGGGCCCATTAGAAAATGCGAGGTCTAACAGTCTGCCATTCGCGTTCCGTACATTATTAAACTGGGATAAGTTACATATATTTGTAGTGTCGAAGAAGTCAATAAGATAGCGGTTTGAATAATTTCGTGGTAGTAATTCAGCGCTGTCATTCGTATGACACCATTCTACATCATTACCAAAGTTAAAGTCACCCAGGACAATAAATTTATCTAATGGATTGGTCAAAATTAAATTATTTAAATTATTTGTAAAATTCTGAAGCTGAGCGGTATAAGAGTTACCCGTATGTTCATTGCAAAGGTAAAGGGCACAGATATGTATGTTGTAAGATGTAACTTGAGGTCTAGATCGCTTTAACGTTATAGTTACCCAGATATCTTCAGCGGTACTACGCCAGTTACATCTCTCAGCAACGGTCAAATCATTCCGCACGGCAATCAACACACCGCCTCCTCGAGTTTGCGAGGTACGACTGTAGTCGCGGTCACGCCTCCACACCACATACCGCGAATCAAATAATTCGCTGCTGAAAATACCATCCACTAACCAAGTTTCTGTAAATACTATAACATCATAGGATTTAAGACATACATTTCTTAATAAGTTATTTGTTTTTGTACGTAGACCACGTACGTTTTGGTAATAAATATTAAGCGGAGCCATTGATGAGTCCTTCACCAATAACTATGTTAATAAAATGACAATAGTAGGAAATTGAATAAGTATGTCTTATCGAACCCAACAAACACAGCAATTCCCAACGGATAACCTTCCAAAACCTTGCAATAATTATAAATAAAAATAGCCATAGGTAGCAACAATAAGTCACAGGTGTTAGTAATACGCGTAGAACATTCATCCCTAAATAGCTAGCAATAAGACAATAAACCGCAAAACCAACAAAAAATTGAGCGAATGTTGACCAGTACCAGTTAGTAACAAGCAGCAGTAATGCACAATAAAAATTAAATATTAAAAAGAACACAATAAGAGTGTCAATTGAGTGTCACAAATGATTATAGAATACCCTGCGGCAATATTCCACCATCAATGGGGTTTAGCGCAGTAAGTACAGGGCGCATCATGTCCAAACTCACATTTCAAACTTTATCTATATACCAATACACATGACTATGTGATCGGTGTGGATACTCACTCGAAGGGCCAACCAATCGGTTTTACATTTTAACGTCACTTACAATATGATATTGTACCTTTATAGCTCTCAAGTCTGATAATAGGTGATTCGGTGTACCCAAATATCAAAAATAATCCCTATATAGATATTCCCTATAGGTGTAAAAAAATGAAAAGTTATCTATTAACCATCCAAAAAACCTCGGAATTTACATGAGCCAAAAACCACAAAATATTTTAACATTCATTCGCGCAAATTGAAAAATGTATTTTGTTGTTTTTAATCCCGAATTAAATATGTAACTGGGTCACACTACGGAGGTTTAAAATAAAATCAATTCGCTTTTTAAAATATATACTCTTCGTGAAAACCAAGGGTACAAAAAATGTTTACATAAACCGAAATTAGGTCAGGTGCAACAAAAAACGGAAAGCCGCGCTTTTTAAACCATTTTGAAAAAGTACGCCGCATTGAATCAAGGCGGATGATACTGGTAAAAAACGTCGGCCAAAAGCTTAAAATTATAATGATCCCTATTAGTATTTTCATCAAAAAGAGGAAAGGAAATGAAAAATATCCGCACCTGCAAATCACGATGAGCTGCTTGGACTAAGCCTTGGTTTGGATGTTTGTTACTCAATCACGCAAAAACGGCTGAAGGGTTTTGAATGAAATTTGGTACACAGATAGTTTATAACCAGGGTTAACACATGGCATACTTTTACCCTCGGTAGTAGGTTTCCGTGTCATTTTCGGACATGAACGCGGGCGAAGCCGCGGGCAACGACTAGTAACTAAAACCGGCCAAGTGCGAGACGGACTCGCACACAAAGGGTTCCGTACCATATTATATGTTTTACAATCGCAAAGATAACTTTGTATTTCGTAATGATACTGTGAATCACAACGTTATTTTTTGCAGTTGCAGAAAATCGCCCATATTTAAACAAAATACCTTAGGAATCGCCGTTCTTAGTATTTCTTGATTAAGTACAATATAAGGTACATTATATATTAGAGCTCCTACAAAAATGGTATAAAATTAACAAATTTTACGGCCCCCTATTTCTTCATTTTATAAGATAAAAAAAATAAAAATATCTTTGTCCTCACTCGACGAGTTCTACACAATAACATACACACACTGGTTATTTTTTTTTTTCAAAATGAAAACTTTTCTGTATGGGGAAAAAAAAAAGTAAAGTTATTTTTATTATTTGTTGTTATAGCCGTAATAGAAATACACAATCTGTGAAAATTTCAACTCTCTACCTATTAAGGTTTATGAGACAGCCCTGTGACAGACGGACGGACAGCGGAGGCTTAGTAAGTTTGTACGCACAATATTGAGATACTAGCTAGACTGCCCGTGGCTTTGCCCGGCGAGGATGTCTGATTTCAGGGGTTTTAATTTTCTTATTATTGTTTACTTTTCATCAAAAGTATAAAATACTGAATACTAACTAATAATAAGAGGAGCTCGTGGCTAAGTAATAACAGCCGCACGGGTCGATCCATCAGGTTAAGCTACACTTTCCGGGGTTGGTCAGTGGATGGGTGACCATCTTTACATACCGAGACTCCTCCGTGCCTCGGAAAGCACGTTAAGCCGTTGGTCCCGGCTGTCATTCGTGGATCTTTGACAGTCGTTACGGGTCGTCAGAAGCCCGAAAGTCTGACAACCAGTCTTACCAAGAGGTATCGTATTACCCAGTTACTGGGTTGTGGAGGTCAGATAGGCAGTCGCTCCATGTAAAATACTGGTATTCAGCTGCATCCGGTTAGACTGGAAGCCGACCCCAACATAGTTGGGAAAAGGCTAGGCAGATTGATTGACTGAATACTGAGTTTCAAGTTAATCGGACTGCGTTTTAAAAATCTTCCATACAAACTTTAACATCCCTAAACACCCTTTGAGGGGTAGTTTTGAAAAACTAATAATGACAAACTTTATTACTTACATAAGCAAGTATTTGTGCTAAGTTTCAAGTTCATTAACCAAAACAATAAGATTTTTCATATAAACTGTATTCCCGTTTTTACCCCCACAGGGGTAGAATTTCAAAAATCGTCTGGGATGTTTCCATAACTTGGGTCAAACATTATTTACACCAATTCTCGAGTTAATCAATCCCCAATAAAATCCTCCGCTGTAAAATTTGCTACCCCTTTTCACGCCTTAGGGGTAGATTTTTGGAAAACCCTGATACTCGTTAGTTAGTGTCTATTTTTGGTCTCAAGTACAAAAACTGAGTTTTGAGTAAATCGGACCGCGTGTTAAAATTCCTCCATACAAACTTTGACATCCACCAATCCCGTCTTCTGGGGTCGCGGGTTGTTCTAAAGAGATACCGTGGCCCTGCCATAGGCAACTGAAGAAACACGGGTGGGTTTTAGTCAGTAAAAGTATGACACGCCCTTCCGCTCCACCCAGAGCGGGAGAAGTCATTTGATGATTTCCCTTGCACAAAAAAAGGGGGTAGTTTAGGAAAACTAAAAATGATTAATTTTATAATTAACTTAGATGAATATTCGAGCTAAGTTTCAAGTCTAATAACTCAAGAAATAAGATTTTTCATACAAACTTTCATCCCCTATTTTTTTCCCTTAGGGATGGAATTTTCAAAAATTCTTCCTTAATGGATGTTTACACTATATAAGGAATCTATGTGCAAAATTTAATGTCTCTAGGTCCAGTGGTTTGGACTGTGCGTTGATTATAATCAGTCAATGAGTCAGTCAGGACTTTGAATTTTTTATATATAGATTTACAAGACCACAAACTTCTGATAGGTTTTCCTGTAATCTATAGGTAAAGAACTATTTTCTGTATTTTTTTTTTAAATTTTAGGCTCATTAGTTTCGGAGATAAGGGGGGGAATGGTCAATTTTCGTCTATTTTCCTAAATAACTTCAAAACTATTTATTTAAAAATTATAAAAAAAATATATTTGAGATCCTCACAGTAAGACCTTTCATTTGATATGTCACACGGTACAGTTTGCAAAACTTTTTTTTTAATTGTACTTATTTTCCCCCCAAAAGGGACCCCCATATTCAAAATTCATTTATTTACGTTACATGTCCATGTTTGGGTTACCAAAATACATATGTGTACCAAGTTTCAACTTAATCGGTTTATTAGATTCGGAGCAAATTGGCTGTGACAGACGGACAGACAGACACACGAGTGATCCTATAAGGGTTCCGTTTTTTCCTTTTGAGGTACGGAACCCTAATAAATGGAGTTTCTCGTCCTTTTACATATGAAGACCTAGTTTTACGAACAGATAACTAAATTTGTGATTAATTCAATTAATTCAAAGTTCAATTAATGAATACATTATCCTAAGTAATCTTATAAATGCAAATGTGAGTTTGTTTGTTTGTTTGTTACGCATTCACGCTAAAACGGCTATACGGATTTAGACGAAATTTGCCACATGGGTAGACCATGACCTGGGTTAGGACATAGGATACTCTTTTTAATCCGGTATTACGTTCTCGTGGGATAATTTCCGAGATCCACGCGGGCGAAGCCGCGGGCAAAACCTATTAATAAATTAATAGAAGTCTACACACCACGCACGCAGTAGTATTAGTGTAGTCGTAGTATCACGCTTAAATTCCTCAAAAATATAGGTCATACTTTGAATGTAGGTACAACCACATTAAAGTCTATTTAAAAAAAAATATCTCTGTTCAAAACCATTGTAACTCTGAAAATGATCTACAAAAGTATTAATGAGTACTATCGAAAACGGGTCTTATCGCGATATTCTTTTTAACGAGGTAAACAGGTACCTACTTGTTTCCCGACGTTTCGACCGCCTTACAGCGATCGTGGTCACGGGAGGACTAATGACAGCTCAGCGACGTCTTCGTAAAGTGCGGGTATGTGCATCTACTCTACCCTCACTTGGTCTTCACAATTTTTATAAATGTCACTGTCGGTACTTCTACACACAACACTAAGGACGTCTACACACTAGCGGACCTAGTCGGACGACCGGCGTTGCTTGCACTTGCAACTGGACTGGACTCCAAGTTGTAGGCAGTCGGTATCCATCCTCTCTGTTGAAATTTCTATATTTCCTGATTTCAACCGATTCACGTACTATTCTGGAGTAATAGACCCGTTTTCGATAGTGTTTTATAATGTGTACAAATCGTGAAAGTTTAAAAAGTTTAATAATGAGTAATCATACATAGTTCCAAAATAATGAACTTTAGTCGATTTTCAAACACGAATTCAAAATCTCCCAAAATTACTAAACCCTGTTTGAAACATTTCACCGGATTCTTAAAGATAGGTGACCGGAAAATGGGGACAAATTGTGAAAACATCCGATCACGTTGGTGGAGGAGACTACTCAAGAATCTGGTTCAGTGACGCAAGCCGGGTCGCGAACCTGAAAAATAAACATTTTGTAAAAATACTTGAAGATGGCGACGGTGTAAATGTGTGTGTGGGTGTTTGTGACGGTGACAAAGTAAGGGTGTATTAGTGTGCTACTTTTTTTAAAACATCTGAGAAAGTGTTTACAGTTTATTTTATTTTATTCATAAATATTTAGCTTATGTTAGCTTTTATTCTTTTCCTTTTACTTTTGTGGGTTTCCCTTTTTACTCGATAGGGTTGCCTCATTTTTACTGAGTTTCTTAGGCCACCTTCCGGCTCCATCATCAGATCATCTCGATGGTACCAAAATATTGCATTATCACCAACCTTAAATCGAAAGTAGGTGGGATCCGGAAATGGGTCAAAGGAGAAGTTGCAGCCTCCATAGAAAGTTACCCTACGTCCGACAGCTGGGAAAATATCTCAAAAAGTAGATAAAAATAAGTATTTATAAATTGCATACCTCCGATTGTCATCCTTACTGGCTATCATACTTATAATTTGCTCCAAATATGCTTTCAGGCGCAGTATTACTTATCTTAAAAATATTTTACTTTCCATCATGCAATGCCTACTAATCTAACGACCATAAAGAAACCGGTCAAGAGCGAGTTGGACTCGCGCACCGAGGGTTCCGTTCCAATTTCTGAAAAAGTGTGCTATATAAAGACATCGTTTTATTTTTCCTGTAATCTACATAAATATCCTGGGATGGACTGTCTACAGCCTGGTGTCAAGGACCGCCAACTCTCCCTTTGTGTATGGGTGAACTCCTGTAGCCACCTGCGTCACTGGTTGCAGGAAATGGTTACGATTGGCTCAGATCCACAGACAGACATGCTGGATGCTCTCCTAGCTAGTTCGTCAGCTGTGTCGTTACCCAGTGATCCGCTGTGTCCTTTCATCCATTGTAGTGTCACTCGTTTGAGTGCATTGACAGTCTAGTATTAATCTCGAGGTAATATATTTTTTCTGTAAGGATTGGAGCACTGAGGTACTGTCTGAGAGTATACGTATATGGGTATCCGTAACTCTCCTGGCTTCTATGACGTAAGCCGCTTGTATGATACCCACACACTCTGCCTGGTAGACACTGTTAGATACTCCCAGCGAGCTGGATATGTTTATGTTGAGATCGTGTGAGAAGACCCGACTCCGCTTCCGGAGTCGGTCTTTGATCCGTCAGTGTATACTCTCAACTCTGAGTAGTCACACCATTCTACCGTGAGTATTATGTTGTAATGTTTTTGAAAGTAGTGTTATTTCGAGGCTCTGTCACATGGTGATGCCATCATTGGGTGTCGTGCTGTCGTTTGATCGCATCCTCCTTTATGTGTATGTGCTTGACTCTAGAGTCTTTGCTTAGAGTTCCTGATAGATTGAGCCTAAAGGCGGCTAGGGCACTTCACGCACGACGAGATGTAGAGGTGGCAATCCAAGCATTGCAGCACAAGCTAACCGCTGCAGTTTCTTCACTGTCACTTGCACAGCTCGCAGTTTGAGCATGTTGGTGATCCAGCGTCTCAGTGTCGAGTCTATACTATGTCTGTCGAGGGACATGTTGATGCTATTGAACATGGTTTTGTCAAAGCCCTCTATATCAATGAGCAATTGTGGTTCACTGCGCAATTGCGCATTCAATTTTTGAAACTACACTGTGCATGCTGTTGTTTTACCCGAAGAGGTCTGTCACGGATGTGTCTATCACCGAGTCTCTCGAGGGTTTTCAGTAGAAATGATGTGAGGCATAAAGGCCTAACTAGTCTTGAGTTGTGTATAGTCGGGTTTTCAGGTTTGGGTATTTAAATGACTTTTACTTCACGCCATGCCAGAGGTATGTATCTGAGTGCTATGCAGGCTTGATAGATCTCCAGCAGCCACGGTGTCAAATGATCCACCCGCCACTGCAGTAGGGCTGGGAAGATGCCATCCAGTCCTGCGGACTTATATGGCTGGACGGAGTCTATAACCCACTTTATCTGTTACTATATTGTGTGCTCTAGACCAGTCTTGATCCGTTGGAATTCATCCTAGTTCAGCCTCTCACCTCCTGTCCTCTAGCAGCTTCCAATGTATTTACGGTTTTTAACTACCTTAGTGAGGCCGGGCCATTGTGATATAGACATGCGTACCTGTCATTATTTTACAAAATAAATAATAGACAGTAAGCGTTACTTTAAATAATATTTTTTAATTGTGTTATTATTAACTTAGTATAATAACTATTGTAAAACCAGCTCAAATGAGTCAATACAGTGTTCTAATGCTTTTTAATTCTATTCAAAAACCAAACTCAGAAGTTAGTTTAATAAACCGCTGAATTAATATTCAGAGCAATTTTTTAATGTGATAGCCGGTAAGAATGATCACCGGAAGTATATCATTTTTCTATACACATTTTTACCGATTTTTTGAGATACTTATCTTTGCAGTCGGAATTGGGGCATTTTTACTTATATTGATTGTATTCCACTCGCTGAACATAAATATACAAGTTAAAATTCATAGTTAGCTCTTATTGTGCATTTATGCCATATAAATATAATAGCGGGTAGCGCGACAGATATATCACATTAATGATGATAACTCAAAATATTTAGTGATTACCCGCGGAAAATTTTTATTATTTCACATTTGTTTGTTGCGTTTAACGCTAACTGTGTTTTGTTCAACAGTTAAAACGTGAAATTGTTACCGTTTTTTTTACATTTTTAGTGAAAAATCTACAGTTTTCGTTATGTCGCGTAAATGTGTTAATAGTGCAGACAGTTTTTGCTACATTTGTGGTAAGGTGACCCTTACTAACCAAAGATGCTCAATAACACAACGTTTAGAAACTGCTTACTTCCATTATTTTGGAATTAAAATTATAAACCAAGACAAATCGTGGGTACCACTGGTAAAATAAGAGCTAATTAAAAAAACATATTCTTGTTTTTCTATTCAGTAACCTTAAAGCAATATAAAAATAAAGTATTCAATTGAAAGGCACACAAAAAAGTTACATTTTGTAGACCAGTGTAATTAACTACACCGCTTATGTAAACGTGACACAGATACGAGTTTGCACATAAATAATCTAATGCATAGCTACCATGTGCACTAATGTTTGGTAATGTGCTGCACACTCTTTCCAATCTAACTAATTACTATATTTAGATACTAAATTATCGACAAATAATGCAAGAATTATGAAAAATAGTACACGGTAATCTGTATTTTCTGCCTACCACAATGGAAAAAAAACGTGCCAATCTATACTGTAAAAATTTCACGTAAAACTCAGGTTAAGTGAGCTGACATTATACATGAGAATGAAAGCTACCAACATAAAAATTACAATTATAATTATTCGCTCGTGACTATAGACAGGTTTACTTGTCTACTCGTAGCAGGCGTAGCAGTCGCGTAGCAACTTCGTAGCAACCGCGTAGTCAATTTTTCTTTACAATATTTGCGTCAATAACATTGCCAGCGACCTACGTGAGTATGAATTCAAATCAAAATCCATATACAGTTGCCTTAATGATATAATACACGTTAATAGTTCCAGCTTCGGGGACAGGTAACGTGTTAAATAAATAAGAACCAAAACCGCCGCAGTTCTGGCTAGAATGTAAACACAGCTAAAATTACCACGAAGCGCTTCAAATATGCCTAGGCCGCACACATCGCGATGACATTCGGGCGATAAACTTCGTCTTCGGTCTACAGCGAAGCTGCGCGGCCACATAGTGCGTGTTGTCAAGTTTATCGTGATGTACGAGCGATGTACAAACGCAAAAAACAAAATGGACGCCGCGGTTGCTCTGTATTTTATGACAGCAAATAATTATTTTTTACATTTATGTCATGTAAAAAACAAATTAAAAGCAAGAAAAAGGAGGAAGTGGATGATAAAATTTTATCATTACTCCAATCCATGTTACGGCTTCTGCTATATTATGCAGTGTAGTTTAACTTAACACGTCCACTACGCACGAAGGGTGGGGGCCGACTGAAGTGTGGCCGCGCAAGCGAAGTTCATCGCGATAAAACGCTTTGATCTGCGAGAGTTTACCGACAGCGGAGCGAAGTCCTTGCGACTACGCACGAAGCTCCGAAGTATACGCGAATACTTGGCTACATACATCGCAATTACGCGAATCTTCGGGTTATCGCGATGTGTGCGGCCTAGGCAATAGAAATTTATAGAATTAATTACGTACACCGCAAATATTCCCTCGACGACACAAGTTTACGTATAACTAATTAGTGAAACGCGTGCGCTCATTTGGTAATGCAGTCTTACTGAAACTTGCTGAACAAACTTCGGTTTATGATTTTGCAATGAATTCTAGTACGAAGCAAGTTTGCTTTCTAACATGATTTACGCATAGATTAACATTAATTATGGCATTGAAAATCTAATTGAAATAGTGGGTCATTCAACTCCAATGTACTCATCAATATATGAACTACTTTCACTATGGAACCAAATCTGAATAAATCGCGAAAAAGAAAAAAAATTGCTACTCCATACATTTATGCCTGCACAGTTGGACAGAGTGTAGGGAACAGCTGAGCTGAGCTGAGTTGTTTTAACGTGATCAAAGGGTTGGTTCCATGGTAACTTACACTATAAATATAAAGGCGAAAGTTGGTGAGTGTGTGTGTGTTTGTAATGTTTGTTACTTCTTCACGCTCAAACGGATATACCGATTTGGATGAAATTTGGTATGTAGCTAGCTTATATCCTAAATTAACACATAGGCTACTTTTTATTCCGGTCTACGCCGGTGAAACCGCAGGGCGTAGCTAGTTTGTTTATAATTATGAATACAATGACCCCTTAACATGTTTTCAGTTATTTTAATTACACCTTGTAAAATTACAATTCTATGAGTACAAAGTGACTGTGTCAATTAGAAAAGCTTAAGCAAATAGCAACCCAATTCCGAAACACACTTTTTTTACAATCCGAAAGATTTTGAAAGAAATTCCTAAACCATTGCTTCATATGTTTGAAAAGTTCATGTGCTTCACAACGTATATAACGCAATGAATGTTGTCGACATGCCGAAATGAAAAGCATTGCAATTGTTAGTATGTTACGCAACTACCCCGCAGGTCCACAATGCTAAACTATCGAGTACAGATAACATTAATTACACTACGAATTCCGACTCATTTACTATGCATAGTGATTATGCCATTCCAACCGTTTACTGTGGCATTCGATCAGAATACAACATCTAACTAAACTGTGTATTTTCTCTTACTGCGCATTAGAGCAAAATATACAGGATGAGGTTTTGAACAGCTATGTTAACTATAACCCCGCTTCCTATTTAAAAGCGATCGTTGCGTGAATATATTATCGTTCGAACTTTTTGATTGGTGAACCTGAACGCACGCCGATAGATGGCGCTTTCCGGTTTTCCAAAAAAAAAAGTGATAGGTATATAAATAAAATAAATAAAATAAAATAAAATACTTTTAATTCAGACATGGTCCATAACATTGTTAGTACACTTAAAACTATGTTAGATTTAAAAAAAAATAATTTAAGTATTTGCCGCCCACTGGGGCCCCGGGCACACGCACTTGTGCTTGAACCCAGTGCCCCAGAAGGGGGCTGTCCAGCTTGTGGCTGAGCACGTTCAGGATGGTGTTGGCGCTCCCACGCGTGCGGAACATCAGCGAAGCGATGCGGCGCCGCAGCACAGTGTGAAAGCCGTCTGTGTGCGCGTGCGCAAACATCGCAGATGCACTACAGCAGCGTGGGAGCCCCACCAGCACCCTGAACGCGTTATTATATTGTATTCGGAGAGCGTTGAGCGTATGCACGCGGCCAATCGCGTATTCGTGCGCCGATCACTTTTAAATAGGACGCGGCCTAAATGTGCCGCAATGGCCGCCATGCCAAACAAAAATAAACCTGTTTATAATATTTTGGATGGATAATTTTTTAAGTTGTTTAATGAAAACCTATACCTTCAAGTGGTGAATTTTTTTAATGTTCTGTAGATATAACTTGACAAAAGCGTTTACTCTTCAAAAATCTTGAAGGCAATTTTAACACGTTTTGGATTGATTTATTACATCAAATACTGTATCATACGGTTGACTTAGGTATCTGGTAGAATGATCATAACAGGTATCCTGTGCAAAAAATCTCCCAATATACCTATCACCCGATAGTTATGAACTTAGTTAGTTTATAATCTAACCCGTGAGATTGTAAACTATCGATAAAATTGTGACTGTACCATTTTCGTCAGTTTAAAATCTATCCATGTCAAATAATTTTAAATTGTGAACTGGCATCTTATTTGAATGTGACGGAACGCACCTTGCGCGCTGATTGGTTGAACGTCATTTGCCCCGCGCCGCTATCTTTCATTAAGGTGATTGCGCTGTGAAGCCCGCGAAATTCAAATTTTCTTGCGTTTTTTGCAATTTGCAAGTCCGAGTTAGGTTGTATCTTGATCAAAATATGATACGCGACAATAAGACATATGTATTTACATAATTTTAATCATAAAAATCATCAATAAATCTCTCTAAGTTAGATTTCATGCATATTCGTCGAACGAACGAAATCTAACGAATCTGCACGAAATCTAACATAAAGAGATGTATTGATGATTTTTATGGTTAATAGTATATTATGCAATTAGTGAATAAAGGACGGATTTAAAGCGAGGGCCATAGATGAATCACGAGCTAGTGAAGGATTCTAACGATGAATCACGACCGTAGGGAGTGATTCATGATGATTGAATCACGAGCGTAGCGAGTGATTCAAGTGTTAGAATCCTGAGCGACGCGAGTGATTCATGGCCCTCGATATAAATCCATTTTATTCAAGAGTTGCATACTATACTTTATACCATGACTACGAGAAAAAGAAAGATTTAAGTGAAAATAGACATATAATCATTGACTTATATATTATATACCAATCAATGCATATAATGAAGAAAAAGGAAAGTTAAATTGGCTTTGATGTAAACCAGCCGTAATTTTTTGGGTAGCAAGTTTTCCACTGTATCGGCCGCCCTCTCTTTCATAAACTCAGGTGTTAACACATCTTCATCACTAGAATGCATTTTTAATCGATTAGAACAACACTAAACAAACACAAAATTAAAGATTAAAGTAACACTAAACTTTGTGTTCGTACAACTTACAGTACTTATTTAAAATAGCGCTAATTTACTAAGGACAGCAAGGAACACAAAACAGTTTGTATTCTTATGCTAAACTCCTTGTCGAAAATGTCGACCAATCAAATTGAATTTAGAACACATCAATATAGGTCGAATACACAGATTACACTTACACTAGATACGGCAAGCCACGACCAAGCGTGCCCTGCATGTTCGACTGTTCGTACTAAAAAAAAGTCTGTTAGCTCAGTGACGCTTAGTGATTGAAACAATTCTGTTTACTTTGAGCACATCACTAAATGGCCCAGCCATTTAGTGATGTGCTCTGTGAAGTTATAAAAAAGATGACACGTTCGGTTTTCATACTATCTAATAACATGCCGTATCTAGCCTAGGTACCTACTCTAAATCTGTGGTCGAATACATTGGTGTGTTCCATTTTCAAACATCAAAACAGTGAGTAAAAGTGCTTTTTATTCACTGTTTTCAGTGAATAAAATAAGCTTTTTAGAGGGGGAATGGTATAAAATTATATAAATACATATGTTTTATTGCCGCGTATCATATTTTCATCAAGATAAAACCTGACACAGACCTGCAAATTGTAAAAAACCCAAAAAAATTGAATTTCGCGGGCTACCACTGCGCATCATCCTTAACCGTCATCTGTCATTCACTGTCATTCGTTCGTTTAGTTCGTTAGTCGCCGAATATTTAAACAAACAGATAAATATTTGTGGTTTTCAATAGTTTTCGTGTTGAAAATAACTAAAAGTAAAACTATTATAAATAGACCTACGATTAAACAAAAGTGAAGTTTCAGTGATATATACTGTACTTTTCGTTTTAATCATTTTTTATTTGTAAAACCATTATGTATCCAATTTATTACCATGTCGGCTTAGATTATGAAATGTCCAGATTCCTAGTAGGCTACCGTAAATTGATTCCAAATTTAAGTAACTAACATTGGTAACTAGTTCGATCCCCGCGTCAGACGTCAAGGAACGATCGCCCCGCAAACGTCACGAGCCGGGAGTTTTAATTTTTATTAAAATGCCAGTCTGTGCTGTGAAATCGTGCAAAAATTACCCTAGCAAAAAAGAAAAATGCACCAACACCTCATTTCATAAGTAAGTATTCAATTTCACCGTGTATTTCTTAGTTAAATTTGAAAACGAAAAACTTATATTATGAAATGTCCAGATTCCTAGTAGGCTACCGTAAATTGATTCCAAATTTTAGTAACTAACATTGGTGACTAGTTCGATCCCCGCGCCAGACGTCAAGGAACGTTCGCCCCGCAAACGTCACGAGCCGGGCGTTTTAATTTAAAAAAAAATGTCAGTCTGTGCTGTGAAATCGTGCAAAAATTACACTACAAAAAAAGAAAAGCGCACTAACATCTCATTTCATACGAAAGTATTCAATTTCACCGTGTATTTCATAATTAAATTCGAAAACGAAAAAATAAGAATGTGACATTGAATTTGACACAATAACTGTTAAGTGTTGCCTAGGGCATGAAAAAATTTACCCAAATTTTCAACACCTCACGAAAAAAACGAGGTATGACTAAGGAGTTTCATTAACATGGACGATGATTTTTTTTGTGAGTGTTAGTTTGTTTCTTCAACCGTATGGTTCGGAAGCGCTCCCAATTGGACCCAAACACACGAACCTCCGTCAGCTCATTAATGGAGTCGACATACGACACCCTAAATTGATTATGTAAAATGTATTATGCTACCCATCAAATCTTTTTAACGTGGGTTAATTAAGAGAGTTGCATAAAAACTCATTTCTTAACTGCATTGAATCTGTCTTTAGCACACAAGTTTATTAATTTACCTCTATAAAATCTAAGTCTGTAAATGCGATAATAGTGTGTTTTAACATTTTTACTTTTTACAAATATCACACACATGTGAGTACGATTTAAAATGTGAAAAGTATTATTCAAAATATTATAAATAAACCACAAGAAAATACCCTAATCTTAACTTGTTTCGATGGACTCGAGTAATTAATATGACGAAAGTCAGAAATCGATACTTGGAAATTGAAATAAAATTGTTTTATCCTATACAATGTAATAAACATTGTTTTTTTTAAATAGCAATTTACACTTTTCTATTGCAAGTTTAACCTTTTTAGGATATTATATTAAAACCAAGTCAACTGACAGGACCTATTTATTACCACTGGTACCTCATTTATTGAATTTCACGCTGAGTTGTTTCTATAATTGAATTTAAATTTGGAATGCGCTCGCTCTTCAAAATTATTTTAATTTATTGTACAATTATTTATTGTGGATTTTATTTTTGATAGGTACTTTCTGATAGTTTGCTACAGAATGCCCAGTATACATTTTTAGGTAGGCTTTTAGTGTTTGGGAATTGGATGAAATGGGAGTAAGTCGGACCAAAACGGAGTATCTGTTTTGTGATTTTGGCGGCCTCTCGGGTCCTGTGCCCATGTCTCTTGCCGGAACGCCCTTACCGATCTGCTCCGATTTTCGGTACCTCGAGTCGCTTGTCCAAGGGGATGGCGAAGTAGACCGAGACGTAACGCACAGGATCAACTCAGGATGGATGAAATGGCGACAGGTTACAGAAACAATTTGCGACCCACGGATCCCCTCAAGTTAAAGGAAAAATTTTACAAGTCCGTGATAAGGCCTGTCGCACTTTATGGATCGGAATGCTGGGCGGTGAAGAAGACGGATGAAAAAAAATTGCATGCAGCTGAGATGAGAATGTTGAGATGGATGTGTGGAGTGACGAGAATGGATAAAGTAAGAAATGAGTAGGTATATAAGAGGAAGTTTGAAAGTGGCGCCAGTGACAGAAAAGTTAAAAGGAAATCGTTTGGGTTGGTATGGGCATGTGTTGAGTAGAGACGAAACGCATGTGACTAAAAGAGTGATGAATATATATGTTGATGGATGGAGAGGCAGAGGAAGGCCAAATAAAAGATGGATGGATTGTGTGAGGAATGATATGAAAGAGAAGGGAGTGAATGATAACGTGACGGTTGACAGGGGAGAATGAAAGAAGAAAACGTATTGCGCCGACCCCGAGTAACATGGGATAAGGGCAGGAAGATGATGATGATTAGTGTTTGGGAATTGATGATGATTAGAGATCGGATAACCGGATGCATATATACCTTAAGTTAATATTTGGCTAACAAACTGTGGACGCGGCTTCTTAGTATTTTTTTTTCTTAATATAAATCCCGGGATTCCAGAAAATGCGGGAATGCACAATTAATCAGATACATGGTATGAAAACAACTTCTTATATTATGTGGTTTTATTAATTTTGATCCGTGGATGGTTGAACATCTTTACACACCGGGTCTTCTCCGTGCCTCGGACGTTAAGCCCCCGGACATGGTTAAGTATATCGGTGGGGTTGTTTTCATGGGTTTGGGGGGTGTTAAAGCCGATAGTGACGTTAAAATGTTAATCACAGATGGCGGCTGCAATCATTTTCAAATTTGTCGTTATCGTCAGCTTTCACACCCTGGAAAAGCATGAAAACGACACCCATGACGAAAAATTTTAAAATTTTCGTAGCCGGATTTTAATTTTGACCAAATTCACACTTTTTTCTTTTATTTTTTAAGTTCCTTTTATATTTAAATTTTCCCACTATTTTAGGGTAATCTCTATGCGCTGGTATTACTCGCGTGTTGCACACATACGCAAATGCGTTATGTAGTACACGGCGCTCACTCACACACGTATAAAAATTGGCTTCACGTTTTATGTTACGTTTTGTACTGAACACGGAATCTGGACATTTCATAATCTAAGACGAAAAAGTAACAATGTGACAGAGCAACTGTTGAAGTGTTGCCTAAGGCATGAAATCAATTTACCCATATTTTTAACAACTCACGACAAAAACGAGGGATGACAAAAGAGTTTTACTAACATGAATGATGATGATAATTTTTGTGACTGTTAGTTAGTTTGTTTCTTATACTTAGCCCGTAAGTTTCTTAATTTACCTTTATGAAATCCAAGTCTGTAAATGCGATAATCCATTTTGATGACAGTGGTGGTCGAGGCTAAAAAAACATAAAAATTGGGGATTTTAAACATCCAAACTCCACCACAAAGGCGGTGAATCATCATCATTATTTAATTATTTGACGAATTCATCCATTGTTCAAGTTAAGTTTTTTGATACCCAAAATCGAAGTTTGGCGCCAATTGTGTAGGTTTACATTTTTACTTTTCACAAATATGTAGTGATTGAAAATGTGACAAATATCATTCAAAATATTATAAACAACAAGAAAATACCCAGATCTTAACGTATTATACAAACACAGGTCCAATAATACGTAATATTCATTATCACTTAGGTACTCAATATGTTCAAAATATCGCTGACCAATATTGTTTTTTTTTTATTGCAAAGATTCGTTATTCGATAGCGATTATGCCAAACGATTTTTTTTTTATTTCGATCGTCTCGAGTTTAAGACGAATGTCAGAAATCGATACTTGAAAATTGAAATAAAATTGTTTTATGCATTAAATTCTTTTAAGCATTGTTTTTCTTTAAATAATAATTTACACTTTTCTACTGCAAGCATTGATAATAAATTATTGATTGCAAGTTTAACTTTTTTAGAATATTATGTTGAAACCAAGTCAACTGACAGTACCTGTTTAGTTCTACAGGTACCTCATTCACGCTGAATTGTTTCTATAATTGAATTTAAATTTGGAATGCGCTCGCTCTTCAAAATTATTTTAATTTATTGGACAATTATTTATTGTGGTTTTTATTTTTGATAGGTACTTTCTGATAGTTTGCTACAGAATGCCCAGCATATATTTAGGTAGGCTTTTAGCGTTTGGGAATGAATGATGATTAGAGATCGGATAATCGGATGCATATTTACCTAAAGTTAATATTTGGCTAACAAACTATGGAACCGGCTTCTTAGTATTTATTTTCTTAATATAAATCCCGGGATTCTAGAAAATGCGGGAATGCACTATGAAACTAATCGGATACGTGTTAAGGAAAAGACTTTCTTATATATGTGGTTTTATTTATTTTGGTCCGTGCATCTTTACATACCAGGTCTGCTCCGTGCCTCGGAAAGCACGTTTAGCCCCCGGTCCCGGTTAAGGACCCGGCTGTCATTCGTGGATCTTTGACAGTCATTACGTGTCAGAAGCCCGAAAGGTACAAAGCTATTTAATTTTGACGAAACTGAACATGCATACGGCCGTCATCATGAAAATAATATCGTTAAACTTATAGTGGAAGGGTATATAAAAATTAGACTTTTTCATGTAGCGAAATGTGAAAATATTTTATAAAGTATGCCGTCCAAAAGACAAGTGTTTACAAAAAATTTACAATTTCAGGGTTTTTAAAAATAAATGTATGTGAAAAAGAATTATGTTGAATTCATTTTTATGTTAATTTTATCCCCAAACCTTGAAACCTTGTGACTCTAACTCTGAAAAAGTGATTTGCGGGATTTTCTACTTTTCTCTATCGGCTTTAGCACCCTTAGAAACTATGAAAACGACATCCATGACAAAAAAATTTAAAATTTTCGCAGCCGCCATGTTGCACTTACATTTTAACGTCACTATCGGCTTTAACACTTTAGAAAAGCATGAAAACGACACCCATGAAGAAAAAATTGAAAATTTTTGCAGCCGCCATCTTGGATTTTCATTTTGACCAAATTGACACTTTTTTCTTTGTCTTCTTTTATTCTTTACAAGTTCGTTTTCAATGTTCCGTTTATATTTAAATTTTCCCACATTTTTAGGGTAATCTCTATGCGCTGGTATTATTCGCGTGTTGCACACATACGCAAATGCGTTATGTAGTACACGGCGCTCACTCACACATGTATAAAAAGTGGCTTCACGTTTTATGTTACGTTTTGTATTGAACACGGAATCTGGACATTTCATAATCTAAGCATGTCGGATATTGAAAATGGTCTTCTACAAAACGCTGAAATACCAGTTATTGTTCATAATGAACAATTTACCATATAATTACAAAAGTATTACAGTGGGCATAATGAAAATAGTAAAAAGTTGAAATGGACAGATAGTGAACCCTATCGGTAAGTGCAGAAATGGACTGAACAGCAGTGTGAAATGGACAGATAGTGAACCCTGTCGGTAAGTGCAGGGTACGGTCACATTTTTACGGTTTGACATGGGTACAATAACTATAAACTATCGAAAATTAATACGTTCTATTATAAGCAGTATGGTCTGTACCATACTGCTTATTACAATTTACTACTATTATAATTCTACTATTACAAGTTATCCACAGTATACAATTTCACGAATTACATTATAAACTATCGAAGTTCATAATTATACGGTGACATAACCAAGCTATCTCACTCTGCCTTAGCATTAATGCACAAACACTTGCAAAATAATAATTATTAGCTGTAAAGCATACTATGTCCCCCTCGCTCTATCCATGTTGATGCACGTACACTGGCAAAATAATAATTATCCTCTCCACAAATGTTCGCGCTACACGCGAGCTCGTACATAATTAGTGCTGGACACAGGTTCCTGCTGTAATGCAGTCTTAACAAGGCCTGTTTGTTGCCAGCACTGCTGTGTCAATCTTCGTTACGTTGGCAACACGAGGTTTCTAATGGTGAAGTTTACTTGGTATTTTGTTTTACAGTGCTGTGCAGCAATACGAGTTGTTTGTTGCTTGCATTGCTGAGTCAATCTTTGTTACGTTTGCTGTACGCTCCGAGTAATAATTAACATTGAAACCATATACGCTTCTGGCAACCGTGTAAAGTACAGTAGTTACCAGCTTCTAAGCTGGTAACAGTAATGTTGTGCTTATTCCATCAGGGCTGGATGGTGTGATCTTGAGATCAGTTTCTGGGACAACGTAATTGACGGGGTTTGAAATCGTGCAAGGTTTCGTTTCTTTTTGTAGAGTGCTCTATTTCTTTTTATAGCTACCTATATAAATATGTCCTCCGCACTGTCTTGCGTCGACATTCCACGATGCCACTTGATAGAGATCTATCCAATAGGCGGATTGGCTTTCCTATCTGCGAATCTATCCAGCACCGTTCTGCGCTTGCCCGACGACACTTTCGCGTACAAAGTTCAATTATGTACAATAAAATCAACAAGACCCTATCAATTTATAAACTAACCCTGCATAAGGTCAAGCAGAATCTAAAGCCTTGGTTACTGTCCCTCAATTACGACGAAACAGAGCAAATTCTAAAAACTCTTTCGTAATATCAATTCTAGCCAATGAGAGGCACTCAACTTCATCCTTTACTCGCGATCCCAGTAAATTTTTCCTGTACTTCCAATTCAATTTACATATACACACACACACACACATACTTCAAGCACACACCCACACACACACACACACCACACACATTACACGCACACACACAATCACCACTACAGGCTCATTCTAAACAATTTTCATTTATTTATTTAAGTTGTATTATTTTAGTCTTTTTATTTTTCATTGTTAATCTTATTGCATAAGTTTTCAATAGTATTTCCTCCCGGGAGAGGGCACTGGCTCTTGTAACACAGGTTAACCACCTAGCACAAGTGTCAGGGACTTCACATTAATTGTAACCACTTCCTTATGTAATAAAGATTATTATTATTATTTATTATTATTATTATTATTAATAAAAAGAGAAGTCCTGAATGACTGACTGACTGACTGATTGACTGACTCATCAATGCCCAGCCCAAAACCTTGGACCTAGAAAGCTGAAATTTTGCACATAGGTTCCCTTTATAATGTAGACAACGAATAAGGAAGGAATTCCTGGTAGTACGTTTCCGTGGGATATTTTCCGGCATCCACGCGGACGAAGCCGTGGGCAAAAGCTAGTAATAGATAAAAAGCAGGGGGGTTTATCGAAGCCTAGTTTTGACCTGGATAATGTAGAGAACATTTTCCAGGTCAAAACTAGGGTAACTAGTACCCCCCCGCTTTTTATTTTTGGCTCGTTTTGACGGGAGGGTCACTACCGTGCCCCAAGATGTACAGTCTGAGTTACGAATTTATCATGTCCAAATTTTATACATAGGTACATAATTAAATTAAATTTATTGATAAAGACTCGAGGCAATGAAATACGTTTCATAATTTAATTATTTACTCTGGTGCATGTTCACGTGCAATTGCATGTTTGTACATAATTAGTGCCAGATTCAGATGTATGCTTACGGTTTTACTCACGGTCGATGAGACTATGCTGAACAATCTCGAAACATAAATATCGTACATAAAAAGGGGTCTTTCAAAAGTTATGATTCAAAAGGGTATCTACCCACTCTTTTGTGAAACTCACTAAGTGCTTACTCAGTGACAAAAACCTTTCCCAAAAAGCTTTCGATTTCTTTGATAGCATCTAAAAAGAAGTCTCACTTAGTAAGCAAACATTTACTTCCCATTTCCTCCTATACCTACATTCATTCGGCAATCGCAAACGTTCTAGCGTGCCTATCCGAAGAACCGTCTCTGACTAACTTTCGGAAGAACAATTTCGTTCCCATTCTGAGAAAACTTTAGCGAGTACTAACTGCGTTCTCACTAAAATGTCTCAATTATGTTCGCTAAGCAAACACTTCCTTTCGCGTCATTCGCTCCTGGTATATTCCGTTCTTGCTAGTTATTTTGGGCTTTTATTTGCTAAAAACGGCCTAGAAACACAATGAGACGAGTCTTCAGCGCTAAAAGAGTCAAAACGCTTTCAGTTTTACGAAGCGCTTTCAATTTTCAGGTAAAGAGGTCTACAAATTGTTTGAAACACACTAAAGATCAATAAACTGTTTATTTCAAATTTCGACAGATATCTTTATAAAGGTGGTCTTAAACAAGTGGCAATCGTCAAAAGTTTTGACTTTTCCATCACCGCTATCGTTTACAGAATGTCACTATGCCTAGAACTTCGAAGGGCCTAGACAAATGGTATTCGCTTCGGAGCGATTCTATCTCTACAATCGCTACAGCTTCAAAGTGACATTGACATAATCACGTGACATTTCGATAGCTTATGTCAACCACATACATTTTTTGGCTTTTCTACTAGCGTTATCGCTAATCGAATGTTACTGAAAGCCTTGTGGTCTATTTTATCAGTCCATGAACATGAACTTGTCAGTATGCCAGTAGTACCTACCTATACAGTTTTCAAATAGATATTCTTTAGAAGTGTAAAGGGGTAAAATTGTCTTCAGAATATTATCAAAGGACTGTGTGTCAAAAGATAACGATCAGTACCTACTATAAAATCTTTGTTGAAAGGAAAACTTCGCGCGTTGAGCGATTTTTGGTAGGGAAAATCTTATGAGTTCGCGTCACGTCACGCATGTCGCGACATGCTAATGTGACGTGTTGTGCTGTCAAGTTTTCACTTCTGTCGGCAGTCCCCATGACAGCCTATGGTTTTTTTTTTAACCAGAACCGACTAAGGGTCACTTTTACGAAGCTATTCAATTTTGGTAACAGCAAAAAATATGAGTAAAGTGAGTTTGTCTTCCATTAATCTTATATATTATTACTAAATCTTTAAATAACTCGGCTCGCTCAGTTGACTCAGTAATTCAGGAGAGCTAACAAAATATTTTACCTCCTACTAAATTTGCTCTATAATTCTATATAAATTATGTCCCGACCATAACTTAGTCTTTTTTATTAACTTTGACTGTGCGGTAAAAATACATTTTTTATTACTAAATGTTGAGTAGTATCATTTTTGTTTGTACATTTTCTTAGTAATTGAGCAATGCCAGCACATTAAATGCTTGTATTGTATGGTATCTATTTGTACTGGATTGTGATAGTTTCCAATACGTGGTTTAAAAGGTAACAGAAATTATCTTGGAGTCGCTTTTACAGACTATATCATGCAATCATTTTGGTTCCGTATGGGAATTGAACCCATGCCTCGGCTCCAAAAGCTAATAGCTAAGCCACAGCCTACGATTAAAATTAATGAGAAGACTTACAGTAGAAACTAAAACAACTTTACCGTTTTCACTGCTCGTCTTTCACTTAAAAGTTACATAACAATCAAAACTTCCAAATCTAAGTTATATAACAAGAAATAAACCTAACAAATTGGGTGGTATCATTTTACGTAATTACGTGGTGAAGCTGTTTTGATATTTCGCGTTTGCCTAACCGAAAACAAAAGCGGGAACATTAATGGGAACAATGATTCTGGCCCGAAGTGTACACTTGTCTTATGCTATGTAATGCGCTGTCAGTGTAGACTGGACAAAAGGCGCGTTTTTTTTAAAAGATCGTAAAATATGGCCGACGTGCATTGTACGGGGCGCTTTATTCACGACCTTTTTCCTTTTCATTTCCCTATTTTTATTCTGAAAGGATTAACAATAGTACAGGTACGGTGGTGTATTTTATAATGACTTGCATAAATTTAGTACATAACGTATTTCTGTTTGGGATTTCTGTGACTTTAAAAATGGGACTAGTATGAATTATGTAATTTAATGTTATTTATGTCGTCTCTCACCCGGAGAGATGGGTAAAGATCGTCACTCACTGCGGATGCCAGATAGGACATCGCCGTCGAGGCAGGTCACGGCGAAGGTGGTGTGACGACCTGATCAGGTTTGCATAGCCAACATGGCCAGAGGTTTGGAAGACAAGTCAGGGAGGTTTGGAAGGAAAAAGGGGAGGCAGTTGCCCAGCAAAGGGCTCTGATTGATAATAGTCGGTGAAGCCGAGTACAGATACCTTGGCGTTTTGATGACGTGTCTAACTTCTAACTGTTTTTGGCTGCACGCCCTGCACAGATCACTCTATCTATATGGTTCGTAAGGCCTCATAATCCTCTACATACTCTCATGTGCTCGAAAATATCTGAGACATTTTTTTTTTTAGCAAAACTTTTTATAAAAATAACCGTACAAAGGCGGACTTAATGCTTCTGGCATTTTCTACCAGTCTACTTTACCTTATTATGTTGTGCGGGAAGATATCGCAGTTATACTATTATTATATATATAATAATACAATAAATAATAATACAACTACATATTATTATCGTACACTTCGTATTTTTTTTTCAGATATTTATTCATTAGTCTATCTACATTATTGTTACCTACACTGGTCAACCAATTAACACAACCATGTTATGACAGCACACTATTAACAGTGAAAGACGCAGGATGTAAAAACAATAAACAAACAAATAAAAAAAAATTAAGTACGGAAAGGAAACATTTTTTTCCTTTTGTTTTAGTATTTATTTGTAAATAGTTAATTAGTTAGTCATTTACTTTAGTACCTAGTGTAAATAGTGTTAACTTGTTTAGTGTATATAAATAAATAAACTGTTTTTACAAGACTATAGTTGATTAAAATACGTCCCAAATCGTTGGAATAAGAATATTCAAGTTTTTTACAACGAAAACAAAGCTTTCACCTGAAATGTTCCATCGCGATCATACTAGACAAATCGAGTCACTATCGACCAATGTCACAGTAAATATTGATATGCATAATTGTAATACATGTCATGTGTGTTTGGACGATTCAGTTGTATGCACTATGACAGTCAAACATCAATTATAACTGCGCAATAGACATATCTCTATAACGATGAATATGTCGAGTGGTTCAGGCAGCTTACGATGTATGGAAACATTTCTCAAAGGCTTTTGGGAGCGTGTGTGATGGGTTTATTATGGTCTATCTATATAATATCATCCGATGTATTGCAATTGCATCAATGCTTGTATAGCCTGGTTTATTATGAACGCGAATGTCTCTTTACTGCAATTGTTTTTAGGGTTCCGTACCTCAAAAGGAAAAATCGGAACCCTTATTTCGTTGTCCGTCTGTCTGTCTGTCTGTCTGTCAGTCTGTCAAGACCCTTTTTCTCAGGAACGCGTGAAGGTATCAAGTTGAAATTAATATCAAATACGTAGGTCTATGGTCTCTTGAAGTCCTAAAAAACTCAAGCTCCTAAGTCAATGCAATAAAAACATACGGCCATTTATGTGACATATTTCTATACTCGCAAGTAAATCAAAACCTTCAGGGTACTTCCCGTTGTTCTAGAATCATGAAATTTGGCAAGAAGCAAGGTCTTACAGCACAAATAAAGGAAAAAGTCCTAAAATTGTTAATTTGTAAGTTTATCGCATAAAAAAAAATGTTCAAGTCTGTCAGTCTGTCAAGACCCTTTTTCTCAAGGACGCGTGGAGATATGAAGTTGAAATTAATATCAAATACGTAAGTTTATGGTCCCTTAAAGTTCTAAAAAAATCAAGCTTCTTCGTCAATGCAATAAAAAATACGACCATTTTACGACACATTTTGACAATCGCAACTGTCGCAAGTAGGTAAATCAAAACCTATATAGGGTATCCCGTTGACCTAGAATAATGAAAATTGGCAAAAAGCTTGTTCCTTTACTTGTGCGGGGAGACCTTCTCCCCGCACAAGTAAAGGAAAAAGTACGAAAATTGTGAATTTGTAATTTTATGACATAAAAAAATTGTTTTTGGTATCCATAAGTTTGTTTTTGGGATAAATTCTTTTCAACTACGGAACCCTTCATTATGCGTGGTCCGACACGCACTTGGCCGGTTTTTTTTTACATGACTGCTGCGAAGCCAAAAGGAAGGGTTATGTTTTTAACAGTCTATGTATTTACGTATATGTAGCGCCTTAACTACTCATCCGATATTGATGAATAAAGTTTCAATCTCTTCGTTATTATGATCCGGGTGACATAGATTACATTTTATAAGAATAAAATCAATATGAGGGATATATTATGTCATATCCAAAAAAAAGTCTCTGATTTTTTTTACTATCTTGTCGAGTGGGATGTCAAATGAAAGGTCTTAACTTCTGAAGGAGTACTTTGAAAAAATGTACTGATTAACTATGTAGTATAAATTTGAGATTCGATTACCAATAAAATCACATTTATGCTAAGACGAACACCAGTTAATTATACAGGGTGACTTTGAAAACATGCGACAAAATTTAAGGGGGTGTTCTACGCATCAATATGAACAACTTTTACTATGTGAACAATTTCGAATTCGCAAAAAAAAAGTCCGACCTTCTTTTACAAAAGGGTCCAATACCTTTAAGTATAATATGGGAAGGTAATTTTTTTTTGCGAATTCGATGTTGGTCCCTTAGTAAAAGTTGTTCATATTGATGCGTAGAACACCCCTTAAATTTTGTCGCATGTTTTCAAAGTCACCCTGTATAACACCAGTAATCTGAAATACATTAATTAACTAACCTATTTTATTAAACGTAAAGTCAGTTTCAAATACTTAAGACTAATATAGTATCACTTTATCTGCTAAAAATCAATCAAAAAAAAAAAAAAAAAAAAATCAAAAATGTTTTATTTCGTTATTACACGTACAATAGGTATACAGTTGGAGGCGTCTCCTTTTAAGCATATAGATGCCTGTGCTAAATACTTTAACACTATTGACGGTAACAAAACCACAAAAATTATGAAAAGAGATGTAAGAGTTGGCACTTTGGGTGATGTTCATTGCTACTATATACCTACAATATATCCTCAAGGTATAATTATATTGCGTCGAGGAAGCACTAATATATTACTAAAATAGTGTTTAGAGTGGAAGCTTACAGTTGTAACCTGTGTATAGCTGACAATAACTTACAGTGGTAAGCACTGCTTCAATAGCACTATTGTAGCTCTTTATTATCACTCATTTATCACTCGCTATAACTATAAGTCACTTTGAGATCTAAAATCGTGGTCCGAAATAAGGGTTATATGAGAGTTACAGCGCGCTATACCACCTAATGTTAGCGCCTATAACGAACCTTATGATCTTAAAATTATTTTAAACAGCTCATGTAGCACTTATTCTTATCACTAAAATGTTAGTTGGGCGGAGACTGAATGTCTACCCGGTTGATGGCAATAGGCTGGCCCCCTATCACGTGGGGCTAACACATAACTTGCGAAATGTAAGTGTACGAAGGTACACCTCTGCCCAACCCTTCGGGGAAGCAAGGTGTTATATTATACTAGCTGCGCCCCACGGTTTCACCCACGTAGACCGGGATAAAAAGTAGCCAATGTGTTAACCCAGGGTATAAGCTATCTACATACTAAATTTCATCCAAATCGGTCCAGTCGTTTGAGCGTGAAGAAGTAACAATCATACAAACACACACACACACACGCACTCACAAACTTTCGCCTTTATAATATTAGTGTGATTATGTTACGCAGTTTAGGAGTAAAACCCATTTCAGTAGAATAAAAAGTATTTAGATTTGTAGGTATTATTCTATAATAATTTAATTATAGAATAATATTTAATAATTCAGAGTACCGAAAACGTTATACATAATCAAATTCCTTTCAAAAATTCAACGCCAATGTTTTTAATTTCAAAGGCGAACTCTTTTGATAGTGGATCGAAGTTAATCAAAGTCTTTGTCTGGGCGTTGGGCTACTGACTTTATAATCAGATCACACATCACAGTATCAGATATTCTAGGCTGTGACTAGCTTTCTTACTTAACAATATTAGGGTATCTGCGTTTGCTAAATTAAAAGTAACAAGACATGGGTTTGTGACTAATGCCCGGTTTCTGAGATTTGTAAATGGGGTTTATCACACATGTATGGAAGAATTTAGATTAAAAGTCAAGTGAATTACTATCAAGGGTTCACCTGAGGTACTCAAAAAACCGAGCATAACAAAGGAGTTCGCTTATACAGATAGATAATTTTGTCGAATATACAGCTATTGAGAGTTTAAACTCCGTTTAAGAATTCTTCAGAAATCGGTCATTAGATACCGAATCGATTTTGCCAAAACTTAACACAGAGGCAATCTAAAATGAAAAGGGAAAAAGAATCTATGGCTCTTTGCGTCCGAAAAAATATGAACCTTTAGCCTAAGCGCGCAATGCCGTGCGTTTTTCTAACGCTTAATCTGTGAAGTATGGAATGTCTTTGAAGTGCGCGCACTGCGGTGAAAAAAACGCTTGCGATTTGTTACCATAGGCCCCGCCCAGTGCGGCAGAACTAACGCAACGCATTATTATGTGTAGGTAAATAGTCTTTATTTTAATCATTTAATTCTGTTTTTTTTTTCTACGTAACTTGTACAGTCAGCAAGTAGTCAGCAGCTTGTACAGTCAGAAAACCTGTTGCGCTGACCCCAAGTAACATGCGACAGGAAGAGGATGATGAACTTGTACAGTCAGCAACAAAAGTCGATTAACACTTGAGTTTTCTAAACCTTAATTATTGAGAAAAACACTTCATTAAAATCGGAACAGATGTAAATTTTAAAGAAAATTAAATCTTATCTAATAAAGGAAATGCTAAAAAGCAGCTTATCATATCATTTTGTGTTAATTTAGATAATTTCAAAAAGTAGCAGTGGTAACCGGCTTCTGTTGCTGACCGCACCTATCAGTTTTGTGACTGAAATGAATATATGTAAAGTAGGTGTTAAACTATTAAATTTTGTGTGAAAAAATCGCTGTTTAATCGAAATTGTCTCGGAGCGTTTGCTACTTATAATGTTCTTTAATGTCAAGGGCGATATTTCCTGATAGAAAATTATGCTTAGTTGCTGCCCCAGCGTCATCAGATGGCGGACTACGGTAAGACTTACCAGCGCCGTGTCTGCGTAGCCATGCCACTGGGCCAGCCACGACTTCGCGTCGCCAAAGGCGCCGGCGGCGTCTGCCATTGTATTTAGATCAGACCTTGTAATTTCAAAGTTTCTATATATCAGATTGTACCAGCCTACGTCAATATATTCAAAGCCTTTCCGTACACAATATACAGCGGCAGCAGCCGTGATAGAAATCAAAAACTGAAAATTGTTATTATCACTTCCTAGCATCAAATACTCTACTCGTATGTCTACAATCTTCGCTGTTTCACTTCACGCTATGCTAAACAATTATGTCTGGGAAGAAACTGCGTTTTGTTTGTCCCGTGCCAAGAGAAACGCAAACTTAAACATGTGTTTTATTGTTATAGTTGTTTGTAAGTAATGTTTACCGTTAGGTTGTTTTTATATTTTGGCAGTTATATTTTGTAATTGATTTGGGTTCATGTTGTTTTAATTAAGTGGAGCGGGTTGGTTGAAATAAGTAAGTCTGAGTGATGAAGTTCTTTATTTTGTATCTTAAAAAGCTGTAGGTGTATCTTACGTGTTACAATAGTAGATTATATTAACTTAAGTTTACAATAATCTGACGAAGGTCTAACAGGTGACTGGCTCTTTTCAAAGTCCTTTTAGTTAGTGTACGAGGCATGAACAAAAACTTTATTCTGATTGTTTAAACTACTTTTGAACATAGCTTATAAGTGGGTGGTGAATGATAATGAGAAAACACACTGGGCTTTCTCATTACCATTTTGAACATGTAGTTCCCATACAACAAATCAATGACTTGAGTTGATTATAATATGTTTCTTCGTAAAACCACAAAGCATCATCTGCCTAGCCTTTTCCCAACTATGTTGGGGTCGGCTTCCAGTCTAACCGGATGCTGTTTTATACCAGTATTTTACATGAAGTTACTGCCTATCTGTCCTCCACAGCCCAGTTACTGGGTAATACGACACCCTTGGGCAAAACCACAAAACTAATAACAATTTTCTTTTGTTACAGCATGCAACAGGACATACATGGGGGACGTGGGCCGTACATACGAATTAGAGGTCCGTAGGCCTCGTGAGGACCACCTCCCTTTCGTCTGCCACCTCAACTTCACCGCCACAGGAGGAAACTATGGAGACATTATACAGGTATTTAGAAATGGCGACGTGATCGGAATTCTGAAACGGACCCCTGTCAAACGGATCGGTCTGAACTAGTATGTGATTGTAATCTGAAATAGGAAGATTGTATTTTAGTGGACGGGTGGGGTTGAATTTTGATGGGGTAGAATTGGTATTGACGTATAAGAGTGGTGGGATTATAAACTCGATGGATTATATTTGTAATATTCTTTCTAATGCAATCCAGAAACGAAAAGCAATTTTTTATTAGTTTCCTGGTTAAGATTAAGAAGATTATTATATTTTATTTTAAGAAACCCCACCCGGGTTGGATTTTTATAGAGTGAAACAAATGGACATAAAACATAGACTTATCTTATTTTATTTTTATTTCTTCAGCATAACAAACAATTGCGCAATAATCATTGATATATAAAAACCCAATAATGTTTAAAAAGGTACAGATAATTTATAAAACACTTAGGTAATCACGCCACCAGCATCGTTATCCAGAAATTAATACATCCACGAATTAATATTTATGAAATCTAATAGTAATTTAATAATAGAATAATAAAATAATTTATAGGTAAAAAAATTAGTTAAGTACTAAAAATTTATTTAAAAAAAGTGAAAACCGACTTCAAAAACGAATAAAATAACTTTCATAAAAATCGGTGCCAAGTTAAGGTGCATTGAAGAAGACACCGACTTCAGAAGCTGTTAAGTTTTTCATGAAAGTTAGTTTATTCGTTTTAGGTTTTTGAAGTCGGTTTTTACTTTTTTTAAAGTTTTATTTTTCCATATTTGATTGAATATACATAATTACATAAGCCCAAGACGAACGCAAAAAAAGAAGAATCATTAAAATCCGCTTAGAAATGCCGGGGATACAGTAGATTTATGCATATAACTTCATCCATAAGAATAATTATTACCTGATGTTTTATATACTAAAACCTTTCTGAAAATATGTAGATCATGTTAGTGAAAGAGTCGTCAAAATTGGTTCATTAGTTTTTGAGAAAATCGTGGACATACAAACATGCAAACAAACATACATACCTACATACCTACGGGTCCAATACAGAATCTCCTTTTTTGAAGTCGGTTAAAAATAGCATCAGTATTCTCTGAAGGCAGGTGCCACGTGCCTGCAGAGAATACTGATGCTATTTTTGTAAGAAGTGTAATTATAGAAAAACCACATTTCATGTGCCAGTTTTGAGTAAAACTTTTATAAGGCTTTAATAATATTATTTATAAATAGTCTACCGTCTATTATTATAAGTCTCAAAGCTTGTCAAAACATTCGTTGAAACCGCGTTTGACATGATTAAGTTAGCTTTAATATTCACAAAACTCTATTTAGAACTCTTGGAAATTCAACACAGACACGAATTATTAATAATATTAGACTTAAAATAATCAGAATTTTAAATAAATTATGAACTAATTTTATGATAAGGTACATGTAATTTTGAGTTTACCTCAAAATTCTACAGACTTCGGTATCGGTCGGTTTGTCCGAAGACAGGAATAGTTAATCCGGAGATTATTCATAGACCAATCCAACCAAAAGTGCTATTGCGGTGCTGTTCTACTGACAATAACTCAAACTCAAAGCATTTATTTCAAATAAACCAATTACAGGCACTTTTGAATTATCAAAGGGTCGGTCAGTCAGAAAGATGAAGCTAGTTGCCCATTCCAATTCGAAGTAGGTACCTATGGAGAAGAACAGGCAAGAAACTCCACGGAGACTCTTTCAAATCAAAATATTATGGTTACAAAATATTTGTTACATCATTCATGTCGAAATTATACATGTGAGAACGATGCAGAACGTTTAAAGCGCCCATAAAAAAGATAAAAAAAAACAATTCAAAAATTAAATTAAATTAAAATAAGCCGAGGCAGCTAAAAGATAACCAGTCTCTACTGACAGCGCCTGATACAAAATTCATCCATTCGTCAGGTTCGTGAACCTGACGAATGGATGAATTTTGTATTTAATAGTGCTACCATTAAATTCAATTGAGCACTAAAAGATCATGTCCCACGTACCCAGATACCTGCACGTTACAGGAACATATGCATGCTACTGAAAAATACTGTAGTCCTAACTAACTTCTGAGAAATTGTACCATACAATTTGGATGGCTATTGATACTAAGAGAAAGGATAATTTTTGCGTTTTATGGCGACACTGCAAACATGCTCAAATGTCAAAATCATCTCATAAACAGTACGTTTAAATTTGACTCCACCCATGAGTTATCGGTTTTTTCTAAGATCCCAGGACCGCCAAACCTTTCTTATTTTCTGATTAACAAAATGTGTGAGGTATATGGTAGTAGATATGGAGGATGTTTGACTACGATTGGTCTGGCTGCTTACAAATAGTATTAAAATAGTTCCCCGAGTACGAGTATCATATAATCAAATTAAGACTCGGACTATAAGTAAGATGATGTCATTTTTTTGCGAGCTTTGATTAAAGCGTCTGGCGGAAAAAACCACCGATGAAAAGTGTCTGGCAGTATTGATTATTAATTATTAACAGTATTTTGTAAAACATACATAAAAATCAGCAGTCAGACTTTAAGAAAAATGAGTAATATTTTTACGTACATTTAGTACCTGATATCTGAAAATAGGCCGTCAGCCGAAGCTAGCTGGTATGCGTACGTTCAAAGTACATACTAACACTATTCTCTCCCATACATTTTGTTAATCAGAAAATAAGTAAGGTCTGGAGGCCATTGGATCTTTCTCTATTAGTATTATAAACGGTTCATGATTTGCCTCAATGTGCGGGGGCAGAAAACAAATTGTGCTACCATTCCTGAAATAAGATACGCTATTCCATTTCCTTCGGTATAAATGGAACTCACGCGTCATCTATATTTAGGGGTGAAATTGAAAAGGAAACGTATCGACAAACGAGCTCATTAAAAATGTACGCTCCACAGAAGTTACTGTCTTATTCTTGTGAAGGTTTAAATTCTTCCTCATCTGTCGGTCGGCGATCATTAGGACGATCTTCACTTTATTTTCTGGGTGGTATTGTGCTTGTTTAAAACTACATTCTTTTCAGAAGCTTTTTGCAATGTTCGTATAAGTTGTCTTCGCAAGTAAAATTGACCCACTTCTCGGTGTTCGATTGAGCTGAAATTTGACACACGTATGTAAAATCAGTGACAATGCAATATTTTGCATCTAACTGATCAGATGATGGAGCCGGAGAGTGGCCACAGGAACTCAATAATAAAACGACGCAGCCCTATCGAGTTTGGGCTCGTTTGATTCATCTTGACAAGGACTCTGGTCCTAGATGATATCTAGAATAATAAAAGATCGTTTAATTGTTGTTTAGGGTTCCGTACCTCAAAAGGAAAAAAACGGAACCCTTATAGGATCATTTCGTTGTCCGTCTGTCTGTCTGTCTGTCCTGTCCTGCCCTTTTTCTCAGGAACGCGTGGAGGTATCAAGTTGAAATTAATATCAAATACGTAAGTCTATGGTCCCTTAGAGTTGTAAAAAAATCAAGCTTCTAAGTCAACGCAATAAAAAAATACGGCCATTTATGCGACATATCTTGATACTCGCAAGTAAATCAAAAACCTATAGGGTACTTCCCGTTGACCAAGAATCATGAAATTTGGCAAGAAGCAAGGTCTTACAGCACAAGTAATAGAAAAAGTTCGAAAATTGTTAATTTATAATTTAATCACATAAAAAAATATTTTCAAGTATGTCATCTGTCAAGGCCCTTTTTCTCAGGAACGCGTGGAGGTATTAAATTGAAATTAATATCAAATACGTCTAAGTCTATGGTCCCTTATAGTTGTAAAAAAATCAAGCTTCTAAGTCAACGCAACAAAAAATGCGACATATTTTGATACTCGCAAGTAAATCAAAACCTATATGGTAGGTACTTCCCGTTGACCTAGAATAATGAAATTTGATGAGAAGCAAGGTCTCACAGCACAAAGTAAAGGAAAAAGTCCGAAAATTGATTATTTGTAGTTTTATCACATAGAAAAAATAGTTTTTTTTTCTGGTAAAATGTGTGTGTACTATAGTACAACTCTGCCCTACCCTTCGGGGAAAAAAGACGTTATGTTATGTTTAAGAATATAGTTTTGCGAATACAAACTTAAATATGCAGTTGGAGAATTGTCTGTGACGTATATCAATGTATGGGAGAACATGTTTTTCAACTCAATGTTAAGTTTGTCTTTGGGATAAATTCTTTTCAACTACGGAACCCTCATTGTGCGTGGTGCAACACGCACTTGACCGGTTTTTTTATTATTACACTTGTCTAAGGGTTTGTTAATCGAAACTTTATTCTTACTCAGTTTGTAGTGTTTTTCACCACAAAGACAAAAAAAAATATATTTTTATCCGACTTCAAAAAAGGAGGAGGTTCTCAGTTCGTTGGAAACTTTTTTTTTTAAGAAATAATTCATTTTATTTTCAAAAAGGTATGTATTATTATTTACATAATCATTATAATATAAGCTAAGTCTTCAAATAATAACAGTACGTAAGTACTTACGTGTATATAAACAAAGAGGGGAAGGCATCACAAAATAAAAAATATATTATCTAGAAAAACATGAAGTAGGTAATCATCTCAGCTATACAGACACACACACAAATGTAAAGGTAAAAAAATGAGATTGTGTGAGTACCTATACAAGGTGTAAAATAAATAACCCACAACCTCTTAAGGGGTCATTGTACTCATCATTATGAACAACTTTTACTATGGGACCAAACCTGGAATCGCGAAAAAAAAATCAGCTGCTCCCTACATTTTGACGAGTTTGATGTAGATAAATGTACTGGTCATCTGATTTTTTTTCGCGATTTCAGGTTTGGTCCCATAGTAAAAGTTGTTCATAATGATGAGTACAATGACCCCTTAAGAGGTTGTGGGTTATTTATTTTACACCTTGTATACAGTTATTTACTGTATAATTTTGCGATGGAGCGCATCGTAACATATTTCTAGGGCTGGGGTAGATTTACGTGGCTTACGTACCACTAGTTACATTCAAAAGAGACCACACAAAACGCATGACCGTCGTACGCCTGCGCAAGTCCTAACAATAACCATTCAGTCTTGGACCCGGTACGCATTGTGAGGAAGTTCCTCTCTCTGGATTCCTAAATCGTTAGCTTGGGTATTACACCTCGCAGTGGGCGTGGCACTATTCTAAAATAATTATTTTCATCTATATTTTATTTTATACTAGCTTTTGCCTGCGGCTTTTCCCGCATTTATTATACATATTAACCTTCCTCTTGAATTACCCTATCTATTAAAAAAACCGCATCAAAATCCGTTGCGTACTTTTAAAGATTTAAGCATACATATGGACATACAGCCAGCGGGAAGCGATTTTGTTTTATACTATGTAGTGAAGTCCCTAGAATTAGTTTTTTCAAATATTATGTTAAAATATTAACCCAGTTTGCAATGCAAGCAAAAAATTTCATCTTTGCACCTCGCAGGCAATATTTATTGCTAATAAACTGCAGTAAGACAGGCTAATGTCAAACTTGGCTCGTAACAAAAGCTTAAAAATAATTCAATTGTAAATTCAGGGAAATTAATTGCTAAGCAAACTACATATTAAGCAACGCTCTACGTCAAATAATTGCAGTGTTACAGCCATTCATATAACAGTTGTATTATACAACTGTCATTACTGTCAAAGAATGGCATTTGTTCGATATAGGCCGGGATTATAACACAAAACAAACAAACAAAAAAAACTTGCTTGCATTCTAATTCCTGTTTAAGGTTTTGTTGACTGTATAAAAATAATTATCAGAGGCAGTACTATGACGTGAAAATAGATCATGGAGCCATCATGGTTCCAGTGTGAGAGAGAGACGGTGCTATATACGACCTGTAGCACCATCCTTTTTTTTTCAACGGAATCATGATGACGGATCCATGATCTTTTTTCACGTCATAGTACGGCCTGTGTGTATCTGAGGTCCAATTTATTCAGACCCTTTTAATTAGAGAGTCCTATGTCCTACAGTAGATCATTATGTAGCTTACATACTGTACATTTCTGGATCGACAATCAGACAACTAGCAACTGCTCTATTCAAATCCAGCGCTTGGTACATGGATGCTGGACTTGAGCTGTACTGAAAAGTGTAGAATCTAATCAAAAACCTTTGTTCCAGCTAACATTCGACACGTTCACGGTGGGCAAGTTCGTGTCTTTCACCTCGGACGGCTGTCCTGATGGGCACATGACGATAGTGGAGCGCTCTCCGTCGCCACCCACAGGCCAATGGTGCGGCTCTGCGTGGGGCTACACTGTGTACTTTTCAGAGTCAGATTCTATTAATATGACGTTGAGATTGGACAGGTTGAGTCAACAGGTGAGAAGGATTTTGAAGATGAAAGTCTGTTTTAAAATTAACTTTACTTGATCTATTGAGAATCAGTTAATAAGTCACATAGAAACAGTCTTTTTAAATGTAAAAAAACAATCGAGATGTGTTGTGGGAGACGCGGTTGGAACGAAGTCTCTTTCGCTTTTGCACAATTGGTAAATGAGAACTAAACCAAATAGAATATATAGAATTCACACTAAGTAGTAACCTGCGATAAAAAACTTCGATCGAATATTATTTATTTATTCGATCCCTATTTATTTATTTATTTATTTAGGGAAAACAAACAATTGTACAGTATAAGTTACAGTAAATATTACAACGTATTAGAAGCTAATGTACAATCCACCACGTTTCCACATATTACTAAGCTATTGATACAGTGTATACACAATATTTAAAATTACAATAGCGCTAATAAGAAGACAAAAATAAGAGGAAGTAATAAAAGGCAAATATCTTATCTTATGACTAAAGGTACAGAAAAGGTAAATAAAAATAAAAATAAAATATAATAATAACAAAATAGACAACTAACTAATTACTACACAATTGCAGACTATTAACTAAAAGTTTCTTAAATTTTTGGCGGTCTAAAGCAAATATGTCTATATTAACAAAATGTTCGTCATAAGTTTTGACTACCTTAAGGAGCGGCGCCCGTTCACCTGCGTTTGTGCGACAATTTAGAAACCTATTAGGTACATGTGTACAAGAGCAGTGGTGGCCCAGTGGTTACAGCCCCGACTTACGCTTTACTTTGTGTATATAGTTTCATCACACTGCTCTCTAAACGGTGAAGGAAAACATCGTGAGGAAACCGGCATGTCCTAGAACTAAAAATTCGAAGTCATGTGACATCTACCAATCCGTACCGGGTCCGGGTGGTACATTACAGCCCACTCCCTCCCGAAGAGAGGAGGCCTGTGTCCCAGCAATGGGAACGATATAGGCTGATTATACTAGGTACATGTAAGTAGACTAGACACTAGAGATTTTTCGAAAGTTACAAAGTACTCACGATGTTCTCAATTAAGATTATCTCTGTCGCATTAAGGTTGACATTGATTAAAAAAGAGCACAAAAAGATGAGCCTCTTCCGTGCAAAGAATTTTAAAACCTACATAAAAAATCTCATACACGTAGGTAGATTTAGAAAGGGAACACGTAGGGATAAGGTTTAACGTACAATTTGTTAACACAACAAACTGACACGTTTAATTAGAGTTTTTGCTCTCAGCAAAGTTAATCCTTATAAATGAACAACAGTATTTATCTTCATTAAGAGTCACTTACTAAGCATCCCTTTGTGTTGTACTGACATGATGTAACTAACTACACGTTTTCGCCTGTGACTTGACTAATATTTCACATCGCCCCGCTTTTAACGGTTCGCTGCCTTCCCTTTATCTCTTGTTAGCAGCCGTATTATGTGCACTAAGGGTTGAACTTTCGATCAATTAATTAGGCGACGATTACGGATACCCTCCCGGGACCGCAGGATAAGGATACCTCCCTATTACAATAATGTTATTGGGTACCGCCTTAATTCCTTAATTTAATAACGGGAATTGCGTTTCGGAACCATTTAATACATTTCGGATGGCTCCCTAAATTTTGTTAATGCGCTTCGCCTTTTATTTCTTACTGATATTTTCCTTTTAAAACGAATCTCTCGTAATAGAATATTGTTCTTCTAATTGATTAATGAATGTTTCTAAATACGACAGAAATTGAAAATTTTAGATTAATTTCTGTTATATTTTTGAGTGCCCTTCTGAAACTTATGTTGGTAAATACTTAGGTAATTAATTAATTGTTGTTGATGTTAAAACATTTCACATCCAGTTTAATTATTTATTTCCAGTTTTACTTAACTCAAAGCAACAACCCAAAACTGTTTCAAAACTCCCTTTATCAACTTAATTCTCAACATTTACCTACACGCATTTATCCGTACAAATTCTGACACCCCTATTTGATCACAGGGCGTGGGCTACAATTTCGACTTCAAGCTGGCTTACAAGTTTTTAAGGCGAACTGAAGCGAGATTACGATACGGTAATGCCACTGTCGGCGCGTGGAGAGGAGAGAGGGTACCTGGGACCTACTGCGATAGAATACTGAGTGACTGCGACCTTAGAGCTTGTCGCATCCAGTCCCCGAACTTTCCTGGCGTTTATCCCCGCAACGCAACTTGTACATACCGCATTGAACACACTAAGGTGAGCAATGGAAATGGAATTTATCTTTTTGGGTTTGTGTATTCTATCGTTTTGGATACGAGAAACTAGTGATGTGATGGGTACACAATATATTCGAAAACTGTATGTTTTCATGTGCACATTTACGTCTTTGTTTCGGTGGTGTATAAACTACGCCATGTTTTGGTAACTCTGATTGTGTATTGTTATTGGTACAGAAATGAAACCATTGTTCTATTTATAAATGGAGCACCGACGTTACGGTATTATTGTTAACTCACATAATACTGTATAGAGATCATTTTCAATGTACCTTCATGGTATATGCATAGATAGGTATTGGGATATTTTACTAAAGAATTGAGCATGATGCCATACCTAAATTGCGTCATTAATAAGTAAGCATTATTTTGTTTAAAATAAAAGGTGTGAAGCAAAAGTTAAAACCAGAGAACAAAGCAATTAAAAAGGTGCTTGTTCCTGGTTTTGTTTAGAAAATAAATCGTAAGCAAGAGATATGTAATGTGGCTTTTGTGTGGCTCTTTGTGTTAATATTTAATATAAAATTCGCACCAAACTGCGTAACTGTTACACCTGAAATGTACATAATAAATGTCGGATGTGTAAGGGTTGGAAGTTTTTTTCGTAAACAAAAATGTACTTTAGCGGCTTGTGTACAGAGTTAAATTTATTTTGATGTGTTTCTTTGCAGATACCAGCAGATAAACATGTTTTAGTAGCAGTAAGACAGACGAATAGTCACAAAATACATATCAAAGACCAAATAGTGAAGTACGATAGGAGTCAGCGCGTCTTAAAGTGAGTACACACAAAACTTCTGTATTTCCTTCCTACCGTGAGTGTAAAGTTTTGTTAGTTTACGGAACTACTGCGTTCATTACTCTTTCATATTTTAATTTTACTATTTGGCTAGAAATCCTATTCCTATAATTAAAAAAGTTTTAAAATCCAGTCGTAATCTCATAATTAGCGACAATAAAAATGTCAAAAACTTGTCAACTAAAATTTAGATAAATTAGAGATATTTTTGACAGATTGAGTCTAAGATTACAGTCCGGCCGATAAGATAACGCGTTCCTGTCAGCTGGACAATTTCTAGTATGTAGTAATAAGGATCAAGTTCGCAAAACACATATTCGTTAATATGAAACTAACAGGTGTGTCAAGATCGCATTCTCTCGGCACCCGGACCGTAGAGTATTACGATTGTTCCTAAAAATATGGAAATTGCCCCTCAGACCTTTTTCTTCGTGAACGTAAAATAAAAAAGCAGTAAACTACTCGTATTTAGCACTCACAGACAATGTAAAAAAAATCTTACATGTTTTTACCGCAACTGCAGATACTTTACTAAAAAAGAAAAACTCCAGCATGGAGCTGGAGGTTTTTCTTTTTTTTTGGTCGCGTATGTCACCATAACGTTGTTGAAATGTGTGAAAAATTGTTTTTTGGAAACTAGGTATTTTTTCACGAGAATCTTTTGTTAGACAGTCTTTTATGAAACTGAAAAAACTAAAATGTGGTTTGAAAAAAGTTAAATGTTATAAAAAATAAAATAATTTACTGATCGGAAAAATTTACTTGTAACAAAATATAATTTAGTAGTTAAGCAATTTAAAAAAAAAACTCCAAATTAATTTTTTTATTTTACTTTACAATCAACAAAAAATAGTAAAATTATTAAATGAGATACGTTTTTATTCAATTTTTGACGTAGATAAGTATGCACTTGGTACATCACTACGGCTAACTGAAGCCCCGCGCGCACACGTACGGTGCTGTACGGGGTTATGATTACGGTCAAATAGTTCCCATACCGCACTAGTGTATAGTTAATGCAATCCACGAAGACGCGCCCCACTCTTCTTCCTAACCGCTTACAGTGCAAGTTTGCACCATTCCGCTAGTATTTTAGTTTTGTCGATACACACTAATTGCGGTTATTAACTATAGCTATAGGTAACAAATATTTGTACGACCTACAAGTATTTGTTCCGAGTCTGGGTGTTTTTCTATCTATAAGTAGTTTATCAGCCATCTCGTAACCATAACACAAGCATTAGGTTGCTTAGCTTGGGACTAGATGGCGTTGTGTGAAATGTCCAAGGATATTTATTTATTTATTTATTTAATTTTATTTAATTAGTGCGTACTTGTACTGTAAGCGATTAGAAAGAAGAGTGGGGTGCGTCTTCGTGGATTGCACTAAATCTAGCTCATATTACTATTGAATAGTTTACTACTACTACTGTCAACCTGCCAGACGTACATCAAACTACAATTCCCGAAAACCCTTGTAACAAAATACTCCTACCTACAAACCCACCATTACTCATGTCAGATGATAATCGTAATTACAACCGTAATATAGATTAATGAAACAACTACTGTCCAGCCCTGTTATTAGTTAACGCACTGTATTAGCTACCTCGCACACTATGCGACATGCGACTGCGACTGCTGGACGATTAGACTCAACGGCAGACTGCGGCCAACAATTTTCATATTTTTTATTTGAACCTCCTCACACTTTTTTTTTTTGTGGATTGGAGATCATGAAATGAATTCTCCTGCTCTGGGCGGAGCGGGAGAAGTCAGACTTTTACTGACTAAAACCCACCCGTGTTCCTTCAGTTGCCTGTGCCAGGGCCACGGTATCTCTTTTGAACAACCCGCGACCCCAGCAGTTCTCACACTTGGCGTCGAATTGCGAGTCGCAGCGATAGGCTATGGGAGACGCACGCTTTCACTACTTGTCGCAGCGACTACACGCATGGTGCACGCGCATACTCGACAACAGTCGCATGCCGCAAGACGCAGATGCAAACAACAACTCTACGTCTTGTTAGAGCGATAAGACGCACAGTTTGCGCTCCCTCTTACTCCTTGATATTAAACCTTCATTTGTTACCCTAATAATGTTGACAAATTCTATCCGTCCAAGACATTTTGGGAACGTTATTTACGGTTGATTTAGAAAGCGTCGGAGTGCGAACGAAGATGGGCAAATTAGAATTTTGTTTGAAAATGAATTTATTGAATATCTGAGGAGATTAGCTTAGTCATTTTTGGTGAATCGACTTTGTGTTGGGCTTTATTGATTTTGATGTTAGTGTTTTTGGGTTTCTATTTTAATATTTCATTGGGAGTGGTAAAAGCAGATATTTAATGGATGTTTAGTGTTAGGATTTTTACGTTTAAATAATTAGTAGGTAAAGTTTTACGAATTTTATTTTTTAATCCATCAAAACATTTATGTCATCTACATACCTGCTGTCTTCACTAAGAGCTGTTTTTTCAATAGCCAGACAACTTTCATCTGATTGAATATTTAGGTTTAACTGCTTTTGTATAGAAAATAATATAATTATGTCATACTTACTGTAATTTTTATTTTCAGATGAAAGTTGTTTAATCAGCCCTAATTGTATTTTATGTTCAAATAATCCACGCCAAATACAAGACGAAACTTCAAATTATCACTCAACAACACTCCAGATCCCAATCTATTCTAAAACCTTAACTTGTCAAACTTCAGTAATCCATCAATCTTCTAGGATTTGGGACCAGTGCAATGTCGTGCAAGATTACCTCACAGTTTGGGACGGAGACACCCGCGATTCGCCCATCCTGGTACGCCTTTGTGGTGGAGATGCGGTCCCAGATATTGTCAGCAGAGGTCCCAATATGTTGCTGGAGTTTCATACATCGCCGTACGATAATCCCTTTCATCCGGTACCGTTGAGCTACCTGCCCGGATTCGAACTTGAAGTACAGGTGAGGTTTTCGGATTGTGAATGTTATGTGCGAGTATTGGAGATGACAGATCTGAATGTATTTTGTGCTTTGGTATTTGTGTGAAAGATCTGTAATGGAAAATACTGGAAGAGTGTTAAAAGATGTGATTGGAGAATTTTAAATTCAGTTTTAAAAATATTTTCCGTAATTTTTTAACGCTTTGGAACACAATGGAAGTATTACTGCTCTGGACATATTAAGTGTCCTTCAAACCGTTAAAATACTTAGATTTATCAATCAATGTTTATCAATTTATTTGTGATACCACTAGTGCGGTACCACTAGAGCGGTATTGCTGTACTTGAAAGTACAGCAATACCGCTCACTAGTGGTAAAGCAACTAATGTAAAGTACTTGTACTACTGGGGGTAATTTTAATCACTGTCGTCCTCATGGGGTTGGTAATGTAATGACTAACAAATAAATGACTCAGAAGCATGCGTATTATTAATCATTTATTTTTTTATTTTATGATTTTAATTTCAATTTAATTTTAAATATAATTTTAATTTTATTTATATTATTTAATTAATTATAATTAATATAATAATTAGTATAATTATTTATTAATTATTATTATTTTTTAATTATAAGTATGTTTTGTGATTAAAATTTTAATAACGATGTTAAAAAAAATTGAATGGAAATAAATGGTTTTGAATTTTTAAATTGTACTCAGTATTATGAACAACTTTTACTATGGGACCAAACATGAATCACGAAAAAAAATCAGCTGTTTCCTACATTTTGACGAGTTATGCGAACATAAAATGTAGAGAACAGCTGATTTTTTTTTTCGCTATTTCTGGTTTGGTCCATAGTAAAAGTTGGTCATAATGTTGAGTACAATGAACCCTTAAGAGGATAACACCCTGTTTAATTAAATGCATCGAAGATTCTCTAAGGCTCTATTTGAAAAGAAAAACTTTCAAAGAAAACAAAACTCCACTTCAAGTGATAAAGACTCCGTCTTATAAATAGTAGCAATTCCAATTGAGACTGAACGATTGCTAAGTTAAATCCATACTATTTCTGCACTGAAAAGCTGATTGTATTGCATCCAATACAAAGCGAAGTCGTTGGTACTTGTGTATAGAACTTTCAAATAAATATATGTTTTCCTGTGCAGGTGTTGTATGTGGAGAAGGATTCACATTCGTACGTGCGTTCGGACGGTCGGTGCCGTTTTGTGCTCCGCTCCTCAGACAAAACTAGCGGAGTATTGAGGAATCCGAGGCATTCACTGCCACCGAATACTTCGTGTGTCTACTATTTTCAGGTAAATTTTTGAGTGAGATCTTTTTGTTTTGTGCTGCATTTTTAGAAAATACCTGAAACCTGTCTGGCTCGGTACCGCAGAAAGATAACGAATGACCTTTTTCTATACCGAGAGAGTACTATGTAGAATAGAATATTGCCTTGAAGTCTGGTATTCTAAAATACTAACATTTTAGAATAATTTCTTTTATTTCATACAAACTGCAGCTTTTGCAAAATGAGGAGTAACAGATCAAAGTGTATTAATTTACTCCATTAATATAACTTTTGAGACGAAGGTATATTCTGTTATATTACTAGCTGATCCACAGACCTGTCAAAATTTCGATTTCTTTTTTTCTTATTTTTTTTTTCTTTTAGACCACCCCAGTAAAGAGGAAAATAAAACAAAAAAAAATATTGAAATCGGTCAAGCCGTTTTCAAGTTATGGTGTGACGAAAGAAAATAGGGATTCATTTTTTTTATAGATGAGAGTACACACACAAACAACTAAATTTAATACTTTTTAAAAACGTTAGGTTAGGTTAGAAAAATTAATACGTCATATTTTCAGATGAGTTAGAAGGTGTAAAAATTAAAAATCCACTTCGTACCATCCTTTTTGGATGGACGGAGTTAATACGCTTTGATCTGTTACTCCTACTTCTCATTTTGACGGATTTAACTGAATATTGATACCAACTTTTTCAATTTTTTTTTTTTTGTAAATCGGTGCCATATTGTTTATTTATATTTATATATACTTTATTGTACACCACAAAAATACATAACAAAAGAAAACATAATATACACTACAAAACATACAATGGGCATATGCGTGTGGTGTGAGGGCCACTTTATTAAAACTCTTTGAAAATATGCTTAGGATTTAGTGAACATTCCCAAAGAATTGTGAAAGTTGGAATCAGATTTTGTGAAAGTCAACTTTGCGAGATATGGACTGTAAAGTGGGGCCCTCAGTTCTCACATAGAGGATTGAGGGCCCGCCTGTACCTGATAAACTATGGACACTACAGATAAAGTCTTTATGCCAAAATCTAAGCTTATACCAAACAAAATTTGTGAAAACAAGATATTATCGCAAAACACTGTCCTACTTGGTATATCTTCGTTCAAAATGGGCCCTCAATCCTCACACTCGTAAAAGTTGATCACGCAAATAAAATGAAACCATTAACTTAAAGCTACTGTTTGTAATCCTTTAAGATACTAAATAAATTGTGAAAATTTGTGAAAGCAAGAGCAGGTCACCATTTCTTGTTGTTTGAAAGTTATGACCTTGACAAAATTCGGGCCCTCAATCCTCCATTTATTTTGTTTTCCGTTTTAATACGCTGTTATTGAACTAAAACTAATATTTTCCGACTGCTTTTGGCCTAATCTATCTAAATAATATATTTTTAGATTTTTGCTCATATAGAGTAAAATACCGTATTGTGGTCACCCTATTTCCTAATTCAGGAAACAAAAATAAAACTCGATTTTTATTTACAATAAAGGGTCTTTTAATTTCTTTCTAGTATCGAATTTGTTGCACAATTTTTTTCACAAAAAGAGACTATTTTGTATTTGTCTAATCTTTCATACGATAGGCGTATTAAAACGGAAAACAAAATAAATGGAGGATTGAGGGCCCGAATTTTGTCAAGGTCATAACTTTCAAACAACAAGAAATAGTGACCGGCTCTTGCTTTCACAAATTTTCACAATTTATTTAGTATCTTAAAGGATTACAAACAGTAGCTTTAAGTTAATGGTTTCATTTTATTTGCGTGATCAACTTTTACGAGTGTGAGGATTGAGGGCCCATTTTGAACGAAGATATACCAAGTAGGACAGTGTTTTGCGATAATATCTTGTTTTCACAAATTTTGTTTGGTATAAGCTTAGATTTTGGCATAAAGACTTTATCTGTAGTGTCCATAGTTTATCAGGTACAGGCGGGCCCTCAATCCTCTATGTGAGAACTGAGGGCCCCACTTTACAGTCCATATCTCGCAAAGTTGACTTTCACAAAATCTGATTCCAACTTTCACAATTCTTTGGGAATGCTCACTAAATCCTAAGCATATTTTCAAAGAGTTTTAATAAAGTGGCCCTCACACCACACGCAAATCAATGGGCGGCCTTATCGCTTTCCGCGATCTCTTCCAGGCAACCTTAGGATGGACAGTGATTTATCACGATATAAAATGGGGCTGTTGTTGGTGCAAATAGTAAATACCAACTTATACAATATTAAACTAAAATAGATACATACATATCCTAAATAATAGATACTATATACATACATACTAAATATTTAAGCAACGAAAATTAATGAAGACTAAATATGTTTAATTTAACAGTTATGAGAACAAGATCAAAACGACAAGTAATGTTCCTTTACGAGCCTTTTAAACATAGGTAACGACTGCGCGCGTTTAATTTGAACGGGCAATGCATTCCACAAACGAGCGGGCTGGACATTGTTATTCACGTTATTGCTAAAACTCCGGAAAACAATATTTATAAGCGATTTAACTACATTCCATTGAACATTTGAAGCAGAACCAGACCAAATCCGTTCGGAAAACATATTCTAAAATGCCTAACGTCAAAAATATTTGCTGTATACTTTGTTTGACGAATTAGTAGGTATTTTACTTCTTTATTTTAATGTTAGTCCAGTTAGTATAGACATCAATAATAAATATTTCATCAGTCAGCAGATTATTAATGGGTCAACAAATGAAGGGAATATTATTGATCACTTTGTACACAAGAAGAATTTTCATCTAGTGTGGTCCAATATTCATTGGAGTTTGTTTTTACCTTACTTTTAAGAAAAGAAAAGTCACAATAAATTGTATTATAATAAAAATACCAGCCTATTACTGTCGCACTGCAGGCAAAGGCCACTTCTCATACAGAGAAAGCATGAGGATTGATCACTATGCTTGCTCAAGACGGGTTTTCTCACGATATTTTTCCTTCACCGATGTCAGTAATGTCCAAAATAAAAACCCTACAGTACCTATGAATTGAAAAAGTCACATAGGTACGGTCAGCAACAGAAGTCGGTTAACACTGCTACTTTTTGACATCATATAAATTGGCTTTTTTTTCGTTTAAGAGTTAATCTTCTTAAAATTTTAAGTACTTCTGTTCCGATTTGAATTAAATATTTCACTTAATAATTAAGAATAAAAAACTGCAAGTGTTAATCGACTTTTGTTGCTGACTGTACTTGCCCGGATTTGAACCCACAACCTCGTGCATGAGAGGCGAGGTCTTAACCATCTCTGGTGGGCTGGGCCATCACGACGACGACGAAATTGTATTAGTAGACAATATTTTCCATACTAACACTGTTTTTCCACCGCACAGAGAGAAAACAGAAGACGGCACCATAGAAAATGTTCCGTCGTTACTTTGGCGCCGTCATCTGTTTTCTCGTTGACGTCCCGATCCCGGTGCGGTGGACAAATCGTCGGTCTGTATTATTAATTACAGTTGTAAAGCAAAAAAGATAATTTTGTTTAATTTTGGTAGACATATTAATTACTAAAGGCTCTATCTAGGATAACAAATGTATAAAAGTCACGCAATGGTTTCACAATTAAGAAGTAGCCTGACAATGTAGGTTATTGACGAGACATAAATAGCTCTCTTTGTATCGACAGAATATGTACTAGGCTAACAGCCTGTGGGAGGAGGTCTGACTCAATTTCAAAACATAAAAGGAGTCCTGAACTCTTGTTAACAAAACTGGAGTAATTCGATACTCTGTTCCAGTTAAACTATCCACGTTTTCGGTACGGGCAACCATTTTGCATGTCTACTGACTGTGAAGCAGGGATGGCAAACTTTTTTACATTTGCACGATATGCCATGAAGTGCCAGCGATTTCAGAAATGATAAGACACAATTACTCTCATTCAAATCCTATACGAGGAGTTCTTAAAATAATATTTCTTAAATATTATTTCATTTTACTAATAATTTATCTCTAAAAAGTGTTGGAAAACAGCCTTTTAAGATATTTTATTGTCCAGAATTTTCTGTCGCTGACCAGAAGTGGCACATGTGATATATGTGTGTGTATTGCCATCCCTGATATAGTGTTTCAAACAAAACAGTTAGGGTTGTAACTGGTAGTTAAAACGATTTACGATTTCTAGGGTCGCGCCAACGAGATAGTTTGGGTATCGTTTGTGAAGTACCATTCCGCTGGAACAGAGCCTGCTGGCTTCGATCAACAGAAGGACTGCTCATCACAGCTGACGATATGGGATGGTGCCGCCCCTGATGCTGACTTAGATCGGAAGGTAAGTTTACTTAATGCTTTTGCTTAGGAAAAAGTGTACTTATATGATTATGTTGTGCAAACTCAAACTCAAAGCATTTATTTCAAATAAACCAATTACAGGCAATTTTGAATTGTCAAGGGGTCGGTTAGTCAGAAAGATGAAGCTAGTTGCCCATTCCAAAGCGTAGTAGGTTCCTATGGAGAAGAATGGGCAAGAAACTCCACGGACACTCTTTTAAATCAAAATAGTGTTACAAAATATTGGTTACAATATTCATGTTAAAAATTTACATGGCTGAGAACAGTGTAGAAAGACGTGCACTTTAAAAGCATCCGTAATAAAAAGATAAAAACTAAATACAATAAATTAAAAATAAGCCGTGGCAGCTAACATATGACCAGTCCTAACTGACGGCGCCCGTTCACGAACATGACGCATAGATCAGCACCGTTTAGCTCAACTATTTTGAAAAGAACTTAATGATCCAACACACATGCCACCACCAGCGAGACATTTGAGTGAGCATGACATACCTACTCTCAACCGCCAGGGCACATCTGTTAGTTCAAATAATAAATTCATGCATTGGTACATGGCGAGTTCCAATGTTTGCTAGATCTGGTACAAGTTTTACCGCGGTATTCTAGGCTTAGGCCTTATTTCTGAATTGAGAATTTGAAGATGAGAATTTCTTAGACTCTACTTTTGCATTAGATACCTTACAAGTTCTCAACTTCAAATTCTTAAATCAGAAACCGAATGATAAAATCAAGTATGTATTTAACTTGAAATCATTCGTTAGGTTATTTTCCGATTGTAAAAATCCTCTTTATTAGTGATGGCATTGAAAGCAGATTGTGCTATTATCTGTAATTGCAAAAGCAATCTAACAAACGCAGTAATAGCCTCAAGTCCCTCATCTAATCATTTTAAAAACTAAACTAAATACAAGCCTTTATTCCTATGATTAATCCCCTAGGTAACAGTACGTACTTAACTGAGCGCTCAAGAATTCTATTTTCACAAAGCACAAAGGCATGATTGATACAAGCTACCGGTATGACTTATCTACAACAGCGCAGATTAATCTTCATGCCGTAAAGAAGCTGGTATAGTTTCCTTCCTTCAAGTAAAAATACACGTGACGCCATAACCCCTGTTTTTTATGTCGGGGTGGGTAGAAAAGTTACTCCACTTTTTCGCTCAAGGTCTTATGATGGAAGGTTATATATTAAAATATCCATAAACATTACTCGACGTGAGAGTCAAACCCTTATGACTATTTCCTGAAGGTCGTAACCATCCTTTTTGTAATTGTTGGCAAGCAGGTTTTCAGTTACCTACCGGATTTAAAGCCAAAATGCGAATTGAACCTAGCAACGCACGTTTAGCTGTCGTTTTGCCAAAAAAAAAAAACGACCACCTAAACAAATGTCCTTTTTCATTGGTACCACTTAATTTAATTATTCTAAATAGCATGCATCCTAAAAATATTATGAGTACCTATGCAGATAGTAGTAGATTTCGTCAATTCCGTCATTAATTTTCGATGGACTCAATGAAAAATTATGTCGACTTCCAAACAGTCAGAAGTGTAACCACTCGATAAGTAAAAAACAGGTAATTTTTTAAAATAATTTTTTGATAACGAAAAAGAAGAAAAAAAACCGGTGAAGAGCGAGTCGGACTCGCGCACCGAGGGTTCCGTTCCGATTTCTGAAAAAGTGTGCTATTTAGAGACATCGTTTTATTTTTCCTGTAATCTTTACATATACTTCTATCACACAAAATAATTTCAGATTTTTCCCTTTGCAAACTTCAGAGAAAAGGGGGGGGGGCGGTATTTGTTTTTACATTTAAAACAAAAAAATTAAAAAAATTAAGAATGTGCAAACAGCGCTCTTTCATATGATATCCCACATGCCCTAGTAGCCCCACTTTGATTTTTTAAGACCCCCTTTCAGCACCTGTTACAAAAAAAATGTAAATATTTTTATTTCTTTCTTATTTGCAAAATAGTTGGGTAAACGTCATATAAAACTGTCCCAAATTTCAAGTTGATAGCATTACTAGTTCTTGAGATATGCAGCTGTGACACACAGACAGACAGACAGACAGACTCAGTGACACCATAAAGGTTCCTTTTTTACCATTTTGTTACGGAACCCTAAAAATTAAACGTTTAATATCGAGTGTGCGAGTATCGTTTAGTATCGAGCAACATTCATCTGGGCATGCTAACGAGGATATTATCATGAACCACCAGTGCACTTGCAATGAGCCAACCTTTTCCCGTGCTTTTGACCATTATCGCCATTCCCAGCCAGTATCATCTCATTGCAGCACAATTTTCACCAATGAGTTCACAAACCTCATTTATTTTTTTGTATCTTTTCTGTCCCGTGCTTTTTAATTTCTTTCTCGTGGAGCTCGAGGAGCTCGTGGCTAAGTAATAACAGCCGCACGGGTCGATCCATCAGGTTAAGCTACGCTTGCCGGGGTTGGTCCGTGTATGGGTGACCTATCTTTACATACTGAGACTTCTCCGTGCCTCGGAAAGCACGTTAAGCCGTTGGTCCCGGCTGTCATTCGTGGATCTTTGACAGTCGTTACGGGTCGCCCGAAAGTCTGACAACCAGTCTTACCAAGGGGTATCGCATTACCCAGTTACTGGGTTGTGGAGGTCAGATAGGTAGTCGCTCCATGTAAAATACTGGTATTCAGCTGCATCCGGTTAGACTGGAAGCCGACCCCAACATAGTTGGGAAAAGGCTAGGCAGATTGATTTGCTTTTTAATTCTTTTACAATAGGTACTCTGTGCCCGAATGCAGTCGAATTTTATACGAGACTATATTTTTAACAAGTAACAGTGTACTCGGCTGATTCTCGTTTGGTTATTCATAGCATAAAGAACGAGTTTTATATGCAACGGGGCGTTGTACGGTATCTTAACGGGTGAATTAATATTTTTGTTCCAATATGGTGTGTATTCAGTGTAGCAACAACAATATACCATCATGGCTTGATACCCCGAAGGGTTGTAACGAGGTGTACCTATCTTACATGGAATAGATACATAAAATACATGGGCCAAATGTGAGTACATAATATCATGTTTAAGTACATGCATTTTCAGTGTATTTGTAACTATTATGAGCCATGTTGACAGTAATAGCTGTAGCTCGTAGCTAAGTAATAACAGCCGCACGGGTCGATCCATCAGGTTAAGCTACTAACTAGTTGGTCCATGGATGGGTGACCATCTTTACATTCCAAAACTCCTCCGTGCCTCGGAAAGCACGTTAAGCCGTTGGTCCTGATTGTCATTAATGAATCTTTGACAGTCGATACAAGTCGTCAGAAGCCCGAAGGTCTGACAACCAGTGTTACCGCAAGGGGTGTCATATTATCCAGTTACTAGATTGTGGAAGTCAGATAGGCAGTCGCTCCATGTAAAATACTAGTATTCAGCTGCATCGGGTTAGACCGAAGCCGACCCCAACATATTAGGCGTAGGTAATTAATGTAGGCAAAATAATTAAAAATAAAGTTTTTTAGTCTGAACTTATTTTGAACACATTTTATAGCAGATTTAGGTCGCTCTAATTAAAGATTTTCTTAGAAATTTAGTTCCTTCCTAATGAGTCAAATATTTATCTTGTAAATGGGCGCAGAGGGATTAGATTTTATACTCGAGACAAGGCCAAAATATAACATTTTGAATGATAATTGCAAGTTATACCGTGTTGCTAAGAAATTACCGTCATTTGTTATTTCATATCTTCGAAATCGGTACGGCGCGGTGACAGAAATATTATTTGAGCTTACTTTCTGTTTACAATTTTGCTGTTTATGAAATATTTTTCGGTAATAAGGGCAATTAATTTCAAACTGGCTGGAATTACAAAGCCTGTATGTTGGGTTTCAACAAGTATTTTACGCTCAATGAATAGCCCAAACTCTAAGCATGTCTAATAATAAACATATAGAAAAAGCACGATTTACGAAACGCAAAGACATCCAAACTTTCAAAAAATCCCTAAAAAGCCATTTCGATTTGCAGTCGCGTAGGCAGAAAAGGGAAGTACCGCACCATGTGTCGTCTAATGTCCCAAATAACACGGTAAATCTCCACTTAAAACTGTTATTGTCTAACTTCCATACTTATCGGAAACAATTCTTGGCGTTCGTGCAATAAAAATAAAATATTTAAATTGTTATCGCATACCGAATCACAATACCGGGTCGTTCGTATAAAATTTTATAGTACATGAATTTAAATGGTAAAAAGTCCGGAGCCAACGTGTACCGTAATGAAATGTGGATTAAGTTTAGCATGTAGGAGTAAAACTTTCGCACTGCGCAAGACTAACGCGATGATACAAGTAAGTACGAGGCGATATAGAATTGGGCGGCATTCTCACTGCCTTTATTCGTGCCATTTCACTTTGCCAACCACCTCAACCTCCCACTTGACGTCGGCAGCCAAACATTAATTTTCTTTAATGTGTCTGAGCACTTTTACCGAGTTCCACCGACTGCAGTGCGGTGTTTCGCTTCATTCATTCATTCGTTCGGGATTCTTTAGTTTGCATTAAGAATGGATAAGCGGTTCTAGTTCAACTTATTTTTTGTTGGCACTTTAATCAGAAAAGTTTTTCCGTTTGCTCGCAGATACACTATGTAAATAGTGTTGCTGAGTTGAATAACTAAATAAATTACTCAGGGCCTTTTCAGTTTTCTTTTAATTTGCATTAATTTATGAGGGAGTAGGTATTTTATGAGCCGAGATGTCACTAAAATTGATTTGAGCACTGATATGCTATAAATATTTATTACTTATTGGCTTTTCCCGTAGTCGACAGAAAAAAATCTTTTAACCTAGCAAAAAATCTTAAAAAACATAAATATTTCTGCAATTTTATTACTTAGATTTACTAGTATCTGCCTCAAGGTAGTCTTAGAATATGCGTTGTATAGAGGGGCTTCTGGCAGAGTAATAACACCGCATGGATCCATCGATCCGGATAAGCTAAGTTTGCCGCGGTTGTTCCGTGGATGGGTGACCATATTTACTTACCAAGACCTCTCCATGCCTCGGAAAGTACGTTAAGCCGTTGGGCCCGGCTGTCATTCGTCGATCTTTGACAGTCGTTACGAGACTTCAGAAGCCCGAAAATCTGACAACCAGTCTTACCAAGGTGTATCATATTACCCAGTAACTGGTTTGTGGAGGTCAGATAGGCAGTCGCTCCATGTAAAATATATTCAGCTGCATCCGGTTAGACTGGAAGCCGACCCCAACATAGTTGGGAAAAGGCTAGGCAGATGATGATGATATTGAAGTATATTGAAGTCTATCTGCATGTTTTGCTAATCCATATCTTTTACCCAACAGCTGGACATGAGCGACAAGAAGTCCCGACTCGGACTCTTTTGTCGTGAAGAATCGCCCCGACTTTGCGACCACGCTCTCCTCTCTAACGCGACCAGAGCGACCCGACCTTGCGCCCCCTCCGAAAGCTACATCACTACTGGGAACGCGCTAACTATACTGCAAGTAAGTAAATAATTAAGTCTGATTTACACGTGCTACTTAGTGGCTTTAGTGGCATGAATGCACGCTATCTTTTGAACTAGCTAAGTAGGTTCGCGGGAGTTGGTGATATGGAAAAGCGTTGGGTTAGTGCGCTTTTTGAATATTATACTTGTTCTGATATTTTTGGGGGTTTGTTCTGTACGATTTGCATCTGTAAGTGGAGCTAATACAGAAGTCATCTATTAGACACTGACTTGAAAAATATTTAAGTATTTTAATTATGCATTTATCGCCAAAACAGCCATAGATTAATTGCCAAGGTTTCAGACTGTTGAGCGATAGGTTTTAGGTTCTACTATATTATTAAACAACCACCTTCAGGGTAAGCTTATGACTGTTGGACACATTAAAAGAAATCTAAGACTACCGTCTTAGATTACTCGCCTTAAGAAACAGTGACAGTGTACCCACTGTCACTGTTTCTTAAGGCGAGTAGTGCTGCCAATCAGCGCCAACATTGAGAAAAAAATCACAAGTCTGGAGATATGGAATATTTTAAAATTTCCTATGCTCACAACACAGGTTCAGTGTAGATTTTTTTGTTACAAAAAATCTTACCTCATCTGACTAAAAATGTGAGCATATGAAATTTTAAAATGTTCCATATCTCCAGACTTATGATTTTTTTCTCAATGGTAGCGCTAGTTGGCGTCACTACTCGCCTTAAATTAAAAACAATTTACCTTTATGTAAAACACAATGGTTGAAAACGAGCTTATAATCATGATAATGCTCTTTTAATATGTGCGTCCCAATCTTTTGATGAAAATATCAAAGGTGAAAATGAAAGGTCAAAAAAAAAAAAAAAAAAAAAAAAAAAAATGTGTTTATTATATTAAATCTATACAATTAAGTTGCCGGGGTTTCCCAGAAAGTAATCCGAAGATACTTGAGATGGGATAAACCTCGCTCTTCCTTGATTGGTTAACAATTGATTTGTTGTGCTAGTGAGGTATATAATTACACATTTTTATAAAAACTATTAAAAAGAGAAAAGGAAAAATAAAAAGTGAAAATCGTGATAATGGCAGTATGTGAAAACTAGAGTGTGTTTTGTATAAATGTGCGTTTGTGAATGTATATTTTGTGTGTATATGTGTGTGTGTATGAATGTCTATGAGTGTATGTGTGTGTATGTGTGTGTATGTGTGTGTGTATGTGTGTGTATGTGTGTGTGTATGTGTGTGTATGTATGTGTGTGTATGTGTGTGTGTGTCTGCATGCATGACATTCAACCCGTAGTCGCCAAAATGTCTTCCACGGCATCATAATTAAGCGTGAAGAGCCACTCCGTCAATGTCCTCTTACACTCATACAGCTGCACAGGGTAAATATTAAGTATGCGATTTACTTTATTATAAACTCGTGGGGCTTGCGTTACATTTTGGCGACTCGCAAAAATTGAACGTGCTGGGTATGTAGGGGCTACTATATCACAACGTCTTTTTTTAAGTTTGGCATGACTAAAAGGTAGAATTTTGTGATATCTTAGTACCATGTGTAATATGTAGAGTTTTCTAACGGAGAGCAGCTTAGAGCTTGCGTATAAAGCTTCAGTAGGGAACCTGTAGGGCTTACAGTACATGACCTTAATCAATGATCTCTGAGCCCTCTCTAAATCAATGAAATACGACTTAGCTGCTCCACCCCATACCGAGATACAATATATGATTACAGATTGAGCCAGTGCGATATAGATTTTCTTCTGTAGTTCTGCATTCATAACATGTCTCAAAGATTTGAAAACCCATAAGAGTTTTCTTACCCTCCCTATAGTTACTTCGAGGTGTGGGTACCAGCTTAACCTTTGATCCACAACAATCCCTAGGTACTTGACGGAATTTACCTTATGAATTACAGGGCAACTGCAGGTAGATTGGGTTGGGGTATGACAAGAATGTATTCTAATGTTAAAGTCAGGCGCAGGCTGAGAGTTTGCGTATTTAGTAAAGCAGACATAGTTGGTTTTTAGGGTATTTAGCGTAAGCAGATTCTCACATAGCCAATCACTAACTCTAGCCAGTCCCCTCTCAGCCTCCAGCCTAACTTTATCCCAGGTCTTAGCAGAGAAGATAATAGCAGTGTCATCCGCGTAGGACAGTATCCTCGCACCGTTGATAATAAGGTTACAGAGTTCATTAATATATATCAAAAAGAGCGTCGGCCCGAGGACACTGCCCTGCGGGACGCCACACGTAACGTTCTCTTCGTCACTAATATATTTTTCAATTTTTACCCCCTGTTTTCTGTTTTGAAGGTAACTGCTGAGGAGAGAGAGAGCAGTACCTCGAAATCCTAAGTTCTCCAGCCTGTGTATAAGTTTAGAGATAGAGACGGTATCAAAGGCTTTCTTGAGGTCAAGAAAGACCACTAGGCATTTGTTCCCCTTGTCTACTTCCTTGGTTATCACTTTAGCAAGTTCCTCCGTAGCATCCTGTGCCGATATTCCCTTTCTAAAACCATATTGAGAGGAAGATAAGACGTTATACTTAGTCAGGTAGCTAACTATTCTAGAGTTCAAGAGCCTCTCAATGATTTTAGAAATGGAGGTCAACACAGAAATTGGCCGATAGTTGTTAACGTCGTCTTTATCTCCACTCTTATACACAGGGGTAACAACAGAGCGCTTAAGAAGGTAGGGGAAGATACCTGTGTTAAAGCATAGGTTGGCCAGGTCACAGATCAGCGGGACTAAGATCTCCTTGGCCTGTTTTAGGAAAAGGGTAGGAATTCCGTCCCACCCGGGTGCACTCCCAGAGTCTAGGGACATCAATACATTTTCAACTTCCTCCTGAGAGGTGTCTAGGAGAACAAAGGAAGACAGATTAGAGCTGCTTGTGTTAGAAGATGTAAGGGGCACGTAACTATTTAAGATCTTCTGAGCTAGAGCTTGTCCAATATTAATAAAATAATTATTTACATAGTTAACCGAGTCTTGGGGACATGATTTTGTCTTAAGTAGGTCGCTATTTGAGCTCCTGGGTGGCTTATAGTTTGTGATGTCATTAATGGTTGACCACAATGCCCGAGGGTTATTAGAAGATGCTTTGATTTTCTCTTTATTATATTTATTTTTTAGTTTTTTTATAAGGTTCCCACAGAAAGTCCGATATCGTCTATAAGTAATCACTAGAATTTGATTATGTGGGTTTGATCTGAGTTTAAGGAAGATTGAATTTCTTAGTCTAATACACCGTAGGGCACCTGTTGTTATCCAGGGTTTAATCGTTCTTTTACTGTTCGTGATAATTACATTTTTAGAGTTCGACAGTAAAGCTGTCTTGACCAATTCTATAAGCGCAGAGGCGTACGTATCAGGGTCCTTGAAGATGTTAAAATAGGAGGTATCAATATTTATTAAACTATTATGAGCATCTACGTAGTTGACTATTGTTTTGTGCTTTTTAGGTGTATTATAGCAATATTTATTCTCAAGAGATAACAAAATCAGGCAGTGGTCTGTTACGGTTGTATTTAAAACCGCTGTGAAAGCTATATTTTTTTGTTTATCAAGGCTCAGGAAGACGTGATCTAGGCATCCATCCCCCCTCGTGGGTAGGTTGTGAGATGGTAAAAGTCCATGCATAGCTAGCATATTTAAGTAGGTTAATATATTGCTTCTTTCATAATTTGTTTCAGTAGGGGAAATAATCAAGTCAATATTAATGTCCCCTAAGATTAGAACGTTTTTACTAGGAGTAATATTATCAAGATGATCGTTAAGGGATGTAATGAAGTTACCTGCATGTAGAAATGATGGGGAACGGTAGATACCCAGAATAGTGTAATTTGAAATAATTAACTCGAGACCGGTGGCATTTACAAGGTTTAATTCTTTGAATTTTACTGACAATTTATTTGTAATGTATACAACTACCCCGTCACTTTGGTTAATGTGGTGCTTTGTTTGGAAAGATGTGTAGTTTACAATTTGTGGTATGTTTTTATTAGAGTTTAACCAACATTCTGTGAGAATCAAAATATCTACTACAAAAGGTGACTGAATTGTTCGTGGTCTAATGGATATTAATGAAATGTCAAAGGCTTTAACAAAGAACCTATGTTTGTGCATTAAGTGCTCTTTAGAAGACAATATAGGTTCCATCAAAAAGCTCTATCAAAAATCTTCAATCAGTTTTTATTGCAATAAAATTAAATTCGAGTTTACAAAGGGGATTATGTATTTTCTTCTTAGGTAAAACAAATCGAATCATACTATTGAAATCCACATTAAAATCATAGATTCAGTTTTATCTTACTTTTATCGCTAAATAACATTTTTTTAAGGCCTTTGCAGAAAATCTAAATCTTATTTGAAAAATCTACTGAAAAAAGTTCACCTTTTTTATATAACTTTAAGTTTACCACGACCCGATTCCCCACCAATATAGGACAACTCACAAAAGAATTGAGTACGTAATTAAAGCAACAAACAGCTGACAAACAACTAACAGACAAAGCTCACATAATTACTGCTGCAAATATTTATCTACCCATTTTGGTAGATACTCCCGTATGCAAAGAGCGGTGTGACAGGCAGCGAGAAATTTTTAGCCAAAATATAGGAGGAGCATATTGCATAGAAGTGACTCGGAACGGTCAAGAATTTAGAAGCATCAGGCGGGTAAAACACGTCACGTGCATCGCGAGATAATAGTGCGAGTGCTCTTGCGCAATTTTTATGTCTTTCTCGCATATATTTCTGGTTGAATTACTAAAGATATGGCTTCTGGAATATGTATGGAGATTATAATGGAGACTGGTGTATTTGTTCATGTGGATTGTATTTTTGAATGGTTTACGTGACTGTGATGAAAAGATTAATATAACATGACGTAATCCCGAAGAGTTAGGCAGAAATATAGGTACCTATAATACACCCAAATTTCGTCAGTTATGTTGAATTCCAATGAAATAGAGGGCGAGCCTATTGACATCAACCGGAAAACAATGAAGAATGTCTCAATATTATAAATGCGAAAGTGACTTTGTTTGTTTGTTACGCTTTCATGATAAAACGGCTGAATAGATTTGGATGAAATTTGACACACGGACCACGACCTGAACAGGGCATAGGATACTTTTTAACCCTGTAGTACGTTCTCGTGGGATAATTTCCGATATCCGCGTGGACGAAGCCACGGGCAAAATCTTTATTTAAAACAAGTGAGTTACAATTACATAGAAAACTACAATGATATGGCACAATCGACATTTCGTCACAATTAACAACGATATATTCTCGTAAGAAAAAGCTTAAGTTAAACATAATAAACCCGAGGTTTCTTATTTCTTTTTTGATTAAAAAAATGTCTATCACTAAATTATCTTGAAGCTACATGATTTTGTTTGTTATTGTCAACCCTACCTTAATGACTAGAACGATTAAAAGTCAAAGTCCTGGTAACATCTTTTGGGTTAACATCTTTCTATGATGAAAACTCCTACGTTTCTTTACAAGTAACATTACAAGTAAACTTTTATTTTTTTCGTTGTCACATCATATCGCCTAATATCATAAGCAAATAGAAAGGAGAATCGAAAAATACCCAAATTACGATATTCCTTTTCATAAACGACCCTCTCCTCTTTATCAGAGGATAATATAATATAAATCCCATAAACATGATTTCTCCATTATATGAACCCGCATATATTTATTCTGATATCGATCCAATACTCTGACATTCAAAGCAGCAATCCACGCGGGATTACACCAGTGACTACCCATTGTTTCCTTTTCTCCCTCGCCACTGCCCTTTCAGCTGCATTCCCTCAGCTAGATGTAACTTTTCTGGCGTGTGAAACATTCATAGCGGCCAGGATAGATAAGTCACGTGCTACTCCCGGTGCATTTGCCATAGAGAATAATGCAAGGAGCACGTGCTAGTTCGCAACTCTCACAGTGATAGAATGCTTTAGTGTTGTCACGTTATTTGAAGTGTTAGGAGTGTCACAGGATGAGACACGTCCCAAAGTGTTTGTAAAACTCAGATTTATTGCGACTCATCACTCGTTATGGCTGCTTTTATTTTCTGGCGAGGTTTTGCATAAACTCGAAGATGGAACGTGGTTAGGTTTAATCTGGGTACGTATTGCAGATGTAGGTACAAATGTATTTCGTAGAATACTGCATTTATTACATTTCAGTTGGTCGAACTTGTCAACCAAATTAATTGGTTTACTGACAATTTAGGGTGTCCAATTTTCATAGGATTTCACGTTTCACAGTAATTTTGCGCGCATTCCGTTGACTCTACACGAGGCTCTAAAATTCGTAATTTATCAGAGTTGATTTCAGTTTCCAATTTGCGAATACCGTTCTCTCATTTTGCATTTGAGTTTAGTTTTGACCTATTTGGACAACCAAAACAACATTAGCTTAATATATATGGCATATTTATATACAAATATATTTATATACATATTCTAACGATTATCCTAGATCTTGAAAGTATCAAATTTCAAATTGACAAACCCCGACCGACAAATCTTGTCATCAAGCAACTGTTTAACCAGTTAACGCATATAATAATTACAAAAACTTTAACATTACCATTAGTATTATACGCAGCTGCTCAGCAACTAGAATACGCCCTAGTTAATGTAGGAAACCTGGTCTTAAGCAAGTTGTTAAAGTCACTAGTTGCGAACTGCTTTATTATTCAATATTAAATTCAAGAGGAAGGACTGAAGCAAGTTTCTAACTAAATATTTGAAGTTTTACTACACCACGCGGTCTTGCTTTACCGTGAGTCGACCTTGGCGATAGACTACTTCTATAGTGGAAATAAGTTTTAACGTTTATAGGAAATAGAAAATTGATGGGATTAGATAATTATGGGTGATTAATGTGTGTACTTGTTAGACTTTTACCAATGGTAGGGTCTACTTTACTAATGGCATATTCTATAAAGTGTGTCATGAAGGACACTGCAGATAGTAATTTTGATTGTAACACGTGTTATATTTCGAACATTAGTGTTTAACATTAGGTGGACGTATCATTATCGTTCGAATCCATACTTAGCTTTGATTTGTTTACAGGAGCTTCGTCAAGGATCAGCACTCTATCCAGTCTCATTTGTCCTCCGCTACGAGTTTGTTGACGTGAGTGAACAAGGACAACCATTGGTAGACTCACAGTCAGCTTGCGACAGGGTCTTCAAATCTGCTCAGACCTACTCTGGTAGATTTCAAGCTCCTCGAGCAATATTCTACTATGGAAGAGGCGGTGCACAAAACCTAACTTGCATACTAAGGTAAAAAAACTATTTCTAAGAACCTCATAAAACCTTGGGACTACATTAGGTATGTTATTGAAATTATGATAATGTTTTCAGATTCGAAGCCAAACAAGGAGAAAGAATACAATTGACCTTCACGAGCACTTACTTTGGAAATAAATATTGTAATACGCACAAAGACTCTCGAACGAGTCGCTGGAAATGCGATAGGCCTGCGAAAAGAACCATTGGGGGCGAAGGACTCGCCCAAATTATTATAACAGAATATCCTTGGGAAGGAGTGCCGATACAAAGAGACTGCATTTGTACTAACAGATCTGAACCATTAAATGTACATACGTTAACCGCCCCAGTTGTAGAAATCAACTTTACCGTGACTATGATGAATATTACAGAAGATTACGATGACTTTGCTTTTGAAGGTGAATATAAATTTGTTCCTACTGGACCAGGAGATGAAACTGTGTGTTCAACAGGATGGGGCAAGAGACGGCTACGAGGCAGCAGTGGAGAAATCAGACTGTTTGATAAAAGACAAATACCAGTAGCACCAGAAATAGTTGGTGACAGACATGTCATATCAGAAAGTGTGAGAGCAGAAGTTGCATGTGTTCATAGACCTTGGTTGATTGAACCTGGAGGGGATGAAGTTACTCCTGTCCAAGGAAGATATTTGTATGTGAAAGTTCCTGGTTATGAGCTCACAGCGTCATCACCTTTCTGTAGCACTCCAAATCGACTGTATATATATGAAGCTCAGGATACATCAAAATTGAGAGAAGTATGTCCAGATGGTACAAATGTCATAGAACTATATTCACCAGGATGGAAATCTGCCCAAACTACTTTGGAGACTTCTTTGAAACCTCACGCCCGAAGCTACGTTATCGATTTTTTGCAACATGAGCAGGCCGATTATTCAATCAAATGGATTGAGCTTATGAAGAAGCCATCTTTTGAACATGATCCCGAGTCCAATACAATACCTCCACCTGTGTCCTTGGAATGTCGTTATAGGTAAGGTTTCATAAATTCCGTTTTCGTTTGTATTTTAATGGAAATGTACGAATTTTCTAATATTGTTTTTCCTTTTTCTGTTCAGCTGCCCGGAGTTGAACGCCTGTATTCCTATCGCACTGTGGTGCGACGGTAGTGCCCACTGTCCTTCAGGCTATGATGAAGACGATTCAAATTGCTCCTTCAGGATATCCTTACCTCCACCCTACGTAGCCGCCGCTGCTGGAGTTGGTCTTCTTCTATGTGCTATCGCCGTTGCTCTGTGCGCATGTAAAAGACGACGAAGAAAAGACAAGGAATTCAAAGCTAGGCTAGATGGTGCGTTACCGCCTGAAGAAAGACCGTTTGATCGCGCTAAAACAAATGGCGTTCCAGAAGCTGCTCGCCAATATGCTACTGTACAAAAGTATGCGACGATAGATAAGTACAGCTTAAGTCAGAAATACAGTGCAGGGTTGAACGACGCTCGTTACTACGACGAGGTAGCACAAAGAGATAAGCTCGCGGATACAAGGTACGCTAGTTTAGGTCGAGGTGGGCGAGGCATGCGAGTCGAGAACTCAAGAGGTAACGGTTCAAGAAGAGCTATGCCTGATTTGGGTTATCCGGACTTAAAAGATGGTTTTTGTTGACCCTCCCCGGATCTCATAGAAACAACAGTTTAGCGTTTAGGACGTTAACATTTAACAGATTTCCTTTTGTGTAAACATTAGATTGAAGACTGAATTTGGCGAAAGTGCCTCCCCTAACATTTGATCAATAGTTATTCAGACTCAATATTGTGCTGCAGACATCGGCTTCTATTCTTAGTTTATTTGTTTTATAACCCAGACGAAGACTACGATTTTGACTTTGTAGTATATTGTGTAAATAAATTAACTTTAAATAAGTTTGGATAGCAGGCGTCAGAGATACTTAATATTCTTTGCATCAAATATCACAGTAATTTTATTCTCATCAAATAACATATCTAAATGTACATAAAACGCTTGACAATACGATTTTAAGATACAAAATAAAATCATTTTAAAATATTAGTAGTGTTATGAGTGGTTAGTGACTGACTCTGAACAATAGATTTAACTGTCGGACTTAAGTGTAAACTGAATTATGTTATGTAACTTCATAAGGGTATTTTCCTGCATAAATCCTATTTTAATATGGGGTGAAATTGACAAAAGTTTGCCATGACAATGTACCTATTTTCATTGATTGAAAGCGAAAAAGTTTAATAACATTTCTGTTTTTTTTTAAAGATTTTATTTTTTTTTCGAAAAAGTTAACTAGTTTTGATTTAGTGCGTGTTTCTGTTTTACTTACTTATTTTTTCAAGCAAACAGTTGTTTTTCACCCGCACCCTAATTGTGTAAAACACTATCAATCAGAATCTGAATCATTAAGAAGCAAATTGCTAATCTGAAAAATTTGTCAGCTCAACACCGCCGTAAATAACGCAATACGTTGTTGAACTGTCAAAATGAAACCGATTCCGATTGATAGTGTGTTTCGCAATTAGGGTGCTAATCTCTACATTGTAATGACACTAGACATAAAAAAATGAAAATGTGATATAGGTTGTAAAAATGTAGGTATCTAAGCGTTCACAGAATGTATAACTTACATTAGTAATTTTCCTTTGTGTATAAAAGTAATTAAGGTTGTAACTAACTAGATATTGATTGTAAATAAATTATAGATTAAGATTTTTAAAGTCTGTAATTATTTCCAGGTAAAAGGAAGATTAAAGTCATTTCTAAAAATCGATTCCATGTTTTTTTACTATTTAATTCATTATTATCCTAACTTAATAGTTCACGATCCAGCTTATTTTATATAAATTTTGGTAGTTTTCTAGATCCTTTGATGTTAAATAAACATACCTCCAGAAATATTTGTAAAAGAATGTCAAATTATGAATAATTGTTGTTAAAATAATATTCCGTACAAAGAGTCATGAACATAATTCAAAGCAAGTAAAAATCATAACAACACAAAGAAAACATGATGATGTACCGACCTCTCCGTACCGTCTCTTGTACACCTGTAAAAATCTCAGAACGGCTTAAAAAGTATACCAGGTTAATGAATAGAACGTCTGTTTCACAACAAAGAAACAACGCGAATACACCTACAAAGACACTTTTTACGACAGTGAAATATTTTTATTTAGTACACGAAAAATGAGACACATTTCGCTTCATTGAGGCCGTGATATAAAGGTGACTCCTTGCGTTCTTATATTTCTGTCTTGATATAATTCTTTTGTAAATTATAGCTTTGTATTAAATTACATTATGCGACTCCGTCACGGAATAATGCGAGCATTATGTCAGAATTCTTTTAAACGTTAAAAGCGTGAGTTTTTTGTTTCCATCGATACGGTTTACGTTACATTCGACGCATCGAATTAATATTAAAGGTTTTTGAATAACACAATATAACTTCACGCCTGTATTCCTCGTAAGGTTAGGCAGAGGTGAACCTATAGGACACAAACATTTCGTCAGTTATGTTTCATCATCATCATTTCAGCTGAAAGACGTTCAGTGCTGGATATAGGACTCTCCTAAGCACCGCAACTTCGACCGGTTCTGTGCATCCGTCATCCAGCGGATTACTGTTATGTTTAGATCCCATTTAAGGCTGACTTTCCACCAGTACAACAACTCGCTATTCACTCTCACTTCGCATCACTTCTGCTTACTTGTTTTTTAATTGACACTTTGAATTTAGAATGCCAATCAAGAAACTCACAGCGGATTCAGCAGTGCTATTCTGTAAATATCTCACCGTGAAAACTTAGGTGAAGTGAGCTTAAAGTGAGCTGTTATTAGTGACAATCCCTCAGTGTAATGACGCAATCCCTAGCATCAGATGGAATGACAGTTCATTTTAAGCTCACTTCACCAAAGTTTTCACAGAATAGACCGGCGGATTCGAAGTTAAGATGAGGTCTTACAGAATCACAAGACTGGTATGTGCGAGTTTGCGTAGCGAGGGATGTGTTTGTTAAGAACCAATAGAAGCACTTCATTTACCTAGCCTCGCTCGGCGCAGTTTTATATAGTTGAAACGGCTCGGTGGAGCGAGTTTTTTGTACGTTCAAAACAAGGGACGGATGTGTGCTAGGGATGTGTTGCGAGGGATGTGCGCTAGGGACGGACGCGAGCTATAAAATATCAGTCAATAGACGATGTTTGCGCGCGCGCTCCGCTCCCACCACACCTCACCCCGCTCGCATCTGAAAAGAGACCGCTACACATCCTCGCGCCATACATTTGCACACTGTTTTGAGCTTAGCAACGCATTCTCGCACTACACATTTGCACACCGTTCACCGCTAGCACATTTCTGGTGGAAACACTCACACCGTTTCACGGCCTCGCTACGGATCCTCGCACCACCCAGCTACCTCGCACATCTCTGGTGAAAAACCAGTCTAATAGCAGGTGGGGCACAAATCCAGACTCCAGGGTACTGACAAATTCCTAATGGAAAAACTAATAACACTTTGCCTGACCTGTGAATCTGACCCAGGACCTCATGCTCAGTAGTAGCGCCTACTAACACTAGACCAGAGAGACAGTTTTGGAATAAACATTGTTAAAAACGTTGTGAAAACTGTAACGATTATTCAGGATTTTAAATAGAAATTGCTTCCGTAATTTTCTCGGTGAGATGCTCTTTGTTTTATCAACCTGAATTCTTAAACGAAGCGCTACATTCGAAAATAGGACGCGCGGGGGCATGACAATGATAAAATAACTCGTGCATTCACATAATAAATTGCGCTGATACTCGAAATAGCAATTTAAATCATGAAACAAAGCTAACCTGAGAATTCCACTACAACAAATTGTTTGTGTTATTATCTTGAATAGGTACAGTCAGAGAAGTTAATTGTAAAGCAAATTGACATCCTCCGTTAATTTTCCGTGCCATTTCATTCAACTGTCAAAGAATGATGGCTGTGATTTGAATATACGGACAATATAAGTTGGTAGTCCATGGCTAAGTAATAACAGTCGCACAGGTCGATCGATCAGGTTCAGCTACGCTTGGATCGGTAATTCTGTCGATGCGTGACCATCTTTACATACCGAGAAACCCTCCATGCTTCGAAAAGCACGTTAACAGTTGGTCCCGGCTGTAATTCAACACTCGGACCCACCCGGTCCGAGTGTTAACAGTCGTCACGGTTCGTCAGAAGCCCAAAAGTCTGACTACCAGCCTTATCAAGGGGTATATTACCCAGTTACTAGGTTGTGGAGGTCAAATAGGCAGTCGCTCCATGGAAAATACAGGTATTCTGCTATATCCGGTTAGACTGGAAACCGACCCCAATATATGTAGTTAGGAAAAGGCTAGGCAGATGATCACACATGCAACTTGCACAAAAGTATTCAAGTAGCAGATGATGAGTCAAATTGCTTAAGAATTACTTTCCCTGACTGTACCTACTATCTAAGGACTTTATTCCCATAAACTAGACGGCCATCTTCCAAAATGGCGTCATACTCGTAAAATCAAATAATTTAATAGCAAGCTCGTCCAAGCAGGTACGCAACGTCACTAATTAGTATTTGTCTCGTCAAATAATTAGATTATAGGCTCAAGCTGCATTAGCCTGTCCACTTCGCTGGAGTAACGAGCGACTCGCAAACTAAATTATCTGATGAACTAATTAGGATAGAAACTGTACTTGTGTAACAACAAGTGAATTCCCTGGGAAGTCCACGATGTCGAGTTGGGAACAACGTTTTGGATTTTGTGTTGTTGATCGTTTGTTGAACTTTGGCTGAGCCGTGATTGACTGGCAGTTGGTGTGTTTTGCCGCAAAATGGAGACGGAATTTGGTAAGGAATAATGGTGAATCAGTTCTAATAATCAGATGAATATAATTTGCAGGGCCTATTTTACGATGTCCACTGAATAAATTAGAAAATGGAACAGAATTTGTATGAAGTTAACTGCCAAGTAAGTTAATAGGAACTTAATCGTAAAGTGGTGAAACTTAGACACAAAAGGAGAGTGGGAAACAAATGTATGGGGTCTGGACCCTTTAATAGTAACATTTGCTATAACCGTTCGATAGGACTTTTTAAGCAGAACATTAGTTACTAATACAAATATGATCAAATGTTAGTACTTTAGTACTCTACTATACGACGTCTTAAAGTCGTCTCAGTCTAACATATTGTTTACAGATATTTATAAAGTAGAATAGTAATAATATTGTTTTATCGCATTTTTACCCGACTGCGGCGAAGACAGGAATTAACGGATTTGGATAAATTATACGTCTTTAGATTTGTCTTGGTGGCGCGAGTGTCACTAACATCAAAAATAAAGTAAAATTGTAGCCAGTGACACTCGCGCTACCAAGACAAATCTTATTTCTATTGAGAGGTGGGCCCAGCATGGACATAATTATGCTGGTAATGACTTAAGCAAGCAAGGGTATGCTCTCGAGGTGGTTCCATTGTCACCAAGTCAGAATCTGATGAGGAAATCGAGGGAAACCCTCAAATTTTATAAGCGCACCTATAGCTTTTTGGGTGTTTTTTATAGTAACTCGTGTTGCTTTTGAAAAGCACCATTTGGTGAAGTGGAACTGATGATGAAGACCACAGATGGCCAACGATGGAACTACTCAATTATACCAAGGTAAGTATTTCACTGGTTGCGATTCGATTACTTTAATATGGTTGCTAAGCAATTTATGCTCATCACGATGCATAAATGGTGAAGTGGAGCTGATGGTGAAGTCACCATCAGCTCCAGTTCCCCTGGTTCTTACTAGGAGAACTCCTCAACAATGAACGTCCCTGCAAAAGGAAATGAGCAGTTGACATTAGGCTTTTGTAATAACTTAGATAAAATTATTACAAACTGATCCACTAAAAAAGTGAAAAATAAAAACTTAAAAAAAAAACAACCGATTTCCATAAAAAACGCAACAAAGTGAAAAATAACTTTGTTTTCGGAAGTCGGTGGCAAAAACCTAAAATACAGATCCAAAGACACCGACTTCCAAAAAAGTTATTTTTCACTTTGTAGTATTTTTCACTTTGTAGTATTTTTCACTTTGTAGTATTTTTCACTTTCGCGATTGTCGGTACTAACCGCTAACTTTTATGTACCTACGTAATATGGAATACCGAGAAGTCTGTTTCTAATCCAACATTCATAAATTATTTTATTTTCTCATAATTCTAAATGAAGATAAAAACCTACCCAATTTATTCATATCTTATCTTCAATACCGAAACGGTTTTCATATTTTTATGCTGCCATATTTTTGCCTACCGACACTAACTTAGTAAACTAAGATAAATGAAAATACTTGGCGTAAGTTTCAGGGTGGGTTTCACTGTCCGGTTATTCAGCTAAACCAGTTATCCTCGGAATTTGAAATTCAAGGAATGTTTCGAATTTACGTTGTAGGGGGTAGGCGCTCTGTAAACACGATGTTTTGGAAATTCAAGACCAAAGGGGTAACCGCAGCGAGGGTAGTGCAACTACATGATAGTGGAACCTATCGTAGACGCGTAGTTTTGGGGGTGACAATTGAAATTTTCACAGATTGTGTATTTCTATTGCCGCTATTAAAAAAAAAAATCATAAAAATAAAATAAAGTTAAAATTTAAGGGGATTCCCATACAAGAAACGTGTTTTTTTTAAAACACGTTTCACCACGTTTAAACAGAAGTATTTTTTTAATATATAGTACCTAATATTGTACGGTGGTACGGAACCCTTCGTGTGCGAGTCCAACTTGCAACTCGCTGGTTTTTTTAATTAAATAAATAAAATCTCTCTAGTTGTCTCAAGTTATGGAAATAAAGCAGGTACGGTAGGCCATATTCAGTGGTAACAAAACCAGTATAAGCTGGCCTCTTATTCTATTGAAACTTGGTACTACGCTAGGCCAACTCAAGGTCATCGTGTTACCACTGACGTGAGGCCTACCTTACTTGTCTGGAAAGTTCACTTCCAATGCATGTCATAGTGAGAAAAATTTAAAAGTGTATGCTTTTATGGTTTGGTCATGTTAATAAAAGGCGACTAACAAAAGATCTTTACAAGCCTGATGTGAGTAGAAACGAAGGGAGGGGACGCTCTAGGGTATCGTGACTTTAATAGTGATGTTCTTCAGAAAGTAATAAAAAAAAACCGGCCAAGTGCGTGTCGGACCACGCAAAATGAAGGGTTCCGTAGTTGAAAAGAATTTATCCCAAAAACAAACTTAACATTGGATAACAAAAAAATATTTCACAATTTTCGGACTTTTTCCTTTACTTGTGCTGGAAGACCTTGCTTCTTGCCAAATTTCATTACTCTAGGTCAACGGGAAGTACCCGTTTTGATTTACTAGCGACATTTGCGAGTCTCAAAATGTGTCGCAAAATGGTCGTATTTTTTTATTGTGAGTTTTTTAGGACTTCAAGAGATCATATCATAAAGAGATCATATCATTTATGCGTTCCTCAGAAAAAGGGTCTTGACAGACTGACAACTGAGAAAATATTTTTTTATGTGATAGAATTACAAATTAACAATTTTCGGAATTTTCCTATATTTGTGTTGTGAGACCTTGCTTCTTGCCAAATTTCATAATTCTAGGACGACGGGAATTACCCTATTGGTTTTGATTTACTTGCAAGTATAAAAAAAAATGTCGCATAAATGGCCGTATTTTTTTAGTGTGTTGACTTAGAAGTTTGATCTTTTTAGAACTCCAAGGGACCATAGACCTACGTATTTGATATTTATTTCAGCTGGATGCCTTCACGCGTCCCTGAGAAAAACGGTCTTGACAGACAGACAGACAGACGGACAAACAAGTGATCCTACAAGGGTTCCGTTTTTCCTTTTGAGGTACGGAACCCTAAAAATAAAAAAAAAACTGGCCAAGTGCGTGTCGGACCACGCACAATGAAGTGTTCCGTAGTTGAAAAGAATTTATCCCAAAAACAAACTTAACATTGGATCCAAAAAAAAATTTTTTATGTCAAAAAATTACAAATTCACAATTTTCGGACTTTTTCGTTTACTTGTGCTGGGAGACCTTGCTTCTTGCGAAATTTCATTATTCTAGGTCAACGGGAAGTACCCTATAGGTTTTGATTTACTTGCGACAGTTGCGAGTATCAAAATGTGTCGCAAAATGGCCGTATTTTTTTATTGCGTTGACTTAGACGCTTGATTTTTTTAGAACTCTAAGGGACAATAGACTTACGTATGTAATATTAATTTCAACTTGATATCTCCCCGTGTCCTTTAGAAAAAGGGTCTTGACAGACTGACAGACTTGAACATTTTTTTATGTGATAGAATTACAAATTAACAATTTTCGGACTTTTTCTTTGATTTGTGTTGACTTGATTTGACTTTTACCTTGCTTCTTACCAAATTTCATGATTCTAGAACAACGGCAAGTACCCTATAGGTTTTGATTTACTTGCAAGTATCAAAATATGACGCATAAATGGCCGTATGTTGTTATTGCATTGACTTAGAAGCTTGAGTTTTTTAGGACTTCAAGAAACCACATGCCTACGTATTTGATATTAATTTCAACTTGATACCTCCACCCGTTCCTGAGAAAAACGGTCTTGACAGACTGACAGACAGACATACGGACAAACAAGTGATCCTATAAGGGTTCCGTTTTTTCCTTTTGAGGTACGGAACCCTAAAAATATCATTAGTGTTGTCAATAGTACTTTTATAACTTTGATTACCTACTATCTGTATTGTAAGTAAGCCACGGTGATCTGAGGGTCGGAAGGTTGGAGACGCGCCACGACGTCAACTTAAAGTCACTCGTGGTGCGAGTTCCAACCCACCATCTGCAAACCTGCTTGAAAGAGGACTTTTGGCCGAAAGGTGTCGTATGTCGACGTTTCCGAGGACGGTTACGCGACTCCGTGCAGCGAAATACGACGCTGACCACATTACGTGTATACTTATACTTAAATGTATTAGTTTAGAGTTGTTGTTTATATTATTTTGTGTATTTTTTCTATGGGCTTTCAGTTGCCTGAAAATAAAATGATTGATTGATTGATTATTTCAAATTGGAATATTATGTTAGTTAGATATTTTTATGATACCACGCTATAGGCAAAATTCAGGGAGAGAACTAGATTCTTTGAATCTTGGCAAAACATGGATTGAAACTAATTGCAAAGAAAGCCTTTGCAATTAGTTTCAATCCATGTTTTGCTAGGGATAAATCCATCTAAAATCAATAAGATTTAGTCTAAATTACCTATGTCTCAAAAGGATGACCTTTTCGAGACTGTAATTTAAACTCAGTTCAGTGAATTTTCGATCAATAATTAACACCTTGCGAGAATTGTACAGCTGAATATTACTGTGCCTATAATTGTGAGCATAATATGCTGACATACAAAGGACACATAGGTTCATTGGACATCTTCTGTAAGGAGGTAATTGAGCAAAACAAACCAGCAAATACACACAATAGTTCTATAATATACCTACCTATACCTATGTTTAACTATTGTCCCAGTGCAGGTATTATACGGTAATGTATTAATTGCTTATTATGTGCGCCAAGATTAGCATAATAAACTAGATTGCTTCACCCAGTTCTGTATGTAATTATAGAATTATTTACACCTAATTTATTATAATGATTCTATCAATTATACCGCAAATAGTTACGATGGTAATTAACAAGATTTTAACACAAACTTGCATATTCATATTCAAATCTTTATTTGCGTTTCTTAATGTTTAAAGTTAAGCTAGGTAAGCTAAGTTACTCTAAACTTTAATTATACGAATCCTGTAGGGCACAGCAAAAAGTATAATAGTAGATTATGCACCGAGGGGCTAAAGTTGTGTCTTATGTCACGGGCGTCATATTGAATCTCGAGCGCAATGAAGGATTCGGGATTTAACTCCCGAGCGCAGCGAGGTAGTTAAGAGTTTAACTCACGAGCGAAGCGAGGGAGTTAATACAAGAATCCTGAATGCAGCGAGGGATTCAAGCTAGCCCAAGGCAAAGACACCTTTAGCCCAGAGGAGGATACTCTACTTTTTACACCTACTGTGAGAAAATAATAGCCATAGTACGAAAAACAAAGTATTTATTAAATAAACAAACAGTAAGAATAACATATTTAGAACTAGTTAGTTATATGCACTTACATATTAATTGAAGTTAATGGTAACATTTGAGACATTAGTCCAGTTGTGCAAAGATAAAGTTAAGTTTTTATTTGGTACGTTTATAGATGTTGATGTGTAATTTTTAAAAAAACAAAACTTGAGAGGTGTCAAGGGACACCCGGATGGAACGAAGTTCCTTTCGATTAATTAGTGAAGGAATTGTAACAAAATTTTATTTTTATACTTATCATCATCATCATCATCATCATCATCATCATCATCATCATCATCATCATCATCATCATCATCATCATCATCATCACCATCATCATCACCATCATCATCACCATAATCATCATCATCATCATCATCACCATCATCATCATCATTATCATCATCATCATCATCACCATCATCACCATCACCATCATCATCATCACCATCATCATCATCACCATCATCATCATCATCATCATCATCATCATCATCATCGCGACACCACACTGTTCAATGCGAAATAGAAATGAAAATATCTGGCTTGCTTTCTATAAGAGAGAGAGAGGGAGAGACAGACAGAGAAACATGCGCACGCCGCACGGCTTACAATAGCTACCTATAGCAAAAAGTGTCGTGACAACTTTTCGTGAGACTTTTTTCCGTCTAGCCCCCTTTCACAACGCGCGATAAGGAACTTCGTTCCAAAATTAAAAAAAATAAATAAAAAAAAAATTAAAAATGGTTCGTAGTTATCTAATTATTCTTACAATATTATGTCTTCGAAAACATGGCAACGATATGAAGAAGCAGTCGTTATGATTTTGTAGGAAATCGAGAATATCATCCACGCGTAGTAAGGGTTTCGAGAATAGCTTTCCTCTTTCTGGCACCAAAAGGTGTTTGTTAGTACTATACTGCCAATTTAGATGAGCATGTGAGATTCCAAATTCAAATCACATTATTGACCAGCGGGTCATAATGAAATCCAGTACAACATTATTGACCGGCTGTGCCCCCGGCCACTAATGACTCACTTTAGGTTAAGGTTGCTTGACATATAATTTGACATTTTCGAGCAGGTGGTGTGAAAAATTATTTTCTTCAAGCTGTCAAGGTTTATAAAAGAATCTGTCAGGAACTAACACGTTTACTCGATTTTTATGGTTCCGTACTTCAAAAGGGAAAAAGGAAAATAGGTATAGGATCATTTCGCTGTCCGTCTGTCAAGACCCTTTTTCTCAGGAATGCGTGAAGTATCAAGTTGAAATTAATATAAAATACGTAGGTCTATGGTCCCTTGGAGCTCTAAAAAAATCAAGCTTCTAAGTCAACGCAATAAAAAATACTGCCATTTCTGTGACATATTATGATACTCGCAAATAAATTAAAAACTATACTTCGGTTACTTTTTTGTTGATCTAGAATCATGAAATTTGGTAAGAAGCAAGGTCTGACAGCACAAATAAAGAAAAAATTCTGAAAATTGTTAATGTGTAGTTTTATCACATATATACATTTTTTTTGGGATTGCAAACTTACATTTGCAGTTGGAGAATTGACCGCGACGTAAATCGATGTATAGGAGAACATGCTTTTCAACTACAATGTTAAGTTTGTTTTTGGTATAAATTCATGCCAACTACGGAACTCTTCATTATGCGTAGTCCAACATGCGCTTGGGCGGTTTTTTTTACAATCATACGAGATAAAAATAATGTAATCGGAAGCTTTGGATTACATTGTTGTTATCTAGTATGATCGTATGATTGCTAGAGCACACTAGTTGGACTAACTGAATCTGGTTTAGAATAATATAACAGTCGATGAATGAATGAACGGGCATTCCAACTTTTCATTAAAGTATACAAGTCTAGTATTATAATATAAATAATGATTATTAAACAGTACCCACCTTCCCCCAATACGTGACATATATAAAAACATGAAATTATCTGACACCAAATGTGACTAAAAATGAAGTCACAATTCGGAATTTCACGGTTCTAACCCTGAAAAATCAAGTTATAAGATTTGTTTCTCACAAACAGAATGCTAAAATTAACAAAACTTCATAATAAATAAAATCTAATGGTTGCGTGATTCGTAGGCGTTTTAAAATAAATAAAAGTAATTATAATCCTTGAGCCAGTTATACGACATGGTTTCCTTATGTAATGAACTGGAAACAACAACTCAAACCTTAACAATTAAGTAGGTTATTTCTACGTTTCTAGATAAATAAAAACTTTCCTGAAGGGATGAACAAAATCCTAGAAAAAATAAAATGAGGCCGATTTTCTCGGCCAAATGGAAAAGCTAAGTTCCTTTCTTACTTATTAGATTGTCTTTTATTTCAAATAATATTGACAAGACCTCTTCACCTATCGTAAATCTAATATTGCTCTGAGAATCCTATTCGACGATTGGGGTTCAATGACTTTCAAGATGGAACTGATTTGATAGCCATTGCTATAGCCGAATAGATTAGCGCAGTGGTGGGCCAGTGGTAACAGCCACGACTTACGAGTTGTAGGTCGTGGGATCGAACCCTGACAGGTGCTTTACTTTGTGTAAATTATTTCATCACCACTGCTCTCAAAACGGTGTAGGAAAACATCGTGAGGAAACCGGCATGTCCTAGCTAGAACCAAAAATTCGAAGACATTGACATCTACCAAGCCGCACTGGGCCTGCGTGGCGGATTACGGCCCACTCCCTCTCACAGATAGGAAGCCTGTGTCAAGCAGTGGGAACATAATAGACTGATTATATAATCTGTATCTTACTATTATTATAAATGCGAAAGTTTGGTTGGATGGATGGATGGCTGGATGGACATATGTTACTCAATCACACCAGAACGGCGAAACGAATCTGGGTGAAATCCACCACCACTAAGATCCACTAAGATAGATTACAGTCTGGAATAGCGCAAAGGTTACTTTTTATCCCGGAGAAAACGTATCCCGTGGGATAATTTCTGACATCCCCACGGGTGAATCCGCTGGAAAAAGCTAGTATATAATTATAATGTCATTTATTTATTTCTTAGTACATGGTACATTAAGTTCTTAATATACAGTTTCACATATTAATACCGTTGCCGGTGTAGAAATATTAAAATTAAAGTACAGTTCTATTAAATTCAAGTAGTATCCCCATTATTATAATTATAAATTACTAGATGACCCAACTTAGCTATGAAAATTTTAATGTAAATGCATGAAGTTAAAATAGTCGTTAAGTTTTCTGAAATGTTCCAATTTTCTGCGAAATTTTCTAAATTTTTTCGTTCATAAGAACCTTCTCCTGACAATAATAAACACAACAAAAAAAGAATTAGCCAAATTGTTGTATCCGTTCACGCATGTTGCGATGACCAAGGGAAATAGGGATTCATTTTTAGGTACATAGATTATTAGTTTAACATGAAAATATGTAGGTGATTTTTTATACAATGTCTAGTTTTATCAGTAACATTTTTATTTTAAGTATTTATGAATGAAATATCAAAATTTACTAATTATTATAATGTCAAATGCTTAAAAAATAGAAAATGAATAAAAGTCACACAAAGTATTGATAAAAATATAATGTCAAAATTTATAATTAAAAAATTCGTTAACTGAATAGAAATATATCCTTTTATTAGTGGGCAACACTGAATCGTGGGGGTAAATTGTTGAAGATTTTGATTGCCGTGCAATTGGAATTTCTATTATGCTATCTATGACCGACCGACAATATACAGGGTTACAGGTTAAGTCGACCTAAACCCTTTAAGAGGTGGTAGTTTCCATCATTCCTGACTGATTTGACTATGGAACCCCATACCCCAAACTTAACCGTTCTCAAGTTATGACTATAGTATGACTGATGTATGACGAACTGTATGATGGATGACTGTATGATGTTAGTATGACTTTGAAGTTTTTTTTATAAAAATCCAGATTTTTTGTCTTTTGTCCCCTTTTTTTGTGTTTTGTACGTCTAATGTTTTTGTTTTTGTATTTTTTGTGTAGCAGATTAGTTGCTTCATTATTTTAAATACAAAAACTGCAAGTAACTGTACCGACTGAGTCATATTAGACGATTGATTGTTAAAAAAATAAATAAATTTGTGGAAAGTTTTTTATTCTTTGTAAGATATTTTAAAAAAAGTCTATGACAGTTATGCTGCAGATGTGCTTAAAAATATTTACGGTTCTTCAGATTTCCGATAAGGTATAATAAAATAGGGTATTATTGGATTTTTTTAACAAAAACATTGATGATATGCTACCAGGTAGTATTAAAAAATAACGATACTTAAGCATCAAATTTAACTTTAGTCAGAAAACAAAATAAAACAATTCAAATAGGTAACAATTGAAGTTTATTATTCCTTTTACAGTACATGTTCCACATGTCCGCCCCTATTTCGTTACGAAATACCGTTATTTTTGCTATTACACGGGAGTCTTTCATCGATGATTTTTCAGAGAATCCTGATAACACCGTAGCAAATTATACCTTATCAAAAATCTGAAGAACCGTAAATATTTTTAAGCACATCTGCAGCATAACTGTCATAAACTTTTTTAAAAATATCTTACAAAGAATAAAAAACTTTCCACAATTTTTTTTTTTTTTTTAACAATCAATCGTCTAATATGACTCAGTTGGTACAGTTACTTGCAGTTTTTGTATTTAAAATAATGAAGCAACTAATCTGCTACACAAAAAATACAAAAACAAAAACATTAGAGGTACAAAACACAAAAAAAGGGGACAAAAGACAAAAAATCTGGATTTTTATAAAAAAAATTCAAAGTCCCATAACTTGAGAACGGTTAAGTTTGGGGTATGGGGTTCCATAGTCAAATCAGTCAGGAATGATGGAAACTACCACCTTTTAAAGGGTTTAGGTCGACTTAACCTGTAACCCTGTATAATTACAATGTAATTATGTGTTTTGTGTCATGAAAATGTAACCAGGGTTTGTATAATCATGAAAATGAAATAGTATGAGTCTTTTCTTGAGGCGTGCTTATGGCATTTTGTGTCATCATTACCCACTGCACCCTACAAACAAAAATGAAACATTGTTAGGTTGGATGTACTTTGATGACAGCTATATAAAGCAGGAGTTTAGTATAATGTGTAAGATAAACTCTAGTTCAAAGCACAAGCGAAATCGTGCAATACACACCGCTATTTCACACAAAGTTCACTATCCTTTGATATAGAAATAACACAAGGTGAGAGAGCATATTGCTCCAAGAAACAAAACCACTTACCAGTAATGGCTGTGATAGGAGTTACGTGACACAAGTGTGAACATGCTTTGCCGGGCACGCATTCCAATTCAAACAAAAATAAACAATCCATATTCTCAGCACAGGTGCACTTTTCAAATGGAATGTGGGAACAAAATTGATTGTATAGGGCCGTTTTCCATTTAGATATGGAAATTCCGACAGTGTGTATGACACCGCAGCTAGCCTCGTTACTAAAAAATATTCCACCGGCAATGTGTTTGCACGTGAATTTTTGCTTTTAACGGGAATGTATAATGGCTGAAATAATAGTGGGTGTTTTATGCGCATTTAAAGTAATGAGATGCCTGTTTAAGTTTATTGCATGCTGATGCCCAAAATGGAGTCCATTTGTTACTGTTGTGTTACCAGACAAATTGTGATAAATTAAGGCTAATTGAAGAAGTTTATTAAGGGATGATTTGCAAGGATCAAAATATGGTGATTGAGATGGATAGAGTGATTAATAATAATTTTGTTGTAATGGCTTTAATGGGTCCTTAATAAGGCTCATTCGACTTTGACTACCATTTTAAAACAGGTATCACGCCAAATCTGCAAAATTAATAATAATTTGCACGAAATAATTATGGCCATTAATAAAAACTTTTAATTGCAGTAATCCGTTTATGTGACTTAATTAGATAATAGAATAAAGGTTCTTAATTATTCACGAGAGGTCGAAAAACTGATAAAAAATAAATTAGGCCCAGCAAATCGAGTTACGCAAAATTGGCTCTGAACTTTCCAGAAAATTACCTTTGTTGACTTCTTCGAATAGCATTTGCTTGACAATATAATCAGACTATAATGTTCCCACTGCTGGACACAGGCGTCCTCTCTGAGAGCGGCTTGAACAGTGTGTTTTTACAATATTCTAAGTCGATTGGTGCTTCAGAAATAGAACGGTAATCAACCGAGTGCTTTTTGTACATTTTGTTATTTCTGGATTAATAAAACCCGATCAAAGGGAAAACCGATGACCGGTTGAAATGAAGGCATTATTTTCTCAAACAAATAGAAAATTTCCTGGAACTTTTTAACTGTAATAAATATTGCAAAATATTGCTCCTAACTTTTGAATGTCATTGAAAATAGGAATGAGTTTTGTTATGATACTTTGTTCGAGATATTGTTGGCTTGACAGAAAACAAAAGGTGTCGTAAATGTTTAAAATGCTTCGCGATTTGTTTTGTAATTTCAGGAAATGCGAGTTTCTGTTTATATTTACTTTTGTCCGGATTTATGAGACGAACCCCTGCGGCGCTGTTGTGTCTGTCTTAAGACTTGAGAGGCAATCAAAAAATCAAAATTTAAATATTTTATTTCACATAAACCTACATGGCACTTATGAAACGTCAGAAGCTAGGTGCACGGTTCCAATTGATCGTTTCCTATAGAGAAGAGCTGGCAAGAAACTCAACGTCCAGTATTGAGACATATAGCTCTTAGTTCAAATATGTATAATCTGTTAAGTCACTACATAATATAAAACAAAGTCGCTTCCCGCTGTCTGTCTGTCCCTATGTATGCTTAGATCTTTCAAACTACGCAACGGATTTTGATGCGGTTTTTTTTTAATAGATAGAGTCATTCAAGAGGAAGGTTCACATGTATAATAAACGTGGGCGAAGCCGCTGAAAAAAGCTAGTAATAAATAAACAACCAAGCAACCTACCTGAATTAGACCTATCTTTTTGGGATTTTGCTAATACTTTAACTGAAAATTCATTTATGAGTATTTATTGGCGCCTTAGTAAACCTAGACATTCGTTGGTCTAGTGGTCGAAAGCGCGACTGCTGAGCGTGAGGTCCTGGGTTCAATTCCCGGGTTGTGCAAAGTGTTATTGGATTCTTCCATCTGGAATTTGTCAGTTGCAGCCCAAAGTCTCTTCGAATTTGTGCACGGTTGATGGCAATAGTCTCCCCCGAATGTGAGTGTACAGGAGAATGACTAAAGTAAGAATAATGGAGTATTTTCATACACAACTACTAAAGTAGGAGCTCGTGGCTAAGTAATAACAGCCACACGGGTCGATCCGTCAGGTTAAGCTACTCTTGCCAGGGTTGGTCAGTGGATGGGTGACCATCTTTAGATACCGAGATTCCTCTGTGCCTCGGAAAGCACGGTAAGCCATTGGTCCGGCTGTTATTCGTGGATGTTTGACAGTCGGGTACGGGTCGTCAGAAGCCCGAAAGTCTGACAACCAGTCTTACCAAGGGGTATCGTATTACCCAGTAACTGGGTTGTGAAGGTCAGATAGGCAGTCGCTTCATGTAAAATACTGGTATTCAGCTGCATCCGGTTAGACTGGAAGCCGACCCCAACATAGTTGGGGAAAGGCTAGGCAAATTGATTGAACTAATAAAGTAGGAAATCCAGCCTGAAAGAAACATATCATATTTTTTGGGGACTAACACACCACACATTTACAGCAACAATTGATATTTTTATGGCGGTTGGGACAAAATACATAAAAACTTTATTGTCTCCGGGTAGTTTCAAGAGTTGAGAGAGGATAACGGTTTGCTATGATGTTTTTGGCAATGGAATAGCCATCTGCCGTTAGTTATTCATTGGGATAACGTTTTTACTGAACTTATATTTAGTTTTGTGTTTGGAGTTCAGAACGAATAGTTATTATCTATGAACCTTTTTTATTGAAGAAAATGTTTTCGAGTTTTATGATTACAATGGTTACATGCTGCTTTTGAACAAAAGGAATTTTGTCGTCGTTGAAAATCATCTAAGTTCGATGTTAAACTATGGAAATCTTTAAACCATGTTTTATTAATTCGTGAAGTGCACTTTTCCGAGAAGGTCCCAATATTAGACTGAAAACTCATGAATGATTCCAGCATAATTATAGGTACCTATAATAAATTATGCTACTTACTATTACTGCCCCCTGCAGACTATGTAAACGCCTCCTAAGGGCTAAAGCGTGGCCTATTTTTATCACACAAAGGCAGAATCTAATAGTTCTAAGCTATAGACGTTTACAAGCGGAATATTACAACAGAGACTTGCAAAATAAAACGCAAAAACACGTATTTTCTTTTGAGAACAGTAGCCCAATTTCTATTAATTTGTTTTTGCCATCAACTTGTCAAAATTTAATAAAAAAAAATTGGGACTACAACAGATTTTCCTTAAAAGAGAGAGTCTTTTGTGAATAACAATTTTACGGAAGTAAGATGTATTAGTATTTTTTTTTTTTTGTGGTAACAACAATTTTCAGTGTTGGTGGTCTTGTTTTTGTACTTCTACTACAACACACGTCTTTTCAGGCGACTTTCAGACTACATTCTAAAGCTACGGTTTCCTGTCATGAAAATGATGACAGTGGCAAAGATTTAAATCGTTAGATTCGCCCTAACGCGTTAATAGATAGTCACATTTCTGATTCGTTTTTACAGCTCTGACAACAATGACGCAGTGACTACACTTGATAGACATGGAAACGCTTTAATAATGTGTTAGCTCACTCTTCTCACTAAGGATACTTTGTGAGCGTTTGCCACTGCCATCATTTTCATGACAGCCGTCACTGCGCTCGTTAAGTGCGGCCAGCGCTCTTCTAGAAAACCGTAGCTTTAACAACAACAACATTGACAACATTGTGAAGCTTATAACTTTTAAGGTTTTGAATAAGAGGCTTTTAGCTACTTTGTATTAGTGAGTATTTTTTCTATTATTTTTTTGTAATGTGCAACTTGTTTGTGCAGAATAAACACTTAATCTTTAGTTTCTTTTTTTCCCTGAATGCTTGAAAAACAAAGGAAACACCTGATGGTAAATCATCACCGACGCCTATAATGGACATCAGTGAGACATCATAGGTGCGTACCCATCTCGTAGACAAAGCTGAAATTAATAATAGTCCAAAATGGTTCCAAAATAATGTTTACAATTCAGTGTTTTCGGCATGGGTCCCACGCCCACCATTTATAACAAAATACCAGACATAATTAAAAATGTCCCAATCCAAATGTTTAAAAACAAACTGACGGCCCTACTAATTGACAAGTGTTATTATTCTATTAATGATTTTTTAAATGACACTACACTATAGTTTTAATATTTGACTTTTGTATTTACATTTTTTTGACATTTATTAATAGGTACTCGTTTCAATTATATCATTGTTTGCATGCCAATATACAGTAGACTGTACAGGGATCACAATTTTGTAAACAGCTTTATTATAAGTACCTACTTTCGATGCAAATAAATTATTATGATTATGAGACCGAATTTCGGCCATGGTGACAAATCTCAGCGGCACAAGTTTGTGCGCAGACACAGGTGCACTCTCTCTTCCCTCATTCTCATAGTCCAATGGGACGACAATCTAACACGACCGGATAGAGATCAGGCGCAGGGCCAACGGCTTAACGTGATTTCCGAGGCACGAGGGTATCACACCGCCAACTTCCAAAGTCCGAGCTGTTACTAAGAAATTCCTAAAGGAAAAACCCAATAAAACTTTGCCCGTCCCGGGAAACGAACCCTGGACCTAACGATCAGCAGTCGAGCTTGTAACCATGAGACCAACAAGCAGTCAAGCTGAAATGTACCATGTGCCTGTAAGTGATTACACTGGCCTTAATTAACCTAGCCGGATTAACGTAGCCTTTGTACCGAAATACAGCAATGCTGCTTGTTGATTGAAATAGTACTAAAAAAACGTGTGCTGTCGGGGAACCCAGTCATGAAAGAAGTTCCTTCTCACGTATAATTTAACAAAAACAAAATTTTCGCAGCCACCATCTTGGATTACATTTTAATATCATTATCGGCTCAAGAACCATGAAAAAGACATGCCCCATGAGGAAAAAAATGAATTTCCATTTTGACCAAATTCACATTTTCTCTGTCTCTCTATCGAGAGAGAAAAGAAAAGAAAGAAGAAAGCTTGGATTTGAAAGAAGAAAGTAGCATGGCGGGGGCATAACGTATAACGTTTTTTCGTTATGTGACGATTTCTACCAGTCAATTCCTACAGCAAATATGGTTAAAGAACTTCTATATCTATGAATCTAACTGCTTTTTGCAGTAGTATAGCAAAAGCTCTGCGTGTGTGACATACATTGCGCAAAAACCAAAACGGAACGAACGTATTTGTCGAATTTCAGGAGTATAAAATATGGAGTGCCTCAAGGTAGCGTTCTTGGGCCACCTTTATTTCTCATTTACATAAATGATTTGGCAAAAGTAACACAACAACAAATGATTTTGTTTGCAGATGATAGCACTGCCATAGTAAAATGTAAGGACTTAAATACTTATCAATTTGACATTAATAAATTTTATAATACTCTTAATGACATAATTAATTGGCTTACTACGAATAATTTAATAATTAACCTCAAGAAAACTAAAATAATGCATTTCCACCAAAGAATTGAACCTCCAAAAATGAGGGTCAATTACAATGACAACGAAATAGAAGATGTAAAAGTAGTGTTTTTAGGTATCCATATAGACAATAACCTTAATTGGAAAGCTCATATAGAACAGCTTTGTGAAAAAATAAATAAGTCTGCCTATGCACTTTTTCAATTGGCTAGAAAAGTTAATATAGACGCGTTACTTGTTGCCTATCATGGTCTAATAGCCTCACTTCTACGTTACGGAATTATTTTCTGGGGTAATTCCTTGGACAAAGGATTACTATTCAAGGCACAAAAAAGGTGCATCAGAGCCATGTGTGGTCTGAAAACAGATGAAAGCTGTGCACCGTACTTTAAATCATTAAAAATACTTACGCTACCGGCGTTACACATATTAGAAATTTGTATCTTTGTCAAAACAAATCCCAGCCTTTTTGGAAAAATGACAATGGTACGAAATGTTCCAATTTCTAGTCAGTACAAAAATTCTTTGAGTAATTATAAATGTAAAACTGTATTAAAGTAAAAAATAGTGTCCTGAGTATGGCTCCACGCATTTATAATAAAATTGCAGACGCCATAAAAGAATTAAATTTTACACAATTTAAGAAAAAAATGAAATTATTCTTAACTGATAAATGTTATTACACTATTGATGAATTCTTAAATGGCGAATTAATTTAGAATTGCAATTATTATTAGTGACATCAAATAATTTTGACATTTTAATTATTTTGACATAGATATTTATTTTAATAATTCCTCATTTAAGGTCCGACATAATTCGAATATTAAATAATATGTAATTGTTCAATGTATTTTCTAATTTGATACCATAATTATGCATGTTTCTTTTTTTAACCGACTTCAAAAAAAGGAGGAGGTTCTCAATTCGGTTGTATGTTTTTTTTTTTTGTATGTTTGTTACCTCAGTACTCCGTCATTTATGAACCGATTCGGAAAATTCTTTTTTTATTTGAAAGGGTATACTTCCAGATTGGTCCCATTTTTATCATAATCCAGTTCTGATGATGGGATCCATGAGGAATCGAGGGAACTCCTCAAATATTATAGGCATACATATAGCTATTTTGGTATTTTCATCAACAAATCAAGCGTTTGCATTCAGAAAGTATCATCTAGTGAAGTGGAACTGAGGAAGAAGACCACAGAAAGCCACGGGAACTCCTCAACGATGATAAGTATTTCACGGGTGGCGATAAGATATCTCGATTAATAGTTAAGCGACTATGGCGAAGCTTTAAATAAATGGTTCTGATGAAAATGGTACCATCGAACCGATCTGATGAAGGAGCCGGAAGGTAGGCATCGGAACTCAGTAATAAAACAATGTATCCTAGCCGTGTTTGGGCTTATTGGAATTGTCATGAGGTACACTCTGGCTATAAATGATTTAATGCTTACTATATGGCGCTTCAAATTGCGCTAGTTACTTGAGTTGTTTATGTGGATGATGCTCCTCTAATTTATATTGCGGAGTGGTATTCACATTTGTGTGGGGTAGGCACTACTAAAAAGTGAAAAATAAAAACTTTTTACAAAAAAAAAACAACCGACTTCCAAAAAAACACTACAAAGTGAAAAATAACTTTAATTTCGGAAGTCGGTGGCAAAAAAAAACGAAAGAAAATAAAAAGCCAAAGACACCGACTTCCGAAATTAAAGTTATTTTTCACTTTGTAGTGTTTTTTTGGAAGTCGGTTGTTTTTTTTCTATTATTTTTAATAGATTTTAATTTATAATATTATACTAGATTTGCAAACCATATTTGTACGCCTCCTGGCATAACATAGCGCTCTGTTAATCAAACATAAGATCTGTATTTTTTTTTACCTATGTTAACAAATAAAATAAATAAATAAATAAATTACAATTATAATAACAAAACATCACGCTTCTTTTCTACAAAGGGTAGGGCAGACGTGTACCTATAATAATAGGACACCTACATTTCACTAGTTATGTTCAAGTCCCATGTATTATGGAGTGAGCCTATTTCCATCAACCGTACTCAAATACAGACTTCGGGCTGCTACTGACAAATTCCTGATGGAAAAAACCCAATCACACTTTGCCCGACCTGGGAATGAACTCAGGACTCATGCTCATTAATGGCGTTTACGACCACTATACCATAGCTTAAACCCTCAAGTGTCGAATGCACCCCATGTGTGCATAAGGACAAACTTTTACATAGTGGTATATAAGCTTATAATTATTTGACGACACGGTTGGCGCGACATGCTGCGCAGCAGTCAATCGCTCAACCACTTTGAGCGATTGACTGCTGCGCAGCATGTCGCGGGTTCGATTCCCGCACGGAACAAATATTTGTACGACCTACAAGTATTTGTTCCGAGTCTGGGTGCTTTTCTATCTATAATATGTATGTATTTACAAAAAAAAATCTATATAAGTAGTTTATCAGCCATCTAGTTACCATAACACGAGCATTAGGTTGCTTAGCTTGGGACTACATGGCATTGTGTGAAATGTCCAAGGATATTTATTTATTTATTTTATTTTATAATATAATAAACGTAAAAAAACATCATCCGATGGAAAACCAATCTTCATCAGTTAGTTGTGAACCTATGGAGTTCACAACTAACCCCCCCCCACACCCGCGTGTTATATCACATATATATAAACATAAAAAACATCATCCGATGGAAAACATATCACCATCAGTAGTTGTGAACCTATGGGGTTCGCAACTAACCCTCAATCCTCCTACCCGCGGGGTTTTGGGTCCAAAATTAACCCTACTCAGACATCTGAGGAGACTTAAATGGCTATATTTTAAATTCAGCAGGTTATTTCAGGTATTATCAGTATTACTCACGACATTAAGCTACCTGACTGTTGACATTAAAAAGATTATTCCATCCTTTCCGCTTACATAAACGTAGGCGCACTTAAAGGGCATAATTAAACGTATCATTCGATCGAATGAACAATATCTCTCTTTGATGTTGCTGTTAAATGAATATTCCGACGCGGTACGTATTATTTCGTTAATTACAAGTATTGTGGAATGCAATGCGGTCTGTTAATTTCCGCTCCACTCATATTGTGTAGTGACATAGTATGTATGTGTCGTTAGTATATTGCTGTTCGCATGTCATTGTTTGGACGGTGGCGTTTGTGCTTTGTAGGTTATGTGGAATGAGTTTGTCGCAGTGTTTAAAATGTAATGTAGATAGTGTATACTAGATAGTAGAAGTATTGGGCGTCGTAAAAGGGGACTTTAGATTAATTCGAGGATGATGCATCTTACTGTGGACGGCTAGAGTGATTCTTATTTCTTTTTCTTTTTTTTAAAGTTTTCTAGTCAGACTAAAAAAAATAGTCGTCTATTGCTTGAAATGGTGGTTATTGATTGGTTGGGTGATTATTTTTGGAACGAAGTTTTTTACGTGGCTTACGATATGAGTTGACTGGTAGTAAGTGTAGCGTGCTTTCATAGATTTGAGTAACTTTTAAATCTGTTATTACGCCTTCAAATAATGCAAGTCAATCAATCTGTCTAGCCTTTTCCCAACTACGTTGCGGTCGGCTTCCAGTCTCACCAGATGCAGCTGAATACCATTATTTTTCATGGAGCGACTGCCTTTCTGACTTCCACAACCCAGTAACTGGGTAATACTACACTCAGAAAAAAAACAGCCAACAAAGTCACAATAAAAGCTTTGTTGGAAATTTCTTGTCGCAGTAACTAAACGTATTGCCACCACCACAAAAGTAACTTGTTCGCATTAGCAACTTTTTTATTGTTCGACGTTTATTGATCTAGGAACAATTTTAACTTTGTCTCCTCATCAAAATTTAAAAAAAAATTGCTACAGTGACAATGGAACATTGTAGATGTATTAAAATATAAATTGTTAGTATGAAACGCTGTTTTCTTAACAAATTAACTATAGCTGTAGTGTTCAAATACCTTTTGTCAAGTGAACAACGCAATTATTTAGCAAGAAAAAGTTGTCAAGATGGCAACGTTACGTTTAATGTGGTAACAATGGAAAGCGCGCGCGGGGAACGCGGGGAAGGGAATGGGCACAGCACCGCGGCCGCCGGGCGGTGGCCGGCCATTTCTTTTGTTGCGTCGGCGTCGCGGGCGTGTCGTGCGGATTTTTTTGGAATATTGTAGTGTGATGGAGTAGACTAGTTATCGCCAACAGTGTATTATTTAAAAACCACGCGGTAAGCCAACAATTTTGACTGTTTGTGTGCATGGTTGTGTTGTGGTCAGTGGCACAGAAAACTTGTGAAACGCTAAGTTGTGGTGCAAAAGTTCGTTATTCTCTCCCCACTGTCGTGGTAAATTCCTGGAGCTGGAGACGCTGAGCGCCCCTGGCGAGCGCATCTTTGTGTCGAGCGGGCGCCGCGCAAACCTGGACCACTGGGTACGTGGCGCTGGCTGGCGCCATGATGCACGCCGAGCACCCGCGCACGCCACGCGCCGTCCTGCACATGGAGAACTACCACCGGTTGCACGCCCGCCTTGCTATCGGCGCTGCGCGTGCTACTGGAGGCGCTGCGGCGCGAGTGCCAGGCGCGCGACTCGGACGCGCTGCGCGCCTACGTCACGCAAAACTTCGGCCGCCCGCTCCAGAAGGTCACGTAGTTCTTCGAGGACGTGCGTATCGGAGGCGGTGGTGCAGGGCGTGCGTGAGTACGAGGTGTGCTACCGAGCTGGCTTCAGCAAGCACGAGCTGCGCCGCGTGCTGGCCATGATGGCCACAACTTGCGCACTTCCTGCGCGGGGAGGAAGTGCGCAAGTTGTAAATCGATGTATTCTAACTTTGATAGATATTTACTGAATGTTGATTTATATTTTTCGGCGTACTTGGATTGTTATTTTTATATTCCTTTTTCTTTTATGTTGATATTCTGCTGACTAAAACACTAGATTTGACTATAGCTATAGCTGATTTAATTGATTCGAATCCTGTTATTTGAAGCGAGTTTTCAATAACTTAATTTGTTAATTATAAGTTATTTTATAAAACTTAACATGTACAGTCAGCTTCACGATACAGTCAGGATCACATCGTGAAGCTGACTGTACACAAACATAACAATGGCGCTCAATCTTGGATAATAATAAGATTATGTGCACTATTCACTTATTAAAGTTTGCTCAGTTAAAGTTATAGGCCATTCCAAACTTCCCCACGGTAAAGTAGGATTTTAAAAATATTTTTAATTTTTTGACTATTTTTGTTTTTTTGTTGTTTTTTTTTGTTAAAGCAGTGTAATATTTTTATTTTTAAGAATCTATGTACAACTATCTATACTCCGTTTATTTATGAGAATTTTTTATGAGGTACCAATTAAATGTTTAAAAATTATTATGGTTTTTTTTTTAAATGTAAATTACACTTATTTCATTTTGGTACCCTAGCAAAGATAGTTAGTCTCTCTCAATTTTTTGTTGCTTAGGTATAGTCTAGCGATAATTAAGGCGCATGTGACTCTTGAAACTGAACAATTTTTTATGTAACCAAATTTGAAATGTGAAAAAATAACAGCTATTTCAAAAAGACTGACTACATATCTACCAAATTAATGAAACAGCTGCTTTTTTTTAACAAAATCAGATTTGATTCCATTTAGTAAAATTAGTTCATTTTCAAGAGTCACATGCTCCTTAATTATCGCTAGACTATACCTGAGCAACAAAAATTTGAGAGAGACAAACTATCTTTGTTAGGCTAGCAAAGACAGACTTTGTTAGAGCAACAAAGTGACAGTTAACACTATGACAAAGCTACTTTGCTGTAAAAGCAAAATAAGAGCAGTAATAAAGTTGTTAAATTAACAACATATAATGTTACTACAACAAAGTAACAGTTAATGTCATTAGTTCCACTGACAATGTTACATTGTTGTAGTATCAAGGCATGCTGTTATTAAAAACGTTGTTGTGCAGACAACTTACCGTGTAACAATAAAAACGTTGTCTTACGGACTATGCTCTATGGTGGGCTCCCTACTAACAAAGTTTTTTTGTCCCCCCAACAATATTTTTTTCTCAGTGTAACATTTTATAAGTGGAGACCTGTAATTGGCTTTCAGACTAATGTACTGTTCTTGATCTGTTTGTTTTAGCTGTAAGTCTCCCATGTTATTTAAATAAATAAATAAATACGATACCTACCCCTTGGTAAGACTGGTTCTCAGACTTTCGGGCTTCTGACGACCCGTAACGACTGTCAAAGATTCACGAATGACGGCTTAACATGCTTTCCGAGGCACGGAGGAGTCTCGGTATGTAAAGATGGTCACCCATCCACTGACCAACCCCGGCAAGCGTAGCTTAACTTGATGTATCGACCCGTGCGGCTGTTATTACTTGGCCACGAGCTTATTTAATCATGGGTGATTTTAATGGCCATCATTATAGATGGGGATCTGAAATCTGTGACAACTTTGGTACAGGCCTAGTGGATATACTAGATGAACTTAACTTATGTGTTGATGATGATGGCACCCCACACGTAGGTCTGCGCCAGGGCAGAACAGCAGCTGTGTTGATTTAACATTTTGTTCATCTAGTATAGCCAGCCTTTTTAATTGGAGTCGCTTGAATATGACTTACTAGCTTTTGCCCGCGGCTTCGCCCGCGTGGATGTCGGAAAATATCCCATGGGAATGTCCATGTGGAAAACATAGGGCCGTCCGATATAACTGTGCAAACTCAAATCGCTACGATATATCGTTACCGCATATAGTAGGCTTATAGCTACCAGTCGGCATGATTTTTTCCGACATCTTCAACAGCCGTCATCATATTTCAGCCAATTTACACAAAACCATAATGAATTACACTGAATCACTCCGTTCATTGGAGAAAACCTGTCTTCCCTCTAAAAAAACCACCAACGGGCAAAATTCCATCTCAGCCGTGGTGGGATAGGAACTGCTCTGCCGTGATCAGGGCCAGAATGAGGCTGAAATGAATTTCAACTCTGACATGAACCTGGATAACATCATTACTTTTCAAAATATTTTGGCTAAGTCCAAGAAATTACTCAAAAATACTTTACTTCAAATAATGCAAGTAACTTATGTAAAAAAAAATATGTCAAACTAGCACGCATCAAATCAATCCTAGACGATAATATTTAAGTATTGTAGTAAAATACTTTAGGTAGGAAATAAATTCAGCAACCCAAAACATAAAACCGTTCTAACTTTCTAACTGCTTAAGATATTTTCATGATTTTTTTTTTGGATGAACAGACTATTTTTATTTATAATTTAATCGGCGATTTCTTAAATATTCATATTTTCTTTACTAAAAATGAATATTCCCCATGAAGCCGAACGGGACGGCATGCTGCATATATGGCGCTCTGGCGACGACGGGCGGCAGTGTCTCGATGACTACTGTCAAGGGTAGATGCTGACACCTTTTTTTTCGACGATATGAGTAGAACAAGCGATACCGGACACATATATTTTGTGTGTGTAGGTACACATGCAGATAATTATGATATTTAATCAAATGTGACACATATAATGCAAAATATTACTGTTCAAGTCCACATGAACATAATAATATATTGTTTAAAAAGTTAGTTTACAATTTTATACTTAGTTCAATTTAATAACCATAGCCAATATTAACTGGCAACACATGTTTAGTGTCATTAATTGGCAACATTTTTAGAATTTCCTTCCTCTTAGAAAATTTGTCTGGGCAAGGCACATTGTGTCTTTTCATATTATTGAAAATAAAAAGTTATGAACTTTATAATTAACGCATTTCATTTTGAACAATTACAAACAACAAGAAAATGCCCAGATCTTAACATATTATCAAACACAGGTCCAATAATACGTAATATCTATTACCACTATAGTATACCTACTTAATTAGCTTTCAAAATCACCGACCATAATTATTTTAATGTTTCTTTGTATTGATAATTTAATTAATGATGTGCGAAAGCGATTATTCCAAACGATGAACTTCGTTCCTACCCGATGTTCCACGACACCTTCCCGACTTTTTTTTAACAAAAACTATATTATTATTGCCAGTTTTCTTTATGTATAGTGACATAAACTTGCGAGCAGAATTTTGCCGTTTTTGCATTAGTTATTTTGTTTTCAGAAGTTAGCTAACATTTATAAAATAAACTCAGTGTAAACTCAGTGTAATTGACGATAAATTGTTTAGGTAATTATTCATATTCTTTATTTAAATTACAATGCATTCATCACACCACGTAATTAGTTTTATCAACTTTGAAAGAAAATCTGCGCTGCCTTATTTATAGCCCCATTCGAAATTAACGGGGGTTTATAATTGCCTGTAAAATGATTGGGGTTCAAAAGTCCCGTCATCCAGTGTAGGTTGAAACTTATTCTTTTACAATCTCTGTTTTAATATCTGGATGTTTCGGTGGAACACTCTCAAATTATTGCTTTAATACGAGTATCTTCTTACATACTAAGTCTCAATATTTTTAGAAAAACATTGCAGTGTTTCAGTGTGTTCTTTTGTGTAACTTTTTGGTATAGCAAACTACAAGCGAGAACGTTAGATTAAATTACTACCATAATTTAATTTAACCCAATTTTGTTAAACAAAAAAAGAGTTTGCTATCTCCAACACCACAATAACCCCGTTTAACAAAGATGAAGTAACGAACTACGAGTAGTGAGCCCATCTGGGCCTGACGCTGTACGCAGCAGAAGTGTTTTTGCGTTCCAAATGGAACCCTTCCCGTAAGCGAGAAGTTATTCGGGCGTAACATGAACTTTCGAGTAAATGTAGCATGTGTTTAACCACAACCATAATTTTAACGTAACGACCCACTACGTGAGACAGATAAGTCGAAGTTTTCGGCAGTGAAGGTATTCAAGGTTTATCGCACGCACGTTGGAAGAAATTGTAATGAATGCGCTATGGTTAGTAAAAGATTTATTAGCTTCGCAGCATTGCGTGCGTCCACGGTTTAGATCCCACTGATTTATACATGAAATGAACCCTAATGACATCGTTAACTCTTTGTATTTTTAACGATTTTTGATTGCGTCGTTTCCGATAGGATTGAGTAGGGTCAGTGTGTAATGAGGTGCGAGGTTATCGGCCTGGCCGTTTGACGAAAGTGCGCAAGTAGGCGGCTTTATGTCGCCAACATAAGTTGGGATTCATGGAAAATCAATGTGAGATTCTTTTACTTAGAAATATGTGTTTGACCGTAGTTTTTCTTGAGTGTGTCTAGAGTTAGGATCACTCAAGTCTTTATTGAATTATACGCGTACGAAATTAAGGAACCGAGGAAAAGTAGGTTCATACCTTTTTGCTTTGAGTACCAAAAAGGGTAATGAACTTTCTGCGTGAGGAATATCCTTTACCTTTATTTATATGTATTATTTTTCACAGAGAAGCGTAGGTGACTTCACAAACAACTTCAAGTATTGCTGAATTTCTTGTAATTATTATTCAGTAGGTAAAGCTGCGACTACCTATGAATTTATTCCAGCGGTGTTTTTTTAACGTTTGTTTTATCATTGTTTATGTTGGTTTCAGCTTGTTTACAGAGCGTGGTATAAATTATCGAGTATTTCAACAGCCATATATTAATATTAAGTAAACTCCATTTATAACATTAGAAAAATAACGGCAAAATCATCATCATCATCTGCCTAGCCTTTTCCCAACTAGCTGGGGTCAGTTTCCAGTCTAACCGTATACTAAATACCAGTGTTTTACATGGTGCGACTGCCCATCTAACCTTCACACCCCAGTTACTGGGTAATACGATACCCCTTGGTAAGACTGGTTGTCAGACTTTCGGGCTTCTGAAGTCCCATAATGACTGTCAAAGATCTACGAATGACAGCTGGGACTAACTGCTAAACGTACTGTCCGAGCCACGGAGAGCTCTTGGTATGTAAAGATGGTCACCCATCCACGGACCAACCGTGGCAAGCTGATCGATAGACCAGGGCTGCTGTAATTACTTACAAAATAACGACATTTATTGTGTAATATTGTAAATAGGTAAATAGATTAAAATTGCTTTGTATTTAATTTATCGTGAAATAATACGTTTAATTTATCTTTTTAATACGTTTATAACAAAATAACGAAAGGGGTGATAGCCGTTATTTTTATAAAGTTATATAATAAAATGGAGTGTAGAATACAAGGTATAGTGGTGCCATTTTTCTTGTCACAAATGCCTCTAAAAAAGACTAAAAATCACCAACATTTAGTTAATTCCTGTCAAACGACGCACTAAACACTAAATGGCACTTAGTTATTTAATTTAGTGAAAATGCAATTATGCTATTCTGAATTTGACGTTTTCTAAAATGTTGATTGTCAAACTAAATCAGACTATTTTTAATCGCGATGTGACACAAATAAGTGCTTGGAGTGGGCTGCGTGACATCACGTCCGCCTGTGGTGGCCCGCAGCGCGGCGAAGTCGAGAGTTTAGAAAAAGGCATTTCACGAGTAGATCGCCCCCAGTCGGCATACAATTCTCAGAGAGTCCACAATAACTGTCTACAAGTATTCACCTACAGTTTGTGTATATAGGTAACAAGTATCAAAGTGTGGTGCATAAGTTCTACTATTTAGTAAATAATAATTAAAGGTAGTACATTGTGATACAAGGGTGGAAAGTTTGCAATAAACTACACGCCCGTGTATCACACGACGTTTTTCAATACATTTGTGGGAAACAAATCAAAGAATTTATTTAGAGAGTAGTTTTTAACATGGAATAAATTGACCACAATGCATGTAGATGGTTTATATTTGCTACTCAATTCATGAAAATAAGCTAACAAAACATGTTCTGAAAATCAGTGACGTAAAATAATAAAGGTGATACTTACATCATCAGCTGAAAATGATTTAGTTTTCTTTTGTTTTTTCCATAAAATAAAATGATCGTAAGTCGCCATATATTATTCTCGAGATGTTAGGGAAAAGTTTCATCTTGTGCACTTTTGGTCTCAGATAAAATATCGGGTGGAGTTAATTCCATTTCATCACTCATACTTGAACTCATTATCAATTTATCAAACAAAAAATTAAAATTTTCAGAAAATAGCGCGTTTTTGCAACTGGACATTTTTTTTTACAACGGAAACAGCCTATACAGCCTATTCGACTTTTGACAAATATTGATGTGAAAATAATTGAATTAAAACTGGTAATTAAATATATTAAACAACCATTTAACAGACTTTTGAGAATTCAATGCTAAGACGTACGGACTCATTCATTTTTCCTCGTATAAAATTTATACCAATTTATTCTATGTATGAAAACTCCTTGCTACTAAACGTTTTAAATTGACTTATAAATTTAAAACTAAACTGCAAAACAAAATGATCGAGCTCGTAAACAAAAGTCACGACCACGGAACAGAAAGATGCCTATGCAAAAGATTTAATTTTCGAATCATAATTATAGCCTCTGAAAGTACGCCATGTTTAACTACTGTATTGAAAAATTATTGAATGTGCTTCTTGATGCATTTTGATGACATGTATATTAAATGAATATTATACTAATCTGTGTTATTTCTCACAGTATTTAACACAGATTGTAGTAGAATTTTGGCAAGAATTTAATATTTATAGACCTACTGACAGTTGTCCCGAGATGGGCTGTTTACCAGCGAGAAATTTGTATCAGTAAACCCACGAAACAGGAGAAATCATTTCCTGATTTTTCGATTATTGTAAGGCAAAGATTTCACACTTTAAGTCACCCTAATTCAAACTAAGAGGGTGATTAGCACATGAATCCACCTGGTGTCAAAATTTCAATTACGTATTAACATTAGCTCGTCTTAAAAGGGAGGGGACGAACCCTGCAGAGAATTATAATTATCTATTCGGCCCCAATTGGTTCTTCTCGAACATTGCCGAACCTTTCACTTTGATTCTTCGTTAAATCTATTTTTAACCGACTTCCAAAAAAGGAGGAGGTTCTCAATTCGGTTGTATGTTTTTTTTTTTTTTTTTTTTTTTTTTTTTGTATGTTTGTTACCTCAGTACTCCGTCATTTATGAACCGATTCGGAAAATTCTTTTTTTATTTGAAAGGGTATACTTCCAGATTGGTCCCATTTTTATCAAAATCCAATTCTGATGATGGGATCTATGAGGAATCGAGGGAACTCCTCAAATATTATAGGCATACATATAGCGATTATGGTATTTTCATCAACAAATCAAGCGTTTGCATTCAGAAAGTATCATCTGGTGAAGTGGAACTGATGAAGAAGACCACAGATGGCCACGGAAACTCCTCAACGATGAAAAGTATTTCACGGATAGCGATAAGATTAAAATAGTTAAGCGACTATGACGAAGCTTTAAATAAATGGTTCTGATGAAAATGGTACCATCGAACCGATCTGATGGAGAAGCCGGAAGGTAGGCATCGGAACTCAGTAATAAAACAATGTATCCTAGCCGTGTTTGGGCTTATTGGAATTGTCATGAGGTGCACTCTGTAGGCAGAGTGCAAAATCGTACCATCGAACCGATCTGATGAAGAAGCCGGAAGGTAGGCATCGGAACTCAGTAATAAAACAATGTATCCTAGCCGTGTTTGGGCTTATTGGAATTGTCATGAGGTGCACTGTGTAGCCAGGGTGCAAAATCGTACCATCGAACCGATCTGATGAAGAAGCCGGAAGTTAGGCATCGGAACTCAGTAATAAAACAATGTATCCTAGCCGTGTTTGGGCTTATCGGAATTGTCATGAGGTGCACTCTGTAGCCAGAGTGCAAAATCGTACCATCGAACCGATCTGATGAAGAAGCCGGAAGGTAGGCATCGGAACTCAGTAATAAAACAATGTATCCTAGCCGCGTTTGGGCTTATTGGAATTGTCATGAGGTGCACTCTGTAGCCAGAGTGCAAAATCGTACCATCGAACCGATCTGATGAAGAAGCCGGAAGGTAGGCATCGGAACTCAGTAATAAAACAATGTATCCTAGCCGCGTTTGGGATTATTAGAGTTGTCATGAGGTGCACTCTGGCTTGAAATGATTTAATGGTAATTATATGCCGCTTCAAATTGCGCTACTTGAGTTGTATGTTATGTGTGGCCTTGATTGTCAGAAGGCAGATTTCATAGCCTCGTTATATCTCCGTCAACTAAAACTACACCTACCAAACTTCTGACACGACTTAGCGCGACGTATTTGCCTTTTTGCAAAATTTTTATTTGAAATGGTATACTCCTGAGATGGTGGCATAAAAATATCTTCAAGTTCTTATGAGTGGCTTTTGAGTTAGCTTCAATAATTTAATACGTATTTTTCCCATTTAAGGCTCTTACAAACAGAGGCGATATCGCGTCGCGACGTGTCGGGACGTGTCGCGTAGCGGTGTTGCGTCGCGATAATATCGCAATATCGCTCGCGATATCGCCTCTGTCTGTAAGAGCCTTTAGTCTATGTGGATGATGCTCTAATTTATTTTGCAGAGTGGTATTCAGATTTGTGTGGGGTAAGTAGGCACCACTAAAAAGAGAAAAATAAAAACTTTTTACAAAAAAAAAACAACCGACTCCCAAAAAAACACTACAAAGTGAAAAATAACTTTAATTTCGGAAGTCGGTGGCAAAAAAAAAGAAATTAAATAAAAAACCAAAGACACCGACTTCCGAAATTAAAGTTATTTTTCACTTTGTAGTGTTTTTTTGGGAGTCGGTTGTTTTTTTTTTGTAAAAAGTTTTTTACTAATTATATTCAACTGGCCATTTGCCTTAATGTCCTACAACTTTAATCCTTTTATCCGTTTTGTGTTTGAATTTCGAATTTTCAAACGAGGGTTCGTTTGAAAATTCGAAATCTTGTTTTGATTTCGGCGTATTGGTGATGAGTTTGAAAGGCTTGAATTGGGAATAAAGTACCCGTCTGTCATAAGTGAAGTGGGAACGGGGCATGGCATTAGAATTTGATGAAAACTAAATTGAATTTTGTCGGACTAGGGTCCCTAGTATTAATTGTCCAAGTGCGGGATAGTAAGTAGGTATAATGTATTTCTATTTGAAAAAAAAACCTGTACCTATTAAAATTAAGTAGGTATAAATTAAAAATGCTATTTTTCATGCAAAGTTCACCTTTAGAATAATTCTATTCCATTGTCATTTACAATAAAACAAAGGTAAGATTTAAAAGCAAAATTGCCAACAGTAAAATTAAACCTCTTTTCTATTGTTTCTGGTGACGTGACTTACAGGTTTTTGTAAAACTTAGTTTAGGCACCAGTCTTCCACAAATTAAGTGTGAAATTGTATCTGTAGGTGTAGCCTAATTTAATTTTAAGCTGTAACTAGTGAAAAGAAAATAAAAATCTATTCTAGTCTATTCTATAAAGATAATCAAATTAGCAAGACATTCAACCTGCACATTCAACTGAAAGTACACTCAAGCACACAATTCGATTCAATGTCTCCGCCACTAAATGTAAACGACCATCACTTCATGACGTCACGGGTACATTACGGCCACACGATTGAACGCAAAGGTAGTTCCAACCCCAAAATTATCACTTAAAATACTTAATATGCTCACAAACGTTCCCAACACCGTGAAATTCGTTTCACGTCCCCCAACGAAATGTCAAACGGTTAGAGAACCTTCTCAAATACTCTAAGAGGGTCGATTCGACCCCTTGACAGCTCTAACCAGTAATCCGTCGAAAGCGAAGGGTCACTTTCCAATTACATAATTGTCTACTCGAGCGCAACGTACGTTCTCCAAATGTTCGCGAAATGGCGCTGATTATACAACTATTGATAAAAATTGGTACCTTAAAGCCAATTGTTTTCAGTTTAACTATAAAACGTCCAAAATAACATGTACAATCCGTGCAACTTAACTGTACACCTCGAGCTGTGACGTAACTCTGGTGGTACTATTTGCAAAATTTTTTTTTTTCAAAGCATATTTTTTTTATTAAATTTATTTTTTCAACATGATTTGGTAAGCTTATAATTGTAATCTATATAAATAAAAAGAGAAGTACTGACTGATTGACTAACTCATCAACGCCCAGCCCAAACCTTTGAACCTAGAAAGCTGAAATTTTGCACAGAGGTGCCCTTTATAATGTAGACAAGGAATAAGGAAGGATTTGTAGGACATTTTCCGACATCCACGCGGGCGAAGCCGCGGGCAACAGCTAGTAATAAATATAAACACGCAACATAAAAAAAAAAGAATTTGCATTCCAGCGAAGTACAAAAACACACAAAGTAAAAACCCACCTGCACTTTAGCCGATCTCAGGAATGATGCTGTCATTGCCGTCATTAATGTGACAAGCACTCACATTAATGACGGCATCGTTCCTGAGATAGTCTGAGCTGAGCCTAAAAAACAATAATGTGTATCTACCTACTGTCGATAAAAAAGTGCTTCAGAACTCATGTATTCAATAATAATACACCACTGCCTAACCCTTCGGGGATTACAGGCCTACTGTTATGTGATATTATGTTAATATAATTAATAGAACCAGACAACAGTAGATGAGAGAGTGAGAGTCATGCACTCGTACCTAATAATTATCTAAGCATATTTCTGCGATAGCTTACAATAAGCCTCCATAACTTGGTTACCTCATTCGCCTTAAAAAAAACCTGACTCTTTAAATGTATCTCAATTTTAGATTGAACGTAGTTTGTACGGAATTTGTAACTACAATCCTTTACTGTATTTTACACATTATTCATGTATAGTTTCAATATAATCCATCTTACTTAACCACAATAATGTGAACTCAACTAAACTGGGATCCCTTCACATAGGTACCTAAGTTATATAACATTTTCGAAATTGTTTCTATGTGAAGTTACAAACCACGAGGTTGCCGCGGGGCGATTTTCTAGAAAGCTCCTGTATATGAGTTTCAAGTTTTATCATTAACACTTCACTGAAACCGATGGAGGTCGAAACCGTCAACGTAACTTTGCCCACGACTGGTAACTTAGCCCACTAAACAGACTGAAATATCGATAAGGGTGGTCTGAAATATTGAAAGCGTTAAAAGCATAGAATGGTTTTTGCTATACTTGTTTGAAACTGGAGCAACACCTTGATTTATTAGCCTTGAATTCTCCGTCGCAGCGTCCGACCAACTTTACTAATTAAGAGAAAGATTAATTTCCCTTTTCCCTTAAACAATTTCCTTTAAAAGTTATAACACTTGGAAACTCTTTTTTTTTTTGTTATAAAAATAATCTGATTCTCTAAACCCCGGTTGGGATATTTAGCCAAGATTTTCTACGAAATATTTGATAAACAAGTTATTTTCTTAGAAATGAAAAGGACGATGAATAATAACAAATAACATTTACTCTTTTCGTTTCTCAACTATAAAATATGTTTATGGATAATACGTGTGTAGAATAGTATCGAACATGACAAAATGTGACGTCGTCGAAAACACGTATGAAATCGCAAATAAAAAAATATTTATAAGTAATGTCACATATTATACTTACCTACACGTTTACAGATCAAGCAAACTGAAGAACAATGTCGCTCGTGCGGAAGCGGATAGGTTTAATACCAAAATGAAGAAACACAGAAGGATCAAGAACAAACATATCTAACTGTTCCACAAAAATCGATCACGTGCGTGTCCATAATGGAAACATTACATAAAATAAACAACCTATACAGAAAAAATCACGATAGAGCAATTGTTACGATACAATATCTAAATAAAACCAACTATAGAACCATGACGTTGCGTGAACCTTCGTAACAGTTATAATAACGCAACGATTTTTAACGTTATTTACTCAAACGATTTAACATTAAAGCTCGAGTTTTTGATCCCTAATGATACAATGGAGGTACACTAACACGCCATAAACTCATTTGCTGGCGACTCCCTAATCTTGGCTGCCAGTGTATTTAGTTTCACATTTATGAACACCGTTGGCGTGGAACTTGCTTCGTACATAATTATTAATATGGGCTTAGAGCTGTAATGAACCACAAAGCTCGCGCTCCATATAATATCGTGTACTATTTTGATTGCTCGCATGTGTAATTTGGAACTGGTAACTGCGCATTAAAATGACAATCACGGTTTGGATAATGATGATCTGTTTTGTGTTAATTTGACACTTTCGAACAATTTTCTGTGACAGAATAAATATTACAAGTAGTATAGTTTTACCCTCTTACAAATAAAACACGGAATAAAGTTATATCAGGGATAACAAAGGAATAACCATACATTTTCATAGGTTTAAATTTGGAATAACTTTATTCTGTGTTTATTTGTAAGACGGTTAGGGTTTAGCTTTGAGTGATGTCCTTGTAAAAACAATTATTACTATTAGTTGTCTAAGCTTGTTTTGAAACAGTTGTCTTTCAGCAAATTTTCTAAGCTAAGTGATCTTTTAGAAAATTAATAATTTCTTGCCCTGGATTAAAAAAAATATAAAAAACAACATGTTGCGTCGGTCCTCTCGAAAAACATTAATATTACATTTTATTCGGGGAATCGAGACTGTAATAAAATTATGAATTCTACTAAAATTATTCCTGAATACTTCTAATATTAGTATTATTCCTCGAAGTAAAGTGTATTTTTCGTTACATTTTTATTTGGTATTTTTATGTTGGTGAGTTTGATATTTTTGTTTTGCATTCGAAGCAATTTTTCATGTAGGTAATTGATTCCGTAAGTGTTTCTATGCAAAAATTCGTTTTCAAACCGCGTTTGTGTACTAAATCATACAAGCCAGAAAAAACTACACTGTATTCAAGCCTGACACTTTCCGCCTTATTACAAAACAAGGTTCATCTTCAAACCTAGGTTTAAACCATGGACCCTTTTTTGAATTTTGAACTTTATTGCAACACACTAAGATGTCAGTTTTACAAAACTGACTACTTAGTACCGGACTAAGTTGACAGTTTTCTATAAAGAACTGTACTTCTATCACAGCTGCACGCTTAGCATGACGACGTTTTGTCGACGGAAGAATAGACAAAACTACACATTGCCATGCTTAGACGCGTAGAATGCGTACAAATATTTCTACTGTCTTCCATTTTGTCTATTCTTCCGTAGACAAAACCCGTTTCAATGGCGTTCATGCTAAGCGTGCTGGATTCTTATTACAAAAACTGGCCCGATGGTTTAAACCATGACAGAAGAAAAACCTTGTTTTGTAATAAGGGCCGTTTATGTTCATCGTCTCATACTTATTCATTCCAGTAATATCACCTCACATACTACGTATAAATCTTCACCCATCGTCTAAACCAGTTCGACCAAAAATCGATCATGTGCCTGAAGTTTGGCGCGGCTTGAAACAAATTTGCAAGCGTTAGCATGTGCACGAATGCTCTCGACACGGTTGCTTGCTGGGAGCGGAAGCGAAAGAAATCATTTGTAGCGGCCAGATAGCTAATAGCTTGGAAGCCGAATGCAACTGTCTGTGTTTCCTCTATGGTTTCAAATTGTTGGTTGATAAAATTTATCGTACCTGAGAAAATATGTAAGTAAACATAGCTATTAAAATTATAATTATCATTATGCTTGTATGGCCCCAAATGGTGTATATGTGCCCTAAATTATTAGCAATATTTGGGGCAAAAAAACAATATTTATTCAAAAGTTGTTATTGTGCAATGTAATATTACGAATTGACCTTTTAACGTCAGCGGTTTGGGGTAGGTAGGTAAGCGTTAGCTGAGACGATGACCAACGATGATGATAATATGATATAATATATTAAAAAATAAAATAAATGTATTCAGCTGCATCCGGTTAGACTGGAAGCCGAGCCCAACATATTTGGAAATATGGGATGATAGTAGAAAATACTTTTTACCACTGTTGGTTCAATGTTCAAAAGGAACAACCAGAGGAATATAACTTATTGTAAAAGATTTATTGTAAGAAGGCGTGAGTTTATGAATGTAATACTATGTATGTTATATAGTAGTATAGCTATAGCAATATAGTTATAGCTGTTTCGTTAGGTATGTCCTTTTTCAGTTTAATTTGTGTTAATATTGGGATATTAGTCAGTTTAATATAATTAAACTGACAAAGGACATAACGAAACAGTTCAGTTTTTATGTCGAAGTTTTATAACCGCGCATAAATTTTTTGTTGCAAAATTAAAAGAAAGAAGTCAAACATTAAAAGCGTTTCAGTTGACTTCATTTATCTAATAACGCCGTAGAGACTATATAACAAAAGTTTCCAGCTACTACGCTATGCGTTCAACTTTGTCGAGACTTCATTTCTGTGCCACTGAATGCCATATTCATGGCAACTAGGTGTTATAAATGAGCTCATTTTTCTGGCGGGGGACTTTTTATGGATATTGTTTTGCTTAATAATATTTTCAATTGCTACTCTGATATTATGCAAGCAATCTTAGAACTCGTTTCTTTGAAGCAAAAGCGCAGATAGAGCTAGTTTAGAACGATGTAAATAATAGAATTTTTAAACATGCCGTGAGAAATTTATTGGAGTCTTCGGGATGAGTTATAATGTTTTTATACTAAAATATGAATGTAATAATAGCTGTGTTTTCAGATAATTTAATGGTACTGTTATGGGGTAGTAAGTGCTCCATTAAATATTCATTATTTTCTTCTCAAACATTTTGCTTCTTTTTATAAGATTTTATTCACTTGGTAATGATTATATTCGTTGTACCTACATAGGGATGTTGAAACACATCAACGTAATTATTCATAGTATAATTATTAATGGTGATTGAGTGGGCTGCTATGGGTGGGTAGGAGGGTAAAGGTGTCCTGCGATACCCATGGGTCCTTTTCCCAAGGGTAACCGATCTCAAAAGCGATGGCAGATATAATTATTAACACTCATGTGGTACACCGATGACGTATGAAAATTCTTTATTAATAATACAACCACTACCTAATATTAAACCCAAAGCCGCAGAATACATATTAAAAAGTGTTGTAGTAAAGACGACACTTCATCTGCCTAGCCTTTTCCCAACTATTTTTCAGTCTAACCGGATGCAGCTGAATACCAGTATTTTACATGGAGCGACTGCCTGTCTGACCTCTACAACCCAGTTACTGGGTAATACGATACCCCTTGGTAATACTGGTTGTCAGACTTTCGGGCTTCTGACGACCGTAACGACTGTCAAAGATTCACGAATGACAGCTGGGACCAAACGGCTTAGCGTGATTTCCGAGGCACGGACCTGGAGAGGTCTTGGTATGTAAAGATGGTCACTCATTCGCGCGGGACTAACCGCGGCAAGTGTAGCTTAACCTGATCGATCGACCCGTGCGGCTCTTATTACTTAACTGCAAGCCCCTCAACACTTTTTACATAAATTATTTCAATTTCATAATCCAGAAAAGATGCAAAATGAGAACACATGGTACGTACTACACTAGCCAAATTCTTACTAAAATTATTCAATAACACGATAAATACACATCAGTGCACAAAAAGGGGCCACTTGAAAAAATCTCACATTAAAATTCAACGGGCTTAATCAAATATTTGTTATCGAGAAACTGCCAGCAATTCTTATGAACTGAAAGTGGAGTTTTTTTTACCCCTTTTACTTGTAAGGGACCGCTCGCGTTATTATATTTCGTACATGTTTCTATAAAAAAAAACCTTTAACCAACAAGTTATAGCTGAGAGTAACTTCTGAGACGAGTATTTTTATTTTTCTTTTTTAGAAATTTGCGAATGTTGTGCTGTTCCCTCGGGTATTCTGTGAACTTTCTTGTTTCGATGCCTTTTCAGCGATATATTGGTATGCTGTTGTTTTATTTACTGGGCTATTCTTTTGTTACTACGTGTACGAAGTATGTCCTACATTTGTAGTCGGATTTGGATCGTTTCTCTGATTCGGGTTCTTTATCGAAGTATAGAAACGTTGTAGGGCTGCCAACCTTTAAGTATTTATTTGGAACTTTCAATAAATATTTTATTTGTAGTGTAAGAGATGATCAGCGTTCCCCTTTAGGCAGGGAGAAAAATCTGTTTTTAGAAAATGGTGATAGTTTCACAGTTTTGTGTAATTCATGCTAGTGTAATTTTTTTTTATTTAATACGACCCGTAAGTCTACAAGTTGTAACTTAAATAACGCACAACTTCTTAAGGGGTCATTGTACTCATCACTATGAACAACTTTTACCTACTATAGGAACAAACCTGAAATCGCGAAAAAAAATAGCTTTTCCCTACATTTTGTCGAGTTATGTGAACATAAATAAATAAAAAACTTGAGAGGTGTCAAGGGACACCCGGATGGAACGAAGTTCCTTTTTATTAATTAGTGAAGGAATTCTAACAAAATTTTATTTTTATACTTATCATCATCATCATCATCATCATCATCATCATCATCACCATCATCATCACCATCATCATCATCATCATCATCATCATCATCATCATCATCACCATCATCATCATCATCATCATCATCATCATCATCACCATCACCATCATCATCATCATCATCATCATCATCATCATCATCACCATCATCATCACCATCATCACCATTATCATCATCATCATCATCATCATCATCACCATCATCATCATCATCACTATCATCATCATCATCATCATCATCATCATCATCATCATCATCATCGCGACACCACACTGTTCAATGCGAAATAGAAATGAAAATATCTGGCTTGCTTTCTATAAGAGAGAGAGAGAGAGAGAGACAGACAGAGAAACATGCGCACGCCGCACGGCTTACAATAGCTACCTATAGCAAAAAGTGTCGTGACAACTTTTCGTGAGACTTTTTTCCGTCTAGCCCCCTTTCACAACGCGTGAACTTCGTTCCAATAAATAAATAAATAAATATCCTTGGACATTTCACACAACGCCATCTAGTCCCAAGCTAAGCAACCTAATGCTTGTGTTATGGTAACGAGATGGCTGATAAACCACTTATATACATTTTTTTTTGTAAATACATAGACATAATATAGATAGAAAAACACCCAGACTCGGAACAAATACTTGTAGGTCGTACAAATATTTGTTACGTGCGGGATTCGAAACCGCGACATGCTGCGCAGCAGAGCTGAGCCAACCGTGTCGTTTTAGCTTAGGTAGCATAGTAAAAGTTGTTCATAATGATTATTATGACCCCTTAAGAGGTTGTGCGTTATTTTACACCTTTTGTATACCTAATCTTTGGAGTCACGAATTATTTACCAGCTACTTTGTCTTTCTGTACCTAAGTGCCACTACATCAAAATGCTTCTCGAGTCAAACGTTTCTCGAGTCTTTTGAACGCTCTTGTATTTAATTAGTGTACGCTAATTAGCAGGTACAATTGTGCATCCATAATCTATAAGTATCTATATATTCTATATCTATTAATAAAGCTGAAGAAGTTGGTTTTTTCTTGTTTGTTTGTATGTTTGATCGCGCTAATCTCTGGAACTACTAGTCGGATTTGAATAATTCTTTTTGTATTTGATAGGTCGATTATAACGGAACTTTTATTGGCAAGTAGCTGATGTTATAAGAAGTAACTTAGGCTACTTTTATTTTGGAAAAAGAATTAGGGTTCCGCGCAAAAAAAAACCCATGAAATTGTGAACCTAAAGTCGGATTTGAAAATTTTTTTTTGCATTTGGTAGACCGATTCTCGAGGATGGTTATAGGCTAATTTAACATCATCACGCTAGGAAAGAAAACAGTCTGTAAGAACGCTAAGCGAAAACGAAGTGCGTAGTTCAATTCAACTGACTCGCATGATGTTTCGCTATTCGAATAGTGGAACATAAGCGGAACATCAGCGGAACATAATGCGGTTTCGTGGTTTCGCGGTTTCGCGGCAGAGGTGCGCCAAGGCCCTCAGTTGAATTGAACTACTGCAGTTTCGCTGCTGTGGTTTCACGGCGGAGGTGTGCTAAGCCCTCAGTAAAGAAATAGCAAGCATATCACGAGCGTGTAACTAGCACAGCTTCATAAATTACCAGGCCATATATCATACCCATATTTAATTTTACCTAGCTTATAAAACATGCTCTAATTGTAACAAATTTCTATTAACTTCGAAGCTCGGTGTAAGATAATGAACGAAGTACTCTTAGAAAGCAATAATGTCTGTAAACTCAGAGTTGTATCGAGTTCAGTGGGAACTCTTGTTGTATTTACACAGCATTCACTGAGACTTAGTGAGGGCACTAACTAAGCAACGTTTAGTCGTAATAATACCTTTTGTGACTCCGCTACAAATCTCAACTCAAAATTAGATTTTTTAAGTAGCGGATGCTCTTTTGTTTTGATGTTTATTAAAATGTGAATACAATAATATTTTTTTGTGATTTATTTTTATTTTATTTTATTATTTTCGGAAAATTTACAGCTAATCAGACACAATGGTTACAAAGTTATCAACATAATGATGGCCAATTACAAGTTTTCACACGTAGACTAACAATTAACAATGTACTAGGTAGCAGACATTGTTACTTTCGCGTTCTATATTTTCGTATATATTGCAAGGGCTATCTTATTTTGTCGAAGAAGTGATTGCAAAGAGCCTTCTTTAATTTAGGCACACTGGTATTAAAAAGATCTATGTCAACTTCCTGGCAGGTTTCATTATACATGCGGCTCGCCCTAATCATGAAAGAATTTTGTCTGTAGGTTACTGTTGCTATTGGTACGTGCAACAAACGAACGTTTTCATACAAAGCGTAGTGATAAACTATTTTGCAACGTTCCCATGCCTCGGAAAGCATGTTAAAGGCTCCCGTAAATAGGCGCGACGCGATGGTAGAATGTCTGCGAAAGCTTTTAGACGTCGGTCCCAGATGTCACTCGTAGATTTTTGACAGTCAGAAGCCCAAAAGTCTGACAACCAATCTTACCAAGGGATATCTTTTTACCTATCCTATCTTATTAACTGGGTTGTGGAGATAGGCAGTCAATCGATCAATCTGCCTACCCTTTTCCCAACTATGTTGGGGTCGGCTTCCAGTCTTACCGGATGCAGCTGAATACCAGTATTTTACATGGAGCGACTGCCTGTCTGACCTCCACAACCCAGTAACTGGGTAATACGATACCCCTTGGTAAGACTGGTTGTCAGACTTTCGGGCTTCTGACGACCTGTAACGACTGTCAAAGATCCACGAATGACAGCCAGGACCAACGGCTTAACGTGCTTTCCGAGGCACGGAGCAGTCTCGGTATGTAAAGATGGTCACCCATCCACTGACCAACCCCGGCAAGCGTAGCTTAACCTGATGGATCGACCCGTACGGCTGTAATTACTTAGCCACGAGCTCCTGGAGATAGGCAGTCGCTCCATGTAAAATACTGGTTATCTGCTGCTTCCGGTTAGACTGAAAGCCGACCCCAGCATAGTTAGGAAAAGGCCAGGCATCTTTTTTTTTTAGGTACTGTTTCGGAACGCTCTGTAAGAAGAGATAATAATCAAAGTTAGGTACAAGTCTCCGATTAATTGCAATTCATCTATCTATACAGGGCTATTTTTAAATGACTAGTTAAATTTTCACAGGGTGTTCTACCCATGAATATGAACAACTTTCACTAAGGGACCAACTTTGAAATCATGAAAAAAAAACCAGCGGTTTCCTACAAAAGTTCAATACCTACTCGATCAAAATGTATGAAACAGCTGATATTTTTTTTGCGATTTCAAAGTTGGTCCCATAGTGAAAGTTGTTCATATTCATGGGTAGAACACCCTGTGAAAATTTAGCTAGTCATTTAAAAATAGCCCTGTATAAATAAAAAGAGAAGTCCTGACTGATTGACTGACTCATCAACGCCCAGCCCAAACCCTTGAACCTATAAAGTTGAAATTTTGCACAGAGGTTCCCTTTATAATGTAAACAAGGAATAAGGAAGGATTTCCTGGTAGTATGTTCCCGTGGGATATTTTTCGATATTCAGGCGGGCGAAGCCGCGGGCAAAAGCTAGTAATCACACAGCTAGCTACACACCGAGAGGTTAACACTCCACACACCATTTTTGTTTATTTTGTTTTAAACTTTTTTCTGTGCTATGATATACCTCCTATTAATATTATGTCTAATTAAGTTAGTAATATAATGGTCATCATAAGGAAGAGCGCTGATGTCCGAGATACAGATATTTTTATCTAGTTCAGACACAGATGCCTTCAGTATAAAATTAAGAAAATTTGATTGTGTCCTGTATATCTGTTCAAATGTAACATATGTTGTGTCAAATAAATATATTATTATTTCTTTTATTTCATTTTACACATACTGTTTACATTTTTAAATATTAGAATAAAAAGAATATAGTTAAAAACATTTAAAAATATAAAAATAGTAGCCCACCGATATCGGGAACAGGGTCCAAGCTACCGGCGGTCAGGGCTCCAGAGAGAGGAACCTCCTAACAATGCGGGCCGTGTCCAGAAGCACCGCTTTCTGAATCAAGCCCTTGATCCAGCTGCCCAACGAGAGCCTCCTTAGGTGTTGGTCGAGGCTCCTTAGGCATATTATTATTATTATTCGTTTATTCATTTTTTATCTTATTTAGTTACATTTTTAAATATTTCTTAAACAAAAAGATGTAAAAAAAAAAACATTTAAAAATATAAAAAAATAGAAGTCCGCCGGTGTCGGGAGCAGGGTCCAAGGTACCGGCGGTTAGGGCTGCAGAGATAGGAACCTCCTCACAATACGAGCCGTATCGAGGAGTACTGCCTTCTGAATCTGGCCCTTGATCCAACCGCCTAACGAGAGCCTCAAGAGATGTTGATCGAGGCTTTCGGCCATCAGGCCGTTGGCCGTTACGACAATCGGCACAATGATAGCCGAGCTCACATTCCACATGTCAACAACCTCGTGAGCTAAGTCGCGATATTTTATTTGTTTTTCTTTCTCAGCTTTCACGAGGTTCTCGTCATGTGGAATGGTAACATCGACAATCATTGCGCGGCGCGCTAATCGATCTATCACCACTATATCAGGCTTATTGGCTACAATAGTCCTGTCAGTAATGATAGACCGATCCCAGTACAACGTGACATGGTAATTTTCGAGAACTGGGTCGGGCACATACCTGTAATACGGTACCTCAGAGTCCACAAGCTTATATTTCAAAGCAAGTTGCTGGTGAATAATCCTGGCCACTTGGTTATGTCTGTGCAAGTACTCGCCGTTAGCCAGACGAGAACAACCAGAGACAATATGTCTGATGGACTCACCCGGACGATGGCATGCCCGACACACGTCAACCGTCCCGTCCCTCATAATATGTCTCCGGTAGTTATTCGTTAAGATAACTTCGTCCATAATTGCACAAACGAAACCTTCAGTTTCCCCGAAAAGGTCACCGAAACGTAGCCAGGATACGGACGCTAAGAAATCTACACCGGGCTCATGAAGAGCCCGATAGAAGCGCCCGTGAAGCTCCTTGCTTTGCCATACCTTCTTGCGGTCATCGGTAGTAAGTACCACAGGTTTGCGCCAGTTCTCATTAGCCATGGAGAGCGGGGTGAGCCCCTTGTCCACTGCGACCACATCACGGTGCATACCCACATCGGCTTTTAAAAAATATTCTCTGAGGCTGCACACCTCGCGGTTGTGGAGGGTCTTCGCATTTAAAAAGCCTCGACCCCCGCACTTCCGCGGGATGTACAGTCTCATCACCGATGATCGTGGGTGATGCATCCGGTTTGCGGTCAGCAGTGTACGGACTCTCCTATCCAGTGCGTCAAGTTCAGTTTGAGTCCATTTGAGTATGCCGAAAGAGTACATCAAGACCGGCATGACCCAACCGTTGAAGGCGCGCACCTTGTTACCGCCCGAAAGAAGACTAATTAATACCTTCTTCAGGCGACCAAAGAAGCGCTCCTTCAACGATTGCTTCATGTCAGCAACGTTGATGCCTAACGCTTCCGACATACCCAAATATTTGTAGGTTTCGGATGAGGAGAGGGATCTAAGGTGTATGGAATCCGAGAGTTGAATTCCCTCGGATTCCATAATCTCCCCTCGCTTTACATGCATGACTGCACATTTGTCCACACCAAATTCCATCCTGATGGCGCTACTGAAAGTTTCAGTTACCTTCAATAGCTCCATCAGTCGCAATTTGTTGGGGGCAAAGAGTTTCAAATCATCCATATAAAGGGATTACTATTATTATTACCATCATTTATTATTATTATTATTATTATGTGTCTTGACAATTCTCGGGACCCTGGAGTCCCGGACCTTTAGAAGGCGTACGAGGGGCCAAAGCCAACTCGCAGAGGCCCGTTAGACGCTTTCAATGAAATGAGGCACCAACCGACGATTATCCCTGTACGCACTATGCAAGTGCACCAAAGGATAACCCCCGGTTGGTGCAGGACTATTGCAGTATATGGAAATAAAGAGATTGGACTATGGATTTGAGTGGCTAAAGTGGACTGGTTGCCTAGAACTATGAAAGGACTATGGCCCCTGCCGGATCAATGTTTTGTAATACACGGATAAAATGGCAGGGGGTGACTTGCACACACAATAATGGGCCCCCGAAAAGGTCGCTAGCACATAGTGTCGTAGCGGCAAGGGGGCAACATGTCCTGAGGTGCTTGTGAGGAGTGGAGAGGTATCCCACGGTTCTCAGAACAATCCCAGAGCCCGGAAGATGGTTAAGATCCCTACAAACACTTACTGGAATACTTCCTTCCTCCGAGCACGTTTGCTCTTGCGAATCTCCACTCAAACCGACCAATAAAGGCAAGAAAGAGGTGGGAGCTCTGTTCCTCGTCAGTGTTCACTCCAGCCGGCCAATAAAGGCAAGTGAGAGGTGAGGAACAAGACTTCTCCCGGGAGATAGGGTCCGTGGGGTCGCTACTGCCCAACAGCTCGCCACATGCTGCCCTGCGGGTTTCTGTATCTCTCTTGGTCTGGCTCCTCATCCCAGACCTGTTCCGGCAAAGTGAACTCTACCGACACAGACCTAAAATTCGGAGCGCGCAAGCCCCACCACGACGTCAACGTAGAGATACTGCGGTGGGGTTATTATTATTATTATTAGTAATCAATATTTTCTTAGGTACACTTTAGTTAGAGTGATATTTCATAATGCTTTTTTTTTGTATTTTATCTCTATTTTTAGTAATATGCGTCTTGTTTGTGCAGAATAAACAATTTTTCTTTCTTTCTATTTCCTTATTCCATTTATTGATAAATTCGTCAAAACAGCGTAATAATTGAAAGCTATTTGCGACGTTGCCAACTTTCAAAATACAACCTCTTAATATTTTAGTAGCCTTGCTACCAAAAGTGTAGTGCTGACAAGAAGTAGGAAGATGGAACATTTTGTTTTTGTTCTATCTGTATTATATTGTGACTAAAATAAAACAAAATTCACCGAACATGTTGACTTCACTCTGTAAAAATAATATGATTTTCTCCAAACTCTGTAGGTACCTATTTATAGACACACATGCGTCTAATTGTATTATGCGCATAAAATATACGTAGAGTATTGAACAAGGCCCTTGCCGCACGCACATCGAATTCAGATCAAGCAAACCCCTCCTGATGGAGATTTGATGTCGTCTGTAGCCGACTGCCCATGCACATTTTATTTTATTTTTTTATCTTTTGAACAGTTTTTCTGACGTTTTATTAAATTTCTTTTAAGGATAACTTCAACAATGTGACTGGAATGTTTATTTGTTTGTCAGACGCAATGTTTGTTTTCGGTAATCGGTTTATAATTCAAATTATTTGTTTATAATATGAAAATACAGTTACTAAATGTTTTATTGTTTTTTTTTTTATCTTTTGAACATTTTTTCTGACATTTTATTTAAAAAAAAAGGATGACTTCAGCAATGTGGAATGCTTAATTGTTTGTCAGTCGCAATTTGTTTTAGGTAATCGGTTTATAATTCGAACTATTCGTTTTATATGAAAACAGAGTTAGATAAAAATGTATTTGGATGTTGATAGACATGTTTGAAAAACTGTCAGAGAAAACTAAATATTAATTTATTTGTAACTGAACAAGAATATGCAAAATATATTGAATACTTACCTACCTTTTATCTGCCTTAAATTGTGTTATAATAAGGCCTGCAAGTGTCATGTAAAAAGTAGCCAAGCTTGGATTTGCTCTTAACCCAATAAACATTAAAAATGCGTCAAGGGAACATGCAAAAGTGAATAAACGAGTTGTTTCACTCATTGTGGTCCATTCGCAACTGCGCCGTCATGCTCGCACCTAATTACTAAATAGCTTAATGGATGGAACGGCCTCATTAGACCGGAGTGGAGTGGCGTTTAGAAAGACATTCTATGGCCATTGGCAGCGAATATAAGGCCGCACATTCGCAACGTTGCTTCATCGGGAAATTACGCTTTAAAGCTGCTTTTTTAACCACGAAGCGACGACGCGAGGTACACGCTCGTCAGCAGCTTTTGTGAATCGGTGTTGGTAATTTTCGACGTAGATTTTTGAGTCGGCTTTCGTTTGGGAGATGAAAGAAAATGTTTTCTTGAAAATGCTGAACAAAATTCCACGTTTTCTTGTATAATGCTGAATAAAATTGAAGTTGAGGACTTCAATTTTATTTATACATTTTTTTTATAAATAAACCTAAAAATAAAAATATACAATACGAATTTTATAACATCGTTTATGCCGCATTCATCACGTCACGGTATTCGTCTAAACAACGAAAAAATATGCGACGCAAGTTTGCTCTAGGAATTTTTTATTGGTAGTTTTTTGCAGAGTCGACTCCCAACACAAGATTTGTGTCCACTGCATACGGGAACTTTGGTATACCCAGCTAGATTTATGAGGCCGAAATTTCAGTTACAATGGATGTTGGTGGAGACTATTTTGCTCTCAACTCGACTGCATGCTGTTTTCTCGGTACGCAAAATTTTGTAGCGTATTTGGAAAGGAAAAAATCACTGAAATATCAGCTTGTTTCGTTGTTTTGTTTTAATTATTCATTATTGCGTAGTGTGGTCTTTTGTAACTTCTCATGAATAGCACTTGTGTTATTATTTTAAGTTACATTTCATTTCATATACAGGGTTACTGGAAACATGTCACAAATTCACAATCCCTTTGAGGGATGATGGTAGAGGTCATTGGTTATTGAATCACACATCACATTCGAGATATATATATTTTTTTAAAACAGTGTATCTACAAACATAGTTGAAAATTGATTAAAAAAAACTAAGTAGGTAACTAGTTATTTTTTTTTGCTTTTATAATTATTCCTTAATCGTGTCAATAACAAAAATCATTAAAATAAATCTTGTACTATACTTACTTAAATAATGACCCCAAAATCGTAACAAACAACAATTTTAGTATTATTTGTTTTTGTCTGTCATAACAAATTAAAAGTTTAATCATAAAATTACTAGGGAGCTTTGCCGGCACACACTTCATAAACATCTACGCTTAGCTATCCTATATATAATCTAGGTTTAAGCATTTTCGATATGTTAAATTAAAAAAAAGTACTGAATAAATAGATTTATTAGGAAAGAAAAATCAATCAAAAATGTCCACTGTTTTTTGAAAAATAAAATATCTCGTAGGTAGTTCATTTTTGACTCACGTACTCATGAGTGATTCGATACCTAATGACCTCTACTATCACCCCTTAAAGGGGTCGTGGCATGTTTCCACTAAGTATAAGCAACCTAAATTAAAAACATAAAGGACTTTGTACTTAATTTAAAGGAACAAGAGATTCTCATTGTCCCTTGTCCTTTTCACTATCTATGCAGTACTTTCCGACATACGAAACTTTTTAAGATAACCTACTTTATCAATGATCAATGTCATCAAAAGTTTCAAACGAAATCAACTTGCTCATTTGCGTATTGTCCCCTAATTTTGAAACACAAGCAAACTCGGATGTCAACTTTGTTTCGAAATGTAAATTATAAATCTATTATCCAAATCCCCAAGTGTCCGTTTGAGTTGAGAGCTTCTTCTTGAATGATAACGAAGTGTCGATACGAAATTTACCCAAAGTTTCTGTCCCTCTTGTTTTGTCCAGATTTGAATATCTTAACGAGACAAAGCAAACAGACACAAAGTCTTCAAATAAACAATTATATTTAATTTTGTCAATCTTCTTTTGAAGGAGGAACATTTTGTAGGAGTGTGTTATTTTAATTATCTTATAGATGATCTTCTGTAGTAGGAAAAGTATTTTAAAATATTTTACATACGGACTCGTTATGTCATTCTTTTATTGGAATAGAGCGTTTCTTAAAATGTTTAATTAAGTTGTGATTTGTACTGGTTTTCATAAAATATTTAAGTTTATTTAGAGAGAAGCATAATAATACTAATATCATAAATAAATTCTTGCTTTAGAGATAGTAGTTATGAGAAAATAAATTGCGTTATGTGTTATGTAACAGCTACTAGCCCAAATTAGTGTATATAAATATCAACTAAATTGAAGTTTCAAATATCGAAATAATCTACTACACTTGTGAGTTGTGTCTCCTGTCCTCAAGGTAACCTAAGAAATTAATCAACATTTACCTACTTAATAATGGTAAGACGGGGTGGGTGTCTATCGGTGAGTTGCACAAAACCACATTAGTTTTAATGGAGACTTTAAATTGATGCTGACATTTTCTTTTCATAATCTATAAGGGATGGCATGAATTAAAAGTCTCCATTGAACTAATGTGGTTTTGTGCAACTCACCGTATGTGTAAATGTTTAAGTAGGTAAGGAAGACTAAACAATCTTGCTTTATTACATTAATCCAACTTGGTTTTATCTTTAATTCCTGATAAATAAACTAAACACGTGAGGACTCAGTTGCAAAGCATTTTGATTTCTATTCAATATAAGAAATGTGCCTCATTATTCATTCATATGAACAAACTATTGGGACAAACAAACTACGTCTCTTCATAGCTATTGAAAGATCTTTTTGTACGAAATATAAAAGCAAATCGTCGAAGTCGAGAGGCTTTTATTATTTTGACGTAGTCGTCTACAATACTTATTGTGCGTACAATACAAAAGGACTCGAAAATTTGGTTTTGCCTGTTCATAATCATTTTAATTCAATTGAGGACAAGTGACATTCAAAGACCTCTTTTTCGTCGAACTAATTATCTTTAGTAAATCCTCTTATAGGTAAGGAGCTCATGTACGTAAATAATAGATGATACGCTTGAGGTGCAGACGGTATTCTTGTTACAGATACAGATTACATTCACTAGATATTATTAGTATTTCTTGTGAAACCAGACCTAATCTTGGATTTAAAATCTTTTCGAAATGCATTTATTGCAATTTATTTCGCATTAACTGCCTCCTGGGTTTATTTTATTGATTGCAAGAGCTACTGCTGGGAATGAGGACTTGCACCCTAATTGCGTGACATAATATCAATTGGAATTGGTTTCATTTTGATAGTTCAACAACATTCACTGTGTTGTTTACGGTGTTGGGAAGACAAATTTATTTTGCTTCAAAGTGATTCAGATTCCGATCATAGTGTATTACGCAATTAGGGTGCTGGATGGAGGTCGGGCAAAGTGTTATTGGGTTTTTCCTTATCGAATTACTCAGTAGCAGCCCGAAGTCCGGGTTTATTGCCCAGTTGATGGCAATAGACTCGCCCCCTATTACGTGAGACTTAGGAATAACTAGCAAAATGTGGGTATACATACCTAAGCACCTCTGAATAACCCTTCGGGGAAATAAGGCGTCATGATAAGTGTGTATTACAGATTAAAATTGTAATAGAACTGTAAAAAAATAACATAATAAGTTTTGCTATGGAAGAGCGGACTCTCCTAAGGCCTCATTTACGGAAACGCGGGGCGTCGAGCGGCGCGGTGCGCATGGCGGGCTGCGGGCCGTCAAGTGTAAGAAATCTTAATCGCTTCTCCGTAAACGCTCTCATAGAACGCCCAATGTTTGAATTTAGTTCAGGCCACGCCGCACAACGCGACGCGCGACGCCCCGTCTCCGTAAATGACGCCTTATACAGACTCTATCTGCCTAAAAGGAGGGATCCAATCAAGAATTTTGTTTATATGTATATTATAAAATTTCATTTATTATAATTTTATTTATTTTACCAATAAACTATTTTTATTATTTATTTATTTATTTAACATGGTTTCTTTAGAAATAAGCATCAACTTTGTAAGTATTTTTATTTTATATTATAGTTTTTTCATCTTGTCTGTTTATATGAGCGTGTGCATAAATCTATTTATCTATAAAAATAAAATGAGAAGTCCTGACTGACTGACTCATTGACTGACTCATCAACGCCCAGCTCAAACCCCTAGAGAGCTGAAATTTTGCTTTGAGGTTCCTTTTATAATTTTGACAAGGAATAAGGAAGGAATTTCCGGTATTACGTTCCCGTGGGATATTTTCCGACATCCACGTGGACAAAGCCGCTGGCAAAAGCTAGTGGTTAAATATTAGGTATATATGGTATTTATTCGTTTGATCGACCAGTTTTTTGTCATTCAAAGGTTTCGTTAATTTCTTCTATTACCTTAGTAACTAATGTAAATTTTCTTCCACGAATATTTTCCTTTCGTTATGGAAAATAAATGGCGTATTATTTTCAACACTAGCTCTCTGACCATTATTGTACTTACAAAGCTATTGTGACTGAAAATTATAAGCGAGCAGTATTTTAGTGACTGAATCATAAAATCATTTGCTAAAGTTTCTTGGCTGGAGTTAATTTAAGTGGAGATCATTATATTCCAATAAAACTCGAATTTCTCATTCAGACTTCGGTGAATAATCTCTTAAAACTTTAGATATCCAATTCAAAAAGTCTAATGTCGAAAGCAAAGACGTGTGAAGTGTGAACATTATATTTGTTCTTAGAAGTTGAATTACTTTGGTAATAATTTATAATGAGCTGCTTTATGAACTTGACTTGGATTTAAATGGTGTGATAAGTAAAGATAGAATTACTTAGTCGTGTTAAGACTGACACATCTTGGAGTGGGTGCAAATTTACAGAGTGCAGTGTCTCAAAATATAAAATCACATCACTGTTGGAGTATTGCAGCAGGGCTGGTTCTTGCAGGTAATCGATGGTGTGGAAGCAGAAAATAAAAGGCAGGCTTTGGCGATACGTGAATGAAGTGGATTTTTATTGCCGACTGAGTGAAATGACAATAGGTTTTGACATAAGGCACAGATAAACATTATAGATAAAAAATATAGTTTGTTGGAGTTGCCAACAATCACCACGATATTCGTTTAGCTACCTACATTCAAATCCTTGTTTCTAATTTTGATGTTAATGCCACTTCAACAAATATCAACTTGATGCAAGTACAGATTATGTTGATTTCAGAGTGATGAGAAGTAGGTACTAGAACTACCATTGAATTATTATTTTTTAGTTTTACCCAAACTGTGTTTAATGGCTGGGTATTAAAGTATTTTTTCTAAAAACACATACCTACCTACATTTGTAAGCTTAACTGCAAACGCAGAATAGGCTCCGATAGCCAAGAAAATAATGTAGATTAATTAAAATGTAAGCATTGGTTTCAGTTAGTACCAGATGCGGCTCATTTGCATTTTACATTTGTTGGAAATAGTTATATTCTATTACCACCACCACCACCACACAGGGATTTATCTAAGAGGCATACGGAAGACATGAAGAAATGAAATATTTAATATTTATTTATTCATCAACACATTTACATTTGTGTCGAACAATAAATGTCGTTTTAACAATAAATGTTACACAAAAATTAAATAATCATCATAAAGCCAGAAAAAAAAGAAAACACTACATTCCACATTGGGCATTACATCCAAGTCAAGGGTAAGGGTAAGTAAAGATTTGTCTTAATATTAAAATAATTTAACTTAATATTAATTCAAAATCAATATAAATTCAATTAAAATAAATGTAACTCAATAAAATTCATTGAAATGTAATATCATGTAATATTGGATATATTACTTAGAGTCATTAAAATCACATATTAGTTCAAATTACTATTATCTTTGAGAAACTCTTCAATGCTGTAATAACATTTCATCAACAACAATGACTTTAATTTTCTCTTGAATTCATTTGGATTCATGAAAATAAAATTAATCCCGTGCCTCGGAAAGCACCATAAGCCGATGGTCCCGGCTGTCATTCGTAGGTCTTTGACAGTCGTTACGGGTAGTCTGAAGCCCGAAAGTGACTGACAACCAGTCTTAGGTACCGGTTATGGGTACCCAGTAGCTAACTGGATTGTGGATATAAGATAGGCCAGTCGCTCCATGTACCATACGGGTATTTTGCTGCAAACGGTTAGATTGGAAGCCAACCCCAATATAACTAGTTGGAAAAAGTCTAGGAAGGTGATGATATTTGTAACTATGATTAAACGAACATTTGTATTAAAATCGACAATAGTCTAGCAAACGACGTCAACCCATATAAGTACCTAGAAGTATAAAGGACAGGGTGTAAAGTTTACTAATCCTTCATAAAAAAGGGAGGATCCTCCGACCAGACGGGTGTCGTGTCTGGTGGGTAACTACCCGACGATTGATGTCGGGACGTTGCATATATGCTAGTCGCGCAGTAAACTCTGATTGCGCGAAGCAAGATTTTGCGTGACGTCAGTGTGATGCGTAGTTCGTCTGTGGCAATGCCACCACACCCTTTCTTAGGAAAAGCAAATTAAGCTCAGTAGGAAAATATAACTCAAACAAGCAATGGAAATCTTGGACTTGAAGTATTTCTTAGTAGTCCTCTTCAAACTGTCAAAAAACTTCTAAACAATAATACATTCAAAACACCGTCTCCACAAATTATTGGACCCAAATTTCAAGTCAGCTTTGAAGAGGCCAGTTAAAGAGGCAACGCGGCGGAGCAGTTTTGTATATTGACATCAAAGAGGGCTTGCGTCAACCGTTTGTTATGCAAATAGAAGACGGTAGTTAGGGCTGAAGGGTTAGCCACTTAGTTTAAAGATATTCTTGCAAGCAATCCTCCAGAGAGGAGGGATTTTGTTTGTAATATTTGTTTTAGGATTGAAATTTTTGGCTTAGATTGTTTGGAAGACAAAACAATGTAGGTAAATGCGGGTTGACCTTCTATTGTAGCAAAAGACTGTTACAGAAACCCGCACGAGATTATTAATACTTAAACCACAAAATCTACACTTGTTGCTACGTAATAAAGGCGCTGGTAATGTCAACTGGTTACCATGAAAGGGAGTTTGACTGTACAGTTACGAGCTTAAGTACCTTACACTTACGCAAGATTCAAAAGCGATTTTCCTCAAAACTGTTAATCGATATTTTATACCATACTAATGAAATAGGTATTTTTTTGAGAATACGCTTTTGAATAATTTTGCGTGACTGTATTGTGACTGAAAATGAGAAACAAATATTATGTAAAAAATAGAAAGGAAAACAAAACACGAGTCAAATGAAGCTCGTTCCCCTTAAAACTAATGATAGCACTATCATTATGTAGTCTACAAAGGCAACGTGCAATATCCTGCCAGCAATAAATATGAATAGAACTCAAATCACGGGAAAAGAAACGAAAATTGTTTTAAAACAACACCATTATTTTGTGTAGAAAGTGATATTTAAATTCAAATTGACTAATATATCAGCTAAATGGCAAGCTTTACGCCAAGCACTTTACTTTGTTGTGTTTTTTTTTAAATAGCTGTGCTGGCAACTCCGTCTGTTCACAGTCAGTCGTCTGAGTCAGAAAACATAATTAGCTCGTAAGTACAAAGAAGTTTTTTAATTAAATATAAGTATGTGTGTGTGTATGTATGTGTGTTCATTTGCAAACGTTTAATCAGTTGTTTATACTCTCATTTGCAACAAGAAATCATTGTCATTTGTTTGTAATTTTTTGCAAAATCGACTCGTCGAGACGCTCACCGAGAAACGCAAAATTCGTAAGGAGAGACCTAAGCCCTCATATATCTTTAACTCTGCTGGCCTACTCTATTGCATTAGTTGTGACCGGGTATTTATTAAAACGGCGACTCTTATGACATGCTAGGAAATAATAATTTCAAAGTATCGCTGTTATCGAATAGGTACGGTGAATAGTCGATTAATCAAAACTGTAGCGGTGGTAAAAACGAATTATGGTTCAATTAAATAACCCACAGTGTTACTATAGCATATAAGCTGTTAGTATGCATAGTTTCGTATAAATATATTTAGAATTGATATGGTACAAAGTGGACAAATTAAAACACCAAAAACTGGTCTAAATACATTTCGTCAAGCATTTTGAACACTTCTACTATTTTATGTTAATAATATTAATTTGTCAATATTAGTAGACACAAAAGTTGGTTCTAAGTATACTGTTTTATTTTTCTGAGGGTGTTTATAAATGGTTATTTATGTACAAATTCTTATTAAATATTTGTCTGCTTGTTAATGGACGTTATTTATTGAGCCTGGCGCGAATAGAGTAGTTTTTTCATTTGTTTTGGGCGCCGAAATGAATTTCAATTGTGTATTCGGCCAGTTACAATGTTAGCTTTGGTATATTGTCATTGCTATTTTATTTACTGGTATGTGAACTCACAGCAATGTAAATAAAGAACAATAATGTAGTATCGTATGTTTAAATAATATAATTATAAAGAACGCAATAAATATGTTACCGAAAACAATTTGTTGGAAATGCAATGTCAGTAAACTAACCTAATCAAGATTCTTCTCATGACAAGAAAATTTTACCACTTGCATATAAATAGACTTGTTCACAAAAGAAAACATTAGTCACAACAAACACACCTACATGAACTCAAACACATTTGCACATCTTTGCTCCAAGTAAAGTACTTCACATAAAGTGCTACTCAACCAAAAATGCAAAACGCACTCACACACGCACACACTCCCTTTTCAAACTTCAGGTGCTTTAATTAAAACACCACACTCACACACCCACAGAATTACCATGTCTCGTGTAGGTATACGTACGCACTCGTCAACACTTTCTATGAACCACAGAAGTTTCCTTTGTCACAATTTGCGGAGTAAACAATTGTATATGAAGACAGCTTTAATTTCATAGAACGAAATAGGAGGCCATTGAGGTAATAGGGATGTTTTGGACCGTTTTACAGACGAAAACCTCACTCGAGATCACGTAACGTTTTCATAGCACTGGAAAATTCCAAATATATTACCTGCGACCGTTGCATTGTTGAGAATAGGAGTGGGGTGGAGACGTTTTGCTGTCTTTTGTAATTTTATATTTTGTCTTCTAGACTTGGTTTTATCTGTATGAAATGGATACAACCAGTAAATACAAATACAAAGTAAAGTTTATTGTAAAGCTGGTACCGAGTAATCATTGTAGCCGTCCGTACATTAAGAAAACTAATACATTAGTAGTTACATTAGTCAGTTTTACCAATGTACATCTGCCTAGGCTTTTCCCAACTATGTTGGGGTTGGCGTCCAGTCTAACTGGATGCATCTGAATACCAGTGTTTTACATGTAGCGGCTGCATTCTGAGCTCCACAACCCAGTCTGGGTAATACGATATCCCTTGGTAAGACAGACAAATATCCAGGTATCACAACCTGGACCAACGGCTTAACGTGATTTCCGAGACACGGAGCACTGTATATTATAAAGATGGTCGCCTATTCACCGACCGACTACGGCAAACGTAGCTTAACCTGATTAACTCTTTAAACGTCGATTGACATCCACGTGTTCAGATAACAATAGAAAATCTATTGTGTCTGCTAATTTAGTGTGCGACGGGTTAATCGATCCCTGTGACCACCTACATAAATGGTAAGCTGCTTTATTTGAAACTAGCTTTTGCCCGCGGCTTTGCCCGCGTGAATTTCGGGAAATATCCCAAGGGAACCTGCTACCGGGAATTCCTTCCTTATTCCTTGTCTACATTATAGAACCTCTGTGCAAAATTTCAGCTTTCTAGGTCCAACGGTTTGGGCTGGGCGTTAATGAGTCAGTCAGTCAGTCAGGACTTCTCTTTTTATTTATATAGATAGATAGATCAATCAAGCTACGATAACATGCATAAAGATATAGTTTTTGGGTAGTGGTATTTTGTCGAACTAATTTGATTCACAAAGGGGACAAAGGACACCGAAAAAGAAAAAAATTACCAAAAAATACAAAGTACAGTCGCGCTCAACAGTTCCACAATAAGCTTATTAAGTACAATCGCATCCACAGCAGCATAAGGCCGCTCAAGACTGGCGCACGTGTTCCCGCCGCGGAATTTCCTCGTTGCATTTACCTCTGATGACGCGTCCCGCCATTACCTACGGGACCGTCCCAGCAATTTTATATTTCGCTGCAATATCGTGCTGGTTGTCACACAGCTTGATAGATTATCTTGTACAGCAATATTTTATGGCTTAAAAGTGTAAAATGGGGTGGTGTCATCGTTCGTAGTGGTGGCTAGTTTGCTGGTGATATGTATTTTGGTGGAGTTTTTAAGTAGCAGAATAATTAGCGAATGTTTTCGTTTATTCGAAATATAATAACGTCTCTTTAAAGAAGGAATGCATTGATAATTTGTAACGAAAGCAGCATGAATTACCTATTTAGTACTCTTGTGAATATCTAAAACTCGTATTGACAAAAAAGTATAGCAAAGTCAAAGTAAAAAATATATAAATAACATTGTAATCAAAGTTTCAAGTTGTCCTAAAAGTTCAAAGCTAGTTTAAAAGCGCACACTTCTAAAACGATATTAGAATGCAAATCAAGTCAGACACCGAGATAAAAAAATAAGAAAAAACGTAAAGCAATACAGCTACACGCTTTCCAATCCAGTTTACGGTTTAAAATGATATACAGAACTCTTTTACGTTTCCGCCGCTGCGTTCCCCAATGTGAAAAGGCCATAACTCACTCATTCCCCACGTACTGTGTTTTATCAAATTTACACGTTTCAAAAATCCAATCGGGTAGTGTTGAACGAAAAATGTCACGGCAAAATAGGACTTCATAATACAGAAGCCGGGGCACGACCAATATGCTGACGTTGGTAGGAACACTTGAAACTCGATTTTCACCGTTCTCGTGGAGTGTTGAAATTTATAAGTAGCCTGGGTTGGCTATACCGACAAGTTAGTGGTGGTTTTGAAAAAGTGCTTTGATATTTGTGGCGGATGTGTGACAAGATATGGGATGTCTAAACTTCTGGAGCTGCAGCTCATAGCATATACAGGGTTATTTGTAAAACACCAGCAACTTTTTAAGGGGTCATTGTACTCATCATTATGAACAACTTTTACTATTGGACCAAACCTAAATCACGAAAAAAAAATCAGCTGCTCCCTATATTTTGAAGAGTTTAATGTAGATAAATGTACTGTACAGCAGATTTTTTTTTCGCGATTTCATGTTTGGTCCCATAGTAAAAGTTGTTCATAATGATGAGTACAGTGACCCCATAAGAGGTTGCTGGTTTTTTACCAATAACCCTGTATACAGGGTGTAAGAGACAGCCCTCCGCAAACTGATAGGGTGAATTCAGTATGTCATACTAAGATGACCGGTACATGAAATTTTTTCAGGAAATTTAAGGGAATCCAATAAACCTGATTTGTTTGTGTTTTTGTGCACAAATTGGAGCGTCTATTACTGATTGGGAGGGGTAGGTAATAGGTATGCGGTGAGTTCGATGAACTCTGTAGCTAGACAGAAAGTGAACAGCTGATTTCACGCGTCGTTGGTTAGAGTATTTCAACATCCATTGCTGGTTTTTTTTTGCTGTTTTTTTTTTGCAGTTTTTTTACATAAATGGAGTGCTGCGAACACAATGCAATTTTACATTGAAATAATGAAAACGTAACTGAAAAAAAAAAATTGAAAAAATGAAAATTTTCCTGAGAAAATTTCCGGTGAAATATGATTCAAAATGAGGAGCTGAATGCACCCTGTGAGTTTGCGGAGGGCTGTCCCTTACACCCTGTATACTCCATGATTAATTGGTTTTTAAGTGCCTTGTTGGTCTAGTGGTTGCGAGGGCTACTACTGAGCATGAGTTCTTGAGTTCGAATCCCGGGTCGAGGAAAGTGTTATTGGGTTTTTCAATCTGGAATTTTCAGTAGCAGCCTGGAGTTTGGATGTGTTTGGAGTTGATGCCAATAGGCTGATTGATGCATTGGGTTCAACCAGCCTATTGAGGAGAGGGGCTTGTGGCTAATAAATAACAGCCGCACGGGTTGATCGATCAGGTTAATCTACACTTGCTACGGTTGATAAGGTGGATAGGTGACCATTTTTACATACCAAGACCCCTCCGTCCCTCGGAAAGCATGTTAAGCCGTTGGTCCCGGATCTTTGATAGGTCTGTCATTCGCGGATCTTTGATAGTCGTTACGGGTCGTCAGAAGCCCGAAAGTCTGACAACCAGTCTTACCAAGCGGTATCGTATTACTCAGTAACTGGGTTGTGGAGGTCAGATAGGCAGTCGCTCCATGTAAACCGGATGCACTGGTATTCAGCTGCATCCGGTTAGACTGGAAGCCAACCCATACATAGTTGGGAAAAGGCTAGGCATATGATGATGGCAATAGGCTCGCCTCCTCTTATATGGGACTTAAACATGATTGGCGAAATATGTGTGTACTTTAGGTATATCTTTGCTTAAGCCGCAATATATTTGACGACACGGTTGGCGCAGTGGTTGAGCGATTGACTGCTGCGCAGCATTTCGCGGGTTCGATTCCCGCACGGAACAAATATTTGTACGACCTACAAGTATTTGTTCCGAGTCTGGGTGTTTTTCTATCTATATTATGTAAGCATTTACAAAAAAAAAAAAATGTATATAAGTAGTTTATCAGCCCTCTCGTTACCATAACACAAGCATTAGGTTGCTTAGCTTGGAACTAGATGGCATTGTGTGAAATGTCCAAGGATATTTTATTTATTTATTTTTTATAATATAATTTTGTGAATTCAAAGGCACAAAGCCCTTGAATTTACAAAATTGTATTACGTTAAAACTTGAGAAACAACAAGAAAATGTCTAGAGTAATTTGAGAAATAATAAAAATTAATAACTAACAAGTTTTAAATTGTTTCGTAATGATTTGAAACTTTTGCTAGATCGTTCTCTAACTGAATTCGTGAACAAAATAGTTTTATTCGATTTATTATTTTATTTTGACTAAGCTTAACTAACTTTTGAGTATTACATAGATTTGATCTAAATAAATAAAGTTTAGTTCTTTGTTTCAATTTAAAACTATTTAGTTTAAATTGGTTTAGGCTAATTCATTACTTTTGCAGCAAAAAAAATATGCTGGACTTTTTATTTGAAATAACCTTCAAGGTAAAGTCAGGGTAAGTAGTAACGGCTTTCTTTCTTATGACGGCAGCATAGATATACCTATTGGAAACACAACATGACAGAAATTTTATCTTTCCATTTCACATAACACTAGCATTTGCCAGCGGCTTCATCCACGTGGATTTCGGAAAATATCCCAAGCGAACGTACTACCGGGCATTCCTTCCTTATTCCTCGTCTACATTATAAAGGGAACCTATGTGCAAAATTTCAACTTTCTAGGTTCAAGGGTTTGGTCTGGGCGTTCATGAGTCTGTCAGTCAGTCAGGGCTTCTCTTTTCACTTATACAACGTGTAATGCTAAATGCGCAAAACCTCTTAAGGGGTCATTGTACTCATCATTATGAACAACTTTTACTATGGGGCCAAACCTGAAATCGCGAAAAAAAAATCAGCTGTTCAGTACATTTTGACGAAATTTGCGAACATAAATGTACTGAACAGCTGATTTTTTTTTTGCGATTTCAGGTTTGGTCCCATAGTAAAAGTTGTTCATAATGATGAGTACAATGACCCCTTAAGAGGTTTTGCGCATTTAGCATTACACGTTGTATAGATAAGATTGAGGTTCAATGTAAACAAGAAAAGACACTGGTAATAAAAAATTTATGCATCGTTTTGTTGTCCGGGACAGCAAACTTCTGTCTACTACTTGAACACGCCTACATCGCGGTTGTCATTTGACATCCGCGGGACACATTTTTAGTTTGTAGTAGCTGCTCTTAAATGATAAATGATAAATGATTTATTTTCTGTAAGTAGGTTTGTACAAACACTTTTACACGTCAAACATATTTTTTTTTTAAACTAGATGAGTTCGACTTTTCCTATCCGACTACTCTTGCATAGCATATTGACGCAGCGTATAAATTTGCTTAACATTTCATTCGTGTGGAAAAGAACATAATATTTTAAAAACTTAAAATAACCATGTTCAAGGACGAAGGCGCTGGGGGATCTCCGGTGGAAAACCTACCCCAGACCTGGGCAGGCAGCAAAGTTAAGCACTTGTGCGAGATAGTAGTGTGTTTTATAACGTCCACTTTTGTGGACTGCAATAATTTATGATGCATAAACATAATACTACGCCTGTATTCTACGAAGGATTCGGCAGAAGTATACCTATAATATAGGAGAAACATATTTCGCCAGTTATGTTTATTTTGTGCCTATTTCCATCAATTGGGCACAAATCTATTTTCCGGGTTTCTACTTAGAAATTCTTGATGGAAAACCTAATAATACTTTGTTCGGCCTGGTAATCGAACCCAAGTCTATGCTTAGATAATAATGATACAAACAGGATATTACAAAAAGAGCTTCAGTACTTGCGTAAACATTTTATCCGAAGAAACTCTAAGATCGCTTTGCATTTCACGCCCTCTGCGTTGCCACTTGCAGTATGCAACGTGACATACATCGTAGTGGACTTGCTCACACGTTATATAAAACGTCACGCTACAACGTAACCTGAATAACATCGCCGCGCAATGGAAACTTTGTAAAGAAAAAATAGTATATTATGCAATTAGTGAATAAAGGACGGATTTAAAGCGAGGGCCATAGATGAATCACGAGCTGGTGAAGGATTTTAACTACTGAATCACGACCGTAGGGAGTGATTCATGATGAGTGTTAGAAGCATGAGCGATGCGAGTGATTCATGGCCCTCGATATATTCAAGCATTGCATACTATACTTTATACCATGACTACGTGAAAAAGAATGATATAGGCGAAAATACACATTTAATTAAGAAAAAGGAAAGTTAAATTGGCTTTCATGTAAACCAGCCGTCATTTGTTGGGTAGCAAGTTTTTCACTACATCGGCCGCCCTCTCTTTCATAAACTCAGGTGTTAACACATCTTCATCACTTGAATGCATTTTTAATCGATTTATTATGAAGTAACACTAAACTTTGTGTTCGTACAACTTACAGTACCTATTCAACAAAATAGAGGCAATTTACAGCAAAGAACACAAAACAGTTATTCTAATGATAAACTCCTTGTCGAAAATGTTGACTAATCAAGTTGAATTTAGAACACACCAATATAGGTCGAATACACAGATTTAGAGTTACTAGATACCGCAAGCCATCCGACCAAGCGTGCCCTGCATGTTTGCACTAAAAAAAGTCTGTTAGCTCAGTGACGCTTATCGATTGAAACAATTCTGTTTACGTTGAGCACATCACTAAATAGCTGGGGTGAAGTTATCCTACTATATACCTACGTATAAAAAAGATGACACGCTCGGTTTTCATACTATCTAATAACATGCGGTATCTAGCATATGTACTTTATATTTGTGGTCGAATATGTATGTATGTTCCAAATTCAAACATCAAAACAGTGAATAAGTGCTTTTTATTCACTGTTTTCAGTGAATAAAATAAGCTTTTTAGAGGGGGAATGGTATAAATATAATTATTTTATTTTTTATTTATTTGTTGTTTACAAAACCTCGTAATGTATTGTGCACAACCCTAAAATGCTTCCAAAATATGTTCTATTGATGATAATGACAACCTCGGAGAACGTCCATAACGGTAATTTTCCAGACTGCTTTTATTTTCCCATGTAATGTAGTGTATATGAAGCGAATACAAAAAAAAGTTGGTAGGTACTTCTCAATTCGTTGAGCTCTTTGTTTTAAATGATAAATGATAAATGATTTATTTTCTGTAAGTAGGTTTGTACAAACACTTTTACACGTCAAGCATATTTTTTTTAAAACTAGATGAGTTCGACGTTTCCTATCTGACTACTCTGAGAAGAAACGCCGAAACAAACTCAGAGGTCACAGTCTCTTTTAAAGTCCAGACATAATCTTGGTCAGATCATGTGAAGACCATGTAGATTGCACTCTGAGATGGTCTTTTGAGGAAAGAACCACACAGATTAGTGGACCTATCCAGTCAGTGCACGCATTTATCAGTAATCGTGCAGCTCAACTCAAAACTTAAGGAGCTTAACGATTCGACGAACAATACCACAGAAAAGACATTTGGGTAGGCCGCATAAATTACTCAAACTGTCAGAATAAGACTAAAACTAAGAAAAGGCCAAAATAAATAAAAAACAATGATCCACGTAGTCTTCACATTCACAATAATTAAAAATAGTATAAGTAATACTTTACAAAGTAAATATTCATGTCATTGTATAGAATATGTAAAAAGGTATTTAAATCAACATTAATTGTGTAAATTTATTAAAATTATCTAAACTTTCCTCAAGTTTGTGGAAAGATTAGTATCGAATTCACTTGTACCAAATATACGTTCTCCCAAACATTTGGTCGAGGAAAGTGCAAATAGAGATTTTCTGTATTTTGCACCTTAATATTTAGGTATAATACCTACCCACCAAACAAAGTTAACATGTAGTACATGGAAAGCACTTCCATTTGTATATCTTGTGCTTCACATAAAAGGTACAAGCATATAAATATATTAACACCAAACAAAAAACGGACCAATAAATTAATATTCCTTTTTTCGGCGCAATACAGCGTTTTTACGTGATGGCAATCGGGGATTTTTTGCCTTATTTACAGAGAGATCGCTTCCCGCTGTGTTACAGCAGTCATGGTTGTGCAACACTATAAATATCCCCTCCGGAAACATGACAAACAATTGTATTGTGGACAAAAATAAACAGCGATTCGACGAAATGCCTTCCATCGATAGTGTGGCGATACGACTGAATAGAAGTACCATACACGTGACTGTGAGTGTGTGTGTGTATGTCAATGGCATTGTGTTTATTTGTGTCAGTGAATTGTAATAGTAACACGTGAATGGCTTCTTAAAGTTGTGTCATTTGCCGTGTTATCGCTATAATTATCCACTGTTTGTATAAAAGCTGACTATAAATTAAACCATTATTTATGATTTTATTTACTACACATAGCAGACGTGACGGTACACAGGCAGTTCTGTAAAATAAAATATGTCAAATAAATATTTTATGACATGGTGGTTGATACAGTAGGATGCGAAACTTTGCAAAAACCACATGCACTACTTTATTCTACGTAGTGAGGTCTTAACTAGACAAAAAAGAGTCTAGTTAAGACCTCACTACGTAGTATAAAGTAGTGCATGTGGTTTTTTGTAAAGATGCAGATATCTTGTATATACATACAAGGAATCGGAAGAATTTTACATTTTTGAATTAAAGGTTTACAACTATCTAGTTCCAGTAGTTCTAGTTATAGGCTGAGTTGATTGATTGAACTATCTAGTTCAAGATGAAAGTCTACGAGCTTGCTACGGCGTAGCGGTTGTGCTACGCAAGCTGCATACAGTGAGTGTCGTAGCGAATTATTAATTGAATATTGTGTACATCGAAATACGCTTTTGTCTCTTTCGCTCACTGCATAATTTACTTCTTTTAAATTACCTAACTCTTCTCTATTTCTGCAATCTAGTTCCATTCTTCCCCTTTTACATTGGGATAGAATACAATCTCCTTACAATCATCTAAAACAAGACAAACATAATTGCTAACACACATCACGCCTCCCTTCATTCAAATCACATATTACCGAACAATCACTTCACGTAGACGTCGCCCGATGACTTGTAATAGACGTCGTGTGGGCGGACAGGCCCACCGGTGGGCCATGAACGTGCGCTCTCCCGTTGATTGCATTTATTCTATGACGGGGGCCCATCTAGGGGCGAGCTTGGCTGGGCATAATGACGTGCCCCAGGCGAACAGTGCGATCAGAAATTCCCTTGTTAATAGATTTCTGAGAGTCGATTCATGTCAATTATGTTTGGACGTTCGGAGCCTGGGCTTACTAGAAAATCAATTCGGGTATTGTTCTTTTTGTTGCGTTATTTTTTATCTGGGGTAGGCTTTGTGGAGCCAAATTAGTTTCAATAATATGTATTAGGTAATCATTCGGTTAACTAAAGACAAGTGAACTTTAGTGGATTGAGGATCTGGCAAGCATGGTATTGTAGCAAGGTGGTTACCTAAAGTGCTCTTGAATATTTTGCGTCAATAATATTTTGAAGTGTTTTATAGATAGTTTCAGCTTGTTTTGTAGGTACTTGAGTTTATTCTTATGCAAATTTATTTTATCACACAGTTATTATTCAAACATAATAAATCTATTGACCTTATTTAAAAATCTGAACCAATGTCTAAACATAAAGATAAAACAACGATATTAAACAAATATTAAGATAAGCATTAAAAATTGTAATAAGTACTTAAGTACGATTTCCGCTAAGCTTTATTTAAAACCAGTTAGCTATAACCAGTTAATTCGTTTTCTGGTACTCTGCGTTAAATGAGGCCGAAAATTTTGGTAGGTACTGATACATAACTACCTACTAATTATATTGGGCCTTCGATATTACTGGAATATTAAAGCGAAAAACAGTTAATAATAAGGTAGATACCTGACGGTTACATTGTAATTGTTTCAAATTAAGCCTGCCTACGTGTGAATAATGTAGGGACCTTGGATTATGCATCCTTGATTGTGATAATTTTATTCAAACTTTTAAGCAACTTAGTAGAGTTTGATAAAATTATGAATTGCGTATATATTAGTTTTATATACCTTGTGGCTAGACAACGTAATGTCCGTAATTATCATACAATTGTTATCGACCTTCTCTTTTTTAAGTTTTTATTAAAAACTTTGCTTTTGTAATAAACGTCAAATAAATTATAGTTACACTGACTTAATTATTAACAATGTAAAATTAAGTAATGATTAAGTCAGTGTAACTAACACTGACTTAAGTCAACGTTATCGTACGTTTATAAATTAGAGTGATTTTTCTTGACTTTAATGTCTTTATTTTACAGAAAATAAATCGTGTTCTCCAAATAAGTTAACGAGGCACATAAAATGTCAAGATTTCTAGAACATACTAACTAGCATAGCTCGACCCAGTGCAACAGTACCTGCAATAAACCCCATTACCCGCAGTTCCTTTGTTTAACCTCTGTATGTTAACATACAATTTTACACACACTTCTTAACAAGCTAAGTTTATGATATACATCTTATACGTTTGTGCCCTCGAGGTTTTTAAGTTTCAGCGAACTTAAAACTCGTGTGAGGTCATTCGGTATCTCAAGTTCCCGCGGGTACTAACTTACATAAGCGGTCGGGTTAAAAAGTAGCCCATTTCTTTTTTCTTTTCTTCTCTGAACCACTTTCAGTTACTCCGTTGAGACGAGGGGGTAAGGGTTCTTGTGGAAGTTTGCCTGTCAGGGGAATTATATTCAATTATTGTCAGTTTTGTTTAATTTATGGACAGTGATCCAGCTTTATAAGAAAAGTAGTTCTCAATATATGACCATCTGTGATGTTACCCAGGACACAATCTCCAATATTCTAGTACAAAACTAAACTAACAAGTTAAATTAAAAATTTTAATAACCCCCACCATAACCCAAACCCTAACTTATTTTTTGTGTATTTATATAAAGTTAAAAAAGGAGGGTTGCTTTTTAAACTTTATATTAGTACTTATTACGTAGACACGCTTCGATCGACATGTGCTTCGCTTAAATCTGCGCAGCTGCACGTATTTTTCCCACTGTAAAGTTATTTATTAATTTACCCTCATTTCTTTTTGCTACTCCATCATCCACTGATGATGGAGTAGTAAAAGAAATGAGCGTAATCAGGCACTCCTGATTATCATATTTCCGTAACCTATTCATTAAAACCATTCCAATGAGCCCAAACACGATACCTTTGCTCTAAGTTTGTGAGGGAGTTGGGTATCCTGCAAATTCCAGGTAATGCTGCAGCATCACTATGTTACTATGTTATTTTACTATCATTGAATTATCAGAATACCAAACGACTCGATCACACCTGTGAAAGATGTATATGATGTGACGTCCCGTTGACGTCGATTGTTTGTCCACCGCGACCGAACTCGGCGGTTCGGTTATGATAGACAAAACAAAAGCCATGCGAATGGTACCGGAGCAACGGCAGTATATGGACAAGTTCAAACGTGTTTTGTATTGCTGGCAAATCGGCCGGTCACAATCTTGGACCGACTTCTAGCGGTCGCGCCAAACTACTCGAAAATTGGCGGCCAGCATCCTGCCATTCGGGTGATCGACGTGCGCTGGACACGCGGCCATAGTAAATGTATGTATCGCTGCTTTGGCGCCGGCATCTCGTTCTTGTCGACGTCTCGTTGACGGTGGTGGTGGACAAACGCCCTAAGGATGCTGTTGTTAGAGGTAAAATAAATATGAAAGGACTGTAACAGCTTCGTGACAGTCTCTTTCTACAGCTCGATGTGATTATCGGCCACCACCTAGATAATAGTAATGCAAAAAGTTTACGAATTATAAAGGTAAACAAACACACTCATCTAAAAACCAAACACGACACCCGTGAACTAAAACCAATTCACTCTAAACGAAAACTCCTTACAAATAATTAACTAACCAATAAAAGGTTTCACATAACAAAGCGCATAGCTCTCAATGCAGTACCAATACCTCTTTATTTTGAAAACACCAATAAACTGAGAACCATTAGGTACTGGGTTTTATTTTATTTACTTCTCAGACGGCTTAAGTGGACGCATAAAATGTGAGAAATTCCAAACAGAGGGTTTAGAAGGTGGCAAAGGTGATTAGTTACAAATAAAATCTAGACCTCTCTATCCAGCACTCTAATACACACTATCAATCGGAACCTGAATCATTTTGAAGCAAATTGCTAATCCATTGCTTCATATGGTCGAAACATTTAGCTGCTCAACAACGTTAAAAACGCAATTAATGTTGTTGAACTATAAAAACGAATCCGATTCCGATTGGTAATGTGTTACGCAGTTGCCCCGCTGGTTGTCTTAACACAAGAGATTTCTACCCCTCAAGTGTAAATTATGTACTAATTTATAAACCCAAAACCCCCGTGGGGGGTGTGAGGGGGTGTTAGTTGCGAAACCCATAGGTTCACAACTACTGATGATGATTTTTTTTCTATAGGATGATGTTTTTTTTACTTTTATATTACATTATAGCGCCATTTCAATGAGCAAACCTTATCGTGCCATTAATCAATTTCTGTAATTAAACTATATATAAGTATTACTCAATCGAATTTGATGACTCAACGATAGGTATTATTTTTGAGTTTTTAAATGATCGCTTTTCTTTTTTGCGTTGGGGGTTTTTTAAATTTTAAATTTAATTTTTTTGCTTCAATTATATTGCATGCCACAGGCAAGAAACTTGGACCGTGTAAATGGGACTTTAGACGACTCGCGGTTAATCTTTGTGTACGTTAGTTAAGTGTAAGGGGGAAGAGTACGGGGTGCGGAGACAGGAAACCTCCCCGAGTTCCCGTGGGCTGGAATTCCCTTCGGATACGTCCGTGGGGAAGGCCAGTCTTCAGGACGGTGCACCCTGGGGTGCGGGCAATGGTTCCCCTTAGGCACAAGTGCCTAAGGGGTTTCGTTGCCCGTATGCCAATATCCTGTCGGAGGAACGCTCCAACGTGTGTCCCTCTGCTCTAAGTAGAGACGCACAGCGGCGGAGTAAGAACGGGCTCGGTGTGCACTAACCCTGCCGCCGGGCAGGCAGGAGGAAGTCATTTCCTTCTGCCACCGTTAGTCTCGTAGCCCCGAAGATCGTTCAAGGTCATGTCTCTGACTTTTGACGGGGGTCGAGGGTCTTGGCTTAACCGCCCGGACCGCGAGGAAGAAAACCTCTATAAAAAATTACCCCAAATCTCCAAGCGGCGGCGCACCGTGAGGGAGGTTGTAAGCTTGGCTAATGGGTAGCTTAATTAGTCGCTAGTGCGAACCACTATTTTTTTGAGCCAGTACAGAATGTTTTTTACTCGTGGGAACAACTATGGAACCAATTTTAAAAAACAAAAACCGACGAGAAGAGGAGAGGGAGAGGAGTGATGCGGGGTCGGAGTCCGACGCCGCATCGGGAGCGAAGGGCGCGAAGGGCACTTTCAAGCGCCCGGAGTGCGTAGCCGCTGGTAGGAATGCTTTCCTGAAGCGGAACGCGGAGGTTAAACCGGGGGATGGCCAGGAGTCTTCCTCAGACGGCGGAAAGGGCTCGGCCCCTAAATATGCTCGCCGGGGCCTAGGGTGGACCCGGAAAAAGAGTAAGAGCCGGGCCCAAATGCAGGAGGAAGACTCAGTCGGCTCGGCCGATGGGAGCACTCTGGAGGCGTCTGGTGATGAGTCGGACGCCGCTGGTGGCTCCAATTCGGAGCGGGCCAGGTTTGCGGAGGTCGTGGCTGCTGCAGTCAAGAGCGTGTCCTTGAAGAAAAAGCAATCTTCCAAGGACAAGGCCATACCTGCAGCCAAGGCCTCCATTATGGCGGCAGCGGAGGTTCTGCTTCAAGGGCCTCCGTCGGATGGTATGTCTGAAATGCGGGCGGAGGTCGCCCGCTTGACAGCCGCCATGGAGCTTCTCCGAAAGGAGAACGAGGAGCTCCGAGCGGACCTGGCCAGGCTCCGCGATGCCGGCCCTCAGAAGGCGCCGCAAGAGGGGGCGCAGCAGGGGCAGAGCGGGCTTGGGCCCACAGAGGAGAGGCTACTGACCCTGGTGCGGAAGGAGCTGGCTGCCTTTAACAGCCGGTTCTCGGTCCTGGAGGGCATTGTCCTCCGGCCCCCGCTAGCGGCGAGCCGGCAGGCCTCGGGCCAGCCAAAGGCGGCATCGTACGCCGCCACGGCTGCCACGCCCAAACCTGGGTCAGCGGGGCAGGCGAAGGGCGGGGCCGCCGCTGCTGCAAAAGCGCCTGCGAAGGCGCCTACGAAGGCGCCTGCTAAGGCGCCTGAGAAGGCCCCGGCTGTGGCGGCGACGACGACGCGGCCGCCCCCGCCTTCTAAATCTCCTCCGGCTGACGCCGAATGGCAGGTAGCCGGGGAGAAGAAGAAGGAGGGCAAGGCGGCAAGGGCGGCCAAGCGGAAGGAGAGGCGGCGTCGGCGCAAGGAGCGAAGCGTCGCGGCGAGGTTGCGCGCCCCAAAGTCCGCAGCTGTAGTGATCACACTACAGCCGGAAGCGGAGAAGAGGGGCGTGTCCTACCGCGACGTGCTCACCAAGGCGCGGGCGGCGGTGAACCTGGAGGAGGTCGGAGTAACAAAGGGCATGCGAATTAGGGTCACGGCGACCGGGGCTCGTATGCTCGAGATTCCCGGTGCGGCCAGTGGCCCGACCGCTGACGCTCTGGCTGAAAAGCTCAGGGCGTCCTTAAATGCGGACGAAGCCCGAGTGTCCAGACCCGCCAAGTGCGCTGACATGCGCATCCTGGGTCTGGACGACTCCGTCACAGAGGGGGAAGTTGTGGCCGCCGTGGTCAAGACCGGGGGGTGCGCTATCGAGCAGGTGAAGGTAGGCACCATCCGTCCAGACTCCACGGGGTTGCGAGCCGTTACGGTGAGCTGCCCCGTATCGGCGGCCAACAAAATCGTTGGGGAGGGCCCAAGATTTCAGGTGGGCTGGGACTCCACGCGGGTAAAACTGCTGGAACCCAGACCTCTGAGGTGCTTCCGTTGCCAGGTGGGCAACCACGTAGGAGCCAAATGCACCTCGGAGGTGGACCGCAGCAGTAATTGCTTCCGCTGTGGTCAGCCCGGTCACAAGGCCGGCTCGTGCAATGCCACGCCGCACTGCTACCTGTGTGCGGCAGCTGGCAAGCCGGCCGATCACCGGGCTGGAAGCAAGGGCTGTGGTCCACCCACGAAAGCCCGGGGCAAGGGCAAGCCCCCCGCCCCCTCTACCGCCGTCACCGCCGCAGCCGTCGCCACAGGCGCCGCCGTCGCTGCCGCCCCCACTGCCGTCGCCGCCGTACCCACTGCGGCGGAGCCCTCACAGGGGGCTCAGGAGGGGGCTGAAATGGAATGCCAGTAGTGGCCCCATTACGCCTCCTCCAGGCGAACATCAACCACTGCGCCGCCGCTCAGGATCTGTTGATCCAGAGCATGGCGCAGTGGTCGATTAACATCGCCGTGGTCGCTGAGCCATACTTTGTCCCGCCCAGTGATTACTGGGTGGAGGACCTGAGCGGCTCAGTGACCCTCATTTCGTCGGCCGCCGCCGGTACCCTGTCCCTTGAAGCCGTCAAGAAGGGACAGGGTTGCGTCGCAGCACGGTTCGGGGGGATTGTCGTGGTGGGGACATACTTCTCCCCGAGCCGAACTCTCGCCGAGTTCCACAACTCCCTTGCGGAGTTGAAAACCGTCGTCGTCGGGTATGGTTCCCTTCCCGTGCTTGTCCTCGGGGACTTCAACGCCAAGAATGTGGCTTGGGGTTCCCGGTGTACGGACACACGGGGCAGGATGGTGGAGGACTGGGCTCTGGAGACAGGCCTGGTCGTCCTAAACCGGGGTTCTGTCCCCACGTGTGTGCGGATGCGGGGCGAGTCGGTGGTGGACATCTCGTTCGCCAGCCCCGCTCTGCTGCCGCACGTGGTTGACTGGCGCGTCATGGAGGGGGTGGAGACCTATTCCGATCACCGGTACATCCGGTTTGACGTCTCCGCCCATACCTCGAGCGCGCCGGTCCGACAGGCCCCGAGTGGTCCGCGGTGGGCGCTGAAGAAGCTGGACCGGGAGCTCCTCCTGGAAGCCTCGATCGTGCAGGCCTGGGTGTCACCACCGGACAGGCCTGCCGACATCAATGACGAGGCGGAGTGGTTCCGGGAGGCCATGTCCGAAGTGTGCGACGTGGCAATGCCCCGGGTCCAGCCCAGTCGCGCCTTTCGCCAGGTGTATTGGTGGTCGCCGGAGCTGACGGCACTGCGCGAGGCGTGCGTCGCCGCGCGACGCCTGTACACCAGGCACCGCAGGCTCCGTATCCGCCCTCCGGATACGGAAGCCATTCAGGCGGAGCTGTACGAGGGGTACAGAGCGGCGAAGACCGCCCTCCGAGCGGAGATCTTGCGGTCCAGGGATCTGGGCCGCGAGGAGTCGCTGGAGACTCTGAACAGAGACCCATGGGGGCGCCCCTACAAGTTGGTGCGGGAGAAACTCCGCCCATGGGCGCCCCCGCTGACGCAGAGTCTCCGGCCCGAGCTCGTGGAGGACGTGGTGAGCGCTCTGTTCCCTTCGCGAGGGGAACATACTCCCCCGCCTATGGCTCCGCCTCATGCGGTGCCCGCTGCGGACCACGACACCGACGACGACGTTGATACTCCGGAAGTGACCGAGGTAGAGTTGAGAGCGGCGGTACGTAGGCTTAGTGCCAAAAATACCGCCCCAGGACCCGACGGCTTACCTGGAAGAGCCTGGGTTCTGGCCTTTGGGGCTCTCGGGCCTCGACTAGGGGGGCTCCTAAGCGCATGCTTGGAGAGGGGCCAGTTCCCACTTCGCTGGAAGACGGGGAAACTGGTCCTCATTAAGAAGCCGGGGCGCCCTGCGGACTCTCCGTCCGCTTACCGGCCCATCGTGCTGCTCGACGAGGTGGGCAAGCTCTTTGAAAGAGTAATTGCAGACCGCCTCGTCGGGTGGCTGGTGCAGGAGGGGCCGGATTTGGCGGAGACCCAGTTTGGTTTCCGCAAGGGGCGCTCTACGGTGGACGCCATCATGCGCGTGCGAGCCCTCACGACGGGGGATGCAGTGGCCCGGGGTGGGGTCGTCTTGGCGGTGTCCCTAGACATCGCCAACGCCTTTAATACCCTGCCCTGGAGTTGCATCAGGGAGGCATTGCGGTATCACCGGATGCCGACCTACCTCTGTCGAGTGGTCGAGGCCTATCTGACGGACAGGGCCGTCATCTACCCCGGTCATCAGGGAGAGTGGAACCGGCGAGAGATGTCGTGCGGTGTCCCACAGGGATCGGTCTTGGGGCCGCATCTGTGGGACATCGGTTACGACTGGGTGCTGCGCGCCGACCTCCCAAGCGGCGTCAGCGTAGTATGTTACGCTGACGACACGCTGGTCCTGGCGCAGGGGAGGTCGCACCAGGCGGCGGCTGAACTAGCGACACGCGGGGTTGCGATAGTCGTGGAGAGGATCCGGCAGTTGGGACTCGAGGTGGCCTTGCACAAGTCCGAGGCCATGTGTTTTCATGGTCCTCGGAATGCGCCACCGTCGGGTTCCGAAATAACGGTGGGAGGGGTTCACATCGGTGTCGGGTCGACGATGAAGTACCTGGGACTCGTCCTCGACAGCCGGTGGAACTTCGTGGAGCACTTCCGACGTTTGGCTCCCAGACTGGCACGGGCTGGGGCTGCCTTGAGGCGGCTCCTGCCCAATCTGGGGGGGTCCAAACGCCTCCTGCCGGAGGCTCTACGCGGGGGTCGTGCGGTCCATGGCCCTTTACGGAGCACCGGTGTGGGCGCGTTCCCTAAGGCTGGGACCAGCCGGCAGGTTGAACGCGTCCCAGAGGGTCATGGCCATCCGGCTAGTCCGGGGATACCGCACGGTCTCCCGGGAGGCGGCGAGCCTCCTTGCCGGATTGCCGCCGTGGGATCTGGAGGCAAAGGTCCTCGCGCACGTGTGGGAGTGGCGCGAGGAGGCGAAGCGCCGGGGCGTAACTCCGCTGCCGCGAGAAATCACGGTACAGCGGACAGAGCTCCGGCGGGATCTCATGGCGGCATGGAGATCGCGACTGTCGCAACCCAGCGCTGGGCACGCCACAATAGCGGCGATAAGTCCCCTCTTTGAGGAGTGGTTAGAGAGGCGCCACGGCGTCCTCACCTTCCGCCTGACGCAGGTCCTCACCGGACACGGTTGTTTCGGGAGGTTCCTGTTTCGCATAAGGCGGGAGGAAACGCCCGGGTGTTTCCATTGTGTAGATCGCCCGGAGGACACGGTGGAGCATACAGTGGAGGTCTGCCCGGCTTGGGCAGAGCACCGCCGTGTTCTCACGGAGGCGATCGGCGGCGGCGATCTCTCGCGTCCGAGCCTGGTCCAGGCCATGGTGCGGAGCGAGAGTGCATGGGAGGCCGTCACCTCCTTCTGCGAAGCAGTGATGCTCGCGAAGGAGGAGGCGGAACGCGTGAGGGAGAGGCAGCCTCACGCCCTCAGTCGCCGCAGGAGACGCCCTGGGCGGCGGGAATCGCGGGGCGATTTCCGGCCACCGTAGGCGCGGGCCTGCGGACGGTGAGCAGCGGGTAGCTCGCCGTCCGGTAAGGACCAGGCCCGAGTCGACGGCGCGTCGTGTTCCACGCGCGCCTCAAAGAGATGTCAGCAAGTGACGGGGCCCAATAGGGCCGACGCCGCTGGGGTCGCGGGTTGTCTGAAAGGGTTACCGCGGCCCTGGCATAGGCAACTGAAGGAACACGGGTGGGTTTTAGTCAGTAAAAGTCTGACACGCCCTCCCGCTCCACCCAGAGCGGGAGAAGTTATTTGATGATTTCCCACCCTCAAAAAAAAAAAAAAAAAAAAAAAAAAAAAAAAAAAAAAAAAAAAAAAAAAAAAAAGGGGGAAGAGTACAAAGCAAACTATTTTTCTAAGGGTGGAAAATAGGGGGGTGGGTGGGTGTAATTAGTAACCGATCATGATTGTACTTGTTGATATAATTGATTTACTTACTTACAAAAATCAATCTTTAGTCGATTCTGCAATAATCGATATATCGTAGTTACTTATTATATAAATACTACCCACCATTATTATTACCTTACTTCATGTTTGAGCCTTGATAGAGACGGACGTATAACCTTCCTAGTGACTTATAATTGGCTAATAATAATCTATACATTTTAAAAAGCCAGTAACTCGTTTTATTGAAATGTTAGAACCTAGATTTCCAACAGGTTATGGGACCAGGTTACGTTTTTACTGCAATATAAGTGGTTAAAAATTTAAATAAAAATACGGGCTTTGTCAAGTGAAATGGACGTGATAAAAGGTGCAAAAAGTGTTCATCATCGAATTGTTAGCCGGCACCAAAGACTACAGTATATTATAGGGTACGGCAAGACGACACGCCGCCGCCACGCCACGCCACGCGTAGCTCATTTGTTGCTCAACCTACCCTCAACTTATGATGGCGTGATAATTGCGATTGCAACTTTAACAGATGATAAGTTAATGCTAGCATTCGTTAAACCAAGGCTTTTGGATCATGAAGTCAAGTTTAAAAATGAGTCCAGTGATACCAGTGTCAAAAGTTTTGCAATTTGAAGGGGAAAATGGACAGGAATGTCGAAAAACAAAATTCGATAATTCTCAAAATAATAAAGCTTCAACTAGAAGGTTAACAAGCAGAAGGATAAGTCTCGGTTCATGAAGTGTTGTCATTGTGGCCGCAAGGAGCATGTGAAAAACGACAGCAGCAGAAAATACGGATATGAGAAGGACGGTCCAGGCAGTTGAGATCAGTGAACCATCCACGTCGAGCTATTTTTCTGGCTTTGCTTTTATGATGGCAAACTATCAAGCGGATCATTGGTTTCTGGAACATCGGACCATATTATAAACAGGGATCATTGGATTGGTTTCTGGAACATCGGACCATATTATAAACAGGGAAGACTTTTATGATGGCAGACTATCAAGCTTTCCTGTTGGTTTCTGGAACATCGGACCATATTATAAACAGGGAAGATCTTTTCATTAGTCACACCGTCTTGCAAACGCCATTAAAATTTCTATTGCTTAAAATGGTGAATTTATTTCAGGGAACGATGTATGTGACCAGCAACATGGGCGTTCAAGAAGTTTTGGAGGACGTGCTCTTCTGTGCTGAGGTACAACATTCATTTTCAACCAGCAACGAGCCCAAATACGTAAGGATAATAAAACTATCATGCAAGGTATATTGAAAAATAATTTAATTGCTGTAGACTTAATGGCATCTGTAAATAAGTGTCAATCTGTTTCTCAAGTATCCAGTAACATAAATATGTACAAATTATGGCTTTGGTCATAATTAGTAAAAATTAATTCATCGAAATTTAAAAAAAAAAATAATAATAATAAAATGGTTGATGACATCAGCCAAATCGAAACTGCAATGCTGTATAAATAGGAAACAAAGTCGACTTCCGTTCATATCAGATCAAAAATAAAAGTCATGTTAAACAGCTATTATTTATTGTGCACTCAGATGTTTGTGGACTATTGTTACTGTTTATACCTACCCCCAACTAAAAACTACCTTGTAATTTTTGTTGATACGCAATACTTTGTTACGTACCTATTTAACCTATATAAATCAGACATGTTTGCTGTTTTTAAAGATTTCGTGGCTGTTTAATTAAGCGAGGCGATTAACGAAGCGAGGCTGTTTAATTTAAAATTAGTCAACTTGTACTGCGATAATGGTGGCAAACATTTATCGACTGAAATGAAAGGTTATTTATTGTGTAGAGAGAGGGATATCAGAAAAAAATATCATATCATTTAATAGTTCCGAGACCACCACAGTTGAATGGCGTTTCTGAATGTATGGTCAGAATCATTACAGAAAAAGCTCGCACAATATTAAACAAAGTGTTTTGGGGCGATACGCAGTATCAACTGTTGTTTATTTGATTAATTTGACCCCAATTAAAACTTTGAAAGTTTTCAAAAACACCATTCGAAATGTGGCATGATACAAAACCTCGAATAAAAAAAATTAAAAAAATATTTGAAGGTAGTTGGTTCAACTGTTTACGTTCATAATAAAAGCAGTAAGGCCAAGTTTAATGAAAAATCATGGAAAGGGATACTTGTGGGTTATGAACCAAACGCTATAAAGTTTGGAACCCAGAGTGCGAAAAATTACATAGTAGTCAGGGATGTTATTGTTAATGAGACTGGATTTCTTCAATCCAGGCCAGACCTCAAGTCTAAAGGGAATATTAAAAAAAATTCTCACGGCAAAGCTGATGATGTAATATCCAAGTCAGTGCCGGTCAAGTTTCATAACTCTAACAATTATAAATCAGATTATCATACGTCTATGGTCTAAATCTGATGAGCACTGAAGGGAATATTTTAAAAAAATTCTCACGGCAAAGCTGATGATGTAATATCCAAGTCAGTGCCGGTCAATTCTCATAACTCTGACAGTTCTAAATCAGATACGTCTATGGACTAAATCTGTTGAGCACGAGTGTAAAATTCGCAAATTAAACCATGGTAATTTAATTGAATCGTAGCACATAGTTGATAATATTCTTTCTGATAACCCGTCTTCACCAAAAGAAAACACAAATAAAATCCTGAAGTTTCGTCCGCGTATTTCCTATAATGAAGACGATGATGATGATTGCCATTTTGTGTGCTCAGTCTATTCTATGTAAAATAACAAATTCATTAGAAGAGATCAAAACAGATCTCAGTGAGAAAGTTCAATTAGGGACGAACTAAATTCTCTAAATAATACTTGGGCCTTAGTACCAAGAGCTGAAAATAAAAACATTGTCAATTTATTGTAAATGGATGTTTCCTACAAAACATGATGAATTTGGAAAACCTTTACGATAAAAAAAAGGCACAACTTGTTGCAAGGGGTTTCAGTCAAGAATACCTCACGGACTATAATAAAACTTTGGCGCCAGTAGCATTGAGTTGCGATAGCAGCCTCAGATGTATCTTGCTTTTGTGAATCAATTTAATTTGCTAGTTCATCTTAGGGATGTCAAAACTGCCTTCTTAAATGACGAATTAAAGGGAGATATTTATATGAAAGTCCCTGAGGGTATCTCTGGTCCAGATAATTATGTGTGTAAATTAAATAAAGCACTTTACGGGCTGAAACAGGCAGCTAGGTGTTGGTTTGAAGTCTTTGAGAGATCACTTAAAGAAAAAGGTTTTCAAAATTCTTCATTCAAATATTTGCTAGACAATGGAGATATACATACCTAAGCATATAATTATGTCATTTTATTTAAAGGTGTTTTAACATAATAGTATGTGCTGATATTGAAACAATTAATAATTTTAAAAGGTATTTAATGAGTAAATTCAAAATGACTTTATTAGACCGATTAAAAAAAAAAAAAAAATGTTTCTTGGTATAAAAAAAATTACAAGCATGTAATGAAATAACATTAGACCAAAGTGCATACAGTACGTGAAACAGTATTAAATAAATTTAATATGCACTATTGTAAACCTATCATAATCTATGAGGATAACAATGGCTGTATACGCATTGCAAATAATCCAACCAATCACAAAACATAGATCTAAAGTATCATCTAGCTAAGGAACAGATTTAAAAAAAAATGTAATAAAATAAAATTACATTCCAACAGTTCAGCAGTTGGCAGATGTTCTGACCCGCTATCACTTTTCAAGAAATGAGAAGTAAAATGGGCTTAGAATAAGATACTGATTTAATGTTTTGTGATTCTAAATAATAATATGATTTATGATTAATTTAATTATTACTAAGAATAATGTAATGAAATGGTTTGATTAAGGTTTTCTGGGTTTTCCTTAATCCTTGGCAGCAAATGTTGGACCATGAGATGTATTTCCCAGCAAACACTAGGAAGTGAATATGTTCCGGTCATTTAGGTATTACTTTGATTTATTTTGTTTGTATAATTAAGTAGATCAATTTTTGAGGGGGCGTGTTGATATAATTGATTTACTTACTTACAAAAATCAATCTTTAGTCGATTCTGCAATAATCGATATATCGTAGTTACTTATTATATAAATACTACCCACCATTATTATTACCTTACTTCATGTTTGAGCCTTGATAGAGACGGACGTATAACGTTCCTAGTGACTTATAATTGGCTAATAATAATCTATACATTTTAAAAAGCCAGTAACTCGTTTTATTGAAATGTTAGAACCTAGATTTCCAACAGTACTCATGACAACAGACAACTTTGACTATCGAACCAAACCTGAAATCGCGAAAAAAAAAATCAGCTGTTCCCTACTTTTTGACGAGTTATGCGAACATAAATGTAGGTGTACCAGCTAACCAGCAACTTTAAATAGGGAATAGCTGATTTTATTATCGCGATTTCAGGGTTTTGGGTCTGGTCTGGTCCCATAGAACCAAACCTGAAATCGCGACAAACAACTTTTATTATGGTGAAAGTTATTTGTTATACACAAAGTATCGTGTGTTGTGTTGTTTGTTGTACAATCGCGTGTTTAAGTACCTACCTATCGGTCATTAATTAATATCTCTCTACTGAGAGTGCTATATTAGTCCTGAAGCATACCGTCAGGTACTACACTGACCGTAGGACGCCAGTATATGCTGCCTTTTTGGACCTCTCAAAGGCTTTTGATCTTGTAAATTATGATAGACTGTGGGATAAACTTAGGGAGAACAAAGTGCCTGAGGGTGTTACTAATATATTTAAGTACTGGTACCGCCATCAGACGAATTATGTGAGGGGGGCTGGTTCTTTTTCAGATGCCTATCAGTTGGAGTGTGGTGTGAGGCAGGGGGGAGTAAGCTCCCCTACGCTTTTTAACATTTACGTGAGGGCAGCTGGTACGTGAGCTCAATGGCACCAGGGTAGGATGTTCTATAGATGGTCAGATTGTGAATAACATTAGTTACGCTGATGACATAGTGCTGTTAAGCCCATCGATCAGCGCCCTGCGGAGACTGCTGGGCATCTGTGAGGAATATACTAAGACGCAGGGATTGACATATAATGTCAAGAAGAGCGAACTGCTGGTGTTTTGGGCTGGGCGCAGGACGCCTTCTTGTGTACCGCCCGTGACGCTGGGAGGGGTGGCGTTAAATAGGGTCAGCCAGTTTGTGTACCTTGGCCATGTGGTAAATGAGGACCTGGCTGATGATCCGGATGTAGAACGGGAACGCAGGGGGCTGGCGGTTCGGTGTAACATGCTGGCCCGCAGGTTTTATAGGTGTAGTGGGGATGTAAAAAAGACGTTATTTAGGGCCTACTGCCAATCCTACTATACCTGTAGCCTGTGGGTCAGTTACACACAGCGGGTCGTCAGCGCCCTGCGGGTCCAGTACAACAATGCTTTCAGGTTGCTGATGGGGCTGCCTAGATATTGCAGCGCATCAGTGATGTTTGCTGACGCACAAGTGGATGGCTTCCATGCCATAATCCGGAAGCGAGCAGCATCGCTGATGCGCAGGGTGAGGGACAGTTCCAACGGCTACCTGAGGGTCATTGCGGAGAGGGTAGAAAGTCCTGTATGGAGGCAGTGGGTACACATCCACGTTAGATAATAGTTCCTCTTGTATATGTATTAACATTTATTTTTAAGTTCTTTTACATATATTTACTAACACTATATGGACACATTTAGTCTGAATTAAAGAAATTGAATTGAATTGAATTAATTACCAGTCACCCTTAATACGCGACGAATTGAGATCTTTCTTTGAAGTCGGTTAAAAACAGGTTTCTATCTCGGTAATTCACCAAATTAACAAGGCTTTAGTAATAAAATGTTCCTGCACAATTTATTTTTTATTTTTATTTGCGCCCCAGAAGCTTACCTTCGTTATCTTCTGTGCATATTGATTTACTTTTGAGTGGTAAAATGTGCGAAGTATCTAAAATTTGACGAGTCTACAGTGTAGTCGTACGTAATTAATGAGAGCTTTCCGTGTGCAATCGGGAAAATACTTTTGCTCATTTTGCATGTGCATTGTCACGCGAATTTCAAAAATGTAATGTGATATTCATTTTTATCCGACTACGGCGAAGCAAAAAGGAGGGTTATGATTTTGGTCGGTATGTATGTATGTATGTAGGTATATGTATGTGGTTAAGGGTGTTCATCTGTTCCCTCAATACTTCGAAACTACTTCTCATAATTTGACAAATGAGGTATCGTTGGAAGCGTCTTGATTGTCCGCTGGATGTGAAGTCACATTAAATTGAATATTGCGCCCTCTAGGAGAAATAAAGTCAAAAACTAAAAAGAAACCGGTCAAGAGCGAGTTGTACTCGCGGACCGAGGGTTCCGTTCCGATTTTTGAAAAAGTGTGCTATTTAGAGATATCGTTTTATTTTGCCTGTAATCTATATCTATAAAAGGAAAGCGTTACTGACTGACTGACTGACTGATTGACTGACTGATCTATCAACATACAGCTGAAACCACTAAACGGATTGGGCTGAAATTTGGAACACAGGTAGCTATTATGACCTAGGCATCCGCTAAGAAAGGGTTTTTGGAAATTCGACCTTTAAGGGAGTAAAAAGGGGGGATATTGTTTGTATGAAAAATCTTATTCCTTGAGTTAATAAACTTGAAACTTGGCATGAATATTTATCTAATTAAATTATGATTTTTGTGATTTTTAGTTTTTCTAAAGGGGAATTGGGGCCCCTCTCAAAGTTTGTATGGAAAAATTTTATCGCGCAATCCGATTAACTCAAAACTCAGTATTTATACTTAAAACCAAAAACTTTTTTACAAAAACAAAAACCGACTTCCAAAAAAGAACACTACAAAGTGAAAAATAACTTTAATTTCGGAAGTCGGTGTCTTTGGATCTGTATTTTAGTTTTTTGCCACCGACTTCCGAAATTAAAGTTATTTTTCACTTTGTAGTGTTCTTTTTTGAAAGTCGGTTTTTGTTTTTGTAAAAAAGTTTTTATTTTTCACTTTTTAGTGGTTCAGTTTGTAATTTATCTAAGTTTCAATAACCCAATGTCAGCTGCTCATCACGTTTTACAAAATGTTGCTTTTCCCGATGCAGGGCCGTTAATTTTTGAGGAGTTCTCCTAGTAAGAACCAGGAGAAACGGAGCTCATGGTGAAGTCACCATTACCATTATTTTGACGAGCATAAACCATATTAAAGTAATCGAATCGCAACCTGTTATATACTTAGATATAATTGAGTATTTCCGATGGCCCTCTGTGGTCTTCATCATCAGTTCCAGCTCACCGAATGGTACTTTCCGAGAGCAAATGCACGAGTTACTATAAAAAATACCGAAATCGATATAGGTGTGCCCATAAAATTTGAGGGAAACCTCGATTTCCATGGGATCCCATCATCAGATCCTGACTTGATGATCATGGGACCACTTGGGACGTATATGCTTTCGAACAAAAAAAGAAAAATCCAAATCGGTCTAGCCATTTTCGAGTAATCGGGGAACATACATAAAAAAAAAAAAAAAAAAAAAAAAAAATAAAAAAAAAAAGGTTCCGACGAATTGAGAACCTCCTCCTTTTGGAAGTCGGTTAAAAATAAAGAATAATGTGTGTCAGGGTTTTTTAACCGACTTCCAAAAGGAGGAGGTTCTCAATTCGTCGGAACCTTTTTTTTTTTTTTTTTTTTTTTTTTTTTTTTTTTTTTTTTTTTTTTTTTTTTTATGTATGTTCCCCGATTACTCGAAAATAGCTAGACCGATTTGGATTTTTCTTTTTTTGTTCGAAAGGGTATACGTCCCAAGTGGTCCCATGATCATCAAGTCAGGATCTGATGATGGGATGATGGGATCCTCAAATTTTATAGGCACACCTATATCGATTTCGGTATTTTTTATAGTAACTCGTGCATTTGCTCTTGGAAAGTACCATTCGGTGAGCTGGAACTGATGATGAAGACCACAGAGGGCCATCGGAAATACTCAATTATATCTAAGTATATAACAGGTTGCGATTCGATTACTTTAATATGGTTTATGCTCGTCAAAATAATGGTAATGGTGACTTCACCATGAGTTCCATTTCTCCTGGTTCTTACTAGGAGAACTCCTCAAAAATTAACGGTCCTGCATCGGGAAAAGCAACATTTTGTAAAACGTGATGAGCAGCTGACATTGGGTTATTGTAACTTAGATAAATTACAAACTAAACCACTAAAAAGTGAAAAATAAAAACTTTTTTACAAAAACAAAAACCGACTTCCAAAAAAAACACTACAAAGTGAAAAATAACTTTAATTTCGGAAGTCGGTGGCAAAAAACTAAAATACAGATCCAAAGACATCGACTTCCGAAATTAAAGTTATTTTTCACTTTGTAGTGTTTTTTTTGGAAGTCGGTTTTTGTTTTTGTAAAAAAGTTTTTATCGAAAATCTACCTGTAACGGGGTGAAAAGGGGTAGTCAATTTCACGGGGGAGGATTTTACTGCGTGGCTTGATTAACTCGAAAATTGGTGTAAATAATCTTTGAGTCAAGCTATGGAAATATCTCAAACCATTTTTTTGAATTCCACCCCTGTGGGGGTGAAAACAGGGAATACAATTTACATGAAAAATGTTATCCATTTGGTTTCAATTGACTTGAAACTTGGCACAAATATTTGCCTAAGTTTGTCATTATTAGTTTTTTAAAACTACCCCGGAGGGAGGGTCAGAGGGGGAGGGGCAAGGGAGGGGTGGTGAGCAGTGTGAGTGGGAGGATGATGGACGCAGGGAGAAAGGGCAGGAATTGGTGAGGAGAGGAGGAAGACATGGTGAAGGCTGAGGGGTGGGGAGGGGTTGGTACTTGGTGAGCCGGAGGTGGAGGAGAGGGGGAGAGGGAGGGGACGCGGTGGTGAGAGAGAGAGAGCGAAGGGAAAGTGGTGAAGGGGGTGTGAGAGTGAGTGAGAGGGGGAGGGAGAGGTATCGGGAGGGGATGTGGTGAAGGAACGAGCTAAACTCTGGAACTACCCTACCAGTCGGACTTTAAAAAATCTTTTTGTATTAATGATAGCCCAAATCTTATAGAAGGCATATTTAACATCACTCTAGGACCCTTAGGTGCCGAGCAAAAAGAAAAAAAGTCTGAAAGAACGCTAAGTGAAAACGAAGTAATAGCGCGGGTAGGCAATGCGATGCGACGGGGTGGGTCGAGCAAAAAATAAATTTTACGCGGACGAAGTTCCGGGCAGAAGCTAGTCTTTACATATACTTCTATCACATAGAATAATTTCAGATTTTTCTCTTTGCAAACTTCGGAGATAAGGGGGGGGGACGATATTTTTTTTACATTTTCCATTAAAAGTCGAAGACTATGCGGCCTAAAAATAAAATAATTTTTTTTTGAGAATGTGCAAACGACGTTCTTTCATATGATACCCCACATGCCCTAGTAGCACCACTTTGAATTTTTAAGACCCAGATGAGAATATTTTTTGTTTCATACTTTTTAGAGCGTGATTTTCCAGTAGTCAGAAACGTAAACGTTAAAAGTAGTGGGGGTTGGTATCAGAATGACTGGATCGTTAATTGACCAGGTTGCTCTTAGTACAAATCTCAAAATGTCTAAATCTCAAAATACCTAAGTCGCAA